>CM038672.1:464453289-467106011 GCA_021605145.1 Aegilops bicornis | reverse complement strand
ATCTTCTGCGTGCCTTGAGTGGCCTTCCGGCAAGCTCACTCTTGCGGAGGCCTTCATCTTCTTGGTTAAATACTTTTTGTTCTTGAATGGCTCCAAAGGAACCCCACGGAGGATCTTGGCGGTGACCGAGGCAAGCCTTGCAGCATGAGGAATCTTACCTGCAAGCTGCACATTCTGCGAGTTCGGGGACTATACTAGGGTACCCCTACTCCTAGTACACCGACACAAAGGTTTCTCATAAAACGAAATCCACCACGATGCTCTAAAAGATATAAGTGAAGCGCTAGAGAGAAAAACTATATAGCTCAAAAAGACTATAAGTACTTTGAAGCACATCGAGTGATTCTAACAAATTCCAATTCATGTATGGCTCTCTCTCAAAGGTTATTGTCCTGAGAAGAAAGGATGATTGTAGTAAACTAACAAGCAAAGGCATAAATAATACAAAGGCGCTCCAAGCATAAACACATATCATGTAGTGAATAAAAATATAGCTCCAAGTAAAGTTGCGAGTGGAAAGTGGGCCGAAATTAGAGGGATGCGCTTCAGGGCATCCCCAAGCTTTCTGACTTTGGTGTCCTTGGATTATCTTGAGGGTGCCATGGGCATCCACAAGCTTAAACTCTTACCACTCCTTGTTCCATAATCCATCAAAAAGATTTCACCCAAAACTGGCAAAACTTCACAACACAAAACTCAACAAAAAATCTACGTGAGAGCTCCGTTAGCGTAGAAAACAAAAGACCACTTCAAAGGTACAGTAATAGGAGCCTCATTATTTATTTATATTTGTGTTAAAACCTACTATATTCCAACTTCTCTACTGAATTATAAACTATTTACTAGCCATACATTCACCAAAATAAAGCAAACAACCATGCATGAAAAGAAGCAGAATCATCAAAAGCAAGGAACAATCTGTAGTAATCTGTAACCTAACGCCATAATAACTTATGGAACTCCAAGACTTCAGAAAAATAGGGACGACCTAGGCAATTTGTTTGTTGATCATCAGCAATTGGAATCTCTATTTTATCACTTTCTTGTGATTTTTTAACAATTGTATTAAGTGAGCAGAGAGAAGTTTCTGGAAATTACAAAGATCAAATAACTATCATCCAAGAAGATCCTATAGGTTTAACTTGGCACAAACACTAATTAAAACATAAAAACCACATCTAAACAGAAGGTAGATGGATTATTTATTCTAAACAGAAACAAAAACAAAAACTAAAAAATAAAATTAGGTTTGCCTCCCAACAAGCTATCGTTTTAACGCCCCTAGCTAGGCATAAAAGCAAGGATAGATCTAGGTATTACCTGCCATCTTTGGTAAACAATTCTTCAATGAAGAACATTTACATTCCTTAGAAATTTCTTTCTTTCTAGTAATTATCAAATTTTTTGAGCAAAAGATCAAAAAAATTCATTTCGTAGCAAATGGTTTTCCTTAATGATAGCAAAAAGATTGGGATGAATACTTATAGATTTAAGATCCAGTGGTTTCCTTACTAGAGGATTCAACCTTATTCTTAAGGAGCATTACATGAGCTTAGCAATTTTAGTATGGGTGGACTTGGAGTATTTTTTATGGAAGAAAAAAGCGGTTCCCAAGTTGGTAATGATACCCTCAAGTTTATCAATTCTAGAGGAATCTCGATTTATTTTTCTCATTAACTATGGGTTCCTTCTCATTAATATTTTTTCAAGAGTTACCTCCTACCTTAGATCAATATTGGGTAATTTGATTGTGGATCTTTTTATCTAGATTTTCAATTAACTCAATGGTAATTGCTTAACTTTATTTTCAATAATTTTAAAAGTCTTTTGCATTACATGCTCCAAAGTTAACGTGGATTCCATTAACCAAAAGAGGCGGTGAGCAAATAAATCTATCATAGCATTATAAGAATCAAAAGTATGGCTACCCAAGAAATTCCCTCATTAATGGTATAGAGGATATATCTATACCAAGGATTAGCACCTACATAAAAATTGCAGGATAAAAACAGTAGATTGCTTCCTTGTAGATCTATTTTGAGCATTGCGAATTACATTGCCAAGCGTCTTTTAGATTTCTCCCTCCTTTGGCTTAAAATTTAGAACTTCATTCTCGGGAGACAAGCTGAGAAGATATAAAGACTAACCATGGCGACAAAGGCTGGCGAGAACAAGGCAAGCGGAAAAGAGAGGGGCCGAATAAAAGCGGCAAGGGTGAAGTGGAGAGGAAAAGCGAGAGGCAAATGGCAAATAATGTAATGCGAGAGATAAGAGAGTTGTGATGGCTACTTGGTATGTTGACTTTTTACGTAGACTCCACATGGCAGGCCGGAAATCCTTCTTGCTCGTCTTGAGCTTCGTTGGTTTTCCCGAAAGAGGAGATGATGATGCAACAGAGTAAGCGTAAGTATTTCCCTCGGTTTTGAGAACCAAGGTATCAATCGGTGGGAGGCCAGCGCGCCAGTCCCTCGTACCTACACAAAGCCAAATAACTCCTACTTAACCCAACCCGAGCAGGGGTTGTCAATCCCTTCATGGTCACTTACGAGAGTGAGATCTGATGAGATGATAGATAATATTTTTGGTATTTTTTGGTATAAAGATGCAAAGTAAAATAAAGAGAGCAAAGTAAAAACAAAGCAGTAATAAAGCGTAGGAAGATTAATATGATGAGAATAGACAAGGGGCCATAGATTTCACTAGTGGCTTCTCTCAAGAGCATAGAAGTATTTTCACGATTGGGTGAGCAATTACTGTTGAGCAATTGGCCGAATTGAGCATAGTTGTAGAGAGTATCTAGGTATGATCATGTATATATAGGCATCACGTCCCAAGACAAGTAGACCGACTCTGCACACTGCATCTACTACTATTACTCCACTCATCAAGCTGCTATCCAGCATGCATCTAGAGTATTAAGTTAATGAAAGCAGTAGCATGCCTTAAGCAAGATGACATGATGTAGAGGATAAATTCATGCAATATGATAAAAACCCCATCTTGTTATCCTCGATGGCAACAATACAATATGTGCCTTGCTGCCCCTCATCACTTTGGGAAAGGACACACAAGATTGAACCCAAAGCTAAGCGGTTCTCCATTGCAGAACTACCAATCTAGTTAGCCAAACCAAGCGGATAATTGAGCAGGACTTGCAAGATAACCAATCATACATAAAAGAATTCAGAAAAGATTCAAATATTGCTCATAGATAATCTTGATCATAATCCCACAATTCATCGGTCTCAACAAACACACACATAAAAGAAGATTATATCGAATAGATCTCCACGAGAGGGAGAACATTGTATTGAGATCCAAAAAAGAAGAAGCCATCTAGCTACTAACTATGGACCCGAAGGTCTGAGAAGTAAACTACACACACTTCATCGGAGGCTATGATGATGATGAAGAAGCCCTCCATGGTGGATTCCCCTTCCGTGAGCTCGGAGCAGGCCCAAGGCGGGATCTGGTGGATCTGAGAGAAAGTTCTTGGCGGTGGAATTAGGTTTTGGCTCCGTGTCTGATCTGTTGAAGTGCGTAGGTATATATAAGAGGAAGGAGTATGTCGGTGGAGCTTGAGGGGCCACCGAGGCGGGGGAGCCGCCCTCCACCCTCGTGGCCGCCTCCCTCCTTTCTTGACCGAGGGTCCAAGTCTCCACTGATCTTATGTGATGAGAAAATCACGTTCGAAGATTTCATTACTGTTTGGACTCGTTTGATATTCCGTTTCTTGAAACAACTTTGGAATAGGCAAAATACAACAAATCTGCGTGGAGCCTCCGGTTAATAGGTTAGTCCCAAAATTAATATAAAAGTGGAAAATAAAGCCCAATATGGTCCAAAACAGTAGATAATATAGCATGGAGCAAACAAAAATTATAGATACGTTGGAGACGTATCAGCGATGTAATCGACTCCGCTGGGTGGTGTCCTGGATGAGCAGTGGCTCATCGTGGACGTACTTCTCCTCCAAGGTATCAAAAAACTCTTGCACTTGATCCGCCGGCTGCTCGGCCCAATTTGGGACAAGGCCATACGCGTTGAACTCCGACATCATGGCGATGATGTCGTTTCGGCGTGAGTTGTTGCTCAGCGGGACCACCCCTTGACAACCCAAACAAAGGAGCCCTTAAGCGACCTTCTTGAAGCCTTGTGACCTTGCGGACTGCACAACCTTGCCGTCGCGGTTCACGTCAAAATTGGAAGAGCGGCTGGCGGTAAGGTGTGCCCCATCACCGTGAGGTTGTGGTCGAGGCAGGCGAAAGCCTCATGATGTCGGCAGCTTTCGTGAAAAACCAGGGCGGCCTGCCTTGTTGTGCAGCGGAGGCGATTCGGCGGATGAAATCTGCCCGATCATCTCAAGGGTGATCCGACGGTGGTGAAGAATCCTGGTGGTGGCGACCGTGAGCTTCCCGTTGTCAGCGACGACATCGCCCCAGTCGTTTTTGTGAACCGGCGGCGCCGGGTGAACCTGGCAGATATCCTGCGGGTCCACCGCCACAATCCAGCACCACCGGCCCCGCCACACCTCCCACCACTCCAGCTGAGCGCCCTCCGGGGATGTCCCCTTGGACCTTGGGATCGAGTGGCGCAACCAGAGATGGCGCCTCCCTTTGGATTCGAGGATAAAAGTAGTGGCGGAAGGCGTCGTGTTGGGAAGTACTCCGGCAAAGCCCTCGCGAGATCGCATAAAAGAGCCATGCACGCCACGGTGTTTGGGTGAAATCCCGAAGGTGGAAGCGCGGTATGCATGATATCGTTGAAGAAATCGAGAGAAGGCGGCGAGAGGCGCGGGAAAAGTGGTCGACGAAGAATGGGTACCCGATTTGGGCGGCTTTGGCGAATGCGGGGATGATGCACATGGCGGGTGCCCGTCGTCTCCCCGTCTTGCATCCCCATAGGTGCTTGAATTAGTCCACGGAGATGGACCGCATCGACCGTCGTGGGGAAGTAAGCGGGCTCGCGTCCATCGCCACAAACTCGCTCTCTGGCGGCTCCTCCGCCCGGCGTCCTTAGCCACTCCCTTGCCTTTACGGTTTTGGGTGCAATGGCGGTACCCAATAAGCCCGAAGAAGGGAAGGCGGCGAAACTAGCGGCGATGGCGAGCAAAGGCGAGGAGCTTCGAGAGGGAGGAAGAAGGGAATGGCGGTTCGAGATTGGAGAAAGCACAAAGGGTAAATGAGCAGCGCGCCGCGGTTATTCCTTTTTACGGGAAGGCTCGGGCTGCCTCTTTTCCCATTAAGCGTGATGTGACGATGCGTCGTGAACGCCCGCGCATGACCCCCGTCACGCCACGATCCTCCACATCAGCGTGTTCAGCAGCGGGTCGTGAGGAAGCACATCGGATGAGAAGTTACCGCGGTAAAATCCGCCCGGCGCCGCGCACCGTTACGGGCCTGGCCCAACAAGCGATGTCGGCGCTTATGTGTGCACTACAAAATAAATACACTTCCGTGATGATGCGTGTTTGTCCGCGATGGAGTCGCGTTTTTGTCATGCATGTACATCCATGACAAATTTATGACCCGAATCAAGATAGTCATACTGTCTTTGTCGTGAAAGTGTTCCATGACATTACCAAAATTATCATCACGAAGTTTCCACTTCCGCCAGCGATAAATCATCGCGTCACGCGAAGTGCTTTCATCAAGGGTAGCCGGACACGTGGCATCCACCATAGCGGGCGCCGTTAAGCTATCGGGTCGGGTTTTGGATCCGATAACCCGTTAACAGCCCGACCAATGGGGATTTTCCATGTGTAAAATCATCATTGGTGGAGAAACACGATGGCGGCTCACCGTTGGGGCGGATGTCATCCACTCATTGGACGGAAGGCGCCTATGATGCGTCGACCGTGGCGGCCTAACAAGGCCCATTCACTGTGAAAAGGCGGCCCGTTTGACTTGGTCGAAAGGTGGCGGGCGGCCCATGTAAAGCACATTAGCGGCTGTTAGCATATAGCCCATTTACAGCCCGCTAACCCAAGGCCGTTATGCCCTATCCGAATTAGGCCTAATGGCGTCATCTGGGCCACCCAATATGATTCGACCTGTTTTCACTTGGCCCATGTATGGTCCATGGCGTCTTCGGCCCATATGAAGCGTTGTGTAACTCTTGGCCTATTAACGGCCCGTGGTGAAAGCGGCCCGTAATGAACAATGTATTACTTTACACCCATTAACGACCGTGGTGGCGGCGTAATGAACGGTGTATCACTTTATACCCATTAAAGGCCCGTTATTCCGTTGGGCGTTTCCAACCATGTTATCTTTCGGCCTTCTTAGAGCCCATTTATTTTGGGCTCATTTCGACGATTCGTTTGCCACGGCCCGTTACTATCATTTTTACGCTTATGGGCCAAATTCAGCCCGTGGTTACAATCGGCCCGTTTGTGGTCCGTTAACACGTTAGGCCATTTTCATAGCGTCATGAAATATGGCCTATTAACGATAACCCGTTATGGTCGGCCCATGAGCAGACGATTTCAACTCTAGCCGTTCTGACGGCCATAATCTTGACTGTTATTGGCCCATGTTTGGCCAATCGATCATCTTGCCCGTATAAAGGCCCATTGATGATCTGACGTAGAAGGCCCATTGTTTCTCTGACGTAGAAGGTCCATTGTTTCTCTGACCCATAGAAGGCCCATTGTTTCTCTGACCCGTAGAAGGCCCTTTGTTCTCTGACCCATAGAAGGCCCACTTTTTCTCTGACCCGTGGGAGGCCTAGTGTCACTACTGATAAATATTAGCCCATGGTTATTGTGGCCTAGTTTTAAAAAATAGGTTATTGCAGCCACTAGCAAACCAGCGGAAAAAGAGCGCAATGACTACAAGCAAACAAATAAACAAGACAACAAGGAAATAAATAAGCAAGCAACTTACATACCTTTGGGCATCAAAGTTAGCCACCGATTGCAAATAAATCTTGTGACAAAAGAATATGCAAAAGCTGAGAGCACTTGAGGAAGGCACTAGGCACAGCCAAGTCGGGCCCCAAATAGGCTGAAGAAGCTGAGTAGACCTCGGTTGTGTCAACGATAGATGCATCAACACTAGATTTAAGAGCATGATGGTGCGCCGGCAGTCCTCGACATCTTCATTGCATCTTTGACTTCAAGTCCGGAGACTGAAATTTGAAACAAGCCTTTCCGCTTTAAGTTGAGGCCGAAGAAGTCGAACTAATTGAGGCGGCGCGGAGAGGTTATCTCACACCTGCTGGTGAGTAGCTTCAACTCCTTTGTCTTCATCAAGGCAGGACCTTGGAGTCATCTCGCTGTCCTCAAGATGGTTTGGCTCACTATCTTCCCTAAAGTTACGCACGGCGTAAGAATCACGACTCGAAGAGAAACAAAGAGACACGTAACAGGTTTCCACAATTATATAAGCAAATAAATGGATACATTACGCATAAGGAACATGTTTTACAACTATAATTTGAAGCTGGTAGTTGTTGCAAACATCCAATCAGATGTAAACAACAAAAGCAAGCGGCGATGGAGGCAATGATGCCTATCCAAATCTATACTAGAACAAAGTTTGAAGGCTTGAGAAGGATGAACTTACATTACATGTCAACACAGAGTGGACAAAGCCCTTCTCCATGTTGATGGAAGGATAATTCAATAAATTCCCAAAGAAAATTCTTTATAAGCGTTGCCATTATTCTACATTTTGCAAAGAGTAAATATAGATCAAACAATATTGGAAGAAAGCAGAGGATAATGAAGCTCAGTGCGGTGATGATACATAATCAAATAGCAATTAATTAAGTACAGCGTTACAAGGCAAAAGGGAGAGAGTCTTGACAAGAGCAATGCGAGCCCATTATTGTTTTGAGATCGTATGATCCTTTGAGCAAGGAGATTCATCTGAAATTAGTTTTCATACAAGAGAGAAGGTAAAGGCACAAGCAGAATTTAGGAGTTCAAATTTTGAATTGATATCATAAGCGATACTGACCATTTGGGCTCCTAGCAGATTCTAATAGGGGTTTAGCCCTTTGGAGTAGGGGTAAAAGTGTAGTGCAGTTGGGCTGTGTTTTACGTGACTGCTGATCTATCGATTTAACGGTACCACTACCTTTTCCAAATACCTAGTTTGTACTCCTTGAGGATCTGCACTCACCCTCTTCCTTTTGGACATCTATCACGAAAGAACAACATTTGTTGAAAAAACATAGTGTGACGACACATGGAATAGAGTCTGAGAAAATGGATAGTTATGGCATATACTCATATATGATGCTTAAACTAAGCGGATGGTGTAACAAAGTAGAAGAAATGCAAGAGGTTAGATGCAAAATATGTGCGACCAATACAACTTTGCAAAGTTAGAGCAAGCACCTTGATGGAGTGAATAAGATAGGCCATCCTCCACCATGCCAAGTTTGTTAGCAGGTGGATGGATTCATGATATTCCTCTCGTCGCCCATTCTCATATTCATTTTGATAATGTTCAATATCGACATGCATGAAAACATAAAACAAGTGAGATTTTCTTTGTAATGCGAAGTGATTCTAATCAATCTTGCCTCCACTGTAAACACCATTTGTGCTATCTACGCAATTCTTTTAAAGATGCCATGCATGCTTTGTAATTTGTTGAGTGCATTAATATAATGTGGCCTACTACTCAAAATATGAGAGCTCGAAGTGATGACACTTGAGATGATAACTTCAACATATAGTAAAGAAGAACAAATCGACTGACGACAGATTCAAATTATACTAAGGAGAACAACTCGACACGACGATCGACCGCAAGAGAAGAGTATCATCTTAAAGAAGAAAGCGAGAAGAGCAAGCAGATTGAAGATATTACAAGTGTTTCAATACAATGTCGGTTGGCCACCCATGATGAACGAGGCGTACAGAGAAATACTATTCTTTCGGTCTCTCCATATGTGGCTCACATGCATTTGAAACTAAAGTAGGAACATTTAGCTAACCAATTAAACATCTCTCCGTTTTACTAATATCGGCAATAATATCGAGATATGAATTTGTACAACTAAGCTTGTTTAGCTTGATGGGTGGGCGGTGCTATTACGACCACGAACCACGTAGGCTGATTGTGGTCATCATAAATGAGGGAAAACATAAGCATGATCAATACATTGTTGACCGTGGCGATTGGGATGGCAGATCCGGAGGCGCAAACCGCAAGCAAAGGTAGTTAGCAACCGATGTTTGCTTTGAAATAACAACTAAGATTTGGTATGGACAAGAAAATACGGTCAACAAGTGACAAAAGAAATGCAATTATCTTTGTCTCTCTATATGTCGCGACATGCATTTGGAAACTCAAGTGGGACCTTTAGCTAACCAATTAAATCGTCGATTAACTAATATCGGTATCATATCACAATCATATTTGAACAACTAAGCTTTCGAATTACAGGTGTTGTGTTGTTTAGCTTGAAGGGTGGAGTAATGATAGTACGTGCAAAGACACCCTACGGAGATCATAGTAGAGTAGATAAAGGAAACCCTAAGCATTAAGAGAAAAATCGGGAAAGTGGAACTAAATTTGGACGATTGGGTGGCGCACATGCTTTTGAAGCGAATATAGGAACATTAGGTGACCAATTAAGCGTTCTCTGTTTTGGTGATATGAGCATCATATCATATTACGCATTGAACACGTAAGCTTTGGGTTGAGGTCTTGAGGAGGCGGTGCTAGTGCGACCACGAAGCACCTATGATGATGGTAGTGAATATAAAGGGGAAACCATAAGCTTTACGAGTATAGTGCCGTGCCATGGCGGATCTGAAGGTGCAAACCCGGACAAAGCTACTTACAGCAATGTTTGCTTTCAACTAGCCACTCTGATTTAGTGCGGACAAGAAAAATCACGATAAACAAATTACGATCTATTTTCCGGTCGGATCAATAACTTAAGCACACATGGAAGAGTACCACCTCTCTTGCGGCGCCGTGTAGGCCTATCTTTGTCGTTGAGGAGTCTTTGTGGGTGCAATGGCTGTCGGCGGCAGGAAGAAGACTTTAGGCGGCGAGCGGCGGGTCGGGGATATATCATTTTGTCGTGGGCCGAAGCGGTCGTAGGAAGCGGCAACAACAAGGTGGACAACGGCGCCGATGAAGCGAGAGGAAGCGATGAAAGGATCTGGTCAGCGCCGTGGATGAGAGATGTCAATCTCTTGTAGTGGACGGCAGGGGTAGGAAGTGGCGGCTCGGCAAGGTGGAGGATGGGGTGGAGGGGACGAGGAGGCTGGCGCGGTCACGGAGGGTTGTCGAGCCGCCCGACGGTGTATGAATGGGGAAATGGAGGGAGGGGGTGATCTCAAACTTTGGGGCCTTCTACGAAATGGGGAAGTTATGAACTTATCCCCGTTTAAAATATCGGAACATCGCGTTGGTTGGGGATAGAGCCGGTAATCTCGCATCTCCCAAATATTTGCGGTAACTATTTGAGGCGAGGAGAGGTGTTTTTCCATACGGTTGGCGCCCACAGTGTATGAAGCAGGGCTAGACGGTAGAGGCGGTTGTGTCACGTCTGATGGAAGTTACACATACATCCCTATTTAAAATATTAGCCTACATCGATTTGAGACGAGGAGAGTTTGTTTTGCACGCCCGTGTATGAATGGGGAAATGGAGGAAGAGACACATGTCTTTTGGATGAGCTTGAATCAAATGTGTTTTTGCATACGTTTGGCATACTTGTGTCATGCGAATGGGCTCGAGGCCGTCGTGTCATATATGATTGAAGTTACTACTCTACCCCTATCGACGGCGGTGTAAATCCGATCCGATAAGGATGTCAAGTGTCGGGGGTAGACAATAATTTCCATCTCTAGCAAACACTTGCTTTGGGCAGCCCACAAATTATAGTGGGTATTTAGCAACCGTTCAAAACTTGGGAGAATTAGCATTCACGTTTGCCACAGGACACAGCAAACTAAATTCAAATCAGTTTGTATTCGATTACGAATATCCACGAGATAATTATATGTTTTGTTATTTATTTCTTCAAAACCACAACAAAGATTTATTCCACATTTATATATGATTATGATTTAGAAATGCCGTGATCTTGAATTGATTGGGTTGGATACACTCACGATTCAAACAGTTATTTCATCAATACAACATGCTCACCACGAAACAGTTCACCTTATGTCGATCCTTACAAATCTTGAGGATTACCTAAGCCTAAAAATTCAGATCATTACAACACATGGACAACATGGAATTCCGGACAACATAGGGGTCTTGCAACATAATCCATTCGGAGACATGACACAACATGCAAGTAAAATAATCTAATGACAATTTCAAGCTGGTATCTAAAGAAGAACCGGGATTACCTTGGGCTTGAGATACTTGAGAAGCTTGATGGGACCTCCTCGTCTTCAAATGCAACATTCTTACTTCCTCCAATTCTTGGGTTGCTTGCATAATGCGTGCCGCTAATTTACGTAATTTCGGCCTCAAGATAAAGATTACCTCATTCATGGCAGCCACACCATCTCTTTACGCCTCTAGTAGAGTCTCAAGCACTATAATATACATACTTTCGGTGCTCTCGTGAGTGTTGCCTCTGAAGCTGCTACCATCTGGTAACATGGATGGCGCCTTTGCTTCCACAAATAGATTACGGGGTTGTACATTGTGTCCTAGTGTGAGCGGCATCCTGAAAAGGTTTCCCTTTGGACATAAGTAAGAGATAGTTATCATATGATCCATGCGGTAAGCTTACATGGTAAGCAACAGACCAATTACTTTGAGCATGGCAAACTATATTTAAATGGTTCGAAGCGACATCGGTAGAAAAGAAATTAAAATGGTAAGATGAAAGTTGAAAGGAGTGTACAACCGCTATATTTAAATCGCCAAAGGCATCTAAGCAGTTGAAATAATCTGAGAAAGCACTTAGCAGTGTGGCCTCATATAAACTACGAAAACAGTCTTGTGATGAAGTTGAGAGGAAAAGTTAAGGACTCAAATGAAATAGGCATGCATTTCTTTACGATAGTACAACGAACCACTAGCGACATATTGGCCAACTTCGGGTATAACGTAACAACAAACAAGCATTGAATCAAGCAATACAACCAAGCGGAACAAAGCTGAACTATTTGTAATTGGTGGGATTACACATTGAGGCACAAGCCAAGAAAGCAGCCCACTCGCATTACATTTTAACATGTACTAAAACACAGCGGCTTACCATATGTTCTTTGTGAAGCCCTAGGCTGCTTTGTTGCAATGTTCTTTGAAGATATCGTCGACATCCAGTGGTTGCAAATCTAGTTGTTGTAGTTTATTCTGCACCATCTATTTAGGTAAAATTAATTTTAATCGCATACCTTTGGTCCGAATTGATCATCAATGGTTCATCTAAACTAATGAAAGAAGGGTGTGTGCATACCACGACAATATATCTGCTTCCCTCTATTTTTATGCTTGTTAGAGGTGCCGGCACCAAAAGAACAAATATTTTTATGATGGGGTTGGCAGCTCCATAATTAATAGAAGCATCAAATTAGTCATGCAACTTGGGAAGATCAGAACACACAAACAAGTAATGAGCAGAGGCTCGGGCCGGTGATGTAATAGCTAGCATCGAGAAAATGTAGGGTAAAACAAACAAAAAGCGGCGGAACCACATGCTAGTTTGCGATGTGTAATTAAGCATAGAGAACATTAAGCGATCGATGGAACCAACGGTGGCATCGAACAAAAATAAAGCATATTAACTATATGTGCCTTTGGTATGTAATTTAACACATAACATGTTCACTTTGCCGGAACTATCGCCCTCACAGTGCAAGCGAATAGCGTCTCATGAAAAACTGAATGATGCCACGAAGAAATTCAAAGGTGCAGTGCTTATGCTAGGAAAGGAGCGTGGCGCCGGCTGTTGGATAATAGTACCCGATTCTGTTGGCGTATGGGTATCGTTGTCATACTTGATAGCTAAGGATGCGTCGATGGTGCTCGTGTTGCGATTGAGTTTGGGCGGTTGTCACCGTCGCTGAACACTGCTCCGGTGCTTTCTGATTCTTGGTAACTTGTCAACATACAAGAAAGCTCATCTGTGGTAAGTGAACAATTGCGATAAAGAGAAAAATCGAAGGAGTACAAATCGAAATAACTTTGATGAGGCTGTGGCGTCGGTAAAGCATGGCGGTGGAGTTGAATATAGGCGTCCGTGGGCCGAATGGTAAGTGCGATTAATGAAAAGGCTTGTTGAGCGTTGTATAGTGCTTCGGTGAAAGGCGGATCATTGCGTCGGACGAGGCTTGTATGAAGAAGGACCAGCGAAGGGGCGGGTGAGAAGTCGATGAAGGGCCTATCTTTGTGGTGGAGGCGCGGTTAAGCGAGATCCGATCACGGTGGACCATGATGGCGGTCAAGGAGATTTGGAGGCGGTGGACAAGCCGATCGCTGAAGCAGCTCCGGTGAAGTGGTGAGTTAGCGATTAGGGGGTTCAAGAGTGCGGAAGGTAGATCCGGCGGGTGTGAGGTCCGCCCTGCGAGAGGACTAGATTGGCGGACTTCTGCGTGGTTAAATTCGGGGAGGGGAAGGGGAGGGGCTCCGGGGAAGAATGTTGGGGGCAAAGAGGGGAAAACAATGGAGTTACCAAAGCAGCCCTTTTCCATTCATGTGGCAGGGGTAAAACAGTAATATCATGAGGCTAAACTTTAGGTAGCGTGATATTTCGATGTAATGAGGAAGTTTGAAAGCTTTTGGCGCCTAAAATTATAAGTATCTTGCTCTCGTGCGGCCGACTATGATATCATGGCCGACAATTTGTTTGTTTTGCACGCAAAAAAAGTGCAAGTTCTGAAAATCAATGTATCCAACTTGAAACTTAGATTTTCCAGTCAATTCAAATATGGATCATTGAGCTACTACAAGCAAATATCATCATACGGTCCAATTCAAATGAAATTCCAAATGTGTTTATCCTAAATATGATGACAAAAGCAAAAATGTGCATGTGTATGAATAAAGTGGATGATTATAAAGTTTGAACATGCCCGTATGTGTATATCTCTAGGTTTGATATATGAATTTGAAATCATGAAATCGGCTTAAAAATGTACCTCCATTTAAATGAATTACAAAAGCTAATGATGGGTCGAATTCCAAAATTCTAATCTTAGGTTTATAATTCGGGTGCATCAAGGTATATCACGCATGTTCAAAAGTATCGTTATCTCATAGTACAAACTGTGAAACAAATGGATCAACCATGAGTGCACAATATCTCAATTACGCTAAATTCCCTCAAATATAGACACCCCACTCTTTATCTGAACTCAACCCCCCCCCCCACCACCCCCCACACACACACATAGAGAAGTCGTTCTCTCCCCCAAACACCAACACACGAGCACATTAACACCCCTCTCTCTTGTAAAGTCCGGACCCCAACATAGGTCTCTAACACTTTGTCTCTCGGGCATGCACACATCTCTTCCCTCACTCTCTAGGTCTGCCGCTACCTCTCTTACCCAAGCACACGCACTATGTAGAGTGTATATTTCCCATACACACAAGCGTAAGCCCCAAGCGTCTATCTCCCCTAGTTATGTGGTTCTCGCACACTCACCTCACACACCACCCCACTGCCAAACAAGCACACTTTGTCTCCTTGTACCACTCTCCTCTTTCTATCTCTCCCACATGCGGACCCACAGCTCCTTCCCTGCATACATATATGTCGTGACTCTTTGCATAGCTCCCTAATGTATAATCGTTCTCTCGATTTACATTGTTCTCTACACCATCTATTCTAGATCTCTCATGAAGTCCCTATCACACACCACGATGACTCGCTTCCCTTGCGTCTCCATTCATAGGCCAATTTGGGACAACATCAACATTGTCTCCCTATATATCGCCATTTATGGACACAAAGCGACCCTCTCTGCCCCTCTCTTCCTCTCTCTCTCTCTCGTCGCTTCAGCTCTCTCTTTCTCTCGCTCTCCACCCCTCTCCCCACACACACACTCGATGTCTCTTCCAAATAGTCTGCTCCCCGGCCCCGCACCCGTGCTATCCGCTACTACACATGTCACACCATTCCCCTTCCCTTATACTAGGTTTACATCATCGGTGGTCTCTCTACTCCATGCCTCTCTCCCTCTCACACACACTGGCAGCGTGCACAAACACACACAAACACGCACAAACACCCATTTATCTGGATCCTCATCTCTCCCCATGTCCGCATGTGTATCTCACACACTCACTCTCTAATTATGTATATGTGTCTCCACGTTACACAACACAAAGCCCCATGTACATGTCTCTCTCTATCCTCCACACACATAGACACAAAGAATCTGTTATCATTGCCTCAGGTCTCTAACATATCACACACACACACCTTGTCTCTCTCTCTCTCTCTCTCTAGCAAACCACGCTCATCAAGGGTTTCCCGTGAATAACTTACCGTCTATTCATCAGCGATGCGTGGCGATCTGCGAACACGAGGCGTGAAAAAGAATAAATCTACATGTGCTTAGACCACCTAGTATGACTACTAGGACTAGAGCAAGCCAAAAAGCGGCGCGCCGTCACCCCCCTCCTTGTCGGCCTGACGGAAAATCTTTGTTTTACCACAGTCGAGAAGTCATTGTGCTAAGGCCCCACATGCCGAGGCGTTGAATAGAATGTATATGCTAGTTCACGGAAGCAAGTATCGATGTCGTTTGTATCTCCATACTTATATTTCTTCTCTTATAAAAAACCGAGGTGGTGATGATGAGTGCGTGTGCCATCTTGCAATATAGACCGTCCGATCTATATCGATGGATGGAAATTAAACTAAAAGATACCGCACCCCTCTCCACATTTTGCGGACAAAGGCCTTCCCTCGTTCATCCCTATCTCCAACAAACCTCATTGTTGAGCAATTAAGAAAGAAGCCTCTGGAACAAAGCTGGCACAGTGGCGCATTGCGGCGTCGTCAATCCCCATGCCTCCGCTCGGTCAGGCCACCAACCACCACCACACCCCTCCTCTTCACCTTATCTCATATTTCTCGAGATATCATTAGTTTTTACACATGGGATTACTCCATAAAGTCAATCACAACAAGTGTTTTATAAAAATGCATCTTGATGTTACATGCAATGCCACGGATCTTGCTAATACTCCTACACAAGACTAAGTTGGTGATCTTTGGTGTATACGCCATCCGTCGTTTCGACCATTAGATCTACATCTAACGATTGTGAGGTAAGTTGTTGCCTTTTCTCACCAACATCCCACTTGTCTACCAATTTGCAGAAAAACCCATAATTAGTATCTTAAAACCAACCCACATCCCTCCCTGACCTCACCAAGCGGTCCAAGGAATATATTCTAATTAAAACATATGTATATCAAAATTAGAGTGTTTTGTACCAAGTTTGTGAATAAGTATTATTCTAATTATGATTAGATTACAGCGGACATGAACATTGCTAGTATTTCCAACCATGCATTTTTTCCTAGTATTCCATAGTTCGAGTTTTCCATCAAGATATTAGTCACTCATGGTTGATATTTACTTTCAATCATGTACACATATGCACTATGTAACTAGCCTTGATTATTGGCTTCCAAAGCTTAACTTTCGCTCCTACTTACAATATGTAGAGTATTTAACAAAAAACTACCACTTTCAACCAGCTCTAGGAAGAATCTATTGTACAAAAAATAGCAAACACATACCCAAATTTTCTTAATCCACGCCAAAAACTACTACCTAGTACTCCTACCGATTAGGTTCGTTTAAACCCATTTATGACAGGGTTGGTCCACACGTCCGTCTTGTGAGGCAACAAACCAACACATTTTGTTTGACCCGTTGACCACGAGGACCCACATATGACCTTCTATCCTGTTATTCCCCCTCAAATCATTATTTTTCTGAACATTACTTCAAGCGATCTTGATGCGTGTTAAATCGGTGGCGCCCGGTGATGGCCGAGTTGGCTGCCGCTCTCCAGACGGGCGGACGCCTTGGCCGCTGGCCTCCTTGCAGGTTGGCAGGCTGGCCCGGCGTGACTCACTGGCGAGCAAGCCGCGCCCAGCCTTCGCTCGAGCAGGATGGCTTTGGCTGGCCTTGAAACAAGCCGCCAGCGCTCTTTGTGCCAATCTAGCTAGCAAACCTTGCAGACAAGCGGTGGGCGGAGATATCTTGGCTAGCTAAGCGGTCGCGGCCTTGAGACGGTGGCATCGAGGCTGCCGCAACATGGGCTCCACGCACTTGGCGGTTTTGACCTCGCCTATACGCGTTGGCGGCGTGGCGTCCATGGCGAGATGACTAGGTGGGACGGGCGGAGGTAGGAGGTCACTTTCGAGGATTTTTGTTGGTAAGAGCATGTACAATGGTTGATAAGGTAGTCTTATCTTAAATGCCTTACGTATGCAAGTGGTAGTAGTTTCTTGGCATTTTAGTGGTTTCTTGCATTATTAGGGGTTTCTTGTAAGGAACAATGTACGTACTACTAGCGACAAAAGGCGATTCTAGGTTGCGTTGTACTCCAGCAGTACTACTAGTGGTCGCGGGAGTGTATACCTCGTTTTGTGGGTTCGATCCGGCGAGCATACGGCAATGACCTTTCTAAAATAGTACTACTATACTTGACTGCGAGCCATATTTTACGGGTAGTTTGAGTTTTGAAGTCGAGCAGACGTGCGGCCCCATTGTCTGGGTGCCTTTGGACAGCCTAGCCGCGTGAGCAGGTTTTCCTTCCCGACATCCCGTGGCTCGCGTGCTCGCCCTAACCGCACCTCGCTTGCAGCTTCCTCATCAGCTAGTAGCATATTTAAACTAAGCGCCTGCCAATTAAAGCCGAGGAGGCGGAAAAAGCTTTGGCGGGGCATTGGGAAGCCCCATGCAATATGGCTCCGTCGTAAAGTGCTCTACTACTACTCTTGTAGCTTGTGGCATTACGCATGGACTTCACTCCATTATCGGCTCTATTATAAAAGAAATTCCTCTTGGCGTGTTTTTTTAAATGGAGGCAAAAGCTTTGCTTCATCTCATTCATAAAGAAGGAACTACTAACAAAGTTGACGAGATCCATTACACCTCCACAAATGGGCGAAAAAGCCTAGTCTCGTTGTATCAAATAACTCAAATGTTACGCCTTGTGATAACAATCATTGATAAACTGGCTGCTAGTGTGTATGCGTGAGAGGAGGCTGGTGAAGTAGGCCAGCTACTCCCTACGTGAGAGGCTGACTGAATATAGCACCGAGAGTACCCACTAGGCCACTACACAGGTGTACTTCCCTGCATTGATAGTACAGCGATGGTTCTAGAGAACGATGGTACCCTCCACTTCCAGCTGTAGCTCCTTGTACGAGATTCAAGAGTTCAAAACTGGTGCACTATACTACTAGACTAGACTAGAAATGCGATTACATCGCACTACTAGTTGATAAAAGTAATCTTTGGTCCTGCTACTGATGCAATGCGTACTCCTCCGTCACATAATGTAAAGGCGTTTTTTGACACTAGTTGGCGTGTACAAAAATGGCAAAAACATACCCAAAATTTCTTAATCCACGCCAAAAACTACTACCTAGTGCCAAAAATTTCTTACTAGTGCAATTATTTACGGTATAATGCAATCCCATAACGTTCCATAATGCTAGTACTAGTAATAAATAATAGCCTCACCCCTTATTTGAGAGCGATCTGATTGGAAGGGCCGAGGCCCTGCGGTTCCTACGCTCATATCTCCTCCTCGCCACTTCCCTCCCCGAAGAGAAGGCAGTTAAATCGCTGCTCCCATGGATTACGCCAGGCGGTTCTCCTCCTCGTCGGGGCTCGGAGACCTGCGATGATCCTCTGGGAGAAATTGCACGCCCGCTCAGCGTCCTCACCGCCCAAGACTCGGTGCTTCCTGCACCAACTTTTTCAAGGCGCTGCTTAAACATGCTTGGGAAAAGGCCATGCTTGTTGGTCTTCCATCCGTCCTCAAGGAGAAGGTTCTTCTATGGGACAATCCTTGAGCAGTCCACCGCTCCACAGCCATGGTTGCCACGTTGACTCCGCTAGAGTTGCAAGCGTTGAGAGGTAGTCGGGATTTTGTCCGATGAGCAGGTCGATAATGGAGTTTGATCATGTAGTACTTAGTTATTCCATTTCCATCCGTAATTTCTCCGCTACCCCGTCTTATATATAGGCACAGGTCGGTGCCAGCGGAGATTGGCTTGCATACCTCCGGCTGATACCACCATCATTTTGCACAACAACCCACGGTTGTGCGGTATTCCGATGAACCCTTCTCTCCACCATTGGGATCGGCCTTCCGGTAGTTGGGCTTGAATCGTATGATGATGCCTACATGAGATTGAAGAAGATAGCAATTGCGGACCCGCCCGACAAAGTGGCGGCTCACGATGATTACTATCTCATCACGATTGTTCGACATAAGGATTGCCATCAATGCAAGAGCCTTGATAGTGGCCGGTGTGGAGCATGTTGGCGACAGCAGATTTGTACCCTACGTTCGAAGGCGCCGTGCGCCATCTAGGCCGCTTCTTAGCGGTGACAAGCCGGGGACTTGTTTCATCTGGTTGCCATCCTCACGGTATGGGAGTTTACAAGCGGAATGCACAAACCATCATTTCCATCCCTAACGGTACTCCATTATTTTCCGAGGACGGTCATCCCCGATCAAAATAAGATCGCCCGATCCTGGATGTGCATTTGCATCCGCGATTCGGTATAACACGGAACCTTGTAGCTGACTTTGGCATATTGGGATCAACTATCTTAGCGATGCGTTACCCATGGTACCAGCGATGTGCAACATGGTCACACAATCTACCACGATCGGACCGTCACCATCTACCCGGTATTCAATTTTTTAACCCTCTAACTTCTCTTTCATTGTTGTACTAGTAGTATACTTAGTAGTACTAGTAGGAGTACTTTTTACCTTGGAGGGGCCAGCGTATAGCTAGCTAGGCCCTTGAAGACTTGAACCCACTAGCTGCCACCATTTTTGTTTTTCCATATCTTACTATCTCATCCATGTATCCAAGAGTGGCTATATATAATAAGCCGGTTATTTTACTTCCTCTATACCGGAGTAGTACTATTTTCTACACAGTATTACTGACCGCCATATTTGAGCACAACATTATTATGCATGGACCTTGACTATGTACGTCACCATGTGTCCAGATCTGGGATGCCGCGTGTACCATATGAACGGCGCCGAGTTCGACCCCCGTGATGCTACGTGGGTGCCGAGGAACACTCTTGGACAGTTCTCGCTTTTCATCGGGGACAGCTACCCCGTTGTGAAGCGGATGCCAGCTTCCGTGCACGACACGGAAGGCCTGCTATTCATGAAGCATGGTTGTGTCTTCATTGCGCACCCTTGCGGATGAGCGACATGCTTTGGGACCACGCTATCCGTGATTTATGCCGCTTGAGCTTGGATGAGTCTCCATCGTGTGGAACGGACTAAGCTCGACAATGATTCCTTTTGCCCACCGCTATGGATCGTGCCATCCATGAAGAACACACAGGACTGGAACACGGAGGAGGACATGCATGTAGTCCATCTATAGCGATGTAAGTGGAGTCACGGTAATTGTGAATGGTAGCCCATTTGTGAATATATGTAGACTAGTCGTGCACAAATTTATAACATGAATTGGAGATGAACTTGTGTGGCATCTTGGCATTTGTCCTTTAGAATTTATTACTAGTCAATGTGTTATGTGTACGTGCAACTTGTGTGGTTGTTGCACGGGCTCCAACTGCAGCTCTTTGAGAAAAAAAGGTGGCACAGCTTTGGATATCGTGGCGATAAGCGGCATCATACAGTAGCATCGTTAGCTATGGTTGTAGTACACTCCTACTAGGGCGACAACTCCTATAAAACCTTGCGCTTGGCTCTTTGCCTCTTGGGAGGTTCAACAATTCGTACTTGTGTGAACCTTGCACTTGGCTCTTCGCCTCTTGGAAGGTCCAACAATGATGATACTACTGATTACAATATGCTTACGGCAATCGACACCGATTGAGCTGCTGCCACGTCCACCTTGAGGCGGCGGCGAGGGAGAGGAGAGGAGAGGGAGAGGAGAGAGGGCGCTGGTCAAACCCTCTCTCTCGTCTCTGCGCACCACCGCGCCTTGCGTGGGCGAGGAGGCGTGAGTAAGCAAGCTTCTCCTCGTTAAGCGAGTTAATGGGACACATCCAAGGAGTACTAGTACTAGTAGTAGTCCATACTGCGTCCTTTCCGATTAATATGGCTTAATTTGAAGCGAAAAATACCTTTGGCGGTCAGCGTGTGTAACAATCGCTCTTCGGTCACTATATATAGTTTTTGCGGCGATTATCGATCACTAGCTCATCGTGAAGCACCGTGTTGCACCCTCTTGGCCGGCCACATAGTCGATGTGGCACTTTGTTGACTAGTTAAATTGTCACCTGGTATGCAGGTCCCACAGCCGGTTGTGAGCAAAAAATCAGTTAAACAAAACTTTACGTGAGTAGCGACACAGTCCAACCCCTTGCGCGAACACGCCACCGGCTGTGTATGTGAGTGCATGCACGTGTCCTCCCTCGGTCTTCCAGCAAAGAGTATACATCGGCTACAAACAAAGAGTGTGGTACATAATGTACATCTACACTTCCAATGCATTTAGCCTTTAATCTAAATCGATATTGATTGACTAATGCACCAACTTGTGCTGTAGGTATAGGCTACATGTCTATTCTTAATTACGACGTACAGCAGCCTTCATTTAATCTTGTTATCTCAATGATGCATGCACACATAAGTCTACTACTTTTGGGCATTAATTATGCCCTTGTCAATGTGTAAATCTCTAAATGTACAATCTTTCACGGACGTAGGGAGTAGGTTGAGCACTTGGCGTGAGCTGTGTGTGTTGTGTGTCGTGTCTTTGTGTGCCGCATGGAGTGCGTGAGTGTTGCGTGCGTCCATGTGTGCGTGTGAGTGTTGCATGTTGCATGCATGCATGCATGGGGCTTACTCCTGCCATTGACATGTTCATATTTCAAGCTTCCTTTGTTCCCTCCATATGGTGATACTCCCTTTGTTTCCCAAATAGTCACGAGTAAAAGCCTCCCTCTGTTCCCAAATCACAGTATTTGTCTTTCTCTGAATTTCAACAAGTGACTAGATGCAGAGCAAAATGAGTGAAGTGGCGTAGAGGCATAGGGATCTTTGTAGAAAGGAAGTCCTTGTGATCCATTATTCCCCATCTCGGTCGGAGAGAACTATTCAACTAGTCTTAGCGTGTGAAGTGACAATACATGCCGGCAGCAGATGGGGCCCGTAATTAATAAAAGCTGAACCAAGCGTGTTGTTGTTACTAAATCAGCCTTACCCGATCTGCCATCATGTTTTGCACCTGTAGAGCGCGCTTCCGCCAAATCGCCTCGCACCTCATCCTCCATTAAGCGACATATGGGCCCTCTTGTGGTAGACCCACATGTCATCGGTGTAACTATTTACACTCAGAAGGACGGTATATATCTGGTAGTAGTACTAGTAGAATTGAGATTTAATGCACTTTCTTCCCGTCTTCCACTCTTCTTCCTCCTCTCTTCTTCTTCCTCCTCTCTTCCCCATAAATCGGCCGCACACCATTTACCCCGCTCCTTTGCTTGCTCGCCCGCGCCATCTTCCTTGGTAGCTGGGTTAGGTGGGAGCGACTCAAGCCGATAAGAGAGGGGTAGGATAACGGAGCATGATCTGCTCGAGATGCATATGGGTGACCACGGTGGTTTTAGCGGTTGGGCCTCTCAAAGTGGAGATAACAACCCTACTAATCGTGATCAGGAGAGGCATTGGTTTATCTGAGTATATATCAGGAGATTACAATGTGTGTATGAGAGAGAGGCAGCATCCCCATGCACGAGCTAGAGTCCACGAGACTAATGGTGAAAAGAGAGAGAGGTGGAAGAAAAGCCCTAGTCTAGTGGTGGGGGTGGCTTATATAGAGTGTGCCACCCCTCACCTCCTATGTTACAAGTAGAGGCGTTAATGCTATAACTCAGCCTACTACTAGGATGATGCTTCAAGTGCCTTGTCATTGCTTTGGTCTTTGCATATCCAGGTGAGTCAGACGTGCAGTCAGTGGTGAGCTGTCATCCAGTGGATGGTATCTTTGCTTGGTCAGTGGATAGTATCTTGCTTGCAGTGGATAGTATGCACTGTGTGAAATTTACACAGACCCACATGTTGTGTGGACCCCATGCTTCATGATATTTCGACCCTTGGTAGGCCTACATTATGTATATCCCCAACATTAGCCCCAGATCGATTGCGATTTTGCGAGCGAGTTTGTGCAACACAGTTTAGTCCGAGTGATTCTGAAATACTCGGTACGTAATAATGGCGCTTCGGACAACCAAAGGTTTGAACAAAATCTCAATAGATTCCGGTACCATGCTTCGGTGATCGGGGTAAGTGCTGTGAGGAACAACTTGGTGACATTAGTTCATTTCTCGGAAGAGGTTAACTTTCGTGATCTGAGTATGGGTGTGTCATTAAATCTGTGCAACAAGATTGACACATGGACTGCTCTCTTAGAGATGCCATTCTTATCCGGGAGGAGCGTCAACACGAGTCGGTTTTAGATCCACACTTGTGAGTTTCACGCTTTGAGTCCTAGAAGAAGGCTCAAAACAGGTCCACGGAGGGCGTTAAACTCACCTTATAGATTTTTTGGAGTGATTTGGAGCTGGACCTGCATCGAGTGGCGATTACCGAATTTCTTCACGCCTGGAGCGTGTCTTTTTTGTTGTTTGGCCGTCACTCGGACGGGCGGACCGTTAAGTGGATACCATTCCGGTGGGGAGCGCGCTGAGTGCACTGCCCAGGTGTAATCCAGGCTGCCGTCATTCATTGCGGGCGTCGGCGGGAGTCTTAAACTGTCTTTTTGTTGTTGTTCATCACTCTCGGACTGGTCGGGCCGTGCAAGTGGAGATTACTCAATCGGATGGATCTTCAAAGCGCTTGGCATGGTAAATAAGCTCGACTTGGAGCTAAGTCGGTGGGGTGACCTTCGTGCACTTAGCCTTTGTAAATAAATTCAATACAGGAACTGGATCAATCAAGTGATCTTTGTGCACTCGGCAAGATGAATGAATTGACCTTGAAACTGCCATTTGTGAAAAAAAGCTCGATACTCAGGGAGTAATCGTTCTAGTAGTTCTTCTTATATTGACCAGTTAGATTTTTTGCGTGAAAAGGGTACTTGCAAAGAGTATATTGTATCCGTAGAGGAGCTTCGTTTTCACCCTTTGGCGTGAAAGGGGTATTTGTCGAGTGGACTTGCTTCACTTATAGATCTCTGGTGAATCGAGCATGTATGGTGGAAGAATATTCTGATGTGATCAATAGGTTGACCAAATAGAGGCGTAACCCACAGGGTGACATGGCCCCGAATGATGCTCGAAGGAGGTAAGCACTTTCTGAGTGTGATATGAGGTTTGACCATATGAGTAACTTAATCGTTCCCGTGATGGGGTTGTAGAGGTAAAGACATGTCCAATGATGGTGACGTGCGAGGCGCGGAGGCGATGATGTGTACAACCCGAGTGGCGTCTTGTGAGGCGGTCGAGTGGTGAAGACAGCAGCATAACCCGAGTGGCGGCAGAAGCGGTCGAATGGTGATGAAGTGTGAAGTGGTGAATGTAGGACTACATATCTGGCCAAGTGAAGATCTTGTGGGCAGCCAGTGGTGAAAGGCGTGCACAACCGGTGGCGGCCCGGGCGGCTAAAGAAGCGAAATCGTGTGCCACGGATGGCGAAAATGGTCCTCGGAGGACTTAGTGAATCCTTTGAAGCTTATCTAGTAGCAGAGGTTAGTGTAGCGATGGTTCTTGTGCGAGAATACCGGTGTAAGCTGATTACAGTAGGAATGAAGATGGCGTCTGCGGAAGCGTCACAGGTGATTATAAACTTGTCAAAGTGGCGGATCGAATGCACTTGTTGAAGTGAAGGATCGGCGGTGATGAAGTACTCGACCACTCAGGAGAGTGTCATTCCAAATGAGATGCAGCCCCCGGGTGCGGCGTAGCCCCTGAGCGTACTACAGGCTTCAACAACGGACATGTCGGAATATGAGAAATAGAGTTTTGAATGGATGATTTGCAATTCATTGAGTCTGACATGGGAAAAGATGAGGAGAAGCTTCCGGTGATGCTCGAAAGGCAAACTCAAAAAAGAGTGAAGTGTGAAGTTTAATTATGAAAGGGACTTATACATCTCATGCCCGAAGCGAGGTGTATATCATTGATCTGATGAAGAAGAATTCCATGAGAGGGTTGGTAGGGTGTTTGAAGTCAATAGGCGACAAAGGTCGGTGTTGTGGTCTTATTTGGGACGATCTGGTGACCGAGTCCGGAAACAGCGATGAAGTTAGGCGCGCCAAAGTAGTCAGTGATCAGCGTAACTTGTGTAAAAAATGGTACAAACCAGCGAAATCATTTCTCGAGGAAATTTGATGTGTGCTGAAATGATTTGTGTGAATAACACCCATAGACACACCCATTTGGGGAGTGCAAGGGGCTTGCTGGTTAACCGACAGCAGTGATCTGAAAAGCGAAGGATCCGTTCGAACTTATCGAGCGGACGGATCGGCCCGAACTCATTGGAATCTTGGCTCAAATAAAATGGAAGTGTAGTGTTTGGTGAGTTGCAGCCCGGAGGACCGATGCAAACTTCGAAATGAAGAGCGACACATGGTGTTAAATGAGTCACATAACCATTACTAAGCAAGTATGTGAAAATAAGCACCCGGCGTGAGGTACACTTTCGGTGGCGTGGCCTTGAGTGAAGCGTGATGTGTGAATTACAAGATACTCATGAAAGGCGGAAATAACAGAATGTAAAATGACTTAGGCTATGCGAAGGCAAGCAAGTGGCCGAGTGGTGGCGAGGTGATGGTAACCGATCGACCTTCGTCTATTTGTCTTTGCGGAGTAGGGATGAAGCGCACATTATACTTGTGATGCAGCTCCTTGAATTAGAGGTTTGCTCTTGTCTCGGTCGGGATTTTGGCTACTTAGGCGGAGTCCTTGCACTGCAGCTAAGCCTCCGGTGGGGCTTGCTCTCCACTTTCGGTGGGATTTCAAACACTTAGGAAATCTTGGGTGCAGCTAGGCCCCGGTGGGAGTTTGCTCTCCACTTTCGGTGGGATTTTTCAAACTTAGGCAAATCTTGGACTGCGGCTAAGCCCCCAGTGGGAGGTTGCTCTCTCCACTCGGTGGGATTTTTCAAACTTAAGTGATCTTTGGACTGCAGCTAAGCCCCAGTGGGAGGTTTGCTCTCCACTCGGTGGGATTTCAAACTTAGGCGAGTACATGGCTGCAGCTAAGCCTCAGGTGGGAGGTTTGCTCTCCACTCGGTGGGATTTTTTCAAACTTAAGTAGTCTTTGGACTGCAGCTAAGCCCCAGTGGGAGGTTTGCTCTCCACTCGGTGGGATTACCTCAAACTTAGTAGTCTTGGACTGCAGCTAAGCCCAGAGTGGGAGGTTTGCTCTCCACTCGGTAGGATTTCTTGAACTTAAGTGAACAGATTAGCAGCTAAGTCACCTTTGGGGATTTTGGCGATGGCGGCAGCGTGGGCGGCCGAGTAGTGAAGAGGTGACCAGCCCGAGTGGCGGCAGGCGGTCAGTGGTTATGAGGTGACCAACCCGAGTGGCGGCCGGCAGAGGCGGCAGTGGTTATGAGGTGACCAACGAGTGGCGGCAGCCAGGCGGCAGTGGTTATGGTGACCAACCGAGTGGCGGCGGAGGCGGCCGAGTGGTTATGAGGTGACCAACGGTGGCGGCGGGGCGGCCAGCAGTGGTTATGAGGTGACCAACCCGATGGTGGCGTCTTGAGGCGGCGAATGGTGATGAGGTGACCAACCAGTGGCGGCAGCGCGCGGCCGAGTGGTGATGAGGTGACCAACCGGCGGCGGCGTGGGGCGGCGAATGGTTATGGTGACCAACCGATTGGCGGCAGAAGCGGCAGTGGTTATGAGGTGACCAACCGAGTGGCGGCGGGGCGGCAGTGGTGATGAGCTGACCAACCGATGGTGACGACGCAGCGAGCGGCGAGTGGTGATGAGGTGACCAACGATGGCGGCCAGCGGTGCGGCGAATGGTTATGGGGTGACCAACCGATTGGCGGCGCAGGCGGCCAGTGGTTATGAGGTGACCAACCGGTGGCGGCTGGCAGCGGCAGGCGGCAGAGTGGTGATGAGGTGACCAACCGGTGGCGACGCGCAGAAGCGGCGAGTGGTGATGAGGTGACCAACCGATGGCGACGCAGCGGCGCCGGCGAATGGTTATGGGTGACCAACCGATTGGCGGCGGCGAGCGGCGAGTGGTTATGGTGACCAACGAGTGGCGGCAGCAGGCGGCCGAGTGGTGATGAGGTGACCAACCGGCCGGTGACGGCGCCAGCAGGCGGCAGTGGTGATGAGGTGACCAACCCGATGGCGGCGATGGCGGCGAATGGGTATGAGGTGACCAACCCGATTGGCGGCGGCAGAGCGGCGAGTGGTTATGAGGTGACCAAGCCCTGAGTGGCGGCAGCGGGGCGGCGGTGGTGATGAGGTGACCAACCCGATGGTGGCAGCGAAGCGGCGAATGGTGATAACGCGTCTTCGCGAATTGGCGGCCTTTCGGGCGTTAGGGTGGTGTAGGCAGCGTGGCGCGGAGTGGCGATCTTGCAGGCGTCCGATTGAAATAAACGCGTCCACGAAGAGACCATGCGGCAGGCGTCCGAGTGATGTAAGCGGCGTTCCGTGGAAGCGATGATTGACAAGAAAAAGTCCGGCCGAGTGCGATGCATGGGGTGGCTGAGTCGGACAAGTTGGCGAAACGTGTCCGGTGGCGATGGCGTCGCGGGCGGCCCGAGTGGCGCTGGCGTGTGCAGCTGATGACGGCGTGTGGGTGGCTGAGTCCACGTCCAACGCATTGAAGGATTAGCCCCTTCGTTCAATGCATTGAAAGGCGTTGCCCCGCTTTCGAGAATCTGCCGCCCGATCTGCATGCAAGAGGCATTAATGCTAATTAGCAAGAGTTAAAATCCCGATATGCATGCTAGGGGCGTTTCCCCTTTTCGCGGCCATTTATTCCCTGCATGCGAAATGAATGGGATGGAATTAAGATTAGGAATAAAGAGGAAGGCGTGGCTGGGCTCCACTGATCGGCCATGGCGGCGGCCGCTCATTGATCCAGCGAGGTGAGGCGGCCTGCGATAGATCCAGTGCAGGCGGCCTTCTCATGTGAGGCTGCGCGGGGCTTGAGATGATGCGAAGGTCGTCTGGTGGCTGCGTCCTGCGATCGACCGCTTTCGGAGTTCTGCTGTGGTCCGGGGCGTGGCGATCCGGATGTCGGCGCCAGCGTCGGGGCCGTCGTCCGCTTCTGAAGTCGCCATCAGCGCGATTGAGTCGAGCGTGTCTGCGAAGGCCATCGTTGAGCCGTTGCCTTCACCTTGTAGTCATTGTTGAAAGATCGATTGGAGAAAAAAGAGCTGTCGTGGTTGGGCTCGTGGCCGACATCCGTGCTCCTTTTGTTTCCTTTTGTTTGATCTATACAATAGCAATAACAAGATCGGTGATTGTTCATACGGAAGAAAACCAACAGATTTGTTAGATGCGTCGATGATCGATTATGTAAAGAATAAAATAGTATGGGATGAGACTTCACGATCCCTACGTAGAAAGAGTATCATGACTCCTGTGAATGGAGTGATGTACGAAACATCTTGGATCAGATCTTCCATTGATGATTGTTGATCGTGAATGAACATTGAAGAAAGAAAGCCATTTGCATCATGGTTCGATAAGCGCCATGCCCCAAGGTGGGCGCCAACTGTCGTAAATGGGAGCGACTCAAGCGATAGAGAGAGGGTAGGATAACGGGCATGATCTATCGAGATGCATATGGGTGACACGGTGGTTTTAGCGAGTTCGGGCCTCTCACGGTGGAGATAACAACCCTCGTCTCGTACTCGGAGAGGCTTTGTTTTATCTGAGTATATGTCAGGAGATTACAATGTGTGTATGAGAGAGAGAGAGCGGATCCCCATGCAGAGCTAAGTCCACGAGACTAATGGTGAAAAGAGAGAGAGGTGGAAGGAAAGCCCCCCCTAGTCTAGTGGTGGGGGGTGGCTTATATAGAGTGTGCCACCCCCTCACCTCCTATGTTACAAGTGGGGGCGTTAATGCTATAACTTAGCCTACTACTAGGATGATGCTTCAAGTGCCTTGTCAACTGCTGGTCTTCGCATATCCGAGTGAGTAAATGCAGTCAGTGGTGAGCTGTCATCCGAGTGGATGGTATGCTGCTTGGTCGAGTGGATAGTATGCTGCTTGCCCGAGTGGATAGTATGCACAATGTGAAATTTACCTGGACCCACATGTTGTGTGGACCCCATGCTTCATGATATTTACCGACCCTTAGGTAGAGCCTACATTATGTATATCTAACAGCTCATGCGTACCATATCCCCGCTCACTTTGCTCGGCCACATGAGGAGAAGCTTCTTCGCCTTCCTTGGCAGAATCCACTTCCCAGCTGGCTCGCGAGGCACCGAAAACCCCACTGGCAGAACCGACTGACACGCAGAGCCACGATTGGAATTCCCTCCCCGATGTTCTCCTGGAGTAGATCTGTAGTCGTATGGACCTACTCAGCACCGTCCGTCTGGCCGCATGCTCGGTGTCTTTGTACCGTCTACTCATCTACAACCGACCTGCTCTTTTCAAGACACCCAGCTTGCTGATGACCGATCCTCGCAGGTGGCCCAGACACCGACTTGACGATCCTACGGAGGTTGCCGTGGTGCCCCTCGACATGCTACCACTACTCGTCCACACATCCTTCATGCTTGGCGATACCACTCTTTGGGCGGGCATGAAGGCTGCTTCAAGTCGTTCTCATCCACCACACGGTAGTCTATGGTGTCTCGTGGATATCTACACCCAGTGAGAGATCATCCTTCCATCGTTGGATACCGCCGACATCGAGCCTTGCGGCCGCCCGGAACCTCCACGCCTACTACATGCGAGGCGCGTCAAGCTTTTGGCTCGACCTCTGTTCATGAAAGTTATGTCTGCGAAGTTCCCACACCATCAGAAGACTACATGGATTACAAGCTCATTGCCTTGTTCAACATGGGATTAGTCTATCTGGAATCCGGTCACCATACATGGTTATGGCTCATCATCAATCCTGTTGAGCCAACATTTCTTTCTGATGCTATAGTGCACGATGGCATCGTTTACTGTGATCGGCACAAATTGGCTGCCTATCTTTGGTGGAATCTATCGTGTGTAATTGTTCTATCTCATCTCATCTTTACCTTATCAATACATTTGCTGTTCATTCGTTACAAATTTAGAATGCATAGCATTTCTATAACCACATCATTGCTATGTGTTCCTCTCATTTCCTAGATTTTTATGACCACATATGTTATTGTTAGAGTTGATATGAGAACAATTGGCATCTAATGATTGTTAGAATACATATTATGAGCATAACATCATGATTGCTATATGTTACTCTCGTTTACAAGAGTTTTATAACAACGCATGTTATTGCTTAGAGTTGATATGAGAACGGTAGTAGTAAGTGCTATGGTAGAATATGAGTAGGTATTTGTCATAGCTATTTTCCTGTCATTGTTACATGATGTTTGAACCATGACATGTTGCTAGAATATGAAAGCCATTGGCTTATTTTTTTAACTTGGGGTATGATTATGACCACGGCATTGCAATTCTCTATCTATGATATGTGTCCTTTGTTATAATAATCTTAATTCCACACATACTCTGAACATGGTTGTTTATTTTTGTCCTTTTGGTCTCCAATTTGAATTGTTGCAGCGAAGCAAATCGCTGGCCTTCATGATTCGGGACACGGAATCATACCAGCCGATGGGTGGTGGTTTATCGCTCGTTCGGTGGCGACGGTCATTTGATGCTCATTCGAGCGTACCAAATTGACCAAACCATTACATCAAACCACATGCGTTATAATGTCGTGGAGTGTTAAGTGACATTGATGGCTATGGCTGCTTCGTGTTAGAAAGATCCCAACTCCGTTGGGCGAGCGTATTCAAGCTGAGGCGGGTTTACGGCCTCGGCAACCACTCCTTGTTCCTCGGGCTCAATTATCCGATCATCCAACCAATCATCGATCATATCACCGGCGATGATTCTTTGTACTCTGCCAACTTCCATTATTCGTGAGGGGGCTGTGTTTACACATCATACCATGGGTTTCATGAATCACCATATCCAGAGATTAAATCGACACAGCTTGTTGCGGGTAATCTTGATTGTGTGAAAGGCATCAAGCTTCCATGCGATGGATGGCTTTTGCAAACCCAACATGTGGCGATGTGGTTCATGCCAACAACAAATATGCACAACTTGATTCGTCTTGATATCTAGGTGAGCCATGTATTACGCTGCTGTACGACCCTCTTTTGTTGGATATTATGTAATGTTGTTAATTTGAAGCACTCCTCTGGTTTGAAGGATAGATACCTTCACGGGATCAAGTGCATCCTAACTCACTGCGTAGGATGTCTTGATAATGATGATGGAGATGTTGTGCGAAGCCATATATATATATATATATATATATATATATATATATATATATATATATATATATATATATATCGATTAGGCTTCAAGTGCGTACTTGTTAGTTAAACCTATGTATAAATTGTGACACTAAATCATCTGACTAGTAAGTAAATACGATGCTTGATACTAGTATCGTCGGTCAAATTATTCATCATGTCCACACATTGAATTGGCGTGACAACACCTTGCAGCGTGAGGTGACACAAGAATCTGGCCGGCGTGTTCGGGTATACGGACTTCAGATTTGGAGTACCACTTATCGTCGAAATCTTTCATCATTCACTTAAAATAGTCGATTGATCATACATTGAGTACCATATAACTAGAATTACCGATGCAAGTCGAAGAAGGATTGGCGGTCTTTGCGGTGGCGTCAAGATTTGATCCACGGATCAGGAGCTGATCGAGCACCTTGAGGCCAAAGTCGATCTTGACAACGCAGATTTCAGTCTCTCATCGATTTGTTCATACCAACCATCGGCAATGAGCACAACATATGCTACACCCAACTGAGAAACTTCCGGATAAGACACCGATCGGCTGTCTACTTGCACAAACATATTCCTTTGTTTATAGCTCTATTTTTCTTTTTAGAAGCCTTGACACGGTGAAGCAATTACAATTTGACAGTTAATAAAAAGTGAAATAAGTAGGCGCAACATACCAAAGATGTTATGAAAATGCCAACTAGTTACACTAAAACCTGTATTCCACAATCTTTGCGAGTATCACCTTGAGTGGCCTAATGAAGCAATTCTTCGGCACAATTCGAGGCGTTCAAAAGGGGCATGTGGCCAGCGTGCAAGATATCGGTCGAGGTCACGGCATGCGTGATGTGGCACAAAACCGGCAATACCTTGCGGTGATGGTCAACGGCGGCGGACGGGCAACAAAAAGGTTACGATGCTGCACACCAACAAGAACTTCGACTAAGCGAGAGGACCAAGCTGGGTGATGCACGGTACCACCTCGGGGACCTGGATCAAGAGAAGGGCGAGGCTGGTCCTCTGCAAGATTTTCTACCAGGCGAACACTAGGGCCGATGGTAAAAAGATTATAAGTTAGTTAGGTATTGGTAGTTGTAGTACCTTGTCGTCCGCAAGTTGGTATTGTTGTTAACGATCTTTTGGTATGAACTTGCATTTGCTTCCAACCATCATGCCGAGGGTCGGCGTGGATATAAAGCTGAATCATTTGTTTCGAAATTAATTTTCAAGCACCTGATTTTTATTTGATGGGTAGCATAAGCACCCGCCGTTGGAATTCCCAGTTCTCCAATTTTTTCGAAACAAGTGCATGCACTTATTATCACAATAAAAAAAACAATATCCGTGCTGCATCGATTATCGATCATGTACTTGCGAATTCTCTCGTTTATTGAGCCGCATTATATTGTTTTTTCGGAAATCAGCTCAAGTTTCAAGCTGGCTGCAGGCGCCCGAGGTTGGTTTTGTTTTAACGAGGCCCAGCCCATGATGACAGCAGGGCACAAAGATCCAGCAGGTATCTCACTGGCCTCTGGCCCATGACGTTAGTTATATTTTGTCTTACAACATCCATGAGCAGTTTTTTATTGAATCAAACACACAGCCCAGTTCTATTTTCCTCTTGAAATGCATGTCCTACATCCGTTTCTAATCTCTACCTATAGTTTTACTAGTTCATATACCGTATCATTATATTGAAAACACATGAAATTCCCTTTTCATATTTACATCCTTATTTTTGTTGTTTTTCCCACCAGTAGCTGATTTTTTTGCCATTGGTTTTCCCTTAACCCAACTCAATTGTCCCACGTCTTATGCTCACAAAAACAAAACGATTTTTTTGGCAAATCAATAAGTTCTTAAAAATGTTTATCATTTCGGGATTACAACAGTTCGGACTCCACCGAAATATGCAAAATAAGGTTGAACTTTTTGACCATGGTCCTGGGCAGAAAATGGGTTGTAATAAATTATTTAAGAATTAGCAAATGGGCTGCAAATTATAAAAAATAGCAAATGGGCTTTATGTTGTCTACCACAAATTTGGAGGCTGACTTGTGGGCCTACCAAGTTCATGCGTACTGAGTTTACGCAAAAGAAACTTAGTCAACAATCGACTCTACCAGTCGAGACCGTTAGATGTCAATCAAGCGGCAATCGTGCTTCTTGAGTCTCTAATCTTCCTGCTTTGACCGCCCAAACCAGCCGTAGCGATCGGAACCTCCTGCTCCCGCCTCCGTGGCGGCCAGTCTTTGCCGGGCAGAGCCTCACGTTGTCGGTTGGGTTTCCGGCGGACCCTTGAGGATTCGAACACTAGGAGTGCGCAGCGGATGCTCCAGCGCCTCTACCTACCTGCACCCGCCGCCTCGCTTGGATCTAAACTACTGAAAGGAACAGCACAAGAGACACAAGGTTTATACTAGTTCGGGCCACCATTGTGGTGTAATACCCTACTCTAGTTTGTGGTGTGGTGGATTGCCTCTTGGGCTGATGGTGATGAACAATACAAGGAAGAACAGCCTCGCGAGGGTCAGTTCTTGGCCGAGGCGATGAACAGCCTCGCGAGGCCACCAATAGCGCGAGGAGGAGTTTCTGAGGCATGGGGTACCGTGCCCTCGCGTCCCGCAACACCGTGCTGACGAAGTACACTGGGTGCTCAACGAGGTTTGGAGCGCCCGGTGCCGATGGCGCCCTCACGGGGACCGTGGCGCCTCTGAGGCGATGGAGCCTCCCGAGGAGAAGTAGTGCAGGGGAGGGACCTCTTCCGTTCTAGTCGCTCCCTGCTGCGGCTAATCCTTCTCGGCCGTGGTAGTGGTTCACAACTGTGGGTCTTCCTTGTTCCTGCTTTGCCTTGACACAGGCTGCTTCTTGTGGTTTTGGTTTGGCGCTCTTCCCTAACCGCCACGAGCCTTGTGGCCATGTAGGGAGTGGCGGCGAGGTAGAGCACCGAGGGGTTCTGCGGGCATGGGGCCACCATGACGGAGGGCTGATTAGAGTACCTCTTGAGATCTTGAAACACTTTGTCGGCATCTTGATCCATTCAAAGGTCCCTTTTTCCTCATTAGTTGGAAGAAAGGCAGGCGCTCGTTCCCCAACTTGGAGATGAAGCGCCCTAAGCGTGATCCAGCGCCCAGTGAGCTTACGCATTTCCACGAGGGTCTTTAGGCGGGCTCATGTCCTCGACCGCCTTGACCTTTTGCAGGTTAGCCTCGATGCCTCGGTGGGATCTGAGGAAGCCCAAGAGCTTGCCGAGGAACTCCACACACACACTTCTCGAGGTTGAGCCGTGGGTTCACTCTGGCCGAGGCTGTGAAGGTTTCCTCCAGGTCTTGTATCGAGGTCTTTGGCCTCCCGAGACTTCACTGCGATGTCATCGGCGTAAGCCTCAACATTCTTCCCGAGCTGCCGACCCAAGGTGATGTGCATTAGTCATTTGGAAAGGTCGCCCCTGCGTTCGCGCAGCCAGATAGCATGCGTGTGAGTACACCCCTGCACGGGTCCCGGGGAAGGCCGTCTTTCCATGTCTTCTACCGCCATCTTGATCTGGTGATACCGGAGAAAGGCGTCGAAGCATAACAGAGTCGCACTCAGCGGTGGGAATCGGCGATCTGGTCGATCACGAGGGAGTGGGAGCGGATCTTGCGGGCATGCCTTGTTGAGGCTGGTGAAGTCGACACACATGCACCTTCCCTCCCTTCTTTAGCTGCTTGACAGGGTTGGCCAACCAATCCGAATGTCGGACCTCGCGAATGACCCAGTGACTTCTAGTTTGTGGGTCTCTTGGGCGATGAAGGCTTGCTTTTCGGTGGACTGCCGCCTCGCTTTACGCTTCACGGGGTGTGCGTTGGGGCTGCGTGGAGGTGATGCTCGATTACACCCCTAAAGTTCCCTTCCACTGATCGAGGGCTCCCGGTGAATACCTTCTTGTTTGCGTAGCGAGGAACTTGACGGGCCTCCTCCTCCTCGGGCTCGAGGTTGGCGCCTATGATGAAAGTGGGCGTCGGTGGACCCGTCCTCGTCGGCGGGTATTTGCTTAGTCTCTGCCTTGTCTTGGGTGAACAAATGTTTCTTCTTGGTTGGTGCAGCCCCCTTGGGCTCGGGGGGTCTCCAGCGTCGGCCGAGCTGTCTTTGGCGCCCGCCCGTCTTGAAAAGCGAGCTTGAGCACTCATGCGCATCTCCGGTGTCCCCGAGACGCAGTTAGGAACCTTTATTGCTCGGGCATCTTCATGAGGTTGTCGCCCGGGTGAGTCAGCGGCCATGAATTGGGCAGTGCTGGGTAGCGAGGATGGCGTTGTAGGGGAGGCCGATGGTGGCGATGTCGAAATCGGCCAGCTCCGTCGCGGAAGTTGTCGTAGGTGCCGAAAAGTTAAAGAGCCGGATCTGTCCCAAGGAGCTGGATGACCCGCCCCGGCCTTGAAGGGCGGCTGGGCCTGCGGCCGCTCCGGGTATCACGAGAGGAGGTTGAAGGCCTCAAGCGAGAACGCGTTGAGGCCAGCGCCGCCGTCGATGAGAGTCTGGTGGCAGCCACTGGCAGGTGTGGGGTGCACAGCATGGGAGGAGCACCAAGCGAGGCTGAGTTTGAGGGTGGTCCTCCGAGCTGAAAATTCGAGCGGCCTTGGCGCTGACGATGCTGAGGAGCTCCCTGCCAGCGTGGAAGCGGCGCCGACCGAGACGAATGAAGCAGCGTGGTGACTTGAAAGCGGCGCTGCGAGCGCCCAGCGAGGGAAGGGCGCGACGGCCAAGGGCGCCCGGTAGCGGCGTGGTGGGTGAGGAAGAGCCGCGCAGCTCTTCCCAGAGCCACGGAGGCTGCTGGCGGGGGAGCAGCCATGCGGCGTGGAAGCGCCCGATGAGGGCCATGGGAAGCGGTTGGCCATGACCACATCGTCACCCCCATCTTCGAGGACGGCCTCCTCGTACGCCAGCAGGAAGGCCAGCGGATCGGTCGCGCCATTTTAGCGCGGCGGCGTCGCCGTTGCCCTGGCCCCCGCGATGGCGCTGGCGGCCGGAGCGGGCGGCGCGCTGCTCATCGCGAGGCGGGTCACGGCGGTGGCGGAAGGGAAAACTCCGGCGCACCCCTACCTGGCACGCCAAATGTCGGATTTCGGGTTCCGGCAGACCCTTGAGGTTCGAACACTGGGGTGCGCGCGGAGATCACGCCCTCTACCTACCTGCACCCCGCCGCCTCGCTAGGATCTAAACTACGAAAGGAACAGCACAAGAGACACAAGGTTTATACTAGTTCGGGCCACCATTGTGGTGTAATACCCTACTCTAGTTTGTGGTGTGGTGGATTGCCTCTTGGGCTGATGGTGATGAACAATACAAGGAAGAACAGCCTCGCGAGGGTCTGTTCTTGGCCAAGGCGATGAACGGCTTGGAGGAGTTCAGTCGCTCTTTCTCTCTCTCTCTCTCTCTCTCTCTCTCTCTCTCTCTCTCTCTTTCTCTCTCGATTCAAGATGCCCGATTCGAGATGCCTCTACCCTGTGGGAGGCTAGTCCTATTTATAGACAGAGGCCCTGGGCCTCTTCCCAAATATTGAGCGGGATGGGCGCCAACAATTGGCCATTTTGAAGGGGAACATCCAGTACACTTATCCTGACTAAAGTTGGTCCTCGCCTATCAAAGGCTCTGGTGGCGTGCTCCACAATGACTTCCTTCCTGCCGTTGGGCTGGTGTTGGTCTTGTTGCACCGAAATGGACGCCTTTGCTTGATGCTCTCGCCTGCGCTTGCTCCCTTTGCACCAAAGAGGAAATGAGGACACTGCACGGGCTGGCGCCCGCCTGGCGCCCTTGGTCGTCATGGCTTGCTTCATGGGCACCTCGTGAGGTACCCCGCCTTGATCTCTCCGCCTCCTCGTGAGCTAGCCTGACGAGGCCGTGCTTGAGGAAGCTCCCTGTCGTCCGCCCGCGAGGCTTGGCCCCTCGCGAGGGTCTTGAGCTTGTGTTGATGAAGATGGGTTGTGATGGGCCCCCCTTTGAGCCACGCCGCAGCCGCATGAGCAAGTGTGGGGACCCCGTCCCCGAGCATGCCCGGCGATAGCCCCGGCGGGCCCAAAGGCGGCGCCGGACTTGGCGAAGCAGAGGAAGCGAAAGGGCAAGTGTGAAGCGCCATGAGCCCCTAACAGCCTGCGGCCTTGGGAGCAGTGGCGGTTGATTGGGCGTGGGCGTCTCCACTTCCCCATGGCGCCTCGGCAACTGCAATTGACAAGTCCCACGCATGCAAAGCGGGTCATGATTACCTGCGACCCGTGGAGGTCGGCGGTTAGCCTCCCCAGCTTTAGAAATGCAGGCAGTGCGTGCCCTTCCAGTCTGTCCCCTCTTGCTTCTCCTCCTTCTTCATGGCTTCTCCGAGGAAGTTCTCGGCCGCAGAGAAGGGGAAGGCCCGCCAGGTTGAGCCTGCCTCTCCCCCGCCTAAGCGCGGTCGAGGCCGCCCTCGCAAACATCCTGTGGCTCCCACGGCGACTCCCCGTGGCATGAGGTGATCTTCCGCCGCAGTGATGGAGCCGGTGGCAGCGGCCAGAAGCCTTGCCTACGGCTGTCGCCCCTAGGCAGCGCTTCGCGCTGCGGAGGTGTTGCGGAGTTCGTTGTGTGGTCGGTGAGCCGACTTGCACCGGCTTCAGCTTCCTTGCTTCCTCCTAGGTGAGCTCCCGGTGGCGCCTGGCGACCTGCGGCTCGAGCGGGCCAGGCTGCTGCCGATCGGGCCTCCTGAAGCTTCGTTGGAGGTCTCCTGGCGGGAGCCCTAGCCACGACTTCCATGGTGGCGAGCGTTTACTGTAGCGTGGCCTGAGCCGTCGGTGCACCCTGCACTTCAAGTTCAACGGTGATGCCACCCTTTACGTGAGGGTGTTCGGGGAGGATGGTCGCCGTGCTGGGTGCTGCCCCGAGGACGACGACCGCGGCCAGGGGCCCAGCCCCGGCAACGACGGAGAGGACATCGCACGTGTGGTCAGCGGTGCTCAGGGCTCCTCGAGCTTCATTGATTCTTCTTTGGGCAGCAGCTCTTCCAGCGTGACGCGATCAGCCCCACGCCCGTCGTGCTGCTTGGAGGGTGGTAAGCGGCTCCGCCCGCCGTCGCGCCTCAAGCCTTGAGAGGGAGTCCGCTGAGCCCGGAGGCAGCTCGAGTCTTCCACTGCGGGCTGGTGGCGGGCGAGCCGCGCCTGATTTGTTCTTCCTTTTTCTTTTTCCTGCGTAGAAAGACAGTAGTGTGGGGCCCCGTGGGGGCGTGTTTGGACTTTCGCCGTTAACCATCATATTGTTTCTTCTATTTCGGTATCGTGCCTTCGGGCTGCACGCCTGCGCGTAGGTAGTTTCCAGCCTCAGCCGTGGGGGGCGACCGACCCAGGTCTTGTGTTCGTGTCGCGGTGCCCGTGAGGCACGGACTGGAGGGGTGCTCCTGTGTTGGACCCAGATTGGGAAGCCTTGAATGATAAGGGCAGAAAAGACTCGCGAGGGTGCTCAGGCTGCCACCTCGCGAGACCTTGTGCGAGAGAAATCGAGGCAGGAGAGCGAAAAAGTCGAAGAGCCACAAATCAAAAACGGCAACAGCTTCAATAAAACTTCAAACAAGAATGAACAAGCCAACTGCAGAAAGCAAATGAAAAAGCCGCGTCCGGCACCTAATCTAGTATTCGACTACTTCTCACCGGTAGCAGACTAAGTGCTACCACAGGCGTGGGAGGTAGCCCGGGGCTGAGGCGGCGCTCTGAGACTCCGGGCGTGTACAGCCCCAACTCATTATTACGTGAGAGTGTCACAGGCGGCGAGCTTCACTGCGTTGGCCTTCTTCACGAGCTCGGGCCTTTCTTGGGGAAGCAAGCTTCACGGGCATTCGCCCTCTTCACGAGCTTTGGGCCTTTTCCAAAACGCAGCGTCCGCTTCACAGCGTTCGCCTTCTTCACAGACTCTGGGCCTTTTCCAAAAGATAAGCTTCACAGCATTCGCCTTCTTCACGAGCTCTGGGCCTTCTCCAAAAGATAAGCTTCACATGCATTCGCCTTCTTCACGAGCTCTGGGCCTTTTCCAAAAGATAAGCTTCACGGGCATTACGCCTTATTCACGACTCTGGGCCTTTTCCAAAAAGATAAGCTTCCACAGGCATTCGCCTTCTTCACGAGCTCTGGGCCTTTTCCAAAAGATAAGCTTCACGGGCATTCATTAGCCTTCTTCACGAGCTCTGGGCCTTTTAGGGTAGAACCTCGGAGTGCTGGATGTTCCACGCGTTACGGGTGGCACCCCCTCACGAGTCTCCAAGCCTTGAGCCGGGCCTGGAAACATGAACAACCTTGAATGGGCCCTCCCACATGAGAGAGAGCTTATGCAGCCCCTCCACAGAAGAACCCGCTTTGAGCACGAGGTCCCCTACCTCAAGAGTTCTGGGGCAGATGTTGCGCAGTGGTATCATCGCAGTGCTTGTTGGTACCTCGCCGCTCGCAACACAACTTCTCGACGACGCTCCTCCCCCAGCACGAGGTCCGTCCCCCACATGGCGTCCTGCTGCACCTCGTCGAACGCCAGGACCCGTGCGGAACGACGTCTGACCTCGTGAGGGAGGATCGCTTCAGCTCCATAGACCAGGAAGAACGGGGTCTCTCCAGTTGGCTTGGTTGTGGTCATGCGGATGGACCACAACACGGACTGAAGCTCGTCGTACCAACCTCTGCCGCAGGCCTCTAGTTTCTTCTTGAATGTTCTGGTTTTGAGGCCCCTCAGGACATCTGCGTTGGCCCGCTCGGCCTGGCCGTTGCTTCGGGGGTGCGCCACCGAAGCGTAGCATATCTACATTCCCAGGTTAGCACAGTATGTTTTGAAGAGGTTACTGGTGAACTGCGAACCGTTGTCGGTGATGATGCGGTTCGGCACCCCGAACCGGCTCACGATGCCCTTGACGAACTTGACCGCAGAACCGGCGGGGATGGTGCGGACGGCTTCCACTTTGGTCCACTTGGTGAACTTGTCCGCAGCGGCGTAAGTGGCGATAGCCCCGGCCGAGGAAGCGGGCCTAGGATATCCAGCCCCGGCCGCGAATGGCCATGAGAGGGGTATAGTTTGCAGACCTCACCGGTGATGGATCTGCTTGGCATGGAACCTGGCAGGCCGCAAGCCTTCACTAGTTCGGACGGCGTCGTTGGCGCAATAGGCCAATAGAAACCGCTCCGGAATGCCTTGCCCATGAGGGTTCGTGATGACGAGTGATGCCCACAGTCTCCACCGTGTATATCCGCCAGCAGTTCTTTCCCTTGCTCCCTGGAGATGCAGCATAGGGACACATCATTTGGTCGCGTCCGATAGAGCTCTCCATCCACGATGCGATGCTGTTGTGGCTTGCCGCGCCACACGCTCCGCTTCCTCCTCCTTCTCCAGAAGGGTCCCTTGCGTTAAGTAGCTCCGGAGCTCTGTGATCCAGCAGCTCTCCTGAGGCTCCATCGTCGGGAAGCGGTGGCGCTCCTGAGGCAGACCCGAGCCGAGGGGCTCTGAGAGGCGGTGGCTGGGGAGCTCCTCCCGAGGCTGCGCCGTGTTTGATAGTGATGGCATGGCGAGGGCTTGAAAAGGCGCTCCTCGAAGGCGCCGGGCTCTGAGGTAACCGCTGGATGCTCGTTTGGCGATGTCGTCGGCCTCCTGATTGGTGCCACGGGGCACATGTCCGTGCAACTCAACCCCAGGCTGCTTCTCCATCCCGTGGACCTCCATAAGGTAGGCTTCCATGTGCTCATCTTTTGGCTCGTACACCTTGTTGGAGAAATTGGCGAGGAGCTGCGAGTCGCCCTTAATGGTAGGCGCTTCACCCCTAGGGCAGGCTGCGGCCTTCAAGCCCGCTATTAGACCTTCATACTCTGCTATGTTGTTGGAGACCTTTTCACCTTGCTTTGGAAGCAGAGCTGCATAGCGTAGTAGAGCTTGTCCCGAGTGGGAGATATGAGCACCGCCCCAACCCCAGTAGCCATGCACAGAGAACGCCTCATCAAGTACATGACCCAGCCTTACAGCGCCGCTTCCCGGAGAGGGATCGATCCTCGTCGGCCTTGAGGCCTGGGGCCTCCGTCCATTCTGCCATGAAATCCCGCTAATGCGGCCCCCTTGATGACTCTAGTCGTGCTGAATTCGAGCTGAAACGCTTGCGGTTCAATGTTCCACTCAGCGACCCTTCCGGCTGAGTTAGGGCTCCTGAGCACCCTTTACAAGGGGTACGCTGAGACGACCTTGATGGGGTGACCCTGAAAATAGTGCCGCAGCTTGCGCGAGGCCACCAATAGTGCGAGGAGGAGTTTCTGAGGCATGGGTACCGTGCCCTCGCGTCCCTAACACGTCTTGTGACAGAAGTACACTAGGTGCTCAACGAGGTTTGGAGCGCCAGTGCCGATGGCGCCCTCTGGGGACCGTGGCGCCTCCTGAGGCGATGGAGCCTCCAGAGGCTGGTAGTCTGGGGGAGGGACCTCTTCCGTTCCCAGTGCGCTCCCCTGCGGCGGCTGATCCTTCTCAGCCGTGGTAGTGGTTTCTGTGGGTCTTCCTTGTTCCTGCTTTGCCTTGACCCGGGCTGCTGCTGTGGTTTTGGTTTGACGCTCTTCCCTAATCGCCACCAGAGCCGCGCTGGTGGAGTAGGGAGTGGCAGCGAGGTAGAGCACCAGGGGTTCCTGCGGGCGTGGGGCCACCATGACCGAAGGGCTGGTTAGGTACCTCTTGAGATCTTGAAACGCTTTGTCGGCCTCTTCAGTCCATTCAGAGGGTCCCTTTTTCTTCATTAGTTGGAAGAAAGGCAGCGCTCGTTCCCCCAACTTGGAGATGAAGCGCCCTAGCGCATCCACGCGCCAGTGAGCTCTGCATTTCCACGAGGGTCTTTGGCTGGCTCATGTCCTCGACCGCCTTGACCTTTTTCTGGGTTAGCCTCGATGCCTCGGTGGGATACGAGGAAGCCCAAGAGCTTACCCGAGAGGACTCCAAACACACACTTCTCCGGGTTGAGTCGTAGGTTCACTGCATTGAGGCTCGCGAAGGTTTCCTCCAGGTCTTGTATCAGGGTTCTGGCCTCCCGAGACTTCACCATGATGTCATCGATGTAAGCCTCAACATTCTTCCTGAGCTGCGGACCCAAGGTGATGTGCATCAGCCGCTGGAAGGTCGCCCCTGCGTTGCGCAGCCAGATAGCATGCATGCGATATGGCAGTACACCCCACCGCAGGGGTCAGGAAGGCCGTCTTTCCATGTCTTCTACCGCCATCTTGATCTGGTGATACCCGAGAAGGCGTCCAAAAAGCATAACAGGTCGCACTTTTCAGCGGTGGAATCGGCGATCTGGTCGTCACGAGGGGCGGGAGCGGATCTTGCGGGCATGCCTTGTTGAGGTTGGTGAAGTCGACACACATGCGCTCCTTCCCTCCCTTCTTTGGCACAACGACAGGGTTGGCCAACCAATCCGGGTATCGGACCTCGCGAATGACCCCAGTGGCTTCTAGTTTGCGGGTCTCTTGGGCAATGAAGGCTAGCTTTTCAGTGGACTGCCGCCTCGCTTTACGCTTCACGCAGGCGTGCGTTGTGGCTGCGTGGAGGTGATGCTCGATTACGCCCTAGGGATTCCCGCCAACTGATCGGGCTCCCAGTGAATACCTTCTTGTTTGCGCCCAGAACTTGACACAGGCCTCCTCACCTTTCGGGCTCGAGGTTGGCGCCTATGATGAAAGTGGGCGTCGATGGACCCGTCCTCGTCGACGGGTATTTGCTTGGTCTCTGCCTTGTCTTGCTTGAACAACTATTTCTTCTTGGTTGGTGCAGCCCCCTTGGGCTCAGGGGTCTCCGCGTCGGCGGGCTGTGCTGGCGCCGCCGTCTTGAAAATGACTTGAGCACTTCATAGCGCATCTCCGGTGTCCCCGCACGCAGTTAGGACACCGTTGCTCCCGGGCATCTTCATGAGGTTGTGCGCCCGGGTGAGTCGCGGCCATGAATTGGGCCGATCTTTGAGTAGCCGAGAATGGCGTTGTAGGGGAGGCCGATGGTGGCGATGTCGAAATCGGCCAGCTCCGTCGCGGAAGTTATGCGTGGAAGTGCCGGAAAGTTACGGGGCGGATCTGTCCCAAGGAGCTGGATGACCCGCCCCCAACGTGCGAGAAGGGCGGCTGGGCTGCGGCCGCTCGGGGTATCTGAGAGGAGGTTGAAGGCCTCAACCCGAGAGCACGTTGAGGCCAGCGCCCATTGTCGATGAGAGTCACAGTGGCGGCCACTGGCAGATGGTGGGGGTGCCACGGCATGGGGAGCGCACCCGAGCAGGTTGAGTTGGAGGGTGGTCCCTCGAGCTGAAGGTCGAGGCCCGGCCTTGGGTGCCGACGGTCCGGGGAGCTCCTGCGCGTGGAGGCGGCGCGCCGACCAGCAGACGAATGGCTTGGCGTGGTGACTTGAAGGCGGCGCTGCGAGCCGCCCGGGGAGAACGCGGACGGCCGAGGCGCCCGGCAGCGTGGTGGGTGAGGAAGAGGCGCGCAACTCTTCCCAAGAGGCCACGGAGGCTGCCGGCGGGTGGAGCAGCCATGCGGCGGAGGCGCCGATGAGAAACCATGGGAAGCCAGTTGGCCATGACCTGTCGTCACCCCCAACCGAGGCGGCCTCCTCGTGCGCCGGGAAGGAAGGCCATGGATCGGTCAGCTGTTGTATGCACGGCGGCATCGTCGGCTTGAACTTGTCCGGCCACCACACCGTTGCAAGGCAGGCGAGGCTCAGGCCCCAGCCTGTATTGGCGCTGGCGGTAGCGGCAGGCGGCGCGCTGCTCATCGCGAGGCGGGTCACGGTGGTGGTGGAAGGGAAAACTCCGGCGCACCCCTACCTGGCGCGCCAAATGTAGGATTTCGGGTTCCGGCAGACCCTTGAGGTTCGAACACTGGGGTGCGTGCGGAGATCGCGCCTTCTACCTACCTGCACCCTGCCGCCTCGCTTGGATCTAAACTACGAAAGGAATAGCACAAGAGACACAAGGTTTATACTAGTTCGGGCCACCATTGTGGTGTAATACCCTACTCTAGTTTGTGGTGTGGTGGATTGCCTCTTGGGCTGATGGTGATGAACAATGCAAGGAAGAACAGCCTCGCGAGGTCATTCTTGGCGGCGATGAACTCCTTGGAGGAGTTCAGTCGCTCTTTCTCTCTCTCTCTCTCTCTCTCTCTCTCTCTCTCTCGATTCAAGATGCCCGATTCGAGATGCCTCTACCCTGTGGGAGGCTAGTCCTATTTATAGACAGAGGCCCTGGGCCTCTTCCCAAATATTGAGCGGGAAGGGCGCCAACAATTGGCCATTTTGAAGTGGAACATCCAGTACACTTATCCTGACTAAAGTTGGTCCTCGCTTTGTCAAAGGCTCACAGTGGTGGCCTTGGCTTGGGATCCTAATGACTTCCTTCCTGCCGTTAGGCTGGTCTTGGTCTTGTTGCACGAAATGGGCGCCTTTGCTTGGTACTCTTGCCTGCGCTTGCTCCCTTTGCACCAAAGAGGAAAGGAGGACACTGCGCGGGCTGGCGCCCGCCTGGCGCCCTTGGTCGTCATGGCTTGCGTCATGGGCACCTCGTGAGGTACTCCGCCTTGATCTCTCCGCCTCCTCGCGAGCCAGCCTGACGAGGCCGTGCCTGAGGAAGCTCCTTGTCGTCCGCCCCGCGAGGCTTGGCCCCTCGCGAGGGTCTTGAGCTTGTGTTGATGAAGATGGGCCGTGATGGGCCCCCATTTGAGCCACGCCACAGGCCGCAGGCAGGCAAGTCTGGGGACCCCTGTTCCCAGAACGCCGACACACGTCCCCATCATACTCGCACCCCTGGCCTGTCTATCCCTCTACTCACCGACACCTCCTGTTATTTTCTGGCGACGACAGCCAAACAGGTCAACCCTCGTACTCTCCACCGCGTGGGCAGCCACTGCCGTGTCTTCCCCGACTCCATGTTGTTCCCTTCGTAGGCCTCGCCGTCATCCACCGCCCTGGTGCTCTTGGCGCGGCGTGGTCAACGATGTCCATCCAACGGCTGTTGTGCTTCTTGAACCTCTGGTCTTCTTGCCCCAGCCACCCAAAGCAGCGCCGGTCGTGCCGCATGCTCCTGCCTCCCGTGGCCGGCTGTCTTTGCCCATGGAGGCCTCACCGTCCCATACTACTCCCACCATGGCTGTGCCATCCCTCCACTCACCCACTCCCCTGTTATTCTGCTGGGACAGCAGCCTCACACCGCAGCCGAACCGGTGAACCCTCGTGCTCCTCTCCGGCGTGGGCATCCACTGCCCGCGTCTTCCCGGCTCGCGTCGTCCCCTTCCTAGGCCTCGCCGTGGTCCACCGCCGTGGTCAATGTGGTCAACAACCGACTTCCATCGGAAGAAATCTTCATGCGTGGAGAGGTGACAATTGGATCCACGGCACCCGCAAGGAAGTGCCTCCTTATTACGCGCAAAATAATTATTCCTCCACCTGACAGCAGGGACCCACCGGACGGGCCACCAGTATTTTGCGGAAAAAACGTTTCCCCCTGACTGCTGGGACCCACCGGACGGGCCACCGTATTTCGTGAAAAAATGTTTGCCCCTGACTGTTGGGACCCATCGGACGGACCACCGTATTTCGTGAAAAAAACGTTCCCCCCGCTGTCAGCTCGGACCCACCGGAAGTGCCTTCTTATTACGCACAGAAAAATGAATACTCCCCTGCTAGCTGGGACCCACCATGGTGGGAGGCTGACTTAATGGGCATACTAAGTTGACGGGACGGAGGGCTTTGTCAACTTAGAACGATTCTAGCTCCAAAGGACCGTGCGATGTCCATCCAACGGCCGTCGTGCTTCTTCAATCTCTGCTCTTCCTGCTCGGCCGCTCAAACAAGCGCCAAGGGACTGCTCTGCTCCCTCCTCTCTACGGCCGGCTGTCTTTGCTTGCGCAAGAGCCCTCACCGCCCCACCGTACTCCCAACGCTGGCCTGGCCATCCCTCTACTCACCCACACTGCCGTTATTCTCCGCGACGGCAGACGTAACCAAGTAAACCCTCGTGCGGTCAGACTCCCTCGGCATGGGAAACAAGCTGCCGAAGTCTTCCCTGCCTCCGTCGTCCCCTTCCTAGGCACGGCCGCCGTCCACCGCCTTGGTGCTCTCGGCGTGGCCTGGTCAACATAATGGTCAACAACCGACATGCATCTCGAAATTGGAATTTGTCGTGGAAAGGCGACACTGGGTCCACGGCCGCATGCAAGAAAAAAATGCCTCCTTATTACGCCAAAATAATGATTCCTCCACGACATTGGGAACCCACCGAAAGGGCCTCTCAGATTTCGCTTGAAAAAACGTTACCGCCACGGGATAGCTCGGACCACCTGACTATATCTTCACGAGCAAGGAAGTGCCTCCTTATTACGCACAAAAAATGAATACTCCCCACATTAGGCGGGACCCGAAGATAGTGGCGAGCTGACTTGTGGGCCTACTAAGTTGAGGGACGGAGGCTTTGTCAACTTAGTCAATATGCACGATTCTAGCTCCGGTGATCGTACGATGTCCATCCAACGGTCGTAGTGCTTCTTCAACCTCTGGTCTTCTTGCTCCAGCCGCCCAAACCAGCGCCGGTCGTGCCTCGTGCTCCTGCCTCCCGTGGCCGTCTGCGATGCGGCGGAGGCGTCACCGCCCCCTACTACTCCCGCCGCTGGCCAGACCATCCCTCTACTCACCCACACCCCCTGTTATTCTGCGGCGACGGCAGCCTCACACCGCAGCGAACCAGTGAACCCTCGTACTCCATGCGTGGGCATCCACTGCCGCGTCTTCCCCAGCTCCGCGTCGTCCCCTTCCTAGGCCTCGCCGTTGTCCACCGCCCTGGTGCTCTCGGCGCGGCGTGGTCAACGTGGTCAAGGAACGGCTTCCATCGGACGTGGGATCATGCGTGGAGAGGGTCGACAATTTGGGTCCACGGCCGCAAAGAAGGAAGTGCCTCCTTATTACGTGCAAAATAATTATTCCTCCACCGGCTACCGGGGACCCACCGGACGGGCCACCGTATTTTGTGAAAAACATTTCCCCACGAGTCTTGGGACCCACCGGCTACATCTTCATACGCAAGGAAGTGCGTGCGGAAAAAAAAGCGATTCGCCCCCGACATTGCTGGGACCCACCGGCTACATCTTCACACGCAAGGAAGTGCGTCCGGGCAAAAAACAAAGCGATTCGCCCCACGGTACATGTTGGGACCCACCAGCTACATCTTTGCGAGCAAGGAAGTGCACGGCGGTTGAGACCCACCTGGTCGAAGCGTGCGTAAGCGTTGTCATTCTGGTCGGCGATGTCGTACACTCTTGCTCGTCGATGTAGAGCGGCCATGCGTAGCATGTACACGCACGTCGTCGGCGTAAGTGCAAGAAAGAAAATCTGACGCCACGTCACGTACATACGGGCAGGGTCTCGACGCCTACTTCACTTTATCGTACATGGCTGGGTCGGAACGGAGAAACAGCGTCGTCGTCGTGTTCATGGGGAGCCAACCGGCTGGGTCAGAATGGAATGCGTGGTCGTGTTCATTGGGAGGGCTTGGACGGAAAAGGCGATGAAAACGAGGCCTGGCGTACCGCACAACGGAGGAAACGGACCTCCTATGTTCGGAACGGGGTCCTGTTGATCGGGAGGGGTGTGGCGTTCATAAAACGGAGGAAATGGACCTCCCTACGGTCGAAGCAGGGTCCTGTTGATCCGAGGGTGTGGCGTGCCGCGAAAGCGGATTTAAACGGACCTCCTACGGTCGAAAAGGTGGTCCTCTTGATCGGGAGGGTGTGGCGTACCGCCAAAGCGGACAAAATGGACTTGTGTTGGAGCGCCACGGTGAAAACGGGGTCCCGTTTCATCGGGAGGGGTGTGGCGTGCCGCAAAACGGACTCCACGGGAAACTGCTCATCTCCACCGTCGACCTCCTCCAGCCTCCACGGGCTCTGTCGATCTCCTCCAGCCTCCACGGGCTCCCTCGTTCATCCAGCCTCCACCGCTTTCTCCACCGCCACTCTTGTTCAACCACCCCTCCACGGGCACCCCTCCATCGTCTACTGTTCATCCAGCCCTCCACACCACGGGGTCCTGTTCAACCACCCCTCCACGGCCACCCCTCCACCGTCTTACTGTTCATCCATCCCTCCACACCACGGGGTCCTGTTCATCCAGAGGCAACACCACCGTTCACTATTCATCCGACCCCCTCCCCATAGCGCTCCATCGCTCATCCAATCGATCGGCTTGATTAGCGGCAGCGGTGAAGGAATCGCTCCATCGGGTTCGATTAACAGCCATCGATCGATTGCTCGGGTTCGATAACGATAGCAACTGCGATTACAATCGCTTGGGTTCAGTTAGAGCCCAACGCCTTGCTCGGGTTCAGTTAGAGCCAATGCCTGGCACACACGCACGTAAGTGTACGAGAGAAACGCGCATCGCTCGGCCCCCGACCTCCCACCGTAACCGGCAACTCCCCGAAATTTTCCTCCCCCTCGCTTCTACCACGGTTTTTTTCCGTCATGGGACGCCCAAAGAATGTCATGCAGCTGCGTCTCCGGCCCACCGGGGCGAAAAGCCAATTTTCTGTCATGATTTTTGTCATAGAAGTAGGAGCCCACCACATCTATGATGATACCGGGTTTTGTCACAATTATCGTCATAGAAGTGTCATATGTATGATAGAAAAAAAATTCGTTCGGCCCAAAATGTCACGGATGTGTCTTTTTTCTGTAGTGGTGTCCCATGCCCGGGGGCTCCTGTCGGTGTACAAAAGTAGGGCACTCCTTTTTTACCCCTTTACTTGTGCACGGGCAATCAGAGCCGCGCCCGCGGCCACACTAAGCAGAGTAGAAGAAAGGGGTCGGAGCACAAGGCGACCAAAGGCAACGCCCAGACCAAGAAACACAAAAGAGAAAAGGGGTGAGGTGCACTCCCCCGACAAGACCCTTGCCGGGGCAGCCTCCGCGGCCCCGGCAAGAGCCTTGTCGTGACAACTTGCCCGACGCCAGCAGAGCAGGCCACCCTTGAGCCCGCGGGTTCCAACACCACCAACCAACTAAATTGGAACCAAGGCTCGGGAGGCACCTCTGTGGTGGCACACAGATCTTCGTCAAGATCATAAACACACAAGATCAGATGGGGACCAGAAGACGACGATCCTAGGCGAGATCCTACCCGAGGAAATCCACGAGACCCCCGACAAGACGCTTGCCAGGGAAGACCATGATGCCACGGCAAGACCCTTGCCGGGGCCCCGGCAAGGCCCTTGCCGAAGACACCTACGGGGCCATGGCCAGGCCCGCGTCTGCCAAGGCTCCACCGCCGTCCCCATGCAGCTACCAACTCAACCAACTGAGCAGACACCTGCGTGGCGACGAGCGGCCTCCACGACCAACCCGGCAAGCACCTGCGTGGTGGCATGCAGGCCTTCACGAAGGCTCCACAACCGCACCAGCCCAGCAGCCAACCAACGTGGCGCCGCGACACCTCGTCGGCTCGGACGAGTGTTGAAGCCAGGCGAGGCGGCGATAGCTGGGACATGCTTCCTTGCCGTCCCCGTAAAGCGAGTGGGGCACGTCGGCATCGCATTAAATGCGTTTGTCCGACAGTGCTAGAGGATAGACTCATCGACTGTAGACCTTTCCACCTCCTGTGTGCCGCTGTGGCAACCCCTTTTTCCTATAAAAGGAGGCCCGAGGCGACCAGGAGAAGGATTCAGATCTTTTGGGCAAGTTGCACCCCGTAGCTAGCTCAAGAACACAAGAACACTCAAATACATCCACCAAAGCAGGACTAGGGTATTACGCATCTCCGCGGCCCGAACCTGGGTAAACGATCCGTGTGCTTCCTGTCAGACCCGCTCTTTGCACAACCCCGCGCCCGCCAACCGTAGAAGGGATCCCAGTGATTCCATAGGTGTCGATTTCCCCCGGCAGGAATGCTGCCTAACATGTTCATCACATATTCTTTTCTTTGTAGCATGGACATTTGGACTTATATATGATTCAAAGCAATAGTCTAGTTTTGACATGAAGATTTCAATACTCAAGCATATCAACAAGCAACCATGTCTTTCAAAATATCAACACTAAAGCAAGTTATCCCTAGCCCATTATGCTCAATCATTGATCCATTCATGAAACACACTCACATATTAGCTACACCCAATGCTCAAGTACGATCATAGTGCCCCTTAGTTGGTGCTTTATAACAGAAGATGGAGACTCAAAATAAAAATAAAAATTGCATAAAGTAAAAGAAATACGCTTCACAGAGGGAAGTAGGGATTTGTTGAGGTGCCAGAGCTCAAAGCAAAAAAAGATAGAGACAAAATCATTTTGGGTGGCATGCTTTTCCTATCAACAAAAACGATCGAGTAGTTCCCAATACTTTCCATGCTAGATATATCATAGGCGGTTCCCAAACAGAAAATAAAGTGTATTCCTTTTTCCACCATACTTTCACATTCCACGGCTAACCGAATCCACGGGCGCCGTCCATACCAGCACTTTCCAAGGAATTTATTATTTGACAACATAAAGTAAATTCATTTTTTATTTTAGGAATGGGCATCCCTAATACCTTTGCCGTACTATCGTGCAATGACAAGTGAATAAACACTCATCTTGAGAATAATACATCTAGCATGGAAACATATCAGCCACCCCCTACTGTTTCATGAGCGGTACGAGCACACAAAAGAGAAGTTTATTTTGAAAATTAGAGATGACACATACAAATTTGCTTAGAAGGGCAAAAGAATACCGCATATAGGTAGGTATAGTGGACTCGTTGTGGCAAAACTGGTTTAAAGGTTTTGGATGCACAAGTAGTGATCATACTTGGTGCAAATGAAGGCTAGCAAAAGATTGAGAAGCATCCAACCAAGAAATGAAAAATCTCATAAGCGAGCATTAAGCATAACTAACACCGAATAATGCACCACAAGTAAGATATACTTTCATTGCATAACTATTGACTTTCGTGCTTGCATAGGGAATCAAACATCAATATTCTTACTAAAGCATAATTACTCATCAACATGACTCACATATTACATCATCATATCACTAAACTATTACAAGGAATCATTTATTTTGTCCAATGATCTTCATGAAAGTTTTTATTATATCCCTATTGAATATCTATCACTTTGGGACTAGTTTCATATGTTTCTTTTGATAGCCCAAAAAAATCAAAGTGAAGAACATGAGCATAAAAAATTTCTTCTCTCAAAATAATTTAAGTGAAGCATGAGAGAAGTTCTTAATTTTTTTACTAACCCTCAAATAAATCTAAGTGAAGCATGGGAGCATTTCTTCAAAAATAATAAAGCACACCGTGCTCAAAAAGATATAAGTGAAGCACTAGAGCAATTCCATAGCTCAAAAAGATTTAAGTGAAGCATAGAGAGCAATCTATAGTACCTAAATAGTTCATCCCCACTATCATATTTCTCTTGACATGCAACCCATCCACCTCATCAAGTGCCACCTCCATAATTATTTTCTTTTTTATTTTCTACTAATTATGTGATTCAACTATGGTCACGGCTTCATAACTGATGCATTAGTGTAAACCCCATAAAGAGCAGCCCGTCAGACGATTTGCTGTTCTGTTACTCTTCCGCTAGGATAATGGCGATGAAACGGCGAGGGACGAGAAAGAAGCGATGATGGCGATCTCACCTCACCACTACTACCCCTCGACACGCCATTGTCTCGTCGATGTACTAGAGTAGGGGTACCCTAGTATCCCGAACTTCGTGCACGGGCAGAAGCGATTCACGGCACCAGCTGCAGGGTTTGCTGAGTCGCCGCCAAGATCCTCCGTGGCTCCTTTGGAGCCATTCAAGAACAAAGTATTTAACCAAGAAGACAAGGCCCGGCAAGAGGAGCTTGCGGAAGGCCACTCAAGGCACGCAGAAGACAAGACCCGGCAAGAGGAGCTTGCGGGAAGGCTCAGGCGCGACAAGCCTCTGGACGCCGACAAAGGATTCAGCCGCGGCAAGGCACTTGCCAGCGGCGAACAACTCTCTTCATCTCCGCTCCAGCTCATCTACCAACGTGTCGCCATGGGATCATTCCATGCGCGGCGTGTCAAGAGGTCAGGCAGCCAGCGGAAGCGGCGATAAGCGGCGCCGACAAGCCCACCATCGTGGTAAACGGTGGCGCTTCTGTTAGCCTTGTTTAGGCAGCGAGGGGACGGGCATTTAATGCTTTTGTCCCTTGCCGTCGAAAGTTAGGTATTTTTGCACCAGACCTTTGTTCAAGTAGGTGTACCAACTACTGTTTTTCCATTTGTACCCTCATCTACGTTGCCACCTGTCGGAGACCCCTTGAGCATATAAAAGGAGGCCCATGCGCACGTAGAGGGGGTTCGGTTCATTCGACTCACCCGAGACTAGAGACACGCACGCTAGGTCTTGTAGCTCTCATCGCTCCCTAGCAAGAACACAATACATATCCGACAAGCAGCAGTAGGAGTATTATCTCTCCGGAGAGCTCCGAAGCTGGGTAAAACTGCTCGTGTGCCTCGCCTCGATCCGCTCTTCGTGCGATCTCCGCCCCCCTCCGAACCACAAGGGGCCTGGTCCGCCGGCCCCATAGGTGTTCGCGGGTCCGATCAGCCTCCCCGACATCATTGGCGTGCCAGGTAGGGGGCGTCGAGGTTGTGTGAACCTGATCGGGCGTTCACACGAGCGACATCTTCAACATCTTCATCAACATGCCACCGAAGAAGAAGGCTTCGGCGGCAGAAGCCCGTCGCGTCGAACCCACCACCACCGAGCAAACAGGTGGTCGGGTAGACGCCGCGAGGACGGACGGCGATGGGGCGCTCACGCTGCCGCCAAGGCGAGGACAAGGCAGCGCGAGACCTCGGCGTCCAGTACATGTACCACCACGGCGTCCATGGCGATCACAATGCCATACGCCGTTGGACCGAGATGGAACTGGAGGATCTCGAGACCCTCAAGACCGCGTGCACGCGCCAACATGTCGGGCACAAGCGAGATACGGCCGCTGGGCGGGATGCTGCTCCTTCTAACATAGATAGAAGTCCGAGCATATCCTGCTCCTCGCGCCGTTCGCCATTGCCACCCACTACTCCAGCAGAAGCTCTGGCGAGGGCTCAACTGCTCCTCGATTACCCTCCAATGGCCGAGAAGGTCGACGAGTGGAGAGCCACCATACAGAGTCTCATCGGCTTCGCCAACGGCGACGCTCCGCGGCAACCAAGTGCATCGCTGCCGCGGCAGGAACGCCAAACACGAGCCGGTGGAGACGAGACCGGTGGGGGTGCAACCACCACGCACTCTCCGCCCCGAAGGCCAAGGTTGCCGACTCGCCGGATCCACCTCGACAGCGACTCCACTGCGTCATCGGATCCACGAGCTCGCCGCGATCAGCGCCAAGTTCTTCATGAGCGACAACAAGAAGACACTCGAACTCGCATCGAGCGTCGAAGAGAAGCGCGACGTCAATCCGACAAGCGCGCCGGGCCCTCTGTTGACATGCACGCGCCCGGAAGAACCAGCGCGACTTGCCGTCTGCGGTAGGTTGCCCTGCGTTCACTCGTGAGCTGCAGCGGCAAGTCCGATGGCCCAAGCAACAAGGACTTCAAGCGGGCGTGCGGAGAAATGCGATGGCGGGGCGCATCCGTCGGAGTTCCTCGGCATCTACACCATCGCGGTGCAGGCTGCGAGGGGCGAGACGACAAGATCCTGCCAACTACTTTCACCGGTACTCAAGCCCAACGTCGGTCTTGGCTCATGCACTTGCCGGACAGCTCCATATCCTCTTGGGCAGATCTATGCCATCGGTTTGTTGGCGCCTTCACGGTGACCACAAGCCTCATGGCCAAGAAAGTGACCTTCATCTGCCGCCCGGAAGGAAGGAGAGTCCCTGCAAGTTCATTCAGAGATTCAACGTGTGCACTACAACATCGGATGTCCACCTGCCCGCGCGGTGATCGGCGCGTTCATCGTAACATGCGGAACGCGAGGATGAGGAGGAGATGGCGATGTGCAAAGTCAAGGACGTCGGTGAGCTGTATGCCTTGGCCGACAAGTGTGCATCTTGCCGAGGAGGAGGAGACTCCCGGAGAGAATGCGTAAGCGAGGATCTCGACAAGGAGGAGACCGTCCGGCAAGGAAGAGCGTGGCGGGGCAACAGAAGAAGAAAGCGGAGAAGTGCTAGCTGTTGAGCAGTCCGGCAACGGAGGTGGCGACAAGAACGCCAAAGGCTGGTGGCTCCGGCAAGGAAGTTGCAGCGACGCCAACCACCGGTCTGTGGCGGCCCGACAAGCGGGGCAGCTCCGGCAAGCAAGACTACAAGATCCACCGCACCAAGGGCCATGACCTCTGAGCTGCTGCAAGAAGGTCGAGCAGCTTGTTGAACAAATGTAAGGCTGAGTACGAGCAGCGCGACAAGGAGAAGGCCGGGGAAGGTCTTTGGAGCCCGAAGAAGCGTCCCCGGGGAGGGTGCCGCGGCAAGGCCAAGCAGCGGCAAGGAGACAGCCTCCCAGCGGCCGCGACAAGGATGAAGACGAAGGCAGCGATGAAGATATGGATGATGATGGCGCCCGATGAGCAGGAGTTTGAGAAAGCTCTGAGAGGTCCTCTGCGTTGACGGAGGTGCTTCCTGCATACTTCCCACCGCCAACTCAAGCGGTGGATGCAGGAAGTCAATGCAATGGAACATTCCGTAGAGTCACGCAAGCCTTCGAAATGGTCAAATACGCCTATCATCTTTGATATTGAGGACCACCCTGATCACATAACTGCGGTCGGGTGCTTGCCGATGTTGGTCTCACCAACCATCCGCAACCTCAAGGTCACCAAGATGTTAGTCGACGGCGGGGCCGGCTTGAATCTGATCTCCTCCGCGGTGCTCCAGAAGCTTCAAATCCTGACGGCAATGAGCTCGAAGAGACCGACACTTTCAAGGAATCAATCCGGGAAGGAGCAAGCGAAGGGGAAGATCACGTTACCCGGTAACATTTGGCAGCGAGCTGAACTTTAGGACCGAGAGGGTCACATTCGGCGTTGCTGATTTCCCATTGCCTTACAATGGGATACTTGGCCGTCCAAAGACTCGCCAAGTTCATGGCGGCCTCTCAAGATGCCTACAACTTACTCAAGATGCCAGGCCGATAAGCATCATCTCTGTCCAAGGCGACAAGAAGGATGCTCTTATCCGTGCCGACAAGATCTCTTGAGAAGCAGCGGCTACAGCGAGAAAGCAAGACACTTGCTACCAAGCTCCGGGGAAGAAGAAGACCAAGTCCGGCAAGAGCTCGATGCCCACTCCGGAGTGCTTTGCGCTACCGTCGAGGACGCACCATCGAGCTCCACCGGCAAGTGCAAGAAGACGATGGCAGCTCCGCCAAAGACCAAGAAGGTGTCCGCCAAGGAGGACGGCACTGGTGGTACCTTCAACATCAGTGCCTCCCTGACCCTAAATAGGAAGGCGCGCTCGTTGCTTTCCTGCGGGCGAATGTCGACGTGTTTGCATGGCAACCGTTTGACATCCCCGGTGTTCCCAAGAAAGTAATTGAGCACCGTCTAGCCGTTTGTCCTCATGCGCGGCCCGTCAAGCAGAAAGTCAGGAAGCAAGCCGTGGAGCGCCAAGAGTTCATCGCAGAAGAGATCAAGAAACTGGAAGCAGCAGGCCTTGTCAGAGGAGTGCTCCATCCGACGTGGTTGGCCAGTCCTGTAGTTGTGCGCAAGGCAAATGGGAAATGGAGACTTTGTATAGACTTCACGGATGTTAATCAAGCTTGTCCCAAAGATCCGTTTCCCTTGCTGCGCATCGACCAGATTGTTGACTCCACGGCTGGATGTGATTTGCTTTCATTTCTTGATGCATACTCAGGATATCATCAGATCTTCATGGCAAAAGAAGATGAAGAGAAAACCGCATTCATTACTCCATGTGGCACATATTGTTTCATACGGATGCCTTTCGGTTTGAAGAATGCTGGTTCGACATTTGCAAGAGTAGTCCATGACGCTTTTGAGCCACAAATCCACAGAAATGTAGAAGCCTACATGGATGACATAGTGGTCAAGAGCAAGGACAAAGCAACTCTGGTCCAAGATTTGGATGAGACCTTTGCAAATCTGCGCAAGATCAACCTCAAGCTCAACCCCGAGAAGTGTGTGTTCGGAGTCCCTTCCGGCAAGCTTCTCGGAGTTCTTAAATGTCTCGGTGAGGGAATTGAAGCCAATCCCGACAAGATCAAGGCCATTGAGCAGATTGAAGCACCAAAGCGCGTCAAGGATGTCGAAGGCTTGCGGTTCGTGGCTGCTCTCAGCGAGTTTATCTCTAGATCTGCTGAAGCGCATACCTGCCATTTTCAAGATTTTGAAAAAGGCGGGTCTAATGAAATGGACTCGAAGCGGAGGCTGCGCTGCGAGACTTAAAGAGGTACCTGTCCTCCACTCCAACACTTGTCGCACCTAAGCCACAAGAGAAGTTGATGCTATATATAGAGGCAACCAATCAAGTGGTTAGTGCTGCGTTAGTAGCGGAGAGGGAGGCGGATGATGAGCTAGTAACCACGGTAGACACATCCAGCGACAAGCAGGGGGCTTCGCCGACAAGCTCTGGTCCCGACAAGAACGGATCTACGCAGACGCAAGAGCAGATGCAGAAAAGGATGGTGCAGCGCCCAGTCTACTTTGTCAGTTCCCTCCTGCAGGGGGCTAGGTCAAGGTACTCTGGTGTGCAGAAATTGCTTTTCGGCCTCCTCATGGCTTTGAGAAAGCTGCGCCATTACTTCCGAGCACATGAGATCCACAGTTGTCACTCGCTTTCCGGCTGAAGAGGATACTGCAGAATCCAGAAGCGACAGGCAGGATTGTCGAGTGGGCACTAGAACTGTCAAGCTTTGGCCTCAAGTTTGAAAGCACTTCAACTATCCAAAGCAGAGCATTGGCAGAGTTCATAGCGGAATGGACGCCAACACCAGATGAAGAAATTCCAGAGACGAGCATCCCCGTCAAGGAAGCAAGCAAAGAGTGGCTGATGTACTTTGATGGTGCTTTCTCACTGCAAGGCGTCGGTGCCGGCGTGCTGCTTGTCGCACTCACCGGAGAGCACCTCAAGTACGTAGTCCAGATGCACTTTCCCAAGGAGCAAGCAACAAACAATACAATGAGTATGAAGGTTTGCTTGCGGTATCGAGATCGCATGAGACCTTGGGATCGGAAGCTCATTGTCGGGGTGACTCACAACTTGTCGTCCGCCAAGTGAACAAAGATTATCGAGTCCATTGATGGAAGCTTATGTTGATGAAGTGAGAAAGCTAGAAAGAGCACTTTGGACGGCCTGCAAATGGAACATGTTTCAAGAGCTCGTAATGATATTCTTGATGGCTTTGTCAAAGTCTTGTTGCACTTAAGTTGCGTGTGGAACCAGGGATTTTTGTGCTCAAGCTAACTCGATAGCCAACCGTAACACCATCAACTGGACAGAACAAGAAGAGGAAGTTGATCTCTGGTGACTACTTTCCGACAGAGCTTCCCGAAGCCGCCGTCAAGAAGGTCCCCAAGATTGACACCGAGAATGCTGAGGGGCAGTCTGCTCCAACAAGCCTCAGGGTTTGTTTTGTTGAAGCAGACGCTCCCGACAAGTCTTGCTCCGGCAAGCTTGCCGGGGAACGTCAAGCTCCGGCTGAGCCGCAGGTTCTTGCCGTGGAAGCTGATGTTCCCGCAGCAGCAGATGTGCCTTTAGTCCTTGTTGTCGAGCCACAAGCTCCGCATGGGCGCAAGCAGATTGTCCATTTCCTTGAGACAGGAGAACTCCCGAAGAGCAAGAAGAAGCGGAAAGAGTAGCCCGGCAGTCAAGTATGTACTAGTTTGTTGACAGACACTGCATGCAGTAAGAAGACTCAACGGTGTGAAATTGAAGTGTATTCCCCGGGAAGATGGACAAAAGCTGTTGGCAGAGATACATGGAGGCATATGTGGTCAGCACATTGGCGCCAGAGCACTTGCCGGCAAAGATTTTCGGCAAGGTTTCTTCTGGCCGACAGCCCTCCAGGATGCAACTGCACAAGTAACCAAGTGTGAAGCATGCCAGTTCCATTCCAAACAGATACACCAGCCAGCTCAAGCTCTCCAGACGATCCCTTTATCCTGGCCATTTTCGGTGCAGGGGCTCGACATCCTCGGCCCCTTCCCCGAAGCTGTCGGGGCTTTGAGTACTTATGCGTTGCCATCGACAAGTTCACAAAGTGGCCGGAAGTGGAAGCAGTGAGGAAGGTGACAGACGGTCGTGATCAAGTTCTTGGTCGATTGTTTGCCGTTTGGAATCCCTAACGGGATCATCACCGACAACGGCACACAATTCTGATCGCACCTTCATGTAGTACGTCCAAGATCTTGGCGCCAAGGTGCTTTATACATTGCTCATCCAAGAAGCAGCGGTCAAGCGAGAGGGCAAATCTTTGAAGTGCTGCAGCGGGCTCAAGACCAGAACTTTCGACGGGCTGCACAAGTCGCGGAAGGACCTGGATTGAGGAGCTGCCGGTGGTTCTTTGGTCGATCGGAACGACGCCAAATCGAGCCAGCGGACACCTTCGCTCTAGTCTATGGAAGCGCAGGCAGTTCTCCCCACGTAACTTCGTGATCACGGGTCGCCTCGAGTGCTCGCTTATGATGAGCTTGAGCAAGAGTAGCTGCGACAAGATGACGCGCTGCTCCTTGAGGAAGATCGTCTTGAGCATTTGTCTGAGCCGCTCGTTACCAGCAAGCTTTCGCGTCGCTACCATAACCGCCAAAGTTAGTGCCGAAACCTCGAGGAAGGCGACCTTGTTCTTGGTAGCGTTCGATCCGCCAAGAATTCAAACAAGTTGGCCTTGAAGTGGGAAGGCCCTTATCGGGTGAAAGCGAGTCACTAGGCCTGGCGCTGTCTGCCTTGAGACCGAAGATGGCATTCCGGTGAGCAACTCCTGGAACATTGAGCATCTTCGTAAGTTTTACCCGTAAGGCGCGGTTGCCGGAACCTGTTCTGGCAACCACCTTTTGTACAAGTCTTGCCGCTGTTGCATGTAATCCTTTGTACAAAGCCGGGCGCAGACCCCGTGCATCAGTAAAGCTCATGCGTTGCGCACAACTTGTCAAATTCATGCTTTTATCATTTTATTGCATGTTTTTGCTAACACTTTGTGCAGCACCCACACCCGGTAAGCAATATCGAGCCGCTGGGCTCCATAACTTTATTTTCTCTTCTTTCTCTTTTCTCAAAGAAAGGAAGGTTCCCTCGCGCACAAGTTAACCAGGGGGGAAGGAGAAGATACTAGTATGGGCGAGGCGTTGCTCGAGGAAGTTTCGCCTTATCGGGAAGCAAACGACAGAAAAGCTAAGTTGCCAAAGTTCGAGCAATCAGTTTTTAAAATTTTAAGTTATCTTCCTCGAACGATAGTACTTTGTATGGAAAACACATGTGAGAGGAACCAACTTCATGACTAGTCGCGCCCTTACTTTGTTTCGAGTCCGCTCAACAACTTAAGTGAGCTGCAGCTAGTCGCGACAAGGTTGCTTGTCGGAGGCGGCATCGCCAGCAGGCTGCTGATGTTCCGCACTCAGCGCTCGCGGCAAAGGTGCCCGCACCGACAAGTTCCCTAAATGCGTAGGGCAAAAACGTACAAAGGAAGGATCAAGTAAAGGAAATAACATTGCAATGATCGCCTAAGATAGAGTATATTACAAAATAGCTTGTCGCTGATCTAATGAATTGTCCTAAACGTGATCAGCAGCAACAAGGGAAAGATAAAATTGGCGGCCTAGTCTACGCGGTCGCCATCAACCCGCTTGATCTTGTTCACCTTGTCCACAATGGGTGCGACAAGGGCTTTGAGCGCCTCCACGTCGGCGTCTGGCGGCAAGGATGTGAGGACGCCGTTGAGGTTGAGGCCTGGATTGCAGAAGGCCACCTTCATCAACACCTTTTGGAGGGCTCCTGCACAGATCTGGCGTGATTCCTCGGCCAACTGCTTTGGGATCTCTTCCCGGAGTCGCTGGAGGACCGTCACCACGCCCTTGAAGAATAAGCTAAGCTTGGCGCTGGGTTGGAGGTGCTCGTTGGATGAGTATGCAAGATCCGCCATCCCCAGCTCCATCAGCTCGTTGTGGATGGCGGCAGCAGTATCCACGAGACCTTGATCCGATGCTCCACTCTCCCTCAAGGCGCTCTGGGTGTCAACAGCGTTCGCCAGCAGCTCCTCCTTGGCCTTGATCATCTCCAACAGACCCACCCCCCGCTCCTTGGCGCCGTCCAGCGTCTGCGTCAGAGTGGTAAGCTTCAGCTGAAGATCTGCTTTGGAATCCTTGGCGGCATCAAGCTCCCTGCTCCTATCAACGAGACGACCCTGCAGCTCTCCAAGAGTGTAGGCGTCCTTCTCGCGCTCGTTCTTGAGCGCGGCGAGCTCCTCGCCGCTCTTCTTGAGGCTGGCCTCCAGCTGAGCCACCTTTGTCTCCAGCTCCTTCTTGGCGGCCTCGGCGGCTGCGGCAGCATCCTTCGCCTCCTTAAGCGCCCCGCCAAGTGCCTCCTCGCGCGCGACAAGCTCTTCCTCGTGGCTATCCAGGTTGACCTTCTGCTGCGCCAACTCGCTTTCCTGCGCGGACAGCTTCTCGGCGGACAGCCGCTGCTCCTCCTCAGCTGCGGCCTTCTCAAGGATGAAGGCCGTGCGCTCCTCGGCGAGTTGCTCCCGCCTTTCTGCTATATTCCGGAGGGTCTCTTGGTTGGCACCCCGGAGCTCCTCTGCGCGCTTCTCCATGTCTGCTGCCGCCCTCGCGATAAGTGCTTCCCGGGACTCCAACTTGGCTTGCCGGGCGCGGTAGAGCGACAACAGCTTCTTCGGCCATTGCTCCTCCTCAGACTACTTGGCTGCTGCTTTGCTTGGCGCGTCCACCAGCATCCCGGCCGTGAGGCGAGCAGCTCTCCATCGAAGGTCTCCCCTTAGATCGGCGCCACAGGCTCGACTCCCATGGGAGCTTGATGAAGACGCCGTCGCCCGGCCTTGAGTAAGCGCGGGCTGGGCTCTTCGGGACTGATCTTTGCCAAGCCAGAAAGTCGGCGGTCGGTGTAGCGCTGGCGCTCCGTGGCCCCAGGGGCCGTCGGTCGCGATCGCGGACCCTCGCCCGGCTCTGCGGCGGCAGCCTCGGTGGCCTCCTCGCCCGACAGCCTCGTCGATGGCGGCCTCTTCTTCCACGGCCCGGCCTTCGTCAGCGTCGCCGCGCGCGTCCTCCTCGCCGGCGACCTCGGTCTCCATCGGCTCTGCGTCAGACAAAGAAAGAACAGTCAAGCAAATATTCAAAGATAAAAACAGAAGAAAACAAGCCCAAGGGAAATTTTCGTGCAAGAGGATTACCTGCAATGGGATCTGCAGCCATGGTCTCGACCACTGGAGGGTCACTGGTGCTGTCCCTTGCCGGAGTAGCCTCCCTTGCCGGAGGGCAGCTCCTTGGGAGAATCCCCCTTGGCGGCGTGAGTCAGGCGAGACATAATTTCAGGCGGCTTGAGCCCCTCGATGAGGCTGCTCTGCTCCTACACAAACCAACGATCGAGATATCAATGAAGAAGGAGCACCCATGCACACCTAACAAGATGGAGAAAACCGCATACTTACCACAGGGGGCTGTCTTTGAGGGCTGCTCAGGAAGGGTTGCGGGTCCGGCAAGGGGGTCTCAGGCGCCTCCTGTTGCCACAGGTGAATCGTCCTCAACGACGACCACCGGGTCTTGGCTCTCTTCGGACGCTCTGAGCCAGCGTCTGAAAAGGAAAAGAGTTCAGAACGAAGCAAGTCAGATTCAAGATGAAGCAACAAAATTGAAGAAATACAAGCACAATATTGAAGCTTACTCTTCTTCCTCCTCGGAGCTAAGCGCGGAGAAATCAAACTCCGGCTCGCCTCCAGTGCGACGAGGCGGATGAGTGGGCTCTCTTGGCCGCTTGGCGGAGGCGTCGGCGGTGGCCTGGGAGGATCCCGCCCCAGTTGTCGCAGCAGTGTGGGGTGCTCCCGCGGCAACATCGCTTGCCGCGGTAGAGCGCGTCGCGCGGCGCTGCGGCTGTGGGCCCGTCTGTCGCCCCGTCTCGTCTCCGGCCTTGCGGAGACGCCTCTTTGGCGGAGCCGGGGGCTCCGTTTGCGGCAAGCTGCTGGATGGTGGGGAAGAAGCGCCCTCGGCCGGCTCGCCCGACTCGGCCTCGGGTTCGGCAAGCTCTTCCTCACCGGCGAACTCCCTTCGCAGCAAGGCTTGCCGCTTCGGCTCTATCTGCCTCCTCCACGGTGTACCGAAGATGCAGTGGCAGCATCTTGCCGCCTCCTCCGGCTGGTGGCAATCGCACCATCTCTTCGTCGGTGGTGGTGTCGGGTGAGCCTCTTACGCTTTCGTCGGGCGGATCGGCACTTATTCCAAGCTGTCGAAGAACTGCTGCGATGTCGTCGGAAGGCTCTTGCTAGGTTGGAGCGATCCCATGAGAATCGCTGCTTGGCATCATGGCCCTGATGCGGTCGGCCAGCAGAGTTGTTGCACAATGGGGACGACCCCCTCGGCAACCTGAACCACTCGGGGTGATCGGGGTCGTTCTTGAACAACTCTAGCAGCATCGCGTCAACTCCAAGGCGGTGAAATTCCAGTTAAGGCCAGGCGCAGCCTCGCATGATGTCCTCCGCATTTTGGAACTCCCAAGCAGGCCTCCTCCTCTCCTGCAGGGAAGCGTCTGGCGGCGAAGGAAATCTGCACCAACTGCGCCTACGGTGAGTCCGGCAAGCCTGAGGCGCAAAATCCGGGTCACAGCTATCTTCAACATAGCATCCTCCGGCGCCAAGTTGCTCCAATCGTTGCCGCGCACTATTGGGGCTTGGCGCACGGCAGTGAAGGGCTGCGGGTTCTCCTCTACGATCCAACACCAATTGGCTCTCCACTCCTCCCACTTGCTGCGGAACTCTCCTTCCAGATACGCTTCTTTCTTGCCGACCACAGAGACCCAAGCTATCCCTCCCAAGCGGCTCCCTCTCTCTACGGGGCATGAAGAAGTGGCGGAAGAGGGCTACATTGGGGTGGATCCCGACAAAGTTTTCGCAAGGTGTGCGAAAACTGCCATGGCTCGAGAATGGCGTTGGGGGTGAAATCAAGGAGGCGGAACCCGTATGTGTTCATAATGTCGCAAAAGAACTCAGAGAAGGGCGGGCAGAGCCCGCAATAGAAGAAAAGAGCAAAGAAGGGATACCCAGTTGGGGCTAAGTCCGAGGCGATGGCGGGGAGTACCTTCGTGCGCGGATCTTGCAGCGTCTCCGTCGACCAAAAGAGGTAGTACCCCTCCCTGAGCTCCTTCGCGTCGAGCTGGGGGGAGAAGATGGCCCGCTCCTTGCGCAGCGCCGCGAGCCGCTGCGCCTCGGCCGATTTCACCCCCTTCCCCTTGTCGGCTTTCGGAGCCATGGCGGAGGCGGTGGAGGAGGTCGACGGCGTTGAGTGTGCTTGTGGCGAAAGGGGGCGGAGCGCTGCTCTCTTCGCACTGGAGAAGAAGGGGGGAGCGGCGGTGGTTTCTGACAAGACAGCAATGGCGAGGTGGGCGTCCTGCCCCTGTTTCCCCTGTATATAAGGAGGGAGAGGGGGCGGACGTTCCGTTTTTCCTAATAAAGAAACCCCCACGACCTTGCCCACGATCTCTCACACGACGCCACGTTCGGTGCGTGCCGTTAGTGGGGGACGTGGTGGGTCCGGAGTGAGTAACGGCGTGATCAAGGCCGCGTGTGACCGTGCACTGTTTTGGGCCTAGCCCGACAGCGCTCGGCACCGTGTGCGGCCCAGGCCCGGGGGCTCCTGTCGGTGTACTAGAGTAGGGGTACCCTAGTATCCCGAACTCGTGCACGAGCGATTCTGACACCCAGCGGCAGGTTTACTGATCGCCGCCAAGATCCTCCGTGGCTCCTTTGGAGCCATTCAAGAACAAAGTATTTAACCAAGAAGACAAGGCCCCAAAGAAGAGGAGCTTGCCGGAAGGCCACTCAAGGCACGCGAAGACAAGACCCGGCAAGAGGAGCTTGCCGGGAAGGCTTCGAGCGCGACAAGCCTCTGGACGCGACAAGGATTCAGCAGCGGCAAGGCACTTGCAGCGGCAACCTCTCTTCATCTCCGCTCCGGCTCATCTACCAGCGTGTCGCCATGGGATCATTCCATGCCAGCGTGTCAAGAAAAGTGCAGCCCGGCGAAGCAGCGATAAGCGGCGTGACAAGCCCACCATCGTGGTAAGCGGTGGCGATCTGTTACCTTTGTTTAGGCGACGAGGCGGGCATTTAATGCTTTTGTCCCTTGCCGTCGGGTTAGGTATTTTGCATCATACCTTTGTTCAAGTAGGTGTACCAACTACTGTTTTTCCATTTGTACCCTCATCTACGTTGCCACAGCCGGAGACCCTTGAGCATATAAAAGGAGGCCCATGCGCGACGTGGGGGGTTCGGTTCATTCGACTCACCCGAGACTAGAGACACGCACGCTAGGTCTTGTAGCTCTCATCGCTCCCTAGCAAGAACACAATACATATCCGACAAGCAGTAGTAGGAGTATTATCTCTCCGGAGAGCTCCGAAGCTGGGTAAAACTGCTCGTGTGCCTCGCCTCGATCCGCTCTTCGTGCGATCTCCGCCCCCCTCCGAACCACAAGGGGCCTGGTCCGCCGGCCCCATAGGTGTTCGCGGGTCCGATCAGCCTCCCCGACACTGTCACCATCAACCACAGGCCATGCGCCATCGACCGCTGCCCTGGTACCCACCGTTCGGGCATTAACGCACACGGCAAGCCCTCCGCAAGGTAGCCCACCATGATTCGGTGCAGCACCGCCCGCATCTGGGCGATTGTGATGGAGCCTCTCTGCTGCAGGCCGACGTTGGTAGCGGCAGTCGGCCGCCACCCCACCCTCCATTGCAGGCCATCATCGGTAGCGCAGCTGGCCACCACCATCCCTGGACCGAGGTGCATTGGCCAGATCCGTCGCCAAGATGAGAAGCACATACCACGGAACATCGCCGTGAAGGTACGCTGCATCACCAAACACAACTGCCTTGAATCATCGACGCCGCTGAGCAATCGACGACCTCGACGGTTCCACTTCAACACAGGCCATTGATGATGTAGGCCTATCGGAGAGTGTACAAGCGCAGGTTCAAAAAAAATGGGCGACTTCTACCGGTGCGGTTTTAGTACGCACCATCCACGGCGACCAGCATGTGAGTGCCGGTGCAGATCAATAGCTGAAGCGGCAACAGGGAGCCCTTTGTTTCTTTCCCTGGTCCACTTTCCTCAATAATTTGTTGTGCATCCTCTTCCCTCAATTATCACGTAACTTAATTTCAAATCTTGGAACCTCTGTGGTATTGTTATCATGGGAATTTATAGTTGGAGAACTAATTTGAGTTCTTGATGTGTCGAGTACTATTAGTGGAAACCATCTTCTATCCTTAAATATTTTTTGGTGTATTTTTTGGATCAGGACAGGCTACATTCATTTGCCTTCCCTTGCCTAGTTTCCCTTCAAAACAAAGTGGATAATATTTGGACGAGGCAATGTTAGTTCATGTTTTTCTTTTTGCAGATCCACATGCCTTCTTTGTACTGCCACACGCTCCCTGAAACACCTTTTCATGGTGCCAGCAAGAAATGAAGCTGAGGAAGGCAAACATCAGTGAGCCTCCCCCATCTTCTTCCCTCAAATTTATTTACGTATGATTGTCGGTGTCAAAACCGGCGGATCTCGGGTAGGGGGTCCCGAACTGTGTGTCTAAGGCGGATGGTAATAGGAGGTGGGGGACACGATGTTTACCCAGGTTCGGGCCCTCTCGATGGAGGTAATACCCTACTTCCTACTTGATTGATCTTGATGATATGAGTATTACAAGAGTTGATCTACCACGAGATCATAGAGGCTAAATCCTAGAAGCTAGCCTATGGTATGATTGTTGTTTTCCTACGGACTAAACCCTCCGGTTTATATAGACACCAGAGGGGGCTAGGGTTACACAGAGTCGGTTACAAGGGAGGAGATCTACATATCCGTATTGCCAAGCTTGCCTTCCACGCTAAGGAGAGTCTCATCCGGACATGAGACGAAGTCTTCAATCTTGTATCTTCATATCCCAACAGTCCAGCCAAAGGATATAGTCCGGCTGTCCGGAGACCCCTAATCCAGGACTCCCTCAGTAGCCCCTGAACCAGGCTTCAATGACAATGAGTCCGGCGCGCAGATTGTCTTCGCCATTGCAAGGCAGGTTCTTCCTCCGAATACTCCATAGAAGATTTTGAACACAAGGATAGTGTCCGGCTCTGCAAAAAAAATTCCACATGCCACCGTAGAGAGAATAATATTTCCACAAATCTAAACTGCTGACACATTCTGTAGCATGACATCACACCACGGCCCAGTCATTACTCGAACCGTTTTTCATAATGTGACGTATTGCCGTGGTCTGGCCATGACGAACCGTCTTTCTCAATCAGCCTGCCACTTCATGTTTTGCGAGGCGATTTTATTGGCACGTTTTGTCGAAGCAGAGGTCGTGTCCCCCTTATCACGGGATTATCATCAATACCGATGTGGGTAACCCAATCGTGCCCATTGGTATGACTCCTCGATTTTAGGCAAGTCCCAAACGGCCACGCGGAGGACGCTTCATATTCATCCCCTTTATAAAGAGGCCAAGGCCTGTTGAGGGAGTCCTGGATTAGGGGGTGTCCGGATAGCCGGACTATAACCTTTGGCCGGACTCCTGGACTATGAAGATACAAGATTGAAGACTGCGTCCCGTGTCCGGATGGGACTTTCCTTGGCATGGAAGGCAAGCTTGGCGATACAGATATGTAGATCTCCTCCCATTGTAACCGACTCTGTGTAACCCTAACCCTCTCCAGTGTCTATATAAACCGGAGGGTTTTAGTCCGTAGGACGAACATCAATCATACCATAGGATAGCTTCTAGGGTTTAGCCTCTCTGATCTCGTGGTAGATCAACTCTTGTACTACCCATATCATCAATATTAATCAAGCAGGAGTAGGGTTTTACCTCCATCGAGAGGGCCCGAACTCAGGTAAAAACATCGTGTCCCTTGTCTCCTGTTACCATCCGCCTAGACGCACAGTTCGGGACCCCCTACCCGAGATCCGCCGGTTTTGACACCAACATTGGTGCTTTCATTGAGAGTTCCTCTGTGTCATCATCTTTAGGCCCGATGGCTCCTCCGATCATCAACAACGATGCGGTCCAGGATGAGACTTTTCTCCCCGGACAGATCTTCGTATTCGGCGGCTTTGCACTGCGGGCAATTAAAGCAGCCATCTGGAGCAGATCGAAAGCTATGCCCCTGGCCATCGGTCGATTTGGAAGTTTGAACTACGGCCGACGTCGCGGAGACTTGATTTTTGACGGGTCGAGCCACAGCCAAGCGCGCGCCTTTATCACGATGGGCATGATCTAGCTCTGCCGCCCGAGCGAGGCCACTGGAGGCCTGATGTCCGCTCGACCCTTAGCTCGGAGCCGGTATGCTAATCGAGGGCGGGTGGCTGGACACCGCCTCGGGGGCTGCAATCTCTCTGGCGATCGAGCCAAACATCATACCTGTCGCTTTACTGGCTTCGTGACTCAAGGTGCGGACTCGAACCTTCGCGCCCTTAATCGAATCCGATTGGGCGCCGATCATGGAGTTCACCGCCACGGACATCTTTCAGCACTCTCCTTTCGGCGACATTCTGAATTCACTAAAGTCTCTCTCTTTATCTGAAGAGCCCTGGCCGGACTATTGTCAGCAAGGTTGGGATGCGGATGACGAAGAAATTCAAAGCCCACCCACCACCCACTTTGTAGCCACTATCGATGATTTAACCGACATGCTCGACTTTGACTCCGAAGACATCGACGGTATGGACGACGATGTAGGAGATGAACAGGAACCAGCGCCTATAGGCCACTGGACAACCACCCATCTCACGATGTATACATGGTGGATACACCTAAAGGAACTGACGACGAGGAACAAAGGGACGCAACAAGGGATCGTTCCCTCGAAAAGCAATCAAAGCGGCGGCGTATGCGCCGCTCCAAACCCCACCTCGACAGAGAAAGCAGCCATACAGACCCAGCCATAGAGCAGGGCGAACAGACGGACGACGAACATGCCATCGAGCAACCGTCCGAACAGGGCAACTTGGATAAACAACCTGTCCCCGGCGAAAACAACAGTCCGGACGACCTCACGCCGGACAAGTTCTTTGGAAGCGAAGAATCTCAAAAAAGGCTCGTCGCCATGCTGCGTAGCTTTGAAAAAAACAAGCGGAAGCTCAAAACAGCGGAAGATGCACTCAGAATTAGATGGAGCAAAGTACTCAACACCATGAGACAAATACGGCGACGATGCCACACAAAGAGCTATCCGAAGCGAAAATTACTGCCGGAATTTGATGATGAGGCCTTAGAGCCTCCACAATCAAAAAATAAGGAAGCCACCCGGTCAGACAAACGACCCCATGGCCAACAGAGTGCGGCAAAGGACGCCGCACACAAGCCGGCACGCGATCCGCACAAAGATTCGCATCGAAAAGATGACCCAGCCAGATCTATCTATGGGCCAAGAAAGCAAGCTCTAGTAAGCAATGCAATACATCAAATATCCGAACATCGCAGTACGCCCAGATATAGGGGTGCCGCACACCCCCTATGTTTCACCGATGAGGTGCTGGATCATGAATTTCCAGGTGATTCAAGCCCGTAAACATAGAGGCATACGATGGAACAACAGACCACTGAGTGCGGATTGAGGATTACATCCTCCACATACACATGGCTAGAGGAGATGATCTCACGCCATAAAATACTTACCCTCAAACTCAAAGGGCCAGCCCGGCATTGGCTTAAAAGCCTTCCCGAAAACACCATTGGAAGTTGGGAAGAGCTCGAGGATGCTTTTTCGGGCAAAATTTCAAGGACTTATGTCCGACCTCCGGATGCGTATGATTTAAGTCATATAACTCAACAACCCGGAGAGTCAGCCCGGAAACTCTGGAACAGATTTCTTACTAAAAAGAACCAGATAGTCGACTGTCCGGACGCCGAAGCCTTAGCGGCTTTCAAACACAGCGTTCGAGACAAATGGCTCGCCAGACACCTCGGCCAAGAAAAGCCAAGAACAATGGCCGCATTAACAAGCCCCATGACCCGCTTTTGCGCAGGAGAGGATAGCTGGTTGGCAAGATGCGCATACCAGCGACCCAAGTACATCCGAAGTTAGGGATGGAAACGGGAAACCGCGACGTAGCAAGGACCAGCGCCGGACCAAGGGAAACAGCCCGAAGAGCACGACAGTCAACGCCGGATTCAAAAGCTCTCGGCAGAATCAGAAAAAGCTGCCCCTCAAGGATAACAGGGACGAGCTATCTAACCTAAACAAAATCTTGGACAAGATATGTCAAATCCACAGTACTCTCGGGAAGCCTGCAAACCATACCCACAGAGATTGTTGGGTCTTCAAGCAATCCGGCAAACTCAACGCCGAACACAAGGGGCTCGACACACCAAGCGAGGGCGATGACGAACCCCACAAGCAGAGCACTGGAAAACAAAAGTACTTCCCACAAGAAGTCAAAACAGTAAATTCACTTCACGTGACAAAAGGGAGAAACAGTGGCGCCCATAGAGATCTGCGCCATACGGCCTATCGAGAGGAGTCCCGCCATACTGGTTGTTAAAACCAATCACCTTCGACCATCGAGATTACTCTAGAAGTATCCGGTATGCAGGATGGACTACCTTGGTATTAGATCCGATAATCGACGGACTCCACTTTACACAAGTCCTAATGGAATGGCGGCGATGATTTAAACCTGCTATATCGTGACACAATCCGCAAAATGGGGATAGACCCAACAACAATTAGCCATAGCAACACTTCCTTTCAAGGGGTAACGCCAGGCCCAGATGCCCATTATGCGGGCTCGCTCCTCGCTAGAAGTTATGTTCGCTCACCCGACAACTTCCGCCATGAAAAGCTAACCTTCCACATCGCCCCATTTACAAGTAGCTATCAAGCACTCTTGGGACGTGAAGCTTTCACCCGCTTTTAACGCAATACCGCATTATGCATCCCTTATACTTAAAATGCCCGGTCCACGAGGCATCATCTCATTAAAGGAAATATCGAGTGTTCCTCGGCGCGGAAGATTGTGCGGCTGCCATAACAGCCACACACTAAACCGGCTTCACTAATCAAAGCAGCTAAAGCGGTCGTTCGGACCCGGACATGGCTAGACGAGTCCGCGTAAACATACAAGGGCTTACTAGCGCATACCCCGTTCAAGGGGCTCGCGCATGTAGAACAAGAGACAATAAAGCTCAATTTTATTCATTTTTAAATTGTACTTTGCTTATTTAATATAACGTACATTTTCGCACGATCTTTTCAACTAAGTTCCAATCTTTCTGAGATGAACACCGTGCTACACCCGTCCGAATCACGGCTGCAACGGAGACACAGTGCGGGCGTGCGAGGGACCCGTTCAAGGATTCTTTTCAGATTAAGACCCTGCGTAAACCTTTTTCTGTGTCTTGTTGATACACATCCCCGGTTTCTTGCTATAACCGAGGTGGAGGCTGGCGTCTTGGCATCGTCACGTCGAGATTTTGCGCGTACCCGGACACCAGGGGCTTATTAATAAGGGCGTTTTTCAGCCCGTTTTCATAAAGACCGAATACCTTAGGGAGTGTTCGGCGTCGTGAGTTTGGCCTTATATGCATCAACTCCGAATCATGTCTTTGGTCAAATGTTGGGTTTGCCCGTCTCCTGTGTTTTGCTGCCTTACCTTCCGCTCTATCAGCTAAGGCGGCACCAGGAGAACTACTGCGATTGTGCCCGGTTGGCCAAAGTAGCACCTTAGTAGAGAAAGCCGAAAACTGACTGTCATGATATAGTGTGAGACTGGTCAACCACTCGATGACCCACCGGAATCTTTAGGATTCCTCCGCATTAATGAAGGGCTGTTTCCCGGCCAGGCACACACATGCCCCGAATTCGGGCGAGCGCGGTGCCCCTAGGGGCTATATAGTAGCCCCACTGTCAAACTCCTATGGCTAAGTGAAAGTGATAAAGCATTATAGTCCGGTTGCCTAGTTCGCTGCGCTATCACCTCCTTTATAGGACCAAGACGTTGGATCAAGTGTGAAAATGCGCTTTTGCGAACACCCCGCATTATATGCGTGAAATTTGAAACCGAAGACTGCAATCTTTCAGGTTATATACACATATACATTAACGGCCGCATGAGGTATTTTAATTCTTGCGAGCACAAGTATAAAAAGCTTTTATATTCCATCAAAACATTGTTTTACAATTATACATGTCATTCGAACATGATATCCTTAGATCACTTCGTCTCTATTAAACGAGCGCCCTTCAGAACTTCCTGAAAATAGTGCTCGGCGGTACTCGGCTCTGTCCGAATCTTGGGATGCAACGTCGGTGGCCTAAATCTCCCAATATGTCTTGACACGGGCAAGAGCCATCCGCGCACCCTCTATGCATGCTGACCTCTTCATTGCATTGATATGCGGCACCGCACCAAGGAACTGCTGCACCAAACCAAAATAACTCTTCGGCTCGGGCCTTTCAGGCCACAGATGACTCACGACATCCTTCATGGCGAGTCCGGATAACCTATTTAGCTCCGCCCATTCGGCCAAACGCTCGGTTAATGGAAGTGGGCGCTCTGGATTGTGGAACTGCGACCAAAAAAAGGTTTTCCACTTCGTGATCCTGTTGATCGCGGAAGTGTTCGGCGGCGTCCGCGGCACTTCCGCAAGTCCGGATAAGTATCCGCCGCACTCTACAGCCGGTCCAACTGAGCATATTTAGGATCCTCGAACTTCATCCGCAGCATAAAGGGCTTTCTAGCCATGATTTCTCCGGCCTGACGTAGCTCCTGCTTCATGGCTCTCATTGCAGAGCGAGCATCCTTGGCCTCGGTAGTGACCTTCTCCAGGTCCTTTTGTTTCGCCCGATCTTCTTTTTCAAGAAGCTTGCGGCGGTCGGCAGCATCCTTCAACTTCATAGCCATCTTGGCCATTTCCTTCCTGCTTCGACAGTGAGCAGCCTGTTCGGCTTTCAGCTCTTCGACCGCCTTTAAGGCAGCCGCATCACTTTTTCTGGCCTGGTCCTTGGCTCGGGCGAGTTCCGCCCGAAGGTTCTTCATGGCAGCGGCACCATCTGCATCAAGCATACATGTGGTAAGGCACGGGCATCAAGCCCCCTTACCAGGTGTCCGCGGAGAAATTGCATACCTTGTGACTCGTTAAGCCGCTTGTTGACAAGCGCGATGTCGGCATCCGCCACGTCAAGTTGCCGCTTTAGCTCGGCAAATTCCTCAGTCCGGCTAGCCACCGGACACTTCGCCACCTACATCGGAGGAGCGACATGTTATACCTGGGATTATGATCCTCGGCGCGCTGTCATTTTTGACAACGCACCGAGTCTCGAAACTACTATCTATACTGAGGCACATCTTTTATATGCATAGCTGTCAAAAGGTACATCATTTCGTGTACCTCAAAACCTGTCGATAAACTCCGACGGCCTCGTGCAACCCGCTCTCCATGGATGAAATCCTTTCAATCACCGTGCCCATCAATGCACGATGTTCTTACGAGATAGACGCTCACCCGAGCAGATCCTTCAGCTCCTCCGACCGTGCACGGGCGGTGCGGACTCGTCCGATGGCCTTTTCGAAGGCCGGACACGGAGGGCTTTGGGAGCCATCGGCTGCTTTCCGGCCTGCCGGATTGAGAAAACCCTCCGTGGCGACACCTCGGGGTCGCCTGCGCCGCATAAAGCGATGCGGCGAGGCGTTCCGCTCTCCATCATCTCTGGATGAAGATCCCCTGAAGATGAGCTCTGCTGAGAAGGGCTGAGATCTGAACTACAAGGTAAAAATTCAGTTATCTTTCTCAGGAATAGAGTAGGGATGTCTCTTATTTTAAAAACTCCCCTCTCTACTTACGGCTCGCTGGAGGGCTGATCCCCTTGAGGGCACAAGTCTTGGCCGAGGCACCTCCCGGCGCAGGACCCTCTGACGAAGATTTATTCCCCCGCTTTGAGACCATGGTCTCCGGGTCTTCAGAGGCGGTCCTCTTCTTTCCCTGGATAGAGGGATTCTCGATTCCTCCTTTCCTGACAGCCTCCTTGAGAGGCGGTAGCTTCCTTGTTCCCCCCTTCGCCTTCTTTCAAAGGCGCAACCTCCAGCATCCTGGTTAACACGGGATCCAGCATGGTCTCGGGGAGGGGGGCCGGACACCTGATTAGCTTTGCTTTCGCTATCCACTCCTGTTTAAAGGGACAGCTCTTTTAAGGGCAATTTTATGATGAATATACGGATAGCGTGTCCGGGTACAGGGCTACTTACTTGAGTATCCGGGCGATTGCATCTTAGACCTGCGTCCTCGTCAAGTCCGGACGCATTGCTTGTGATCCGAAGAACAATTTGTACATCTCCATGGGCGTCGCGCCCGTAAAGTGTTGGAGAGCTCGTGGTCCCTCCGGATTAAACTCCCACAGGCGGAGGGGGCGGCATTTGCAGGGCAAAGTGTAGCGAATCAACATGACCTGTGGCACTACGACCAGGTTGATGTCTCTTTCCAGGAGATCTTGAATGCGACCCTGCAACAAGGGCACGTCCTTGGACGGCCCCCAGTCGAGCCCTTTATTGACCCATTACGCCAGCTGCGGGGGAGGACCCGAGCGAAAGGCAGGTGGCGCCACCCACTTGGTGCCCCTGGGAGCTGTGATATAAAGCCACTCTCATTGCCATAAGCTGAACTCCTCTTGAAAAGAGCCCTCGGGCCATGGAGCGTCAACATTCTTGCCTATAACAGCCCCTCCGCACTCCGCTTGCTGCCCCTTGATCATCTTCGGCTCCACTTTGAAGGTCTTAAGCCACAATCCGAAGTGAGGAGTAATGCGGAGGAAGGCTTCGCATATGACAATGAACGATGAGATGTGGAGGATGGACTCCGGATCCAAGTCGTGAAATTCCAACCCATAATAAAACATGAGCCCCCTCACGAAGGGTCCGTCGGAAGCCTAACCCCGAAGGAAGTGAGGCCGAACACCACGCTCTCACCAGGCTTGGGAGTGGGAATAACCTGCCCTTGAGCAGGCAGCCTATGCGAAATTTCGCCAGTTAAGTATCTGGCATCTCTTAGCTTTAGCACGTCTTCTTCCGTAATGGAGGAAGGCATCCACCGGCCTTGGAGGTCGGAGCCGAACATCATCAAAGGTCCTAAGCGCCTGAATCTGGAGCTTTGGGTGTTGGAACTCGAGGCGAGGGGCGGATTCGATTGAGATTGAAAGAAAGGGGTAGAGCCTTGGTCTCTTTATAAAGAGGTTGAATACCAAGATCCCTCCCCGTGACCGTTTGGGACTCGCCGATAGAGGAGGCGTGCCAACAGGCACGATTGGGTTACCACGCCCGTATTGATGAGAATCCGGAATAAGGGGACACGATCTACGCTTTGACAAGGCGTGCCAAGGAAACCGCCTCGCTAAGCGCTGAGGTGGGACAGTAAAAACGATTCGAATAAAGGCTTGGCCGTGGTGTAATGTCACATTGCGGAATACGTCAGCAGATTGGATTTGTGCAAATATTATTCTCTCTACGGTGGTATGTGGAAATTATTTTGCAAAGCCGGACACTATCCTTGTGTTCAAAATCTTCTATGAAGTATTCGGAGGAGGAACCCGCCTTGCAATGCCGAAGACAAACTGCGCGCCAGACTCGTCGTCATTGAAGCCTGGTTCAGGGGCTCTTGAGGAGTCCTGGATTAGGGGTGTCCGGATGGCGGACTATAACCTTTGGCGGACTCCTAGACTATGAAGATACAAGATTGAAGACTTCGTCCCGTGTCCGGATGGGACTTTCCTTGGCGTGGAAGGCAAGCTTGGCGTCTGGATATGTAGATCTCCTCCCATTGTAACCGACTACGTGTAACCCTAACCCTCTCCGGTGTCTATATAAACCGGAGGGTTTTTAGTCCGTGGGGCGAACAACAATCATACCATAGGCTAGCTTCTAGTGTTTAGCCTCTCGATCTCGTGGTAGATCTACTCTTGTACTACCCATATCATCAATATTAATCAAGCAGGAGTAGGGTTTTACCTCCATCGAGAGGGCCCGAACCTAGGTAAAAACATCGTGTCCCTTGTCTCCTGTTACCATCCGCCTAGACGCACAGTTCGGGACCCCCTACCCGAGATCCACCGGTTTTGACACCGACACCTGTCCTTTTTCTTCTTGCACCCAATCGAATCCTTCCCCCACCTCGAGTTCCAACACCCCAGGCTCAGGTCAGGCGCTTCGGACCCTCAACCATGTCCGGATCCAACCTTCAAGGTCGGTGGATGCCTTCCTCTATCATAGAGGAAGACATCAAGAAGCTAAGAGAGGCCAGGTATTTGACCGGCGAAATCTTGCACAGGTTGCCTGCTCGAGGGCAGGTCATTCCCACTCCCGAATCCGCCGAGAGCGTTGCATTCATCTCTCACTTCCTCCGACGGCTAGGCCTTGCTCTAGATCCCCTTGTTAGGAGGCTCATGTTCTATTACGGGCTGGATTTCCATGACCTGGCCCCGGATTCCATCCTTCACATCTCGTCGTTCATCGTCATGTGTGAAGCCTTCCTCCGCATTACCCAACACTTCAGCATGTGGCTCAAAACTTTCAAAGTGACGCCGAAGATGATTGAGGGGCGACACACAGAGTGCGGAGGTGCCGTAATAAGCAAAGGCGCCGATGTTCCATGGCTAAAGGGTTCCTTCCTGGAGGTGTCCAGTTTATGGCAACGGGAGTGGTTTTATATCACAGCTCCCCGGGGTACCAACTGGGTGGCCACCCCTGCCTTTCGCTCGGGCCCTCACCACAACTGACGTCATAGATCAACAAGGGGCTGGGTGGGGCGATAAATGATGTGCCGATATTGCAAAAGTCGCATCCGAGATCTCCTCGAGAGAGATGTCGGCCTGGTCACTGATAATGCAAGTCATGCTAGTTAAATCGAGGTCCTGCCTTGCAAACGTCGACCCCTCAAATGTGGGAGTTCAACCCGGAAGGACATGAGCTATCCAAACGCCGTCGGCATGACGCTCGAAGAGATGTACAAATTGTTCTTCGGACCACAAATAAGGTGTCCGGACCTCACCGAGGATGCGGGTCTGAGCTGCAATCGCCCAGACACCCAAGTAAGTAATCCCGTGGCCAAATACGCTGTGTTTTTATTTATCACAACATCATTCTGAAAAGTCGCTCTTTGACCAGGATTGGATAACAAAGGCGAAGATGATCAGGTGCTCGGCTCCCCTTCCCGAAGGCTCAGCAGATCCAGTGCAGGCCAGAATGCTTGAGCCGGCGCCTTATCAGGCGCCCTCAAGGGAATATAAAGGGGGGAATAAAGAGGCTGAAAGCGGGCCTCACTCATTATTCATCCAAACCGGGGGAATTAGCACCTCCGCGAAGGAGGATAACCGGGGAGAAGAATCTGAAATTCCCTCTCCCCAAGGAAGGAAGAGGACCACCTCACAGTCCCGAAACAAAGGTTTCCAAGCGGGGAAGAAATCTTCGCGAGAGGGTCCTGCCTCGGAGGATACCCTTGCCGCCAGTGTCCATGAGGATCAGCCCTCCATCGAGCTGTAAGTAAAAAAGGTACTTAATAGTATAAATATCCTGCTTTACCTCTGAGGACAATAACCGAAGCATGTATCTTGTAGTTCGGATCGTAGCCCTTCTCGACAGAGTTCGTCTTCTAGGGATCTTCTTCCGGAGATGATGGAGAGCGAACCACCTCCCCAAGCCACCCCGCCTCATGAGTCAGGCGACGCTGAAGTGTCGTCGCGAAGGGTTTCTCCTGATCCGCCAAGGCCATAGGGTAATCCCTCGGCCACCCAAAGTCCTCAGTATTCGGCTCCTAAGGAAAGTAACAGAAAGAGTCCGGAACCGTCCGGTGTGAGATCGGACGCACTGAAGGATCTTTTGGAGCAAGCGGCTATCTCAGAAGCACATCGTACGCTAATGGGTATGGTTATTCAGAGGATTTTATCCGCCGAAAGCGGGTTGCATGAAGCTTTTATGAGTCTGCTGAAAGGCTTTGAGTTACGTGAAATAGTGTATGTTTTTGACGGTATCGCACATGTTAGGTGTGCCCTATGCAGATAGTAGCCCCTGAGACTCTGGTTTCCATCGAGAACGACGGCAAACAGAGGATCATAGTCCCAGGTAATAATCAGGCCGCCTTCATGTACAGGTGGCAGATTGTCTAGTGGCTAGCCGGACTGGTGAGTTTGCCGAGCTGAAGCGGCAACTTGATGCGGCAGATGCCGACATCGTGCTTGTCAACAAGCGGCTCGACGAGGCACAGGGTATGTGATTTCTCCAGTGATCAACACAAAGTAAGAGGAGCATGATGCTATTATCTTTAATATGTCTGTGACTGTAGATGGAGCTGCCGCCGTGGAGACCCTTCGGGCGGAACTTGCCCGAGCCAAGGAACAAGCCAGCAGTAGTGATGTGGCCGCTCTAAAGGCGGTCGAAGAGCTTAGAGCCGAACAGGCTGCGCATTGCCAAAGCAAGGAAAAAATGGCAATGATGGCCGTTGAGTTGAAAGATGCCGCCGACCGTTACCAGCTTCTTGAAAAAGAAAGTCGAGCGAAGGCGATGAACCTGGAGAAGGCCATGGTAGCAGCCAAGGAAGCCCGCTCTAAAATAAGAGCGGCGAAGGAGGAGCTGCGTCAAGCTGGAGATATCGCGGCTGGGAAGCCCTTTTTGTTGCGGACAAAGTTCGAGATCCGGCATGCCCCTCTTGATCAACTATGGAGTTCTGCAGACGCATACGTGGATTTGGCAGCCAGTGCTGCTAATGCGGCCGAGTACTTCAAGGATAAAAAATATCATGAAGTGGAAAAGCTGTTATTGTCACAGTTCAATGGTCCAGTGCGTTCGTTGCTGTTGAATGAGCGAATGGCCGAGTGGTCCGAGCTCCATAGGTTGTCCGGGCTTGCCATGGGGTGGGTCTATTGTGGATCATCTCTGGCCGGAAGGGCCAACGCCGAATAGTTATTTTAGTTTAGTGCAACAGTTCCTTGGTGCTGTGCCGCACATTGATGCTATGAAGAGGTCGGCATGCATAGAGGGTGCGCGGATGGCACTTTCCCGTGTCAAGTGCCATACTGGGCGGAGATGGAGGCCACCGCTATTGCAACCCAGAGTCCAGCCGTGGGCCGAGTATCTACCGAGCACTACTTTGAAGAAGTCCTTGAAGGCGCTCGTTCAATAGAGGCTCAGTGCTCGAAGAATATTATGTTCTAGTGACATGTATTCCCATTGTAAAAACAATGTTTTATTGAATTATAAAGGTTGTGTTTATACTTTTGCCTGAAAGTATTATGATGCCTCATGTGCGGCTGTTTATGTATATATGTATATAACCTGAAAGTTTGCAGTCGTCGGCTTCAAATTTACGCATATAATGCGGGTGTTCGCAAAAACGCCAGCGTATTCACACTTGAACCAACGTCTTGGTCCATTAAGGAGGTGGTAGCGCAGCGAATAAGGCAATCGGACTATATTGCTTTAACACTTTCACTTAGCCATAGGAGTTTGGCGGTGGGACTACTATATAGCCCCTGGTACCTCCGTGGTCGTCCGAATACGGGCGTCGTCATTACCTGACCGAAGCGGCCCCGCCGTTAATGCGGAGGAATCCTGAAGATTCCACTAAGTCATCGAGTGGTTGACCAGTCTCGCGCTTTATCATGATAGTCAGTTTTCGGCTTTCTCTACTGAGGTGCTCATCCGGATGAACCAGGGCACAATCGCGGTAGTTCTCCCGGTGCCACCTTAGCCGATAGAGCGGAACGTAAGGTAGCAAAACACGGGGCGGGCAAACCCAACATTTGACCAAAGACATGATTCGGAGCTGATGCATATAAGGTCAAACTTCATGACGCCGAACACTCCCAAGGTATTCGGTCTTTATAACATATGCCGGGCTGAACAGTGCCCTTGATAATGAACCCCGAGTGTCCAGTGCAATGCCCTGACATGGCGAAATGCCAATAATGTCGGCATCCTTCTCGGTTATACTAAGTATCCGGAGGATGTGAACAACAAGAGACAGTAAAAAAGGTTTACGCAGGGTCTTAATCTAAAAAGAAACCTTTGAGCAGGTCCCTGCTGCACGTCTGCGCCTGTGTCTCTGTTGTGCCATATCCTGGACGGGTGTGGCGCGATTGTCATCTGTAAAAGAGAAGAACTTAGGTGAAAGTTGTCGTGCCAAAAAATTGGTTATTCTCAATAAACCATTAAAATTCAAAGTCAAGTTGAGCTGAACTAGCCCTGATTACACGCGGGAAGCCCCTGGTGCCGTGTATGGGGGTATAACCATCAAACCATTCTTGGGTTTTATTTAAGCTGTTATAGCTAGTAATGCACCAGACTCGTCTAGCCGTGTCCGCGGTCTTGACGACCGATCCTTTATTCTGGTTGGAGGGGCCATTTAGTGTTCGGCTGTTAAAGCCGTCGCACATTCTTTTGCTTGTAAGGAACGTTCAACATTTCCACTAATGGTGATGATGCCACATGGACCTGGCATCTTAAGCTTGAGAGAAGCGTAATGCGGTACTGCATTAAAATGAGCGAAAGCCGCTCTTCCGAGTACTGCTTGATAGCCACTTCGGAATGGAGTGATGTCGAAGGTTAACTATTCGCTTCGGAAGTTGTCGGGAGAACCGAATACAACCTCTAGTAATAGAGAGCCCGTGTAGCGGGCCTGTCACGCCCAATATGCGACCCTATCCAAAAGGAACTCGACGGTCCCACCAAGGATAGACCCGCATATTGAAACGCTTTTGCAAGGTGGATATCATTACATCAACATTACATAATACATAGGGATACATACATAAGGCACAAATGCCACAAGAATACATCAACATCATACAAGAGAAAACAACATCCGACTACGGATGAAACATAAACAGGAACTCAAACGACATCCACCCTGCTAGCCCAGGCTGCCGACCTGGAACCTATCCCTGATCGAAGAAGAAGCGGAAGAAGAACTCCAACACAAGCAAACATCGCTCTCACGTCATGATCATCGCATAAACCGGTACACCTGCAATCGGTGGTGTAGTAATCTGTGAGCCACGAGGACTCAAGAATCCCATTACCATGGGTATCAAGACTAGCAAAGCTTAATGGGAAAAGGAAGGGGTAAAGTGGTGAGGTTGCAGCAGCGACTAAGCATATATGGTGGCTAACATACATAAATGAGAGCGAGAAGAGAAACAAAGGAACGGTCGTCAACTAGTAATGATCAAGAAGTGATCACGAACTCCTACTTACGTCGGACATAACCCGAAACCGTGTTCTCCTCTCGATCAACCCGAAAAGAGACACTCACTAAGCACGCTACGGTTGGTGTATTTTAATTAAGATCAACTTCGGGTTTTCTACAACCGGACATTAACAAATTCCCATCTGCCACATAACCGCAGACACGGCTCTCGAAAGTTTATACCCTGCAGGGTGTCCCAACTTAGCCCATGATAAGCTCTCGCGATCAACGAAGGATATTCCTTCTCCCGGAAGACCCGATCGGTCTCGGAATCCGGCTACAAGACATTTCGACAAAGAATAAAACAAGACCAGCAAAGCCGCCCGATGCTGTGACAATCCCGATAGGAGCTGCACATATCTCGTTCTCGAGGCAACACCGGATGAGACATCCTACGAGTAAAACCAAACCTCAAGTTGCCCCAAGGTGGCCCCCTTGATCTACTCGGTTCGAACCAGCACTTAGAGAAGCAGCGGCCGGGGGCTAAACTAACGATGCCCCGTGGGTTAATTACTCCCAAGGGAAATATAGGTGCTGGTGAGGCAAATGGTAAAACCAAGGTTGGGCTCTTTGGAGGAGTCTTATTCAAAGCGAACTGTCAAGGGGTCCCATAAATCACCCGACCGCGTTAGGGGCGCAAAATCAGGAACATAACACCGATATGGCGGAAACTAGGGCGGCAAGAGTGGAACAAAACACCGGGCATAAGGCCGAGCCTTCCACCCTTTACCAAGTATATAGATGCATTAATTAAATAAGATATATTGTGATATCCCAACAAGTAAACATGTTCCAAAGATGGAACAACATCTCCATGTTCCAACAAGGAACAAACTTCATCTTCACCTGCAACTAACAACGCTATAAGAGGGGCTGAGCAAAGCGGTAACATAGCCAAACAATGGTTTTGCTAGGAAGGGTGCAAAAGGTTAGAAGCTGACATGGCAATTTGGGATGGCTTGATAAACAGGTAATAGGTAGCGCAGCACAGCGATAGAACGAAGCAACTAGCATAGCAATGATAGTAGTGAGATCCAAGGTAGCGGTCATCTTGCCTGAAATCCCGCTAGGAAGAAGAACGAGTGCATGAAGAAGACGAATGGATGAAGCCGAACCAAGCGTGAGCGAGCGAATCCTCACGATCGCATAGCGAAGCAGAACTAACAAGAAGAAGCACACAACATAGTAAACACACCTCACATGAACAAGACATGATGCACAACAAACATGATGCATGACAAATCTAGATGAGTCTACTCATGGCAAGAGATGATGCAAAACAAGAGCAACACATCAAAGCAAGTTTAAATGAGGCCGGGAACAACATGTAACAATTCCGGTAAGTCCTCGTATGCAAATTTCAAAATTGGTCCAGATCTGAATAAACCTTATGTTCAAGTTGTTAAACAGCAAGTTAAGATGCACCACGATGATCTACACGAAATTCTAGTCAAGTTACATATAAAGTTCATTAGATTGAACTCGGCCTAGAAGATATGAGCAAAACAAGATAAGCATGGCATTGATGCAAAATGCACACAAACATCAAGCAAACACCTCAAAACAAGGATGCAACATGATAATATGAAACTACATGCAAAATCAAGCAAGTTTCATATAGAGCACTCTCAAAAGCAGACAACGGTTCAACACATACACACTATACAAGTTATAGCAACAATCTGTCCAAAACAGCAACTAGGCATATTGCAAGCATCAAAACAACATGCTACAGGACATCAACAAGAAAAAAAAAGGCATGGGCATGATATACAGGTAAAGCATTACAAAACATGAACACTGAACTATCTCCAGAAATCACTAGAACATGCTCAAAAACACATGGCAAGATTGCAAATAATAACAGTTTCAGACTTTAGCAGAAAATTACATCAGGTTGCAATGTTTAGAGCTATCGAACAACATGCTAAAGAACTTATAATAGCAAGACAAGGCATGGCATGAATCTACTCAAAGCATAGAACAAAAGTCCTTTAGTGACCATAAGCCAAAAAGGATCAGAAATATGATGGCACCCATGTAAACATGGCAAGTTATATAACAGATTCAAACATGGAAGGAACAACAATAAGTAGGCATGTTGGTGAGCTTGAACCACTCACCACAAAGCAATACATGGCATGGCAAGGAAACGAACAGCAAGAAGACATGGCATAGAAGCTATACATGGAAATAACAACATCATATCATGCAAGGATCAACTACAACAACCTTGGCAAAATTGAATAACATGTAAACAATCTGCCAGGAACATTTTATAGCAAAAGTAGAGCTCGATTGACTCAAGCTATGTCACTCCATAATTTCAAAAAAGGGCATGGATGGATAGAGCAAGACATGTATAACAAAACATCCTTACTGAGGTATCTCAAAATAAGCATGGATCTCTCTGTAGCATCAAGTTAACATGGCATCAAAATATCAGCAAAACAGGGCTGAAAACAACAACATCAGGAAGCCTACTTTGCATGCTTGTGCTAGTAAGCACATAGATCACAAAAATACATGGCATACACCCCTGGAAAGATGGCATGGCATATTAAAAAACACATGTAGGGCTCAAGTTCATAGGATGCACACATCAATCATGGCAAAAATGACAAAAGTGCATGTTCTGATAAAAATCAGAAACTAATATCACATAGCACTCTTCCAACAGCATTTCGGGCATCAAGATGAGCTCAAATGGAAATGATGCAATGAGATGAAATGATCTACTCTTCGGGGCGAACATTTTGACATATTACACGCACGAAACGGTGCTACGGATGCAGAGTTATGGCATGATGAAAATGCAAGAAAATTACTGAAACTCGGGGACTTAGTGGAATTTAGGAGGGAGGGGAAAAAAGTCAACCATGGCGCGGAATTTGAGGATTGCCGGATTGCAAAACGGACAACGGGGAAAATGCTCGGATGCATGAGACGAACACGTATGCAAAATGAAATGCGCATGATGACATGATATGAAATGCAGATGATGACATGGCAAAGAGAGACACGCAAGCACATGACATGGCAAAGACGGCGAATAACTGGCGGACACCTGGCGCATCGGATCCGGGGCGTTACAGGGCCTCTGGGCCTGGTATTACTCCCTTGAAGGTAGTATTACTGTGGCTGATTTTTGTCGGGTCTATCCCCATTTCGCAGACTGTGTCCAGATATATCAGATTAAGACTACTGCCGCCGTCCATAAGGACTCGTGTGAGATGGTATCCATTTATTATTGGGTCTAACACCAAGGCAGCCAATCCTTCGTGTCGGATGCTTGTCGGGTGATCCCTGTGATCAAAAGTGATCGGGCAGGCCCGCCAGGGGTTTAACTTAGGGGTGACGGGCTCTACGGCGCGTGTGTCTCGGAGTGCATGTTTGCTTCTCCTCTTCGTCACGTGGATCATGTTTACTGTTTTAACCTCTGGTGGGATTTTTTTTCTGTCCCCCAGTGCTTTGTTGGCGAGGCTCGTCCTCGTCTTCACTTGGTGTCTCCCTCCCCTTGTGTTCGGCGTTTAGCTTACCGGCCTGCTTGAAGACCCAACATTCTCTATGGGTGTGATTTGCAGGTTTATCGGGGGTGCCGTGAATCTGACATAGTTTGTCTAGAATCTTGTTTAGGCTGGACGGTCCATCTCTGCTGCCCTTGAAAGGCTTTTTCCGCTGACCTGGTCGAGAGCCCCTGAATCCGGCGTTTACCGCCGTATTATCTGGATTGTCTTCTGTATTTCGACGCTTGCTTTTACTGCATCGTGGTTTTCGATTGCCCTCCCTGACTTCGGATGTGCTTGGGTCGCTGGTGCTACTGCGGGCTAACCAGCTATCTTCGCCCATGCAAAAGCGGGTCATGAGGCTTGTCAGGGCTGCCATTGTTCTCGGTTTTTCTTGGCCGAGGTGTCTGGCGAGCCATTCGTCTCGAACGTGCTTGAAAGCTGTTAAGGCTTGACATCCCGGTCGGCGATTTGGTTCTTCTTAGTGAGAAACCTATTCCAAAGCTTTCGGGCTGACTCTCCGGGCTGTTGAATTATGTGACTTAAATCATCTGCATCCGGAGGTCGGACATAGGTCCCTTGAAAATTAGCCCGAAAAGCATCCTCGAGCTCCTCCCAACTTCCAATTGAGTTTTCGGGGAGGCTTTTCATCCAGTGCCGAGCTGGTCCTTTAAGCTTGAGGGGCAAGTACTTGATGGCATGGAGATCGTCTCCGTGAGCCATATGTATATGGAGGATAAAGTCCTCAATCCAGACCCCGAGTGGTCCTGTGGTCCCGTCGTACGCCTCTATGTTCACTGGTTTGAATCCTTCTGGAAATTCGTGGTCCAGCACCTCATCGGCGAAACATAGGGGGTGTGCGGCGCCCCTGTATTTAGATGTATCATGGCGTTCGGACGGTTGTAGTATTCAGTTTTGATTTTGTGCCGTAGCGTGCTTCCTAGATCCATAGATGGATCTGGTCATACTGCATTTTTGGCGCAAGTCCTCACGTGGATCGTGTGTTGAATTATGTGCGGCCTTGTTAGCCGCTCTATCGCGGCCACATGGTGGTTGATCCGACGGTTTGGCCATTTTATTTTTCGGCTGTGTGGGTTCTAAGGCCTCATCGTCGAATTTGGGCAATAGCTTGCGCTTTGGATAGCTCTTTGTGTGGTAACTACCACCATACTTTTCTTCATTGTCGAGCACTTTGTTCCATCTATTGTTGAGTGTATTCTGCGCGGCCCTAAGACATTGCTTCTGCTTCTTCAGACTCCTCGCGTTGGCAGTAAGCCTTCTGCGGAGGTTTTCTTGTTCCAAGTGCCTTTCCGGGATGATGTGTGCATCTTCGTCTGGACTGTTTTCCTCTCCAGAGGGAGGTTGATGAGCTTTATCCTCGACGTCACCGTGTTCGGACAACGGATCCGTACTATGTTCGCCGTTTGCTGGTTCATCCTGCTCTGCCGCTGGGTCGATGTGGTCGTCGTTTCCTCTGGAGTCGATTGTGGTGTTAGTTTCTCTTCCGCTATTATCGTTGTTTTTGCCGAGGCGGGATTTGGAGCGGCGTCTACGCTGACGCTTTGTTTGCTTCTGTATGGAGCTGTTCTTCGCTGCTTCCTTCCATCCCTCGTCATTGTTTTGTTTTTGTGTATCCACCATGTATATGTCATGTGATGAAGTGGCTGTCCAGCGTCCTGTGGGAGATGGTTCCTGTTCTTCTCCTGCATAAATCGTCCATGCCGTCGATGTCTTGAGTCGAAATCGAGCATGTCGGTTAAATAAATCGTCGGATGGCTACTAAGTGGGTGGTGGGTGGGCAGCGAATTTCTTCGTTGTCCGCATCCCATTCTAGCCGGACATAGTTCGGCCAAGGTTGTCCCAACAGGGAGAGGGACCTTAACGAATTCAGCATGTCGCCAAAAGGCGAGTGCTGAAAGCTATCCGCGGAGGTAAACTCCATGATCGGCGCCCAATCGGATTCGATAGGCACGGACGCAGGCGACTCGGAGTCCGTGGCCGGAGACCGTGGTTCGGCAACGCCGCTCTCATAAGGGGTGAAGTCAGTATCCGGCTCTATGGCCACTGAGAGTGCGGCCTCCATGGTGGGGTCTATCCACCCGTCCTTGGATGGCGCAATTTGCTCCGGATTGAGGGCCGGAGTAGTTGCAGGTGTGATCTCTCGAACACCGTCCGATGGCAGAGCTGGATCATGCTCGTCGTGATCGTGTGGCGCACCTAACATGGGCTCGAATCCGTCGAAGATCAAACCTCCACGGATGTCGGCAGTGTAGTTCAAATTTCCGAACCTGACCTGGTGGCCAGGGGCGTAGCTCTCGATCTGCTCTAGATGGCCAAGCGAGTTAGCCCGCAGCGCGAAGCCGCCGAATATGAAGATCTGTCCGGGGAGGAAAACCTCACCCGGGACCGCATCGTTACCGATGATAGAAGGAGCCATCAGGCCTTATCATGATGGCACAGTGGAACTCTCAATGAAAGCACCAATGTCGGTGTCAAAACCGGCGGATCTCGGGTAGGGGGTCCCGAACTGTGCGTCTAAGGCGGATGGTAACAGGAGGCAGGGGACACGATGTTTACCCAGGTTCGGGCCCTCTCGATGGAGGTATACCTACTTCCTGCTTGATTGATCTTGATGATATGAGTATTACAAGAGTTGATCTACCACGATATCATAGAGGCTAAACCCTAGAAGCTAGCCTATGGTATGATTGTTGTTTTCCTACGGACTAAACCCTCCGGTTTATATAGACACCGAAGGGGGCTAGGGTTACACAGAGTTGGTTACAAGGGATGAGATCTACATATCCGTATTGCCAAGCTTGCCTTCCACGCCAAGGAGAGTCCCATCCGGACACGAGACGAAGTCTTCAATCTTGTATCTTCATAGCCCAACAGTCCGGCCAAAGGATATAGTCCGGCTGTCCGGAGACCCCCTAATCCAGGACTCCCTCAATGATCATCAAAGGTTTGTGATTTTATTTAATATTAGGATAAAATTCTTCATGTTTATCATCTATTTATTCTTTCCTTTTGCCTATTAATGCAGGGGAAAAGAGGAATCAAGAACAAAATGTGGTTATGCTAACACAATTCTTGCTGACTGTTTAAGAAACAAGCACGCTTTTTGCTGGTGTTTGTTTGCATATACAACCTTTCGTAGTAAGATCAAGCATGCTTCTATATATATTCCAGGGACATATGATGATCAAGAGGAATGATGGGAATCATATACCTTCAAGATTGTAGTGTGTGATTTATCTAAACTGATAAGTCATAAGTACTTAACTTTGTTTCTTCGAGTCTTGTGTGTGGTTTTGGCAATACTAATCATACTTTGCCCATACATGTTGCCTATTGTATTTCTCTAATATTTAAACTCCCCTTTGATTACTAGGGATGTGCGAAATCAATCATAGTTTGTTTTGTCATAGACACGTTTCGGTCTATGTATAGTATGTCCTTTTGTTTACTAGGGAATGATTAATTATTTTATTTTATTTAATACAATATTTAATACATTATGATATCTAGGGCTGTTTCCTTTGTGCACTATCATGTTTTACTACTAACCATGATTTCTAGGCATATAATTATTCATGCTTCATGTTTCATGCTTCTCCCCAACATAGGTTTCCTTAAGAATGATTTGTTATCTGAACATCTATTTGAAGAAGCAATTATTTTTATTTTAAACATGCATTCCTGCTGCTACGCGCGGGGTATCATCTAGTTCTAACAAATCATAGCATAATTTTGGCCCTCTCAAATAGGTGTGTCCAACAAGGATAGATGACTTCAAAATAATAAGCAAAACAAGCAAAGACTCATATCATACAAGACACTCCAAGCAAAACTCATGATATGTGACGAATTAAAATATAGCTCCAAGTAAAATACCGATGGTCGTTAGAAGAAAGAGGGGATGCCACGCGGGCATCCCCAAGCTTAGTTGCATGCTTATCTTTTAGCTAATAGCTTGGGATGCCATGGGGCATCCCCAGGCTTAGGCTATTATTACTCCTTATTCCTTCATCCATCGCGATCTCACCCAAAACTTGAAAACTTCAATCACACAAAACTCAACAAAACCTTCGTGAGATCCGTTAGTATAACAAAGCAAATCACTACTATAAGTACTGTTGCAAACCCATTCATATTTTATTTTGCATTATATCTATTGTATTCCAACTTTGCTATAGCTTATACCCTCCAATACAAACCATAGATTCATCGAGATAAGCACACAACGCAAAGAAAACATAATCTGTAAAAAACAGAACAGTCTGTAGTAATCTGAAAACTTTTAATACTTCTGTCACTCCAAAAATTCTTAAAATTAGGACAAAGTGGGAAGTTTGTATATCAATCTTTTGTAAAAAATTCAGAGCAAAAGCACGTTTGTGTGATTTACTAAAATTATTTTTCTAGGCACAAAAGTTTATGTGTTTCAACAAGATCAAATCAAATATCACACAACATGATCCCAAAGGCTTTGCTTGGCACAAACACTAACTAAAACATAAAACACAATCATAACAGTAGCATAATTGTGCAAACACTCAAGAACAGAAAGAAAAAGACAAAAAAAATTATTCATTGGGTTGCCTCCCAACAAGCGCTAACGTTTTATGCCCCTAGCTAGGCATAATGCATTGGATCTAAGTGTTGTCATCTTTATTTCTAGATCCATAAGATGCCCTCATGATTGATTCATAAGGTGGCTTAATTCTTGTTCTAGGGAAGTGTTCCATACCCCTCCTTAGTGGAAATTGAAATTTAATATTGCCTTCTTTCATATCAATCACGGCACCAATAGTGCGTAAAAACGGTCTACCAAGAATAATTGGACAAGATGGATTACAATCAATATCAAGAATAATAAAATCTATGGGCACATAATTCCTATTTGCAAGAATAAGAACATCATTAATTCTTCCCATAGGCTTTTTAATAGTAGAATCCGCCAAGTGCAAATTTAAAGAACATTCTTCAATATCGGTAAGACCAAGCACATCACATAAAGATTTCGGAATTGTAGAAACACTAGCACCCAAGTCACATAAAGCAAAACACTCATAATTTTTAATATTGACTTTGGTAGTAGGTTCCCATTCATCATGTAATTTTCTAGGAATTGAAATCTCTAATTCCAACTTTTCTTCCAAAGCTTTCATCATCGCATCAACAATATGTTTAGTAAAAGCTTTATTTTGTTCATAAGCATGGGGTGAATTAATCATGGATTGCAACAAATAAATACAATCAATCAAAGAGCAACTATCGTAATTAAAGACTTAGTAATCCAAAAGAGTGGGCACATCACTAGTTAAAGTTTTGACCTCTCCAAACCCACTTTTATCAATTTTCTCAACAATATTTTTACCCTCTGAATTATCGGGACACATTCTAGCTAAAGTTGACTCTTCTTCAGTCCCTTTTTCATCAATTTCAATCTTACTATACAAGTAATCAATAGAAGAAACACCAATCATTTTAAGATCTTCATCATTTTTCTGAAAGCAATCACAAGAAAATGCCTTTTCTTAAAATTCTCTTTTAGCTCTAAGAATAGCGGTTCTTTTCTTACTTTCATCCATAGAAACATATAAAGCTTTAATTTATTCCTCAAACTTAGGCACAAAATTTTTCATCTTGAGATTTTCTAAATCATGAGAAATTCTATCAATGCTTCTCGACATATCATCAATCTTACTCAGCTTTTCTTCTATCGTAGTATTAAAATTCTTTTGAGCATTGATAAATTCTTTAATATTATTCTCAAGATGAGAAGTGTTCCTGTTGGGGAACGTAGCATGCAATTTCAAAAAAAAAATCCTACGATCACGCAAGATATATCTAGGATATGCATTGCATCGAGAGAGGAGAGTGTGTCCACGTACCCTCATAGACCGAAAGCGGAAGCGTTAGGTTAACGCGGTTGATGTAGTCGAACGTCTTCACGATGTTAGTACCGAATGTACGGCACCTCCGTGTTCAGCACACGTTCAACTTGATGACGTCCCTCAAACTCTTGATCGAGCAGAGGGTCGAGGGAGAGTTCCGTCAGCACGACAGCATGGTGACGGTGATGGTGATGTGATCTGCGCAGGGCTTCGTCTAAGCACTACGACGCTATGATCGAAGGAGTAAACTGTGGAGGGGGGCATCGCACACGTCTAAGAGAACAATTGATGTGCCTCTGGGGTGCCCCCTGCCCCAGTATATAAAGGAGGGGAGGAGGATACTGGCAGCCAGGAGGGGCGCGCCATGGGGGGAGTCCTAATAGGACTCCACTCCTAATAGGATTCGCCCCCCTTTCCTTTCTTCCACCGGGGAAAAGGAAGGAGAGGGAGAGGAAAGGGAAAGGGGGGCCGCGCCCCCTCCTCATTGTCCTATTCGGACTCCCTAGGAGGGGGGCACGCGCCAACCCCCCGCGGGCTTCCCTCTCTCTCCCTTAGGCCCATGTAGGCCCAGCACTTCCCCGGGGGGTTCCGGTAACCCCTCGGTACTCCGGTAAAATACCCGAACCACTCGAAACCATTCCGATGTCCAAATACTACCTTCCAATATATGAATCATTACCTCTTGACCATTTCGAGACTCCTCGTCATGTCAGTGATCTCATCCGGGACTCCGAACAAACTTCGGTCACCAAAACACATAACTCATAATACAAATCATCATCGAACGTTAAGCGTGGACCCTACGGGTTCGAGAACTATGTAGACATGACCGAGAAACATCTCCGATCAATAACCAATAGCGGAACCTGGATGCTCATATTGATTCCTACATATTCTACGAAGATCTTTATCGGTCAAACCACAATTTCAATATACGTTATTCCCTTTGTCATCGGTATGTTACTTGCCCAAGATTCGATCGTCGGTATCTTCTTACCTAGTTCAATCTCGTTACCGGCAAGTCTCTTTACTCGTTCCGTAATACATCATCCCGTAACTAACTCATTAGTCACATTGCTTGCAAGGCTTATTATGATGTGCATTACCGAGAGGGCCTAGAGATACCTCTCCGATACTCAGAGTGACAAATCCTAATCTCGATCTATGCCAACCCAACAAACAGCTTCGGAGACACCTGTAGAGCATCTTTATAATCACCCAGTTCCATTGTGACGTTTTATAGCACACAAGGTGTTCCTCTGGTATTCGGGAGTTGCATAATTTCATAGTCGGAGGAATATGTATAAGTCATGAAGAAAGCAATAACAATAAAACTTAACGATCATTATGCTAAGCTAACGGATGGGTCTTGTCCATCACATCATTCTCTAATGATGTGATCCCGTTCATCAAATGACAACACATGTCTATGGTTAGGAAACTTAACCATCTTTGATTAACGAGCTAGTCAAGTAGAGGCATACTAGGTACACTGTCTATGTATTCACACATGCACTAAATTTCCGATTAATACAATTCTAGAATGAATAATGAAAATTTATCATGATATAAGGAAATATAAATAACAACTTTATTATTGCCTCTAGGGCATATTTCCTTCAGTCTCCCACTTGCACTAGAGTTAATAATCTAGATTAAATAGCAATGATTCTAACACCCATGGCGTCTTGGTGCTCATCATGTTTTGCTCGTAGAAGAGGCTTAGTCAATGGGTTTGCAACATTCAGATCCGTATGTATCTCGCAAATCTCTATGTCTCCCTCCTCGACTTGATCGCGGATGGAGTTGAAGCATCTCTTGATGTGTTCGGTTCTCTTGTGAAATCTGGATTCCTTCGCCAAGGCAATTGCTCTAGTATTGTCACAAAAGATCTTCATCGGACCTGATGCAGTAGGTATTACACCTAGATCAGATATGAACTCCTTCATCTAGACTCCTTCATTTGCTGCTTCTGAAGCAGCTATGTACTCTGTTTCATACGTAGATCCCACCACGACGCTCTGCTTGGAACTGCACCAATTGATAGCTCCACCATTCTGTTGGAAATATGCCCTAGTCGCAATAATAAAATGGTTATTATTATATTTCCTTGTTCATGATAATTGTCTATTGTTCATGCTATAATTGTATTAATCAGAAACCGTAATACATGTGTGAATACATAGACCAGAATACGTCCCTAGTAAGCCTCTAGGATACTAGCTCGTTGATCAATAGATGGTTATGGTTTCCTGGCCATGGACATTGGATGTCGTTGATAATGGGATCACATCATTGGGAGAATGATGTGATGGACAAGACCCAATCCTAAGCATAACACAAGATCGTGTAGTTCGTTTGCTAGAACTTTTCTAATGTCAAGTATCATTTCCTTAAACCATGAGATTGTGCAACTCCCAAATGTCGTAGGAGTGTTTTGGGTGTATCAAACGTCACAACATAACTGGGTGGCTATAAAGGGGCCCTACAAGTATCTCCGAAAGTGTCTGTTGGGTTGGCACGAATTGAGACTGGGATTTATCACTCCGTATGACGGAGAGGTATCTCTGGGCCCACTCGGTAATGCATCATCATAATGAGCTCAATGTGACTAAGGAGTTAGCCACGGGATCATGCGTTACGGTACCAATAAAGAGACTTGCCGGTAACAAGATTGAACGAGGTATGGGGATACCGATTATCGAATCTCAGGCAAGTAACATACCGATGGACAAAGGGAATTGTATACGGGATTGATTGAATCCCCGGCATCGTGGTTCATCCGATGAGATCATCGTGGAACATGTGAGAGCCAACATGGGTATCCAGATCCCGCTGTTGGTTATTGGCCAGAAAGATATCTCGGTCATGTCTGCATGGTTCCCGAACCCGTAGGGTCTACACACTTAAGGTTCGGTGACGCGAGAGTTGTTATTGGAAATTGTATGTGGTTACTGAAGGTTGTTCGGAGTCCCGGATGAGATCCCAGACGTCACGAGGAGTTCCGGAATGGTCTAGAGGTGAAGATCGATATATTGGATGAAGGGTATTGGAGTCCGAAATTAATCTGGGAGTACCGGGTGACGACCAGCGTGACCGAAAGGAGTTTCGGAGGCCCCGACAAGCGTTGGGGGCCTTATGAGCCAAGGGGAGGGGGCACACCAACCTACTAAGGGGCTGTGCGCCCCTCCCACCCCATCTCATGTAACCTGGAGAGGTGGGGGCGCCTCCCCTAGGGCAGCTGCCCCTCCCGGCTTGTGGGGTAAGTTTCCTAGGGGTGGGGGCGCCCAAACCCATCTAGGGTTTCCCCTGTGGCCGCCGCCCTCCCCTAGGGAAACCCTAGGGCGCCTCCTCCTTCCCCCTTCCCTGTATATATAGTGAGGGAGAGAGAGGGCAGCCACACCCCTTCCCCTGGCGCAGCCCCTCCTTCCTCCAACACCTCCTCCTCCTCCTCCTCCGTAGTGCTTGGTGAAGCCCTGTCGGAGAACCACAAGCTCCACCACCACGCCGTCGTGTTGCCGGAGCTCTCCCTCAACTTCTCCTCTCCCCTTGCTGGATCAAGAAGGAGGAGACGTCCCCGGGCTGTATGTGTGTTGAACGCAGAGGCGTCGTACGTTCGGTGCTTGGATCGGATCTTTCGCGGTTTGAATCGCTGCGAGTACGACTCCATCAAACGCGTTCTTTTAGCGCTTCCGCTTAGCGATATTCAAGGGTATGAATATGAACTCCCTCTCTCTCATTGCTAGCATCTCCTAGATTGATCTTGGTGACACGTAGGAAAATTTTGAATTATTACTATGTTCCCCAATAGTGCATCATGATCTAGGTCTATGCGTAGATTCTATGCACGACTAGAACACAAAGTAGTTGTGGGCGATGATTTGGTCAATTTGCTTACCGTTACTAGTCTTATCTTGATTCGGCGGCATTGTGGGATGAAGCGGCTCGGACCGACCTTACACGTACTCTTACGTGAGACTGGTTCCACCGACAGACATGCACTTGATGCATAAGGTGGCTAGCGGGTGACTGTCTCTCCCACTTTAGTCGGATCGGATTCGATGAAGAGGGTCCTTATGAAGGGTAAATAGCAATTGGCATATCACTGTTGTGGCTTTTGCGTAGGTAAGAAATGTTCTTGCTAGAAACCCATAGCAGCCACGTAAAAATGCAACCACAATTAGAGGACGTCTAACTTGTTTTTGTAGGGTATGCTATGTGATGTGATATGGCCAAAAGGATGTGATGAATTATATATATGTGATGTATGAGATTGATCACGTTCTTGTAATAGGAATCACGACTTGCATGTCGATGAGTATGACAACGGCAGGAGCCATAGGAGTTGTCTTAATTTATTGTATGACCTGCGTGTCAATGAAAAAGCGCCATGTAATTACTTTACTTTATTGCTAACCATTAGCCATAGTAGTAGAAGTAATAGTTGGTGAGACAACTTCATGAAGACACGATGATGGAGATCATGGTGTCATGCCGGTGACGAAGGTGATCATGCCGCGCCTCGAAGATGCAGATCAAAGGCGCAAGATGATATTGGCCGTATCATGTCACTTTATGATTTGCATGTGATGTTTGTCATGGTTGCATCTTATTTGCTTAGAATGACGGTAGCATAAAATATGATGATCCCTCACTAAAAATTTCAAGAAATGTGTTCCCCTAACTACGCACTGTTGCGAAGGTTCATTGTTTTGAAGCACCACATGATGATCGGGTGTGATAGATTCTAACATTCGCATACAATGGGTGTAAGCCAGATTTACACATGCGGAACACTTAGGTTGACTTGACGAGCCTAGCATGTACAGACATGGCCTCAGAACACAAGAGACTGAAAGGTCGAACATGAGTCATATAGTAGATGCGATCAACATGGAGATGTTCACCGTTGATGACTAGTCCGTCTCACGTGATGATCAGACACGGCCTAGCCGATTCGGATCATGTATCACTTAGATGACTAGAGGGATGTCTGTCTGAGTGGGAGTTCATTAAATAATTTGATTAGATGAACTTAATTATCATGAACATAGTCTAAATTGTCTTTGCAAATTATTTTGTGGATTAATAGCTCACGCCCTAGCTCCTTATTTTAATACGTTCCTAGAGAAAGACTAAGTTGAAAGATATTGTAAGCAATTGTGCGGACTAGGGCCGTAGTCTGAGGATTGTCCTCACTGCTACACAGAAGGCTTCTGTCCTTGATGCACCGCTCGGCATGCCAACCCCTCTGGCATCATCTTTGGATGTTGTGAACATCTGGCAGACATGTTCTGAGGACTACCTGATAGTTTAGTGCGCCATGCTTTACGTCTTAGAGTCGGGGCTCCAAAAGTGTTTTGAACGCCATGGAACATATGAGATGTTCCAAGAGCTGAAATTGGTATTTCAGGCTCATGCCCGTGTTGAGAGGTTTGAGACCTCTCACAAGATCTTTGCCTACAAGATGGGGAACTAGCTCAGCCAGTGAGCATGTGCTCAGAATTTTTGGGTACTTCAATCGCTTGAATCAAGTGGGAGTTAATCTTCTAGATAGGAGAGTGATTGACAAAGTTCTCCAGTCACTATCACCAAGCTACTAGAGTTTCGTGATGAACTATAACATGCAAGGGAAGATGATCCCGGAGCTGTTCGTCATGCTTAAGGCCGTAAAGGTAGAAATCAAGAAGGAGCATCAAGTGTTGATGGTGAATAAGACCACTAGTTTCAAGAAAGGCAAGGGTAAGAAGAACTTCAAGAAGGACGGCAAGGGAGTTGTCGCGCCCGGTAAGTCAGTTGCCAGGAAGAAGCCAAAGAATGGACCCAAGCTTGAGACTGAGTGTTTTTATTGCAAGGGAAATGGTCACTCGAAGCGGAACTGCTCCAAGTACTTAGCGGATAAGAAGGCCGGCAACACCAAAGGTATATATGATATACATGTTATTGATGTGTACCGTACCAGCACTCATAGTAGCTCCTGGGTATTTGATACCGGTGCGGTTGCTCATATTTGTAACTCAAAACAAGAGCTGCGGAATAAGCGGAGACTGGCGAAGGACGAGGTGCGATGCGCGTCGGGAATGGTTCCAAGGTCGATGTGATCGCTGTCGGCACGCTACCTCTACATTTACCTACGAGATTAGTTTTAAACCTCAATAATTGTTATTTAGTGCCAGCTTTGAGCATGAACATTGTATCTATATCTCATTAAATTGGAGATGGCTACTCATTTAAATCCAAGAATAATGGTTGTTCTATTTATGTGAGAGATATGTTTTATGGTCATGCCCCGCTGGTCAATGGTTTATTTTTATTGAATCTCGAACGTGATGTTACACATATTCATAGTGTCAATACCAAAAGATGTAAGGTTGATAATGATAGTCCCGCATACTTGTGGCACTGCCGCCTTGGTCACATTGGAGTCAAACGCATGAAGAAACTCCATGCAGATGGACTTTTGGAGTCTCTTGATTATGAATCATTTGACACGTGCGAACCATGCCTCATGGGCAAAATGACCAAGACTCCGTTCTCCGGAACAATGGAGCGAGCAACCAACTTATTGGAAATCCTACATATTGATGTGTGCAGTCCAATGAGCGTTGAGGCTCGCGGTGGCTATCGTTATGTTCTCACCCTCACTGATGACTTAAGTAGATATGGGTATGTCTACTTAATGAAACACAAGTCTGAGACCTTTGAAAAGTTCAAGGAATTTCAGAGCGAGGTAGAGAATCAATGTGTCAGGAAAATAAAGTTCTTACGATCAGATCGTGGAGGAGAATACTTGAGTCACGAGTTTGGCGCACACTTAAGGAAATGTGGAATTGTTTCACAACTCACGCCGCCTGGAACACCTCACAGTAATGGTGTGTCCGAACGTTGTAATCGCACTCTATTGGATATGGTGCGATCTATGATGTCTCTTACCAATCTACCGCTATCATTTTGGGGTTATGCATTAGAGACTACCGCATTCACTTTAAATAGGGCTCCGTCGAAATCCATTGAGACGACACCGTATGAACTATGGTTTGGCAAGAAACCTAAGTTATTGTTTCTTAATGTTTGGGGCTACGATGCTTATGTCGATATGCTTCGGCCAAAAAAGCTCAAACCCAAAGCGAAAAATGTGTCTTCATAGAATACCCAAACAAGACGATTGGGTATACCTTCTATCTCAAATCTGAGGGCAAAGTGTTTGTCGCTATGAACATGTCCTTTCTCGAGAAAGAGTTTCTCTCAAAACAATTGAGTGGGAGGAAGATAGAACTTGACGAGGTTGTTGAACTTTCACTTCAATCAGAGAGCAGCGCATCACAGAAAGATATTTCTGTGGCACCTATGTCAGTTGAAGAGAAAGCTAATGATGGTGATCCTGAAGCTTCAGATCAAATTACTATCGAACCTCGTAGGTCGACAAGGGTGTGTACAACTTCTGAATGGTAACCCTATCTTAAAGGTCATGTTGTTGGACAACGATGAACCTATGAGCTATGGAGAAGCGATGGTGGGCTCGGATTCCAACAAATGGCTAGGAGCCATGAAATCCGAGATAGGATCCATGTATGAGAACAAAGTATGGACTTTTGTGGACTTGCCCGATGATCGACAAGCCATTGAGAATAAATGGATCTTTAAGAAGAAGACAAACGCTGATGGTAATGTCACCATTTATGAAGCTCGACTTGTCTCAAAGAAGTTGCCGACAAGTTCAAGGAGTTGACTGTGATGATACTTTCTCAATCATAGCGATGCTAAAGTCTGTTAAAATTATATTAGCAGTTGCTGCATTTTCATTTACGAAATCTGGCAGATGGATGTCAAAACAATGTTTCCTTGACGGTTTCCGTGAGGAAAGGTTGTATGTGATACAACCAGAAGGTTTTGTCGATCCTAAGGATGCTAGAAGGTATGCAAACTCCTGCGATCCTTCTATTGACTGGAGCAAGCATCTCGGAGTTGGAACATACGATTTGATGAGGTGATCAAAGCCTTTGGGTTTATACAAAGTTTGCAAGAAACTTGTATTTGCAAGAAAGTGAGTGGGAGCACTACAACATTTTGATAAGTATATGTTGATGACATATTGTTGATCGGAAATGATGTAGAATTTCTGGAAAGCATAAAGGGTTGTTTGAATGGAGTTTTTCAAAGGAAGACCTGTGTAAAACTGCTTACATGTTGGGTATCAAGATATATAGAGATAGATCAAGACGCCTGATAAGACTTTCACAGAGCACATACCTTGACATGATCTTGAAGGAGTGCAAGATGGATCAGTCAAAGAAGGAGTTATTGCCTGAGTTGTAAGGTGTGAAGTTAAGACTTGAAGCACGACCTTCGCAGAAGAAAGAGAAAGGACGAAAGTCGTCCCCTATGCCTTATCCATAGGCTCTATACGATATGCCATGTTGTGTATCGTGATGTGCCTTGCCACGTGTCTGGCAAGGGGGTATAAGAGTGATCCAAGAGTGGATCATTGGACAACAGTCAAAATTGTCCTTAGGAATAAGGAAATGTTTCTCGATTATTGAGGTGATGAAAAGTTCGGCGTAATGGGTTACGTCGATGCAAGCTTTAATGCCTATCGGGATGACTCTGAGTAGCAAACCGGATACATATAGTGGAGCAACCATTTGGAATATCTCCAAGTGGAGCATGGTAGCAACATCTACAATACGACATAGAGATTTGCGGAGTACACACAGATCTGAATGTTGCAGACCCGTTGACTAAAACCTCTCTCACAAGCATAACATGATCAAACCCTAGAACTATGAGTATTAATCACATGGCGATGTGAACTAGATTATTGACTCTAGTAAACTCTTTGGGTGTTAGTCACATGGCGATGTGAACTATGAGTGTTAATCACATGGCGATGTGAACTAGATTATTGACTCTAGTGCAAGTGGGAGACTATTGGAAATATGCCCTAGAGGCAATAATAAAATGGTTATTATTATATTTCCATATTCATGATAATTGTCTATTGTTCATGCTATAATTGTATTAAACAGAAACCGTAATACATGTGTGAATACATAGACCACAACACGTCCCTAGTAAGCCTCTAGTTGACTAGCTCGTTGATCAATAGATGGTTATGGTTTCCTGACCATGGACATTGGATGTTGTTGATAACGGATTCACATCATTAGGAGAATGATGTGATGGACAAGACCAAATCCTAAGCATAGCACAAGATCGTGTAGTTCGTTTGCTAGAGCTTTTCTAATGTCAAGTATCATTTCCTTAGACCATGAGATTGTGCAACTCCCGGATGCCGTAGGAGTGCTTTGGGTGTATCAAACGTCATAACGTAACTGGGTGGCTATAAAGGTGCACTACAAGTATCTTTGAAAGTGTCTGTTGGGTTGCCACGAATCGAGACTGGGATTTGTCACTCCGTATGATGGAGAGGTATCTCTAGGCCCACTCGGTAATGCATCATCATAATGAGCTCAATGTGACTAAGGAGTTAGGCATGGGATCATGCGTTACAAAACCAGTAAATAGACTTGCCGATAACGAGATTGAACGAGGTATGGGGATACCGACGATAGAATCTCAGGCAAGTAACATACCGATGGACAAAGGGAATTGTATACGGGATTGATTGAATCCCTGACATCGTGGTTCATCTGATGAGATCATCGTGGAAAATGTGGGAGCCAGCATGGGTATCCAGATCGCGCTATTGGTTATTGGCCAGAAAGATATCTCGGTCATGTCTGCATGGTTCCCGAACCCGTAGGGTCTACACACTTAAGGTTCAGTGACACTAGAGTTGTTATGGGAAATTGTATGTGGTTACCGAAGGTTGTTCGGAGTCCGAGATGAGATCCTGGACGTCACGAGGAGTTCCGGAATGGTCCAGAGGTGAAGATCTATATATTGGACGAAGGGTATTGGAGTCCGAAATTGTTCTGGGAGTACTGGGTGACAACCAGCGTGACCGAAAGGAGTTTCGGAGGCCCCGGCAAGCGTTGGGGGCCTTATGGGCCAAGGGGAGGGGGCACACCAGGCCACTAAGGGGATGTGCGCCCCTCCCACCCCATCTCACATAACCTGGAGAGGTGGGGGCGCCTCCCCTATGGTAGCCACCCCTCCCGGCTTGGGGGACAACTTTCCTAGGGGTGGGGGCGCCCAAACCCATCTAGTGTTTCCCCTGTGGCCGCTGCCCCTCCCCTAGGGAAACCCTAGGGCGCCTCCTCCGCCCCTTCCCCTTATATATAGTGAGGGAGAGAGAGGGCATCCGCACTCCTTCCCCTGGCGCAACCCCTCCCTCCTCCAACACCTCCTCCTGCGTAGTGCTTGGCGAAGCCCTGCCGGAGAACCAGAAGCTCCACCATCACGCCGTCGTGCTACCGGAGCTCTCCCTCAACTTCTCCTCTCCCCTTACTAGATCAAGAAGGAGGAGATGTCCCTGGGCTGTACGTGTGTTGAACGCGGAGGCGCCATCCGTTCGGCGCTTGGATCGGATCTTCCGCGATTTGAATCGCTGCGAGTACGACTCCATCAACCGCGTCCTTGTAATGCTTTCGCTTAGCGATCTTCAAGGGTGTAAAGATGCACTCCCTTTCTCTCATTGCTAGTATCTCCTAGATTGATCTTGGTGACACGTAGGAAAATTTTGAATTATTACTACGTTCCCAACACATTCAATATAAATACGCATCCAGTTTGCGACTTTGAGTCATCCGGATCAGTGTCAAAGCTTGCATTGACGTAACCATTTACGATAAGCTCTTTGTCACCTCCATAAACGAGAAACATATCCTTAGTCCTTCTCAGGTAGTTCAGGATGTTCTTGACTGTTGTCCAATGATCCACTCCTAGATTACTTTGGTACCTCCCTGCTAAACTTATAGCAAGGCACACATCCGGTCTGGTACACAACATTGCATACAAGATAGAACCTATGGCTGAGGCATAGGGAATGACTTTCATTTTCTCTCTATCTCCTGCAGTGGTTGGGCATTGAGTCTGACTCAACTTCATACCTTGTAACACAGGCAAGAACCCTTTCTTTGACTGATCCACTTTGTACTTCTTCATGTTATCACGGTATGTGCTTTGCGAAAGTCCAATTAAGCGTCTTGATCTATCTCTATATATCTTGATGCCCAATATATAAGCAGCTTCACCGAGGTCTTTCATTGAAAAATTCTTATTCGAGTATCCTTTTATGCTATCCAGAAATTATGTATTATTTCCAATCAACAATATGTCATCCAAATATAATATTAGAAATGCTACAAAGCTCCCACTCACTTTCTTGTAAATACAGTCTTCTCCAAAAGTTAGTATAAAACCATATGCTTTGATCACACTATCAAAGCGTATATTCCAACTCCGAGATGCTTGCACCAGTCCATAAATGGATCGCTGGAGCTTGCAACTTTGTTAGCACTTTTAGGATCGACAAAACCTTCTGGTTGCATCATATACAACTCTTCTTTAAGAAATCCATTAAGGAATGCAGTTTTGACATCCATTTGCCAAATTTCGTAATCATAAAATGCGGCAATTGCTAACATGATTCGGACAGGCTTAAGCATCGCTACGGGTGAGAAGGTCTCATCATAGTCAACTCCTTGAACTTGTCGAAAACCTTTCGCAACAAGTCGAGCTTTGTAGACAGTAATATTATCGTCAGTGTCAATCTTCTTCTTGAAGATCCATTTATTCTCTATGGCTTGCCGATCATCGGGAAAGTCAACCAAAGTCCACACTTTGTTCTCATACATGGATCCCATCTCAGATTTCATGGCCTCAAGACATTTCGCAGAATCTGGGCTCATCATTGCTTCCTCATAGTTCGTAGGTTCGTCATGGTCTAGTAACATGACTTCCAGAACATGATTACCGTACCACTCTGGTGCGGACCGTACTCTGGTTGACCTACGAGGTTTGGTAGTAACTTGATCTGAAGTTTCGTGATCATCATCATTAGCTTCTTCACTAATTGGTGTAGGAATCACTGGAACTGATTTCTGTGATGAACTACTTTCCAATCCGGGAGAAGGTACAATTACCTCATCAAGTTCTACTTTCCTCCCACTCACTTCTTTCGAGAGAAACTCCTTCTCTAGAAAGGATCCATTCCTAGCAACGTATATCTTGCCTTCGAATCTGTGATAGAAGGTGTACCCAACAGTTTCCTTTGGGTATCCTATGAAGAAACATTTCTCTCATTTGGGTTCGAGCTTATCAGGTTGAAGCTTTTTCACATAATTATCGCAACCCCAAACTTTAAGAAACGACAGCTTAGGTTTCTTGCTGAACCAAAGTTCATATGGTGTTGTCTCAACAGATTTAGATGGTGCCCTATTTAATGTGAATGCAGCCGTCTCTAAAGCATAACCCCAAAACGATAGCGGTAAATTGGTAAGAGACATCATAGATCGCACCATATCTAATAAAGTAAATGCTGATTCTGACGTTCGGACACACCATTACGATGTGGTGTTCCAGGTGGCGTGAGTTGCGAAACTATTCCACATTGTTTTGAATGAAGACCAAACTGGTAACTCAAATATTCACCTCCACGATCAGATCGTAGAAACTTTATTTTCTTGTTACGATGATTTTCCACTTCAATATGAAATTCTTTGAACTTTTCAAATGTTTCAAACTTATGTTTCATTAAGTAGATATACCCATATCTGCTCAAATCATCAGTGAAGGTTAGAAAATAATGATACCCACCGTGAGCCTCAACACTCATCGGATCGCATACATCAGTATGTATTATTTCCAATAAGTTAGTGGCTCGCACCATTGTTCCGGAGAATGGAGTCTTAGTCATCTTGCCCATGAGGCATGGTTCGCAAGCATCAAGTGATTCCAAAAGCCCATCAGCATGGAGTTTCTTCATGCGCTTTACACCAATATGACCTAAACGGCAGTGCCACAAATAAGTTGCACTATCATTATTAACTTTGCATCTTTTGGCTTCAATATTATGAATATGCGTATCACTATGATCGAGATTCAACAAAAATAGACCACTCATAAAGGGTGCATGACCATAAAAGATATTACTTGTATAAATAGAACAACTATTATTCTCTGATTTAAATGAATAACTGTGTCGCATTAAACAAGATCCAGATATAATGTTCATGCTAAACGCTGGCACCAAATAACAATTATTCAAGTCTGAAACTAATCCTGAAGGTAAATGTAGAGGCAGCGTGCCGACGGCGATCACATCGACCTCGGAACCATTTCTGGCGCGCATCGTCACCTCGTCCTTAGCCAATCTTCGTTTAATCCGTAGCCCCTGTTTCGAGTTGCAAATATGAGCAATGTAACCGATATCAAATACCAGTGCTACTATGAGCATTAGTAAGGTACACATCAATAACATGTATATCAAATATACCTTTCACTTTGCCATCCTTCTTATCCACCAAATACTTGGGGCAGTTCCGCTTCCAGTGACCAGTCCCTTTGCAGTAGAAGCACTCAGTTTCAGGCTTAGGTCCAGACTTGGGCTGTTTCCCTTGAGCAGCAACTTGTTCGCTATTCTTATTGAAGTTCCCCTTCTTCCCTTTGCCCTTTTTCTTGAAACTAGTGGTTTTGTTAACCATCAACACTTGATGCTCCTTCTTGATCTCTACCTCCGCAGCCTTTAGCATCGTGAAGAGCTCGAAAATTGTCTTTTCCATCCCTTGCATATTATAGTTCATCATGAAGCCTTTATAGCTTGGTGGCAGTGATTGAAGATAATACTAAATTGTGTGACTTCACCAATACCAACAACAATGATTTCCTTAGCACTCCGATTGCTCCTCTTACCGATACTGAATCTTGCGAAATCAATACTGCTTTGTTGAATCTTGTCATGAAAGATCAATTTGCCGGCCTTCCTAGTGAAGATGCCGCTACCCATCTAAATAGCTTCGTTCATTTGTGTGATATGCAAAATAAGAAAGATGTGGATAATGATATTTTTAAATTGAAGCTATTCCCCTTTTCGCTTAGAGATCATGCTAAAGCTTGGTTTTCGTCTTTGCCTAAAAATAGTATTGATTCTTGGAATAAGTGCAAAGATGCTTTTATCTCTAAGTATTTTCCTCCCGCTCAGATCATCTCTCTTAGGAACGATATTATGAATTTTAAGCAACTTAATCATGAACATGTTGCACAAGCTTGGGAGAGGATGAAATTAATGATACGTAATTGCCCTACACATGGTTTGAATTTGTGGATGATTATACAAAAAATTATCTTTGGATTGAATTTTGCTTCTAGAAATCTTTTAGATTCGGCGCGGGAGGCACTTTTATGGAAATCACTTTAGGAGAAGCTACTAAACTCCTAGATAATATTATGGTTAATTATTCTCAATGGCACCTTTGAAAGATCTGCTAATAAAAAGTGCATGCGATAGAAGAAATTAATGTTTTGAGTGGAAAGATGGATGAACTTATGAAATTATTTGCTACTAAGAGTGTTTATTCTGATCCTAATGATATGCCTTTGTCTACTTTGATTGAGAATAATAATGAATCTATGGATGTAAATTTTATTGGTAGGAATAATTTTGGTAACAACGCGTATAGAGGAAACTTTAATCCTAGGCCGTATCCTAGTAATTCCTCTAATAATTATGGTAATTCCTACAACAAATCTTATGGAAATTTTAAGAAGATGCCTTCTGAATTTGAGACTAGTGTTAAAGAATTTATGAATTCGCAAAAGAATTTCAATGCTTTGCTTGAAGAAAAATTGCTTAAAGTTGATGAATTGGCTAGGAGCGTTGATAGAATTTCTCTTGATGTTGATTCTTTGAAACTTAGATCTATTCCACCTAAGCATGATATGAATGAGTCTCTCAAAGCCATGAGAATTTCCATTGATGAGTGCAAAGAAAGAACCGCTAGGATGCGTGCTAAGAAAGATTGCTTTGTAAAAGCGTGTTCTTCTAGTTTCTATGAAAATAAAGATGAAGATCTAAAGGTTATTGATGTGTACCCTATTAAATCTTTGTTTTGCAATATGAATCTTGATAATGATGAGACTGAATATGATCCACCTTTACCTAGAAGGCGTTCCAAAAATTCGGAGTTTTTAGATCTTGATGCTAAAATCGATAAAAGTGGGATTGAAGAGATCTAAACTTTAGATATTAATGAACCCACTATTTTGGATTTCAAGGAATTTAATTATGATAACTGCTGTTTGATAGATTGTATTTCCTTGTTGCAATCCGTGCTAAATTCTCCTCATGCTTATAGTCAAAATAAAGCTTTTACTAAACATGTCGTTGATGCTTTGATGCAATCTTATGAAGAAAAACTTGAGTTGGAAGTTTCTATCCCTAGAAAACTCTATGATGACTGGGAACCTACTATTAAAATTAAAATTAAAGACCATGAATGCTATGCTTTGTGTGATTTGGGTGCTAGTGTTTCCACGATTCCAAAGACTTTGTGTGATTTGTTAGGTTTCCGTGATTTTGATGATTGCTCTTTAAACTTGCACCTTGCGGATTCCACCATTAAGAAACCTATGGGAAGAATTAATAATGTTCTTATTGCTGCAAATAGGAACTATGTGCCCGTAGACTTTATTGTTCTTGATATATATTGCAATCCTTCATGTCCTATTATTCTTGGTAGACCTTTCCTTAGAACGATCGGTGCAATTACTGATATGAAGGAAGGGAATATTAGATTCCAATTTTTGTTAAAGAAAGGCATGGAACACTTTCCTAGAAAGAAAATAAAATTACCTTATGAATCTATTACGAGAGCCACTTATGGATTGCCTACCAAATATGGCAATACCTAGATCTATCCTTGCTATTTTGCCTAGCTAGGGGCGTTAAACGATAGCGCTTGTTGGGAGGCAACCCAATTTTATTTTTAGTTTTTTTTTGCTTTTTACTTATGTTTAGGAATAAGTATTTGATCTAGACTTTGGTTAGATGTCTTTTTATGTTTTAATTAGAGTTTGTGCCAAGTTTAACCTATAGGATCTTCTTGGATGATAGTTATTTGATCTGCTGAAAATTCCAGAAACTTTCTGTTCACGAAAATAATTGTTAAAAATCATCAGAAAGGGATAAAATATTGATTCCAATTTATACTGATCAATAAACAAATTTTCTAGTCTGTCCTATTTTTTCTGAATTTTTGGAGTCCCAGAAGTTTGCGTTAGTTACAGATTACTACAGACTGTTCTGTTTTTGACAGATTCTGTTTTTCGTGTGTTGTTTGCTTATTTTGATGAATCTATGGCTAGTAAAAGAGTTTATAAACCATAGAGAAGTTGGAATACAGTAGTTTTAACACCAATATAAATAAGGAATGAGTTCATTACAGTACCTTGAAGTGGTCTTTTGTTTTCTTTAAGCTAGCAGACTCATGAGATTTTACATTAAGTTTTGTGTTGTGAAGTTTTCAAGTTTTGGGTGAAAGATTTGATGGATTATGGAAAAAGGAGTGGCAAGAGCCTAAGCTTGGGGATGCCCATGGCACCCCAATATAATCTAAGGACACCTAAAATCCAAAGCTTGGGGATGCCCCGGAAGGCATCCCCTCTTTCGTTTACTTCCATCGGTAACTTTACTTGGAGCTATATTTTTATTCACCACATGATATGTGTTTTGCTTGGAGCGTATTGCATGATTTTAGTCTTTTCTTTTTAGTTTACCACAATCATCCTTGATGTACACACCTTTTGAGAGAGACACACATGATTCGGAAATTATTAGAATACTCTATGTGCTTCACTTATATCTTTGGAGTTATATAGTTTTTGCTCTAGTACTTCACTTATATCTTTTAGAGAACGGTGGTGGTTTTGTTTTATAGAAACTATTATTCTCTCATGCTTCACTTAGATTATTTGGAGAGTCTTAAATAGCATGTTAATTTACTTAAATAATCCTAATATGCTAGGTATTCAATACTAGTAAAAACTTTCTTATGAGTGTGTTGAATACTAAGAGAAGTTTGATGCTTGATGATTGTTTTGAGATATGGAGGTAGTGATATCAAAGTTGTGCTAGTTGAGTAGTTGTGAATTTGCAAAATACTTGTGTTGAAGTTTGCAAGTCCCGTAGCATGCACGTATGGTAAACGTTATGTAACAAATTTGAAACATGAGGTGTTCTATTGTCCTCATGAGTGGCGGTCGGGGACAAGCAATGGTCTTTTCCTACCAATCTATCCCCCTAGGAGCATGCGCGTAGTGCTTGGTTTTTGATGACTTGTAGATTTTTGCAATACTTATGTGAGTTCTTTATGACTAATGTTGAGTCCATAGATTATACGCACTCTCACCTTTCCATCATTGCTAGCCTCTTCGGTACCATGCATTGCCCTTTCTCATATTGAGAGTTGGTGCAAACTTAGCGGTGCATCCAAACCCCGTGATATGATACGCTCTTTCACACATAAACCTCCTTATATCTTCCTCAAAACAGCCACCATACCTACCTATTATGGCATTCCAATAGCCATTCCGAGATATATTGACATGCAACTTTCCACCGTTCCGTTTATCATGATGCATTCATCATTGTCATATTGATTTGCATGATCATGTGGTTGACATAGTATTTGTGGCAAAGCCACCATTCATAATCCTTTCATACATGTCACTCTTGGTTCATTGCATATCCCAGTACACCGCTGGAGGCATTCATTTAGAGTCATACTTTGTTCTAGTATCGAGTTGTAATCGTTGAGTTGTAAATAAATAGAAGTGTGATGATCTTCATTTTCTAGAGCATTGTCGCAAGTGAAGAAAAAAATAAAATAAAAAGATAGAGGCCATAAAAAAAGAGAAGGCCCAAAAAATGAAAAATGAGAGAAAAAAGAGAGAAGGGACAATGTTACTATCCTTTTACCACACTTGTGCTTCAAAGTAGCACCATAATCTTCATGGTAGAGAGTCTTTTGTTTTGTCACTTTCATATACTAGTGGGAACTTTTCATTCTAGAACTTGGCTTGTATATTCCAACAATGGGCTTCCTCAAATGCCCTAGGTCTTGATGAGCAAGCAAGTTGGATGCACACCCACTTAGTTTCTTTTGTTGAGCTTTCATATATTTATAGCTCTAGTACATCTGTTGCATGGTAATCCCTACTCCTTGCATTAACATCAATTGATGGGCATCTCCGTAGCTCATTGATTAGCCTTGTTGATGTGAGACTTTCTCCCTTTTTTGTCTTCTCCACATAACCCCCATCAATATATTCTATTCCACCCATAGTGCTATATCCATGGCTCAGCTCATATATTGCGTTAAGGTTGAAAAAGTTTGAGATTACTAAAGTATGAAACAATTGCTTGGCTTATCATCGGGGTTGTGCATGATGAGAGCATTCTTGTGTGACGAAAATGGAGCATGACTAAACTATATGATTTTGTAGGGCTGAACTTTCTTTGGCCATGTTATTTTGAGAGGACATAATTTCTTAGTTAGTATGCTTGAAGTATTATTATTTTTATGTAAATATTGAACTTTTATCTTGAATCTTTCGGATCTGAATATTCATACCACAATTAAGAAGAATTACATTGAAATTATGCCAAGTAGCATTCCACATCAAAAATTCTGTTTTTATCATTTACCTACTCAAGGACGAGCAGGAATTAAGATTGGGGATGCTTGATACGTCTCCAACGTATCAATAATTTTTTATTGTTCCATGCTATATAATATTCTGTTCTGGACATTATTGGGCTTTATTATACACTTTTATATTATTTTTGGGACTAACCTATTAACCGGAGGCCCAACCCAGAATTGCTGTTTTTTGCCTATTTCAGAGTTTCTCAGAAAAAGAATATCAAACGGAGTCCAAACGGAATGAAACCTTCGACAACGTGATTTTCGGAACGAACGTGATCCAGAGGACTTGGACCCTACGTCAAGACATCAACCAGGAGGCCACGAGGTAGGGGGCGTGCCCTCCACCCTCGTGGGCCCCCTGTTGCTCCACCGACGTACTCCTTCCTCCGATATATACCTATGTACCCCCAAACTACCAGATACGGAGCCAAAAACCTAATTCCACCGCCGCAACCTTACATGCCCGTGAGATCCCATCTTGGGGCACATTAGGAGCTCCATGGGAAGGGCATCGATCACGGAGGGCTTCTACATCAACACCGTAGCCTCTCCGATGATGTGTGAGTAGTTTACCTTAGACCTTCGGGTCCATAGTTATTAGCTAGATGGCTTCTTCTCTCTTTTGGATCTCAATACAATGTTCTCCCCTATCTCATGGAGATCTATTCGATGTAATCTTCTTTTTGCGGTGTGTTTGTTGAGACCGATGAATTGTGGGTTTATGATCAAGTTTATCTATGAACAATATTTGAATCTTCTCTGAATTCTTTTATGTATGATTGGTTATCTGTGCAAGTCTCTTTGAATTATCAGTTTGGTTTGGCCTACAAGATTGATATTTCTTGCAATGGGAGAAGTGCTTAGCTTTGGGTTCAATCTTGCGGTGTCCTTTCCTAGTGACAGTAGGGGCAGCAAGGCACGTATTGTATTGTTACTGTGACGCCCTCGATTCAATCGTACACTAATCATGCACGCAAATGTGTACAATCAAGATCAAGGACTCATGGGAAGATATCACAACACAACTCTAGACACAAAATAAAATAATACAAGCTTTATGTTACAAGCCAGGGGCCTCGAGGGCTCGAATACATAAGCTCGAATACACAAGAGTCGTGGAAGCAACAATATCTGAGTCTGAGACATAAGTTAGACAAGTTTGCCTTAAGAAGGCTAGCACAAAAGCAACAACGATCGAAAAGGCAAGGCCTCCTGCCTGGGAGCCTCCTAACTACTCCTGGTCATCGGCGGCCTCCACATAGTAGTAAGCATCGGCGGTAGCATCTGGCTCCTAGGCTCCGTCATCTGGTTGCATCAACCGGAAAGAAGAAGAAAGGGGAAAGGGGGAGCAAAGCAACCGTGAGTACTCATCCAAAGTACTGCAAGCAAGGATCTACACTACATATGCAACATTATCAAAGGAAGGTCAGATATGTGGTGGGCTGCAGAAATGCCAGAATAGAGAGAAGGCCTAGTCCTATCGAAGACTAGCATCTTCTGGAAACCACCATCTTGCAGCAACCGAAAGGAGTAGAGTAGCGTAAAGTAAAGTAGTAGTGTTATCAACCTCGGCTGAAGATCCTTTCTCGACTCCCTGCGAGAAAGATATCCCAGAGCCATACTATCCAGTTATCATCACAATCCATTTCTCATATCCAGGTCTCATCATAGTCCATCTCTCATCTCAGGTATCCAGTTCTAGTTGTATCGATCGGGATACAACTCCAAGTGTCCGTTACCGTAGGACAGGCTATCGATAGATGTTTTCTTCCCTGCAGGGTGCACCAACTTACCCTGCGCCGCTTAACTCCGGCGGACACACTTTCCGAGGTCATGCCCGGCCTCGGCCAAACAATACGCCGCAACCCGACCTAGGCTTAATAGAGAGGCCGACGCCGGACTAAACCTATGCCCCGTGGGTCATGGGCCATCTCGAGGAACTCACGTGACGTTATGCGTGGGCGGCCGGTGAGCGGACTAGCTACCTCCTTCAACAAAGGCGGTAACGCAGTCCAACCCGGCGCGCCCGCTCGATGGACGTCTATTAAGCTTCGGCTGATGTATCTGACGCAGAACGCCCATACTATGCCCACGTGATGGTTAGTGCTATCAGGCCAGAGGCCCCTCGGATCAAATATCCAATTCGTAGTGGAATAGGAACGCGCGGTAACAAGCAGAGACTCACGAAAGATGTGACCCCGTTGCCCCATCTCGAGGACTTGGGCAAGGGCTAGGAATGCCCGGCCACGCCTCGTAATTATCTCGCGGGCACCCTTCAGGTCAACCCGACTCCACATCACTCGCAATTAAGCTCGCGCGGGTACCCCTCAGGGTCGACCCGACTTTCCAAGTCACATTGGTAAATTCCAAGTATCCGTGTGTACAAACATCAAGGGGAAAACCCGAGGAATCACCCCCGATGAATTCCACTAGATGTGAACGTAAGAGGAATCACCCTCGAGGTCCACACTTGAGGGGTTGCACGACAGAGTCGTATCAGAAGTGGTTAAAGAGGAAATCACCCTCGATGACCACGACCGAATAACTACACTACAGGGTTAACATCAGAAGTGCTGATGAGGTCTCACCCTCGGTACTCGATAGTAACCTAGTAGTGTCGAGCAACTAAGGGGAAGTGATGTGCGGTGCCGGGGCCTGGTCTTCGATCCCGTTGATCGGGTCTTCGATGATGAAGCGGGGGCAACAAGGACAAGGTGGGGGGGTCACTGATGGGTCTCTAACCAACCTATACTAAGCAGTTTAGGATAAGCAGGTAGGTAACAATAGCAGGTTACAATAAACAGGCTATGCAAAGAATAGGAGCAAACAATAACAAGAGCAAAATCTAGTGCAAGCATGAGAAAATGGAATGGGCGATATCGGGATGCTCAAAGGGGGCTTGCACTGGTTGCTCGGGCGAGAAGGAGGGTCGTCGGTGGCGTAGTCGATCACAATGACATCATCGGTCTCGGGGTCTACCGGAGAGAAGAGGGGGAAAAACAGTAAATACATAGCAAGAAAGAGCACAATAGGACAACAGCAGAGCTAGGCGTGTTCTAACGGTGCTACACAATACCGGGCGAAGGGTGATAACATACGAGAAGTTTTTCACAGAGTTAGGCATTTTCGGACAGATGAAAAGGAAGGGAAAGGTTGAATTTTTTCTATGCTAGGGACGTGTGGCAGACGAACGGACAGCGTATCCGGATTCGTCTCGAAATTACGAGCAAGCTGTCATGTAGAAAACCTTTTCATCCGAGATACGCTTTAATTACTATGATTAACCAAAGATTTAATGATATTATGCAATTTAATTTAATTGAAAATAATGAGTAAATGCTAGGTGCACCGGATCTGTGTACACATAAGTGTACCAGAGGGTGACATGTGGGTCGGGGTCCCAGTTGACGATCAACGTTTGGTAGTCAACAGTGAAACCCCTATCATACTCACATCAGTTAATTAGCATTTTAATTAAACTTAAACACTTACTAAAACATGATTAACTAATTTAATTAGTTAATTATATTAGTTTTTTTAAAACCATTCTCTCCTTTTTTAAGGAAAAGGGGTTGTGGGGCCCATTGTCAAAGGCCCTATGGCCTTAGCGGCGACAGACTCTGGCTGGGCGGGCGCACTCAGCGCCCGGCCTGTGAGGCGAGGCCGGCTGGTGCCCCCGAACGGCGCCGCAAGCCAGCGGAAGCCATCGGCAGCCGGAGGCGGCCGGGAGAAGCGAGGGCAGCGGAGGTGCTAGGCAGCGGAGGCCGGGCGGGTCAGCAGGCGGCGCCCGCCAAAACCACCAGGCGTCGGCCACGGCGGACCAGTGCGGTGACCGCAGGAGCAAGGCTCACGGCCTTGGCGGCGATGGTGCTCGAATCGGTGCTCAAGCAGCGCATTGTGTGTGGCCGGTGGGGTTGAACCTTGAACAGCGCCAGCGTCGGCAGTGCAAATGACCGCAACAAGGGAGGTCGAGTCGGGCTCGGCGTCGGCAACGACGGCCGAGCAGGCTGGAGCCGAGCCCAGGGACGGCGGCTACATCGGCGTGGTCGGAAGCGCGGCCTTGTGTGAGGCACGGCCGGATCCGGTGATGGGAGAGGGAGGGGAAGGGGAAGAGGGCTCACGAGGCCCTGTAGATGTGCTAGAGTGAGCTCGGGGAGGCGTCGGAGCTCGGGGCGGCGGTGGTCGATGACAGGGACGGCAGAGGCGGGCGAAGCCGGGGGGCGGCGCGGAGCCAGATCAGGTTGAGGCAGTGGCGTCCGGGGCGTCGCGACGAGGGGGAGCTTCGGGGAGGAGGGCGAGGCGTCCGTCGGGGACGAACGGCGTCGGCGCCACCAGGGCAGAGACGAGGGCCGTCGGGCGGAGGCGAGGGGGATTTCCCGATCCAAATCGAGAGAGCAAGAGGGTGAGGTGGATCGGGGGGAGTGGGATGTAGCGGTTTAGGTCACGGGAGTGGGAGGGGATATGGAGGCGACGGGTGGGCCTGGTGGGCCGGCCAGCTTGGTTGGCCCAAGGGGGGCGCGGCGGCCAGCTAGGCCAGTCGGCCCAGTTGAGGGAGGGGGGCTTTTCTCCTTTTTTAATTTCTTTAAAAAATATATGCTTTAAAAAGATTAGGGCATTAAATCACTCTGAAAAAATGTTGGTTCACCACCAATATTAAGAAGTGCATATTTGTCACATGATCAACATTTTAGTTTCTGTCTTGACAAAGTTTGAATTTTGACTTTAAACTCGATTTTGACTTTGAGTTTGAACTAAGATTTGGATCAAGCGAGGATTACTAACAGTAATCATGGTGACGTGGCAACTTTAGCCGAGGATTACTGTAGCTTAATTATCCGGGCGTCACAATTCTCCTCCACTACAAGAAATCTCGTCCCGAGATTTAAGGGGTAGAGTAAGGGGGAAAGACTCGGAAAGGACGAAGCTCAACACAAGATATGTACCTGTGGCCATCTCGACATACGTGGCATAGAGGCATCTCTCGAGTTAAAATTCAAGAAAGTCATCGAGAGCAAGGTAAGGAGGAGCAATAAGAAGCTTCAACCGGGTAGGCAATCGTTCGATGTCTGAAACAGAGGTTTAAAGGGGTTCAAAGCATCGAGAATAAGTATTGCATCTGATACCATAATAGATCACTAGGAAGGGGGCTCGTGATTTACATACGAAGCCAAGTGTGAGGAACAATTTTGGAAGACAGGGATGTACATGAGAGTCAGGTTTCGATCCTGTGGAACTGTGGGTTATGGGACCACCATGTGGGTTAAAAGCAGGAAGGGTGCTAACATTTTGCACGGTCATGATAGCAAGGCAGGTCAGAGGATAGCTTGCAAGTTATGTTGGCAACAACATCGGTACCAAGGGCGAGGCACGAAGAGAACCATTTTCCTGCTCGCAAGGCGAGGCGGACCAATAGGCAAAGTTCTCGTCCATCAGTGGCTACCGAAATGTCATCAACAATAGTAACAAGGTATTACTGACAGAGTTGTACACCGAGGTGTTTACATAAGCAGTGAACTATTACTGCTTAGATCATATAGATCACAAGAATAGGTTAAACAAAACAATGGAAAGGAAGATGTGGTTATTAGTTTAACCAGACCAATGGAAAGGAAAAGGTGTTTATACAAAAGTATTAGAGTATATGCTTCCCATGAACAAGCGAGCATGATATACATGACAGGACATCAAGTACTTATCCATTTAGTTAATGGGGCAAGGAGAATCATGATGTTTACCCATACAGCAGTGTTTGGATAATTGATCAAGAAACATTTAGCATAGCACCTCCAATGTTCTTAATGATGTTCGGAGTAACACTGTCATACTTTTGGATAGCATTGACATGGTCATCAGGTAAATTCCGGACCTTGTAAACACAAAGGATCCATCAGGAATTACTTGAACACCTCATGCAATTTTGTCAGGGAAGATGAGGAGGTGGTCGATGGTTTCAACAAAAATCCATCGACGTGTCAAAAAGGATGTATTTCCAAACTTTAAATGAACAAATTCATGTTGGGGGAGGCAAGAATGTTGTCGATGATAACACAATTCATCGAGGGGCAAGGATGGTATTTCTCATCATGAATTCAACTGATAACCTGAAAGAGCATCAGAATGTTGATGATGATCATAACACATTTGTCGAGAGATTTCATGAAGATGTAATCAATCGGCGATGACATCAAGTCAAAGGAATGATGAAGCGAAAGGTTATTCGAACCTCGGTGCGACACAAACTTGAAATCAAGCTTGTTGTTCAAGGAAAAATGATATTGACGAGGAAGATCGGCGTAAGATTAGCTCATCGTCGAAAATTGTGCTCCGGGAAGAAGAACCGTGTAGCACGGTTAAAATTTGGCACGATATTAACATAGTCGGCCAGGCTAGGAATGACATGAAGGATTATTAAACTCGTAGCGATGAAAAGTACTTAGTTATAGAATCGAGTGCGGAATCGATTCACTTATCGGTGTTCTCGAGTGACTAATAACTCGTAACCGGGAAAATTGGAATCAGTGAGAAGCAATACTAGAAGAAGACTCACAGGAAGCAACACAGATGTTTGATATTCTCGAGATACCAGAGGGTAATACTCGAAGGTAGAGTAGAATAGATGCTTGACAGGTAAAATGATCTGCAGAAGTCAAGAGCTTTAACTTGTCCGAGAAATGGAATTAAAAGGGGGAACAATCATGGTCAAAACCACGGTTGCAAAGGACCAAACATAGATACCGTATGAACTTATAATAAGGGGATTATATATCGCAAGAAGCTTCCATGATAAGATCTACATTGTGTCCACGGGCATGAACACAAAGTTCAAGGTCGACTCCCACTTCTTCAATGCATATCATTTCATTTACTTCTCGCTTTTGATGAAGTTGTAGTGTTGAAATTATATCTGGCAAAACACCAGAAGAGTATGACTCGTGAAAACTCTCGGGTTCACACGGATTAGGGAAGGCATAGGTTCAACCCATAGTGGCATCTTAGGAACATATACCACAAATCTCAGGAGTAATATAACACAAGCTTGAAGGCAGAGCTTGGTTGAGAAAGCAGAGGATACAATTTACCAAAGGCATTATTTATCCGGGGAAAGGCCCAAAAGGTTATTGGATATGAAGGACGTTGTCGGATAAAATCCAACAAAGGATCTGGCGGTCCACATAGGGTCTGATGTGAGTATCGGTACTCAACTAGAAGAAGAAAGAATGCAAAGGCTTCGGATAATAGAAACATCTGAATAATTTGATGCTTAAATGCAAAGAAATCATGATTTCAAAAATAGAAGATCAGAAGAAGACGCTTTGATCAAAAGATAAGTAAGTTGAATAGCCTTAGGGATACAATCGACAACAAATTGATTGGTCGAGAAACAACTCTTGGTCAAATGACGTCCAAGCGGAAGGATGAATTCTATGATCCGGTGAGGATTGCGAGCATCCGCAACATATTGAATCAACGGACTCAAAAGGATAGTGACAGAGGATGTCAATGAAGATTACTTGAAATATGGAATTAACCATAATGCAAGCAAACAAGAATTTCAACAGCAACAGGTTGCTGAGGATTTTTGGAAGATCAGATAGTATTTCTAGGTTTTTAGGAAAGCATATGAAAACTAGGGATGAACGAACCCCGGTTAAGTGAATTATCCGTAATGCAAAAGAAGCTGCAAAGCAGAAGGCACAAAGGATTCTCGAAACAACGGAGAGTACTAGGGGCATCTTGTAATAACATGATCAACTGGAAAAATGATGTATTAACGACGGGTGTATGTAGCTATCCCTAGGGATTTATCGATGGAAGGAATTCAAAAGCGATGGTACAAGTCTCGAGAGAACATCGGAGAGTAACTTCAAGTCTTATGGTGAAGCGGCGATCATCGGTAATGTCGGGGCTCTCCGGGAGGAAGCGAATGCGAGAACCTAATGTCGAGTTAGCAAAATTGTTTAACCCGAATGGAAGAGAGATCAATCTCGTAATATAGACGAGGAATAAAAGATCCTAATACCACCCGATTGGCGACGTGGGCCGGTAAGCCACACAACCAATGTTAGTAAAAGTTTTTCAGTGACTAGACTCGACTTTGGCCAAGGAGTTGGAAAGGGCTACCTACAGGCAGTCGGCTCTGATACCAACTTGTGACGCCCTCGATTCAATCGTACACTAATCATGCACGCAAATGTGTACGATCAAGATCAAGGACTCACGGGAAGATATCACAACACAACTCTAGACACAAAATAAAATAATACAAGCTTTATGTTACAAGCCAGGGGCCTCGAGGGCTGACATAAGCTCGAATACACAAGAGTCAGCGGAAGCAACAATATCTGAGTACAGACATAAGTAAGACAAGTTTGCCTTAAGAAGGCTAGCACAAAAGCAACAACGATCGAAAAGGCAAGGCCTCACCTTTGGGAGCCTCCTAACTACTCCTGGTCATCGGCGGCCTCCACGTAGTAGTAAGCATCGGCGGTAGCATCTGGCTCCTAGGCTCCGTCATCTGGTTGCATCAACCGGAAAGAAGAAGAAAGGGGGAAAAGGGGGAGCAAAGCAACCGTGAGTACTCATCCAAAGTACTCGCAAGCAAGGATCTACACTACATATGCAACATTATCAAAGGAAGGTCAGTATATGTGGATGGGCTGAAGAAATGCGGAATAGAGAGAAGGCCTAGTCCTATCGAAGACTAGCATCTTCTGGAAACCACCATCTTGCAGCAACCGGAAGGAGTAGAGTAGCGTAAAGTAAAGTAGTAGTGTTATCAACCTCGGCCGAAGATCCTTTCTCGACTCCCTGCGAGAAAGATATCCCAGAGCTATACTATCCAGTTATCATCACAATCCATTTCTCATATCCGTGTCTCATCATAGTCCATCTCTCATCTCGGTATCCGGTTCTAGTTGTATCGATCGGATACAACTCCAAGTGTCCGTTACCGTAGGACAGGCAATCGATAGATGTTTTCTTCCCTGCAGGGTAGCACCAACATACCCAACAAGCTCGCTTAACTCCGGACGGACACACTTTCCAGGGTCATGCCCGGCCTCGGCCAAACAATACGCCGCAACCCGACCTAGGCTTAATAGAGAGGCCAGCACGCTGGACTGAACCTATGCCCCCAGGGGTCATGGGCCATCTCCCCGGGAACTCCTGCATGTTGCGTGGGCGGCCGGTGAGCAGACCTAGCTACCTCCTTCAACAAAGGCGGTAAGCTTACGCAGTCCAACCCGGCCAGCGCCGCCGATTCGGTGACGTCTATTAAGTTTCGGCTGATGTATCTGACGCAGAACGCCCATACTATGCCCACGTGATGGTTAGTGCTATCGGGCGAGGCCCCTCGGATCAAATATCCAAATCATAGTGGATTAGGAACGCGCGGTAACAAGCAGAGACTCACGAAAGATGTGACCCGTTGCCCCATCTCGAGGACTTGCGGCAAGGGCTAGGAATGCCCGGCCACGCCTCGTAATTATCTCGCGGGCACCCTTCAGGTCAACCCGACTCCACATCACTCGCAATTAAGCTCGCGCGGGTACCCCTCAGGGTCGACCCGACTTTCCAAGTCACATTGGTAAAGTCCAAGTATCCGTGTGTACAAACATCAAGGGGAAAACCCGAGGAATCACCCCCGATGAATTCCACTAGATGTAATCATCAAGGTGAACGTAAGAGGAATCACCCTCGAGGTCCACACTTGAGGGGTTGCACGACAGAGTCGTATCAAAAGTGGTTAAAGAGGAAATCACCCTCGATGAGCACGACCGAATTACTACTACAGGGTTAACATCAGAAGTGCTGATGAGGTCTCACCCTCGGTACTCGATAGTAACCCAGTAGTGTCGAGCAACTAAGGGGAAGTGATGTGCGGTGCCGGGGCCTGGTCTTCGATCCCGTTGATTGGGTCTTCGATGATGAAGCGGGGGCAACAAGGACAAGGTGGGGGGGGGGGTCACTGATGGGTCTCTAACCAACCTATACTAAGAAGTTTAGGATAAGCAGGTAGGTAACAATAGCAGGTTACAATAAACAGGCTATGCAGCGAATAAGGAGCAAACAATAACAGTAGCAAAATCTAGTGCAAGCATGAGAGAATGGAATGGGCGATATCGGGATGCTCAAAGGGGGCTTGCCGGGTTGCTCGGAGCGAGAAGGAGGGTCGTCGGTGGCGTAGTCGATCACAAAGCGGCATCATCGGTCTCGGGGTCTACGGAGAGAAGAGGGGAGAAAACAGTAAATACATAGCCAGCAAGAGCACAATAGGACAACAGGCAGAGCTAGACGTGTTCTAACGCGGTGCTACACAATACTGGCGAAGGGTGATAACATCCGAGAAGTTTTTCCCAGAGTTAGGCATTTTCGGACAGATGAAACGGAAGGGAAAGGTTGCATGTTTGCTATGCTAGGGACGTGTGGCAGACGAACGGACCGCATATCCGGAGTCGTCTCGAAATTCTGAGCAATTGTCATGTAGAAAACCTTTTCATCCGAGATACGGTTTAATTACTATGATTAACCAAAGATTTAATGATATTCTGCAATTTAATTTAATTCGAAAATAATGAGTAAATGCTAGGTGCACCCAGATCTGTGTACACATAAGTGTACCAGAGGGTGACATGTGGGTCGGGGTCCCAGTTGACCGATCAACGTTTGATCAGCCAACAGGTGGGGAGCCCCTATCATACTCACATCAGTTAATTAGCATTTTAATTAAACTTAAGCAGTTACTAAAACATGATTTACTAATTTAATTAGTTAATTATATTAGTTTTTTAACCATTCTCTCTTTTTTTAAAGGAAAAGGGTTGTGGGGCCCATTGTCAAAGGCCCTATGGCCTTAGCGGGCTGACAACCACGGGCGCCGGGCGGGCGCACCAGGCGCCAAAGACGCTGAGGGGCGAGGCTTGGTGCCCGGTGCCAGCGGGCGGAAGCCACGGCAGCCGAGGCGGCCGGGGACAGAAGCGAGGCAGCGGAGGTGCTAGGCGTGAGGCGGGCGGGTCAACGGGCAGGCGCCGCATCGAGGCCACCACCAGGCGTCGTCCACGGCGGACCAGGGCGCGGTGACCGCTGGAGCAAGGATCACGACGCGGCGACGATGGTGCTCCAAATCGGTGCTCCGACGCTCATTTGACGCTACGCGGCGGTGGGGATCGAGGGAGGCAGCGCCCAAGGCCGACCGTGCAAATGACCGCAGCAAGGGAGGTTTGAGTCGGGCTCAAGGCGTCGGCAACGACGGCGGCGGGAGCAGCCGGAAGCCTGTGGACGGCGGCTACAAAGGACGTGGTCGGGCGCGGGCGCGCGAGGCGCGGCCTGATCCGGTGATGGGAGAGGGAGGGAAGGGAAGAGGGCTCACGAGGCCACTGTAGATGTGCTAGAGTGAGCTCGAGGAGGCGCCGAGCTCGGGCGGCGGTGGTCGGCGACAGGACGGCAGAGGCGGGCGGCCGGGGGCGGCGCTGAGCGATCAGGTTGAGGCAAGGAGATCCGGGCGTCCGCGACGAGGGGGGAGCTTCGGGAGGAGGCGAGGCGTCCGTCGGGACGAACGGCGTCAGCGCCACCTGTAAGGCAGAGACGAGGCCGTCGAGGCGGAGGCGAGATTTCGATCCAAATCGAGAGAGCGAGAGGGTGAGGTGGATCGGGAGTGGGGTCTAGCGGTTTAGGTCACGGGAGTGGGAGGGATATGGAGGCGACGGTGGACTGGTGGGTGGCCAGCTTGGTTGGCCCAATGGGGCGCTGACCAGCTAGGCCAGTCGGCCCGATTGAGGGAGGGCTTTTCTCCTTTTTTAATTTCTTTAAAAAATATATGCTTTAAAAAGATTAGGGCATTAAATCACTCTGAAAAAATGTTGGTTCACCACCAATATTAAGAAGTGCATATTTGTCACATGATCAACATTTTAGTTTCTGTCTTGACAAAGTTTGAATTTTGACTTTAAACTCGATTTTGACTCTGAGTTTGAACTAAGATTTGGATCAAGCGAGGATTACTAACAGTATTCATGGTGACGTGGCAACTTTAGCTGAGGATTACTGTAGCTTAATTATCCGGGCGTCAGAGTTGCCATCGAGGATAACAAGATGGGATTTATATCATATTGCATGAGTTTATCCCTCTACATCATGTCATCTTGTTTAAAGCGTTACTCTGTTCTTATGAACTTAATACTCTAGATGCATGCTGGATAGCGGTCGATGTGTGGAGTAATAGTAGTAGATGCAGGAGGAGTCGGTCTACTTGTCTCAGACGTGATGCCTATATACATGATCATACCTAGATATTCTCATAAGCGTGCTCAATTACATCAATTGCTCAACAGTAATTTGTTCACCCACCGTAAATACCTATGCTCTTGAGAGAAGCCACTAGTGAAACCTATGGCCCCCGGGTCTATTTTCCATCATATTAATCTTCCAACACTTAGTTATTTTTATTGCCTTTTATTTTACTTTGCATATTTATCATAAAAAATACCAAAAATATTATCTTATCATATCTATCAGATCTCACTCTCGTAAATGACTGTGTAGGGATTGACAACCCCTTATCGTGTTAGTTGTGAGGATTTATTTGTTTGTGTAGGTGCGAGGGACTCGTGCGTGGCCTCCTACTGGATTGATACCTTGGTTCTCAAAAACTGAGGGAAATACTTACGCTACTTTGCTGCATCACCCTTTCCTCTTCAAGGGAAAACCAACGCAGTGCTCAAGAGGTAGCAATCAACCACTCTTCTACCACTTCGTCCTACTCAAGACGGAGCCGCTCAAGTCGACACTCCGACGACACCATCTCCGGTTCAAGTACTCCGACATCAAACACTCTTCGATGAGCCGCGCGCCAAGACCGTCAAGCGAACCGCAATCCTCTACACAACAATGAATAAATTTTATTTTTGCTTTCTGTTCTTGTGTGTTTACACAATTATGCTACTGTTATGATTGTTTTTTTTGTGTTTTAATTAGTGCCTGTGCCAAGTAGAACCGATAGGATCTTCTTGGGTGATAGTTGTTTGATCTTGCTAAAAAAGACAGAAACTTTGCGCTCACGAAACTAATTCTATTTTTTTCAAAAAGTGATTTTTCCCTGATTCTTTTTGCAGAAGATTAAAATACAAATTGCTCAGGTTTTCCTATTTTTACAGAATTTTTGGAGTTCCAGAAGTTTCTTTTAAGTTAGATTGCTACAGACTGTTCTGTTTTGACAGATTCTGTTTTCTTTGTGTTGTGTGCTTATTTTGATGGCTCTATGGTTTTCTTTGATGAGTTTTTGCCATAGAAAAGTTGGAATACAGTAGATATAATACAAAAAACAAAATATGAATTGGTTTGATATAGTACTTATAGTAGCGGTTTACTTTCTTACACTAACGGATCTCACGAAGGTTTTCTTGAGTTTGGTGTGATTGAAGTTTTCAAGTTTTGGGTTATCTTACGATGGATGAAAGAAGGATAGAAGAGCCTAAGCTTGGGGATGCCCCGGCATCCCAAGCTATTATCCAAGAATGAGCAACCAACTAAGCTTGGGGATTCCCCCGAGTGGCATCCCCTCTTTCTTCTAACGACCGTCGGTATTTTACTCGAAACTATATTTTTATTCGTCACATGATATGTATTTTGCTTGGAGCGTCTTGTATGATATGTGTATTTTCTTGTTTTATTTTGTGATTTAAGTCATCAATCCTTGCTGGACACACCTATTTGAGAGAGCCCAAATTATATCATGACTTGTTAGAATTGCTCTCTATGCTTCACTTAAATTTTTATGAGCAATGGACTTGCTCTAGTGCTTCACTTATATCTTTTTGAGCACGGTGTGCTTAGTATTTTTGAAGAAATTCTCTCTTGCTTCACTTAGATTTATTTGAGAGTTAGTAATTTTTTTAAGAAATTCTCTCTTGCTTCACTTATTTTGAGAGAAAGAAAATTTGTTATGCTCATGATCTTCACTTGTATTTGTTTGAGCTTATGAAAAGCAACACATGAAAATTAGTCCCAAAGAGATAGATATCCAAGAAGGATAAAGAAAAAAAGAAAAAAATGTCTTGAAGATCATTGGACAAAATAAACTTGATTCTTAGTAATAGTTTTGAGATATGATGATGTGATATGTGAGTTATGTTGATGAGTAATTGTGCTCTATTAAGAATATTGGTGTTAAGGTTTGTGATTCCCTATGCATGCACGAAAGTCAGTAATCATGCAATGAAAATTGTATCCTACTTGTGGTGCATTATTCGGTGTTAGTTATGCTTAATGCTTGCTTATGAGATTATTCGCTTCTTGGTTGGTCGCCTCCCAATCTTGTGCTAGCCTTCACTTTGCACCAAGTATGATCTCTACTTGTGCATCCAAAATCCTTTAAACCAGTTTTGCCACATGAGTGCACTATATACACCTATATGCGGTATCCTTTTTCCGTTCTAAGCAAATTTGTATGTGCCATCTCTAATTTTCAAAATAAACTTCTCTTTTGTGTGTTTGTTTCACTCGCGGAGCGATGACGGGTGGCTAATATTTTCCATGCTGGATGTGTTATTCCCAAGATGAGTGTTTATTCACTTGTCATTGCACGAGAGTAAGGCAAAGGTCTTAGAGATGCCCAGTCCCGAAATGCAAAAATGAATTTACTTTATGTTTTCAAATAATAAATTCCTTGGAAAGTGTTGGTATGGAGGGCACCCGTGGATACGGTTAGCCATGGAAAGTGAAAGAATGGTGGAAAAAGGAATAAACTTTATTTTTTGTTTGGGAACCGCCTATGGCATATCTAGCATGGAAAGTGTTGGGAACTCTAAGTCTCTTTCGTTGGTGGGATGGATACACCTCCCAAAATGTTTTATCTCTAATTTTTTCGCTTTGAGCTCTGGCACCTCTACAAATCCCTACTTCCCTCTGCGAAGGGCCTATCTTTTACTTTATGCAAGTTTTATTTTGAATTTGAGTCTCCATCCTCTCTTATAAAAAAACACCAACTAGGAGGCAATATGATCAGACTTAAGTATTAGGTGTAGCTAATATTCGAGTGTGTTTCATGAATGGATCAATGTTTGAGCATGATGGGCTAGGGATAACTTGTTTTAGCATTGATATTTGAGAGAATTCCTTATTTGGCCCTTTCTTAAAATCGGTTTCCCTTTTTGGCCAAAAATAAAATATTTTTCCCTTTTTGACACTCAAAGTTTATTTTGTTCCCTCAATGACATTTCCGTCTCCTTTAGTCACTAATAATGTGTTAAGTGTGAGATGAAAAGACCATTTTGCCCCTAGTGCACTATGTGACTGTCCAGGATATATTTAAGTAAAAAAGTAAACACTGATTTTATGAAATATGATCATTGATGTTTTGCATATATATGCACTTCCATAAATATTTTCCTTAGGTAAACTGATCCGTGCATACAAAAGACGGAAAACACCTGCTTAACTTGCATAATCATATCTATGGTAAGTACAATTTATCACGTTCAAAGTACTCCGACACATACTCCTAAATCTTCTATCTAACACAGTTTAAAACTATAGTACACATAATAAATCCTCCGAACAAGTAGTAGACCGCGCGCGCCGGCAGCTACACACCACGCGGATGGCATGCAAACAAGGATTTACGAGAGGCGTGTCTTTCGGCCACGAGCAACCAGACACCACTCGCCCGGAATGAGGCGATCGCTGTTGTTGGTCGTCCGGTCCCGCAACTACCTCTGCCTCCTCTTTCGCGCATGGCGCTGCCACGCCACGTGCGATTCAGTATCAAATCCCTGCCACATGCATTGCCCTCCGCCAAGTACCAGTTGCATGCCTCGTGCGGGTTGCCGGATCGCGGCGCTCGCGTTCAGCCCGAGAGTAACGGCCGCAGATGCCAACGCCACGGCCGCCAACCACTAGCGTCGCAGCAGTCGGACTTGTTGGTGGCCGAGATGCACCAACGCCTTTGCCAGCTAGAACAGCTAGCTACCTAGCCCGGCTGGCTCGATCCGTCTTGATCGATCAAATCTAGCACAGCTAGCTACGTAGCCCGGCGTTGCACACGTACACAACTCCTATGCCTTCTTTTAGCTACCTGGTGTAGTGACACCAGTCCTACACGGACACGTTCACGCACAAGTAATCACGCATACATGTATGGGATGCTACTGTCGTATACTCGTATTTAACACCAACAAAGAAGACCACGACCGGCCAGCAGTGTTGGAACACGCGCATGGGCACACGTCGTTCCATTGATGCTGAGGTTAACGATCCGTCACCCTCCGCCTCGCCATGAGCAGCAGTAGCATCGACCCGGGGTGGGAAATAGGGAGAGAAGTTCGGTCAAGGGGTTTCTTCTTCATTCTACCTGTGAACTAAAGCAGGGGTAAAAATGACTTTTTTGATTGCACCTGATTGTGTTAGTGGCCAAAAGTGATGAAAATGTCATTAAGGGAACAAAATGAAGTTTAGTTGTCAAAAAGGGAAAAATAATTTTGCCGGGCCAAAAAGGGAAGAACATTTTAAGAAAGGGCCAAATAAGGAATTCTCTCTTGATATTTTGAAAGACATGGTTGCTTGTTGATATGCTTGAGTATCTAAATTATTATGTCAAAACTAGACTATTGCTTTGAATCATATAAAAGTCCAAATGTCCATGCTATAAAGAAAATAATATGATATGACATGATAGACATCACTCCACATCAAAAAATTTGTTTTTATCACTTACCTACTCGAGGACGAGCAGGAGTTAAGCTTGGGGATGCTGATACGTCTCCAACGTATCTATAATTTTTTTATTGTTCCATGTTGTTTTATTATCAATCTTGGATGTTTTATAATCATTTTATAGTCATTTAATATCATTTTTGGTACTAACCTATTGACATAGTGCCAAGTGCCAGTTGCTGTTTTTTCCATGTTTTTTACATCGCGGAAAATCAATATCAGAAGGAGTCCAAATGCCACGAAACTTTACGGAGATATTTTATGGACCAGAAGGAAGATATTGGGCCCTGGTTGCACCTGTGGGGAGTCCCGAGGAGGGGACAACCCACTAGGGCGCGCTAGGAGGCCCAGGCGCGCCCTGGTGGGTTGTGCCCACCTCGGGTGCCCCCCGGACCGCCTCTTTGCTCTATAAATACCCCAAAAATACCAGAACCCTAGGAGCGTCGACGAAATATTCATCCAGCCGCCCGAGAGTCTAGAACCACCAGATCCAATCTAGATAACCATATCGGATGGGGTTCACCACCTCCATTGGTGCCTCTCCGATGATGCATGAGTAGTTCTTTGTAGACCTTCGGGTCCGTAGTTAGTAGCTAGATGGCTTTCTCTCTCTCGCTGAATTCTCAATACAATGGTCTTTTGGAGATCCATATGATGTAACTCTTTTTGCGATGTGTTTGTTGGGATGTGATGAACTTTGAGTTTATGATCAGTCATATCTTTTTATATCCATGAAAGTTGTTTGAGTTTCTTTGATCTCTTATATGCATGATCTCTTATATCCTCGTATTTCTTCTCCAATATTTGAGTTTTGTTTGGCCAACTTGATCTATTTATCTTGCAATGGGAAGAGGTGCCCGGTAGTGGGTTCGATCTTACGGTGCTTGATCCCAGTGACAGAAAGGGAAATAACACGTATGTATCGTTGCTACTAAGGATAAAAAGATGGGATTTGTATCTATGCAATAGATAAACATATCTTGTCTACATCATGTCATCGTTCTTATTGCATTACTTTGTTTTTCCATGAACTTAATACACTAGATGCATGCTGGATAGCAGTCGATGTGTGGAGTAATAGTAGTAGATGCAGGCAGGAGTTGGTCTACTAATCTTGGACGTGATGTAATGATCATTGCCTGGATATCGTCATAATTATTTGAGGTTCTATCAATTGCCCAACAGTTATTTGTTTACCCATCGTTCGCTATCTTTCTCGAGAGAAGCCACTAGTGAAACCTACGGCCCCCGGGTCTTCTTTCTCATATATTTGCTTGCGATCTACTTTTCCTTTGCATTTTTATTCAGATCTATTAAACCTAAAATACAAAAATACTTTGATGCACTTTATTTTATTTGTGATCTATTATTTCAATCTACTACAAATTTTCTAGCATCGTTACCCAAAAGGGATTGACAACCCCTTTAACACGTCGGGTTGTGAGGTGTTGTTATTTGTGTGCAGGTGTTGTTTACGTTGTGTTGCTTGGTTCTCCTACTGGTTTGATAACCTTGGTTTCTTCACCGAGGGAAATACCTACCATCGTTGTGTTGCATCATCCCTTCCTCTTTGGGGAAATACCGACGTAGTCCTAGCAGACAGGAGCTTTTCTGGCGCTATAGTCAGAGAGAGATCACAAGCAACTTCAAGATGAGAGCTTCATCATCATCTACCCCAACCGATGAGACCATTAAGACAAGTTCCTTCAAATGCTTCACATGCGACGGCCGAGGCCACAAGTCTTTCGAGTGTACAAACAAGCGCACCATGATCTTCAACGACGATGGTACATATGACTCCATGAGTGAAGGACAAATGGAAGCCCTTGAGAAAGTGGCCATGCACCAGCAAGTGAATGAGGATGAAGATGATTAAGTCTTTTGTGACGAAGATTCGAGCCCCGCTCTCATTGTCTCCAAGGTCTTGACTCTTCAACATCAACAAGAAGAAGACCAAAGATGTCATATCTTCCACACCAAGGCCGACATCAATGGAAGGTCCCTCAAGGTCATCATCGATGGAGGGAGTTGCCATAACCTAGCAAGTGAAGAACTATGCTCCAAGCTCCACTTGGTCAAGATGAAGCACCCGTACCCATACAAAGTTCAATGGCTAAGCGACTCCGGCACTATCCAAGTCGAGCATATGGTACAAGTTTCCTTCAAGATCGGAGCTTATGAAGACACCTTGGAGTGTGATGTCGTTCCGATGTCTGTTTGCCACCTCCTTCTTGGTCGGCCATGGCAATTTGACCGACGCATCATCCACAACGGGCGTACAAACCACTATAGCTTCAAGATGAAAGGAAAGGAGTATGTGCTACAACCTATGTCTCCAATCCAAGTGATGCCAACAAGCAAGCCACACATCATGGAGAGAATAGTGATAGAGCAAACCACCCAAAAGAGAGTGAGCGCCACAAGCCAAAATCGAGTGCCTCCATGATGAGCGATAAGAAGAACTTAGTCCTATTTGCCACCAAACGTGAGATGAGAGAAGTGTGTGAGCACCCATCAAGTGTCATGCACTATGTCCTATTGTGCAAGGACGAGACACCAAAAACTAACAACTCTCACAATCTACCTTTAGTGTTATCTTCTCTATTGCAGGAATTCCAAGATGTATGCCTCGACGAGCTACCTCCAGGTCTACCACCACTACGAGGTATCAAGCACCGAATCGACCTCATCCCTGGAGCACCCCTTCCTAACAATGATCCCTACCGCGTCAACCCCGAGGAAACTAAGGAGATCCAACGGCAAGTACAACAACTCATCGACAACAACCATGTATGAGAAAGTTTGAGCCCTTGTGCCGTCCCGATAATCCTTGTTCCCAAGAAAGATGGTACATATCGCATGTGTTCTGACTGCCGTCCTATCAGTGCTATTACCGTGTGTTATCGTTACCCCATTCCATGCCTAGATGATATGCTAGATGAGCTTAGCAGAGCCACCATTTTCTCTAAAATTGATCTTAAAAGTGGCTACTATAAAATACGCATCCAAGAAGGTGATGAATGGAAAACTGCACTTAAGACCAAATTTGGCTTATATGAATGGCTTGTTATGCCAATGGGTTTATCCGAAGCACCCGGTACATTCATGCAACTCATGCATTTTGTTCTTCGACCCTATATTGGTGTATTTGTTGTGGTCTACTTTGACGAAATTCTTGACTTTAGCAAATCCCTCAAAGAACATGTCACCCATATTCGGACCATTTTGCAAACCCTTAGGAAAGAGCGCCTTTATGCTAATATGGACAAATGCCTTTTCAGTGTTGATACGCTTGTTTTCTTGGGTTTTGTTGTGTCTTCTAAGGTTGTTCATGTTGATGAATCTAATGTCAATGCTATTAAAACTTGGCCCCAACCAACCAACTTGCAACAAGTGTGTAGCTTCCTTGGTTTAGCAGGTTTCTACCGTAAATTTGTTAAGGATTTTAGCACCATTGCATCTTCTTTACATGCTTTGAGTAAGAAGAATGCATCCTTTGTTTGGGGACCATCTCAAGATAGCGCATTTAACGAGCTCAAGAATTTGCTTACTCATGCTCCCGCGCTTGCATTACCCAACTTTGACAAACCTTTTGAAATTCATTGCGATGCTAGTGGTAATGCATAGGATGTGTGTTAACGCAAGAGAAGCGCCCAATTGCTTACTTTAGTGAGAAACTTTCCGGAGCGCAACTCAATTATCCCATCTATGACAAAGAGCTATATGCTTTAGTGTGAGTTTTGCATGAATGGGAACATTATCTTCGCCCTCATGAATTTGTCATCCATACCGACCATGAAACGCTTAAATACCTAAAGGGTCAAACTAAGTTGAACAAGCATCATGCTAAATGGAGTGAGTTCATTGAGTCATTTCCTTATGTCATGAAATACATTAAAGGTAAGGAAAATGTTGTGTCAGATGCCCTTTCCCGCATATGCATGCTTGTCACCAAACTTGAATTGAATGTCATTGGTTTTGAGCACATTAAAGACTTGTATGCGCATGATCCTACTTTTGCTATTCCTTATGCCAAATGTTTGACACAGACATCTTGGGAACGCTATTATATCAAAGATGATTATCTTATGAGAACTAACAAACTATGCATCCCCGAGTCTTCTCTTCGTTTGTTGCTTCTGCAAGAATCTCATGGAGGACGACTAATGGAACACTTTGGACGTGATAAGACATTTGCTACACTCTCCAAGAACTATTTTTGGCCCAAGATGTTCCGCGACATCTCACGTTTCACCACTCGATGATCTACATGTCGCAAAGCTAAGTCTAAAGCTCAATCTCATGGACTTTACATGCCACTTCCTATTCCATATCACCCATGGGAAGATATTAGTATGGACTTTGTGCTTTGTTTGCCTAGAACTAGAAATGGAAATTATTCCGTGTTTGTTGTTGTGGACCGTTTCACTAAAATGGCTCATTTCATTCCTTGCAACAAGATAGAGGATGCTTCACATATTGCAAATCTTTTTTGTAGGAAAATCTTGCGCTTACATGGAGTGCCAAAGAGGATTGTCTCGGACCGCGATGTCAAGTTCTTGAGTTACTTTTGGAAGACCTTATGTGCCAAGCTCGGAATCAAGCTACTATTCTCCACGGCATACCATCCACAAACTGACGTCCAAACGGAGGTGACAAACCGTACACTCTCCACTCTACTACGTGTGTTAATCAAGAAGAACATCAAGGAGTGGGAGGAGTGCCTACCCATCGGCGAGTACGCCTACAACCACGCAAGACATTCGACTACCGGCAAGTCCCCCTTTGAGGTCGTCTACGGCTTCAACCCATTGTCCCCATTGTACATTCTTTCTCTACCACTACAAGAGCGCACCAACATGGACGTGAGTGCCCGAGTGAACTACCTCAAGAAGATGCATGAAGATACAAGGCACACCATCGAGCGCCAAGTACAACGACTCGCGACCAAGCTCAACTTCAATAAGGAACCCTTGATATTCAACATTGGAGATCTTGAGTGGCTACACCTTCGCAAGGACCGCTTTCCCAACGAACGCAAGTCCAAACTTCTACCACGAGCCGATGGACCCTTCAAGGTGCTTGATACAACAACAACGCCTACAAGATCGAATCCCACGCGACAAGTACTCCGTGAGCGACATATTCAATGTCAACGATCTCTCTCCCGACCATGGTGATGAAGATTTCGATCCGAGGTCGGGTCTTTCCAAAGGGAGGGGAGATGATGCGGAGCATCCTATGGTCATCCCTATGGACCTACCATCGTCTCACCAAGTGCCAAGACGACCTATGCCACGAGCACGAGCTAGAGCTCTCGAGACCGAGGTGACTTCCTTTCCTTAGAGATATCATATATGATCCACTCGAGACATGGCTACTACCTAAGTCCGAAATGTTGTTGTAACACCCCGGATTCGATGCGCCAGGTGTCCGCCAGTTATTCGTCAGCGTTGCCATGTCATTTGCTTGCTGTTGCATTTTTGCCATGTCATCATGTGCATTGCTTTGCATACGTGTTCGTCTCATGCATCCGAGCATTTTCCCCGTTGTACGTTTTGCAATCCGACACTCCTATGTCCTCCGGCGTTCCCCTTTTGCCTCTTTTGGTGTGCGGGTGTTAAACGGTCTCGGAAAGGACCGAGGTTTGCCAAGCGGCCTTGGTATAGCATCGGTAGACCGCCTGTCAAGTTTTGTGCCATTTTGAGGTCGTTTGATACTCCAACGGTTAACCGGGTAACCATAAAGCCCTATTTCTGTTACAGCCCAATAACCCATCTAAACCTCTTCCATGTCCTCCGTCGTCGGATCACGATCGTGTGGGTGAAAACCGCACTCCATTTGGACACTCCTACCTCCTCCTATCTATAAATATGTCATCTCCCCCGAAAATTTCGGATGAAACCCTAGCCCTCTCCCTCCTCGCACCGCCGGACATGCCCGCCCGGTGGCCGGACACGTCCACCCCGCCGCCACGTCGCCCGGACCAATCTGGGGACGCCACATCAGCCTCCTCGCCGCCTCGGCCACTCGGGCGTCGCCACCTCAGCCCGGCCCCAGCGCCCACATCGCCGCCTTCCCATTGCCCGACGAGGCCAGTGCGCTGCCCGCCCAGCCAAGGCCGCCCGAGCGCCGCCGCCTCCTCCCGCAAGCCCGGCCTCCTCCCGCTCGATCCCGAGCTGGATCTGGGGAGCGCCGCCTTCGACCCTCCCGCCGGCGACCCCGGGCCCCGCCGCCGTTGCGCGCCTCACCGCCAGGTCAGCCCCTCGTCCCTCTCCTCTCCATTTCTCTCTTCTCTCTTTCTCTCCCTAACCTCCCTGCATCCCTCCATGGACAGCGCCGCTGCCCGTAGCTCCACCGGTCACCGGTAGACCTCGCCGCCGCCGGGAATGGGTCCCCGGCGAGCCCCTCGTCCCAGATTCGGCCTCCTCCGCATCGTCCGCTGCCGGATCGGGCTTCCCCGTCGCCGGATCCGCGCCCTAGCACCGTCCCCGGCACCCCGCCGTTGCTCGTCGTCGGCCACCCCGCGTCGGAATGACCCCGTCCATCTCCGCTGCCGGATCTACGCGGCCGGCCAACCAAACGCCCAGCTGGACCGCGCCATCCCGCTCCGTCCCGTCCAGCTTCCTGGGGGTATAATTTTGGCGAAGTCCTCAAAAGTTCATCTTATGTTGCATTGTTCGGATGAGCATGACTCCATGCTCGTTGCTCCGATTTGTGCATGCAATATATCGGAGTGTTTACCGGTATGTGCTCTTCATTTTGTTCCATTGTGCCATGTTCATTCGAGTTCATCTTGATGCCCAAATCTCTGTTGCAAGAGTGCTATATAATGTTGTCTGCTGTAAATTATCAGAACATGCTCATTTGTCATTTTTGCATATTTTTGCGTGATTTTCTTTTGAGCATGAAGTCTATATGTGTTATGAGCTACGACATGCCATATTTGCTGTGGTGCAATCCACTCTTCATGACATGCCATGTATTGATTGTTTCAAGCTTGCAAAGTAGCCTCTGTGATGTTGCTGATTTTAGAGACTTAGAATTTCACTGTCCTTGTTCTGCTGTTATTTTCATGCCATGTATTCATGTTGCTACAGTAAGATCCATGCCTCTTTTGTGTATGTTCAGTGAGGATGTTTTGGACATATGGTTATGCTCTATCCATCCAATCCCCTGTTTGCATTTATAGAGTGTTTTAGCATGTCTTAATCTTGCTCTACTTTTGCTATAAAATGTTCCTGGCAGATTGTTTACATGTTATTCAATTTTGCCAAGGTTGTTGCTAGTGATCCATGCATGCTATGAACTTGCTATGGCCATCCTTAGCTTCATGAACATGTCTTCTTGCTGATGCTATGCTTATGTTGTCATGCAATGCTTTGTGTTGAGTGATTCGAGCTCCCAAAGTTGCCTTCATAATTCTGTTTATGCCATGCTCTGTTATTTTCACTGTCTGAATCTGTAACGATACTTGCTATGTTTACATGGGTGCCATCATATCTTATGTGCCTTTTTGGCTCATGATCATTAAGAGACTTTTTGTTAAATGAATTTAGTAGATTCATTCCATGCCTTTGGTTGCGATGATAAGTTCATGTAGCATGTTGTTTGATAGCTCTAAACATTGTAACCTGATGTTATTTCTGCCATGTCCTGTGAATTCTGCCAAGTCTGTGAACCTGTTATTATTTGCAATCTTGCCATGTCTTTTCGAGCATGTTCTAGTAGTTTATGGAGATAGCTCAGTGTTCATGTTTCGTCATGCTTCACATGTACTCCCTCCGTTCACAAATAATTGTCTTTCTAGCCATCTCAAATGGACTACAACATACGGATGTATGTATACATGTTTTAGAGTGTAGATTCACTCATTTTGCTCCGTATGTAGTCACTTGTTAAAATCTCTAGAAAGACAATTATTTACGAACGGATGGGAGTACATAATGTCCATGCCTTTTGTTTTCTTGTTGTGATCCTGTAGCATGTTGTTTTGATGATCGCTTTATGACTAGTTGTTGTTTCGGACAGCATGCCCTTTAAACTTGTATAGAGTGTATGTGTTGAACCGTTGCTCCGTTTTGAGTGTGCTCTATATGAAACTTGCTTAGTTTTGCATGTAGTTTCATGTTACCTTGTTGCATCCATGTTTTGATGTGTTTGATTGATGTTTGAATGCATTTTGCATCAATGCCATGCTTATCTTGTTTTGCTTATATCTTCTAGGCCGTAGGTCCGAATCTAATGAACTTTATATGTAACTTGACTAGAATTTCGTGTAGATCATCTTGGTGCATATTAAATTGCTGTTTAACAACTTGAACATAAGGTTTATTCAGATCTGGACCAATTTCAAAATTTGTATATGGGGACTTACCAGAATTGTTCTATGTTGTTTCCGGCCTCATTTAAACTTGTTTTGATGTGTTGCTCTTGTATGCACCATCTCCAGCCATAAGTAGCTTCATTAGGCCTTGTCATGCATCGTACTTGGTTGAGCATCATGCCTTGTTCATGTGTGGTGTGTTTACCATGTTGTGTGCTTCTTCTCGATAATTCCCGTTTCGTTGCGATCGTGAGGATTCGTTTGCCTACGCTTGGCTCGTCTTCATGGCTTCATCTTCTTCATGGATTCGTACTTCTTCCTTGCGGTTTTTCAGGCAAGATGACCATCACCTTGGATCTCACTACTATCATGGATATGCTAGTTTCTTCGTTCTATCGCTATGATGCGTTACCTACCACTTGCTTATCAAGCCTCCCAAATTGCCATGAACCTCTAACCTTTGTCACCCTTCCTAGCAAACCATTGTTTGGCTATGTTACCGCTTTGCTCAGCCCCTCTTATAGCGTTGCTAGTTGTAGGTGAAGATGAAGATTGCTCCATATTGGGTTATGTTTATGTTGGGATATCACAATATCTCTTATATATATTATTAATGCATCTATATACTCGGTAAAGGGTGGAAGGCTCGGCCTTATGCCTGGTGTTTTGTTCCACTCTTGCTGCCCTAGTTTCCGTCATATCGGTATTATGTTCCCGGATTTTGCATCCCTAACGCGGTTGGGTGATTTATGGGACCCCCTTGACTGTTAGATTTGAATAAAACTCCTCCAGCAAGACCCAACCTTGGTTTTACCATTTGCCTCACCACCACCTACTTTTCCCTTGGGAGTCGCTCTCTCGAGGGTCATCTTTATTTAGCCCCCCCCCCCGGGGGGCAATGCTTCTCTAAGTGTTGTTCCGAACTAGAGTCCTTTGCAGCGCCACCTCGGGGATACTTGAGGGCTGGTTTTTAGTTGTACGGAGTGCTCATCCGGTGTTGCCCTGAGAACGAGATATGTGCAGCTCCTATCGGGATGTCGGCGCATCGGGCGGTCTTGCTGGTCTTGTTTTACCATTGTCGAAATGTCTTGTAAACGGGATTTCGAGACTGATCGGGTCTTCCCGGGAGAAGGAATATCCTTCGTTGATCGCGAGATCTTATCATGGGCTAAGTTGGGACACCCCTGCAGGGTTTGAACTTTCGAAAGGCGTGCCCACGGTTATGTGGCAGATGGGAATTTGTTAATGTCCAGTTGTAGTAAACTTGTAGTAAACTCTTCTAAAATACACCAACCGTGTGCGTAACCGTGATTGTCTCTTTTCGGGGTTGTTCGAGAGGAGAAAACGGTTTTTGGGTTATGTTTGACGTAAGTAGGAGTTCAGGATCACTTCTTGATCATTACTAGTTGACGACCGCTTGCTTTGCTTCTCTTCTCGCTCTTATTTGCGTAAGTTAGCCCCCATACAAGCTTATTCGCTGCTGCAACCTCACCACTTTACCCCTTTCCTACCCATTAAGCTTTGCTAGTCTTGATACCCATGGTAATGGGATTGCTGAGTCCTCGTGGCTCACAGATTACTACAACAACAGTTGCAGGTACAGGTTATGCGATGATCGTGACGTGAGAGCGGTGTTTATCTGTGTTGGAGTTCTTCTGCTTCTGCTTCGTTTGAGGGATAGGTTCCTGGTCGGCAGCCTGGGCTAGCAGGGTGGATGTCGTTTGAGTTTCTGTTTATGTTTCATCCGTAGTCGGATGTTGATCTCTTGTATGATGTTGATGTATTCTTGGGGCGTTTGTGCCTTATGTATGTATCCCCAACTATTATGTAATGGTTTGATGTAATGATATCCACCTTGCAAAAGCGTCTTCAAGATGCGCTTCTATCCTTGGTGGGACCTTCGAGTTCCTTTAGGATAGGGTCGCATCTTGGGCGTGACAAGTTGGTATCAGAGCCTCGACCGACCATAGGAGCCCCCTTGATTGATCGTGTAGTTTGGCCGTTGTTGAGTCTAGAAGAATTTTTTTCGGAGTCTAGTTATATCGGAGAGTAGGACTTCTTTTTACTCCTCAGCCCCCTTCGTCGCTCTGGAGAGGAATCTTGACGTAGGTGTTTTGAACTACTCCTCTTCCCCTTCAACTTTTTCTTTAGGTTCACGCGGTTAGTTTTCGTTCGTTGTCCATCCTCTTTTATCCGGTGCATTTATCATCAAGTCAAATCAAACCTCTTTGTCTTTGGGAGATCAATCCTCAGTTCTTTTCAATCGACGTTGTTTCCCTGTCCGAAGTTGTCCTTGTTTTTCCCACCCGCCCACCCTTCTTCTTTTCGGAACCGGAATCTGTAATCGAGTATCCATTCTACTCATGCGAAGCCTTTGCTTTCTCTCCTCAATAATTTCAACCGATGTTTTTCTCTTCAAGTTACTCGTCGATTCCCCGTCCCAGTTGCCTTGTTTTCCCGCCCTCCCACCCTTTTCTTCCCGGAGTCTGAGCCTTGATTCGAGCATCAATTTCATTCGTCCGGAGTATCTTCAGTCTTTCCTCAATTGTCTCAACCGGTGAATTCTCGCCTAGTTAATCATTGTTCGTCTCGTTTTTCTTTCTGGTGGATCCAATTCAAGTTTTCGTTGTCGATCGTATTCTTCCCCTCAGCTCAAATATTTCATTTGCTCGTTCGCCTCTCGCCATTCTATTATCCCGGAGGGTTGAAGACATCTCAAAATATTCGTGTTTGCATTCAATTATTTCGAGGTTGTCACCTCATCCAAATCTGTCAATCGTTCTGGTGCATCATTCAACAATCCTTTCCGACGGCGTTTTCTTTTCAGTGGGCCCTAACCCACAGGTCTTTTCCCAGGATCTTACCTGACTCTTCTGATTTTCCCGAAGGTACTCTCAAGTTCTTTTGAAATTTGACGTAAGTATGGATTCCATCAGTCAGATGCCCTCTCCAAGATCGCTTTCAAATTCTTTCATGTTCGGGTCAATCTTTCCTCTTTTCATCCTTTTGGAGTGTTTTCAACAATTCTTCAAGGTGTTTCCCGTTGTCATTCTCTTTATTCGAAGACCGAAGAAGAGTTTTCCCCTAAATCGTGTCCGTTCTCCCGAAGATTCGTGGTGCTAGCTCGTTTTTATCCTATCAAATTGTTTCCAGTCATGCAATTCTTTTCATCCATCCGGAGTATTTCAGGAGTTGTTTTCCGTATCGATCATCCGGAGGCCTTCTTGTCGGAATATTTCTTCGTTCTAAGTTTTCAAATTCGTTCTCCAATTATTCTATATCCGTGCCCCTTCATTTGTTTCAATATTCTTCCGGTTCTTCAATCAAGTATTCTTCAATCAGTTCGCGATCTCTACGTTCTCGTCTCTCTAAATTCCCTCAAGTATCTTCGTGCTTTTCTAATTCTTCCTGGCGAATCATTCTCTTTTCTTCGTTCATTTTCATTTCTAATGGTGGTTCGTTCAAGATTCCTTTTCATTTGTAATCACATCAACTAATTTGTTCTTTCCAAATCCTACCGGTGGTTCAAGAAGACTTTCTCAAATTTTCGTGCTATATCTCCCTTTAATCTTTTCCAATGCGAATAAGTAGTTTGCAATCCATTGCTACTCATCAATTCAAGTGATGAAGGATAAGCATAACATAATTCTTATTCTCATTTCATCGTGGTCAATTTGATTAATTCTTTTCTTCGGAGATTGTTCAGGTTAAATAATTTCTCGGTTCTAAGCGTTTCATCTTTTCTTTTCCGGAGTGCCAAGTTTCTCGCTTGTCTCATCGCAAAGTTCCGTCTTCATCATCGCAAGGCTTTAATCTTATTTATTTCCATCCCTCAATTCAATCTCATCATCCTTTTGTTACCGGAGTTCTTCACGGTGGCTCGTCATGATTTAATTCATTCTTCAAGTGTTCATCAAGATTCTTTTGGAAGAGCTCAAGAATCTTTCCGTCGTGCGTCTCGAAGTGCAATTAATTATCTGTATTCTTTTGAAGTGGAGTTTTGCATTCTTCGGTCTTCTCAGCCTTTCAACCATTTCTGTTGTGGTCGGAGATCACCTCAAAATTTTGAGATGTTATCCATAAGTCCACAACAAGAAATTCGTTGTTGTTGATCTTCTCAACAACTTCGTTCAATCCTTTCTTCGTAAGGATGCTTTTCAAATTCATTCGTGGTAGAAGTTGTCATCTTCTTCCCCGTTCTTCTCATTCCACTATTTCAATTCTTCCGGAGGCATTGTGTTGTTACTCTCATCAAGTATGATTTCCATCTTCTCAAGTTCATGTTGCATTCTTTCCTTGTTCAGCCGGAGTCCTGCCTAAATTCTGTCATCCTTATTCCTTTGTTCTAGCTTGTTCTTACCGGAGTGCTTTCAGAGTCTATCTTATTCATTGAGTTTTTGATTCTCGTCACTCTCGTCGTTCCTCTTCCCTACTCGAGTGTTATCGACTTTGTTTATCCTCTCTCTTTTGTCCTTATTTCACCTCATCCTTTTTCCCTCCCGTCTCGGCCCTAAGATCTCGGGACGAGATCTCTTGTTAGTGGAGGAGAGTTGTAACGCCCCGGATTCGATGTGCCAGGTGTCCTCCAGTTATTCGTCAGCGTTGCCATGTCATTTGCTAGTGTGTTGCATTTTTGCCATGTCATCATGTGCATTGCTTTGCATACGTGTTCATCTCATGCATCCGAGCATTTTCCTCGTTGTACGTTTTGCAATCCGACACTCCTATGTCCTCCGGCGTTCCCCTTTTGCCTCTTTTGGTGTGCAGGTGTTAAATGGTCTCGGAAAGGACCGAGGTTTGCCAAGCGGCCTTGGTATAGCACCGGTAGACCGCCTGTCAAGTTTTGTGCCATTTTTTGGTCGTTTGATACTCCAACGGTTAACCGGGTAACCGTAAAGCCCTCTTTATGTTACAGCCCAATAACCCATCTAAACCTCTTCCATGTCCTCCGCCGTCGGATCACAATCGTGTGGGTGAAAACCACACTCCATTTGGACACTCCTACCTCCTCCTATCTATAAATATGTCATCTCCCCTGAAAATTTCGGATGAAACCCTAGCCCTCTCCCTCCTCGCGCCGCCGGACATGTCCGCCCGGTGGCCGGACACGTCCACCGCCGCCGCCACATCGCCCGGACCAATCCGGGGACGCCACGTCAGCCTCCTCGCCGCCTCAGCCACTCGGGCGTCGCCACCTCAGCCCGGCCCCACGCCCACATCGTCGCCTCCCGGCCCGGCTGAGGCCCAGGCGTGGCCCGCCCAGCCCAGCTGGCCGCCCGGCGTCGCCGCCCCTCCTCCCGCAAGCCCGACCTCCTCCCGCTCGATCCCGAGCTGGATATGGGGAGCGCCGCCTTCGCCCCTCCCGCCGGCGACCCCGGGCCCCGCCGCCATTGCGCGCCTCGCCGCCAGGTCAGCCCCTCGTCCCCCTCCTCTCCATTTCTCTCTTCTCTCTTTCTCTCCCTAACCTCCCTGCATCCCTCCATGGGCAGCACCGCCGCCCGTAGCTCTGCCGGTCACCGGTAGACCTCGCCGTCGCCGGGAATGGGTCCCCGGCGAGCCCCTCGTCCCAGATTCGGCCTCCTCCGCATCGTCCGCTGCCGGATCGGGTTTCCCCGTCGCCGACCACCCCACGCCGGAACGACCCCGTCCATCCCCGCTATCGGATCTACGCGGCCGGCCAACCAAACGCCCAGCTGGACCGCGCCATCCCGCTCTGTCCCGACCAGCTTCCTGGGGTTATAATTTTGGCTAAGTCCTCAAAAGTTCATCTTATGTTGGATTGTTTGGATGATCATAACTCCATGCTCGTTGCTCCGATTTGTGCTTGCAATATATCGAAACGTTCATCGGGATGTGCTTTTCATTTTGTTCCATTGTGCCATGTTCATTTGAGTTCACCTTGATGCCCAAATCTCTGTTGCAAGAGTGCTATGTAATGTTGTCTGTTGTAACTTGTCAGAACATGCTCATTTGTCATTTTTGCATATTTTTGTGTGATTTTCTTTTGAGCATGAAGTCTATATGTGTTATGAGCTACGACATGCCATATTTGCTGTGGTGCAATCCACTCTTCATGACATGCCATGTATTGATTGTTTCAAGCTTGCAAATAGCCTCCGTGATGTTGCTGATTTTAAAGACTTAGAATTTCACCAAGTCCTTGTTCTGCTGTTATTTTCATTCCATGTATTCATGTTGCTACAGTGAGATCCATGCCTCTTTTGTGTATGTTCAGTAAGGATGTTTTGGACATATGGTTATGATCTATCCATCCATGCCCCTGTTTGCATTTATAGAGTGTTGTAACATGTCTTAATCTTGCTCTACTTTTGCTATAAAATGTTCCTGGCAGATTGTTTACATGTTATTCAATTTTGCCAAGGTTGTTGCTAGTGATCCATGCATGCTATGAACTTGCTATGGCCATCCTTAGCTTCATGAACATGTCTACTTGCTGATGCTATGCTTATGTTGTCATGCAATGCTTTGTGTTAAGTGATTCGAGCTCGCAAAGTTGCCTTCATAATTCTGTTTATGTCATGCTTCACATGTACTCCCTCCGTTCCCAAATAATTGTCTTTCTAGCCATCTCAAATGGACTACAACATACGGATGTATGCAGACATGTTTTAGAGTGTAGATTCACTCATTTTGCTCCGTATGTAGTCACTTGTTAAAATCTCTTGAAAGACAATTAGTTAGGAACGGAGGGAGTACATAATGTCCATGCCTTTTGTTTTCTTGTTGTGATCCTGTAGCATGTTGTTTTGATGCTCGCTTTTATGACTAGTTGCTGTTTCCGACAGCATGCCCTTTAAACTTGTATAGAGTGTATGTGTTGAACCGTTGCTCCGTTTTGAGTGTGCTCTATATGAAACTTGCTTAGTTTTGCATGTAGTTTCATGTTACCTTGTTGCATCCATGATTTGATGTGTTTGATTGATGTTTGAATGCATTTTGCATCAATGCCATGCTTATCTTGTTTTGCTTATATCTTCTAGGCCGTAGGTCCGAATCTAATGAACTTTATATGTAACTTGACTAGAATTTCGTGTAGATCATCTTGGTGCATATTAACTTGCTGTTTAACAACTTGAACATAAGGTTTATTCAGATCTGGACCAATTTCAAAATTTGTATATGGGGACTTACCAGAATTGTTCTATGTTGTTTCCGGCCTCATTTAAACTTGGTTTGATGTGTTGCTCTTGTATGCACCATCTCCAGCCATAAGTAGCTTCATTAGGCCTTGTCATGCATCATACTTGGTTGAGCATCATGCCTTGTTCATGTGTGGTGTGTTTACCATGTTGTGTGCTTCTTCTCGATAGTTCCCGTTTTGTTGCGATCGTGAGGATTCGTTTGTCTACGCTTGGCTCGTCTTCATGGCTTCATCTTATTCATGGATCCGTTCTTCTTCCTTGCGGGATTTCAGGCAAGATGACTGTCACCTTGTGATCGTACCCACAGACACCTATGGGGCCCGGCGGAGCAGGCCCCTTTGTGGTTCGGAGGGGGGCGGAGGTCGCATGAAGAGCGGATCGAGGCGATGCACACGAGCGGTTTACCCAGCTTCGAAGCTCTCCGGAGAGATAAAACTCCTACTGCTGCTTGTTTGATCTATTGTGTTCTTGCTAGGGAGCAACGAGGGCTACAAAACCTAGCGCGAGTGTATCTAGTCTATGGCCAGTCGAATGAACTGAACCTTGCGAAAGACGCGAACCGAACCCCCTCTACGTTGCCCTCGGGCCTCCTTTTATATGCTCAAGGGGTCTCCGACAGGTGGCAACATAGACGAGGGTACAAATGTAAAAACAGGAGTTGGTACACCTACTTGAACAGATTATGCGATTGCAAAATACCTAACTCTGACGGCAAGGGACAAAAGCAATAAATGCCTGTCGTTGTCGCCCAAACAGTGTAACAGAGACCGTCAGGTGTGCCTCCGCTCGCCACGATGGTGAGGCTGTCAGCGCCGCTCATCGCTGCTCTCCGCTGGCTGCACAGCTGCTCGACACGCGCCCATGGAACGGTCCCATGGGGACACGTCGCTGGGTGAGCTGGAGCGGAGACGGAGAGGAGTTGCATGCCGTGGCAAGCGCCTTGCCGCGGCCGAATCCTTGTCGCGCTCGGGGACTTGTCGCGCCCCGAGCCTTCCCGGCAAGCTCCTCTTGCCGGGGCCTTTTCTTCTGCGTGCCTGGAGTGGCCTTCCCGACAAGCTCCTCTTGTCGGGACCTTGTCTTCTCAATCTAATACTTTGTTCTTGAATGGCTCCAAGGGAGCCACGGAGGAGATTGGCGGTGATGAGGCAAACCTTGCCGCGGGGTGCTGCAACTGTCCGTGCACGAGTACGTGATACTAGGGTACCCCTACTCTAGTACACCGACAGGAGCCCCCGGGCCTGGGCCGCACACGGTGCCGAGCGCTTGTCGGGCCAGGCCCAGAACTATGCACGGACACATGCGGCCTCGACCACGCCGCAACCCGCCCCGGACCCACCACGATCCCCACTAACGGCACGCACCGGACGTGGCGTCGTGCGAGAGATCGTGGGCGCGGTCGTGGGGGGGTTCTTTATTAATGTAAGCGGAACGTCCGCCCCCCTCCTCCCCTTTATAAGCGGAGGAAGCAGAGGCAGGCCGACCACTCCTGCCATTGCCGTCTTGTCAAGAAACCACCGCCGCTCCCCTCGTCTTCTTCGGTGCGAAGAGAGCAGCGCCCCGCCCCCCTTTCGTCACAAGCACACTCACCGCCGTCGACCTCCTCCGCCTCCTTCGCCATGGCCCCGAAGGCCGATAAGGAGAAGGGCGTCAAGTCGGCCGAGGCGCAGCGGCTCGCGGCGCTGCGCAAGGAGCGAGTCGTCTTCCCCCCGCAGCTCGGTGCACGGGAGCTGCGGGACGTCTACTATCTTTTCTGGTCGACGGAGACTCAAGCATCCGCTGCACGAGGGTGCTCCCGCCTCCGCCGCTGATCTGGCCCCAACAGGTACCCTTTCTTCGCCCTCTTCTTCTATTGCGGTCTTTGCCCGCCCGTATTCGAAGTTCTTTTGCGAAATAATCAAAACCTGCGGCCTCCACCTCCTTGATTACACCCCCAACCCCATCTTTACCTTGGCGTTTTTCGCACATTTAGGCGAAAATTTTGTGGGGGTCCACCCTAACGTGGCACTCTTCCGCATTTTCTTTGTTCCCAGCGTCGAGAGGAGAGCCCTTGCCGGAGGGATAGCACAGGTCTCTAGGATCGGCAAGAAAGAGACCTACCTAGAGGGGAGTTCCGGAACAAGTGGGAGGTGGAGAGCCAACTGGTGCTGGGTCGTGAGAGGAGGACCCACAGCCTTCACCGCCGTCGCCAAACCCCAATTCTTGCGCGGCAAGGATTGGAGTAACTTGGCGCCGGAGGATGCGAGGCTGAAGATAGTCAGTGACCCGAATTCTGCGCCTCGGGCTTGCCGGATTAACTATTGGCGCGATTGGCGCAGACTTCATTCGCCGCCGCGCCAGACGCTTCCCTTGCGAGGAAAGGAGGAGGTCTGCTTGGGAGTTCCAGAATGCGGCGGACATCATGAGGCTGCGCCCGGGCCTGAATTGGAACTTCACCGTCATGGAGCTGGATTCCGTGCTGCTCGAGCTGTTCAAGAACGACCCCGAACATCCCGAGTGGTTCAGGTTGCCGCGGGGTCGCCCTGCACAGTGCAACAACTTCGGCGCCGACCGCATCCAGCGCCATGATGCCACTGTGTGACTCCCACGGATCGTCCCGACCTGGCGAGAGCCCCGACGAGGTCGTGCAGCAATTCTTCGACAACTTGCAAGAGGTGCCGATCCGCCCGACGAGCGTAAGAGGCTCACCCGAGACACCACCGAAAGGTGAGATGGCGTGGATCGCCACCAGAGCGGAGGAGGTGGCAGCAGCCGCTGCCGCTGGAGCCTTCGGGTTCACCGTGGAGGAGGCGGACGTGGCGAAGGCGGCAAGCTCTGCTGAGCGAGGGGAGGTCGCCGGCGAGGACGAGCCTGTCGACTCGAGGCCGGGATGAGTGGACCCGCCGAGGGCGCTTCTTCCTCGCCGCCAAGCGACTTGCCACCAGCGGAGCCCCCGGCTCACAGGAGGCGCTCTCCAAGGGCTGGAGACGAGCCGGGCGACAGGCGGCCCATAGCTGCACGCTGCTCGACGTTGCTCCACCGCGGCAAGCGAGGTTGCAGCGAGCGCCCCAAACTGCAGCGACAATCGGGCGGAATCTTCTCGAGCCGCCGACGCCTCCGCTTAAGCGGCCAAGAGAGCCCACTCCCCGCCTCATCGCACCGGAGGCGGGCTGGAGTTTGACTTCTCCGCTCAGCTCGAGGAGGAAGGCGAAGAGTAAGCTTCTCGAGATTGTGCTTGTATGTCTTCAATTTTATTGCTTCATCTTGAATCTAATTTGCTTGCTTCGACTCTTTCCTTTTCGTGACGCTGGCCCAGAGAGCACGAAGAGGGCAAAGATCCCGACGGTCGTCGTTGAGGACGATTCTCCCGTGGCGACGGGGGACGCGTCCGAGACCGCCTTGCCGGACCCGGCAACCCTTCCCCAGAGCAGCCCCCAGCACAGCCCCCAGAGTAAGTGTGCAGTTTTCTTCTTGCTATTAGGCGTGCGGGGGTGCCCCTTCTTTGTTGATATCTGACTGTGTGCTTGTGCAGGAGCAGAGCAGTCTCATCAGGAGGGCTCAGAAGCCGCCTCCGAGATCCTGCCCGCTGCCACTACGCCGCCAAGGGAGGACTCCCCGGCAAGGGAGCTCCCTCCGACAAGGGAGGCCACCCCGGCAAGGGAGGCCACTCCGGCAAGGGAGGCTACCCCGGCAAGGGACGGCGCCAGCGACCCTCCAGTGGTCGAGGCCATGGCTGCGGATCCCATTGCAGGTAACTCCCTTACACGAAAATCTCCCTTGGGCTTGCTTTCTTTTGTTTCTCTTTCTTTTGGATATCTGCTTGACTGCTCTTTCTTCGTCTGACGCAGACCCGATGGAGGTTGAAATCGCCGGCGAGGAGGAAACGCGCTGCAACACCAACGAGGCCGCCACGAGGAAGAAGAGGTCATCGTCGTGGAGGAAGAGGCCGCCGACGAGCCTGCATGCGAGGAGGCCACCGAGGCTGCCGATGCAGAGGCCGGGCGAGGGGTCGGACGGTCAGATCGACGGCCACAGGGCCGCAGGAGCGGCAAGCGCTACACCGACAGCCGACTCCCCGCTGCCACAAGCGCCAGCTCGAGGAGCTCCCAGCCGGTGCCTACCAAGGCCAAATAAGGCGTCTTCATCAAGCTCCCCTGGAACCGAGTTCAGTCGCCGGTCGAGGGCGAAACCTTCGACGGCGAGCTACTGGCCATTGGCTGACGCTGGTGGATGCGCCAAGCAGCAGCAGCGGCGAGTCCGAGGAGGAGCAGCTGCTGAAGAGGCTGTTGTCGCTCTACCGCACCCGCCAGGCCAAGTTAGAGACCCGGGAAGCCCTTGTCGCGAGGGCGGGAGCGGACATGAAGAAGCGCGCCGAGGAGCTCTGGAGCACCAACAACGAAGCGCTCCGCGACGTGGCAGACGCGCAGGCGCAGTTCGCAGAAGAGCGCACGGCCTTCATCCTTGAGAAGGCCGCAGCTGATGAGGAGCAGTGGCTGGCTGCCGAGAAGCTTCGCCAAAGCAGAAAGCGAGTTGGCGCAGCGGAAGGTCAACCTAGACAGCCACGAGGAGGACCTTGCCGCGTGAGGAGTCGCTTGGCGGGCGCCGGGGAGCGAAGGACGCCGCCGCAGCCGCCGAGGCCGCCAAGGAAGAGCTGAAGGCGCAGTGGCACAGCTGGAGGCCACCCTCAAGAAGAGCGGCGAAGAGCTTGCCGTGCTCAAGCCGAAGCGCGAAGGACGCCACACGCTGGGCGAAGCTGCAGGTCCGCCTCACGACAGGCCAAGGAGCTCGACGCCGCCAAGGACTCCAAGGCGGATCTGCAGCTGAAACTGACCACTCTGACGCAGACGTTGGATGGTGCCAGAGAGCGGGAGGCGGGCTTGTTGGAGGCGATCAAGGCCAAGGAGGAGCTGCTGGCGAATGCTGTCTCCGTCCAGAACACTTTGAGGGAGAGTGTGGAGCATCGACCGAAGGTCTTGTGGACACTGCCGCCGACATCCACAACGAGTTGATAGAGCTGGGGATGGCAGACCTTGCGTACTCCTCCGACGAGCATCTCCAACCCAGCGTCAAGCTTAGCCTATTCTTCAAAGGCGTGGTGACGGGCCTCCGGCGACTCGAGAGGAGGTCCGAAGCAATGGCCGAGGAATCACGCCAGTCTGCAAGTAGGGCCCTCGAGAAGGTGTTGATGAAGGTGGCTTTCCGCAACCCGGGCCTCAACCTCAACGGCGTCCTCAGATCCTTGCCGACCGAAGCCAACGTGGAGGAGCTCAAGGCTCTTGTCGCACCCATTGTGGACAAGGTGAACAAGATCAAGAGGATTGAGGGCGACCGCGTGGACTAGGCTGCCAACCTTATCTTTCCTTGTCGCTGCCGATCATGTTTAGAAAACTTTGTTAGATCAATGACGGGTTATTCTGTAATATACTCTATCTTAGGTGAATCGATCAATGCAATCGTTATTTCCTCTACTTGATTCCTTCCTTTGTATGCGTTTACGCCTTACGCATTTCGTGGAAACTTGTCGGTGCAGCACCCTTGCCATGGCGCCGAGTGCGGAACTTCAGCAGCTTCTTTGGCGAAGGGGTCGCTACCGACAAGCAACCTTGTCGCGGACTAGCCGCAGCTCACTTAAGTTGTTGAGCGGACTCGAAACAAAGTAAGGGCGCGACCAGTCACGATTTGGTTCCTCAGCGCACAGGTTCTCCATACAAAGTACTATCGTTCGAGGAGGATAACTTAAAAATTTAAAAATTGATTGCTCAAACTTTGGCAACTTAGCTTTTCTGTTTCTTGCTTCCCGATGAGGTGAATCTTCCTCGAGCGGTGTCTGGTCCATAGTATTATCTCCTCCTTCCCCCCTGGTTAACTTGTGCGCGAGGGAGCCTCCCTTTCTTTGCGACAAGAGAAAGAAGAGGAAATAACGTTATGCCGCCCAGTGGCTCGATTCTGCTTACGGGTGTGGTTGCTGCACAAAGTGTTAGCCAAAACATGCAATAAATTGATGAAAGCATGAACTTGACGGGTTGTGCGCAACACATGGGCTTCTTGGCCTTACGCACGGGTCTGCGCCCGGCTTTGTACAAAGGATCACATGCAACAGCGGCAAGACTTGTACAAAAGGTGGTTGCCGGACGGGTCCCGACAACCGCGCCTTTATGGGTAAAACTTACGAAGATGCTCAATGTTCCAGAGTTGCTCACCGAATGCCATCTTCGGTCTCAAAGCGGACAAGCGCCAGGCCTAGTGACTCGTTTCACCCGATAAGGGCCTTCCCACTTCAAGGCCAACTTGTTTGAATTCTTGGCGGACTGAACGCATCAAGAACAAGGTCGCTTTCCTCGAGACTTCGGCATTAACCACTGTGGCCATGGTAGCGACGCGAGCTTGTCGGTAGCGAGCGGCTCGCGACAGCAACTCAAGACGATCCTCCTCAAGGAGCGGTAGCGTCATCTTGTCGCAGCTGCTCTTGCTCAAACTCATCATAAGCGAGCACTCGAGGCGACCCATTATCTGAGTTCCGTGGGGAGAACTGCCTGCTCCATAGACTAGAGCAAAGGGTGCACTGGCCAGCGGCTCGATTTGGCGCCGTTCGATCAACCAAAGAACCACCGGCAGCTCCTCGATCTAGTTTCTTCCGCGACTTGTGCAGCACAACCGAAAGTTCTGGTCTTGAGCCCGCGCAGCACTTCTGCGTTTGCCCTATCTGCTTGATTGTTGCTTCTGGGGTGAGCAACTGAAGCATAGATGACCTTGGCGCCAAGGTCTTAGACGTACTGCATGAAGGTGCGACTCAGAATTGTGTGCCGTTGTCGGTGATGATCCTGTTAGGGATTCCGAAGCGGCAAACAATCGACCAAGAACTTGATCGCCGATCGCGGTCACCTTCCTCATCGCTTCCACTTCCGCCACTTTGTGAACTTGTTGATGGCGACGTACAAGTACTCAAAGCCCCACGACCTTCGGGGAAGGGGCCGAGGATGTCGAGCCACCGCACCAAAAATGGCCGTGGATAAAGGGATCGTCTGGAGAGCTTGAGCAGTGGTGTATCTGCTTGGAATGGAACTGCACGCTTCACACTTGGTTACTTGTGCGGTTGCATCACGGAGGGCTGTCGGCGGAAGAAACCTTGCCGGAAATCTTTGCCGCAAGTGCTCTTCTTGCCAATGTGGTGACCACATATGCCTCCATGTATCTCGCCAACAGCTTCATCCATCTTCCCCGAATACACTTCAATTTCACACCGTTGAGTCTTCTTACATGCAGATGATGTCGACAAACTGGTACATACTTGACTGCCGGGCTACTCTTTCCGCTTCTTCTTGCTCTTCAAGTTCTCCGTCTCAAGGAAATGGACAATCTGCTGCGCCCACCGGAGCTTGCGGCTCGACAACAAGGACTAAAGGCACATCTCTGCCGCGGGAACATCAGCTTCCACGGCGAGGACTGCGGCCTGCCGAGCTTGATGCTCCCGACAAGCTTGCCGGAGCAAGACTTGTCGGGAGCGCTTGCTTCAACGAAACAAACCTCGAGGTCTGGCTTGAGCAGATCGCTTCCTCAAAGACTCAAGGTGTTGATCTTGGGGACCTTTGCAACGACGGCTTCGGGAAGCTCTGTCGGAAAGTAGTCACCAGAGGCCAACTTCCTCTTCTTGCTTTGTCCGGTTGATGGTGTTACGGTTGGTCCAGTCAGCTGGAGCACAAAGATCCTTGGTTCCACAGGTAGCTTGAGTGCGGGCGCGACTTTGACAGCCGGCAATATCATTCGAGCTCTTGGAACATGTTCCATTTGCAGCCGTCAAAGTGCTCTTCTAGCTTCCTCACTTCATCAACGTAGGCTTCCATCAACGGACTCTCGTAATCTTTGTTGACTTGGCGGACGACGAGTTGCGAGTCACCCCGATAATAAGCTTCTTGATCCCAAGGTCCATCGCGATCCGAGACCGGCAAGCAAACCTTCATACTCTGCAGATTGTTTGTCGCTTGCTCCTTGGGAAAGTGCATCCGGACGACGTACTTGAGGTGCTATCCGGTGGGTGCGATAAGCAAAGACGCCAAAGACCGGCGCCTTTGCAGCGAGAAGGCACCATCAAAGTACATCAGCCACTCTTTGCTTGCTTCTTTGACGGGAATGCTCGTCTCGGAGTTTCTTCATCCGGCGTTGGCGCCCATTCTGCTATGAATTCTGCCAAGGCTCGCTTTGGATAGTTGATGTGCTTTCAAACTTGAGACCAAAGCTTGACAGCTCCAAAGTGCCCACTCGATAATCCCGCCTGCCGCTTCCGGATTCTCGCAGTATCCTCTTCAGGGAAAGCGAGTGACAACTGTGATCTCATGTGCTTGGAAGTAATGGCGCAGCTTTCTCGAGGCCATGAGGAGGCGAAAAGCAATTTTGCACACCGTAGTACCTTGACCTAGCCCCTTGCGTAAGGGAATCGACAAAGTAGACTGGGCGCTGCACCATCCTTTTCTCAGATTCGTCATGTGTCTAGCTGATTCGCCCTTGTTGTCGGGACCAGAGCTTGTCGTGCGGCCCCTCGCTTGTCGCCGGATGTGCTTGCCGCGGTTCTTTGGCTCGTCATCCGCCTCCCTCTCGCCACTAACGCAGCACTAACCACTTGATTGGTTGCCGCTATATATAGCAGCAACTTCTCTTGTGGCCTAGGCGCGACAAGTGTTGGGGTGGAGGACAGGTATCTCTTTAAGTCCTGCAGCGCAGCCTCCGCTTCAGAGTCCATTTTATCGACCTGCCTTTTTCAAAATCTTGAAAATGGCGGTATGCCGCCAAGCAGACCTAGAAATAAACTCGCCGAGAGCAGCCACGCGAACCGCAAGTCTTCGTACATCCTTGACGCCGCTTTGGTGCTTCAATCTGCTCAATGGCCTTGATCTTGTCGGGATTAGCTTCGATCCCCCCGAGACACGAAGAACCCGAGAAGCTTGCGGAAGGGACTCCAAACACGCACTTCTCGGGGTTGAGCTTGAGGTTGATCTTGCACAGATTTGCAAAGGTCTCGTCCAAATCTTGAACCAAAGTTGCTTTGTCCTTGCTCTTGACCACTATGTCATCCATGTAGGCTTCTACATTTGTGTGCATTTATGCTCAAAAGCGTCATGGAATACCCTTGCAAATGTTGAACCAGCATTCTTCAAACCGAAAGGCATCCGTATGAAACAGTATGTGCCACATGGTGTGATGAATGCGGTCTTCTCCTCATCTTCTTCAGCCATGAAGATCTGATGGTATCCTGAGTAGGCATCAAGAAACGAAAGCAAATCACATCCAGCCGTGGAGTCAACAATCTGGTCAATGCGCGGCAAGGGAAATGGATCTTTGGGACAAGCTTTATTAACATCCGTGAAGTCAATACAAAGTCTCCATTTCCCATTTGCCTTACGTACGACTACAGGATTGGCCAACCACGTAGGATGGAGCACTCCTCTGACAAGGCCTGCTGCTTCCAGCTTGATCTCTTCGGCTTTGAATTCTTGGCGCCCACCGCTTGTTTCTCGACTTTTTGCTTGACGGGTCACAAGATGAGGACAAATGGCCAGGCGGTGCTCAATCACTTTCCGAAACAACGGGGATATCGACGGTTGCCATGCAAACACGCCGACATTCGCCCGCAGGAAAGCAACGAGCGCCTTCCTATTTGGGGTCGAGAGAGGCACCGATGGTGAAGGTACCACCAAGGCTGTCCTCCTGGCGGGCACCTTCTTGGTCTTCGGCGGAGCCACCATCTTCTTGCACTTGCCGGTGGAGCTCGATGGTGCGTCCTCGACGGTAGCGCAGCACTCAAGAGGCGCTTGCCGGAGTGAGCATCGAGCCCGCCCTTGCCGGACTTGGACTTGGTCTTCTTCCCCGGGAGCTTCAGCCGCAAGTGTCCGGCAATCTGTCATGCGGCTGCATCCCTAAGATCTTGTCGGCACAGATAAGGGCATCCTTCTTGTCGCCATGGACAGAGATGGCGCTTATTGGGCCCGGCATCTTGAGTAGGTTGTAGGCGTAGTGAGAGGCTGCCATGAACTTGGCGAGTGTCGATTTGCTAAGTATCCCATTGTAAGGCAATGGGAAATCGGCGACGTCAAACGTAACCCTCTCGATCTGAAGTTCAGCTCGCTGCCAAATGTGACCGCAATGTAATCTTCCCTTCGCTTGCTCCTTCCCGGATTGATTCCTTGAAGGTTCCGGTCTCTTCGAGCTCATTGTCAGGATTTGAAGCTTCGAGCACCGCGGAGGAGATCAGATTCAAGCCGGCCCGCCGTCAACTAACATTTTTGTGACCTTGAGGTTGCGGATGGTTGGAGAGACCAACATCGGCAAGCACCCGACCGCAGATTATGCGATCAGGGTGGTCCTCAATATAAAAATGATAGGCGTCTTTGGACCACTTCAGAGGCTTGCGCGACTCTACGGATGGTTCCGCTGCATTGACCTCCCGCATCCACCGCTTGAGTGGGCGGTGGGAGGTATGCAGGAAGCACCTCCGTCAACGCAGAACCTCTGGCTTTCAAACTCCTGCTCATCGGCGTCGTCGTCCTCCATATCTTCGTCATCATCATCATCTTCATCCTTGTCGCGGCTGGGAGGTCGATCTCCTTGTCGCTGCTTGACCTTGCCGCGGCGTCCTCCCCGGCCGGGACGTTTCTTGCTTGCTCCCCCAGCACCTTCCTGGGCCTTCTCCTTGTCTCGCTGCTCGTACTCAGCTCTCTGCTGTTCGAACTTCTTGCAGCTCTGGAGATCGTGGCCCTTGGTGCGGTGGATCTTGCCGTACTGCCTGCCGGAGCTGTCCTGCTTGTCGGCGGCCGCCACCGACTGGTGGTTGGCGTCAGCGGCAACCTCCTTGCCGGAGCCACCAGCCTTGGCGTTCTTGTCGCCGCCTCCGTTGCCGGACTGCTCGACAGCTAGCACCTCTCTGCTTTTCTTCTTCCTGTTGCCTCGCCACCGGCCCTTCTTTGCCGGGGCGGTGTCATCACCGCCGATCCTGCTTCGCATTTTCTCCGAGAGTCTCCTCCCTTCCTCGGTAGCACAAGACACTTGTCGGCCAAGGCGTACAGCTCACTGACGTCCTTGATTTTGCACATCGCCATCTCCTCCCTCATCCTGCGGTTCCGCACATTCTGATGAAATGCGCTGATCACCGCGGCAGGGTGGACGTCTGGGATGTTGTAGTGCACGCGGCTGAATCTCTGGATGAACTTGCGCAGGGACTCTCATTCCTTCTGGGCGAGCAAGTGGAGGTCACTCTCTTGGCCATGAGGTTTGGGGCCACCTGTGAAGGCACCAACAAACTGATGGCACAGATCTGCCCAAGAGGATATGGAGCTGTCCGGCAAGTGCATGAGCCAAGATCTGATGTTGGGCTTGAGCACAAGCGGGAAGTAGTTGGCGAGGATCTTGTCGCCCGTCCCCCCGCAGCCTGCACCGCGATGGTGTAGATGCCGAGGAACTCCGACGGGTGCGCCCCGCCATCATACTTCTCCCAAGACGTCTGGTTTGAAGTTTTTACGGCTGGGCCCTTTGGACTTGCCGCAGCTCACGAGTGAACGCAGGGCAACCTACCGCGTCTGATGAAGTCGCTGGCCCTCCGGCGCGTGCATGTCAACAGAAGGCCCAGCGCGCTTGTCGGATTGACGCCGCTTCTCTTCGGGCGCTGATGCGAGTTCGAAGCGCCCTCTTGTTGTCGCCGGTGAAGAATCTTGGCGTTGATCGCGGCGTAGTCCGCGGATCCGGACGACGCAGCGAGTCGCTGCCGAGGTGGATCCGCTGGCTCGGCGATCTTGGCCTTCTTGGCGGAGAGTGCATGGTGGTTGCACCTCCGACAGTCTGCCGCCACCGGCTCGTGCCTTGTCGTCTCGCCGCGCAACGATGGCGTTGGTTGCCGCGGAGCGTCGCCGTTAGCAAAGCCGATGAGGCTCGATAGTGGCCCTCCACTCGTCGACCTTGTCGGTCGTTGGAGGTAGTCGAGGAGCGAATGAGCTCTCGCCGCAGCTTCGCTGGAGTAGTAGGTGGCATTGGAGAACGGTGCGAGGAGCGGGACACGCCGGACTTCTAACTACGTTAGAAGGAGCGGCGCCCGTCCGGCGACCGTATCCCACTAGTGCCCGGCATGTTGGCGCGCATGCTGGTCTTGAGGGTCTCGATCCAGCGAGCGTATGGCGTTGTGAACGCCATGACGTTGTTGGTCCCGCGTCTCGAGATGGGCGCGGGATGCGTGGACGCCGAGGTTTGCGGTGCCTTGTCCTTGGACTTGGCAACGTCATGAAGCACCTTCGCCGGCGCCGCCCTCGCGGCGTCCGCCCCTCCACCCGTTTGCTGCGGTGAGGGTGGGCATGACGCGGACGGCTCTGCTGCCGCCGAAGCCTTCTTCTTCGGTGGCATGTTGATGAAGATGTTGATGATGCTGCTCGCGTGAACGCCGGATCGGATTCACACGGCCTCGACGCTTCTACCCGGGCGCGCCAGAGATGTCGGGAGGCTGATCGTACCACGGACACCTATGGGGCCCGGCGAGCAGGCCCCTTTGTGGTTCGGAGGGGCGGAGGTCGCACGAAGAGCGGATCGAGGCGATGCACACGAAGGTTTACCCAGCTTCGGAGCTCTCCGGAGAGATAAAACTCCTACTGCTGCTTGTTTGATCTATTGTGTTCTTGCTAGGGAGCAACGAGGGCTACAAAACCTAGCGCGAGTGTATCTAGTCTATGGCCAGTCGAACCGAACCCCCTCTACGTTGCCCTCGGGCCTCCTTTTATATGCTCAAGGGGTCTCCGACAGGTGGCAACATAGACGAGGGTACAAATGTAAAAACAGGAGTTGGTACACCTACTTGAACGATTATGCAGTGCAAAATACCTAACTCGACGGCAAGGGACAAAAGCAATAAATGCCTGTCGTTGTCGCCCAAACAAGCGTAACAGAGACCGTCAGTGCGCCTCCGCTCGCCACGATGGTGAGCCTGTCGGCCGCTCATCGCTGCTCTCCGGCTGGCAGCACAATGCTCGACACGCCCATGGAACGGTCCCATGGCGACACGTCGTTGGGTGAGCTGGAGCGAGACGGAGAGGAGTTGCATGCAGCGGCAAGCGCCTTGCAGCGGCCGAATCCTTTGTCGCTCCGGGGACTTGTCGCTACCGAGCCTTCCCGGCAAGCTCCTCTTGCCGGGCCTTGTCTTCTCACGTGCACAGTGGCCTTCCCGACAAGCTCCTCTTGTCGGGACCTTGTCTTCTCAATCTAATACTTTGTGCTTGAATGGCTCCAAGGGAGCCACGGAGGAGATTGGCGGTGACGAGGCAAACCTTGCCGCTGGTGTGTCAAGAATCGTCTGCGGCACGAGTACGGGATACTAGGGTACCCCTACTCTAGTACACCGACACCTTGGATCTCACTACTATCATTGCTATGCTAGTTGCTTCGTTCTATCGCTATGCTGCGTTACCTACCACTTGCTTATCAAGCCTCCCAAATTGCCATGAACCGCTAACCTTTGTCACCCTTCCTAGCAAACCATTGTTTGGCTATGTTACCGCTTTGCTCAGCCCCTCTTATAGCGTTGCTAGTTGTAGGTGAAGATGAAGATTGCTCCATGTTGGGTTATGTTTATGTTGGGATATCACAATATCTCTTATATATATATTATTAATGCATCTATATACTTGGTAAAGGGTGGAAGGCTCGGCCTTATGCCTGGTGTTTTGTTCCACTCTTGCTGCCCTAGTTTCCGTCATATCGGTATTATGTTCCCGGATTTTGCGTCCCTAACGCGGTTCGGTGATTTATGGGACCCCCTTGATAGTTCGCTTTGAATAAAACTCCTCCAGCAAGACCCAACCTTGGTTTTACCATTTGCCTCACCACCACCTACTTTTCCCTTGGGAGTCACTCTCTCGAGGGTCATCTTTATTTAGCCCCCCCCCCCTGGCCAATGCTTCTCTAAGTGTTGGTCCGAACTAGAGTCCTTTGCAGCGCCACCTCGGGGAAACATGAGGGCTGGTTTTTAGTTGTACGGAGTGCTCATTCGGTGTTGCCCTGAGAACGAGATATGTGCGGCTCCTATCGGGATGTCGGCGCATCGGGCGGTCTTGCTGGTCTTGTTTTACCATTGTCGAAATGTCTTGTAAACGGGATTCCGAGACTGATCGGGTCTTCCCGGGAGAAGGAATATCCTTCGTTGATCGCGAGACCTTATCATGGGCTAAGTTGGGACACCCCTGCAGGGTTTAAACTTCCGAGAGCCGTGCCCGCGGTTATGTGGCAGATGGGAATTTGTTAATGTCCGGTTGTAGTAAACTTGAAGTAAACTCTTCTAAAATACACCAACCGTGTGCGTAACCGTGATTGTCTCTTTTCGGGGTTGTTCAAGAGGAGAACACGGTTTTTGAGTTATGTTTGACGTAAGTAGGAGTTCAGGATCACTTCTTGATTATTACTAGTTGACAACCGCTTGCTTTGCTTCTCTTCTCGCTCTTATTTGCGTAAGTTAGCCACCATACAAGCTTAGTCGCTGCTGCAACCTCACCACTTTACCCCTTTCCTACCCATTAAGCTTTGCTAGTCTTGATACCCATGGTAATGGGATTGCTGAGTCCTCATGGCTCACAGATTACTACAACAACAGTTGCAGGTACAGGTTATGCGATGGTCGTGACGTGAGAGCGGTGTTTTTCTATGTTGGAGTTCTTCTTCTGCTTCTGCTTCGTTTGAGGGATAGGTTCCTGGTCGGCAGCCTGGGCTAGCAGGGTGGATGTCGTTTGAGTTTATGTTTATGTTTCATCCATAGTCGGATGTTGATCTCTTGTATGATGTTGATGTATTCTTGGGGCGTTTGTGCCTTATGTATGTATCCCCAACTATTATGTAATGGTTTGATGTAATGATATCCACCTTGCAAAAGAGTCTTCAAGATGCGCTTCTATCCTTGGTGGGACCTTCGAGTTCCTTTAGGATAGGGTCGCATCTTGGACGTGACAGTTGTGCATAGTTAGGTACCAAGAGGACCCTCCCGAAGATGCACGTGAAGACGGACAAGCCCCTAAGTTCACGGAAGAAGAGAACCAACAGAAGGAGTCAAGAACAACTTCCAGGACCCAGACATCTGGCTAAGACCCCGGACATCCGGCCCCTGGAACATCACCCATAGTAGCCGCCCAGCCACCAAGTACCTACAGGCCCCGGACATCCGGCCCGAAGCCCAGAAATCCGGCACCCTCTATCCAGAGAGCACCGAGGTCGACCATGCTAGCCCGGACATCCGGCCCTCAGCCCGGACATCCGGCCCCCAGCCCGGACATCCGGCCCGACGCCATCTGTCTGCACACAGTAAAGGGCCGAGGCCCATGTACCCCTTCGCCCACCTAGATTACATATACTCCTCCTCCTCTCTCTTTCTAGGGTTAGCATTGTGATTGCTCATATGTGAGATAGAGCCTCGCTCATCCATCCGGATCTACTCCATTGCAAGGGACCGACACCTCTTCGGAGAAGATCCACTTGGATTCAAGACCCCTAAAGGGAAGACCTCAAGACCTCCTCACGGAGAAGAACCGGTTACCCTATGTATCTTATCTTGTTGGATTTGGACCGTGTGATCTCTATGTGTACTCGGATCTAGCATATGTGTGACCTAATCTTGTTGGTTTGAGTGATTCTCTTGTGTTTTCCTTCGTGTTTCCCCTCGTGTTCTTCGTGTTCATAGTTGCGATCCGCTCCTTTCGTGAAAGATTGGTCGTATAGGGTTCCACCCTACATTAGGCGCGCCATGGGGGGACTCCTACTAGGACTCCACTCCTAGTAGGATTCGCCCCCCCTTTTCCTTTCTTCCACCGGAGGGAAAAGGAAGGAGAGGGAGAGGGAAACGGAAAGGGGGGCCGCGCCCCCTCCTCCTTGTCCTATCCGGACTCCCTAGGAGGGGGGCGCGTGGCAACCCCTCGCGGGCTTCCCTCTCTCTTCCTTAGGCCCATGTAGGCCCAACACTTCCTCGGGGGGTTCTGGTAACCCCTCAGTACTCCGGTAAAATACCCGAACCACTCGAAACCATTACGATTCCGAATACTACCTTCCAATATATGAATCTTTACCTCTCGACCATTTCGAGACTCCTCGTCATGTCCGTGATCTCATCTGGGACTCCGAACAAACTTCGGTCACCAAAACACATAACTCATAATACAAATCATCATCGAACGTTAAGCGTGCGGACCCTACGGGTCGAGAACTATGTAGACATGACCGAGACACATCTCCGATCAATAACCAATAGCGGAACCTGGATGCTCATATTGGTTCCTTCATATTCTGCGAAGATCTTTATCGGTCAAACCGCAATAACAATATACGTTATTCCCTTTGTCATCGGTATGTTACTTGCCCGAGATTCGATCGTCGGTATCATCATACCTAGTTCAATCTCGTTACCGGCAAGTCGCTTTACTCGTTCTATAATGCATCATCCCGTAACTAACTCATTAGTCACATTGCTTGCAAGGCTTATAGTGATGTGCATTACCGAGAGGGCCCAGAGATACCTCTCCGATACTCGAAGTGATAAATCCTACTCTTGATCTATGCCACCCCAACAAACACCTTTGGAGACACCTATAGAGCATATTTATAATCACCCAGTTACGTTGTGAGTTTGATATCACACAAGGTGTTCCTCCGGTATTCGGGAGTTGCATAATCTCATAGTCAGAGGAATATGTATAAGTCATGAAGAAAGCAATAGCAATAAAACTGAACGATCATTATGCTAAGCTAACGGATGGGTCTTGTCCATCACATCATTCTCTAATGACGTGATCCCGTTCATCAAATGACAACACATGTCTATGGTTAGGAAACTTAACCATCTTTGATTAATGAGCTAGTCAAGTAGAGGCATACTAGGGACACTCTGTTTTGTCTATGTATTCACACATGTACTAAGTTTCCAGTTAATACAATTCTAGCATGAATTATAAACATTTATCATGATATAAGAAAATATAAATAACAACTTCACTATTGCCTCTAGGGCATATTTCCTTCAGTTTCTATTATTATTATAAGAAGGATTACCATAGGAATTATCATAATTACTAGAGGAATTTACCGGAAAAGATTCAGGATTAAAATTACCTCTATAAGCATTGTTATTTGAAAATTGTTTCGCGAAACAAAATTCACATCTACAACATCACTATTTTGCTCAATCAAAGTAGACAAACGCACATCACTAAGATCAATAGGAGCATGTTTATTAGAAACTAATTTTATAAGAGCATCAACTTTTTCACTCAAAGAATTTATTTCTTCTACCGAATTAACCTTTTTACTAGTAGGAGCTCTTTTGGTATGCCATTGTGAATAATTAGCCATAATATTATCAAGCAATTTAGTAGCTTCACCCAAAGTAATTTCCATAAAAGTACCCACCCCTGGCGTAATCTAAAAGATTTCTAGAAACAAAACTAAATCCCGCATAAAAAATTTGTATGATCATCCAAAGATTTAAACCATGAGTAGGACAATTTCTTAGCATCAATTTCATTCTTTCCCAAGATTGCGCAATATGTTCATGCTCAAATTGTTTAAAATTCATAATTTGTGTCCTAAGGAAATAATTTTCACGGGCGGAAAATATTTAGTAATAAAAGCATCTTTGCACTTGTCCCAAGAATCAATACTATTGCGAGGTAAAGAGGAAAACCAAATTTTTGCACGATCTCGCAAAGAAAACGGGAATAATTTCAACTTCACAATATCATTATCCACATATTTTTTTTTATTTTTCATATCGCATAATTCCACGAATGTGTTAAGATGGGACGCGGCATCCTCATTGGGAGTACCGGAAAATTGATCTTTCATGACAAGATTCAACAAAGCGGCATTAATATCACAAGACTCCGCACTAGTGGCGGGAGGAGCAATCGGAGTGCTAATAAAATCATTGTTGTTGGTATTGGAGAAATCACACAACTTGGTGTTCTCTTGAGTCATCGTGACTACACAATAAGATTGCACTAAAAAACAGATCTGATGAGAAAACGGCGAACGAAAAAGAGGGCGAATAAAACGACAAATTTTTGTGAAGTGGGGGAGATGAAAATGAGAGGCAAATAATGTAAACTGCAAGGAGATGATATTTATGATTTGGAACCTGGTAGATGTTGATGATGTCTCCCCGGCAACGGCGCTAGAAATTCCTTTTGATTGCGGCTTGAACTACATCGGTATTTCCCCAAAGTGGAAGGGATGATGCAGCACAACGATGGTAGGTATTTCCTCAGTGATGAGACCAAGGTTATCGAGCCAGTAGGAGAATCACGCAACACTACGTAAACAATACCTGCACACAAAGAACAAATACTTGCAACCCGACGTGTTAAAGGGGTTGTCAATTCCTTTCGGGTAACAGTGTGAGAAATTGTTGAGTTGACGGGATAAAAATATGATAGATTGGATAAATAAATCTGGAATAAATGCAAAGTAAAACAAAGTGCGGGAAGATATTTTTGGGTTTTTGAAATATAGATCTGAAAATAAAAATGAATAAAAATAGATCTCGATGGCAAATATGATAAAGAAGAGACCCAGGGGCCGTAGATTTCACTAGTGGCTTCTCTCAAGAAAAATAGCATACGGTGGGTAAACAAATTACTATTGGGCAATTGATAGAACTTCAATAATCATGACGATATCCAGGCAATGATCATTATATAGGCATCACTTCCAAGATTAGTAGACCGACTCCTACCTGCATCTACTACTATTACTCCACACATCAACTGCTATCCAGCATGCATCTAGTGTATTAAGTTCATGGAGAAACGGAGTAACGCAATAAGAACGATGACATGACGTAGACAAGATCTATTTATGTAGAAATAGACCCCATCTTGTTATCCTTAATGGCAACGATACATACGTGTTGTTTCCCCTTCTGTCACTGGGATCAAGCACCGTAAGATCGAACCCATCACAAATCACCTCTTCCCATGGAAAGAAAAATTGATCTAATCGGACTAACTAAACCAAAGATTCGAAGAAGAAATATGAGTCTATAAGTCATCATGCATATAAGAGATCAAAAGACTCAAATAACTTTCATGGATAAAAACATACAACTGATCATAAACTCAAAGTTCATCAGATCCCAAAATGATATAAAGTTGCTATAAAATGATTGTAAAACATCCAAGAATGATAATATAACAGCATGGAACAATAAAAAATTATAAATATGTTGAAGGCGTATTAGGTATTTTATTTTCCCACACAAGACTTCAACATCTCTAACAATCCAAGTGGTGTGATGGTGTCTCTCTTAGCAAGTTTAATAGTTACATCTATGTCTTCTATTTCAGCGGGTGCTATGTCATTCGTAATTTCTTGATATAAGGTAAAAGGAATAGCACTGACGCTAGCACCTAAATCACATAAACCATGATAACAGTGATCTCCTATTTTAGCTGAGACAACAGGCATGCCAACAACAGGTCTATGTTTATCCTTTTCATCGGGTTTGGCAATTATAGCAGCTTCATCACAGAAGTAAATAACATGCCCATCTATATTTTGTACCAGGAGATCATTAACCATAGCGACGCAAGGTTCTTTTTTGATTTGTTCAGCAGGTTTGGGTGCTCTTATATAACTTTTATTGACCACAGTTGAAACCTTAGCATGTTCCTTTATCCTAACAGGGAAAGGTGGCTTTTCAATATAAGCAGTAGGAACAACTGGATCAACATTATAAACAATAGTTTCATCTTTTGCCACAGTCGGTTCTTTAATTTCTTCTTTAATAGGTGGGTGATATTTAAATCACTTCTCTTTAGGGAGATCAATATGAGTAGAAAATGATTCACAAAAGGAGGCTACTATCTCAGAGTCAAGTCCATATTTAGTGTAAACTTTTGAAAAGCATCGGTATTCATAAAAGATTTAACACAATCATATTTAAGCTTAATACCTGACTCTTTACCTTCGTCGAGTTTCCAATCTTCAGAGTTGCATTTAATTCTTTCTAAAAGATCCCACCTGAATTCAATAGTCTTCTACATAAAGGAACCAGTACAAGAAGTATCAAGCATGGATTGATCATCACGAGAAAGCCGAGCATAAAAATTATGAATGATAATTTCTCTTGAGAGATCATGATTGGGGCATGAATATAACATTGAATTAAGCCTCCTCCTAGCTAGAGCGATACTTTCTCCTTCATGAGGCCAATATATATATATATAACTCCGATCACGATGAACTAGATGCACATGATATTTTTTTTGGTGAAATTCCAATTTCAATCGATTCCAATTCCAAAATCCAATATCATCGCATAGCCTATACCATGCCAATGCTTTTCCCTTCAAAGATAAAGGGAAAACTTTATTCTTAGCTTCATCTCCGGGTAAACCTGCAAGCTTAAATAATCCACAATTTTCATCCACATATATCAAGTGCATATCAGGAAGTTCGGTTCCATCTCCTGCATAAGGATTAGCTAGCGGTTGTTCTATCATACCCGAAGGAATTTCATAACCAATATTTTCAGTAGGTGCAGTAGGTTGAGGGGTAACTAATTGTGGTTCTGGTCGAGGTGAAGATACCCCGAACAAACCCCTCAAAGGATTGTTCTCCATAGTAACAAGTAACAATAAATTTCAGCACGTAGTAATAATTTTTCCTTATCGATTTCCACTTACCAAGAGCGCTTCACTCCGCAGCAACGGTGCCAGAAAAGAGCCTTGATGATCCACAAGTATAGGGGATCAATCATAGTCCTTTTGATAAGTAAGAGTGCCGAACCCAACGAGGAGCAGAAAGAAGTGACAGGTAGTTTTCAGCAAGGTATTCTCTGCAAGCATTGAATTATAAGTAACGAGTAGTTTGATAGCAAGATAATTTGTAACAAGCAAGTAACGATAATAGTAACAAAAGTGCAGCAAGGTAGCCCAATCCTTTTGAGGCAAAGGACAGGCCAAAACGGTCTCTTATGATAAGCAAAGCGTTCTTGCGGGTACACGGGAATTTCATCTAGTCACTTTCACATGTTGGTTTGATTTTTGTTCGCTACTTTCATAATTTGATATGTGGGTGGACCGGTGCTTAGGTGTTGTTTTACTTTAAAAAACTCCTACTTATGATTAACCCCCTCGCAAGCATCCGCAACTACGAGAAAGGTATTAAGAGTAAATCTAACCATAGCATTAAACTTTTGGATCCAAATTAGTCCCTTACGAAGTAGCGCATAAACTACGGTTTAAGCTTCTGTCACTCTCGCAACCTATCATCTAATAACTACTCCACAATGCATTCCCTTAGGCCCTAATAAGGTGAAGTGTCATGTAGTCGACGTTCACATGACACCACTAAAGGAATCACGACATACATACCATCAAAATATCGAACACATATCAAGTTCACATGATTACTTGCAACAAGATTTCTCCCGTGACCTCTAGAACAAAAGTAACTACTCACAAATGATAATAATGCTCAAGATCAGAGGGGTATTAAATAGCATAATGGATCTGAACATATAATCTTCCACCAAATAAACCATATAGTAATCAACTACAAGATGTAATCAACACTACTAGTCACCCACAAGCACCAATCTAAGCTTCTGGTCCAAAGATTGAACACAAGATATGAACTAGGGTTTGAGAGGAGATGGTGATGTTGAAGATGTTGATGGATATTTGTAGGATCTTGAGAAGAGGTGTCTAGAGGGGGGTGATTAGACACTAAGTACCAAAGTTGCAGTTTTTAACTTCTTTTCGGTTTAAGTGGAGTTTAGGCACAAGTTTAACATTCTCAATACATAACAAGCAAGCATGCAAAGAGTATATAGGCAGAGGAAAATAAAGCATGCAACTTGCAAGAAAGTAAAAGGAAGGGTTTGGAGAAATCAAACGCAATTGGAGACACGGATGTTTTTGCCATGGTTCCGATAGGTGGTGCTATCGTACTTCCACGTTGGTGGAGACTTCAACCCACGTAGGGTAGCAGTTCTTGCTGAGTCCACGGAGGGCTCCACCCACGAAGGGTCCACGAAGTAGCAACCTTGTCTATCCCACCATGGTCGTCGCCCACGAAGGACTTGCCTCACTAGCGCTAGATCTTCACGAAGTAGGCAATCTCTTTGCCCTTACAAACTCCTTGGTTCAACTCCACAATCTTGTCAGAGGCTCCCAAGTGACACCTAGCCAATCTAGGAGACACCACTCTCTAAGAAGTAACAAATGGTGTGTTGATGATGAACTCCTTGCTCTTGTGCTTCAAATGATAGTCTCCCCAACACTCAACTCTCTCTCACAGGATTGGATTTGGTGAAAAGAAGATTTGAGTGGAAAGCAACTTGGGGAAGGCTAGAGATCAAGATTCATATGGTTGGAATGGAATATATTGGCCTCAACACATGAGTAGGTACTTCTCTCTCAGAAATAGGATGCTAGAAGTGTAGGTTTGTTCTGATGGCTCTCTCCACGAATGAAGAGGAGGTGGAGGGGTATATATAGCCTCCCCACAAAATCTAACCGTTACACACAATTTACCAAACTCGGTGGGACCGAATCATCAAACTCGGTCAGACCGATTTAGTAAACCTAGTGACCGTTAGGATTTTCGGTGGGACTGAAATGCATCTCGGTAGGACCGATATGGTTAGGGTTAGGGCATGATGTAATCTCGGTGAGACCGATTACACAAACTCGGTGAGACCGAATTTGGTAATTAGCTAACCAGAGAGTTGGTCAGGCAAACTCGGTGAGACCGATTACTCAAACTCGGTAGGACCGATTTGGGTAATGAGCTAACCAGAAAGTTTGCATTGTAATCTCGGTAGTACCGATTGCACAAACTCGGTGAGACCGATTTTGGTAATGGACATACACAGAGACATTACAATCCCATCTCGGTGAGACCGAGATCCCTATCGGTGAAACCGATTTGCTTAGGGTTTGTGGCAGTGGCTATGACATCTGAACTCGGTGGCGCCGGATAGAAAGAATCGGTAGGCCCGAGTTGGACTTTAGGTTTAGGTCAAATGTGGAAGTGAGAAAGTAGTGGAGGGTTTTAGAGCATATCACTAAGCACATGAAGCAAAAGGCTCATTAAGCAACACCTCATCCCTTCTTGATAGTATTGGCTTTTCCTATAGACTCAATGTGATCTTGGATCACTAAAATGTAAAATGAAGAGTCTTGAGCTTGAAGCTTGAGCCAATCCTTTGTCCTTAGCATCTTGAAGGAGTTCCCACATCCTTTAGTCCATGCCACTCCATTGTTGAACTTGTCTGAAACATACTAGATAAAAGTGTTAGTCCAACAAGAGATATGTTGACATTAATTACCAAAACCACCTAGGGAGCACTTGTGCTTTCAATCTCCCCTTTTCTGGTAATTCATGGCAACATACATCAAAGCTTTGGATAAAGATATAAAGAATAGCAAGTAAAGCTTTGGAAAGACATGTAACAAGCATAGGTTCCCCCTATATGTATGCAATCATGTGACTATGGAATATAGAAGCATGTGAGAGCATAACCATGATAGAGTAGGCAATGTGTTACATGTATCTTGGCCATATGCATCAGAGCAAAGAATATTAAAGAAAATACCTTCATGCTCATGAGTCCTTCTTGCAAAACAGTATGTACATCAGCAAGAATTCCTCATACACATGAGTGTGATGCATATACTTACCTCGTAATCTTGAGTTGGCTTTGGGTGAGATGAACCTGCACAAACAAGGTTAGATAACACAGGTACATCTACTAGCCAAAGCAAATAGAAGAAACCACAAGAATACCAAGACTGGGATGACATGTAGAGAGTGAGTACTGAGTACCACATTGGATTAGACATGTCCCCAAGAGTAAAGATATGCAATGAATTTGAATGATTCCTTTCCCTTAGATTTCTTGATCCCCCTGAATCTAGCATGGGATATTGGGAGAAGATAGGGAACAGAAATTCAGAGCTGAAAGATATAAATGAACAGAGCTTAAAGCAAATAAGCACACAAGAACATGTCTTTCCCCCAAAAAGACATGTGGCATCTGTCCTCTTGAAAACCAAGCATCTGGGATCCTTGAGAAGTACTCTCTACTTGAGTATTCTCTCCCCCTGGAGATCTCTTTCTCCCCCTTAATACTCTCTCTGATGTGGTCTCTCTAAGTGATAAGCTTTGATGTGATCTCTCTCTCCCCCTATGACATCAATTTCCAAGAAGGGTCTTATGGAATTTGTTGTGTATGGGTTTGGTCCTTGAGTCACAATACAAAGCACTGGAGAAAATTTGTGATGCTTGTAGAGGACAAGATTCATTGAGTGGAGCTGGATCAGAAGAAACACAGAATAAGTGGCAAACTATTTTTCCTGTTGTGAAGTCGGTGGCACCGAGTGGCAAGCTTCGGTTGTACCAAAAAGATTCGGTTGGACCGAAAACAATAAAATCGGTGAAACCGAGTTCATTGCAGAGAAAACATTTGGCACTTCAGCTCACTAGACTAGAAAGGTCTCACAAAGATTTGCAAGGAATTAGCTGAATGATTTGCAATGAATTGGATGCTGAAAATGCAGAGCAAACAGAAAGAAAAGAATGAAATCTAGATGAATTTTTTTTTGGACGGGGAAACAAATATGCATGAGACAAATGCAAAAACACAAATAAGAACACGTGAGAACTTCATCTAGAGATGGTCGGTGACAAAGTCACCTATGTTAGAGTATATTGACTTAGGAGTTAAGTGAGATCACTTGATCATGGGTCATACTCATCGTTTAAGCTCAAAATGGGGTTACCATTTTCCGTTTAAGCATCTTGATGTATTCACATCTTGTCGAGTTGCTATAGCTCAAGACTTGGAGTAAAGATTCTCTAAGATGGAATAACATACCTTGGTTGGTGGTGTTGTCCATGTAGTTGAACTTGTGTGGGTTGCTCAAGGTTGATGTAGCTCATCAAGAGTTGGGAGCACCACTTGGAATTTTGAGTCCATCTACCTACATGGGTTAGTTCTTGCAAGGAAGAGCACTTGTGTATCCAAAATGACAATCATGAAGCTCAATCATAGAGTTTGTCAAAAGGACATGTTAGAATGACTCTGTGCTTCCTTGTATTCAGCCACCATAGGGTAGAGGCTTGGTGATGTAGAGATTGCTCAAGATGTGAGTAGATTACAATATCATGGAATTTGATTCGATAACATACAAGAGACAAATATATCCAAGATATAATATGTTCATCATAAGAGAGATATCATGGATTAGTGATAAGCTCATGTCTTGCATGTATCCAATGGAGTTTCTACTCCAAGTTTGAAGCATCAATGATGTTCAATTCTCCTCTCAACCTGCAAAACACTTTCTCATCAAGGGGTTTAGTAAATATATCCGCTAATTGCTTTTCTAAGTGCGAACATGCTTAAGATTAATGTCACCCTTAGCAACATGATCTCGAATGAAATGATGACAAACTTCAATATGCTTAGTTAGAGAGTGTTGTAATGCGGGATTATGACCAATTTTGATAGCACTTTCATTGTCACAAAGCAATGGAACATGTTTCACATATATCCCATAATCTTTAAGAGTTTGGGTCATCCAAAGTAATTGAGCACAACATGAACCAATGACAATGTACTCCGCTTCAAGGTAGATAAGGATACCGAAGTTTTGTTTCTTGGAGGACCAAGACACAAGAGATCTACCAAGAAATTGACAAGTACCCGAAGTGGACTTTCTATCAACCTTGTCTCCGGCATAGTCCGAGTCAGAATAGCCAACAAGATCGAAAGAGGCCCTCTTAGGATACCAAATGCCAAAATTTGGTGTATGAATTAAGTATCTCACTATCCTTTTTACGACCTTAAGATGACATTCTTTAGGAGCAGCTTGATATCTTGCAACATGCACACACTTAGCATAATATCGGGATGTTAAGCACATAGGTATAACAATGATCCAATCATAGATCGATACACCTTTTGATCAACTGGTTTACCATCTTTGGTCAAGTCAAGATGTCCACTAGTAGGCATGGGTGTAGGCATACCTTTGCATTCTTTCATATTGAACTTCTTGAATAAGTCCTTAGTGTACTTCGTTTGAGAGACAAAAGTACCTTCCTTAGTTTGCTTGATTTGCAACCCAAGAAAGAATTTGAGTTCACTCATCATTGACATCTCAAACTTCTCCGACATTAGCTTTCCAAACTTTTCATTAAAATGAGGGTTAGTTGATCCAAATATGATATCATCAACATAAATTTGGCATACAAATAATTCTCCATTAATCCTTTTAGTAAAAAGTGTGGAATCAATCTTCCCAATTTCAAAGCCTTTTTCAAGAAGAAACTTGGTCAAGCATTTATACCAAGCTCTAGGAGCTTGTTTAAGACCATAAAGGGCTTTGTGAAGTTTGTAAACATGATTTGGTTTCTTAGGATTGACAAAGCCGGGAGGTTGTTTGACATAAACTTCCCCGTCTATTTCACCATTTAAAAAGCACTTTGAATGTCCATTTGGTACAAAGTGATATTATGGTGATTAGCATAGGCAAGTAAGATGCGTATGGACTCAAGTCTAGCAACAGGAGCATAAGTCTCACCATAGTCCATACCTTCGACTTGTGTGTAGCCTTGGGCGATGAGACGTGCTTTGTTGCGAACTACTTGTCCATCTTCATCTTGCTTGATGCGAAACACCCATTTGGTACCGATGATGTTGTGGTTGCTGTCGGGCTTCTCAACCAATGTCCAAACTTGGTTTCTCTCAAAGTTGTGTAGCTCTTCATGCATAGCATTTATCCAATCCGGATCTTCCAATGCTTCTTAGACCTTCATAGGTTCAATGCTAGAGATGAAAGAATAGTTTTCACAAAATTTAGCTAAACGAGTTTTAGAACGAGTGATTCTCCCGGTTTGAATATCATTGTAGATTTGCTCGACAGGATGGTCTTTAGCAATTCTTGCTCGAACTCGTGAAAGCTTTTGCTTGGGTCTCGGTTGAACATCTTCTTCATCTTGTTCTTCTTCTTCTTCTTGATTTTCTTCATTGTTGGCGTTGTCGTTTTCTTGTCGAGGTGGAGAAGGAGGTTGTTGATGTTCGTGATGTTCTTCCTTGTTTTCTTCATCTTGGTGTGTTCCACTTGTGGATGCTTCCGTTTCAACTCTTGGTTCACCTTGTCGTGAAGTAGAAGCTTCCACTTGAATAGATGAGGTACTCTCCTTCACCTCCGTTGGACGGACCTTGCCAATAGACAAGTCTTGGATTTCTTCCGAAGAGTCTTTGTCTCCTACATCAATTGGCAATTGCTCTACTTGCGAGCCGTTAGATTCATCAAACTTCACATCTACCATCTCTTCAACCTTTCGGGTGAAATTGTTGTAGACACGGTAAGTGTGAGAGTTTGAGCCATAACCTAGTAGGAAACCTTCATGAGACTTAGGAGAAAATTTTGAACGACGATGCTTATCAAGAATGTAGCACTTTGAGCCGAATACTCGAAAGTATCCAACTTGGGGTTTGTTACCGGTGAGGAGCTCGTACGCAGTCTTGCCGAGTAGCTTGTGAAGATACAAGCGATTTGTTGCATGACAAGCTGTCTCAACCGCTTCGTCTAAAAGTGCTTGCCTCTTGTACTCATCAAGCATCGTTCTCGCCATTTCAATGAGCGTCCGGTTCTTCCTCTCAAAACTCCATTTTGTTGAGGTGTGTACGTGGCGAGAACTCGTGTGAAATCCCTTCTTCGTCAAGAAAGGTGTCCACATTTGCGTTCTTGAACTCCGTTCCATTGTCGCTACGAACCTTCTTGATCTTCACTTCAAATTGGTTTTGGGCCTTCCTTGCGAAGTTTTTGAAGATCTTTTGGACCTGCGATTTATCATCGAGAAAGAACACCCACGTAAATCTTGAAAAATCATCAACTATAACTAGACCAAAAGAATTTCCACCGAGACTTTTGTAGGCGTTGGGACCAAAGAGATCCATATGAAGTAGCTCGAGTGACCTCCTTGTGGTCATGATGTTCTTCACGGGATGCCTTCCTCCAACCTGTTTAGCTGCTTGACAAGCACTGCATAGTCTATCCTTATCAAATATGACATCGTTAACTCCAAGGATATGATTTCCTTTAATAAGCTTGTCAAGGTTTCTCATGCCAACGTGACCTAGTCGCCATAACCAACCTTTTGAGGATTTAGCAATGAAGCAAGTTTTAGGTTGTGCCTTTTTAGAGAAGTCAACAATGTAAAGATCACCTCTACGTATACCAGTAAAGACCATTTTATGATTGTCTCGACGAAACACTTGACAATCTACTTTAGTAAATAGGACATTTAAACCGAAATCAGGAAGTCTAGATACTAAAAGTAAGTTGTAGCCAAGAGACTCAACGAGCATGACATTTTGAATGGAGCTATCATGTGAGATGGCCACCTTACCAATGCCAACCACCTTACCCTTTGAGTTGTCACCGAAAGTGACATACTTTCGAGGACTATCATTTTCAGCAAGCTCACGAAACATGTCTTTATCTCCGGTCATGTGATCGTTACATCCACTGTCAAGAACCCATTCCTTTCCTCCTGACACATATCCCCGAAGATTTGCCATAAGACCAAAATGTCTTATTGCATCATCAAGATCAAAGTCACTATCATCATCCTCATCATAGTATCCATGTTCAACATCGTCATGTGGTGGATCAAATCCTAGAGAGGGTAATTCATTAGAGTGAGTTTGACAAAGATCTTGCTTATGAATTCTTATAGCTTCGGAAATAATATCACCAATAATTCCAACATCTCCTTTGGTACGCATAAGGTTGGTGAGTTCAAATAGACGATCACCAAACATAGGATCACTAGTATTCATCTTACTCAAGGCAATAGACTTATAGAGAATCTCATCTAGATTTTTTAAGGAATAATTTGGAAAGCGTTCCTCAAGAAATTTCCATATAGTGTAGGCACACTCAAAAGTAGGCAAGATTCTAATCAAGTTTCTAGGCAAGCCTCTGGTGATAAGATTAACAGTTCTAAGATTTCTAGTCATGTCAATAGATTCATCAAGGGTACGATTCATAGGATCAACATGAGTGCACAAGGACTAGCAATGTACTTGTTCAATTGATATTGATTGAAAATCACAAGCATCTCATTTTTCCACACATTAAAATACTCTCCATCAAGAATAGGCACTCTATGACTAAGACTCCCCGAAGTAGACTCATCCATCTTCCTCCAATGGTGATTAAAACAAGGCAATGGAGACCAATGCTTTGATACCACTTGTAGGATCTTGAGAAGAGGTGTCTAGAGGGGGGGTGATTAGACACTAAGTACCAAAGTTGCAGTTTTTAACTTCTTTTCGGTTTAAGTGGAGTTTAGGCACAAGTTTAACATTCTCAATACATAACAAGCAAGCATGCAAAGAGTATATAGGCAGCGGAAAATAAAGCATGCAACTTGCAAGAAAGTAAAGGGAAGGGTTTGGAGAAATCAAACGCAATTGGAGACACGGATGTTTTTGTCGTGGTTCCGATAGGTGGTGCTATCGTACTTCCACGTTGGTGGAGACTTCAACCCACGAAGGGTAACGGTTGCGCGAGTCCACGGAGGGCTCCACCCACGAAGGGTCCACGAAGTAGCAACCTTGTCTATCCCACCATGGCCGTCACCCACGAAGGACTTGCCTCACTAGCGGTAGATCTTCACGAAGTAGGCGATCTCCTTGCCATTACAAACTCCTTGGTTCGACTCCACAATCTTGTCGGAGGCTCCCAAGTGACACCTAGCCAATCTAGGAGACACCACTCTCCAAGAAGTAACAAATGGTGTGTTGATGATGAACTCCTTGCTCTTGTGCTTCAAATGATAGTCTCCCCAATACTCAACTCTCTCTCACAGGATTGGATTTGGTGGAAAGAATATTTGAGTGGAAAGCAACTTGGGGAAGGCTAGAGATCAAGATTCATATGGTTGGAATGGAATATCTTGGCCTCAACACATGAGTAGGTAGTTCTCTCTCAGAAATAGGATGCTGGAAGTGTAGGTTTGTTCTGATGGCTCTCTCCACAAATGAAGCAGAGGTGGAGGGGTATATATAGCCTCCACACAAAATCTAACCGTTACACATAATTTACCAAACTTCGTGGGACCGAATCATCAAACTCGGTCAGACCGATTTAGTAAACCTAGTGACCGTTAGGATTTTTGGTGGGACTGAAATGCATCTCGGTAGGACCTATATGGTTAGGGTTAGGGCATAACATAATCTCGGTGAGACCGATTACACAAACTCGGTGAGACCGAATTTGGTAATTAGCTAACCAGAGAGTTGGTCAGGCAAACTCGGTGAGACCGATTACTCAAACTCGGTAGGACCGATTTGGGTAATGAGCTAACCAGAAAGTTTGCATTGTAATCTCGGTAGTACCGATTGCACAAACTCGGTGATACCGATTTTGGTAATGGACATACACAGAGACATTACAATCCCATCTCGGTGAGACCGAGATCCCTATCGGTGAAACCGATTTGCTTAGGGTTTGTGGCAGTGGCTATGACATCTGAACTCGGTGGCGCCGGATAGAAAGAATCGGTAGGCCCGAGTTGGACTTTAGGTTTAGGTCAAATGTGGAAGTGAGAAAGTAGTGGAGGGTTTTGGAGCATATCACTAAGCACATGAAGCAAAAGGCTCATTAAGCAACACCTCATCCCTTCTTGATAGTATTGGCTTTTCCTATATACTCAATGTGATCTTGGATCACTAAAATGTAAAATGAAGACTCTTGAGCTTGAAGCTTGAGCCAATCCATTGTCCTTAGCATCTTGAAGGAGTTACCACATCCTTCAGTCCATGCCACTCCATTCTTCAACTTGTCTGAAACATACTAGATAAAAGTGTGAGTCCAATAAGAGATATGTTGACATTAATTACCAAAACCACCTAGGGAGCACTTGTGCTTTCAATATTGCCCTCCCCAAGATGGGAGAGTTGTTGGTAATGATGATGACGATGATTTCCCCCTCCGAGAGGGAAGTTCCCCCGGCGGAATCGCTCCGTCGAAGGGCAAAAGTGCTCTTGCCCAAGTTCCGCCTCGAGACGGTAGCGCTTCATCCCGAAAGTCCTCTCCTTATTTTTTTTTCTAGGTCAAAATGACTTATATACCAGAAGAGGGGCACCAGAGGTGCGCCGAGGAGGGCACAACCCACCAGGGCGCGCCTGGGCTCCCTAGCGCGCCCAAGTGGGTTGTGCCCACCTGGTGGGCCCCCTCTAGTAGTATTTTCTCCAGTAATTCTTATATATTCCATAAAAATTCTCCCTGAAGTCTCAGCTCATTTGGAGTTGTGCGGAATAGGTGGCCTGACGTAGCTTTTTCAGTCCGTAATTCCAAATTTCAGATTCTCCCTCTTTGTGTAAACCTTGCATATTACGAGAGAAAAGGCATTAGAAATACTCCAAAAGGCATTATTATACATAAAAACAATATAAATAACAGTAGGAAAACATGACGCAAAATGGACGTATCAGCATTCTCTAGGAACACATTAAAATTCAAGGGAACGGTAGCACGGGCCATTGATCTACAACATAGATATGCAAAACTATTAAGACTAAGTTCATGATAAATTAAGTTAAATTAATCAAATTACTAATGAACTCCCACTTAAATAAACATCCCTCAAGTTATCTAAGTGATACATGATCCAAATCAACTAACCCATGTCCGATCATCATGTGAGATGGGGTAGTCATCAACGGTGAACACCTCTATGTTGATCATATCTACTATATGACTCATGTTCGATCTTTCGGTCTCCAGTGTTCCGAGACCATGTATGTACATGCTAGGCTGGTCAAGTTTAACCCAAGTATTCTGCACGTGCAAAACTGTCTTACACCCACTGTATGTGAACGTAGAGTCTATCACACCCGATCATCACGAGGTGCTTCGAAACGATGAACTTTGGCAACGGTGCATACTCGGGGAGAACACTTTTATCTTGAAATTTAGTGAAGGGATCATCTTATAATGCTACCGCCGTTCTAATCAAAATAAGATGCATAAAGGATAAACATCACTTGCAATCAAAATATATGACATGATATGGCCATCATCATCTTGTGCTTTCGATCTCCGTCTCCAAAGCATCGTCACGATCTCCATCGTCACCGGCTCGACACCTTGATCTCCATCGTTGCATCGGCGTCGTCGCACCAACTATTGCTTCTACAACTATTGCTAACGCATAGCGATAAAGTAAAGCAATTACATGGCGCTTGCATTTCATACAATAATTAAGAGACAACCCTAAGGCTCCTGCTGGTTGTCGATATTACAAAACATGATCATCTCATACATCAACATATATCACATCATATCTTGACCATATCACATCACAACATGCCCTGCAAGAACAAGTTAGACGTCCTCTACTTTGTTGTTGCAAGTTTTACGTGACTGCTACGGTCTTCTAGCAAGAATCATTCTTAACTACGCAAAAACCACAACGGTGATTATCAAGGTTGTTGTTTTAACCTTCTTCAAGGACCGGCCACAGTCAAATTTAATTCAACTAAAGTAGGAGAAACAGACACCCGCCAGCCACCTTTTATGCAAAACAAGTTGCATGTCAGTCGGTGGAACCGGTCTCATGTGCGTGGACATGTAAGGTTGGTCCGGGCCGCTTCATCCCACAATACCGCCGAATCAAAATAAGACATTGGTGTTAAGCAGTATGACTATCACCGCCCACAACTCTTTGTGTTCTACTCGTGCATACCATCTATGCATAGACCTGGCTCGGATGCTGTCGGGGATATACCCCGCTGTGTAAACAGGCTGGAAGTATAACCCGGCCGGACTTGGCGGTTTACTTGAGATCCGGCTAACACTTGGCGATTCACTGGCGACCCGCCCTAACCTGGCGGTTTACAAGCAACCCACCTGGTCATTATGACTCACTGGTGATCCAGCGTGCGGGACAGACAGATGACAAGGCCCAAGGCCCAGAAGGCCGGTTTATGAGGAAAGCGTAAGGACTATTCTCCTACAAAGGAAGCAAGACCAGGATTCCACTTGTAATAGAATAATCCTAATCCAACTAGGACTAGTCATGTAAACCGCCCCTTCAACATATATAAGGAGGGGCAGGGCTCCCCAAAGAGGGACAAGCTACAAGCAAGAAGAAACAATCTTAGGGCTAGACACAAAGAGGAGAGCCAGTTTACGGCGACTCCCTCATGATGATAATGAGACCTAGCCTCAAATAGCATGTAGGGTTTTTATCGGATGATGTTTCCCGGGGCCCGAAGCTGTCTAAACCCTTGTCTTGTGTGTTGCGTCTCTCGATTCCGCTCAACCCCTCTCAAGCTACCACATAGATGCGTTGGCCTCGCGACTAAGTCCTCACACTAAGGACATCTGCCATGACAATTCCACGACAGTTGGCACCCACCGTGGGGCCTGCGCACGGTGGTGTTGAGTTCTTGAAGGGATCTTTCTCAGGTTTGATAAGAAGGTTATGACACGCCGAGATCAACGAGAGTCGATGTGGAAGAATCTACGACAACCCGAAAGCCGCGCCGACAAACCCATTGTCTTATGATTAGAATCGTGCCTTTGGAACGTCGAGATCGTCAGGAATTCAATCATCTGTGTCGCCGAGCGATCAGGACAAAATCCTTGTGGAGGGAAGGATAAGTGGGGAGAGTTTTTGGCAAAAACAAGTCAACTTGGGCTATCATGAGGGGTGTACGGCGCGGATTGGCCAGACCGGACACGACCCGAAGATGGACCCAGGCGTGCCTCCGCTGCTGAAGCGCCGTGCGCGAGTCGCCGTTTCACCTACGATCTGTCAAAACCAAAATTTATCCATGTACAACTTCTCTTGGCGGGTTATGCGTAGCATCTAGCAATCAAACTGTCAAATCACTACGTCACTAAGACCGTCAATTTCCATTGGAATCTGATCGGACACATTACAAGTATCGGGGCATCAACTCGTAGCTGCTGGTGTTTCTTCCTTCAATGTACAGCAATCCGAAGCCAGATCAATGTTTGGAACGCCGTGTGCAAGAGGTCGAGACCGACACGGGTTCTGTACGGGTACAAGTCGCTGAGACCGACTAGTTTTGTCTGCCGATTCAACTCATACAACAGGATAAGGATAACTGCTTGACCTAGCACACGTGAGGTCTTCAGACCAATTTAGTGCATGTATCTGAAGCTGGTGTTCACAGTGCCTGAACGAAGGAAAAGTCAAGACCCCATGGATTCCATGCCTCCTCCACGTGAAAAGCCCTCAAACACCGCTGTGGTGACCCGCCCCTGCCGGTGCGGATTGGAGCCGCCCAGCCCCAGCCGCTAAACTGCTTCTTACCGCGCCTTGCCTGCCTCGCTTCGACGAGTCGCCGCTGCTGACCTGAGGCGCCGCTTCTGCCTGAACCGCATCAGATTGTGGGCTCCATCACTATATTTACAGCCGCGCCCCGACCCTCCTTGGTTTGCAGGCCGCCATGCCCTGCTCGCATCGCCAAGTCGCTGGCTCACGGCGTCGGCCCCTTCCCGCAAGTTTCTGCTCCTCCACGCCCTGCGCCGCTGCCGTCTTGAGCTGGCCTTGCCTCCGCCTCGCCGGCACCACTGTGAACCACTTGCCGGGTTACCGCGCCTGTGCGTCAAGCCGCCGCTGCCGGCCTCGAGCTGCTACCCCCGCGGCCCCGAGGCACTCCGTCCACCAAATCGCCGAGACGCTGCAAGCCGCCACCTTCACCTCACGCTCCCCCGTGGCGGAACGCCCCTCAAGCCGCGGCCTGCCTCCTCGACCCGCCGGCGCCTCGGCCTCCTGCTACCGCTCCGCCGCGGACCCGCCTTCCTCCGCTCAGAGCCGCCGTAGCTTCGCCACGCCTTGAACCGCCTGCTGCCGTGGCCTTGACCCGAGCTGCGCCTCGAGCTGTCCTCTCATTGTTTGCCTCGCTGCGCCCCTCAACTGCGCTTGCCTCTCACACCCTCAACGCAGCCACGGTTCGCTTCCCGGTAGCTCCGCCCGGTTTCAGTATCAACGTTACGGCTTCCAAGCAGCTTCGGTGAATCGTCATCACCAACAAGTCACCTGATCTACGGTGAGACGCCAGCCTCCACGGCGCAGCTTCCAACCTGCCGGTCTACGGTCCACCAAGTCACTACGTCCGCGGTCCCATTAAACCGCCGAGGTGGTTCGCTTCCGGACCGGCTGCCCGCTTCGCCACCTCCGCACGGCCCCGCTACACCGGCGCTTCTCCAACTCGCTGACAGTTTAGCTGCGCCTCACCGTCGCCTCCACCATCACCGTGGCTCCGCGCCTGCCGCTTCAAGCTGCCGCCGAACCCGTGCCGGGCCGCCCCGGACTCACCTCGGTTGCCCCGGACCTCTGCGGCCTCCACCTCCGTCGCCTCGCCACGCCAGGTCACTACCGAGGCTGTGTCCGAACCGCCGCGGCGCTCTTCTACCACAAGTCACCGGCCATTGCCGACACACGATCGCAGCCCGCCTCGTCGACCCAGCGCCTCAAGCTGGCTTATCATCCATTGCTGGCCACCGCCGTCAAGTCGCCAGCCCGCTGCTTTAAGTCGCTAAACCGCCGAGAGCTTCTGTAGCTGATCCGTCGGCCCTGCCTTTGGTTTCTACTGTGCGTGGCTGTGGCCTCTACATGAGATGGATGAGATGGTGGAGAAGCCATTGAGAGAAGATTAATCGGCGCTATGGTCATTTGTGAAGCCAAGTTCGCGCAACACTTCCGCGTTGAACCGCCGGAGCCGCGTTGGGCTACCTCTGCCATCGCCTCATCTTTGTCATTGTTAAGTCGCCAGGGCATCGCTCCGCCGTCAGGCGTCAAACCGCCCCCGCGGCCTTACCAGCGTGCCAAGCAAAGCAGATCCCCCAGAGTGATTACCGGATTGCCCTGCCCGTGTATTGCTGGAAATTCAGGCTGCGTGATCTTCAAAGTGTGTGTGACGCTTGCTACGACAGCCTCTATCCACTCCAAGTCTCATTGGTCAACTACAACAGTGCAGCCATGTAACCTGCTGAGCACGACATCATGCATTGGACAAGTACGAGGAGCTGGTTGAATTTGCCTGCTGGACTATCAAAAGAATATGAAATATACAAGACCCTTTGACATCACGGATTGGAGAAGGCAGCAAAGAGACCCACTACGTACTAGTGCACTACTAGTATATACATATATTATTCCTATGGGTGTCACATCAAACAGAGAAACGAGACTACAAGTCTACAATTGCTGGAATATGGCGTTAAATGCACGTAACATCGTGTGATATCCGCCCTGTTTTATTTTCATAACACATATTAATTTTTGTGTGAACAATTACTTTGGCATGTGATATTTTTTGACGCAGGATAATTGTTCATTACAAATGAGGCGTTATATTACGGGCACGGAGCACGCGCTAGCAACGTTCTGCACTGACGTTTCGTCCGTGTTATACCACCCGATGAATAAACGTGAGCAAGTCTCCGTCCCTGTGGCCCGGTTTACATCAGCTTGCCGGGACCGCACCCGCGATTAGCTCGCCCGTCCGTGCCGGTTTACGACACCGGTGCTGATTTTTCACCGTCTGCACCGGCTTACAATGCCGCGGCCGGTTCATCTGTCCGAGCTGCCTCTGATGCTGCGGTCGCCTTGGTCGTCCGTCTTTCGCGGCCTGGTCTGCATCAACATACCGGGCCGCACCTGTCTGCATGAGCTGTTCATTGAGTATGAGCAAGTCACAGCTTGGGTAGCCCGGTTTTCTTTCAACAAAATGAAGGCAACTTATCATATACTATCAACCGCCATCTACACTGGGTGGCTCAATGGGCAAGCGCACAAATCGTCGCCACTATAGTTTGGTTAACTTCAAATCACCAGTTGGAAGGAACCATTGGACAAGTTGCTGACACGGCTCATACGAGATCGTTTATAATCCGCCGCAGTCACCTCAACCTTCTGTGGATTCACATCATGCTATCAACACCAATGACATACAAGTTATGCCGGTTCATATCACAATCAAATATGAGAGTTTCAAGCCAACTCCTCGAGTCACCTTTGAGACTCGGGGGCTACGATGACATGACTCAGCAAATCTTGCCAGTTTTAGCAAATTTAAGAACACCAGGACGACGGAGGGAAGGATAACCCGGTCCGAGAGGCTACTGTTATATTCATGAAAATTTAAAGGCCGTCAGAAAATTTCCGGCTTAGAAAGTATATGACAGTTACAAAATCCCGGCTCAATGAAGAAGTTCCGGGTCATCAGAAAGGATCCCGGTTTAAGATCCGGTTCAAGGGAAGTCAGTCTCACTGAAGCTCTCAAATATCCGGTTTACAATCAGGCTCAAGGGAAATCTGTCTCCGACAAAGCTCTGAAGCTCTCGAATCCGGTTTAAAAATGTCTGGTTCAAAAAGGAATTAACTTCTCGCAAGTTCGAGTTGAAAGGTTGTCAGAAAATTTCCGCCTGAAAATGAAGAATCCGGTTTGCAATCCGGTTTAAGGGAAATATGTTCTCCCAGAAAACTTTGAAGCTCTCAATATCCGGTTCAAGAAGGATTTATCTCTTGCAAAAAGTTAAAAGGTGCCAAAGAGGACCTGCTGCCATGATGCGCGGTTCAAACATGGGTATCATGCCTTATTGGTTTATTATATCATTGATCACTTGGGGGCTTGGTCAGATCTCGAACCATAGCTACACCTCTTGATCGGGCGTAATGCCACCGCATCACTTGGGAGCATGGTCGAACCCGAACCATGACTACGCCTCTTGATCGGCGTAAAGCCACAGAATCACTTGGGGCTTGGTCAGATCCGAACCATAGCCACGCCTCTTGATCGGCATAATGCCACAAAGATCACTTGGGAGCATGGTCGAACCCGAACCATGACTACGCCTCTTGATCGGCGTAAAGCCACAGAGTCACTTGGGGGCTTGGTCGAACCCGAACCATAGCAATGCCTTTTGATCGGCATAATGCCACAACATCATTTGGGGGCTTGGTCAAACCCGAACCATAGCAACACCTTTTGATCAAATTTGGGGCCTGGCAGCCCGTGAAAAGCCTCGACTACAACGGTTTTATTTGCCTTTTGCTAAATTTATTTTTCTTTTGCTAAGATTTGTGATGTTGTCAAACCGGTGTTCATCAATCCGGTTAAGCTATCAATTACAAGTTGTCAGTGCATGATCAAGTTATAATCCGGAGACTATCAGCCCGGTCTGGTTTCGACTTCAAGTCGCCAGTTTTATATATGGATAATTTGGTGTTTATCACAACCCGGTACGGTTTTATCATAAACCGGCACAATATGGAAGGAGTTATCATTACTCACGATTGGGGTTATCACTCTTACTACAAAAAGTTGGTAAGCCAACGATGTGATTCAATGTCACAGGTATGATATATTTCATATTTGATTATTTTTAAGTGCAGCCTTGGTTATCGACCCAGGTTATATGTTGGGCATTATGACCCGTCCGGCGGAAAACCGCAAGGACACTTTAAACTTGTTTTATGCAGAAACAGGTTGGATAAAGCATGACTATAAATCACCGGCGTTTATTAAACTGGCCTGGCTTTAAGACGATAATAAGTCGCTAGTATATGATGAGAAATTGTCCGGTGTTTATTAAACCGGCCTGGCTTTTGACTATAAGTCGCCAATATATATTTGGATTGCGCCATTGGAATCATGCGCTTATAAATCATTGGGTATATTATTCAAATCTTTAATAGCCGACATGGCTGGATTTTTATTATGGTTATCAATAACCAATATTATGATTGAGGTTTTCAAAGTCGCTTGAGCGCAATGGATATTATTTTATCAATGGATATGATTTATTCTACAATGGAGGGAATAGTCCCGAGTCGCTGCAGGCTTATGACCCGGCACTTGGGGGCTACATTATTTAAGTTGAGATTACATCAAATACACAAGTCTCATGTCGCTGCAAGCATGCACCATGACACTTGGGGGCTAATGAAAAGTCATTTTTTGCTCATCTTATTGAAGACCCGACTCATCATATTATAATGAGCCGGCCCTTGGGGGCTACCAATTGCTCCTGTCAACAATTCAAGGTACAAAGCTTTTTATCCATTATATTGAAGGGTCCATTGCTCAGTTGGTAAAGCACAAGGCTCTTGTTGGGGAACGCAGTAATTTCAAATTTTTTCCTACGCACACACAGGACCATGGTGATGGCATAGCAACGAGAGGGGAGAGTGTTGTCTACGTACCCTCGTAGACCGTAAGCGGAAGCGATCACAACGTAGAGGAAGTAGTCGTACTTTCTCCTCGCGATCCTGCCGATCCCAAATACCAAGCATTCGGCACCTCCGAGTCGATGATGACGTAGAGGAAGTAGTCAGACGTTCTCCTCACGATCCAGCCGATCACAGCGCCATTACTCGGCGCCTCGAGTTCTTGGCACACGCTCAGCTCGATGACGCTCCACGGGCTTCGATCCAGCAAAGCTCCGGGAGGGGAGTTCCACAAGACGACGGCGCAGGACGATCTTGATGTTTCACCGTCAGCAGGCTTCGCCAAGACCGCTACAATATGACCGAGGTGGAATATGGTGGAGGGGGCACCGCACACGGCTAAGGAACGATCTCAAGGATCAACTTGTGTGTCCTAGGGTGCCCCCTCCCCCGTGATATAAAGGAGGGAGGGAGGAGGTGGCCGCCCAAGGGGAGGCGCACCAAGGAGGGGAAACCTACTCCAAGTAGGTTTCCCTCTCCTTTCCTTATCTTATTTGGAGGGGAAGGAAAGAGTACTAGTAGTTAGGAAGTAGTACTAGTAGTAGGAATAGGAAGAGGGGAAGGAGAAAGGAAAGGGGGCCGCCCCCCTCCCCAGTCGGATTGGGCTAGGGGCGTGCCTCCCTTGCTCCTTCTCCCTTCTTCCTACATGGGCCCAATAAGGCCCATATACCTCCCGGGGTTCCGGTAACCTCCCGGAGCTCCAAACTTCTCCGGAACCTTTCCGTGTCCAAATATATCCGTCCAATATATCAATCTTTATGTCTCGACCATTTCGAGACTCCTCGTCATGTCCGTGATCATATCCGGACTCGAACAACCTTCGTACATCAAAATACACAAACTCATAATATAACCGCCATCGAAACCTTAAGCGTGCGGACCCTACGGTTCGAGAACAATGTAGACATGACCGAGACACATCTCCGGTCAATAACCAATAGCGGGACCTGGATGCCCATATTGGTTCCTACATATTCTACGAAGATCTTTATCGGTCAGACCGCATAACAACATACGTTGTTCCTTTTGTCATCGGTATGTTACTTGCCCGAGATTCGATCGTTGGTATCCAATACCTAGTTCAATCTCGTTACCGCAAGTCTCTTTACTCGTTCCAGTAATACATCATCTCACAACTAACTCATTAGTTGTGATGCTTGCAAGGCTTATGTGATGTGTATTACCGAGAAGGCCCAGAGATACCTCTCCGAGCAATCGGAGTGACAAAACCTAATCTCGAAATACGCCAACCCAACAAGTACCTTTGGAGACACTTGTAGTACTCCTTTATAATCACCCGATTACGTTGTGACGTTTGGTAGTACCAAAGTGTTCCTCCGGTAAACGGAGTTGCATAATCTCATAGTTATAGGAACATGTATAAGTCATGAAGAAAGCAATAGCAACATACTAAACGATCAAGTGCTAGGCTAACGGAATGGGTCATGTCAATCAGATCATTCTCCTAATGATGTGATCCCGTTAATCAAATGACAACTCATGTCTATGGTTAGGAAACATAACCATCTTTGATTAACGAGCTAGTCAAGTAGAGGCATACTAGTGACACTCTGTTTGTCTATGTATTCACACATGTATTATGTTTCCGGTTAATACAATTCTAGCATGAATAATAAACATTTATCATGATATAAGGAAATAAATAATAACTTTATTATTGCCTCTAGGGCATATTTCCTTCAGCCTCCCACTTGCACTAGAGTCAATAATCTAGTTTACTCAGGCATGATTCTAACACCCTTGTAGTCTTGGTGCTGATCATGTTTTGCTCGTGGAAGAGGCTTAGTCATCGGGTCTGCTTTGTTCAGATCCGTATGTTCTTTGCAAATCTCTATGTCTCCCCCTTTGACTTGGTCCCGAATGGAATTTAAGAGTCTCTTGATATGCTTGGTCCTCTTGTGAAATCTGGATTCCTTTGCCAAGGCAATTGCACCAAAGATTGTCACAGAAGATCTTCATTGGTCCCATGCACTAGGTATAACACCTAGATCGGAAATGAACTCTTTCATCCAGACTCCTTCATTTGCTGCTTCCGAAGCAGCTATGTACTCCGCTTCACATGTAGATCCCGCCACGACGCTTTGTTTAGAACTGCACCAACTGACAGCTCCACCGTTTAACAAAAACACGATCCGGTTTGCGATTTAGAATCGTCCGGATCAGCTGTCAAAGCTTGCATCGACGTAACCATTTACGACTAGCTCTTTGTCACCTCCATATACGAGAAACATATCCTTAGTCCTTTTCGTATTTCAGGATGTTCTTGACACTGTCCAAAGTGATCCACTCTGGATTACTATGGTACCTTCCCGCCAAGCTTATCGCTAAGCATACGTCGTGTCTGGTACACAGCATTGCATACATGATAGAGCCTATGGCTGAAGCATAGGGGACATCTTTCATTTTCTCTCTATCTTCTGCTGTGGTGGGGCATTGAGTCCGACTCAATTTCACACCTTGTAATACAGGTAAAAACCTTTCTTTGCTCGATCCATTTTGAACTTCTTCAAAACTTTATCAAGGTATGTGCTTTGTGAAAGTCCAATTAAGCGTCTTGATCTATCTCTATAGATCTTGATGCCCAATATGTAAGTAGCTTCACCAAGGTCTTTCATCGAAAAACTCTTGTTCAAGTATCCCTTTATGCTATCCAGAATTCTATATCATTTCCGATCAATAATATGTCATCTACATATAAGATCGTAAATGCTATAGAGCTCCCACTCACTTTCTTGTAAATACAGGCTTCTCCATAAGTCTGTATAAACCCAAATGCTTTGATCACACTATCAAAGCGTTTATTCCAACTTCGAGATGCTTGCAACAGTCCATAAATGGATCATTGAGCTTGCACACTTTGTTAGCTCCCTTTGGATCGATAAAACCTTCTGGTTGCATCATATACAACTCTTCTTCCGTAAACCCATTCAGGAATGCGGTCTTTACATCCATTTGCCATATTTCATAATCATAAAATGCGGCAATTGCTAACATGATTCGGACAGACTTAAGCATCGCTACGGGTGAGAAGGTCTCATCGTAGTCAATCCCTTGCACTTGTCGAAACCCTTTGCGACAAGTCGAGCTTTGTAGACAGCAATATTACCGTCGTCGGTCTTCTTCTTGAAGATCCACTTGTTTTCTATTGCTTGCCGACCCTCGGGCAAGTCAACCAAAGTCCATACTTTGTTTTCATACATGGATCCTATCTCGGATTTCATGGCCTCAAGCCATTTTATGGAATCTGGGCTCACCATCGCTTCTTCATAGTTCGTAGGTTCATCATGATCTAGTAGCATGACTTCCGAACAGGATTGCCGTACCACTCTGGTGCGGATTTTATTCTGGTTGATCTACGAGGTTCTCAGAGTAACTTGATCTGAAGTTTCATGATCAACATCATCAACTTCCTCACTATTTGGTGTAGATGTCGCAGAAACTGGTTTCTGTGATAAACTACTTTCCAATAAGGGAGAAGGTACAGTTACCTCATCAAGTTCTACTTTCCTCCCACTCACTTCTTTCGAGAGAAACTCCTTCTCTAGAAAGGATCCATTCTTAGCAACAAATGTTTTGCCTTCGGATCTGTGATAGAAGGTGTACCCAATCGTCTCCTTTGGGTATCCTATGAAGACACATTTCTCCGATTTAGGTTCGAGCTTATCAGGTTGAAGCTTTTTCACATAAGCATCGCATCCCCAAACTTTAAGAAACGACAACTTTGGTTTCTTGCTAAACCACAGTTCATAAGGTGTCGCCTCAACGGATTTTGACGGTGTTCTATTTAGCGTGAATGCGGCCGTCTCAAGAGCATAACCCCAAAACGATAGCGGTAAATCTGTAAGAGACATCATAGATCGCACCATATCTAGTAAAGTGCGATTACGACGTTCGGACACACCATTGCGCTGTGGTGTTCCGGTGGCGTGAGTTGCTAAACTATTCCGCATTGTTTCAAATGTAGACCAAACTCAGAACTCAAATATTCGCCTCCACGATCAGATCGAAGAAACTTTATTTTCTTATTACGATGATTTTCAACTTCATTCTGAAATTCTTTGAACTTTTCAAATGTCTCGGACTTATGTTTCATTAAGAAGATATACCCATATCTGCTTAAATCATCTGTGAAGGTGAGAAAATAACGATATCCGCCACGAGCCTCAATATTCATTGGACCACATACATCTGTATGTATGATTTCCAACAAATCTGATGCTCTCTCCATAGTACCGGAGAAGCGGTGTTTTAGTCATCTTGCCCATGAGGCACGGTTACGCAAGTGCCAAGTGATTCATAATCAAGTGACTCCAAAAGTCCATCAAGATGGAGTTTCTTCATGCGCTTTACACCGATATGACCTAAACGGCAATGCCACAAATAAGTCGCACTATCATTATCAACTCTGCATCTTTTGGTTTCAACATTATGAATATGTGTATCACTACTATCGAGATCCATTAAAAATAGACCACTCTTTAAGGGTGCATGACCATAAAAGATATTATTCATATAAATAGAACAACCTTTATTCTCTGATTTAAATGAATAACCGTTTTGCATCAAACAAGATCCAGATATAATGTTCATGCTTAACGCTGGCACCAAATAACAATTATTTAGGTCTAAAACTAATCCCGAAGGTAGATGTAGAGGTAGCGTGCCGACCGCGATCACATCGACTTTGGAACCATTTCCCACGCCGCATCGTCACCTCGTCCTTTGCCGGTGTTCGCAATCAGAGTCCTCGCTTCGAGTTGCAAAGCAATGTAACCCGATATCAAATACCAGGTACTCATGCGAGCTCTAGTAAGGTACACATCAATAACATGTATATCACATATACCTTTGTTCACCTTGCCATCCTTCTTATCCGCCAAATACTTGGGGCAGTTCCGCTTCCAAAGGACTACCGCTTGCAGAGAAGCACTCAGATTTCAGGTTTAGGTCCGGACTTGGGTTTCTTCACTTGAGCAGCAACTTGTTTGCTGTTCTTCTTGAAGTTCCCCTTCTTCTTCCCTTTGCCTTTCTTCTTGAAACTAGTGGTCTTATTGACCATCAACACTTGATGCTCCTTCTTGATTTCTACCTCCGCAGCTTTTCAAAGCATTGCGAAGAGCTCGGTATAGTCTTTACTAACCCTTGCATATTATAGTTCATCACGAAGCCTTTGTAGCTTGGTGGCGTTGATTGAAGAATTACATCAATGACACAATCATCCGGAAGATCAACTCCCGGTTGAGTCAAGTGATTGTAATACCGGACATTCTCGAGTATGTGCTCACCGACAGACCCATTCTCCTCCATCTTGCAGCTATAGAACTTATTGGAGACTTCATATCTCTCAATCCGGGCATTACATGCTGAAATATCAACTTCAACTCTTGGAACATCTCATATGCTCCACGACTTTCAAAAGCGTCGTTGAAGACCCGGTTCTAAGCCGTAAAGCATGGCACATCGAACTATAGAGTAGTCATCAGCTTTGCTCGCCAGACGTTCTTAACGTCGTCGGTTGCATCGCCGGCGAACTGGCACCTAGCGGTGCATCCAGACGTAACTCTTCTGCAGCAATGAGGATAATCCTCGGTTACGGACCCAGTCCGTGTAATTGCTACCATCATCTTTCAACTTTGCTTTCTCAAGGAACGCATTAAAATTCAACGGAACAACAAAGACGAGCCATCTATCTACAAATGTACATAGACAAGCAAGATACTATCAGGTACTAAGTTCATGATAAACTTAAGTTCAATTAATCATATTACTTAAGAACTCCCACTTAGATAGACATCTCTCTAGTCATCTAAGTGATCACGTAATCCAAATCAACTAAACCATAACCGATCATCACGTGAGATGGAGTAGTTTTTAATGGTGAACATCTTATGTTGATCATATCTACTATATGATTCACGCCGACCTTTCGGTCTCCGTGTTCCGAGGCCATATCTCGCATATGCTAGGCTCGTCAAGTATAACTCGAGTATTCTGCGTGTGCAAAACTGGCTTGCACCCGTTGTAGATGGACGTAGAGCTTATCACACCCGATCATCACGTGGTGTCTCGGCACGCATTTAACTTTGGCAATCTGCATACTCGTGGAGAACACTACTTGATAATTTTAGTGAGAGATCATCTTAAAATGCTACCACAATCAAGCAAAATAAGATGCATAAGGATAAACATCACATGCAATCAATATAAGTGATATGATATGGCCATCATCATCTTGCGCTTGTGATCTCCATCTCCGAAGCACCGTCATGATCACCATCGCCACCGGGCGCGACACCTTGATCTCCATCGTAGCATCGTTGTCGTTTTACGCCATCTATTGCTTCTCGACTATCGCTACCGCTTAGTGATAAAGTAAAGCAATTACGAGCGTTGCATTTCATACAATAAAGCGACAACCATATGGCTCCTGCCATTGCCGATAACTCGGTTACAAAACATGATCATCTCATACAATAAAATATAGCATCACGCCTTGACCATATCACATCACAACATGCCCTGCAAAAACAAGTTAGACGTCCTCTACTTTGTTGTTGCAAGTTTTACGTGGCTGCTACGGGCTGAGCAAGAACCGTTCTTACCTACGCATCAAAACCACAACGATACTTTCGTCAAATAGACTCGCTTTTAACCTTCTCAAGGACCGGGCGTAGCCACACTCAGTTCAACTAAAGTGAGAGAGACAGACACCCGCCAGCCACCTTTAAGCACCTAATGCTCGTAACGGTGAAACCAGTCTCGCGTAAGCGTCACGCGTAATGTCGGTCCGGCCGCTTCATCTCACAATACCGCTGAACCAAAGTATGACATGCCGGTAGGTAGTATGACTTGTATCGCCCACAACTCACTTGTGTTCTACTCGTGCATATGGCATCAACGCATAAAACCAGGCTCGGATGCCACCGTTGGGGAACGCAGTAATTTCAAAAATTTCCTACGCACACACAGGACCATGGTGATGGCATAGCAACGAGAGGGGAGAGTGTTGTCTCACGCACTCAGAGACCGTGAAGCGGAAGCGATCACGGCGTAGAGGAAGTAGTCGACGTTCTCCTCACGATCCAGCCGATCACAGCGCCCGTTACTCGGCGCCTCCGAGTTCTTGGCACACGCTCAGCTCGATGACGCTCCACGGGCTTCGATCCAAAGAAAGCTCCGGGAGGGAGTTCCACAAGACGACGGGCGTGGTGACGATCTTGATGTTTCACCGTCGCAGGCTTCGCCTAAGCACCGCTACAATATGACCGAGGTGGAATATGGTGGAGGGGGCACCGCACACGGCTAAGGAACGATCTCAAGGATCAACTTGTGTGTCCTAGGGTGCCCCCTCCCCGTATATAAAGGAGGGAGGGAGGAGGTGGCCGCCCAAGGGGAGGCGCACTGAAGGAGGGGAAACCTACTCCAAGTAGGTTTCCTCTCCTTTCCTTATCTTATTTGGAGGGAAGGAAAGAGTACTAGTAGTTAGGAAGTAGTACTAGTAGTAGGAATAGGAAGAGGGGAAGGAGAAAGGAAGGGGCCGGCCCCCCGCCCCAATTCGGAGTGGGCTGGGGGGGGCGCGCCCCCCTCCCTTGTTCCTTCTCCCTTCTTCCTACATGGGCCCAATAAGGCCCATATACCTCCCGGGGGGGTCCGGTAACCTCCCGGAGCTCCAAACTTCTCCGGAACCTTTCCTGTCCAAATATATCCGTCCAATATATCAATCTTTATGTCTCGACCATTTCGAGACTCCTCGTCATGTCCGTGATCATATCCGGGACTCGAACAACCTTCGGTACATCAAAATACACAAACTCATAATATAACCGCCATCGAAACCTTAAGCGTGCGGACCCTACGGTTCGAGAACAATGTAGACATGACCGAGACACATCTCCGGTCAATAACCAATAAGCGGGACCTGGATGCCCATATTGGTTCCTACATATTCTACGAAGATCTTTATCGGTCAGACCGCATAACAACATACGTTGTTCCTTTTGTCATCGGTATGTTACTTGCCCGAGATTCGATCGTTGGTATCCAATACCTAGTTCAATCTCGTTACCGGCAAGTCTCTTTACTCGTTCCGTAATACATCATCTCACAACTAACTCATTAGTTGTGATGCTTGCAAGGCTTATGTGATGTGTATTACCGAGAAGGCCCAGATACCTCTCCGACAATCGGAGTGACAAAACCTAATCTCGAAATACGCCAACCCAACAAGTACCTTTGGAGACACTTGTAGTACTCCTTTATAATCACCCGATTACGTTGTGACGCTTGGTAGTACCCAAAGTGTTCCTCCCAGAACGGGAGTTGCATAATCTCATAGTTATAGGAACATGTATAAGTCATGAAGAAAGCAATAGCAACATACTAAACGATCAAGTGCTAGGCTAACGGAATGGGTCATGTCAATCGATCATTCTCCTAATGATGTGATCCCGTTAATCAAATGACAACTCATGTCTATGGTTAGGAAACATAACCATCTTTGATTAACGAGCTAGTCAAGTAGAGGCATACTAGTGACACTCTGTTTGTCTATGTATTCACACATGTATTATGTTTCCGGTTAATACAATTCTAGCATGAATAATAAACATTTATCATGATATAAGGAAATAAATAATAACTTTATTATTGCCTCTAGGGCATATTTCCTTCAGCTCTTAACCTTGTGGATGTGGATTCAAGCCCCATGATGGGGGTTACATCATATGATGTTATTTTCATTGAAGTATATATCAAGTCCCAGCTCATTATTGCATAATGACCCGGTCCTTGGAGGCTACACTGGTTGAAGTTTTTATGAGTAAGACAATACAAGTCGAGTTCTGTTGCAAGCATGAAAACCCGGCACTTGGGGGCTACATAATATGGAGTATTCAGTTTTTACTAAGTGACTGGGATGAACAACATGGATTTCTTCTTAAGTGGCAGTATTTATATTTAATCAAGTCTTAAGCCATCACTTTGTTCTGCTCAAGACTTGGGATCTACAGGTATTATATTATTATCCAAGAACTATTTTCAAAGCCTCTGTTTTGAGCAAACCAGATTGACCCGGTGTCACCAATTATTATGACCCTGTGTCTGCAACCCGGCATCATCAATAATCATGAACCAGCGTTGGCAACAATCATGAACCGGCGTTAGCAACAATCATGACCCGGAATTATCAGTTTTTATAACCCGGTAATTTTGGTAATATTAAACCGGCAAGTTTTACATCTTCAAACCGGCCGGATATCAGATGAGTATTTCAAGACCAAAATTTCTTAAGACGGCGTTTTGAAAGCCGACTCAAGTTGATTATTCTTCACAATATTTTTCTATGAGAAACCAACGTCAGCAATTTAAAGTATGAAGCTGGTTATTGATCCGGATTTTCTAGAAGGAGGGAATGACAAGGACTTAAGGATGATCAGGTGCCGGTCTACAAGAATTCTTAACCCGGAGCACAACCCGCCAAATTTGTTCTTGTGTTTATGTTGCAGATCAGTTTAACATGGACAAATCCAAATTAAACTGGGGGCTAATGTCGGGGATATACCCCGCGGCGTAAACCGGCCGGAAGTATAACCCGGCCGGACTTGGCGGTTTACTTGAGATCCGGCTGACACTTGGCGATTCACGGGCGACCGCCTTCTAACTCGGCGGTTTACAAGCAACCCACCTGGTCATTATGACTCACCGGTGATCCGGCATGCAGAGACGAGACGGATGACAAGGCCCAAGGCCCAGAAGGCCGGTTCACGTTTAATGGTGGGCCTGTTTATGAGGAAAGCGTAAGGACTATTCTCCTACAAAGGAAGCAAGACTAGGATTCCACTTGTAATAGAATAATCCTAATCCAACTAGGACTAGTCATGTAAACCGCCCCTTCAACATATATAAGGAGGGGCAGGGCTCCCCAAAGAGGGACAAGCTACAAGCAAGAAGAAACAATCTTAGGGCTAGACACAAAGAGGAGAGCCGGTTTACGGCGACTCCCTCATGATGATAATGAGACCTAGCCTCAAACAGCATGTAGGGTTTTTACCGGATGATGTTTCCCGGGGCCCGAAGCTGTCTAAACCCTTGTCTTGTGTGTTGCGTCTCTCGATTCCGCTCAACCCCTCTCAAGCTACCACATAGATGCGTTGTCCTCGCGACTAAGTCCTCACACTAAGGACATCTGCCATGACAATTCCACGACAGATGCCACTGTTGGGAAATGTTGCATGCAAAACATTTTTTTTCTATGCACACGCAATCTCTATCCATGGAGATGCATAGCAAAAAGAGGGGAGAGTGTGTTTACGTACCCTCGTAGACCATAAGTGGAAGCGTTTGTTAACGCGGTTGATGTAGTCGAACTTCTTCGTGATCCAACCGATCGAGTACCGAACGTACGACACCTCTGCATTCAGCACACGTTCAGCTTGGTGACGTCCTCGCCTTCTTGATCCAGCAAGACGACAAAGAAGTGGATGAGTTCCGGCAGCATGACAGCGTGGTGACGGTGATGGTGAAGCTATCTCCATAGGGCTTCGCACACGGCTAAGCAATTGTCATGGTTATGTGTGGCGCCCCCCTCCCACATATATATAGGTGAGGGGAAGAGGGGAGAGGCCAAGGGGCATCCCAAGTAGGGTCGAATCCTACTTGGGGTCTTTCCCTAGCCGCCCCCCTTACCGTATTTGCCGGAGGAGGAAAGGAAAGGGGAGAAGAGGGAAGGAAGGGGGAGGCCGACTCCCCCCCTTTCCTTCTCTCCCCAAGGGCTGCAGCCTTAGGAGGGGCGCGCCAGCCCCTTGTGGGCTGGTGTGTTCCCCCCTTTGGCCCATATGGCCCATTAACCTCCCGGGGTGGCCGGAACCCCTTCCGGTGACCCGATGTCTACCTGATATATCCCGAAACTCTTCCGGTGTCCAAATATCATCGTCCTATATATAGATCTTTACCTCCAGGCCATTCCTGAGCTCCTCATCATGTCCGTGATCTCATCCAGGACTCCGAACAACATTCAGTCACCAAATCCATATAACTCATATAACACTATATCGTCAACAAATGTTAAGCGTGCGGACCCTACGGGTTCTAGAACTATGTAGACATGACTGAGACACCTCTCCGGTCGATAACCAATAGCGGAACATGGATGCCCATATTGGCTCCTACATATTCTACGAAGATCTTTATCGGTCGAACCTTATGACAACATACGTAATTCCCTTTGTCTATCGATATGTTACTTGCCAGAGATTCGATAGTCGGTATCTTCATACCTAGTTCAATCTCGTTACCGGAAAGTCTCTGTACTCGTTCCGTAATACATCATCTTGCAACTAACTCATTATTCACTTTGCTTGCAAGGCTTCTTATGATGTGTATTACCGAGAGGGCCCAGAGATACGTCTCCGACACTAGGAGTGACAAATCCTAATCTCGATCTATGCCAACTCAACAAACACCTTCAAAGATACCCGTAGAGCATATTTATGATCACCCAGTTACGTTGTGACGTTTGATAGCACATAAGGTATTCCTCCGGTATCCAGGAGTTGCATAATCTCATTGTCGAAGGAATATGTATTTGACATTAAGAAAATAATAGCAATAAACTGAATGATCAATATGCTAAGCTAACGGATGGGTCTTGTCCATCACATCATTCTCCTAATGATGTGATCCCGTTATCAAATGACAACACATGTCTATGGTTAGGAAACCTTAACCGTCTTTGATCAACGAGCTAGTCTAGTAGAGGCTTACTAGGGACACGGTATTTGTTTATGTATTCACACATGTACTTAAGTTCCTGATCAATACAATTCTAGCATGAATAATAAACCTTTATCATGAATAAGGAAATATAAAACAACAACTTTATTATTGCCTCTAGGGCATATTTCCTTCACCACCGCCATCAACCCACACTTCCTGCTCTTACCAGCACCAACAACATAGACCTGGATGGGAATGTGTGTGTGTGGGGGGGGGGGAGGGTGAGATGGCATCTGGATTTGAGGTAGGAGGGGGCAGGTTTGAGGGATAAACCTTCATTTTTTTAGGAGAGCTTTTGAGAGAATGGTTGGATATGGATTAATTCTTCAAGCAAATTATTTAGGAATTAAAACTTTTTAGGGGAGGGTTAGAGAAGCACTAAGTACCCATGTTGTATGTAATTGACATTTGAGTGTGATAACTTCCTTCATAACCTTGCTCTATGTGTGTTGACTCACCATTTTATTTCTCTTCATCATGAAGACATTTGCCATTAATGCACATGGAACCATGATAAAGAAAATTAGACCTCGAGTGATGTTGGGATTGCCTTATTCCGCAAGTATGGTCCACTTAGGGATGACAATGGGTACCCATTATCCACGTACCATGCGGGTAAAAACCCTATTAGGGTAAGGTTATGGGACAAAAATTACCCATGGGTACATAAATAAGGAAATCTGAAACCCATCGGGTTGAGCAGGTACGAGTATGAGATCGTATAACCCATACCCACATACCCATTTACCCATATAAAATCTATGTGAACTCAAAATTATCTCTACGCTTTGTCATGAATTTGTGAGCTCAAAATCCATGATTATGTACTGTTGTTTATGACTATGTGATGTTTTGAATTTGATGTGTTGTTATTTACGAGAAGGTGATGTTGCTTATTAAATGTGTTGTTGTTTATGATGCGTTGGTTTGTGTTGTTGTTTATAAATTATAATTATATGTTAATGTTTATGACTATGAGTTGTTCAAAATGATGCTTTGCAAACATGGACAACTTTACCCGCGGGAACCCGTCAACCCTGTCGGGTAACATGTATGGGGATTTTTTTTACCTGTTGGCGGGTATGGGTAAGGGTGATGGGTAAAAATAGGGGTGGCTCCACCCATACCCAAACACCGCGGGTGCCATCCCTAGGACCACTAGACCATGATAACAAGCGCCACACAGAGGAGATGATGATGACAACCGATCCCAACTAACGTCACCCACTAGTAGCTAGTTGTGAGTCCTAGTCCATTCAACATATTTTTTCTGAAAAACCCCCTCCCATATATTAATTAATTTTAAAACACTCATACAATCATTTGTTACAACTTTAGCTATGCAGGGCGGAACATTATTAAGAAGCACATCATCAAACCTATTATCAAAATTGAAATTCGCAATCTCGTGCGCCACCCTATTGGCCCCTCTGTTAATCTTGGATATCAAAATTGAAAATACTCAACACTTCCATCTTTAGTTCAACCAGAAGAGACATGTCCAGATAATCATTTCCAGAAAAAGAGGCCACAAAAGAACAATTAGTTTCCAAAATGATGGGCTTGTGGAGAGTAATACCGATGTACGGCCCTGCTAGGGTCGCTCTAAGTTACGCTTCATCCATGCTATTGCACACCCCAATACAATCCCACGCCGAGATGATAACTTCTCCAGTATGGGTCCTGGCCACCACACCCACACTGACGGCACTCATAGCCTCCAAAAAACTTGCGTAAACATTAATCTTAATGAATTCCGTAGCATGAGGCTGCCAAGTCACAAAATTCTCTTCGACATCATTGGTATAATTTTAAAAACTCACCCCTCCTTACCTTCATTGCTAACCTCCATCTTCGTACTGGAATGACATGATGAGAAGGACCCCCAATAGTTTTGAATAAAACTCACAGAGGCAGAGATAGTTTCCTTTCCCTTACCAAATATCAAATCATTCCTTAGGTGCCATGCCCTCCAGAACATGAATATAATTTGCTCATGCACCTACGACCTTAATTGATCCAATAAAATAAGTAAACAATCTGGCGTAGAAAACTTGAAAATCTCATCACCTGGTAAATTCCGAACCTCCCTTACCGCCACACGGAGTGCACAAGCCTTGGGACAGCTCACCAAAGCATGAAATACACATTCATCTTCAACACCACGAATCGATCACAAACCAATGGCAGTTTGATGGTGTTAAACTCTGTTAACTTGAACCATGGAACTGTTTGTAGCAGCACGCCATGCAAAAATTCTGATTTACTGAGAGATCCGAGCCTTCCAAATAATATTTCGTAGCCTCCTTTCCCCATTTACATCACCACTGGAACTCCCTAACTCAATCTTAGTATCCTTTAGGTTCAGCGTCAATCTATACGCAATTTTAACCGAGAACAACCTGTTTTTCTTGTAGTGCCAAGAAATAAAATCTCCCTCATCCAATGTCAGAATACGCAACTTCAAAATTTCCTCATCATCATGGGGATAAAACAGACGCCTAATAAGGTTCTCATCCCATCTTTTTGAGCCACCGTTGAATAACTCAGAAAACCATTTGAGTTTGGTTTTGTTCTTTTTTGTAGGATTTTGTAGATCCGAGTCTCTAGGAAACCAATTATCCCTCTAGATATTTATACTCGGACCATCGTAAACTCTCCAAATGACACCCTTTTTCAGCAGCTCAAGATCACACATAATACCTTGCTTTCATCACCTTTGCACAACGAGTCCGGGAAAACCAATAACTGCCAAGCTTTGTTTGTTTGGAAATTGATAAAGCTATGTATTTGTTTGGAAATGCAATTTTCAATGAGAATAGTGTGATGCCAAGATTGATTCTCACCTAGGTCTAAAATTGTTTGGCTAGAGCTCGCCAAATCAATGCTTCGATACTATTTTAGTTCAACCTTCACTATTTATTATTTTAATTTTGTAACAGAATAATATGAATATTTTGGAACTCTAGTTCAATGTTGCAAATTTACGTTCAAATTTGAAGCAACTAAAGATTCTTATTCAGCATGTTGCCTTAGGTTATACTCCTACCTAACAATTTTCCTATAAAAATTACTATCTCTAACGAAGTGTAAATAATACTCCCTCCATCCCATAATGTAAGACGTTTTTTGACACTACACTAGTGTCAAAAAACGTCCTATATTATGGGACGGAGGAAGTAGGATAATGATGCATAAAGACATCAATGCAACATCTAGGTTTTGAGTCTTCAGATCCTTCGTACATTCTCAAACTATCAAATTCTCACCTCTCCCGATTTTACTCTACATTTTACGACGGTTTTCGGAGCACGTTTTACACATGAGTTTCTGTTTGAACTTTATCGTAAATTTACTCGAGTTTTCCAGGACACAACAATGCACATACATAATCATCAGGTATTGTGGAACTCAGAATCCAGATCATAAAGGGGGTACATCAACTTAATGTCTTAATCAATACTCAGAGAACTCTAAGAATCCTATTGCACTATCAAATGGTTGTTGGGAATATTTTATACTGGATCCAGTGATAGAGAATCCATCGTCCATACACAAAAGAGAGAGTTGAAGCTAGCTGGTGACCCACATGGACCACATGGTCGAATTCTGTATACAAGTTGGCATGCACATGCTCCAACTAAGCAAAAGCCCCAGCAGGTGCACCTCCTCGCTGTACCCTATCTGTCTCTCCACATGAGGACTCTGATAATACATAGGATTATCATTGCATGCTGGAGTACATTCACAACTACGAGTGCATATCTGGTGATACCGTGCGTGGTATGATACGCTGATACCGGATCATGTGGGCCATTGGATCTGGACTGGAGGCGCATGATTGAGTAGCTCAGTTCGCGTTGGAAATTATGCATGAGACACTCTGGACTATTCCAAAATTCGGCGACTAAGTGGATATCGCTCTGTTCTGTTCGGCCGTTCTTCTCGATACGGCTTGTTTCCCCACCGCCGCCGCTTAGGTCATGTCCTACCGCCGCAGGCCACCATGGTGCGTGCCCCCTCCACTGTTGGTCGCCTTAAGAGTAAAATGCACTGACGGTTATTGTACTTGCGTCGATAGCTCACTTTGGTCATCGTACTTAAGAATACGATCAATACGGTCATTATATACGTCTGTTGGTGATTATACGGTCACTGCCTCATCGTATAGCTTCATATTTTTTTAGTTGATCGGTCAAGGAGTCCACGTGGCGCCTCACCAGCTCGCATTCTCTCTGCCTTATGTGGGCCCAGCATGTCAATGGGGTAAAAAAGCATTGTCTCTGGCTTTGTGAATCCCCGCATGTGAGTGGGTTAAACTAGAATTATGTACGTTGGGTATCAAACCATGGATCTCTCGCTCGCCGCCGCCGACCACGTAAACCAACCGGTTGAGCGCACAACCTTTTTTGTGTAAAAAATTTAAATTGGTTGATACTTTATACTCCGTATATATAAATTACCCACGACGCACACAGGACGAGAACGCATTGTATGCACGCACGCGACGCACACGCTAGCACACAGCACGTATGTACACAACAAACACCTTAGCACAAGACTCACACTAGTACATGCGCACAAGAGTATCGCTCTCACATACAGCCAGCATGTTCTCTCGATGGACGGGTTGCGGCCGATTGGACACACTCACACACATACAAATAATAGATTTGATCGATTGAACACACACTAGCTAGAGTCGAGTCGACCAGCTCGGCTGCAGCCGCCGACCAGCAGTACTGTTCGACAGGCGACATACGTAAAGCCATAAGTCCATGACCACGCGCGCTCGGCGTCAAAGCCGGGGGCGGGGGCAGGCGATGAGCTTGCCGCTGCGCCATGAGCAATACACCGAGAAGTGATGTGCATGCACCTGTGTGTTGCCGGGGCAGGAGGAGAGTAGTCACGCGTGTGTGGGCGCGCGTTCTTGCACCTGTGTGTTGTGGGCGCACGTGCATGCGTGCTGGGTGTGTGTTGTCCGTGAGTTGTACTAGTAATAGTAAATAAATTTTGCATCACAAAGGTTTCCGCGCGCGCTCAATTCGCTAGCGTGTCTGGGTTGCACCAACAAGTCCCTCTGTTGATTCGCCTAACAAATATAATTTTAGTTTCTTTTATATTTATTTCTTTGTCACACTGACATGAGGGACCTGAGCTGATGAGGCACCGTTTGGACTGTTTGACGGGTCAACTGAAAAAAATACGAAGCAATACGATGAGGCAGTGACCATATAATCACCAACAGACGTATATAGTGATCGTATTGACTGTATTTTTAAGTACGATGACCAAAGTGAGCTATCGATGTAAGTTCAATTACCGTCAGTGCATTTTACTCTCGCCTTAACCCCCACCCCCCCTGCCCCTCCCCGCGCCGCTGAAGCCGACCAAGTCGCGCGAGCCGAAGACCCTACCCAATGGCGATTGGCTAAGAGGCAGCGCCTCCTTTCTCTTCCGTATTCCTGATTTGGTTCTTTGGTTTTAGGACTGGATATCGGTGCTGCGGGAGTCGGTGTCGTTCGAGGGGTTACTATCCGAGCCAGTCCAGTGGTATACCATGGCGCATGTCTCGCTGGCACCGACGGCGATTGGACATGGCAGCTGTAGCAGTACAGGTCAATTTATCTGCAGGCTGCAGCAGGATTTGCCTCCTCCAACTGCGATGTTGCGTGCATTAGCAGTTCTGGACCAATCAGAGTTGTACGCCATGATTGCCCACGGAATGCAACACATATGGGAGGAGCCAAGCTCATATGGTTAGTTCATCCTTTAATCTCAGTGTCCGTCGAGACATCTTGTTTTTAGAATAAAAGATTGGCTTGTCAATTGCTGTCCACAATGTAGCACTGAGTTATAAAAAATTATCTCGCAATTCAGTCTCAATAGATGGTAAAGTTAGTTTGGAGCAGAGATATGTATAAGTATTTTAATCTTTGAAGAACTAGAAGAATGTCTATCAGTGTTATATTGTTGACTGCCACTTCCTCTCCTACCAATAACATGTCTATCTGAATTGTAAATACACACAATCTTTCTTATAAAGTTTTCTAGAATGTTTCTTACATACAGTAGTTGAAAACCACACGTACAGCCTAGCGTAAGTGAGCATTTAGACTTATACTGAGTCATGTCTATAGATGGAGTAATTGACAAAATTAATGCCAAATGAGGCTCAACAAGGTTTGGCTAACAGAAATCCAGGTAGGCTCTCAGTCAAACTGAGACCACTGAGTACTTGAAATCTATGTGCTTGTTCTCACATCACAGAAGCTGGAACTAGAAAAGTTTGACGGATCAATACTTTTTCACGGTGTAATAAGCTGACTTACTGGCCTTTTATGTTACGATGAGGTTTATGGCGCATAGCTACCAGACCAAAAATCTTTGGGACAACTACAACTATGCATTCTTGTCTCACATCATTTTTGGATTTGGAAATATTACGGGAACATGTGACAGCGTAATATGTTTGATCTGGCTTATATAATTATGTTCCTGCCTTTTCAGGATGACTGCGTTTCTCAAGTGGAAAATATAGAGTCTTTGACTTTTAACAAATATTATGGGTAAAATAAGAAGTTAGGACTGTTTAGATTCCTAAAATGGAAACGATGGCATGGAAGGTGAGTAACAACCTTTTCGTACCTGGCACACTGAACTCAATACATGTGCAGTTATCGACTGCTACTTTCTTAGTTAGCTATGTAGAAATAGTTCAAGAAACAGCCGACAATGAGTGGGAAAAGGAAAAGGAAGTGAATATAACTCACTTAGTTGTGAACATGTCATGGTTTTGTAGTTCAACAAATGATTTCCTTTTACATGTTCTTATAAGTCAAGAAACAGCAAAATCGACTGTGAGAATTAGATGATGCGACATATATGCAGGTTATTTGGCATGACAAAAGTGTTTGCAGATTTCTCATATTTGATGTTGTACGGTGGTAATAGAACTAACATTGTGTGCTTCTTGAGATCATGTGTCTCTGGAGATGTTCCACACACAAGTTGAGACTAGAGTTATTCCAAGTATCGGGATCTAGTTCAAACTTAGTTTGCAGTTTGAAGTTGATAGAATGTAGTGACACCATATGACTATTTAAATTTCATGTGAAACATGTGGTATGATGTAGATTCTGTCAAGAATCTTTGTTACATTAGTGATTTCTTATTCATACACAGGGATGGTGGAGTACATGTTTTTTATATGGCTTGTGGGTTGCTAGTCTAGTGACATCTGAATTTTCTATTGTACCGATTGTGTCACAGAAATGGAAAGCTTACTTTGGGCTAACTGAATCACCTAAGGTTTGTTACTCTTCTTATATGCCTCTCATTTACAGAAAACCTGTAGAAGTTTGGTTGTTTGTTGATATAAGAACTTACGGTTAATTCTGTCATTTTCTAGGTAACAGGAACACGGTTTGTACCGAATCCTTAAAACAGGGTTGGTGTGGTGAGTTCTTAAAACCAGGTTACTCATGTGTGTGTGCCCATCATTTCGACCCCAGGAGACCTCTCGATACAAGTACACAAATGAATTGGTTCATTTATTTTAAATGGTCTAGGGTGAAGAAGATTGGGTTGTTTTTGAAAGGCTGTTTTAGGTTCTAGTTCTTGATTTTATCATGTAGGTGTGCATTTGCGCTCACCAATGGATGTGTACATGGCGCAAACTCAACGGCTCGCGGCTCTCAAGTTCAGTTAGTTGTTAGTCTACTGGTAAGCCACGACAAACTTTAGTGGTTCGTTCTAGTATTGGGAATTGTCATGGTTAGTTTTGGATCTAATTTTGTAATTGTGATCAGACTGTAGCTCATCTTGTAGTAGCTGAATCTGTAACTAGCCATGGTGACCATGTAATTCAGCTGGATTTAGCATGTTGTCGCCCTAGTACTAGTGCTAGTGTTTAACATGTAAATGATCTAATTATCTATGGAAGTTTCAGTTTCTTGACTTGATTCTTTTTTTCTGGATTTAAAAGTGCAAGCTCAGATGGAGATCGACGTACTGTGCTTAGGTCCAGGGAAAGAACCAATGGTACTGTCAAAGGCAATTTCTGCAAAGACATGCTAGTTTCTAGGGGCAAAGTGCAAATGTTCCAAGGGCCCATGTGTAAATGCATCAGTGACTTGATCCTGTCCCTTTATTTCAGATCTGACGTACCATGCATCCCTGGAGCAGCGTATCATCCCATGGATGGTATCACTAGATATTTTCCCTCACAACTACAAAAAATGGGGCAAGTAGACTACTTGAGGTCTCTGCGCTAGGTCAAAACTACAGTTTCACAACAGTACAATATTGTATTTATGTCCTTCATAAAGGCATCGTTGGATTTTATGTGGAGATTTGTGACGATGTTTTTCTTTGGTTAATAAAATAGTGTAGGAGTTAGATGAGCAAATCTGATATTATAAGGGGATACGTTTTTTTTCAGTGTAGGATCTTCCAAAAGGGGACACACAGTCAGCCCCTTCCTGGAATCAACTGGCATACGTTCTTTCAGTGTAGGATCTTCCAAAAGTGGACACACAGTCAGCCCCTTCCTGGAATCAACTAAGGCAAATCATGTCGCACCAAAGGCCAGAAAGGCACCGAAGGTTCAGTGCCTTATCAGCTGCTGGATCGGCGCCAGAAAAGCAATGGCAACAAGATCACAATATATAATACAGCAGAACTGACAGCCGCATGTGCAACCTCTGTTGCCACTTGAAACTACGACAAATCAGTACAAGGAATAAAGAATCTGCAGGGATGTACTATGTAATGTGTAGATTACAATTTCAATTCGACATTTCTTAATAGCTGGATGGCAGTTTCAAATGAGCCTTGGCCATATGAACATGCCGCTAGGCATAACAATTGTAGACAACTTTCAAAAAAACAAAACTCTTTTACTCTTCAACACTTCGGTATATCCTGAAATAAGAACCACAACCGCACGCTCACATTTTTCTGGCATATAACAACTCTGCAAGTATATGGCTCTTGCAAAGAGACCAACATCAGCGGAAGCCGCCGTCGGCCCAATATGACCCGCCAGCGGTTCCATTCTGATTGCTCCCACCCTTGTTGGCGGGGCTGTGATGGCTGTAACTATCAAAACCGTCATCTTTCGAATCGTCCCAGCCGGCCCATGAGTCGCTGCTCTGGCTTGTCTTGGCAGGCTCATCCTTCTTGTCTTGGTCATCCCAATCATCCCAAGAATTGGAATTATGGTTCTGGTTCTTAGCCGATCCATCTTGCGGAGAATTCCAGCCGTTGCCGTTGCTGGTCTCCTGCTCATACCTGCGGTAAGGCTCGTTGCTGTTGTTCTGCTGCTCCCTTTGTTGCCAATCATCACCCCAGCCACCGCCAACTCCCCCTTCCTTGGCATACTCCTCTACCTTTTGTGTGGCCAATGCCATCACTCCTTTCATAATCCCCCAGGTTCTGCTTCCTATCTCTGCAGTTTTATTGGTTACAACATTGACAGTTTCGTTCACCTTCTGATCATAACCCCCTTCCCTCATCTGCATTCCAGATAAGGACCATTCTTAAAGACAAATAGCGATGTAACACGAGAATAAAGAACATGACAAATAATCTAAAATTCAGCATGCACTATATCCTGAGATAAGGATTATGAAAAGATATGTTCACTTAGCGTCCAGTCATGGTGGAAGTGTGAAATAAGACAAGAAGGCACTGAACTTCAGGCGCAGTAGAAATAAATATGAAGAGGATAATATTCTTGAGTTAAGACTGCTCCAAACAGAGAAGACAGTTCATATAACTACTACAATGTCAAACCTTGCTTGGAGGACACCTTCCTATCATATTAGTATTCAGGAGAGTCTAACAAGATTTAATCAGGACACTAGGTAAACACAGTGAACAAAGAGCATTTTTCATGATCAACTAGACTAAGGAAATTCAACTCTTGCATATCACAAATCAGGCAAAGCATCGAAGGTACCTTTGACTGAATCTCTTTTGTGCCAACTTGGACAACAGTAGCAGCAGATTGGGCAGCAGATGCTGCAACAAGCGAAAGGCGTCCAAATCCCTGAAAAGGTAAAATGGTAAGGAATGTATACTCATGAGATTAAACAGAAATCAAAACAATGTCCAATTATGACATGACTGTCTAACCATATATGCACATGATCCAACTATGACATCTCAAGCTTGGCACCAAACAAAATATCTATACAACTATATAGTGCATGAGTTTCGAAATTTTGAAACTCAAGCCTCAAAAGCAATTTCAGCCGTTGATGGGGTAAATCCTATGGTCCAAAGTAGAGGGATTCGCGTGTACAGTACCCAGCATGTTACTCTACTTCTTTCTAGAAAAATCTAGGCAGTCATGAATTGTTTATTGTAGGATATCGTGCTTGTGTACTGCAAGGCCGGGCATGCAGTGGACCTGCAGACCAGCAGACAGAAGTTCGCAGCCACGCCAACCTTCTTGTCCTGTACTCTCATCTCTATCCTTTTTTATTTTACTGATGAACGGGTAGCTGGCAAAGAGAGAGAGAGAGAGAGAATAGGATGGTGTGAATGTGGCAAGTTGTTGTTGTCCACGTGTCGCAAGGCATCACAGTATTTTGTGTGGCGAAGCTTTGTACTATCATGTTCGTGTGTAATATAGCAGTTTTTTAGATAATACAAAACACATGGTAGTACATTAGTTAAGTCACCAGGTGATTAGCATAACACTAAAATATATGAGACTGCCAACAATTTTCGTGTTCCGAAGTTAACGATAAAAATATTTCTCTTCTATAAGAGATGTGACTACAAGATATTTCCCTTTTATGGTATGCATTGCTAAAAATAATTTTATTACGTTGTGTCGGAACCACCCAGTGTAACGATTACTGAAGTAAGGACAACTTTACATACAAAATAAACTTTGCAAGGACATTGTGTTTGTTTTTCTTTTGAAATATTCGTAAGGGAACTTTATATTCATGAACTTAATTCTGCACGTGATGTGCACGTACCTGCATACTAGTAACCTTAAGTAACCAAATGACGATTGCAGATTTACTTTGCTAATATAATTTGAAGGAGTGCTGCTGGGGACGTTTATAAGGCACTAAGGCAAGCACCAACTGCCCTGACGCCTAAGCAACGCCTAAGCGCCTAAAGCGGGCCTAATTGTAAGGCGCTGCAAGGTCGCCTTTCCGCCTAAGCGTCCAAGGTGGGACGCCTTAGAAACAATGGCTGGGGTACAGTAATAAACCATATTAAGACTACAAGGAGAACTTGTTGATGATCAGGATCAGGCTACAAAAGGTGATCCCACAGCTATGTCAATATGCATAGCTTAATGAAGACACGGTAGAAGGGGCACTTTAACTACATGTGAGGGGAGGTTCACAAATCCAGTGAAGTATAAGCTGTGGATGTCCCAGCACTCTAACAGGGGCAATATGTGATGCATAGTTAACAGTGGTGACAATATAGCCATTCATGACTTGCTGTAACAAGATCCCCGCAAGAAACCAATTTTATGAAATACTCTTCAGTGTGACAATATAGACATTCATGAGTAGCAGATTTTCCTTTTTGAAAACACAAGTATATGCTCTTCCAATACTATTGCAGGTATTGGGGAAATGTTTGGAGATTCGTTGATTCTAACCACAACACTAATATATCATGTAGTAGTAGTAGTATGTTTGCAGGTATACAGTGAGTAGTAGATATAGCATAAAAAACAATAATCTGTTTCATTTACCTGGGAAACGACCTGCATGACATCGCCCTGGGCAGCACCGTTGTTGTTCCTATTCGCCGACGGCGGCGGGGTGGATCCGAAGCCGACGTACTTGCCGCCCTGAGAGGGAGGGATCCCCTGAGGCTTGGACTCGTTCTCCGCCATCCTCCTAGCAAAAAAATCCTCCTTGCTGGCCGCCGACGCCTCCAGCTCCTGCTTGGTGTATATGTCCTGAGTGGACTTGGACCTCGTCGGCTGTCTCCCCGAATCCGCTCCAGGGCCAGCAAAAGATCCGGCCGATTGGTTCCTACGCATATCCGGACGGACCTCGTCGTCCCAATCATCCCATCCACCGCCACCGCCACCGCCACCGCCTCCACCCACTCCTCCGGCGGGCAAGGGCGGCCTCCTGGCGGGGGCGGGGGCGCCAGATCCGGGCGTCTCCTTAACGACGGGCGGGTCGGTCCACGAGCGGCCCTCGGCGAGGGCGACGATGCGGTCGCGGTATGCGGCGGCGGCGTTGGAGTTGTACTTGGGGATGTGGGGCGTCTCCTTGGGCACGCCCCGCGCGGCGAGGAAGGCGTTGAGGCGGTCGTTGCCCCCGGCCTCCATCTTGCGGAGCTGCGGCTCGGTCCAGGAGTCCATGGTGACGGAGCGGACGAAGCTGATGTGCACGCCGAGGCCCCGGTGCTTGCCGGAGCACTCGAGGCACATGAAGACGCCGTAGGAGACGCTGGCCCACTGCGGGTTCCTCTGCGCGCAGTCGACGCACGTCTTGTTCCCCGGCTGCCCCTGCAGCTCCCTGAGCCGCCTCGCCGCCGTGGACGCCATCGCCGGGATCCGGATCTGCCGCGCCGGATCCGGGATCGGGGCCGGTTGGTGGCCGCGGGAGGGCGAGGAGGGGGAAAGGAGGTGGTGGTGGTGGAGGGCTCGCCGACACGGAACGGGGAGCGAGCGAGCGAGAGGGGGAGGTCAAATACCGTGCGGTGGACGCTTGTGCCCCTGGGCGCGCCGGGGCCGCGCCGATGGCAGGCCGGTAATTTCCCCCCGCGGCGGGAGGGCAGGGCGGGGACTCCTCCTGGTAGGCGCGGTCGAACAGTCCGCGACGCCGACAGCCCGGGCCCACAGCGCAGCAGCGGGAAGAGACGGGCGAGGAAACTGGAAAGGCAGGATCAGGAGTGTCCTACTCGTAGCCGAGTCGGGTCGGGTAGGGCTTGGGTGGGTGGGCGCAGCACGCGATAGAGGCGGGTGGCCACCGGGTGGTTTGGGGTCGGGACGTGCCGAAACGCACGCGGGGCCGTCGCTCCAGCAAACAAAAACCGACCCCTTGCATCGCCTCGCGGTTTTTTGACCCGTCGTTTCCGTTTCCCGGCATAGGACGACGCGTCGAGAGCCCTAGCAATAACGCCCGGCCCGATCGTCGAGACCGATCGATCATGGCGGCGGCGCCGGAGCCGGTGGAGGTGCCGACGACGGAGGAGGCGCCCGCGCCCGTGGCCGCGGCGAGCGAGGATCAGGCGGCGCCGGCTGCAGCGGCGGCGGGGACCAACGCGACGGTGCCCGCGCTCTACGTGGGCGATCTCCATGAGAACGCGCAGGAGGAGCACATCTTCGACGCCTTCAGTAAGGTCGGTGCTGTCACCTCCGTCAGGGTCTGCCGCGACAACGCCACCAGCAGGTCGCTCCGATATGGCTACGTAAATTACTTCTCCCAAGCCGATGGTACACGCACACTGTCTCCATCCATCCACCTCTTTTTGTTTTCTTTCCCTTTTCTACAATGTAATCGTCTGCTGCTGCTTATGTATCTACAATTTTGATTTTTCCCAATCCGCTCCATAGGGTTAGTCTTCATAGCGATTTGTGGAGTTATGTTTTTTTCTTCCTGCTTTTATTTATCGATTGCGATTTTATTTCAAGAATTCAATCAGAATAGGTATGTTTTGTTTAATTATATACTATCAAACATCTTTGCATGGCATCAAAGTAGGTATGTTTAATTATATAGCAGACATCTTTGCATGGCGTTTGAACAAGCTATGCTTGTCGTCGTCATACAATTTTCATATCGTTGCTGTAGCGTGCTGCCACTTTGATGTGATAGCCATCATCGGTCCCTTATGGCAACAGGGGGCATAGCGTAGTTTGGGTTGTCCAGCATGCAACTAGTGCACCCATCACATAACTGCCATGCGTTGCGTAATCTTCAGCTTGTATGTCGCGCGCAATTTAATTATTGATCTTTTAACTTTACTATATATGGATTGTGTTTGTGTGTGTGTGAGAGAGAGAGAGATCATTAAAAAAACCCGACCATATTTGGGTTTACAACACATTTTAAGAGCATGAATTAGCATCTCTTCCAAAACTAGAGATTTCACTAGCGTTAGCCAGGAAACAATGTTTTACTTCTTCCATTTTAGGCTTTGAGGCTTGGTTCTGGTGCTAGCCGAATGTGTGTGTGTGTGTAGGAGAGAGGGAGGTAGGGAGAGAGAGATCAAGTACCATTAAGAAAATTTGACCATATTTGTGTTTATTAGTACTACACCTCCTTTGTGCAAGTTTTGAAATAGTGGTCTTTCTAGTAAGATGCATGTTGATATACTGTGATGTGGAACAAAAGATTAGTATTGATTATCCAAATTTGAGTTATTTTTTCCATTGAGGATGGTAGAAATAATAATTTAGGGAGACTTTGTCTGCACGTACTCCCTTTGTAGTACATTTCCTTACAATGTTTTGCAATCGCACAATGTCCAATTTTAAATCAATGTCTGCTCCATGGGAATGTGAATGAATAAGTTGACTACTACTGTCTCGTTGCGGCTCTCTTCAGTTTTCCTAATCTTGTTACTCCTTTTTAAATATACTGAAGGCACAAACAACTTGTCTGCTTTTCTATTTCTTCGTTTTCTCTTTCCTTCATTTTCTTAGTACTGATTTCGTTGTTCAACAAATGACCCTATGCCCAAAATAGTTCTGTTTATGGAGGGGCAATTGATTGGCTTTGACTTGTTTTTTAACCGTTGACAGCAACGACTGCTTTGGAGCAGATGAATCATAGCCTTATATTGGACAAGCCAATTAGAGTAATGTGGTCTAACCGAGATCCCGATGCCAGGAGAAGTGGCGTTGGAAATGTGTTTGTTAAGGTAAAAAGATAAATATGTTCTTCATGTTAATATTTCTCACCTATATTGCCATGTGTAAGTGCTAACTTGATATGGTATTAATTGACAGAACTTTGGCGATCATATTGACAATGTAATTCTTCAAGAACTATTCTCCAAGTTTGGAGAGATATTATCTTGTAAAGTTGTTAGAAATGAGGATGGCACAAGTAGAGGCTACGGCTTTGTTCAGTTTGCAGCGCAAGAGCCTGCAGACATTGCAATAGAGACTCTTAACAACTCTTACTTTGAGGGCAGAGAATTGTAAGTTAATGTTTCTGTAATACAACTAGTACATGACTTAATTTTATATTGATTGTTTGTTTTTTTAACATTCCTACTCACATTGTTTTATTTTACAATGATCAATCTTGTGTAGGCTTGTAGCTCATTTCGTTAAGAAGAGCGAACGATCAGCTAATAATGATGACAAGTACACTAACTTGTATATGAAGAATATAGATGACGACATGACAGAAGAACTCATTAAATTGAAGTTTTCTCAGCATGGACAAGTAACTAGTGTGAAGATAATGAAGAGAGATGATGGGACATCCAAGGGTTTTGGGTTTGTCAGTTTCAAAAACCCGTAAAGTGCCAAGAAAGCAAAAGAGGCCATGAATGGGATGGCTCTTGGTAATATTACTGCCATGCATTTCATTTCAAAATAACTTCTAATGGTCCATGCATTTTTACTTAACAATGTTAATCTTATTTTTATTATTAGGAGCGAAAACTTTGTACGTGGCAAGGGCTCAGAAAAAAGCTGAAAGAAAGCAATATTTGCAGCTCTTACATGAGGAAAAGCGGAATGAAATAATCACTAAGAGCAATGCAAGTTCCATCATTCTCTCTTTTATTTATATTCACGTATAGCATTCACATCTTTCATTTACAAATGTGTATTTAATTCTGACAGGGGTCCAATGTGTATATCAAAAATATTAGTGACGAAGTTGACGATGACACTCTTCGCGAGCGCTTTGCTGAATTTGGAAACATTACATCAGTAAAGATTATGCGTGATGACAAGGGCATTAGTAAAGGATTTGGATTTGTATGTTACAGCACACCCGATGAAGCAAAGTGTGCCGTAAGCAGCATGCGTGGTAATCCTCTATTTATTTTTGCACCAACTCATAGTTATACATTGACATCACGATACTGAGAATGTTTTGTTTTGTTTGAGATAAATAGGTGTCATGTTTTACGGCAAACCATTATATGTTGCTATTGCTCAAAGGAAAGAGGACAGAAAAGCTAGGCTGGAGCAACGTTTTGCTGAACTTGCTACGATGGCAGGAACTGCAAGCCCTGTGATCCCCACAGGTTATCCTCATGTGTACTTTGCCCATCCCAGTACACACTTTCCTCAGGGTCCTTCAAGGCAAGGATTCATGTATCCACCCATTGGGCTTGGCCAAGAATGGAGGCAGAATGTGTACCCTTCGCCGCATAGTATCCAACAAATTCATCCACCACTGGTATGTTATTGACTTGTTCTACTTAAATTTCATTTTTAAGTGCAAAAACTTGGTTAAAACTTGTTTAATTTCTACATAGATGCCAAATACTCCAAGGCAGTACAGAAACAACAGGGGACGCATGACCGGGAATATGATGACTTTTCCCCACGCCGTTAATTATGTGTCACATGCTCAGACAGCTAAAGATTTCATGTCCATGTCCCGGCAGGTATCAACAAATTTTAAACTATTTTTTTATATTGAGAAAACAAATGTTTCACGTTTGTCCCTGTTTAAATAGTGGTTAGGCTAACAATCTTATTGCAAAGTTTTTTTTACACCGGTATGGATTACTCTGACAACTAATTTTCATTACAGTATAATTCAGCAAAACTATATGGTTTGAACATATTTTTTTAGACAAACACATGTGTATAATTCCAAGTATCTAAGTAAAATTGAGAGATGATAGTAGTCATGATTAGAAAGAAACATATGAGCATAACGACTTTTAAGGAACAGTAGGATAATATTATGTTTTGTGGCTTTTTTAAAGTATATCCTTGTTCCTTTAGTTACTCCTCCTCCCCCATTACTATTGTCAATTCAATCATACTAAGTAGACGTTGTCTTGTGACAGAACTTCACTAACAAGGAGTGCTAAGCTACCACTTAGCACTTTATTAATTAACAGTATTTGACATTTCTTTCCTTCTGAAGAGTTAAGTTGCTACATCTTATGTTGTATCGTGAAAGAACTTCACTAGCATGGATTGCTAGGCAGGAACTACCTTGCACATAGTTAACATTATCTGATCCAGTTATGGTTAGTTTATTTTCCTTCTGGAGAGTTTAAATCGCTACCTGTAATGCAGCAATTCGGCCATGCAAAGTACATAACACCCGATGTTATGAGTAATGGCCTGGCCATCCATCACGGCGGCCCTATTTCATCGGTGAACGATTCTTTCGCCAGCTTGCTTGCTGCTGCTCCACCTGATCAACAAAGAGATATGCTCGGGAATAGGATATATCCACTGGTCAAGAGATATCATGTAATTCCTCATCTACTTTGGTCCCTTATTTTGCTTATTTCAAACTAACAAGGACCTAGTAGTTGCACTAACTTGGTATGCCCTGTTTGCTGCAGCCTGATCTGGCCAGTAAGATCACTGGAATGTTGCTGGAGCTGGATACTTCTTATCTGCTCTCGATGCTGAATTCGCAGGATACCTTGTCTGCAAAAGTTAACGAGTGTGTGCAAGCTCTCCAAGGGCAGCAAGCGGCAAAAAATAAGCCTGAGGATCTGGAGGCCCTACACCCTGGCTTCCTCGACTCTACTGGTGTAAACGCCAACTGAGAGGGTTCACAACCAGGCCAAGAACCTTCCATTTTCTTTTTTGGACAGAGATTTTTGGGAACTAGATAGCCGTACTTTCTTATTATAGTTTGTGAGTTTTTACCAATTGGACTTATGAGCTACTTGTTACTACAGAATAAATATATTAGATTTAGCTAGAACCTTGCGAGTTTTATTATTATTATTATGACATCCTATGAATGAATCCTATAGAGAATAATGATTTTTGGTGACTTTACTATGTTGCTCTTCCTCTGACATTGAACATTTCCGCCTTACTAATTTTGTTGCTTTATTATTGCTTGTGTTTATAGATGATCCACTTATAGTCCGCAAGGTTTCTTCATATATTTTAATTTCTTGTGGAGTCTATATAGAGATTAAAGTGTAGACCTGGTGTCGTACACTCGTCGTATACTCATATCAAACTATATCTCTGAAACCATGTAGATCATCTGAAGTCTAAGCTGTTCAGGCCACTTTACTAGATGTGTTATTTCTGATTTTGTCACCTACAGATTTTGTGGACGTGTTCTGACTATTGAGGAAGCCACTGCCGCTGTGTTGTTACGATACTATCCGTCTTTGATTCTTCATGTGGTTTAGAAATAATTGTTGTGCCAGATCGGCCTATTATGGCATGTCCGGGCCCTAGTGAATGTCGCTTGGATTGATTTCCTGGCCGGTATTTGTACCAACAGATTCCAAGACGGGCTATTCTAAAAAATTCTCTAGAGCCTCTATGATGGTTGTAGAGAGCCGACTCCAGGATAGAGCTCTATAATTCTTTTTTCACATGGAACACACTCGTGGGTGGGTTACCTAATTTTCTTTTCTCGCTCTTGCTGTCCAACCCAATCAGGGAGGACAGGAGCTCAGCAGGCCGCCGCCTTTTTCCACGGCTGATCGTGCCTACGCGCGGCAACGCGCTTGTGTATAGATGGGGTTGGGTGGCAGCAATGGAAGGCGCCGACGTGGGGAGAAGGAGCATTGCCCGCACCATCTTCGGTGGCAACACGATTGTACAGTATATGGAGAGGGATGGAGAAGTGATGTTTGCATCGTCTTTGGTGTCGATGATGGTGTGGGAGCTGAGGCAGTGCAAGGGCAGGCAACGCCAAAAATGGAACGATGGTGACACACCGGGTGATTTGGGGGGTTTCGGAGTTGGGCGATACTCTGCGCCGGCGCACCGGCCAAACGATTCGGCCGGTCCATCTAGGACCGTAGGATTCCTGGCGATGCCAATGATTGCTAGCCATCCGATATGCCTCCCCCGCTTTGTCCTTCTTCTTCAGCGAGCGCCGCACATCAGCTACAGGAGGCTGCGGCGCTATCGACCACCCGCCATAATCCTTCGTGAGGCGACCGAGTCCAAAGCACCGCCGCACGCCAGGCTCGCCGACGTTCGCCGCCGCTCGCCGCCCTCACGCAATCCCCTCCTCTCGCTCAAAAATTGATCCATGGAGGCATGAATCCTCGCCGGTTCCAGCGTGAAAAATCCTCATGCGCGCCACCAGATGCAGCTCCCGCCTCGTTGATGATTGCAGCTCCATCGTCATCCCCCGCTTGCAGCTCATCTCCGTCGTCGTCCCCTGCGTGCAGCTCCGCCGCCGTCCCCTGCTTACAGCTTATCTCCGCAGTCGATGGACCAATGGAGACGACGAAGTAAATCGCAAAAAATCACTATATATGGTTCCAGCAACCAAATTTGCCGCTTGTAGCATTTCAAGTCGCTGGTTGAAGCTCATTTTGCAATGGTCGAAGCATTCATGCCACCTGGTTCCAGCATATTACCCACAGGTTCCTCATGGCCGTCAAGGTCGCAGTACCATTGTGTCCGCTGTCTACCACCATCTTAGCAAACTATGTTAGTAGCAAACTGACATCTCTGGTAGTAGCAAAACTCTGATACGGTTGCAGCAACAAAAATCCATCGCCGCCGTCGAGCAACGCCGCCGTGGATGGAAGTAGCAAAAATTGACTTCGGTTCCAACAAAATCAAACATGGTTGTAGCAAAAAAAAAATCGATCGGAAAAACACAGGGATGTAGCATCTCGTGAGAATGAATGTAGCAATCGTCAACACCCGTGGTAACAAAAAACTGACAAAAAGGTTGCATCAAGAAACAAAGTCCTGGGTCTCGCATATCATGAAGATCGGATGTAGCAAGAATTCGACAAATACAGGTAGTAACAAAAAATCAAAACGGTTGTAGCAAAATCGTTCGCCGGTTCCAGCAAAAAACACCATGGGAGGAGATTTGGGGCGGGGGTAGGTGGAAGCAAAAACATGAGCCGGTTCCAGCAAAATCAAAACAAGGTTGTAGCAAAATCAAAACAAGGTTGTAGCTAGACAGGACGTTGGTGGTAGCAATTTTCATTGCCGGTTGTAGCATGTAGCACAAAAATCCGCGCCGCTCATCCTCGCCAAATGTTGCTTGGAGCAGCGCTGCCCGTCCTCTCCGTCCGTGGTCGCCACGCTCATCTAGCCCCTCGTCTCCAGCAAACAAGGATGGTGGTAGCAAAAAAGTTGGCTGAATCCAGCAAAAAATGAACACGGTGGTAGCAAATTAGGAAAAGATGAGCCCCGGTTCCAGCAAACAAAGGACGGTGATAGCAAAAACTTGAATGGATCCAGCAAAAAAAAACACGGTGGAAGCAAATTTTGGAGCTCTTTCCAGCAAAAACAATGATTCCAACAAAAAAAATCATCGTCTCCGTTTGCCGGCCACCGGGCGCAGTCACCATGGTCGGCAGGCCACCCGGCGCAGGTCCCAGGACGACGGATGACTGGTTCCAGCATGGTTCGTCGCCGGTTCCGGCACGCGGCGCGGTCTTGCAGTAGGAGCCCGCCGTCGATAAAAAAAGCATCGGCGTCGGCCAGGTCGAGCATGCAACGATGTCCCATCGTACAGCCCCGCCCAACCTCCCAAGCATGACGCCCTCGCATCTGGCTGGCTTCTCAGCTAGCGGCTATTGCAGGAATTAAAGGGGGAGTGTTGTTCGGCTCGACGACGGCGAGAAGCTGGGCGCTGGGATATGGCAGCAGAGAAAGAGATGGGGAAAAAAATGAGTGGTACACGCGTGAGAGGATAAGGAAGGAAGATGCTTCAGCGGTGGGGTGGGGTGGGCCTGGCAGAACACGTGGCTTGCGTATGATTGAATCGCACAAGAATCCCACGACGCACGCGAGACCGGCGGAGCGTTCGGCCGGTGCGCCGGGTATAAACACTTCCCTTCGGAGTTGGCGTGGCAATGTGACCTACGGTAGGATGTAGGAGTTGGAGGTGAGTGCCCTATATTTCCCCTATCCCAAAATAAATATAGGCAAGATGAGTGTTTTTTGGGCATGTGTGTGGCGGGGTGCGCGGTGGCAGGTGGTCCCGGCAAACTGTCATCGGCGGTGGCAGGTTAGCCTCGATCTGGATATGGAGTACTCGGCCTGTCGTGGTGGTCCCTCGTCGGGGTTGGTCTGTGTCCTGTTCCCGCAACATGGTGGGTGAGGGGGGGAGGTTAATGTCTTAGCGCCAGCGGCGGTGATGCCTTGGGGTGCCTCGTTCCTCTGGGGGAGTCGCCTTGGTCCTCCCCCTCCCCTCGGCACTCAGGGTGAAGGCTTTGTCTGCTTTGGTTGACGCGATGGCGCGGCGCCTGAGGGCATTATCTTCTTGGGGGCGTCATCGATCTGTGGATGGCTATCAATCGTGGCAGCGTATCTCCCGCGTTTTCCTCGGCAGCATTCTCGTGGTGCTTGGTAGTGCATTTTTCTGCGTTTTTAGCGTCTTGCGTGTTCTCCCGTATTTTTTCACTTTTGATCGGTTTTTGAGGATTTTCTTAACATCATGTATTGTTTGGAGGTGTGCTTTATATATGAAGTGGGATGAAAGTCTATTTTGAGAGATGCAGTGCTCTTAGCATCATGAACTTATTTATCTTTCATAGAAGGGCGTTGATGCTTTGTTTCCCATCGTGTCTTTACTAAAGCAAATCCAACTTGAAGGTACACACAATTGCAGTTGCCTTGATGGGCGGACCGCGACCTCGATAGCTTAAGGCCCCAATATGGAGCCATGTAAAATTATACACCTGGAAATATCATATAGGTGTATTTTACTAGTATTTTATAAGTGGCTAAAAACCAGCGTTTGGATACATGTCTCATGAGGAGCTCTTCGAGCAGCACAACCACAACTCTCGGCTCAATCCCCATAGTTGCCTCCATAGCACACCGTTGCACCACTACAAAAAAATACACTTCCGTGATGATACGTGTTTGTCACAGTAGGTCACATTTTTTGTCATGCATGTACATCCATGACAAATTATGACAGAATCAAGATAGTCATACATGTGCTGTCGTAGAAGTGTTCCATGACATTACCAAAATTATCATCACGGAAGTGTCCACTTCCATGACGATAAATCGCGCGTCACATAAGTGCTTTCGTCAAGGGTGACCGACACGTGGCATCCACCGTAATGGAACGCCGTTAAGCTATCGGGTCGGGTTTTGGATCCGATAACCCGTTAATGTACCGACCAATGGGGATTTTCCACGTGTAAAATCATCATTGGTGGAGGAGACACGATGTCGTGTCCGCGTTAGCACAGTGTCACTCATCCAATGGGCGAGACGCGCCTATGATATGTTGACACGTGGACCGCCCATCAAGTTTAAATGGGCCGCCCAACTAAAGGCCCACAAGATTTTTGCGGACCATAATGGGCCGCCCATTAAAGGCCCACAAGATTTTATGCGGGCCATAATGGGTCGGCCCAGCTAACGGCCCACAAGATTTCAAGGGCCATAATGGGCCGCCTGTAAAGGCCCACAAGATTTTTGTTTGCCATAATGGGCCGGCCCAGGTAAAGGCCCACAAGATTCTTGCGGATCATAATGGGCCAGCCCGGCTAAAGGCCCACGATATTTCGCCGACATTAACGGGCCGGCCCAGTTGTAGGACCATAAGAATTTGAGGGCCCTAGTAGGTCGCCCATTAACTGGCTGCCATGTTTTTGGGCCAAATGCCGCCCATATTTGATCCGGTCCATTAATGGTCCGCCACGTTCGAGCCTAATAGTGGCCCATATGAGATCCGCCCATTAAAAGCCTACAACGCTCGGGGCCAAATTATGGCCCGGATCAGTACGACCCTTTAAGAGTCTATGGGCTCAATTATGGCCCATATCGATTCGCCCATTAACCGGACACTATGCTTTTGGGCCCACTTGCTAGAGGCCCACTTAGTAATTCGACATGACATTAGTTTTGGCCTCTTAAGGACCCGCTTAACATTTCGACCCTATATTAATTTTGGCACATTAAATGCCCGTCATATAGTTGGGCCTAACTACGGCCCGGTTTGCATCCGCCTTTCGCCGTAGATATCCGATTGGGCCAAACAAGGACCGAGACAATTTTGGCATGTTAAAAGCACGTGATTTGATTCGCACAATCATGGGCCGGAGTTCATTTCGGTCAGCCGCCCGTTAGTCGTTCGCACGCTTCAGGCCCAACCTACATCGTGATTGCATGACGGCCCGATTATGTACCGTAATTTTACGGTTTGGCGGTTCTTGCGAAAAGATAAAATAACTGCAGCATCGTGAATAAGAAAAACCTAGACTATACAATAAAGAAATTACAGCATATTACATCCATCGGGCATCAAAGTTCGCCACTATGATAATAAAGCACAAGCGCATGGATTACATACACTAGGCATCAAAGATCGCCACCAAGATTACAAATAAACACGCCGACAAAATAATATACAAAACCGACAACACTTCAATAGAGTTCAAGAAAGGTTAGCCTCATTGGGAGCCGCAGTATAGCAATGAAAGCAAGATGATGAGATCAGCTTGTTCAACACTTAAATCTTCCTCACTCCGAAAGATAAACAAGCGAGATAGATGACGGGTTTTGCACATAAAAGTATCAGTCTTGACAATTCATCACATTTCTTCTTGACGAATAAAGTGACACAGTTTAAAATTGCATTAACACAATATGGTATTGTTCAGTCAAGACATGGCAGAAATGAAATTGTGAAGGAGTTGGCAGCTTCACGACACCAACTGGATTACGGATCAAGAACTCATAAGTATCAATGGTTAGTGTCTTTGTCAATTTATCCCATTTCAGATTGGCAAATAAAGAGACGGTTTAAATAATACTCCCTCCGTCCGGAATTACTTGTCATCAAAATGGATGTGTCTAGAAATAAAGTGGATGACAAGTATTTTCGGACGGAGGGAGTAGTAGAATGATATGACATTGTTCATAGTTAAGACATTGCAGAATATGACATTGTGCTGTAGTGGGTAGGTTCACCACACCACCGATTACGGATGAAGAATGAAGCATACATGCAAAGGCAAAAGAAGATCACTTGCTCAGATACTTTAATTTACATGGTATGAATAAGGAACTTGGTTGTACAACTGAAAACTTAAATTGAGAAAGGACAAACTTTTGTTTATGAACTACTCCCTCGGTTCTAAAATAGATGACCCAACTTTATACTAACTTCAGTAAAAAATTGGGTCATCTATTTTGGAACGGAGGGAGTACATAATAAACTTTAAACATGCAACTTGATGCAAACACCAAAAATAAACAGCTGTTGCAGTCATGCCTAACAAAATATATACAACAAAGTTTGAAGGCTTGAGATGGACAAACTTACATTATTGGTGAAGACATGCTCTATAAAGGCATTGTCCATGCTGATGGGGGGGGGGGGGCAATTCAAGAAGTTTACCACAGAATCTTCTTCATAAGCATTGCCTTTATTCTACATTTTGTTAAGAGTAAATATAGATGTGATAATATACGAAAAAATGGAGAATATTTAAGATAAGATGAAGAGTGATGCTACATAACCAAGTAGCTATAAATGTAAGTGCAGCGATACAGGCAAAAGGTACAGCCAAGAGCAATGCACAGCTAAACTTCTTCAAGACCAACCTTATGGTAAGAGTAAATATAGATCCGATGTGTAGAAAATGGAGGGCAAAGGAAAATAAGCTGCAGAGTGATGGTACATGAACAACTACTGTCATTATAAGTACACCGATAAAGGACAACATGTACTTACAAGAACAACGCAGAGCTAAAAAACATTGGCATTGGATCTTGAAGAATTTGGAGCGAACAATTGATAAGCAAGCTATCATGCATCTTCTGTCACATAATGAACCGTATGTATGCAAGTACAGTGATACAGGACAACATGTACTAACAAGAGCAAAGCAGCGGGCAGCATATTTGTGATATCCTGTCGTTCTTTTCAAACCGGAATTCTTCTTCAAGCAGATTTCCTGCAAACAAGATCCGTAAGGCACATGCGGAAAAGTAGAAGTTCAAATTATCATGTGATTTCATAGACAGTACCTCATCCTAGGAACGAGACCAGTGCATAACAATGTTTTTCCATTTAATGTCTTCTAAATTTAGCACAAGAGACTTCATCGGAAATTCGTTTATAGATTTGCCACCAAAGTGTGATTTCCTCAGGTAACACCGATACTGCTGCAATGCTTCCTTGAAAAGCACAAGCAAGCTTTCCTCGTCATGACTATCCAGATTGACCCTCGCCTAGTTACAACAATGTAATGTAAATCATTGATGTGTTCAATCAATGTAAAACAGGAAAATAATAACCATGAATAATAGCACTTACACGTAAGTTGGACAGAAGATGTGAAAATGGTGTTTGTCTTCACAATAATCTTCCCATGATGGGAATATATGCACGTAGTCCCTAACAACATTGAAAGCATTGTCTTTTAAACTGGGAATAAATGGAATGGGGTTCCAATCTGCAGGAATTGACCGTCTCTGCAGTTGGGATAGGTCTTCGGCCGGTGGACTTGCTGTACTTTTTGCTGGAGTGGGATTTTTCTGTGGTACAACTGGTGCTATGGCAAATGAAATAGGTATACCTTTTGCTGGAGTGCAGGTCCTGTGTGGTGAGGCTAGTGGTGTGGCCAGTGAAGTATGGGTACAGTCTGCTAGAGTCGGTCCTACGTTTTGTGTCACAGTTCTATCGAACATGGTAAAGAAGAGCAAGCATATTTTGGATAATAAAATGTTGGTTGCGCAGTGCCCACACATGATGAACCAGAGCGCATTAAGAATGCAACTCCCACTGTCTCGACCATTTCAAAGCGGTTGGATGAAGATCCTACGCCTCCTAACCCTTCTTCTTCCTCGTCTGTAATTCTTCCCATACGTAACACCGCACGGGCCGGCGGACCACCGCCCCACCGCCTGTGTTCCTCCGCCACCCCACCCCCACCAGCGCCGAAGTTTTCTTCGTTCGGCGAGGCCCCACAACCACCCGAGCCCTTGGATCGCACCGCGAACTCCGCGAGCTCAAAATCGATCGACCCAGTTTGAAATTTAGTCATCGTGATTTAACAAGTGTGGAATATAAAAGGGGAAAACCATAAGCATTGGGAGTATAGTGTTGAGCGTGCCATGGCGGATCTGAAGGTGCAAACCGTACAAAGGCAACTTCGCAACCAAGACAAGAAATCAGAGTAAAGCAGTGGCGATCTATTTTCTTGCTGCGATAAATAAGTTGAGCAGATACGAAAGAGTACCACCTCTGGTGCGGCGCCGTGTACGCATCTGGTGAGAATTTGACGGTGCTGCGGTAGCGATGGCTGTCGGCGGCGTGGAAGCAGATCTAGGAGGGTAGACGGTGGCGGCGGGGCGCGGTGGACGAGACGGTCGTAGGAGCGGCGCCGACAAGGTGGACGACGGCGGGGATGAAGCGAGAGGACGGGATGCAAGGATCCCGGTCCGAAGGCGTGGATGAGAGAGGTCGATCTCTTGTAATGGACGGCGGCGGCGGGGTATCAGCTCCGGCATGGTGGAGGAGGACGGCGGTGGATGGGGTGGCGGACGACGACGGACGGAGGAGGGTGGGGGTGGAGAGGGTGTTTTGGCGCCCACGGAGTACGAATGGGGAAAAGGGAGGTAGAGAGGAAGGGGGAGAACCATGTAGTCGTATGCCGCTTGTCTCAAATGCGAGGAAATTTACAAACTTAGCCCCTGCTTCAAATTTCTACTACATCACAGCAACATTAGTCGGTTGGGGATAGGACGGTAATCTCGCATACACCAAATATTTGCCGACGAGAGTTTGTTTTTGGCGCCCATCGTGTATGAATATGAATCGGGGAGGGAGTCAATTTCGGCCGAGGGCACACTGTGTTTTGGCGCCCACCGTATGAATCCGGGTGAGAGGCGGTTACGTCACGCTTGGGTGAAATTACAAACCTACTCCTATCGAAACCTATAGAAATCCAGCAGATAGGCTTTGCGTGGCAGGGATAGGCGGTAGTGATTTCCATCTCGCAGATTTTGGTTTTGGTGATTCGCAACTTTCCCCGCTTCGTTCAAATTTTGCACAAGGCATCGCCATCGTACAACTCAATTCGAATCCCGTTTGTATTCTACTATTTTTTTTTCGAGCGGGATCCATTTTCAATTGGAATTACATTCTATATACATCATTTTTTTACATATATACTTTCAAAAGCACGACAAATAATTCTGCTCCTTTATATGTATAATATGATTTACAAATACAATGATCTCGAAATCTTAAGGTTGAATTCGAAAAAATTTAACCGAATTATGTTCTACTAAAATGTATGGATCAGTAATATCTACATATTAAATAACATAGATGTGCGTGAATTCATATGAGTATGCATGTTTGATAGATCAATTTTGGTTCGAGTATGGATTACATGTATCATCATCTCGAATTCAAATATTTGAATCCCTTTTTGTTCACTCCTTTCACGCCGATCTCTCTCGCATGCATGCTCCTTCAGTAGCCATCACTCTCTTTTCTCCAGCTCACTCGCACGCTCACTTCATGTTTCTCCTATCCTCGCAAACATGGTCTCTCGACGTCTCCCTTGAGAAGTGTCACACTCTCCCTATCATTATACATTACACGATTTTCATTATCTCTCACGTCTCTACTGTTCTCTGGTATCACTCGGTACCTAAGCTTTCTTTTTCACCGCCACACACACAGTCTCCACTGCCTTTCACTTTGTCTTTCTCTCTATGGGATTCTCTCACACACCCTATATGTCTCTACATATGACTCATACCACTAAAATTACTCTCTCTCTCTCTCTCTCTCTCTCTCCTATAGACACAACATTTGTTGCGGTCTCCTTTTCGTCTCCATCCCTGACTGACACCGATCAGACAACCCCAATTACCGTCTCCTCTCTCTCTCACTCTCTCTCTCACAGACACACACACAACTCCTGCTTCCACCCCCCTTCCCGACTACCGTCTCTCTCTCACACACACAAAACTCTCGCTGTCGCACCCCGACTCGTATTTCTCTCACAAGCATTTATCGACTAGCTAGCCTCTAGATAGGTTTATACACCCGCACACTCATGCTTCCACCATCGCATACATGTCGCTCTCTCTCCTCTTGTATCTATGTAGCTTTTTCTTCCCTTCTCGAGACACGCCCTCTCGATCGTGCACACACACACTATCGCCTCATTTTAAGCTGATACCTATCGCACACACACTACTTGTGTCTTTGTCACACATGCACTCCGTCCTCCTCCACTCTCCCTCTCTCTCACACACACATGGGATTTTTGCAACAACTAGCAAGATGCAATGCGTTGCACGGAACATCAAGATGCATTTGTATGAGTAGTTTATCTTGTGGGGGAAAGGATGAACGAGGGAAGACCTTATTTGCAAATGTGGAGAGGGGTGTGGGTATCTTTTTGCAAAATTGCCATAGTTTCCTTCCTATCTGCCAGATATAGATCGAACGGCCTATATTGCAGGATGGCAGGCACACGATCATCATCGACAATGCTTTTTATAAGAGTAGGGATAAAAAATAGAGTTGGTGATGATGGTGGGCCTGCCATCCTGCAATGTAGGTCATCCGATTTATATCTGACGGATAGGAAGGAAAATATGGCAATTTACCCATACTCTTCACCACATTTGCAGATAAGGCCTTCCCTCATTCATCCTTTTCTCCCACGAGATTTTGATGTTCCGTGCAACGCACGGGCATCTTGCTAGTAAGAGTAGAAATTAGACATATACCATTTCTCGAATCTTGAAACCAACAACATGCCTCCCTTATCTCATCAAAACCGTCAAAGGAATATATTTTGAGTGAAACATAACATATTTTTAGTGATATACGTATTTCAAAATTAGACTTTTTTTTCTATCAAATCAGTGAATATGTATTAATCTACTTTGATCTTGTGGCAACGCATTGGCACATTGCTAGTAGTTATTATAATTTTTTGGACACCAGACAAATGGTGGAGTACATATACGAAGAGAAGAGGCGCACGCACGCAGTCGGCCTCTCGCTGTCTTGCACACGTGAGTGTTACGTAAAGGCGATGTTAACAAATAAACCCTAAGACCCTAGGTGCATGATTGCTGCATTAGCGGGTACCGGGTACGTGGTGGAGCACCTTTGTAGGAGTTGATGGCCGGGACCACAGGTGAACGACTTGGAGCGCGGTAGCTCGCCAGTTGCTACAGACCGAGTAACCACGTTTAAAATATCGTTTTTTAGCGGGGTTAAGAGTTCCGATTTTAAATGGCACGTTATAAGTAGTAAGTAGTTTTTAGAACGATTGGTATGGAGCGAAAATGGAATTCATAGTACTACGTACCTCCTTGGCGTATGGTTGTATGGGTTTATGTTACGAGATGTTGAACCTGGTAGTTCTATGGAAAATACTATGGTTTAGATTTAGATGCTGGTTTCGATGAATCGGAAGGAAACCCTTCTTTGATTAAAAAAAAAACTACTACCTCCATTCTGGTTTACTAGTCCCCATCGTACTTTGGGTTAAAGTTTGTCCATGAATTTTACTTGTAAAATGTGAATGGAAAACGAGATTTTGTTATACCCAAACAAAAAATTTGGAGGGAGTGATTGCTCGACACGGACGCGACCTCTCATAGCGCAGCATTGAACCAAAGGCCGCCAAGAGGGCCGCACTCGGCTGCAGTTCGGCCGAGCACGCCTCCTCGCCAAGCGTGCAACCAGCTTAAGACTGCCCCTTTGCCTTCATTGAATCCAGCGGCGTGTCTTGCAACACGTCCTTCCGCGAGCCGACAGGCATTTTAGAACACAAAAAAATGACTAAAATCTAATTAATTTACGCATGGTCTTGACTTGTTGTGCTCGCACTGGTAGCAGGAACTAGTAGAGGTTTTTCTTTATTTAACTCTCCTCACATTTTTTTGGCTTTGAAGTGAATCGTGGTTGTGGACATTATGTTTGAATGTGCAGATATCTGTGAACATGAGTTTGATGTGGAAGTTGGACTTGGAATGTTGGGCTTGCGCGTGAACTATACCGTGTCCAATGCTTCGTCTGTTATTGTTTGGAAAGTAATTGTTGTTATTACATGACCCCAGAAAACATTTTCTGCCACATCAGTAGATGCACAGACATCACAACAGGCATGCTGACTGGATAAACATTTGAACCTAGCTATTATGAAGGAAATTTTGTATTGACAACAGTTTTAGATAGTAGGAGACACCTAGCACCTTTCTGCCTCGCTAGCTTATTTCGCTTCTTCCATCTCTTCTTTGGCTTGGGTGAAGAGATCATCTGATTGCTCTTTTCGCTTCTTCAGAGCTCAGCTACATTCTCAAGGGCTCTTGACGCTTTCTTTAAGCCTTTACTAATGCCACGAGGACACGAACAGTGACGACTCCACGGCTTGTGTGTAATCCAGCATCATCTCGGGAATTTGCACCTTGTGTCTAATCCAAAGCATCATTAGGAACCCGACACCTTGTGTGTAATCCAGCCTCATTTTGGAAACATGATCTCGAGGTTGACCATACTTCCCTCCTTGCAGGAACTGCATCCCGACATGAAGTTACTTCTTTTTTAGATCAATACTCGAGAAACCTAGATCCATTTAGTAGAAGCCGGATAAAATGTAACTCGGAGAAGTGAATCCAAAAGGAAAAGAAATATAAAAACAGACTACACGGTGAGAACACCCACTTCCTACATCAAGTTAAAAACGAAAGCATTAGGACGATTAAGACTCTTCTTATTACACATCGAAGAACACCACGTTTAAGAGAAACAGAAACTACAACATATACACATCGAAGAACACGAGGCTAAACGGAAGTAATTGAAAGGGTGTTACTTACCAAAGCTCGCTTTTCTGTGTTCGGTGCAGCTCCTCTTTAACTTGCCACGCTCCTTGAAGATGTCCCGAATATCCCACGTTTGGTCTTCATTGCTCCTCTGCATGTTCACACTCGTGGTTTTAAAATCTCAACATGGCAAGAAAAATACTACTAGTAATACTCAAGATCTTGTGGGCAACATTAAAGCACTAAATACGCCATGTTAGAGCATCTCCAACAGAATCACAACGCTACGCTTTAAAAAAGCGTTCTGATCTTTGAGATCGAGAAGTAGATACTAGAGTAGAGGATAGTTCTCAGCATAGATAGATACAAAAAAGATAATTCAACTACTCCTCGTCGTCCGACTGCTCCTCGGTGATATCCTCCTCCGACGTCTGACTGTAGGCGTGAAGATATCGATCATCGTCGGACTCCCATGGTGACGCTGCTCCTAGCCTCATGTTGAATTGAGCGTCCGCTTTTCTCCTACGCTTGTCCTCGCGATAGGCGGCTCACTCCGCCCTCCTCTTATCCCTCTCCGCCCTCCTTTGCGTGTAGAACTCGCGCTCGTTGATGATGTCCTGCGGGAAGTGTTGGCACCACAGCGCAATGGCTTCCTCGTCCATCTTGGCGATGCCGAGACGGTGCTCTCGCCTCCGGTTGTCGCGACGATCCTCGTCGGTGCTAAGCCGCGCAGAGGCGCTGAAGCTCCTCGCGCCGCTCCCGTCGGCACGTTGAGGAAGTTCAATGTTCTATGAGGCCACCAGAGGCGCCACGCCGCCGCTGCCGTCAGACGCGGGCGGCCTCGGTGGCGGTGTCGAAATTGCCGAGGCCGAGGCGCATCCCGCGGAACCGGATCTCGGCGGAGAAGCCGCCGGAGGGGCGCGCGCGGACGCCGCGGTATCCCCAAGTTTCCCGGCGACGCGGCGACATGGTGGCGCGGCGGCGGCGAGGCAAAAAAGAGCAGGGAGAGAGCGGTGGCAAGGCACAGAGTGGTGGGAGGGCGTTGGATTTTATAAAGCGCGCCGGACGCCGCACGCCAAAACTAGCGCACGCCCGGCCGCTTTTTCCCGCGCGCGCGCGATCCTTTCCCGACGTCTCTGCTATCTCTACTCTCTTCTCTACGGTTATATTTATTTTATATTTTATATTTAATATTTATCTCTACTTCCTTTACTGTCTACTTTTTTTTCTCTATACTTTTTTCTTGCAATATAGGCCGTCCGATTTATATCCTCGGCAGATAGGAAGGAAACAAATGGGACTTTTGCAAAAGATACCCATACCCCTCTCAGTTGCAAATAAGGCCTTTCCTCGTTCATCCTTTTCTCCCACAAGATAAACTACTCATACAAATGCATCTTGATGCGTGCAACGCATGGGCATCTTGCTAGTTCTAAAAACCTTTTCATCATTTGCCACACTGCTGGTTGCAGATGAAAAACCTACCCAAGCACAGCGTGATACAGGAGGGACGCACAATTACAAGCTGATATTCTGTTGGACAATGGAGGCTATAACCAATTACTTTTACGGGAACAATAGCACCCAGGAAAATTGAAGGGTAGGTATGAACAAAATTGGAACTGCGCATGTACTGCTAAGTGATTCTATACACACATTACCAATCGAGGATGAGAACGATGGTCGCGGCGGCCTCTGTGAGTCATGGTCGGCAACGGGAGTCAGTTCATTGTCCATGATGGTGGTACTTCTGCGCTTGGCGTCGGCTTCCGGGAAGCAGATCCGAGACCGTGGAAGACGATGTCGGGGAAGAGGCTCCGTCTACGACGACGACGGTGGACTGGCTCCAAGGTCTGGCGTCACGAGGTCGCCGATGAGGCAGATCTTGACTGCGGTGGACGAGTGCGCCGATGTAAAGGGAGGAGCACGAAGGCTGCGGTGCCGTGGAGAAGTCTATTTTGCGGTGGGGATAGAAAATGGGGAGTATTCAGGTGTACTACTCGGGTGCCGGGTGGGGCTGCTGGGTAGGGTGAACCTGAGTTACGAAAACAGCCCCTACCAAGCATCGTCGTAGGCCTATTCAAGGCTATGATGGTAACTTCCCATCGCTCGAATCAGGGTCGCGGGAGATTTTCCGCCGACCTCAAAATTTTGTGACACCGACTCCCGTGTGGCGTGTTGAGTGATTCGGCTAACCAACTAGCGAGTAGTAGTAGTAAACTCTGCATATTAGGTTTGACCAAGTCAAACTTCCTAAAGTTTGACCAAGTTTATATAAAAATATAAACATTTACCATAACAAATATGTATGATGTGGAAGTACATTCAATAATGAATCTAATGGTATTAATTTGTTATTGTATATGTTAATATTTTTTGTTATAAGCTTTCTGAGAGTTTACAAAACTTGACTTTGACCAATGCTAATACGCAGACTTAAATAAAAACGGAGGGAGTACACATTTGTTTTCTTAGTTTGTAGTGAACTAATAATTTGTTGAAATTGTGAAATAAATATATTAGGCTATTGACTTCGAATGTAATGGTCTATACAATTCAATAGTTACAATCATTGTCGAATCCCAAGATGTATACAAGGTCTATAGTACTTCACAACATGCTCAAACTCACATAATCCCAGTCAAATGAGAATCTAAATGCATTTCATAGTTATTACTTTGTAGGATGCAACAAAACAACCAAATCTCTTCATCAGCCATTATTGAAGCAACATTTTGACATATCCCATTGTGTGAATGAAACGCAAGAGAGAGCTTTTGAAGATGGAGCAGATAGGGCGGGAAAGATTGTATGTATGTGGACGAGAGAGTAGGAGACAAACCTAACGAGACACACACACACACACACAGAGAGAGAGAGAGAGAGAGAGAGAGAGAGAGAGAGAGAAAGAGAGAGGAAGAAGTTAGGTCTGTGAGAAAGATGGAGACATGTAATATACGTGATTCTCAGATAATGTGGAAGGAGAAGAGACAACATGTTTGATGAGAGAGCTGGAAAAACATGGACGAGAGGGGAAGGATCTCATGGGTTGAGGGATTGACAATTTTGTGCAGGGGAGAGAGGGATTGGTAATTTTATGCAAGAGAGAGAGAGGGTGGGGGAGGAGTCAGTCAGCCGTCGTCACATCACCCTGCTTCCAAATGACCCCGCATTCTCTAGCACGGTGTGGTCGCCGTCTTCGATATGCTCGATGCCCTCTTTGAAGATTGAGGTGTTGTGCATGTTGGGGTGCAAAGAAGCACAAGCGAGAGTGGTCGCCGTATAACCTTGGATGGGGATGAATTGTGTGCCTGGGGGAGTGTGTGTGTGTGTGTGTGTGTGTGTGTGTTGTGCTACGTGCGTGTGTGCGTGTGTGTGTGTGCGCGCGCGCATGTGCGCGCGTGCGTGTGTGTGTGTGTCAGATATTGAGCGAAAACAAACCTAAGGAGAGAAATGGGTATTCACGAAGAGATTGCGCGGGCCTTGAGGTGGGCAGGGGCCGAGTGAGGGTGTCAAAATGTGCGCGTTGATGCATATGTTGCATGCGATCGTGCGAGGGACGGATTTAATCGAGAGAGATGGCTGTTGTGTTACGGATGCTCCTCTCTCTCTCTCCCTCTCTCTCTCTCTCTCACACACACACAAGTAAACTAGAAGACCGTTCTCTCATGTATACACAACGTATCGACATCTGTCTATGTCTCACTCATGCATGATCGTTTGCACATTCACACCTCTCTATGTGTGTATCACACGCACACCGTCTCCATATTACCCTTCCGCCACAACAGACATATGGACACATACACACGTTCTCTCTCAGTCACACACACAAAATAAGTATTAAAAAAAACTAGGGCGCACCTAAAACGTCCAAATCCAAATAAACACAAACTGGAGCTAAATTCAAATATATGGAAATATTGCAGCATCAAGAACTTTCCCAGGAAAAAAAGTTGAGTAATATTCGAGGATTGTTTTCACACACACAAAAAGGTTTGGTGGATGTCCTTCGAGCGCGACACGGTGACGCACCGTTCGATCGACCGCGTGGCCGCGGTTCACGCGCTTGCACAGGATTCCGTATCATGGCTGTGGTACTAACTTCAAAAAAAGCGCTGCCTAAGTCTAATGTTTACGTGTACTAGTACGGTTTTCTTTTAAGTTTGACCAACCTCATATAAAACTAAACTAAGCTCCCATATGCGCACTCATCAATATGCCGCCGCCGCCGTTGCGCATGTCGGCGCTCACCGCTTCGCCAACAATTTCGCCCATCACCGCCGTGTCGCCGCCATCCCTGTGCCATGAAGCCAAGGCTCGCCCGCTCACGTCGTTCGTAGTCCCTCCTCGCCATGCCGCCATGCCAAGCACGCGAAAGCAGCTGGAGGTGCCGCGCGTCTATGCACGTAGCGGACGAAGAGGAGGACGAGCGCTGCGTTTCAGCACGCCGGGCGAGGAGGAACTAGCGTGTCATTGTCGCCTCTCCCCGCTGAGGAGGCGCGCGCGATGGTGGCTGTCACGGCGGAAGCTGGTCAAGGCCGAGCCCGCAAACCGGTGCGGACGTGGAATCTACCTTCGAGACCTTGAATGCCACGTGGATCCCGCAATCAAGGAGCAATTTGGGTCGATCGACTCATGTGAGCCGTTTGATGCAACATGGATGGCTAGAAGGGCTTCTTCCACCTCTTCTGCCGTCTTCTTCCTTCGCTCGTCGAACTTCTTTCACAAATCAATCGACCCAAATTATACTACTAGTACGTAACGTATTAAGTACAATGGGAACACGAAGGTACGAGCAAGAGTACCAACTGCAAGAAGAACAATAGTAAGACATAGTACTAGTACTACTCTACGTACTAAACAGTTCAAATAACGAGAAAGAACATAAACATAGTTCTGCCGGGCCTCAAAGACAACACACCCTTGAAAATAAACTAAGCAACTAGTCAGCTTGACACCGCAGAGAACCGGCATGAGTGACGGCATCGCCACCTACTCGAGTCCGAGTCCACGTCCTCGACTTCGTCCTCGTCCCTCTTCCTCTTCCTCTTCGCCGACGCTTCTTTGCTTGAACTGGACACTAGGCTCTGCTTCTTCATCCAACCGATGTAGATATTTAAACAAAGGTAGGCATCCATTGCTGCGTACAGGATGTGGTCTTCATCTAATGTCTTCGACTCCCATGCATGATGAAACTCGTGATGAGGTTGCTTCAGTTTAGCGTACGAAGGATCAATCATGGCTGCTGCTAGTGTCAGCATTGAAGGTTGAGAGGAGGACACCAGGCTTGCCTTCTGGAGATCGAAGGGCTGTCCTACAACGAGACCTATCCGATGCAGGACTTCTTTGTCGTTCTTAAAGCCTACAATAACGAATTTCACTCTTTTGTCCTTGAGGAAGTTCTTAAAATCCTGGCACTCAACGTTGGCATGGCATATGTGGTAGACCAAGCAAACGTTATGTACGCAAACCTGGATCACGGCGGGCTTCTTCCTCTCTTCGCCCTTAGATCCTTCTCTCGCCCCAGACTGTGGTGTACTCAACATCTAGCCCTCGCGACCCACTCATCTGTTGAACTGTTGAACATGCGTAGGAAGCGAGCAAGCCATGCTTTCACCGTCATGATCCACATGTGTAGATGACGATGAACTGATCGCCGGTGATGGCTCTAACCTGGTACTCAGCGGCGACCATGGAGATTTGGGAAGGCCATGGATTTTGGAGGAGGGTTAGGAGAAGTTGAACTGTTGTACCCCGCAAAAACTGGGAGCGAACTAATGTGAAAGGACGGACGATCGGGAGCAAACTGTTGTGAGGTAGAAGACGGGACGATTAGGGTGTGCGAACGGCGTGGGGTTGCCGGGCTTGCCGGTGGATAAACGGTCAGAAGCCCCCAAAGAGTTCTCGAGAACTATGCGGGACCCACTAGATGTCATGTCTACTAGTCCCATATCGTAGGCCTGACGGTATAGCTTCTGCCTGTTCGCACGCCATGCCGGCACATGGATGTAACTTCACTTAATTCCGTCAACCGTCGCGCCTCCCACGACCTTCGCTTTCCTCGCATGGTCGCGCCCTTTGAGACTTCGACCGCTAAAAATGAGCAATTTTTTGCCTACTCCGCAAGCATGATACCCCTCTGGTCCTTTTTACTCCCGTCAACCGCTTGCAAAGTGTTTGACCAAATATATAATTTTTAAACACCACCTTATATTAGTTAACCAGCCACACCAAGACACTCATTCGATACAATATTCACCACACAGTATGTACATTATTTACAAGAATACCATCTAATCTATTGTCAAAGCTATACTTAGCGATTAAGTGTGCCACCTTATTGGCGAACGGCTAATCTTTGACAATTGAAGATTGTTGATCAACTTCGAGATGCTCAACGCTTTCATCTTCGTGTCACGCATAGCGTATATGTCATAGTCCCCCGATGCAAGAGACGCTACCACAAAAGCGCAATCAGTCTCTAAAATTATAGATTATGAAGAGAAATACCTATGTAGAGACCGACAATGCAAGCCCTAAGCTCCGCTTCCTCCATGCTTTGACAGGCATCAATGAAATCCCACAACCAAATTTATACTAAAAATATCAATATCTACAACACTGATTATAATGAGTATAAGAACTACGTTTTATAATGAGTGTAAAAATATTGATTTGACATTGTGAATGTTGATACTCCCTCCGTCTAGGTGAGTAAGTCATCTTAGGCTGTGCACCGTGACCAAGGAGGAGGGAAAACGAGAGACATTAATGTTTATTTGCTAATTAAATATTATTGCATGCAATGAACTAACCATTGCATGTCATGTTTGATAGTCTCGTGTCATTAAAGCATGCACACCCTCATCTCTTATTGGTTGATATGTCAAGAAACAAGAAACGAGGGAGAAGTTAATGCACCGCGCCTACGTGTTTTGGGATTATTTGGTTTTCGTAAGATGACTTACACACCTAGCTATTAGAGTACCACTACCTCCCTTCTAGTTTAAAGGGCTCGACTCTAAAATTCCACCTACTCTTAGCAAGATAGTAGAGGCGGTGGAATAGTTTTTGAAGTCTGCAAAAGTACTCAACTAATGCTGTCGTTCTTCACAAAAAAATGTGTTTACCGATGCATGCATGAACACTAGTTAGTCTAACTCCCCTCTCTTCTTTAATTCTTTGCCACATCAGCTTGTTTGCTATTCCCGTGTACCAGCTAAGATACCACCATGATGGCCAACCTTAATCATCGCATGCAATAATTTAGTGCACCTTGAAATATGAACATGTGTGGGGCGTGTATGTTTTTTATGACTTGAGACTATACCTAGCCCAGCATGCAAGATGACTTATTATGCACCGTTCCCCATACCTGCAGGAAGCCCGTTCGTCTCCAAATCTTTTCCTCTCCATGTGTGGAAATAATATGCCTGCTGTCGGTGTCAAAACCGGCGGATCTCGGGTAGGGGGTCCCGAACTGTGCGTCTAGGCGGATGGTAACAGGAGACAAGGGACACGATGTTTTTACCCAGGTTCGGGCCCTCTCGATGGAGGTAATACCCTACTCCCGCTTGATTAATATTGATGATATGGGTAGTACAAGAGTAGATCTACCAGGAGATCAAGGAGGCTAAACCCTAGAAGCTAGCCTATGGTATGATTGTTGTTCGTCCCCACGGACTAAAAACCCTCCGGTTTATATAGACACCGGATAGGTTAGGGTTACACAGAGTCGGTTACAATGGTAGGAGATCTACATATCCGTATCGCCAAGCTTGCCTTCCACGCCAAGGAAAGTCCCATCCGGACACGGGACGGAGTCTTCAATCTTGTATCTTCATAGTCTTGGAGTCCGCCGTGATGATAGTTCGCTATCCGGACACCCCTAGTCCAGACTCCCTCAAGAGTCTCTGAACCAGGCTTCAATGACGACGAGTCCGGCGCGTTGATTGTCTTCGGCATTGCGAGGCGGTTTCCTCCTCCGAATACTTCATAGAAGGTTTTAAACACAAGGATAGTGTCCGGCTCTGCAAAACAAGTTCCACATACCATCGTAGAGAGAATAACTTTTTGCACATATCTGTTGACGTATTCCGCGGCGTGACATCACACCACGGCCAGGCCTTTATATGAATCGTTTTTTACTGTTCCACCTCAACGCATTTAGCGAGGAGGTTTCCCTGGCACGTCTTATCAAAGCATAGATCGTGCCCCCTTATTCCGGGATTCCCATCAATACGGACGTGGGTAACCCAACTGTGCCCGTTGGCACGCCTCCTCTATCAAAGGCGAGTCCTAATCGACCACGGGGAGGGCTCGTGGTATTCAACCTCTTTATAATGGGACCAAGGCCCTCTTCTTCTTTACACCCTCCATCGAGTTCGCCTCGCGCTTCGATTTCTAACACCCAAAGCTTCAGATTTAGGCACTTCGGACCCTCGACGATGTCCGGCTCCGACCAGCACGGCCGATGGATGTGTTCTTCCGTCACAGAAGAAGATGTGCTAAAGCTGCGAGACGCCAGGTATCTAACCGGCAAGATTTCGCATAGGCTGCCTGCTCTAGGGCAGGTCATTCCCACTCCTGAGCCCGGCTAGAACGTGGTGTTCGTGTCTCACTTCCTTCAGGGTTTAGGCTTCCCGACGGATCCCTTTGTGCGGGGGCTCATGTTTTATTATGGGCTGGATTTCCATGACTTGAATCCGAGTCCATCCTCCATATCTCGTCATTCATTGTCGTATGTGAGGCCTTCCTCCATATTACCCTCAGTTTGGATTGTGGCTCAAGACCTTCAAGGTGGAGCCAAAGATGATCGAGGGGCAGCAAGCAGAGTGCAGAGGGGCGGTCATAAGCAAATGTGCTGATGCTCCGTGGCCCGAGGGCTCTTTTCAAGAGGAGCTTGGTTTGTGGCAACGGGAGTGGTTTTATATCACTGCTCCTAGGGGCACCAAATGGGTGGCGCTTCCCGCCTTCCGCTCAGGTCCACCACAGCTGGCGTCATGGGTCAACAAGGGCTCGGCTGGGGGCCGTCAAGGACGTCCCTTTGTTGCAGGGCCGTATTCGAGACCTCCAAGAAAGAGAGATCAATCTGGTTGCGATGGCGCAGGTTATGTTAATTGGCGCCTTCTGCCTGCAAGCGCCGCCTCCGCCTGTGGGAATTTAATCCGAGGGACCACGAGCTCTCAAAATTTTATGGGTACGACGCCTGTGGAGATGTATAAACTGTTCTTTGGATCACAAGAGAAGTGTCCGGACTGACCGAGGACGCAGGACTAAGCTGCAATCGCCAGATACTCAAGTAAGTAGTCCTCAGAACCGGACAGGCTGTTCATTCATTTATCATATACATGCCCTTTAAAGGAGCCGTTTCTTGAACAGGAGTGGTAAGCCAAGGCAAAGTTAATAAGGTGCCCGGCTCCCCTCCCAGAGAACACGCCGGATCCCATGCTGGCCAAGATGTTGACGGCCGCGCCTTTTAAAGAAGGCGAGGGGAGCGGGGAAGCAACTGCCTCCACGAAGGAGGCCTTTGAGGAGGGAGCGATCAAAAGTCCCACCCTCCAAGGAGAGAAGAGGACCGCTTCGAAAGATCTGGAGGTCAAGGCCTCGAAGAGGGGAAAGAAATCTTCGTCAGAGAGTCCGGCGCTGGGAAGTACCCCAGCCGCCTTGCTTCCCCAAGGATCAGCCCTCCAAATGAGAGCCGTAAGTAAAAAGGAAGGGGTTTTGTAAGTAAGGAACATCCCTGTATTTATTTACGAAGATAACCGAAATTGTACCTTGTAGTTCGGATCTCAGCCCTTCTCGTGAGCTCGTCTTGAGGATCTTCTTCCGGATATGATGGAGAGCGAACGCCTCCACTGTCGCACCCTCATGCGAGGCGGACGACCACGAGGTGTCATCGCGGAGGGTTCCCCCAAGTCCGGCGGGGCGGAAGGTCCGCGCCAAGTGGTGTGCGGTCGGAGGAGTGAAGGATCTGCTCGGGCGAAGCGGTTATCTCGTGAGGACCACCGTGTGCTAATGGGTACGGTGATTGAAAGAATTGCATCCGCGGAGAGCGGATTGCATGAAGCCGTCAGAAGCTTACTGACGGGGTTCGAGGTACACAAAAAGGATGTACCTTCTAACAGTTATGCATATAGAATGCGCCCTATATAGATAGTAGCCCCTGAGACTCGGTATGTTGTCAAAATTGACAACGTGCCGGGGATCAAAATCTCAGTTATAACATATCGCCGCTCCTAAATAGGTGACGGGGCGTCCGGTGGCCAGCCGGACTGATGAATATGCCGAACTAAAGCGGCAATTTGACGAGGCGGATGCGGACATCGCGCTGGTCAATAAACGGTTTGACGAGTCACAAGGTATGCGACTTCTACGCGGACACACGGTAAGGGAGCTTGACGCCCATGCCTTACTACGTGTATGCTTAATGCAGATGGTGCCGCTTGCTGTGGAGGAGCTATGGGCGGAACTCGCCGAGCGAAAGAGCAAGCCGGAAATAGTAATGCGGCGCTTTAAGGGCGGCCAAGAGCTAGAAGCCGAACGGGCTGCTCACCGCCAAGAAGAGGAAATGGCCGATATGGCGGAAAGTTGAAGAATACGACCGATCGCTGCGAGGTTCTTGAAAAAGAACGTCAAGCGGAGCAAGAGGGCCTGAAAAAGGCCGCCGCCGAATCCAAGGATGCCCGTTCGGCTTTGAGAGCTGCCAAGGAGGAGCTGAGTCAGGCCGGGGCTATTGCGGCTGGAAAACCATTTTCTGCTGCGGAAGAAATATACGGATCCAAAGTATGCTCAGTTGGACAAGTTGTGGAGTTCGGAGGATGCTTATCTGGACTTAGCGGCGAAGCGCCATGGACGCGATTGAGCACTTCCGAGGCCGTAAGGGCACGAAGGGAAGAGCTATATTGGTCGCAATTCCATAGTCTGGAGCGTCCTCTTCCGTTGACCGATCGGTTGGCCGAATGGGCCGAGCTGAATCGATTATCCGGACTTGCCATGAAGCATGTCATGACTCATTTGTGGCCGGGCGGACCCCAGCCGAAGAGTTATTTTGGTTTAGTGCAGCAGCTCCTTAGTGCGGTACCGCGTATCGACGCAATGAAGCGGTCGACGTGTATTGAGGGAGCGTGGATGGCTCTGGCCCGTTTCAAGACATACTGGCCACCGATGTTGCATCCCAAGATTCGTACAGAAGCCGAGTACCTGCCGAGCACTACTTTTTGGAAGTCCTGCAGGGCGCTCGTTTAATAGAGATGCAGTGCTCGAAGGATGTTATGTTTAAATGACATGTATGATTTGTGAAAACAATGTTTCAATAGAATATAAGAGCTTTTTATACTTGTGCGTTCAAGTAGTAAACTACTCCTGTCGGCCGCTTATGTATATGTATATATAACCTGAAAGATGGCAGTCCTTGGTTTCAGCCCCCACGCACATAGTGCGGGGTGTTTACAAAGAAGGCGCTTTTTCACACTTAATCCAACGTCTTGGTCCTGTTAAGGAGGTGGTAGCGTAGCAAACTAGGCAACCGGACTATAATGCTTTATCACTTTCACTTAGCCATAGGAGTTCAAGGGTGGGGCTACTATATAGCCCACAGGGCACCGCACTCTCCGAATTGGGTGCGTATGTGCCTGACCGAAAACCGTCCTTCGTTAATGCGGAGGAATTCTAAACATTCCGGTGAGTCATCGAGTGGTTGACCAGTCTCGCTATATCATGATCAGTTTCGCTTTCTCTCGAGGTGCTCGTCCGGCCGAACCGGGGCACAATCGGAGTAGTTCTCCGGGTGCCACGTTAGCCAATAGAGCGGAACGTAAGGCAGCAAAACACAGGAGCTGGGCAAACCCAACATTTGACCAAAGACATGATTCGGAGCTGATGCATATAAGGCCTAACTCGAGACGCCGAACACTCCCTAAGGTATTCGGTCTTTATAAAACAGTGCAATAATGCCCTAAGCCCCCGTGTCCGTGCACGCCGCAAAAATTCTGGTGCGGCCAATGCCAAACGCCACCTCCTCCTCGGTTATAGTAAGAAACCGGGGATGTATATCAACAAGAGACAGTAAAAAAGGTTTACGCAGGTCTTAATCTGAAAGAATCCTTGCAACGGGTCCCTCGCACGTCTGCTTTGTGTCTCCGTTGTGCCGTATCCTGGACGGGTGTAGCACGTTGTTCATTTGTAAAAGAGAGGAACTTAGTTAAAAAGAAAAAGGATCGTGCAAAAGATGTACTTTATATTAAATAAAAAGAGTACGATTCGAAGAAGTGAATAAAATTGAGCTTTATTGTCTCTTGTTGTACATGCATGCAACCCCTTGTATGGGGGTATGCCGCTAGTAGGCGCCGGACTCGTCTAGCCGTGTCTGGGGTTTGAATGACCTATTCAGGTTCTTTGACTAGTGGAGCCGGATAGGTGTGGGGCTGTCAAGGCAGTCTCACGTTCTTCCGTGCTCGAGTAACACTTAATACTCCCTTTTAATGAGATGATGCCGCGTGGACCGGGCATTTTAAGTGTTAGAGATGCATAATGCAGTATTGCGTTAAAGCGGGCGAAAGCTTCACATCCCAATAGTGCTTGATGGCTACTTTTAATTGGGGTGACATGGAAGACTAACTTTTCGCGACGGAAGTTGTCGGATGAACCGAACACAACTTGTAGCAGTAGGGAGCCTGTACAATAGGCATATGGGCCTGGCATTACCCCTTAAAAGGAGGTGTTGCTATGGCGAATTTTGGTTGGGTCTATCCCCATCCTGCGGATTGTGTCCTGATATATCAGGTTTATGTCACTGCCGCCATCCATGAGGACTTGTGTAAATTGGAACTGGCCGATTATAGGATCCAATATCAAGGCAGTCCATCCTGCGTTCCGGATACTTTCGGGGTAGTCCTGATGGTCGAAGGTGATTGGTTTTGACAACCAGTGTTGGTACTCCGCTAGGGTATTATGTGCGGCGCGCGTCTTAATGGGCCTCACTCTGTTTTTTTCCTTTTATCACGTGAAGTGATTTTACTGTTTTAACTTCTTGTGGGAAATTCTTTTGTTTTCTGGGGCTCTGCTGGTGGTGCTCGTCATCATCTTCACTTGGTGTGTCGAGCCCCTTGTGTTTGGTGTTGAGTCTGCCGGACTGTTTGAAGACCCAACAATTTCTGTGGGTATGGTTTGCAGGCCTCCCGGGAGTACTGTGGATTTGACATATCTTGTCGAAGATTTTGTTTAAGTTGGATAGCTCATCGCTATTGTCCTTAAGGGGCAGTTTTTTATTGTTCTGCCGTGAGCTTTCGAATCCGGCGTTGACTGCCGCGCTCTTTGGACCATTCCCTTTAATCCGGCGCTGGTCCTTGTTGCGCCGTGGTTTCGCTTTCCATCCCCGACTTTGGATGTACTTGGGTCATTTGGTGCTGCATCTTGCTAGCCAGCTATCCTCTCCCGCGCAAAAGCGGGTCATGAGGCTTGTTAATGCGGCCATTGTTCTTGGTTTTTCTTGGCCGAGGTGTCTGGCGAGCCATTCGTCTCGGACGTTGTGTTTGAAGGCTGCTAAGGCTTCGGCGTCGTGCAATCGACTATTTGGTTCTTTTTAGTAAGGAACCTGTTCGAATTCTGGGCTGACTCTCCGGCTATTGAGTTATGTGACTTAGATCGCTCAGATCCGGAGGGCGGACATAGGTCCCCGAAAATTTGCCCTAAACGCATCCTCGAGCTCTTCCCAGCTTCCAATGGTATTTTCGGGGGGCTTTTAAGCCAATGCCGAGCTGGCCCTGTGAGGTTGAGGGGTAAGTATTTTATGGCGTGGAGATCATCTCCTCTAGCCATGTGTATGTGGAGGATGTAATCCTCAATCCGCACTGTGGTCTGTTGTTCCGTCGTATGCCTCTATGTTTACAGGTTTGAATCCACTGAAATTCATGATCCAAAGACCTCATCGGTGAAACATAGGGGATGTGCGGCGCTCTGTATTTGGGTGTGCCGTGATGCTCGGATATTTGGCGTGTTGCGTTGCTTTGAAGAGCTTGCTTTCTCGGCCCATAGACGGACCTAATCGGGCCATCCTTTTGATGTGAATCCTTATGCGGATCGCGTCGGCTTGTGTGCGGCGCCATTTGCCGCTCTCTTTTTGCCGTGGGGTCGTCCATCCGACCGGGTGGCCTTCTTACTTTTTGATTGTGGGGGCTCTATGGCCTCCTCATCAAATTCGGGCAGTAGTTCTCTTTGGGTAGCTCTTTGTTCGGCGACTGTCGCCGTATTTGTCTGTGGTGTTGAATACTCTGCTCCATCTGATTCTGAGTGCATCTTCCGCTGTTTTGAGCTTCCGCTTCTGCTTTTTCAGGCTACGCGCAGCGGCGACGAGCCTTTTGTGGAGGTTATTCTGCTCCAACAATTTGTTCGGCATCGACGCCTGCATCGTTGTCTTCGCCGGGACGTGTTGTTTATCCAAGTTGTCTTGTTCGGACGATTGCTCGATAGCATGTTAAATGCGTCCACCGGTTCGCCCTGCTCTATGGTTGGGTCTTTGTTGAGGCGGGACTTGGTTCGGCGTTTACGCTGCCGCTTTGACTGCTTTTCGAGGATTTATCCTTCAGAGCGTCCCGTTGTTCCTCGTCTTCATTTCCTTTAGGTGTATCCACCATGTATACATCGTGGGATGAGGTGGTTGTCCAGCATCCTATAGGCGCTGGTTCATGGTTGTCTCCTAGATCGTCGTCCATACCGTCGATGTCTTTGGAGTCGAAATCGAGCACGTCGTGTAAGCTTTCGACAGTGGCTACGAAGTGGGTGGTGGGTGGGCGTTGAATTTCTTCGTCGTCCGCGTCCCAACCTTCCTGACCGTAGTCCGGCCATGGCTCTCCGGATAAAGAGAGAGACTTTAGTGAATTCAGGATGTCGCCAAAGGGCGAGTGCTGAAAGATGTCCGCGACAGTGAACTCCATGACCGGCGCCCGATCGGATTCGATTGGCGGGGCGCGGAGGGTTCGGAGTCCGGAGAGGAGTCCGGCTCTTGGGAGTCATGGTCTTCACAAAGGACAGGGATTGTGTTCGGCTTAATCGCCGTAGAGATTTCAGCCCCCGAGGTGGTGTCCAACCAACCATCCTCGATCGGCGAGATCGGCTCCGAATCAATGTTCGGAGTGGACACTAGTGCGTACCTCCGTGACAATCGCTCGGGCGGCAGAGTTAGATCATGCCCATCGAGACTATGCGGCGCGCTTGGCTGTGGCTCGAATCCGTCGAAGATCAAGTCTCCACGGATGTCGCCAGATAATTCAAGCTTTCCAAATCTGACTCGATGGCCAGGCGTGGCTTTCGATCTGCTCCAGATGGCCAAGCGAATTGGCCTGCAGTGCAAAGCCGCCGAATGCGAAGATCTGTCTGGGGAGAAAAGTCTCACCCTGGACCGCGTCGTCGTTGATGATCGAAGGAGCCATCGGGCCTATCGGTGACGACACAGAGGAACTCTCAATGAAAGCACCAATGTCGGTGTCAAAACCGCAGATCTCGGTAGGGGTCCCGAATCTGTGCGTCTAGGCGGATGGTAACAGGAGACAAGGGACACGATGTTTTACCCAGGTTCGGCTCTCTCGATGGAGGTAATACCCTACTCCGCTTGATTAATATTGATGATATGGGTAGTACAAGAGTAGATCTACCACGAGATCAAGGAGGCTAAACCCTAGAAGCTAGCCTATGATATGATTGTTGTTCGTCCCCACGGACTAAAAACCCTCCAGCTTTATATAGACACCGGATAGGTTAGGGTTACATAGAGTCGGTTACAATGGTAGGAGATCTACATATCCGTATCACCAAGCTTGCCTTCCACGCCAAGGAAAGTCCCATCCGGACACGGGACGAAGTCTTCAATCTTGTATCTTCATAGTCTTGGAGTCCGGCCGTGATGATAGTTCAGCTATCCGGACACCCCCTAGTCCAGGACTCCCTCACCTGCCAAACTCTCCTTCTCCCTCCGGCGGTCCCACCACTCCACCCTGTGTGAAATTTTTTGCATGCATGACTCTCCTCCCCCCATGCTCATCCAATCCGTTGTGACCAGCAATATTTCCACCCCTTCGCTCCCCTGTAATTTACTCCAACAAATATGCCCACGTAGCTTTTACTTAACTTCAGGTGCATTGGGTCACTGACATACGGGCCCAGCGGTGTCTTGGCCCACATGTCGCTGGCAACCGGACCTGCGCATTAAGTCGATCTGAATCAGTCCATATCTTACGCAGGTGTGCCATTGCTCGCTATAAATACTGCGCCTCCCACGACATCGCTATCTCCTCCCCCTCACGTTCACGCTCATCGCTATATCCTCCCCCTCCCTCTCACATCGACCACCATGGCATCTCCCCTCCCAAGCCCTAGGAGCCCCTCGCTGCACCGCACAGACGGTCACGCGTCGCCTTTCCGTTCCTCGCCACCACTAGTCTAGGAGGACGCGCCGGTGTTCCGCTCCTCGCCGCTACGCGATGCGTCGCCGTTCCGTTCCTCGCCGCCACTAGTCGAGGAGGACGCGTCGACATTTTGCTCTTCGCCGCGACGCGACGCGTCACCGTTCGGTTCCTCGCCACCACTAGTCGAGGAGGACGCGTCGGTGTTCCGCTCCTCGCCGCGACGCGTCGAGGTGGACGCGTCGGCGTTCTCAATCTCACCGGCACGCGCGTCGGAGGATGCGTCGGCTCCCCGCTACGAGGAGAATGCCGCGCCGCCCGCTGAGCCCCCCAGCCTTGAGGAGCTTTGGAAAGAAATGGATGTCGCCTTGTGGGAGGCTTTGCCTCCAATGAGCGCCCGTAATAGAGGCGGAGAAGAAGGCCGAGGAAGAGAAGCGCACTGCGCAACAAGCTTTCTGGGAGATCTATGTCGCGTCCGAGAGAGTCAAGCAATTGGTTCTTTGGCGTAAGGCTCGTCACGAGGGCCATGAGGGTGGCGGAGGACGCCTGCGTCCGGCATACGAGTGCAGTCAGGCCCAAGCGCCTCATCTACGCTTGGTGGTACGTGGACCGGGTGCATGCTTCTAGCCAGGAGGAGTACCTGTTGGCGCCGGATCACCACACCGGTGAGATCACTCTCGCCCGCCGGCAAGCCGCCAATCCTCACCTCGCGAGTTGCGAGGCTGAGGAAGAGGCGTTATGTTTCGGCTACTGGAAACGGCTGCACACCGGGGCACTCGTGGCGTATACCGCAAGCGCTTCTGCGAGCGCCGTGGCTTTAGGAGGAGTATAATTTTGTTTCGTAAGGCGATCTCATTAGTTTTGGGACGCAAATGATAAATCCCGAGCGTTCAGGAATTTTAAGCGTCCTTAATTAAGTATGTAAAAGGGAAAGTTTGGAAGCGTTGTGTATTATTACGCATTTTGCAAATGCGTGCATATAGCACAAACTTTACTATATACTATCGGACTACGCCTCTCTCGATATATGCTTGCAGATGTACTACTCCCTCCGTCGGTCAATAAGTCATCTTTGGTTGTGCACAGTGACCAAGAAGGAGGGAAGACTTGTACACCTAGACGGAGGGAGTACTACTATTACTTATGTAATGCAAATGCACGTTTGAACATTACGATGCGGTTTTTGTAAAAGTGGAAAAACAACACTAGTCAAGCTTGTGAAACAAATCAATGCAAAACAAATGCAAAAATGCTCATTTGATTGTTTACTTTTAGCTTCCTTCTCTGTGGTTATTTCTCTGTGCACCGTGACCAAGGAAGAGGAGAAAACGAGAAAGTTAATGTTTATTTTCTAATTAATAGTATTGCATGCAATGAACTAACCACTGCATGTCGTGTTTGATATCTCAAGTCATTAAAAGCATGCACACTCTTTATCTCTTATTGGTTGATATGTCAAGAAACAAGAAACGAGGTAGAAGTTAATGCACCGCGCCTAAGTGTTTTCGGATTATTTGGTTTTCGTAAGATGACTTACACACCTAGATGCACCGCGCCTAAGTGTTTTGAGTAATATTTTATCAGTTAAATCTTTGGTCAAAATTTAGCACAAATTACAATGGTGAGGAATAAACCAGGACAAAGTAGTAGTTTAGAAGCCCAAATAAATGAGTGAGGCGCCTTATTGTTACTCTCCACTGTGACTAGTCTTGTGGGAAAAAGTCGGGAAGCCGCCAAAAGAACTGGCCCTAGGAGTAGTAGCTAGGGATCGGCGTCGGAGATGAACCGGAGAAAGTAAATGCGAGAGATGAAATGCAAAAAGACGGAGGGATGTGATGGTTGCTTGTCCGCTTATTTTACCGTGCCATTTATTACCGGGAGTGGTTGGGTTTTGTGATATGACGGCTTTTATCACGCGCCACGAAGCGGGGTGAGAGGTGAGACTCCGTGAAGCGCCGCCCTCTACACTTGTACTACATCGGTCGTGGTTTATTAGTCCCCCATTGAATTTGGATCAAGATTTAATCGACAAAATGTTAGTGCATGTCAACAAAAACTATATCGTTGGATTCAGATTTGAACATAGTTTTGAATGATATAATTTTAGGTGACATGCATCAGTATTTATCGTACTATATATAATGTTAGTTCAATTTTTGGTCGTACTAATCTGTAGTAGTAAGGTGCCCGTATGCTGCATCGAAGAGTGAAATGCATTGATCGGGGAGTTGTTTATTTTGACAAAGGATGTGGGGGTCATCTCATGTGTATGGGTATCGATAGGTTTCTTCGGATATTATCTCATCTCTAGAGCTCACAAACATCCGGGTGAAATAGATAAAAAGGTATCTTTTGCAAACAAAAGCGTTCAACTGTTCAACCTGCATCCAAAACTTGTGAAGAAATAACACTTATTGTGCTTTGCAAGAAATGATCTTTAAGAATTAGTTTTTGAGTATCGATTGTTATACATGTTGGCTACAGATGACATGACACTTTTTTATAGTCAATAGTTGGCTATACTATTAAGTAATATTAACCATGCCCTTATACACCTAGACAGAGGGATTAAATCAGGATGACTTGCAAGGGGGCAGAGATGTAAGAAATGGTTCATCGTAAGTCTTTCACCAGTACTGTAGTAAAAATTCATACATGGAAGATTCTAGACTAAACCATAAACGGGTACACTTTTATTCATGCGCGATACTCCAATAGAGCAAGATCCTGCATGGAAGTCTCCACATGCTTAGACAACGGATTACATTGAGCGAAGACTAATGATCAACATTTAACTTGATAATGCGTATTTTTTTTAGAAGAACAGGGAGGCTCCTCCCCGGTTCCATCATCAAATGAAACCCAAAGTGTCTTACATCAGCTCACTGAGAGGAGCAGTTCAAAGGAAGGATTGCGGCGAAAGCCACTCAAGTTTAACGACAAGCTTACAGAATCAAAAGCGGCAAAGACATGGGCCATAAGCGCCCACACACACACTTCTTGTTTTCTAAGTGCACTTGATAATGCGTATGTCCAGGTGAACCTCCTTGGAGTCCCCGTGCACCAAGTCGGCGGGTAAAGCATAGAACGGATGCCATGGGTTTTCCAAGTCCATATTGGCGGGATAGTCCCAGCTCCTCAGATTCCAAGTCTTTCCGATGAGGCCGGTTTCGCCGCCCACGTGACCCGGAGGGGTAGTAAAATTGAACTTGCACCCGTACATCTGCCTCGTGTCAGTGTCAGCGTCAGCGGCGACGCCCCTGACGCACGCTACAAAGACGGGGCAGCGGCCAGCGCGGGCCTCGCCGGTGCCCACGATCAAGAGGAAGACGCTGCCGTCCTCCTCCGAGACTAGCAGGCGGCGGTGATCCTCCAGCGACTCCATCATGGTGAACCGGTAGCACGTGTCGTACTTGATGTTCTCCGCCAAGGGCCAGCAGTGACCGCTGCACGCATCCGTGAGGTGATGCACCATGTCCGCCGGCGAGCCACAAAATGACATCGGGCACTCATAGCAGTGGACGAAGGGCTCCTTGGAGGCATCGACCAGGCCGTCCATGAAACGAGAGTGGCTGTAGAGGACGTTGCGCCAGTTGAATATGTGAGCAAGTTACTACGAGATTTAATCCGAATAAGCACAAAATAAATCATGACGGCTATAACAGAGATGAAACTAATCATGTGGACTAGCATAGTAGTAGGATACAGAGTAGAAACATGAATTCTACCACGATCTCGAACAGAAGGATGAAACACATACGGTGCAACGGAGCAAGACCGCTTGGCGTTGAGGTTGTCGCCCATGTCATTGAGGAAGAGGTTGCCGAGGTTGGGGAAGAAGTCGCCGTCGTTGAAGTCGTGGCTGCCAAGAACGATCGCGAGTGCGCTCCCAGATTTCAACAGCGCCCACGAATGGAGCGCAGGAGGGAGTTGTCAGAGGGGACGCTATGCGGCCGAATGGAGCGCAGGAGTAGCACATGAAGCAGTAGATAGTGTCCTTACTAGTACTCCCTAGTCTCTATCTATCTATATCTATATATATCTATGATGACCCACAAGTATAGGGGATCTATCGTAGTCCTTTCAATAAGTAAGAGTGTCAAACCCAACGAGGAGCAGAAGGAAATGATAAGCGGTTTTCAGCAAGGTATTCTCTGCAAGTACTGAAATAAGTGGTAACACATAGTTTTGTGATAAGATAAATTGTAACGACCAACAAGTAACAAAAGTAAATAAGGTGCAGCAAGGTGGCCCAATCCTTTTTGTAGCAAAGAACAAGCCGGAACAAACTCTTATAATAGGAAAAGCGCTCCCGAGGACACATGGGGATATCATCAAGCTAGTTTTCATCACGCTCATATGATTTATGCTCGTACTTTGATAATTTGATATGTGGGTGGACTGGTGCTTGGGTGCTGTTCTTACTTGAACAAGCATCCCACTTATGATTAACCTCTATTGCAAGCATCCGCAACTACAACAAAAGTATTAAGGTAAACCTAACCATAGCATGAAACATATGGATCCAAATCAGCCCCTTACGAAGCAACACATAAACTAGGGTTCAAGCTTACATCACTCTAGCAACCCATCATCTACTTATTACTTCCCAATGCCTTCCTCTAGGCCCAAATAATAGTGAAGTGTTATGTAGTCGACGTTCACATAACACCACTAGAGGTTAGACAACATACATCTCATCAAAATATCGAATCTAATACCAAATTCACATGACTACTAATAGCCGGATTTCTCCCTTGTCCTCGTGAACAAACGTAACTACTCACAAAGCATATTCATGTTCATAATCAGAGGGTAATAATATGCATAAAGGATCTGAACATATGATCTTCCACCAAGTAAACCAACTAGCATCAACTACAAGGAGTAATCAACACTACTAGCAACCTACTAGCACCAATCCCGGACTTGGAGACAAGAATTGGATACAAGAGATGAACTAGGGTTTGGAGATGAGATGGTGCTGGTGAAGATGTTGATGGAGATTGCCTCTCCCGATGAGAGGAGCGTTGGTGATGATGACAGTGATGATTTCCTCCCGGAGGGAAGTGTCCCCGAAGACAGCCTGCCGAGCCCTAGATTGGTTCCGCTTGGTTCCGCCTCGTGGCGGCGGAGTCTCGTCCCGAAAGGTTGCCTATTATTTTTTTCCCATCGAAAGACTTCATATAGGAGAAGATGGACGTTGGAGAGCCACCAGGGGGCCCACGAGGTAGGGGCGCGCCAGGGGAGGGGCGCGCCCCACCCTCGTGAGTGGTGTGGGCCCCGGCCTTCATCTTCAAGCATTTATTTTTCTTTATTTATTTTAAGGTATTCCGTGGAGTTTCAGGATTTTGGAGTTGCGCAGAATATGCCTTCAATATTTGCTCCTTTTCCAGCCCAGAATTCCAGCTGCTGGCATTCTCCCTCTTCATGTAAACCTTGTAAAATAAGAGAGAATAGCCATAAGTATTGTGACATAACGTGAAATAATAGCCCATAATGCGATAAATATCAATATAAAAGCATGATGCAAAATGGACGATCAACTCCCCAAGCTTAGACCTCGCTTCTCCTCAAGCGAAAAGCCGATAACAATAAATATGTCCTCATGTTTAGAGGTAGAGGCGTCGATAAAAATAAAATACGGACATGAAGGCATCATGATTATTCTCATAACAGCAACATACATAGATTTGTCATATGATTACTTATGTTCAAGTGATGATCTTTTCACAAAGCCAAAGTATGAATTAGAAACCTTATTGAGCATCAACAATTTATAATATCAGTCATTGAAGCAATTGCAATTTATCATAACATCGGAAAGAGTCTATGTCAGAGCTGAAAAGCAAGTCCACATACTCAACTATCACTTAGTCCTTCATAATTGCTAACACTCACGCAATACTTGTGGTTACGGAGTTTTAATCGGACACGGAGAAAGATAGGGGCTTATAGTTTTGCCCCACAACCTTTTACCTCAAGGGTAATGTCAAGAATAATAATTCATGCTCCCCTACATCCAATTAGATATATATATCATGTCCTTTCCAACATGCTGAGCTTGCCAAAGGATAAAAATAAAAAGGAAAGGTGAAGATCACCGTGACTCTTGCATAAGGTAGAGGATAATAATAAAAGATAGGCCCTTCGCAGAGGGAAGCAGAGGTTGCCATGCGCTTTTATGGTTGGATGCACAAAATCTTAATGCAAAAGAACGTCACTTTATATTGCCCCTTGTATGTGCACTTTTATTATGCAGTCCGTCGCTTTTATTAAGGCCCACAACAAGTTCGTACAAAGCTTATTTCTCTGCACTAATAAGTCATGCATATTTAGAGAGCAATTTTTATTGCTTGCACCGATGACAACTTACTTGAAGGATCTTACTCAATCCATAGGTAGATATGATGGACTCTCATGGCTAAACTGGTTTAAAGGTATTTGGAAGCACAAGTAGTATCTCTACTTGGCGCTGAGAATTTGGCTAGCATGAGGGGGAAAGGCAAGCTCAACATGTTAGAGGAACCATGACAACATACTTTATCTCAGATATAAGAAAACATAACTCATTATGTTGTCTTCCTTGTCCAACATCAACTCTTTAGCATGTCATATTTTAATGAGTGTTCCCAATCATAAAAGATGTCAACGATAATATATCTATATGTGAAACCTCTCTCTCCTTATTACTTCCTATTAATTGCAACGATGACCAAAACTATATTTGCCAACTCCCAACAACTTTTAATCATCATAATTTTTCTAAGTGAAGCCATTACTTTCAATAAGATCAATATGAACTTTTTGTATCTTTTTATTCTTTTTCTTCTAATCACTCAAGATCATGGAAAAGTAATCAAGCCTTTGACTCAACACTAATCTTTATTATATATAGCTCACAAACTCGATTGCAAAGAGGGATCATAAAGCAAAACTTCAAAACTATATCATGCCATGACTTTATTCTACTAAATCAAGATACTACTAATAGGATCGAACTAAGAAAAACGATAAAGATAGGAGTTGTGATGGCGATACGATACCGGGGAACCTCCCCCAAGCTTGGCAGTTGCCAAGGGGAGTGCCCATACCCATGTGATTATGCCTCCTTCTTTGTTGTTGGTGGTGGAGGTTTTTTTGATGATGCAAGCTTGTCGCCCACCTTCCATGGCATAGGCTCACCCTCATAGAAGGATGATCGAGTCTCCGGAATCCTCAAATATTCAACGGAAACAGCTCGAAACAAAAACAAAGGATATTTGCGTGATACGGGAGTCAAAACCTTCGGGAGAATACATAATGAATTTTTACCGACCGAAATACGTATCGTGCAAGAAAACGGAGTCCGGAGGGCACACGGGGTGCTCACGAGGTAGGGGGGCGCGCCCAGGGGTGGGGCGCGCCCTCCACCCTCGTGGAGGCCTCGTGTCCTCCCCGGGCTGCTACTTATTTTTCTATTTTTCTAAATATTCCAAAACGGAGAAATATTGCCTTAGAATTTGTTTTGGAGTCGGTTTACTTACCGTAACACATACCTATTCCTTTTGAGTCCGGAACGCTCGAAAGTGTCCCTTATGCATTCCTCCGGGGTTACGGTTACAATAATATTAGTTTCAACCTTTATAGGATTACCTGAGATATAGTGTTTGATCCTTTGACCGTTTACCACCTTCGGATTTGTGCCTGCGAAGTTGTTGATTTTTATGGCACCGGAACGATAGACCTCCTCGATAACGTACGAACCTTCCCATTGTCAGGACCCCGATTCCAAATCGCATTGATCTAGCCGGTAACACCTCATATCACTTTGCGGCCTCACGCACGGTATTCCCACGGGTGTCGCCTTACCATGGCCCGGGACCGTTTGCGCCTTTTGGCTCACGTATATGATAGTGTCGCTAGCATCCATATGACAGAGAACCCGGGCGACATGGCTAGTCATGAACCCAAAGCGGCACTAACCCATGGGGACAGGCATACATGAATCACATCGAGCATGTCGGTTGACGTGTGAATCCGGGCTGTAACCGGCTAACAGGACTCCGGTAACCCGGCTGTAGCAGGCTAGGCAGACTCCGGATGTCACCGCTGACATTTCCCTAAGGGATGTATATAGGAACAAAGTGAAACACATGCCGGCCGGTCAAGTGTCCTGAGCAAGAGTGCCGGGCTAGCAGGACTCCGGTGAACCGGTCAGAAGCGGACTACTATGGCTCAAGGAAGCACCAGACTACATTTCCCCATAAGAGAGGCTGCCAAGGATAAACAACTAGTTGTCGGATCCCACACATACCAAGCATTTCAAACATACACACAATATGCTCGATATGTGTAAATACAACATGGCATCACAACATAACTCTACGACTCAAGTATTTATTCATTAGGCTCCGAGGAGCCAAGATATTACAAACATGGGTCTCTCGACCCAGCATTCAGAGCATACAAGTCAAACACATGCGGAAGCTAAACATGTCTGAGTACAGACATCTATAAATGAAAAAGGCTGAGAAGCCTGACTATCTACCAGATCCTGCCGAGGGCACAGGACCGTAGCTGAGGTAACAAGCTAAACGTCGAAGTCCACGCGGAACTACTAGCGAGACTGACGTCTCTCTGCAAAAACATAAAATAGGCAAACGTGAGTACAAATGTACCCAGCAAGACTTACATCAGAACTATCTACATATGCATCGGTATCAATAAAGGGGTGGTGGAGTTTGACTGCAGCAAGCCAGCTTTGACTCGGTGGCTATCCTGAACTACGACTGCAAGTAACTCTTTTGAGGTGGCGCACACGAGTCCACATATTCACCATATCAATACACCACTATGGATCCGCTCCCGTCTTCCTACGAGAACGCCATCCATAGCACTCACGCTTATCTTGCGCATTTTAGAGTATCCACTTTCTCTTGTCTATGAACTGTACAGGCAACCCAGAAGTCCTTTACCGCGGACACGGCTATTCGAAAAGATGATGTTAACCCTGCAGGGGTGTACTTCTTCACACACACTCTCGCCACTTACCACCATGTACACGTCGTGCATCTCGGCAACCTTCAAGCGGAAGCCTGGCGAGGGAGTCGGCCATGACCTGACTAACCACACAAGTCTCTAGTCCAGGTTTATCGCCTATTCGGGTTCCATCCGCAAGGAGATCCGTCCGGGGTGTCGCTAGGCCCCAAACGATGTGTGCAGGGTTCCCGAGACACCAAACGGGCGCTCGGTAAACCGGGCCACGGTGTATCTACCGCAACATAGCCCACCCCTAGGGTCAGCTACGCACGGCCCCCAACACATATCCTACAAACACCATAAACTAGTTGCAACTCCTGGACAGAGATCAAGTTGATTAATAAGTCGAGAGAGCTTGGAGTGCCCGGAGCCCAATGTGTGGTAGTAACTGTTTCATGGATCAAAAACACGTAACTCGGTTCCCGAGGACGGCTGCAATGAGACAACCCACCATGTACTCCTACATGGCCTCTCACCGCTACCTTTACCAAATCGTGTTCACACACTTAGCTCACACACAGTGGGACATGTTCACACACCTCCGATTCATCCTCGATGAATCGGACCTGACTCAACTCTAAGCAAGAGCAGTGCATGACAAACAATCATGAATGAGTAGGCACAACATGGCTCAAACAATTCCTACTCATGCTAGTGGGTTTCATCTAATTACTGTGGAATGACAGGTCATGCAGAGGATAAAGGGGTTCAGCTACCGCAACAAGTAACAGATAAATCGTTGTTGTCCTAATGCAGTAAAAGAGAGCAGGAGCGAGAGAGTGGGATTGTATCGGAATGAACAAGGGGGTTTTGCTTGCCTGGCACATCCGAAGATAATATAGCTCTTCATCAGTGTCATCGATCTCATCGTCGAAACCACGTCTATCAAGAGGGGACAAACACCGGCAACTGAGAAAGAACACAACCAATGCAATGCCACAATATGATGCATGTTCATGACATGGCAATATGTCGTGATTTGAGCTAATGCATCTAGCTATGATTTAAATGAAGTTGGTTTAAATACATGATTCAAATTCCAACTCCATATATGATTATTTAAATGCCCTTTATTTGTTTTGTCCAAAACAGAGGACAAACATTGTTCAAACATGCATTAAAATGGTACAGATAGATTCCTTGAATTTTTCTCGATAATTTTCCATATATAATTTGTTTGATTTGGAGCTACAGATTAATTTCTATGATTTTTAGAAGTTTAGAGCATTTTCTGAAGTTTATAAACCTTTTCTGATTTATTTTAATTCCAGAAAATACTTACTGCGTTAGCATGATGTAAGGCTGAGGTCAAGGTCAACTGGTCGGTCCAGTCAAGCTGGCTGCTGGGACCCACCGGTCGTTGTCACGCTTAGCTAACTAATCTAAATTAGTGTTAGATTAACTCCTAATCTAGGTTTGATCAGTGGCGGGGCCCACATGGTCAAATGGGTCAAACCCACCGCGACATGATGCCGACAGGCTGCATACCCACGGAGGGGCTCGGGTTTCCTGTTCCGGACGACCAAAAAGGGGCGGAGGCATCAGCGTGAAGTCGGGTGTGCCCCGCCTTCTCGCGCGGTTGGGACGGGCTGAGACGGCCCGAGCTCGCCGGGGCGAGGCTCGCGGCGGTGGCCGGAGTTCGGGCGAGGTCGGGGTTGGCGCTAGGGGGCACATCAGGTCGAACGGGTGGGCGCGCCCGGCTCCTAGGAGCGTCCTGAGCACGGGGCAGCGCTCGGACGCGAGTGGCGGCGGGTGGCATGGTGGCGATGAGGTACGCGCCGCGAAGCCGGCGTCCGTGCAACTACGTCCTAGAGGAGGCGGCGAGCAACGGGGTTCGAGGGAGGAGGAAGAGAAGCTCGCCGCGAGCATGATGTGCAGGTCAGTGGGCGCGGGGAAGGTCCGGAGCGAGCAGGGCGACGGTGGCGATCTCGGCGACCCGAGGAGGAAGAAGAGGTCAGGGCCGGTGCTTCGAGGCATTTAGCGAAGCATGAGTCGACAGAGAGGTGTAGGCGACAGTGGCGGAGCTTCTGGGCATGTAGGGGAGGCGAGGGGGAGGCGGTGGCCGCGGCGGTGGCGAACGACGGCGACTAGCTCCGCCCGGGCGCGTGCGGGGAGAGAGCAGAGAAGGGGGAGGAAGCCGAGGGAGAGTGAGAGAGGTCAGGGCAGTGTCGGGTGATGCACGTGGTGCTCGGGGCCAACTCCAGCAGCGGCAAACAAGCAGGAGGTGGCCAGACGCGTGCTCGCGCGCGCCGGCCACGCGCTCGTCCTCCTGGCAAGGGGAAGACGACAGGGAGGAAAGCGGTGGTGGGCTGGGCTGGCCAGCTGGGCCAGCTAGGTGGGCTCTGGTGGGTGCTAGGTAAGAGGCCTAGGTGCTGCTCTCTCTCTCTGCTAATTTTGTTTCTGTTTTATTTTTATTTCTGTAGGTTTGTTGCATTTCTAAAAATACTTAGGCAACTCCAAAAATCACCAAACTGCACATGGCCAGTACTTGGAATATATCCAGCATGGAACATTTTAGTCTGGGGTTATTTGAGCATTTGAAATATTTATATAATTTAAATGCCCAAACTCAAATAACTAAAGATTTAATCCAGTGACCTTAGAGTGACCTAAAAATTTGTGCATCACTTTTGACAGTGGTTTAAGACCAAGGCAGAGGAACATTTTAGAAGGGCATTTCAGGTTCATTGAAAATGTTTTTATGTTTAACCTATTTGATTTGATCTGGTGCTAGGGTTTGATCAATCCCCATTTCATGTTTCAAAATAATTTAGACATGATGCAACAGCAAGTGCTAGCCTAGTGCAAGGTAAGGCTAGGATGTGACAACTCACCCCCACTAAACAAGAATCTCGCCCCGAGATTCAAGACGTGAGGTAAGAAGACAAAGGGAACACTAAGCATCACAAACTTCATGATCCAACTGTCTTCTCGAGGTTGTTGATTTGTTGACTCAAATCGATCTTGACGTCTTTGCTTGCGAGGTCTTCATTCAACATGATGACCACAGAAGGAGACTCTACAGAAAACGATCTCCTCGGAGATCAAGTATTCAGGATCTACTCATGGAGTGAGAGGTAAGAACATTTATCTAGCTGGGGTACGAAGCTTTCATACAAAGGGATGGAGTGGAACATATGTCGAAGGTTCACTGGATAGACAACAATTCCACACCTAAGAGGGTGGTGAACGGTTGTCATCGTAGCGAGGATTTGAGCTGCCATGACATCGCAACGGAACACCTTAGAGGAGGATAACTCGTAGAATTATCCCTTAAGTGGCAAAAAGAATTACTTTTGATTCAGAGATCAATGAAATTCTCTATACCAACTTAAGGCAATTTATGATTGATCCTTTGAAGGAGTTCGAAAGAATGACATACTCGGACTAGGATGGATGATGTGGACTACCTTGTTGAAGAGAACGCAATGGATGATTTTTGCTTATCATCGGAGGTGGAGGGGACCTAGGTAAGTCCACTTTTGAAGATTATATTGGACAACAACTACTGAGAAGGGCATCCCATGGAAATTTGGCATAATGGGGTGCAAGCTGGGAACAAAATGCAAATGTTGGGAGTGTTCCAACCATCATATCTGCCTGAGATTCAGATCTGGTTAGAAACGGGATACTTCAGACTCACATGTCTGAAAAGAAGAGTTGCAACACAAATCGACGAGATGACGTTGCAAGATTCTCGGGAAATGAACTACGATAGTAAGCTCCAAAACATGAGCTGATTCAGCTACACACATGTGAACACGTTGTCCTAGACAAGCATGATCACATGGTAGTCTTGCAATAAAACACTACCGAGTTCTGATTGGGAACCATCATTGAGATAACGAGGTCCTGTGCATATCCGTCCGGGCCCTTCAGGATTAGCGCATGAACTTCTTTTCTTTGAACAATCAGTGGCTTGGTGTGCTAAGAATACATATAGAATGAAGGTTGCAAGTCTCCAGACCACAGAACACTTCGCACGTATGCACGACTGACTTGGGATGATTCCAAGAAAGCAAAACAAGCTTTCTCAAATTCACGACGGCAACTTGCATCATATGCACGTGAATTAGAGGAAGTCACTTCTTACAGCCGAACATATGCTCCATGAACGGGAAAGCATTGCTCACAAGTTTCCAACACTAGATTGATGTTCAACATGAATCATGGGGGAGACAAAATGATGCTGATGAGCTCAACAGCAACTCATCGGAATTTCCGTATCACTGGACTTCCACCATCATGTGAACAAGGTGATAGCATTGGTCAGACCCAAAGGGTATAATGGTGTATGCTCGGGGAATCAACCACGAGTAAGACAACATTACGAACATCATTGGTTCTGATTTGACTTGATGATGGCCCATACTCAAGTCAAAGTTTTGACAAGGCAATAGATCCAACAACTGATCACGAGGACCAAATGATGGAAATATCATCTTTCTTCAACACACACACACAAGTATATCCCTTAGTGATGAACTAAGTCGGACAAGCTCTCATCTTTCAACTCTCCAAGTTGTTGTTTAGCTTAACCAACTAGCTCAGGGGTATCCAACCCAGATTCTTGGAGAATGGATGGTTTAGAGGAAAACCAACTTGATCACGAGCTCAACATAATAGTCAGGGGACAACCTGGTAATACTTCCGAAAAGATATTCGGAAATCATGAACCACCGGTATGTTACTAAACTCGAGAACAATCTTGGTTTTGAGGGCAAGATGATATGATCAAATGAGCGAGGACTTGACAAGATCCTAACTCATCAATCGAAGTGTGCACCAGGAAAATTGACTAGGTAGCACGATCAATCTTAGGATGATGATTTAATAACCAACACGCTAAGAATGAGAATATTGTCCATTAACTACCAAGCAACACGGTTGCTAGGAGTATAGATTTCACACATCATGGTTCACTTGTCGGCATTCCGGTTACAACAACACGGGACCGAGGAATGATTGATGATGGTGAGAGTATCACTGCATCAAGAATTCATAAGAGAAGGTGCAATTCTCATGATGTTCCTGACATAACATGGGTAATACTTCAGGGTAGAACAGAATCAAAAGCTTGATTGCATTTGATCTGCGGATTACAACTGCTTTGACCCAATCCTGGATATGGATGAGGTACTGGAGTTTGTTTCTCCCAGTCATTCCAGAATAGAATGGCTTGACAGACCACAAGAATAATAGGCATCGATGAACACGATCGCACACATACTCTTGACTATCGATTGATAGATGAAGGTCAGAAGACAACTAAAGAGGGAGAACTCAAAGGAACATATGTCTTTTTTCTGAGTTGTGGATGCATAGATTAGTATGTCGAGCGAAGCTCAACATTTCTTCCAGATAACCCATGCGGAAAGGGTAGAACTGGCAGATTCACAATTATGAATGGAGAACTCCTCAAGAGTACTCTGATTGTGATCCTTCGGTTCAGCGAGGAACTTCTGCCATAAGCGGTTCATAGTATTTGGAAGAAGGAAATACCACGCACCTCTAGGACTATCGCAGTTACTAATATCCTAAAGGAACTAGCAAACACTATCAACATGAAGTAGGTAGGGTGAATCTCGGGTTCAAGAACCCAGGAATAGAATACCTACTACTAAATGGCATCACATGATGCTTTCGAGAATAATGGCTAGAATCATCACACCGGGAACACAAAACATGGCTAGATTACTAGGTGACTCCCTAAAACACCTAGGTTCATAATAATAGCTCCAACATATATGCCGAGGCAGCGGAGTACCTCAACACACTAATTTGTGTGATTAATTGACCCAAATGAACAATAGAAACGGAGAGAAGGGATTTGCAAACGCATCAGACTATTTAGAAATCTGGGATGACTCGGACAGCATAACGGCTGTAAATGCTCAAAATCATTTGAGACATCCTGCAAAAATGGTGGCATAACCACTCGGAAGCACAAAATCAAGGTTCCGAGACCAACTATGAACATACGGAAGTAGTAAGAACTGAACTGAGATTTGAAACTATCAATTCTATAAGTCTATGGATTAGTAACACGTCATCCTGATAGATAGATGAGAAGGCCTAGTTCTTAATCCCCGTAGAAGAGAAGAGGATGACTCAGATCAGAAGGCCATGAGGTATAAGGAGTAAAAGAGCCTTACGTTCCCTTCCACAATCAATTCCCTTACATAACTAAAGCATTTCTAGACATAGCTTCGACCGGTTTGGCTTGGTAATCCTATAGGCAGTGAGGCTCTGATACCAACGCTGTCAGGACCCCAATTCCAAATCACATTGATCTAGCCGGTAACACCTCATATCACTTTGCGGCCTCACGCACGGTATTCCCACGGGTGTCGCCTTACCATGGCCCGGGACCGTTTGCGCCTTTTGGCTCACGTATATGATAGTGTCGCTAGCATCCATATGACAGAGAACCGGCCGACATGGCTAGTCATGAACCCAAAGCGGCACTAACCCATGGGGACAGCATACATGAATCACATCGAGCATGTCGGTTGCCAGCTGTGAATCGGGCTGTAGCACCGGGCTAACAGGACTCGTAACCCGGGCTGTAGCAGGCTAGGCAGACTCGGATGTCACCTGTGACATTTCCCTAAGGGATGCATATAGGAACAAAGTGAAACACATGCCGGCCAAATAAGTGTCCTGAGCAGTAGTGCTGGGCTAGCAGGACTCCGGTGAACCGGGCTGTAGCGGACTACTATGGCTCAAGGAAGCACCAGACTACATTTCCCCATAAGAGAGTCTGCCAAGGATAAACAACTAGATTGTCGGATCCCACACATACCAAGCATTTCAAACATACACACAATATGCTCGATATGTGTAAATACAACATGGCATCACAACATAACTCTCTGACTCAAGTATTTATTCATTAGGCTCCGAGGAGCCAAGATATTACAAACATGGGTCTCTCGACCCAAAGCATTCAGAAACATACAAGTCAAACACATGCGGAAGCTAAACATGTCTGAGTACAGACATCTATAAATGAAAAAGGCTGAGAAGCCTGACTATCTACCAGATCCTGCCGAGGGCATAGGACCGTAGCTGAGGTAACAAGCTAAACGTCGAAGTCCACGCGGAACTACTAGCGAGACTAACGTCTCTCTGCAAAAACATAAAATAGGCAAACGTGAGTACAAATGTACCCAAAGAAGACTTACATCGTAACTATCTACATATGCATCGGTATCAATAAAGGGGTGGTGGAGTTTGACCAGCAAAGAATCCAGCTTTGACTCGGTGGCTATCCCGAACTACGATCGCAAGTAACTCTTTTGAGGTGGCGCTACGAGTCCACATATTCACCATATCAATACACCACTATGGATCCGCTCCCGTCTTCCTACGAGAACGCCATCCATAGCACTCACGCTTATCTTGCGCATTTTAGAGTATCCACTTTCTCTTGTCTATGAACTGTACAGGCAACCCAGAAGTCCTTTACCGCGAACACGGCTATTCGAAAAGATGATGTTAACCCTGCAGGGGTGTACTTCTTCACACACACTCTCGCCACTTACCACCATGTACACGTCGTGTATCTCGGCAACCTTCAAGCGGAAGCTTTGGCGAGGAGTCGGCCATGACCGACTAACCACACAAGTCTCTAGTCCAGGTTTATCGCCTATTCGGTTCCATCCGCAAGGAGATCCGTCCGGGGTGTCGCTAGGCCCCAAACGATGTGTGCAGGGTTCCCGAGACACCAAACGGGCGCTCGGTAAACCGGGCCACGGTGTATCTACCGCAACATAGCCCACCCCTAGGGTCAGCGCTACGCACGGCCCCCAACACATATCCTACAAACACCAGAAACTAGTTGCAACTCCTGGACAGAGATCAAGTTGATTAATAAGTCGAGAGAGCTTGGAGTGCCCGGAGCCCAATGTGTGGTAGTAATCGTTTCATGGATCACAAACACGTAACTCAGTTCACGAGGACGGCTGCAATGAGACAACCCACCATGTACTCCTACATGGCCTCTCACCGCTACCTTTACCAAATCGTGTTCACACACTTAGCTCACACACGTAGGGACATGTTCACACACCTCTCGATTCATCCTCGATGAATCGACCTGACTCAACTCTAAGCAAAGGCAGTGCATGACAAACAATCATGAATGAGTAGGCACAACATGGCTCAAACAATTCCTACTCATGCTAGTGGGTTTCATCTAATTCTTGTGGAATGACAGTCATGCAGAGGATAAAGGGGTTCAGCTACCGCAACAAGTAATGAGATAAATCGTTGTTGTCCTAATGCAGAAAAGAGAGCAGGAGCGAGAGAGTGGGATTGTATCGGAATGAACAAGGGGTTTTGCTTGCTGGCACATCCGAAGATAATATAGCTCTTCATCAGTGTCATCGATCTCATCGTCGAAACCACGTCTATCAAGAGGGGACAAACACCGGCAACTGAGAAAGAACACAACCAATGCAATGCCACAATATGATGCATGTTCATGACATGGCAATATGCTGTGATTTGAGCTAATGCATCTAGCTATGATTTAAATGAAGTTGGTTTAAATACATGATTCAAATTCCAACTCCATATATGATTATTTAAATGCCCTTTATTTGTTTTGTCCAAAACAGAGGACAAACATTGTTCAAACATGCATTAAAATGGTACAGATAGATTCCTTGAATTTTTCTGATAATTTTCCATATATAATTTGTTTGATTTGGAGCTACAGATTAATTTCTATGATTTTTAGAAGTTTAGAGCATTTTCTGAAGTTTATAAACCTTTTCTGATTTATTTTAATTCCAGAAAATACTTACTGCGTTAGCATGATGTAAGGCTGAGGTCAGCAGGTCAACTGGGTCGGTCCAGGTCAAGCTGGCCAGTGGGACCCACTGGTCAGTGTCACAGTTAGCTAACTAATCTAAATTAGTGTTAGATTAACTCCTAATCTAGGTTTGATCAGGTGGCGGGGCCCACATGGTCAAATGGGTCAAACCCACCGGCGACATGATGCCGACAGGGCCAGACACGACGGAGGGGCTCGGGTTTCCTGTTCCGACGACCAAAAGGGACGGCGGAGGCATCAGCGTGAAGCTGGGTGTGCCCCGCCTTTTCTCAGGCGGTTGGGATTGCCGAGACGGCCCGAGCTCGCCGGGCGAGGCTCATGGCGGTGGCCGGGAGTTCGGGCGAGGTCGGGGTTGGCGCTTAGGGGCACATCAGGTCGAACGGGTGGCGCGCCGGCCCTAGGAGCGTCCCCGAAAGCACGGGCAGCGCCGGACGCGAAAGTGGCAAGAATGTGGGCATGGTGGCGATGAGGTACGGCGCCGGCGAAGCCAAGGCCCCGTGCAACTACGCCCTAGAGGAGGCGAAAGCAACGGGGTTCGAGGGAGGAGGAAGAGAAGCTACCATGAGCACGATGTCTGTGTCGATGGCATGCGGGAAGGTCCGGAGCGAGCAGGGCGACGGTGGCGATCTCGGCGACCCGAGGAGGAAGAAGAGGTCAGGGCCGGTGCTTCGAGGCATTTAGCGAAGCATGAGTCGACAGAGAGGTGTAGGCGACAGTGGCGGAGCTTCTGGGCATGTAGGGGAGGCGAGGGGGAGGCGGTGGTCAAGCGGTGGCGAACGACGGCGACTAGCTCCGCCCGGGCGCGTGCGGGGAGAGAGCAGAGAAGTGGGAGGAAGCCGAGGGAGAGTGAGAGAGGTCAGGGCAGTGTCGGGCGATGCACGTGGTGCTCGGGGCCAACTCCAGCAGAGGAAGCCGAGGGAAAGTTCTTTTATGATTAACATCATATTTAGCAAGCATTTTACGGAAAGCACCATGAATAAAGTGTGAACCACCATCAGTCATTAAATATCTAGGGACTCCAAACCTCAGAAAAATAACTTCCTTAAGCATTTTAATAGAAGTGTTATGATCAACACTACTAGTTGGAATAGCTTCTACCCACTTAGTAGCGTAATCAATAGCAACTAAAATATGAGTATATCCATTAGAGGCAGGAAAAGGCCCCATATAATCAAAGCCCCAAACATCAAATGGTTCAATAACAAGTGAATAATTCATGGGCATTTCTTGACGTCTACTAATATTACCAATTCTTTGACATTCATCACAAGATAAAACAAACTTACGGGCATCCTTGAAGAGAGTAGGTCAATAAAAACGAGATTGCAATACCTCATGTGCAGTTCTATCTCCAGCGTGGTGTCCTCCATAAGCTTCGGAGTGACACTTGCGTAGGATCTGTTCCTGTTCATGCTCAGGCACACAACGTCTAATAACACCATCTACTCCTTCTTTATAAAGATGTGGGTCATCCCAAAAGTAATGTCGCAAATCATAAAAGAACTTTTTCTTTTGTTGGTATGTGAAGCTAGGTGGCATAAATTTAGCAACAATATAATTCGCATAATCAACATACCATGGAGTGCTACGAGAAGTGCTTGCGACATTTAATTGTTCATCAGGAAAGCTATCATCAATAGGTAGTGGGTCATCAAGAACATTCTCTAACCTAGATAAGTTGTCTGCAACGGGGTTCTCAGCTCCTTTTCTATCAACAATATGCAAATCAAATTCTTGTAGCAAGAGAACCCTTCTAATAAGTCTAGGTTTAGAATCTTTCTTTCCCGTAAGATATTTAATAGCAGCATGATTAGTGTGAACAGTTACTTTGGAATCAACAATATAAGGTATGAACTTATCGCATGCAAATACAACTGCTAAAAATTCTTTTTCAGTGGTAGCATAATTTTTCTGGGCACTGCCTAGAGTTTTAATAGCATACTGAATAAATTAGTCAGAGGCCGAGATATTTTTCAGAAGTCCTTAATGAACCTCCTATAAAATCCGGCATGACCAAGGAAACTTCTTATACCTTTGATGTCCTTGGGACATGGCATCTTTTCAATAGCATCAACCTTGGGTTTATCAACTTCAATACCTCTTTCGTAAACTTTGTGCCCCAAGACAATACCTTCATTAACCATAAAGTGGCACTTTTCCCAATTCAAGACAAGATTAGTTTCTTCACATCTCTGCAAAACTCGATCAAGATTGCTCAAGCAATCGTCAAAAGAGGAACCATAGACGGAAAAAGTCGCCCATGAAAACCTCACAAATCTTTTCACAAAAGTCAGAGAATATAGCCATCATGCATCTTTGAAAGGTAGCAGGTGCATTACATAAACCAAATGGCATACGTCTATAAGCAAAAGTACCAAAAGGGCATGTAAAAGTAGTCTTTGATTGATCTTTAGCTAACACAGGTATTTGAGAGAAACCGGAATAACCATCTAGAAAGCAATAATGTGTATGTTTGCATAATCTTTCTAGCATTTGGTCAATAAAAGGCAAGGGGTAATGATCTTTCTTAGTAGCTCTATTTAATTTGCGGAAATCAATTACCATCCTATAACCTGTGATAATTCTTTGCGGAATTAATTCATCTTTATCATTAGGGACAACAGTAATACCTCCCTTCTTAGGGACACAGTGGACAGGACCTACCCACTGACTATCACCAACGAGATAAATTATACCTGCCTCCAGAAGCTTGAGTATTTCCTTTCTTACCACTTCTTTCATTTTAGGATTCAAACGCCGTTGAGGATCACAAACTGGTTTGGCATCCGCTTCCAAATTTATTTTATGCTAACATAACATGGGACTAATGCCCTTAAGATCGTCAAGAGTATATCCAATAGCGGCACGGTGCTTCTTCAGAGTTTTCAATAATCTTTCTTCTTCATGCTCTAAAAGGTTAGCACTAATAATAACAGGATATATTTTCTTTCCATCAAGATAAGCATACTTAAGATTATCAGGCAACGGTTTAAGCTCAAATACGGGTGTCGGGGCAGGCTGATCTGGCCCACGAACACCTATGGGGCAGCGGACGGGCCCCTTCGATTCAAGGGGAGCGGAGGTCGCATCGAAGAGCGGATCGAGGCGAAGCACGCGAGAGGTTTACCCAACTTCGGAGCTCTCCTGAGAGATAACACTCCTCTTCTTGCATTTATGATTTGTATTGTGTTCTTGCTAGGGAGCGCTGAGAGCTACAAAGATACTCCAGCTGCTAACGAGACCTAGCGTGAGAGTGTTGAACCCCCTCTCGTTATGCATGGGCCTCCTTTTATATGTACAAGGGGCTCCGGCAGTGTGGCAACGTAGATGGGGTACAAATGGAAAAACAGTGGTTGGTACACCTACTTGTACAAAGGTACAAAGGTAATATACCTAACCCTGACGGCAGGGGACAAAGGCATTAAATGCCCATCTTGTCGCCCTAACAGTGCAAACAGGGACCATCAGGGGGCGGCACCGTCCGCCACGATGGCAAACTTGTCAGCGCCGCTTGCCACCTCGCACCGCTGGCTGCACAGCCTCTCGCCACGCGCGCCTGGAAAGGCCCCAGGGCGACACGTTAGTGGATGCGCTGGAGCGAAGGTACACAGAGGTGGTCTGCCATGCAAGCGCCTTGCCGCGGTTGTTATCTTGTCGCGCCCGGAAGCTTGTCGCTCACGGGCCTTCCCGGCAAGCTCCTCTTGCCGGGTCTTGTCTTGTAGGTGCTCGAGGTGGCCTTCCGGCAAGCTCCTCTTTCCGGCCTTGTCTCCTAAGTGCCTTGGGTGACCTTCCGGCAAGCTCCTCTTGCTGGGGTCTTGTCTCCTGGCTTGAATACTTTGTTCTTGAATGGCTCCAAAGGAACCACGGAGGGCCTTGGTGGTCACCCGGTAAGCCTTGCCTGAGGGCTGCAATCGCCCGTGCACAAGTTCGGGATACTAGGGTACCCCTACTCTAGTACACCGACAGGAGCCCCCGGGCCTGGGCCACACACGGTGCCGAGCGCTGATGGGCCAGGCCCAAAACAGGGCACGGGCACACGCGGCCCGGGTCACACCATAACTCACCCCGGACCCATCACGTCCCCCACGAACGGCACGCACCGAACATGGCGTCGTGTGAGAGATCGTGGGCGAGGTCGTGGGGGTTTCTTTATTCGGGAAATCAGAACGTCCGCCCCCTTCCCCTTTATAAGCAGGGGAAGCAGGGGCACGTCGCCTACCTTGCCAGTTGCTGTCCCATCGAAAAACCACCGCTGCTCCCCTCTTCTCTTCAAGGCTGAAAAGAGAGCGGCGCTCCGCCCGCCATTGCCACCAGCACCAACAACGCCGTCGACCTCCTCCACTGCCTCCGCCATGGGCCCGAAAGCCGACAAGGGGAAGACCGTGAAGTCGGCCGAGGCGCTGCGGCTTGCGGCGCTGCGGAAGGAGCGGGCCGTCTTCCCCCCTCAGCTCGCCGCGAGGGAGCTGAGGGAGAACTACTACCTCTTCTGGTCGACGGAGACGCGCGCGCATCCGCGCACGAAGGTACTCCCCGCCGCTGCAGAATCGGCCCGACGGGTATCCCTTCTTCGCGCTCTTCTTCTCTGCGGGCTCTGCCCGCCTTCTCTGAAGTTCTTTTGCGACATTATGAACACCTACGGGTTCCGCCTCCTTGATTTCACCCCCAACGCTGCTCGACCATGGCGGTTTTCGCACATCTCTCTGCGAAAACTTTGTCGGAGTCCACCCAAATGTAGCTCTTTTCCGTCACTTCTTTTTGCCCCGAGCCGAGAGAGGAGAGCCCCTTGCCGGAGGAATTGCTTGGGTCTCCAGGGTCGGCAAGAAAGAGGCCTATCTGGAGGGAGAGCTCCATAGCAAATGGGAGGAGTGGAGGGCAGATTGGTGCTGGATCGTTGAGGAGAACCCGCAGCCTTTACCGCCAAATACCAAACCCCAGTAGAGTACGCGGCAATAATTGGAGCAATCTGGCCCTCGAGGATGCTAGGTTGAAGATCGCGATTACCGAATCCTCCGCCTCGCACTTGCCGGACTCATCAGTAGGCAATCATTGTTGGCGCGGACTTCCTTTGCCGCAGACGCCCCTTGCAGGAGAGAAGGAGACCTGCCTGGGAATTTCAGAACGCCAAGACATCATGAGGCTGCGCCCAGGCCTCAACTTCAACTTCACTGTCTTGGAGCTTGACGCAATGCTCTTAGAGCTGTTCAAGCATGACCCTGATCATCCGGAGATGTTTAGGTTGCCGAGGGGTGTCGTTCCGCTGTGCAACAACTCGTCGCTCGTCCGCATCCGTGCAATGATGCCGTTGTGCGACTCCCACGGAATTGTCCCCACTTGGCAAGAGCCGGCAGACGACGTCGTGCGGCAGTTCTTCGACAATCTGGTGGAGATGCCGGTCCGCCCCAATGAGCAGAGGGGCCTCACCCGCGACACCACTGACGACGAGATGCGCCAGACGCCACCGAGCTAGAAGAGGCGGCAGCAGCCGCCGCTGGGCGAAGTTTGGCTTTCTTGTGGAGGAGGCAGAGGCAGCCGAGGCGGCAAGCCTTGTCGAGCGAAATGAGTTCGCCGACGAGGAAGAGCTTGCCGAGCCGAAGCCGAAGTCAGGCGAGCCCGCCGAGGGCGCATCCTCTCCACCTCCAAGCAGCTTGTCATGGCCGGAGCCACCGGCTCCACCGAGAAGGCGTCTTCAGGCCGGGACGCAGCGGGCGGCAGACGGGCCAGCAACCAGCGCCACGGGACGCTGCCGATCACAAGCACCTTTGTTGCAGCGGGAGCACCTCACACCGCTGTGGCATCTGGGCGGGCCCTCGCAGGCCACCGGTCCCGCCTCCCGCCAAGTGTCCAAGGGAGCCCACCTCCCGCCTCGTCGCAGGAGGTGGGCAGAATTCGACCTCTCCACGCCAGCTCGACGAGGAAGAGGAAGAGTAAGATTCCTTCTTTGTGCATTTGTAATTCTTTGATTTATTGCCTTGTCTTGTGTCTCGATCTCGCTTTACTGAATCCATTCCTTTTCAGGACGCCGGCCCAGAGGATGTCGAAGAGGGCCAAGACCCCGGTGATTGTCGTCGAGGACGAACCCACTGCGACGGCAGGAGGCGCGTCCGAGACAACCTTGCCGGGTGAGGCAACTCTCATTCAAAGCAGCCCCCAGCGCAGCCCCCAGCGTAAGTATATGGTCTATTTCTTGCTGTTCGGCGTGCATGGGTGCTTTTTCCTTTGCTGATATCTCGATCTGACTTGTGTAGAAGCGAGCGGCCTCCTTCGCTTCGACTACGCCGCCAAGGGTGGATTCCCCGGAAAGGGAGCGCTCCCCGGTAAGGGAGCCTTCTCCGGCAAGGGAACCTTCTCCGGCAAGGGAGCCCTCTCCGGCAAGGGGCAGCTCTCCGGCAAGGGACGACACCAGCGATCCCTTGGCGGCGGAGACCATGACCGCAGCCCCCGGCGCAGGTAACCTTCTTGCCTGAGTACTTCCCTTGTGTTTTTATTCTTCTGATTTTATCTTTGAATATTTGCTTGACTTTCTTCATCCGTCCGCCACAGAGCCGATGGAGACCGAGGTCGCCGGCGAGGAGGACGCTGCAACACCGACGGCCGCCGTGGAAGAAGAAGCCGGCGCCACGAGCCTGCCGGGCGAAGAGGCCATCGGGCTGCCGCCGCAGAAGCCGGGCGAGGGGTCTGGCGATCGCGACCGGACGCACTTCGTCAGCAGGAGCACCAAGCGCTACACCGACCGCCGATTCCCCCGCCGCTGCTGCAGCGTCAGGCTCCGAAGAGCCCCAGCCCGACGCCTACTTGAAGGCCGGCGACGGCGTCTTCATCAAGCTCCCATGGGAGTCGAGCTCCAGGGCGCCGGCCGAAGGAGAAACCTTCGATGAAGAGCTGCTCGCCTCCGCTGGCCGACGCTAGTTGACGCACTGGGCAGCAAAGCAGCGGCGAGCCCGAGGAGGAGCAACACAAGGAAGTCATTGCCGTCGCTTCTACCGCGCCCGACAAGCCAAACTGGCGTCCCGGGAGGCCCTCGTCGCCAAGGCGGGAGCAGATATTGAGAAGCGTGCGGAGGAGCTCCGGGGCCGCAACCAGGAAGCTCTCCGGTCCTTGGCGGAGGAGCGGGAGCAACTCGCCGAGGAGCGCACGGCCTTCATCCTCGAGAAGGCTGCAGCTGAGGAGGAACAGCGGCTTGCCGCCTAGAAGCTGTCCGCGCAGGAAAGCGAGCTGGCGCAGCGGAAGGTCAACCTGGACAGTCACGAGGAGGATCTCGCCATGCGCGAGGAAACATTTGGCGGGGTTCTCAAGGAGGCAAAGGACGCTGCCGCGGCCGTCGAGGCCGCCAAGAAGGAGCTGGAGACAAAGGTGGCGCAATTGGAGGCCAGCCTCAAGAAGAGCGGCGAGGAGCTTGCCGCACTCAAGCACGAGCGCGAGAAGGACGCCTACACTCTTGGCGAGCTGCAGGGCCGTCTCGCCGAGAGGAGCAAGGAGCTCAGCGCCGCTAGGGACTCCAATGCAGATCTCGAGTTGAAGCTGACTACTTTGACTCAGACGCTGGACGACGCCAAGGAGCGGGAGGCGGCCTTGAAGGAGAAGATTAAGGCCGACGAGGAGCTGCTGGCGAGTGCCGTTGCCACCCAGAGCGCCTTGAGGGAGAGTGTGGAGCACTGGACCGAAGGTCTCGTGGATACTGCTGCCACCATCCACAGCGAGCTGATGGAGCTGGGGATGGTGGATCTTGGATACTCCTCCGACGAGCACCTCCAACCCAGCGCCAAGCTTAGCTTATTCTTCAAGGGCGTGGTGACGGGCCTCCAGCGACTCGGGAAGAGGTCCCAAAACAGCTGGCCGAGGAGTCGCGCCCAGATCTGCTGGAGCCCTCCAAAGGTGCCGATGAAGGTGGCCTTCCGCAACCCGGGCATCAACTTCACCAACGCCTCAAGTCTCTGCCACGGATGCCGATGTGGGCGCTCAAGACCCTTGTCGCACCCATTGTGGACAGGGCGGCGGAATCAAGAGGGTTGAGGGTGGCCGCGTAGATTAGGCCGCCTGCTTTTTCTTGCTCTTGCCGCTGCTAGTCATGTCATAGGAACAATCCATTAGAGCTGCGGCAAGCTATCTTGTAATATAACTTTATTTTGGATATCAATTACTATGCTATTTCCTTTACTTGACTCCTTCCTTTGTATGTTTTTGCCTTACGCTTTTAGGGGACTTGTCGGTAGCGGGCACTGAAGCCATGAAGGCCGAGTGAAACGTCAAGACTGCCGGCGGTGCCGCTTCCGACAAGCAACCTTGTCGCAACTAGTCGCGGCTCACTTAAGTTGTTGAGCGGACTCGAAACAAAGTAAGGGCGCAACTAGATACGAATTGGTTCCTCTGCACACAGGTTTTCCATACAAAGTTCGGTCGTTCAAGGAAAATAACTTAAAAATTTTAAAACTGATTGCTCAAACTTTGGCAACTTAGCTTTTCTGTCGTTTGCTTCCTGGTAGGGTTAGACTTCCTTGAGTGACGCTTGGTCCACACCATTATCTTCTCCTCCCCCCCGGCAAATTTGTGTGCGAGGGAACCTTCCTTTCTTTGAGAAAAAGAAAGAAGAGAAAATAAATATATGGAGCCTTGTGGCTCATTATCACTTACCAGGGGTAGGTGCTGCACAAAGTGTCGATAATGTATGCAAAATAGAAGTAAACAAAGATGAAATCGACAAGGTGTGCGAAGCACGCTAGCTTTATCGATGCACGGGTCTGCTTGGCTTTGTACAAAGGATTACATGCATCAGCCGCAAGACTTGTACAAAAGGTGGTTGCCTTACGAAGATGCTCAATATTCCGTGAGTTGCTCACCGAATGCCATCTTCGGTCTCAAGCGGACAGCGCCGAGCCTAGTGACTCGTTTCACCCGATAAGGGCCTTCCCACTTTGGCGTCAACTTGTTGGAATTCTTGGCGGACTGAATGCGCCGAAGAACAAGGTCGCCTTCCTCGAGACTTCTGGCATTGACTTTGCGGCTATGGTAGCGGCGCAAAGCTTGCTGGTACCGAGCAGCTCGTCTGAGAGCTCAAGACGATCTTCCTCAAGGAGCAAGCGTCATCTTGTCGCAGCTGCTCTTGCTCAAGCTCATCATAAGCGAGCACTCGAGGCGATCCGTATATCTGAGTTCCGTGGGGAGAACTGCCTGCTCCGTAGACTAGAGCGAAAGGTGTCTCGGCGATGGCTCGGTTTGGTGTCGTTTGATCGACCAAAGAACCACCGCAGCTCCTCTATCCGATTTCTTCCGCACTTGTGCAGCCTGTCGAAAGTTCTGGTCTTGAGCCCGCGCAGCACTTCAAAGATTTGCTCTCTGCTGACCGTTGCTTCTTGGATGAGCAACGAAGCGAAAGCGAACCTTGGCGCCAAGATCTTGGACGTCTTGCATAAAGGTGCGGCTTGTGAACTGTAATGCCGTTGTCGGTGATGATCCTGTTAGGGATTCCAAACGGCAAACAATCGACCAAGAACTTGATCACGACCGTCTTGTCACCTTCCTCATCGCTTCCACTTCCGGCCACTTTGTGAACTTGTCGATTGCAACGTACAAGTACTCAAAGCCCCGACAGCTCGGGGAAGGGGCCGAGATGTCGAGCCCCTGCATCGAAAATGGCCGTGGATAAAGGGATTGTCCGGAGAGCTTGAGCTGGTGGTGTATCTGCTTGGAATGGAACTGCACGCTTCACACTTGGTTACTTGTGCGCTTGCATCCGGAGGCTGTCGGCCAAAGAAACCTTGCTTGGAGCAGCTTTGCGGCAAGTGCTCTAGCGCCAATGTGGTGACCACATATGCCTCCATGTATCTCTGCCAACAACTTTTGTCCGTCTTCCGATGAATACACTTCAATTTCACCCGTTGAGTCTTCTTACATGCAGGTGTCTTTGTCGACAAACTGGTACATACTTGACTGCCGGGCTACTCTTTCCGCTTCTTCTTGCTCTTCGGGAAGTTCTCCTGTCTGAAGGAAATGAACAATCTGCTGCGTCCATGCTGGAGCTTGCGGCTCGACAACAAGGACTAAAGGCACATCTGCTGCTGCGGGAACATCAGCTTCCACGGCAAGAACTCCGCGGCTCACCGAGCTTGACGCGTTCCCGGCAACCTGCCGGAGCAAAACTTGTCGGGAGCGTGCCTTCAACGAAGCAAACCACAGGGCTTGTCGAGCAGACTACCCTCATCTCTGTTGGTGGAGTTTTTGGGGTCCTTCGTGGCGGCGGCTTCGGGAAGCTCTGTGGGAAAGTAGTCACCAGAAATCAACCTCCTCTTCTTGCTCTGTCTCATTGGTGGTGTTACGGACGGCTGAGTTAGCTTGAGCACAAAATCCCTAGTTCCATTGTGTAACTTAAGTGCGGCGCACTTTGACAAGCCATTAGCAATGTCGTTCTGAGCTCTCGGAATATATTCCATTTGCAGGCCGTCAAAGTGCTCTTCTAGCTTCCTCACTTCATCAACATAAGCTTCCATCAACGAACTCTGATAATTCTTGTTCACTTGGCGGATAACAAGTTGTGAGTCACCCACGACAATGAGCTTCTTGATTCCAAGGTCCATCATGCGATCCACGAGACCGGCAAGCAAATCTTCATACTCTGCTTTGTGTTGTTTGTTGCTTGCTCCTTGGGAAAGTGCATCCGGACTACGTGCTTGAGGTGCTCTCCGGTGGAGTGCGACAAGCAAAGACGCCGAAGACCGCGCCTTTGCAGCGAAGGCACCATCAAAGTACATCAGCCACTCTTTGCTTGTTTCCTTGACGGGATGCTCATTTCTGGAATTTCTTCATCCGGTGTTGGCGTCCATTCTGCTATGAACTCCGCCAATGCTCTGCTTTGGATAGTTGAAGTGCTCTCAAACTTGAGGCTAAAGCTTCGACAGTTCAAAGGCCCACTCGACAATCCTGCCTGTTGCCTCTGGATTTTGCAGTATCCTCTTCGGGAAAGCGGTGACAACTGTGATCTCATGTGCACGAAAGTAATGGCGCAGCTTTCTCGAGGCCATGAGGAGGCCGAAGCAATTTCTGCACACCAGAGTACCTTGATCTAGCCCCCTGCAGAAGGGAACTGACAAAGTAAACTGGGCGCTGCACCATCCTTTTCTGCATCTGCTCGTGCGTCTGCGCAGATCCGTCCTTGTCGGGACCAGAGCTCGCCGGCGAAGCCCCCTACTTGTCGCTGGATGTGTCTGCCGTGGTTGCTAGCTCATCATCCGCCTCTCTCTCCGCTACTAACGCAGCACTAACCACTTGATTGGTTGCTGTTATATATAGCGATAACTTCTCTTGTGGCTTAGGTGCGACAAGTGTTGGAGTGGAGGACAGTATCTCTTCAAGTCCTGCGCGCTGCCTCCGCTTCCGAGTCCATTGCATCGGACCTTCCTTTTTCAAGATTTTGAAAAATGGCGAAGCGCCAGCCAGATCTAGAGATAAACCTGCCGAGAGCAGCTACACAACCGCAAGCCTTCGTACATCCTTGACGCTGCGTTTGGTGCTTCAATCTGCTCAATGGCCCTGATCTTGTCGGGATTGGCTTCAATTCCCCGTTGAGACACGAAGAACCCGAGAAGCTTGCCGGAAGGGACTCCAAACACGCACTTCTCGGGATTGAGCTTGAGGTTGATCTTGCGCAGATTTGTAAAGGTTTCATCTAAATCTTGAACCAGGGCCACCTTATCCTTGCTTTTGACCACTATGTCATCCATGTAGGCTTCCACATTTCTGTGCATTTGCGGCTCAAAAGCATCATGAACTACTCTTGCAAACGTTGAACCAGCATTCTTTAACCCGAAGGGCATCCGGCATAAGCGGTATGTGCCACATGGGGTGATGAATGCGGTCTTCTCCTCATCCTCTTACGCCATGAAGATCCGATGATATCCTGAATATGCATCCGTAAATGAAAGCAAATCACATCCGGCCGTGGAGTCAACAATCTGGTCGATGCGCGGCAAGGGAAATGGATCTTTGGGACAAGCTTTATTGACATCGGTGAAGTCGATACAAAGCCTCCATTTCCCGTTAGCCTTGCGTACAACTACAGGATTGGCCAACCACGTAGGATGGAGCACTCCTCTGACAAGGCCTGCTGCTTCCAGTTTCTTGATTTCTTCCGCGATGAACTCTTGACGCTCCACGGCTTGCTTCTCGACTTTCTCGCTTGACGGGCGCGATGAGGACTAATGGCAAGACGGTGCTCAATTACTTTCACAGGAACACCGGGGATGTCGGACGGTTGCCATGCAAACACGTCGACATTCGCCCGCAGGAAAGCAACGAGCGCGCCTTCCTATTTAGGGTCGAGAGAGGCACTGATGGTGAAGGTACCACCAGTGCCGTCCTCCTTGGCGGACACCTTCTTGGTCTCTAGTGGAGCTGTCATCGTCTTCTTATACTTGCCGGTGGAGCTCGATGGTGCGTCCTCGACGGTAGCGCAGCGCTCTGAAGAGGTGCGCTTGCCGGAGTGGGCATCAGAGCTCTTGCCGGACTTGGTCGCTGCTGCTTCCCGGTAGGTCTTGTCGGCGCAGATAAGAGCATCCTTCTTGTCGCCAGGGACAGAGATGACACTTATCGGGCCCGGCATCTTCAGCATGTTGTAGGCATAGTGAGAGGCCGCCATGAATTTGGCGAAGTCTTTGGGCGGCCAAGTATCCCATTGTAAGGCAATGGAAAATCAGCAACGTCAAAAGTGACCCTCTCGATCACGAAGTTCAACTTCGCTGCCAAATGTCACCGCAGCGTGATCTTTCCCTTCGGCTTGCTCCTTCCCGGATTGATTCCTTGAAAAGTGCCGCCTCTTCGAGCTCGCCATCGAGGATCCGGAGTTTCGGAGCACCGCGGAGGAGATCAGATTCAAGCCGGCCCGCCGTCAACTAACATCTTGGTGACCTTGAGGTTGCGGATAGTTGGTGAAACCAACATCGGCAAGCACCACCGACGCTATTCTGCGATGAGGGTGGTCCTCAATGTCAAAGATGATAGGCGTGCTGGACCATTTCAGAGGCTTGCGTGACTCGATGGATGGTTCTGCTGCATTGACCTCCCGCATCCACTGCTTGAGCTGGCGGTGAGAGGTGTGCAGAGAAGCACCGCCGTCAACGCACAGGACATCTGTGGCTTTCTGGAACTCCTGCTCATCAGCCTCGTCATCGTCCATGTCTTCGTCGTCGTCGTCGTCGTCATCCTTGTCGCGGCCACGGGGAGGCCTGTCTCCTTGCCGCTGCTTGGCCTTGCCGCGGCGTCCTCCCCGGCCGGGACGTTTCTTGCTTACTCCTCCAACACCTTCCTGGGCCTTCTCCTTGTCGCGTCATTCGTATTCAGCTTTCTGTTGCTCGACAAGCTGCTCGACCTTCTTGCAGCTCGAGGTCATGACCCTTGGTGCGGTGGATCTTGCGATCTTGCTTGCCGAGCCGTCCTGCTTGTCGGCGGCCGCCACAGACTGGTGGTTGGCGCTAGCGGCAACCTCCTTGCCGGAGCTACCAGCCTTGGCGTCCTTGTCGCCACCTCCATTGCCGGACTGTTCGACGACTAGCACATCTCTGCCTTTCTTTTTCCTGTTGCCCCACCGCCGGCTCTTCTTTGTCGGGGCGGTCTCCTCACTGTCAGATCCTCCTGCTTCGGTATTCTCTCCGGGGAGTCTCCTCCCCTCCTCAAAGACGCGGCGCACTTGTCGGCCAGGCGTATAGCTCATCGACGTCTTCGATCTTGCACATCGCCATCTCCTCCCGGATCTCTGCGGTTCCTTGCGTTACGATGGAACGCTGATCATCATGCGGCAGGTGGACATCTGGGATGTTTTGCTGTACCACGATCAATCTCTGAATATACTTGCGGGGCTCTCCTTCCTTCTAGGCGGCAGATGAAGGTCGCTTTCTTGGCCATGGGGTTTGTGGCGCTGTAAAGGCGCCGACAAACTGATGGCATAGATCTTCCCAAGAAGATATGGAGTTGTCCCGCAAGTGCATGAGCCAGGACCTGACGTTGGGCTTGAGCACCAGCGGGAAGTAGTTGGCAAGGATCTTGTCGTCTCGCCCCCCGGCAGCCTGCACCACGATGGTGTAGATGCTGAGGAACTCCGACAGATGCGTCTTGCTGTCGTACTTCTCCGGTACGTCTGGTTGAAGTTTTTCTTGCTGGGCCACTGGACTTGCTGCAGCTCATGAGTGAACGCAGGGCAACCTACCGCGTACGGCAAGTCGCCTGGTTCCTCTGGCGCGTGCATGTCGACAGAGGGCCCGGCGCGCTTGTCGGATTGACGTCGCGCTTCTCTTCGTCGCTCGATGTGAGTTCGAGCGTCCTCTTGCTGTCGATCGTGTAGCACTTGGCGCTGATCGCGATGAGCTCGTGGATCCGATGACGCAGTGGAGTCGTTGTCGAGGTGGATCCTGCGAGTCGGCGATCTTGGCCTTCGGGGTGGAGAGTGCATGGTGTTTGCACCCCCACCGGTCTCGTCGCCACCGGCTCGCGTTTGGCGTTCCTGCCGCGGCAGCGACGCACTCGGTTGCCGCGGAGCGTCGCTGTTAAGCGAAGCCGATGAGACTACGTATGGTGGCCCTCCACTTGTCGACCTTGTCGGCCGTTGGAGGTAATTGAGGAGCGATTGAGCTCTCGCTAGAGCTTCGCTGGAGTAGTGGGTGGCGATGGCGAGCAGCGCGAGGCGCGGATATGCTCGGACTTCTATCTATGTTAGAAGGAGCAGATCCCGTCCGGCGACCGTCTTCGCTTAACGCCAGCATGTTGGCGTGCATGCTGGTCTTGAACGTCCGAGATCCTCCAGCTCGATCTCGATCCAACGGCGTATGGCATTGTGAATGCCATGATCTTTGTCGGTCCCGCGCCTCTGAGACGGGCGCGGTACATGTCTGGACGCCGAGGTCTGCGGCCTTGTCCTTGACTTGGTAGCACCGTGAGCTCCCCGTCGCCGTCCATTCTTCCGTCGGCGTCCACCCCACCACCTGTTTGCCCTGGTGGTGGTGGGTTCGACGCGGACGGGGCTTCTGCCGCCGAGGCCTTCTTCTTCGGTGGCATATTGACAAAGATGATGAAGATCTAGCTCGCATGGACGCCGGATCAGGTTCACACAACCTTGACGCCCCTTCCTGGCGCGCCAAGGATGTCGGGGCAGGCTGATCTGGCCCACGAACACCTATGGGGCCGGCGGACCGGGCCCCTTTCGGTTCGGCGGGGAGCGGAGGTCGCACGAAGAGCAGATCGAGGCGAAGCACGCGAGAGGTTTACCCATCTTCGGAGCTCTCCGGAGAGATAACACTCCTACTGCTGCATGTATGATTTGTATTGTGTTCTTGCTAGGGAGCGCTGAGAGCTACAATATACTCCAGCTGCTAACGAGACCTAGCGTGAGAGTGTTCGAACCCCCCTCTACGTTGCGCATGGGCCTCCTTTTATATGTACAAGGGGCTCCGGCAGGTGGCAACGTAGATGGGGGTACAAATGGAAAAACAATGGTTGGTACACCTACTTGTACAATGTACAGTGTAATATACCTAACCCTGACGGCAGGGGACAAAGGCATTAAATGCCCATCTTGTCGCCCTAACGGTGCAAACAGGGACCGTCGAGGCGCCACCGTCCGCCACGATGGCAAACTTGTCGGCCGCTTGCCACCTTGCCTTCTTTGGCTGCACAGCCTCTCGCCACGCTGCGCTGGAAAGGCCCTGTGGCGACACGTTAGTGGATGCTTGTTGGAGCATAGGTACTGAGAGAGGTGATGCGCGGCAAGCGCCTTTGCTGCATGATTGTTATCTTGTCGTGCCGGAAGCTTGTCGCTCATCGGGCCTTCCCGGCAAGCTCCTCTTGCCGGGTCTTGTCTTGTAGGTGCTGAGGTGGCCTTCGGCAAGCTCCTCTTGCCGGGGCCTTGTCTCCTAAGTGCCTTGGGTGACCTTCCCGTCAAGCTCCTCTTGCCGGGGTCTTGTCTCCCTGGCTTGAATACTTTGTTCTTGAATGGCTCCAAAGGAACCACGGAGGGCCTTGGCGGTCACCCAGTAAGCCTTGCCGCGGAGGGCTGCAACTGCCCGTGCACAAGTTCGGGATACTAGGGTACCCCTACTCTAGTACACCGACAACGGGATCACCCTTGGGTGGAGGAGGATCCCCTAGGATTTCAACAGGCAAATTGTGTTTCAGAATAGGTTCTTGTTTAAAGAATACTTCATCTATTTCCCTTCTTTCATTCATAAACATATCATTTTCATGGTCTAGCAAATAGTGTTCCAAAGGATCACTAGGAAGTACGGCAATAGAAGCAAGACCAATAATTTCATCCTTACTAGGCAATTCTTCTTCACGATGTTGTTTACTAATAGAGAAATTAAACTCATGAACCATATCATCCAAGCCAATAGTAACAACATTCTTTTCGCAGTCTATCTTAGCATTAACAGTATTCAAGAAGGGTCTACCAAATATAATGGGACAAAAGCTATCTTGTGGAGATCCAAGAACAAGAAAATCAGCAGGATATTTAGTTTTCCCACACACGACTTCAACATCTCTAACAATTCCCATTGGTGAAATAGTATCTCTATTGGCAAGTTTAATTGTAACATCAATATCTTCTATCTCGTGGGTGCAATTTCATGCTTAATTTCTTCATACAAGGTAATAGGTATAACGCTAGCACTAGCACCCATATCACATAAGCCATGATAACAATGATCTCCTATTTTAACAGAAATAGCAGACACGCCTACCACAGTCTATGTTTATCTCTATCACGAGGTTTAGCAATTCTAGCGGTTTCACCAGACAATTGAATGACATGCCCATCAATATTATCGGACAAGAGATCTTTAACAATAGCAATATTAGGTTCTACTTTGACTTGCTCAGAGGTGTATAAGTTCTAATATTGCTTTTACGAACAACAGATTGAAGCTTTAGCATGATCCTTTACTCTAACGAGGAAAGGTAGTTTCTCAACATAAGAGGTGGGAACAATAGGATCATTATAAGTGATAGTCTTTTCTTCAACTTTAATAGGTGCAACTACTTTTACTTCTATGGGAGGATGATATTTAAACCGCTTCTCCTTAGGGAGATCAACATAAGTAGCAAAAGATTCACAGAAAGAAACTACTATCTCAGAGTCAAGTCCATATTTAGTGCTAAACTTACGGGAAATATCGGTATCCATAAAAGATTTACCACAATCAAACTTAGGTGTCATACCTGACTCCTTACCTTCGTCGAGGTCCCAATCTTCAGAGTTGCGTTTAATTCTATCCAATAAATTCCATCTAAATTCAATAGGCTTCATCATAAAAGAGCCAGCACAAGAAGTATCGAGCATGGTTTGATTATTATGAGAAAGCCGAGCATAAAAACTTTGCATAATCACTGCTCTTGCGAGCTCATAATTGGGGCATGAATATAACATTGATTTAAGCCTCCCCCAAGCTTGAGCGATACTTTCTCCTTCGCGAGGCCAAAAATTATATATATAATTGCAATCACGATGAACAAGATGCATAGGGTAATACTTTTGATGAAATTCAAATTTCACTCTTTTATAGTTCCATGATCTCGTATCATCACATAGCCTATACCATGTCAATGTGTCTCCCTCCAAAGATAAAGGGAAAGCCTTCTTCTTAACAACATCATCGGGTATACCTGCAAGCTTAAATAGTCCACAAATATCATTCATATAGCGTAGATGCTCGTTAGGATGCTTTGTTCCATCTCCTGTAAAAGTATTAGCCAGCAGTTTTTCCATGATACCCGCAGGCACTTCCAACGGAGTTTCATTGTCACTAGGGTCCGGAGGTTGAGGAGCAACTCTTTGCTCGACTGGCAGGGGTGAAGAGACCCCGAACAAGCCCCTCATAGAATTCGTTCCATAGTAACAAGTGACGTAAAATTTCAGCACACTATATAATTTTTTCCTTACCAAATTCCACCTACCAAAGGCGCTACACTCCCCGGCAACGGCGCCAGAAAAGAGTCTTGATGACCCACAAGTATAGGGGATCTACCGTAGTCCTTTCGATAAGTAAGAGTGTCGAACCCAACGAGGAGCAGAAGGAAATGATAAGCGGTTTTCAGCAAGGTATTCTCTGCAAGTACTGAAATAAGTGGTAACAGATAGTTTTGTGATAAGATAAATTGTAACGAGCAACAAGTAACAAAAGTAAATAAGGTGCAGCAAGGTGGCCCAATCCTTTTTGTAGCAAAGGACAAGCGGAACAAACTCTTATAATAGGAAAAGCGCTCCGAGGACACATGGGAATATCGTCAAGCTAGTTTTCATCACGCTCATATGATTCGCGTTAAACTTTGATAATTTGATATGTGGGTGGACGGTGCTTGGGTGCTGTTCTTACTTGAACAAGCATCCCACTTATGATTAACCTCTATTGCAAGCATCCACAACTACAACAAAAGTATTAAGGTAAACCTAACCATAGCATGAAACATATGGATCCAAATCAGCCCCTTACGAAGCAACACATAAACTAGGGTTCAAGCTTACATCACTCTAGCAACCCATCATCTACTTATTACTTCCCAATGCCTTCCTCTAGGCCCAAATAATGGTGACGTGTTATGTAGTCGACATTCACATAACACCACTAGAGGTTAGACAACATACATCTCACCAAAATATCGAACGAATACCAAATTCACATGACTACTAATAGCAAGACTTCTCCCGTGTCCTCAGGAACAAACGTAACTACTCACAAAGCATATTCATGTTCAAAATCAGAGGGTAATAATATGCATAAAGGATCTGAACATATGATCTTCCACCAAGTAAACCAACTAGTATCAACTACAAGGAGTAATCAACACTACTAGCAACCTACTAGCACCAATCCCGGACTTGGAGACAAGAATTGGATACAAGAGATGAACTAGGGTTTGGAGATGAGATGGTGCTGGTGAAGATGTTGATGGAGATTGCCCTCTCCCGATAAGAGGAGCGTTGGTGATGATGATGGCGATGATTTCCCCCTCCCGGAGGGAATTGTCCCCGGCAGCACAGCTCTGCCGGAGCCCTAGATTGGTTCCGCCTCGTGGCGGCGGAGTCTCGTCCCGAAAGGTTGCTTATTATTTTTTCCCATCGAAAGACTTCATATAGGAGAAGATGGACATCAGAGAGCCACCAGGGGGCCCACGAGGTAGGGGCGCACCCAGGGGGAGGGGGCGCGCCCCCCACCCTTGTGAGCAGGGTGTGGCCCCCCTGGCCTCATCTTCGGCGACGACTTTTCTTTATTTATTTTAAGGTATTCCGTGGAGTTTTAGGACTTTTGGAGTTGCGCAGAATAGGCCTTCAATATTTGCTCCTTTTCCAGCCCAGAATTCCAGGTGCCGGCATCCTCCCTCTTCATGTAAACCTTGTAAAATAAGAGAGAATAGCCACAAGTATTGTGACATAACGTGAAATAATAGCCCAAAATGCGATAAATATCAATATAAAAGCATGATGCAAAATGGACGTATCAATCTACTCTTATAGAAAACCGAGTTGGTGATGATGGTTTGCCTGCCATCTTGTAATATAGACCGTCCGATCTATATCTGACGGATATAAAGCCAACTATGACAATTTTACAAAAGATACCCGCACCTCTCTCCACATTTACAGTATAAGGCCTTACCTCGTGCTCCTCCCTATGTCTCTATCTCTACAAGTACTTTTTTATAACAAATCGAATAGTGCTGCACCGTCCATTGCACGCCCTGGGCTGAACACGCCTCGCCTCCATCATCACCAACTGAGTCTTTTATAGGAGTAGGAGTAGAGAAAAAACTGAGTTGGTGATGATGGTGTGCCGTGCAATGCACGGGCATCTTTCTATTTTTCTGCATATAAGTCCAAACACCACGTAGACACGGTCTTTGAGCACGGTTCGTAGTCGTTCCACGATCGGGCATCGAAGTTTGTAACTATTTTAGATTAGAATATACTACTCCTCCGGTGCTAGTAGTAGAGCAGAGTCCTACTCTACTACTCTACTCTAGCAAGCTAGGGCATAGTAATCTTGTAGTAGGTACTTGTAGGGAGTACCGATCTTGTGATCACTCAAGCAAGTTGTCCGCATCGATATGACCCTCGCTGCTGGTATGTGTCTCGTAAGTCAAGCGTCTTTGTAGTCATTATCACTGTCCACTTCCCGCAGCACATATTCGCTTCTCCATCTTTGTCCGCACATAATCTCGCCCAAGCTTCCATCCTGCTAAGGCGCCTCCCCCTGGTCCGAAACCCAAGCACTAACAATGGCAGAACCGAGCAGCGTCCGCCGAAAGAGTGGCCGGAATTCGCTCCCCACAGAGGTAATCAAGCTCATTGTTTCGCGTGTGGACAATCACAGTACCATGCCGCTCGCCGTGTGCTCGTCGGGGCTGTACCGTTTACTCAAAGCCCTCAGGCCGGAGCTTTTTAAGCCAGCTCCTTGCTTGCTGATGCCGCCTGATCTTCAGAAACAGTGTGTCACGCAGCATAACGGTGGTAGGGTGGCGAGCATCAACCCCATTCACTGCGATCCGATCCCCGTCAGCCTCAGCTACATTAACGGTATGTACTGGGTCGGCATGAACACGTCTTGGATGGTGCTCGTCGGCCGGTCGCGGCGGTGGATGCTCGTGGAGGTCTACACCGCGATTGATCCCCCTTCGACGATTAACACTGCACTGCTTTGGCACCGCAGCCCAGAATACTCTGAATCTTACAGTAGCCAACATGATACCAAGTTTGATTTGCTCAAGGTTGTAATCTGCCAAGTGCCCACAAGATCTGGGAATTATAAAGATTTCAGGCTAATTGCGTTCTTCAACCGCGGTCTCACCTATCTCGACAGTCATCTGCGGTAAGTGGATAAATCCGCACGTCCGTCAGCAGGATCATACATCCTCCATGGTTCTCTATGCCATTGAACACAAGGGCTTCATTCATTTGTCGACTCCTTCTATGGCTGGACGTATTCTTTGGCCTACTCGATCCATCGCTACAAACGGGTATTACAGAAGATGTTACTTTCCTATGATATCATGATGGCTTGCTTATATTATCGCCAACATTTACTTAAAAATATTCATGCTCATAACATGCTGTTCTTAAGATTGACTAAATCAAGAGCCCTTTTTGTTTGACTCAACTTGATATGATGTTGTAGGTCACTTTGGTGTCCCTACCCTTCCTAATCCCGTAACCTTTCAAAGAAAAGCGGCATGGCGATTGCGGTGGTTCCTAGCTCGATCGACGGCGGCGAAAGATTGATGATCGTTACGCGTCATCGGACGTGTTGTTTCGCGGAATACAATCACGATCCACCGCAAGGTCTTTGAGCGGGATCCCGACTTCTCTGGGCCTTTAGGAATTTTTGACTGGAGGCTGGTAAGTAGCCTTGGCACACGCTCTCTGTTTGTCGAACTGAATTATCCGATTAACCAGGAGATAACCGACGGCAAGGATCATGATGGCAGCGCGGTTTCGTTCATTAGGCAAAACTGTGTGTACACAGCGTACCATGCGTCTCAGCATGCACCATACCCTGATATGTGCCGCCACACTCTGCATCCCAAAGTAGGAGAGAGGGTCGCAAGTATCAGAATTCGACCTGCTGGCTGGAGTTTCCCCCGTCAAGCACCCATCTGGTTCAAGCCGTGAGCCAGTCTCCACTGCTTAATAAATAGTAACGTCTAACTGAGCCAGTTAGTTAGATGCGTACACTTGGTGTAGTAGGATCTTTATTTAGTTTGATGCATACACTTGTTTTTTTTGGTAGCCCTTTTGTAATGATGGCTGATGTTTGGTTTGGAAGAGAGAGCTGCGTCTTCACTCTTCTGGCCTGCTTACTTTCATTGCACCCCAGCCCTGGTTCTTTCTTTGCTGTTTTCAATGTACAATCAATAGTATATTTCGTCTGTTGGTTGAATATAAATGTGTTGTTAGAACAACAAACACAATGTTTTGGAAGTCGTTGCATGGTTCGATCCTTTAGTGCCCCGTACTGTACGTAGCTCATACTATTTTTAAATGCGAAACAGATTTTCCACTTGTTGATAACATGCAGCCCAATCGATGAAGGCCCAATAGAGAAGCCCATAATTAACTAGAAGGGACGCTCTCACATGAATCCGGCCCGGGTACATGCTCATGGTCCCCTAAACATAAATAAGTAAATAAATAAATAAAGCTAAATGCTCATGCACCAGTTATTTGGGAAAATAGGTAGCCCAGTATTTCTTTTTGAAGAATACCCAAGCTAGGCCTATTTGTTTTCTCCATTACTTGGGCTGCAAATCTTTCAAGACGAGCAAATCGGAGAGTAGATTTTTTGAATATTGTTCTTCACTGAAATCTTATACGTATTTCATTGGATTAAACATGACGTAGTACTAACTTATATTTAAATTTGATTTAGAATGGCTATTAATATTTGGATTAAGAATATTTCGTTTCCCCGATAAAATTTCCCACATATTTAGTTAATTTTTTGACCACAATGCTTGACCAGAAAATGGCCGGCAATTCTAAAAATGGAAAACAGGCTGCAATAAATTCCATATGAATTAGAAAATGAGTAAAACTTATAAAAATAATAGCAAATGGGTTGTACACGCCACAGATTTCGAGGCTGACTTGTTTACGCAAGGCTTTGTCAGTGAACACATGATTCTAGCCGCCGTGCTTCTTCAATCTCTGATCTTCCTGCTCCAGCCGCCTAAACTAGCGCCTGGACTGACTGCTGCTCCTCCTCTTGTGGCCCGCTGTGATGCCGGGCAGGCTTCATTGGCCCACCCTACTCCCTCCGCTGGCCTGGCCGCACGCAATCAACTGCGTCCTTATTACTCGAAAAAAATGATTCCTCCCACTGACATCTGGGGCGCACCGGTTGGGAGGCTGACCTGTGGGCCTACTACGTTGACGCGTATGCAGGGCTTGTCAACTTAGTCAACAAACAATTCTAGCAGCAGTAACCGTTGGATTTGAATCAAACGGTCATGCTGCTTCTTCAATCGCTGCTCTTCTTGCACCAGCCGCCCAAACCAGCGCCGGGAGATCGCCTGCCTCGCCTCCAAGTGGCCGGGCGTCTGCTGCTTGAGGCGCCATCGCTTCCTACTACTCCCACCGCTAGCTGTGCCTGCGGCGACGGCAGCCTCACACCGCAGCCGAACCAGTGAACCCTGGTACTCCTCTCCGCGTGGGCATCCACTGCCGTGTCTTCCCCGGCTCCGCGTCATCCCCTTCCTAGGCCTCTCCTCGTCCACCGCCTTGGTGCTCTCGGCGCGGCGTGATCAATGTGGTCAACGACATTCCATCGGGAGAGTACTGTACGTGTAGAGGCTGACACCTGGGTCCACGGCCACAGCCCAGTTTTTTTGTGATTTGCCAAGTAAGTCGCTTTGTCAGGCCTGTTGGGCTGCAAATCTTTCAAGACGAGGAGAGCTTTCATTAATTTGGCCGAGAAAATGGCCCATCAAGAATGAGAAATGGGCTGTACATTTTTAAAACACATCAAATCGGGATTAGTTTCAAATATCTTTTTTTTCATTTCGAGATTTTAAATTACATTAATTTTTATGCGTGGAGAATTTGTTGGATTTTATATTGATATACATTTATTTTTAAAATCAGTTTGAATGTGATTCAAATTTCGATTAAAAACAGTTCGGACCGCACCGAAATATGCAAAATTTCGTATAAGTTTTTAACCGTGGCCACGATATGGGCTGTAATGCTAACAAAAAGAATATGGGATCCAAAAAACCTTAAGAATTAGCAAATGAGCTGTAAATTATTAAAAATAATGGCAGATGGGCTATATGCTGTTTTCCACAGATTTGAGGCTTTCCTAAAAAGGTTGACGACAAGCAAAGGATCGTTGGATGGCCATCCAACGGCCGTCGTCTTCTTCAATCTCTGCTCTTCTTGCTCCGGCCGCTCAAACAAGCGCCCGGCGGGACTGCTCCCTCCTCCCGTGGCGGCTCGACAGTAGCGGACCCACCGATTATATCTTAAATGCGCAAGGAAGTGCCTCCTTATTACGCAGACAAAAATGAATACTCCCCACATTAGTTGGGACCTAGTATAGTGGCAGGCTGACTTGTGGGCCTACTAAGTTGGCAGGGACGGAGGGCTTTGTCAACTTAGTCAATATGCACGATTCTAGCTCCAAAGGACTGTCTGATGTCCATCCAACGGCCGTAGTGCTTCTTCAACCTCTGGTCTTCTTGCTCCAGCCGCCCAAACCAGCGCCGGTCGTGCCTCGTGCTCCTGCCTCCCGTGGCCGGCTGTGATGCGGCGGAGGCCTCACCGCCCCCTACTACTCCCACCGCTGGCCAGGCCATCCCTCTACTCACCCACACCCCCTGTTATTCTGCGGCGACGGCAGCCTCACACCACAGTGAACCAGTGAACCCTCGTACTCCTCTACGCGTGGGCATCCACTGCCGCGTCTTTCCCGGCTCTGCGTCCTCCCCTTCCTAGGCCTCGCCGTCGTCCACTGCCCTGGTGCTCTCGGCGCGGCGTGGTCAACGTGGTCAAGGAACGACTTCCATCGGACGTGGATCAGATGCGGAGAGGCCGATACCGGGTCCATGGCCGCAGCAAGGAAGTGCCTCCTTATTACGCCAAAATAATTATTCCTCCACGGCAATGGGACCCACCGGACGGGCCACCATATTTAGCGAAAAAACGCGTCCCCCCTGACTGCTAGGACCCACCAGCTACACCTTCGCATGCAAGGAAGTGCGTCCGGGCAAAAAAAAACAAAACGATTCGCCCCCCTGACTGCTGGGACCCACCAGCTACATCTCCGCACGCAAGGAAGTGCGTCCGGGCAAAAAAACCGATTCGCCCCCTGACTGCTGGGACCCACCGGCTACATCTTTGCACGCAAGGAAGTGCATCCGGGCAAAAAAAACCAAAATGATTCGCCCCCTGACTGTTGGGACCCACCAGCTACATCTTCGCACGCAAGGAAGTGCCTGACAGTCGGGACCCACCTGGTCGAAGCGTACATAGCGTTGTCATTCTGGTCGCGAACGTGTACGTACATATATACTGGTGGATGTAGAGGCGCGCACGTGTCGTAGTAGAGGCGCGCACGTAGCATGTACACGTACGTTCAGCGGCGAGGGTGCAAGAAAGAAAATACGGCCACGTACGTACATACGGGCAAGGTCTCTAACGCCTATCGTGCATACGTACATGGCTTGGTCGGAACGGAGAAACAGCCGCTGCCGTGTTCATGGGGAGCCAACCGCTGGGTCGGAACGGAATGGGTGGTCGTGTTCATCGGGAGGGCTTGGACGGAACATGCGATGGAAGCGAGGCTGGCGTATCGCTGGCGGAGGAAACGGCCTTGTGTTCGACCGGCCACGTTCGAAACGGGGTCCTATTGATCGGAGGGGCTTGGCGTACCGCAAAACGGAGGAAACGGATCTCCTACGGTTGAAACGGGGGTCCTGTTGATCGGGAGGGGTGTGGCGTACCGCAAAACGGAGGAAACGGACCTCCTACGGTCGAAACGGGGGTTCTATTGATCGGGGGGGGGGGGGGGGTGTGGCGTACCGCAAAACGGACGAAACAGACTTGTGTTGGAGCGCTATACGGTCGAAACGGGGGGGGGGGGGGGGAGGGGTGTGGCGTACCGCAAAAAGGGACTCCACGGGATATTGTTCATCTCCACCGTCGACCTCCTCCAGCCTCCACGGGCCACCGTCGACCTCCTCCAGCCTCCACGGGCTCCTGTTCATCCAGACTCCACCGCGCGCTACTCCACCGGCTACTGTTCAACCACCCCTCCACACGGGCACCCCTCCACCGTCTACTGTTCATCCAGCCCTCCACACCACGGGGTCCTGTTCAACCACCCCTCCACCGTCTACTGTTCATCCAGCCCTCCACACCACCGGTTCTTGTTCATCCAGAGGCAACGCCACCGCTCACTGTTCATCCAAACCCCCCCCCCCCCCCGCAATGCTCACTGTTCATCCCAGAGGCAGCATCGATCGGCTTCAGTTAGCAGCAGTAGTGAAGGAATCGCTCCATCGAGTTTAGTTAATAGCCATCGATCGATCGCTCGGGTTCAAGAACGCGTAACTGCAGGTCTGTCCTTTCGGGTTCAGTTAGAGCCCAACGCCTCGCTCGGCTTCAGTTAGAGCCAACGCCTCGCACACACGCGCGTACATACGAGAGAAATGTGCATCGCTCCGCCCCCGACCTCCCACCGTAACCGGCAACTCCCCGAAATTTTCCTCCCCCTCGCTTCTACCACGGTTTTTTCCGTCATGGACGGCCCAAAGAATGTCATGCAGCTGCGTCTCCGACCCGCCCAGGACGAAAAGCCCATTTTCTGTCATGATTTTTATCATAGAAGTAGGAGCCCACCACATCTATGATGATACCGGGTTTTGTCACAATTATCGTCATAGAAGTGTCATATGTATGACAGAAAAAAATTTCGTTCGGCCCAAAATGTCATGGATGTGTCTTTTTTTTGTAGTGCACACCTCCGCCTTGCAATCTAGCATGTTGTTGCACACATCCACCTCTCTGCGTGCCCATCCCTACTGGTTTCTTCCTACTCCTCCCCCTCCCCCACTGAAAACCTCGACTTGAGCCGATCTCGTGGCGGATGCGGGCTGCTTCGGTACAAGCATGTGTCATGTTTCCATATGGTCCACCGCGGAGCTCGTCGGCCTATCTGCCTCGCTGCCACATCCATAGAGTTAGGTTAGGAGAAGACATGTCGCAAGCGTCGTGGAGCTCGTTGATGTTTTCCTCACCTCTTGAATGACTAATGGCTCGAATAACATGCCCCGCAACTGCTTGCACCTGCGCTCTCCGCCTGACCAAGACCATTGCCTGCTCTTTGTCCGCGGTGGCATCCCCGTCCCTTGTTATTATGCCAACTTAGTCCTCGTCCTTGCATGAGAGAGCAGAATAGAAGATGGGTCTCGACAGATGAGGGGGGGGGGTGTGGAAAGAAGCTATAATGGGATCATGTATGCAAGTGGGTCCTCTAGCCTAGATGGCTTATCTTTTTTATTCTACCAAAACTTCTGGGATTTGATCAAACAAGACATTATGGCATTGGTCAGAGATTTTGAAAAATACTCTTTGGATATTCAAAGGCTTAACTACTTCATTTTAACTTTGATACCCAAAGAGCCTGATGCCAAGGAAATGAGGAAGTTTAGGCCTATTAGCGTCAGTAACTACTCTGTTAAGATCTTTAGCAATGCTATGACCAATCAAGTGTCTCCTTTTGGTCAAAGACTCTTGTCTCTTTGTCAATCTGCTTTTGTCTGGGATAGATTCATTCTAGAAAGCATGGTTACGACCCATGAAGAAATTCATGAGGTGCTTAGTTCTGGTAGGCCTGGGGTTGTCCTTGTTGGGGAACGTAGCATGCAATTTCAAAAAAAATCCTACGATCACACAAGATCTATCTAGGAGATGCATAGCAATGAGAAGGGGGGAGTGTCCATGTACCCTTGTAGACCAAAAGTAGAAGTGTTAGCTTAACGCGGTTGATGTAGTCGAACATCTTCTCGATTCAACCGATCAAGCACGAAACGTACGGCACCTCCGAGTTCTGCACACGTTCAGCTCGATGACGTCTCTCGAACTCTTGATCCAGCAAAGTGTCGAGAGAGAGTTTCGTCAGCACGACGGCATGGTGACGGTGATGGTGAAGTGATCCGCGCAGGGCTTCGCCTAAGCACTACGACAATATGACCGGAGGAGTAAACGATGGAGGGGGGGGCGCCACACACGGCTAAGGACAATTGGTGTGTCTTAGAGGTGCCCCCCGCCCCCGTATATAAAGGAGGGAGGGGGAGTAGGCCGGCCTAGGGGCGCCCCAAATGGGAGGAGTGCCACTTGGGCTTCTAGTCCAATTTGCCCCCCTTCCTTTTATCGGAGAGGGAAAGGGGGAAGGAGAGGGAGAAGGAGAATGAAAGGGGGGCGCCGCCCCCTCCTCTAGTCCAATTCAGACTCCTCCCTTAGGGGGGGCACCCTTGTGGGCTGCCTTTCCTCCCTCCTATGGCCCATATCTTCCCCCGGGGGGTTCCGGTAAGCCCACGGGTACTCCGATACGTACCCGATACATTCTGAAACACTTCCGGTGTCTGAGAAATATCATCCAATATATAAATCTTTACCTCTCGACCATTTCGATACTCCTCGTCATGTCCGTGATCTCATCCGGGACTCCGAATAATCTTCAGTCACCAAAACACATAACTCATAATACAAATCGTCGTTGAACGTTAAGCGTGCGGACCCTGCCGGTTCAAGAACTATGTAGACATGACTGAGGCACGTATCCGGTCAATAACCAATAGCGGAACCTAGATGCTCATACTGGTTCCTACATATTCTACGAAGATCTTTATCGGTCAAAACGCAATGACAACATACGTCATTCCCTTTGTCATCGGTATGTTACTTGCCCGAGATTCGATCGTCGGTATCTTCATACCTAGTTCAATCTCGTTACTGGCAAGTCTCTTTACTCGTTCCGTAATACATCATCCCGCAAAAAACTCATTAGTCACATTGCTTGCAAGGCTTATCGTGATGTGTATTACCGAGAAAGCCCAGAGATACCTCTCCGATACTCGGAGTGACAAATCCTAATCTTGATCTATGCCAACCCAAGAAACACCTTCTGAGATGCCTATAGAGCATGTTTATGATCACCCAGTTACGTTGTGACGTTTGATAGCACACAAGGTATTCCTGCGGTATTTGGGAGTTGCATAATCTCATAGTCAAAGGAATATGTATAAGTCATGAAGAAAGCAATAGCAATAAAACATAATGATCATTATGCTAAGCTAACGGATGGGTCTTGTCCATCACATCATTCTCCTAATGATGTGATCCCGTTCATCAAAAGACAACACATATCTATGGTTAGGAAACTTAACCATCTTTGATTAACGAGCTCTTCTAGTAGAGGCATACTAGAGACACTATGTTTTGTCTATGTATTCACACATATATCAAGTTTCCGGTTAATACAATTCTAGCATGAATAATAATCATTTATCATGATATAAGGAAATATAAATAACAACTTTATTATTGCCTCTAGGGCATATTTCCTTTAGTCTCCCACTTGCACTAGAGTCAATAATCTAGATTCCATTGTAATGATTCTAACACTCATGGAGTCTTGGTGCTGATCATGTTTTGTCGTGGAAGAGGCTTAGTCAATGGGTCTGCAACATTCAGATCCGTATGTATTTTGCAAATCTCTATGTCTCCCTCCTTGACTTGATCATGGATGGAGTTGAAGCTTCTCTTGATATGTTTGGTTCTCTTGTGAAATATGGATTCCTTCGCTAAGGCAATTGATCCAATATTGTCACAAAAGATTTTCATTGGACCCGATCCACTAGGTATTACACCTAGATCGGATATGAACTCCTTCATCCAGACTCTTTCATTTGCTGCTTCCGAAGCAGCTATGTACTCCGCTTCACACGTAGATCCCGCCAAGACGCTTTGCTTTGAACTGAACCAACTGACGGCTCCACCATTCAATATAAATACGTATCCGGTTTGCGACTTAGAGTCATCTGGATCAATGTCAAAGCTAGCATCTACGTAACCATTTACGACAAGCTCTTTGTCACCCCCATGAATGAGAAACATATCGTTAGTCCTTTTCAGGTTCTTCAGGATGTTCTTGACCGCTGCCGGTGATCCATTCCTGGATTACTTTGGTACCTCCCTGCTAAACTTATAGCAAGGCACACATCAGGTCTGGTACACATCATTACATACATGATAAAACCTATGGCTGAGGCATAGGGAATGACTTTCATTTTCTCTCTATCTTCTGCAGTGGTCCGACATTGAGTCTGAATCAACTTCGCACCTTGTAACATAGGCAAGAACCCTTTCTTTGACTGGTCCATTTTGAACTTCTTCAAAACTTTATCAAGGAATGTGCTTTGTGAAATCCAATTAAGCGTCTTGATCTATCTCCATAGATCTTGATGCCCAATATATAAGAAGCTTCACCGAGGTCTTTCATTGAAAAACTCTTATTCAAGTATCCTTTTATGCTATCCAGAAATTCTACATAATTTCCAATCAACAATATGTTATCCACATATAATATTAGAGACGCTACAGAGCTCCCACTCAATTTCTTATAAATACAGGCTTCTCCAAAAGTCTGTATAAAACCATATGCTTTTATCACTTCATCAAAGCATATATTCCAACTCCGAGATGCTTGCATCAGTCCATATATGGATCGCTGGAGCTTACACACTTTGTTAGTACCCTTAGGATTGACAAAACCTTCTGGTTGCATCATATACAACTCTTCTATAAGAAATCCATTAAGGAATGCAGTTTTGATGTCCATTTGGCAGATTTCATAATCATAAAATGCGGCAATTGCTGACATGATACGGACAGACTTAAGCATCGCCACGGGTGAGAAGGTCTAATCATAGTCAAATCCTTGAACTTGTTGAAAACCTTTCGCAACAAGTCGAGCTTTGTGGACAGTAACATTACCATCAGCGTCAGTCTTCTTCTTGAAGATCCATTTATTCTCTATGGCTTGCCGATCATCGGGCAAGTCAACCAAAGTCCATACTTTGTTCTCATACATGGATCCCATCTCAGATTTCATGGCCTCAAGCCATTTCGCGGAATCTGGGCTCATCATTGCTTCCTCATAGTTCGTAGGTTCGTCATGGTCTAGTAACATGACTTCCAGAACAGGATTACTGACCACTTATGTGCGAAACATACTCTGGTTGACCTACGAGGTTCGGTAGTAACTTGATCTGAAGTTTCATGATCATCATCGTTAGCTTCCTCACTAATTGGTGTATGCATCACGGGAAAGGTTTTCTGTGATGAACTACTTTCCAATTCAAGAGAAGGTACAATTACCTCATCAAGTTCTACTTTCCTCCCACTCACTTCTTTCAAGAGAAACTCCTTCTCGAGAAAGGATCCATTTTTAGCAACAAATATCTTGCCTTCGGATCTGTGATAGAAGGTGTACCCAACAGTTTCTTTTGGGTATCCTATGAAGACACACTTCTCCGATTTGTGTTCGAGCTTATCAGGCTGAAGCATTTTCACATAAGCATCGCAACCCCAAACTTTAAGAAACGACAGCTTAGGTTTCTTGCCAAACCACAGTTCATACGGTGTCGTCTCAACGGGTTTAGATGGTGCCCTATTTAACGTGAATGCAGTTGTCTCTAAGGCATAACCCCAAAACGATAGTGGTAAATCGGTAAGAGACATCATAGATCGCGTCATATCTAATAATGTACGGTTAGGACGTTCGGACACACCATTACGCTGTGGTGTTCCAGGTGGCATGAGTTGTGAAACTATTCCACATTGTTTTAAATGAAAACCAAACTCATAAATCAAATATTCGCCTCCGCGGTCAGATCATTGAAACTTTATTTTCTTGTTACAATGATTTTCCACTTCACTCTGAAATTCTTTGAACTTTTCAAATGTTTTAGACTTGTGTTTCATTAAGTAGATATACCCATATCTGCCCAAATCATCTGTGAAGGATAACAACGATACCCGCCGCGATACTCAACACTCATCGGACCGCATACATCGGTACGTATTATTTCCAATAAGTCAGTGGCTTGCTCCATTGTTCCGAAGAACGGAGTCTTAGTCATCTTGCCCATGAGACATGGTTTGCAAGCATCAAATGATTCATAATCAAGTGATTTCAAAAGTCCATCCACATGGAGTTTCTTCATGCGCTTTACACCAATATGACCTTAACGGCACTGCCACAAATATGTTGCACTATCATTATCAACTTTGCATCTTTTGGCAACAATGTTAAGAATATGTGTATCACCATGATCGAGATTCAACAAAAAATAGACCACTCTTCAAGGGTGCATGACCATAAAAGATATTATTCAAATAAATAGAACAACCATTATTCTCTGATTTAAATGAATAACCGTCTCACATCAAACAAGATCCAGATATAATGTTCATGCTCAACGCTGGCACCAAATAACAATTATTCAGGTCTAAAACTAATCCCGAAGGTAGATGTAGAGGTAGCGTGCCGACGGCGATCACATCGACCTTGGAACCATTTCCGACGTGCATCGGCGCCTCGTCCTTAGCCAATCTTCGTTTAATCCGTAGCCCCTGTTTCGAGTTGCAAATATGAGCAATGTAACCGATTATCAAATACCCAGGCGCTACTACGAGCATTAGTGAGGTACACATCAATAACATGTATATCAAATATACCTTTGTTCACTTTGCCATCCTTCTTATCCGCCAAATACTTGGGGCAGTTCTGCTTCCAGTGACCGGTCCCTTTGTAGTAGAAGCACTCAGTTTCAGGCTTAGGTCCAGACTTGGGCTTCTTCCCGGGAGTAGCAACTTGCTTGCGATTCTTCTTGAAGTTCCCCTTCTTTCCTTTGCCCTTTTTCTTGAAACTAGTGGTCTTGTTAACCATCAACACTTGATGCTCCTTCTTGATTTCTACCTCCGCAGCTTTGAGCATATTATAGTTCATCGTGAAGCCTTTGTAGCTTGGTGGCAGTGATTGAAGAACTCTGTCAATAAGACTATCATCAAGAAGATTAACTCCCAGCTGAGTCAAGTGGTTATGGTACCCAAACATTTTGAGTATGTGTTCAATGACAGAACTGTTCTCCTCCATTTTTCAGCTATAGGACTTGTTGGAGACTTCATATCTCTCAACTCAGCTTCAAATATTAACTTCAACTCCTGGAACATCTCATATAGTCCATGACATTCAAAACGTCTTTGAAGTCCCGATTCTAAGCCGTAAAGCATGGCACAGTGAACTATCGAGTAGTCATCAGATCGAGCTTGCCAGACGTTCATAACATCAGCATTTGCTCCTGCAGCAGGCCTTTCACCTAGCGGTGCATCAAGGACATAATTCTTCTGTGCAGCAATGAGGATAATCCTCAAGTTATGGACCCAGTCCGTGTAGTTGCTATTGTTGGGAAACATAGCATGCAATTTCAAAAAAAATCCTACAATCACGCAAGATCTATCCAGGAGATCCATAGCAACGAGAGGGGGAGAGTATGTCAATGTACCCTCATAGGCCGAAAGCGGAAGCGTTAGTTTAACGCGGTTGATGTAGTCGAACGTCTTCGCGATCCAACGATCAAGTAACGGACGTACGACACCTCCGAGTTCACCACACGTTCAGCTCGATGACGTCCCTCGAACTCTTGATCCAGCAAAGTGTCGAGGGAGAGTTTCGTCAGCACGACGGCATGGTGACGGTGATGGTGACGTGATCCACGCAGGGCTTTGCCTAAGCACTACGACAACATGACCGGAGGAGTAAACGGTGGAGGGGGGAACCACACACAGCTAAGAAACAATTGATTTGCTTTGGGGTGCCCCTACCCCCGTATATAAAGGAGGAGAGGGGAGGAGGCCGGCCTAGGGGGCGCGCCAAGTGGGGGGAAACCCACTTGGGCTCCTAGTTCTATTCGCCCCCCTTCCTTCTTTCAGAGGGGGAAAGGGGGGAGGAGAGGGAGAGGGAGAAGGAAAGGGGGCCGCGCCCCTCCCCTTGTCCAATTCGAACTCCCCATGGGGGGGGCACCCCCTTTTGGGCTGCCCTCTCTCTTCGATAAATACCTGAAACACTTCGGAACCATTCGGGTGTCCGAATACTATCGTCCAATGTATCAATCTTTACCTCTCAACTATTTCGAGACTCCTCGTCATGTCCGTGATCTCATCCGGGATTCCGAACAATCTTCGGTCACCGAAACACATAACTCATAATACAAATCGTCATGGAACATTAAGCGTGCGGACCCTACGGGTTCGAGAACTATGTCGACATGACCGAGACATATCTCCGATCAATAACCAGCAACGGAACCTGGATGCTCATATTGGTTCCTACATATTCTACGAAGATCTTTATTGGTCAAACCGCAATGATAACATACGTCATTCCCTTTGTCATCAGTATGTTACTTGCCCGAGATTCGATCGCCGGTATCTTCATACCTAGTTCAATCTCATTGCCGGCAAGTCTCTTTACTCGTTCCGTAATGCATCTTCCCACAACTAAATCATTAGTCGCATTTCTTGCAAGGCTTATTATGATGTGCATTACCAAGAGGGCCCAGAGATACCTCTCCGATACTTGGAGTGACAAATCCTAATCTCGATCTATGCCAACCCAACAAACACCTTCGGAGACACCTGTAGAGCATCTTTGTAATCACCCAGTTACGTTGTGACGTTTGATAGCGCACAAGGTGTTCCTCCGGTATTCAGGAGTTGCATAATCTCATAGCCAAAGGAATATGTATAAGTCATGAAGAAAGCAATAGCAATAAAACTTAACGATCATTATGCTAGGCTAACGGATGGGTCTTGTCCATCACATCATTCTCCTAATGATGTGATCCCGTTCATCAAATGACAACACATGTCTATGGTCAAGAAACTTAACCATATTTGATTAACGAGCTCGTCTAGTAGAGGCATACTAGAGACACTATGTTTTGTCTATGTATTCACACATACATCAAGTTTCCGGTTAATACAATTCTAGCATGGATAATAAACATTTATCATGATATAAGGAAATATAAATAACAACTTTATTATTGCCTCTAGGGCATATTTCCTTCAGTCTCCCACTTGCACTAGAGTCAATAATCTAGATTACATTGTAATGATTCTAACACCCATGGAGTCTTGGTGCTGATCATGTTTTGTTCGTGGAAGAGGCTTAGTCAACGGGTCTGCAACATTCAGATCCGTATGTATTTTGCAAATCTCTATGTCTCCCTCCTTGACTTTATCATGGATGGAGTTGAAGCATCTCTTGATGTGTTTGGTTCTCTTGTGAAATCTGGATTCTTTCGCTGAGGAAATTGATCCAGTATTGTCACAAAAGATTTTCATTGGACCCGATCCACTAGGTATTACACCTAGATCAGATATGAACTCCTTCATCCTGACTCCTTCATTTGCTGCTTCCAAAGCAGCTATGTACTCCGCTTCACACGTAGATCCCGCCACGACGCTTTGCTTGGAACTGCACCAACTGACGGCTCCACCATTCAATATAAATATGTATCCGCTTTGCGACTTAGAATCATCCGGATCTGTGTAAAAGCTAGCATCAACGTAACCATTTACGACGAGCTCTTTGTCACCTCCATAAATGAGAAACATATCCTTAGTCCTTTGCAGGTATTTCAGAATGTTCTTGACCGTTGTCCAGTGATCCACTCCTGGATTACTTTGGTACCTCCCTACTAAACTTATAGCAAGGCACACATCAGGTCTGGTACACAGCATTGCATACATGATAGAACCTATGGTTGAGGCATAGGGAATGACTTTCATTTTCTCTCTATCTTCTGTAGTGGTCGGGCATTGAGTCTGACTCGTCTTCCCACCTTGTAACACAGGCAAGAACCCTTTCTTTGACTGATCCATTTTGAACTTCTTCAAAACTTTATCAAGGTATGTGCTTTGTGAAAGTCCAATTAAGCGTCTTGATCTATGCCTATAAATCTTGATGCCTAATATATAAGCAGCTTTACCGAGGTCTTTCATTGAAAAATTCTTATTTAAGTATCCTTTTATGCTATCCAGAAATTCTATATGATTTACAATCAACAATATGTCATCCACGTATAGTATTAGAAATGCTACAGAGCTCCCACTCACTTTGTTGTAAATACAGGATTCTCCGAAAGTCTGTACAAAACCATATGCTTTGATCACACTATCAAATCGTATATTCCAACTCCGAGATGCTTGCACCTGTCCATAAATGGATTGCTGGATCTTGCACACTTTGTTAGCACCTTTAGGATCGACAAAACCTTCTGGTTGCATCATATACAACTCTTCTTTAAGAAATCCATTAAGGAATGCAGTTTTGACGTCTATTTGCCAAATCTCATAATCATAAAATGCGGCAATTACTAACATGATTCGGACAGACTTAAGCATCACTACGGATGAGAAGGTCTCATCGTAGTCAACTCCTTGAACTTGTACAAAACCTTTCACAACAAGTCGAGCTTTGTATACAGTGTCATTACCATCAGCGTCAGTCTTCTTCTTGAAGATCCATTTATTCTCTATGGCTTGCCGATCATCGGGCAAGTCAACCAAAGTCCATAATTTGTTCTCATACATGGATCCCATCTCAGATTTCATGGCCTCAAGCCATTTCGCAGAATCTGGGCTCATCATCACTTCATCATAGTTCGTAGGTTCGTCATGGTCTAGTAACATGACTTCTAGAACAGGATTGACGTACCACCACTGCAGTGCGGAGCATTACTCGGTTGACCTACGAGCTTCAAAAGAGTAACTTGATCCAAAGTTTCATGATCATCATCATTAGCTTCCTCACTAATTGGTGTAGGCATCACTGGAATTGATTTCTGTGATAAACTACTTTCCAATTTGAGAGAAGGTACCACTACCTCATCAAGTTCTACTTTCCTCCCACTCACTTCTTTCAAGAGAAACTCCTTCTCTAGAAAGGTTCCATTCTTATCAACAAATATCTTGCCTTCATATCTGTGATAGAAGGTGTACCCAACAGTTTCTTTTGGGTATCCTATGTAGACGCACTTCTGCAATTTGGGTTCGAGCTTATCAGGCTGAAGCTTTTTCACATAAGCATTGCAACCCCAAACTTTAAGAAACAACAACTTAGGTTTCTTGCCAAAACACAGTTCATATGGTGTCGTCTCAATGGATTTAGATGGTGCCCTATTTAACGTGAATGCAGTTGTCTCTAATGCATAACCCCAAAATGATAGTGGTAAATTGGTAAGAGACATCATAGATCACACCATATCTAATAAAGTACGGTTACGACGTTCTGACACACCATTACGTTGTGGTGTTCCAAGTGGCGTGAGTTGTAAAACTATTCCACATTGTTTCAAATGAACACCAAACTCGTAACTCAAATATTCGCCTCCGTGATTAGATCGTAGAAACTTTATTTCCTTGTTATGATGATTTTCCACTTCACTCTGAAATTCTTTGAACTTTTCAAATGTTTCAGACTTGTATTTCATTAAGTAGATATACCCATATCTGCTCAAATCATCTGTGAAGGTCAGAAAATAACGATACCCGCCGCGAGCCTCAACACTCATCAGACCGCATACATCAGTATGTATTTTTCCAATAAGTCAGTGGCTCGCTCCATTGTTCCGGAGAACGGAGTCTTAGTCATCTTGCCCATGAGGCATGGTTCGCAAGCCTCAAGTGATTCCAAAAGCCCATACGCAAGGAGTTTCTTCATGTGCTTTACACCAATATGACCTAAAGGGTAGTGCCACAAATATGGTGCACTATCATTATTAACTTTGCATCTTTTTGCATCAATATTTTGAATATGTGTATCATCACAATCGAGATTCGACAAAAATAGACCACTTATCAAGGGTGCATGACCATAAAAGATATTACTCATATAAATAGAACAACCATTATTCTTTGATTTAAATGAATAACCATCCCGCATCAAACAAGATCCAGATATAATGTTCATGCTTAACGCTGGCACCAAATAACAATTATTCAGGTCTAAAACTAATCCCGAAGGTAGATGTAGGGGTAGTGTGCCGACAGCGATCACATTGACCTTGGAACCATTTCCGACGCGCATCGTCACCTCATCCTTAGCCAATCTTCATTTAATCCGTAGCCCCTGTTTTGAGTTGAAAATATGAGCAACATAACCAGTATCAAATACCTAGGCGCCACTACGAGCATTAGTAAGGTACACATCAATAACATGTATATCAAATATACCTTTGACTTTTCCATCTTTCTTATCCGCCAACTACTTGGGGCAGTTCCGCTTCCAGTGACCAGTCCCTTTGCAGTAGAAGCACTTAGTTTCAGGCTTAGGTCCAGAATTGGGCTTCTTCCCGGGAGTAGCAACTTGCTTGCTATTCTTCTTGAAGTTCCTCTTCTTTCCTTTGCCCTTTTTCTTGAAACTAGTGGTCTTGTTAACCATCAACACTTGATGCTCCTTCTTGATTTCCACCTCTGCAGCCTTGAGCATTGCGAAGAGCTCGGGAATCGTCTTGTTCATCCCTTGCATATTATAGTTCATCATGAAGCCTTTATAGCTTGGTGACAGTGATTGAAGAACTTTGTCAATGATACTAGCATCCGAAAGATTAACACCCAGTCGAGTCACGTGGTTATGGTACCCAGACATTCCAAGTATGTGTTCACTGACAGAACCGTTCTCCTCCATCTTGCAGCTATAGAACTTGTTGGAGACTTCATATCTCTCAACTCGGGCATTTGTGTGAAATATTAACTTCAACTCCTGGAAAATCTCATATGCTCCATGACGTTCAAAACGTCTTTGAAGTCCCGATTCTAAGCCGTAAAGCATGGCACACTGAACTATCGAGTAGTCATCAAATTTATCTTGCCGATGTTCATAACGTCAGTAGTTGCTCCTGCAGCAGGCCCTGAACCTAGCGATGCATCAAGGACGTAATTCATAATCCTCAAGTTACGGACCCAGTCCGTGTAGTTTCTACCATCATCTTTCAACTTAGCTTTCTCTAGGAACCCATTAAAATTCAAGGGAACGGTAGCACGGGCCATTGATCTACAACATAGATATGCAAAAACTATCAGGACTAAGTTCATGATAAATTTAAGTTCAATTAATCATATTACTTAAGGACTCCCACTTAGATAGACATCCCTCGAGTCATCTAAATGAACACGTGATCCATATCAACTAAACCATGTCCGATCATAACGTGAGATGGAGTAGTTTTCAATGGTGAACATCTCTATGTTGATCATATCTACTATATGATTCACGTTCGACCTTTCGGTCTCAGTGTTCTGAGGCCATGTCTGTACATGCTAGGCTCGCCAAGTTTAACCCGAGTATTCCGCAGGTGCAAAACTGTCTTGCACCAATTGTATGTGAACGTAGAGCTTATCACACCCGATCATCACAAGGTGTCTCGGCATGACGAACTGTCGCAACGGAGCGTACTCAGGGAGAATACTTATTATACCTTGAAATTTTTAGTGAGGGATCATCTTATAATGCTACCACCGTACTAAGCCAAATAAGATGCATAAAAAGATAAACATCACATGCAATCAAAATATGTGACAAGATATGGCCATCATCATCTTGTGCCTTTGATCTCCATCTCCAAACCACCGTCATGATCTCCATCATCACCATCTTGACAACTTGATCTCCATCATAGCGTCGTGGTCGTCTCGCCAACTATTGCTTCTACAACTATCACTAACGCATAGTGATAAAGTAAAGCAATTACATGGCGATTGCATTCCATACAGTAAAGCGACAACCATAAGGCTCCTGCCAGTTGCTGATAACTTTTAGAAAACATGATCATCTCATACAATAATGTATATCACATCATGCCTTGACCATATCACATCACAACATGCCCTGCAAAAACAAGTTAGACGTCCTCTACTTTGTTGTTGCAAGTTTTACGTGGCTGCTACAGGCTTCTAGTAAGGACCGTTCTTACCTATGCATCAAAACCACAATGATGTTTCGTCAAGTTTGCCGTTTCAACCTTCAACAAGGACCGGCCGTAGACAAATTCAATTCAACTAAAGTTGGAGATACAGACACCCGCCAGCCACCTTTATGCAAAACAAGTTGCATGTCTGTCGGTGGAACCGGTCTCATGAATGTGGTCATGTAAGGTTGGTCCAGGCCGCTTCATCCAACAATACTGCCGAATCAAAATAAGACGTTGGTGGTAAGTAGTATGACTCTTATCGCCCACAACTCTTTGTGTTCTACTCGTGCATATCATCTACGCATAGACCTGGCTCGAATGCCACTGTTGGGAAACATAGCATGCAATTTCAAAAAATTTCCTATGATCACGCAAAATCTATCTAGGAGATGCATAGCAACGAGAAGGGGAGAGTGTGTCCACGTACCCTCGTAGACCGAAAGCGGAAGCGTTAGTTTAATGTGGTTGATGTAGTCGAACGTCTTTGCGACCCAACCAATTAAGTACCGAACGTTCGACACCTCCGAGTTCAGCACATGTTCAGCTCGATGACGTCCCTCGAACTCTTGATCTAGCAAAGTGTCGAGGGAGAGTTTCGTTAGCACGACAGCATGGTGATGTGATCCGTGCAGTGCCTCGCCTAAGCACTATGACAATATGACCGGGGGAGTAAACAGTGGAGGGGGGCACCACACACGGTTAAGAAACAATTGATGTGCTTTGGGGTGCCCCCTGCCCCCGTACATAAAGGAGGAGAGGGGAGGAGGCCGGCCTAGGGGGCGCGCCAAGTGGGGGGAAACCCACTTGGACTCCTAATCCTATTTGTAAGTGCATCTAGTGCCACCCCTAGTTGGTTTTGGAGTATTGACGACAAATGTGGTTGAGGGACTAATGCGTTTGTGAGAATTGCAGGATAACGCAGGTAGTGTCCCTCATTGATTCGGGTTTACCTACCGGAGACGACCCCTAAAAATGTATGAAGACATTGAAGACAATGGTGGTATGTGAAGATATTCACATTGAAGACTATGACATGAGAAGACACTGAGTGAAGACTATGGAGCGCGAAGTCTGTGTTGTTTTGTTGTTTCCTTTTCTTCTTTGTTGAGTCGTAGGAACCACCGTCTTTGTTAAGTGGGGTCCAAGTGATCATAGTCGTAATGATCAAGTGATGCTCAACCCAAATCCTATGTCTTCGAGCGAAGACAATGAGAGCAAAACTTATCCAGAGCTGGATGAGTCAGCTTTGCTTGTAGCCCAAGTAAAGTTGCCGTGAGTGTTTGAAATCTGACCGTTGGAACACATGTCAGTTCCTTAGTGACCTAGGATCATTTCGGACATAACTGGTTGGGTTGCCTAGTGGCTATAAATAGCCCACTCCCTACACCATAAATTGGTGGCTGCTCAGAGTTAGTGCACGGCTTTTGTCGTTTGAGAGCAACCCACCTCGAAGCCTTTGAGAGAGAGAAATCCTTGCGAGGACAAACCCAAAACACCCAGAGCCAAAGGGTGTTAGGCATCACTGAAGTTTTCCTGTCTATGTGACCTGAAGACTTATTACACTTGAGGATTGTGAATCCTCCCCGTTAAGCGTCGCGTTACTGAGCATCCAAGAGTCATTGTGGATTGCCGTTGAACGTCAGTTCTGTGAAGGTTCGGAAGTCTACGTTGAAGACTTACCAGAGTGATTGGGCGAGGACTGTGTGTCCTTAGCTCAAGGGGAATAAGGTGAAGACACGGTCTTCTGAGTTGAATCTCAGCCTCCCTAACCAGATGTACAGTTGTCACAGCAAGTGGAACTGGTCCAACAAATCTTGTGTCTTCAACTAGTGACTGGTTCTATCCCTTCTCTCCTTTACCCTAAGTTTGTCTTCGTGAAGTCATTGCTTATATGTCTTATTTGTTTGACTTCACTGCTTGACTTCTATTGTTGTTTGGCTTCATACTATCTTCCATCCTGATCCTTACTACATAGCTGCTATTAGTCTTGTCCCTTCACATGATTGCATACTTGACTATGGCTTGCTTGTTGTAGTTATCTTCCGCTGCATATCAATTAGGTCATTTCTGTTGTTTGTCTTCGAAACATCCGTGTTTTGAAGACTTTCATAAAAATCACCTATTCACCCCCCCCTCTAGTCGATAACTAGCACTTTCAATTGGTATCAGAGCAAGGTACTCCCTTGTTCTGTGTGATTCGGTTTAACCACCTTGAGTTTTAGCTATGTCGACTGCAGGGATAATCAAGGTCTCCGCTGCTTGCCCCGTGTTCGATGGAACTGACTATCCCTACTGGAAGAATAAGATGCGCATGCATCTTGAAGCCATTGATGTCGACCTCTGGTATGTCGTCAAGAACAGCATTCCTAAATCTGGTGAAGGTGTCACCCCTGCTGATGTCAAGAAGTTCATTCAACTGGACTCCACTGCAAAGAACATCATCTGTGGTCATCTGACCAAAGGACAGTATGGCCGTGTGAGTGCTCTGGAAACGTCGAAGCTAGTCTGGGACTGGCTATCCAAGGTCAACGAAGGCGTCTCAACCTAGAGAGATCAAAGAATCAGTGTTCTTCGCAACCTCTTCAACCGCTTCAAGAGAAAATACAATGAAAATGTCTAGCTCACGTTTGATCACCTCACTGACATCACAAATGAGCTTCATGCCCTCGGCGCCACTGAGGTCACCAAGCATGAAATCGTCAAGACACTACTAAGATCACTTGACAACTCTTTTGACACCCTTGCCCTCATGATACAAGAACGTCCTGACTTCAAGACACTCGATCCGTCTGATATACTTGAGAGGCTCAACACACATGAGTTCCAGCTATCTGAGAAAAGAGATATCTATGGTCCAAACTATGGCCGAACTCGCGCTTTGAAGGCAAAAGTTGTTTCCTCATCTCAAGAAGAATCATTGCGGTTACGATGATCCTAAAGACATTGGAAAGGAACTTGCTATGCTTGTGAAGAAGTTCCAGAAGTTCACTAGGAAGAAAGGCTTCAGAAAGTCTTCACGATCCAGCTCAAGAAATGATGAAGCTTCCACTCAAGACTACAAGAAGAGAACCTGTAACAAGTGCAAGAAAACTGGACACTATATCTCTGAGTGTCCACAGTGGGACAATGAGAAGAAGAAGAAGAAGAGCAAGGAATATGATTCTGATGACAAGAAAAAGAAGAAATCTTCAAAGTCTTCTTCCAAGTCTTCATCGCATAAGAAGAGCTCATCTCGCAAGGCTCGTGCTTTTGTTGGCAAGGAAATGGATTCAGAGGAGGAGTCTTCTTCTGAGGAAGTGGAGGTGGAATCTGAAGAGGATTCCGACCAGGCGTTGTAAGTCCGGCTTTAGCCACGACCTATGTTGCCAAGTCCATCTTCAACATCAAGACAATGACTTCTACACCAACGTCAAGCCGATGACAAGGACGACCCTGCTCCCACTCTATCGCTTCATGGCACGCGGTGCCAAGGTAACATCACGTGATGCTTACTTTCAAATATCAAGTGAAGATGACTCGATTGTGAATCCAAACCCAGCTACGTAACACTTGCTAAAATTGCAACTGAACAACAAAGAGCTATGGAACATACTCAAAAACTGTTAGACAAAAGCGATGACCTGTTGGACGCGGAAATGACACGTTCACAGTCCTTAGTTGAAGACATTAAAAATCTTCATGCTAAGTACCAAGAACTTGAAAGTCGTCATGAAACGCTCTCAACTACTCATGAAAGGCTCTCCTATGATTATCTTCAAAGGAAGCAAGAGCTTGAGAAATTGAGAGCGGCTCATGAAGATCTTCAAAAGAGAATGAGTCACTTCAAGGCCAATGCATCGGGCCCGCCAGATGGATTTGAACCACCATGTCTAAAATGTCTTGAGCGTGATATCACTACCTCTGTTGCTGAATGTTCAACTGCTGCTACTGTTGCATTGTCTTCAACTACCAATGTGGTAACTAACCCCTCTGCGGAGGATACCACTGCCATTGCTGATGAAAATGCTAGGTTGAAGACATTGCTTGAAACAGGGATGTATAAAAGTCTGAAAAGGCATCAGACACTTTGCGATGTCCTCAAAAAGCAGATTCTGAACCGAAACCCTAGGAAAGAGGGTGTTGGGTTCGAGAGGAAAATGAATGTTGATGGTTCCTACTGGAAGCCTGAGCAGTATCCCAAAACCACATGGGTTGCTGCCAAGGGACCTTCAGTGGATCCATCCACCTTATCTGGCTTTACCTGTGCTAATCCTATTATCATTGATGAATCCCTTGATGCAAACTATAAGCTGTTCAAGAATCAGAATGGTGAAGTGTTTTCCTGTATATTGGTACTAATCGCAGGAATGGACCGCCTATGAAGAAGATCTGGGTTCCCAAAAGCTGTCTTGAGAATCTTCCAGTGAATGTCATCATGATACCACCGAAGAAGACAAACCCTGCACCAAAGGCGTCATATGGTCCAAAGGCTTCATACGTACATAGGACTCACTTGAGTCACCCTAACGCCAATGTTTTGCGGTGTAAACAAGACTCAAATTTATGAATATGAGCGTGTGTCCTCAAACCGCTATGTTCACGTAACTAAGAACTTTTCGCTTATTCATATGAGTATCACTCATCTCCTGCAAGGCTATTTGCTAGGGCTCCAAAGCCGAAATTCTCAGATGCTGCACTTAGACTCATTGCTTCTAAGCCACCCCTCAAGATGTGGGTGGTTAAGAAGAATTAACTCTCTTTGCAGAAAGGGTCTCCACCGAAAATCAAAGGCGTCGATGCTATTGCTGGGGACCTAAAACATCTTGTAGGGCACAAGATCAAATGCCCAAATGGTCTCACTATGTATTTTGTTCCTGAATCGGTTGCCATTCATCCTATCAGTCCTAATCTTGATTTAAGCTTCAATAATCCAGTTGCCCGTCAAATGTTTATGCTTCACAATGCTCTTGGTGAAGCCTATCCCCTAACTGCATCAGAGGGTATGACACCTCATGCTTCGTAATGGATTATGGACAGTGGATGCACTAATCATATGACTGGTGATCGAAGTATTCTCATGGACTCAACCTTACGTCCATCAGACAAGAGTCACATCACATTTGCTGACACTGGTAAAAGGAAGGTATTGGGTCTAGGTAGAGTTGCAATCTCAAAGGATCAACACATGGATAAAGTGATGCTTGTTGTATCCCTTGCTTTCAACTTGATGTCTGTCTCAATGCTTTGTGACTTGAACATGATTGTGATATTCGGAAAATATCGCTGCCTTGTACTAATGGAATATGACAAGTCTCTAGTCTTTGAAGGGTATAGGAAAGATGATCTATACATGGTAGATTTCTCACAGGTCCACAACTTGCCGTATGTCTTCTTGCAAAAGCTTCGTAATGCGGCTCGCATCGGAGGTGGGGCATGTGGAATGAGGAACTTACACACACTCGCCAAGAAGAAGCATGTCATAGGCATCGAAGGTGTCAAGTTCAAGAAGGATCATTTGTGTGGTGCCTGCGAATTTGGAAAGATGACTAGGCAAAGCACCCCTCGAAGACAATCATGACGACATCTCAACCCTTCGAGCTGCTTCACATGGATTTGTTTGGCTCTACTCATTACTCTACCCTCACAACAACTGCTTGTCTCTATGGCTTCGTCATTGTTGATGACTACTCAAGATACACATGGGTGCACATAATTCTCTACAAGACTGAAGTGCAAGATGTCTTCGCATTTATTCGCCAATCGAGCAATGAACAACTATGACGTCAAGATCAAGCATATCATAAGTGATAACTTGGCATCAATTCAAGAACACCGGACTTGATCTTTATCTGGATACCATGGGAATCACTCATGAGTTCTCTGCTCCATACACACCCCAGCAAAATGGCATCGTGGAGCGCAAGAACAGAGCCCTCATTGAGATGGCTCGAACAATGCTCGACGAGTACAAGACACCAAGAAAGTTCTGGCCTAAAGCCATTGATACAGCTTGTCACGTCATCAACCGTGTTTATATCCATAAGCTTGAACAAAACATCCTATGAGCTCCTTATCGGCAAGAAGCCAAATGTCGCCATTTCAGAGTATTTGGGGCTAAGTGCTGGATCAAGGATCCTCATCACAAGTCAAAATTTGAACCCAAAGCTCACGAAGGCTTCATGCTCGGTTACGGAAAGGACTCACGCTCTTACAGAGTCTTCAATCTCTATCTCTATGAAATTGTCGAAACTGTAGATGTGCGATTTGATGAAACCAATGGTTCACAAAGAGAGTTCCTGCCAAGCACACTAGACGAAGCTCCGCCCAGCGAATCTATCAAGCTGATGGGAACCGTGAAATCATGCCTTCTGAAGCACAACCTGAAGAGGAACTTATCATTTCTGCACCTAACCAACCTGAAGACAATGCTCAGCCTGAAGACAATCCTCCCAATGATGACAATGATGAGCATGAGCAAAATCTTCGTCCAGTTCATCCTCGAGTTGCAAATGAAGTACAGATTGAGAGATAATCGATAGCATCAATGCACCTGGTCCGCTTACTCGCTCAAGACCAACACACCTAGCAAATTTCTGTGGGCACTTTTCCTTTGTATCAATATCAGAACCCAAGAAAGTTGCTGAAGCTTTTATGGAACCAGAATGGATTCAAGCTATGCAAGAAGAACTTCAACAGTTCAAGCTGAATAATGTTTGGGAACTTGTCAAGCGTCCCCGACCTCGCAAGCATAACATTATTGGCACCAAATGGATATATCGAAACAAGCAAGATGAGCATGGTCAAGTCGTCAGAAACAAAGCAAGGCTTGTGGCTCAAGGATATACTCAAGTTGAAGGAATTGACTTCGATGAAACATTTGCTCCTGTAGCTAGGCTTGAAGCTACTCACATACTACTAGCCTATGCTAACCACCACAACATCTTGCTCTATCAAATGGATGTGAAGAGTGCATTTCTCAACGGCAAGATTGAAGAAGAAGTATATGTCGCTCAACCACCTGGCTTTGAAGATCCAAAACATCCCGATATGGTGTACAAGCTAAATAAAGCCTTGTATGGCCTCAAACAAGCTCCTCGCTACCGGTATGATACAATCAAAGACTTCAAGAGCAAAGGCTTCAAACCTGGATCCCTTGATCCCACACTCTTCACGAAGACATATGATGGTGAACTGTTTGTATGCCAAATATATGTGGATGACATTATCTTCGATCGCACCAACCGTAAGTATAGTGATGAGTTTGGATACATGATGCAAGAGCAATATCGGATGTCCATGATGGGAGAGCTCAAGTTCTTCCTTGGTCTTCAAATTCACAAAGAAAGAAATGGCATCTTTATATCTCAAGAAAAATACCTCCAAGATTGTCTGAAGAAGTTTGGAATGCAAGAATGCAAAGGATACACGACACCAATGCCATCCAAACACCACTTGGGTCCCGATGACAATGGTAAAGAGTTCGATCAAAAGGTATACCGCTCCATGATTGGTTCCTTACTTTACCTATGTGCATCTAGGCCAGATATTATGCTTAGTGTTTGCATGTGTGCCCGATTCCAAGCGGCACCAAAGGAATCGCATCACTTAGCTGGGAAGCGAATTCTTCGATATTTGGCTCACACCCCAACACTCGGATTATGGTATCCAAAGGGCTCAAAATTTGATTTAGTTGGATTTTCGGATGCTGATTATGCTGGTGACAAGGTGGATAGCAAGTCTACATCAGGCACATGTCACTTTCTGGGACGATCACTCGTCTGTTGGTCTTCAAAGAAGCAGAACTGTGTGTCACTCTCAACTGCAGAATCTGAATACATTGTTGCTGGATCTTGCTGTGCTCAGCTTCTATGGATGAAGCAAACTCTCAAGGACTATGGCATCAATCTGACACAAGTACCTCTCTTCTGCGACAACGAAAGCGCCATCAAGATTGCCAACAATCCAGTCCAAGACTCAAGACAAAGCACATTGAAATTCGTCATCATTTTCTCGTGGATCATGTCATGAAGAAAGATATTGACATCATTCACGCTAACACCAAGAGAAAATGGCAGATATCTTCACAAAGCCTTTTGATGAGAAAAGTTTTTGCAAGTTACGGTGTGAGCTAAATATGTTGGAATCCTCAAATGTCCTGTGATCAAGCACACATCCTAACACTTATGCATGTTGATGACTTAGATGTGCAACACACGAAGTAACGTATATCTTCAATCAATGAAGACTTACATTCTAAGTGTGAATACATTAACATGGAATTTGACTTCAGAACGCCACGATAATTGTGCGTCGTGTCTGGGTCTAATACTTCCTATACGGTGGGTAACGCCACCACCAAATTTCTTTGTTTGAAGTGTTTCACTCATGGCGTTATTTCTTGAAGCTATTCGCATTTGATTTGACTTCAACTTCAACCTATTTTCATGATTTTCTTCACTATGATGATTTGGTTGTCATTCGATATATATTTATCTCATCCTCTCAAAGCATTCACTTATAGCTATGTCTTCAAGTTGAATCTTTTGAACTAAGTGAATGTGATCGGACCCTAATCTCTCTATGCTTTCTATCTCAAACTCTATCTGTCCAAATCATATGCATTCTATTGAAACTGTCGAATGTCTTCTCTGCGTCCTTGTCAGCAGAAGACACAGAGACAAACTTTAAGTCTGTTTTAAATGATTCATCATTACTGTTGAAATCCGGAGAAGCCGGAACGACCATCCGACAAACCGGGCGAGCGTGGGAACGTGGGATAACTCACAGTATGTTGCATGCGTGCCACGTGCCCCTCAGATGTGAACCGCCAGGGGCACCTGCGTAATTGCGCTGCACCGCACACCTCGTTATAAATACATGTCCCCTGCGGTAAAGAAAATCTTCTTCCACCTCTCCACCTCGTCAAAACCCTAGCGCCACCGCTAGCTCTCGACGACGCCGGCGATGAAGCGCTTAGCTGCCGCGACTTCTCCGACGCCGTCCTCACGCCGGCCGCGAACATCTTCATCTCCGCCTCCGCCGTAGGTGTCCTCCGTCACCAAGTTAGGGCACGGTGGACTGAACTGCTCGGCCTCCTTTCCTTCCGTCTAGCAGTTCTTCCAAGCGGTAAATATATCTATATTTTTACCATCTGTTTGATCTTCAAGATTTATCCTACTTGCCAAAAATGGTTTCTGCCCATACAAAGTTAGATCTATTCATGCGCATCTCAGATCGCCTAGTATATTCACTTAAGCTTCACAACTAGTTAGATTCCTCACTTGTACTTATTCACGGATTCGCATACAAATCTGGAACCAACTCTCAGCGTATAAGTGAATGTCTTCGCATCATGAGGTCAATGTCTTCAAACCGATTTATCTTCAAAATCTTCTGAGAATGCATATGACCTCTTCCCCTTCCCGCATCTCTAATGCTGTCACAGGTACATGTCCGTGGGAGAATCCCTTGGTTCTCATAGTCCGCATTCGTTTGCAGAATTCTTACAGAATCAAACCAACTCTCCCGAAGCCAGTTCTTGTCTGTCAAGCAAACACAAGCCTTTGAAGCCATTGATTGTGAAGCCATTCAGTTTGAAGCTCATGGCTACAGATAAATCAGTTAGGAAGGGCGGCAGACAACATCGTGAGGGAACCTCAAAATATCTGCCTGATGACCTCGCAGAGCTGTACAAGACAGATCCTGAAGAGAGTTATAATTAGCGCAAGACACGAATCCAATGGATTCGACGCTATTGGGCTGAACAGTGGTTCAAGTACAATTTCGTCACACAAGAATATGCCGAGAAGAATGCCATCAGAAGCCCTTGGGGTGATATTCTGCTTCGAGGCCTCCCTCCCAAGAGCATGGTCAAGCTATTGCACAAGGTTTCTATCCTTGCATGGTCCATGGACCTCGGCTGAAAATGCCGACCAGCGTCTTTGCTCGGTGTCGCGATGACAATCTCTTCAAGCGCAACTTCCAAAGATGCAAAGGCTTCGCAAAGAAAAACAAGAAGTCATTGGGATTAGACTTCAACCCTGGTCCCTCTGCTCCCCGTGCTGACGGCTCACGTGAAGCTGAACCCAATGTCATCGGTCCCTTTTCAAACCTTGATGGCCTCATCACCTACATCTTGGTCCAAGGTGCCAAAGTGGATCACTCTGATGACGAGGCTGATTCAGATGAAGCCCCAGCTCCAGCTCCTGCTCCTGCTCCAAAGCCGCAGAAGCTTAAGAAAGTCAAGGCTCCAAAGTCAGCTGCTCCTCCAAAAGCTTCACGTGTGAAGCCGCTGGCCACTACACCTCCTGAAGCCAGTGCACAGTCTGAGGATCAATCCCGCATCTCCAAGAAGACGGAGAAGAGAAAGAAAACTGTCAAGAATACTGAACTGACACTAACTCCTGCTGCAATTCTGCGTGAAGAGCACATTGATCTGTCAAGTGATGACGATCTTGCAGATGATGCTCTTGAGCAGCTTATCAAGAGCAAAGAAGAAGCAGAAATCTTCAACAACTTGGCTCTCTTTGATGTGGCAATCATCCATCACTTCATTGATGAGTGGTTTGACACACCAAACATCAGCTTTGAAGATCTGCAACTTCCAATTGGCCTCATCGTCTCTTTCAACGGCGCCATTGCTTCTGAGCTAGCTCTAGCTCAGCGGATTGTTGAACTGAAGCACAAGATCGACTATGAAAAGGCTCAGTTCAAGAAGCATATGGCTGCACTCAGTGTGCAAGACGTCAAAAACTTCAAGGTCATGCTGCACGACCTCAAAGAAAACTTTGTCAAGAAGCGTGAAGAAGCCAGAGGCTCTCGTGAGCGCATGAAGGCTCTGGCAGACAAGTGCGTGCTTGCCTACAATGAGGCTGAGAAGCGCAAGGCTCTTGGTCGTCCCGGCATTGACCCCAGAATGGCTACAAAGAAAAAGAAGTGTTCAACTGACCAAGCTGCACCTTCAAGGCAGGAAGAGCCCCGCATTGTCTTCCCAAGCAGCATGACTGGCTCGAAGCCAAAGGCCCGGTCAACCGCTTCTGAACAAAAGAAGACAAGGGCTGCAGAGGCTGGAGCCAGAAAAAGGAAAAATCCTGATGCCTCTGATGCTGCTCCCTCCAAGAAGAAGCTAAAGACCAAGAAGAATCGGGCTGCTCCCACAGAGCCCTTGATTGTTGAACCCATTTTTGTGGTTCATCCCGCGTCTGCAACCCAAGAACTTCGAATGACTGTTCATAAGCCTGCTTCCACAGAGGCTCCTGAAGCTGAAGAGATTCCAGCAGCTGATCCCCCATTCTTTGAAGACATTGGTCACCATGACAATGTTGAAGATGATGAAGTTCTTCCTCAAATCGAGTACAATGTGGTATCATCGCTTGTCTGCATTTAACAGCGAACTCATCAAGATTGGTCGCCCTCTCGACGCCAATTGCACAGGATGCTTCATGGGCTGATCGCCATAACAACAAGACTCCCCAGATTCCCCAACAACAAGTCACTCCCCAATAGCAACACCAATAAGAAGAGGAAGACTTTGAGGCCTGTGCAACCCCATCTCGAAAGGCGCCGCCAAGATTTCGCAGCTTCGCAAAGGTCAAAGGCCTCAAGTTCCTCTTCCGAAGCGTTCGAAGGAGAAGTGCACCACCAACCTGTTGCACGTCAAGTGTTTTCGAAGCCACTCCAACTGTGAATGTCTCCGAGTCCAATCCAAAGTCTTTGAAGACAATCTGCTGCATCACCACGACACCCAAGAAGAAGAAGAAGAACGTGTCCCTACACCCCTATAATCAAGAAGTCATACACGATATCAACGCGTGCTGCATGACCCTCCAGCTCCTCAAGTGGAGGTTGAAAACAATGAGGCTGCCACCTCCAACACCAATGAAGCCAATGACGTGGTCATGGCTGAAGCCAATGTGGAGCCTGTCCCAACCGCTCTCAAGCCAATGAAGGAACTGTGCTCAAGCCAATGAGGCAACTGCTCTGAAGCATCTGGCCGAGCAGCTGAAGCCTCGATTCTTGCCGCCATCGCCCAGCCTCCGCCACCAAGGCCCTACACAATCAAGCAAGCATACAACTATGGCGAGCTAGTCACGAGAAGATGGCCTGCTCGTCCCTCCGCCTCATGCCTCTCGGGTCCTCAATTCGACTATCATATTGAGCATAGGCCTCCGGTCCAAGCCGGGCCAAGACTGCCAAGGTTTCGAGCACCGCCACCTCAACTGGTTCTTTCAATGCAAATGGCTTCAAAGCCCACAATACTTTCTTTGACAAAGGCAAAGAACCCCTACACAAGGCCAAGGATCTCATCTGACCGGTTCGAGCTATCAAGAAAGAAGCTATTACTCCTGTGTTCAGTATGACCAAGGCCGCATTTTCCCTCATATGCGCCTCGACATCAAGCCATTGCGGACTGCCGTGCTTAGAAGAAGCACTTGATTGCTTTCATGATGCAGTCTGCTTGGCTTCATAATGCATAAAGAGCACCTTTGGAATGAAGAATTAGTGCTTCAATTCTATGCCACACTCCACATCCGCGGCTACAACAGAGATACGAAGACATGGGTTCTCGAGTGGATGACTGGAAATGTCCATCATGAAGCCAAAGCTCTTGACATCATTGAGCTCACAGGCCTACCCACTCCCGGAGAGCTGTTTGAACTTGGATGTCAACTCCACCGCGATGCCTTGGAAAGCATATTTCATAAGCCGTAACCCGACATGAGTCGATGTCGAGCATGATGAAGCCATCGCCACATGACACTGAATACCCTCAACACTTCTTTGTTGATGACCTTGAGTATCTGCCTCGTACCATATATCACATCATCAGGCGAACTCTATGGCCAATAAAAGGGCATTCATCGTCTGCAAAGCTTGAAGGAGCAATGAAGACATTGGTCTTCGACATCCTCAATGGCATCAGCTTCAACACGCAAGATTTCTTCATCCGACAATTGGCTGCCTCTGGATCTAATCTGTTTGGTCTGAAGTTCTATGCTCCATGGGTCATGCGCCTCATCAAGATGCACTCTGCTATCAACTATCAACCATCTGCTCGCAATCATCTGATCTTTCTACCAGAGGTTGATATGTCCGCTAGCCATATACCCTGAGCCTGCCAAAACGCCACTAAGTCTTCAGAACGCAGATCACCACAGCTTCTCTCAACCTATGGAAGGTGTCCAAGCGGTATCTCGTGTCTATCCACTGGCTGGGAACACACGTCTGCCGCATCGTGCATGGACTGAAGCCACTGAGAGCACAATTGGCCAAAGGCCTCAGAAGCGCTCTCGAGTCCTCAACGATCGAGAACTTCTTTTGGCGCTACATCAAAAGCAAGATAAGCATCACTCCTGGCTAAAGCGTCAAATGCAAAGCCTCTTGGTGGACGTCAATCGCATTCGCAACCTTGCCACCAAGAATGCTTTTGTCACTCACGAGACTTGTCGGCGATCATGGAAGAGTTTGACCCTGCTCGATCTTTGAAGCTGATCTTCAAGACGATGGCTTCCTTTGAGCGTTTCAAGTTTGACTCCACTCCTCCATGGAATGCAGTCGTACGACAAACTCCATCTCTTGAAGACTCTGACTATTCTTCCTCCGCGGCAACGGTCAATGCCAGAGTGATCGATGATGAAGCCAATGCTACTTCACCGTCCCTACTTCTGCACGAATCGACACTGCGCCAAGCTCGTCTGCACCGCCAACCAACAACGACAACCCTGCTGCATCATCTTCTTCAGAAGAGGACAAGTAGATGCTCTATGTCTTCAAACCTTTTTGGTCCTGGCTGAAAAAAGGGGGAGAAGCATATGAGTTTGATAGTCTTGAAGCGGGTTCATACGGGCGGTTGCACTATATTTTGCCTAGTCTTTACAACTCTCATTTTTGAAACATTTGGTTCTTATGAGTTGTAACACTTAAACTCGATGGTCGTCTGCTACTTATTTGCTTTACCCTGGTGCAATGATAAGTTCCGCATGTGCGACGATAACTTCCGCACTTAGACCATTCTGCAGACGTCCCATTTTCATTATGCATGTCATTCTCTTAGCTATATCATTTCATGCATGATGAATTATCTTCATAAGTTGAAGAGGATCTCCACAAGTACAACCTGCCATGTGCATTTGCATTCCAAAAGCAAACTACTTATATGCACATCTTCGTGGGGAGCCTTTGCCACTTATGAAGACAATTCCTATCCTTTACAATTTCACATATTTTATCCTCGTTGAAAACTTCAACCAGTTTGTCATCAATCACCAAAAGGGGGAGATTGTAAGTACATCTAGTGCCACCCTAGTTGGTTTTGGAGTATTGACGACAAATGTGGTTGAGGGACTAATGCGTTTGTGAGAATTGCAGGATAACGCAGGTAGTGTCCCTCATTGATTCGGTTTACCTACCGGAGACGACCCCTACAAATGTATGAAGACATTGAAGACAATGGTGGTATGTAAAGATATTCACATTGAAGACTATGACATGAGAAGACACTGAGTGAAGACTATGGAGCGCGAAGACTGTGTTGTTTCGTTGTTTCCTTTTCTTGTTTGTTGAGTCGTAGGAACCACCGTCTTTGTTAAGTGGGGTCCAAGTGATCATAGTCGTAATGATCAAGTGATGCTCAACCTAAATCCTATGTCTTCGAGCAAAGACAATGAGAGCAAAACTTATCCAGATCTGGATGAGTCGACTTTGCTTGTAGCCCAAGTAAAGTTGCCGTGAGTGTTTGAAATCGACCGTTGGAACACGTGTCGGTTCCTTAGCAACCAGGGTCATTTCGGACATAACAGGTCAGGTTGCCTAGTGGCTATAAATAGCCCACCCCTACACCATAAATTGGTGGCTGCTCAGAGTTAGTGCATGGCTTTTGTCGTTTGAGAGCAACCCACCTCGAAGCCTTTGAGAGAGAGAGAAACTTTGCGAGGACAAAGCCCAAAACACCCAGAGCCAAAGAGTGTTAGGCATCACTGAAGTTTTCCCGTCATGTGACTCAAGACTTATTACACTTGAGAACTATGAATCCTCCAAAGTTAGGGCGTCGCGTTCTCGAGCATCCAAGAGTCATTGTGGATTGCCGTGAACGTCGTCTGTGAAGATTCGGAAGTCTACCTTGAAGACTTACCAGAGTGATTGGGCGAGGACTGTGTCCTTAGCTCAAGGGAATAAAGGTGAAGATGCGGTCTTCTCGAGTTGAATCTCAGCCTCCCTAACCAGATGTACAGTTGTCACAGCAAGTGGAACTGGTCCAACAAATCTGTGTCTTCAACTAGTGACTGGTTCTATCCCTTCTCTCCTTTACCCTAAGTTTGTCTTCGTGAAGTCATTGCTTATATGTCTTATTTGTTTGACTTCACTGCTTGACTTCTATTGTTGTTTGGCTTCATACTATCTTCCATCCTGATCCTTACTACATAGCTGCTATTAGTCTTGTCCCTTCACATGATTGCATATTTGACTATGGATTGCTTGTTATAGTTATCTTCCGCTGCATATCAATTAGGTCATTTCTGTGGTTTGTCTTTGAAACATCCGTGTTTTGAAGACTTTCATAAAAATCGCCTATTCACCCCCCCTCTAATCGATAACTAGCACTTTCACTATTCGCCCCCTTCCTTCTTTCGGAGGGGGAAAGGGGGAAGGAGAGGAAGAAGGAAAGGGGGCGCGCCCCGTCCCCTTGTCCAATTTGGACTCCCCATGGGGGGAGGGCGCCACCCTCTTTTGGGTTGCCCTCTCTCCCCGATGGCCCATGTGGCCCATTACTTTCCCCGGGGGGTTCCGGTAACCTCCCGTTTCTCCGATAAATACCCAAAACACTTCGGAACCATTCCGGTGTCCGAATACTACCGTGCAATATATCAATCTTTACCTCTCGATTATTTCGAGAGTCCTCATCATGTCCGTGATCTCATCCAGGACTCCGAACAATCTTCGGTCAGCAAAACACATAACTCATAATACAATTCGTCATCGAACGTTAAGCGTGTGGACCCTACTAGTTCGAGAACTATGTAGACATGACCGAGACATATCTCCGATCAATAACCAATAGCGGAACCTGGATGCTCATATTGGTTCCTACATATTCTACGAAGATCTTTATCGGTCAAACCGCAATGACAAGATACGTCATTCCCTTTGTCATCGGTATGTTACTTGCCCGAGATTCGATCGTCGGTATCTTCATACCTAGTTCAATCTTGTTACCAGCAAGTTTTTTTACTCGTTCCATAATGCATCATCCCGCAACTAACTCATTAGTCACATTGCTTGCAAGGCTTTTCATGATGTGCGTTACCAAGAGGACCCAGAGATACCTCTCCGATACTTGGAGTGACAAATCATAATCTCGCTCTATGACAACCAAACAAACACCTTCAGAGACACCTGTAGAGCATCTTTATAATCACCCAGTTACGTTGTGACATTTGATAGCACACAAGGTGTTCCTCCGGTATTCGGGAGTTGCATAATCTCATAGTCAATGGAATATGTATAAGTCATGAAGAAAGCAATAGAAATAAAACTTAACGATCATTATGCTAGGCTAACGGATGGGTCTTGTCCATCACATCATTCTCCTAATGATGTGATCCCGTTCATCAAATGACAGCACATGTCTATGGTCAGGAAACTTAACCATCTTTTATTAACGAGCTAGTCAAGTAGAGGCATACTAGGGACACTTTGTTTTGTCTATGTATTCACACATGTATCAAGTTTCCGTTTAATACAATTATAGCATGAATAATACACATTTATCATGATATAAGGAAATATAAATAAAAAACTTTATTATTGCCTCTAGGGCATATTTCCTTCAGCTACCATCATCTTTAAACTTAGGTTTCTCTAGGAACGCATTAAAATTCAAAGGAACGGTAGCACGGGCCATTGATCTACAACATAGATATGCAAAAACTATCAGGACTAAGTTCATGATAAAGTAAGTTCAATTTAATCATATTACTTAAGAACTCCCACTTAGATAGACATCCCTCGAGTCATCTAAATGATCACGTGATCCATATCAACTAAACCATGTCCGATCATCACGTGAGATGGAGTAGTTTTCAATGGTGAATATCTCTATGTTGATCATATCTACTATATGATTCACGTTCGACCTTTCGGTCTCATTGTTCCGAGGCCAGGTCTGTACATGCTAGGCTCGTCAAGTTTAACCCGAGTATTCCGCTCGTGCAAAACTGTCTTGCACCCGTGGCACGTGAACGTAGAGCTTATCACACCCGATCATCACGTGGTGTCTCGACATGACGAACTAACGCAATGGTGCATACTCAGGGAGAACACTTATACCTTGAAATTTTAGTGAGGGACCGTCTTATAGTGCTACCGTCGTACTAAGCAAAACAAGTTGCATAAAAGATAAACATCACTTGCAATCAAAATATGTGACATGATATGGCCATCATCATCTTGTGCCTTTGATCTCCATCTCCAAAGCACCGTCATGATCTCCATCATCACCAACTTGACAACTTGATCTCCATCGTAGCATCATTGTCGTCTCGCCAACTATTGTTCTACAACTATCGCTAATGCATAGTGATAAAGTAAAGCAATTACTTGGTGTTTGCATTTCATACAATAAAGCGACAACCATAAGGCTCGTGCCAGTTGCCGATAACTTTTACAAAACATGATCATCTCATGCAATAACGTATATCACATCATGTCTTGACCATATCACATCACAACATGCCCTGCAAAAACAAGTTAGACGTCCTCTACTTTGTTGTTGCAAGTTTTACGTGGCTACTACGGGCTTCTAGTAAGAACCATTCTTGCCTACGCATCAAAACCACAACGATGTTCCGTCAAGTTTGTTGTTTTAACCTTCAACAAGGACCGGCCGTAGTCAAATTTGATTCAAGTAAAGTTGGAGAAACAGAGACCCGCCAGCCATCTTTATGAAAAACAAGTTGCATGTCTGTCGGTGGAACTGGTATCATGAACGTGGTCATGTAAGGTTGGTCCGGGCCGCTTCATCCAACAATACCGCCAAATCAAAATAAGACGTTGGTGGTAAGCAGTATGACTATAATCGCCCACAACTCTTTGTGTTCTACTCATGCATATCATCTATGCATAGACCTAGCTCTGATGCCACTGTTGGGGAACGTAGAATGCAATTTCAAAAAAATTCCTACGATCACACAAGATATATCTATGAGATGCCTAGCAACGAGAGGGGGAGAGTGTGTCCACGTACCCTCGTACACCGAAAGCGGAAGCATTAGCTTAATGCGGTTGATGTAGTCAAACATCATCTCGATTCAACCAATCAAGCACCGAACGTACGACACCTCTGAGTTTATACACACGTTCAGCTAGATGACGTCCCTTGAACTCTTGATCCAGCAAAGTGTCAAGGGAGAGTTTCGTCAGCATGATGGCGTGGTGATGGTGATGGTGAAGTGACCCGCGCAGGGCTTCGCCTAAGCACTACGACAATATGACCGGAGGAGTAAACGGTGGAGGGGGGCGCAACACACGACTAAGAACAATTGGTGTGTCTTAGAGGTGCCCCCCGCCCCCGTATATAAAGGAGGAGAGGGGAGGAGGCCGGGCTAGGGGCACCCCAAGTGGGAGGAGTCCCACTTGGGCTCCTAGTCCAATTAGCCCCCTTCCTTTTATCGGAGCGGGAAAGGGGGAGGAGAGGGAGAAGGAGAAGGAAAGGGGGGCGTCGCCCCCTCCCGTAGTCCAATTCGGACTCCTCTCCTGGTTGGGGGGCTCCACCCTTGTGGGCTGCCTTGCCTCCTTCCTATGGCCCATAAGGCCCATATCTTCCCGCCGGGGTTTCGGTAACCCCCCTGGTACTCCGGTACGTACCCGATACATTCTGAAACACTTCCGGTGTCCGAATAATATCATCCAATATATCAATATTTACCTCTCAACCATTTTGATACTCCTCTTCATGTTCATGATCTCATCCGTGACTCTGAACAATCTTCGGTCACCAAAACACATAACTCATAATACAAATCATCATCAATTGTTAAGCGTGTGGACCCTACGGGTTCGAGAACTATGTAGACATGACTGAGACACGTCTCCGGTGAATAACCAATAGCGGAACCTAGATGCTCATATTGGTTCCTACGTATTCTACGAAGATCTTTATCGGTCAAACCGCAATGACAATATACGTCATTCCCTTTGTCATTGGCATGTTACTTGCCCGAGATCCGATCGTCGGTATCCTCATACCTAGTTCAATCTCATTACTGGAAAGTATCTTTACTCATTCTGTAATACATCATCCTGCAACTAACTCATTAGTCACATTGCTTGCAAGGCTTTTCGTGATGTGTATTACCGAGAGGGCCCAGAGATACCTCTCCGATACTCGGAGTGACAAATCCTAATCGATCTATGCCAACCCAACTAACACCTTCGGAGATACACGTAGAGCATCTTTAAGATCACCCAGGTATGTTGTGACGTTTGATATCACGCAAGGTATTCCTCCGGTATTCGGGAGTTGCATAATCTCATAGTCAAAGGAATATGTATAAGTCATGAAGAAGGCAATAACAATAAAACTTAATGATCCTTATGCTAAGCTAACAGATGGATCTTGTCCATCACATCATTCTCCTAATGATGTGACCCCATTCATCAAATGACATCACATGTCTATGGTTAGGAAACTTAACCATCTTTGATTGACGGGCTAGTCTAGTAGAGGCATAATAGGGACACTATGTTTTGTCTATGTATTCACACATGTATGAAGTTTCCGGTTAATACAATTCTAGCATGAATAATAAACATTTATCATGATATAAGGAAATATAAATAACAACTTTATTATTGCCTCTAGGGCATATTTCCTTCTGTCCTCAAGTTAGATTACAAGAAAGCTTATGATCGAGTTAATTGGGACTTTCTAGTAGAAATGCTAACTTCCTGAGGTTTTGGAAGCAAATGGATTGGTTGGATCTTGTCCATACTTCAAGAAAGCTCGTTTTGTGTGATAATCAATGACACTAGTGGTCCATACTTTGTTGGGGGGGGGGGGGAAGGGCTCAAGCAAGGAAACCCCCCCCTCTCCCATGCTTTTTAACTCGGGCATATGTTTTCTCTAGGATCCTAGCCAAAGCTACTAGAGCCAATATAATTCATGGGATTATCTCTTATATAATACCTGTGAGTCTGATCAGTTTACAATATACTGATGATACAATTCCGTTTTGAGATCCTAACCCTACCTATGCAAAAAATGAAAGTAACTAATTTCTTGTTTTGATCAGATGCCTGGAATGAGAATTAATTATGATAATTGTGACCAATTAACCATCAATGTTGATGATGCTTGTGCTAAACTGCTTTCCTTGATTTTGTGTGTTAAAATTGAGTCTTTTCCTCTTAAATACTTAGGAGTTCGTCTACACTAACTTAAGTTCAGGATGGAGGACATTCAACCTATTATTGATAAGATTAATGAGAGGATATGTGGTTGGAGGGGCAGATTACTTAGCTATGAGGCTAAGCTCATTCTTTTACGAACTTGTATTGCTAGCATTTCAATGTACCTCATGCCTATAATAAAATTTCCTAAATGGGATGTTAGAGTTATTACTTCTCAGGTGGCCCATTTCTTTTGGGGTAACTTGGGAGATGTGCACAAGTACCACCTTGCCAATTGGGGATTTGTATCCCCCAAAAAAGCTTTTGGGGGTTGGGTGTGGTTAACCCTAGGGAATTCAATATAGCCTTGTTGGCCTCTTCGTCCAAAATATTCTTTACGGGAGGGGATAAAAATTGGATTGCCCTACTAAAGCATAAGTACAGTACCGATAAACCTAATCTGCTTCGGTCCGAACTAATGTGGGCTCCCCATTTTGGATAGGGATTACTTGGTCCCTTTCTGGGGTTGGGCCTTTCTATAAATGGGTGTTGGGAAATGGGACTCACATTAGCTTCTGGCATGATATCTAAGCTGGAGGGTTGACACTGAAAACTCGGTTCTGGGATGCGTTTGAAAATTTTCAACAACAACATTGTAGTGTTTCCCAAGTCTAGGATGGTTGCACACTTAAACTCACATTCAAAAGGTGTGTGGATGTTGACTTTCTAGTTAGATGTCATGAGTTGTTGGTTGTACCGCATAATTACATCTCCAATCAAGATGATGACCACCATATTTACATGCTAGAACCATCTGGTTTGTACTTTGTCAAGTCTTTTTATCATGTGATGAATTGGGGAGGGGTATGTACCCCCATTTGGAAAAACTTCTAGAAAACTGCGGTTCCCCGCAGATTCTTGGTGTTTGTATGGCTAGCATTCCATAACAAAATCTTAACCCGTGATAACTTGACTAAAAGACACGTAGTTAGTGGCACAACGTGTCTTTTCTGCTCGTAGACCGGTCTGCTCTCCAATCTTTTCTTTGGTAGTCTTGTGGCAAACGATATTTGGGCTGACTGTCACATTCCTAGTCTGGTATGCACCTTGGCTGGCTAATCATGTTTGCATCATGTTTAAATTTCAATTGAATTTCAAATGGGGAATGAACGAAACCCTAGCATCACTTAATTAAACTAGGTTCAACTAAAATATTTTGCAATGAACCCAAAATGCCCTCCAAAATGTTCATGATTTAAGTAAAAATGTAAAAACCTCAACCCCAGATGTTGCACATTTTTCGATGGCATTTATGGACTTTGAATTAACTAATATGATATTTGAATTGGAGTTATAGAATCCTATAAATAGTTTATAGCTCCAAATATTCTAAAATTAATCGAGGGCCACTAGAATAATTCAGAAAGTACCCACAAACAGTTTTAGAATTTACAAAAATGATTTAGTGCTAAAACTAAATCAAGACAGAAAAGAAAATAGAAAACAACTTACCTGGGCCACTTATTACCTATGGAGCCCACCTGGCCGGCCCATCACTCCGCTGGCTCGTGCCAGCCATCTTCAAGCTTTGGCAGTAGGCAGAGGCGAGACAGGCACGATGCGCCCTGATGCGGCTTGAAGCTACGTCGGTATTTCCCAGCATAGCAGCGGTAGGTATTTCCCTCATATGTGAAACCAAGGTTATCGAACCAGTAGGAGAACCAAGCAGCACAACGTAAACAACTCATGCACACAGATAACAAATCCTCACAACCCGACGTGTTAAAGGGGTTGTCAATCCCTTCCGGGTACGGCGCCTCAAGATAGGCAAACGGACGTGAGGTAAATTATACTCCCTCCGTTCCTATATATTGGGTGTATAGTTTTTGGCACGAATATTAAAGAATGCACGTGGAGGGACAATTTCATAAGTTTTGGGCGAGATTATACCTAACTAATTGACATGGGAAAATAGAGGAGCTTGCCTAATATAAGGAAATATAATCAAATCCCCCAAAAAATTATCCAAACGAGTGGTGCAACGCAATACACCTTATATTTCGCATTTTTTCTCAAAAATCTATACACCTTATATCAATGAACGGAGGGAGTAGTAGATTGATAGATCGAACGCCAAATAAAATAAATAAGAATAATTTGTAGCAAGGTTGTGATGCCCCCGATTCAATCATACACTAATCATACACGCAAACGTGTACGATCAAGATCAGGGACTCACGGGAAGATATCACAACACAACTCTAAAATAAAATAAGTCATACAAGCATCATAATACAAGCCAGGGGCCTCGAGGGCTCGAATACAAGTGCTCGATCATAGACGAGTGAGCGGAAGCCACAATATCTGAGTACAGACATAAGTTAAACAAGTTGCCATAAGATGGCTAGCACAAAGTGGGATACAGATCGAAAGAGGCGTAGGCCTCCTGCCTGGGATCCTCCTAAGCTACTCCTGGTCGTCGGTGGCCTGAACGTAGTAGTAGGCACCCTCGGTGTAGTAGGGCTCATCGTCGACGGTGGCGTCTGGCTCCTGGAATCCAACATATGGTTGTGATGTCTGAGAAGGAGAGGAAAAGGGGGGAAAAGAGGGAGCAAAGCAACTGTGAGTACTCACCCAAAGTACTTGCAAGCAAGGATCTACACTACATATGCATGGGTATATGTGTAAAGGGGCAATATTGATGGACTGAACTGCATAATTGCCAGAATAAGAGAGGGATAGCTAGTCCTGTCGAAGACTACGCTTCTGGCAGCCTCCATCTTGCAGCATGTAGAAGAGAGTAGATGGTAAGTTCACCAAGTAGCATCGCATAGCATAATCCTACCCAGCGATCCTCTCCTCGTCGCCCTGTGTGAAAGCGATCACCGAGTTATATCTGGCACTTGGAAGGGTGTGTTTTATTAAGTATCCAGTTCTAGTTGTCATAAGGTCAAGGTACAACTCCGGTTCATCCTGTTACCGAGGATCATGACTATTCGACTAGATAAACTTCCCTGCATGGGTGCACCACATTACCCAACATGCTCGATCCCCTTTGGCCGGACACACTTTCCTGGGTCATGCCCGGCCTCGGAAGATCAACACGTCGCAACCCCACCTAGGCACAACAGAGAGGTCAGCATGCCGGTCTAAATCTATGCGTGCATGGGTCTGGGTCCATCGCCCATTGCACACCTGCACGTTGCAAACGCGGCCGGAAGCAGACCTAGCCTCCCTAATACAAGAGCAGGTGTTCCAGTCTAATCCGGCGCGCGCCACTCAGTCGTTGACGTCAAGAAGGCTTCGGCTGATACCACGACGTCGAGTGCCCATAACTGTTTCCGTGTAGTTGGTTAGTTCGTATAGGCCAGTGGCCAGACTCAGATCAAATACCAAGATCTCGTAAGCATGTTATTTTAAAGTAACCGCAGACGCCAACCAGGGCCAGGCCCACCTCTCACCTAGGTGGTCTCAACCTGCCCTGTCGCTCCGCCACAAAGATCCACCCAAAGGGTCGTCAGGACAAAGGTCCTTTCAGCCCCCAATCCGTGAATCACTCACAGGTACTCTACGAGCCGACCCGACTTTAGTCACCACATGTATCATATATTATGTATATAAGTATATACCCGTGATCACCTCCCGATAGTATAGCATAGCAGACGGACAAGAATGTAGGGCCACTGATGGGAAACTAGCATCCTATACTAAGCATTTAGGATTGCAGGTAAAGGTAACAACAGTAGTAGCAAAGATGGGCTATGCAGCAGAATAGGATTAACCAAAAGCAGTAACATGCTACACTACTCTAATGCAAGCAGTAGAGAGAAGGAATAGGCGATATCTGGTGATCAAGGAGGGTCATCAACAATGTAGTCGATCGGGGCACCAACGTCGGCGTCAGTCTCGTAGTCTACCGAAGAGAAGAGGGGGAAGAAACAATGAATACAATACAAACAGATTCATATCGATGCATGACATGACAAGTAACGGTGCAAGGTGTGCCCTAATGCAGTAGGAGGTGATACCGGCTAAGGGGGGAAACACCCGGGAAAGTATCCCTGGTGTTTCGCGTTTTCAGACAGATGAACCAGAGGGGAAAAGTTTTGTGTTTGCTATGCTAGGGATGTGTGGTGGACGAACGGGTTGCGCATTCGGATTTGTCTTGTTGTTCTGAGCAACTTTCATGTACAAAGTTTTTTCATCCGAGCTATGGATTATTTTATATTAATTTTCAAAGTTTGGAATATTTTTCTGAATTTCTTTTAATTAGAAATTAAATGACTAAAAATGCTGAGTGCACACTACTCAGGTACACAAAGAGGGAACAATGTGGTCGATTTAGTCCGAGTTGACCAATCAAGTTTGACTGGTCAACAGGGGTTGGGGGCCCCCTTGTCATTGTGTGACTAGTTAACTAACAGGATTAGTTAGACTAATTAGGTACTTAACAGGTTAATTAAAAGTCCGTCAAAAAATCCGTAAAAAAAACAGGTTAATTAACAGTAATTAAGTTAATTAATTTATTTATTTAAAAAATCTTTTTTATCCTATTTTCTTTCAGAGGGCTGGGCCCAGTTGTCATTGGCCTGTGTCGCCAAAGCGGGGGAGGGTGTGGGCGCTCGACACGGCCAGCCGGCGTGGGGGCCACGGCCACGACAAGGCCGCCGACAGGGGCTAGCGGGGAGGGAGAGGCAGCTGGAGGCGAGCATCGGTGGCCGCGCTAGGGCATCAACAAGTAGCAGCCGTGTAGCGCAGCGAGCGTCCGGCAGGTCGAGGCATAGCAGGCGCTGTTGCCAGGGGACGACAGGCAAGCGGCAACAAGCAGCAGCAGGGCGAGCAACAGGGGCAGCACAGCGAGCGGCTGCGGTCAACATGCGCAGCAGGTCGGGGGTGCGGCAGGGGAGCGTGGCGGGACGTGGCCGCAATCGACGACGGCGAGCTCGCGGACGACGCCGGAGTTCGGGTGCGGTGGGTTCTGGCGAAACAGGGCACGACGAGCGGCAGGGTTAGGTGCCTGGGCATGTGGGGGCAGAGGAGCATAGCTCTGGTGTAGCTAGGGAGGGCGAGGGTGCGGAGCAGAGAGGCCAGGCTGTAGGATCGAAAGTATGTCTAGAGGGGGGAGGGTGATTAGACTACTTGACCAAATAAAAATCTAGCCTTTCCCCAATTTTAAGTCTTGGCAGATTTTAGCAACTTAGCACATGTCAAGTAAACAACCTACACATGCAAGTCTAAGAGTATAGCAGCGGAATGTAAAACATTGCACATGAAGGTAAACGGAGGAGTTTGGAGGGAGCAAACGCAATGTAGACACAGAGATTTTTGGCGTGGTTCCGATAGGTGGTGCTATCGTACATCCACGTTGATGGAGACTTCAACCCATGAAGGGTAACGGTTGCGCGAGTCCACGGAGGGCTCCACCCATGAAGGGTCCACGAAGAAGAAACCTTGTCTATCCCACCATGGCCATCGCCCACGAAGGACTTGCCTCACTAGGGTAGATCTTCACGAAGTAGGCGATCTCCTTGCCTGCATAAACTCCTTGGTTCAACTCCACAATCTTGACGGAGGCTCCCAAGTGACACCTAACCAATCTAGGAGACACCACTCTCCAAAAGGTAATAGATGGTGTGTTGATAATAAACTCCTTGCTCTTGTGCTTCAAATGATAGTCTCCCCAACACTCAACTCTCTCGCACAGATTTGGATTTGGTGGAAAGATGATTTAAGTGGAAAGCAACTTGGAGAAGGCTAGAGATCAAGATTCATATGGTTGGAATGGAATATGTTGACCTCAACACATGAGTAGGTGGTTCTCTCTCAGAAAATGTATGATGGAAGTGTAGGCATGTTCTGATGGCTCTCCCCATGAGTGAAGAGTGGGTGGAGGGGTATTTATAGCCTCCACACAAAATCTAACCGTTACAAACAAATCACCAAACTCGGTGGGACCGAATAATGAAACTCGGTCAGACTGATTTAGTTCAAAATGTGAATGTTAGGCTTTTCAGTGGGACCGACATGTCAACTCGGTGGGACCGATTACACAAACTCGGTGAGACCGATTTTGGTAACAAGCTAACAGAGAGTTGGTCAGGCAAACTTGGTGGGACCGATTCGCTCATCTCGGTGAGACCGAAATGTTACGAAAGGGAAACAGCGAGTTTGCATTGCAAACTCAGTGGGACCGATCGATCATCTCGGTTGGACCAAAACGTTACGAAGGGAAACAGAGAGTTTGCAATCCCATCTCGGTGAAACAGAGAGTTTGCAATCCCTACACCATGGGCCTGTCCCTGCGACATGTATCCTTTTGCATCCTTGATTTGCTTTGTTGGGGGCGCCCCTCGGGCTGCATCATCCCCAGGCCGCGTGGGTCTGTCCCTGCAACATGAATCGTTCTTGCATCTATCAGAGCTAGCTTTACCTCCTTCCATAAAATGCTTTATGATTATTATATGCATGTCCGGTACTTCGATACCATGAACGTCGTACGCCCTTGCGAACCGACCCACGACAGCCTCATGATTAAGGACTGGCACGACGTCTGTGCTCGGGTCCATCCCTGCAACGTCGCTAAACCCAAGAGGCTGAGCTCTGGCTCGCAGGACTAGCTCCCTTGTACGTCACCTCCCATGGCCCTTGGTGCCTTACTCTCGCATGAGCTAATCACGGGCGGACGAGCCAGGGCGCGCGACCCGGTGCCTCGTTGCCACGGGAGCCGCGCGCCGTTTGTGTTTCTTTAGGATTTTCGCATGAGAAGACTGGGCACGGCGTCTGTGCTCGGGTCCGTCCCTGCAGCATCGATAAACCCAACGATTGAGCTCTGTCTGGCGGGCCGGTCCCATTCACGTCACCTCCTAGGGTCGTTGGTGTTTGGCCTTGTCATCTGATAACCTCAGGAGATTCATTTTGCGCAGGTTGTCTAACCATCTCGCAGGGCCATCACAAGTCTCAAGAATCAAATCCAGGCGCAACCCGCCTTGAGGTAGGGCCTGGTGAGTCCCGCGCTGGCTCATGAGTGCCCAGACACACCTCCTCTAGCTCTGTCATGCAAGCCACGTGTCAGGGCGGGGTTGTACATGCCCTGGGGGCTCCACTCAGAGGGAGCCCCCACCCACGCACCAGTGGAAGCACCATGCTCCGCGCTGGCAGTGGACACGGTCGAGGAGCGGCTATGCCCGTGCAAGTGCGGAAGCGCAATGCTCTGCGCTGGTGATAAACAACTGGGGCAGCCCCACGGCAGCATCAACCACAGGGAGCCGCCAGGCTCAGTGTCTAGCCTCGTCGCCACACTTTTCCCTCGGGGGAGTCAGGCGAGGGGGCTGGGCACGGGGGCTACGCTCAGGTCACGCCTAGCATACGCCACCCTGCCAGGTCCCTCGGACCTGGTCGTCGCGCACCCCTCCCGAGCGGGACCCTGGTGAGAAAAAGGTATGGAGGCCTGTTCGTACGTCAAGGGGGACTCCTGAGCATCGCGACTCAGGAGCCTAATTGGTCACGTAGCCCCTCACTCCTTGGTCTCATCTTGGCGATCCGGACGACCCAACGGCGGCTGAGGTATGCGCGGGCCCGGGCCCTGCCGACGCAGAACGCTAAGACCTAATCTCGCATCTCTTTCCCGAGGGCTGTTTGTACGTCAAAGAGGACTCCTAAGCATCGCGACTCAGGAGCCTAACTGGTCACATAGCCCCTCACCCCTTGGTATCATCCTGGTGATCCGGACGATCCAACGACAAGCAAACGGGAAGGAAATCGCAAAATCCTAGCAAACTATTACAAAACATATTGTTTCTCCAAGTACTAAACACGAGTTCTTACGCCTCCGCGAGGCATGATTCACGTTGTAGGAGATAAAATGGAGGGAGCGCCACCGTCAAGCTTCTCCTTCAACCTTGGGCGTCGCCATCGCCCGCAAGGAGTGCCCCATCGTCGACAACATCATCGTCGCCCGTGCCGTCAGCCGTGGCCGTAGGATTGACGGCACCATCGGCCGGGGTCGCGGGATCGATGGCAAGGAACTTCTGCAACAGGGCCTCCACCTGGTCCTTCACGGCTTCGGCAGCAGCGGTGCGGTGCTCCTCGTCCATGGGCTCAAGCAGGGTTCTGAAGTTGATGCTGGGATCGCAAAGATGGAGGTGGCTGAAGATGCGCGTCATAGCCGAAGAGGAGAGCGCACAGGCCTCTCCTTCCACCATGGGGCCGACCCCGAGGACAATGCCCTCGAGCGCCATGACCAGCTGGGGGAGCAGCTCGATGGGGCCTTCCTCCGCTGTCACCAAAGGCTTCTTCAACCCCCTCCCGTAGAGGTCCCGCAGTGCCTCACAGGACCTCCGCTCAAGAGAATCGAAGGCGGCACAATCGTTAGCAATGATTTTCGCTTTGGCCTCCAGCCGGGCCTTCTCCGCCTCGACCTCCTCCTTCAGCTTCTCCAGGCGGTCGCGCTCCACGGCCTGCTCCCGCGCTGATTACTCCAGCTCGGTGTCACGAACGGCGACTGCGTCTTCTCGAGCCTTCAGCTTCTCCTCCCATGCCTTGCACTGACGAGCCTCGGCGGCACGCACGTTGCGCAGGGTCTCCAGCTCGGCCTCCGCCACCTGGTAGCGCTCCTTGGCAGCCTCAGCATCCTTCAACGCCACATCGCCGGTGGCCGCGGCTAGGCCGGCAACCTTTTTGCCTTCCTCGGAGGCCACTACGTCCTGGCTCCATGCCGCCGTGACGGGCGCGTCGGCGCCCTAAAGGTCGTCGCGAAGCTGGGTCAGCATGGAAAGAGCCTCCTCCAGAGCACCAGGCAAAGAAGGAGAATCACGGCCAGCAGCGTGAATGAAGGGGGAGGAGACAGCATCGACGCTAGGATCGGCAAGTTAGCAGCAACAGTGGGGGCTGCGGGCTCCGGAGCCTTTGGTACCTCAGCAGGCTAGCTGAGGGCGAGTGCCTCCGGAGCCGGCCTGGCTACAGAGTCCGCCTTCTCCTGAGGCCGGGCCTCCGAGTCTCGCGAGGATGACCCAGCCACAGAAGCGCGAGAGCCATCACCATCCTTCTGTGCCAGAGGTGGCGCGGCTGCGGCAGGCTGCTAGGTCTCGGGGATCGCGGCCATCTCCTTCTTCTTCTTCACCATCGGCATTGGCCAAATCGTACAAGAGGAAGGCATCAAGATACTACGGCAAGAACAGGGAACAAAAGATCAAGGCTGAGCACTTAGTGGTCCACGGCGGCGTAATCCCTCACCCTCTTCTGAAGCACCATACCCGCAGGCTTCGTGGGTTGGGGCACTGGCGTGCGAGCCGCATGGGCAGACAAGGGCGCGGCGCCTGGATCTATAGCGGCGCCAGCCGACAACAAAGTGGAGGCATCACCTCGGGAGATCAGCGTCGATCTGCTCTTCTTCGGGACCCCTGCCTTCGGCTTCTTTGGGGGTGCCCTTGGACCTCGTGGTGACCCCGACAGAGTGCGGCGACTCCCCACCAGGTGCTCGCCGGTGTCATCGTCATCGGGGTGGGTGCGGAGGAGATCGGTCTGCCGCGGAGGAGAAGTCTCCCCCGCCCCCTCCCGGTCGCCTCTGAGTCCGATCTGTCCTCCTGGTCGGACTCGCCGGAGGACAACGTCACCAGGGAACCTGGGGGCCCGATGGGCGCTAGTGGTATGAGCCCACGCTCGTTGAAGACAAGCATGTCAGCGGCGATCTCTTACCCATCCGGGTGGTGGTATAGCGGAAGATGAGTATCTAGCGGGCAACCTTGGTCCTTCCCGACCAGGAGACACAAGACCCTGTTCAGCTCCTCTTCGGGCAGGTCGTCCGGGTGCAGACGGAGTTCGCCTCCCTCGTCCGTGAGCTTCCACAAGGGGCGCGAGCACACCTGGAGCAGAGCCAGGTGCTGAGTCAGGAACTCCTTAACAATCATGGCCCCCGTCAGCTTCTCCGCCTTCGGGTCGTCCGGCTTCAGGTCGGCTACCATCTTCTCCATCATCTGCTCCACCCGAGGATCAGTGAGCTTCTCGTGAGACCATCCCTTGTGAGGCGCTGGCATCCTAGTCGGCAGTACCAGCTGAGGGTAGGAGCGCTTGGCGTCCATGAAGATCCACTTGTTCCCGAAGTCCTCCACCTTCTTCCCGGCTTGCAAGATTGCGTTGTTGCCATTGGCCGCGATGAAGTTTGCACACCCCGAACACTGATCCTCCTTGACCCGGAGGTACAAGAAATGGCGGAGCAGCGCCATGGACGGCATCGCCCCCATGAATGCCTCGCAGTAAGGCAAAGATCGACAGGAGGAGGACGGAGTTGGGATGAAGATGGAGGGCATGGAGATTTTAATGGCGAAGGACGGCATAGAAGAAGCCGGAGAAAGGGGGGACCAGCCTTTGTGAAGACACTGTGCAAGAAGAAGGGATAGAAGGTATTGCCCAAGGTTTCCGGCTTGACGGAGCCGACCCGGAGCGCTGTCTCTCCCCCCTCATTGCTGCTACCCGCCATCACCAGGAGCGTGGCGGCGAGGTTCTTCTCCATGACTGTAGGCACGCTCAGGGCAGGCTTGGACTAGGAGGGCGAGCGAGCGGCCTTCGCCTTGTCGGTGGCCATCAGCTGCGGGCTTGGGGGAGAGTTTTGGTGGATCTGGAGTCTCTCTGGGCGAGATGGAGAAGGGGATCTGGAGCAAGACGAAGGAAAGGCAATGAAAGCCATGTATTGGGCGCCAACCTTTTTGTCAGGCAAGGACGGTTGCCGAGGCAGCGCGGGGAAGCGGAGGCGCCCACATTCCATCAATCGCCACGCGTCGACCGGGGGCCACAGGCGGTTGGGGCCCGCAGCGCTCCGCACTTGCCCCTTGGCTTCGCCTCGAAGCTAAGTTCGAGCGCGCCTTGGGCCCGGGGGCTACTGTTGGCGTTCTGAGAACGGGAGTACCCAGACTTGCTCGCCATGCCCATGGCGTGGCTCTCAACGGCCCAGTATGGCCCGGCTTTCAAAGAACAACAACCCAAGACCCTCGCGAGGGGCCAAGCCTCGTGAGGTGGACGACACCAAGACCTCCCTGGGGGCGGCCTCACTAGGTTGGCTCCCGATGGGCGGAGATATCTATGCAAGGTATACCTCGCGAGGTTCGTGCGACATGAGCCATGACGACCAAGGCCAGGCGGGCGCCAGCGGGCGCAGTGTACCGGTTTCCTCTTTGGTGCTAAGGAGGCAAGCGCAGGCGCGGGTCCCGAGGAATCAAGCAAAGGTCTCCATATTGGTGCAACAAGACCAAGACTACCAGGACGGTAAGACGGAGGTCATCACGGAGCCCATCACAGTGTCACCACCGCAACCTTTTGCAGGCGAAGACTACTTTTGTCAGGATAGCTTGTACTAGTTGTCTCCCTTCAAATTTGGCGGTTGTGGGATCCCTTCCTGCCTACATTTGGGAAGAGGACCAAGGCACTATAAATATGACTTAGCCACCACCATAGAGGAGATCAGACTGATTCTACCTTGACCACGTCACCAGCTCATCGAGCTCAAGAACAACTCACCCCCCGAGGCTGTTCAACCACTGTACTAGTTCATCCTCAGCCCCTCGAGGCAATCCACCACAAAGCTGGAGTAGGGTATTACACCGCAAGGTGGCCCGAACCAGGATAAACTGATGTGTCTCTTGTCCCTTGGGTTCGTTGAGCTAGGCCGTGGAATCATTGAGCATGCAGACTGGGAAGGGAGAGTTCTTTGCACGCACCCCAGAGTTCTAACCTCTCAATGGTCTGCAGAACCCTGAATCCGATAGTACAGACGAAGGCTAGCAAATAGGTTGGGAAGCAGCTAGCTAGAGAGTGAAAACGGCCATGAACATGCATTATGCATAAGTAACATTGGATACTAGCATGAGTAGGATATGAACACCATGAACATAAATATCATAGAGACTATGTTGGTTTTGATTCAACTACATGCATGAACATGTGCCAAGTCAAGCCACTCGAACATTTAGAGGAGGATACCATATCATCATACAACATCACAATCATTTTAACACAATGTTGACACCCAAGATAAATCATTATCCACTCCTAGCTACTTAAGCATGGCATGAGAAACTATAATCTCTAATTGTCATTGCAAACATGTTTGACCATAATAGGCTGAATCATGGACACTAGGTTAAACATATTTACAAAAACAGAACAAGTTGAGTTCATACTGCTTTCTCCGTACACCGCCAGCTCATCAAATATCGTCATTATTGCCTTTCACTTGCACGACCGAACGATTTGAAAATAATAATAGTGCAAGAGTGTCGTGGACTAAGCTGGAATCTACAAACATTTTATTCAAAGGAGAAGACAAGGTAATTTGGGCTCTTTGTTAGATCAACAATAATGCATATGAGAGCCGTGGTCTTCTCCTTGGTATGACTCGATAAGCAGAAAAGAAATTCAGAGCAACACACTGAAATATTTTTGGAGTTTTTAGTTTTCCTAGAAGAAAGCAAATTAAGGAAGGAAAAACAAAAACGAGAAAAAAACTATTTACATGGGAAAGCTCCCAACAAACAAGAAGAATCGATAAATCTTTTTGGGTTTTCTTTTAATATTCCAACTAATTAAACTAGAAATAAAAACTGAAAAGAAGCATGAAATATTTTTGTATTTTCTCAAAGTTTTTTAAACACACAAGAAGAAAGCGAGAAAATAAATCTAGCATGGATATCACAATGGAAAAGTGTAAGGACATCTAGTGCCCTTAGTGATTTTGGTGGATTGAAGACTTATAGGTTAAGGGACTAATGCGTTTGTGAGTGTACACATGTCTATAAGTCTATGAGGAGTTTGATATTTACAAAGAAAGTTGGCCCCTAAAAAATAATGTCTTCAACTGAAGACTTTGGCTTTCAGAAGACTTTGAAAGAGAAGAAATTGGTGTGACCTTGAAGACTTGATATTCATTCGAGGAATATGAAGCGTGAAGACTTTTGTTTTCGCAGTTTCGTTTTTTATTTCTTGAGTCATATGAAACACCGTACTGTTAAAGGGGGTCGAGGTAAACCTAAGGAAAAGTTTCCAAGTAATGCTCATATCAAAAGCCTACACCTACCAATCCTTTCGATTGAAGCCATTGGAAATCTCATACAGTTCAGTCACGTTCTTAAGTGATAGAGACGAAGATCTTCTGGTCTCTGAGAAATTTGTTCTGACTGGGGAGTTAGAAATTTGCCAGTACAGATTGCCTACAAGTGAGGAACATGATAGCCCTGAGGAATTTGATACTCAAATATCCGACCGTTGTTGTGCTCTGTGCCAGCTGTCCCAAATTATCTACCCACCTAATGATCATATCATTGAAGGGCATTTATGTCTTATCATGTCGGACTGCTCCCTAGGCTATAAATAGCTGCCCCCCTACAACCACTTGTTGGTTGGCTACTCCGAGAGAAACTGACACTTTTCATTGAGAGCATCCCATCCTCTGAGGACTTTGAGCGAAAATCATCAAGTGAGGAAAACCCAAACGAAAACACCTACAAACCCAAAGTGATTGAGCATCACTCAAGAGATTGTTCCTGTGTGTAACCGATGCTTGTTACATTTCAGGACTGTGCATCCTCCAGACAGTTAGGCGTTATGGTCTAGAACATCCAAGAGGAAATTGTGGATCGCCGAGTGACCGAGTCTATGAAGGTTTGAAAGTCACCTGAAGACTTACCACGAGTGATTGGGCGAGGTCTATGTGACCTTAGCTCAAGGAGAATACTGTGAGGACTATGTGTCCGGGACTATGTGTCCTCAAGTTTAAATACCTAGCCGCTCCAACCAGACGTACAACTGTCACAACAGTTGGAACTGGTCTACCAAATCACTGTCTTCAACAAGCTACTGGTTCCATTTTCTCGACCCTTTCATTTCCTCATTCATATAATGTTGTACTTGATCGTTACTATTTGAAGACTTTCTCAATTTCCTCAGTTCAAATTCTTCAGTCACCTTGTCTTCAGCCTGCTTATCCTATGTTTACACTACTTGTAATCTGTGCTTGTTTTCATTTCATCATGATGATTGTGCTACTGCTCTATTATGCTTGCATCTGAGTACTTATTCCATTGCTAGTTATTCGTGACTCAGGAATTTCCTCACCCTGAAATTCCTTAGTGACGAATTTGTAAAAATCGCCTATTCACCCCCCCTCTAGTCGATATAACGCACTTTCAATTGGTATCAGAGCAAGGTACTCCCTTGTTCTGTGTGATTTTGGTTTAACCGCTTGGATTTTTAGTTATGTCGACCGCAGGAATGAAGACTGTGTCATGTCCCATCTTTGACGGTCATGATTATCCCAAGTGGAAGGCCATGATGAAGAAGCGCCTCATGGAGATGAACAGCGAACTGTGGACCGTCACTAAGATTGGTCTTATCGATCTATGCAAGATGGCAGAGGTGGTGATATTCGCAAGTACACCCTACTTAACCTCACGGCGAAGGACATCATCTGCTCCTGTTTGTCCCAAAATCAGTTCAGGAACATTATGCATCTCAGCCATGCGAAGCTTATCTGGGACCGACTCTCTGAGGCCTATGAAGGTCATCGAACTCGTCATGATCACTGGTTTGAGGATTTCAAGGAATCGCTCAAGGCGATGACTTTCAATCCGGAATCATCATCCTCTTCACCATGCCTCATGGCAAAAGTTGCCAAGGTAACTGAATGCTACCTATCTGAGTCTACTGGTGATGAATCTGGTGATGAATTTGGACCCAGCTATACCAAACTTGCTTCCCTTTCCACTAAACAACAAAGAGCTTTGGGAAAAGTTCAAAATATGCTTGATGAAAGCGATGATATGTTGGGTGAAGAAATGGATCGCTCTCAAACCTTGACTGATAATCTTCAGAGACTTCAGTCTAAGTTTGACGATCTTCAAAGTCATCATAACACTCTCTTATCTGATCATGATAAGCTTTATTATGAATTTCTTCAAACAAAGCAAGATCTTGAAAAGCTAAGGGAGAGTTATGAAGATCTTCAGAAGGAACATGATTCATTGCTTGCTCAACAGATCAGTGCCGCTCAGGAAGAATTTATTCCACCATGTTTGAAATGCATTGAACGTGAATCCGCTAATTCTTCCCCTGAAAGTTCAAATGCTTCTATTGCTGCAAATTCTTCAACTGTCTCTGCTATCACAAATTCCTCATCTCAGGATACCTCTAGTATCACTAACAATGCAGGGCTGAAGGAATTGTATGAGACAAGCATGTACAAAAGCCTCAAAGGGCATCAAGCACTCTGTGATGTGCTTAAAAAGCAGATCCTCAATAGGAACCCTAGGAAAGAGGGTATTGCCTTTGAGAGGAAACTCAATGCTGATGGGACCTACAAAAACCTGAGCAGTACCCCAAAACCTCATGGGTTGCTGCAAAGGGACCTCCCGTAGATCCATCCACTTTATCTAGCTTTACATGTGAACCTTCGTATTCTTCTGATGAGTCATTTGATTCCAACTATATACTGTTCAAAAATCAGAATGGTGAAGTATTTGCTAGATATGTTGGCACTAAATGCAGGAATGGTCCCCCTATGAAGAAAATCTGGGTTCCCAAAAGGTGCCTTGAAAGTCTTCAGGTGAATGTCATCATGACACCACCTGTGAAGCATAGGAACCCCAAACCAAATTCTTCATATGGAACAAAGTCTTCATATGGATCCAAGTCATGATATGGATCAAATTCCTCACATGGATCAAAGTCCTCATATGAACATCATCGTGCTAACACTTCTGTTTCACAGGGAAAGACTAAGGGCTATGAATATGTGCACTATTCTTCAAATCATTATGTTCATAAGTCCTCGAATAATTTCTCTGCTTATTCATATGCTTACTCTAACCCCTCTTCTGTGAAACAAAGTGGACTGGCTTCTATGCCACCTTTCTCTTATGGAGCTCGCAGAATGATTAACTCTTTGCCACCCCTCCAGATGTGGGTGGTGAAGAAAAATAACTAATCTCTTATGCAGGGTCAGGTCTCCAGACAAACTTAATCGTCTGAAGAATTTGCTGGAGACCTGAATATGCTTGAAAGGACGCAAGCTAATCATGAAGAAATGAATTTTCATTTCTCACGTCCTCATACTGCTATATCTGTTCTATTGCTTGATGGAATTGATCTGATGAATTTGATGCCATATTCTTCACTGATGAAGTATATGGGTTTGTAAGATGCACTACTTCATCTGCAGGTTGATCAACCCAAAGCTACTAAGTGGGTCCTCGACAGTGGATGTACAAATCACATGACTGGTGACAGGAACTTATTGATGTACACTGCTTTATCTCTGTCGCATCTGAAGCATATCACCTACACTGACAAAGGTAAAAGCAAGGTATTGGGTCTAGGTAAGGTTGCAATCTCAAAGGATCGACACATGGACAAAGTCATGCTTGTCGAGTCCTTAGGATTCAATCTCATGTCTGTCTCAATGCTTTGTGATCTTGATATGGTTGTTGTCTTTGGCAAGTATCGTTGTGTTGTGATCATGGAAGCTAACCATTCCAAAGTCTTCGAAGGATTTAGGAGAGGAGACTTGTATATTGTTGATTTCTCTACAGGACCACAACCTGCCACATGTCTACTTGCAAAAGCTTCAGAAGGCTGGCTATGGCATCGACGACTTGGTCATGCTGGAATGAGGAACTTGCACACTCTCGCGAAGAAGAAGCATGTCATTGACATCGAGGATGTCAAATTCCTCAAGGATCACCTGTGTGGAGCTTGTGAAGCTGGAAAGATGACCAAGGCTAAGCATCCCTCAAAGACTATCATGACTACCACTCGTCCATTTGAATTGCTTCACATGGATCTCTTTGGCCCTACTCATTATGCCACATTCACTAATGATGCATCTTTATATTGCTTTGTTATTGTTGATGACTATTCTCATTACAGATGGGTGCATATCATCACTTACAAATATGAAGTGTAGGAAGTCTTCAAACGATTTTCCTGAGGGCTTCAACCAACTTTGGTGTGAAGATCAAGCACATCAGAAGTGACAATGGGACCGAGTTCAAGAACACTGGTCTTGATGACTATCTTGATGAACTTGGTATTACTCACGAGTTATCTTCTCCTTATACCCCTCAACAGAATGGCGCCGTGAAGCACAAGAATAGGACTCTTGTTGAGATGGCTTGCACTATGCTTGATGAAAACAAGACGCCTCGTCATTTCTGGCCTGAGGCAATTGATACCGCGTGCCACATCATCAACGGGGTATATCTTCACAAATTCTTCAAGAAGACCTCATATGAACTCCTCACTGACAAGAAACCCAATGTGAGTTATTTCAAAGTCTTTGGTTCTAAATTTTGGATTAGACATCCTCATCACAATTCTAAATTTTCACCGAAAGCACATGAAGGTTTTATGCTTGGTTACGGAAAGGACTCACACACCTACAGAGTCTTCAACACCGTTCATCACAAGGTTGTTGAAACTGTAGATGTGCGGTTTGATGAAACTAACGGCTCACAAAGAGAGCACCTACCTCCTGTGCTAGATGAAAAGTCACCTGAGGAATCCATCAAGTTCAAGGCTACTGAGGATGTCATTCCTACCGAAGAATATGCTGAAGAAGTTTGATACGTCTCCGTCGTATCTATAATTTTTTATTGTTCCATGCCAATATTCTACAACTTTTACATACTTTTGGCAACTTTTTATACTATTATTGGGACTAACATATTGATCCAAAGGTTCGCGCCGCCCCGCTTGTTGCATGTTTGTGTTTCGCAGAAAATCCATATCAAACGGAGTCCAAACGGGATAAAAACTGACGGAGATTTTTTTTGGAATATACGTGAATTTTGGGAAGTGGAATCAACGCGAGACGATGCCCGAGGGGGCCACGAGGCAGGGGGCGTGCACCTGACCCTCGTGGACACTCTTTAAGGTGGTTGTTCCCCTTCTTTCGCCGCAAGAAAGCTAATATTCGGATAAAAATCGTGTTCAAATTTCAATCCAATCGGAGTTACGGATCTCTGGTAATATAAGAAACGGCGAAAGGCCAGATCTGGGAACGCATAAACAGAGAGAGAGACAGAGAGACAGATCCAATCTCGGAGGGGCTCTCGCCCCTCCCATGCCATGGAGGCCATGGATCAGAGGGGAAACCCTTCTCCCATCTAGGGAGAAGTTCAAGGAAGTATAAGAAGAAGAAGAAGGGGGGCTCTCTCCCCTCTCTCCCGGTGGCGCCAGAATGCTGCCGGGGCCATCATCATCACCGTGGTCTACACCAACACCTCCGTCATCTTCACCAACATCTCCATCACCTTCCCCCATCTATCTATAGCGGTCCACTTTCCCGCAACTCGCTGTACCCTCTACTTGAACATGGTGCTTTACGCTTCATATTATTATCCAATGATGTGTTGTCATCCTATGATGTCTGAGTAGATTTTCGTTGTCCTATTGGTAATTGGTGAATTGCTATGATTGGTTTAATTTGCTTGTGGTTATGTTGCTGTCCTTTGGTGCCCATCATATGAGCGCGTGCATGGTTCACACGATAGGGTTAGTTGTATGTTGATAGGACTATGTATTGGAGGGCAAGAGTGACAAAAGCTTCAACCTAGCATAGAAATTGATGCATACGGGATTGAAGGGGGACCAATATATCTTAATTCTATGGTTGGGTTTTACCTTAATGAACGTTAGTAGTTGCGGATGCTTGCTAATAGTTCCAATCATAAGTGCATAGAATTCCAAGTCAGGGATGACATGCTAGCAGTGGCCTCTCCCACATAAAACTTGCTATCGGTCTAGTAAAGTAGTCAATTGCTTAGGGACAATTTCCCAACTCCTACCACCACTTTTCCACACTCGCTATACTAACTTTATTGTGTCTTTATCTAAACATCCCCTAGTTTTTATTTACGTGCTCTTTATATTCTTGCAGACCTATCCAACAACACCTACAAAGTACTTCTAGTTTCATACTTGTTCTAGGTAAAGCGAACATCAAGCGTGCATAGAGTTGTATTGGTGGTCGATAGAACTTGAGGGAATATTTGTTCTACCTTTAGCTCCTCGTTGGGTTAGACACTCTTACTTATCGAAAGAGGCTACAATTGATCCCCTATACTTGTGGGTTATCAAGACCTTTTTCTGGCGCCGTTGCCGGGGAGTCATAGCGTGGGGTGAATATTCTCGTGTGTGCTTGTTTGCTTTATCACTAAGTAGTTTTTATTTGCTGTTCCAAGTTGTTCTGTATCTTAAGTTATGGATATGGAACACAAAATACCAAAAAAATTAGTGGTACTTGCTACTCATGGAGATGGGGACCCTCCTAAAACACCCGATGCTCATTATGTGAAAGATATTATGTACTACTTTGATAATCTTGAGAAAACCCCATTCAACTTCGTAATGGGAGACACGTTGGATCAACGTGAATACTTTAGGGATTACTACTTGACTCAAAAAGGGAAACTATTATGGGATCAAATTTATATGTTGCATTGGTATGCTCGGCAATTATGCTTGAGATATGATTATACTTGTTGCTCTAGGATGAAGGCCACACACCTTCCCTTTTCATGTGAATTTAATGATAATGAAACCTTAGCTTCTTATGCTAATGGTATATATGATTACTATGACGTGGAACAAATAGAAGAGTTCATTGCTTTTATGGGTGCATATGAAATTGAATCTTTGTTTAAAGAATTTGAAGATTTTGATGATTCAGTTTATAGACCTGAAATTTTTTCTATACTTAAATATTGCTATGAGATTTATGAATTCAATTCCGATATTGATGATTTTATTGAGAGAGTCTCCGCTATCCAAGAAGAGACTAATATTTTGCAGGAGTCTATGGAAGAAGAAATTAATGACATTGTGAGCTCATTGGATGAAAAAGATGAGGAGGAGAGCGAAGAACAAAAGGAGGAAGAGAGGATTGATCACCCGTGTCCACCTTCTAATGAGAGTAACTCTTCAACTCATACATTGTTTAATTTCCCTTCGTGCTTACCGAAGGATGAATGCTATGATGATTGTTATGATCCCGTTGATTCTTTTGAAATATCCCTTTTTGATGATGCTTCTATGCTTGTGGCCAAGATGCCAGTATGAATTATGCTTATGGAGATGAACTTGCTATAGTTCCTTATGTTAAACATGAAATTGTTGCTATTGCACCCACACATGATAGTTCTATTATCTTTTTGAATTCTCCTGACTACACTATATCGGAGAAGTTTGCCCTTATTAAGGATTATATTGATGGGTTGCCTTTTACCATTGCACATGATGATTTTTATGAATATAATATGCATGTGCTTGCTGCTCCTACTTGCAATTATTATGAGAGAGGAACTATATCTCCACCTCTATATGTTTCCCACACGATAAAATTGCAAGAAACTGTTTATACTATGCATTGGCCTTTACTAGGTGTGCATAATTGTTCTTTTATGACATGCCAATGCATAGGAAGAGAGTTAGACTTCGTCATTGCATGATATATGTTGCTTTGTGCTCACTACTAAATGCCAAATCATTGCTAATTAAAATTGCCTTTGATATACCTTGGGATCCGGGTGTATTCACTACTTGAGCACTATATGCCTAGCTTAATGGCTTTAAAGAAAGCGCTGCCAGGGAGACAACCCGGAAGGTTTAGAGAGTCATTTATTTATGTTGTGTGCTTTTATTAAAAATAAAAATAATGTGCCAAGGTTTGCCTTTAGGATGTTTTATATTACTTGTTGGTTTGTGCGGTGCAGAACAGAAAATTTGGCTGTAGTGCACGATTTTACATTTTTTACTGGAATTTCAAACGGTTCTGAAACTTTTTGCACTGTCTTTCTATACAAATTGTTTATTTTTCCTAATTTTGGCAGAATATTTGTAGTACCAGAGGTATGGTGAATGTTCATATTATTACAGATTGTCCTGTTTAAAACAGATTAAGCCATGTAAAAGTTATATTACAGTAGATACAATGCAAAAACAAAATATGAATTGGTTTACAACAGTACTTAGAGTAGTGATTTGCTTTATTATACTACGGATCTTACCGAGCTTTCTGTTGAGTTTTGTGTGGATGAAGTGTTCGAAGATCGAGGATGTCTCGATATGAGGATAAGGAGGAGAGGCAAGAGCTCAAGCTTGGGGATGCCCAAGGCACCACAACTAAATATTCAAGGAGACTCAAGCGTGTAATCTTGGGGATGCCCAGGAAGGCATCCCATCTTTCTTCAACAAGTATCGCTATGTTTTCGGATTCGTTTCATTCATGCGATATGTGCAAACCTTGGAGCGTCTTTTGCATTTAGTTTTCATTTCTCTTTTATGCACCATGCTGGTATGAGATAGTCCTTGGTTGATTTATAGAATGCTCTTTGCACTTCACTTATATACTTTGAGTACGGCTTTATAGAATGCTTCATGTGCTTCGATTATATCATTTGAAGTTTGGATTGCCTGTTTCTCTTCACATAGATAACCGCCATTTGTAGAATGCTCTTTTGCTTCACATATATTTGTTAGAGCGTGGGAATATCTTTTGTAGAAAGAATTAAACTCTCTTGCTTCACTTATATATATTTAGAGAGATGACAGGAATTGGTCATTCACATGGTTAGTCATAAAATCCTACATAAAACTTGTAGATCACTGAATATGATATGTTTGATTCCTTGCAATAGTTCTGCGATATAAAGATGGTGATATTAGAGTCATGCTAGTGAGTAGTTGTGGATTGTAGAAATACTTGTGTTGAAGTTTGTGATTCCCTTAGCATGCATGTATGGTGAACCGTTATGTAACGAAGTTGGAGCATGAGGTATTTACTGATTGTCTTCCTTATGAGTGGAAGTAGGGAACGAGCAATGGTCTTTTCCTACTAATCTATCCCCCTAGGAGCATGCGCATAGTACTTTGTTTCGATGACTAATAGATTTTTTGCAATAAGTATGTGAGTTCTGTATGACTAATGTTGAGTCCATGGATTATACGCACTCTCACCCTTCCATCGTTGCTAGCCTCTTCGGTACCGTGCATTGCCCTTTCTCACCTCGAGAGTTGGTGAAAACTTCGCTGGTGCATCCAAACCCCGTGATACGATACGCTCTATCACACATAAGCCTCCTTATATCTTCCTCAAAACAGCCACCATACCTACCTATCATGGCATTTCCATAGCCATTCCGAGATATATTGCCATGCAACTTCCATCATCATCATATGCATGACTTGAGCATTTATTGTCATATTGCTTTGCATGATCGTAAGATAGCTAGCATGATGTTTTCATGGCTTGTCCGTTTTTTATGTCATTGCTACGCTAGATCATTGCACATCCCGGTACACCACCAGAGGCATTCATATAGAGTCATATCTTTGTTCTACTATCGAGTTGTAATATTGAGTTGTAAGTAAATAAAAGTGTGATGATCATCATTATTAGAGCATTGCCAAAAAGAAAAGAAAAAATGAGAGGCCAAAGAAGCCTAAATAAAAAAAGGGGGCCAAAAAAGCCCGCCAAAAAAAAGGAAGGGGGCAATGTTACTATCCTTTTACCACACTTGTGCTTCAAAGTAGCACCATGTTCTTCATATAGAGAGTCTCTTGAGTTATCACTTTTATATACTAGTGGGAATTTTCATTATAGAACTTGGCTTGTATATTCCGATGATGGGCTTCCTCAAATGCCCGAGGTCTTCATGAGCAAGCAAGTTGGATGCACACCCACTTAGTTTCCAGTTTGAGCTTTCATACACTTATAGCTCTTAGTGCATTCGTTGCATGGCAATCCCTACTCCTCACATTGACATCAATTGGTGGGTATCTCCATAGCCCATTGATTAGCCACGTCGATGTGAGACTTTCTCCTTTTTGTCTTCTCCACACAACCTCTACCATCATATTCTATTCCACCTATAGTGCTATGTCCATGGCTCACGCTCATGTATTGTGTGAAAGTTGAAAAGGTTTGAGAACATCAAAAGTATGAAACAATTGCTTGGCTTGTCATCGGGGTTGTGCATGATTTGAATATTTTGTGTGGTGAAGATGGATCATAGCCAGACTATATGATTTTGTAGGGATAAATTTCTTTGGCCATGTTGTTTGGAAAAGACATGATTGCTTTATCAGTATGCTTGAAGTATTATTGTCTTAAAGTCAAATGATAGACTATTGCTTTGAATCACTCGTGCCTTAATATTCACACCATGATTAGATTACATGATCAAGATTATTCTAGGTAGCATTCCACATAAAAAAATATCTTTTTTATCATTTAACTACTCGAGGACGAGCAGGAATTAAGCTTGGGGATGCCGATACGTCTCCGTCGTATCTATAATTTTTTATTGTTCCATGCCAATATTCTACAACTTTTACATACTTTTGGCAACTTTTTATACTATTTTTGGGACTAACATATTGATCCGATTGCCGATGTCGGTTCCTGTTTGTTGCATGTTTTTTGTTTCACAGAAAATACATATCAAACGGAGTCCAAACGGGATAAAACTGACGGAGATTATTTTTGGAATATATGTGAATTTTGGGAAGTGGAATCAACGTGAGACGATGCCCTAGGGGGCCACGAGGCAGGGGGCGCGCCCCTGATCCTCGTGGAAACCCCGTAAGGCGGTTGTTCCCCTTCTTTCACCGCAAGAAAGCTAATATTCCGATAAAAATCGTGTTCAAATTTCAATCCAATCGGAGTTACGGATCTCCGGTAATATAAGAAACGGTGAAAGGCCAGATCTGGGAACGCATAAACAGAGAGAGACAGAGAGACAGATCCAATCTCGGAGGGGCTCTCGCCCCTCCCATGCCATGGAGGCCATGGATCAGAGGGGAAACCCTTCTCCCATCTAGGGAGAAGTTCAAGGAAGAAGAAGAAGAAGAAGGGGGGGCTCTCTCCCCTCTCTCCCTGTGGCGCCAGAATGCTGCCGGGGCCATCATCATCACCGTGATCTACACCAACACCTCCGTCATCTTCACCAACATCTCCATCGCCTTCCCCCATCTATCTACAGCGGTCCACTTTCCCGCAACTCGATGTACCCTCTACTTGAACATGGTGCTTTACGCTTCATATTATTATCCAATGATGTGTTGCCATCCTATGATGTCTGAGTAGATTTTCGTTGTCCTATCGGTAATTGGTGAATTGCTATGATTGGTTTAATTTGCTTGTGGTTATGTTGCTGTCCTTTGGTGCCCATCATAATATGACAAATGGGTCAAGCGATAGTTTCATCATGCATTTCAAATTCTTCATATCATATGTTGAATGCGTGTATGAATTACAAGATATAGGGGGAGATCTCCTTGATTCTACTCTACAATGTGCATTGCTATTCAAAGCAAATTCCTCACATATGCACATCTTCAGGGGGAGTTCTTCTATATCTTGTAATCAAATTCCTCAATTTCAGTATTTGCACTTCATATGTTTATCCCCGTTGAAAACTTAACCTATATTGTCATCAATCACCAAAAAGGGGGAGATTGTAAGTGCATCTAGTGCCCCTTAGTGATTTTTGGTGTATTCAAGACTTGTAGGTTAAGGGACTAATGTGTTTGTGAGTGTACACAGGTCTATAAGTCTATGAGGAGTTTGATATTTACAGAGAAAGTCGACCCCTAAAAATGAATGTCTTCAACTGAAGACTTTGGCTTTCTGAACACTTTGAAAGTGAAGAAATTGGTCTGACCTTGAAGACTTGATATTCATGCGAGGAATATGAAGCGTGAAGACTTTTGTTTTCATAATTTCGTTTTCTCTTTCTTGAGTCATAGGAAACACCGTACTGTTAAAGGGGGTCGAGGGTAAAACTAAGAAAAAGTTTCCAAGTGATGCTCATCCCAAAATCCTACACATACCAATCCTTTCGAGTGAAGCCATTGGAAATCTCATACAGTTCAGTCAAGTTCTCCTTGCTTTTATTGCAATCAATAACAGCCCATGCAGTATTCAAAAAGGGTCTACCAAGGATAATCAACATGTTGTCGTCCTCTGGCATCTATAGTATAACAAAGTCCGTGAAGATAGTAACATTTGCAACAACAACGGGCACATTATCACAAATACCGATATGTATGGCAGTTGATTTTTCAGCCATTTGCAAAGATATTTCAGTAGGTGTGAGTTTATTCAAATCAAGTTTTTTGTATAAAGAGAAAGGCATAACACTAACACCAGCTCTTAAATCACACAAAGCGGTTTTTGCATAATTTCTTTTGATGGAGCAAGGTATAGTTGGTATTCCCGAATCTCCAAGTTTTTTAGGTACTCCATCCCGATACGTCTCCAACATATCTATAAGTCTTGATTGTTCCATGCTATTATATTATCAATCGTGGATGTTTTATATGCATTTATATGCTGTTTTATATGATTTTTGGGACTAACCTATTAACCTAGAGCCCAAAGTGCGCTTTCTTTTTTCCTTGTTTTTGAGTATCGCAGAAAAGGAAAACCAAACGAAGTCCAATTGACCTGAAATTTCACGGAGATTATTTTTGGACCATAAGAAGCCCACGGAGTATCAGAGATGGACCAGAAGAGTCCCGAGGCACCCATGAGGGTGGGGGGCGCGCGCCCCTACCTCGTGGCCGCCTCGGGGACCCCCCTGACTTGTTCCCGGCGCCAAAACCACTTATATATACCCAAACTTCCAGAACGTAACCTAGATCGGGAGTTACGCCGCCGCAAGCCCCTGTAGCCACCAAAAACCAATTGGGACCCTGTTCCAGCACCCTGCCGGAGGGGGGATCCCTCACCAGTGGCCATCTTCATCATCCCGGCGCTCTCCATGACGAGGAGGGAGTAGTTCGCCCTCGGGGCTAAGGGTATGTACCAGTAGCTATATGTTTGATGGCACGATCTTGATGTAATGCGAGCTTTGCTATTATAGTTGGATCTTATGATGATGTTTCTCCCCCTCTACTCTCTTGTAATGGATTGAGTTTTCCCTTTGAAGTTATCTTATCGGATTGAGTCTTTAAGTATTTGAGAACACTTGATGTATGTCTTGCATGTGCTTATCTGTGGTGACAATGGGATATTCACGTGATCTACTTGATGTATGTTTTGGTGATCAACTTGCGGGTTTAGTGACCTTGTGAACTTATGCATAGGGGTTGGCACACGTTTTCATCCTGACTCTCCGGTAGAAACTTTGGGGCACTCTTTGAAGTACTTTGTGTTGGTCTGAATAGATGAATCTGAGATTGTGTGATGCATATCATATAACCATAGCCACGGATACTTGAGGTGACATTGGAGTATCTAGGTGACATTAGGGTTTTGGTTTATTTGTGTCTTAAGGTGTTATTCTAATACGAACTCTAGGAAAGATCGAACGGAAAGAATAGCTTCGTGTTATTTTACTACGGACTCTTGAATAGATTGATCAGAAACGATAACTTTGAGGTGGTTTCGTACCCTACAATAATCTCTTCGTTTGTTCTCCGCTATTAGTGACTTTGGAGTGAGTCTTTGTTGCATGTTGAGGGATAGTTATATGATCCAATTATGTTATTATTGTTGAGAGAACTTGCACTAGTGAAAGTATGAACCCTAGGCCTTGTTTCAACGCATTGCAATACCGTTTGTGCTCACTCATTAGTTACCTTGCTGTTTTTATATTTTCAGATTACAAAAACCTATATCTACCATCCATATTGCACTTGTATCACCATCTCTTCACCGAACTAGTGCACCTATACAATTTACCATTGTATTGGGTGTGTTGGGGACACAAGAGACTCTTTGTTATTTGGCTGCAGGGTTGCTTGAGAGAGACCATCTTCATCCTACGCCTCCCACGGATTGATAAACCTTAGGTCATCCACTTGATGGAAATTTTCAACTGTCCTACAAACCTCTGCACTTGGAGGCCCAACAACATCTACAAGAAGAAGGTTGTGTAGTAGACAACAAGCAGTTTCTGGTGCCATTGCCAAGGAGGTTAGTGCTTGAAGGTATATCTTTAGATCTTGTAATCGAATCTTTTAGTTTCTTGTTTTATCACTAGTTTAGTTTATAAAAGAAAACTACAAAAAAATGGAATTGAGGGTGCCTCATATGCTTTATCTTTTTAATATCTTTCATGAAAATAAGGATTCCGATAATTGTGCCAAAGTGTTAGAAGAAGAATGCATTAAATTGTTTGGCACTAAATCTTTGAATGACGAGCATGATTGCAATGTTGTTAGTATGAATTCTTTGAATACCCATGATGGTAATGATATGCAAAGACACAAGCTTGGGGATGCTATGTTTGATGAAGATGATATGTTTTGTCCCCCAAGTTTTGATGAGCAAATTTATTGTGATGAAAGCAAGCCTCCTATTTATGATGATTATATTGATGAAAGTAGGTTTGGAAGAGTGTAAACTTTAGGAAGTAATGATCCCACTATTTTGGAGGGTGTGGAATCTTATAATATTTATGAAAGTGGATTTGGAGAGGCCATGACTTTATTTAGTAATTATTCCACTATCTTGGAAGAGGTTTCAATTGATTATGATGACAACAAAGTTGCTACTTATGATGATTATTGTGATGACACTTATGCTATAAAAAGTAGTGATGATTATATTTATAAAACTTGTCATGATTATGATTACCCTTTTTCTGAAAATTACTCTTTTAATATGGAAACAATTTATAGTATTCGAGTTTCTTATGATACTCCCACTATTCCGAGTGAGAAGAATTTTGCTTACGTGGAGAGTAGTAAATTTTCTATGATTGTAGATCATGAAAAGAATGCTTTTATGTGCTGGTTATATGGTTGAATTCATTCATAATGCTACTGAAAATTATTATGAGGGAGGAACATATGCTTGTAGGAATTGCAATAATATCAAGTTCCCTCTCTATGTGCTTAAAGTTTTGAAGTTATGCTTATTTTTCCTTCCTATGCTAGTTGATTATAGTTCCCATAAGTTGTTTGCTCACAAAATCCCTATGCATAGGAAGTGGGTTAGACTTAAATGTGCTAGTCATATTCTTCATGATGCTCTCTTTATGTTTCAATTCTTATCTTTTATGTGAGTATCATTGAAATCATCATGCCTAGCTAGGGGCGTTAAACGTTAGCGCTTGTTGGGAGGCAACCCAATTTTATTTTTGTTCTTTGCTTTTTGCTCCTGTTTAGTAATAAATAATCTATCTGGCCTCTGGTTAGATGTGGTTTTATGTTTTAATTAGTGTTTGTGCCAAGTAGAACCTTTGGGAAGACTTGGGTACAGTCTTTGCGATCTTGCTGTAAAAAACAGAAACTTTTACGCTCACGAGATTAGCTGCCATTTTTTACTGGAGAGTGCCTTTAGGTTGATTATTTTTGAAGATGATTAATAGACAAATTCCTCAGGTCCACCAATTTATTCCAGAATTTTTGGAGTTACAGAAGTATTCGAATGATACAGAGTGTTCTGTTTTTGACAGATTCTGTTTTCTATGTGTTGTTTGCTTATTTTGATGAATCTATGAGTAGTATCGGAGGGTATGAACCATAGAGAAGTTGGAATACAGTAGATATTAAACCAATAAAAAAAAGAATGAGTTCACAACAGTACCAAAAGTGGTGATTTTATTTTCTTATACTAACGGAGCTTACGAGTTTTCTGTTGAGTTTTGTGTTGTGAAGTTTTCAAGTTTTGGGTAAAGATTCGATGGGCTATGGAATAAGGAGTGGCAAGAGCCTAAGATTAGGGATGCCCAAGGCACCCCAAGGTAATATTCAAGGACAACCAAGAGCCTAATCTTGGGAATGCCCCGGATGGCATCCCCTCTTTCGTCTTTGTTCATCGGTAACTTTACTTGGGGCTATATTTTTATTCACCACATGATATATGTTTTGCTTGGAGCGTCATTTTATTTTATTTTATTTTGCTTGTTTTTTGAATAAAATCCCAAGATATGAAATTCTTAAATGTTAGACAGTCTTCACGTGGTTACATAATTATTCAACTACTCATTGATCTTCATTTATATCTTCTGGAGTAGTTTGTCATTTGCTCTAGTGCTTCACTTATATCTTCTTAGAGCATTGCGGTAGTTTTATTTTGAAAAAATTGTTGATCTCTCATGCTTCACTTATATTATTTTGAGAGTCTTTTAGAACAAAATGGTAATTTTCTTTGGTTATGAAACTAGTCCTAATATGATGCGCATCCAAGATGGGTATAATAAAAACTTTCATATAGAGTGCATTGAATACTATGAGAAGTTTGATACTTGATGATTGTTTTGAGATATGAAGATGGTAATATTAAAGTCGTGCTAGTTGAGTAATTATGGAATTGAGAAATATTTATGTTGAGGTTTGCAAGTCCCGTAGCATGCACGTACGGTAAACGTTGTGTGACAAATTTGAAGCATGAGGTGTTCTTTGATTGCTTTCCTTATGAGTGGCGGCCGGGGACGAGCGATGGTCTTTTCCTACCAATCTATCCCCCTAGGAGCATGCGCGTAGTGCTTGGTTTTGATGACTTGAAGATTTTTGCAATAAGTATGTGTGTTCTTTATGACTAATGTTGAGTCCATGGATTATACGCACTCTCACCCTTCCATCATTGCTAGCCTCTCCGGTACCATGCATTGCCATTTCTCACCTTGAGAGTTGGTGCAAACTTCGCCGGTGCATCCAACCCCCGTGATATGATACGCTCTATCACACATAAACCTCCATACCTACCTATCATGGTATTTCCATAGCCATTCCGAGATATATTGCCATGCAACTTTCCACCGTTCCGTTTATTATGACACACTTCATCATTGTCATATTGCCTTGCATGATCATGTAGTTGACATCATATCAGTGGCAAGGCTACCATGCATAATTTTTCATACATGTCACTCTTGTTTCATTGCCTATCTCGGTACACCGCCGGAGGCACTCATATAGAGTCATACTTTGTTCTAGTATCGAGTTGTAATCTTTGAGTTGTAAATAAATAGAAGTGTGATGATCATAATTAATGGAGCATTGTCCTGAAAAAAAAAGAAAAAAAAGGCCAAAAAAAAGAAAGGCCAATTAAAAAAAGGCCAAATAAAAAAAATAAAAAAAGAGAAATAAAAGGGACGATGCTACTATCCTTTTTCCACACTTATGCTTCAAAGTAGCACCATGATCTTCATGATAGAGAGTCTCCTATGTTGTCACTTTCATATACTAGTGGGATTTTTTCATTATAGAACTTGGCTTGTATATTCCAACAATGGGCTTCCTCAAATGCCCTAGGTCTTCGTGAGCAAACAAGTTAGATGCACACCCATTTAGTTTCATTTGTTGATCTTTCATACATTTATAGCTCTAGTGCATCCGTTGCATGGCAATCCCTACTCCTCGCATTGACATCAATTGATGGGCATCTTCATAGCCCGTTGATTAGCCGCGTCAATGTGAGACTTTCTCCTTTTTTGTCTTCTCCACACAACCCCCATCATTATATTATATTCCACCCATAGTGTTATGTCCATGGCTCACGCTCATGTATTGCGTGAAAGTTGAAAAAGTTTGAGAATACTAAAGTATGAAACAATTGCTTGGCTTGTCATCGGGGTTGTGCATGATGAGAGCATTTTTGTGTGACGAAAATGAAGCATGGCCAAACTATATGATTTTGTAGGGATGAGCTTTCTTTTGCTATGTTATTTTGAGAAGACATAACTGCTTGGTTAGTATGCTTGAAGTATTATTGTTTTTATGTCAATATTATACTTTTGTCTTGAATCTTTCGGATTTGAACATTCATGCCATAATAAAGAAAATTACATTGATAAATATGTTAGGTAGCATTCCACATCAAAAATTCTGTTTTTATCATTTACCTACTCGAGGACGAGCAGGAATTAAGCTTGGGGATGCTTGATACGTCTCCAACGTATCTATAATTTTTGATTGTTCCATGCTATTATATTATCAATCGTGGATGTTTTATATGCATTTATATGCAGTTTGATATGATTTTTGGGACTAACCTATTAACCTAGAGCCCAGTGCCAGTTTTTGTTTTTTCCTTGTTTTTGAGTATCGCAGAAAAGGAAAACCAAACGGAGTCCAATGGACCTGAAATTTCACGGAGAATATTTTTGGATCAGAAGAAGCCCACGGAGCATCGGAGATGGTCCAGAAGAGTTCCAAGGCACCCACGAGGGTGGGGGCGTGCCCTACCCCCCTCGGCGCACCCCCTACCTCGTGGCCGCCTCGGAGACCCCCTTGACTTGTTCCAGATGCCAAAACCTCTTATATATACCCAAACTTCCAGAACATAACCTAGATCGGGAGTTCCGCCACTGCAAGCCTCTGTAGCCACCAAAAACCAATCGGGACCTGTTAAGACCTGCCGGAGGGGGGATCCCTCACCGGTGTCCATCTTCATCATCCCGGCGCTCTCCATGATGAGGAGGGAGTAGTTCACCCTCGGGGCTGAGGATATGTACCAGTAGATATGTGTTTGATCTCTCTCTCGTGTTCTTGATTTGGCACGATCTCTATGTATCGCGAGCTTTGCTATTATAGTTGGATCTTATGATGATGTTTCTCCCCCTCTACTCTCTTGTAATGGATTGAGTTTTCCCTTTGAAGTTATCTTATCGGATTGAGTCTTTAAGGATTTTAGAACACTTGATGTATGTCTTGCATGTGCTTATTTGTGGTGACAATGGGATATTCACGTGATCTACTTGATGTATGTTTTGGAGATCAACTTGCGGGTTCAGTGACCTTGTGAACTTATGCATAGGGGTTGGCACACGTTTTCGTCCTGACTCTCCGATAGAAAATTTGGGGCACTCTTTGAAGTACTTTGTGGTGCTTTGAATAGATGAATATGAGATTGTGTGATGCATATCATATAACCATACCCACGGATACTTGAGGTGACATTGGAGTATCTAGGTGACATTAGGGTTTTGGTTGATTTGTGTCTTAAGGTGTTATTCTAGTACGAACTCTAGGAAAGATCGAACGGAAATAATAGCTTCGTGTTATTTTACTACGGACTCTTGAATAGAATGATCAGAAAGGATAACTTTGAGGTGGTTTCGTACCCTACAATAATCTCTTCGTTTGTTCTCCGCTATTAGTGACTTTGGAGTGACTCTTTGTTGCATGTTGAGGGATAGTTATATGATCCAATTATGTTATTATTGTTGAGAGAACTTTCACTAGTGAAAGTATGAACCCTAGGCCTTTTTTCAACGCATTGCAATACCGTTTGTGCTCACTTTTATCATTAGTTACCTTGCTGTTTTTATATTTTCAGATTACAAAAACCTATATCTACCATCCATATTGCACTTGTATCACCATCTCTTCGCCGGACTAGTGCACCTATACAATTTACCATTGTATTGGGTGTGTTGGGGACACAAGAGACTCTTTGTTATTTGGTTGCAGGGTTGCTTGAGAGAGACCATCTTCATCCTACGCCTCCCATGGATTGATAAACCTTAGGTCATCCACTTGAGGGAAATTTGCTACTATCCTACAAACCTCTGCACTTGGAGGCCCAACAACGTCTACAAGAAGAAGGTTGTGTAGTAGAAATCACATTCTTAAAAGAATGACTAGCAAGCATGGTGGAGATTTCAACTTCCGGTATTTTTCTCTCATTGGTGGTGATGTCTTTCATGTACTTCGCATAGGGGGGCATTTTTAAGATGTCAGTCCAACGGGTTCGCAAAAATACTGGCCTAATCATTTCAGCAAAGCGTTCAAATTCTTCGTCATCTTTCTTCTTAGTTTATTTAGGTGAAAAGGGCATAGGTTTTTGAACCCATGGTTCTCTTTCCTTACCATGTTTTCTAGCAACAAAGTCTCTTTTATCATATCTTCTATTCTTGGGTTGTGGGTTATCAAGATCGACAGACGGTTCTATTTCAACATCATTATCTAGTTCTTTATCATTTGTTGGAGTGTCTTCATGAATGTCGGTGTCAAAACCGGCGGATCTCAGGTAGGGGGTCCCGATCTATGCGTCAAGGCTGATGGTAACAGGAAGCAAGGGACACAGATGTTTACCCAGGTTCGGGCCCTCTCGAAGGAGGTAAAACCCTACTTCATGCTTGATTAATATTGATGATACGGGTAGTACAAGAGTAGATCTACCACAAGATCGTAGAGGCTAAACCCTAAGAGCTAGCCTATGGTGGTATGATTGTAATTGTGATCGGCCTTCTAAGGACCAACCTCTTCGGTTAATATAGGAACTGGAGAGGGCTAGGGTTTACATGGAGTCGGTTACAAGGAAGGAAATATAATATCCGGATCGCCAAGCTTGCCTTCTACGCCAAGGAAAGTCCCATCCGGACACGGGCCGAAGTCTTGAGTCTTGTATCTTCACGCTTCAATAGTCCGGACGTTGTAAACAGTCCGGCTGTCCGGATACCCCCTAATCCAGGACTCCCTCAGTAGCCCCTGAACCAGGCTTCAATGACGATGAGTCCGACGCGCAGTATTGTCTTCGGCATTGCAGGGCGGGTTCCTCCTCCGAATACTCCAAGGTAATTATCGAACACTCAAACCGTGTCCGGATCGACAAGATGATCTTCGTATGCCACCGTAGAGAGAATGATGTTTCGAAAATGCAATTTGCTGACAAATTTTCAAGCAACGCGACGTGTCATTACGGTCGAGTCATTATTCAAACCGTCTTCCCACAACCAGCCACAACGCATATTGTGAGGCGGTTTCCTTGACACGTCTTGTCAAAGCAGAGATCGTGCCCCCTCATTACGGGATACTCATCAATACGGGCATGGGTAATCCAACCGCACCGCTAATTGCGGCGAGCGGGAGGCAAATGGGCTCAGCCGGGCAAGTGGGGAGGCACAAAAAGTACTTACCTCCCCTATAAGGGACAAGGCCTCCTTCTCTTTTCCCACGCCTTTCTCCTTCCGTTCGCTCATTCCCCTCTTTTCGAGCCCTAACGCCCAAGCACTCTTCCTTTCCACCAAAGAGAGGCTTTCCAAAGATGTCTGGATCCAGAGCAGGAGGAAGATGGATGCCTTCTACTGTCCGGGAGAAGGATATTAAGAAGCTCCGGGATGCCGGGTATCTGGCTCAGAAGATCGGCCACCGTCTCCCCCCGGCGGGACAGGTCGTCCCCACTCCGGAACCTCACGAGAGAGTCGTGTTCCTTCTCCACTTTGTCCGCGGGCTTGGGTTTCCTGCACCCATTTGTTCGCGGAGTCATGTATTACTACGGGATTGATTTTCATGATCTTTCCCCCAACTCCTTCCTCAATATCTCGACGTTCATCGTCGTGTGTGAGGCTTTTCTTCGGATCTCACCCCACTTCGACCTGTGGCTAAAGATTTTCAATGTGAAGCCCAAGGTGGTGAGTGGCGAACACGCCGAGTGCGGCGGCGCCATGGTGAGCAAGATGCCTGTCGGTGTACTAGAGTAGGGGTACCCTAGTATCCCGAACTAGTGCACGGGCAGTTGCAGCCCTCCGCGGCAAGGCTTACCGGGTGACCGCCAAGGTCCTCCGTGGTTCCTTTGGAGCCATTCAAGAACAAAGTATTCAAGCCAAGGAGACAAGGCCCGGCAAGAGGAGCTTGCCGGGAAGGCCACCCAAGGCACCTACAAGGCGAGGCCCGGCAAGAGGAGCTTGCCGGAAGGCCCAATGAGCGACAAGCTTCCGGGCCGAGAAGACAACAACCATGACAAGGCGCTTGCCGCGCAGACCACCTCTCTGTACCTACGCTCCAGCACATCCACTAACGTGTCACCACAGGACCTTTCCAGCGCTGCGTGGCGAGAGGTCAGGCAGCCGGTGCAAGGTGGCAAGCGGCGCCGACAAGATTGCCATCGTGGCAAGCGGTGGCGCCCGACGGTCCTCGTTTGCCTTTGTTAGGGCGACGTAGACGGGCATTTAATGCCTTTGTCCCCTGCCGTCAGGGTTAGGTATGGTACACTGTACAAGTAGGTGTACCAACCACTCCTTTTCCGTTTTTGCCCTTGTCTATGTTGCCACCTGTCGGAGACCCCTTGAGCATATAAAAGGAGGCCCATGCGCAACGTAGAAAGGGTCGGTTCCCCCACGCCAGTCTCGTTAGCAGCTCGTGTGTCTTGTAGCACTCAGCGCTCTGAGCAAGAACGCAATACATTCGGACATGCAGCAAGAGGAGTGTTATCTCTCCGGAGAGCTCGGCTGGGTAAACCTCTCGCGTGCTTCGCCTTGATCTGCTCTTCGTGCGACCTCCGCTCCCCGCCGAACCGAAAGGGGCTCGGTCCGCCGGTCCCATAGGTGTTCGTGGGCCAGATCAGCCTGCCCCGACAATGCCCAAGGCCGTTTGGCCGACGGGCGCTTTCAACGACTCCGTCAAGGAGTGGCAGCAGTAGTGGTTCTATATCACCGAACCACACGGCAAAAAGTGGGCGGCCGCTCCAGAGTTCAGATCCGGAGCTCCGCTGCGGCTCACATCCTGGCCCGAGAAGGGCCCAAACAGGTCCTTGTCCGATGAGCTGTCACTGCTCCAGACGCGCCTTCGGGGCGTGGTCGATAGGGACGTCAAACTTGTGGATGTAGTCCAGGTGATGCTAGTTCGCCTGGTTCTCCCTTGTCAGCGCCGAGCTTGTACTCTGTGGGAGTTCGACCCTACTGAGCACCAAACCCTTCGGTAGCTTTACGATTCCTCCCACGAGGATATCTCGAAGGTGCTCTTCAAGTCCGGCAAATCGTGGCCGGACCCCACCGAGGACCGCGGGTATCAGTTATCCCATTCTCCAAGCTCGGTAAGTCACAGCCAAGCTCTGTCTATTCATGCTTCAGCTGGCACGTCATGGGGGAGACATCCTAATCGTGTTTCATCATGACCTCAGGGATGGATAAAGAAAGTAGAGCGGATACACTGTCCGCCCGTTGCCGAGGAACTGGCGGACCTCTTCTGACGAAGATGCTGGTCCCCGCGCCTTACGAGGCGCCGAAGAAGGAGGTCTCCAAGAAGGTCAAGAAGACCCGAAGTGGCCTCCGTCACCGCGAGGCTTCAGACACAAATTCCGAAGTCTCAAGCGACACTCCCTCTTCAGAAAACGAAGAGGAAGAAGCAGAGGAGGACAAGCCTCATTCGGAAGGTGGGAAGAAGCGCGTAGCTTCCTCGTCCCTGGGGGCCGAATCGCCCAAGAGGAGAAAAGGTTCCCTCCCAGAGGCATCCACCAAGGCTGCCGACAGCAGTCCGGAGTGGGATCCCAGGGTCCAGCCCCTGGAGAAGTCGTAAGTGTTCAAGATCCGGACATGCATATGCGTCCGGGATTGCTTTTGGGTATAATAGTTTTAACTGTTGCTGTATTTTGCACAGTCCGGCGAGGTCTCGTGCCGGCCAGTCCTCATCCGAGGATTCGCTGAGCTCGGACGCTTGGGCGAGCGAGACGCCTCCAGAGGCCCCTTCCCCAAAGTCCCGGCGTGACACCGAGGTGTTGTCTCAACGGGGCTCGGACCAGGGGGGCATATCACTGGGGCCGGACACACGGGAGTGATACGTCTCCAACGTATCTATAATTTTTGATTGCTCCATGCTATTTTATCTACTGTTTTAGGCAATATTGGGCTTTATTATCCACTTTTATATTATTTTTGGGACTAACCTATTAATCGGAGTCCCAGCCTAGATTCTTTGTTTTATGCCTATTTCAAAGGTTTCGAGGAAAAGGAATATCGACGGAGTCAAAACAGAATCGAAATCAACTGGAGAAGTTATTTTGGAAGGAAACCCACCTGATGGACTTGGACCCCACGTCGGAAGATACGGAGGTTCTCATGAGGGTGGGGCGCGCCCACCCACAGGCGCGCCCCCTGCCTCGTGGGCCCCCGTAGCTCCACCGACATACTCCTTTCACCCATATATACCTCGTGCACCTAAAACTTCCGAACAGAACCTAGATCGGGAGTTACGCCGCAAGCCTCCGTAACCACCAAAACCAATCGGGACCCCTTTCCCGGTACCTGTGAGGGGGATCCATCACCGGTGGCCATCTTCATCATCCCGGCGCACTCCATGACGAGGAGGGAGTAGTTCACCCTCGGGGCTGAGGGTATGTACCAGTAGCTATGTGTTTGATCTCTCTCTCTCTCTCTCTCGTGTTCTCTCTTGTGTTCCTCTATGGCACGATCTTGATGTATCCCGAGCTTTGCTATTGTAGTTGGATCTTATGATGTTTCTCCCCCTCTACTCTCTTGTGATGAATTGAGTTTCCCCTTTTGAAGTTATCTTATCGGATTGAGTGTTTATGAGAACACTTGATGTATGTCTTGCCATGATTATCTGTGGTGACAATGGGATATCATGTGCCACTTGATGTATGTTTTGGTGACCAACTTGCGGGTTCCTCCCATGAACCTATGCATAGGGGTTGGCACACGTTCTTGATTCTCCGGTAGAAACTTTGGGGCACTCTTAGAAGTACTTTTATGTTGGTTGGATAAATCTGAGATTGTGTGATGCATATCGTATAATCATGCCCACGGATACTTGAGGTGACAATGAAGTATCTAGGTGACATTAGGGTTTTGGTTGATTTTTATCTTAAGGTGTTATTCTAGTACGAACTCTTTTATAGATTGATCAGAAAAAATAGCTTTGAGGTGGTTTCGTACCCTACCATAATCTCTATGTTTGTTCTCCGCTATTAGTGGCTTCGGAGTGACTCTTTGTTGCATGTTGAGGGCTTGTTATATGATCTATCTATGTTATTATTGTTGAGAGAACTTGCACTAGTGAAAGTATGAACCCTAGGCCTTGTTTCCTATCATTGCAATACCGTTTACGCTCACGTTTATCACTTGTTACCTTGCTGTTTTTATATTGTCAGATTACAAAAACCTATATCTACCATCCATATTGCACTTGTATCACCATCTCTTCGCCGAACTAGTGCACCTATACAATTTACCATTGTATTGGGTGTGTTGGGGACACAAGAGACTTTTTGTTATTTGGTTGCAGGGTTGTTTGAGAGAGACCATCTTCCTCCTATGCCTGTTGCGGATTGATAAACCTTAGGTCATCCACTTTAGGGAAATTTGCTACTGTCCTACAAACATGTGCACTTGCAGGCCCAACAACGTCTACAAGAAGAAGGTTGTGTAGTAGACATCAAGCTCTTTTCTGGCGCCGTTGCCGGGGAGGCTAGGTAAGTGAAGGTATATCTTTAGATCTCGCAATCGAATCTTTTTGTTTCTTGTTTTATCACTACTTTAGTTTATAAAAGAAAACTACCAAAAAAATGGAATTGTGTTTGTCTCATACGCTTCACCTTTTTAATATCTTTCGTGAGAATGATGGAAAGGAAAATTGTGCCAAAGTGCTAGAAGAAGAATTACATAGAATTCTTGGAATAAAATATGTGAATGATGAGCATGATTGCAATGTTGTTAGTATGAATTCCTTGAATATCCATGATGCTAATGATATGCAAAGCCACAAGCTTGGGGAAGCTATGTTTGATGAAGATGATATTTTTGTCCCCAAGCTTTGATGAGCAAATTTACTATGATGAAAGCATGCCTCCTATCTATGATGATTATTGTGATGACACGTATGCTTTAAAGAATAATGATAACCATGAAACTTGTCATCTTAATCTTAATTTTCTATCATATGATAGTTATTTTGTTGAGTTTGCCCCCACTACTATTCATGAGAATAAATTTGCTTATGTGGAGAGTAGTAAAATTTCTATGCTTATAGATCATGAAAATAATGATTTAGATTCCGGTTATATTGTTGAATTCATTCATGATTCTACTGAAAATTATTATGAGGGAGGAATATATGCTTGTAGGAATTGCAATAATATCAAGTTTCCTCTCTATGTGCTTAAAGTTTTGAAGTTATGCTTGTTTTACCTTCCTATGCAAGTTGATCATTGTTCCCATAAGTTGTTTGCTCACAAAATCCCTATGCATAGGAAGTGGGTTAGACTTAAATGTGCTAGTCATATTCCTCATGATGCTCTCTTTATGTTTCAATTCTTATCTTTTATGCGAGCATCATTGAAATCATCATGCCTAGCTAGGGGCGTTAAACGATAGCGCTTGTTGGGAGGCAACCCAACTTTATTTTAGTTTCTTGATCTTTGGTTCTGTTTAGTAATAATTAATCCATCTAGCCTCTGTTTATATGTGGTTTTGTGTTTTAATTAGTGTTTGTGCCAAGTGGAACCTTTGGGAAGATTTGGGTGAAGTCTTTATGATCATGCTGTAAAAAACAGAAACTTTAGCGCTCACGAGATTAGCTATAACTTTTTACTGGAGAGTGATATTTAGTTGATTCTTTTTTCAGATTATTACTAGATAAATTCCTCAGGTCCACCAATTTATTTTAGAATTTTTTGAGTTCCAGAAGTTTGCGTTAGTTACAGATTACTACAGACTGTTCTTTTTTTGACAGATTCTGTTTTTCGTGTGTTGTTTGCTTATTTTGATGAATCTATGGCTAGTAAAATAGGTTATAAACCATAGAGAAGTTGTAATACAGTAAGTTTAACACCAATATAAATAAATAATGAGTTCATTACAGTACCTTGAAGTGGTGTTTTTGTTTTCTTTCGCTAACGGAGCTCACGAGTTTTCTGTTAAGTTTTGTGTTGTGAAGTTTTCAAGTTTTGGGTAAAGATTCGATGGACTATGGAATAAGGAGTGGAAAGAGCCTAATATTGGGTATTCCCAAGTCACAACAAGGTAATATTCAAGGACAACCAAGATCCTAAGCTTGGGGATGCCCCGGAAGGCATCCCCTCTTTCGTCTTCGTTCATCGGTCACTTTACTTGGAGCTATATTTTTATTCGCCACATGATATGTGTTTTGCTTGGAGCGTCATTTTATTTTGTTAGTTTTTGCTTTCTGTTAGTTAGAATAATGTTTTGCATCTTTAGTTTCAATAAAAAAAGTCAAGGATAGCATTTGCCATGCTTATTTTGCTAGTATGCATGTTGCTGTTTGAAAACAGAAAGTTTACCGCTGTTGAAAAAATTCCCTAGAAAAGTCAGAGAGTGGTATAATGTTGAATCTTTTTGCATATTGAGCTCTGATAAATTTATTACAGTGGGAATTTTAGTTCATAATTTTTGGAGTTAGGAAAGTATGATGAATCCTGCATTCTTTACAGACTGTACTGTTTTGGCAGATTGCTGTTATGTTTGCATTGTTTGCATATGTTTGCTTGTTTAATGATTCTATTTAAGGATGGGAGTATTAAATATGCAGAGGCATTTAGTATGCAATTTTGAATAATAATGTTAGTGATTTGTTACAGTAGAAGATGATAAGGTTTTGCATTGGTTTATACTAACCTATCTCACGAGTTCTTGTTGAGTTTGTTGTGAATGAAGCTTTTGATAAAAAGAGAAACCATGATATGAGAGGAATTAAGGAGGCACAAAAGTTCAAGCTTGGGGATGCCCAAGGCACCCCAAGATAATATTTCAAGAATACTCAAGCATCTAAGCTTGGGGATGCCCCCGTTGGCATCCCACCTTTCTTCTTCAACAATTATCGGTTAGTATCGGTTGAGCCTAAGTTTTTGCTTCTTCACATGAGTTGTGCTATCCTTGAAGTGTTATTTTCTCTAGCTTTGCTTGATGTTTGAATAAAGTATCAAGATCTGAAATTATTAAATGGGAGAGTCTTCACATAGTTACATAATTATTCGACTACTCATTGATCTTCACTTATATCTTTCGGAGTAGTTTGTCATTTGCTCTAGTACTTCACTTATATCTTTTAGAGCACGGTGGTAGTTTTATTTTGAAGAAATATATGAACTATCATGCTTCACTTATATTATTTTGAGAGTCTTAAATAGCATGGTAATGTGCTTAATTCTAATATGCTAAGCATACAAGATTTGTAAGGATTCTTATGAGTGTGTTGAATACTAAGAGAAGTTTGATACTTGATAATTTTTTTGAGATATCGAGGTAGTGATATTAAAGTCATGATAGTTGGGTGATTATGAATTTAAAGAATTCTTTTGTTGAAGTTAGCAAGTCCCATAGCATGCACGTATGGTTAAAGTTGTGTAACAAATTTGAAACATGAAGTATACCTGGGTTGTGCGTCCTTATGAGTGGCGGTCGGGGACGAGCGATGGTCTTTTCCTACCAATCTATCCCCCTAGGAGCATGCGTGTAGTACTTGATTTTTGATGGCTTCTAAATTTTTGCAATAAGTATATGAGTTCTTTTGACTAATGTTGAGTCCATGGATTATACGCACTTTTACCTTTCCGCCATTGCTAGCCTCTTTGGTACCGTGCATTGCCGTTTCTCACATTGAGAGTTGGTGCAAACTTCGCCGGTCCATCCAAACCCCGTGATATGATACGCTCTTTCACACATAAACCTCCTTATATCTTCCTCAAAACAGCCACCATACCTACCTATTATGGCATTTCCATAGCCATTCCGAGATATATTGCCATGCAACTTTCCACCGTTCGTTCATCATCATTATGACATACTTTACTTTTGTCATATTGCCATTGCATGATCATGTAGTTGACATCGTATTTGTGGCAAAGCCACCATGCATTATTTTCATACATGTCACTCTTGATTCATTGCACCATCCCGGTACACCGCCGGAGGCATTCATATAGAGTCATACTATGTTCTAGTATCGAGTTGTAATCATTGAGTTGTAAATAAATAGAAGTGTGATGATCATCATTTAATAGAGCATTGTTCCCCAAAAAAAAGAGAAAGGCCAAAGAAAAAAAAGAAGGCCCAAAAAATTATAAAAAAATAAAAATAATAATATAAAGGGCAATGCTACTATCCTTTTTTCCACACTTGTGCTTCAAAGTAGCACCATGTTCTTCATATAGCGAGTCTCATATATTGTGCTTCAAAGTAGCACCATGTTTTTCATATAGTGAGTCTCATATGTTGTCACTTTCATATACTAGTGGGAATTTTTCATTATAGAACTTGGCTTGTATATTCCTACGATGGGCTTCCTCAAAATGCCCTAGGTCTTCATGAGCAAGCAAGTTGGATGCACACCCACTAGTTTTCTTTTGTTGAGCATTCATAGCTCTAGTGCATCCGGTGCATGGCAATCCCTACTCCTCATGTTGACATGAATTGATGGGCATCTCCATAGCCCGTTGATTATCCTCGTCAATGTGAGACTTTCTCCTTTTTTGTCTTCTCCACACAATCCCCATCATCATATTCTATTCCACCCATAGTGCTATATCCATGGCTCACGCTCATGTATTGCGTGAAGGTTGAAAAAGTTTGAGATTATTTAAGTATGAAACAATTTCTTGGCTTGTCATCGGGGGTATAGAAGTTGGGAACATCTTTGTGTGACAAAAATGAAGCATAGCCTAACTATATGATTTTGTAGGGATGAACTTTCTTTTGCCATGCTATTTTGAGAAGACATGATTTCTTTGATTAGTATGCTTGAAGTATTATTATTTTTATGTCAATATGAACTTTTGTCTTGAATCTTTCGGATCTGAATATTCATATCACAAGTAAGAAGAATTACATTGAAATTATGCCAAAGTATCACCCCGCATCAAAAATTCCTTTTTATCATTTACCTACTCGAGGACGAGCAGGAATTAAGCTTGGGGATGCTTGATACGTCTCCAACGTATCTATAATTTTTTATTGCTCCATGCTACTTTATCTACTGTTTTAGGCAATATTGGGCTTTATTATCCACTTTTATATTATTTTTGGGACTAACCTATTAACCGGAGGCCCAACCCAGATTTGTTGTTTTATGCGTATTTAAGTGTTTCGAGGAAAAGGAATATCAGACGGAGTCAAAACGGAACGAAATCAACTGGAGAAGTTATTTTTGGAAGGAAACCCACCTGATGGACTTGGACCCCACGTCAGAAGATACGGGAGGAGCTCACGAGGGTGGGGGCGCGCCCACCCCCCTAGGCGCGCCCCTGCCTCGTGGCCCCCCCGTAGCTCCACCGACGTACTCCTTTCACCCATATATACCTACGTACCCTAAAACTTCCAGAACAGAACCTAGATCGGGAGTTCCGCCGCCGCAAGCCTCTAGAACCACCAAAAACCAATCGGGATCCCTTTCCGGTACCCTGCGGGAGGGGGGATCCATCACCAGTGGCCATCTTCATCATCCCGGCGCTCTCCATGACAAGGAGGGAGTAGTTCACCCTCGGGGCTGAGGGTATGTACCAGTAGCTATGTGTTTGATCTCTCTCTCTCATGTTCTCTCTCGTGTTCCTCTATGGCACGATCTTGATTTATCCCGAGCTTTGCTATTGTAGTTGGATCTTATGATGTTTCTCCCCCTCTACTCTCTTGTGATGAATTGAGTTTCCCCTTTTGAAGTTATCTTATCGGATTGAGTCTTTATGAGAACACTTGATGTATGTCTTGCCGTGATTATCTGTGGTGACAATGGGATATCATGTGCCACTTGATGTATGTTTTGGTGACCAACTTGCGGGTTCCGCCCATGAACCTATGCATAGGGGTTGGCACACGTTCTTGATTCTCCGGTAGAAACTTTGGGGCACTCTTAGAAGTACTTTTATGTTGGTTGGATAAATCTGAGATTGTGTGATGCATATCGTATAATCATGCCCACGGATACTTGAGGTGACAATGGAGTATCTAGGTGTGTCGGGGAGGCTGATCGTACCCATGAACACCTATGGGGCCGGCGGACCAGGCCCCTTTGTGGTTCGGAGGGGGGCGGAGATCGCACGAAGAGCGGATCGAGGCGAAGCACACGAGCAGTTTACCCAGCTTCGGAGCTCTCCGGAGATATAAAACTCCTACTGCTGCTTGTTTGATGTATTGTGTTCATGCTAGGGAGCGATGCAAGCTACAAAACCTAGCGTGAGCGTATCTGGTCTCGAGCGAGTCGAAAGAACCGAACCCTTTCTACGTTGCACATGGGCCTCCTTTTATATGCTCAAGGGGTCTCCGACAGGTGGCAACATAGGCGAGGGTACAAATGTAAAAACAGGAGTTGGTACACCTACTCGAGCGATGTCTGATGCAAAATACCTAACTCGACGGCAAGGGACAAAAGCAATAAATGCCCGTATGTGTCGCCCAAAGCGATTACTGCAGAGACCGTCAGTGCGCCACCGCTTCGCCACGATGGCAAGCTTGTCGGCGCCGCTTATCGCTGCTCTCCGCTGGCTGCCTGACCTCTTGACACGCGATGCATGGAATGGTCCCATGGCGACACGTTGCTGGATGAGCTGGGCGGAGATGGAGAGAGGTTGCTTGTCGCGGCAAGCGCCTTGCCGTGGCGAATCCTTGTCGGCGTCCGGAGGCTTGTCGCGCTCGAGCCTTCCCGGCAAGCTCCTCTTGCGGGGCCGGTCTTCTGCATGCCTTGAATGGCCTTCCCGGCAAGCTCCTCTTGCCGGGCCTTGTCTTCTTAGTCAAATACTTTGTTCTTGAATGGCTCCAAAGGAGCCACGGAGGATCTTGGCGGTGACCAGGCAAACCACCGCCACGGGTGCTGCAATCGTCTGCGTGCACGCAGTACGGGATACTAGGGTACCCCTACTCTAGTACACCGGCAGAGCCCCCGGGCTGGGCAGACATCGTGCCGGCGCTGTCGGGCCAGGCCCAAAACAGCACGGTCACACGCGGCCTCGATCACGCCCGCAACTTCGCCCGGACCCACCATGACCCCCACTAACGGCACGGACCGAACATGGCGTCGTCACGAGAGATCGTGGGCGTGGTCGTGGGGTTTCTTTATTAGGAAAAGCGGGCGTCCGCCCCTCCCCCTTTATAAGCGGGGAAGCGAGGCAGGCCGTCCATTCCGCCATTGCTGTCTTGTCAAGAAAACCACCGCCGCTCCCCCTTCTTCTCCGGTCGAAGAAGGCGGCGCCCTTCTTCGCCACAAGCGCACTCACCGCCGTCGGCCTCCTCCGCCGCCCTCGCCATGGCTCCAGCCGACAAGGAGAAGGGCGTCAAGTCGGCCAGCGCAGCGGCTCATGGCACTGCGCAAGGAGCGGGCCATCTTCCCCCCTCAGCTCGGCGCAAAGGAGCTGCGGGATGTCTTCTATCTCTTTTGGTCGACGGAGACGCGTGCGCCTCCGCGCACGAAGGTACTCCCGCCTCCGCTTGACTTGGCCCCAACTGGGTACCCTTCTTTGCCCTTTTCTTCTATTGCGGGCTTTGCCGCCTTTTCCAAGTTCTTCTGCGATATCATGAACACATATGGCCTCCGCCTCCTTTATTTCACCCCCCACGCTGTCTTAACCATGGCAGTTTTCGCACACCTTTGCGAAAACTTTGTCGGGATCCACCCAAATGTGGCACTCTTCCGCCACTTCTTCGTGCCCCGCATCGAGAGAGGAGAGCCACTTGCCGGAGGGATAGCTTGGGTCTCCAGGATCGGCAAGAAAGAAGCCTATCTGGAAGGAGAGTTCCGCAACAAGTGGGAGGAGTGGAGAGCCAATTGGTGTTGGGTCGTAGAGGAGAACCCGCAGCCCTTCACTGCCGTGTGCCAAACCCCAATAGTGCGCGGCAAAGATTGGAGTAGCTTGGCGCTGGAGGATGCTAGGTTGAAGATAGCTGCGACCCGGATTTTGCGCCTCAGGCTTGTCGGACTAACCGTAGGCGCAGTTGGCGCAGACTTCGCCGCGCCGCGCATCGCTCCCTTGCGGGAGAGGAGGAGGCCTGCTTGGGAGTTCCAAAATGCGGCAGACATCATGAGGTTGCGCCCGGGCCTGAACTGGAATTTCACCGCCCCGAGCTGGATGCGATGCTGCTAGAGCTGTTCAAGAACGACCCCGATCACCCGGAGTGGTTTAGGTTGCCGAGGGGGATCGTCCCATTGTGCAACAACTCGGCGCTCGACCGCATCCGCGCCATGATGCCGTTGTGTGATTCCCATGGGATCGTTCCAACCTGGCAGGAGCCCCCCGACGAGGTCGTGCAGCAGTTCTTCGACGACTTGGAAGAAGTGCCGATCCGCTCCGACGAAAGCGAAAAAAGGCTCACTCGCGACACCACCGACGAGGAGATGGCGCGTATTGCCACCAGGGTGGAGGGGTGGCAGCAGCCGCTGCGCCGGAGCCTTCGGGTACACCGTGGAAGAGGCGGACGCCTTGGCGGCGGCAAGCCTTGCCGAGCGAAGGGAGATCGCCGGCGAGGACGAGCTTGTCGAGCCCGAGGCCGGGTCGAGTGGACCCGCCGAGGGCGCTTCTCCTCCACCACCCAGCGACTTGCCGCCAGCGGAGCCCCCGGCTCCGCCGAAGAGGCATCTCCGCAAGGCCGGAGAGGCGAGTCGGGCGATAGATCGCCCACAGAAGCGGCGCGCGCGGCAGCTCTACATGGCAAGCGATGTTGCCTTGAGCGCCTCACACTGCTGCGACAAGCGGGCGGGATCTTCCCGAGCCACCGCCGACGCCTCCGCCAAGCGGCCAAGAGAGCCCACTCCCGCCTCGTCGCACGGAGGCGAGCCGAGTTTGACTTCTCCGCGCTCAGCTCGAGGAGGAAGATGAAGAGTAAGCTCTTGAGATTGTGTTTGTATTTCTTCAATTTTGTTGCTTCATCTTGAATCTGATTTGCTTCATTACGAACTCTTTCCTTTTCGTGACGCTAGCCTGCATAAAGCGTCGAAGAGGGCCAAGATCCCGGCGGTGCGTCGTTGAGGACGATCCACCTGTGGCAACAGAGGAGGCGTCTGAGACCTCCTTGCGGACCCAGCAACCCTTCATCAGGCAGCCCCAGACAGCCCCGGGGTAAGTGTGCGGCTTTCTCCTTCTTGTTAGGTGTGCAGGGTGCTCCTTCTTCGTTGATACCTGATTGTTTGCTTGTGTAGGAGCAGAGCAGCCTCATCGGGAGGGCTCGGAAGCCGCCCGAAATCCTGTCTGCTGCCACTCGCCCGCCAAGGAGGATTCTCCGGCAAGGGGCGCCCTCGACAAGGGAGGCCACTCCGGCAAGGGAGGCTACCCGGCAAGGGACATCGCCGATGACCCTCCGATTGGTCGAGGCCGTGGCTGCGGATCCCGTCGCAGTAATTTCCTTACACGAAAATCTCCCTTGGTCTTGTTTTCTTGTTTCTCTTTTGAACATTTGCTTGACTGCTCTTTCTTCGTCGGCCTTGAGCCGATGGAGGTCGAGGCTGCCGGCGAGGAGGAAGCGCGGCAACACCGACGAGGCCGTCGTCGTGGAAGAAGAGGCCGTCGCTGTGGAAGAAAAGGCCGTCGCCGACGAGCCTGTCGGCGAGGAGGCCACCGAGGCTGCTGATGCAGGAGCCGGGCGAGGGTCGGGTGATCGCACCGACGGCCCTGAGGCCGCAGGAGCGCCAGCGCCAACCGACAACGACTCCCCCGCATAGCTACAGCTCCGAGGAGCCCCATCCCGGCGCCTACTTGAAGGCCGACGAGGGTGTCTTCATCAAACTCCCCTGGGAGCCGAGCTCCAGGGCGCCGGTCGAAGGAGAGACCTTCGACGGCGAGCTACTCGCCTCCGCTGGGCTGACGCTGGTGGACGCGCCAAGCAGCAGCGGCGGCGAGTCTGAGGAGGAGCAGCTGCTGAAGAGTTGGAGTCCCGGGAAGCACTTGTCGCGAGGGCAAGCCAAGTTGGAGTCCCGGGAAGCACTTGTCGCGAGGGCAGGAGCGGACATGGAGAAGCGCGCAAGAGCTCGGGCGCCAACCAAGAAACTGTCCGCGACGTAGCGTAAGCGCCGAGGGCAACTTGCAGAAGAGCGCCACGGCCTTCATGCTTGAGAAGGCCGCAATGAGGAGGAGCATCGGCTGGCTGCCGAGAAGCTCTCCGCCAGAAAGCGAGCTGGCGCAGCGGAAGGTCAACCTGGACAGCCATGAAGAAGACCTTGCCGCGCGCGAGGAGTCACTTGGCGGGGCGCTTAAGGAAGCGAAGGATGCTGCCGCAGCTACCGAGGCCGCCAAGGAAGAGTTGAAGGCAAAGGTGGCATAGCTGGAGGCCAGCCTCAAGAAGAGTGGCGAGGAGCTTGCCGCGCTCAAGCACGAGCGCGAGAAGGACGCCTACACTCTTGGCGAGCTGCAGAGCCGTCTCGCCGACAGGGGCAAGGAGCTCAACGCCGCCAAGGATTCCAAGGCAGATCTTGAGCTGAAGCTGACCACTCTGACGCAGACGTTGGACGGCGCCAGAGAGCGGGTGGTGGGCTTGTTGGAGACGATCAAGGCCAAGGAGGAGCTGCTAGCGAATGTTGTCTCCACCAGGCGCCTTGAGGGAGAGTGTGGAGCACTGGATCAAGGTCTTGTGGACACCGCTCTTGACATTCACAACGAGCTGATGGAGCTGGGGATGGCGGACCTTGCATACTCCTCCGACGAGCATCTCCAACCCAGCGCCAAACTCAGTTTATTCTTCAAAGGCGTGGTGGCGGGTCTCCAGCGACTTGAAGAGGTCCCAAAGCAGCTGGCGAGGAATCACGCTAGATCTATCTGAGGAGCCCTCGAGAAGGTGTTGATAAAGGTGGCCTTCCGCAATCCGGGCCTCAACCTTAACGGCGTCCTCGAGATCCTTGCCGCCAGATGCCAACGTGGAGGAGCTCAAAGCCCTTATCGCACCCATTGTGGACAAGGTGAACAAGATCAAGCGGATTGATGGCGACCCGCGTAGACTAGGCCGCCAATTTTATCTTTCCCTTGTCGTTGCTGATCATGTTTAGAACACTTTGTTAGATCAGCGAAAAGTTATTTTGTAATATACTCTATGTTAGGCGATCAATGCAACGTTATTTCCTCTACTTGATTCCTTCCTTTATGCGCTTCGCCCTCGCATTTGGGGGACTTGTCGGTGCGGGCACCTTTGCCTTGAAGCGCTGAGTGAACGTCAATGACGGCCTATTTGGCGATGCCGCCTCCGACAAACAACCTTGTCGCGACTAGCCGCAGCTCACTTAAGTTGTTGAGCGGACTCGAAACAAAGTAAGGGCGCGACTAGCCTGCGAGTTGGTTCCTCTGCATACGGAGTTTTCCATACAAAAGTACTCTCGTTCGAGGAAGATAACTTAAAATTTAAAATTGATTGCTCAAACTTTGGCAACTTAGCTTTTCCGTCTTTTGCTTCCCGATAAAGGCGAAACTTCCTCGGCGATGCCTGGTCCATAGTATTATCTTCTCCTTCCCCTGGTTAACTTGTGCGAGGGAGCCTTCCTTTCTTTGAGAAAAGAGAAAGAAGAGAAAATAAAGTTATGGAGCCCAGTGACTCGATTTTGCTTACGGGTGTGGTTGCTGCATAAAGCGTTAGCCAAAGCATGCAATAAAATGATGAAAGCATGAATTTGACAAGTTGTGCGCAACACCACGAGCTTTCTTGATGCACGGGGTCTGCGCGGCTTTGTACAAAGGATTACATGCAACAATGGCAAGACTTGTACAAAAAGGTGGTTCTTTGGAACAGGTTCGACAACCGCGACCTATGCGTCAAACTTACGAAGATGATCAATGTTACAGGAGTTGCTCACCGGGATGACATCTTCGGTCTCAAAGCGGACAGACGGCGCCAGGCCTAGTGACTCGTTTCACCCGATATGGGCCTTCCCACTTTGGCGTCAACTTGTTTGAATTCTTGGCGGACTGAGCAGCGCCCGAAGAACAAGGTCGCCTTCCTCGAGACTTCTGGCACTAACTTTGCGGCTATGGTAGCGACACAAAGCTTCTTTGGTAGCGAGCAGCTTCGCCTGACTTTGAAAGGCGATCCTCCTCAAGGAGCAGCGCGTCATCTTGTCGCAGCTGCTCTTGCTCAAGCTCATCATAAGTGAGCACTCGAGGCGATCCGTATCTGAGTTCCGTGGGGAGAACTGCCTCTGCTCCATAGACTAGAGCAAAAGGTGTCCGGCGGTGGCTCGATTTGGCGTCGTCTGATCGACCAAAGAACCACCGGCAGCTCCTCGATCCGATTTCTTCCGCACTTGTGCAGCACAGCCGAAAGTTCTGGTCTTGAGCCCGCGCAGCACTTCAGCATTGGCCCTCTCTGCTTGACCGTTGCTTCTCGGGTGAGCAACAGAAGCAAAGCAGACCTTGGCGCCAAGATCTTGGACGTACTGCATGAAGGTGCGACTCATAAATTGTGTGCCGTTGTTGGTGATGATCCTGTTAGGGATTCGAAGCGGCAAACAATCGACCAAGAACTTGATCGCCGATGTCTTGTCACCTTCCTCATCGCTTCCACTTCCGCCACTTTGTGAACTTGTCGATGGCGGCGTACAAGTACTCAAAGCCCCGACAGCTTCGGGGAAGGGGCCGAGGATGTCGAGCCCAAACGAAAAGGGCCGGGATAAAGGGATCGTCTGGAGAGCCTGAGCTGGTTGGTGTATCTGTTTGGAATGGAACTGCACGCTTCACACTTGGTTACTTGTGCGGTTGCATCACGGAGGGTTGTCGGCGGAAGAAACCTTGCCGGAAAGCTTTGCGGCAAGTGCTCTCGCGCCAATGTGGTGACCACATATGCCTCCGTGTATCTCGCCAACAGCTTACATCCATCTTCCACAGGAACACACTTCAATTTCACACCGTTGAGTCTTCTTACATGCAGATATCTTTGTCGACAAAGCTGGTACATACTTGACTGCTGGCTACTCTTTCCGCTTCTTCTTGTTCTTGGGAAGTTCTCTGTCTGAAGGAAAAGGACAATCGGCTGCGCCCATCTTTGGAGCTTGTGGCTCGACAACGAGGACTAAAGGCACATCTGCTGCTGCGGGAACGTCAGCTTCTACGGCAAGAACCTGCGGCTCTGCCGGAGCTTGATGCTCCCCGGCAAGCTTGCCGGAGCAAGACTTGTCGGAAGCGTCTGCTTCAACGAAACAAACCCTGGGGCTTGTCGGAGCAGACTGCCCCTCAGCACTGTTGGAGTTGATCTTGGGGACCTTCATAGCGATGGCTTCGGAAGCTCTGCCGAAAGTAGTCACCAGAGATCAACTTCCTCTTCTTGCTTTGTCCGAGTTGATGGTGTTACGGTTGGTTGAGTCAGCTTGAGCACGAAAATCCCTGGTTCCACGAGCAACTTAAGTGCAGCGCACTTTGACCGAGCCGTCGGCAATATCATTCTGAGCTCTTGGAACATGTTCCATTTGCAGGCCGTCAAAGTGCTCTTCTAGCTTCCTCACTTCATCAACATAGGCTTCCATCAACGGACTCTGATAATCTTTGTTCACTTGGCGGACGACAAGCTGCGAGTCACCTCTGACGATAAGCTTTTTGATCCCAAGGTCCACTGCGATCCTGAGACCGGCAAGCAAACCTTCATACTCTGCAGTATTGTTTGTTGCTTGCTCCTTGGGAAAGTGCATCTAGACTACGTACTTGAGGTGCTCTCCGGTGGGTGCGATAAGCAAGACGCCCGGCACCGGCAGCGGCGAAGGCACCATCAAAGTACATTAGCCACTCTTTGCTTGCTTCCTTGGCGGAATGCTCGTCTCCGGAATCTCTTCATCTGGCGTTGGCGTCCATTACGCTATGAATTCTGCCAATGCTCGCTTTGGATAGTTGAAGTGCTTTCAAACTTGAGACCAAAGCTCGGCAGTTCGATGCCCACTCGACAATCCTGCCTGTTGCCTCTGGATTACGTAATATCCTCTTGAGCCGGAAGCGGTGACAACTGTGATCTCATGTGCTTGGAAGTAATGGCGCAGCTTTCTCGAGGCCATGAGGAGGCCGAAAAAGCAATTTCTGCCACCGTAGTACCTTGACCTAGCCCCCCTGCAGGAGGGAACCGACAAAGTAAACCGGGCGCTGCACCATCCTTTTCTGCATCTGTTCATGCGTCTGCTGAATTTGTCCTTGTCGGGACCAGAGCTTGTCGTGAAGTCCCACCTTGTCGCTGGATGTGCTTGCCGTGGTTCTTTGGCTCGTCATCCGCCTCGCTCTCCGCTACTAACGCAACACTAACCACTTGGTTGGTTGCTGCTATATATAGCAGCAACTTCTCTTGTGGTTTAGGTGCGACAAGTGTTGGAGTGGAGGACAGGTATCTCTTTAAGTCTGCGGCGCAGCCTCCGCTTCGAGTCCATTTCATTGGACCTGCCTTTTTCAAAATCTTGAAAAAGCGGCAGGCTCAGCAGAACATAGAAATAAACCGGTGAGAGCAGCTACATAGCGGCAAGTCTTCGTACATCCTTGACGCGCTTTGGTGCTTCAATTTGCTCAATGGCCTTGATCTTGTCGGGATTGGCTTCAATCCTCATTTGAGACACGAAGAACCCGAGAAGCTTGCCGGAAGGTACTCCAAACACGCACTTCTCGGGTTTGAGCTTGAGGTTGATCTTGCGCAGATTTGCAAAGGTCTCGTCCAAATCTTGAACCAGAATTGCTTTGTCCTTGCTTTTGACCACTATGTCGTCCATGTAGGCTTCTACATTTCTGTGCATTTGTGGCTCAAAAGCGTCATGGACTACCCTTGCAAACGTTGAACCAGCATTCTTCAAACCGAAAGGCATCCGTATGAAACAGTATGTGCCACATGGTGTAATGAATGCGGTCTTCTCCGCATCTTCTTCAGCCATGAAGATCTGATGGTATCTGAGTATGCATCAAGAAGCGAAGCAAATCACATCCAGCCGTGGAGTCAACAATCTGGTCGATCTGCGGTAAGGGAAATGGATCTTTGGGACAAGCTTTATTAACATCCGTGAAGTCAATACAAAGTCTCCATTTTCCATTTGCTTTCTTGCGAAGACTACAGGATTGGCCAGCCACGTGGGATGGAGCACTCCTCGACAAGGCCTGCTGCTTCCGGTTCTTGATCTCTTACGCTATGAATTCTTGGCGCCCACCGCTTGCTTCCCGACTTTTTTGCTTGACGAGCCGCGCGATGAGGACAAACGGCCGAGCGGTGCTCAACCACTTTCACAGGAACACGGGGATGTCGGGGCGGTTGCCATGCAAACACGTCGACATTCGCCCGCAGGAAAGCAACGAGCGCGCCTTCCTATTTAGGGTCGAGAGAGGCATTGATGGTGAAGGTACCACCATTGCCGTCCTCCTTGGCGGGCACCTTCTTGGTCTTTGGCGGAGCTACCATCTTCTTCTTGCACTTGCCGGTGGAGCTCGATGGTGCGTCCTCGATGGTAGCGCAACACTCCAAAGAGGTGCGCTTGCCGGAGTGGGCATCAAAGTTCTTGCCGGACTTGGACTTTGTCTTCTTCCCCCCGGGAGCTTCAGCGGCAAGTGTTTGGCAATCTGTCGCGGCTCTTTGCATCCCGGTAGATCTTGTCGGCACAGATAAGGGCATCCTTCTTGTCGCCATGGACAGAGATGACGCTTATCGGGCTGGCATCTTGAGTAAGTTGTAGGCGTAGTGAGAGGCTGCCATGAACTTGGCGAGTCTTTGGGCGGCCAAGTATCCCATTGTAAGGCAATGGGAAATCGGCAACGTCGAATGTGACCCTCTCGATCCTAAAGTTCATCTCGCTGCCAAATGTTACAAGCAGCGTAATCTTCCCCTTCGGCTTGCTCCTTCCCAGATTGATTCCTTGGAAGGCGCCGGTCTCTTCGAGCTCGCTGTCAGGGATTTGAAGCTTCTGGAGCACCGCGGAGGAGATCAGGTTCAAGCCGGCCCCGCCGCCAACTAGCATCTTGGTGACCTTGAGGTTACGGATGGTTGGCGAGACCAACATCGGCAAGCACCTGACCGCAGTTATGCGATCGTGGTGGTCCTCAATATCAAAGGCGATAGGCGTCTTTGGACCACTTCAGAGGCTTGCGTGACTCCGGATGGTTCTGCTGCATTGACCTCCCGCATCCATTGCTTGAGTTGGCGGTGGGAGGTATGCAGGGAAGCACCTCCGTCAACGCAGAGGACCTCTGTGGCTTTCTGAAACTCCTGCTCATCGGCGTCGTCGTCTTCCATATCTTCGTCGTCGTCATCGTCTTCATCCTTGTCGCGACCGCGGGGAGGTCTGTCTCCTTGCCGCTGCTTGGCCTTGCCGCGGCGTCCTCCCCGGCCGGGACGTTTCTTGCTTGCTCCCCCAGCACCTTCCTGGGCCTTCTCCTTGTCGCGCCGCTCGTACTCAGCCTTCTGCTGTTCAACAAGCTGCTCGACCTTCTTGCAGCTCTGGAGGTCGTGGCCCTTGGTGCGGTGGATCTTGCGATCGCTTGCTGGAGCCGTCCTGCTTGTCGGCGGCCGCCACAGACTGGTGGTTGGCGTCAGCGGCAACCTCCTTGCCGGAGCCACCAGCCTTGGCGTTCTTGTCGCCACCTCCGTTGCCGGACTGCTCGACAGCTAACACTTCTCCGCCTTTCTTCTTCCTGTTGCCTCGCCGCCGGCTCTTCTTTGCCGGGGCGGTCTCCTCACTGTCAGATCCCGCTGCTGCATTCTCTCCTGGGAGTCTCCTCCCTTCCTCAGCGCGTGCACACTTGTCGGCCAAGGCGTACAGCTCACTGACGTCCTTGACTTTGCACATCGCCATCTCCTCCCTCATCCTGCGGTTCCGCATGTTCTGATGAAACGCGTTGATCACCGCGGCAGGGTGGACATCTGGGATGTTGTAGTGCACACGGCTGAATCTCTGAATGAACTTGCGCAGGGACTCTCCTTCCTTCCGGCGGCGGATGAAGGTCACTCTCTTGGCCATGAGGTTTGTGGCGCTGTGAAGGCGCCAACAAACTTATGGCATAGATCTGCCCAAGAGGATATGGAGCTGTCCGGCAAGTGCATGAGCCAAGATCGGCGTTGGGCTTGAGCACGGCGGGAAGTAATTGGCGAGGATCTCGTCGTCCCGTCCCCCCGCAGCCTGCACCGCGATGGTGTAGATGCTGAGGAACTCTGATGGATGCGTCCTGCCATCATACTTCTCCGGCACATCTGGTTTGAAATTTTTATGGCTGGGCCACTGGACTTGCCGCAGCTCACGAGTGAACGCAGGGCAACCTACAGCGTCTGACAAGTCGCTGGCTCCTCCGGTAGCGCATGTCAACAGAAGGCCCAGTAGCGCTTGTCGGATGACGTCGCGCTTCTCTCCGGCGCTCGATGCGAGTTCGAGCGTCCTCTTGTTGTCGCTCATGAAGAACTTGGCGCTGATCGCGGCGAGCTCGCGGATCCGAGGACGCGGTGGAGTCGCTGTCGAGGTGGATCCGGTGAGTCGGCGATCTTGGCCTTCGGGGCAGAGAGTGCATGGTAGTTACACCTCTGACAGTCTCGTCACCACCGGCTCGTGCCTTGTCGTCTTGCCGCGGCAACGACGGCGTTGGTTGCCGCGGAGCGTCGCCGTTGGCAAAGCCGATGAGGCTCTGGATAGTGGCCCTCCACTCGTCGACCCTGTCGGCCGTTGGAGGGTAGTCGAGGAGCAGCTGAGCTCTCGCCAGAGCTTCGCTAGAGTAGTGGGTGGCATTGGCGAGCAGTGCGAGGCGGGATATGCTCGGACTTCTAACTATGTTAGAAGGAGCAGCACCGTCCGTGCAACCGTATCTCACTCGTGCCAGCATGTTGGCGCGCATGCTGGTCTTGAGGGTCTCGATCCAACGAACGTATGGCATTGTGAACGCCATGACGTTGTTGATCCCGCGTCTCCTGAGATGGGCGCGGGGGATGCGCGGACGCCGAGGTTTGCGGGGCCTTGTCCTTGGACTTGGCAACGTCGCGAACACCTTCGTCGGCGCTCGTTCCTCCACCGGCGTCTGCCCCACCACCCGTTTGCTGCGGTGAGGGTGGGTACGCAGCAGACGGCTGTCTTGCCGCGAAGCCTTCTTCTTCGGTGGCATGTTGAGGAAGATGTTGAGGGCGCTGCTCGTGTGAACGTCGGATCAGATTCACACGGCCTCGACGCCTTCTACCGGGCGCGCCAAAGATGTCGGGAGGCTGATCGTACCCACGAACACCTATGGGGCAGGCGGACCAGGCCCCTTTGTGGTTCGGAGGGCGGAGATCGCCTGAAGAGCGGATCGAGGCGAAGCACATGAGCAGTTTACCCAGCTTCGAGCTCTTCGAGAGATAAAACTCCCACTTGCTGCTTGTTTGATGTATTGTGTTCTTGCTAGGGAGCAATGCAAGCTACAAAACCTAAGCGTGGCGTATCTGGTCTCGGCGAGTCGAATGAACCGAACCCTTTCTACGTTGCGCATGGGCCTCCTTTTATATGCTCAAGGGTCTCCGACGGTGGCAACATCTGGCGAGGGTACAAATGTAAAACAGGAGTTGGTACACCTACTCGAGCGATGTCTGATGCAAAATACCTAACTCGGCGGCAAGGGACAAAAGCAATAAATGCCCGTCGTGTCGCCCAAACAAAGGCAACAGAGACCGTCAGTGCGCCACCGCTTCGCCACGATGGCAAGCTTGTCGGCGCCGCTTATCGCTGCTCTCCGCTGGCTGCACAGCCTCTTGACACGCGATGCATGGAATGGTCCCATGGCGACACGTTCTTTGGATGAGCTGGAGCGGAGATGGAGAGAGGTTGCTTGCAGCGGCGAATCCTTGTCGCGTCCGGAGGCTTGTCGCGCTCGAGCCTTCCGGCAAGCTCCTCTTGCCGGGCCACCTGTCTTCTGCGTGCCTTGAATGGCCTTCCCGGCAAGCTCCTCTTGCCGGGCCTTGTCTTCTTAGTCAAATACTTTGTTCTTGAATGGCTCCAAAGGAGCCACGGAGGATCTTAGCGGTGACCGAGCAAACCACGCTGGCGGTCTTTGCTGTCTGTCGTTACTGCAGTATGGGATACTAGGGTACCCCTACTCTAGTACACCGACAAGGTGACATTAGGGTTTTAGTTGATTTGTATCTTAAGGTGTTATTCTAGTACGAACTCTTTTATAGATTGATCCGAAAGAATAGCTTTGAGGTGGTTTCGTACCCTACCATAATCTCTATGGTTGTTCTCCGCTATTAGTGGCTTCGGAGTGACTCTTTGTTGCATGTTTAGGGCTTGTTATATGATCTATCTATGTTATTATTGTTGAGAGAACTTGCACTAGTGAAAGTATGAACCCTAGGCCTTGTTTCCTATCATTGCAATACCGTTTACGCTCACGTTTATCACTTGTTACCTTGCTGTTTTTATATTTTCAGATTACAAAAACCTATATCTACCATCCATATTGCACTTGTATCACCATCTCTTCGCCGAACTAGTGCACCTATACAATTTACCATTGTATTGGGTGTGTTGGGGACACAAGAGACTTTTTGTTATTTGGTTGCAGGGTTGTTTGAGAGAGACCATCTTCCTCCCTCGCCTCTCGCGGATTGATAAACCTTAGGTCATCCACTTGAGGGAAATTTGCTCTTGTCCTACAAACCTGTGCACTTGCAGGCCCAACAACGTCTACAAGAAGAAGGTTGTGTAGTAGAGATCGAGGAGCGATTGGCCGGAGTGTGCCGTCGTGAGGCGATCTTGGGTTCGCCCTGGTGGACAAGGTTCGGGAGACCTCTAAGGCTCCCAGATCGGGCGAGCAGCCACCTTCAGTGGTGGGAGGCCTGCCTACTCCGCCGGCAACCTCTGTTCGGACAGAGCTGCCAGGCAGTCTATCGGCGGTGTTAAAGAACGCGTCTATCATTGATGAACATCGAACCCTTATGGGTGCGGTGGTTGAAAAGGTTCAGTCCGCTGAGAGCGGGCTGAACGAGTCATGCCTTGGCCTTATAAAGGCCTTTGAGGTATGTTTCCCAAGAAACCTTTGAGGGATCGTCACAATATGAGTAGTAGCCCCTGATACACTGTCCGACAAAGGAGAGGAAGCCGGGCAGGGGATCAAATCCTCTCTTGTCGTGGGAACGTATGTTAATGACATGTACCTCTTTTTTTGAATACAGGCGTCTGCGGAGAAGACGACCGCTCATAATGCGGAAGTGTCCGAGCTGAAGTGGAGCCTGGATGGGCCGAGGAAGAACTTGGCCGCGTGAGGAAGCAATTAGAAGATAAACAAGGTATGATAAAACATTGTCTTGCATTAGGCACAAATAAGTAATTGTGCTTATTGAAAAGTATGTGTGCCCTAGGAGCAAGTGCCGAATATGAGGCACTGAAAAAGGCTGTAGAAGATGCCAACAACAAAGCTGCCGCCGAACAGGCAATTCGTGAAAAACACGAGGCTACGGTTATCACAGCTGAGCGGGAGCTCCAGGAGGCCGTGAAGAAAAGCGAGGGCCTGGAGCAGAGTGTAATAGAGACAGAAGCCGAACTCGCCCAAGCGCTCCAAGCTGCGGAAGATGCCCGAGAAGAAGCCCAAGGTGCTGTATGGGACATTCGTGATGTACGAAAAGTTGCGGCTGGTAAGGCGTTCTGTATTCTTAGCCATTTATTCATGATAATTGGAAGAATTCTAAGCGGCAAGCTGAAGTCTTATTTTTCCAGGGGCGTTAGTGGATCTTCCTCGCAGCATATCAGATGCCGCCCAATTCTACCGAACCGACGAAAAGAAGTCTGCGGAGAGGGATTTCTGGTCGCAGTATTTGGCACTGAACTATCTGGTGCCCTTTATCGATCAGCTGAAGTGATGTATACTAGACAACCTTCTTCTTGTAGACGTTGTTGGGCCTGCAAGTGCACAGGTTTGTAGGACAGTAGCAAATTTCCCTCAAGTGGATGACCTAAGGTTTATCAATGCGTGGGAGGCGTAGGATGAAGATGGTCTCTCTCAAACAACCCTGCAACCAAATAACAAAAAGTCTCTTGTGTCCCCAACACACCCAATACAATAGAATTGTATAGGTGCACTAGTTCGGTGAAGAGATGGTGATACAAGTGCAATATGGATGGTAGATATAGGTTTTTGTAAACTGAAAATATAAAAACAGCAAGGTAGCAAGTGGTAAAAGTGAGCGTAAACGGTACTGCAATGATAGGAAACAAGGCCTAGGGTTCATACTTTCACTAGTGTAAGTTCTCTCAACAATAATAACATAGATACTCATATAACAATCCCTCAACATGCAACAAAGAGTCACTCCAAAGCCACTAATAGCGGAGAACAAACGTAGAGATTATGGTAGGGTACGAAATCACCTCAAAGTTATTCTTTCCAATCAATCCGGTGGGCTATTCCTATAAGTGTCACAAACAGCCCTAGAGTTCGTACTAGAATAACACCTTAAGATACAAATCAACCAAAACCCTAATGTCACCTAGATACTCCATTGTCACCTCAAGTATCCATGGGCATTTTTACACGATATGCATCACACAATCTCAGATTCATCCAACCAACATAAAAGTACTTCAAAGAGTGCCCCAAAGTTTCTACCGGAGAGTCAAGAACGTGTGCCAAACCCTATGCATAGGTTCCCAATGTCACGAAACCTGCAAGTTGCTCACCAAGACATACATCAAGTGTTCTCATAAAAGACTCAATCCGATAAGATAACTTCAAAGGGGAAACTCAATTCATCACAAGAGAGTAGAGGGGGAGAAACATCATAAGATCCAACTACAATAGCAAAGCTCGGGATACATCAAGATCGTATCACCTCATGAACACAAGAGAGAGAGAGAGATCAAACACATAGCTACTGGTACATACCCTCAGCCCCAAGGGTGAACTACTCCCTCCTCGTCATGGATAGCGCCGGGATGATGAAGATGGCCACCGGAGATGGATCCCCCCCTCCGTGAGAATGCAGGAACAGGGTCCCGATTGGTTTTTGGTGGTTCTGGAGGCTTGCGGCGGCGGAACTCCCGATCTAGGTTCTATTCTGGAAGTTTTAGGGTATGTAGGTATATATGGGTGAAAGGAGTACGTCGGTGGAGCTACGGGGGCCCCATGAGGCAGGGGGCGCGCTCGGCGCCCCCATCCTCGTGAGCACCACCGTATCTTGACGTGGGGTCCAAGTGCATCGGTGGGTTTCCTTCCAAAAATAACTTCTCGAGTTGATTTCGTTCCGTTTGACTCCGTCGATATTCCTTTTCCTCGAAATACTGAAATAGGCATAAAACAACAAATCTGGGCTGGGCCTCCGGTTAATAGGTTAGTCCCAAAAATAATATAAAAGTGGATAATAAAGCCCAATATTGCCTAAAACAGTAGATAATATAGCATGCAGCAATCAAAAATTATAGATACGTTGGAGACGTATCAAGCATCCCCAATCTTAATTCATGCTCGTCCTTGAGTAGGTAAATGATAAAAAGATAATTTTTGATGCGGAGTGCTACTTGGCATAATTTCAATGTAAATCTTCTTAATTGTGGTATGAATATTCAGATCCATAAGATTCAAGACAAAAGTTCATATTGACATAAAAATAATAATACTTCAAGCATACTAATCAAAGCAATCATGTCTTCTCAAAATAACATGGCAAAATAAAGTTCATCCCTACAAAATCATATAGTTAGGCTATGCTTCATTTTCGTCACACAAAGATGTTCCCAACTTCTATATCCCCGATGACAAGCCAATCAATTGTTTCATACTTAAATAATCTCAAACTTTTTCAACCTTCACGCAATACATGGCGTGAGCCATGGATATAGCACTATGGGTGGAATAGAATATGATGATGGGGATTGTGTGGAGAAGACAAAAAGGAGTAAGTCTCACATTGACGAGGATAATCAACGGGCTATGGAGATGCCCATCAATTGATGTCAACATGAGGAGTAGGGATTGCCATGCAACGGATGCACTAGAGTTATAAATGCTCAGCAAAAGAAAACTAGTGGGTGTGCATCCAACTTGCTTGCTCATGAAGACCTAGGGCATTTTGAGGAAGCCCATCGTAGGAATATACAAGACAAGTTCTATAATGAAAAATTCCCACTAGTATAAAAGGACAACTTATGAGACTCACTATATGAAAAACATGGTGCTACTTTGAAGCACAATATATGAGACTCACTACATGAAGAACTAGGTGCTACTTTGAAGCACAAGTGTGGAAAAAGACATAGTAGCATTGCCCTTTTATATTTTTTTTGGGCCTTTCTTTTTTTTATTTGGGCAATGCTCTAATAATGATGATCATCACACTTCTATTGATTACAACATAAGGATTACAACTCGAAACTAGAACAAGATATGACTCTATATGAATCCCTCCGGCGGTGTACCGGGATGGTGCAATGAATCAAGAGTGACATGTATGAAAAATAATGCATGGTGGATTTGCCACAAATACGATGTCAACTACATGATCATGCAATGGCAATATGACAAAAGTAATGTATGTCATGATGATGATGAACGGAACGGTGGAAAGTTGCAGGGCAATATATCTCCGAATGGCGATGGAAATGCCATAATAGGTAGGTATGGTGGCTGTTTTTAGGAAGATATAAGGAGGTTTATGTGTGATAGAGCGTATCGTATCACGGGGTTTGGATGCACCAGCGAAGTTTGCACCAACTCTCAAGGTGAGAAAGGGCAATGCACGGTACCGAAGAGGCTAGCAAAGGCGGAAATATAAAAGTGTGTATAATCCATGGACTCAACATTAGTCAAAAGAACTCATATACTTATTTCAAAAATTTAGAAGTCATCAAAAATCAAGTACTACACGCATGCTCCTAGGGGGGTAGATTGGTAGGAAAAGACCATCGCTCGTCCCCGACCGCCACTCATAAGGATGCACAAGCCAGGTACACTTCATGTTTCAAATTTGTTACACAACTTTAACCATACGTGCATGTTACGAGACTTGCTAAATTCAACACAAGCATTCTTTAAATTCATAATCACCCAACTAGCATGACTTTAATATCACTACCTCCATATCTCAAGACAATTATCAAGTATCAAACTTCTCTTAGTATTCAACACACTCATAAGAATCCTTACAAATCTTGTATGCTTAGCATATTAGAATTAAGCACATTACCATGCTATTTAAGACTCTCAAAATAATATAAGTGAAGCATGAGAGATCATCTATTTATTCAAAATAAAACTACCACCATGCTCTAAAAGATATAAGTGAAGTACTAGAGCAAATGACAAACTACTCCGAAAGATATAAGTGAAGATCAATGAGTAGTCGAATAATTATGCAACTATGTGAAGACTCTCCCATTTAAGAATTTCAGATCTTGATACTTTATTCAAACAGCAAGCAAAGATAAAGAAAATTACATGACGCTCCAAGCAAAACACATAACATGTGGTGAATAAAAATATAGCTCCAAGTAAAGTTACCGATGAACGAAGATGAAAGAGGGGATGCCTTCCGGGGCATCCCCAAGCTTAGGCTCTTGGTTGTCCTTGAATATTACCTTGGGGTGCCTTGGGTATCCCCAAGCTTAGGCTCTTGCCACTCCTTATTCCATAGTCCATCGAATCTTTACCCAAAACTTGAAAACCTCACAACACAAAACTTAACAGAAAACTCGTGAGCTCCGTTAGCGAAAGAAAACAAAACACCACTTCATAGTACTGTAATGAACTCATTCTTTATTTATATTGGTGTTAAATCTACTGTATTCCAACTTCTCTATGGTTTATAAACTATTTTACTACCCATAGATTCATCAAAATAAGCAAACAACACAATGAAAACAGAATCTGTCAAAAACAGAACAGTCTGTAGTAATCTGCAACTAACACAAACTTATGGAACTCCAAAAATTCTAAAATAAATTGGTGGACCTGAGTAATTTGTCTAGTAATCATCTGAAAAAAGAATCAACTAAATAGAGCTCTCCAGTAAAAAGTTCTAGCTAATCTCGTGAGCGCTAAAGTTTCTGTTTTTTACAGCATGATCATAAAGACTTCACCCAAGTCTTCCCAAAGGTTCTACTTGGCACAAACACTAATTAAAACACAAAACCACGTATAACCAGAGGCTAAATGGATTATTTATTCCTAAACAGAACCAAAAAGCAAGAAACTAAAATAAAATTGGGTTGCCTCCCAACAAGCGCTATCGTTTAAAGCCCCTAGCTAGGCATTATGATTTCAATGATGCTCACATAAAAGATAAGAATTGAAACATAAAGAGAGCATCATGAAGAATATGACTAGCACATTTAAGTCTAACCCACTTCCTATGCATAGGGATTTTGTGAGCAAACAACTTGTGGGAACAATAATCAACTTGCATAGGAAGGTAAAACAAACATAACTTCAAAACTTTAAGCACATAGAGAGGAAACTTGATATTATTGCAATACCTACAAGCATATGTTCCTCCCTGATAATAATTTTCAGTAGCATCATGAATGAATTCAACAATATAACCAGCACCTAAAGCATTATTTTCATGATCTACAAGCATAGAAAATTTACTACTCTCCACATAAGCAAAATTCTTCTCATGAACAATAGTGGGAGCAAACTCAACAAAATAACTATCATGTGATTGCAAATTAAGATCAAGATGACAATTTTCATGGTTATCATTATTCTTTAAAGCATACGTGTCATCACAATAATCATCATAGATAGGAGGCATGCTTTCATCATAGTAACTTTGCTCATCAAAGCTTGGGGGACTAAATATATCATATTCATCAAACATAGCTTCCCCAAGCTTGTGGCTTTGCATATCATTAGCATCATGCATATTCAAGGAATTCATACTAACAGCATTGAAATCATGCTCATCGTTCACATACTTTATGCCAAGCATTCTATGTAATTCTTCTTCTAGTACTTGAGCACAATTTTCCTTCCCATCATTTTCACGGAAGACATTAAAAAGGTGAAGCGTATGAGACAAACTTAATTCCATTTTTTTGTAATTTTCTTTCATAAACTAGACTAGTGCTAAAACAAGAAACACAAAGATTTGATTGCAAGATCTAAAGATATACCTTCACTTACCTAGCCTCCCCGGCAACGGCGCCAGAAAAAGAGCTTGATGTCTACTACACAACCTTCTTCTTGTAGACGTTGTTGGGCCTGCAAGTGCACATGTTTGTAGGACAGTAGCAAATTTCCCTCAAGTGGATGACCTAAGGTTTATCAATCCGTGGGAGGCGTAGGATGAAGATGGTCTCTCTCAAACAACCCTGCAACCAAATAACAAAAAGTCTCTTGTGTCCCCAACACACCCAATACAATAGAATTGTATAGGTGCACTAGTTCGGCGAAGAGATGGTGATACAAGTGCAATATGGATGGTAGATATAGGTTTTTGTAAACTGAAAATATAAAAACAGAAAGGTAGCAAGTGGTAAAAGTGAGCGTAAACGGTACTGCAATGATAGGAAACAAGGCCTAGGGTTCATACTTTCACTAGTGTAAGTTCTCTCAACAATAATAACATAGATAGATCATATAACAATCCCTCAACATGCAACAAAGAGTCACTCCAAAGCCACTAATAGCGGAGAACAAACATAGAGATTATGGTAGGGTACGAAATCACCTCAAAGTTATTCTTTCCAATCAATCCGGTGGGCTATTCCTATAAGTGTCACAAACAGCCCTAGAGTTCGTACTAGAATAACACCTTAAGATACAAATCAACCAAAACCCTAATGTCACCTAGATACTCCATTGTCACCTCAAGTATCCGTGGGCATGATTATACGATATGCATCACACAATCTCAGATTCATCCAACCAACATAAAAGTACTTCAAAGAGTGCCCCAAAGTTTCTACCGAGAGTCAAGAACATGTGCCAACCCCTATGCATAGGTTCCCAATGTCACGAAATCCGCAAGTTGATCACCAAGACATACATCAAGTGTTCTCATAAAAGACTCAATCCGATAAGATAACTTCAAAGGGGAAACTCAATTCATCACAAGAGAGTAGAGGGGGAGAAACATCATAAGATCCAACTACAATAGCAAAGCTCGGGATACATCAAGATCGTATCACCTCAAGAACACGAGAGAGAGAGAGAGAGATCAAACACATCGCTCCTGGTACATACCCTCAGCCCCGAGGGTGAACTACTCCCTCCTCGTCATGGATAGCGTCGGGATGATGAAGATGGCCACGGAGATGGATCCCCCTCCGTGAGAAGTACCCGGAAAGGGGTCCCGATTGGTTTTTGTGGTTACGGAGGCTTGCGGCGGAACTCCCGATCTAGGTTCTGTTCTGGAAGTTTTAGGGTGCGTAGGTATATATGGGTGAAAGAATGCGTGGGGTGGAGCTACGGGGGCCCCACGAGGCAGGGGCACGCCTGGGGTGGCGCACCCCACCCTCGTGAGCACCTCCCGTATCTTCGACATGGGGTGCAAGTCCATCAGGTGGGTTTCCTTCCAAAATAACTTCTCCAGCTTGATTTCATTCCGTTTTGACTCCGTCGATATTCCTTTTCCTCGAAACCTTTGAATAGGCATAAAAGCAAAGAAATCTGGGCTGGGCCTCCAGTTAATAGGTTAGTCCCAAAAATAATATCAAAGTGGATAATAAAGCCCAATATTGCCTAAAACAGTAGATAATATAGCATGGAGCAATCAAAAATTATAGATACGTTGGAGACGTATCATGAAGCAGCTGGTCGAACTGCACCAGGCGGCCAAACTAGCCATGAAGGGCTTGATTGTCCGGCTGTGGCCGGCGGAGCCAATTCCGAGTAGTTACTTCGGGCTCGTGAAGCGGATTGCGGGCGCTTGTCCTCGGCTTGATGCTATTAAGCGATCGGTCTGCATAGAGGGTGCACATATGGCATTCGCCCGTGCAAAAGTGCATTGGGGGAAGCTTGACACGAAGAAGCTGATGACTGAGGGGCCGCCAGAGGGTAAGGAGCATCGCAAGCCCGAACTGTACTATGAAGGTGTATTGAAGGGGGCCCGCCTTACGGCGGATAAATGTACCAAAGACATTATGTTTCCCTGAGGGCATTCGTGCCACTTTTTGTAATATGGGATTATGGCGTTTATATATTGCATGTTTTGTTTGAACATATGTTCTTCATGTGCGACTGTTTAATGTATGTAAATCCTGAGAGTTGGCTAGTAAATTAAACCTTTACGTAAAAAGAATCTTTGGGGTGTTCGGGATATATCTGAACGCTCTTTATCCCATAGTTGGGTCCCTTTGCGGAGGCATTTCTCACCACGAACCAGGCAATCGGACTATAAGGCTTTATTACTCTCACTTAGCCATATGAATTCGAGTATGGTCGGTGCAGCCCCTAGTATTCGGAAGGCCGAACTAGGGGCTCTATTGGCACCTGATCGGAAGACCGATCCGTCGCACTCTGCATTTATAATGGCATTGTGCGGAATAATTCTTTAGGGATTTTACAACCTCTCAAACAGCTGACCAGCTCTCGCTGTATCATGACAGTCGGTTTTCGGCTTTCTCAACTGAGGTGCTCGTCCGGCAGATGCGGGACACAATCGCAGTAGTTCTCCCTGCGCTACCTTAGCCGATATAACGGAACGTAAGGTACCAAAACAAGGGAGCCGGGCACACCCAACCAATTTCACGACCGGTTTTCCTATAAAAAGCTTATTAAGAAACTGACCTTTAGATAGACCAGTATAGAAATCCTCCTTACTGGCGGACAAATCCTTGATACAGAAATCCAGTAGTACTAAATATTATACAAGGTTGAGCTGAGGCTGCTCAACAATTTATTACAAGCACGCCAATATTATACATAAGGGCGGATATGACACAAGAAGTGGTGGCATACTACTGACTTGTAAAAAAAAGTGGTGGTGGATATGTCACAGTGAAGTGGGTGATATGACTCCTAATCTTGCAGCTCATCGAGCGTCGAAGTGAGGCTCGATGACTTTATTCGGGTAGCGAAAGCGTAGATGATACAAGTGACCAATTCCAGGATCGCACGAGACTGACTGGGACTCCTCTAGGCGTCGAAATCGCTATCGTACTCTTCATCCATAAGATCTCCTTCGTCAACATCTGGCCAAATCAACAAGCCAGGTGAGTACTTTGATTGTACTCGCAAGACAGTTCGGACATAAGATATAACAAATGCAAACATGATGCACCATGAGCAGTTAGCAATGCACACTCAAATAATAAATTTTTCACGGCATGTTCAATAAAAAGGAAGTCAGGAGGTAGTCCTCCCGAAATCCCAAAAAAAATAATTTAAAACCGATCGGGTGTCTGAAGCGACGCCTCGAAAGGTAAAAATAAATTAACATGCCGCAGTCGGGCGTCTGAGCGACGCCACCTAAAGGGCTTATATTGAAATGTAAATGACAGTGCGCGCCACACTCGGACGTCTACGCGACATCTCGGAAAGGGCTTATAATGAAAAATAAATAACAAGAGTGCCACAGTCAGACGTCTGAGCGACATCACATAAAGGGCTTATATTTCATCATTTGTATTCAATAAATTCATGAAGTTAAATCACTCCAAGGAAATACTCAGTACATAATAATAAACGGGTTAGTCCATCCACATGAGAAATCATTAAGCCGGATTTAACACTCATGTTTATTTGCCGGAGATTGTCACTGAGACTGACATTGAGACTGATAAAGACCAGTTGAACACAGTCCTTGACCATAGATATGGTTACTCGAATGATTTTGACTCTGCAGAGTTTGTACTATTTAACCACAGCTAACGAATTTCAGTAGTCACAAGGGACTAGTTCCGTTCTGACATTTTAGAAGAAACACATCTAACCAGTACACACCCATTCCACATTCCGCTGCCAGAATCACCCTAGGCAACGTTCAAGAAAAACTCTAAGACGGGAGGTCACAACCTCGAATAGCATGGGATCAAATTTATATCGCGGCGCTCTAAGGTGCCCCCTCTCGTTCCCAACCGAAACACCCATGCTCCCCGACGGATGGCGGGCTTTAATCCGAGCCATGGAACCCTCATCATGGTCCCTCTTTTTGGTGTGTACAAGGAAAGAGGTTTGCAACTTACTAAACCATATTCTTTGCAGAAAACATGTGGTAGTACAAGAAAAGGAACGGATGGTAACGTGACTTGATCCACGTTGACATTGGAGTTAAATGGTTTGGCATAAGACTGGCATGCTTCAACAATACCATCTTACCACCTTTCATGTCACCACTTGATCATGTAAACTCACATCAAATAACACATCGAGTTTCGGAGCTTACTTGCATTACCTTCGCATGCAATATAATACTTACTGATATTCATATAAACATGCCATGAAATAACCACTCAAGCAAACATGCAAAACACTCATCATATAAAAGGTTCAAACATGCTTGCCTGGTTCGGAGTAGTCAGAGTCTAGCTCGGTGAAGTTTGCGGTTCCATCACCACCTCCGATATCTACGGTATAAAGAAAACGCGTACTAACGTAAATACCGTGTGTGCACAAAAAGTGTTCCAAATATTTTTCAAATAAATATGATAAAAAACTAGACAGAAAAATAAAGATGACAGAAAAAGAATCAATCAAAATCTTTTTTTGTTTAAAAGTTATTAATGTTTTAGTCCGAGGACTTATCTGTAATGAAACGAGAAAGTTTCGAGAGGTAGAAACGAAAAAGACAGAAAAACGTTTGATTAGAAAGCGTATTTGCCGAAGGCGTTTTCAGAAAATGGTTCAAAAAGAAAAAAGCTGACGGGGGTCCCACCCACGAGTTTAAAAGTCAAACAGGCGTCCGTCGTCCGAGGGTTGCTGTGGAGCCGGGCGCGATCCACGGCGAGTTAGGAGGAGTGGAGGGTACCCTCTGGACTCGTGGTGGTCTCCAGCGTCTGTGGGTGGTGGAGTTAGTCGTCGGCGAGCACCACGTCGGCCAATGGCCTCAAGTCCCGTGGACGGTGGTTGGTGTTGGTGGATCTCGCCGGGAGGGCTGCAAAGGTCGAATTGGGGCTCGGGTTAGAAACCTTGGGTGCACTAGAGGTTCTTGGCCGACGGTTTGGGAAGCGGGGATGGTCTCACCTGAGTGAATCAAGCCGGAGCCCGAGGCGGATCGCAGCGGCCATAGTCGGGGAAGGAGACCTCCTCGGGGTCCTCCTAGTGGCTAGGCGGGGCTCTGGTGAGGTGGAGGTGTGGTGCGGGTGAGGGAGTCCCGGACTAGGGGGTGTCCGGATAGCCGGACTATCATCACGGCCGGACTCGAAGACTATGAAGATACAAGATTGAATACTTCGTCCCGTGTCCGGATGGGACTTTCCTTGGCGTGGAAGGCATGCTTGGCGATACGGATATGTAGATCTCCTACCATTGTAACCGACACTGTGTAACCCTAACCTATCCGGTGTCTATATAAACCGGAGGGTTTTAGTCCGTAGGACATAACAACAATCATACCATAGGCTAGCTTCTAGGGTTTAGCCTCCTTGATCTCGTGGTAGATCTACTCTTGTACTACCCATATCATCAATATTAATCAAGCATGAGTAGGGTATTACCTCCATCCAGAGGGCCCGAACATGGGTAAAAAAATAGTGTCCCTTGTCTCCTGTTACCATCCGCCTAGACGCACGATTCGGGACCCCCTACCGAGATCCGCCGGTTTTGACACGACATTGGTGCTTTCATTGAGAGTTCCTGCAATATGCGTCACCGATAGGCCCGATGGCTCCTTGATCATCAACAACGACGTGGTCCAGGGTGAGACTTTTCTCCCAGACAGATCTTCGTATTCGGCGGCTTTGCTGCGGGCCAATTAAGCAGCCATCCGGAGCAGATCGAAAGCTACGCCCCAGCCATCGAGTCAGATTTGGAAGTTTGAACTATACGGCCGATATCCGGGGACTTGATCTTGGCGGATTCGAGCCGCAATAAGCGCCGCCTTTGTCTCGATGGGCATGATCTAGCTCTGCTGACGAACAGCGTCACGGAGGCCGCACGGCCGCTCCGGCCCTTGATCCGGGCCGGATTCCCGATCGAGGGCGAGTGGTTGGACACCGCCTCGGGGCTATGATCTCTCTGGCGATTGAGCCGAACTCCATCCCTGTCGCTTTGCGAAGACCTCGACTCCGGTGTCGGACTCCTCTCCGGACTCCGAACCCTCCGGCGCCCTGTCCAATCGAATCCGATTGGGCGCCCGTTATGGAGTTCTGACGCGGACATCTTCAGCACTACGCCCTTTGGCGATATTTTGAATTAACTAAAGTCTCTCTCTTTATCCGGAGAGCCTGGCGGGATGCGGACAGGAAGGTTGGGATACGGACGACGAAATTCAACGCCCACCCACCACCCACTTTGTAGCCACTGTCGATGATTTAACCGACATGCTCGACTTCGACTCCAAAGACATCGACGGCCTGGACGACAACGCCGGAGACGACCAAGACCCAGCGCCTACAGGGCACTGGAAGGCCACCTCGTCATATGACATATACATGATGGACATCCCAAAAGATGGGAATGGCGATGGAACAACGGAGGATGACCCCTCCAAGAAACAACCGAAGTGCCGACGTCAGCGGCGCCGCTCTAAATCCCGCCACAATAAAAACGGCGATTCCGGCACGGGAGATAATAACACCCCGGACAGTGCCGAAGAGAACCCCTCCAGCGAGGACTCGGCGCAGGAGGAGGAGAAGCAAGTTCGCCGCGACAATGCGGCGAAAGAGAGGTCGAGGGCGATAATTATGCGCCTCCCTCCGAAGATGAGGCAAGCCTCGGCGACAACGAATTTGTCGTGCACTGAGGATCCCGCCGAGCAGGGCGTTTCAAACACAGGCTTATAGCCACGGCAAGCAGCCTCAAGAAAAAGCAGCAACGACTTAGAGCTGATCAAGACCTGCTAGGCAGCGGATGGACTGAAGTCCTCGCAGCCGAAGATTATGAACTCGAACGCCCCTCCAAAAGCTATCCCAAACGCAGGCCGTTTCCTCAATCAGAGGAAGCACCCAAGTCACCAGCGTACGACATGGCAGACCGGCCACCTCGTGACCGCGACAGAGAGGCCTCTAGACCCTTCGTCCAAGTCGTACCCCGACGCCGTTCAAAAAGTACCAAGGCACGAGAAAAGCGCGCGGACTTGCGAGATATATTGGAGAATAAGGCAAAACATACAAGATCGATCTACGGATCGCGTATGCGCCCGACACGTGGCGATAACCGTCACGCCGGATACAGAAACTCCGGCCGGGCCGAACACAACAGACAAAGCTCATTTGAGCTACATCGTGATATAGCCCAATACAGAGGCGCCGCACACCCACTGTGCTTCACAGATGAAGTAATGGATCATCAAATCCCTGAGGGCTTTAAACCCGTTAACATCGAATCATACGATGGTACCACAGATCCTGCGGTCTGGATCGAGGACTATCTCCTTCATATCCACATGGCCCGCGGAGATGATCTACACGCCATCAAATACCTCCCCCTCAAGCTTAAAGGACCAGCTCGGCATTGGCTTAACAGCTTGCCAGCAGAATCAATTGGTTGTTGGGAGGACACGGAAGCCGCATTCCTTGATAACTTCCGAGGTACATATGTGCGACCACCGGACACCGATGACCTTAGCCACATAATTCAGCAGCCGGAAGAATCAGCCGGACAATTACGGACACGGTTCCTAACAAAGAAAAATCAAATCGTTGATCGTCCGGATGCGAGAGGCCCTTGAAACCTTCAAACAAAAAATCCGTGATGAGTGGCTTGCCCGGCACCTAGGACAGGAAAAGTCGAAATCTATGGCAGCACTCACAACCCTCATGACTCGCTTTTGCGCGGGAGAGGACAGCTGGCTAGCTCGAAGCAACAACTTGGCCAAACACCCTGATAGTTCCGATACCAAGGACAGCAATGGCAGGTCGCGTCGCAACAAGAACAAGCGCCGCATCAACGGCGATAATACTGAAGATATGGCCGTCAATGCCGGATTCAGAGGCTCTAAACCCAGTCAGTGGAAGAAGCCATTCAAAAGAAATACCCATGGCCCATCCAACTTGGACCGCATACTCGATCGCTTGTGCCAGATACATGGCACCCCTGAAAAACCAGCCAATCAGACCAACAGGGATTGTTGGGTGTTCAAGCAAGCAGGCAAGTTAAGTGCCGACCTCAATGACAAGGGGCTACATAGCGATGACGAGGAAGAGCCCCGGCCGCCAAACAATAGAGGACAGAAGGGTTTTCCCACACAAGTGCGGACGGTGAACATGATATACGCAATCCACATACCCAAAAGGGAGCGGAAGCGTGCACTACGAGACGTATATGCGATAGAGCCAGTCGCCCCAAAATTCCACCCATGGTCTTCCTGCCCGATCACCTTCGATCGAAGGGACCACCCCACTAGCATCCGTCACGGCGGTTTCGCCGCATTGGTTCTTGACCCAATTATTGACGGATTTCACCTCACCAGTAGTCCTGATGGGCCGGCGGTAGCAACTGAACCTGCTTTATCAGGATATAGTGCGCAAAATGGGCATAGACCCTTCAAGGATTAAACATACAAAGACGACCTTTAAAGGCGTCATACCGGGTGTTGAGGCCAATTGTACAGGCTCAGTTACACTCAAAGTGGTATTCGGATCCCCGGATAACTTCTGAAGCAAAGAGTTAATCTTCAACATAGTCCCGTTCATGGCGGCTATCATACCTTTGCTTTCGGACGAACCGCATTTGCAAAGTTCAATGCGGTACCGCCTCATATACCTCAAGCTCAAGATGCGGGCCCTCGAGGAGTAATCACGGTCAATGGAAACACGAACGCTCTCTTCGAACGGAGGAGCACACGGCGGCCCTCGCGGCGGAGGTGCAAAGCAGCCTCTCACAACAATTCTTGAGTCCGGCCACTAAGCGTCCGGACACTGTCAAGCGCGCCCGGAGTAACCTACAACAAGACCGCCTGGCACGATTCAAGCACGCGTAGCAATCCGGCTAACCCCGCCCTCGCGAAATTGCGAAGCAGTATTACGCGTACATAACTACGCTCTGGAGATACCATGGGCATATGGGGAGGGACACGACCACGGCACGCCAAGAATGCGGCTCAACCGCACCAGGGGCTCCCGATTGTGTCATTCTTTTTCTTTTTTCTTTTTTTTTCAGGACTCCGTTTTTCAGAAGTCCTTTCCGGCACTAGAATCGCCGAACTCACGATGCAACAGCCAGGGAAGCAGTAAAGCTCCGTCGAGTGTTTAGGTGGTCTCTATTACGAACATTATACCTGTTTTACATACCATCCCATGACTTACCCACGGAGGGGACATGTTAGATAGTCCCATTCCTTGCTTATCGCACTATTTGTATAAATCACGCCTTCATTGCAGTACCTTTTTGAATAAACAATACATAGCTTCTGTCTATTATTTCACTCCTTTCTTTATCTATATATATGTTCATTTTATGACATGTTGCACCCGTACACTTTGGTACGGCCAATACACCAGGGGCTTAAGTACCCCAAAATTATGGTGTGATAAGTCCGAACACTTTCACAAGTGCGGCACCCCGAACTTATAGCATTATATGAATCGGCTCCGAATCATGTCTTGGGTCAATAGTTGGGTTTGCCTGGCTCCCGTGTTTTGGTACCTTACGTTCCGCTATATCGGCTAAGGTAGCACGGAGAACCATCACGATTGTGCCCAGCTTGAGCTGGGTCGAGCACCTCGATGGAGAAAGCTAAAACTGACCGTCATGATAGAGGCGAGAGCCGGTCGCTGTTCGAGAGGTTTTTTCGGGTCCCTAAAGACTTATGCCGCTTAGAGTGAGGAACCGGAACTGTCCGGCCAAGGCGTGGATAGCGCCCCGAACTCGGTCTTCCGAATACTAGGGGCTTCGCTGAAATTTAAAATTATAGAATTATATGGCTAAGTGAGAGTGTTCAAGCATTATAAGTCCGGTTGCCTTGTTTGTTGCGTTGAGCGCCTCCCTAGATGGACCCAAGAATGGGAACAAGAGTGCTCAAGTTTATCCCGAACACCCCAGCACTTTCGTGGCATGGAAATTTGAAATAACGACTTGCCATCTCTCAAATTTGATAAACGGCCGCACAGAAGGTGATATTTTAAATTAACAAGCGTTGCTTAGCGCATATGAACAAGTTTTCAGCATACATGATAACAAATGCGAGTCTATTCAAAAATTACATCTTTGGAGCACTCATCCGCTATTCAGCGGGCACCATTCAGGAGGCCTTCATAGTACATTTCGGGCGTGCGATGCTCCTTGCCCTTCGGTGGCCCATCCGTCACAAGCTTCTCCTCATCCAGCTTGCCCCAGTGCACTTTAGCATGGGCAAGGGCCCGACGGACACCTTCGATGTAGACGGAGCGCTTGATGACTTCAATTCGTGGACAGGCATCCACCAGCCGTTGCACTAAGCCGAAGTAGCTCCCAGGCATGGCTTCCAATGGCCACAGCCGAACTATAAGGCTCTTCATGGCCTGTTCGGCGACCTTGTGGAGCTCGACCAGCTGCTTCAGCTGGTCGCTCAGGGGCACCGGACGTTCGGCCTCAGCATACTGAGACCAGAACACCTTCTTCGTCGAACTCCCCTCCTTGGCGCGGTAGAACGCGGCAGCATCCGATACACTACGAGGGAGATCTGCGAATGCTCCTGGAGAGCTCCGAATCCGGGTAAGTAATAGGTAATTCACTTTCACATGCTTGCTTTGCATAAAGAATGCCTTACCCGCCGCTATCTTCTTTAATGATTCAATTTCTTGGAAGGCTTTTTGGGCCTCGGCCTTAGCAGCTTTGGCACTCTCAAGAGCCAAGGCGAGCTCGAGACTCTCGAGTCTTGAGTCACGCTCCAAACTCTCGTGTTTTTCCACGAGAGTTTGGAGCCTCTGTCGCTCTGTGGCCAGCTGCGCCTCCCCCTTCTCTCGCTTGGTGCGTTCCGCAGCCGCTTTGTTTTCGGCCACGGACACCGCTTCCTTTAGGGTCGCCACCTCGTTCGTGGCCCCTGCAGTACCCATGTTATTCCTGTTATTTTTTGCCTTCCTTGTCCTCGAGCTGCTTCTTGGCTTGTCCGAGCTCGATCTCGGACGCCGAGGTTACCTTGATGCATCGACCTCCAGCCATCGGTCTGGCAGAGGTCAGCAGCGCAGCTTGCATTCCCATATTGACATACTTATGTTAGACTCTTGCGTATATCTTTTTAGATCCTTAGTCCGGTTTTTCTTTCCGAACACCGAACCAAGCATCAGGGGCTACTGTCTATGCGGTAATATTTTTACATATTCTAAAACTTACCTCAATGCCTGTTAGAAGGCTGGTACAGGCTTCGGTCAGCCCGCTCTTGGCAGATTGAACTGTCCAGATCACCGCACTCATAACAGTGCGGTGCTCCTCCTCGGTGGAGGTGCTAAGCGCCTCCAGTAAGCTATCCGGTGCCTCCGATTGGACGGAGGACACCGGCATCTTACCCTTCTTATGAAGGGACCGCTTGCCGGACTCCGGAACCGCTGAAGGTTCCGTCATGGAGTCCGGACAAGGGTCGGGCTTAGAGCCCCTGGGGGTCTTGCCCCACGCGCGCCTGGAGTCCGGGAGGTTGCCTTGTGGCACCTCCACCTCCTCTTGACCAGGCCCCCCTCGGGGCACCACCTCGGCGTTGTCCGCAGCGTGGGGCGAGGAGGCGGTCGGAAGCGAAGTACTCTCCATTTCCGACGAACCCAGGGACCCGCTCGTCGAAGCGGCTAGCTCGCTCTTGGGCGGGCTGCATGATCGTTCGACATTAGAGAACACTATGCAATAATTAAAAAGTCATGGGTATCCGGACACTTACGATCTCGCCAGGGCTTGGCCCTTGTTGGCCAATCCTCCTCGTCATTGTCGACGTTGGTGGAGAAGTCCGGAGGAAGGGTTCTTCCTTCTTGGACCCTCCGGCCTCCCGGTTAGGCGGCCTTCCTTTTCTTCTCCTCCCCGGGGAGAAGCTTCTTTCATCCTCCTCGTCCTCGGGAGAAGATTCTGCATCGAATCTGACAAAGATTGGCGTCGGGAACTCCTTCGAGTTCCCGTGGCCTCCTTCTTGGCCTTCTTCTCCGGCACCACATGGGGTGCCGGAGCCAGCAGCCCTGTCAATTGGGCGTCCGCTGGGTCTTCCGGCAAAAGGCCGGACAGTTAATCTGTCGGGCGTCTTCACCAGTCTGTCAAAGATTAGGGAGTTTTAGATCCCACATAGAGTCAATATATGAAAAAGAGTCCCGTAAAGGTAAAATAACTTACCTCGCCCGGCTTGACGCGCGAGTTGTATCCGCGATCTTTGTTAGCGGATGCGGGGCTTCAGCACCCTTGAACAGCACCTTCGAGCGTCTTCGTGCGTAGTGTCGAAGAGCGGCTCAAGGTTCGATCTTTGTGCCGGATCGAACTCCCACAAATTAAAGGCCCGTTGTTGGCACGGCAGAATCCGGCGGATGAGCATCACCTGGATTACGTCGACAAGCTTGAGATTCTTGTCCACTAGGTTTCGGACGCATGTTTGGAGTCCGGATAGCTCGTCCGAATCCCCCCACGTCAGGCCCGTCTCTTTCCATGACGAGAGCCGTGTGGGGAAGCCAGATCTGAATTCAGGGCCACCACCCATTCGGGGTCGCGCGGCTCGGTGATGTAGAACCACCCCAATTGCCACCCCTTTATTGTCTCCACAAAAGCGCCCTCGAGCCATAGGACTTTGGGAATCTTGCCAACCATGGCGCCTCCGCACTCCGCTTGATGGCCGCCCACTACCTTCGGTCGGACATTGAAGATCTTCAGCCATAAGCCGAAGTGGGGCTGGATGCAGAGGAAGGCCTCGCACACGACGATAAACGCCGAGATGTTGAGGATGAAATTCGGGGCCAGGTCGTGGAAGTCCAGGCCGTAGTAGAACATGATCCCCTGGACAAATGGGTGAAGTGGAAAACCTAGTCCATGGAGGAAGTGGGGAGAAACACCACCCTCTCATGGGGCACAGGGGTTGGAGTAAGCTGCCCCGCATCGGGCAGCTGTCTGTGATGTCGTCGGACAAGTATCCGGCCTCCCAGTCTTGTGATGTGCCCCTCCGTGACGGAGGAGGCCATCCACCTGCCTCCCGCTCGACATGGTTGGAGAAGGTTGAGGTGGGATGTGCGGACTTGGCCTGGAGCTCGAGTCTTGTGAAATGGATAAGCAAAGGAGGAAGAAGGCGCGGTGAAAAGGTGGATCCTTATCCCTTATATGGATGGAATGAAGCTATCGTCCCCACCAACTGGTAAAACTCGCTTATCTCCCAAGCGCCGTAATCAATGGTGCGGATGGGTTACCCACGTCCGTATTGATGAGAATCCCGGAATAAGGGGCACGATATATGCTTTGATAAGACGTGCCAAGGAAGCCGCCTCGCTAAACGCGCTGAGGTGGGACAGTAAAAAACGATTCATATAAAGGCGCGGAATACGTCAGCAGATCTGTGCAAAAGTTATTCTCTCTACGGTGGTATGTGGAACTTGTTTTGCAGAGCCGGACACTATCCTGGTGTTCAAAACCTTTTATGAAGTATTCGGAGGAGGAACCCGCCTCATAATGCCGAAGACAATCAATGCGCCGGACTCATCGTCATTGAAGCCTGGTTCGAGGCTCTTGGCGGATTCCCGGACTAGGGGTGTCCGGATAGCTGGACTATCATCACGGCGGACTCCAAGACTATGAAGATACAAGATTGAAGACTTTGTCCCGTGTCCGGATGGGACTTTCCTTGGCATGGAAGGCAAGCTTGGCGTCTGGATATGTAGATCTCCTACCATTGTAACCGACTCTGTGTAACTCTAACCTATCCGGTGTCTATATAAACCGGAGGGTTTTAGTCCGTAGGACATAACAACTATCATACCATAGGCTAGCTTCTAGGGTTTAGCCTCCTTGATCTCGTGGTAGATGTACTCTTGTACTACCCATATCATCAATATTAATCAAGCAGGAGTAGGGTATTACCTCCATCGAGAGGGCCCGAACCTGGGTAAAAACATCGTGTCCCTTGTCTCCTGTTACCATCCGCCTAGACGCACAGTTCGGGACCCCCTACCCGAGATCCGCCGGTTTTGACACCGACAGCAGGGTTGAGAACGAGCTCGAGGGCTCGTTTTATAGCCGACCCGAGGCGGTGGCCGTGAACGGGATAACGCCGGCGATGATTACGGCGAGTCAGAGGTCGGTCAGATGGTTTACGGAGCTAGGCATCACTGCGATGGTCTACTGGTTCCGTTCAAGTGCTAAGCTTGACCTGCCTTGGGTGGTACTCCACGTTCTCGACGGAACGGCTCATGGGACTCGTAGGCGGCAGAGAGCACGCTCTGCACTGCTCAGGCCACGGCGACGGTGCCGCAGCATGCATAGGGGAGGGGGTGGCCAAATGGAGGCCTCTGGTGGCTTGGGCGGTGCTGGTCGGTGCCGAACTGCAGGGCCGGCCCCTGCTGGCCGCCACGGGTGGCTCTGCCACCGCAGAAGACGCCGGCGCTGGCGAGCCACGTTGCCACCGACACCTGCGCCCGTACAAATGAACTTGCGACGCTCTGGATAAGGAGGAGCAGTGAGCATCGCGCTAGAGTGGCCACTGGTGAGATTGACACCACGTTTTGAAGAAAACGACACTGACAGCAGAACTGTTTCTCTGAATTTACTGAACTTGACATAAACAGTGCACGCCAATTGTTCGATGAAATGATTTTGGCACGAGGGAAATTTTCCTGGAGCTGATCTTTGGTGAGGTGGTCTCTTGATGCATCTAGGGGCTGCCTGATTTATCTCAGAATTTTTGGAGAAGGAAAATAATGAATTTCACCAAAAATGACAAATCTGGCCCAAACTTGCAGCGAACAAAACTTGAAAATTTTGAACTGTGGAAGAGTGGATCTTGATGGATCTAGGTTGGGGGTCCTAAGGACTAGTCAGAGGAGTTGGTTTGGGATCAAAACTCAAAAGAAATCTGGTACTTCCTTTGTAAATCACCTAGGTCCAAAATAAAAGACACAAATAGTTTTGGGGATAAAATAAATGGAATAAAAATCAAAAATGGGTTGAACTTGCTGGGATTGGATATTTGACTTGACCCAAAGTGGAGGGAGGGGTTTTGGAGGAAAGTTTTAACATGAGGCATGGCAAAAGAGAGTGGTTTGAATAAAAGAATAAATTCAAAAACCCAAAGGATTTCTTTTTAATTGAAAAACTTTTCAAAATTAATTGTGATGGGTTAACACCAATTGAAAAGTCTTCAATATCGAACACCAAGGTTGAGGAAGACACAAAAATAAAATATTAGTCATAAGAGAATTTTTTTGAGAAGGAGGGTCTTTTTAGAAAGATTTTAAATAGCCTCCTTCAACTCAAATAAAGAGTTTGATAAAAACCAAAGAGTGTCACAACACCTACCCCCTTAGGAAAAATCTCGTCCCCGAGATTTCAGATGATCCTCAAATAGGTGTGGGTGTTCTGCCCGAAGAAAATCCTCTCTTTCCCATGTTGCCTCATCTTCGGTGTGATTGCTCCACTAGACTTTGAAAAACTTAATTGTTTTCTGACGGGTCCTCCTTTCAGACTCCTCCAATATTTTTATTGGGCGTTCCCTGTAGGTGAGGTCTGGCTGTACGTCAATGTCCTCATGAGATACCTGCTTTTCAGGGTTGCTCACACATTTCCTCAACTGTGAGACGTGGAACACGTCGTGGACGTCTGACAGCTCTTCGGGTATGTCTAGCTGGTAGGCTGCCGTGCCTCTTCGTGCAACTACACAGAAGGGTCCGATAAATCTTGGTGCTAGCTTTCCTTTAACTTTGAATCATTGCAGGCCCCTCACAGGAGATACTCGTAGGTACACATACTCACCGGGTTCAAAACTGATTCCCCGATGTTTTCGATCGTAATAACTCTTCTGTCGGCTTTGAGCTGTCTTGAGTCCATCCCTGATTAGCTTAACTTTCTCCTCAGCTTCCATGAGCATGTCTGGGCCGAAGATACGACTGTCTCCGGTCTCTGACCAATTTAGTGGGGTACGGCATCTCCGCCCGTACAAGGCTTCAAAAGGTGCCATTTGTAGGCTGGCTTGGTAACTGTTGTTGTATGCAAACTCGGCATATGGCAAGCTTTCTTCCCAACTGGTTCCATAGGTGAGAACACATGCTCTCAGCATGTCCTCTAGAATTTGGTTTAAGCATTCAGTTTGTCCATCGATGCAGGGATGGTATCTTTGTCTTGAATGCCAGTTGAGTTCCTAGAGCTTGTTGTAATTGATCCCAAAATCTAGAGACGAATTGAGTGCCTCTGTCAGATATTATAGTCTTTGGGACTCCATGCAGGCAAACTATGCGGGAGAGATAAAGCTTAGCAAGCTTCTGAGTGGTGTAGGTTGTCTTTACGGGAATGAAATATGCCACCTTGGTTAATCTATCTGTGATGACCCATATGGCATCATTTCCGTGTTGTGACCGAGGTAGTCCAACAATAAAGTCCATCCTAATTTCATCCCATTTCCACTCAGGTATCCTGTTTGGCTGTAATAACCCTGCTGGTTTTTGATGCTCGGCCTTAATGCGTTGACACGAATCACAGCATGCAATGAAGGTGGCTATATCCCTCTTCATACCGTGCCACCAAAAAATTTCCTGAATGTCTTTATACATTTTGGTTCCTCCCGGGTGGATTGAATATGGAGCGGTGTGGCCTTCGGCTAGAATTTGCTGTTTGAGGTCTTTTTATATTTGATGCATAAAATCTGTCTCCATACCATAGTATTCCCTTATCGTCTATGACAAATTCTGAGGCCTTGCCCAAACCCACTTTTCTTTTTATGCCTTCGATGCTGGGGTGTCCATGCTGAGCCTCCTTAATTTGTTCCATTATGGTAGGCTGTATTTCCAAATTTGACACATCGCCCTCAGCGACAATCACCAAGTTGAGTTTGGCGAACTCTTGCTGAAATTCAGGTCTCAAGTTTGGCAGACCGTCGTTGCCTCAATTGGGGTTTCGACTGAGAGCATCTGCCACTACATTTGCCTTTCCTGGATGGTAGTGAATACCAACATCATAATATTTCACTAATTCCAACCAGCATTGTTCTTGTAAATTGAGTTACGGTTGTGTGAAAATATACGTGAGGCTTTTATGGTCCGTGTATATTTCTAGCGATTTCCAAGTAAAAAGAGCCTCCACTCTTTGAGTGCATGAATGACTGCTGCCAATTCCAAGTCATGAGTAGGATAATTTTCTTCATGCTTGCGTAGTTGCCTGGAAGCATACGCGACTACCTTGCCTTCTTGCATTAATACGCATCTGAGGCCCTTCCGGGATGTGTCACAATACACCTCAAAACTTTTGTGTATATGCAGCACAACCAATCTTTGGTCTTTATTAATTTTCTTTTGAGTTCTTGGAAACTTTTCTACTTAGCTTCTGTCCAAACAAATTTCTTGTCCTTCTTGAGCAAGCTGTGTCATTGGTTTTGCTATGGTGGAGAACCCTTAAACAAACCTTCGGTAATATCCTGCCATTCCCAAGAAACTTACAGACATCCGTTCTACATTGGCTGGTGGTTTCCAGCCAAGCACGGCCTTGACTTTTTCCGGGTCTACGGCAACACCTTCTTGGGTTAAAACATGGCCTAGAAAACCAACCTGTCTTAACCAAAATTCACATTTGTGGAACTTGGCGTATAATTTATGTTTCCTTAATTCTCCCAGTACAATTCTGAGATGTTCAGCGTGCTCTTCTGGTGTCTTGGAGTATACCAGAATATCATCAATGAACACCACAACAAATTTGTCCATAAATTTCATAAACACTTTGTTCATGAGGTGGACAAAATATGCGGGGGCGTTAGTGGTGGTCCAAAGCGGCATTATCAGTAAACTCATACAACCCGTATCTGGAGGTGAATGATGTCTTGGGAATATCTTCTGTCCGTACTTTTAATTGATGGTATCCCGACCTTAAGTCAATTTTTGAGAAAACCTTGGCTTGAGCGAGCTGGTCAAATAAATCATTTATCCGTGGCATCGGATATTTGTTCTTAATGGTGACCATGTTGAGTGCTCGATAGTCTATACACAATCTCAGTGTCCCATCCTTTTTCTTGGCAAATAAAACTGGTGAACCCCAAGGTGAGGAGCTGGCTCGTATAAATCCTTTGTCCAGTAATTCTTTTATTTGCTTCTTTAATTCCACCAACTCAGAGGGTGCCATTCTATAGGGTTTCTTGTAAATGGGGGTGGTTCCAGGTGCTAGCTCAATGTTGAATTCTATTTCCCGGTCTGGTGGCATGCCTGGTAGTTCTTCGGGAAATACGTCGTGGAATTCACACACCACTGGAACTTTGCTTAACTCTGAAATGTCCACCTTGTTCAACCTTGGTTGTCATGGCGTCTGTCTTTCTTGAGCTGCAACTTTTATTGTCTTCCCGTGATGATGGGTAAGAATCACAGTCCGATTGAAGCAGTCGATAAATCCCTTGTTGGTGGCTAACCAGTCCATTCAACATCCAGTCCCTTATTTTCCAATACAATAAGGTTTGCATGAAACTTTAATACCTCAAACTCAATAACCACACCTTGGCAGTAACTCTGAGTAATTTGCTTAATCCCGGGGGACTTGATGATCATGGATTTTTCCAAGGGAAGCATCGAAAAATCATTTTGTAAAGCAAATTTCTTTGAAATGAGCAGTGAAGCTCCAGAATCAAACAAAACCGTGGCAGGTATTGTGTTGACAGGGAATGTACCGAGTACGATATCTGGGGCATTATATGCTTCCTCCTTGGTCACATGGTTCAAGTGACCCTTCTTGTGATTGTTATTGGGGTTGAAGTTGTTACGCTTGGGTGCTGAATTATTCCCACCGTTGTTCGGCTTGGGAGCTGAGTTTCTTGGCTTTGGGCATTGTTTGGCATAGTGCCCTTCCTCTCCACAAGCATAGCAAGTAACACCTGGGCGGTATGTAAAATCCTTGTCCCTTGCATGAAAATTTTTGTTTGCGCGTGGAACATTGGTTGTGGACTTGTTTGCTCCATTTTTCTGAAAATCAGCCTTGTTCCGGTTGTTGCGGGCTTGAGTAGTTTGGTCCCTCTTGCGCTTACAGAAATCCTCCAAGTTGCGGCGCTCATTTTCCAATGTAATGGCTTTGTCCACAAGCGTTTTGAAATCCGGAAAGGTGTGTACAATCAGATGGCATTTAAGTGCTGGTGCAAGACCGTCCAGAAATTTTTCCATCTTTTTATTTTCAGTCATGTGCTCTTCGTTGGCATAACGAGATAATTGAGTAAACTGACTATTGTACTCAGTCACTGTCATGCTTCTCTGCTTGAGGTCGTCAAACTCCCTTTTCTTGATCTTCATAATGCTTCGGGGGATATGCGCCCCACGAAAACCTTCTTTAAATTCTTCCCAGGTGATGTTATTTTCATTGGGGTGCATGTGTAGGAAATTTTCCCACCATGATGCAGCTGCTCCTGTGAGGTAGTGAGGTGCATAAAGTACCTTCTCACGGTCTGAACATTGTGCAATAGTTAATTTCCTTTCAATGTCTCGAAGCCAATCATCAGCCTCAAGAGGTTTGTCAGTATGAGATAAAGTTGGGGGACGCGTCTTTTGTAGCTCAGACAACTTGGATTGCTGCTGATACGGTCCACGGTGATTTCCCATATTGATGACATGGTTCATCATTTCTTGATGTTGTTGCTGGCTTTGCTCATAAAGGTGGCACACTTCAGAAAATGCTGCTTCACTGTCCTGCTGACTTGACTGCCCCTGTGTGAAACTGTTGCTTGTTTGGGTACCATAATTCTCTTCTGGCGGACTTGGCATGGAACGAGTCCAACGACGAGACATTTTCCACTCTGGGGATATTTTTTTTGTAAAACTCATAAGAAAAAGAAATTGAGTCGCAAAAATAAATAAATTCGTAAAGGCGGAAATTTTAAACGCTCCAAGATTTTTCAAGAAAATATTTGATTGCGCATGGAGAAGGACCGCTCAGTACATATCTTACACGCAAGCAGTAATTATACAATACATCACTCAGGATGTGCATACACATTCGACATGTTATTTAGGCTAGTGCACTTCTCCGGTTCCTACATGACGCCACACAAGCTACTTCTCACAACCTATATACATATAAACATATCACACAAGCTGGTACATCGCACGGCTGCTAGGCGCACTCAGTCGGAGATGGTAAGGATTTCCCTTGGCCTGCCGAGGGTAAGACCCAGTGATGCTGGGGACTCAACCTCCTCCTCGCTAATAGGCTCCAGGCGCGAAGTGCTGAGTTGAGGAGCTGGTGTGGGCGTGACAGGTGGTGCAGCACGGACTGGAGTGGGCGCAATGACTTGGTCAAACTCCTCAGTGGTAGGCAGGCGCCGAGCGGTGGCGAGGATGGCAGGTGAATAGGATGCTGAGGACGAGACGTAAGTCAGTGGTGGTGCTGTGTGGAGGAGCTCCCTCCTGTTGGCGGAACAACCATGAACTGAGTCCATACGAGCAGCCACAAGGTCGTCCACGAGGTTATCAAAAGCTGCCTCAAGTGCCTTGAGATACTCAACAAGCATCTCAATAGCCTCATCTCGCTCTCCCCTAGCGCAAGCGAATGCATAGTGACAAGTGTATGGCACGTGGCATGGAAGATAGCGGTAGCGACGAGTCTTCATCGAAGGAAGAACATCCCGGAGACGAGTTATCACCTCCCGGGCAGCCATCTGCATGGCATGCCTCTCCGTAGGCATGGCCCTACCCACAAATCGGAAGTGGCGTGACTCTGAATGCCCTCCCTTGAATTGCACCGCGGCCTGGTGCATGGACAGACTGTCGCAGATCTTTTGCTGGTAGAGTGTGAACACTTGACGAGCCGATGGCCCAATCGCGATCTTGACGATGTAGGTGAGGAGCTTGATAAACCCCTCAGGTACATTGGCGAACACACCATGACTCACGATCTGCTAGCCATCTACAAAAGTAGACAAAAATTCCGAATAGTCAGATCATAAATTTATGATGACTAACAGAAAATTGCTACATTTAGCAAAAATCGCACTTAAGACGCTAATAACCAATTAGCGATTGCACCTAGTGGTTTCCTACAGTCAGCCTGGCTCTGATACCAAATTTGTCACGACCGGTTTTCCAATAAAAAGCTTATTGAGAAACCGACCTTTAGATAGACCAGTATAGGAGAATCCTCCTTACTAGTGGACAAATCCTTGATACAGAAACCCAGTAGTACTAAATATTATACAAGGTTGAGCTGAGGCTGCTCAACAATTTATTACAAGCACGCCAATATTATACATAAGGGCGGATATGACACAAGGGAGTGGTGGCATACTACTGACTCGTAAAAAAAGTGGTGGTAGATATGTCACAGTGAAGTGGGTGATATGACTCCTAATCTTACAGCTCATCGAGCGTCGAAGTGAGGCTCGATGACTTTATTCGGGTAGCGGAAGCGTAGATGATACAAGTGACCAATTCTAGGATCACACGAGACTGACTGGGACTCCTCTAGGCGTCAGACTCGCTATCGTACTCTTCATCCATAAGATCGCCTTCGTGAACATCTGGCCAAATCAACAAGCCAGGTGAGTACTTTGAATGTACTCGCAAGACAGTTCGGACATAAGATATAACAAATGCAAACATGATGCACCATGAGCAGTTAGCAATGCACACTCAAATAGTAAAATTTTCACGCCATGTTCAATAAAAAGGAAGTCGGGCGGTAGTCCTCCCGAAATCCCAATAAAATAACTGAAAACCGATCGGGTGTCTGAAGCAACGCCTCGAAAGGTAAAAATAAATTAAGACGCCGCAGTCGGGCGTCTGAGCGACGCCACCTAAAGGGCTTATATTGAAATGTAAATGACAGTGCGCGCCATAGTCGGACGTCTACGCGACATCTCGGAAAGGGCTTATAATGAAAAATAAATAACAGTGATGCCCGCGATGGACGTCTGAGCGACATCACGTAAAGGGCTTATATCGAAAGTAAATAGCAGGAGTGCCACAGTCGGACGTCTGAGCGACATCACATAAAGGGCTTATATCAAAAGTAAATAACAAGAGTGCCATAGTCGAACGTCTGAGCGACATCACATAAAGGGCTTATATTTCATCGTTCGTATTCAATAAATTCATGAAGTTAAATCACTCCAAGGAAATACTCAGTACATAATAATAAACGGGTTAGTCCATCCACAGGAGTAATCATTAAGCTGGATTTAACACTCATGTTTATTTGTCGGAGATTGTCACTGAGACTGACACTGCGACTGACAAAGACCAGTTGAACACCCATGCTCCCTGACCGGATGACGGGCTTTAATCCAGGGCCATGGAACCACATCACGGTCCCTCTGTTTGGTGTGTACAAGGAAAGAGGTTTGCAACTTACTAAACCATATTCTTTGCAGAAAACATGTGGTAGTACAAGAAAAGGAACGGATGGTAACGTGACTTGATCCACGTTGACATTGGAGTTAAATGGTTTGGCATAAGACTGGCATGCTTCAACAATACCATCTTACCACCTTTCATGTCACCACATGATCATGTAAACTCACATCAAATAACACATCGAGTTTCGGAGCTCACTTGTATTAGCTTTGCATGCAATATAATACTTACTGATATTCATATAAACATGCCATGAAATAACCACTCAAGCAAACATGCAAAACACTCATCATATCAAAGGTTCAAACATGCTTGCCTGGTCCGGAGTAGTCGGAGTCTAGCTCGGTGAAGTTTGCAGTTCCGTCACCTCCTCTGGTATCTACGGTATAAAGAAAACGCGTACTAACGTAAATATTGTGTGTGCACAAAAAGTGTTCCAAATATTTTTCAAATAAATATGATAAACAACTAGACAGAAAAATAAAGATGATAGAAAAAGAATCAATCAAAAATCATTTTCTATTTAAAAGTTATTAATGTTTTAGTCCAGGGACTTATCTGTAATGAAACAGAAAGTTTCCAGGGGTAGAACAGAAAAAGACAGAAAAACGTTTCAGTTAGAAAGCGTATTTGCCCGTAGGCGTTTTCAGAAAACAGTTCAAAAAAAAGCGTATTTGAGCTGAAACAGAGCGTCCGGCGCCCGAGGGCTGCGGTGGTCGCCGACGGCGATCCACGGCGAGTTAGGAGGAGTGGAGGGTACCTACGGACTCAGGGTGCTCTCCCGCGTCTGTGGGTGGTGGAGTTGGTCATCGGCGAGCACCACGTCGACGGCGGCCTCAACTCCGGTGGATGGTGGTTCGGGTGTTGGTGGATCTCGCCGGGGAGGGCTGAAAAGGTAGAATTGGGGCTCGGGTTAGAGCACTTTGGGTGCACTAGAGGGTTCTTGGCCGACGCGGTTTGGGAGGCGGGATGGTCTCACCTGAGTGAATCAAGCCGGAGCCCGAGGTGGATCCGGGCGGCCGGGGTCGGGGAAGGAGACCTCCTCGGGGTCCTCCTAGTGGCTAGGCGGGGCTCTGGTGAGGTGGAGGTGTGGTGCGGGGTTGAGAACGAGCTCGAGGGCTCGTTTTATAGCCGATCCGAGGCGGTGGCCGTGAACGGGATAACGCCGGCGATGATTATGGCGAGGCAGAGGTCGGTCAGGTGGTTTAGGGAGCTAGGCATCACCACGATGGTCTACTGGTTCCGTTCAAGTGCTAAGCTTGGCCTGCCTTGGGTGGTACTCCACGTTCTCGACGGAATGGCTCATGGGACTCGGCGGCGGCAGAGAGCATGCTTTGCGCTGCTCAGGCCACAGCGACGATGCCGCAGCATGCATAGGGGAGGGGTTGGCCATGCAGAGGCCTCTGGTGGCTTGGGCGGTGCTGGTCGGTGCCGAACTGCAGGGCCGGCCTCTGCTGGCCGCCACGTGTGGCTCTGCCATCGCAGAAGACGCCGGCGCTGGCGAGCCACGTTGCCACCGACACCTGCGCCCGTCCAAATGAACTTCCGGTGCTCTGGATAAGGAGAAGGAGAAGTGAGCATCGCGCCAGAGCGGCCACTGGTGAGATTGACGCCGCGTTCTGAAGAAAACGACACTGACAGCAGAACTGTTTCTCTGAATTTACTGAACTTGACATAAACAGTGCACGCCAACTGTTCGATGAAATGATTTTGGCACGAGGGAAATTTTCCTGGAGCTGATCTTTGGTGAGGTGGTCTCTTGATGCTTCTAGGGGCTGCGTGATTTATCTCAGAATTTTGGGAGAAGGAAAATAATGAATTTCACCAAAAATGACAAATCTGGCCCAAACTTGCAGCGAGCAAAACTTGAAAATTTTTGAACTGTGGAAGAGTGGATCTTGATGGATCTAGGTTGGGGGTGCTAAGGACTAGTCAGAGGAGTTGGTTTGGGATCAAAACTCAAAAGAAATCTGGTACTTCCTTTGTAAATCACCTAGGTCCAAAATAAAAGACAGAAATAGTTTTGGGGATAAAATAAATGGAATAAAAATCAAAAATGGGCTGAACTTGCTGGGATTGGATATTTGACTTGACCAAAAGTGGAGGGAGGGGTTTTGGAGGAAAGTTTTAACATGAGGCATGGCAAAAGAGAGTGGTTTGAATAAAAGAATAAATTCAAAAACCCAAAGGATTTCTTTTTAATTGAAAAACTTTTCAAAATTAATTGTGATGGGTAAACACCAAATGAAAAGTCTTCAATATCGAACACCAAGGTTGAGGAAGACACAAAATAAAATATTAGTCATGAGAGAATTTTTTTGAGAAGGAGGGTCTTTTTAGAAAGATTTTAAATAGCCTCCTTCAACTCAAATAAAGAGTTTGATAAAAACCAAATCAAAATTTTTGGAGTGTCACACCAATGACCCAAGACATGATTCGGAGCTGATGCATATAGTGCTATAAGTTCGGTTTGCCGGACGACCGAGAAGGTGGTCGGACTTTATTGCCATATTATGAAGCCCCTGGCATAATCGGGCGTAACACGAGGTGTTGATGAGAAGCGACGTCCGGTAAGTGTTATTTAAGTCTACGGATGTCGGGGAGGCTGATCGGACCCACGAACACCTATGGGACCGGCGGACCGAGTCCCTTTCGGTTCGGAGGGGGGCGGAGATCGCACGAAGAGCGGATCGAGGCGAAGCACACGAGCAGTTTACCCAGCTTCGGAGCTCTCCGGAGAGATAACACTCCTACTGCTGCTTGTCTAATTGTATTGTGTTCTTGCTAGGGAGCACTGAGAGCTACAGTATACTCCAGCTGCTAACGAGACCTAGCGTGAGAGTGTTCGAGCCCCCCTATACGTTGCGCATGGGCCTCCTTTTATATGCACAAAGGGGCTCCGACAGGTGGCGACGTAGATGAGGGTACAAATGGAAAAATAGTAGTTGGTACACCTACTTGAACAAAGGTACGATGTACTCTACCTAACCCCCGACGGCAAGGGACAAAAGCATTAAATGCCCGTCCATGTCGCCTAAACAAAGGCAACAGGGACCGTCGGGGCGCCACCGTCGCCACAATGGCAAGCTTGTCAGCGCCGCTTATCGCTGCTCCCCGCTGGTTGCACAGCCTCTTGACACACGCGCATGGAATGGTCCCATGGCGACACGTTGGTGGATGAGCTGGAGCGGAGATGAAGAGGTTACTGCCGCGGCAAGTGCCTTGCCGTGGCTGAATCCTTGTCGCGTCCGGAGGCTTGTCGCTCTCCGGGCCTCCCCGGCAAGCTCCTCTTGCCGGGGTCTTGTCTTCTGCGTGCCTTGAGTGGCCTTCCCGGCAAGCTCCTCTTGTCGGGGCCTTGTCTTCTTGGTTAAATACTTTGTTCTTGAATGGCTCCAAAGGAACCACGGAGGATCTTGGCGGTGACCAGGCAAGCCTTGCCGTGGGGTGCTGCAACTGCCCGTGCACGAGTTCGGGATACTAGGGTACCCCTACTCTAGTACACCGACAGGAGCCCCCGGGCCTGGGCCACACATGGTGCCGAGCGCTGTCGGGCCAGGCCCAAAACAGTGCACGGTCACACGCGGCCTTGATCGCGCCGTAACTTGCTCTGGACCCACCACGTCCCCCATGAACAGCACGCGTCAAACGTGGAGTCGTGGGAGAGATCGTGGGGGGTTTCTTTATTAGGAAAAGCGGAACGTCCGCCCCCTCTCCCTCCTTATAAACAGGGGAAACAGGGGCAGGTCGCCCACCTCGCCTTTTGATGTCTCGTCTCGAAAACCGCCGCCGCTCCCCCCTTCTTCTCTAGTGCGAAGAGAGCAGCGCTCCGCCCCCTTTCGCCACAGCGCCATCAATGCCGTCGGTCTCCTCCACCGCCTCCGCCATGGCTCCGAAAGCCGACAAGGGGAAGGGCGTGAAGTCGGCCGAGGCGCAGCGGAAGATCAATCTTGACAGCTATGAGGAAGAGCTTGTCACGCGCGAGGAGTCACTCGGCGGGGCTCTTAAGGAAGCGAAGGATGCTGCCGCAGCCGCCGAGGCCGCCAAGAAAGAGTTGGAGACGAAGGTGACGCAGCTGGAGGCCAGTCTCCAGAAGAGCGGCGAGGAGCTTGCTGCGCTCAAGCACGAGCGCGAGAAGGACGCCTACACTCTTGGCGAGCTGCAGGGCCGTCTCGCCGATAGGAGCAAGGAGCTCGACGCTGCCAAGGATTCCAAGGCAGATCTTGAGCTGAAGCTGACCACTCTGATGCACGCTGGACGGGCCAGGCGCCAAGGAGCGGGAGGTGGGCCTGTTGGAGAAGATCAAGGCCAACGAGGAGCTGCTGGCGAATGCTGTTGCCACCCAGAGCGCCTTGAGGGAGAGTGTGGAGCACTGGACCGAAGGTCTCGTGGATACTGCCGCCGCCATCCACAGTGAGTTGATGGAGCTGGGGATGGTGGATCTTGGATACTCCTCCGACGAGCACCTCCAACCCAGCACCAAGCTTAGCTTATTCTTCAAGGCGTGGTGGCGGCTCTCCGGCGACTGGGAAGAGATCCCAAAGCAGCTGGCCGAGGAATCACGCCAGATCTGTGCAGAGCCCTCCAGAAGGTGTTGATGAAGGTGGCCTTCCGCAATCCAGGCCTCAACCTCAACAGCGTCCTCAGATCCTTGCCGCCAGATGCCGATGTGGAGGCGCTCAAAGCCCTTATCGCACCCATTGTGGACAAGGTGGGCAAGATCAAGCAGGTTGATGGCGACCGCGTAGACTAGGCCGCCAATTTTATCTTTCCCTTGTCCTTTGTTGATCATGTTTAGAACAATTTATTAGATCTGCGACAAGCTATTTTGTAATATAACTCTATCTTAGGCGATGATTGCAATGTTATTTCCTTTACTTGATTCCTTCCTTTGTAAGTTTTTGCCCTACGCTTTTAGGAAACTTGTCGGTGCAGGCACCTTTGCCGCGAGCGCTGAGTGCGGAACGTCAGCAGCCTGCTGGCGGTGCCGCCTCCGACAAGCAACCTTGTCGCGACTAGCTGCAGCTCACTTAAGTTGTTGAGCGGACTCGAAACAAAGTAAGGGCGCGACTAGCCGCGAGTTGGTTCCTCCGCGCACGGGTTTTCCATACAAAGTACTATCGTTCGAGGAAGATAACTTAAAAATTTAAGAACTGATTGCTCAAACTTGGGCAACTTAGCTTTTCATCGTTTGCTTCCCGATAAAGTGAAACTTCCTCGAGCAATGCTTGGTCCATAGTATTATCTTCTCCTTCCCCTGGTTAACTTGTGCGCGAGGGAACCTTCCTTTCTTTGAGAAAAGAGAAAGAAGAAAATAAAGTTATGGAGCCCAGTGACTCGATATTGCTTACGGTGTGGGTGCTGCACAAAGTGTTAGCCAAAACATGCAATAAAATGATGAAAGCATGAATTTGACAAGTTGTGCGCAACACATGAGCTTTACTTATGCACGGGATCTGCGCCCGGCTTTGTACAAAGGATTACATGCAACATCGGCAAGACTTGTACAAAAGGTGGTTGCGGAACAGGTTCCGGCAACCGCTTCTGAGTAAAACTTACGAAGATGCTCAATGTTCCAGGAGTTGCTCACCGGAATACCATCTTCGGTCTCAAGGCTAACAGCGCCAGGCCTAGTGACTCGTTTCACCCGATAAGGGCCTTCCCACTTCAAGCGTCAACTTGTTTGAATTCTTGGCGGACTGAACGCAGCGAAGAACAAGGTCGCCTTCCTCGAGGCTTACGGCACTAACTTTGCGGCTATGGTAGCGACGCAAAGCTTGCTGATAACGAGCAGCTCGTCAATGGCTGAAGATCGGTCCTCCTCAAGGAGCAGCGCGTCATCTTGTCGCAGCTGCTCTTGCTCAAGCTCATCATAAGCGAGTACTCGAGGTGACCCGTGATCTGAGTTTCGTGGGGAGAACTGCCTCTGCTCCATAGACTAGAGCAAAAGGTGTCCGGCGATGGCTCGATTTGGCGTCGTCTGATCGACCAAAGAACCACCGCAGCTCCTCAATCCAATTTCTTCCGCACTTGTGCAGCCTGTCGAAAGTTCTGGTCTTGAGCCCGAGCAGCACTTCAGCATTTGCCCTCTCCGCTTGACTGTTGCTTCTTGGATGAGCAACAGAAGCGAAGCAGACCTTGGCGCCAAGATCTTGGACGTACTGCATGAAGGTGCGACTCGTAAATTGTGTGCCGTTGTCGGTGATGATCCTGTTAGGGATTCCAAAACGGCAAACAATCGACCTGAAGAACTTTACTGATGACTGTGCTATCACCTTCCTCACTGCTTCCACTTCCGGCCACTTTGTGAACTTGTCGATTGCAACGTACAAGTACTCAAAGCCCCCGACAGCTCGGGGGAAGGGGCCGAGGATGTCGAGCCCCCAGACCGAAAATGGCCAGGATAAAGGGATTGTCTGGAGAGCTTGAGCTGGCTGGTGTATCTGTTTGGAATGGAACTGGCACGCTTCACACTTGGTTACTTGTGCAGTTGCATCCTGGAGGGCTGTCGGCCAAAAGAAACCTTGCCGGAAAGCTTTGTCGGCAAGTGCTCTGGCGCCAATGTGGTGACCACATATGCCTCCATGTATCTCTACCAACAGCTTTTGTCCGTCTTCCCGGTGAATACACTTCAATTTCACACCGTTGAGTCTCCTTCTGTACAGTGTGCTGTCGACAAACTGGTACATACTTGACTACCGGGCTACTCTTTCCGCTTCTTCTTGCTCTTCGGGAAGTTCTCCTGTCTGAAGGAAATGGACAATCTGCTGCGCCCATGTTGGAGCTTGCGGCTCGACGAAGAAGGACTAAAGGCACATCTGCTGCTGCGGGAACATCAGCTTCCACGGCAAGAAGCTGTGGCTCAGCCGGAGCTTGACATTCCCCGGCAAGCTTGCCGGAGCAAAACTTGTCGGGAGCGTCTGCTTCAATGGAACAAACCCTGGGGCTTGCCGGAGCAGACTGCTCCTCAGCTCTGTTGGTGCCGATCTTGGGGACCTTTTTGGTGGCGGCTTCGGGAAGCTCTGCCGGAAAATAGTCACCAGAAATCAACTTCCTCTTCTTGTTGTGTCCAGTTGATGGTGTTACGGTTGGTTGAGTTAGCTTGAGCACAAAAATCCCTGGTTCCACATGCAACTTAAGTGCAGCGCACTTTGACAGGCCATCAGCAATATCATTACGAGCTCTGGAACATGTTCCATTTGTAGGCCGTCAAAGTGTTCTTCTAGCTTTCTCACTTCATCAACGTAGGCTTCCATCAATGGACTCTGATAATCTTTGTTCACTTGGCGGACGACAAGCTGCGAATCACCCCTGACAATAAGCTTCTTGATCCCAAGGTCCACTGCGATCCTGAGACCGGCAAGCAAACCTTCATACTCTGCTGTGTTGTTTGTTGCTTGCTCCTTGGGAAAGTGCATCTGGACTACGTACTTGAGGTGCTCTCCGGTGGGTGCGACAAGCAGCACGCCGGCACCGGCGCCTTGCAGCGAGAAGGCACCATCAAAGTACATCAGCCACTCTTTGCTTGCTTCCTTGACGGGAATGCTCATCTCCGGAATTTCTTCATCCGGTGTTGGCGTCCATTCTGCTATGAACTCCGCCAATGCTCTGCTTTGGATAGTTGAACTGCTTTCAAACTTGAGGCCAAAGCTTGACAGTTCCAGTGCCCACTCGACAGTCCTGCATGTCGCCTCTGGATTCTGCAGTATCCTCTTCAGCGAAAAGCGAGTGACAACTGTGATCTCATGTGCCTGAAAGTAATGGCGCAGCTTTCTCGAGGCCATGAGAAGGCCGAAAAGCAGTTTCTGCACACCAGAGTACCTTGATCTAGCCCCCTGCAGAAGGGAACTGACAAAGTAAACTGGGCGCTGCACCATCCTTTTCTGCATCTGCTCATGCGTCTGCGCAGATCCGTCCTTGTCGGGACCAGAGCTTGTCGGTGAAGTGCCTTGCTTGTCGCTGGATGTATCTGCCATGGTTGCCGGCTCATCGTCCGCCTCCCTCTCCGCTACTAAAGCAGCACAAACCACATCATTGGTATCCGCTATATATAGCAGCAACTTCTCTTGTGGCTTAGGTGCGACAAGTATTGGAGTGGAGGACAGGTACCTCTTTAAGTCCTGCAGCGCAGCCTCTGCTTCGGGAGTCCATTTCATTGGACCTGCCTTTTTCAAAATCTTGAAAAATGGCAGGGCGCGCTCAGCAGACCTAGAGATAAACCTGCTGAGAGCAGCTACGCAACCGGCAAGTCTTCGTACATCCTTGACGCGCTTTGGTGCTTCAATCTTCTCAATGGCCTTGATCTTGTCGGGATTGGCTTCAATTCCCCGCTGAGACCACGAAGAACCCGAGAAGCTTGCGGAAGGGACTCGAACACGCACTTCTCGGGGTTGAGCTTGAGGTTGATCTTGCGCAGATTTGCAAAGGTCTCATCCAAATCTTGAACTAGAGTTGCTTTGTCCTTGCTCTTGACCACTATGTCATCCATGTAGGCTTCTACATTTCTGTGCATTTGCGGCTCAAAAGCGTCATGGACTACCCTTGTAAACGTTGAACCAAAGCATTCCTCAAACCGAAGGCATCCGTATGAAACGAGATGTGGCACATGGAGTAATGAATGCGGTTTTCTCCTCATCCTCTTCTGCCATGAAGATCTGATGATATCCTGAGTATGCATCAAGAAATGAAAGCAAATCACATCCAGCCGTGGAGTTAACAATCTGGTCGATGCGCGGCAAGGGAAACGGGTCTTTGGGACAAGCTTTATTAACATCCGTGAAGTCGATACAAAGCCTCCATTTCCCGTTAGCCTTGCGCACAACTACAGGATTGGCCAACCACGTATGATGGAGCACTCCTCTGACAAGGCCTGCTGCTTCCAGTTTCTTGATTTCTTCCGCGATGAACTCTTGACGCTCCACCGCTTGCTTCCTCGACTTTCGCTTGACGGGCCACGCATGAGGACAAGCGGCAAGGCGGTGCTCAATTACTTTCACAGGAACACCGGGGATGTCGACGGTTGCCACGCAAACACGTCGGCGTTCGCCCGCAGAAAGCAACGAGCGCGCCTTCCTATTTAGGGTCGAGAGTGGCACTGATGGTGAAGGTACCACCAGTGCCGTCCTCCTTGGCGGACACCTTCTTGGTCTTTGGCGGAGCTGCCATCGTCTTCTTGCACTTGCCGGTGGAGCTCGATGGTGCGTCCTCGACGGTAGCGCATCACTCACGAGGAGGTGCGTTTGCGGAGTGGGCATCGAGCTCTTGCGGACTTGGTCTTCTTCCCGGGAGCTTCAGCGGCAAGTGTTTTGCTTTCTGTTGCAGCTGCTGCTTCCCGGTAGATCTTGTCGGTACAGATAAGAGCATCCTTCTTGTCGCCATGGACAGAGATGATGCTTATCGAGCCTGGCATCTTGAGAAAGTTGTATGCATAATGAGAGGCTGCCATGAACTTAGCGAGTGTTGGACGGCCAAGTATCCCATTGTAAGGCAATGGGAAATCAGCAACGTCGAATGTGACCCTCTCAGTCCTAAAGTTCAGCTCGCTGCCAAATGTTACCGGCAACGTGATCTTACCCTTGACTTGCTCCTTCCCGGATTGATTCCTTGGAATGTGCAGTCTCTTGAGCTCGCTGTCGTGGATCTGAAACTTCGGAGCACCGCGGAGGAGATCAGGTTAAGCCGCCCGCCGTCAACTAGCATCTTGGTGACCTTGAGGTTGCGGATAGTTGGTGAGACCAACATCGGCAAGCACCCGACGCAGCTTATGCGATCAGTGGTCCTCAATATCAAAGATGATAGGCGTGCTGGACCACTTCAGAGGCTTGCGTGACTCGATGGATGGTTCAGCTGCATTAACTTCCCGCATCCACTGCTTGAGTTGGCGGTGGGAAGTATGCAGGGAAGCACCTCTGTCAACGCAGAGGACCTCTGTAGCTTTCTGAAACTCCTGCTCGTCGGTCTCGTCGTCTTCCATATCTTCATCGTCGTCTTCGTCTTCATCCTTGTCGCGGCCACGGGGAGGCCTATCTCCTTGCCGCTGCTTGGCCTTGCCGCGGCGCCCTCCCCGGCCGGGACGCTTCTTGCTAACTCCCCCAGCACTTTCCTGGGCCTTCTCCTTGTCACGTCGCTCGTATTCAGCTCTCTGTTGCTCGACAAGCTGCTCTACCTTCTTGCAGCTCTGGAGGTCATGGCCCTTGGTGCGGTGGATCTTGCAGTACTGCTTGCCGGAGCCGTCCTGCTTGTCGGCGGCCGCCACAGGCTGGTGGTTGGTGCCAGCGGCAACCTCCTTGCCGGAGCTACCAGCCTTGGCGTTCTTGTCGCCACCTCCGTTGCCGGACTGCTCGACGACTAGCACATCTCTGCCTTTCTTTTTCCTGTTGCCCCGCCGCCGGCTCTTCTTTGCCGGGGCGGTCTCCTCACTGTCAGATCCTCCTGCTTCGGTATTTTCCCCGGGGAGTCTCCTCCCTTCCTCAGCACGTGCACACTTGTCGGCCAGGGCGTATAGCTCACTGACGTCTCTGATTTTGCACATCGCCATCTCTTCCCGCATCATGCGGTTTCGCATGTTCTGATGGAACGCGCTGATCACCGCGGCAGGGTGGACATCTGGGATGTTGTGTTGTACACGGCTGAATCTCTGAATATACTTGCGCAGAGGCTCTCCTTCCTTCTGGGCGAGCAGATGAAGGTCGCTTTCTTGGCCATGGGGCTTGTGGCCGCCTGCGAAGGCGCCGACAAACTGATGGCATAGATCTGCCCAAGAAGATATGGAGTTGTCCGGCAAGTGCATGAGCCAGGACCTGACGTTGGGCTTGAGTACCAGCGGGAAGTAGTTGGCAAGGATCTTGTCGTCTCGCCCCAGTAGCTTGCACGCGATGGTGTAGATCTTTGAGGAACTCCGACGGATGCGTCTTGCCGTCGTACTTCTCCGCACGTCTGGTTTGAAGTTTTCTTCTTTGAGCCGCTTTGGACTTGCCGCAGCTCACGAGTGAACGCAGGGCAACCTACAGCGTCTGACAAGCCGCTGGTTCCTCTGGCGCATGCATGTCAACAGAGGGCCCAATGGCTTGTCGGATTGACGCCGCGCTTCTCTTGGCGCTTCGATGCGAGTTCGGCGCCCTCTTCTTGTCGATCGTGTAGCACTTGGCGCTGATCGCGATGAGCTCGTGGGTCCGATGACGCAGTGGAGTCGCTGTCGAGGTGGATCCAGCGAGTCGGCGATCTTGGCCTTCGGGGTGGAGAGTGCATGGTGGTTGCACCCCCACCAGTCTCGTCGCCACCGGCTCGCGTTTGGCGTTCCTGCCGCGGCAGCGACGCACTCGGTTGCCGCTGGCGTCGCCGTTAAGCGGCCGATGAGACTCAGATGGTGGCCCTCCACTCGTCTACCTTGTCGGCCGTTGGAGGGTAATCGAGGAGCAGTTGAGCTCGCCAGTAGCTTCGCTGAGTAGTGGGTGGCAGTGGCGAACGGCGCGAGGAGCGGGATATGCTCGGACTTCTATCTATGTTAGAAGGAGCAGTATCCCGTCCGAGCGACCGTGCCTCGCTCGCGCCAGCATGTTGGCGTGCATGCTGGCCTTGAACGTCCCGAGATCCTCCAGCTCGATCTTGGTCCAACGAGCGTATGGCATTGTGAATGCCATGACGCTGTTGGTCCCGCGCCTCCTGAGACGGGCGCGGTACATGTACGGACGCCGAGGTCTGCGCGGCCTTGTCCTTGGACTTGGTAGCACCGTGAGCTCCCCCGTCGCCGTCCGTTCTTCCGTCGGCGTCCACCCCACCACCTGTTTGCTCCGGTGGTGGTGGGTTCGACGCGGACGGGGCTTCTGCCACCGAGGCCTTCTTCTTCGGTGGCATATTGACAAAGGTGATGAAGATCTAGCTCGCGTGGACGCCGGATCAGGTTCACACAACCTCGACGCCCCCTACCTGGCACGCCAAAGATGTCGGGGAGGCTGATCGGACCCACGAACACCTATGGGACCGGCGGACCGAGTCCCTTTCGGTTCGGAGGGGGGCGGAGATCGCACGAAGAGCGGATCGAGGCGAAGCACACGAGCAGTTTACCCAGCTTCGGAGCTCTCCGGAGAGATAACACTCCTACTGCTGCTTGTCTAATTGTATTGTGTTCTTGCTAGGGAGCGCTGAGAGCTACAGTATACTCCAGCTGCTAACGAGACCTAGCGTGAGAGTGTTCGAACCCCCCTCTACGTTGCGCATGGGCCTCCTTTTATATGCACAAAGGGGCTCCGGCCAGGTGGCGGCGTAGATGAGGGTACAAATGGAAAAATAGTAGTTGGTACACCTACTTGAGCGAGTGTGCTGTTGTACTCAACCTAACCACAGACGGCAAGGGACAAAAGCATTAAATGCCCGTCCTCGCCGCCTAAACAAGGCAACAGGGACCGTCGGGAGGCGCCACCGTTCGCCACAATGGCAAGCTTGTCGTGCCGCTTATCGCTGCTCCCGGCTGGCTGCACAGCCTCTTGACACGCAGCGCATGGAATGGTCCCATGGCGACATGTTGGTGGATGAGCTGGAGCGGAGATGAAGAGAGAGGTTGCCGCGGCAAGTGCCTTGCCGCGGCTGAATCCTTGTCGCGTCCGGAGGCTTGTCGCTCTCGAGCCTTCCCGGCAAGCTCCTCTTGCCGGGTCTTGTCTTCTGCGTGCCTTGAGTGGCCTTCCGGCAAGCTCCTCTTGCCGGGCCTTGTCTTCTTGGTTAAATACTTTGTTCTTGAATGGCTCCAAAGGAACCACGGAGGATCTTGGCGGTGACCAGGCAAGCCTTGCAGCTGGTGTCTTGAATCGCCCGATGCACGAGTTCGGGATACTAGGGTACCCCTACTCTAGTACACCGACAACGGATTGTAGCAAAATGATATGTCTATGCATATGAGTATGATGTGTGATTATGAAAAGAGGTGTTTTTTTGGCGGAACCTGTGATGGCCGGACTGGAGGGAGTTGTCAGTGGACCGGGAGTGAATCCGGACTGCCTTCTATTAGGGGGGAGCTCCTTGTATGTCCTGGCCGATTCCACGTCACCTATCTTGTTCTGCATCAAAGTTAGTTTCTAAGGCAAATACTCGGGGGTAGCCAAGCGTCCTCTTATGGCTGGTCCGAGGGCTCCTAATCGGACCCTGGTAATCCCATCCGTTATACCATTGGGTAGCGCGGACTCCTCAGTTGGTGTCCGGATAGTCGTCTGTCATATCAAAATCTTGATAGGCATGCGTAACTCGCTACTCCGGCAACTGTATGATATCCGCCCTGAGGGCAGGATTCGGCCTTGCCTATAGGTGTGATTACATCACATGGTGTTGGCCTGAGTGATTTACCACGCGGGATCCAATCAACGTGGTTTGTCCCATTAGCATAGGGTAAATTACCGCATGGTGGGAAGGTGCCGAAGATTTATTCTTTGGCGTAGTATTTGTTGGTGATCCGAAGACAACCGTTTAGAGTGATGGGCCAGAAAAGCTTGGCCTTTACCCCCGGCATCTTTTAAGAGATGTTTGTCTGTGATTTCACACCTGCGGGGGTTTTATGTTTTATGGAGCCCTTGGTTTGCTATGTCCTTAGGTACTGCAACCGAGTTGCTCTGGTTAGCGCGGTCTGGGTCGAGCGGCCGTACTTATATGCTATGGAGGGGGGGGGCTCTTGACCCGAAGCCTCCCTTCATTGTTTCTGGCACGCGGCCAGCCGTTTTGCTTTGAGGGTCCGGCATTCTCTACTAGTATGCTTTGCCGTCCTGCTAGGAGTACCATGAATTTCGCATGGTTGATCGAGTGTGTGGCTCAGACCGGATAGGTCCGAGCTCTTTTTTGTCCGTTGACCGGACTGGGATTTGCTATAATTAGCACCAAATTTCTTGACTTGACGCTTGTGACCGTTGCGCCGGGGCTTGAGGATGCTTCTTCTTGTGTCCATCGTGTTGTTTTGGACCGTAGTGGTGTGTTGATGTCGGGGCATGTGACTTGGGTTTTCCTGCTCAGGTTTGGGTGGCCGGCTGTGCCCTGTGTGCCCTCTGTCGGGGCGGTCGGGTCCGTAACTTTTGGCCAGGACCTTGGTCCATCTGTTCACCAGCAAATCTTGGTCAGCTTTAAGCTGTTGTTGCTTCCTTTGCAGGCTCTTTGCCGCGGCCATGAGCCGTCGCTCTAAGCGAGCTTGTTCCACTGGATCTTCAGGCGCGCCGAATTCGTCATTACCGAGGCTTGCCTCGTCCTCGGAGGGGGGTGTATAGTTGTCCCTTTCCAAGTAACCCACAGTGGCCAGTCCAGCCTGCTGAAAGACAAGCCGACTAGGGATGTATTCATCTTCGGCGCCATCCGGATTGTTTTCGACTTCTGGGCCGGTGTTCCTGTGGCGGGGCTCGGAGCGGCACCGACGACGCCCATACTTTGCTTTTCCCTCTGGGGGATTATCCTCCGCTGCCTCATCGCCATTGGTTTCCTTCGGAGTGTCCGCCATGTGTATATCATGGGGATAGGCGGCTATCCACCGCCCAGTGAGTGGTGGCTCCTGTGATTCTCCTGCGTCATCGTTCATACCATCGATGTCTTCGGAGTCAAAGTCAATCACGTCGGTTAAATCACCGACCGTGGCAATGAAGTGGGTGGTGGGTGGGCAAAGATTTCCTTCATCGCCTGCTTCCCACTCGGGCCGGACGTAGTTCGGCCAAAAGCCTCCTGACGAAGAGAGAGACTTTAATGAGTTCAGCATGTCGCCGAAGGGCGAGTGCTGGAAGATATCCGCAGCAGTGAACTCCGTTACAGGAGCCCAACCTGGCTCGACTGGATCGGGAGTGTGCGGACCGGAACCAACGTCCGGATACGAATCCGGGGGTCCAGATTCATAGGCCACCAGAGGGGTAAGGCCCGTGTTCGGCTCTACCGCCGATGAGCGCGCGACCGGTGGGGCGGGGTCCAACCCCCCGTCCTTGGGCAACGCAGCATGCTCCGGATCTAGGTCCGGAGATACTACGGGGGTGATACCCCGAGCTTCGTCCGATGGCAGGTCTAAGCCGTGCTCGTCGCGACTGTCCGGCGCTCCTAGCATAGGCCCAAATCCATCGAAGATCAAGTCTCCGCGGGTGTCCGCCGTGTAGTTCAGGTTTCAACCTGACACGGTGGCTGTGGGCGAATAGTCGATCTGCTCAGATGGCCAAACGAAGTTGGCAGCGAAGACGCCGAACACGAAGATCTGTCCGGGAGGAAAGTCTGCATACAGACAGCGTCGTTGGAGATGATTGAAGGAGCCATCGAGCCTGACGGCGACGACACAGAGGAACTCTCAATGAAAGCACCAATGTCGGTGTCAAAACCGGCGGATCTCGGGTAGGGGGTCCTGATCTGTGCGTCAAGGCTGATGGTAACAGGAATCAAGGGACGCAGATGTTTACCCAGGTTCGGGCCCTCTCGATGGAGGTAAAACCCTACTTCCTGCTTGATTAATATTGATGATACGGGTAGTACAAGAGTAGATCTACCACGAGATCATAGAGGCTAAACCCTAAGAGCTAGCCTATGGTGGTATGATTGTAATTGTGATCGGCCTTCTAAGGACCAACCTCTCCGGTTTATATAGGCACCGGAGAGGGCTAGGGTTTACATGGAGTCGGTTACAAGCAAGGAAATATAATATCCGGATCGCCAAGCTTGCCTTCTACGCCAAGGAAAGTCCCATCAGGACAAGGGCCGAAGTCTTGAGTCTTGTATCTTCACGCTTCAATAGTCCGGACGTTGTACACATTCCGGTTGTCCGGATACCCCCTAATCCAGGACTCCCTCAATGAACCTCATAATTATCTTTTTATTATCGGTAGGTGAGTGTTCATTACCAGATTGAGTTTCAGCATCAGAAATAGAAATATCATCATTAGCTTCAGGAGGTTTTTCTATTTCAGGTTCACTAGAGGTATGCAAAGTCCTGTCATTTTTCCTTTCATTTTTCTTTTTAGAAGGACTAGGTGCATTTTTGTTAAGTCTTTGAGAGTCTTGTTCAATTCTTTTTGGGTGCCCCTGAGGGTAAAGTGGTTCCTGAGTCATTTTACCTCCTCTAGTTGCTACACTAACAGCAAAGTCATTTATATTATTGTTCATTTCATCAAGCAAGTCCCTTTGAGATTTAGCAACTTGTTCTAGTTGAGTTTGAACCATAGAGGCATGTTTTCCTACATCTCTAACATCATTGGCAATTCTAAATAACAAGTTACCCAAGCGAGCAATCATATCAGAATTGTATTTCAATTGTTTCATAACATTTGCATTGAAATGATCTTGCTTTCTAATACAATTATCAAACTCATAAAGGCATTGACTAGGATGCATATTATAAGGATTGTCATTTTCATTGCATTTCATTAAAGAATTTACCTCAACCACCTTAGGTGGTGGTGGTGTTTCAAGCCCATGTATTTCTTCAATAGGAAGTAAATTTTTGACATCCTCAACTTTAATACCCTTTTCCTTCATAGATTTCTTTGCCTCTTGCATATCTTCGAGACTGAGATATAAGATGCCCCTCTTCTTCGGAGTAGGTTTAGGCGGTGGTTCAGGAAGAGTCCAATCATCATAATTTTTTAATATGTTATTCAATAATTCCTCAGCTTGTTCAACAGTTCGTTCCCTGAAACCACAACCAGCACAACTATCTAGGAAATCCCTAGAAGCATCGGTTAGTCCATTATAGAAGATATCAAGTATTTCATTTTTCTTAAGAGGGTGATCAGGCAAAGCATTAAGCAATCATAGAAGCCTCCCCCAAGCTTGTGGGAGACTCTCTTCTTCAATTTGCACAAAGTTAAATATTTCCTGTAAGGCAGCTTGTTTCTTATGAGGAGGAAAATATTTTTCAGAGAAGTAGTAAATCATATCCTGGGGACTACGCACACAACCAGGAGCAAGAGTATTATACCAAGTCTTAGCATCACCCTTTAATGAGAACGGAAATAATCTAAGAATATAATAGTAGCAAATTTTCTCATCATGAGCAAACAGGGTGGCTATGTCATTCAGCTTAGTAAGGTGTGCCACAACAGTTTCAGTTTCATAACCATGGAAAGGATCAGACTCAACCAATGTAATTAAGTTTGGGTCGGCAGAGAATTCATAATCTTTATCATCAACAAAGATAGGTGAAGTAGCAAACTTAGGATCACATTTCATTCAAGCATTCAAAGATTTTTCTTTCAGTTTGCATAACAATTTCTTAATTAAGATCATCCCTATCATTGCAAGCAAGAAAGTCTATAGTTGTCTCCTCATCCATAACATAACCTTCCTGTATCTTAGGCAATTCATATCTAGGAGAACTAGATCTAATGGGCGTTTCAAGATTTTTAGTCAAGTACTTCATCATTTTTAATAATTTCATCAGTTTCAGCATTCTCAAAAGCTTTAGTTCTAGCAAATTGTTCATCAAGAAATTCACCTAGTGGCACATTATCATCAAGCAGGGTACTAGCGTCATCATGAGTATCATTCATAGCAGAAGTAGCATCATCAGTGACTTGCGACATATTAGGATTAATAACATGTGGTGGTGTTGCAAGTCTACTCAAAACAGAAGGTGAATCAAGTGCAGAGTGTGATGGTAGTTCCTTACCTCCCCTCGTCCTAGAGGGAACGATCTTAGTCTTAGTATCCTTCAGATTCTTCATAGTGATAGATTGATAATAATTCCAAGTGACTCAACAAACATAGCTATGCTCCCCGGCAACGGTGCCAGAAAAAGGTCTCGATAACCGACAAGTATATGGGATCGCAACAATTTTTGAGGGTAGAGTATTCAACGCAAATTTATAGATTCGGCACAAGGGGAGCCAAAGAATATTTGCAAGTATTAGCAGTTGAGTTGTCAATTCAACCACACCTGGAGATTAATTATCTGCAGCACAGTGATCACTAGCAAAGTAGTATCATAGTTTTGATAGTAGTAGCAACAACAATAGTAATGGTAACAGTGATAGCAATGATTTTGTAGCAAGTGTAACAGTAACAATAGCAGTAGTAACTTAGCAGGAACAATATAAGAGAAAATTGTAGGCATTGGATCGGTCGATTCGTTGGATGATATTCATCATATAACAGTCATAACCTAGGATGATACGACACTACCTCCAGTTCATAAATATAGTAGGCATGTATTTCGTAAATAGTCATACGTGCTTATGGAAAGAACTTGCATGACATCTTTTGTCCCACCCTCCCGTGGCAGCGGGGTCCATATGGAAACTAAGGGATATTAAGGCCTCCTTTTAATAGAGAATCGGAACAAAGCATTAACGCATAGTGAATACATGAACTCCTCAAACTACGGTCATCACCGGAAAGTATTCCGACTACTCTCACACCGGGGTTTACGGATCAAAATACGTAATAGGTGAATATAACTTGCGAGATCGGATCTAGAACATAGATATGATGGTGATAACATAAACGGTTCAGATCTGAAATCATGGCACCCAAGCCCAAAGTGACAAGCATTAAGCATGGCAAAGTTATATCAACATCAATCTCACAACATAGTGGATATTAGGGATCAAGCCCTAACAAAACTAACTCGATTACAAGATGAATCTCATCCAACTCCTCACCGACCAGCGAGCCTATGAAGGAATTACTCACTCCCGGTGGGGAGCATCATGGAATTAGTGATGGAGAAGGGTTGGTGATGATAAAGATCGAAGATCCCCCTCTCCGGAGCCCCAAACGGGCTCCAGATCTGGCCTCCCGGTGAAGAAGAGGAGGTGGCGGTGGCGGTGGCTCCGTCTCGTGAAACGCGATAATTCTTTCTTCCTGAGTTTTTTCTGGAAAAATAGGTATTTATGGAGTTGGATTCAGGGTCTACGGGGCCACCAGGTGGGCACAACCCACATGGGCGCGCCAGAAGGGGGCGCGCCCTGGTGGGTTGTGCTCACCCAGGGGCCCTCTCCGGTGGTTCTTGGCTCCAGTAACTCTCTTTTATTATATAAAAATCCTCGCAAAGTTTCTTCCAATCCGAGAACTTCTATTTCTGCACAAAAACAACACCATGGTAGTTCGGCTGAAAACAGCGTCAGTCTGAGTTAGTGTAACATCCCAAAATTCTAAATTTTGGAATGTTATATTAAATAGATAGTTTTGATTGTTGCTTGATTGTGATGTGTGGAATTGAGTGAAATTTGAAACTTTTCTTTATGAAAGTTATATGAGAGGGAATAAAAGGACTCTCCCAAACTTTCATTTTGCATTTATGATCTCCATGAATTCAAATTCTTTTCAGATACAAAACGCTAGAGAGAAGATGACATGACTTCTTCCATTTAAATAAAATGAAAAGGGTTCTGAAAATATTTGCCGTTGGTGGTGATGGGAACCCACAACCTTGTTGTTACTTCCGCTATTTGGATTGAGGTAATAGTATTTACGTTACTTTATAGATGTGATTTACCTCTGTTATAAATCTTCGAGTACTGTGTGTGTCAGCATACCGATCCAGGGATGCACTTAAGCACAGAGACTTGACCGTCTGAGGTCGGGTCGCTACATGATGGTATCAGAGCACATGTTGACTGTAAGACATGACCCTAGTGTAACATCCCAAATTTCCTATTTGGAATGTTTTACAATTATAGCTAAGCATCTATGCATTCTGTTTGAATTTGAGTGGCATTTGAAGTTTCAGAAGTTTTGGAGTTGTTGGAAATTGAATTCAAAATTTTGGCAGTGGAAATCATTTCAAAAACTATGCCTGATAAATACTTGAGAAAAAGTATGAGAGGAGTAGACATGACACTCCAAAAATATCAGAGGAAAAACATTGCCAAAAAGTTTGAATTCAAATTTGAATTTTATTGGGAATTTTGGAAAAAACGATTTTTTATAAAGTTTGGATTTTGCCCCTGGAAAAATGTTCAAATGATAGGGAATATTCCCCTGATCATTTTGATATATATATATGTCCTATATAAAATATTTATACCCTATATATTTTACCTCTGTTTTATTTTCAAAAAAACAAAAGGAAAAAAATACCCAGGCCTTGACCGAACCAGTGACCCGGCCACTGGGCGACCCACCAGCCAGGCCCAGCCGCGCCAGCCGACCGGCCCAGCCGCGCCAGCCGACGGCCCGACCGAAACCCCCCTCGCCCGAAACCCATCTGCTACGGTCGCCCGACCGAACGCACCCCTCCCTCTCTCACCGACACCCTGGACCCACCTCTCCCTTTCCCTCGCCCGCCAACCCTGGCGCCACCAGCGTCGCCGCCGGAATCCCGAAGGATCCGGGATCTCCGTCCCCGATCGCCCCCTCGCCCAAGTCGAGGCCCCCCTATATAAACCCCACCCCCCTCGACCCGTTCCCCCGTTTTCCCCCTCGCCCGACTACAGCAAACCCACCCCCTTGCTCCGCCGCACCCGCCGGAGGTCTCCGCCGTCGTCCCCGACCACCGGAGCCGCCGCGTCGTCGTAGCCCGAGCCGCCGTCGCCGTCGACCACCGCGGTGAGTCACCGGAGATCCCGCCGCCGTTCGATCTAAACGTAGGGTCTAGATTAGATCCCGAAGGGGTACGGTTTATTTATGTTTTAGTTTAAAGACCCGGTTTTAGTTCCGGTTTATTCCGGTTTAGTTAGGTTTAGTTTAGACCGGCCGACTCGGTTTAAAACCATGTGCGCTATTTAGTTATATTACGCCGAGCGCTAGATAGGCCCATTAAGCGCCGGTTTTCGTTTTAGTTTTATTTTAGTTTTCTGTTTTAACAGAATAGTTTCAGATTTGAAAAATTCATATCTTTTAATCTACTTAATATTTTTAAGTGATTATTTTTTTGTTGGTTTGCAAATTTCTTATAGTTTTTGCAGAAAATATAATTAGCTATGTTAAAATTATTTAGAATTGCTTTATTTTAGATTTAGACAGAATAGTAAATCTGCTATAAAGTGAGTTAGGAAAATTATTTTTTAGTTGTTCTTTTTGTCACAACTTAGTTTTGACATTACCTAACCGTAGGAATTTATTTGGGAATTTTAGGATTAATAATAAAAATAGTTTTAGTAAGAATCATGTTATTCTTAATTAATTAACTAGCTACTGTTTTCCTATTGTTTTAGTTAGCAAATAAATTTATTTTTCATATGTGATAGATTATTCTAGGTTAGTTTCTGTCACTTTAGAGCATGAACTTTTATTTATAATAAATAAAACTTTTATTTTATTTTTCCTACTAGAATTTGCTTTAGGCCTAATAGGAGTTTTATAATAGATTTTAAAGTGATTTTTTTGCTCCTAGTTGTTTGATGAATCCTTTTCTGTTAGGTAGCATAAACCCATGCTTAGGTTCTGTTAAGAAAATTTTTGTTATGTAAAACTATTTTTAGTTGTTGCTTGAAGTAGGAAAACTTTGATTTGGTTTTTCTTTGAGTTTCCTTTGGGTTTTGATTCGTTTGTTTTGTGTGTTTCATATTACTATGTGTTATGTAAGCGATCATATGTTGTATGCTTATTGTGGTTATTGTTTGCCTCGGTAGAATTTCCGGAGTCTGAAGCTTGCTACCACGAGTCCCTAGCTTACGAAGATCGTCGGCCAAGGCAAGTCATTGATCATGTTTCTTTACAATACCTATGATTTTTATTGCATTAGAATTACCTCCCCACCATGCATGCGATGGGTGAAATTTTGAAGTTATGTTCTTGAGTAGTATCATGAGGTAGGATGAACCAATTCCCTTGTTACCATGACCCGGGATGAAGTAGTTTATTTTTGCTATGCTCGTAGACGGGGTTGGTTGAGTGAATTCATAAGGGAGATGTGAGAGTCTTAAAGATGATGACAACCCCATGACTTCAAGATCAAGAGACTTCAAAATTCACTACTGGGTGGAGGACGGTTGTGGGCACCCTGGAGAACCCGGTGGTTGGCGGGATGCATGGAGAAGCGCCATGACATCTTGCGGAAAGCTTCACCCAGCCACGAAGAGACGGATGGATACCCCATTGACGGAAGCTTACATGCAGCCGCAAGCCATTATGGGCTCTGGCTTGAGTCGACCCTAGGTGTGACTCTGGCCGGACGGTGCTACGAGATGTAGAAGAACGTTAGGATTGGATGGGTACCGGCGGTGATCGGAGGAACTCTTCTAAGACCCTGTTTACGTTCGTCCGTCTTCAAACACCATGAAGTGCGAAGACTTAAAAGGAGGAGCGATTCTTGCGGGTAAAGTCGCAAACCTCTGCAGAGAAAAGATCTAATCGATTAGCCGTGTCCCCGATTCACGGACAATTTGAGCCTCTGGAACTTGGAAGTATTAAAATCTCAACACTGAAATTAATAATTTAATTGAGGGTTTATGACTTAATAATTTGGGAATGAGACATTGGTTGGCGGAACCATCTCAACAACTACCAACAATTTTGTAGTAATTGCAAACAAGTCCTTATTGTAGGGAAAAACTGGCTTTTCGCAAAATGGTGAAACTTAGAGCCCCACAGCCAAATTGCATATAGTGTTAGTAATTTTATTATTGTTCTCTCTTCATGACTTGCCAGCATATTCAAAATGCTGACCTACACGGCTGCAACGTCTTATGTTGCAGAGGAGTATTCGATCAGAGTGAGGCTACTGTGGCGCTTGGCGATTGCCCTTTGGAGTCGGATGGACTCGCTATTCTTCTCGCTTCCGCAGCTTTACTTAGTTTATTTCTCATGAGTTGGCCTTGACGAATTTATTCCATTGTAACAAAGACTCATATGAGAATCGTGTAATAAATTCAGGTGTGATTGAACTTTGATTATTTCATCAATGTACTGTGAGTGCTAGCATGATCTTGGGATGGTACAGACACAGAGACTTGACCGATTTTGGGTCAGGTCGCTACAGAGATGGTATCGAGCACTGTTGACCGTGGGGACGTAACCCCTAGGATCGGAAAGCCATAGGAAGAGACTATTTATTTTATATCTTTATCATTCCGTAATTCTCCCTGTTCATTTCTCGACTTCTCTCGATTTTCAACATTCTAGATGGCCGCCGAGTTCACCCCGGTTTGCTACCGGAGTTTTGCCACCAGATGAGACGATGCCCTTCGGCGAGGAAGCTGGTCCAGATCGTGAAGAAGCTGAAGATTTCTCTGCCCTCGATCACCGGAAGCCTACCAATGCACTTCCGACGGATACCCGCTTCTGAGATCGAGGTGCACATTCCAGGAGAACCTTCGGAGGACATACAGAGCCTATTGACTTTGAGTTTACCGACTTCAACTGGATCCTCGGAAGAGACATGGCGATTTATCGTGCACTTGGACATCTCCGAGAAGAGTACAGGCGAGCTCGATCCATCGACCTCACCATGGTTTCTCGCAGAGCAAGGAATGGAGATATCATCCGTACCGTGAGGGACGACTCCATTCTCTCGTATGTCCAAGACTTGGAGTGTCTCCTCAGGAAACGGGAGATCCAGACTCGCCGTAACTCGAAGGTACATAGGAGGCTGTTGTTCCGTGAACTGGAACTGGAGGAGAAGGCACACGCGGACTTCCTTGACCATGAAGAAGAAATCAAGGATTTCATGGAGAGAGTCGACAAGCTCAAGATGGATGTTTCCGCATTAGAGGAGAAGATGGACTTGGGAGAGGACCTTTTTCCGAGTGGAGATGACGGACCTCTCGTGAGCAATGATCAGGATTATGAAGGGAGTTCCACCGAAGAAAGCCGCAAGAGGAGGCGCCGCATCAGAGGACGCCACACCGGAGGACATCGCTGCAGGAAGGGCCTTAAGGATTATTGATGAAGACATTTAGCCGACCACCATGTTATTTTATTTTCCGTCGATCAGTTAGGCCGTTATTTTCGATTAGTCGTGAGATATTTTGTAATCGAGATTAAACCATGTTTGAGTGGATGAATAAATGATTGGTGTGATTATGATTGTGCATTCATATTGGTAGTGATATCCCCTCATTAGACCATTGTTCTATTCTAATTTTCTCATCCACTCCAAAACACCAGATGCCTCCGAGACGTGACCCCGGTCTCAACTTCCCGCCGGAGCTCATCCAGCTGATCCAGCAGCAGAATGCCCTCATGCAGATGCTCATTCGTAATCGTAACAACAACAATAACAATCCACCGCCACCACCCCCTGTTGACAACTTGACTCGATTCCTAAAGGCTGAATCCGCCGGTGTTCTCTAGCAACCTTGAGCCGATTGTGGCCGATGATTGGCTCATAAGGTCGGAAGAGAGTTAGTCAATGTTGGATGCGATCTGAGAGAAGGTGCGCTTTTCCGCACATCAACTTGATGGACCTGCAGCTTCTTGGTGGGAGAACTACACCGCCACTTATCCCATCGGCACCATCACGTGGGATCAGTTCAGCGAGCCTTCCGCACCGCTCATGTTTCAGCTGGAGCCATGAGTCTCAAGAAGCGTGAGTTCCGCAACTTACGCCAGGGAACCGTCTTGTGGGGCGATGCGTGGATGAGTTCAGCAAGTTAGCCCGCTATGCCGGATGATGTGGCCACAGATGCCGCATAAGCAGGAAAAGTTTCTCGAGGGACTCAATGACGAGCTGGGTATGCAGCTAATGGTGGCTACCTTCACCAACTACCGTGAGCTGGTAGACAAGGCCACCATACTTGAAGGCAAGCAGCAGCAGATTGATAGCCGCATAGCGGAAGTACAGCCGGGAAGTACAACTCTGGAGCTCGTGAAGCTCGTTATGCCCCATACTCAGGAGGGCATACCCATCACAACCATGGAGGACATAACCATGGAGGAAATGGGAACAACCGCAACCAGGACAACAAGTCAGGCAATGGAAATGGCAATGGAAACGGTAATGGTAACCAGCATCGTCCTGCCCCAGCTCAGAAGGATCTGAGTCACATCACCTGTTTCAAGTGCCAGAAAACAGGGCACTATGCCACCGACTGTCCGGAGGCCAAGCAGAGGAATGGAAATGGCAATGGAAGCTCAGCGAAGAAGCCCAACCCTTTCCCTCGTGCACAGGTGAACCACATTGACGTGGAGGGCGTCTATGATCAGCCGGAACAACGTGGTTGTTAAGTTTTTATTGAATTCACGTTCAGTATTGGTACTCTTTGATTACGGTGCAACGCATTCATTCATATCAAGGGTAGTTGTGGAAAAGTACGGGTTGCCCACTAAAACCCTTAGAAGCCCCCTTCGCGTCGATTCGCAGGAGGAGAAATGATGGCGAGTTTAGGGCTGTCATGCAACCCTTAACATCGGAAACCATAAGTTTCCCGCAGACCTCATAGTGTTGGAAACCCGGACCTTGGATGTAATCCTAGGCATGGATTGGTTGACGAAGTTTGAAGGAAACATAGATTTGTGCCCTTAAGTCAATTCTGCTCACCACTCCGGAGCGTAAGAGGATCAAGTATGTATCCGGGCGTATCCCGATGAACAATCGGTGAATTCCCTCACGGGAGTTGTTCGGGAGGAAGTGCCGATGGTGCAAGATTTTCTCGATGTGTTTAGGAGGAATTACCGAGAATGCCATCAGACGGAGACATTGAATTTCTGATTGAGTTATTGCGGCACAGCCCCAATATCCAAGAGACCCTATCGGATGCCCCGAGCGAATTGGAAGAGATCAAAAGCAAATTAATGAGCTATTGGAGAAGGGATATATTCGGCCAAGCTCATCACCTTGGGGAGCCCCAGTTCTTTTGGTAGAGAAGAAGGATGGAAGCCTGAGAATGGTTGTGGATTATCGTTCGTTGAACGATGTGACCATCAAAAACAAGTACCCTCTGCCGATGATTAATGATCTATTTGATCAGCTAGTCGGAGCCAAGGTATTCTCCAAGATCGATCTTCGATTAGGGTATCATCAGTTGAAGATCCGGGAAAAGGATATACCCAAAACAGCATTCACCACGTGTATGGTTTATATGAGTATACCGTCATGTCATTTGGATTGACTAATGCCCCTGCATACTTCATGAATTTGATGAACAAAGGTATTTATGGAATATCTGGACAAATTTGTCGTGGTGTTCATCGATGATATACTGATTTTCTCCAAGAGCGAGGAAGAGCATAAGGAACATTTGCGTCTAGTTACGGAGAAACTCCGAGAACATCGATTGTATGCCAAGTTCAGCAAATGTGAATTTTGGCTGAAGGAAGTCGGATTCCTCGGACATGTTATTTCAGGAGAGGGAATAGCAGTTGACCCCGCCAAGGTTGTATCAGTCACCGATTGGCAGTCACCCACCTCGGTCAAGGAGATCCGCAGTTTTCTCGGACTCGCAGGATATTATCGGAGGTTTATTGAGAACTTCTCGAAGATTGCCAAGCCCATGACTGAGTTGTTGAAGAAGGGCGCCAAATGCGTTTGGACCGAGGATTGTGAAGCCGGTTTCGAGGAATTGAAGAAAGCGTTTGGTTACAGCCCGATCTTGATTTTGCGGACATACACAAGGATTACGGTATATTGTGGCGCTTCTCGTCGAGGACTCGGAGGAGTACTCATGCAGGAAGGAAAAGTTGTAGCTTATACCTCCGGACAGCTATGACCTCACGAGATGAATTACGCCACACATGATTTGGAGTTAGCAGTAGTAGTGCATGCACTCAAGACTGGAGACATTTCCTTATCGGAAATAGTTGTGATGTTTACACAGATCATAAGAGCTTGAAGTACATTTTCACGCAGAAGAGTTGAACCTCGGCGGAGGAGATGGCTAGAGTTAATCAAGGACTATGACATGAGATTGCATTACCACCCAGGAAAGGCTAATGTTGTAGCAGATGCTTTGAGCCGTAGGAGTTATGTGAATACTCTTATAGCGGGAGGATTACCCCAGGAGTTAGCCGATGGCCTCAGAGAGCTCCGACTGGAGATAGTTCCGAGAGGATATGTTGCAGCTCTGGAAGTTCAGTCCACCTTGACCGAAAGAATTCGTGAAGCCCAGAAGTCGGACAAGGAAATTGATGAGATAAAGAAAAGGATGAATGAAGGAAAAGCTAAAGGGTTTCGTAAGGATGAATACGGAGCTATATGGTACGAGGATCGTATTTATGTACCCAATGATCCCGAACTCGAAAGCTAATTCTTGGGAGGCTCATGATTCACCGTACTCGATTCACCCGGTAACACCAAGATGTATCTGGATTTGAAGGAAAGTTTACGGTGGGCGGTATGAAGAAGGATATTGCCGAGTGCGTAGCGGTATGCTGACGTTTGTCAACGAGTAAAAGCGAACATCGAAGCCAGCGGGGTTACTTCAACCTTTGCCGATTCGAGTGGAAATGGGAAAAACTTGAATGGATTTTATCACAGGATTACCCGGGACCCGTTCAGGTTATGATTCCATCTGGGTAGTGGTTGATCGATTGACCAAGGTAGCTCATTTCATTCCCGTGAAGACTACCTATACCAGCGCTAAGTTAGCCAAGATATACATGACCAGGATCGTATATGCGCATGGAGTTCCGAGGAGTATCGTGTCGATAGAGGAACACAATTTACCTCAAAGTTTTGGAATCGGTTGCATGAAACTTTGGAGTGCGAGGCTGGAATTGATCTGACTTTTCATCCGCAGCAGATGGACAGACCGAGAGAGTCAACCAGATTACGGAGGACATGTTGAGAGCTTGTGCGCTAGACTATGGATCTAGCTGGGATGATAATTTGCCATCGCGGAGTTCTCGTACAATAATGATTATCGAGACCCGATGCGAAGATGGCCCCTTTCGAAGCTCTATACGGAAGGAGATGCAGGACACCATTGCTTTGTGGGATGGTGTTGGAGATCGAAAACTTTTCGGTCCCGATCTTATCGAGATTCGAAGAGAAAGTCAAGCTGATTCGAGATAGGCTCAAGGTGGCTCGATCGAGGCGAACAGTTATGCCGACCGACGATGCGCAAGGAAGTAACATACTGGCGGGAGACCGGGCATATCTTCGTGTGTCCCCACTTCGTGGAATCAAGAGGTTCGGTGTCAAAGGAAAGTTAGCACCCCGATTCATTGGACCCTACAAAATCCTCGAACGTCGTGGAGAAGTTGCTTACAAATTGGAATTGCCGGAAGGATTGTCCGGAGTTCATGATGTCTTCCATGTTTCTCAGCTGAAGAAGTGCCATGCCGACATGGCCGATATTCCGTTGAGAGACACGGTGCCCCTAGAGGCCATACAGCTCGACAGTGATCTGACTTATGAGGAAAAACCCGTCCGAATTCTCGAGACTGCGAACAGAGTCACCCGCAGAAAGATCATCAAGTTTTGCAAGGTCTTTGTGGAGTCATCACTCCGAAGAGGAAGCCACACAGGGGCCAAGAAGACCTCCTTGAGACCACCCGCACCTATTTGCTAGCCAACCCGAATCTCGAGGGCGAGATTCATCTTAAGGTGGGTAGGTTTGTAACATCCCAAATTTCCTATTTGGAATGTTTTACAATTATAGCTAAGCATCTATGCATTCTGTTTTAATTTGAGTGGCATTTGAAGTTTCAGAAGTTTTGGAGTTGTTGGAAATTGAATTCAAAATTTTGGCAGTGGAAATCATTTCAAAAAACAATGCCTGATAAATATATGAGAAAATCTATGAGAGGAGTAGACATGACACTCCAAAAATATCGGAGGAAAAACATTGCCAAAAGTTTGAATTCAAATTTGAATTTTATTTGGGAATTTTGGAAAAAGCGATTTTTATAAAGTTTGGATTTTGCCCTGGAAAAATGTTCAAATGATAGGGAATATTCCCCTGATCATTTTGATATATATATGTCCTATATAAAATATTTATATTCTATATATTTTACCTCTGTTTTTATTTTCAAAAAAAAACAAAAAGGAAAAAAATACCCAGGCGCCAGCCAGGCCGACTGGCCCAGCCAGCACCTGGGCGACCCACCAGCCAGGCCCAGCCGCGCCCGGCAGCCAGCCAGAAACCCCCTCGCCGAATCCCATCCGCTCTGATCGGCCCAGGCACGCGCCCTCCCTCTCTCACCGACACCCCGGACCCACCTCTCCCTTTCCCCTCGCCCACGCCAACCCGCAGCGCCACCGCGTCGCCGCCGCCGGAATCCCGAAGGATCCGGGATCTCCTTCCCCGATCGCCCCCTCGCCCAAGTCGAGGCCCCCCTATATAAACCCCACCCCCTCGACCCGTTCCCCCGTTTTCCCCCTCGCCCGACTCCACCAAACCTACCCCCTTGCTCCGCCGCACCCGCCGGAGGTCTCCACCGTCGTCCCCGACCACCGGAGCCGCCGCGTCGTCGTCGCCCGAGCCGCCGTCGCCGTCGACCACCGCGGTGAGTCACCGGAGATCCCGCCGCCGTTCGATCTAAACGTAGGGTCTAGATTAGATCCCGAAGGGGTACGGTTTATTTAGGTTTTAGTTTAAAGATCCGGTTTTAGTTCCGGTTTATTCCGGTTTAGTTAGGTTTAGTTTAGACCGGCCGACTCGGTTTAAAACCATGTGCGCTATTTAGTTATATTACTCCGAGCGCTAGATAGGCCCATTAAGCGTCGGTTTTCGTTTTAGTTTTATTTTAGTTTTCTGTTTTAACAGAATAGTTTCAGATTTGAAAAATTCATATCTTTTAATCTACTTAATATTTTTAAGTGATTATTTTTTTGTTGATTTGCAAATTTCTTATAGTTTCTGTAGAAAATATAATTAGCTATGTTAAAATTATTTAGAATTGCTTTATTTTAGATTTAGACAGAATAGTAAATCTGCTATAAAGTGAGTTAGGAAAATTATTTTTTAGTTATTCTTTTTGTCACAACTTTGTTTTGACATTACCTAACCGTAGGAATTTATTTGGGCATTTTAGGATTAATAATAAAAATAGTTTTAATCAGAATCATGTTATTCTTAATTAATTAACTAGCTACTGTTTTCCTATTGTTTTAGTTAGCAAATAAATTTATTTTTCATATGTGATAGATTATTCTAGGTTAGTTTCTGTCACTTTAGAGCATGAACTTTTATTTATAATAAATAAAACTTTTATTTTATTTTTCCTACTAGAATTTGCTTTAGGCCTAATAGGAGTTTTATAATAGATTTTAAAGTGATTCTTTTTTCTCCTAGTTGCTTGATGAATCCTTTTCTGTTAGGTAGCATAAACCCATGCTTAGGTTCTGTTAAGGAAATTTTTGTTATGTAAAACTATTTTTAGTTGTTGCTTGAAGTAGGAAAACTTTGATTTGGTTTTTCTTTGAGTTTCCTTTGGGTTTTGATTCGTTTGTTTTGTGTGTTTCATATTACTATGCTGTTATGTAAGTGATCATATGTTGTATGCTTATTGTGGTTATTGTTTGCCTCGGTAGAATTTCCGAGTGCTAAGCTTGCTACCACGAGTCCCTAGCTTACGAAGATCGTCAGTAAGGCAAGTCATTGATCATGTTTCTTTACAATACCTATGATTTTTATTGCATTAGAATTACCTCCCCACCATGCATGCAGTAGGTGAAATTTTGAAGTTATGTTCTTGAGTAGTATCATGAGGTAGGATGAACCAATTCCCTTGTTACCATGACCGGAATGAAGTAGTTTATTTTTGCTATGCTCGTAGACGGGGTTGGTTGAGTGAATTCATAAGGGAGATGTGAGAGTCTTAAAGATGTTGACAACCCCATGACTTCAAGATCAAGAGACTTCAAAATTCACTACTGGGTGGAGGACGGTTGACGGGCACCCTGGAAAACCCAGTGGTTGGCCGGGATGCATGGAGAAGCGCCATGACATCTTGCGGAAAGCTTCACCCAGCCACGAAGAGACGGATGTATACCCAATCGACCGGAAGCTTACACATGCAGCCGCAAGCCATTATGGGCTCGGCTTGGTCGACCCTAGGTGTGACTCTGGCGGGACGGTGCTCTGAGATGTAGAAGAACGGTAGGATTGGATGGGTACCGGCGTTGGTCGAGGAACTCTTGGAAGACCCTGTTTCGTTAAATCCGTCTTCAAACACCATGAAGTGTGAAGACTTAAAAGGAGGGAACGATTCTTGCGGGTAAAGTGCGCAAACCTCTGTAGAGAAAAGATCTAATCGATTAGCCGTGTCCCCGGTTACGAACAATTTGAGCCTCTGGAACTTGGAAGTATTCGGAAATCTCAACACTGAAATTAATAATTTAATTGAGGGTTTATGACTTAATAATTTGGGAATGAGACATTGGTTGGCGGAACCATCTCAACAACTACCAATAATTTTGTAGTAATTGCAAACAAGTCCTTATTGTAGGGAAAAGCGGCTTTTCGCAAAATGGTGAAACTTAGAGCCCCATGACCAAATTGCATATAGTGTTAGTAATTTTATTATTGTTCTCTCTTCATGACTTGCCAAAGGCATATTCAAAATGCTGACCTACACGGCTGCAACGTCTTATGTTGCGTAGGAGTATTCCGATCAGAGTGAGGCTACGATCCGCGCTTGGCGATTGCCCTTTGGAGTCGGATGGACTCGCTATTTTTCTACGCTTCCGCAGCTTTACTTAGTTTATTTCTCATGAGTTGGCCTTCGGCCGAATTTATTCCATTGTAATAAAGACTCGATATGAGAATTGTGTAATAAATTCAGGTGTGATTGAACTTTGATTATTTCATCAATGTACTGTGAGTGCCAGCATGATCTTGGGATGGTACAGACACAGAGACTTGACCGATTTTGGGTCAGGTCGCTACACCTAGAAACTGGCAAGCCCATAGGAAAGATTTTCTCTAAAATTTTATTTTCAAAAAGATCTTTTCCTCTCTTCTTTTCTGAGCTTATTCAAATATCCCCTTTTAGTGAGACTATACCCTCTTTCCCCTTTTGACCACGAAGATTCGACTGATGAGAGCACTCCAAGAAGTACAAGATATCGGACAACTAAGACCACTTCGGAATGAAGAGTATTTTACCGTGCATTATAATAATGGAAACTACAACAGTTGAAGACCCCGAAGACTAGGATAATTTGAAGGTTCTGCAGAATTTCCAGATTGGTATGACCAAGGAAGGTTACCCTTATGGAACTTGACAGACTATTGGAGCTGTCAACACCCGAGATCAAGGCGTGTTAGAGAAAGACCGGAACATGGAGCGTTAAACCTCAAAGTTTTGTCAAGAAAACCCTAAGGCAGGAGAGATCAATTATGGAATGAAAGCTCATGGCAGTAACATGGGCATAGACACGGCTAACCATGATATTATCGCCCGCTTATGCTATTGTCACCGTGCTGAGTTAAGCATGCATTTCTTCGGAAGGATTGGATGGAAGAAGGCTGATGGAGCATCTATCAGCAAAGGATGCACTTTTAACTTTAGTTGGTGTATCACCAGGATCTGGAGTATTACATCAAGAATTTTAAGATGGACCTGCAGGAAGCCGTATTTGACAAGGAAGCATTTCATGAAGAACTCAAGACCTAGAAGCTGAAAGTAGCCAAGCTGGAGGAGCAAAACCTCAAGATACCGGGGATTCGTCAGGAACTGAAGGATAGTAGGACCATGGTTCATGCCAAGGATGTTGAAACCCAGAAGTTTGGAACGCAACTGCAGGATATTAAAGGACGTCAAGAGAGACTTCCCGTCAACAGAGATGATCTGGCAAAAGAACTTGAGAAGGACAGGCACGATTGGAAGAAACCCATCGGAGACATGAACAAGACGTGAAGAGTTTGACGACTTTGGAGATTTATTGAACTTTAGAAGACCAAACCCCTGTTATATACCCATGTTAGATGCGATGATTGTGAGCTGTCATTCATTTGATGTTTTTCTGACAGCCACAAAGCAAAATCTGTCTTTTTAAAACTGTTGTTTGTATTGCGTGTATCCCTCCCTATTTCTCTTATCCCACCCCAAAACCCATGGACCCAATAGAGGACGAATAGAGATTGAGCTTATATTTTTTGGACCAATAAGTCAACTGGACACAGACCAATGGATTCAGAACATGGAAGGTCATATGGTGAATAACACTATGGCCGGAAAGGATATGGCCCAACATGCTCTTCAGTGCTGTCAAAGAGGTGTTGTTACTTGGTGGAAGATGAACCAAACCATCAAAGGATGGCAAGGGGTAACCACTTGGAAAGAATTTAAGTTGACTGTGCTAAAATTCTCGGCCCGTGTCTCCAAATTTGAAGCTTTATGGAAATGATATGAGGAAACCCTGTCCATGCAAGCTTTGTGGAGAAATAGGACACAACCATAAAGAACACAAGGATGAATGCCCTAATTGTGAAGGAAGTCACCCAGCTGAAGAATGCCCAACTAGGCAGACTACTTGTTTCTTGTGTGAAGGGACTACCCCCTACCCGGCTCAATGTCACATTTACCCTGTAGTATAACGAACCATCCAGGAGAAGAAAGAAGCAATGAAAAGAGCCCTCATGGAAATTTTAGAAGAAACTGTGATGAAGTAAGGGGTGGAGGACACACCCAAAGAAGACCCAATTAACCTTGCACCAAGTCATGCTATTCATGTGGAGAAGAAGGACACATCTCCAAAAAAATCGTAATGGGGATCTAGTAGAATTCCCGACAAAGGAAGTAGAGTATGACCCATGAAATAAAAGCCCTGATTCGAATGGCAAAGTCCAGAAAGAGAAATAGAATGTATCCCCAAAACAACCCAATTTCTACAAAGAAGGACCTAAGTCATATAAAATGTTTCAAGTGCAAAGATTCAGGGCACTACTTCAGCGGTTGCCCAAAAAGGAAGCCGAGGACCCAAGGAGGCTATGTAATCATAAGGAAACCCCGAGACTCGTCAGAAGTAATATGTTTTTGTTGTAATGAAGCAGGGCACTTTGCCAGAGATTGTCCCAGGGAGAAGGGAGACTTGTGATAAATAGTTGAGTGTGTGAGAATTATAGTAGTAGTTGTGGGAACATTTCTTTTATATTGAGGTGTTGAGTTGAGGCCTATAATCGAAATACAGGAGATTGTAGTAATTTGAGAATCAAAAAAGTTAGCATCGTAAGTACTGATTTGGATGTTATGAAGAAAGATTTTGACCATTTTCGAGGATACGAGAAATATGGTCTATGGATGAATTTGTGCATGTCAAGGGTGGTAGTACCCTGTGATGACACTTGACCCCTGGAAAGGATAATGATATTCCACGGAGTGGACTTCAGACAAAATAAGTATGAGTTTTGTCTCGATATGTGGGATACCCCAAGAATATGAAGGGATGAAGTACTATCGGATATAAAGGAGGCAGAATGTTGGCAATATGGAGCAATTGTAATTCCATGATGAGTCTGAGTAATCACGTCTTAGTTTGGTGCCAATAGAAGGAAGGAAGACAATACAATTGGATGGGTTTAAGAATGCTAGGAAGCTGGATGTTGGAATAATGATCAGTTGCCCCCGATGATGATTTCAAGGTTTGCAAACGATGAGATAGGCCATAACCCATAGGCCCCGGGACCTGCCAAGAAGCAAGCACATTCTTGCTGAAGGAAAAAACCTGGAAGAAGTTATGCCTTTATCGACAGATGATCTAAAAGGAGTAACGCAAAACCTGAGAGTTGTGAAGAAACGATAGATGTTTGTTTGGCTTGCAGAATACATGGATTCTTCCGAACTTAGTTCATCGACAAGAGAGATTCTGCAATGCTTGTGAGGATGACCGAGTGTTAGAATACAAGATTCGCTAAACCATATACAAGGTAATGATTTGGGTGCGGGATGGATTGATCACCATACCAACTTACTCTTATTGTTGGCCTTGCTATATGGGACGGTAAATCTGAGTGACTTACCTATAGTAGAGAGAATGTGATCAAAACCTTGTATGAACCTTAGAATGGTATAGCAATTTTCCCTTGTACAAGGCAGTTGTTGCCAATCGTAGGTCATACGGTGAGAATGAAGCCCTGACCCATTTTCTGCAGGAGAAACCATAAATTGATGACCACCATGAGATATCGATAGTTGTTTAGTATTGGTGCCAGACCCGTCAGCTAAGAAGACCCAGTCACAGAATAACCTTATCAAGATGAAAGGACAGAAGAATTGTGGTAAAGATTATGCCACTACCGGAAGAGCCAGAGAAGGAATTTTCCCGAGGATTTGAGAAGACCGACACTGTCAGCAATAAGGATGGAGTATATAAGTTTTGATGGAACCATAAGCATGTTTCTAAGGGTGGTAGCACCCCAGACCCCCTGTGATGATCGATGGATTTTGAGAAGACCCCCAAACCTAACCTATTTCTTGCTAGCCTCTCCGAATCTCGAGGACGAGATTCATTTTAAGGGTGGTAGGTTTGTAACATCCCAAAATTCTAAATTTTGGAATGTTATATTAAATAGATAGTTTTGATTGTTGCTTGATTGTGATGTGTGGAATTGAGTAAAATTTGAAACTTTTCTTTATGAAAGTTATATGAGAGGGAATAAAAGGACTCTCCCAAACTTCCATTTTGCATTTATGATCTCCATGAATTCAAATTCTTTTCAGATACAAAACCCTAGAGAGAAGATGACATGACTTCTTCCATTTAAATAAAATGAAAAGGGTTCTGAAAATATTTGAATTTCATTTGGAAATATTTCAAATTCTGAAACTTCACGCAACTCAATGATTTTCATGAGAGAAGATAAAACAACTTCTTCAAAACATATGAAATATGAGTTGGAAGTTTAAAAGGATCAAATTTAAAGTCCTTTCAGAAATTACTTTGCAATTTGGAGTTATTTGGGTTTTATTCAAATTATTTTCCTCCAAAAATAAAATATATGTAAAATAGGGTAAAATGATTCCCTACTTCATAAAATTGGAGAGAAATAAATTTGAATTAATTTTGGCATGTTTAAAATGATTTTTATGGGGTTTTATTATAGCAGTAGCACTCTTTGCTTTATTTGAACTTTTGCGGATTTTATTTGACGCTAGAAAAATGTTCATGTTGTAGAAAATATTTTTCTGAAATTTTGATATATTATATGCCTATATAATATTCTTATTTATTTTGTTTTTATTATTTTTGTTTGTCTGGAAAAATGTTAAAAAAAGTTATTAAAAAAAACTCTTCTCGGACCGACTGGGCCGAAGCCCAGCCAGCCCAGCACCACGCCGCCTCGCCCGTCGTCCCAGACCAGGACTTCCCCGAAGTCCGACGCCGACATGGCACCGTCGCCCCTCACCCAAGTCGGCCGCCGCCCCTTTATAAGCATCCCATCCCCCTCTCTCTGCTCGCGTCGTTGACCCTCCCGCATCTCGCCGAGCCGCCGCCGCCGGATCTGGCTTTCGCCGCGATCCGCCGCGCCAACTAACTTCGCCGCCGCCGCTGTTCGCTAAGCGCCGTCGCCGCCGCTTCGCCTGCGCCGTGCCACCCTTGCCCGCGCCACCGCCCTTTGTTACTTGAGGCGGCCGGAGCCCCGCGCCGCCTCGCCGGAGCTCGCCGATCCGTCGCTGCCGTAGGAAACTGGCGCCGCCGGTTCTCGGCGGAAAACCCCCGAACCGGTAATAGAACCGCCCCGGTCCGGATTTGTTTTTTTGGGTTTCTTCGGTTTTGTTTTTAAAGCTGATTTTCTTTTTAGTTAGGTTAATTAGTGGACATTCGCTAGTTTAGGTTCTGTAGCGAACGAATTCATTAGATTAGGTTCTGTAACGAACGTTCTTTCGGTAGAATTTTTCCTTTTTTTTAATTTTGGTCAGGGACCTATCCGTGAGTATTTTATTTACAGATTAGTCCCTAATCTTCAAACCTACGCTACTTTTTACCCGTTTGTCCAAATCTAATGAAACCAACGCCCACTTGTTTGTTATGATCTCCTCTACCCAGATAACCAAATTAAACATGTTTTTGAAAGTTTAAAATTTGGTTTCAAACAGATATGAATTCAAACTCCTTTTGATTGTAACTCGAGTTTCATAACTCCGATTTAGTTAATTCTTTTTGCTAATAGAAGCTCTTGACCTGATCTTTTTGATAAGGCAAAATTCACATAATTTTGGTACTGTTAGAAAAAAATCTGTTGCAAGAGTTATTTGCCTGTTTTCGAAGTTTTCCGAGATCTTTTCTTTGATTCTTTTGCATGATTGCTTATGTGTGGTTACTATTGCTTGCTTACGATAGATTGAACGGAGTGTGACGAATAGTAACATCAGGAGTTATGAGTGTGAATCATCTTCATCAATAGTACAAGGCAAGTTCACACTTTGATCATATCCCTTTCATACCCAGTTTTTATGCATTAGTTTCACCCTCAAACATTGCATGGTTAGGAATTGATATCATGTGGGTATTGGGAAGTAGTTGATGAGGTAGGAACCTATTGTCCTGCATTCAAACCTTGGGAGTTACTACTACGTTATGCTTACACTGCTATGCTATGCTCGTAGACATGGATTGGTTTGAGAGAATTCATGAAAAATGTGAGAAATTATTGTTAACTAAGGTTTAACTTAAGGTGGCTACTTTAATACACATCTGGGTGGATTGGTTGGGGCACCACAGGGATATACCGATGGACTTGCCGGACACCGGGGATATACGGTGTTGTCCTAGGAGATCCCGGGAACCCCTGTGATCATCCTATGGTTCGCCACCCAGGCTCAAAGGGATCATAAGATTATTCATGCTAGAAACTTCCGTGTGCAGCCACAAGCTATTATGGGCTCTAGCATAGTTGAGTATGTTGCATGACCTCTTCCATTGGCAGGCTAGCAGATGTAGGGGATGTAGGTTGGTACTGTCTACCCAGGGTTAGAGTTAATGTTTCTGAAAGACTGTGTCCCGATCATCCGTTTCTCAAACATCATGAAGTGCGAGAAATCCAACGGAGGAGATCGAGTCTTGTGGGGAAAAGTGCGCAAACTCTGCAGAGTGTACAAACTAATCATGGTTAGCCGTGTCCCGGGTTACCGACATCTTGAGTATCTGGTCCTTGAATTATCATGTTGATCTCATCACTCTATATAATTAATTTGTTGGGTTGTTAACTTTTAATTGGGATTGAGATGGGGATTTACCTTCTCAATGTTTTCAACAAACTTTGTAGTTAAATAAAATATATTCCTTTGTTGTAGGAAAAAATTGGCTTTTCGCAAAACATTATAACCATAGAGCCTCCACCAGCCATATATGCATGTAGTGATAGTTATTATTCATCATTATCCTATGGTGTGAATTTGCCAGTACATTCAATGTACTGACCCTTTGTGGCTGCAACGTCTCATGTTGCAGGATTCTTACGACGAGTAAGTGATATATTAGGGTTACGATTTCTACACTCAACTTTGTCGTAGGTGTTGATGGGAATCCACAACCTTGTTGTTACTTCTGCTATTTGGATTGAGGTAATAGTATTTACGTTACTTTATACATGTGATTTACCTCTGTTATAAATCCTCAAGTACTGTGTGTGTCAGCATACCGATCCAGGGATGACACTTAAGCACAGAGACTTGACCGTCTGAGGTCGGGTCACTACAGTTAGTTTCGTTCAAATCATGCAAATTAGAGTCCAAAACAAGAGGAGAAGTGTTAGGAGAAGTAGATACGACGGAGACGTATCAATGGATTTGAGAGCACTTGATATATTTCTTGCATATGAATACCCGTGGTGACAATGGGGTATTGTATTGATTCACTTGAAATATGTTTTGGCACTCAACTCATGGATTCCCGAGGTGACATTGGGGTAATCTATGCATAGGGGTTGATGCATGTTCCCGTCCTTTGTTTCTCTGGTAGAAATCTTGGGGCACTCTTCGAGGTTCTTTGTGTTGGATTGAGTATTATGAATTTTAATTTGCTTTCGTATAATTTTAGTACGAACTCTTGATAGATCGATTGGAAAGAATAACTTGAATGTTTTAGTACGAACTCTTGATAGATCGATCGGAAAGAACAACTTGGTGTTATTTTAGTATGAACTCTTGGATAGATCGATCAGAAAGAATAGCTACAAGAAATTTCTTCTTATGTTCTCCGCTAGATAGGAACTTTGGAGTGATTCTTTATCGCACTTTGAGGGATGGTTATATGATCCAATTAGATTAGCATTGTTGAGAGATTGCACTAGCGAAGGTACGGACCCTAGGCCTCATTTTCAAGCATTGCAATACCATTTGTGCTCATTTTTGTTACTTGCTACCTTGCTGTTTTTTATTGTTCCTATTACAAAAATCAATATCTACTATCATGACTACACTTGTATCACCAACTTTTCGCCGAACTAGTGCGCCCATACAAGTTACCATTGTATTTGGTGTGTTGGGGACACAAGAGACTTTTTATTATTTGGTTGTAGGTTGTTTGAGAGAGACCATCTTCATACTACGCCCCCACGGATCGATAAACCTTAGGTCATCCACTTGAGGGAAAATTGCTACCGTCCTACAAAACTCTGCGCTTGGAGGCCCAACACAAGTCTACAAGAACAAGATGTGTAGTAGACATCAAGATCTTTTCTGGCGCCGTTGCCGGGGAGGTGAGTGCTTGAAGGTATATCTTTAGATCTTGCAATTGAATCTTTTAGTTTCTTATTTTATCACTAGTTTGCTTTATAAAAGAAAACTAAAAAAATGGAATTGAGGTGGTCTCATATTGTTCATCTTTATCATGTCTTTCTTGAAAATGATGGGAAGGAAAATTGTGCTCAATTGATGGAAGAATAATTCAATAAAATGATTGGTATAAATGATGAGCATGATTGCAATATTGTTAGTACGAATTCTTTGAATATCCATGATGCTAATGATATGCAAAGGCATAAGCTTGGGGATGCTATATTTGATGAAGATGATATTTTTAGTCCCCCAAGTTTTGATGAGAAAAAATATTATGATGAAAACATGCCTCTTATTTATTATGATTATATTGATGAAAGTGGATTTGGAGAGGTCATGACTTCATTTAATGACGATTCCACTGTGTTGGAAGAGGTTTCCATTGATTATGACAACAAAGTTCCTATCTATGTTGATTATGGTGATGACATGTATGCTACAAAGAATAATGATAACCATGAAACTCGTCATCATGATTTTAATTTTCAATCACATGATAATTATTTTGTTGAATTGCTCCCACTACTATGAATGAGAAGAAATTTGCTTATGTGGAGAGTAATAAATTTCTATGGGTCGGTGTACAAAAGTGGGGGCCCTTTTTGTACCCCTTTACTTGTGCACGGGCAGTCAGAGCCGCGCCCGCGGACACACTAAGTAGGGCAGAGGAGGGAAGCCAAAGGCACAAGACGGGCAAAGCGACACCAAGAACAGAGACACAAAGAGCAAGAGGGCGAGGTGGACCCCCCGGCAAGACCCTTGCCGGGGCGGCCTCCGCAGCCCCGGCAAGAACCTTGCCAGGGCAACTTGCCCAACACCAGCATGGCGCGCCACCCTCGAGCCCAAGGGTTCCAAACACCGTCAACCACATTGGAACCAAGGATCGGGAGGCACCTCCATGGTGGCATGCAGATCTTTGTCAAGATCATAAACACACAAGATCACATGAGGACCAGAAGACGACGGTCCTCGGCAAGATCCTTGCCGAGGAAATCCACGAGACCCCCGGCAAGATCCTTGCCGGGGACAACCACGATGCCACGGCAAGACCACCTGCCGGGGCCCGGGCAAGACCCTTGCCGAGGACACCTGCGGGGCCGCAGCCAGGCCCGCGTCTGCCAAGACTCCATCGCCATTCCCATATAGCTTCCAGCCCAACCAGCTGGGCAGGCACCTGCGTGGCGACGTGCGGCTTCGAGGCCAACTCAGGGAACACCTACGTGGTGGCATGAAGATCTTCGTGAAGACCCTACCACCACGCCATCTCAGCAGCCAGCCAGCCTACATGGCACTGCATGCCTCGTTGGCCTGGACGCGTGTCGGGGCAACATGGAGCGGCGACGAACGGGCCGGGCCTCGTTGCCGTTCCCCAATAAAGCAACGGGACACCTAAGAAGTGCATTTAATGCGCCTTGTCCCGTTATGACAGGCGATAAGCTTGTACACTGTATACCTTCCACCTCCTGTGTGCCACTGTGGCGACCTCTTCTGACTATAAAAGGAGGCCCGAGGCGTACAGGAGGATGATTCAGATCTTTTGGACTACGCACACATTGTAGCTAGCTCGAGAGCTCAAGAACACTCAAATATACACCAGAGCAAGACTAGGGTTTTACGCATCGTCGTGGCCCGAACCTGGGTAAATGACCTTTGTGCTAGCCCCTAGACCCGCTCTTTGCACAACCCCGCGCCCGCCAACCGTACAAGGGATCCCACTAATTCCATAGGTGGCGTTTCCACCGACATCTTTGGCGCGCCAGGTAGGGGGTGCGCAGTTGTGAAAATCTGGTGTAGCAGTTAGTTTAGTTGTTCTTCATCGCCATGGCTCCCAAGAAGAAGACGATCACGACGATTGGTTCATCGGGAGCCGAGCGGCCCGTACCAGTGCGGGCGAGTGGCGGGGCGGTCGCGGACGGGAGCCGAGGTGCGGCCCATGAACACCCACATCGCTCTGGCAGTCAAAGCCTAGCGAGCGGCGTCGTTCGTGCGCGAGATGACGGGCCGCACGCCGTCAAATCCAAAGACGGACCCGGGCCCCCCGCGGGCGGCGCGGGGCCCTCCAGGGGTGGCGTCGTGCCACCCACGGGCAGCGCGGAGACTTCCAAGACGCCTACACCGGCACCCACAACGCGCTCTTCCCAGGTTGTGCGCGACGAGCAGCGTCACCACGCTGGTGACCCTGGGCGCCGCCGTGGGAAGAGTCATGTGCATCATTCGCGGGACGTAGAAGGCCAGCATGCATGCTGAGACGCTGGCGAAAATGGCGCATAGCCTCCAGGCCGTGATAGAGCTCCTTCTAACGTGGTTAGAAGTCGGAGCGCGTCACGGTCCATGCAGCTTTTGCCGCCACCCACGGCATCAGAAGCTTTGGCACGTGCGCAGTTGCTCCTTGACTTTCCCCCTGCTGCGGAAAAGCTTGACCGAGTGGAGAGCCACCATCCGGAGCCTCGTCGGCGTCGCCTGTTGGGGATCGTTGCAGAAATTAAAATTTTCTACGCATCACCAAGATCAATCTATGGAGTCATCTAGCAACAAGTGAGAGAGGAGTGCATCTACATACCCTTGTAGATCGCGAGCGGAAGCGTTCAAGAGAACGGGGTTGATGGAGTCGTACTCGTCGTGATCCAAATCACCGATGACCAAGCACCGAACGGACGGCACCTCCGCGTTCAACACATGTACGGTTGGGGAAGACGTCTCCTCCTTCTTGATCCAAAGACGGGGAAGGAGAGGTTGATGAAGATCCAGACGACGGCAGGCGTGGTGGTGGAAGCGTGAGGATCTCGGCAGGGCTTCGCCAAGCTCAGCGAGAGGTAGAGGTGTTACGGGGGGAGAGGGAGGCGCCAGGGGCTTGGGTGCGCAGCCCTCCCCCCCTCTATACATAGGGGTCACAGAGGGGCCTTTGGCCCCTAGAGATCCAATCTCAAGGGGGGCGGCGGCCAAGGGGGGGGGGGACTTGCCCCCCAAGTCAGGTGGGGCGCCCCCCACCCCCAGGGTTTCCAACCCTAGGCGCAGGGGGAGGCCCATGGGGGGTGCACCAGCCCACCAAGGGCTGGTTCCCTTCTGGGGCTCTCCGAGATAGGTGGCCCTACCCGGTGGACCCCCGGGACCCTTCCGGTGGTCCCGGTACAATACCGGTGACCCCCGAAACTTTCCCGGTGGCCGAAACTGGACTTCCTATATACAAATCTTTACCTCCGGACCATTTCGGAACTCCTCGTGACGTCCGGGATCTCATCCGGGACTCCGAACAACTTTCGGGTTACCGCATACTAATATCTCTACAACCCTAGCGTCACCGAACCTTAAGAGTGTAGACCCTACGGGTTTGGGAGACATGCATACATGACCTAGACGACTCTCTGGTCAACAACCAACAGCGGGATCTGGATACCCATGTTGGCTCCCACATGCTCCTCGATGATCTCATCGGATGAACCACGATGTCGAGGATTCAATCAATCCCGTATACAATTCCCTTTGTCAATCGGTGCGTTACTTGCCCGAGATTCGATCGTCGGTATCCCAATACCTCGTTCAATCTCGTTACCGGTCAAGTCACTTTACTCGTACCGTAATGCATGATCCCGTGACCAACCACTTGGTCACATTGAGCTCATTATGATGATGCATTACCGAGTGGGCCCAGAGATACCTCTTCGTCATATGGAGTGACAAATCCCAGTCTCGATCCGTACAACCCAATGACACTTTCGGAGATACCGTAGTGTACCTTTATAGCCACCCGATTCGTTGTGACGTTTGGTACACCCATAGCACTCCTACGGTATCCGGGAGTTGCACGATCTCATGGTCTAAGGAAATGATACTTGACATTAGAAAAGCTCTAGCAGACGAACTACATGATCTTTGTGCTATGCTTAGGATTGGGTCTTGTCCATCACATCATTCTCCCAATGATGTGACCCCCTTATCAATGACATCCAATGTCCATGGTCAGGAAACCGTAACCATCCATTGATCAACGAGCTAGTCAACTAGAGGCTCACTAGGGACATGTTGTTGTCTATGTATTCACACATGTATTACGGTTTCCGGATAACACAATTATAGCATGAACAATAGACAATTATCATGAACAAGGAAATATAATAATCATTTTATTATTGCCTCTAGGGCATATTCCCAATAGTCTCCCACTTGCACTAGAGTCAATAATCTAGTTCACATCACTATGCGATTGTAATGAATCCAACACCCATTGGGTTTGATCATATCTCGCTTGTGAGAGAGGTTATTAGTCAACGGGTCTAAATCTTTCAGATCCGTGTGTGCTTTACAAATCTCTATGTCATCTCCTATATGCAGCTATCACGCGCCATTTGCAACTATTCCAAATAACAACTCTACTATACGAATCCGGTTTACTACTCATAGTCATCCAGATTAGTGTCAAAGTTTGCATCGGCATAACCCTTTACAATGAACTCTTTTACCACCTCCATAATTGAGAAAATTCCTTAGTCAACTAGTTACTACGGATAACCTTGACCGTTGTCCTGTGATCCATTCCTGGATCACACTTGTACCCCTTGACTGAATCATGGCAAGGCACATTTCAAGTGCGGTACACAACATAGCATACTATGGAGCATACGTCTAAGCATAGGGGACGACCTTCGTCCTTTCTCTCTATTCTGCCGTGGTCAGGTCTTGAGTCTTAATCAATACTCACACCTTATAACACAGCCAAGAACTCCTTCTTTGCCGATCTATTTTGAACTCCTTCAAAATCTTGTCATGGTATGTGTTCGTTTGAAAGTACTATTAAGCGATTTTGATCTATCCTTATAGATCTTGATGCTCAATGTTCAAGTAGCTTAATCTAGGTTTTTCCATTGAAAAACATTTTTCAAATAACCCTATATGCTTTCCAGAAACTCTACATCATTTCTGATCAACAATATGTCAACAACATATACTCATCAGAAATTCTATAGTGCTCCCACTCACTTCTTTGGAAATACAAGTTTCTCATAAACTTTGTATAAACCCAAAATCTTTGATCATCTCATCAAAGTGTATATTCCAACTCCGAGATGCTTACTCCAGTCCGTAGAAGGATTGCTGGAGCTTTGCATTCTTGTTAGCATCTTTTAGGATTGACAAACCTTCTGGTTGTATCACATACAACCTTTCCTCAAGAAAACTGTCGAGGAAATAATGTTTTGACATCCTATCCGCAAGATTTCATAAATAATGCGATAGCGCTAATATAATTCCAACAGACTCTTAGCATCGCTACGAGTGAGAAAGTCTCATCGTAGTCAACTCCTTGAACTTGTCGGAAATATCTTAGCGACAAGCCGAGCTTTCTTAATGGTGACACATACCATCATTGTCTGTCTTCCCTCTTAGAATCCATTTGTACCCAACAGCCTTACAACCATCAAGTAGTTCTTCCAAAGTCTATACTTTGTTTTCATACATGGATCCTCTCTCGGATTTTATGGCCTCGAGCCATTCGTCGGAATCCGGGCCCACCATCGCTTCTCCATAGCTCGTAGGTTCATTGTTGTCTAGCAACATGACTTCCAAGACAGGATTACGTACCACTCTGAAGTAGTATGCATCCTTGTCGACCTACGAGGTTTGGTAGTGACTTGATCTGAAGTTTCATGATCACTATCATAAGCTTCCACTTCAATTGGTGTAGGTGCCACAGGAACAACTTCATGTGCCCTACTACACACTAGTTGAAGTGACGGTTCAATAACCTCATCAAGTCTCCACCATACTCCCACTCAATTCTTTCGAGAGAAACTTTTCCTCGAGAAAGGACCCGTTTCTAGAAACAGTCACTTTTGCTTCCGGATCTGAAATAGGAGGTATACCCAACTGTTTTGGGTGTCCTATGAAGATGCATTTATCCGTTTTGGGTTCGAGCTTATCAGCTGAAACCTTTTTTCACATAAGCGTCGCATCCCCAAACTTTTAATAAGCAGACGACTTAGGTTTCTCTAAACCATAGTTCATACGGTGTCGTCTCAGCGGAATTGCGTGGTGCCCTATTTAAAGTGAATGCGGTTGTCTCTAATGCCTAACCCATAAGCGATAGTGGTAATTCAATAAGAGACATCATGGTATGCACCATATCCAATATGGTGCAGCTATGATGTTCGGACACACCATCACACTATAGTGTTCCAGGCGGTATTAGTAGTGAAACAATTTCCACAAGGTCTTAATTGTGTGCCAAACACGTAACCTAGATATTCATCTCTATGATCATATCATAGACATTTTATCCTCTTGTCACGATGATCTTCAGCTTCACTCTGAAATTACTTGAACCTTTCAATAATTCATACTTGTGTTTCATCAAGTAAATATACTTAGAATCTACTCAAATCATATGTGAAGTAAGAGCATAACGATATCCACTGCGTGCCTCAGCACTCATTGGACTGCACACATCAAAATGTATTACTTCCAACAAGTTGCTTTCTTGTTCCATCTTACTAAAAATGAGGCCTTCCGGTCATCTTGCCCATGTGGTATGGTTTGCATGTCTCAAGTGATTCAAAATCAAGTGAGTCCAAATGATCCATCTGTATGGAGTTTCTTCATGCATATCTACCAATAGACATGGTTTGCATGTCTCAATCTTTTCAAAACGCAGTGAGTCCAAAGATCCATCAACATGGAGCTTCTTCATGCGTTTATACCAATATGACTCAAATGGCGATTGCCACAAGTATGTGGTACTATCATTTACTATCTTATATCTTTTGGCATGAACATGTGTATCACTACGATCGAGATTCAATAAACCATTCATTTTAGGTGCAAGACCATTGAAGGTATTATTCAAATAAGCAGAGTAACCATTATTCTCCTTAAATGAATAACCGTATTGTGATAAACATAATCCAATCATGTCTATGCTCAACGCAAACACCAAATAACAATTATTTAGGTTTAACACCAATCTCGATGGTAGAGGGAGCATGCGGTGCTTGATCACATCAACCTTGGAAACACTTCCAACATATATCGTCATCTCACCTTTAGCTAGTCTCCGTTTATTCCATAGCTTTTTATTTCGAGTTACTAACACTTAGCAACCAAACCGGTATATAATACCCTGGTGCTACTAGGAGTACTAGTAGAGTACACATTAATATAATGTATATCCAATATACTTACATCGACCTTGCCAGCCTTCTCATCTACCAAGTATCTAGGGTGGTTACCTTGATGCGTCTGCCCCTCATTCTGAAGCACTAAGTCTCGGGTTTTGGGTTCAACATTGGGTTTCTTCACTGGAGCAGCAACTGATTTGCCGTTTCATGAAGTATCCCTTCTTGCCCTTGCCCTTCTTGAAACTAGTGGTTTTACTAACCATCAACTATTGATGCTCCTACTCGATTTCTACTTTCGTGGTGTCAAACATCGCTAATTGATCAAGGATGATCATGTCTATCCCTGATATGTTATAGTTCATCATGAAGCTCTAATAGCTTGGTGGCAGTGACTATGGAGAACCATCACTATCTCATCTGGAAGATTAACTCCCACTCGATTCAAGTGATTGTAGTACTCGGACAATCTGAGCACATGCTCAACGATTGAGCTTTTCTCCATTAGTTTGCGGGCTTAAGAAACTTGTCGAGGTCTCATACCTCTTGGCGTGGGCACTAACACGAAATCCCAATTTCAGTCATTGGAACATCTCATATGTTCCGCGACATTTCAAAAATGCCTTTGACGCCTCAATTCTAAACCGTTTAACATTACGCACTGAACTATCACGTAGTCATCAAAACGTGTATGTCAGATGTTCACAACATCCACAAACGTTCGAGGTTCAGCACATCGAGCAGTGCATTAAGGACATAAGCCTTCTGCGTCATGGTGGCGTCGGCGGCAGTTGGACCGGCCAAGGTTGATGCAGCAGTACAGCTCTGAAGATGGGTTCATGGCAGGTGGCTGCGGCGGCCTCGTACCCGGCAGGGGTCCTAGTTGAGAAGCACGCCGGACTGGTGGGTGCCCATACCCGGAAGGCGTCCTGGGTGGGACCTCAAGTCTTTAGATGGTTAGGTTTGGCTGCGTGGTCTGTTTGGTATGAGGCCCAGACTTTCAGCGCCCCTACATCAATTGGATAGGGATAGCGACAATTGTTGCTTAGTTTGGTGGCTTTAGACTTATTGTTGTATGACTCTGTACAGTTTTGTGTCAATAATAAATAAAGTGGTCGTATGCATCGTCTAGATGCACGAGGAGGCACAATTAAATCCTCCTTTTCTAAAAAAATAAGACTTCTGCGCGTATGAGGACAATCCTCAGTTTACGGACCTAGTCCGCATAATTGCTACTATCAACTTTCAACTAAATTTTCTCTAGGAACATATCTAAAACAGTAGAACTAAAGCGTAAGCTACGACATAATTTGCAAAGACATTTTGACTATGTTCATGATAATTAAGTTCATCTAATCAAATTATTTAATGAACTCCCACTCAAATAGACATCCCTCTAGTCATCTAAGTGATAAATGATCCGAGTCAACTAGGCCGTGTCCGATCATCACGTGAGACGGACTAGTCATCATCGGTGAACATCTTCATGTTGATCGTATCTTCTATACGACTCATGCTCGACCTTTCGGTCTTCCGTGTTCCGAGTCCATGTCTGTACATGCTAGGCTCGTCAAGTCAACCTAAGTGTATTGCGTGTGTAAATCTGGCTTACACCCGTTGTATTCGAACGTTAGAATCTATCACACCCGATCATCACGTGGTGCTTCAAAACAATGAACCTTCGCAACGGTGCACAGTTAGGGGGAACACTTTCTTGAAATTATTGCGAGGGGTCATCTTATTTAAGCTACCATCGTTCTAAGCAAATAAGATGTAAAACATGATAAACATCACATGCAATCAAATAGTGACATGATATGGCCAATATCATTTTGCTCCTTTTGATCTCCATCTTCGGGGCGCCACGATCATCATTATCACCGGCATGACACCATGATCTCCATCATCGTGTCTTCATGAAGTTGTCTCGCCAACTATTACTTCTACCACTATGGCTAACGGTTTAGCAATAAAGTAAAGTAATTACATGGCGTTACTCATGACACGCAGGTCATACAATAAATTAAGACAACTCCTATGGCTCCACCGATTGTCATACTCATCGACATGCAAGTCGTGATTCCTATTACAAGAACATGATCAATCTCATACATCACATATATCATTCATCACATTCTTTTGGCCATATCACATCACACGACATATGCTGCAAAAACAAGTTAGACGTCCTCTAATTGTTGTTGCAAGTTTTTTACGTGGCCGTTATAGGTTTCTAGCAAGAACGTTTCTTTCCTACGCCAAAACCACAACGTGATATGCCAATTACTATTTAGCCTTCATAAGGACCCTTTTCATCGAATCTGATCCGACTAAAGTGGGAGAGATAGACACCCGCTAGCCACCTTATGCAACTAGTGCATGTCAGTCGGTGGAACCTGTCTCACGTAAGTGTACGTGTAAGGTCGGTCCGGGCCGCTTCATCCCACGATGCCGCCGAATCAAGATAAGACTAGTAACGCAAGTAAATTGACAAAATTGACGCCCACAACAACTTGTGTTCTACTCGTGCATAGAAACTACGCATAGACCTAGCTCATGATGCCACTTTTGGGGATCGTAGCAGAAATTAAAAAATTTTACGCATCACCAAGATCAATCTATGGAGTCATCTAGCAACAAGTGAGAGAGGAGTGCATCTACATACCCTTGTAGATCGCAAGCGGAAGCGTTCAAGAGAATGGGGTTGATGGAGTCGTACTCGTCGTGATCCAAATCACCGATGACCAAGCGCCGAACGGACGGCACCTCCGCATTCAACACCGCGTGCAGTTGGGAAGGCGTCTCCTCCTTCTTGATCCAGCAAGGGGAAGGAGAGGTTGATGGAGATCCAGCGACTGACGGCGTGGTGGTGGAAGCAGCGAGGATCTCGGCGGGGCTTCGCCAAGCTCAGCGAGAGGAGAGGTGTTCTGAGGGAGAGAGGAGGCGCCGGTGTCGTGGTTCTAAGTGTGTGATAATGTAGGGGGTAGGAATGGAGAGGCAAGATCCTAGCTATGGAGTAGTTGTATCGCCACGAGTTTTACGAGTTCAGGCCCTTCTCGAAGGAAGTAATAGCCCTACATCTTGGAGCCCGAGGCGGTCATTTGGATTATGCGTGTATGAATTACAGGGTGCGAACCCTTGACCTTTGAGGAGGGTGGCTTATATAGAGTTCGCGAGACCCTCCGCCTCGATTATGCAGGGTTTCAGGTACATTAAGGTCGGGCGTTACCAGTAATGCCGCAAATAAAGTGCTATGATGACCATAAAAGCTACTTAATGACCGACTGTTAGCGTGCGGAGTGACTTTAGATCTCCTGGCTGTCGAGTGGTTGGCTTCATGGTCGAGTGTCTTCGAGTCTGTCGAGTGGAACACTTCTGAGTCGATTGAAAGGTGATTCTTCTAGAGATGTCCTTGGGGAGGGTATCTTGGACAGGTCCATGACCCTACCCTAGGTACATAGCTTCATCATTAGCCCTCGAATGGATCGAGGTTTTAGTGGGGAAGGAGTTGAACACACTTCCGACCCATTTTTCGTGCTATGAGTATACCTTGCTCTGGATCAATGAACCTAGGTGACGATACCAACTTCTTTTTCAGTCGCCTTGATCCATTCTTTGTATCCGTCGAGTGAGTTTCTTTACTTGAAGAGCTCCGAGTGACAGAGCGGAGGAGATATCCCGTCTGACAAGTTGTTCTGCAGCTCGTGGATTTCGCGGGATTCAAATTTCGGGAAGCGCGTGGGGCGGAGGAGGCCGCAGTAATCGGATGGGATAAGGCAGGGACGCCTCGATCTCCGTGCCACCTTTTTTCGCCACGTATCACGCGCGCGATTGTTGCGGGATTTGACAGGATCGCCCGGGCCTACAAGTCAGTCACTTGGAAGTAACCTCATATAAGGCGCCGGACCGGAGTTTTTGAACAGTGCGTTCTCATTTCCACCTCTCTTCCTCGGACTTATCCGCCGCTCGCCTTTGTCCCAGTGCCGCTGCTCCGTGCGCATCTCGCCGGCGACGATGGGGAAAGAGAAGACGGTGGCCCTCGAGCGAAGCGAAAAGCGGCAATGGCGAAGGAGAAGACGACCGGTCGGGCGGATCTTCATCGAGGGCGGCTGCCGCAGGCTGGATCGAAGCGGCTGGATCCGCTCGAAGATTCGTCAAGAAGACCTCGACGACCTGGCCAGTGGAGGATTGATCCCCCATGGATCGGCGCGGCTTCCGAGGAAGGAGTCCGAGCCGCAGCCTCAGGAGGGTGAGTGTGTTCTCTTGTCCACCCATGTCGACCGTGGGTTTTCCTTGCCTCCTCACGCTTTCTTTCGGGGATTTTTGAATTTCTTTGGGGCACAACTCCACCACTTCACACCCAACACAATCGTGTATCTCGCTGCTTTCGTGTCTTTGTGCGAGAATTTCTTGGGTTGTCGGCCTCATTGGGGTCTTTTCAAGCACATTTTCACATGTCGCTCCCAGACGGTGAAAAAGGCCAATCCAAGTGACGAGAGAACACAAGTGATTCAGATGTGCGGGGGTCTTGGGGTTCAGATGAGAGGGAAAAGTTCTTTTCCGGCCATGATCCTGCCCGACTCGGTCCATGGATGGCAGTCGACCTGGTTTTACTTCAAAGACCAGCCGACGCCAGGGCAGTCGACCGGACTCCCTCCTTTTTCCATGGACCGAGTGAGGAAGCCTTCCTCTTTGAAGGTGATTCCTAAAGAGAAGGCGCAGGTTAAGGTACTGGTCGAACGTGTTGTCCAGCTTATCCGTGATGGGGTGACTGGTATGGATCTCTTGGAGGTCTTCTTTCGGCGACGCATCCAGCCACTTCAAGCTCGAGACCATCCGATGTGGATGTATTCGGGCACTGAGGACACCACTCGGATCCACCCGGAGGAGGTCGAGGACGCCACGCTGGAGGGGTGGTGGCGAGCATCACTGGGAACAAGGACAACCCTAGGGGAGCCAGGAGAATTCCTCCACTCGACCAGTCCCACGTCTGGGACAAGGTTCAACACCGAGTTTCGTAATTTTAACCATGCAGCTATTTATGCTTCGTCGATTGACTTTTATTCTGCTTGTTTTCTGCCGAGCTCTTATCAAAATGAACTCAATGCCCAACGGGAGCAAGAGCAAGACCGGAAGGGGAGGCGGCGGCGGCGGCGATGGCGTGGCATTACGGCGGAGGAGAGAGAGGAAAGTGACGACTCAAGTGACGAAGAAGAAGTCGAGTCGCCTCCTCGCAGGGAGAGGCGATACAAGCTCGACCAAGACCGACCGAGCACCCATGAAAAAGCGATTGCTCAGACTGGCCCGTCTTCAAAGCGCCCTCGGACGTCCTCACCGGCTCCGACTGAAAAAGCGTCAAAGCAGCCCAAAGTTGTAGTGCAAAGGCCTCGGAAGGCGTTTCCGAAGATTAAGATTGACATCCCCGTCGCTTCTGCGTGAGTGTCTCCCTTTGTATTTACTCGATGCTCTGTGCTATTTATTTTTTCCTTGATTTGACCAGATGAACTTTGGAACTAGCAGCGCTGCTACTTCCGGGACTTCAGCTTACAGGGATGAGGATGAGGCAATGGAGGATGCAGTCACCTCCAATCTAGGAAATGCGATTTACGTAGCTCTGTCTTTATTTGGTCGACTCAACTGTAATATATACCACTTGGTGATGTAATTTTGGCGACTGATATTTGAACAGCTCCCAACATTATTGACCTCCCCGACGATGACGATGAAGAGCCCGAGAGGCCTTTAACGAGGAAAAACAGGAAAACTCTTGCAGACAAGGTGCCACAACGACACCGATAGCTGAACCAGTCGTTCAGGACGCTGGTGATGCCAATCGGGCTTCTATTACCTTTGTCGTACCACTGTCGAGTGCTCTGCCTTCTTCATCGACTGCTCAAGCTCCTGCCGATCCACCTTCAGTTTTTGCCACCCATCACGTCCCAAAGGACGAAGTGAATGCTGCCAAGGAAGCCATACATGGCGGGTATTATGACGGAGAAGATGAAGATGGTGCGGGATGTCGATAAGGCCGCCTATGATGCCATTTCGGCTCTCCAAAGCAATGTTCAGGTTAGCGACACGTTGGACTGATTTTCTTGGCTTGCTATGTTAGGATATGGTACCAAAACTCTCTTTCCAAGGATATTTGCATCCGCACCCACCGGGTGCTTCGACTTGTCACCGAGCAAATCCATACTTGAGCTGAATTTTTGTTATTGAAGTTTTGGACTAGTGGGGCACGCTGGGTGCACCCACTTGGTGTAGTCCCCGAGGCTACGGTGGATTGCAGGCGATCATTGTAGTCTTGACATTTAATTCCTTCACTCGGTGCCTTTCTGGCCATGTCGAGTGTAAAGCTGAACCAGTGGGGCATCGCCGAGTGCACCCAGGTGTAATCCCTGAGACTACGGTGGATCGCAGCAATCGGTCGTAGTCTGGACATTTTAATTCCTTCACTCGATGCCTTTCTGGCCATGTCGAGTGTAAACCGAACCAGTGGGGGCACGCCGAGTGCACCCACCAGGTGTAATCCCGAGACTACGGTGGATGAGGCGATCATTGTAGTCTTAGTATTTATTGTCTTTGTCGTTTTCTCAGTAAAATAACCCATCCTCTCGATTGCAGAAATCTTGTGACCTTGGAGCTTGCTTTGCCGACTTGGAAAAGCAGCAAATTCAACTCAACCTTGACACAGAGTTGGCCAAGTCGAGCTGCGAAGGCCAAAGATGACGCCAATTGTAAGGAAGATTTGTCGACTGTTTTGTCTTAGACCCGGATTTCATTCTGCTCTTTCTGAACTGAGCGTTATTTCTTTTCAAAAAAACTGGACCAGGCTCTGGTAAAGAAGGATCACGATCTGGCTGCTGCACAAAAGAAGGCCGACAACCAAACTGCTCTAGCTGAACAGAAGCTGGCTTCAGTCGACAAACTGGAGGAGGAGAACGCGAAGATGAAATCTGCTCTGGACGAAGCCAACAAGGAGGTAACCCGCTTGAAGAAGGACAAGGTTAACCTGAACGAAAAGATGGATGGCATTGCTCGCTGGAGGGATGATCTGGAAAGCTATCTGAGGAGCCTCGCCAAGAAATTATTCATCAAGCTTGAAGGTACATATCCCATTCCGACTGGTTCATCTTTGTCGACTCGGCATACGAATATTGACTCATCCTTGGACTGTGCATGCAGAGTTTTGCCGAGACTTCGAGGAGGAGACTGGGCGAATCGAACCAAATTTGGACCCTATCAATTCTCCCATGAAGGACGAAACTGCTATGAACCTGCTCTGACTGGAATCCCACATCGACGGCATTGTTAACTACTTGGCTCGACTGAAAGTCACCACATTGCGGATCGACACAGCACTTTGGCCAGGGGCAACACTCCAGAACGACCTCGAGTCTCTGATGACTCGACTTAATGAGATCCCTCGTCGAGTGCAGGAGAGGAAGAAGTCTTACGCTTTCGGTCGGTCTTGATGTGGCTTTGTCTTTGGTTCGTGTCCACTTTGTAAAGAGGCGCGAGAAGATAAGTCGGCAGCAATCAAGGTCGCCAACACCAAGAAGCACGATTTCCGATCCTTTATGGAGACTTTCATTGCTGCTGCCACTCGGATCGCCGATGGTGTCGACCTGGACGAGTTCGTCGAGCCTGCCAATCCTCCTCCTGCGGAGTGAACAAACTTTTATGCCTCACCTTAAATTTGCCTCGGAATGCCGAGTGGATTTTGTAACCGCTAAACTCCTTCGGGCTGAGAGCCCGAATATTTTGATCTGCGCTTTGGAACCTTTAAGATTTATTTGAACTTGTTTTACTTCTGAATATGCTTGCATTTGCCTTCGAGTGGACTTTGCTCTTCACTCGGAATAGTCTTTGTGTTTGAGATGCAGCTCTGAGGTGGAAGATACAGTCGACCTGCGCCTCAATGCCCTTTGAGGAAGGGATGGAGTACATATTGCGATCGACTGCGCCTCGTCAGTCCTTGCGGATCAGGATGGAGCGCACGTTGTATTTGTAGCTCCGAAGGAGAAGGTAGCAGTTGACCTGCACCTCGTCGTCCTTGCGGATCGGGATGGAGCACACGTTGTACTTGTGGCGCAGCTCCGAAGGGGAAGGTAGGATTGCATCTAAGCCTCTGAGTGAGAGGATTGCTCTTCACTCGGTAGGATTTCTCAAACTTAGGCGAGTGCTTGGACTGCAGCTAAGCCTCCGAGTGAGAGGATTGCTCCTCACTCGGTAGGATTTCTCAAACTTAGGCGAGTACTTGGACTGCAGCTAAGCCCCCGAGTGAGAGGATTTCTCTTCACTCGGTAGGATTTTTTAAACTTAGGCGAGTACTTGGACTGCAGCCAAGCCTCCGAGTGGAAGGCTGGCTCACCACTCGGTAGGATTTTTTAAACTTAGGTGAGTACTTGGACTGCAACTAAGCCCCCGAGTGAGAGGATTGCTCTTCACTCGGTAGGATTTCTCAAACCTAGGTGAGTACTTGGACTGCAGCTAAGCCCACGAGTGAGAGGATTGGCTCACCACTTGGTAGGATTTTTTAAACTTAGGCACGTACTGGACTGCAGCTAAGCCCCCGAGTGAGAGGATTGGCTCACCACTTGGTAGGATTTTTTAAACTTAGGCGAGTACTGGACTGCAGCTAAGCCCCCGAGTGGGAGGCTGGCTCACCACTTGGTAGGATTTTTTTAACTTAGGCGAGTACTTGGACTGCAGCTAAGCCTCGAGTGGGAGGCTGGCTCACCACTCGGTAGGATTTTTTAAACTTAGGCGAGTACTGGACTGCAGCTAAGCCCCCAAGTGGGAGGCTAGCTCACCACTCGGTAGGATTTTCAAGTACTTAGGCGAAACAGATTCGCAGCTAAGCCTCCGAGTGAGAGGCTTGCTCGTCACTCGGTAGGAACTTTTTTTACAAACTTAGGCGAAACGGATTCGCAGCTAAGCTACCCACTGGGGGGTTTCTTACGTAAACAAAAGCAACAACAATCACTGGAAAATTATAACACTCTTGTCTTTGATAAATAAATTATAGAGGTATTTCTTATTACATCTCATCCGAGTGAGTACTTAAGTAAAAAAGGGGCGGAGCAGCTCCGCATTCCAAGCACGTGGCTCATCAATCTAGCGATCGATATTGTAAAGATGGTACGCTCCATTGTGGAGAACTCTGGTGACGATGAAGGGGCCTTCCCAAGTGGGAGCGAGCTTGTGTGGTTTCATTGATCTACTCGGAGGACCAAGTCTCCTTCTTGGAAGGCTCGACTCTTCACACTTCTGGCATGGAATCGACGCAAGTCTTGCTGATAAATAGTCGATTGGATCAGGGCCATCTCTCTTTCCTCTTCTAGGAGGTCGACTGCGTCCTGCCGGGCTTGTTCTGCTTCATCTTCTGAGTAGAGCTCGACTCGGGGTGCATTGTGAAGCAAGTCACTCGGCAGAACTGCTTCAGCTCCATAGACCAGAAAGAATGGAGTTCATCCATTTGACAGATTAGGGGTGGTCCTCAATCCCCAAAGAACTGATGGAAGTTCGTCGACCCATGCGCCTGCTGCGTGCTTGAGATCGCGCATCAGTCGGGGTTTCAGTCCTTTGAGAATTAGACAGTTTGCTCGTTCCGCTTGTCCATTCGACTGGGGGTGAGCGACTGAAGCGTAGTCGATTCGTGTGCCTTGAGAGGCGCAAAAGGCTCTGAACTTGTCGGAATCGAAGTTTGACCCATTATCAGTGATGATGCTACGCGGAACTCCATATCTGAATATCAACTCTCTGATGAAACTGATAGCAGCGCAAGCATCGAGATTCTTGATAGGCTTAGCTTCAATCCATTTAGTAAACTTGTCGACTGCCACTAGCACGTGAGTGGAGCCGCTCCTGCCAGTTCTCAGTGGTCCAATCATATCCAATCCCCAAACAGCGAAGGGCCAGATGAGTGGAATAGTCTTCAAGGCTGACGCGGGTTTGTGTGACATATTGGAGTAGAACTGACATCCTTCACATTTGTCGACTATCTCTTTCGCCATTTCATTTGCTCTTGGCCAGTAAAATCCCGCTCGGTATGCTTTAGCCACAATGGTCCGAGAGGACGCATGATGACCATAGGTCCCTGAGTGGATATCATCAAGAATTATTTGACCTTCCTCTGGCGTTATACACTTCTCGACCGACTCGATCGCGCTTTCCTCAGATAACTGTCCCTTTATCACAGTAAAGGCCTTGGATGAACGGACGATCTGTCGAGCCTCTTCTTCATTCTCTGGGAATTCTTTCCTTAGGATGTACGCGATGTATGGCACCGTCCAGTCAGGAGTGATGACCAAGACTTCCATGATCAAGTCGACCACCGCTGGAACCTCAACTTCAGTCGGATATGTGGCACTTTTTGGTTGCGGAGCTTCTTCGGTGAAAGGATCCTCTTGAACTGATGGTGTGTGGATGTGTTCCAAAAACACATTGCTGGGAATGGCTTCTCTCTTGGAACCTATTTTTGCCAAATCATCAGCTGCTTGATTTTTCAGTCCAGGAATAAAGTGTGAAGTAAAGCCTTTGGGATAGTATGGATGATAGTTGACTTGATTCTGTGCAAAAACAGAAACTTTTGCACTCGGTCCAGGAATTTTTAAAATTCACTGGAATGTTATTTTGATCTAAATGTTTTATAGATGATTGATATACAAATTTCCTACATTGTCCTAATTTTTCAGAATTTTTGGAGTTACTGAAGTATGGTTGGAGTACAGATTACTACAGACTATTCTGTTTTTTGACAGATTCTTTCTTCAATGTATAGTTTGCTTGTTATCTACTTTCTATGGCTTATATTACTCAATGTAATGTTGTAATGATAAGGTACAGTAGGCATTGTGTGAGAACAATTATGAATCTTGTCTTTGACAGTACCTAAATGAATGATTTGTCTTTATCATACTAACCTATCTCATGAAATTCCGTTAAGTTTTGTGTGATTGAAGTTTTCTAGTTTTGGGTGAGATATCGATATGAGGAGAATAAGGAGTGAAAAGACCCTAGGCTTGGGGATGCCCAAGGCACTCCAAGGTGATATTCAAGGAATATCCAAGCAACTAAGCTTGGGGATGCCCCAGAAGGCATCCCCTCTTTTGTCTCCAACAATATTGGTAACCACACTTGGAGCTATATTCTCATTCTTCACATGATATGAGTTTTACTTGGAGCATCATTTTATTTTGTTAGGATTTGCTTGATGTTATTTAGAATAATGTTTTGCATCTTTTATTTCAATAAAAGTGGCAAGGGTAGCCTTTGCCATGCTTATTTTGCAAGTCTATATGTTGCTGTTTCAAAACAGAAAGTTTGTCGTTGTTGCAAAAATTCATGAGAAAAGTCAGATTGTGATAAAATTTTGAAACTTTTTGCGCAATAAGATCTGATAAATTTTCTATAGTGTGTTAAATTTTCAAAAAAAAATTAGTTAAATAAGTATGTATACTTCTTCATCCATTACGGACTGTCCTGTTTTGGCAGATTATTGTTATGTTTGCATTGTTTGCATATGTTTGTGTGGTTAATGATTCTATTTGAGGATATGAGTATTAAATATGCACAGGCATTTAGTATGCAATGTTAAATTATAATTTTAGTGATTTTCTATAGTAGAGATTGATAAGGTTATTGCATTGATTTATACTAACTTATCTCATGAGTTCTTGTTTAGTTTTGTGTGTATGAAGTTTTTAAGATTTAGGGAAACCATGATATAAAAGGAATTAAGGAGACGCAAAAGCTCAAGCTTGAGGATGCCCAAGGCACCCCAAGATAACATTTCAAGAAGTCTCAAGCATCTAAGTTTGGGGATGCCCAGGTAGGCATCCCACCTTTCTTCATCAACAATTATCGGTTAGTATCAGTTGAGCCTAAGTTTTTGCTTCTTCACATGAGTTGTACTATTCTTGGAATGTCATTTTGTTTTGTTTTACTTGTTGCTTTAATAAAATACTTAGATCTGAAAGTTTTTAAATAAGAGAGACTCCTCAATTAGCTTCCCCTTTACTTAACTACTCGCTTGATCTTCACTTATATATTTTTGGAGTAGTTTGTCATTTACTCTTGTGCTTCACTTATATGCTATGAGTAAATTGTTGAATGAACTGAATATCATGAACTTGAAATTATATTTTCATATCATGCCTAGTAGTAGCTTCACATTGGGTTTAGAAAGTGAAGTCTTTTGAAGCTTGACAATCACGATATTGGTCATACAAGCGATTCATGAATGATTAGTATAAGGAAGAGAACTTTCACATACAAATATATTATCTTTGACATATTCTATGATTGTGAATACCCATTAATTATTTTCAAACTTGAGAAAATTAGTTGAAGTTGGACAAGGAAGACAACGTAATGAGTTATGGTTGTGTATATTTGCATAGAAGTTATATTGTCATGGATCCTCCAACATGTGGTGTTTGCCTAGGATCTTCTGCTAGCCAAAAATTTCACACTAAGTAGAGATACTACTTGTGCATCAAAAAACCCTTAAACCCAGTTTCTTTCCATGAGTGTCCACCATACCTACCTATGGATTGAATAAGATCCTTCAAGTAAGTTGTCATCGGTGCATAAAGCGATAAAAATTGCTCCTAAATATGTTTGATCTTTTATTGTAAGGGAAAATTGAGCGTTGTACGAACTTGTGATGCAGACTACATAATAAAGGTTGCTATCATAAGGGGCAATATAACGTGATGTTCCTTTGCATTAAGAGCTTGGGCATCCAAATAAAAAGTGCATGACAACCTAGGTTTCCCTCTATGAAGGGACTATCTTTAACTTTTCAGTATTTACTTTTATGCAAAGAGTCAATAGTATGCATTCTCATTTCAACCTCAATTATTATCTTGGCAAGCATCATGTGGTGGGTAAAGATCTATGCACATATGACCAGTCAAATATATTTGATGATGAATTATTATTGTTGGCAATTATCTCTATGATAAATGAGTTGGGAGGCGAAACATTAAGCCCCTATCTTTCTTTGTGTTCGATGGATGCCATTTGTTCTAAGAATATGCTTTGAGTACTAGCAATCATGGAATACTATATGATGATTGAGTATGTGGAGCTCTTACTTAGACTCTGTTAATAAGTTGAATTGCAATTGTTTGGTGACTAAGAATATAGGTTGTTGAGTTTCAAGAGAATTCATTGTTTGAACCTTAACATGTGAATTGGTTGCTACTTTAACATGATGAGTTTTATGAGAAAGAGCTGTTGTTATGATGCTAGGAAAAGTGATTGAAATTATCATTGATCAAACTTATGCACTCCGCTAGCATTCACACTTCCTAAGTTATTTCTTTTATCATTTACCTACTCGAGGACGAGTAGGAATTAAGATTGGGGATGCTGATACGTCTCCTACGTATCTATAATTTATGAAGTATTCATGTTGTTATATTATCATTCTTGGATGTTTTTTACAATCATTTTATTGCAAATTTATATCATTTTTTGGACTAACCTATTGACATAGTGCCCAGTGCCAGTTGTTGTTTTTCGCTTGTTTTTAACATCATAGAAAATCAATACCAAACGGAGTCCAAACGCAGCGAAACTTTTTGGAGATTTTTTTGGACCAGAAGACATCCAGTGGGCCAAAGAAGTGCCAGAGGGGAGCCCCGAGGGGGGCACAACCCACCAGGGCGTGCCTGGGGGCCCAGGCGTGCCCAGGTGGGTTGTGCCCACCTCGGTGGCCTCCCGCACCGCCTCTTCGCCCTATAAATTGCCAAATATTCCAAAACCCCCGAAGATAACCCTAGATCAAAAGTTCTGCCGCCGCAAGCCTCTATAGACACGAGAAACCAATCTAGACCCTGTTCTGGCACTCCGTCGGAGGGCAAATCATCACCAGTGGCCATCTTCATCATCCCAGCGGCCAACATGATGAGGAGGGAGTAGTTCACCCTCGGGGCGGAGGGTTTGTACCAGTACTTATGGGTTTAATCTCTCTCTCTCCCTCGTGTTCTTGAGATGTCACGATCTTGATGTAGTCGCGGGCTTTGTTAATATAGTTGGATCATATGGTGTTTTCCCTTCTCTATCTTGTTATGATGAATTGAATTTTCCCTTTGAGATTTCGTTCTTATTGGACTGAATACTTTTATGGATTTGAGATCACTTGATATATATGTCTTGCATATGAATACCCGTGGTGACAATGGGGTATTATATTTATTCACTTGAGATATGTTTTGACACTCAACTCACGGGTTCCCGAGGTGACATTGGGGTAATCTATGCATAGGGGTTGATGCACGTTCTCGTCTTTTGTTTCCCCGGTAGAAATCTTGGGGCACTCTTTAAGGTTCTTTGTGTTGGATTGAGTATTATGAATTTGAGTTTGCTTTGGTGTTATTTGGTACGAACTCTTGATAGATCGATCGAAAAGAATAACTTAGTGTTATTTTAGTACGAACTCTTATAGATCGATCGGAAAGAATAACTTGGTGTTATTTTAGTAGTCTTGATAGATCAATCAAAAAGAATAACTTGGTGTTTTTTTAGTACGAACTCTTGGATAGATCGATCGGAAAGAATAGCTACAAACAATTTCTTCTTATGTACTCCGCTAGATAGGAACTTTGGAGTGATTCTTCATCGCACTTTGAGGGATGGTTATATGATCCAATTAGATTAGCATTGTTGGGAGATTTCACTAGAAAAAGTACGGACCCTAGGCCTCATTTTCAAGCATTGCAATACCATTTGTGTTTCGTTTTATCAATTGCTACCTTTATGTTTTTTATTGTTCATACTACAAAAACCAATTTCTACTATCATTTTACATTTGTATCACCATCTTTTCGCCAAACTAGTGCACCTATACAAATTACCATTGTAGTTGGTGTGTTGGGGACACAAGAGACTCTTTGCTATTTGGTTGCAAGGTTGTTTGAGAGAGACCATCTTCATCCTATGCCTCCCATGGATTGATAAACCTTAGGTCATCCACTTGAGGGAAAATTGCAGCTGTCCTATGATGACCCACAAGTATAGGTGATCAATCATAGTCCTTTCGATAAGTAAGAGTGTCGAACCCAACAAGGATCAGAAGGAAATGACAAGGGGTTTTTAGTAAGGTATTCTCTGCAAGCACTGAAATTATCGATAACAGATAGTTTTGTGATAAGGTAATTTGTAACGGGTAACAAGTAATAAAAGTAAATAATGTGCAGCAAGATGGCCCAATCCTTTTTGTAGAAAAGGACAAGCCTGGACAAACTATTATATGAAGGAAAGCGCTCCCGAGGACACATGGGAATTATATTCAAGCTAGTTTTCATCACGCTCATATAATTTGCGTTCGTTACTTTGATAATTTGATATGTGGGTGGACCGGTGCTTGGGTGCTGCCCTTCTTTGGACAAGCATCTCACTTATGATTAACCCCTATTGCAAGCATCTGCAACTACAAAATAAGTATTAAGGTAAACCTAACCATAGCATGAAACATGTGGATCCAAATCAGCCCCTTACGAAGCAACGCATAAACTAGGGTTTAAGCTTCTGTCACTCTAGCAACCCATGATCTACTTATTACTTCCCAATGCCTTCCTCTGGCCCATATAATGGTGAAGTGTCATGTAGTCGACGTTCACATAACACCACTAGAGGAAAGACAACATACATCTCATCAAAATATCGAACGAATACCAAATTCACATGACTACTTATAGCAAGACTTCTCCCGTGTCCTCAGAAACAAACGTAACTACTCACAAATCATATTCATGTTCATAATCAGAGGGGTATTAATATGCATAAAGGATCTGAACATATGATCTTCCACCAAGTAAACCAACTAGCATCAACTACAAGGAGTAATCAACACTACTAGCAACCCACAGGTACCAACCTGAGGTTTTGAGACAAAGATTGGATACAAGAGATGAACTAGGGTTTGACAGGAGATGGTGTTGGTGAAGATGTTGATGGAGATTGACCCCCTCCCGATGAGAGGATTGATGGTAATGACGATTGTGATGATTTCCCCCTCCTGGAGGGATGTTTCCCCGGCAAAACGGCTCCGCCGGAGCCCTAGATTGGTTCCGCTAAGGTTCCGCCTCGTGGCGGCGGTGTTTCATCCCGAAAGCTTGCTTCTTATTTTTTTCTAGGACGAAAGACTTCATATAGAAGAAGATGGGCACCGGAGACCTGCCAGGGGGCCCACGAGACAGGGGGGCACCCAGGGGGTAGGGTGCGCCCCCACCCTCGTGGCCAGGGTGTGGGCCCCCTCTGGTTGATTCTTTCTCCAGTATTTTTTATATATTCCAAAATGTGCCTCCGTGAAGTTTCAGGACTTTTGGAGTTGTGCAGAATAGGTCTCTAATATTTGCTCCTTTTTCAGCCCAGAATTCCAGCTGCCGGCATTCTCCCTCTTCATGTAAACCTTGTAAAATAAGAGAGAATAGGCATAAGTATTGTGACATAATGTGTAATAACAGCCCAAAATGCAATACATATCGATATAAAAGCATGATGCAAAATGGACATATCAACTCCCCCAAGCTTAGACCTCGCTTGTCCTCATGCGGAATCCGATAACGAAAAATATGACCACATGTTTAGAGATGGAGGTGTCGATAAAATAAAATACGGACATGAGGGCATCACGATCATTCTTATAGCAGCAATCATATATATATATATATATATATATATATATATATATAATGTCATATGATTTCTTATGCTAAAGTAACAATCTATTCACAATGTCAAGTATGAATCAGAAACTTCATTCAAAACTAACAAACTATGATCTCGATCATTGGAGCAATTGCAATTTATCATAACATCGGAAAGAGTCAATATAAGAGCTTTTCAGCAAGTCCACATACTCAACTATCATTTAGTCTTTCACAATTGCTAACACTCACGAATACTTATGGGTATGGAGTTTTAATCGGACACAGAGAAAGATAGGGGCTTATAGGGTTGCCTCCCAACCTTTTACCTCGAGGGTAATGTCAACAATAATAGTTCATGATAACTTACATCCAATTGGATATATATGTCAGGATCTTTCCAACACAAAGTGCTTGCCAAAGGATAAAATGTAAAAAAGGAAAGGTGAAGATCACCATGACTCTTTGTATAAGGTATAAGACAAGAATAAAAGATAGGCCCTTCGCAGAGGGAAGCAAAGGTTTCCATGTGCTTTTATGGTTGGATGCACGAAATCTTAATGCAAAAGAACGTCACTTTATATTGCCACTTGTGATATGGACCTTTATTATGCAGTCCGTCGCTTTTATTGCTTCCACATCACAAGATCGTATAAAGCTTATTTTCTCCACACTAATAAATCATACATATTTAGAGAGCAATTTTTATTGCATGCAACAATGACAACTTACTTGAAGGATCTTACTTAATCCATAGATAGATATGGTGGACTCTCATGGCAAAACCGGGATTAAGGATATTTGGAAGCACAAGTAGTATCTCTACTTGGTGCAAAGAATTTGGCTAGAATGAGGGGGAAAGGCAAGCCGAACATGTTGGATGATCCATGACAATATACTTTATTTCGGATATAAGAAAACATAACCCATTACGTCGTCTTCCTTGTCCAACATCAACTTCTTAGCATTTCATATTTTAATGAGTGCTCACAATCATAAAAGATGTCCAAGATAGTATACTTATATGTGAGAACCTCTCATTCTTTATTACTTCCTATTAATTGCAACGATGACCAAAACTATGTTTGTCAACTCTCAACAACTTTTATTCATCATACTCTTTATATGTGAATTCATTACTCTCCACAAGATCAATATGATCTCTTTAATTCTTTTCATTCTTTCTTTTATTCCTTCAAGACCATAGCTAGATAATCAAGCCCTTGACTCAAAACTAATCTTTGTTATATATATAGCTCACGGACACGATTACAAAGAAGGATCATAAAGCTTAACTCAAAACTAGATCATACTAAAACTTTATTCTACTAGATCAAGATATTACCAAAAGGATCGAACTAAGAAAAACGGTAAAGATAGGAGTGTGATGGTGATACGATACCGGGGCACCTCCCCAAACTTGGCGATTGCCAAGGGGAGTGCCCATACCCATGTGATTATATCTCTTTCCTCGGGGGTGGTGATGATGGAGTTGTTGATGATGTAGGCTTGTCGTCCATCTTCCAAGGCATAGGCTCACCATCATAGAAGGATGATCGAGTCTCCGGGATCCTCGCATCTGCAGCCAAACTCATCCTCTTGAATCTATATTCATACTCACAGTTTTGGTTTTGCAGGTCATAGATCTGGGCTTGGAGATGCTCAATTTTCTCGTGAAGCTTGAAGATGGTCTCCCCAATGTTCTTGGCATCCAGCTTGTGGTTGTTGGTGAACTCCGAGATCATCATGTGGTTGGCTTTGACTCCGTGTTCCACCATTCCCTAGCACTTGAAAACTTGTAGCTCCATTGCTTCGAGTCTTGTCTCCATGCTTCCGGTCCTCCATGGTCCCTCGACATCGCGGATGTGCAGCAACCCATCACGCATCTCAATTGTTTGAGGGTGTTTCAGCACCTCCGCGAGGTAGGGATTGATAACCTTCTCGAAGAACTTGTCCTTGGGAGCGCTTGAAGACGTCATGATGATCTAGATCTGTAAGAAAAACAGCTCGAAACAAAAATAGGGGGTATTTGCGTGGTACGGTGGTCAAAACATTCGGGAGATTATATAATGAATTTTTACCAACCAAAAGAACTATCGTGCAAGAAAACGGAGTCCAGAGGGCACACGAGATGCCCACGAGGCAGGGGGCGCCCTCCACCCTCGTGGACGCCTCGTGTCCTTCCCACACTACTTCTTATTTTCCTATTTTCTTAAATATTCCAGAACGGAGAAAAATTGCTATTAGAACTGTTTTGGAGTCGGTTTACTTACCGTACCACATACCTATTCCTTTCCGGAATCTGAAACATTCTGGAAAGTGTCCCTTATGTACTCCTCCGGGGTTACGATATCAATAACATTAGTTTCAACATTTATGGGATTACCTGAGATATAATGTTTGATTCTTTAACCATTCACCACCTTCGGATTTGTGCCCTCGAAGTTGTTGATTTTTATGGCACCGGAGCGATAGACCTCCTCGATAACGTAAGGACCTTCCCATTTAGAGAGGAGTTTTCCTGCAAAAAATCTTAAACGAGAGTTGTATAGCAAAACATAATAACCTACATTAAACTCACGCTTTTGTATCCTTTTGTCATGCCATCTTTTAACTTTTTCTTTAAACAGTTTGGCATTCTCATAGGCCTGGGTTCTCCATTCATCAAGTGAGCTAATGTCAAATATTCTATTCTCACCGGCAAGTTTGAAATCATAATTGAGCTCTTTAACGGCCCAATATGCCTTATGTTCTAGTTCGAGAGGTAAGTGTCATGCTTTTCCATAAACCATTTTATATGGAGACATACCCATAGGATTTTTATATGCAGTTCTATAGGCCCACAATGCATCATCAAGTTTCTTGGACCAATTCTTTCTAGATCTATTAACAGTCTTTTGCAAAATTAATTTGAGCACTCTATTACTCAGTTCTACTTGACCACTAGACTGTGGGTGGTATGGAAATGCAATTCTATGATTAACATCATACTTAGCGAGCATCTTACGAAAAGCACCATGAATAAAATGTGAACCACCATCAGTCATTAAGTATCTAGGGACTCCAAACCTCGGAAAAATAACTTCTTTAAGCATCTTAATAGAGGTGTTATGATCAGCACTACTAGTTGGAATAGCTTCTACCCACTTAGTAATGTAATCAACAGCAACTAAAATATGTGTATACCCATTAGAGGAAGGAAACGGTCCCATATAATCAAAGCCCCGAACATCAAATGGTTCAATAACAAGTGAATATTTCATAGGCATTTCTTGACGTCTACTAATATTACCAATTCTTTGACATTCATCACAAGACAAGACAAACTTACGGCATCTTTAAAGAGAGAAGGCCAAATAAAATCGGATTGCAATACCTTATGTGCAGTTCTATCTGCATCGTGGTGTCCTCCATACGCCTCAGAGTGACACTTGTGTAGGATCTGTTCATGTTCATGCTCAAGTACACAACGTCTAATAACACCATCTACTCCTTTATAAAGGTGTGGGTCATCCCAGAAGTAATGTCTTAAATCATAGAAAAACTTTTTCTTTTGCCGGTATGTGAAGCTAGGTGGTATAAATTTAGCAACAATGTAATTAGCATAATCAACATACCATGGAGCAGTACGAGAAGCATTTATGACAGCTAATTGTTCATCAGGAAAGCTATCATCAATAGGTAGTGGGTCATCAACATTCTCTAACCTAGATAAGTTGTCTGCAACGGGGTTCTTAGCTCCCTTTCTACCTATAATATGCAAATCAAATTCTTGTAGTAGGAGAACCCATCTAATAAGTCTAGGTTTAGCATCTTTCTTTTCCATAAGGTATTTAATAGCAGCATGATCAGTGTGAACAGTTACTTTAGAATCAACAATATAAGGTCTGAACTTATCACATGCAAATACAACTGCTAAAAATTCTTTTTCAGTAGTAGCATAATTTCTCTGGGCACTGTCTAGAGTTTTACTAGCATATTGGATAACATTTAATTTCTTATCAACTCTTTGTCCTAGAACATCACCTACATCATAATCACTAGCATCACACATAATTCCAAAGGGTAAATTCCAATCAGGTGGCTGAACTATAGGTGCAGAAATCAAGGCTTTCTTAAGTATTTCAAATGCTTCTACACAGTCATCATCAAAGACAAAAGGAACATGTTTTTGTAAGAGATTAGTCAGAGGCCTAGAAATTTTTGAGAAGTCTTTAATGAACCTCCTATAAAAACCGGCATGACCAAGGAAACTTCTTATACCTTTAATGTCCTTAGGACACAGTATCTTTTCAATAGCATCAACTTTAGCTTTATCAACTTGAATACCTCTTTCAGAAATTTTATGTCCCAAGACAATACCTTCATTAACCATAAAGTGTCACTTCTCCCAATTCAAGACAAGATTAGTTTCTTCACATCTCTGCAAAACTCGATCAAGGTTGCTTAAGCAATCATCAAAAGAAGTTCCATATACGGAGAAATCATCCATGAAAACATCAACAATCTTTTCACAAAAGTCAGAGAATATAGCAGTCATACATCTTTGAAAGGTAGCAGGTGCATTACATAAACCAAAAGGCATACGTCTATTAGGAAAGGTACCAAAAGGGCAAGTAAAAGTGGTCTTTTCTTGATCCTCTTTTGATACAGGTATTTGAGAGAAACCAGAATAATGATACATCTCCAACGTATCTATAATTTTTTATTGCTCCATCCTACTTTATCTACTGTTTTGGGCAATATTGGGCTTTATTATCCACTTTTATATTATTTTTGGGACTAACCTATTAACCGGAGGCCCAACCCAGATTTGCTGTTTTATGCCTATTTCAGTGTTTCGAGGAAAAGGAATATCAGACGGAGTCAAAACGGAACGAAATCAACTGGAGAAGTTATTTTTGGAAGGAAACCCACCTGATGGACTTGGACCCCACGTCAGAAGATATGGGAGGTGCTCACGAGGGTGGGGGGCGCGCCCCCTGCCTCGTGGGGCCCCCGTAGCTCCACCGACGTACTCCATGCACCCATCTATACCTACGTACCCTAGAACTTCCAGAACAGAAGATAGACCGGGAGTTCCGCCGCCGCAAGCCTCCAAAACCACCAAAAACCAATCGGGACCCCTTTCCAGACCTGCCGAGGAGGGATCCATCACCGTGGCCATCTTCATCATCCGGCGCTATCCATGACGAGGAGGAGTAGTTCAACCTCGGGGCTGAGGGTATGTACCAAGAGCTATGTGTTTGATCTCTCTCTCTCTCGTGTTCTCTCTCGTGTTCCCTCGATGGCACGATCTTGATGTATCCGAGCTTTGCTATTGTAATTGGATCTTATGATGTTTCTCCCCTCTACTCTCTTGTGATGAATTGAGTTTCCCTTTGAAGTTATCTTATCGATTGAGTCTTTTATGAGAACACTTGATGTATGTCTTGGTGATCAACTTGCGGGTTTCGTGACATTGGGAACCTATGCATAGGGGTTGGCACACGTTTCGTGATTCTCCCAGAGAAACTTTGGGGCACTCTTTGAAGTACTTTTAAGTTGGTTGGATGAATCTGAGATTGTGTGATGCATATCGTATAATCATGCCCACGGATACTTGAGGTGACAATGGAGTATCTAGGTGACATTATGGTTTTGGTTGATTTGTATCTTAAGGTGTTATTCTAGTACGAACTCTAGGGCTGTTTGTGACACTTATAGGAATAGCCCACCGGATTGATTGGCAAGAATAACTTTGAGGTGGTTTCGCATCTCTACCGTAATCTCTACGTTTGTTCTCCGCTATTAGTGGCTTTGGAGTGACTCTTTGTTGCATGTTGAGGGATTGTTATATGATCTATCTATGTTATTATTGTTGAGAGAAATTGCACTAGTGAAAGTATGAACCCTAGGCCTTGTTTCCTATCATTGCAATACCGTTTATGCTCACGTTTATCATTAGTTACCTTGCTGTTTTTATTATTTCAGATTACAAATACCTTTATCTACCATCCATATTGCACTTGTATCACCATCTCTTCGCCGAACTAGTGCACCTATACAATTTACCATTGTATTGGGTGTGTTGGGGACACAAGAGACTTGTTATTTGGTTGCAGGGTTGTTTCAGAGAGACCATCTTCATCCTACGCCTCCTGCGGATTGATAAACCTTAGGTCATCCACCTGAGGGAAATTTGCTACTGTCCTACAAACCTGTGCACTTGCAGGCCCAACAACGTCTACAAGAAGAAGGTTGTGTAGTAGACATCAAGCTCTTTCCTGGCGCCGTTGCCGGGGAGGCTAGGTAAGTGAAGGTATATCTTTAGACCTTGCAATCGAATCATTTTGTTTCTTGTTTTAGCACTAGTTAGTCCATAAAGGAAAATTACAAAAAAATGTAATTGAGTTTGTCTCATACGCTTCATCTTTTTAATATCTTTCGTGAGTATGATGGAAAGGAAGATTGTGCTCAAGTACTAGAAGAAGAAGTACATAGAATTCTTGGCATAAAATATGTGAATGATGAGCATGATTGCAATGTTGTTAGTATGAATTCCTTGAATATCCATGATGCTAATGATATGCAAAGCCACAAGCTTGGGGAAGCTATGTTTGATGAAGGTGATATTTTTGTCCCCCAAGCTTTGATGAGCAAATTTACTATGATGAAAGCATGCCTCCTATCTATGATGATTATTGTGATGACACGTATGCTTTAAACAATAATGATAACCATGAAACTTGTCATCTTGATCTTAATTCTCAATCATATGATAGATATTTTGTTGAATTTGCTCCCACTACTATTCATGAGAAGAATTTTGCTTATGTGGAGAGTAATAAAATTTCTATGCAAGTAGATCATGAAAAGAATGATTTAGGTGCTGGTTATATTGTTGAATTCATTCATGATGCTACTGAAAATTATAATGAGGGAGGAACATATGCTTCTACATATTGCAATAATACCAAGTTTCCTCTCTATGTGCTTAGAGTTTTGAAGTTATGCTTATTTTACCTTCCTATGCAAGTTGATTATTGTTCCTATAAGTTGTTTGCTCACAAAATCCCTATGCATAGAAAGTGGGTTATACTTAAATGTGCTAGTCATATTCTTCATGATGCTCTCTTTATGTTTCAATTCTTATCTTTTATGTGAGCATCATTGAAATCATAATGCCTAGCTAGGGCGTTAAACGATAGCGCTTTGTTGGGAGGCAACCCAATTTTATTTTAGTTTCTTGATTTTTGGTTCTGTTTAGTAATAAATAATCCATCTAGCTTCTGTTTAGATGTGGTTTTATGTTTTAATTAGTGTTTGTGCCAAGTAGAACCTTTGGGAAGACTTGGGTAAAGTCTTTATGATCATGCTGTAAAAAACAGAAACTTTAGCGCTCACGAGATTAGCTTCACCTTTTTACTGGAGAGTGCTATTTAGTTGATTCTTTTTTAATATGATTACTAGACAAATTCCTCAGGTCCACCAATTTATTTTAGAATTTTTGGAGTTCCAGAAGTTTGCGTTAGTTACAGATTACTACAGACTGTTCTGTTTTTGACAGATTCTGTTTTCATTGTGTTGTTTGCTTATTTTGCTGAATCTATGGCTAGTAAAATAGTTTATATAACCATAGAGAAGTTGGAATACAGTAGGTTTAACACCAATATAAATAAATAATGAGTTCATTACAGTACCTTGAAGTGGTGTTTTGTTTTCTTTCGTTAATGGAGCTCACGAAGTTTTACATTAAGTTTTGTGTTGTGAAGTTTTCAAGTTTTGGGTAAAGATTTGATGGACTATGGAATAAGGAGTGGCAAGAGTTTGCTTGGGGATGCCCCGGAAGGCATCCCCACTTTCGTCTTCGTTCATCGGTAACTTTACTTGGAGCTATATTTTTATTCACCACATGATATGTGTTTTGCTTGGAGCGTCATTTTATTTTGTTAGTAGTTGCTTGCTGTTAATTAGATTAATGTTTTGCATCTTTAGTTTCAATAAAAAAAGTCAAGGATAGCCTTTGCCATGCTTATTTTGCAAGTATACATGTTGCTGTTTGAAAACAGAAAGTTTACCGCTGTTGCAAAAATTTTCTTAGAAAAGTCAGAGAGTGGTATAATGTTGATCTTTTTGCATATTGAGATCTGATAAATTTATTACAGTGGGAACTTTAGTTCATAATTTTTGGAGTTAGGGAAGTATGATGAATCTTGCATTCTTTACAGATTGTACTGTTCTGGCAGATTGCTGTTATGTTTGCATTGTTTGCATATGTTTGCTTGTTTAATGATTCTATTTGAGGATAGGAGTATTAAATATGCATAGGCCTTTAGTATGCAATTTTTAATAATAATGTTAGTGATTTGTTATAGTAGAAAATGATAAGGTTTTGCATTGGTTTATACTAACCTATCTCACGAGTTCTTGTTGAGTTTGTTGTGAATGAAGCTTTTGATAAAAAGAGAAACCATGATATGAGAGGAATTAAGGAGACAAAAGTTCAAGCTTGGGGATGCCCAAGGCACCCCAAGATAATATTTCAAGAAGTCTCAAGCATCTACGCTTGGGGATGCCCCGTAGGCATCCCACCTTTCTTCTTCAACAACTATCGGTTAGTATCGGTTGAGCCTAAGTTTTTGCTTCTTCACATGAGTTGTGCTATCCTTGCAATGTAGTTTTCTTTAGCTTTGCTTGCTGTTTTAATGAAGTATCAAGATCTAAAATTATTAAATGGGAGAGTCTTCACATAGTTGTATAATTATTCGACTACTCATTGATCTTCACTTATATCTTTGGGAGTAGTTTTTGTTATTGCTCCAGTACTTCACTTATATCTTTTAGATCATGGTGGTAGTCTTATTTTGAAGAAATAGATGATCTCTCATGCTTCACTTATATTATTTTGAGAGTCTTAAATATCATGGTAATGTGCTTAATTCTAATATGCTAAGCATACAAGATTTGTAAGGATTCTTATGAGTGTGTTGAATACTAAGAAAAGTTTGATACTTGATAATTGTTTTGAGATATGGAGGTAATAATATCAAAGTCATGCTAGTTGAGTAGTTGTGAATTTGAGAAATGCTTGTGTTGAAGTTAGCAAATCCCGTAGCATGCACGTATGGTTAAAGTTGTGTAACAAATTTGAAACATGAAGTGTACCTGGCTTGTGCATCCTTATGAGTGGCGGTCGGGGACGAGCGATGGTATTTTCCTACCAATCTATCCCCTAGGAGCATGCGTGTAGTACCTGGTTTTTTATGACTTCTAAATTTTTGCAATAAGTATATGAGTTCTTTTGACTAATGTTGAGTCCATGGATTATACGCACTTTTACCTTTCTACCATTGCTAGCCTCTTCGGTATTGTGCATTGCCCTTTCTCACCTTGAGAGTTGGTGCAAACTTCGCCGGTGCATCCAAACCCCGTGATATGATACGCTCTATCACACATAAGCCTCATTATATCTTCCTAAAAACAGCCACCATACCTACCTATTATGGCATCTCCATAGCCATTCCGAGATATATTGCCATGCAACTTTCCACCGTTCCGTTCATCATCATCATGACATACTTTACTTTTGTCATATCGCCATTGCATGATCATGTAGTTGACATCGTATTTGTGGCAAAGCCACCATGCATTATTTTTCATACATGTCACTCTTGATTCATTGCACCATCCTATTACATCACGAGGCATTCATATAGAGTCATATCTTGTTCTAGTTTCGAGTTGTAATCCTTATGTTGTAATCAATATAAGTGTGATGATCATCATTATTAGAGCATTGCCCAAAAAAAGAGAAAGGCCAAAAAAAAGAAAGGCCCAAAAAAAAGAGAAAGGCGAAAAAGAAAAAAAAAGGCCCAAAAAAAGGGGCAATGCTACTATCTCTTTTTCCACACTTGTGCTTCAAAGTAGCACCACATTTTTCATATAGTGAGTCTCATATGTTGTCACTTTCATATACTAGTGGGAACTTTTCATTATAGAACTTGGCTTGTATATTCCTACGATGGGCTTCCTCAAAATGCCCTAGGTCTTCATGAGCAAGCAAGTTGGATGCACACCCACTAGTTTTCTTTTGTTGAGCATTCATTAGTTCTAGTGCATCCGTTGCATGGCAATCCCTACTCCTCATGTTGACATCAATTGATGGGCATCTCCATAGCCCGTTGATTATCCTCGTCAATATGAGACTTTCTCTTTTTTGTCTTCTCCACACAATCCCCATCATCATATTCTATTCCACCCATAGTTCTATATCCATGGCTCACGCTCATGTATTGCGTGAAGGTTGAAAAAGTTTGAGATTATTTAAGTATGAAACAATTGCTTGGCTTGTCATCGGGGGTATAGAAGTTGGGAACATCTTTGTGTGATGAAAATGAAGCATAGCCTAACTATATGATTTTGTAGGGATGAACTTTCTTTTGCCATGCTATTTTGAGAAGACATGATTACTTTGATTAGTATGCTTGAAGTATTATTATTCTTTTATCAATATGAACTTTTATTTTGTAATCTTTCGGATCTGAATATTCATATCACAATTAAGAAGAATTACATTGAAATTATGCCAACTAGCATTCCACATCAAAAATTATCTTTTTTATCATTTACCTACTCGAGGACGAGCAGGAATTAAGCTTGGGGATGCTTGATACTTCTCCAATGTATCTATAATTTTTTATTGCTCCATGCTACTTTATCTACTGTTTTAGGCAATATTGGGCTTTATTATCCACTTTTATATTATTTTTGGGACTAACCTATTAACCGGAGGTCCAGCCCAGATTTGATGTTTTATGCCTATTTCAGTGTTTCGAGGAATATCAGACGGAGTCAAAACGGAACGAAATCAATTGGAGAAATTATTTTTGGAAGGAAACCCACCTGATGGACTTGGACCCCACGTCAGAAGATACGGGAGGTGCTCACGAGGGTGGGGGCGCGCCCTCCCCCGGCGCGCCCCCGCCTCGTGGGGCCCCGTAGCTCCACCGACGTACTCCTGCACCCATATATACCTACGTGCCTAAAACTTCCGAACAGAAGATAGATCGGAGTTCCGCCTCAAGCCTCCGTAACCACCAAAACCAATCGGGACCCCTTTCCTGCATTCTCACGGAGGGGGATCCATCACCGGTGGCCATCTTCATCATCCCGGCTCTATCCATGACAAGGAGGGAGTAGTTCACCCTCGGGGCTGAGGGTATGTACCAGTAGCTATGTGTTTGATCTCTCTCTCTCTCTCGTGTTCTCTCTCGTGTTCCCTCGATGGCACGATCTTGATGTATCCCGAGCTTTGCTATTGTAGTTGGATCTTATGATGTTTCTCCCCCTCTACTCTCTTGTGATGAATTGCGTTTCCCCTTTGAAGTTATCTTATCGGATTGAGTCTTTTATGAGAACACTTGATGTATGTCTTGGTGATCAACTTGCGGGTTTCGTGACATTGGGAACCTATGCATAGGGGTTGGCACACGCTTCGTGATTCTCCCCGTAAACTTTGGGGCACTCTTTGAAGTCCTTTTATGTTGGTTGGATGAATCTGAGATTGTGTGATGCATATCGTATAATCATGCCCACGGATACTTGAGGTGACAATGGAGTATCTAGGTGACATTAGGGTTTTGGTTTATTTGTATCTTAAGGTGTTATTCTAGTACAAACTCTAGGGTTGTTTGTGACACTTATAGGAATAGCCCATCGGATTGATTGGAAAGAATAACTTTGAGGTGGTTTCATACCCTACCATAATCTCTACGTTTGTTCTCCGCTATTAGAGGCTTTGGAGTGACTCTTTGTTGCATGTTGAGGGATTGTTATATGATCTATCTATGTTATTATTGTTGAGAGAACTTGCACTAGTGAAAGTATGAACCCTAGGCCTTGTTTCCTATCATTGCAATACCGTTTATGCTCACGTTTATCATTAGTTACCTTGCTGTTTTTATTATTTCAGATTACAAATACCTTTATCTACCATCCATATTGCACTTGTATCACCATCTCTTCGCCGAACTAGTGCACCTATACAATCCACCATTGTATTGGGTGTGTTGGGGACACAAGAGACTTTTTGTTATTTGGTTGCAGGGTTGTTTGAGAGAGACCATCTTCATCCTACGCTTCCCGCGGATTGATAAACCTTAGGTCATCCACTTGAGGGTAATTTTCTATTGTCCTACAAACCTGTGCACTTGCAGGCCCAACAACGTCTACAAGAAGAAGGTTGCGTAGTAGACATCAAATAACCATCTAGAAAGCAAAAATGTGTATGTTTGGATAATCTTTCTAGCATTTGATCAATAAAAGGTAAAGGGTAATGATCCTTTTTAGTAGCTTTATTTAGTTTTATGATTTCAATTACCATTCTATAACCTGTAACAATTCTTTGTGGGATCAATTCATCTTTATCATTAGGAACAACAGTAATACCTCCCTTCTTAGGGACACAATGGGCAGGACTTACCCACTGACTATCAGCAACAGGATAAATTATACCTGCCCCTAGAAGCTTTAGTATTTCTTTTCTTACCACTTCTTTCATCTTAGGATTTAACCGTCGTTGGTGATCAACAACCGGTTTAGCGTCTTTCTCCAATTTTATTTTGTGCTGGCATAGAATGGGACTAATGCCCTTAAGATCATCAAGAGTGTATACAATAGCAGCATGGTGCTTCTTCAGAGTTTCAAATTTTATTTTGTGCTGGCATAGAGTGGGACTAATGCCCTTAAGATCATCAAGAGTATATCCAATAGCAGCACGGTGCTTCTTCAGAGTTTTCAATAATTTCTCTTCTTCCTGCTCTGAAAGGTTAGCACTAATAATAACAGGATATATCTTCTTTTCATCAAGATAAGCATATTTAAGAGTATCAGGTAATGGTTTAAGCTCAAACACGGGATCACCCTTGGGTGGAGGAGGATCCCCTAGAATTTCAACAGGCAAGTTGTGTTTGAAGATAGGACCTTGTTTAAATAATACTTCATCTATTTCCCTTCTTTCATTCATAAACATATCATTTTCATGGTCTAGTAAATATTGCTCTAAATGATAATAAGGAGGCACGGCAATAGAAGCAAGACCAATAATTTCATCTTTACTAGGCAATTCTTTATCATGGGGTTGTCTATGAAATTTAGTAAAATTAAACTCATGAGACATATCCCCAAAACCATTAGTAACAACATCCTTTTTGCAATCTATCTTAGCATTTACAGTATTCAAGAAGGGTCTACCAAATATAATGGGACAAAAGTCATCTTGTGAGGAACCAAGAACAAGAAAATCAGAAGGATATTTAACTTTCCCACACAAGACTTCAACATCTCTAACAATCCCAACTGGTGAAATAGTATCTCTATTGGCAAGCTTAATTGTAACATCAATTTCTTCTATCTCAGCAGGTGCAATAGCATGCATAATTTCTTTGTATAAGGAATGAGGTATTGAACTTGCACTAGCACCCATATCACATAAGCCATGAAAACAATGATATCCTATTTTAACAGAAACAACAGGCATGCCAACAACAGGTCTATGTTTACCCTTAGTATCGGGTCCAGCAATCCTAGCAGCTTCATCACAGAAGTAAATAACATGCCCATCAATATTATCAGCCAAGAGATCTTTAACCATAGCAATACTAGGTTCAACTTTAATTTTCTCAGGGGGTGTGGGTGTTCTAGTATTACTCTCACGAACCACAGTTGAAGCTTTAGCATGATCCTTTATTCTAACAGGGAAAGGTGGTTTCTCAATATAAGCGGTAGGAACAATAGGATCAACATTATAAGTGATAGTCTTTTCTTCAACTTGAATAGGTTCAACTACTTTTACTTCAATGGGAGGATGATATTTAAACCACTTCTCCTTAGGGAGATCAACATGAGTAGCAAAGGATTCACAAAAGGAAGCTACTATCTCAGAGTCAAGTCCATATTTAGTGCTAAATTCACAGAAAACATCGGTATCCATAAAAGATTTAACACAATCAAACTTGGGTGTTATACCTGACTCCTTACCTTCGTCAAGATCCCAATCTTCAGAGTTGCGTTTAATTCTTTCCAATAAATCCCATTTGAATTCAATAGTCTTCATCATAAAAGAACCAGTACAAGAAGTATCGAGCATGGAGCGATTATTGAGAGAAAGCCGAGTATAAATTTTTTGAATAATAATTTCTCTTGAGAGCTCATGATTGGGGCATGAATATAACATTGACTTAAGCCTCCCCCAAGCATGAGCGATGCTTTCTCCTTTGCGAGGCCAAAAATTATATATATAATTACGATCGTGATGAACAATATGCATAGGATAAAACTTCTGATGAAATTCCAATTTCAATCGGTTGTAGTTCCATGATCCCATATCATCACATAGCCTAAACCATGTCAATGCCTTTCCCTTCAAAGATAAAGGGAAGACCTTCTTCTTGATAACACCCTCGGGCATACCTGCAAGCTTAAATAATCCACAAACTTCATCCACATATATTAGGTGCAAATCGGGATGCAATGTTCCATCTCCTGTAAAAGGATTACCTAGCAGTTTCTCTATCATACCCGAAGGAATTTCAAAGTAAACATTTTCAGTAGGTTGAGGAGCAACTCTTTTCTCTACTGGTCGGGGTGAAGATACCCCTGAACAAGCCCCTCAAATGATTACTTTCCATAGTAACAAGTGACAGTAAATTTCAGCACACTATATATTTTTTTTCCAAATTCCACTTACCAAAGGCGCTTCACTCCCCGTCAACGGCGCCAGAAAAGAGTCTTGATGACACACAAGTATAGAGGATCTATCGTAGTCCTTCCGATAAGTAAGAGTGTCGAACCCAACGAGCAGCAGAAGGAAATGACAAGCGGTTTTCAGTAAGGTATTCTCTCCAAGCACTGAAATTATCGGTAACAGATAGTTTTGTGATAAGGTAATTTGTAACGGGTAGCAAGTAATAAAAGTAAATAATGTGCAGAAAGATGTCCCAATCCTTTTTGTAGCAAAGGACAAGCCTGGACAAACTCTTTTAATAGGAAAAGCGCTCCCGAGGACACATGGGATTATCGTCAAGCTAGTTTTCATCACGTTCATATGATTCGCGTTCGGTACTTTGATAATTTGATATGTGGGTGGACTGGTGCTTGGGTGCTGCCCTTCCTTGGACAAGCATCCCACTTATGATTAACCCCTATTGCAAGCATCCGCAACTAGAAAAGAAGTATTAAGGAAAACCTAACCATAGCATGAAACATGTGGATCCAAATCAGCCCCTTACGAAGCAACACATAAACTAGGGTTTAAGATTCTGTCACTCTAGCAACCCATCATCTACTTATTACTTCCCAATGCCTTCCCCTAGGCCCATATAATGGTGAAGTGTCATGTAGTCAACGTTCACATAACACCACTAGAGGAAAGACAACATACATCTCATCAAAATACCGAAGGATTACCAAATTCACATGACTACTTATAGCAAGACTTCTCCCATGTCCTCAGGAACAAACGTAACTACTCACAAATCATATTCATGTTCATAATCATAGGGGTATTAATATGCATAAAGGATCTGAACATGTGATCTTCCACCAAATAAACCAACTAGCATCAACTACAAGGAGTAATCAACACTACTAGCAACCCACAGGTACCAATCTGAGGTTTTGAGACAAAGATTGGATACAAGAGATGAACTAGGGTTTGAGATGAGATGGTGCTGGTGAAGATGTTGATGGAGATTGACCCCCTCCAGATGAGAGGATCGATGGTGATGGCGACGGTGATAATTTCCCCCCTCCGAGGGATGTTTCCCAAGAAGACAGCCTTCACGGAGCCCTAGATTGGTTCCGCCAAGGTTCCGCCTCATGGCGGCGGTGTTTCATCCCGAAAGCTTGCTTCTTATTTTTTTCTAGGACGAAAGACTTCATATAGCAGAAGATGGGCACCAGAGACCTGCCAAGGGGCCCACGAGACAGGGGGGCACCCAGGGGGGTAGGGCGCGCCCCCACCCTCGTGGCCAGGGTGTGGGCCCCCTCTGGTTGATTCTTTCTCCAGTATTTTTTATGTATTCCAAAACGTGCCTCCGTGAAGTTTCAGGACTTTTGGAGTTGTGCAGAATAGGTCTCTAATATTTTCTCCTTTTCCATTTCGAATTCCATTTAGGCATTCTCCCTCTTCATGTACACCTAGTAAAATAAGAGAGAATAGGCATAAGTATTGTGACATAATGTGTAATAACAGCCCATAATGCAATAAATATTGATATAAAAGTATGATGCAAAATGGACGTATCATCCTACAAAACTCTGCGCTCCCAACATGAGTCTACAAGAATGAAGTTGTGTTGTAGCAGACATCACTTATCTTGCAGATCGAAGGTCCCGGGGTGCTCGACCGCACTCTTGCTATGAGGGAGGGTTTTAGCAGGGGGTTCCTTAGGTGACCCTGTTAGCCGATCTCGCCCTCTAGGGGGACGGTCAGCTTGGTCTGTGTGGTCATATGCTAGCAGTTCGTTATCTGCTGCCTCGTCATTGAAGTCAGGTAGCAGCTGGAGTTGTGGAAATGACTTGGTGGCCACGCATCAATTTTTGAGGTCTACTTCGGCCACGAGGATTTTTACCCATTTATCATTGAGTGTGTTTCATGGGTATACATCTCCTGCTGCTTCTTTTTCATGCTCCAAGCGGTTGCAATCAGTTGTCGTTGAAAGCGCGCTTGCTCGGACGGGTTTGTGGGCACAACGAAGTCTTCGGGTCCAAGACTTACATCGTCCTTGGATTCAGGGAGGTAATCCTTGTCCGACCCATCGTCGAAGCTGCACAAACCCCCGAGGTTTTCCTCCATGGGCGTTCCAGTGGTCCCGTTCTATTGGATGGGTGAGGCTTGAACGTCCTCGCCCAGGTTCTCGATGGTGTCAGGGGCAACACCGTTATCGGCGGTGCCCGAGGTGTTGGTCGTGCTTCTGCTTTCGTTGTAACCCTTGGATCACCTTTTCGGGCGGCGACGTTTAGGGTTTTCTTTGGGTTTCTCCTTCGAGTAATCCTTGGGAGTGTCAACCATGTATACGTCGTATGTAGACATTGCGGCCCAAATCCTTGTACGGGGTGCCGCCGGAGATGGATTTGCTCTGGAATCTCCATAGACATCTCTGTCCATGTCAGTGGCTTCATCGGAGCCATAATCAAGCGCGTCGGTTAAGTCCTCGAATGTGGCGACTAGGTGGGTGGTGGGTGGGATAAAAAATCCCGATCGTCGGCTTTACATCCGATCTGATCGTAAACGGCGGGTGAGATCGCCACGTTTTGGATTAGATCCAACACCTTGTTTATTTGTGAGAGCTTCTCGATGTCCAGGACCTAGCTGTAAGCCGGGCTGATGTGGAATAGCTTGTTCGGGTTACTCGACGTACCTACGTCCTCTTGCTTGATTGGGCTGCTTCCTAGCAGGTGGGAGAAACAACTTCATCGATTATTTGATGACACAGTCGTTGTTGCCATGTCCGAAGACGAGCTTGGCTCGAAGCCTGCGCCTGAGGACCCAACGTTTAAGCTAGATGCGACGATCACTGATACGTCTCCGTCGTATCTACTTTTCCAAACACTTTTTCCCTTGTTTTGGACTCTAACTTGCATGATTTGAATGGAACTAACCCGGATGGCTATTTGTTTCAAAGAAATTGCTATGGTGTTATTTTTGTGCAGAAACAAAAGTTCTCGGAATGACCTGAAACTTCTCGGAGATTATTTTTGGAAATAATAAAAAATATTGGCGAAAGAATCAAGGCCAGGGGGCCCACACCCTGTCCACAATGGTGGGAGGCGCGCCTGCCCCCCTGCGCGTGCCCCCCTGCCTCATGGTCCCCCTGGTGCTCCACCGACCTCAACTCCAATTCTATATATTCGTGTTCGGGGATAAAAAATCAGAGAGAAGGATTCATCGCGTTTTACGATACGGAGCCGCCTCCAAGCCCTAATCTCTCTTGGGAGGGCTGATCTGGAGTCCGTTCGGGGCTCCGGAGAGGGGAATCCGTCGTCGTCGTCATCATCAACCATCCTCCATCACCAATTTCATGATGCTCACCGCCGTGCGTGAGTAATTCCATCGTAGGCTTGCTGGACGGTGATGGGTTGGATGAGATTTATCATGTAATCGAGTTAGTTTTGTTAGGGTTTGATCCCTAGTATTCACTATGTTCTGAGATTGATGTTTCTATGACTTTGTTATGCTTAATGCTTGTCACTAGGGCCCGAGTGCCATGATTTCAGATCTGAACCTATTATGTTTTGATGAATATATGTGAGTTCTTGATCCTATCTTGCAAGTCTATAGTCACCTATTATGTGTTATGATCCAGCAACCCCGAAGTGACAATAATCGGGACCACTCCCGGTGATGACCGTAGTTTGAGGAGTTCATGTATTCACTATGTGTTAATGCTTTGGTCCGTACTCTATTAAAAGGAGGCCTTAATATCCCTTAGTTTCCAATAGGACCCCGCTGCCACGGAGGGTAGGACAAAAGATGCCATGCAAGTTCTTTTCCATAAGCATGTATGACTATATTCGGAATACATGCCTACATTACATTGATGAATTGGAGCTAGTTCTGTGTCACCCTATGTTATGAATGTTACATGATGAACCGCGTCCGGCATAATTCTCCATCACCGATCCAATGCCTACGAGCTTTTCACATATTGTTCTCCGCTTATTTACTTTACCCTTGCTACTGTTACATTCACTACAAAACCCAAAAATTTTACTTTTACTACTGTTACCGCTACTACCATATTACTTTGCTACTAAATACTTTGCTGCAGATATTAAGTTATCCAGGTGTGGTTGAATTGACAACTCAACTGCTAATACTTGAGAATATTCTTTGGCTCCCCTTGTGTCGTATCAATAAATTTGGTTTGAATACTCTACCCTCGAAAACTGTTGCGATCCCCTATACTTGTGGGTTATCAATCACCGGTCTACCTCCGGGGTCGGCTCTAGGGAGAGGGTGGATTCGAGGACCCTGTCGAAAGACAACTCGGGGCCACAGCGTCGGAGGGGTCTTCAAACTGATCTGGGGTCCCTCCTGAAAGGACCAAGTCACCTCGGGCGTCTGCTATATACTCTAGGCTTCCAAATGTGATGACTTGATTTGGAGCAAAGCTCTCGACCCGGCCTAGATGGCCGGTCGGATCGGCATGCAGCACAATGCCACCGAAGGCGAAAAGCTGGTTGGGATCAATGATGCCACCACAGCCAATACTGCTATCGATCTGTAGATGAGACATCAACCCTTGGTGGCCAAACAACTAGCTCTCAATGAAAGCACAAATGTCGGTGTCAAACCGACAAACCTCGGGTAGGGGGCCTGAGCTGTTAGATAGAATCGATGAGTAACAAGAGATAGAGGACACACTGCGTTTACCCAGGTTCGGGCCCTCTCTAAGGAGGTAAAACCCTACGTCATGCTCTTGCTTATATTATGAGAGTATCAAAGTACAGAATTGATCTACCTCGAGATTGTCAGTTGTGGTCTAAACCCTAGGGGTATGACGATGATGAATGTATGAATGATCCTCTACGGACTAAGCCCTTTGGTTTATATAGGCACCAGAGGTATCTAGGGTTACGCATGGTCAGTTGCCATCTAGGGATTACATGCTGATGTCGCTTGAACTACGTCGTATTTCCCCAAAGAGGAAGGGATGATGCGGCACATCTATGGTAGGTATTTTCCTCATTGATGAGACCAAGGTTATAGAACCAGTAGGAGAACCACGCAACACTACATGAACGGCACCTGCACACAAAGAACAAATACTTGCAACCCGACGTAAAAGAGGGGTTGTCAATCCCTCCTGGGAAAAAGATAGGTAAAAATTGTAGTAGATTGGATAAATAAATCTCACGGGAATGCGAGATAAAATAAATAACAATAAATTACAGCAAGATATTTTTGGGTTTTTGGATTAATAGATCTGAAAATAAAAGCAAATAAAAATAGATCTGAAAGGCAAATATGATAAAGAAGAGACCCGAGGGTCGTAGATTTCACTAGTGGCATCTCTCGAGAAAAATAGCATATGGCGGGTAAACAAATTACAGTCGGGCAATTGATAGAACTTCAAATAATCATGATGATATCCAGGCAATGATCATTATATAGGCATCACGTCTAAGATTAGTAGATTGACTCCTACCTGCATCTACTACTATTACTCCACACATCTACCGCTATACATCATGCATCTAGTGTATTAAGTTCATGGAAAACAGAGTAATGCAATAAGAACGATGACATGATGTAGACAAGATCTACTCATATAGGAATACACCTCATCTTTTTATCCTTAATAGCAATGATACATACGTGTCGTTTCCCCTTCTGTCACTGGAATCGAGCACCGTAAGATCGAACCCATCACAAAGCACCTCTTCCCATGGCAAGAAAAATCGATCTAGTCGGCCTAACTAAACTAAAGATTCGAAGAAGAAATACAACACTATAAGTAATCATGCATATAAGAGATCAAAGAAACTCAAATAACTTTCATGGATAAAACATAGATCTGATCATAAACTCAAAGTTCATCGGATCCCAACAAACACACCGCAAAAAGAGTTACATCAAATAGATCTCCAAGAGACCGTTATATTGAGAATCAAAAGAGAGAGAGAAGCCATCTAGCTACTAACTACGGACCCATAGGTCTACAATGAACTACTCACGCATCATCGGAGAGGCACCAATGAGGATGATAAACCTGATACGTCCATTTTCCATCATGCTTTTATATTAATATTTATTGCATTATGGGTTGTTATTACACATTCTAGCACAATATTTATGCCTCTCTTATTTCACAAGGTTTACATGAAGAGGGAGAATGCCGGCAGCGGGAATTCTGGGTTGGAAATGGAGCAAATCTGAGAGACTTATTCTACACAACTCCAAAAGTCCTGAAACTTCACTCAGAATTATTTTGGAATATATAAAAAATGTTGTGCGAAGAAAGCACCTGAGGGGACCCACCAGGCAGCCACAAGGGTGGGGGCGCAACTTACCCCCCTGGGCGCGCCCCTGCCTTTCGGGCCACCTGACAGGCCCCTGATGCCCATCTTCTACTATATGAAGGGTTTTGACCTGGAAAAAAATCAAGAGGAAGCTTTCGGGAGGAAGCGCCGCCGTCTCGAGGCGGAACCAATCTAGGGCTCCGGCGGAGCTATTCTGCTAGGGAAACTTCCCTCTGGGAGGAGGAAATCGAAGCCATCGCCATCACCAACGATCCTCTCATCGAGGGGGATCAATCTCCATCAACATCTTCACCATCGCCATCTCCTCTTGAACCCTAGTTCATATCTTGTATCCGATCTTTGTCTCAAAACCTGAGATTGGTACTTGTGGGTTGCTAGTAGTGTTGATTACTCCTTGTAGTTGATGTTGGTTGGTTTATTCGGTGGAAGATCATATGTTCAGATCCTTAATGCTATTCAATACTCCTATGGTTATGAACATGAATATGCTTTGTGAGTAGTTACGTTTGTTCATGAGGACATGGGAGAAGTCTTGTTATAAGTAATCATGTGAATTTGGTATTCGTTCGATAATTTGATGAGATGTATGTTGTCTATCCTCTAGTGGTGTTACTAGCTATGCCCGCGCGGCGTCGCGCCGCGCCTATTGATACATTATGTGAGAAATTATGTATACGGTGTTACTAAAATTTATACATTAATTATCCTATTAATTGTTCTGTTTTTGCTTGTTCACTTTACTTTTTATGTTATGTTGTATATACAAAAATCATATTGGTAAATCTTTCATAAAGAAAATCTTTATTGAATGAAAAGAATCATCACGTCTGTGTCATATTTTTTCCGTTTGGCTGGAAGATATTTCCCGTTGGTAAATCTTCTCATCAACCTTTCCGCAAGGGTTTTCTTTTCTCCTATTTTATTTAATAACTTTGTTGAATTTTCACAAAAAAGTTCTATTGAATGGTGAAGCCATCCCACACGGTGACGTGTGCCGCCGTGATACATGATATTCATAGGCATTGATTTTTAAATAAAATTAACAGAACTATATAGATAAGGTTGTATTCTCATAAAGGGAAGTAATGGATAGAAGCGAACTAAAAGGACACGTTTTATTGTCTTCTGTCACCATGTGTGATGCATCTTAGATGAAAGTACCCACACTTTTCTTATAAGATTAAACGTGGTACAATTATTGCTGGTCTACATCATTCTAGTTTTATGTCTAGCTTACATCATTTGAAAGAAAAATGAATTACCGGATATGATTTGATGGCCATGAATTGAGTCAATATTTCTATAACATATCAAGTATTAGCATGCATATACAATCTCAATTTTGAGACTCACCATGAAGATATAAAAAATTACATAGCAGAATCACTAATTTTAGCACCAAGTGTGCTCTATCTACAAATCATAGTCATCAGCCATACAATCTTCTCTTGACCTCATGACATGAGCAACTGGCCTCATTGACGACACATTCCTCCAGTAAAGAAAATAACATACAGCCAAAAAGTAATAAAATTCAAATAGCAGAACAATGTATTTACCAGTGAAGAAATCTCTTACACCAAACTATAGTTGCAGACATTAGTAAGCACTAAGCAATGACATTATGACACATTCATCGACTTGAAAGAAATATCCATAACTCTATGTGCACAGAAAATGACATTCAGCTAACTACAAAATATTTAGACAGCGAGCTAACTTTAGATTCAACCTAATCGGTTTTTTGGCAGTAGAAGGGAAAACAAAAGTAAATGCATGAAAGTGCATGATTCCAAATCACAATGCCAATAAGTCAATCCAAGAAAGATACCCTGCACTGCTAACATAATCACATTTGCACGTACTCCTGAGGTTCTCAGCGAAAGAAAGGATCGTGCAGATTTTTACATTGGATAGGCATGTGTAAGAAGTAAACTTAGACTTTTGCTAACAGGCAGAAGCGGAAATTCACTATTATGAATGTTAAGGATCAATTGTCCATAATGCGCATAAAAACATGTTGCCTACACTCTTCTCAACATTGCTCTGAACAGACCCATTCTTTGGCTTCCAAACTATCTGAACTCTGACGATCATGGTATTCGATGCTCTAGTGAATCTTTGATCAACTCAGCATTTTCCTTCAATTCCGAGAGATGGGAAGCTTCACAGTTCAGTTCCTACATGACACAGGCAAATATTTAGCAACAACAGTAAGTACATGGTTTTTTGGAGGCATTTCAACAAATCTCAGTTTTGCAAAATTATTATGAACAGATATAATTCATGTATGTCCATACATAGACTCCTATGTGCAATCAACTTTTTTGCATCATCCAATAGAAATTTATCCACACATAGACACACTTAGCAAAAAATTAAGCTCTAAGATTGTATGCAAGATGGTAATCTACATGTACCTGACTCTTCATTGAACTTTTCAGGTTTGGACAGCCCAAGCCTAGTTGAAGGTATACGCAGAGGGGAGGACATTGCTGGCTCGGAGGAATGCAGACAAATCAAGAGAAGTATTGGATCCATTGTTAAGCCTGGATATGTTAGGTTTGATGCCAAAATACAGTACAAAAAATATGGAAAGCATGGCTTCTTTTCTGGTGTCGGTATCTTTAAAAAGTAAACTTATCTGATAGAAAAAGTTCAATCAGTTGTTGTCTTCAAATACACTCTTAATCATTGCTACTCAGCTAGTTTTCTTCTCATAGGTCAGTTGAAACCAAATAGTAGAAATATCCGTGTCTATTTGTTGTGCTGAAATCCTGCATTGGCTGTGGCACATTCATACATGCCATGTTCAAAATCTTGTGATTGCTGACTAACCAAAGAAATCATAATTCCAACATATTAGATCTTGGCTAAAACCCATGACACCTGTTTAATTCCCAACTTAAAAATACTGAATCATGTCAAATAACAGATAAAGGAAAAACATACACACATATATCCGAGCATTTACTACATATATCCAAGCTGAATTTCGATAAATTGAGACAGGAGTCTTGCTGATCTCTTGATTTGAAAACCGACCTTGCAAGAGTGAACTGTTGTTACTGAACATACAAGATAGTTAAGCAAGGAGCCAGGAAGGATGCTGCAAGGGGATGCCTACCTATGCCTACTCTTGCTCTACCTCATGGTAACTTTGTTGATCGCCTCGTTCAAACATGGTCTGTTTCTTCATCAAAGGTTGATATCTTCGATGAGTGCAGTTTTAAGCTCATGGCTTTCTTCTCTGCAGGACTATATATGATCAAACAAAAAAAATATGTCACAAAGATAAGGAAGCGACATTCTGTTGTCTCCCTTTCTACAAACTGCTTCCCTATGATGTCCAGAATTTCTTTTCCATGATTTCAGCCAACATACTTACTCTATTTATTTGCTCTGGTTGAAAGCGGATTCCTATCAGCAGTGCAGGTTTTGACCCACCGAATAGGAAGCCCAAAAAGTATGGGCTCAGGTTACTAATTAGCAGCTATTTGAGTTATCAACAGAATCTTGTCTAGCAAAGAATCAATTCGAGGTCGAGAAAGAGAGAATTAAATGACGAAAGGAGCAAGAACAACCGTCCACACTCCATGCATGCACAAAACAATAACCGCTCAATGCACAGAGGAAACTTACGCAGCATATAGACCAGTAATTAGGATAATTACACATGCCATCACACATGCTGGCTGTGGACTCGCACTTCTAAACCCCTGCAGCCACAAAAGAAGCAAACAACATGCGCCCATCAGTGTTCTCAGTTCCAAGCTCTCACTCGTCATCAATCAGTACCGCACGTTGCCCGACCGGCTCCGTTGGTCGTCGCTATGCTTGCATGCTCCTCGCCGGACTGGTTGCGCTGGTAGTTGTTGTTGCTGCCGTCACTCGCGTCGGTGTACTGGCCGCGCTGGTAGTCGTTGCTGTTGCTACTGCCGTTGCGCGGCTCTCCGGACCGCGGCTGGTGGTCCTGCGCTGCGTCGGACTTCGGCGGGCGCTGCAGGTTCTTGACGTACGCCCAGGCGGCCAGGCCTCCAGCTGGAAGACCTTGTTCCACCAGCGGTTGGCGTTCTTGCGTTGATGGAACACGGGTGGGAGGCGAGGCGGTCGGCGTTGGGCAGGGAGGCGTTCACCACCAATCCTGTTGCCGTTGCCGTAGCCACCGCGAGGAGGCCAGAATCTGCCATATCACGGGCCCCGCACACTTGCGTGCTGGTAAGGAGCCGGCAGCTGAACTTGGTGATGTAGACAGCCACGCCGAAGTAGTCGCCCAGCTAACGCGTGCGCCGCGCCCTCGGAGGCGATGGTGATACTCATAGCGAAGCACATCCGGAGCTCCTCCACCATGCAGGCCACGATGGCGAGCCGCACCATCCACGGCACGCCCTCCTAAAGTACCTGCCCAACCTCCCTCCCTAAAATCGCTGCCGTCGCGCTGGCGCGCATCGCCCACTCGCCATCGGCTTCGTCCCACAAACCACCGCCGTCTTGCAAGGCTGCGCGCGTCGTCCACTATCGCGTCGGATGCCCGCCAGCAAGCAAGATGGTTTCATCCGCCGTGGACGTTCGCGCTTGAGGGGGCCAGCACTACAGCTCCTCACGGCGGCGACACTGGGGACTGGACGTAGCGTCGCATGTATCGGTGATGAGCTCGGCCGATTAACCGACCGAGGAGGCGAGGATGAAAGAGGACGCCGTCCACGGCAAGTTGTTAATGCGGTCCCGTGAGCTACGCGCCTTGGTAGGCTGCCTCGCGTGCTAGGGCGCATGTGCTTGCATCCTCCGTCGCCGGCTTAAGGTGGAGGTCGTAGCTTCCACGACCACGAAGCCAGCCACCATTGTGGCCCACGCTCGGAATCCACCCCACCATCGAAGCCTGGGGCCGCGGCCGACCGGCGGGCTGAAGCTGCGGCCGATCCATACCAGGCCCCGACCGGCGCCGCAAGGAAGGTCGACAGGGAGGAGGAGGCCTCGAGCAGCGGTAGCGCGTCGCCGACGGCAATGACGTGACGGCGACGACTACTGCTACACGTGAAGCCGAGCGGCTGGCTGAAGGGAAGAAGGCCCGCGTAGGAGCAACCTCTGGCGACCACCATGCTACAGAGGCGGCGTCGCTGGCTGCGGGAGAGCCTCCTGGTGGTGATGGAGTCGATCAGCGGACCGAGAGGAGGACACTCCTGGAAAGTATGGCAAGCGAGCGAGAAGGCCGGCCAGGACGACGCGGACCATTAGAACTCACCATGAAATGAACGCACGTACAATACGCAGCTGGAGAAGTACCACCGAAGGAAGAAGAAGAAGCTATTTATAGCCTCGCACAACACCGAGTAAAGCAGAAAAATAAACGAAAATCTCTCCGGAAAGCACGAGAGAGCCCGAAGAATCGCAACCTTCGGAAGCAGCATCGACAGCGGCAGAGCTAGCACAGTGTACAAACAGTCGCAAACACCTGCTCCTCCCTGACAACGAACAACGGCACCGCATACACGCCAATCCCGACAGCCTGAACAAGAGCGGCGATAGCGACACCACGAATTGGCCAACAACGGCCAACAAGAGCAGCGATAGCGACACCACGAATTGACCAACAGCGGCCAGACAGAAGAAAGCGACAGGACACATCGACCAATAGCGGCACCCGTGCACTGCATGCGACAGGGTACATTGATCGGGTTGCACCCGTGCACTGCATGCAACGGAGTATATTGATCGGGTTGCATGATTACACTGCATGCAGCGGTGTATATTCATCGAATTGCACGAAGGTGCACTGCATGCGACAACGAATTCTCATCTGATTGCATGCGTACACTGCATGCATCAAAGCATCTCCGTTGCAGTGCATGCGTGCACTGCATGCCCCCGTGTGCCTCCATTTGAGTATACAAGAGGCAACGGCGGCAGGCCAACAGCAGCCAATAAAACAAGGAGAAGCATCGAACCAGGAAGGACGTGTCAGGACACAAATAACAACGTGACACCAATGACCAATCGAAACACGAGGAAGTATCGAACGTCAGGGCACAAATTACAGCATGACAGGGACAACAACACGCAGCAGCGTACACCACATGCGATAGAAAAACACTAAGCCCACCAAAACGAATGCCACACCCGTTCAAAACATTTGAACCAAATGGTTGAATACACAAGTCATTTGAACATCACCAGGTACCAAAAAAGGGCACGTGGCACAACCAACATTCACTATGGGTCATTTTCATACAAGTGGTTTAATGTCAAGGCAAAAACCTTGCCTGCAATAGAGGCTTGGGTATGTGAACATTGATTACATGACACTTCACCATGATTTGGGCCTAGGGGAAGGCATTGGAAAGTAATAAGTAGATGATGGGTTGCTAGAATGACAGAAGCTTAAACCCTAGTTTATGCGTTGCTTCGTAAGGGGCTGATTTGGATCCATATGTTTCATGCTATGGTTAGATTTATCTTAATTCTTCATTCATAGTTGTGGATGCTTGCGAGAGGGGCTAATCATAAGTGGGAGGTTTGTCCAAGGAAGGGCAGCACCCAAGCATCAGTCCACCCACATATCAAATTATCAAAGTAACGAACGCGAATCATTTGAGCATGATGAAAACTAACTTGACAGTAATTCCCATGTGTCCTCGGGAGCGCTTTGCTTTATATAACAGTTCGTCCAGGCTTGTCCTTTGCTACAAAAAGGATTGGGCCACCTTGTTGCACCTTAGTTACTCTTGTCACTTGTTACCCGTTACTAATTAGCTTATCACACAACTATCTGTTACCAATAACTCCAGTGCTTGCAAAGAATGCCTTACTGAAAACAACTTGTCATTTCCTTTTGCTCCTCGTTGGGTTCAACACTCTTACTTATCGAAAGGACAACCATAGATCATCTATACTTGTGGGTCATCAAGACTCTCTTTTGGCGACATTGCCGGGGAGAGAAGCGCCTTTGGTAAGTGGAATTTTGTAAGGATACATTTATGTAGTGTGCTGAAATTTACTATCACTTGTCACTATGGATAATAATCCTTTGAGGGGCTTGTTCAGGGTATCTCCACCTCGACCGGAAGATCAAAGAGTTGCTCCTCAACCTACCACACCTACTGAAAACATTTATTATGAAATTCCTTTGGGTATGATAGAGAAACTGCTAGCTAATCCTTATGTAGGAGATGGAACATTACATCCTGATATGGACCTTATCTATGTGGATGAAGTTTGTGGATTATTTAAGCTTGCGGGTTTGCCCGAGGATGACGTCAAGAAGAAGGTCTTCCCTTTATCTTTGAAGGGAAAGGCATTGACATGGTATAGGCTATGTGATGATATCGTATCTTGGAACTACAACCGATTGAAATTGGAATTTCATCAGAAGTTTTATCCTATGCATATGGTTCATCGTGATCAGAATTACATTTATAATTTTTGGCCTCGTAAGGAGAAAGTAACGCTCAAGCTTGAGGGAGGCTTAAGACAATGTTATATTCATGCCCCAATCATGAGCTCTCAAGAGAAATTATTATCTGGAATTTTTATACTCGGCTTTCTTGTAATGATCAATCCATGCTCGATACTTCTTGTACTTGTTGTTTTATGAAGAAGACTATTGAATATAAATGGGATTTATTGGAAAGAATTAAATGCAACTCTGAAGATTTGGAACTCGACAAATGTTGAGTCAGGTATACACCTTAAGTTTGATTATGTTAAATATTTTATGGATACCGATGCTTTTTGTGAATTAGCACTAAATATGGAGTTGACTCCGAGATAGTAGCTTCTTTCTGTGAATCTTTTGCTACTCATGTTGATCTCCCTAAGGAGAAGTGGTTTAAATATCATCCTCCCATTGAAGTGAAAGTAGTGGAACCTATTAAAGTTGAAGAAGAAACTATTACTTATAATGTTGGTCATGTTGTTCCTATTGCTTATATTGAGAAACCACCTTTTCATGTTAGGATACAGGATCATGCCAAAGATTCAGCTGTGGTTCATAAGAGTTATACTAGAACACCTACTCCCCAATAAATTAAAGTTGAACCTAGTATTGCTATGGTTAAAGATCTCTTGGTTGATAATATTGATGGGCATGTTATTTATTTCTGTGATGAAGCTGCTAGGATCCCTAAACCTGCTATTAAAGATAAACATAGACCTATTGTTGGCATGCCTGTTGTTTCTATTAAAATAGGAGATCATTGTTATCATGGCTTATGTGATATGGGTGCTGGTGTGACTGCAATTCCTTTTACTTTATATCAAGAAATTATGAATGATATTGCACCTGCTGAGATGGAAGATATTGATGTTACTATTAAGCTTGCCAATAGAGATACTATATCATCAATTGAGATTGTTAGAGATGTTGAAGTCTTGTGTGGGAAAATAAAATACCCTACTGATTTTCTTGTTCTTGGTTCCCCACAAGATGATTTTTGTCCCATTATATTTGGTAGACTTTCTTGAATACTGTTAATGCTAGGATAAACTATGAGAAAGAAATTGTTACTGTCAGTTTTGGGGATGTGTCTCATGATTTTAATTTCTCTAGATTTCATAGACAACCCCATGATAAAGAATTTCCTAGTAAGGATGAAATTATTGGTCTTGCTTCTATCGTCGTGCCTCCTACCGATCTTTTAGAACAATATTTGCTAGACCATGAGAATGATATGCTTATGAATGAAAGAAAGGAATTAGATGAAATATTCTTTAATCAAATGCCTATTTCGAAACACAATTTTCCTATGAAATCCTTGGAGATCCTCCTCCACCCAAGGGTGACCCGTGTTTGAGCTTAAACAATTACTTGATACTTTGAAATATGCTTATCTTGATGAAAAGAAGATATATCATGTTATTATTAGTGCTTATTAGTGCTAACCTTTCAGAGCATGAAGAAAAGAAATTATTGAAAACTCTGAAGAAGCAACGTGACACTATTGGATATACTCTTGATGATCTTAAGGGCATTAGTCCCACTCTGTGTCAGCATCAAATCAATATGGAGCCTGATGCTAAACCAGTTGTTGATCATTAACAACTGTTAAATCCTAAGATGAAAGAATTGGTAAGAAATGAAATACTCAAGGTTCTCGAGGCGGGTATAATTTATCCTATTGCTGATAGTAGATGGGTAGGTCTTGTCCATTGTGTCCCTAAGAAGGGAGGTATTACTGTTGTCCCTAATGATAAGAATGAATTGATCCCTCAAAGAATTGTTACAGGTTATAGAATGGTAATTGATTTTTGCAAATTAATTAAAGCTACTACAAAAGATCATCACCCTCTACCCTTTATTGATCAAATGCTAGAAAGACTGTCCAAACATACACATTTTTGCTTTCTAGATGGTTATTCTGGGTTTTTCTCAAATACCTGTGTCAAAAGATGATCAGGAAAAGACCACTTTTACTTGCCCTTTGGTACTTTTGCTTATAGATGTATGCCTTTTGGTTTATGCACTGCACCTGCTACCTTTCAAAGATGTATGACTGCTATATTATCTGACTTTCATGAAAAGATTGTTGAGGTTTTCATGGATGATTTCTCCGTTTATGGAACTTCCTTTGATGATTTCTAGGCAACCTTGATCGAGTTTTGCAGATATGTGAAGAAACTAATCTTGTCTTGAATTGGGAGAAGTGCCACTTTATGGTTAATGAAGGTATTGTCTTGGGGCATAAAATTTCTGAAAGAGGTATTGAAGTTGATAAAGCTAAAGTAGATGCTATTGAAAAGATGTCGTGTCCTAAAGATATCAAAGTTATAAGAAGTTTCATTGGTCATGTTGGTTTCTATAGGATGTTTATTAAAGACTTCTCTAAAATTTCTAGGTCTCTCACTAATCTCTTGCAAAAAGATGTTCCTTTTGTTTTTGATGATGATTGTGTAGAAGCATTTGAAATACTTAAGAAAGCCTTGATTTTTGCACCTATTGTTCAACCACCTGATTGGAATTTACCCTTTGAAATTATGTGTGATGCTTGTGATTATGTTGTTGGTGCTGTTCTAGGACAAATAGTTGATAAGAAATTGAATGTTATTCATTGTGCTATTAAAACTCTAGACAGTGCCCAGAGAAATTATACTACTACTGAAAAAGAATTTTTAGCACTTGTATTTGCTTGTAATAAGTTCATATCTAATATTGTTGATTCCAAAGTAACTGTTCACACTGATCATGCTGCTATTAAATATCTTATGAAAAAGAAAGATGCTAAGCCTAGACTTATTAGATGGGTTCTCTTGTTCCAAGAATTTGATTTGCATATTATTGATAAAAAGGGAGCTGAGAACCCCGTTGCAGACAACTTATCTAGGTTAGAAAATGTTCTTGATGACCCACTGCCTATTGATGATAGCTTTCCTGATGAGCAATTAGCTATCATAAATGCTTCTCGTAATACTCCATGGCATACTGATTATGCGAATTACATTGTTACTAAATTTATACCACCCAGTTTCACATACCAGCAAAAGAAAAAGTTTTTCTATGATTTTAGACATTACTATTGGGATGACCCACACCTTTATAAAGAAGGAGTAGATGGCGTTATTAGACGTTGTGTACCTGAGCATGAACAGGAACAGATCCTACGCAAGTGCCACTCCGGGGCTTACGGAGGACACCATGATGGAGATAGAACTGCGCACAAGGTATTGCAATCTAGTTTTTATTGGCCTACTCTCTTCAAGGATGCTCTTAAGTTTGTCTTGTCTTGTGATGAATGCCATAGAAGTGGCACTATTTGTAGATGTGAGGAAATGCCTATGAATTATTCACTCGTTATTGAACCATTTGATGTTTGGGGCTTTGATTTATGGGACCTTTTCCTTCCTCTAATGGGTAGACACGTATTTTAGTTGCTGTTGATTACGTTACTAAGTGGCTAGAAGCTATTTGTCATGACCCGGATTTGAAAGAATCCAAGTCTCTGTGCTTATTGTGCTATCCCTGGATCGTAGCCAGCACACACAGTAACAAGAACGAATATCAGTAAGACATACATCATTTTACTACAACGATAGATCCAGAATTAAGTAAATACATACCAATCACACAGCTCAATGCTGACACATAATACAGCGGAATTATATGTAGTTGTTAAGTTAGGGCTCATCAACGCCACTGGGCTCGTTGAGTGTAGGCCATAACCCTATCGTCTCTTAATCTGTCAAAATCTGCACATGACAGGTGCAGATGAGTATGTGGAATGTACTCGCAAGTTGCAAAGGAAAGCTTTAACAGAACATATATGCAGGGTAAGTATTGGTGGAGGTTTCCTTTGCATAAAGCCAATTTTCTCCTACACTAAATTTTGTAAACTTCTTTTGAAATAGAAATATTTGTAGTATAAAAGATAGGAGTGAGACACTTGGATATACGCACCAGCGCTCATTCTCCAAAATAGTTGAAATCATACATAAGGTTGAAGTGAAACACATTCACTATGCTCATTCCTCAACTTTCTCTTCCCTTAAAACGGACTTTTAGAAAAGAGAGGGAAGATTCTTCTTCAGCCCAAGTCTTCAGTTGCTCAAAATTGCCTGTAACCGGGGGCACGGCTAATCGATTAGGTTAAACCCTCTACAGAGGTCGTACACGTTCCCCACATGACACAATCAACCCCGTTTATCGTTACACACTTGGATATACGACTAGGAGGAGATTGTGACAAAGCCTTTCCGTAACAGCCCCCCATACCGCCAAGCCGCCCGCAACTTCGGCACGAAGGCCTCTCTCCGATGGCGGTCCTGGGGTAGGGTTTCCCGTTAGTACTAAGCTAAGCCAGAGCCCATAGTAGCATATGGCTGTACTGGAAGCTACATCAAACTGTACTTGAAAGATCTCAGTCCCCTGGACGGCGGTCCCCACCAAAAACCTGTGTGCAAGACCCCAGTCGGGCGCATTCACTGCAAGACCCCGATGGGTGCAATCACTTGTAGACGCTCCCATCAATATCATTCCGTCCAGGGAGTAGATGTAAAATAATATACATATAATTTTTCTTTTAAAAATTCACAAACGTTGCTCCAAAAAGAGCAAGATTAAAGGTTAAAAATAAGTTTTGTTTTCATCCCACCCATTTTGTGCAAGCGCGGCCAAGCATGGTGGTGATTCTTTATGGCTCTAGATAAAAATAATACTTTGCAAAACTTTTATGAACCATGCATAGTGTTAAAAATTAAAGAGATATGCATAGTATGAAAATATAGGTCAGGGCATGATCAAATTGCAACTTGCCTGATTCTTGAAGTTGATATATTCTACTTCGAGTCGTCTCTCCTTCACCTTACGATATATCTAACGATATAAGAAAATAATTTAACACACAACAATTGCAAATGAAGATCCAAATAAAAGATACAAATTCACAATAAATACATTCGTAGGATAATTTGCACGACGTGGCTATGGTTTGAGATAGAATCAAGTTTGGTCTTAGACGAGACATGACATAGTCATATCCTAGGGTTGGATCAAGTGATACTAAATGAAGATCTTGGTTTGATATAGAAGATGGGTTGTGAGACAAGTTCTTGCAACAAATTCTATCATGAGATTATTCGGAATATTTGACTTGGGTTAAATAAAACTGACATGGCATAAGTTTCGAGATAAAAGGATTAAATCCTTAATCTTGTAACTTAAAAGTTTTGTGGTGATATCGAATGGCCAGAGAGGTCTCATCTATCTAAGGATTTCTACTGAAGAATCAAATTCAATCTAATAAAGTTATTAAATCATGATTAAAGAAAGTCAAATTAAGGTGATGATGCTAAAACAGTGACTAAACATCATCGAAAAAATTATTCTATGAGTTCTAACAGAATGGTGAGGTCCTAAGGTCCAACTTTCAAAAACATTTTTATATGATTTACAGAATAAAAGATATAGTGAAAATACTCATCTTACCATTTAAATCAAAACTAAATTTTAAATTGCCCAAAAGTGAGATTTTATAATTTCATATAAATGTACAGGTTTCAACGAATCCGGAGATATCTTATTTGTCAAAATCGGACATACGGTTTGGGAGATACGAATTTCCGAAGTTTGGATATTTTTCTGAATAAAAGAATTACGGGATTTAGAGAGAGCTCACCGGAGTTGGTCGCCGGAGTTGGGGAAGAAGGTCGCCGGAGTTGTGGAAGAAACTCCCTGACGTCAAGTAGAAGGAGGACGGCGAAGATGTCGACGAGGGAAGTCCGTTGGGCAATGTGCTGGGCTCGGTCTCGTCCCGTGACGGCGTGGGGCGGCCGCCGGAGCTGCTGAACTCCGACGAGCAATTGATCGGGATGGGGAGGGAGATAGCTCCCGAAACAAGAGGGCTTCGGACGAGGGCTGAGAGGAGCTCGCGGGGTGCTTTTTATAGGGCTCGGCGATGTCCGAATTCGAGCAGATGAAGGGCCATAATGGTGGCGGTTCAGTTTCTCTGTAATGGCCACTACACCTCGATTGATGGCGCACTAAGGGATGGGAGGAGTCGAGGGAGGAGAGGGGAACCGATTCTGGGGGTTACTGGGTGCGGGGGAAGGGAGATGAGGAGAGGAAGAGGTGGAGGCGTCCATGGTTGCAGCTCGCTGTTCATGTTCAGGAAGGATGGGAGGAGGAAGATCGGTTGGGCTGAAAAGATATGGGCCTTAGTGGAAGAAATTGGCCCAAAGGAAAAAGGCAAGGAAAGAAAAAAAATACAAAAACAAGGTGGGCTGTACTGTGCTGCTGTCTCGCGCCTGTCCGAGATTTTGAGAGAGAAATATACTGGGTCAAGCTAGATAGTTTAGGAATTAGGATTGAAACATCATTACGTACATAAGTACGTGCACAAAAGTTACTTAAAACAAATAATAAAAATGTTTACATTAGTGCCAATATTATTTAGAGTCCAAGAAAATTGGTCTCCGAATTTAATAAAATTAAGTTTGTTCACAAACTACCCTTCACACTTTATGGACATAATTGAAATAATCAAAAATTCAGTTTAGAGTTCTGCAAATTCACGAACTGATAATTATGCAGTACTAAATATTTCCAAATATATTTTGGAGAAGCACATTATCTCCTCTCATTAAATTTGTTGGAAATATTTAAATGGCATTAAAATTTAAAATGAGATCCAATTTCTAATGGAACTCCAAAATTCAAGGAACTTCAAATGATTTTTTTATCCACCACATTTGAGAAAGTCATTTTATTCTCACTCCATTTTTATTTGCGGTTTCAAAATATTTCGTAGGTGTCCAAAAGAAAAGCAATTGGATGAAATATTTGAAACAAGAATCAAAAGGTTTTATTTTCCCATGAAAATCATAGCAATTCACTCAATAATATCTTATTATTAACATTCCAAACTTTGGAAAATTTTGGGATGTTACACTATTCCAACTAGTAGTGCTGATCATAACACTTCTATTAATATGCTTAAAGAAGTTATCTTTCCGAGGTTTGGAGTCCCTAGATATTTAATGACGGATGATGGTTCACATTTTATTCATGGTGCTTTCCGTAAAATGTTTGCTGAATATGATGTCAACCATAGAATTGCATCTCCTTATCACCCTCAGTCTAGTGGTCAAATAGAATTGAGCAATAGAGAGATTAAATTGATTTTGCAAAAGATTTTTAATAGATATAGAAAGAATTGGTCTAAGAAACTCGATGATGCATTATGGGCCTATAGAACTGCTTATAAAAACCCTATGGGTATGTCTCCATATAAAATGGTTTATGGAAAAGCATGTAACTTACCTCTTGAACTAGAACATAAAGCTTATTGGGCTATTAAAAAGCTCAACTATGATTTCAAACTTGCCGGTGAAAAGAGGTTATTTTACATTAGCTCACTTGATGAATGGAGAACCCAAGCCTATGAGAATGCCAAGTTGTTTAAAGAAAAAATTAAAACATGGCATGAGAAAAGGATACAAAAGCATGAGTTTAATGTAGGTGATCATGTTTTGTGTCAGTGCAACAAACCCTGGGTCTGTTGCCCAACTGTGCACAGGCACAAGATCAAGATTGAAGCACCAGCTTAAGTCATAGATTGAAGAACCAAGATATTTGAAGAACCAACATGCGGCCCAGAGGGACCATGATCGAGTCTGAGGAGCAAGATATCGACAAGGGAAGGGCCTCCCTTGCCGGGCAGACGAGCCCGGCAAGGGGCGAGGCCACCACCAGAAGCAAGCAATCAAGGCTCCTCGGGAGAGCCTGCCGGGGCTCACGGGGGAAGAACCACCCCACCAACCACTCAAACATGACTCGCGTCGTCAATCAGTGCGGTGTCAAGCCGCAAGATGATTAAATGGCAGCCATTCAGCACATAGCAGCCATCTCCTACAGAAGAAACCAGCAGATGACACCCGTCCCGCGACGTGTCAAGAGAACAGGTGAGGAGCTGGCAAGATAGCCCGGTAGGCCTTGTCGGGCGACCAGTGATGTGACACTAAGCGACACATTTAATGCACCCTATCAGCCCACAGAGTTAGGTATGATAGCACTGTTCTCTATCATATCAGTGGATAATGACCACTTTGCCATTGTGGTGACCCCTTAATCTATAAAAGAAGGCCCATGGAACTCGTAGGAAGGGTTGGAAAGTTGATGAACCCAAGCCACCATACGCGCGTAGTCGCTGTGGCCCCTAGGCAAACCCTATCGGGCAAGTGTACTACGTGTTACCACACTCATTCCACCATCAATCCACTAAAGCAGGAGTAGGGTCTTACGCCTCGCGGCGGCCCGAACCTGGGTAAATTGCTTGTGTGCTCTCTATCGTGTTGTCGCACGCGGATCTGCTCTTTGTGCAACGCGACGTCCCCCCGCTGAACCAGCAAGGGGCCACCCGGTCCCATAGGTGGCCGCGAATATCCCATGACATTTTGCTATACAACTCTCGTTTAAGATTTTTTTGTAGGAATGCTTCTATCTAAATGGGAAGGTCTTATATTATCGAGGAGGTCTATCGTTCCAGTGCCATTAAGATCAACTATGCCGAAGGCACTAACCCGAAGGTGGTAAACTGTCAAAGAATTAAACATTATATTTCAGGTACTCTGATAAATGTCGAGACGAATATTATTAATATCGTAACACCGGAGGAGTACATAAGGGATACTTTCCAGAACGTTTCAGTCTCTGAAAAGGAATAGGTATGTGGTACGGTAAGTAAATCGACTCCAAAACTGTTCTAATGGCAATTTTTCTCCGTTTTGAAATATTTAAAAAATTAGGAAATTTAAAAGTAGTCTGAAAAGTGCACGAGGAAGCGACAAGGCAGGGGGCGCACCCCCCACCCTTGCCGCCACCTCGTGTGCCCTCCGGACTCCATTTTCTTGCACAATACTTCTTTTGGTTAGTAAAAATTCATTATATAATCTCCCGAAGGTTTTGCCGTAGCACGACAAAATCCTCTGTTCTTGTTTCGAGCTGTTTTCTGACAAATCTAAATCACCATGACATCTCCAAGCGCCCCCAAGGACAAGTTTTTTAAGAAGGTCATCAACCCCTACCTTGCGGAGGTGCTGCAACACCCTCAAACCATTGAGATCCGTGAGGGGGTGCTGCATATCCGCGATGTTGAAGGACCAAAGAAGACCGGGAGTGTGGAGACAAGGCTCGAAGCAATGGAGTAGCAAGTTTTCAAGTGTCAACGGATGGTGGAACATGGACTCAACGCCAATCACTTGATGATCACGGAGTTTACCAATAATCACAAGTTGGATGTCAATAACATTGGGGTGGCCATCTTCAAGCTTCACAAGAAAATCGATCACCTTCAAGCCCAGATCTATGACCTGCAAAACCAAAATTGTGAGTATGAATATAGATTTAAGAGGATGAGTTTGGCTGCAGATTTGAGGATCCCGGAGACTCGTTCATCCTTCTATGATGGTGAGCCTATGCACTGAAAGATGGATGACAAGCCTACAACATCAACAACTCCATCATCATCACCTCCAAAGAAAGAGACATAAATACATGGGTATGGGCACTCCCCTTGGCAACTGCCAAGCTTGGGGGAGGTGTTCCGGTATCGTATCACCATCACACCTTTACCTTTATCATTTTTCTTAGTTCGATCCTTTTGGTTATATCTTGATCTATTAGAATAAAGTTTTTAGCATGATCTAGCTTTGAGTTTTGTTTTGAGATCTATCTATGTAATCGAGTTCGTGAGTTATATATAATAAAGAGTAGTTTTGAGTTGAGGGCGTTGCTGCCTTGCTTTGATCTTGAGGGAATAAAATAAAAGAAAGTATAAAAAGAAATAGAAAGATCATATAATGATCTTATGGAGAGTGATGACTTCACATATAAAGAGTATGATGAATAAAGTTGTTGAAAGTTGACAAACATAGTTTTGGTCATTGTTGCAATTAATAGGAAGTAATAAAGAAAGAGAGGTTTTCACATATAAATATACTATCTTGGACATCTTTTGTAATTGTGAGCACTCATTAAAATATGACATGCTAAAAGTTGATGTTGGACAAGGAAGACAACATAGTTATGTTTTCTTATATCCGGAAAGAAGTTATAGTGTCTTGGATCCTCCAACATGTTGATCTTGCTTTTCCCTCCTTTGCTAGCCAAATCCTTTGCACCAAGTAGAGATACTACTTGTGCATCCAAATATCCCTTAAACCAGTTTTGCCATGAGAGTCCACCATACGTACCTATGGATTGAGTAAGATCCTTCAAGTAAGTTTGTCATTGGTGCAAGCAATAAAAATTGCTCTCTAAATATGTATGATCTATTAGTGTGAAGAAAATAAGCTTTATACGAACTTGTGATATGAAAGAAATAAAAGCGATAGACTGCATAATAAAGTTCTTTATCACAAGCGGCAATATAAAGTGACGTTCTTTTGCATTAAGATTTTGTGCATCCAACCATAAAAGCGCATGACAACCTCTGCTTCCCTCTGCGAAGGGCCTATATTTTACTTATATCTTATACCCTTATACAAGAGACATGGTGATCTTCACCTTTCCTTTTTACACTTTTTCTTTTGGGAAGCACTATGTGTTGGAGATGGATCCAGATATATATATATATATATATATATATATATATATATATATATATATATATATATCCACTTTCGGATGTAGGTTATCATAAAGTATTATTGTTGACATTACCCTTGAGGTAAAAGGTTGGGAGGCGAAACTATAAGCCCCTATCTTTCTCCGTGTTCGACTGAAGCTTTGAACTCATAAGTATCGCGTGAGTGTTAGCAATTGTGAAAGACTAAATGATAGTTGAGTATGTGGACTTGCTGAAAACCTCTTGAATTGACTCTTTCCGATGTTATGATAAATTGCAATTGCTTCGATGACTGAGATCATAGTTTGTTAGTTTTCAATGAAGTTTTGATTCATACTTTACCTTGTGAATGAACTGTTACTTTAGCATAAGAAATTATATGACAATATATGTTGTTGTCCTAAAGATGATCATGATGCCCTCATGTCCGTATTTTATTTTATCGACACCTCTATCTCTAAACATGTGGACATATTTTTTGATTTCGGCTTTCGCTTGAGGACAAGCGAGGTCTAAGCTTGGGGGAGTTGGATATGTCCATTTTGCATCATGCTTTTATATTGATATTTATTGCATTATGGGCTGTTATTACACATTCTAGCACAATACTTATGCATTTTCTCTCTTATTTCACAAGGTTTACATGAAGAGGGAGAATGCTGACAACTGGAATTTTGGGCTGGAAAAGGAGCAAATCAGAGAGACCTATTCTGCACAAATCCAAAAGTCCTGAAACTCCACGGAGAATTATTTTGGAATATATAAAAAATATTGTGTGAAGAAAGCACCTGAGGGGACCCACCAGGCGGCCACAAGGGTGGGGGCGTGCCCTACCCCCTGGGCGCGCCCCTGCCTTGTGAGCCACCTGGCAGGCCCTCGATGCCCATCTTCTGCTATATGAAGGGTTTTGACCTAGAAAAAATCAAGAGGAAGCTTTCGGGACGAAGCGCCGCCGTTGATACGTCTCCAACGTATCTATAATTTTTTATTATTCCATGCTATTATGTTATCATTCTTGGATGTTTTACTATCATTTTTAGCAACTTTATATCCTTTTTGCGACAAACCTATTGACATAGTGCCCAATGCCAGTTGCTGTTTTTTGCTTGTTTTTTACTTCGCAGGAAACCAATATCAAACGGAGTCCAAACACCGCGAAACTTTTTGGAGAACTTTTATGGACCAGAACCCAGGATGGGCGAGAGAAGTACCAAAGGGGTGCCCCGAGGGGGCACAACCCACCTGGGTGCGCCTGGGGGCCCAGGCGCGCCCTGGTGGGTTGTGCCCACCTCGGTGGCCTCCCGCACCACCTCTTCACCCTATAAATTGTCAAATATTCCAGAAACCCTCGGGATAACCCTAGATCAGAAGTTTCGCTGTCGCAAGCCTCTATAGTCATGAAAAACCATTCTAGACCACATTCCGGCACTCCGCCGAAGGAGGAAATCATGTCCGGTTGCCATCTTCATCATCCCGGTGGCCACCACAATGAGGAGGGAGTAGTCCACCCTCGGGGCTGAGGGTTTGTACCAATACCTATGTGTTTAATCTCTCTCTCGTGTTCTTGAGATGTCATGATCTTGATGTATCATGGGCTTTGTTAATATAGTCGATTATATGGTGTTTTCCCCTCTCTATCTTGTTGTGAATTGAGTTTTCCCTTTGAGATTTTGTTTTATTGTATTGAATAATTTTATGGATTTGAGAGCACTTAATGTATGTCTTGCTATGAATAGCCGTGGTGACAATGGGGTATCATATTGATTCACTTGATATGTGTTTTGGCACTCAACTCGCGGATTCCCGAGGTGACATTGGGGTAATCTATGCATAGGGGTTGATGCATGTTCTCATCTTTTGTTTCTCTGGTAGAAATCTTGGGGCACTATTTGAGGTTCTTTGTGTTGGATTGAGTATTATGAATCTGAATTTGCTTTGGTGTTATTTTAGTACGAACTCTTGATAGATCGACCGAAAAGAGTAACTTATTGTTATTTTAGTACGAACTCTTGATAGATCGATTGGAAAGAATAACTTAGTGTTATTTTAGTGCGAACTCTTGGATAGATTGATCGGAAAGAATGGCTACAAACAATTTCTTCTGATGTTCTCCGGTAGATAGGAACTTTGGAGTGACTCTTCATCGCACGTTGAGGGATGGTTATATGATCCAATAATATTAGCATTGTTGATAGATTGCACTAGTGAAAGTAAGGACCCTATGCCTCATTTTCAAGCATTGCAATACCGTTTGTGCTCCGTTTTATCAATTTATACCTTGTTGTTTTTTATTGTTACTATTACAAAAACCAATATCTAATATCCTTACTACACTTTTATTACCATCTCTTCGTCGAACTAGTGCACCTATACAAATTACCATTGTATTTGGTGTGTTGGGAACACAAGATACTCTTTGTTATTTGGTTGCAGGGTTGTTTGAGAGAGACCATATTCATCCTACGCCTCCCACAGATTGATAAACCTTAGGTCATCCACTTCACAGAAAATTTCTACTGTCCTACAAAACTTTGCGCTTGGAAGCCCAACACGTGTCTACAAGGATAAAGTTGCATAGTAGACATGCATCAAGCTCTTTTCTGGCGTCGTTGCCGGGGAGGTGAGTGCATGAAGGTATATCTTTAGATCTTGCAATTGAATCTTTTAGTTTCTTGTTTTATCACTAGTTTGGTTTATAAAAAGAAAACTAAAAAATGGGTTTGAGGTTCCATCATATTATTCATCTTTATAATGTCTTTTGTGAAAATGATGGAAAGGAAAATTGTGCTCAATTGATAGAAGAATAATTCAATAGAATGTTTGGTATAAATGATGAGCATGATTGCAATACTGTTAGTATGATTTCTTTGAATATCCATGATGCTAATGATATGCAAAGCCATAAGATTGGGGATGCTATGTTTGATGAATATGATATTTTAGTACCCCAAGATTTGATGTGCAAATTTGTTATAATGATTGCATGCCTCCTATTTATGATGATTATAATGATGAAAGTGGGTTTGGAGAGGTCATGACTTTATTTAGTGATGAATCCACCATTTTGGATGAGGCTTCAATTGACTATGATAACAAAATTGCTATCTATGATGATTATGGTGATGACATGTATGCTATAAAGAATAATGATAACCATGAAACTTGTCATCATGATTTTATTTTTCACTCTTATGATATTTATTTTGTTGAGTTTGCTCCCACCACTATTGATGAGAAGAAATTTGCTTATGTGGAGAGTAATAAAATTTCTATGATTGTGGATCATGAAAAGAATGCTTTATGTGATGGTTATATTGTTGAATTTTTTCATGATGCTACTGAAAATTACTATGATAGAGGAACATATGCTTGTAGGTATTACAATAATATCAAGTTTCCTCTCTATGTGTTAAAATCTTGAAGTTATGCTTGTTTTGCCTTCCTATGCTAGTTGATTATTGTTCCCATAAGTTGTTTGCTCACAAAATCACTATGCATAGGAAGTGGGTTAGACTTAAATGTGCTAGTCATATGCTTCATAATGCTCTATTTATGTTCCAATTATTATCTTTTATGTGAGCATCATTGAAATCATCATGCCTAGCCTAAAAGGCACTAAAGAAAAGCGCTTGTTGGGAGACAACCCAACAATTTTACCTACTATTTTTATGTGTTCACATTATTAATCTACTGTAGTAATCATGTTTTATAGCCTTTGTTTCAATAAAGTGACAAGTAAAGCCTTTGGGATAGTGTGGATGATAGTTCACTAGATTATGTGCAAAAACTGAAACTTTTGCGCTCTGTCCAGGAATTTTTAAAATTCACAGGAACGTGATTTTGATCTGAATTTTTTTATAGATGATTTATATACAAATTATATACATTGTCCTAATGCTTCAGAATTTTTGGAGTAGCAGAAGTATGGTGGGAGTACAGATTACTTCAGATTATTCTGTTTTTGACAGATTCAGTTTTTAATGCATAGTTTGCTTGTTTCCTAGTTTCTATGGCTTATATTGCTCAATATAAATTGTGGAAATGCTATGATACAGTAGGCATTGTGTGGAAACAATTATGAATCTTGTATTTGACAGTACCAAAGTGAAATGGTTTGCTCTTTATCGTACTAACCTATCTCATGAAGTTTCGTTAAGTTTTGTGTGATTGAAGTTTTCAAGTTTTGGGTGAGATGTCGATATGAGGAGAATAAGGAGTGATAAGACCCTAAGCTTGTGGATGCCTGAGGCACCCCACGGTAATATTCAAGGAAGATCCAAGCAACTAAGCTTGGGGATGCCCCGGAAGGCATCCCCTCTTTCATCTCCAACATTATCGGCAACCTCACTTGGAGCTACATTTTTGTTCGTCACATGATGTGTGTTTTGCTTGGAGTATCATTTTATTTTGTTAGTATTTTCTTGCTGTTATTTAGAATAATGTTTCGCATCTGTATTTTCAATAAAAATGTGAAGGATAGCCTTTACCATGCTTATTTTGCAACTCTACATGTTGTTGTTTCAAAACAGAAAGTTTATCGTTGTTGCAAAAATTCTTGAGAAAAGTCAGAATGTGATAAAATGTTGAATGTCTTTTGCAAAATAAGCTCTGATAAATTTTCTACAGTGTGGTAAATTTTCATAATTTTTGGAGTTAAATAAGTATTGATACTCTTGCATTCTTTTACAGATTTGTCTTTGTTTTGGCAGATTGCTGTTATGTTTGCATATGTTTGCTTGTTTAATGATTCTATTTGAGGATAGGAGTATTAAATATGCAAATGCATTTGGTATGCAATGTTGAATAATAATTTTAGGGATTTGCTACAGTAGAGTATGATAAGGTCTTTGCATTGGTTTATACTAACTTATCTCGCGAGTTCTTGTTTAGTTTTGTGTGGATGAAGCTTTTAAGATTTAGGGAACCGTGATATAAAAGGAATTAAGGAGACACAAAAGCTCAAGCTTGGGGATGCCCAAGGCATCCCAAGATAATATTTCAAGAGGTCTCAAGCATCGAAGCTTGGGGATGCCCCGGTAGGCATCCCACCTTTCTTCATCAACAATTACCGGTTAGTATCGGTTGAGCCCAAGTTTTTGCTTCTTCACATGAGTTGTGTTATTCTTGGAATGTTGTTTTGTTTTGTTTTGCTTTATGTTTTAATAAAATACTTAGGTCTGAAAGTTTTTAAATAAGAGAGAGTCCTCAAATAGCTACCCATTTACTTAACTACTCGTTTGATCTTCACTTATATCTTTTTGGAATAGTTTGTCATTCACTCTCATGCTTCACTTAGATTATTTTGAGAGATGAAATTTTTTATGCTCATGTTCTTCACTTAAATTTATTTAAGCTTGTCAAAAGTAATTGCAACAAATGAAACTAGTCCCAAAGTGATAGATATTCAAGAGGGATATAATAAAAACTTTCATGAAGATCATTGGACGAATTAAACTTGATTCTTTGTAATAGTTTTGAGATATGATGATAGTGATATGTGAGTCATGTCGGTGAGTAATTATGCTTTAGTAAGTATATTGATGTTAAGGTTTGTCATTCCCTATGCAAGCATGAAAGTCAATAGTTATGCAATGAAATTACATCCTACTTGTGGTGCATTATTCGGTGTTAGTTATGCTTAATGCTCGCTTATGAGATTTTTCGTTTCTTGGTTGGATGCTTCTCAACCTTTTTGCTAGCCTTCGCTTGTACTAAGTAGGAATACTACTTGTGCATCCAAAATCCTTAAACCCAGTTTTTCCATATGAGTCCAATATACCTACCTATATGCGGTATTCCCGTGCCGTTCTAAGCAAATTTGTATGTGCCATCTCTAAAATTTCAAAATAATTTCCTTTTTGTGTGCTTGTACCGCCGATGAAGCGGCAGGGGGTGGACAATATTTTCCATGCTAGATGTGCTATTCTCAAGATGAGTGTTTATTCACTTTTCATTACACGAGAGTACGACAAAGGTATTAGGGATGCCCAGTCCTAAAATGAAAAAGAAATTTCCTTTATGTTGTCAAATAATAAATTCCTTGGAAAGTGTTGGTATGGATGGCACTCATGGATACGGCTAGCCATGGATTGTGAAAGGATGGTGGAAAAAGGAATAAACTTTATTTTCTGTTTGGGAACCGCCTATGATATATCTAGCATGGAAAGTGTTGGGAATTACTCGGTCGTTTTCGTTGATGGGAAAAGTAAGCCTCCCAAAATCTTTTATCTCTCAATTTAAGCTTTGAGCTCTGGCACCTCTACAAATCTTTACTTCCCTCTGCAAAGGGCCTTTCTATTTACTTTATGCAATTTTTTATTTTTATTTGAGTCTCCATCTTCTCTTATAAGAACCAACTAAGGGGAACTATGATCGTACTTGAGCATTGGATGTAGCTAATATGCGAGTGTGTTTCATGCATGGATCAATGATTGAGCATGATGGGCTAGGGATAACTTGCTTTAGTGTTGATATTTTGAAAGACATGGTTGCTTGTTGATATGCCTGAGTATTGAAATCTTCATGTCAAAACTAGACTATTGCCTTGAACCATATAAAATTCCATATGTCCATGCTACACAAGAAAAGAATGAACATGATAGGCAGCATTCCACATCAAAAATTCTGTTTTTATCATTTACCTACTCGAGGATGAGAAGGAATTAAGCTTGGGGATGCTGATACGTCTCTAATGTATCTATACTTTTTTATTGTTCCATGTTGTTATATTATCATTCTTTGATGTTTTACTATCATTTTTAGCAACTTTATATCATTTTTTGGGACTAACCTATTGACACGATTGCTCAAAGGTGCTTGTTGTTTTTGCTTGTTTTGTACTTCAGGAAATCAATATCAAGCGGAGTCCAAACACATGAAACTTTTTGGAGAATTTTTATGGACCAAAACACCCAGGATGGGCCAGAGAAGTACCACGGGGGTGCCCCGAGGGGGGCACAACCCCCCTAGGCGCGCCCAGGTGGGTTGTGCCCACCTCGGTGGCCTCCTGCATCGCCTCTTCGCCCTATAAATTGTCAAATATTCCATAATCCTCGGGATAACCCTAGATCATAAGTTCCGCCTCTACAAGCATCCGTAGCCACGAAAAACCAATCTAGACCCTGTTCTGTCACTCCGCCAGAGGGGGAAATCATCACCGGTGGTCATCTTCATAATCCCGTCGGCCACCACGATGAGGATGGAGTAGTCCACCCTCGGGGCTAAGGGTTTGTACCAATAGCTATGTGTTTAATCTCTCTCTCTCTCTCTCTCTCTCTCTCTCGTGTTCTTGAGATGTCAAGATCTTGATGTATCGCGAACTTTGTTAATATAGTTGGATCATATGGTGTTTTCCCCTCTCTATCTTGTTGTGAATTGAGTTTTCCCTTTGAGATTTCGTTTTATCGGATTGAATACTTTTATGGATTTGAGAGCACTTGATGTATGTCTTGCTATGAATACCCGTGGTGATAATGGGGTATCATATTGATTCACTTGATATGTGTTTTGGCACTCAACTCGCGGATTCCCGAGGTGACATTGGGATAATCTATGCATAGGGGTTGATGCACGTTCTCGTCTTTTGTTTCTCCGGTAGAAATCTTGGGGCACTATTTGAGGTTCTTTGTGTTGGATTGAGCATTATGAATCTGAATTTGCTTTGGTGTTATTTTAGTATGAACTCTTGATAGATTGATCGGAAAGAATAACTTAGTGTTATTTTAGTACAAACTCTTGATAGATCGATCGGAAAGAATAACTTAGTGTTATTTTAGTACGAACTCTTGGATAGATCGATCGGAAAGAATAGCTCCAAAAAATTTCTTCTTATGTTCTCCGCTAGATAGGAACTTTGGAGTGACTCTTCATCACACGTTGAGGGATGGTTATATGATCCAATTATATTAGCATTGTTGATAGATTGCACTAGCGAAAGTACGGACCCTAGGCCTCATTTTCAAGCATTGCAATACCATTTGTGCTCCGTTTTATCAATTGCTTCCTTGTTGTTTTCTATTGTTACTATTACAAAAACAAATATCTACTATCCTTACTACACTTTTATTACCATCCCTTCACTGAAATAGTGCACCTATACAAATTACCATTGTATTTGGTGTGTTGGGGACACAAGAGACTCTTTGTTATTTGTTTGCAGGGTTGTTTGAGAGAGACCATCTTCATCCTATGCCTCCCATGGATTGATAAACCTTAGTTCATCCACTTGAGGGAAATTTGCTATTATCCTACAAAACTCTGCGCTTGAGTCCCAACACGTGTCTACAAGAAGAAAGTTGCATAGTAGACATCAGCCGTCTCGAGGTGGACCTGGGCAGAACTAATCTAGGGCTCCGGTGGAGCTGTTCTGCTAGGGAAACGTCCCTCCGGGAAGCGGAATTAGAAGCCATCGCCATCACCAACAATCCTCCTATCGAGAGGGGGTCAATCTCCATCAACATCTTCACCAGCGCCATCTCCTCTCAAACCCTAGTTCATCTCTTGTATATGATCTTTGTCTCAAAGCCTCAGATTGGTTTCTGTGGGTTGCTATTAGTGTTCATTACTCCTTGTAGTTGATGCTAGTTGGTTTATTCGGTGGAAGATCATATGTTCAGATCCTTAATGCTATTCAATACTCTTCTGATTATGAACATGAATATGCTTTGTGAGTAGTTACGTTTGTTCCTGAGGACATGTGAGAGAAGTCTTGTTATAAGTAATCATGTGAATATGGTATTTGTTCGATATTTTGATGAGATGTATGTTGTCTCTCCTCTAGTGGTGTTATGTGAACGTCGACTACATGACACTTCACCATGATTTGGGCCTAGGGAAAGGCATTGGGAAGTAATAAGTAGATGATGGGTTGCTAGAGTGACAGAAGCTTAAACCCTAGTTTATGCGTTGCTTCGTGAGGGGCTGATTTGGATCCATATGTTTCATGCTATGGTTAGATTTATCTTAATTATTCTTCCGTAGTTGCGGATGCTTGCGAGAGGGGTTAATCACGAGTGGGAGGTTTGTCCAAGGAAGGGCAGCACCCAAGCACCGGTCCACCCACATATCAAATTATCAAAGTAACGAACGCGAATCATTTGAGCATGATGAAATCTAACTTGACAGTAATTCTCATGTGTCCTCGGGAGTGCTTTGCTTTATATAAGAGACGTCCAGGCTTGTCCTTTTCTACAAAAAGGATTGGGCCACCTTGCTGCACCTTAGTTACTCTTGTTACTTGTTACCCGTTATGAATTATCTTATAACACAACTATCTGTTACCGATAATTTCAGTGCTTGCAGAGAATACCTTGCTGAAAACCGCTTGTCATTTCCTTCTGCTCCTCGTTGGGTTCGACACTCTACTTATCGAAAGGACTACGACAGATCCCCTATACTTGTGGGTCATAGAACCCCCCAGGCGCGCCCAGGTGGGTTGTGCTCCCCTCGGAGCTCCCTTCTGGTACTTCTTTGGCCCATCATGTGTCTTCTGGCCCAGAAAAATTCTCCAAAAAAGTTTCACTATGTTTGGATTCCATTTGGTATTGATTTTTCGCAAAGTAAAAAACAAGCAAAAAACAGCAAATGGCATTGGGCACTATTTCAATAGGTTAGTCCCAAAAATGATATAAAGTTGCTATAAAATGATTGTAAAATATCCAAGAATGACAATATCACAGCATGGAACAATAAAAAATTATAGATACATTGGAGACGTATCGGCATCCCCAAGCTTAATTCCTGCTCGTCCTCGAGTAGGTAAATGATAAAAACAGAATTTTTGATGTGGAATGCTGCCTAACATGTTCATCACATATTCTTTTCTTTGTAGCATGGACATTTGGACTTTTATATGATTCAAATCAATAGTCTAGTTTTGACATGAAGATGTCAATACTCAAGCATATCAACAAGCAACCATGTCTTTCAAAATATCAACACTAAAGCAAATTATCCCTAGCCCATTATGCTCAATCATTGATCCATTCGTGAAACACACTCACAAGCTACACCTAATGCTCAAGTATGATCATAGTGCCCCTTAGTTGGTGCTTTATAAGAGAATATGGAGTCTCAGAACAAAATTTGCATAAGGTAAATAGAAAGGCCCTTCGCAGAGGGAAGTAGGGATTTGTAGAGGTGCGAGAGCTCAAAGCGAAAAGGATAGAGATAAAAAGATTGGGTGGCATGCTTTTCCTGTCAACGAAAATGATCGAGTAGTTCCCAGTACTTTCCATGCTAGATATATCATAGGCGGTTCCCAAATAGAAAATATAGTTTATTCCTTTTTCCACCATACTTTCACATTCCATGGCTAACCGAATTCACGGGTGCCGTCCATACCAACACATTCCAACGAATTTATTATTTGACAACATAAAGTAAATTCATTTTTCATTTTGAGACTGGGCATCCCTAATACCTTCGTCATACTCTCGTGCAATGACAAGTGAATAAACACTCATCTTGAGAATAACACATCTAGCACGGAAAAATATCAACCACCCCCTACCTTTTCATGAGCGGTACGAGCACACAAAAGAGAAATATATTTTGAAAATTAGAGATGGCACATACAAATTTGATTAGAACGGCAAAAGAATACCACATATATGTAGGTATAGTGGACTCATATGGCAAAACTGGGTTTAAGGATTTTGGATGCACAATTAGTGATCATACTTAGTGCAAATGAAGGCTAGCAAAAGATTGAGAAGCATCCAACCAAGAAACAAAAAATCTCATAAGCGAGCATTAAGCATAACTAACACCGAATAATGCACCACAAGTACGATGTAACTTCATTGCATAACTATTGACTTTTGTGCTTGCATAGGGAATCACAAACCTTAACACCAATATTCTTACTAAAGCATAATTACTCAACAACATGACTCACATATTATATCATCATATCGCAAAACTATTACGAGGAATCAAGTTTATTTTGTCCAATAGTCTTCATGAAAGTTTTAATTATATCCCTCTTGAATATCTATCACTTTGGGACTAGTTTCGTATGTTGCTTTTAATAGCTTAGACAAATCTAAGTGAAGAACATGAGCATAAAAATTTTCTTCTCTCAAAATAAGTTAAGTGAAGCAAGAGAGAATTTCTGAAAAAATTACTAACTCTCAAATAAATCTAAGTGAAGTATGAGAGCATTTCTTCAAAAATACTAAAGCATGTCGTGCTCAAAAAGATATAAGTGAAGCACTAGAGCAATTCCATAGCTCAAAAAGATTTAAGTGAAGCATAGAGAGAAATTCTAACAAGTCATAGCATAATTTTGGCTCTCTCAAATGAGTGTGTCCAGCAAGGATACATGACAAAAAACAAAAAACAAAACAAGCAAAGACTCATATCATACAAGACACTCCAAGCAAAACTCATGATATGTGACGAATAAAAATATAGTTCCGAGTAAAATACCGATGGTTGTTAGAAGAAAGAGGGGATGCCACTTGGGCATCCCCAAGCTTAGTTGTTTGCTTCTCATTGGATAATAACTTGGTGTGCCATGGGCATCCCCAAGCTTAGGCTCTTCTTACTCCTTATTCCTTCATCCATCGTAATCTCACCCAAAACTTGAAAACTTCAATCACACAAAACTCAACAAAACCTTCGTGAGATCCGTTAGTATAGCAAAGCAAACCACTACTATAAGTATTGTTGCAAGCCCATTCAGATTTTATTATTGCATTATATCTACTGTATTCAAACTTTGCTATGGCTCATACCCCCCGATAGAGTCCATAGATTCATCAAAATAAGCACACAACGCAAAGAAAACGGAATCTGTCAAAAACAGAACAGTGTGTAGCAATCTGAAAACTTCATATACTTATGTAACTCCAAAATTTGTGAAAAATTAGGACGATGTAGGAAATTTATATATCAATGTTGTGTAAAAAAATTAGAATCTTTCGTGGCTTCTGTGATTTTTGAAAATTATTTTACTGGACGCAAGAGTTTCTGTTTTTCAACAACATCAAAGCAACTATGACCCAACATGATCCCAAAGGCTTTACTTGGCACAAACACTAACTAAACATAAAAAACACAACCATAATAGTAGCATAATTGTGCAAACACTCAAGAACAGAAATAAAAGGACAAAAATAAATTTTACTCATTGGGTTGCCTCCCAACAAGCGCAATCGTTTTACGCCCTTAGCTAGGCATAATGCAAAGATCTAAGTATTGTCATCTTTAGTTTCCAACTCTTAATTCAAACACTTAGAATTCTTCAAAGATTTAGCATATAAATTTTCAACAACAATACTTCTATGAACAAGTTTGAGGAATTCATTCTTGTAGGTAAGGTGTCTTATCATTTCAATGATATCGGGGTGAATACTAATCATTTTAAGATCTTCTTTGTTACTATTAGAGGTTGCACCCTTGTTTTTAGTTGCTTGAGTAACCTTGCTAATTTTTACCGAAGTTTTTCAATAGTTTTAGCGGAAGCAAAATCCGTGCTTAGATTACTAAAGATTTCTTCCAATTATTGTTCCGAGACGGGCTTTCTTCAATTCTTTCATGAATTACGGTCCCCTTTTATTTTAACAACTTAAGAACTTCTCCCACTTTTGACCCAATTTTACTAGCAAAATTATGCATCTTTTTATCCAAGTTTTCAATATGTTCTTATGCAAGCATTTTCTTTTCAATAGCATCAAGCCTTTCCATAACATGCTCGAGAGTCAAAGTTGTTTCATTAATCAAAAGAGGTGGTGAACCCACTAAATTCCCCATAGCATTAAAAGCATCTAGAGACAGACACATCAAGAAATTCCCATCAGTAATCGTATCAAGGACGAGTCTATACCAAGTGGTGATGCCCACATAAAAACAACGAAGAAGAACAATGGTGGATTACTTACGATTAGATCTATTATGAGCATTGCAAATCCTATACCAAGCGTCTTTTAAATTCTCCCCTCCCCTTTGTTTAAAGTTAAGAACCTCGTTCTCGGGAGTGCATGCAATAGAAGAAGAACTATCCATAACAACAAAAAGTGACAAGCACAATTGCACACAAAAATAGATCTGACGAGAAAAACGATGAACAAAAAAGAAGGCGAATAAAATGGCAAAATTTTGTGAAGTGGGGGAGATGAAAACGAGAGGCAAATGGCAAATAATGTAAATTGCAAGGAGATGAGATTTGTGATTAGGAACCTAGTAGATGTTGATGATGTCTCCCCGACAATGGCGCCAGAAATTCCTTTTGATGTCGCTTGAACTACGTCGGTATTTCCCCAAAGAGTAAGGGATGATGCAGCATAGCTACGGTAGAGGTATTTCCCTCAGTGAGATACTAAGGTTATTGAACTAGTAGGAGAACCACACAACACTATGTGAACGACACCTGCACACAAAGAACAAATACATGCAACCCGACGTAAAAGATGAAGGAAATATGCCCTAGAGGCAATAATAAATTTGCTATTTATATTTCCTTATATCATGATAAATGTTTATTATTCATGCTAGAATTGCATTAACCGGAAACTTAGTACATGTGTGAATACATAGACAAAAGCAGTGTCCCTAGTATGCACATGTACTTGACTAGCTCATTAATCAAAGATGGTTATGTTTCCGACCATAGACATGTGTTGTCATTTGATGAACGAGATCACATCATTAGAGAATGATGTGATGGACAAGACCCATCCGTTAGCTTAGCATAATGATCGTTTAGTTTTATTGCTATTGCTTTCATCATGACTTATACATGTTCCTCTGACTATGAGATTATGCAACTCCCGAATACTAGAGGAACACCTTGTGTGCTATCGAATGTCACAACATAACTAGGTGATTATAAAGATGCTCTACAGATGTCTCCGAAGGTGTCTGTTGGGTTGGCATAGATCGAGATTAGGATTTGTCACTCCGTGTATCGGAGAGGTATTTCTGGGCCCTCTAGGTAATGCACATCACTAAAAGCCTTGCAAGCAATGTGACTAATGAGTTAGTCACGGGATGATGCATTACGGAACGAGTAAAGAGACTTGCCGGTGACGAGATTGAACTAGGTATGATGAACCGACGATCGAATCTCGGGCAAGTAACATACGATGACAAAGGGAACAACGTATGCTGTTATGTGGTTTGGCCGATAAAGATCTTCGTAGAATATGTAGGAGCCAATATGAGCATCCAGTTTCCGCTATTGGTTATTGGCCGGAGATGTGTCTCGGTCATGTCTACATAGTTCTCGAACCCGTAAGGTCCGCACGCTTAACGTTCGATGATGATTTGTATTATGAGTTATGTGATTTGATGACCGAAGTTTGTTCAGAGTCCCACATGAGATCACGGACATGACGAGGAGTCTCGAAATGGTTGAGAGGTAAAGATTCATATATTGGAAGGTTGCATTTTGACATCGGAATGGTTCCGAGTGATTCAGGCATTTTTTTCAGAGTACGGGGAGGTTACCAAAACCCCCTGGGAGAAGTTATGGGCCTTTTGGGCCATAAGAGGGAATCACACCAGCCCACAAGGGGCTGGTGCGCCCCCTTGGGCAGGAGGCCGATTAGGACTAGGAGAAGGCCCCCCTTTCCTTCTCCTTCTCCCTTCCCCCTTTCCTACTCTGTAGCGACCCGACCCGAATGGATCAAGTCTCTGTGCTTAGGTGTCATCCCTGGATCGGTATGCTGACACACACAGTACTCGAAGGATTTATAACAGAGGTAAACCACATGTATAAAGTAACGTAAATATTATTACCTCAATCCAAATAGCGGAAGTAACAAGGTCGTGGATTCCCATCAACACCAACGGCAAAGTTGAGTATAGGAAATCGTAACCCTAACGTATCACTTACTGGTAAATGCGAAAAGTCTGCAACATGAAAGCGTTGCAGCCCGAAAACAATTGACACATGGAATATGCTGGCAATGTAACACATAGAGAGTAATGAAAGAATAAGCTATACTACATGCATATATGGCTGGTGGAATGCTCTATGGTTACAGTTTTTGCGAAAAAGCCAATTTTTCCCTACATCAAAGGAATAAATTTTATTTTAACTATCATGGTGGTTGAAACATCATTGAGAAGGTATAACCCCAACTCAATCCCAATTAAGATATTAAACAACCCAACAATATTAATTTAGAGTGATGAGATACATGTGAATAGTCAAGTACTAGATACTCAGAATTGTCCATAACCGGGGACACGGCTAACCATGATTAGATTGTACACTCTGCAGAGGTTTGCGCACTTATCCCCACAAGACTCGATCGCCTCCGTTGGTTTCTCGCACTACATGGTGTTTGAGAAACGGATGACCGAGACACGATCTTTCGTAAACATTAACTCTCTACTCGGATAGATCATACCAAACCTATAAAACCCACTACCTGGCGATCTACCTCTTGAGAGCTTCACGTAACTTACTCAACTATGCTAGAGCCCATAATAGCTTGTGGCTGCATACGGAAGTTTCTAGCATGAATAATCTCAGTTCCCTTTGAGCACAGGTGGCGGTCCATAGGAAGATCACACGGATACCCGGGATTTCCAAAATAAAACAGACAACACTTTGGGTTCCCCAAGTGCCTCAATCCACCAGGATGTGTATTTAAGTGGCCACCTTAAAGTAAACCATTAATTAACAATCTCACATCTGTCGTGAATATCTCTCAAACCCAAACCACGTCTCTGAGCATAGCATAGCAATATAAGCATAACGTAGAAGTAACTCCCAAGGGTTTGATAGTAACAGGCAATAGGCTCCTACCTCATCATCTACTTCCCAACCCACAAATTAATGACATCCTAACCATGCAATGTTTGAGGATTGAGCTAATGCATAAAAACTGGGTATGAAAAGAGTATGATCAAGTGTTACTTGCCTGCAAAGTTGATGAAGATGATTCGCACTCAAAACTCTTGATAGGTCTACTCGTCACACTCCGGTCAATCTATCGTAATCAAGCAATAGTAGCCACACATAAGCAATCACTCAAAAGATCGAAAAGAACGAAGAAACAATTCGGAGAACTTCAAAACCAAGCAAATAACTATTGCAACATAAAACAATTTCTAACAGTACCAAAATTGTGTGTATTTGGCCTTATCAAAAAGTTTATGTCAAGAGCTTTAATTTGCAAAAAGAATCAACTAAATCGAGATTCTGAAACTCAAGTTACGATCAAACAAAGTTTGAATACAAATCTGTTTGAATTCAAATTTTAAAACTTTAAAAAACATGTTTGAGTTGGATTACTGGATAGAGGGGATCATAACGAAGAAGTGTGCGTTGGTTTCGTTGGATTTGGATAAACGAGTAAAAAGTTATGGTCGTTTGAAAAACAGGGACTAATCTGTAAAAATATATTCACGAATGGGTCCCTGGCCAAAATCTAAAATAAAAAGAAAAATCTATCGAGCGAACGCTCGCTAACAGAACCTAACGAACGAAAATCGTTCGCTGCCGAACCTAACTAATGAATGTTCGCTATTTAGTAGAAAACGGTTTTTAAAAAAAACAGACTCAATCTGGTCCATTGGATCCAGATCTAACGGTGGGGAAGGAGTGGGGAGTTACCGCGGCGGCGGAAGTCGCCAGCGACGAGGGGGACGGCGGCGGCGGCTCCGGCCGGGCAGCTCCTGCTCACGAGGAGGGCAACGGAGGGTTCGGGAGGGCTGCGGCATGAGAGAGGAGAATGGCGGCGTCGGTGGTCCCATGGGCGGGATTGAGATGGCGGGCGTGGATCTTGGCCAAGGCAAAAGGGCGGCAAGGCAGGGAGAGAGAGAGAAACGGGGCCCGGGGCCTTGGGTTTTATAGGAGAGGGGGAGGGGAGGTGTTGCTTGGAGGAGGGGCAGGGCAAAGGCGGCGGTGAGGTGGTCGGGTCGGCCACGGCGGCGACGGACGGCGTGCTCGCTCGGGACTCCGTCCCGAGCTTGGAGATGGGCGCGGTCGAGCCGCGTGGGCTGGGCCGCGGCTTTGGCGGAAGTAAACCCGATCGGCGAGGAAGGTTTTTTTAAATAAACATTCTCCAGACAAATAAAACAAATTAAATGAAAATATTATATGGGCATATAATATATCAAAATTTTCAGAAAAAGATTTTCTACAATATGAACATTATTTTAGTTTCAAATAAAATCCACAAAATTCAAATAATTCAAACAGTTACTCTTGACCTATTTAAAACCCAATAAAATCATTTTAAAAATACCAAAATGGTTTCAAATTTATTTCTCTCCATTTTTTTACGATGTAGGGAATCATGTTACCCTATTTTCCATATATTTTATTTTTGGAGAAAAATAATTTGAATAAAACTCAAATAACTCCAAATTGAAAATAAATTCAAAAGAACTTTGAATTTAATTCTTTGAAAACTCCCAACTCATATTTAATATAATTTGAAGAAGTCATTTTATCTTCGCTCGTGAAAATCATTGAGTTGCATAAAGTTTCAGAATTGGAAATATTTTCCAAATGGTATTCAAATATTTTCAACACCCCTTGTCATTTAAATAAATGGAAGAAGTCATGTCATCTTCTCTTCAGGGTTTTGTGATGAAAATAATTTGAATTCCCGAAGATCATAAAAGCAAAAATGAAAGTTTGGGAAAGTCCTTTTATTCCCTCTCATTTAACTTTCAAAAAGTTTCAAACTCACTCACTTTCAGTCAATCAATCAAACAATCAATCAAAACTACCTATTGTTTATAACATTCCAAAATTTAGAATTTTGGGATGTTACATACTCCGTGTGGGAGGTGGAATCCTACTAGGACTAGGGAGTCCTAGTATGACTCCACACCTTGCGCGCCCTCCTAGGGTCGGTTGCCTCTCCCTCTCCCTCCTTTATATACGGGGGCAAGGGGGCACCCTAGAACACACAAGTTGATCTTTTAGCCTTGTGCGGTGCCCCCTCCACAGTTACACACCTCGTTCATATCGTCGTAGTGCTTAGGCGAAGCCCTGCGTCGGTAACTTCATCATCACCATCGCCATGCCTTCGTGCTGACGGAACTCTCCCTCGGCCTTAGCTGGATCAATAGTTTGAGGGACGTCACCGAGCTGAACGTGTGCTGATCGCAGAGGTGTCGTACGTCCGGTACTTGGATCGGTTGGATCGCGAAGACGTTCGACTACATCAACCATGTTGCTAAACACTTCCGCTTTCGGTCTGCGAAGGTACGTAGACACACTCTCCCCGCTTGTTACTATGCATCTCCTAGATAGATCTTGCGTGATCGTAGGAATTTTGTTTGAAATACTGCGTTCCCCAACAGTGGCATCCGAGCCAGGTCTATGCGTAGATGTTATATACACGAGTAGAACACAAAGAGTTGTGGGCGATAATAGTCATACTGCTTACCAGCAAACGTCTTACTTTGATTCAGCGGTATTGTTGGCTGAAGCAGCTCGGACCGACATTACATGACCACGTTCATGAGACTGGTTCTACCGACGCGCTTTGCACACAGGTGGCTGGCGGGTGTCTATTTCTCCAACTTTAGTTGAATCGAGTTTGACTACGGTCAGTCCTTGTTGAAGGTTAAAACAGCACACTTGACGAAAAATCGTTGTGGTTTTGATGCGTAGGTAAGAACGGTTCTTGCTAGAAGCCCGTAGCAGCCACGTAAAACTTGAAACAACAAAGTAGAGGATGTCTAACTTGTTTTTGCAGGGCATGTTGTGATGTGATATGGTCAAGACGTGATGAGATATAATTTGTTGTATGAGATGATCATGTTTTGTTAAAGTTATCGACAACTAGCAGGAGCCTTATGGTTGTCTCTTTATTGCATAAGATGCAAGCACCGTATAATTGCTTTACTATATCGTTGCGATAGCAATAGTTGCAAAAGCAATAGTTGGCAAGACAACCATGTGACGACACGTTGATAAAGATCAAGATGATGGAGATCATGGTGTCATGCGGTAACGATGGAGATCATGACGGTACTTTGGAGATGGAGATCAAAGTCACAAGATGATGATGGCCATATCATGTCACATATTTTGATTGTATGTGATGTTTATATTTTATGCATCTTATTTTGCTTAGTACGACGGTAGCATTATGAGATGACCCCTTACTAAAATTTCAAGGTATATGTGTTCTCCCTGAGTATGCACCGTTGCGACAATTCTTCGTGCTGAGACACCACGTGATGATCGGGTGTGATAAGCTCTACGTTCACATACAATGAGTGCAAGCCAGTTTTGCACATGCAGAATACTCGGGTTAAACTTGACGAGCCTAGCATATGCAGGTATGGCCTCGGAACACTGAGACCGAAAGGTCGAACGTGAATCATATAGTAGATATGATCAATATAGTGATGTTCACCATTGAAAGCTACTCCATCTCACGTGATGATCAGACATGGTTTAGTTGATATGGATCACGTGATCATTTAGATGACTAGAGGGATGTCCATCTAAGTGGGAGTTCTTAAGTAATATGATTAATTGAACTTAAATTTATCCTGAACTTAGTCCTGATAGTATTTGCATATCTATGTTGTAGATCAATTGCTCGCGTATAGCTTCCCCGTTTTATTTACGAAATGTTCCTAGAGAAAACTAAGTTGAAATTTGATAGTAGCAATGATGCGGACTAGGTCCATGATCCGAGGATTATCCTCATTGCTGCACAGAAGAATTATGTCCTTGATGGACCGCTAGGTGACAGAACTATTGCATGAGCAAATGCAGACGTTATGAACGTTTGACAAGATCAGTATGATGACTACTTGATAGTTTAGTGCACCATGCTTAACGGCTTAGAACCGGGACTTCAAAAATGTTTTGAAACGCCATGGAGCATATGAGATGTTCCAAGAGTTGAAATTGGTATTTCAGAATCATGCCCGAGACGAGACGTATGAGACCTCTGACAAGTATTTTTGCCTACAAGATGGAGGAGAATAGCTCAACCAGTGAGCATGTGCTCAGAATGTTTGAGTACTACAATCGCTTGAATCAAGTGGGAGTTAATCTTCTAGATAATATAGTGATTGACAGAGTTCTCTAGTCGCTATGACCAAGTTACTGGAACTTCGTGATGAACTATTATATGCAAGGGATGACGAAAACGATTCCCCGAGCTCTTCGCAATGCTGAAATCGGTGAAGGTAGAAATCAAGAAAAGCATCAAGTGTTGATGGTTGACAAGACCACTAGTTTCAAGTAAAAGGGCAAGGGAAAGAAAGGGAACTTCAAGAAGAATGACAAGCAAGTTGCCACTCCCATGAAGAAGCCCAAAGCTAGACCCAAGCCTAAAACTGAGTGCTTCTACTGCAAAGGAAATGGTCACTGGAAGCGGAACTGCCCCAAATACTTGGCGGATAAGAAGGATGACAAAGTAAACAAAAGTATATATGATATACTCCCTCCGTCCCAAAATTCTTGTCTTAGATTCAAGTCACGTTTTAGTATTAGATACATCCGTATCTAAACGAATCTAAGACAAGAATTTTGGGACGGAGGGAGTACATGTTATTGATGTATCCAATCCTTGCCTCTAAGTCTGAGATTGGTACCTGTAGGTTGCTAGTAGTGTTGATTACTCCTTATAGTTGATGCTAGTTGGTTTACTTGGTGGAAGATCATATGTTCAGATCCATAATGCATATTAATACCCCTCTGATTATGAACATGAATATGCTTTGTGAGTAGTTACGTTTGTTCCTGAGGACATGGGAGAAGTCTTGCTATTAGTAGTCATGTGAATTTGGTATTCGTTCGATATTTTGATGAGGTGTATGTTGTCTCTCCTCTAGTGGTGTTATGTGAACGTCGACTACATGACACTTCACCATTGTTTGGGCCTAGAGGAAGGCGTTGGGAAGTAATAAGTAGATGATGGGTTGCTAGAGTGACAGAAGCTTAAACCCTAGTTTATGCGTTGCTTCGTAAGGGTCTGATTTGGATCCATATGTTTCATGCTATGGTTAGGTTTACCTTAATACTTCTTTTGTAGTTACGTGCTTGCAATAGGAGTTAATCATAAGTGGGATGTTTGTCCAAGTAAGGACAGCACCCAAGCACCGGTCCACCCACATATCAAATTATCAAAGTACCGAACGCGAATCATATGAACGTGATGAAAACTAGCTTGACGATAATTCCCATGTGTCCTCGGGAGCGCTTTTCTCTATATAAGAGTTTGTTCAGGCTTGTCCTTTGCTACAAAAAGGATTGGGCCACCTTGCTGCACCTTATTTACTTTCATTACTTGTTACTCGTTACAAATTATCTTATCACAAAACTATCTGTTACCTATAATTTCAGTGCTTGCAGAGAATACCTTGCTAAAAACCGCTTGTCATTTTCTTATGCTCCTCGTTGGGTTCGGCACTCTTACTTATCGAAAGGACTACGATAGATCCCCTACACTTGTGGGTCATCAAGACTCTTTTCCGCCGTTGCTGGGGAGTGAAGCGCCTTTAGTAGGTGGAATTTGGTAAGGAAAAATTTATATAGTGTGCTGAAATTTACTGTCACTTGTCAATATGGAAAGTAATCCTTTGAGGGGATTGTTCGGGGTATCTTCACCTCGACCAGTAGAGCAAAGAGTTGCTCCTCAACCTACTGAACCTACTGAAAATGAAAATGTTTACTTTGAAATTCCTTCGGGTATGATAGAGAAACTGCTAGCTAATCCTTTTGCAGGAGATGGAACATTGCATCCCGATTTACACTTAATCTATGTGGATGAAGTTTGTGGATTATTTAAGCTTGCAGGTATGCCCGATGACGTTATCAAGAAGAATGTCTTCCTTTTATCTTTGAAGGGAGATGCATTGACATGGTATAGGCTATGTGATGATATGGGATCATGGGACTACAAACGGTTGAAATTGGAATTCCATCTGAAGTTTTATCCTATGCATCTTGTTCATCGTGATCGTAATTATATATATAATTTTTGGCCTCATGAAGGAGAAAGCATCGCTCAAGCTTGGGGGAGGCTTAAGTCAATGTTATATTCATGCCCCAATCATGAGCTCTCAAGAGAAATGAATATTCAAAAAAATTATGCTCGGCTTTCTGACAACAATCGCTCCATGCTCGATACTTCTTGTACTGGTTCCTTTATGATGAAGACTATTGAATTCAAATAGGATTTATTGGAAAGATTTAAACGCAACTCTGAAGATTGGGATCTCGACGAAGGTAAGGAGTCAGAGCATGAGGAAGAGAAATTATTGAAAACTCTGAAGAAGCACCGTGCTGCTATTGGATACACTCTTGATGATCTTAAGGGCATTAGTCCCACTCTATGTCAACACAAAATAAATTTGGAGAAAGACGCCAAACCAGTTATTGATCACCAACGGCTGAATCCTAAGATGAAAGAAGTGGTAAGAAAGGAAATACTAAAGCTCCTTGAGGCAGGTATAATTTATCCCGTTGCTGATAGTCAGTGGGTAAGTCTTGTCCATTGTGTCCCTAAGAAGGGAGGTATTACTGTCGTTCCTAATGATAAACATGAATTGATCCTGCAAAGAATTATTACAGGTTATAGTATGGTAATTGATTTCCGCAAATTAAATAAAGCTACTAAAAAGGATCATTACCCCTTGCCATTCATTGATCAAATGCTAGAAAGATTATCCAAACACACACATTTTTGTTTTCTGGATGGTTATTCTGGTTTCTCTCAAATACTTGTGTCAGCTGATGATCAAGCAAAGACCACTTTTACTTGCCCTTTCGGTACTTTTTCTTATAGACGTATGCCTTTTGGTTTATGTAATGCACCTGCTACCTTTCAAAGTTTCATGATGGCTATATTCTTTGATTTTTGTGAAAAGATTTGTGAGGTTTTCATGGACGATTTCTCCGTTTATGGATCCTCTTTTGATGATTGCTTGAGCAACCTTGATCGAGTTTTGCAGAGAGGTGAAGAAACTAACCTTGTCTTGAATTGGGATAAGTGCCACTTTATGGTTAATGAAGGTATTGTCTTGGGGCATAAAATTTCTGAAAGAGGTATTGAAGTGGATAAAGCTAAAGTTGATGCTATTGAAAAGATGCCATGTCCCAAGGACATCAAAGGTATTAGAAGTTTCCTAGGTCATGCCGGTTTTTATAGGAGGTTCATTAAGGACTTCTCAAAATTTCTCGGCCTCGACTAATCTATTACAAAAGATATACCATTTGTCTTTGATGATGATTGTGTAGAAGCATTTGAAATACTTAAGAAAGCATTAATCTCTGCACCTATTGTTCAGCCACCTGATTGGAATTTACCCTTTGAAATTATGTGTGATGCTAGTGATTATGTTGTAGGTGTTGTTCTAGGGCAAAGAGTTGATAAGAAATTAAATGTCATTCAATATGCTAGTAAAACTCTAGACAATGCCCAGAGAAATTATGCCACTACTGAAAAAGAATTCTTAGCAGTTGTATTTGCTTGTGATAAGTTCAGACCTTATATTGTTGATTCTAAAGTAACTATTCACACTGATCATGCTGCTATTAAATATCTTATGGAAAATAAAGATGCCAAACCTAGACTTATTAGATGGGTTCTCTTGCTACAAGAATTTGATTTACATATTATTGATAGAAAGGGAGCTAAGAACCCCGTTGCAGACAACTTGTCTAGGTTAGAGAATGTTCTTGATGACCCACTACCTATTGATGATAGCTTTCCTGATGAACAATTAAATGTCATAAATGCTTCTCGTACTGCTCCATGGTATGCTGATTATGCTAATTACATTGTTGCTAAATTTATACCACCTAGTTTCACATACCAGCAAAAGAAAAAGGTTTTCTATGATTTAAGACATTACTTCTGGGACGACCCACATCTTTATAAGGAAGGAGTAGATGGTGTTATTAGGCGTTGTGTACCTGAGCATGAATAGGAACAGATCCTACGCAAGTGTCACTCCCAGGCTTATGGAGGGCACCACGCTGGAGATAGAACTGCACATAAGGTATTGCAATCCCGTTTTTATTGGCCCACTCTCTTCAAGGATGCTCGTAAGTTTGTCTTATCTTGTGATGAATGTCAAAGAATTGGTAACATTAGTAGACGTCAAGAAATGCCTATGAATTATTCACTCGTTATTGACCCATTTGACGTTTGGGGCTTTGATTATATGGGACCTTTTCCTTCCTCTAATGGGTAGACACATATTTTAGTTGTTGTTGATTACGTTACTAAGTGGGTAGAAGCTATTCCAACTAGTAGTGCTGATCATAACACCTCTATTAAGATGCTTAAGAAGTTATTTTTCCGAGGTTTGGAGTCCCTAGATATTTAATGACTGATGGTGGTTCACATTTTATTCATGGTGCTTTTTTGTAAAATGCCTGCTAAGTATGATGTTAATCATAGAATTGCATCTCCTTATCACCCATAGTCTAGTGGTCAAGTAGAATTGAGTAATAGAGAGCTCAAATTAATTTCTCAAAAGGCATTAATAGATCCGTAAAGAATTGGTCCAAGAAACTTGATGATGCATTATGGGCCTATAGAACTGCATATAAAAATCCTATGGGTATGTCTCCGTATAAAATGGTTTACGGTAAAGCATGTCACTTACCTCTCGAATTAGAACATAAGGCATATTGGGCTATTAAAGAGCTCAATTATGATTTCAAACTTGACGGTGAGAAGTGGTTATTTGACATTAGCTCACTTGATGAATGGAGAACCCAAGCCTATGAAAATGCCAAGTTGTTTAAAGAAAAAGTTAAAAGATGGCTTGACAAAAGGATACAAAAGCGTGAGTTTAATGTAGGTGACTATGTGTTGCTATTCAACTCTCGTTTAAGATTTTTTGTAGGAAAACTTCTCTCCAAATGGGAAGGTTCTTACGTTATCGAGGAGGTCTATCGTTCCGGTGCCATAAAAATCAACAACTTCGAAGGTAAAAATCCAAAGGTGGTGAACGGTCAAAGAACTAAACATTATATCTCAAGTAATCCTATAAATGTTGAAACTAATGTTATTGAAACCGTAACACCGGAGGAATACATAAGGGACACTTTCCAAAATGTTTCAGACTCCGAAAAGGAATGGGTATGTGGTACGGTAAGTAAACCGACTCCAAAACAGTTCTAATGGCAAATTTTCTCCGTTTTGGAATATTTAGAAAAATAGGAAAATAAGAAGCAGTCCGGGAAGGACACGGGGCTTCCACGAGGGTGGGAGGCGCGCCCTACCCCCCTGGGCGCGCCCCCCTACCTCGTGGGCACCTTGTGCACTCTCCGGACTCCGTTTTCTTGCATGATACATATTTTGATCGGTAAAAATTCATTATATAATCTCCCGAAGGTTTTGACTCTTGTATCACGCAAATATCGTCTGTTTTTGTTTCGAGCTGTTGCTGCTGCTGCAGATTAGAGCAAGATGTCTTCTCAAGAGTCGGCCGGAGAGAGTCGGGTGTCTCATCCGGCATCGAGATCAAGGACAAACAGCGATGCTGACCACTTTGGGCCAGCAACGGAGGAAGAGATGGAGGCTGATTTGAAGAGAATAGATGCCATGGAGGAGGATCAAGAAGTCACTTCTTGCTTCCGAGCTGGATTCACGATGGGGGAACTATAGAGCTCGGCTCCAAACTCGGTTATCCCTTCCAATGTTAGATTTCTTTCTTACGGGAATATGAAAAAGAGTGTTACTTGTTCCCCGGCAGCTATGCAACATCCATGGGTGCAAGGAGCTTTAATCGTCACGGGTAAGCTCCGTAAGGAGATAATGGATCTCAAGCAGCAACTCAGTAAGCTCAAGGAAGAGAATCGTATCCTGAGGAGTATCATCGCCAAGAATATCACACCACCACCTCTGAAGAAAGAGATATAATCACATGGGTATGGGCACTCCCCTTGGCAACTGCCAAGCTTGGGGGAGGTGCCCCGGTATCGTATCACCTTCACACTCCTATCTTTACCGTTTTTCTTAGTTCGATCCTTTTGGTATTATCTTGATCTAGTAGAATAAAGTTTTTGGTATGATCCAGTTTTGAGTTTTGCTTTATGATCCCTCTATGTAGTTGAGTCCGTGAGCTATATAATAAAGATTAGTGTTGAGTCAAGGGCTTGATTATCTTGCTATGATTATGAGGGAATAAAAGAAAAAGGAAGAATAAAAAGAGATCATATTGATCTTATGGAGAGTAATGACTTCACATATAAAGAGTATGATGATTAAAAATTGTTGAGAGTTGACAAACATAGTTTTGGTCATCGTTGCAATTAATAGGAAGTGTCGGGGATATACCCCGCGGTATGACCTGGCCGGAAGTATGACCTGGCCGGGCTTGGCGTTTTCATTGGTAACCCGCCGGAGTGGTGACTCACGGATGGCCCTAACGGCGGGTCAGACAGAAGACTAGGCCCAAGGCCCAGAAGGCCGGCTCATGTTATGGTGGGCCGGCTTAAGAGGAAAGGCGTAAGGAATATTCTTCTACAAAGGAAGCAAGACTAGGACTCCACCTGTAATAGAGTAATACTAATCCTACTAGGACTAGTCATGTAACCCACCCCTTTAACATATATAAGGAGGGGCGGGGCACCCGAAGAGGGGACAAGCAAGAAGAAACAATCTCTAGGGTTAGACACAAAGATCCGGCTTACCGGCGACTCCCTCATGATCATAATGAGACCTAGCCACAAACATCATGTAGGGCTATTACCGGATGATGTTTCCCGGGGCCCGAAGCTGTCTAAATCCTTGTCTTGTATTGCGTTTCTCGATTCCGCTCAACCCCTCTCAAGCTACTACAAAGATGTGTTGGCCTCATGACTAAGTCCTCACACTAGGACAGCTGACGTGACAATTCCACGATAGTTGGCGCCCACCGTGGGGCTGGCGCACGATGGTGTTGAGTTCTTGGAGGGATCTTTCAGGGATCGAGAAGCTCGCTATTTTTCCAGATGAAGAAGAGTAATCATAGAACAATCACGCAAGATAACCCGGGACGGAACAGTTGCCATGCCGGCTCAAGGGAACAGTTGCCGAGCTTTTCAGAAATTTCGCCGCCGGCTGGGTTCCTAATTTTGCTGGTTAATTTTGAAAATTGGGAGGATGAGATTGAAATTCGAAACGGATTAGGGTTCCATCTATGTGCGTCGCAGCGCCGCCATCACGTCGTCTGAATCTGCCAAGTCCGAGACGAGATCTACACGAGGTGATTTGTCTGCCACGTTACTACTCTGAGACCGACAGGATTGGATGGATCTGTTGTCCGGGTCTAGATCAAGTTCGGAGTGTTACCTGTACACGTGAAGGACTAGAACTATACTGCTCATCGGGATTAAATTAGAAAAATACTACTTGTATTAGTAGTGGGCACATGTACCAAAGTCAATGGATCTTCACCTCCTCACGTGAGACTAGTACTACTCCTCACCAGGATTAAATAGAAGAAGAAAGGCTTTGGAGTTGTTCAAAGATTGAAGATATGGCTGCTGTTAGTCTGACACGGGCTCGGACACTTACAGGAAAACGAAAGCCAGGTACCTCGTTACAGTGAAAAAAAAGAGCCAAGTCAACGACGACCCAGAGAAGGATTTTTGGTGCTACTACGGCCTCGCTTCGCTCACCTGGTTGCCTCGGGTCGACCCGCCGAGTCGCCCTGCCGCGCCAATCTCCTCCCCGCGGTCGGTTCCCACGCCAGCTAGCCAACTCGCTGGTCCCGACCTGCTCTGAGCTCAGATGCATGCGTCGTCCTCGTCCAGCGCCCGGCCTCTAAGCCGTTGCCATGACCCGCCCGCGGCTCGCCGGTTTTGCCTCCGCGGTCAAGTCACCCCGCTCCGACTTACCACTCGTCTGCCACTATAAGCCGCCGTCTCTGAAACCTCCCCGTGCCCTGGGCCGCTGCACCTAGGGCCACCGGGCCTCGAGTCGCCTGCCGGATTTGCCTCACCATGCTTCAAGTCGCCAGCCGGTTCTGTCGCCCCCAACGTCCCCGCTCGGTTTTGCTTGTGAGCTGCTGTTAGCCTGTCCTCAAGACAAACAAGGGGAAGTGGGGAGCAGGTTGGAAGATTGAAAAATTACTTGCACATACACCGTGGATGCACGTTCGCCTGTGCCACACAGCTTCACAGACATGTGTGTTGCGGTCCATTTTGCATCAACACGTCGGCCGACTTGCCCGTCCGCACCGCCTTACAACGCCACGGACGACTCGCCCGTCCGCTCTCGCGGCCGGTTCACGCGTCTGCGCAGGCTTACAATAAGGAGGAAAACTTGCTCGTCCATACCGGCTTACAACACCGCGGCCGACTCATCTATCGGCTCCCGCGGCCGACTCGGCCGTGATTGATTTCAGCTTCACCATGGCGATCATCAACTTCGCGGTGATAATTTCTGGCTTAACATATCAGGTGAAATCCATCCAGTATATTTTTATATTATATATTGCTTTCTTTAAAAGAGCAATTACTCTGGCTTGCAAGTTCTCCAGTGCAGGACAAGTTATATCACTGAGACGTTGAATGACTTGTACCGGTTTATATCACGGTCAAATATGAATAATCCCAAGACAACTCCTCGAGTCGTCTTAAGACTCGGGGGCTACAATGACATGACTCGGCGAAATTAGCCGGTTTCAATGAATTCAAGAACTCCGGGTCATTGAAGGGAAAAATAGCCCGGGCCCTAGAGATTACTGCTAGATCGATGAAAAATTAAAAGCCGTCAGAAGATTTCTGGCTCAAAATAAGGACTCTGGTTTAAAATCCGGTTCAAGAGACATCTTTCTCCCACAAAGCACTGAAGCTCTCAAATCCGGTTCAAAAGCCGGCCCAGGGTAAATTTGTGCCTCACAAATTTTTGAAGCTCTCAAATCCGGTTCAAAATCCGGCTCAAGGTAAATTTGTCCCTCAAATTTTTTTGAAGCTTTCAAATCCGGTTTACAGTTCCGGTTCAAAAAGAATTAATCTCTCGCAAGTTTGAGTTCTAAGAAAAATTAAAGGTTGCCAAAAAGAATTTGCTGCCATGATGCGCGGTTCAAACATAGGTATCTGATACGTCTCCAACGTATCTATAATTTTTGATTCCTCCATGCTATATTATCTATTGTTTTGGACTATATTGGGCTTTATTTTCCACTTTTATATTACTTTTGGGACTAACCTATTAACCGGAGGCCCAGCCCGAAATTGCTTTTTTTGCCTATTTGATTGTTTGAAGAAAGCGGAATATCAAACGGAGTCCAAACGGAATGAAATCTTCGGGAACGTGATTTTCTCATCGGATAAGACCCAGGAGACTTGGACCCTCCGTCAAGAAAGCTCCGAGGCGGCCACGAGGGTGGAGGGCGCCCCCCCTAGGGCGCGCCCCTACCTCGTGGGCCCCTCGAGGCTCCACCGACGTACTTCTTCCTCCTATATATACCTACGTACCCCCGTCAGATCAGATACGGAGCCAAAAACCTAATTCCACCGCCGCAACTTTCTGTATCCACGAGATCCCAACTTGGGGCCTGTTCCGGAGCTCCGGCGAAAGGGGAATCCACCATGGAGGGCTTCTACATCATCATCATAGCCTCTCCGATGAAGTGTGAGTAGTTTACCTCTGACCTTCGGGTCCATAGTTAGTAGCTAGATGGCTTCTTCTCTCTTTTTGGATCTCAATACAATGTTCTCCCTCTCTCTTGTGGAGATCTATTTGATGTAATCTTCTTTTTGCGGTGTGTTTGTTGAGACTGATGAATTGTGGGTTTATGATCAAGATTATCTATGAGCAATATTTGAATCTTTTCTGAATTCTTTTGTGTATGATTGAGTTATCTTTGCAAGTCTCTTCGAATTATCCGTTTGGTTTGGCCAACTAGATTGGTAGTTCTTGCAATGGGAGAAGTGTTTAGCTTTGGGTTCAATCTTGCGGTGTCCTTACCCAAAGGATGTAAAAGGTTGCAAGGCACGTATTGTATTGTTGCCATCGAGGATAACAAGATGGGGTATTTATCATATTGCATGAATTTATTCCTCTACATCATGTCATCTTGCTTAAGGCGTTACTCTGTTTTCATTAACTTAAATACTCTAGATGCATGCTGGATAGCGGTCGATGAGTGGAGTAATAGTAGTAGATCCAGGCAGGAGTCGGTCTACTTGTATCGGACGTGATGCCTATATACATGATCATATCTAGATACTCTCATAACTATGCTCAATTCTGTCAATTGCTCAACAGTAATTCGTTCATCCACCGTAAAATACCTATGTTCTTGAGAGAAGCCACTAGTGAAATCTATGGCCCCCAGGTCTATTTTCATCATATTAATCTTCCTATGATTTATCACTGCTTTGCTCTTTACTTTGCCTTTTATTTTACTTTGCATCTTTATACCAAAAATACCAAAAATATTATCTATCATCTCTGTCAGATCTCACTCTCGTAAGTGACCGTGAAGGGATTGACAACCCCTATTCGCATTGGTTGCGAGGAGCTATTTGCTTTGTGTAGGTACGAGGGACTCGCGCGTGGCCTCCTACTGGATTGATACCTGAGGGAAATACTTACGCTACTCTGCTGCATCATCCTCTCCTCTTCGGGGAAAACCAACGCAAGCTCAAGACGTAGCAGTATCCTGCCTTACGGCTTATCTTATTATGGTCACTTGGGGCTTCCTGCTCATCGAGCATAGCTTTCGGTACCCTCTTGATCGGTGCAATGCTAATATATGGTCACTTGGGGGCTTCCTGTTCAAACATAGGTCGTATTCGAACCAAAGAGAACATAGCTATCGAAACTCTTTTGATCGGCACACTGCCAAACTCACTAGGGGGCTTCTTGATCGTATCCGAATCATAGCTTAACCCCTTTGGGTCTAACGTTGACCGTATTTGAATCAGCGTCATTAAACAACTCTTATGGTCACTTGGGGGCTTCCTGTTCAAACATAGGTCGTATTCAAAGCAAAGAGAACATAGCTATCGATACCCACTTAATCGGCATCGCCAGAGCCACTGGGGGCTATATGATCATATCTGAATCTTAGCTTAACCCCTTTGGAACGGTTTACTGATCGTATTCGAATCAACAGCCTTCGAATTTTGTCTATCAATCATAGAACTTTGCGAATCACAATTGTTTGACGGTTTGCATACCTTTTTTCTGAAAGCATTTATGAGGTTTCAAAACTATGTTCTCTTTGGTTACAATTGAGAACCGGCTTTTTATGATTTTTGATTCATACACCGGGTTATCTGTCAAACATATGACTCGCTATGCGGTAAACCACCAAGGAACTTGTGTTTTTGTTCGGTATGCAGGGCAATTAAAGCAGAAGATCAATATAAACCGGAAGAATATCACGATGACGGTTTGAACAAGTGTTGAGCGCCTCAAACATGCGCGATGGCACGACAAAATCAAGTTTTTCTTCTATCCTATTACAAGACTCCCCGAGTCTGAATAAGGAATCAGTGTTTCTACAAGGCAGAAAAATAAGACGCCCGATGGATCATTCATTTTGCTAGCCTGAAGCTGCCGGGTCATCCCTTTCCGCTCCTCTGTTGGCTGCCTTGTCTTGGAAGGTTGATGATGACCAGTCAATGCCACTCAAAGCTTCAAATTCAGCTTCATCATCAATTAACCCGGCCGGATCGACTTCGGGAGCGAAGGTATGCTTACGAATTGGAGGAGTCAAGCTGACGTCATCATAATGTGGCGTGGCGATCCTCTGATTATGGCTGTCATAACCCGGCTGATACTTGGTGAGGTCCATATCATTCCCGATCAGAGTGGCCACAGGGCGTATTTCTTTCACGCAGGCGGTGAAATCCTTCTCCTCAAAGGGGGTGCCATCCTCCTTAAAGCTTGGATATCCAAGGAGATGTCGGCCGGGTCTAGCTCTGGTAACCATGCCTTAGCCCGGCTTAAGGCGGCTATGGCCCCGGCTCTTGCAGAAGCATGCCTCAATTCTTTGACCCGTTGAGGAAGCACAGCAAGTCGCTTCAGCACGTCAGCCAGGCGAGTGGGAACATTGTTTGACAAAGCCACAACGGCTAAAGTGCGTTGTGACCTGATGTCTGATTGTTCCACCAATGTGTAAACCGCCTTGACTTTGTTAACATATTACGGTTCGATTGGAGCTCACAGGGCTGCATTAACAAACATCAGGTGAGCCGGAGATGACAGACAAAATACTTGTCAACAAAAAGATTTACAGTATTTGAACTTGCAGAATAGCTTACCAAAGATTGCTGAGGCCATCTGAGATATATGGAGTTTTAAGCCAGTTAACTCCGCCGTTGTGTCTGCGAGAGCCGCTTCTGCTTTTTCGGCCCAGGTGACCAAGGATGCTTTTTTATCAGCCCATGCCTTTTTATCAGCTGCAAAGCTTTTCTTCAGTTTCTCCTACTCAGACACGCTGAACTCAAATTTGGAGTTGGCCTTTTGGATTTCAGTTTCTTGCACTGCCAGGCGACTCTTTAAATCAGCAATCTCCGACTCAAATTGACTTATGGTGGCCTGAATCAAGACGGACTACAGTCAGCATTGTTATAATACAGTATTAAGTCCCAAGCTCTTTGCAAGCAAAGGTACTTGACACTTGGGGGCTAATGTATACTAAAGCACTCTAAATTACTGTGGGGGTTCATGAAAATTAAGTCCCAAGCACTTTGCAAGCAAAGATACTTGGCACTTGGGGGCTAATGCATATTGCAGTTAAAAGTATTGTACGACGCCAGTTCAAATATCTTCTTTTCAAGTCGGTCTTCGATTGTTACAACATAAGCCGGGCGTCTGACAAGCAGTGCTAAGCAGATTCTAAGTCTACAGCATATTCTTTTTCATAAGCAATAGACTTGGGGGCTGGTACAGTAAGGAGGAATAAGGAATATCAACAAGAGTTATACCTTAGATTTTTTATGGATTTGCCATATCAACTTCCAGATCACGGCTGCTATGCACTTGACTGATATAGCCAGAAACAATGTCTCCAATGCTGAGATGAGTATAATCAGTGACGTCCAGCTTGGCTTTCTGGCGCTTTGAAAGTTCTTCCTTGGCAGAACACTTAGCAAGAATAGTGAGTCTTCCCGGGTTCAACAAATTGAGTCTTAAGAATCTCAACTTGCGGGTCATCTGTTCTTGCCGGGCTGGGAACCTCCGGGTTATCCAAACTGTTAAGAGTCTATTCAGCAGGTGGACCAGAGGTCGGTGCTGGAATGTCATGGGCCGGTTCAGGTGGCGGCTCATGAGTGGAGGTCTCAGGAACGGTTGTTCCGACCTCCGGGTCAGTCACGACTGGCTCTTTGGCCGGCTTATTTTTCTTCGCCCTTTTCTTTGGAGGCTTCACTTGTACTGTTGTGTGCAAAACAGAAAGGTTAACTATAAAGACATGAGTAAGATAAGCATGAAAATAAATACATTGACATTACCCTGGAGCAGTCTTGAAAGCCGGCATGTTGGATTGCATAGATTCACCGGAAGAAGGTGAAGTATCCTGATAGTTTGAGTCAGATGAACTGAGGGGTTGACGAATGAAACCTGCCAAAGGAAAAAAGGAACGTAATTCGGAGATAACCTCAGCCCGGCATTTCCTTGTCACATCAGGTAAGCCGGAGGAGAGTTCCGCGTCTTTGCTGGTCCGGGTCTACCTCCGACTCTCATGAGCCTGTTGCTTCAAAAGAAATTGAGGATCTTGGTAAGCTAAAGGATGTGAAAATCTTACTTTCCGGGTCACTCTTCGAACTTTCTGCCTTGGCAAAGGCTCGGAGTCGAAGGAAATTATAGTTACCTCTTCCTCAACTGCTTGGCTATTTCCCGTGTCCCCCTGAAGGAAATTATTGTCAATAAGATGATGGTAAAGGAATCAGGAGAGTTAAGGATTACCTCTTCTTCATCGTCAGAGGAATCATCCAGTTTGAGCAAATCTGAAGCACTTGGCTTCTTCTTCCTTTAAGCTCCAGCCTTGGCGGTTTTCCTTTCAGCTCTCTTCGCCGCTCTGGCCTGTTTGGCAGCTTCATGATCATATTTGACCTTCCAGAAGTTGTCCTTTGCCTGTGAATAATGAGAAAAGGTTGTGAGTAAAAGCAAGGCATTCCACAAAAAAGAGTAAATTCTTAGATTGATAACTTACTGCAGGAGCCGGATTCTTTTTGCAGAAGGGAAGTAAGCCGAAGGTGTTATTGACCACTGAGCCTTCCTTCAAAAGAGATTGGGTCGTGGCTTCAATCATGTCATTAGGCAAGTCATCAGGACAATGACGCAGCGGGTCATCTTTTTCGCCTGTGTAAGTACACATCAAGCCAGGGCGGCGGCTTAACGGTATCACCCGCCATGAGATCCAGACACGGACCAAATCAATGCCATCTAAGCCGTTCCCCAAGAGAGCTTTGATTTTCTTTATAGTAGGAGCAATCTATAGGCGTTCAGCGGCAGATATCTTATCCGGCAGAGGATGGTTGGATTCAAAGCAGAGCCTTGAAGCCGAACAGCGGGTTCTCATCAGCCGGAGAAGTGTCCTGGCAATAGAACCACGTCTGGTTCCAATCCTTAGGGTGGCTTGGCAGTTCAGCATATGGTAAAAGGCAATCTCTCCGTCGCTGAATGGAGATACCACCAAGTTCCAGGCTGGGCCCGTTGGCACGTTCATTCTGCCAGTTTAAATAAAACAACTCTCTGAAAAGCGGTAGGTTGGGTTCTTCTCCAAGATATACCTCGCAAAAGACTTGGAAGTTGCAAATGTTTGACATGGAGTTGGGCCCGATATCTTGAGGTCTGAGGTCAAAAAAGTGTAAAACATCTCTGAAGAATTTTGAGCCGGGTGGAGAGAAGCCCGGTTCATATGATCGATAAAACGATCACTTCCCCTCTTTAATTTGAGGCTTTTCCTCTGACGGGTCAGGAGCACGATAAGACATAATTTCTTTCTCGGGCAGATAGCCGGTTTTCACGAAATCAGATAAGGTGTTCTCGGTAACGATGGACCTGACCCAGTTGCAAGTCACATGTGCTTTGGGAGCTTTGGGTGCCATTATGCAGATGAAAACCTATGACAGCATAAAATTTTCCGGTTCAGTTTAACCCGGAGAAAATACACACTTCAAATTCTATTTAAATACGGCGGCTTATGAAGGGGCCTAATGACATATGGCTAATTATATCTGGTTATCTAAGCCGCCATGAGAATCAGAAACAGTTAAGTTATTGTAAGCCGCCAGGAGCTGGCAAGGCTGTCGATTAACATTGTCTATCTTAAACCGGCAGTGAGAGCCGCCAGAGTTAAATGGGTTTGAAAGAAACATTTTTTTCCTAAGTGTCGCACAAACAAGTTTCGCAACTGGTAGATATTATTTTGGATCAAACAGATGTACAGCAAAGGAAATATTTCTAGACCTAGAAACCAGTACAGATGAGTTCATAAGCTTGACAGAGGCCTATATGCAAGCGGAAAGGGATTTATTTTCATTCGAAATGGGTGCGAAACAACTACCGCGGCAGTTTTGTATTATCTTAAGATCAGAAAAGGGCAGCGGAGGTGAAATCTATCAAGGGTTCATGACGAACGGCGACGAACATCGACGAACTCGAAAATCTTAATGCATATCTGAGGAACAAGGAGGAAGAAACGTACTGATGCAGAGTTGCTGCGGAGGTTCGTCGCGTTTTTCTGGTCGAATCAGGTCGATGCAGCTGCCAAGGTCGACGAGGATGCGGAGCTCTGTTGCGGCGGCGGCGGCGACAGTGGAGCTCGAGCAAGCAGCAAGAGGAAGAGGACGATAGAAAGGGGAGAATGGAAAAGACCTTGGGTCGTGTCTATTTATAAGGAAGGGCCGACTGAGAAGGCGCGAGAAACGAGGAGGCCGGGCGTCATTATCAAATGACTCTGACGCCTCGATTTTCGGAATGATCATTAAAGATAAAGATCCGTTAAGATATGACGGAATAAAATATGAATTTAATGGAAGATGACGTCACGACGGGTTATCATGGATCCAGAAGATGACGTCACGGCGGGTTATAACCTTTGCACAAACAGAAGGCTTTTTCTTAAGGTATTTTAAGATTAACATGAACCGGTTCAAATCAATCTGGGGCCTAATGTTGGGGACATAACTATTCTTGTAAGCCGCCCAGGACGGGCCGGGTTACGCAAAGGTGATTCATCGTATGAAGCCCAAGATCAAGCATGAAGATAGCGGTTCAATAAAGGGTCTAAAGCCCACGGGCGACTTAAGGCCCGTAGTGATAAACCATTGTAATAGCATGACTTGTATTATAAGGCAGGATTAACTAGTCACCGAGCGGACCTTTGTTTATGAGCGGCGGGACTCTGTAAACCCTGAGGCATCAACCCGTGTATATAAGGGGACGACCCACCAGACGGCTTGAGGGTAAGTAACATCTGATCGAGAGCTGGGCAAAGCGTATCTCGCTCCCTGGTCATCGAAACCCAAGCAATACCAACCCAACTAGACGTAGGCTTTACCTTCACCGCAAGGGGCCAAACTAGTATAAAACTTCTCTCGTGTCCCTTGTCCCGATTAACCCCTTTAAGCTTCCTAGTTGTGATGGCTTCACGACTAAGTCCTTGCAAGAGGACATCTGCCGTGACAAAACCAACAGGAAGTAATAAAGAAAGAGAGGTTTCACATATAAATATACTATCTTGGACATCTTTTATGATTGTGAGCACTCATTAAAATATGACATGCTAAAGAGTTGATGTTGGACAAGGAAGACAACATAATGGGTCATGTTTTCTTATATCTGAGATAAAGTATATTGTCATGGATCATCCAACATGTTGAGTTTGCCTTTCTCCCTCATGCTAGCCAATTCTTTGCAACAAGTAGAAATACTACTTGTGCTTCCAAATACCCTTAAAACCAGTTTTGCCATGAGAGTCCACCATATCTACCTATGGATTGAGTAAGATCCTTCAAGTAAGTTGTCATCGGTGCAAGCAATAAAAATTGCTCTCTAAATATGTATGATTGATTAGTGTGGAGGAAATAAGCTTTATACGATCTTGTGACGTGGAAGAAATAAAAGCGACAGACTGCACAATAAAGGTCCATAGCACAAGTGGCAATATAAAGTGACGTTCTTTTTGCATTAAGATTTTGTGCATCCAACCCTGAAAGCGCATGACAACCTCTGCTTCCCTCTGCGAAGGGCCTATCTTTTACTTTTATCTTCTACCTTATGCAAGAGTCATGGTGATCTTCACCTTTCCTTTTTACATTTTATCCTTTGGCAAGCACATTGTGTTGGAAAGATCCTGATATATATATATATATATATATATATATATATATATATCTAATTGGATGTAAGTTAGCATGAACTATTATTGTTGACATTACCCTTGAGGTAAAAGGTTGGGAGGCGAAACTATAAGCCCATATCTTTCTCTGTGTCCGATTAAAACTCCGTAACCACAAGTATTGCGTGAGTGTTAGCAATTGTGAAAGACTAAATGATAGTTGAGTATGTGGACTTGCTGAAAAGCTCTTACATAGACTCTTTCTGATGTTATGATACATTGCAATTGCTTCAATGATTAAGGTTATAGTTTGTTAGTTCTCAATTAAGTTTCTGATTCATACTTGACATTGTGAATAGATTATTACTTGAGCATAAGAAATAATATGACAATATCCATATATGTTGCTTTTATAAGAATGATCATGATGCCCTCATGTTTGTATTTTATTTTATCGACACCTCTATCTCTAAACATGTGGACATATTTATTGTTATCGGCTTCCGCTTGAGGACAAGCAAGGTCTAAGCTTGGGGGAGTTGATACGTCCATTTTGCATCATGCTTTTATATCGATATTTATTTCATTATGGGCTGTTATTACACATTATGTCACAATACTTATGCCTATTCTCTCTTATTTTACCAGGTTTACATAAAGAGGAGAATGCGTGCGGGTGGAATTACAATTTGGTGATACGTCTCCAACGTATCTATAATTTTGATTGCTCCATGCTACTTTATCTCTGTTTTTGGACTATAATGGGCTTTATTTTCCACTTTTATATTACTTTTCGGACTAAACCTATTAACCGGAGGCCCAGCCTGTAATTGGTGTTTTTGCCTTTTTCGGTGTTTTGAAGAAAGCAGAATATCAAACGGAGTCCAAGCGGAATGAAACCTTGAAACGTGATTTTCTCACATAACGTGATCCAGAGACTTGGACCCTCGCCATGAGGAACCAGAGAGGCGATCACGAGGTGGGGCGCCCCTAGGCGCGCCCCCGCCTCGTGGGCCCCTGTTGCTCCACCGGCGTACTCCTTCCTCCTATATATACCTCATTACCACCAAGCGATCGTAAGCAGGAGCCAAAACCTAATTCCACCGCCGCAACTTCTTGTATCCACGAGATCCCATCTTGGGGCTGTTCCCGAGCTCCACGGAGGGGGCATCCACCACGGAGGGCTTCTACATCAACACCATAGCCTCTCCGATGAAGTGTGAGTAGTTTACTTCAGACCTTCGGGTCCATAGCTAGTAGCTAGATGGCTTCTTCTCTCTTTTGGATCTCAATACAATGTTCTCCCCCTCTCTCGTGGAGATCTATTCGATGTAATCTTCTTTTTGCGGTGTGTTTGTTGAGATCGATGAATTGTGGGTTTATGATCCAGCTTATCTATGAATAATATTTGAATCTTCTCTGAATTTTTATGTATGATTGAGTTATCTTTGCAAGTCTCTTCGAATTATCCGTTTGGTTTGGCCAACTAGATTGGTAGTTCTTGCAATGGGAGAAGTGCATGGCTTTGGGTTCAATCTTGCGGTGTCCTTACCCAAAGGATGTAAAGGGTTGCAAGGCACGTATTGTATTGTTGCCATCGAGGATAACAAGATGGGGTATTTATCATATTGCATGAATTTATTCCTCTACATCATGTCATCTTGCTTAAGGCGCTACTCTGTTTTTAACTTAATACTCTAGATGCATCTTTGGATAGCGGTCGATGAGTGGAGTAATAGTAGTAGATGCAGAATCGTTTCGATCTACTTGTCTCGGATGTGATGCCTATATACATAATCATACCTAGATATACTCATAACTATGCTCAATTCTGTCAATTGCTCAACAGTAATTTGTTCACCCACCATAGAATAATTATGCTCTTGAGAGAAGCCACTAGTGAAACCTATGGCCCCGGGTCTATTCTCATCATATCAATCTCCATCACTTTTATACTTGCTTTGTTTTACTTTTGCCTTTTACTTTTCACTTTGCATCTTTATACCAAAAATACCAAAAATATTATCTGTATCAGATCTCACTCTAAGTAAGTGACCGTGAAGGGATTGACAACCCCTAATCGCGTTGGTTTGAGTAGCTATCGTTTTGTGCAGTCTGAGGGACTTGTCGTGGCCTCCTCTTGGATTGATACCTTGGTTCTCAAAACTGAGGGAAATACTTACGCTCTTGTGCTGCATCATCCTCTCCTCTTCGGAAAACCAACGCAAGCTCAAGACATAGCAAGAAGGATTTTGGCGCCGTTCTTGGGAGTCTCATAAAAAGTCAACATACCAAGTACCCATCACCATCCCTATCTCTCGCATTACATTATTTGCCATTTGCCTCTCGTTTTCCTCTCCCCCACTTCACCCTTGCTGTTTTATTCGCCCTCTCTTTCCCAATCACCTCTTCTCTTCTCCGTTTGCCTTCCCGTTGCCATGGCCGAATCAAAAAGAACTACGGGTTTCCTCCCTAGCTCTAGTGCCTTGGATAACCCCGCTATCCTCTCCAAGCTCATAAACAATGATGCTATAGAAAGACCCACTGGGGGTCTCTAATGAGAGCTTGAATAATTTTGATGAGGATGACTCTGGAATTTTTCGCTATTTACTTGATGAGTCTTTAAAAGATGTCTGGGATAGGTTATTAAGGATTCGGGCTAGCTATGTGCCACAATATCAAATTGAAATTTACTTAAAAAGTTTTTATGTTAGCTTGCCCGCTTCTTTCAAACAAGTTTTAGATTCCATCTTTGAAGAAGGTTTTCTTGAAGGGGATGCCATAGATACCTACGAAAAAATGAAAACTATATTTGGGCACCCCATGAATGATAAGGTTGAGTCAACTACTCTCTTGTGCTTTTATCAAAATGAAATTATTAAAGAGATGAAGTCTAGCTTAGAGGCAAATTTCCGTAACGTGCTTAATCATACTTCTTCCATTAATGGCCATGTGCTTAACTTAAATAGAAGAATGAATTCCATAGAAAGGAGATCCTCCTCTCCGAATGCCAAAGATGGCAATACCTAGATCTATCCTTACTTTTATGCCTAGCTAGGGGCGTTAAACGATAGCGCTTGTTGGGAGGCAACCCAATTTTATTTTTAGTTTTTTGTTTTTGCTTCTGTTTAGGAATAAATAATCCATCTAGCCTCTGTTTAGACGTGGTTTTGTCTTTTAATTAGTGTTTGTGCCAAGTTGAACCTATTGGATCTTCTTGGATGATAGTTATTTGATCTTGCTGTAATTTCCAGAAACTTTGTGCTCAGTGCCCGAATTGTTAAAAATCACCAGAACGTGATAAAATATTGATTCCAATTGCTGCTGATCAATAAACAAATTGTACAGGTCGTCTAATTTTGGTAGAATTTTTGGAGTTCCAGAAGTTTGCGTTAGTTACAGATTACTACAGACTGTTCTGTTTTTGACAGATTCTGTTTTGTGTGTGTTGTTTGCTTATTTTGATGAATCTATGGCTAGTAAAATAGTTTATGATCCATATAGAAGTTGGAATACAGTAGGTTTAACACCAATATAAATAAATAATGAGTTCATTACAGTACCTTAATGTAGTCTTTTGTTTTCTTTCTCTAACGGAGCTCACGAGATTTCTATTGAGTTTTGTGTTGTGAAGTTTTCAAGTTTTGGGTGAATTCTTTTGATGGATTATGGAACAAGGAGTGGAAAGAGCCTAAGCTTGGGGATGCCCATGGCACCCCCAAGATAATCCAAGTACACCAAAAAGTCAAAGCTTGGGGATGCCCCGGAAGGCATCCCCTCTTTCGTCCACTTCCATCGGTAACTTTACTTGGAGCTATATTTTTTTCACCACATGATAAGTGTTTTGCTTGAAGCGTCTTGTATTATTTGCGTCTTTGCTTTTTAGTTTACCACAATCATACTTGCTGTACACACCTTTTGAGAGAGCCATATATGAATTGAAATTTGATAGAATACTCTATATGCTTCACTTATATCTTTTGAGCTTGATAGTTTTGCTCATAGTGCTTCACTTATATCTTTTGAGCGTGATAATTTTTGCTCTAGTACTTCACTTAGATCTTTTAGAGCACGGTGGTGGATTTGTTTTAAAGAAACTTGATCTCTCATGCTTCACTTAGATTATTTTGAGAGTCGTTAATAGCATGGTAATTTGCTTAATATTAATATACTTGGTATTCAAGATATGTGAAACTTTCTTTTGAGTGCGTTGAATACTAAGATAAGTTTGATGCTTGATAATTGTTTTGAGATATGGAGGTGATAATATCAAAGTCATGCTAGTTGAGTAGTTGTGAATTTGAGAAATGCTTGTGTTGAAGTTTGCAAATCCCGTAGCATGCACGTATGGTTAAAGTTGTGTAACAAATTTGAAACATGAAGTGTACCTGGCTTGTGCATCCTTATGAGTGGCGGTCGGGGACGAGCGATGGTCTTTTCCTACCAATCTATCCCCCTAGGAGCATGCGCGTAGTACTTGATTATTGATGACTTCTAAATTTTTGCAATAAGTATATGAGTTCTTTTGACTAATGTTGAGTCCATGGATTATACGCACTTTTACCTTTCCGCCTTTGCTAGCCTCTTGATGCAGTGCTTTGCCCTTTCTCACCTTGAGAGTTGGTGCAAACTTCACGGTGCATCCAAACCCCGTGATATGATACGCTCTATCACACATAAACCTCCTTATATCTTCCTCAAAACAGCCATCATACCTACCTATTATGGCATTTCCATAGCCATTCCGAGATATATTGCCATGCAACTTTCCACCGTTCCGTTCATCATCATCGTGACATACTTTACTTTTGTCATATTGCCATTGCATTATCATGTAGTTGACATCGTATTTGTGGCGAGGCCACCATGCATTATTTTTCATACATGTCACTCTTGATTCATTGCACCATCCCTTACACTTTGCCGAGGGCATTCATATAGAGTCATACCTTGTTCTAGTTTCGAGTTGTAATCTATATGTTGTAATCAATAGAAGTGTGATGATCATCATTATTAGAGCATTGCCCAAAAAAAAGAGAAAGGCTAAAAAGAAAAAAAGAAAGGCCCAAAAAAAGAAAATAAATAAAAAGGGCAATGCTACTATCTCTTTTTCCACACTTGTGCTTCAAAGTAGCACCTTGTTCCTCATGTAGCGAGTCTCATATATTGTGCTTCAAAGTAGCACCATGTTTTTCATACAGTGAGTCTCATAAGTTGTCTTTTTATACTAGTGGGAATTTTTTGTTATAGAACTTGGCTTGTATATTCCTATAACGGGCTTCCTCAAAGCGCCCTAGGTCTTCATGAGCAAGCAAGTTGGATGCACACCCACTAGTTTTCTTTTGTTGAGCATTCATAGCTCTAGTGCATCCGTTGCATGGCAATCCCTGCTCCTCATGTTGACATCAATTGATGGGCATCTCCATAGCCCGTTGATTATCCTCGTCAATGTGAGACTTTCTCCTTTTTTGTCTTCTCCACACAATCCCCATCATCATATTCTATTCCACCCATAGTGCTATATCCATGGCTCATGCTCATGTATTGCGTGAAGGTTGAAAAGTTTGAGATTATTTAAGTATGAAACAATTGCTTGGCTTGTCATCGGGGTATCGAAGTTGGGAACATCTTTGTGTGACGAAAATGAAACATAGCCTAACTATATGATTTTGTAGGGATGAACTTTCTTTGGCCATGTTATTTTGAGAAGACATAATTGCTTAGTTAGTATGCTTGAAGTATTATTATTTTTTATGTCAATATGAACTTTTGACTCGAATCTTTCGGATCTGAATATTCATACCACAATTAAGAAGATTTACATTGAAATTATGCCAAAGTATCACTCCGCATCAAAAATTCTCTTTTTATCATTTACCTACTCGGGGACGAGCAGGAATTAAGCTTGGGGATGCCTGATACGTCTCCAACGTATCTATAATTTTTTATTGCTCCATGCTACTTTATCTACTGTTTTGGACTATAATGGGCTTTATTTTCCACTTTTATATTACTTTTGGGACTAACCTATTAACCGGAGACCCAACCCAGAATTGTTGTTTTTTGCCTTTTTCAGTGTTTCGAAGAAACAGAATATCAAGCAGTCCAAACGGAATGAAACCTTCGGAAACGTGATTTTCTCACCAAACGTGATCCAGGAGACTTGGACCCTACGCCAAGGAACCAGAGAGGCGGTCACGAGGGTGGGGGCCCCCCCAGGGCGCGCCCCTGCCTCGTGGGCCCCCTGTTGCTCCACCGACGTACTCCTTCCTCCTATATATACCTCATTGCACCCCAAGCGACCCGAGCAGGGCCAAAACCTAATTCCACCGCCGGAACTTCCTGTATCCACGAGATCCCATCTTGGGGCCTGTTCCGGAGCTCCGCCGGAAGGGGCATCCACCACGGAGGGCTTCTACATCAACACCATAGCCTCTCCGATGAAGTGTGAGTAGTTTACTTCAGACCTTCGGGTCCATAGCTAGTAGCTAGATGGCTTCTTCTCTCTTTTGGATCTCAATACAATGTTCTCCCCCTCTCTCGTGGAGATCTATTCGATGTAATCTTCTTTTTGCGGTGTGTTTGTTGAGGCCGATGAATTGTGGGTTTATGATCCAACTTATCTATGAATAATATTTGAATCTTCTCTGAATTTTTTATGTATGATCGAGTTATCTTTGCAAGTCTCTTCGAATTATCCGTTTGGTTTGGCCAACTAGATTGGTAGTTCTTGCAATGGGAGAAGTGCATGGCTTTGGGTTCAATCTTGCGGTGTCCTTACCCAGTGACAGAAAGGGTTGCAAGGCACATATTGTATTGTTGCCATCGAGGATAACAAGATGGGGTATTTATCATATTGCATGAATTTATTCCTCTACATCATGTCATCTTGCTTAAGGCGTTACTACTGCTTTTAACTTAATACTATAGATGCATCTTTGGATAGCGGTCGATGAGTGGAGTAATAGTAGTAGATGCGTAATCGTTTGATCTACTTGTCTCGGACGTGATGCCTATATACATAATCATACCTAGATATACTCATAACTATGCTCAATTCTGTCAATTGCTCAACGATAATTTGTTCACCCACCGTAGAATAATTATGCTCTTGAGAGAAGCCACTAGTGAAACCTATGGCCCCGGGTCTATTCTCATCATATCAATCTCCATCACTTTTATACTTGCTTTGTTTTACTTTGCCTTTTACTTTTCACTTTGCATCTTTATACCAAAAATACCAAAAATATTATCTGTATCAGATCTCACTCTCGTAAGTGACCGTGAAGGGATTGACAACCCCTAATCGCGTTGGTTGCGAGTAGCTATCGTTTTGTGCAGGTACGAGGGACTTGTGCGTGGCCTCCTACTGGATTGATACCTTGGTTCTCAAAAACTGAGGGAAATACTTACGCTATTGTATTGCATCATCCTCTCCTCTTCGGGGAAAACCAACGCAAGCTCAAGACGTAGCAGCTGGAAAAGGAGCAAATATTAGAGACCTATTTTGCACAACTCCAAAAGTCCTGAAACTCCACGAAAGTTATTTTTGGAAATAATAAAAAATACTGAGCGAAGAAAATACCAGAGGGGGCACACACCCTGGCCACGAGGGTGGGAGGCGCGCCCTATCCCCCTGGACGCGCCCCCTGCCTCGTGGGCCCCCTGGTGGCCCTCCGGTACCCATCTTCTGCTATATGAAGTCTTTCGTTCGAGATAAAATCATAAGCAAACTTTCGGGACGAGACTCCGCCGCCACGAGGCGGAACCTTTGCGGAACCAATCTGGGGCTCTGGCGGAGCTGTTCTGCCGGGGACACTTCCCTCCGGGAGGGGAAAATCATCGCCATCGTCATCACCAACGCTCCTCTCATCGGGAGGGGGCCAATCTCCATCAACATCTTCACTAGCATCATCTCCTCTAAAACCCTAGTTCATCTCTTGTACCCAATCCTTGCCTCTAAGTTTGAGATTGGTACCTGTAGGTTGCTAGTAGTATTGATTACTCCTTGTAGTTGATGCTAGTTGGTTTACTTGGTGGAAGATCATATGTTCAGATCCATTATGCATATTAATACCCCTCTGACAATGAACATGAATATGCTTTGTGAGTAGTTACGTTTGTTCCTGAGGACATGGGAGAAGTCTTGCTATTAGTAGTCATGTGAATTTGGTATTCGTTCGATATTTTGATGAGATGTATGTTGTCTCTCCTCTAGTGGCGTTATGTGAACGTCGACTACATGACACTTCACCATTGTTTGGGCCTAGAGGAAGGCATTGTGAAGTAATAAGTTGATGATGGGTTGCTAGAGTGATGAAGCTTAAACCCTAGTTTATGCGTTGCTTCGTAAGGGGCTGATTTGGATCCATATGTTTCATGCTATGGTTAGGTTTACGTTAATACTTCTTTTGTAGTTGTGGATGCTTGCAATAGGAGTTAATCATAAGTGGGATGTTTGTCCAAGTAAGGACAGCACCCAAGCACCGGTCCACCCACATATCAAATTATCAAGTACCGAACGCGAATCATATGAACGTGATGAAAACTAGCTTGACGATAATTCCCATGTGTCCTCGGGAGCGCTTTTCTCTATATAAGAGTTTATCCAGGCTTGTCCTCTGCTACAAAAAGTATTGGGCCACCTTGCTGCACCTTATTTACTTTCATTACTTGTTACCCGTTACAAATTATCTTATCACAAAACTATCTGTTACCTATAATTTCATTGCTTGCAGAGAATACCTTGCTGAAAACCGCTTGCCATTTCCTTCTGCTCCTCGTTGGGTTCGACACTCTTACTTATCGAAAGGACTACGATAGATCCCCTACACTTGTGGGTCATCAGTCATATTGGTGTAAAGCACATGAAGAAACTCCATACTGGTGGGCTTTTGGAATCACTTGATTATGAATCACTTGATGCTTGCGAACCATGCCTCATGGGCAAGATGACTAAGACTCTGTTCTCCGGAACAATGGACCGAGTCACTGACTTATTGGAAATAATACACACCGATGTATGCGGTCCGATGAGTGTTGAGGCTCGCGGCGGGTATCGTTATTTTCTGACCTTCACAGATGATTTGAGCAGATATGGGTATATCTACTTAATGAAACACAAGTCTGAAACATTTGAAAAAGTTCAAAGAATTTCAGAGTGAAGTGGAGAATCATCGTGAGAAGAAAATAAAGTTTCTACGATCTGATCGCGGAGGCAAGTATTTGAGTTATGAGTTTGGCCTTCATTTAAAACAATGTGGAATAGTTTCACAATCACGCCACCTGGAACACCACAGCGTAATGGTGTGTCCGTACATCGTAACCATATTTTATTAGATATGGTGTGATCTATGACGTCTCTTACCGATTTACCACTATCGTTTTGGGGTTATGCATTAGAGACAGCTGCATTCACATTAAATAGGGCACCGTCTAAAAACCCATTGAGATGACACCGTATGAACTGTTGTTTAGCAAGAAACCTAAGCTGTCGTTTCTTAAAGTTTGGGGTTGCAATGCTTATGTGAAAAAAGTTTCAGCCTGATAAGCTCAAACCCAAATCGGAGAAGTGCATATTCATAGGATACCCAAAAGAAACTGTTGGGTACACCTTCTATCACAGATCCAAAGGCAAGATCTTTGTTGCTAAGAGTGGATCCTTTCTAGAGGAGTTTCTCTCGAAAGAAGTGAGTGGGAGGAAAGTAGAACTTGATGAGGTAATTGTACCTTCTCTTGAATTGGAAAATAGCTCATCACAAGAAAATCGTTCATGTGATGCATACACCAACTAGTGCGGAAGCTAATGATAATGATCATGAAGCTTCAGATCAAGTTACTACCGAACCTCGTAGGTCAATCAGAGTATGATCCGCACCAGAGTGGTACGGTAATCCTGTTCTGGAAGTCATGTTGCTAGGCCATGATGAACCTACGAACTATGAGGAAGCGATGATGAGCCCAGATTCCGGCAGATGGCTTGAGGCCATGAAATCTGAGATAGAATCCATGTATGAGAACAAAGTGTGGACTTTGGTGGACTTGACCGATGATCGACAAGCCATTGAGAATAAATGGATCTTCAAGAGGAAGACGAACGCTGATAGTAGTGTTACTATCTACAAAGCTCGACTTGTCGAAAAGGGTTTTTGACAAATTCAAGATGTTGACCACAATGAGATTTTCTCACTCGTATCGATGCTTAAAGTATGTCCGAGTCATGTTAGCAATTACCACATTTTATGAAATCTGGCAAATGGATGTCAAAACTGAATTCCTTATTGGATTTATTAAAGAAGAGTTGTATATGATGCAACCAGAAGGTTTTGTCAATCCTAAAGGTGCTAACAAAATGTGCAAGCTCCAGCGATCTATCTATGGACTGGTGCAGGCATCTCGGAGTTGGAATATACGCTTTGATGAGTTGATCAAAGCATATATTTTTATACAGACTTGCGGTGAAGCCTGTATTTTTACAAGAAAGTGGGTGGGAGCACTATAGCCTTTCTGATAAGTATATGTGAATGACATATTGTTGATCGGAAATGATGTAGAATTTTCTGGAAAGCATAAAGGAGTGTTTGAAAGGAGTTTTTTAAAGAAAAGACCTCGGTGAAGCTGCTTACATATTGGGAATCAAGATCTATAGAGATAGATCAAGACGCTTGGTAAGATTTTTCAATGAGTACATACCTTGACAAGATTTTTGAAGTAGTTCAAAATGGAACAGTCAAAGAAGGAGTTCTAGCCTGTATTGCAAGGTGTAAAGTCATTCCCTATGCCTCAGCCATAGGTTCTATAAAGTATGCTATGTTGTGTACCAAACCTATTGTGCACCTTGCCATGAGTTTGGCAAGGGGGTACGATATTGATCCAGTAGTGGATCACTTGACAACGGTCAAAATTATCCTTAGAAGATTAAGGAGATATTTCTCGGTTATGGAGGTGATAAAGAGTTCGTCGTAAAGAGTTACGCCGATGCAAGCTTTTACACCGATCCAGATGACTCTGAGTTTCAATCTGGATACATATTGAAAGTGGGAGCAATTAGCTAGAGTAGCTCCATGCAGAGCATTGTAGACATAGAAATTTGCAGAATACATACGACTACGAATGTGATGAGACCCATTGACTAAGCTTCTCTCACAAGCAAAAACATGATCACACCTTAGTACTCTTTGGGTGTTAATCACATAGCGATGTGAACTAGATTATTGACTCTAGTAAAACCCCTTGGGTATTAGTCACATGGTGATGTGAACTATTGGTGTTAAATCACATGGCGATGTGAACTAGATTATTGACTCTAATGCAAGTGGGAGACTGAAGGAAATATGCCCTAGAGGCAATAATAAAGTTGTTATTTATATTTCCTTATATCATGATAAATGTTTATTATTCATGCTAGAATTTTATTAACCGGAAACTTAGTACATGTGTGAATACATAGACAAAACAGAGTGTCCCTAGTATGCCTTTACTTGACTAGCTCATTAATCAAAGATGGTTATGTTTCCTGACCATAGACATGTGTTGTCATTTGATGAACGGGGTCACATCATTAGAGAATGATGTGATGGACAAGACCCATCCATTAGCTTAGCATAATGATCGTTTAGTTTTATTGCTATTGCTTTCATCATGACTTATACATGTTCCTCGACTATGAGATTATGCAACTCCCGAATCTGGGAGGAACACCTTGTGTGCTATCGAACGTCACAACGTAACTGGGTGATTATAAAGATGCTCTACAGATGTCTCCGAAGGTGTCTGTTGGGTTGGCATAGATCAAGATTAGGATTTGTCACTCCGTGTACCGGAGAGGTATCTCTGGGCCCTCTAGGTAATGCACATCACTAAAAGCCTTGCAAGCAATGTGACTAATGAGTTACTCACGGGATGATGCATTACGGAACGAGTAAAGAGACTTTCCGGTGACGAGATTGAACTAGGTATGATGATACCGACGATCGAATCTCGAGCAAGTAACATACCGATGACAAAGGGAACAACGTATGTTGTTATGCGGTTTGACCGATAAAGATCTTCATAGAATATGTAGGAGCCAACATGATCATCCAGATTATGCTATTGGTTATTGACCGGAGATGTGTCTCGGTCATGTCTACATAGTTCTCGAACCCGTAGGGTCCACACGCTTAATGTTCGATGACGATTTGTATTATGAGTTATGTGATTTGATGACCGAAGTTTGTTCGGAGTCCCGGATGAGATCATAGACATGACGAGGAGTCTCGAAATGGTCGAGAGGTAAAGATTCATATATTGGAAGGTTGCATTTGGACATCGGAATGGTTCTGGGTGATTCGGGCCTTTTTTCGGAGTACCGGGAGGTTACCGGAACCCCCCGGGAGAAGTTATGGGCCTTATGGGCCATAAGAGGGAAGCACACCAGCCCACAAGGGGTTGGTGCGTCCCCGCTTGGGCAGGAGGCCGATTAGGACTACAAGAAGCCCCCCCTTTCCTTCTCCTTCTCCCTTCCCCCTTTCCTACTCCGTGTGGGAGGTGGAATCCTACTAGGACTAGGGAGTCCTGGTAGGACTACACACCTTGGCGCGCCCCCTTAGGGTCGTCTGCCTCTCCCTCTCCCTCCTTTATATACGGGGGCAAGGGGGCACCCTAGAACACACAAGTTGATCTTTTAGCCGTGTGCGGTGCCCCCCCCCCCCTCCACAGTTACACACCTCGGTCATATCATCGTAGTGCTTAGGCGAAGCCCTGCGCCGGTAACTTCATCATCACCGTTGCCACGCCGCCGTGCTAACAGAACTCTCCCTAGGCCTCAGCTGGATCAAGAGTTTGAGGGACGTCACCGAGCTGAACGTGTGCTGATCGCGGAGGTGTCGTACGTTCGCTACTTGGATCGGTTGGATCGCAAAGAAGTTTGACTACATCAACCGCGTTACTAAACGCTTCCGCTTTCGTTCTACGAGGGTACGTAGACACACTCTCGCTGCTCGTTGCTATGCATCTCCTAGATAGATCTTGCGTGATCATAGGAAATTTTCTGAAATACTGCGTTCCCCAACAAAAGAGGGGTTGTCAATCCCTCTTGGGTAGAAGATAGGTAAAAATTGTAGCAGATTGGATAAATAAATCTCACGGGAATGCGAAATAAAATAAATAACAATAAATTGCAGCAAGGTATTTTTGGGTTTTTGGATTAATAGATCTGAAATAAAAAGCAAATAAAAATAGATCTCGAAGGCAAATATGATAAAGAAGAGACCCGGGGGCCGTAGATTTCACTAGTGGCTTCTCTTGAGAAAAATAGCATACGGCGGGTAAAGAAATTACTGTTGGGAAATTGAAAGAACTTCAAATAATCATGACGATATCCAGGCAAAGTCCAAGATTAGTAGACCGACTCCTGCCTGCATCTACTACTATTACTCCACACATCGATCACTATCCAACATGCATCTAATGTATTAAGTTCATGGAAAACCAGAGTAATGGAATAAGAACGATGACATGATGTAGACAAGATCTACTCATATAGGAATAGACCCCATCTTTTTATCCTTAATAGCAATGATACATACGTGTCATTTCCCTTCACATCGGGATCGAGCACCGTAAGATCGAACCCATCACAAAGCACCTCTTCCCATGGCAAGAAAAATCGATCTAGTCGGCCTAACTAAACCAAAGATTCAAAGAAGAAATACGAGGCTATAAGTAATCATGCATATAAGAGATCAAAGAAACTCAAGTAACTTCCATGGATAAAAAGATAGATCTGATCATAAACTCAAAGTTCATCGGATCCCAACAAACACACCGCAAAAGAGTTACATCAAATAGATCTCCAAGAGACCATTGTATTGAGAATCAAAAGAGGGAGAGAGAGAAAGCCATCTAGCTACTAACTACGGACCCGTAGGTCTACAATGAACTACTCACGCATCATGGGAGAGGCACCAATGAGGATGATGAACCCCTCCATGTGAAGGAAATATGCCCTAGAGGCAATAATAAAGTTATTATTTATTTCCTTATATCATGATAAATGTTTATTATTCATGCTAGAATTGTATTAACCGGAAACATAATACATGTGTGAATATATAGACAAACAAGATGTCACTAGTATGCCTCTACTTGACTAGCTTGTTAATCAAAGATGGTTATGTTTCCTAAACCATGAACAAGGAGTTGTTATTTGATTAACAAGGTCACATCATTAGTAGAATGATCTGATTGACATGACCCATTCCGTTAGCTTAACACTTGATCGCTTAGTATGTTAATGCTTTCTTCATGACCCATACATGTTCCTATAACTATGAGATTATGCAACTCCCGTTTACCGGAGGAACACTTTGGGTGCTACCAAACGTCCTACAACGTGAATCGGGTGATTATAAAGGAGTACTACAGGTGTCTCCAAAGGTACTTGTTGGGTTGGCGTATTTGAGATTAGGTTTTGTCACTCCGATTGTCTGAGAGGTATCTCCGTGCCTTCTCGGTAATGCACATCACTTAAGCCTTGCAAGCATTACAACTAATGAGTTAGTTGTGATATGATGTATTACGGAACGAGTAAAGAGACTTACTGTAGCGAGATTGAACTAGGTATTGGATACCGACGATCGAATCTCGGGTAAGTAACATACCGATGACAAAGGGAACAACGTATGTCGTTATGCGGTTTGACCGATAAAGATCTTCGTAGAATATGTAGGAACCAATATGGGCATCCAGGTTCCGCTATTGGTTATTGACCGAGAATGGTTCTAGGTCATGTCTACATAGTTCTCGAACCCGTAGGGTCCGCACGCTTAACGCTTCGATGACAGTTCATAATGAGTTTATAAGTATTGATGCAATCAAGGTTGTTCGAGTCCCGGATGTGATCACGGACATGACGAGGAGTCTCGAAATGGTCGAGACATAAAGATTGATATATTGGAAGCCTATGTTTGGACTTGGAAGGGTTCCGAGTGAAAACAGGAAGTTCTAACAGGGGGTTACCGGAACCCCGGGGGTATATGGGCCCTCATGGGCCTTGAGGGAGAAGGAGAAGGGCCGGCCGGGTGGGCTGCGCCCCCTCCCCTCTAGTCCGAATAGGACAAGGAGAGGCGGCGCCTCTTCCCTCTTTCCCCTCCCAATCCTATTCCAACTAGGACAAGGGGAGTCCTACTCGGTGGGAGTAGGACTCCTCAGCGCGCCTCCCAAGGCTGGCCGCACTTCCTTGGCTCCTTTATATCTGAGGCGGGGGCACCCCATGACACACAAGTTGATCTACGGATCTTTCCTTAGCCGTGTGCGGTGCCCCTTCCACCATATTCCACTTGGTCATATCGTCGTAGAGCTTAAGGCGAAGCCTGCGCCGGAGAAGTCATATCGTCGCGGAGCTTAGGCGAAGCCCTGCGTCGGTGGAGCATCAACATCGTCACCACGCCCGTCGTCTTGTGGAACTCATCCCGACACTTTGCTTTGGATCGAGTCCGGGATCGCCATCGAAATGAGCGTGTGCGTAACTCGGAGGTGCCGTGACGTTCGGTGCTTGGATCGGTCGGATCGTGAAGACGTCTGACTACATCAACCGCGTTGTTATAACGCTTCCGCTTTCGGTCTCACGAGTGCGTGGACGAACACTCTCCCTCTCGTTGCTATGCCATCACCATGGTCTTGCGTGATCGTAGGAATTTTTGAAATTACTACGTTTCCCAACAAAGGGCATCCGAGCCTGGTTTTATGCGTTGATGTCATATGCACGAGTAGAACACAAGTGAGTTGTGGACGATACAAGTCATACCGCCTACCGGCATGTCATACTTTGGTTCAGCGGTATTGTTGGGACGAGACGATCCGGACCAACCTTACGCGTGACGCTTCTGTGAGACCGGTTCCCTCGACGTGCTTTGCACATAGATGGCTTATGGAAGACTGTCTCTCCAACTTTAGTTGAACCGAGTGTAGCTACGCCCGGTCCTTGAGAAGGTTAAAAGCGGAGTCTATTTGACGGAAGTATCGTTGTGGTTTTGATGCGTAGGTAAGAACGGTTCTTGCTCAGCCCGTAGCAGCCACGTAAAACTTGCAACAACAAAGTAGAGGACGTCTAACTTGTTTTTGCAGGGCATGTTGTGATGTGATATGGTCAAGACGTGATGCTATATTTTATTGTATGAGATGATCATGTTTTGTAACCGAGTTATCGGCAATCGGCGAGAGCCATATGGTTGTCGCTTTATTGTATGCAATGCAATCGCGATGTAATGATTTACTTTATTACTAAGCGGTAGTGATAGTCGTGGAAGCATAAGATTGGCGACACGACAACGATGCTACGATGGAGATCAAGGTGTCGCGCCGGTGACGATGGTGATCATGACGGTGCTTCGGCGATGGAGATCACAAGCACAAGATGATGATGACCATATCATATCACTTATATTGATTGCATGTGATGTTTATCCTTTATGCATCTTATCTTGCTTTGATAGACGGTAGCATTATAAGATGATCTCTCACTAAAATTATCAAGAATAGTTCTCCCTGAGTATGCACCGTTGCCAAAGTACATAGTACCAAGACACCACGTGATGATCGGGTGTGATAAGTTCTACGTCCATCTACAACGGGTGAAAAACAGTCGCGCACGCGGAATAAAAATGTTAAACTTGACGATCCTTGCATATAAAAGATTTGTCCTAGGAACACTGTGTCCGAAATGTCGATCGTGAATCATATAGTAGATATTATCAACATAGTGATGTTGAACGTTGAAACTACTCCGTCTCTCGTGATGATCGGACACGGTTTAGTTGATATGGATCACGTGATCACTTAGATGACTAGAGTGATGTCCGTCTAAGTGGGAGTTTTTAATATGATTAATTGAACTTAAATTTATCATGAACTTAGTACTGATAGTATTTTGCTTGTCTATGTTTCTTTGTAGATAGATGGCTCGTCTTTGTTGTTCCGTTGAATTTTAATGCGTTCCTTGAGAAAGCAAAGTTGAAAGATGATGGTAGCAATTACGGACTGGGTCCGTAACTTGAGGATTATCCTCATTGCTGCACGTAAAAATTACGTCTGGAAGCACATTTGGTGGCGAACTGCTTTGCAGATCTTTGAGCCGAAGTTATGAACGTCTGCAAAGCGGTGATGACTACTCTATAGTTCAAAGTGTGCCATGCTTTATGGCTTAGAACCGGGTCTTCAACGACGTTTTGAGCGTCATGGAGCATATGAGATGTTCCAGAGTTGAAGTTAATATTTCAAGCAAATGCCGGATTGAGAGATATGAAGTCTCCAATAAGTTCTATAGCTGCAAGATGGAGGAGAATAGTTACGTCGGTGAGCACATACTCAAAATGTCCGGGTATAACAATCACTTAATTCAGCCGAGTTAATCTTCCGGATGATAGTGTCATTGATGTAATTCTCCAATCATCGCCACCAAGCTACAAGAGCTTCGTGATGAACTATAATATGCAAGGGATGACTAAGACAATTCACGAGCTCTTAGCGATCTTTGAAAGTCATGCGGAGGTAGAAATCAAGAAAGAGCATCAAGTGTTGATGGTCAACAAGACCACTAGTTTCAAGAAAAGGCAAAGGGAAGAAGAAGGAAACTTCAAAAAGAACAGCAAGAAAGTTCTTGATCAAGAGAAGAAACCCAAGTCTGGACCTAAACCTGAAATCGAAAGTGTTTTTACCGCCAAGCGCATCGGACCTGGAAGCGGAACTGCCCCAAGTATTTGGCGGATAAAAAGGATGGCAAGGTGAACAAAGGTATATGTGATATACATGTTATTGATGTGTACCTTACTAGAGCTCGTAGTAGCACCTGGTATTTGATACTGGTTACATTGCTAATATTTGCAACTCGGAGCAGGACTACGGAATAGACGAGCACCGGCGAAGGACGAGGTGACGATGCGCGTGAGGAAATGGTTCCAAAGTCAATGTGATCGCGGTCGGACACGCTACCTCTACATCTACCTTCGGGATTAGTTTTAGACCTAAATAATTGTTATTTGGTGCCGGCGTTGAGCATGAACATTATATCTGGATCTTGTTTAATGCGAGATGGTTATTCATTTAAATCGAGAGAATAATGGTTGTTCTATTTATATGAATAATTTCTTTTATGGTCATGCACCCTTGAAGAATGGTCTATTCTTGTTGAATCTCGACGGTAGTGATACACATATTCATAATGTTGAAGCCAAAAGATGCAGAGTTGATAATGATAGTGCAACTTATTTGTGGCACTCGCCGTTTAGGTCATATCGGTGTAAAACGCATGAAGAAACTCCATCTTGATGGGCTTCGGAATCACTTGATTATGAATCACTTGGTACTTAAGTAACCGTGCCTCATGGGCAAGATGACAAAACGCCCGTTCTCCGGAACTATGGAGCGTGCAACTGATTTGTTGGAAATCATACATACCGATGTTTGTGGTCCAATGAATGTTGAGGCACGCCGGCGGGTATCGTTATTTTCTCACCTTCACAGATGATTTGAGCAGATATGGGTATATCTACTTAATGAAACACAAATCTGAAACATTTGAAAAGTTCAAAGAATTTCGTAATGAAGTAGAAAATCATCGTAACAAGAAAATAAAATTCCTACGATCTGATCGTGGAGGAGAATATTTGAGTTACGAGTTTGGTTTACATTTGAAACAATGTGGAATAGTTTCTCGCAACTCACGCCACCCTAACACCACGAGAAATGGTGTGTCCGAACGTCGTGTCGTACTTTACTAGATATGGTGCGATCAATGATGTCTATCTCCGATTTACCGCTATCGCTTTTGGGGTTATGCTTTAGAGACGGCCGCATTCACGTTAAATAGGACACCGTCAAAATCCGTTGAGACGACGCCTTATGAACTGTGGTTTGGCAAGAAACCAAAGTTGTCGTTTCTTAAAGTTTGGGGCTGCGATGCGTATGTGAATAAACTTCAACCATATAAGCACGAACCCAAATCGGAAAATGTGTCTTCATAGGATACCCAAAGGAAACTGTTGGGTACACCTTCTATCACAAATCAAGGCAAGATTTTCGTTGCTAAATTCGGATCCTTTCTAGAGAAAGAGTTTCTCTCGAAAGAAGTGAGTGGGAGGAAAGTAGAACTTGATGAGATAATCAGATTCTGCTCCCTTATTGGAAAGTAGTTCATCACAAGAAATGGTTCTGTGACAACTACACCAATTAGTGAAGAAACTAATGATGATGATCATGAAGCTTCGGATCAAGTTACTCGAACCTCGTAGGGTCGACCCAGAATAAAATACGCACTGCAGTGGTACGGTAATCCTATTCGGAAGTCATGTTACTTGACCATGGCGAACCTACAAACTATGAAGAAGCGATGGTGAGCCCAGATTCGCAAAATGGTGGAAGCCATGAAATCTGAGATGGGATCCATGTATGAGAACAAAGTATGGACTTTGGTTGACTTGCCGATGATCGGCAAGCCATTGAAAATAAATGGATCTTTAAGAAGAAGGCGGCCGATGGTAATGTAACCGTCTACAAAGCTCGACTTGTTGCGAAAGGTTTTCGACAAGTTCAAGGGGTTGACTACGATGAGACGTTCTCACCCGTAGCGATGCTTAAGTCTGTCCGAATCATGTTAGCAATTGCCGCATTTTATGATTATGAAATTTCGCAAATGGATGTAAAAACTGCATTCTTGAATGGATTTCTAGAAGAAGAGTTGTATATGATGCAACGTAAGGTTTTGTCGATCCAAAAGGTGCTAACAAAGTGTGCAAGCTCCAACGATCAATTTATGGTGCAGTGCAAGCCTCTCGGAGTTGGAATAAACGCTTTGATAGTGTGATCAAAGCATATGGGTTTGTACAGACTTTTGGAGAAGCCTGTATTTACAAGAAAGTGAGTGGGAGCTCAGTAGCATTTACGATATTATATGTGGACGACATATTATTAATTGGAAATGATATAGAATTTCTGGATGGCATAAAAGGATACTTGAATAAAAGTTTTTCAATGAAAGACCTCGGTGAAGCTGCTTACATATTGGGCATCAAGATCTATAGAGATAGATCAAGACGCTTAATTGGACTTTCACAAAGCACATACCTTGATAAAATTTTGAAAAAGTTCAAAATGGATCGTGCAAAGAAAGGTTTTTTGCACGTGTTGCAAGGTATAAGATTGAGTAAGACTCAATGCCCGACCACGCAGAAGATAGAGAGAAAATGAAAGATGTTCCCTATGCTTCAGCCATAGGCTCTATCATGTATGCAATGCTGTGTACCGGACACTGACGTATGCTTAGCTATAAGCTTGGCAGGAAGGTACCAAAGTAATCCAGGAATGGATCACTCGACAGCGGTCAAGAACATCCTGAAATACCGAAAAGGACTAAGGATATGTTTCTCGTATATGGAGGTGACAAAGAGCTAGTCGTAAATGGTTACGTCGACGAAGCTTTGACACCGATCCGGACGATTCTAAATCGCAAACCCGGATACGTGTTTTTATTAAGCGGTGGAGCTGTCGGTTGGTGCGGTTCTAAACAAAGCGTCGTGGCGGGATCTACATGTGAAGCGGAGTACATAGCTGCTTGAAGCAGCAAATGAAGGAGTCTGGATGAAAGAGTTCATTTCCGATCTAGGTGTTATACCTAGTGCATCGGGACCGATGAAGATCTTCCGTGACAATACTGGTGCAATTGCCTTGGCAAAGGAATCCAGATTTCACAAGAGGACCAAGCACATCAAGAGACGCTTCAATTCCATTCGGGACCAAGTCCAAGTGGGAGACATAGAGATTTGCAAAATACATACGGATCTGAATGTTGCGGACTGTTAACTAAGCCTCTTCCACGAGCAAAACATGATCAACACCAAGACTCCATGGGTGTTAGGATCATTACTTTGTAATCTAGATTATTGACTCTAGTGCAAGTGGGAGATCAAGGAAATATGCCCTAGAGGCAATAGTAAAGTTATTATTTATTTCCTTATATCATGATAAATGTTTATTATTCATGCTAGAATTGTATTAACCGGAAACATAATACATGTGTGAATATATAGACAAACAGTATGTCACTAGTATGCCTCTACTTGACTAGCTTGTTAATCAAAGATGGTTATGTTTCCTAAACCATGAACAAGGAGTTGTTATTTGATTAACAAGGTCACATCATTAGTAGAATGATCTGATTGACATGACCCATTCCGTTAGCTTAACACTTGATCGCTTAGTATGTTAATGCTTTCTTCATGACCCATACATGTTCCTATAACTATGAGATTATGCAACTCCCGTTTACGGAGGAACACTTTGGGTGCTACCAAACGTCACAACGTAATCGGGTGATTATAAAGGAGTACTACAGTGTCTCCAAAGGTACTTGTTGGGTTGGCGTATTTCGAGATTAGGTTTTGTCACTCCGATTGCTCGGAGAGGTATCTCGAGCCTTCTCGGTAATGCACATCACTTAAGCCTTGCAAGCATTACAACTAATGAGTTAGTTGTGATATGATGTATTACTGAACGAGTAAAGAGACTTACCGAATCGAGATTGAACTAGGTATTGGATACCAACGATCGAATCTCGGGTAAGTAACATACCGATGACAAAGGGAACAACGTATGTCGTTATGCGGTTTGACCGATAAAGATCTTCGTAGAATATGTAGGAACCAATATGGGCATCCAGGTTCCGCTATTGGTTATTGACCGAGAATGGTTCTAGGTCATGTCTACATAGTTCTCGAACCCGTAGGGTCCGCACGCTTAACGCTTCGATGACAGCTCATAATGAGTTTATAAGTATTGATGCACCGAAGGTTGTTCGAGTCCGGATGTGATCACGGACATGACGAGGAGTCTCGAAATGGTCGAGACATAAAGATTGATATATTGGAAGCCTATGTTTGGACTTGGAAGGGTTCCGAGTGAAAACAGAAGTTATCGAACACCGGGGTTACCGGAACCCCGGGGGGTATATGGGCCCTCATGGGCCTTGAGGGAGAAGGAGAAGGGCCGGCCAGGTGGGCTGCGCGCCCCCCTCCCCCCTCTAGTCCGAATAGGACAAGGAGAGGGGGGGCGGCGCCCCCTTCCCTCTTTCCCCCTCCCCAATCCTATTCCAACTAGGACACGGGGGGGGAGTCCTACTCCCGGTGGGAGTAGGACTCCTCCAGCGGGCCTCCCAAGGCTGGCCGCACTTCTTGGCTCCTTTATATCTGAGGCAGGGGCACCCCATGACACACAAGTTGATCTACGGATCTTTCCTTAGCCGTGTGCGGTGCCCCTTCCACCATATTCCACTTCGTCATATCGTCAGAGAGCTTAGGCGAAGCCTGCGCCGGAGAAGTCATATCGTCATGAGCTTAGGCGAAGCCCTGCGTCGGTGGAGCATCAACATCGTCACCACGCCGTCGTCTTGTGGAACTCATCCCGACACTTTCTTTGGATCGGAGTCCGGGATCGCCATCGAGCCGAACGTGTGCGTAACTCGGAGGTGCCGTTCGTTCGGTGCTTGGATCGGTCGGATCGTGAAGACGTACGACTACATCAACCGCGTTGTTATAACGCTTCCGCTTTCGGTCTACGAGGGTACGTGGACGAACACTCTCCCCTCTCGTTGCTATGCCATCACCATGGTCTTGCGTGATCGTAGGAAATTTTTTGAAATTACTACGTTTCCCAACACCATGATGGTGTCTAGATTGGACCTGTGGTTTCTGGAATATGCGGCGGCTGGAATTGTGTTTTGTCGACTCCCCTAGGGTTTCTAGAGTATTGCACTACTGGAATCAACAGATTTGACGTCTGCCGACTCTTTGCCGTCAGCTAGCGGACGACAAAGAAAGGCTTTGCCATCAACCACTAGAAAACGGACGACAAAGAGCAGCGAACGGCAACGGAAGGCTTTGCCATCAGCCGTATCTTTGTCGTCCACTAGCGAACGACAAAGCTCTACTAGATGACGGCAAAGAGGGTGGGTGGCGGCCTTACGAGGACGACCTAACGGCCGTTTTGTTTGCCATCTGCTGGAGGACAACAAAGACGGCAAAGAAACAGGCCGTTTTAACAGTCGTTTCCCCCCGGCCCCACCCCACTAGGTATGCTCTTTGCCGCTACGCTAGCGACGGCAAAGGCCGTGACCTCACTAGTAGAAAAGGGCGGCGCACGCCTCACCCTCTCTCTCTTGATCTCCACCCGCCGCCTCGACCGCCTCCGCCTCGGCCACCCGCTCGCCCGCCACCTGCCGCCCGCCACGCCTTGTCCCATCGCCTCACCGCCTCACGCCACGCCCGCCTCATCACCCCACCACCCCGCCGCCCCATCGCCACACCGCCCGCCACGCCGCCTGCCCGAGCCTCCCGCCTCGGCTCGCCGCCCCGCCTGCTTGCCGCACCACCTCGCCAGCGCCTCGGCCCGCCAGTGCCTCGCCCCGCCCGCCTCGGCGCCCGCCTCCTCCACCACCGCGCGAAGCCAAGGTGATTTTTTCTACTGTTATTTGTGTTTAGGTTTAGGTTATAGTGGTAGGATTAGGTTACTGCCAGATTTAGGTTTAGATAATTAGAAGAAAAAAAATTTGAAAAAAAAAGAATAAGTAGAAGAAGAGGAAAAAGGGAAAAAAGAAGAGGGTTGCCGAGGGGATAGATGGTGGAGCCAGTGGGTACCGCCGGTCTCGACGCCCATGCCGAGAACCCCGGTCCAGTGTCTTGACCCGTCGGCGTCGTCATGCCATACCTGAGGGCGCCCGGGGACGAGCGGGTTATGGGGTTCCTCGGTGTCAATGGAACCCTAAATAACAAGTATCGTCAGTGCGAGATACATGTGGTCGTCGGTGTTGAGCACTACATCCACGTCCCACAAGTGACGCCGACGTCCGGCGTCCCAAAGCAACTGTTCTCGGCGTCGATGGCGGTCGAACACCATTGCGAATTTGTTCGACCGTCATCGGCCACCAGAACTATTGTTGCGGGACGCCGGGCGCCGGCTTCACTTGTGGGATGTGGATCTAGTGTTCAACGCCGACCGCCTCATGTAACTTGCACCGATGGTAGTTGCTATTTGGTTTACCCAGCGACGAGCGGGTTAGGGGGTTCCTCGGTGTCGATGGTACCCTAAATAGCAATTATCGTCAGTGCGAGGTACATGTGGCTATCTGTGTCGAATACTACATCCACGTCCCACAAGTGACACAGGGGTCCTGCGTCCAGCAGCAACAGTTCTCGGCATCCATGGCGGTCGAACACCATTGCGAACTTGTCTGGCAGCCTCAGAGATGACGATTGAAAGCTAAGTGTTGAAACTTGAAACACCCAAACTAACTCAAGTCGGTTTGGTTCTTTGAAATTTCAAAACCTGGCTTTAATCCTCATCGTAGAGGCCACGAGACAAATTCGCCAAGGTGTTCGACCGTCATCGGCCACCAGAACTATTGTTGCGGGACGCCGGGCGCCGGCTTCACTTGTGGGATGTGGATCTAGTGTTCAACGCTGATCGCCTCATGTAACTTGCACCGATGGTAATTGTTATTTAGTTTAGCCGGGGACGAGCGGGTTAGGGGGTTCCTCAGTGTCGATGGTACCCTAAATAGCAAGTATCGTCAGTGCGAGGTACATGTGGCCATCGGTGTCGAATACTTGCTATTTAGGGTTCCATCGACGCCAAGGACCCCCTAACCCGCTCATCCTGTTGTAAATATTTAGTTAGGTCCATGGAAGAAACAAAATTGCTATGTTACTCATCTTTCGTTTTAAATGTGCAGTTATTTCGTCACTACAAGGGTCTAGTGTTGGACGAGCTCCGCCCATGCGTTCGTTGGTGAGCACAAATGACATCTCCTCCTCCCCCCTTCATTTGCTTTGTTCCGGTCTTCGTGCCGATGAAACTTGCTAGCTGTAGGTGTCAATCATCAGTATGCGTAACCACTATGCGTCTCCCGTTTGAAAGGGTTACATCTATAAATATGCATGCATTTGCATATTTATAATCGCGATTCTTTTGAATTGTCCAATGTTATCAATGGACAGCCCGAGTATGTGTAGACTGGGTTCGTTTTCCCATATGCTCTGCTCCGGATCTGATGCAGAATTTTGTTAGTGCCTCCCTGTTATTCTCCGGGTAGACATCCTCTCTGCTTATTGCCGAGACGTGTATCAGGAGAACAGCGGGGAGGTGCTACCGAAATTTTGCGCCGGATCCGGAGTAGAGCATGGGAAAACGAACCCAATCTACACATACTCGGGTGGGATTAGGACCTATCTTTACCTATTAGCGTGTAGGTTGCATGGACGTAGTAAAACTGACAAACTCCATTAACTGATGGATATGGTTTGCTTAATTATGTATATATTTCTTGTGTGTTCAGTAAGAAGTCAATATGAGTGATCGTGCGTGAATGTACACCGGTTACACTAGTCAGAAAGTTTGGACCGAGGAATGGTTAACAAAAACCAAGGGGTTTGTTAGAGCCGCATTTGCAAATGGCGTGAATTAATTTGGTGCCCCTGTGTCCGGTGCGACAACTATAAAAAGAGGGACGAGCTTGAAATGAGTAAAGACCTGCAGAAGTTTGGTTTTATGCCTGGTTACACTGTCTGGACATTACATGATGAGTCTTCCCAACGTGCCAGAGCCGAGGTGGTTCGTCGTCGCACCGGCGAGCATGGTACCGGGACCGCAGACATGGTGCAAGACTTTGACGATGTTCGGGACTCGGACGAGGAGATGGAGGAATCTGCAAAGGCCTTCAGTGAAATGTTGGAGTCCTCAAAACGTCCTCTCCACGAGCACACTAAGCTTTGTCAGTTGGATGCCATCTCACAAATAATGGCTTTGAAGGCTCAATTCAACTTGGGCAGAGAATGCTACGACACGATGATGACAGTATTCGGACGATTTCTACCCAAAGGCCATGTGCTACCTCTAAACATGTACCAGTCAGACAAAATCCTCCGTGCTCTTAAGATGCCCTATGAGAAGATACATGCCTGTGAGAAAGGATGTGTCTTATATAGGCTTCAGGATGAGGACTTGAACTATTGTCCCATTTGCAATTCTTCCAGGTATGTTGTGGTAGACAACGGTATGGGTGAGAAGACTCAGACCAAAATACCCGTTAATGTTCTTCAGTATATGCCAATCGTACCAAGACTTCAACGTCTTTTCATGGTCGAAGAGACGGCCAGACATATGACATGGCACAAAATAGGCAAAAGAACCGATCTAGATGCAGATGGGAATGTGATGATGGTGCACACATCGGATGGTGAAGCGTGGAAGCGCTTCGATGCATTACATAAGGAAAAAATGGCAGATCCAAGGCATCCACGAGTCGCCATCAGCACGGATGGGTTCAGTGTGTTTGGTCAGGCGGCAGCCCCATACAGTTGTTGGCCCGTGTTTGTCATTCCACTCAATCTCCCCCCCCCCCCCGGGCAGATTATGCAAAGAAAGAACATTTTCCTGTTGTTGATAATTCTAGGGCCCAACTATCCGGGGAAGAATATGAATGTGTACATGCAGCCGCTTAAGGAAAAATTGCAAGAAGCTTGGGATAATGGGTTCAAGACATACGACGCCTTTAGCAAACAGAACTTCATAATGCGTGTCTGGTACATGTACTCGACGCATGACTTGCCGACGTATGCGCTATTCGTTGGCTGGTGTGTGCATGGAAGGTTTCCGTGCCCCACATGCAAGGGAGCTCTTGGGTTTCGTTGGCTGACGGCTGGGCACAAGTATACTTGCTTCGACTTGCATTAGACCGTTTCTAGATCCTCGCCATAAGTTCGTGAAAGACAAGAAGAACTTCATCAAAGGTAGAGTTGTCAAACACTCTGCACCACCGCATTGACAGCCAATGCACCCTAGATCGCTTAAACGCTCTCGAGCCAGATCCAGAGCATCCAGGGTATTTCAAGGGGTATAATAAGGAACACGCCTGGACTCACAAGACATGCTTGTGGGATCTGCCTTACTTCAAAGACCTCCTTTGCCCACACAACATCAACGTGATGCACACTGAAAAGAATATCGCCGAAGCCATTTTTGGTACATTGTTCGGCATAGAGGGGAAATCAAAGGATAATACTAAGGCTAGAGTCGATCAAGAGGAGCTATGTGATAGACCATTACAAAACATGCAAGAACCAAACGGAAAGCGGAACTGGACGAAGCCAAAGGCATGGTTCAATCTTGGAAGGCCCGGCTATGAAGGAAATTATTTTGTGGGTGAAAATGAAGTTGATGTTACCCGATGGGTATGCAGCAAATCTAAAGAGTGGAGCGAGTCTAGAAAAATTGAAAATATTTGGTCTAAAAAGTCATGATTGACACAAATGGAATGAGCGAATAATGCCGGTGATGTTGCGTGGCTTCATCCCTGAGGATGAATGGCTAGTACTGGCAGAGCTGAGCTATTTCTTTTGTGTTCTTTGTGCGAAAGAACTATCTCCTGGCCTCCTAGAAGAAATGGAACAGTTGGCGCCGGAGTTGATCTACAAGTTAGAGATGATCTTTCCGCCAAGCTTCTTTAATCCAATGCAACACTTGATTTTGCATCTCTCGACCGAGGCACGATTGGGGGGGGGCGTGCAAAATCGTTGGTGCTACTCAACTGAGAGGATGCAGAAGACGCTTCGAGCAAAATGTAAAAATAAGCATAGATGTGAGGCATCGATGGCTGAGGCATTCATCACTGAGGAGGCGGCAAACTTCGTGACAGCACACTACGAAGCCAAAAATCGTCATTTGCGTAATCCGAAGCCTCGGTACAATGCTGACGACCCTAAAAAGGGCCGATCCAACCTCAGCCTATTCAAAGGGAATCTCGCACCAGCCGGTGGTTGGAAACCAGTATCGTTGGATGTTGAAGAATGGCGGACCATTTCATCATCTCTTCAACAACCTAATGGCGCGGCCGTACATCGAGTAAGATCTCGGTACATTGTTTCGCAACTTCTAATCCCTTTGAACTGCTCTTATTCCTGGATATTTGATGCAGTCAATACGTCACCATATTCTCGTATGGAGCGGCGATCCAAAAGGATTCCGTCGAAGAGTATGAGCTTCTAGCAAAGCAAGGAGGCGAATATCCCGGTTTCATCTCTTGGTTCAAAAAAATGGTAATTTCCATTAGACCATTCCATTTCTTTGGCTAATTTGCGACTAATGCAACAATCCTTTCGTATTAAACATGTAGGCTAATTCAGAGATTATGGATGCCGAATTGAGACAAGTAGCTAATAGTTTTGACTATATGGTCCGTTCATTTGACAAATACGACATCAACGGGTATCGCTTTCGTACCTATGGCAAAGAGCTATCTATGGCCGTAATCGAAAGTCTACAAATTGTTGTGTCTCTGCTATCGTGAAGGAGATATCGAGTATTATGGAAGAGTTGAAGCAATTTATGAACTTCAATTCTATGGTGAAAACCCACCAAACGTCATAGTCTTCGGGATGTTATTGGTTCCAAATGAGGGAGACTAGAAGGACTCATGAACATATAGGGCTAGTCGAAATCAAACAAAGCACCCATTTGGATGTTCCCGATGTATATATTACGGCTCAACAGCAACCCAAGTTCTATATCTACCAGGCCCGCCAAAGTGATCCAAATCTCGCTGGTTGGGATGTCGTTTATGAAGTGCCGCCACGTGTTAGACCACCTCCCCCCAATGAAGAGGATTATGAACCTCACTTTAACCAAGACACATATGACGAAGGAGAATTCTTCCAAGAAACACGTCTTTCCAAAAAACATTTCAAGAGCCGCTCTACTCCACCCGAGAACATTGAAGTAGACAACGATAGTGAATCTGACTTCACCCCTGAGCCGGAACAAGAAGAAGTTACTGCTGCAGATGACCTGTCAATGCTTGAACGATTACGTAAAGTAGGCCTTCCACATGTTGATGCATTTATTGATGATGATGATGATGAGCACGTCACTGATGGTGATGATGATGATGCATTTAATGATCCCGCAGCATATATAGACGATTCAGAGTAATATTAGTAATGTGAGGTATTCAAATTTTCCTACACCTCCGTGATAACGGTATTTTTCTTCTTATGCAGCCTGTTTAGTCCATTTTTTACATAATTTAGCCTATTTAGTCCACAAATGACATAATAAGATGAAGAAAATCAAGGAAGAGGAAGGAAAGAAGGAATAGGAAGAAAAGAAGAAGAAGTTCATCATCTTCTTCTTCTTCTTCTTTTCTTGTTCTTGTTCTTGTTCTTCTTCTTCTTCTTCTTCTTCTTCTTCTTCTTCTTCTTCTTCTTCTTCTTCTTCTTCTTTTCCTCCTCTTACTTCTTTTTATTTGTAAATGGCATAATAACCTTGCTAACCTCATAAATGTCATATACTTAGTTTGTTGTCCTCTAAAATGACACAATAAGCTTAGTTAGGTCAAAAATGGCATAATTAGCTAGGTTAGCTCCAATATTCTTCTTCTTTTCATCCTCTTCCTTTTCTTCTAGCTAGTCTTCTTCTCTTCTAACTTTCATCTTTCCCAATTTGCAAATTTTCTTTACATGAGGAAGCTTGGATTCATGGAGTGTACTATTCTTTTGGTGCTTCCTTGTTGTTTATGAAAACTTGTTTGGATATGTATGTCTATATGGATATGTTGTTGGAAACTTGTTTCTGGTTATGTATATATGGATATGTTGGACTTTGTTGAACTATGTTGTTGGATTTGATGAAATATGTTGTTGGACATGCTGTTATATGCTATTGGATATGTTGGATATGTATGCGTGTATATCAGTGTTTGAAACCATGTCTAATTAAATGGATTTAAATAAAAACAGGGGATATATAGCCTTTTTGCCGTCCGCTGTTACCTGTACAAACTGGGAACACTGCCTATTTGGTAATTTTACCGTCTGCTAGCAGACGGCAAAGTGACATCTTCCCAGTGCTGGCCCAGCTAAGCTCTTTGCCGTATGTCAGCGGACGGCAAAGAGCGCCGTTAACCCCCTAACGGCTCTCACCCCACCACACTGACGTCCGTTCTCTTTGTCGTCTGCTGGCCTTGGATGGCGGACGACACAATCCTTTGTCGTCCGTTTCTAAGAAGCGGACAACAAAGAATGCCTTTGCTGGCACGTGTTCAAACAGACAGTTTGCCGTCCGCTGACTGGCGGCAAAGGAGTTTGCCGTCCGGGATCTGTGCCTTTGCCGTCTGCCATGGCGGATGGCAAAGAAGCTGATTCCAGTAGTGTTGGGGTATTTATAGAGCGAAGAGGCGGCGCGGGAGGCCACCGAGGTGGGCACAACCCACCAGGGCACGCCTGGCCCCCTAGGCGTGCCTAGGTGGGTTGTGCTCCCCTCTGGTACTTCTTTGGCCCATCTTGTGTCTTCTGGCCCAGAAAAAATCTCCACTAAGTTTCTCTGCGTTTGGACTCCGTTTGGTATTGATTTTTCACGAAGTAAAAAATAAGCAAAAAACAATAGCTGGCATTGGGCACTATGTCAATAGGTTGGTCCCAAAAAATGATATAAAGTTTCTATAAAATGATTGTAAAATATCCAAGAATGATAATATAACAGCATGGAATAATAAAAAATTATAGATACGTTGGAGACGTATCACATGCCGAATCTACAGATATACTTGAGGTACACACCAAGTCTTCGGCCGAGGTAGATTGAAGGCCTCCGAAGTCTCTCCTCCTTGATGGGCAGTCCAACCCATGTATTAGTCCAGCGGGGCTAGGACCCCCTAGTCCAGGTCACCGTCAGGTGGGGTGGCTGGGCACCGGCTAGACCTGGCCAGGGCGTGGAGACGCAGATGGTGTGGCGGTGGTTGACGCTCCTTTGGAAGCCTTCTTCGGCGGTAGGGTGCGGTTGATCCGGCGGCCCTCGCTGACGGACGGGTGACTGCCTCCTCCTCACGTGGTCTGGCAGGAGGCCATGATAGGGCGTCAGGGGTGACGCAGGGGAGGCTGCTGGAGGGATGGGTAGATAGGCTACCTGTCACCGACGTAGGGGTGCGCTAGCCCGGACAAGCTTTGTTCCCCCTCCCCTTTTCCCGGCCTAGTGCCTCCTTGTCTCTAACCGTTGTTTGGGGCAGGTCGGTCACCGGCGGTTCTGATGGCTAGGGTTCTGTTGGTCGGCTCAAAGCTCATGCCTTTGATGGTCTCTGGAGTGTCTAGATGCAGGGCGGCGGCCTTGGTGGCGAAAGTTGCGGGCTCGTGGGCGGAGCTAGTGGCTCGGGTGCTGATGGGCTTGCTGTCATGGCCGCGTGGGCGACATGGGGGTAGGCCTTCGACGATCTCGGTGGTGTTGCTGACGTTCTCATGTAGGGTCGTACCCCGGGCAGAGGCGGAGGGTGGTGGCCGGGTGTGAAAACCTCGTCTGGCTTGGGCCTCAGCGGCGTCCATGTGTCGCTCCCTTCTTGAAGGCTCCATCGTGGTGGCCCTGCGTTCTTCATGCTACTCCGGTGAAAACCTTGATTCCCTGGATCGGGCGGTGGTGGCTCTTTGGTGTCGTTTCTTTCTTGGAAGCACCGCTTTGGAGTCCCTGGTTCGTCGAGTTGTGGTGTCGTCTCCTCGCGGTGACTCGTTCATGGTGAAGAGTTTTTAGATCCTTAGCTATGCTCTTGTGCCTACTTGTTGTTTGCTTTGCGTTGTTTGGAAGCGGCGTTCTTTGTTAAATCGACTCCTTATCTCTGCCTTGGGTGTGTGCAGGGCGTCAGGTGGTGTGCTTCTTGTATGTCGATCGTTGCTTTATATAGAAAAAGCAGGGCGAAAGCCTTTTTCGATATAAACACTTAAGACTTAACACTGATGGGTTAGGATATCACTGTTATCCTAACCATCCAATTACAATCACAGTTTCGTTCGCAAAAAAAAAGTTGAGACGAAGCAAAAATTACTTGGTGACTCATTGTTTTTCTTTATGATGTCAGGCTCTTCCTCTGTAATCCGCACGAGAGAGTCTGCTTGAAGCACGGTCGAAGCAGAGATTGTATGAAATAAACGATTCAGCCGATGAAATCTCAGCAAAACAATGAGTTGGATTTGGTGGTGCAGATCTAGCAACGAGATCGGGTGGGCATGTTTGCCTTTATCCCTGTCAAAACAGGGGATTGGATGTGTCTCCATTGGGCCGGTGATGCTTCCGCAACAAAGACGTCGACTCGGGTGGATGTCTACGTATAATCAACCCGATGTGATTTTCTTCGTGCCGTGGACTCTTCAGGGTTGGCGTCAGCGACACTTCCCGGTAGAGATCGGTAACTTCAGCTGCCTACGTGCATACTGCTTTCTTAGTTCCAGCAATGGCACAGAGCTCCATCGTAACAAAGTGGGCATGCCATCGGCATGTGCGGGATGGTTATGACGGAGGATTTCTCGATGATTGGATTGTATTTTTCTTTTTTTTGGGGGGGGGGGGGGGTTATGTATGCTGGTTATGATTGTGTTTTTTAAGTCTTTTCTGAATACAACACAATGGCAGATGCTCATAAACACATAGGACTTGAACACTGGGGGGTTAGGATATCACTTTATCCTAACCATCTAATCACAATCACAGGACATGTTTGCCTTTCTCTGTCAAAACGGAGGAGTTGGATGTGTCTTCGTCGAACCGGTGATGCTTCCGCAACAAAGACGTCGACTCGTATAATCGCCCTGGTGTGATCTTCTTCGTCGGGCCATGGACTCTTCGACATTGACGTCAGACCCTTCGCAGTAGAGATCGGTTGCTTCAGCTGCCTACGTGTATACTGCTCTCTTAGTTCCGACAATGGTACAAAGCTCCATCGGTAACAAAGCGGGCACACCATCGGCATGTGTGGGATGGTTATGATGGAGGATTTCTCGATGATTGGATTGGATTTTTCTTTTCCTAGGGGGAGGGGGAGGGGGAGGAGGGGAGGGGGTTTCTTGTATACAGTACGATTACAGAAACTCATAAACACTTAGAACTTGAACGCTGGTGGGTTAGGATCACAGTTTGGTTCGCCAAAAAATGGTTGAGATCAGAAAACTAACATGATGACTCATTGTTTTTTATCAGACTCATTGTTTTTCTGCAATCTGCACCAGAGAGTCTGTTTGAAGCACGATGGAATCACAGATTGTATGAAATAAACGATGAAATCTCAGCCGGCGAGAGTAACGACGCCGAGAAAGTAGCGCACAGCCTATACCAGCACCGCCCACGCGACGACGCAGCAGAGGCCAAGGCCGCCGAGATGCAGCCGGAGCAGCGCGGCGGCGCAAACGCAGTCGGCGCAGCCGTTAAAGTTAACGGCGTCGCGGACCTCCTGCCGTTCCTGCGCGGCGTCCCCGTCACGTACCGCTTCGCCAAGCAGAACGTGAGTAGTCCCTCGCCAGTCCAACCCACGCCCAAGCCCCCCTTCTCTCTCTCCTCGACACCCCGCGACTCGAGCGCGCTCGCCGTCGCCGCCGCCCCCGTCTCGCTTCCGCAGCTCCGTCCCCTCCCCGTGGATTCTCACTGAAAAAACTCGCCGCGCGCAGGCTTCTCTGGAGGGATTCGTCGCCGAACGCGGCTACGCCTGCGCCTGCGACTCGTCCTGCGGCTATCGCCGCGGCGGCAAGGTAAGTGCCGCGCGACCCCCGCCCGTCTCGAGAGGAGGATCCGCCCGATTTGGGCGAAAATTGAGGGGCTCGTCTCGTTTGCGCGCGCAGGCCTTGTCGGCGGTGGAGTTCGAGAAGCACGCGGGGGCGAAATCGAAGAACCAGAACGGCCACATCTTCCTCCCCAACGGCACCTCGCTCTACGACCTCTTCCACACGCTCAGGGAGGTGCCCGCCGAGAGATTCCCAGCGGCTTTCCGTGAGGCCGCCGGGCTGCCAATGACGGTGCCCGCCGCCGCCGCCACCTGTCCGCCCCTTGCGCAGGGTCAGCCGGCGAGCAGGGAGTCGGAATTGCTTCAGGCCAGCGACGTGACGGCGGAGCAGCCTGCTTGGGCTGCGCCGATGCAGCAGGCTTTCAACTTCGATATTACGAGCGAAGAGGCGAATGCCGGCTTGTCTCTTCTTGACTTGAGGTTAGCAATTCCGCTGACTGATTTGTGTTTGGAACTCTGTCTACTCAGTGGCGGAGCCAAGATTCGAGTATAGGGGGGGCCGAGTACATGTATTAATCGAATCTTGTTGGTAATTACTCGTTGCTCCTACTAAAATTGTTGATCGTTGGGGCAGGCCCCTGCTCGTCCCCCCTGGCTCCGCCCCTGTGTCTACTCGTGTCATTTCATAGCAAAGGTACAATAGGCCTTTTCCCTTGCATCAAATCGATAGCAGTCTGATAGAATTGTAGAATAGTGACCAGATTGAGGGATTATGATGTTTGGAGTGGTAAAACTAGAAGTTCGGGACTCATTGCAGGATTGTTCAGTCATAATGCTTCCTTTTTATCAGGGGAAATAATCCAGCCTCCGAAGCGGAACCTATGGATGGCATTGAATGGCCTTCTACGGAACACAGCTTGAGTTTGATAGACGCCGCAGAACAGATTGAGAATGCAGCCCGTGGTGACCATGAGATGCCTGATGTGGTCGAGGTAAGGATTACAACTGGTGATCGACCTAGGGATATTGGCTTGTCGACAGCCACCCATGTGAAAGTGAAAGTGATGGAAACGAAGTATCAGTCAGTGCGAACATCAGAAACCAAGTACAAGCCAGAGAGTTTACTTAAGGATGTCAGAGGATTGCTGTCCACTGGGCTTCTTGAAGGTTTCAGGGTGACCTACAAGAAGAATGGGGTGAGTGCTATTTCTTCAGGCAGTGTAGTTGTAGATTCAGCATGGAATGGTGATTGAAAACCTATATAGTTTAATTCATATAAATTTCATTTGACGGTCCTTAGGTGGAGATGACTGGGCGTATAGACGGACAGAGATATTCCTGTGGTTGTATGCAATGTGATTACAGTAACGTGAGCATTCTGTTATCTTGACTGCAGCACTGCACCATTGCTATTCTTGTATATCTGTACCTGTGAATTCTCCGAAAAATCAAACCTGACCTTGTGATGCTTGATCAATTGTAGATAATGAATGCATGTGAGTTTGAGCAACATGCTGGCCAGTTAACAAACAACCAAAATGATCATATATTTTTGGACAGTGGAATTTCGCTGTATAAGTTGATACAAGTACTTAAATATAAAAGACTTGACTTGCTTGGGGACCTGATTGAAGAACAGACTGGTCTCGCTCCAAATCTGATTGAATATGGAAAGTGGAAAGGTATTTTCATTGAGGACCCAAAGCTTTCTTACTTTTGGTTGTATTTCAGGATCTGATAATCTTTATGTTGGTCTATCTTTTCTCTGTATTGTGACGATTTCAGCTTCTTTTCAAGTGGAAAATAATGGTTTTGTTGATGCGCCTTCACATCATTGTTCAACTCAACAGTAAGTTACTGTGCGCGCAAAAATTCATTGGCCTGTATTCAGCATAAAAATCCATTAGTTTTCCTTGATATTTTCAAGAGCTCTGTTACGTTATCTGATATTTACACATTGGGGTGGGGTTGGGGGTGGGGGTGATGTGGGCTTGAACCTCTTAATAAGCCCTTAATTTAAACCAAGGAAATATAACTCGATGCTATATACTCCCTCTGTCCCAAAATAAGTGACTCAACTTTGTACTAACTTTGTACTAAAGCTAGTACAAAGATGAGTCACTTATTTTGGGACGGAGGGATTTTTTGTCAGTACAGATGGGACTAAATTTATGCTACCTTTATAATTTATAAGCTACTCTAAATTCCGAGCAGAATCTTACTAATTTGGAACGATCTCATTCCTTGGTCTTTACCATTTTTATAATGTGTACTTTCTAATATAAGCTTTTGTAAGTACATGCATTTTGAGTGTCATAAACCATCAGGATACCAGACTGACTTCAGCTTTCATTCAAACTCCACTGCCAGTTTGCAGGAGTCGGCTGCAGGAGTGACAAGCCATAGAACTTTAGCCACTACTTCGGCAAATTCCTTGAAAAAATCTACTAGCAATCACATCTCAAACCTGAGCTGGAGTGCATTCAGGAGGCCACGGTGGCAATATAAGCGAGAAAGTACTCAAACTTCAGCTCCAACCTTGAGTAAAAGCCCTGAGAAAGGAACTTCGGGTCTATCTACATGCACTTCAATGAAAAGTGTCACTGTAGAGATTCCTAGTGAGAACATTGCAGATCCTCTTAGTCCTGAGGATATAAAGCCTAATTTTGCAGCAGATGCTGCAGTAATATCGACCTCATCGGAGTGTGATCCCATAGATCTAGCATTTTCTTTATCAAGCCCAATTTCAATTGTTCAAGAGCCACCCCTGAGTCACCACATGGACTCAAAGACGAAAGAACCGCGGCGAACAAAAGTGAGGTAAAAAGGTCAAGCTGCAGCATTTTCTTGACATGTCACATTTAGGGGATCTTGCTGTGTATTCACATGCCATGAGATGGAAATGATGCATAATCATCGATATGTGTCTTATTTTTGCCTCAGGGATAACTCCTTGCACCCGCTGGTTTTCAAGGAAGGCGGCCTTCCAGACCTTACTTTGTTGACTTACAAGTTGAAGCACGGAGAGGTCTTTTAGATAGTTGCATGGACTATATTAGCCCTTTTCCACACTTGCGAATTTTTAAAGACTCTTAAGACCACTCACACTTCTGATTTTAGGTTCTAAAGCAAGGCTATAAACGGGGGGCAGGTATAGTCTGTGATTGCTGCAATGAAGAGGTAACTATCTTAAACTTGGCAATCAATAAAGTTGGTTTTAGGATGCATTTATTATTATGTTCAATAACCAATAACCAATGGATGGTTGTGTTGTTCGCTTTCGACTTCAGCTTACTCCTTCACAGTTTGAAGACCATGCTGGAATGGGGAAAAGACGACAACCGTAAGTACCACAATTTTACATGAAAACTGGGTCTAACTTAAATTTATTGACTCGCAAGAGTTAAAAGTTCTTGAAGTGTCATTCATGAAAGTGTTTGTAAAAGTTCCATTTCAAAATGATATCTCGGATCTTTAATTCATTTACATGGAACCTATATTTTTGTTTCAGGTATCGTAACATTTATACCCCAGAAGGATTGACACTTCATGAGCTGGCACTAAAACTGCAAGACAGTTTAAATTCAAATGGAGTCAGCAGCATTGATTTCTCTGACATTGATGACCCTCATAACATTGCTACTTCAGGTAAGATGCTGTTTATTTTCACTGAATAAAACCCAGTGGCAATGTGCTGTTAAGCTTTTCTTCTGTTTATATGTTGTATTTTGAGGGGCTATCGTCATTATTTCTCTAAATGTTAGAATGTGGCCTTTGTGAATGTTACACATATTAATCAATGTTACCTTGCTGCCCTGTTCAAATGAGGATAGCCTACTCCCCACAGTTTGACCTATTTGGTAGCGTAGTGTCCTTTTTAAGTTAGCTTTAGACTCATAGGAGCTGAGAGCTAAGAGCATCTCCACTCGCCCCCCCAACAGGCCACCCCGGGCTGTTTTTCTATCGCCGGCTCCAAAAAAGGCCTAGAGCCCAAATTTCGCCGGTTAGGGCCGAAATTGGCGCCGGCGGACCCAGGCCGAACCCAGCACGCTGGGGGCCGACCGGGGGCGCCGGGGGAAAGGAAAAACGCGCCAAAACTCCCCGCGCCAGATTCCCACCCCGTGGACCCGCCGAGTCAGCGACTGCATCGTCGTCCTCATCCCATCCCTTTGGCTCCCGCGCGAATCAATGGCAAGGCTGCCGCCGGTCAGCCTTCCATTGATCACGAGCGGCACAATGAAGGCCAGCCGCTGCGCGTCCTGCCCCTTCCCACCATGCGTCCACACTGTTGCCGCCCACGCGCCGCCCCTTCGCTGCTATAAAAGCGGCGCCTCTCGTCGCTGGCCGCACACTCGCCTCGCCACAGCCCTATCTCTCTCTCGCCGCCGCCCCTCTCTCCTTCGCCGCCGAGCACCCTCTCCCCTTTCCCGTTTCAAACCCGGCCAGATGGCGGAGAGATTCCCCGGTGACGGAGCGGCGGCCAACGGCTTCGGCCGCCGCCATCTGCACGAGTGGGAGGCGTGCCTCCTCTACGAGGCGAACTACCCGGTGCCGCCCGACATGCGCGTGCCCCAACATGCGCGTGCCGGGCTGGTGGAGGCTCAGTGACGCCGGCGTCCCCGTCCCCCCACCGCCCTCCGACGTTGAACGCCGTGCCGAGATCACACGGATCCGGGCGGCGCTGCCGGAGGAAGTGCGGCAGCAGCCGACGTACGCCCCCGGCAGCCACGCTCTGTGGACGGCGTACTTCCAGTGCCGCACGCCGACCATCTCGCGTCCACGAATGGAGCGCCGGCGCCAAGGGGGCGCCACAACTCCGACGGCCGCCGTCAATGGTGGGGCGTCCCCGGGCGCACGCTCCACGCCGTCCTCGAGCACATCAAAGGCGGCAACGCGCCGACATTGGAGTACCCGGCGCCCTCTTTCCCGCGCCGGAGCGGCAACTCGTGGCTGCCGAGGCGCATGGCCGGGGCGTCCTCCTCTTCCTCCTGCTCCTACTCCTCCGGCACAACGACGCCGCTCGCCGCCGTCAAGGCCGAGCCCAGGAGACGCCGGTGCAGCCGCGGCGGCAGCCTCGTCATAAACGAGGGCCGACGCCAACCTTCCCCTCCTCCCTGCGGCCATCTTCGTCTGGTCAGGCCGAAGACGGAGCCGGTGATGCCGCCTATCGTCGTCAAGCAGGAGCACGTCGACATGGCCGCCGACCTCGAAACCGGCCAGAAATGGGCACGGGACGACTACGTGCGGGAGGAGATGGAGCGCCAGCGCTCTGGAGGAGATCGCCGCGCGGCGCCGCGGCCGCGACGAGGGCGGCGTCATCGTCCTCGACGACAGCGACGAGGAGGCGTCGGCCGACCAACCCTGTCCGCCACGGTGACCTAGGACAGGGTTGCAGCAAGGACGGTGGCGGCGTGCAGGACGACGACGACGACGACTATGACGGCGGCGACTACACCCGCCTACTACAAGCTCCTCGGCATGTAGTAGGCTCGGGGCGGCGGCGGCGTAGTTTTAGTTTTTCTAAGTTTTTAAATTATGTCTTTAAGTTTGTACAAATATCAATGGAAACCGCCTGAATTTTGTCCAAATTTGTGTCATTTTGTACGAAATTTAGCCGAATTTTGATTTAAAAAAATGGCGTCTGGGGCCTACGTTGCACGGATACTTCAGAAAGTGCGTGTATCCAGCCGGATACTGCCCCGATACTGCCCGATACATATCCCGTAAGTACCCCTTGATATTTTGATTTAAAAGAAAGAAGATAATGTTTGATACTCCTAGGATACTTCTGCGATATGTTTTGGATACCTGAAACCCCTCGTTCGACGTGAAATCCCCTCAATAATAAAGGTGCACCTTTTGAAGATTCCCAAAATAGGCGTGAGTTTCATGTGAAAACATGTCTGTCAATGTTTTTGTTCAATTGAAAGGTGAGCAAAAGAGAGTCGATGCATTTATTGGAACAACAAACCTAGGCAAATCTCACTGCCAATTAATGGAAGTGGACTAAGTGCAAGAAAAGAAAGGGGTAATCGTACGGAGGCATGCTTTGACCTAGAAGCTCCTTAATTTTTTCTTCATATTTGTAATAATTAATATATGTAAATCTCTATATAAACGTATCCTCGTATCCATGTTTTTAGAAAATTGGCGTATCAGGCGTATCCCCGTATCGCGTATCTGATACGTATCCAAGTATCCGTGCAACGTAGTCTGGGGCCAACTTGGGGCGGCGGTTGGGAACCTGACCGCCCCCACGGCGAAAATAGCGCCGGCTAGCCCCCAGGAGGCGATATTTCAGTCCCTGGGGGCGCTGAACGGCTGGAGATGCTCTAAGAGTTTGCTTGAGGACCAACAGTCACCATGTCGTGGAGGTGTAATGCAAACTAGAACACGGCCCATGCTTTTCATTGAGCATAAATAAAACTAAAGTTGGACATATATACATGAATTAGTACCCTAATGGAATAACTCGTCCTTTGCTTAAACATATCTTTCCTACTTATAAAGGTTAGAGTTGGTGGTGAGTTCACATGTGGGACCACACAAATAAACAAATGCACTACCCACATGTGAGACTATAAATCAACAAATGTTACTTTTACTAGGTGTGAGACCTTTCCCAAATAAACAAATACACTGCTACCCTAATGTGAGAATAACACTCTTGTAAACACCCAAATTATAAATGCAAGTATGCGACTCCAACACAAAAGCATGGTCTTGATTTTAGTTTCTCCGCCCAATCAATTCTTTCAGTTGCATGTCATAGCAAAAAGATGGCAAACAAATTGCATTTCAACGCGGCAATAGATGTTGTCCTCCTACCTAATCCATGATCTTGTGCATTCAACTTACTCGCGCCATTTTCCTATGTTCCAAATTCAAAATGGTATCTCACTGTAAATCTTGCCAATGACCTACTAAGGTCGCTCAAGACTCTTTAGCGACTGCAACGTGATCTTTTATTATAGCTGCGCTCTCTTTTTAATCGTGAACCATGCAACAGCTGCAAGACACCGTCATCTTTTGATGACCTCCTAAGCCAGTGGTATTTCCTCTTTTTTTACGGTTTTGTAGGAACGCACGGGCAGTGTGCTAGTATATGCTAAAAAGTAAAAAGTAAACCAGGCTATAAAGCTTCTACTAAATGCATGTTAGGTTATTGCCTCGTGTAGATTTTCCAAGGCAGGACTGTTGTGACTTGTGATCTGTCATCCAAATATCTACAGAGATCAAGGTATGGTAAACAGCCATCGTGTTTTATGAGGAAAATAATGTTTCCTTGGAGTCAGTACTGTGGAGTGCAAAGCTGGCACTAATTCATACCTCTAGGACCTCTTCTGTCGAAAATTAACTCTAGGCAACTTGGGTAGTGACTAGGCAAGCCGATGCACTTCTCTCATGTTATCTGGACACGGCATTGTAGAACAGTAGGCTAGTGGGATATTGCAACTTTTGGAAAGGCAGTGTGGCCTTCAGGCCAGGGGTCTCATGTACATGTACGGTTCACCCCTCTCATCCTTCACCCTTTTGCCTTCTAAGGCTTTGTTCTTACTGTGCAAGAGCTTGCGGAGTTAGGTTTTCTGTTTTGGAAAGGCAGTTGAGTTTTCTGTTGATTTGCGATTCTATTCATCCAAGCGTACTTTTTCTGCCATCCAGTTTTTCTATCATTTCTACTCTAATTCTTCTTTGGCTTTCGCTCTAGTGCAGTTTTATCTTAAACCGTGTAGGGTTTTACTAGCTGAATGTGGAATTGTCCTCCCCACCCCCCTGCATGCATCACTTCTGTGCACTCCATTTTATGTGCATTGCACATTGTACTTGAACTTTTAGAGGGTATTACGATATTTTGTTGCAAGGATAGAACCGATTTCAGAATTTTGTTATAAATGAGCAGCGTATTTTTTTCAAGGAAAACTGTAGGACGTGACAGCAAATTGAGTAGCTGCACATTTCCTTCATGCACTGGACTGCATGACTTGTTTTCCTTCCTTGGTTATGTCTATCCACTCCTAGATCCACTGTGTCTTTGTACTTTGAGATTCACACAATCTGTGTCTCTAATGTGCATTGTGCCCTTAAGACGAATCTATGATTAACTGGCAGTTCAGGGAGGGGGTACACATGGTAATAGAACCCACTGGAGGAAAATTAAATTGGATGATTGTGGTACCAATATATTTCCAATATTGAATGATTTACCTTCAGACTGGGAAGTAATATGGGTAAACAATTTATGGTCCTCAACCTTTGTGACAATCATTTGCGTTGTTACAGGTTGTAGGAAAGAACCTTCTACCACCAGTACACCTCTCATTGTTCCATTGAAACGGACATTACAAGGAAGAGTTGTTGATACTGAGAGCTGCCATTTATGTGGGTAAGAATTAGATTATGCACACTGTTGAATTCGCATGATTATCCTTCATATGAAACTCTGCATCTTTATTTTGACAGCAATGCCTGTACGACTATTGGGGTAATCAGTGAAGATATGATTATCTTCTGTAACCAGGTTAGTTCTGCTAAGTTCTTTTCTCGTTAGCGTTGTCTTTGATTGTTGGAACCTTGTCTTGAAATTTATGCCATAATCATATCTACAGTGTGAGAGGCCATGCCATGTGAAATGCTACAATAGTGGATTCCAAGAAAACAACGTATGTGACTAACCTTTCCTTTCATATGTGGTGGAGAAGAGCTTATCATGGCGAAAGACATTGCTGACTCGTTGTATTGACTATTTCAGGAACCTCTGAATGTTTTGAGAGAATATATGCAGTGTCACTTCTTCTGCTGTAAAAAATGTCAGTTACTTCGTGCTTCTTTGCACCAAGAACTAAATAAGCGGGAAAAGATCAGACATAAAAGATCCAATGTTTGTTGGCACCTTTTAAGTGGAATGAATCCGAGGCGTGATGTGCAGCAGTTCATAGATCAGGTTATTGGAATCTTCAAAGTAAGTTCTTTCCGTGAGGGGTTTATGGCTTTATTTCTTGAAACCTTGTTTCGCCAATGATAAACTTCCCAACCATGGCTGTCATATTGCTTGTAGGCTGCAAAAGTCTCACGTTAATCTCTGTTTTTATAGGTTGCGTTCCGGAAACAGCTGACCCGGAAAGTGATATCATACGAGATATGGTTATTGCGTAAGTTCTTGACTAAATTTGCAACTCTTGAATGGTGTACGAATAGTTACATCAATGCGCATCTGGCCTGCATTTTTTCTGTCCATCTAGTCAACTCAAGTAAATACACTAAACCGCATTTTTTGCAGCACGGATGTAGGAGGAAAAAATGATTTTAGAGGAATGTATTGTGCAGTACTAACCACAAGCAGGTACCTTTTCTGGTCAAGTCATGTATATTGTTTTAGCAGTTTTTGCTCAATTGGTCTGTGCAAAGCAATGACACTACTATTTTAAGTCTAAGTTTGTGTAACTAATATAAACTGCTAATGGTTTGGTTTCTGGAACTTGAAATCGGGAGAGGAACAAGCAATCAAGTGCTTGTATTTTCTATTTACACTATTTTGGTTAATCATACCTTTTTTCTCCTGTATGGTCGTATTGCAGTAAACTTGTTGTGTCAGCTGCAATTCTGAAAATCTTATACGGAAGAAGTTGCAGAACTTGTCCTTGTCGCTACACATAATGAGTGCAGAAAAAAGGTGGGAATGAACTTACATTGTCTAGTGAACTCTATCAGTTATCAGACGTAATTCCTTTTCTTTTCATGTCTGTATGCTAAGAATGATGCTGGGACTATAACTGGAGAATGTACATCTGTATATGATGAGGTTCTTAAACACTAGAGAAGAGTAAAGATATTCTGTTAGTATAATAACTTGGAATATGGTTTAGACAAAAGATCAGGAATGGTATTAGCAAGAACTAATTGTAACGGATTCTAGAGCATATACTGTTAGAAGTGGACCTGCGGGTTGTTATAACTTAGGCCCTTAGATTTGCTTCTTTTTTCTTCCATTGACCAGCAAATAATGAAGGCTTTTACTGTACTGGTTTGATACTTCATGTAACCAACGTAATGAATTTAAGCGCATCTGTGTAGCAACTAATATCCTTAGGTTTTGGTCTGTCTCTGTGCAGGGCTACTTCAGACTTCTCTTGAGACAAATCGAATCACATCTGACAGCCTTGAATGTTCAGCTTCTTACGGCGCACGTTGATCCTGAAATGGTACCAATGTGGTCCAAGAAACTTGGCTTCACCATTTTATCAGATCAAGAGGTAATCACGTACTATACATTTTTGTTTCCGGGCTTCCCAGCTCAGCTTGATCTAACATCATCGATATCACTCCAGTAGCGCTAACTTAATTGCACTTCTATTGCTGTCCTGTTGCCAGAAGTCGTCACTGCTAGAGGCACACCCCTTGGTGATGTTCGAGGGCCTAACATTGATGCAGAAATCATTAGCTATCAAGCCTGATCTCGAGGTTTTGAGTAACCAAGTTACAATGGGAGAACCGAGTGCACCTGATCTCAAGATTTTGAGTAACCAAGTTACAATGCGAGAACAGAGTGCACCTGATCTCAATGTTTTGAGTAACCAAGTTACAATGGGAGAACCGAGTGCACAGTCTTTGTAGCTTATGCTCTCTAATGAATGATTAGAAGCTCGACCTTTGTATATAGGGCTTTGTAGCGTATATGTAACGGCATATACTCTCATGTCCGATTGCTTTAGGTGCCTCATGTCAAGCCTGTGAAGTCAGTTTGGTAGATCTTAGAGGTTAATCCGTAGCAGTAGTGTGTTGTGTCAGCAGGTCGTTTTTGGTGGAAAATTTTGAGCTCTTTGAGTCTCTTAACAATAATCAAAAGGCCGGACAGCATCTTGAGCCGTGATGCGTTTCTAAGCTAAAATTGGCAAAATGTTAACCACATGGAAGTGGGCTAATTTCTACAGTGTGAAGCCACAAAGAGCAACATTATTATCTCAAAAGAGGAACAGCGTTATCATTTTATGTATTAATACAGGCAGTAATGCCACAACTTTCTGTGGCTAGAACATCATATCCATGCCATTGCTAGGTGATCTATAGGACTCGAGAGCCTAAGCAACTAACCACACCATCCTACAGTTTTATTGATCGTGAAGCCAGCGTGCGAGGAAGCAGTATCCGGCTGAGGAGCAGGCTTCTGCTCCCTTTGTTTTGCAGGGTCGACAAAAATGACCCATCCATCCAGAAACTTGGCATTCATCTCCTGCCGCGCGGTCTCAGCTTCTTCTAAACTCGCGTACCTTACAAAACCAAAGCCCTTTGATCTCCCAGAAACTCTATCTGTTATGACTTTCGCTGCACAAGGCGACAAGCAAGACACAATGAGCAATGAAAATGAACATTGACTGAAACGTTACTACCAAAGCAAGCCTTGTACCTTCAAGAAGCTGTCCAAAGGGAGCAAACGCGCTCTTGAGCTTCTCATCCGTCGTTAGCCTCGAAAGCCCTGCATTTGCATCGCACATAAAATGTATGGCCATGCGCATGTGAAAAGAAAAACAGCGCAAAGCAGGGCTTACTATTTACCACCGTACACTCCGCAAAGTTTCAGTTTTGCAACATGTAATTACTGAGACCAGTAATTAAAGTCTATAACACAAATGCGATATAGGAGCTTCACGTAGTATGATTCGGCGATGCAGAAGCCCATACCAATGAAACAATTCAGAAACCAATCTAATTGATACGCAATGGTTTACACCAATTCAGCATATCAGTTGTTCTTCCTAAGACACGTCTGATATGCACATAGATATCATTTGACCAGAAGTGGCACAGTTAGATTCATTTGCACGGAGAGCATCTACATTGATTGCTCTAATTTGCCAGGGCATGATTAGAACACATGGCAAACACCTAAAGCTATCCCCAATTCATCCCCAAAAAATGGGCTCGCCCTCTCCCCGAGACTAACTTGTAGCGATGTGGTAGAAAAAGCTTCTATGCGGGTTGGGAGGGAGGAGGGAGGAAAATCGTTACCGCTGACGAAGAGCTTGGGGGTGGTGAGCGGCGGCACGTTGGCGACCTCGGTGTCGTCGCCGAAGATGGTCGAAGGAGGAGGCAAGGTGGGGGAGGGGGCCGCGGAGGAGGAGCAGCAGAAGGCGGCGCGAAGTACAGAGGAGCGGGAGGATGAAAGGGGGGTGGAGCCGAGGAGGCGGCGGAGCAGGGTGGAGGAAGACGAGGAGAGGGCCATGGCCGGCGGCTAAAACCCTAGCTCCCGTCCAACCCTCAGGTTCAGCGTTCAGCGTTCTGGGTTCGTGGGAGGTGGCTCAGGGCGTTCTGGGTCTGACCCGGCCTGATAATCTTTCTGCGTGTTCTGGCGTATGGACCCGGCACTTCTAGGGAAACATTTCCAAGACAGTTAAAAAAAACATTTCTAGGAAAACACTATGCAATTATCCAAACAAAAATCTCTTATTAGACTTTTTTTATTGAAAAACTAAATTGGTTTTAACATGTGCTCGGAAGTAAAGAGCAACTACAACCGGACCGTCCACTTACCCCCTAAACCGGGGCCGAAATCACTGTTCTGGCCTTGTCAATGTTCTTTGGCGCAAATTGAACTCGACATGAAAGAATTTCATGATCTGACCCTTTTAGAAACGCCAAAGCCCGCGGCGTTTCTGAACAACAACGAAACACCAAGCCAGCTGGCGTTTCTGCCCGGGCCCATCGCCAGGCCGAGCACGCGTTGCTCGCTGACATGGCGGGTCTGAAACGCCGAGGTAGCCGACATTGCTGGAAAAGCCAGCGTCAGCGGCGTTTCCGGTGCAGATATTTTAGGTGCCCGTTGGGCTCTCACCCACCACTCACCACTCACTCTTCTCGCTCATTGGCCTATCCCGAGCTCTCGCCCTTTCCCCCTTTGTGTTCCTCACTTAGCCCCTCTCAAATCCTTGCAAATCGACCGGGTTGGTCCGCGGATCCGGTGTCATTTCCGTTCGTTGAGGTAACCTCCTTCATTTCAGAAATTTTTATTGGTTGGATTTGTCTATTTGAATTGTTGTGTTCATGTGGTTCCTAACCCTAATTTTGAACATGGATCTACAATATGATGTTCTTGAGTATTGTTGTTCCAATACTGTTGCATTGTGATGTTGGTGAACATCCCTTATTGTTTGGGTTATGCCTAATGTTAAGATTTAGGGTTAGGGTTAGGGTTTGGGTAATGCTTAATTTGGATGGACAAAGTTGTTCTTAGTGGTTTTGTTAGTAATGTGGTATATTTAGCATTGTTCAATTTTTGTACTTATGTTCCCCTTTTTTATATGGACAAGATAGTGACTATTCATTATGTTGACAAAGAGGCATTCATGAATGTGGATATTGTTGACAAGTATGAGGAAGGGTTGATATTTCTTGAGGGTCCTAGTTATGAAGAGGTTGTGGAAGAAACACAGATAAGATCAAAGTGGGTGGATGCAAGTGACCAAGTTGAATTAGTAGGAAGATATGACGTTGGGTTGGCACACAAGTGCCGAATGAAGACAATGCCTATCAAGTCCAATTTGCATTGGGTTGCATATAAGGAAGTTGTTGCATCCTCGGCAGTCAAGTCACTTGAAGTGTTTACATCTAAGGTGGTCAAGCTCCTCTCTTTCATGTTGACTTGAACCAAAACTTAGTAGATGATGTGAGCCCGATTAGTAGTGTGCCGCCTATTGTTGAGCACAAAGTTGAAGTGGAAGCCAATGAGTATCCCCAATATGAGTTCGGAGGTAGTGTACCGATCGACGATGATGGTCATTGATAACCCACAAGTATAGGGGATCAATTGTAGCCTTTCTCGATAAGTAAGAGTGTCGAACCCAACGAGGAGCTAAAGGTAGAACAAATATTCCCTCAAGTTCTATCGGCCATCGATACAACTCTACGCACACTTAACGTTCGCTTACCTAGAACAAGTATGAAACTAGAAGTACTTTGTAGGTGTAAAGGGATAGGTTTGCAAGATAATAAAGAACACATAAATAAAATCTAGAGGTTGTTTAGATAAAGAAACAACTAAGTTAGTTTTAGTAGAGAGCTTTTGTCACAAGAAAGTTATTTGTCCCTAGGCAATCGATAACTAGACCAGTAATCATTATTGCAATTTTATATGAGGGAGAAGCATAAGCTAACATACTTTCTCTACTTGGATCATATGCACTTATGATTGGAACTCTAGCAAGCATCCGCAACTACTAAAGATCATTAAGGTAAAACCCAACCATACATTAAGTATCAAGTCCTCTTTACTCCCATACGCAAACAACCTACTTACTCGGTGCTGTAGCCATCACTCCACGCCACCCACCATAAGCGAATCATGAACATATTGCAAACCCTACAACGGGGTTCCCTCACGCTTGCGCGACACAGAGAACACCATAGGACAACACCAATAATAAAACACACAACTCAAACCAATCACGATCATCAATCAACCCATAGGACAAAACGGATCTACTCAAACATCACAGGATAGCCATACATCATTGGGAAATAATATATAGCGTTGAGCACCATGTTTAAGTAGAGATTACAGTGGGGAGAAGGGGTATTACACTGCTTCATAGAGGGGGTGAGAGTTGGTGATGACGACGGCGAAGTTGTTGGTGTAGATTGCCGTCACGATGATGGCCCCGACGACGTTCCGGCGCCACCGGGAGAGAGGGGGAGAGAGCCCCCCTCCTTCTTCTTCTTCCTTGGCCTTCCCCCCTAGATGGGAGGAGGGTTTCCCCTCTGGACCTTGGCCTCCATGGCAGCGGAGGGGCGAGAGCCCCTCCGAGATTGGATCTCTCTCTATGTTCTCTTCTGTTTCTACCTTCCCAGATCCTGGCCTTTCACCGTTTCTTAAATTCCCGGAGATCCGTAACTCCGATTGGGCTGAAATTTTAACATGATTTTTATCTGGATGTTAACTTTCTTGTGGCCGAAGAAGGGCACCAACCGCCTTACGGGGTGACCACAAGGGTCCAGGGAGCGCCCTACCCCCTGTGGCTTGTGGGCCCCTCGGGCATCATCTCGTGTTGGTTCCAATTCCCAAAAATCACATATATTCCAAAAAAATATCCGTAAGTTTTTATCGCGTTTGGACTTCGTTTGGTATGGATATTACGTGAAACAAAAACATGCAACAAACAGGAGGCTGCACTTTGAGCCTTTGGATCATAATGTTAGTCCCAAAAATAATATAAAAAGTTGCCAAAAGTATATGAAAGTTGTAGAATATTGGCATGAAACAATAAAAAATTATAGATACGACGGAGACGTATCAGCATCCCCAAACTTAATTCCTACTCGTTCGCGAGTAGGTAAATGATAAAAAAGATATTTTTTGATGTGGAATGCCACCTAGCATAATCTTGATCACATAATCTAATCATGTCATGAATATTAAGACACGAGTGATTCAGAGCAATAGTTTACCATTTGACATAAAGACAATAATACTTCAAGCATACTAATAAAGCAATCATGTCTTCTCAAAATAACATGGCCAAGGAAAGTTATCCCTACAAAATCATATAGGCTGGCTATGCTCCATCTTCATCACACAAAGTATTTCATCATGCACAACCCCAATGACAAGCCAAGCAATCGTTTCATTCTTTTAATGTTCTCAAGCCTTTTCAACTTCCACGCAATACATGAGCGTGAGCCATGGATATAGCACTATAGGTGGAATAGAATATGATGGTGGAGGTTGTGTGGAGAAGACAAAAAATAGAAAGTCTCACATCAACTAGGCAAATTAATGGGCTATGGAGATGCCCATCAATTGATATCGATGCAAGTGAGTAGGGATTGCCATGCAACGAATGCACTAGAGCTATAAGTATATGAAAGCTCAAACGGAAAACTAAGTGGGTGTGAATCCAACTTGCTTGCTCGTGAAGACCTCGAGCATTTGAGGAAGCCCATCATCGGAATATACAAGCCAAGTTCTATAATGAAAATTCCCACTAGTATATGAAAGTGATAACTCAAGAGACTATCTATATGAAGAACATGGTGCTACTCTGAAGCACAAGTGTGGTAAAAGGATAGTAGCATTGCCCCTTCTCTCTTTTTCTCTCATATTTTGTTTTTGTTTTTTTGGCTCTCTTTTTTTCGTCCGGAGTCTCATCCCGACTTGTGGGGGAATCATAGTCTCCATCATCCTTTCCTCACTGGGACAATGCTCTAATAATGACGATCATCACACTTTTATTTACTTACAACTCAATATTACAACTCGATATCTAGAACAAAGTATGACTCCATATGAATGGCTCTGGCAATGTACCAGGATGTGCAATGATCTAGCATAGCAAAGATATCAAAAAATGGACAAGCCATGAAAATATCATGCTAGCTATCTTACGATCATGCAAAGCAATATGATAATGAATGCTCAAGTCATGTATATGATGATGATGGAAGTTGCATGGCAATATATCTCGGAATGGCTATGGAAATGCCATGATAGGCAGGTATGGTGGCTGTTTTGAGGAAGATATAAGGAAGCTTTGGATGCACCGACAAAGTTTGCACCGACTCTCGAGGTGAGAAAGGGCGATGCACGGTACCGAAGAGGCTAGCAATGATGGAAGGGTGAGAGTGCGTATAATCCATGGACTCAACATTAGTCATAAAGAACTCATATACTTATTGCAAATGTTTATTAGCCATTGAAACAAAGTACTAATATGCATGCTCCTAGGGAGATAGATGAAGGAAATATGCCCTAGAGGCAATAATAAAGTTGTTATTTATATTTCCTTATATCATGGTAAATGTTTATTATTCATGCTAGAATTGTATTAACCGAAAACTTAGTACATGTGTGAATATATAGACAAACAAAGTGTCACTAGTATGCCTCTACTTGACTAGCTCGTTGAATCAAAGATGGTTAAGTTTCCTAGCCATATACATGAGTTGTCATTTGATTAACGGGCTCACATAATTAGAGAATGATGTGATTGACTTGACCCATTCCGTTAGCTTAGCACTTGATTGTTTAGCATGTTGCTATTGCTTTCTTCATGACTTATACATGTTCCTATGACTATGAGATTATGCAACTCCCGAATACCGGAGAAACACTTTGTGTTCTACCAAACATCACAACGTAACTGGGTGATTATAAAGGTGATCTACATGTGTCTCCGATGGTGTTTGTTAAGTTGGCATAGATCGAGATTAGGATTTGTCACTCCGATTGTCGGAGAGGTATCTCTGGGCCCTCTCGGTAATGCCATCACTATAAGCCTTGCAAGAAATGTGACTAATGAGTTAGTTGCAGGATGATACATTACGGAACGAGTAAAGAGACTTGCCGGTAACGAGATTGAACTAGGTATTGAGATACCGACGATCGAATCTCGGGCAAGTAACATACCGATGACAAAGGGAACAACGTATGTTGTTTTGCGGTTTGACCGAATAAAGATCTTCGTAGAATATGCGGGATCCAATATGAACATCCAGGTTCCGCTATTGGTTATTGACCAGAGACATGTCTCGGTCATGTCTACATAGTTCTCGAACCCGTAAGGTCCGCACGCTTAACGTTCAGTGACGATCGGTATTATGAGTTTATGTGTTTTGATGTACTAAAGGTAGTTCAGAGTCCTGGATATGATCAAGGACATGACGAGGAGTCTCAAAATGGTCGAGACATAAAGATTGATATATTGGATGGCTACATTCAGACACCGGAAGTGTTCTGGGTGATTTCGGAGAAAACGGAGTCTTGGGAGGGTTACCGGAACCCCCCGGGGAAAGTTGGGCCTACATGGGCCATAGGGAAGAGGGGAGGAAGCCCACAAGGGGCAGCCGCGCCCCCTCCCTATAGGGAGTCCGAATTGGACTAGGGAGGGGGCGCGCCCCCCTTTCCTTCTCCTCTTTGTAGCGACCCGACCTCAGACGGTCAAGCCTCTGTGTATCTATGCCATCCCTGGATCAGTATGCTGGCACACACAATACATCAATGTATATATCAAAGTGCAATCACATGTATAAATAACGTAAAACTGATATATACCTTATAAGTCATAGCGGAAACAAATAGTCGGGTGTGGAGTCCCATCAGCGCCATCGGCAGGTTGAGTGTAGACCGTAACCCTGTATCGTAACTCTTACTCGTCGAGGAAATATCTACAACATGATACGTTGCAGCCGTGTAGGTCAGTACATTGAATGTACCGCAAGATCACAATAAGAGAAAGCAGATGATAAACTATACTATATGCGGTATGGCTTTGTGGCTCTGTATCTGAGTTTTGTTTGCGTAAAAGCTGGTTTTATTTTCCCTACATCAAAGGAATAACTGGAGTCTGTACTATGGAGTTTTCTATCATGACATGGTTCCGCCAACCGATGTCTCATAGCCCAAAACATCACAAGTTGCCCACAATTAAGTTATCAGTCCGGTGTTGAGAGTTCCGAGATAGATCCAAGTCCAGATGCTCAAATTGTCCGTGGCGGGACACGGCTAATCGATTAGGTTTAAACCCTCTGCAGAGGTTTGTACACTTTACCCGCAAGATTCGATCCCTCTTTTTACGTTCTCGCACTTCGTGGTGTTTGAGAACAAGATGACCAAACATGGTCTTCGAAGAGTTCCCACGACCACCGTCCGGTGCTCATCCAATCCTACCGTAGTTCTACATCCTGCTAGCACCGTCCCAGCCAGAGTCACAACTAAGGTCAATCAAGCGAGCCCATAGTGACTTGTGGTTGCACGGGTAAGCTTCGGGCATGAAGTATTCTTCCGTCTCTTTGAGTCTAGGTGAAGCTTTCCGCAAGATGTCATGGCGCTTCTCCATGCATCCCGGCCAACCACTGGTTTCTCCAGGGTGCCCGTCAACCGTCCTTCACCCAGTAGTGTGTATTGAATTCTTGTATCGAGTCTTGAAGTCTTGAGGCCTTGAAGATGCAGTCCTTGCAGATTTCATCATGGAGTTGTCGTCATTGACGTAGATCCTCCATTCTCACACCACTCCCGAGCACTCATACCAACCCCATCTACTATAGCGTAGCATTAAAATAAATAACGTCCCGGGCTTGGTAACAGGGTGATGGGTTCCTACCTCATGCATACTACTCAACTACAAGGAGTCAATGTCACTACTGGAGGGAGTGTTGCGAAGATGACACTAGATGCAATAAAACACATAGGTATGAAAAACATGGTCAAAGTGAACTTGCACGGTATTACTTGATGAAGATAATAACGCTCTCGTAATAAAGACTTGGTAGAACTATTCGTCACTCCTTTGAAAATCTATATTAAACAGACAATCATATAAGCAATCATCCTAGCAATCAATTCTATCAATCGTAACAATACTCAATCAAAATAAAAGCAACAAAGAAAACCAAGTCGAAAACCAAAGGAAAAACTTGAAAGAAAAATTCAAGGAAAAACTAGTGGTGACCAACTCACACAAATCTTAACATAACATCACTAAATTACTCTAATATTTTTCTACAGCAAAGAAGATATAAATCTAATAAAATAACAGAAAATAAATTACTAATTTAATAACTAACAAAAAGAACTAATATAAAACTACTATAACCATCTAGTTAATACTAGAACAAATATAGCAACTAGCAAAACACTAAGACAACTATAACAGCAAATCATTTATTTAAACATTAATAAACTATACTAAATAAATATAACAACTAATGTGTTCACAAATAACAGAAACAAAAACAATATAACTTGAAGTGGAAAAAGAATTACTTTTAAAACTAATAAAACTATTTTTATCCACTCTCACTATGAACTAAACAAGCAATTACAAAAACAGTAGCTAAACACTAATAAATAACTACAAAAATTTATCTACTGTAGCTAAACATAAACATATAACAACAAGTGAAAATCTACAAAAGGAATGAACTAAAAATAATTAAAAACAATAATTACATAACTAAAACAACTATATAAGCAAAACAGTACTGTTTTTACTAAAATCTAATTTAAAATACTCCAAAATTACCAAACTAAATCCTACAGCTAAAAAATATCACAAGTGACCAGGAGCAAAAAGAATTAATTAAAAACCTATTTTTAAACTCAAGTTATGGCCAAAATACTAATCTGAACAAAATTTATCAAATTCAAATTTAAACTACTCAAATTTGAAATCCAGAGACACTAACAGAAACTTCAGCAAATTTGTGACACACAGCAAGTGGAATCACTCAAAAATACTAAAAACTCTAAAAGATATGAATTTTCTAAGATTGCTATTTTCTGAAAAAAAAGAATCACGGGATTTCGTGGATCTCACCGGAGTAGTCGTCGGAGTTGGGGAAGAAGATCGGATCCGATGTTGCGGTTGATCCTAGAGGAAAGGAGATCACGGGACGGTGGAGAGGAGATCATATAAACCTCGGGAGAGGTCGAGGCGCGACGGCGGTGGTGTAGGGCGGGCGGTGGTCTTTGCCTTCTTCTTCTTGGAGAGGAGAGGAGAGGAGAGGTGTTGGTTTGATGTGTTGGAGGGGGTGCTTGGGTATTTATATTGGGGAGGGGAGGGTTTTGCTTGGGGTAGGGGGCAAGAAATAGACTAGGATTAGGAAACAAGAGGGAAAAGATCTAGAAATAAATCGAAATAAACGGAAAGTAGTAGAAGAGTCCTACTAGGACTAGAAAAGGAGCGGCGGCTCCCTGGCTTGGCGCGTGCGATGGCCTTGTGGCCTTGGCCGACCGGTGGCTTGCGGCTTGGGCCTTTGGCCCAAGGCGTTGCGAGTATTTTTTTTAACAAACAAAGAGGAAAACAAAATGATAAAACAAAATAAAATGAAAATATTATATAGGCATATAATATATCAAAATTTTCAGAAAAAGATTTCTTACATGATGAACATTATTCTAGCATTAAATAAAATACACACAAATTTAAATAAAGCAAAGAGTGCTTCTGGTCCAATAAAATCCAACAAAATCATTTTTAAAATACCAAAATGACTTCAAATTAATTTCTCTCCAATTTTCTGATGTAGGGAATCATGTTACCCTATTTTCCATATATTTTGTTTTTGGAGAAAAATATTTTGAATAAAACTCAAATAACTCCAAATTGGAAATAAATTCAAAAGAACTTCGGATTTAATTCTTTTAAAACTCCCAACTCATATTTTATTTAATTTGAAGAAGTCATTTTATCTTCTCTCGTGAAAATCATTGAGTTGCATAAAGTTTCAGAGTTGGAAATATTTTCCAAATGAAATTCAAATATTTTCAACACCCCTTGTCATTTAAATAAATGGAAGGAGTCATGTCATCTTCTCTCCGTGGTTTTGTGATGAAAAGAATTTGAATTCATGGAGATCATAAATGCAAGGTGGAAGTTTGGGAAAGTCATTTCATTCCCTCTCATTCAACTTTCAGAAAGTTTCAAATTTCACTCAATTTCACACAAGCAACCACACAACAAACAATCAATCAATCAAAACTATTTATTTAATATAACATTCCAAAATTTAGAATTTTGGGATGTTACAAATCTACCACACTTAAAATGAATCTCGTCCTCGAGATTCGAAGAGGCTTAGCAAGAAAAGGTTAGGGTTTGGAGGTCTTCCAGCAAATCCATCGATCGGAATGGTCTAGTGTGCTACCACACTTAAAAGCAGGGTTACGGTTCCGACAAAATTCATGTACTCCATCCTTTGGGTTGATGGTGTCGGTCTTCTCATATTCTCTGGAATAACTCCTTCACTGAGGCTCTTCCGATAGGGTCACAAACTTTTCCTAAAACACGTGTCATTTCATCCCGGTGAGGTTCTTCCGAGACTGGGTCTTCATATCTGACAGGTCTGTCGCCAATTCTAATTAATTAGCGAAATCTCATGGTGGTCAACAATTAATGGTTTCTCCTGCAGAAAAGGGTCCAGGTTGAATCTCACCGTATATCCTACGATTGGCAATGGATGCCTATCTGAGGGTCCATCGTTCTACCATTCTATGGTTTAAACAAGGTTTGATATAAATCGTCTCTCTACTATGGGTAAGTCACTCAGATTTACCATTCCAAATAGCAAGAGCGAATGACCGAGTAAGTCGGTATGGTGATCAATCCACTCCGCACCCAAATCATTACCACAGATAAGGTTTAGCGAATCTCACGTTTCTAACACTCGGTCATTCTCGCAAGCGTTGCAGAATTTCTCTTCTCAATGAACTTAGTTCGGATAATTCCATTGATTCTGCAAGCTGAACAAAACATCTATCGTTTCTTCACAACTCTCGGGTTTTTGCGTAACCTCCTACGAAACGCATGCTGATTGAATCACCGATTCTTCCAAATTTCTTCCTTCATCAAGGTTTCATCTGTTCCTTTTCAAAATCTTGGGCCTGTGGGTTATGGCCCACTTCAACACTAATGCAGCTTTAACTCATCCTTGGAGTAACTCTCTTGTTCCATATTACACCTCCTTTAAATCCAGTAGTACTCTGTTTCTTCATACCATCATATCAAAAGCAAAACTCCAATTTTTTTTTCTTTTCTTCGAACTACAGTCCGTGGAATATATATTTTCTTATCCATTAGTCTAGTCTTCTTCACAGGGTACTACCACCCTTAAAATGCATAAATTCTTCCATAGACCATATTTTTCTCATATCCTCGAAAATGGTCAAAACTCTGTGTTCATGGAGTAACAACCCATAAAATTCAACATATGAAATCATCACACCTTAACTTTATTGATTTCATGAATCCATTACAAACTCTGAGCACCCATTACATAACTCAACTCATCGAACTCATGAAAATGAAATTGCTTTCTATTGCTCTTGTTTCCAATATCAAAATTCCAACTACTCAACTCCAGCTTTCATCTTGTCGGGACATTTAGTAGCATAATGTCCTGCTTCCTTGCAATGAAAACACATAACTTTCGATAAGTCTTTGGGCTTCTTGGAGATGGTGCTGCTCCTTGAGTTCCTTGCTTCCTTTCGAGACAATGATTGGCATAATGCCCGACGTCCTTACATTCAAAACAGGTAATATGACTCTTGTCCCTCTTTGCAGAAATTGGGTTGTTACGAGGGTGTCTTTGTTTTCTCTTCCGGGTTTCTTCGTTACGATCAAACATTTTATTCCACATGGATCAAACTCTATTGCTTCCGTCAGAAGTATCCCGAATACTCTTTTCTTTCCTTGGTGCAATCTGTGAAAATGTCCTTCTTCTCCACATGAATAGCAGGCATTGGAGTAAAATCTGTTGAGGCCTTCTCCATCGTGGTCTTCAACACATTCCTTCATCACAGGTTCTTTCATAACTTCTCGGAGGGCTTCTTTCATTCCTTCTTCCTGCTCTGAATAGTTTGTTGCACCATGGGGTAAATGTGACCTTGAGTCGGGTAGTGGGTGGTTCCTTCACACAAGAAACAAGTCACACGACTAGTTGGGCATTCCTCATTTGGGTGTTTCTCCTCACAATGAGGGCATCCATCCTTGTGTTCCCCCACAGGTGTGTCCTATTTCTCCGCAAATCTTGCAGGCACAAGGTTTATTTCTTGGTGTATCATGTTGCTTACGGATAAGACGAGATCTTGTCAGAGTCTTCTTGAATTCTTTCCAAGTATTTGCTCCATTCCATCCCTGTATAGCTTGATGCATCTGCCACCAGGTTGCGGCACTTTCTGTAAAGTACTGAAGAGCGTATGATACTTAATTCTTCCTTGAAACCAAATTGCTCCCGAAGTGATTCTCCATGTTCTGAATCCATAGCTCTGCCTCCGACTGGGTTTTCGGTCCAGAGAATATTAGTCCAACTTCATTCATTCAAAACACTTTTGCCCTTGTTTTGGACTCTAACTTGCATGATTTGAGTGGAACTAACCCGTAGTAACGCTGTTTTCAGCAGACTTTCCATGGTGTTATTTATGTGCAGAAACAAAAGTTCTCGGAATAACATGAAACTCCACGGAACATCTATTTGTAAAATAAGAAAAATACCTGAAGAAAAATCCACGTCAGGGGGCCCACACCCTGCCCACGAGGGTGGGGGGCGTGCCCCCTACCTCGTGGGCATATCCCCTTTTGACCTTTGGAGGACATTCAGAGCCCATTGACTTTGAGTTTACCGATTTCAGTTGGATTCTCGGAAGAGACATGGCGATATATCGTGCACTTGGACATCTCCGAGAAGAGTACAGGGCCGAGCTCGACCCATCAGATCTCGCCATGATTTCTCAGAGCTAGGAATAGAGATATCATCCGTCTGTAGAGGAGCGACTCCATTCTCTCATATGTCCAAGACTTGGAGAGTCTCCTCAGAAAGCAGGAAATCCGGACTACATGAACGCGAAGGTACACGGGAGGCTGTTGTTCCGTGAACTGGGCTGGAGGATAAAGCACACGCGGATTTCCTTGACCATGAAGAAGAAATCAAGGATTTCATGGAGAGAGTCGACAAGCTGAAGATGGATGTTGCCGCATTAGAGGAGAAGATGGACCTGGGAGAAGACCTTTTTCCGAGTGGAGATGACGGACCCCTCTTGAGCAATGACCAGGATTATGAAGAGAGCTCCACCAAAGAAATCCGCAAGAGGAGGCGCCACACGGAGGACACCGCACTGGAGGACGCCGCACTGCAGGACACGAGGATAATTGATGAAGACATTTAGTCGACCGCCATGTTATTTTATTTTTCCGTCGATCAGTTAGGGCCGTTATTTTCGATTAGTCGTGAGAATTTGTAATCCAAGATTGAACCATGTTTGAGATGATTGAATAAATGATTGGTGTGATTATGATTGTGCATTCATATGGGTAGTGATATTTTCTCATTAGACCCTTGTTCTATTCTAATTTTCTCATCCACTCCAAAACACCGGATGCCTCCGAGACGTGACCCGGTTTCAACTTTCCGCCGGAGCTCACCCGGTGATCCAGCAGCAGAATGCCCTCATGCGGATGCTCATCCGAAGCGAACAACAACAACAACAACAATCCACCGCCACCACCCCTCGCTGACAACTTGACCCGCTTCCTAAGGCTGAATCCGCCGGTGTTCTCTAGCGACCTTGAGCCGATTGTGGCCGATGATTGGCTCCATAAAGTCGGAAGAGAGTTAGCCAACTTCTGGATGCACAGATGCGAGAGAAGGTGCGCTTTGCATCGCGGCTTGATGGACCTGCAGCCTCTTGGTGGGAGAACTACACCGCCACTTATCCCATCGCCACCATCACGTGGGATCAGTTCCAATGAACTTTCCGCACCGCTCATGTCTCGGTGGAGCCATGAGTCCGAAGAAGCGTGAGTTCCGCAACTTACGCCCGAGGAACCGTCTTGTGGGCGATGCGTGGATGAGTTCAGCAAGTTAGCTCGCTATGCCCCGGATGATGTGGCCACGGATGCATAAGCAGGAAAAAGTTTCTCGAGGACTCAATGACAAGCTGGGAATGCAGCTAATGGTGGCTACCTTCAACAACTACCGTGAGGCTGGTAGACAAGGCCACCATACTCGAAGGCAAGCAACATCAGATTGATAGCCGCAAGCGGAAGTATGGCGGAAGTACAACTCTAGAGCTCAGCGAAGCCCGTTATGCCCCATACTGGAGGGCATACCCATCACACCCATGGAGGACATAACCATGGAGGGAATGGGAACAACCGCAACCACGACAACAAGTCGTGCAATGGAAAGCGGCAATGGCAACCGGCATCGTCACCGGTTCGGAAGGATCTGAGTCACATCACTGTTTCAAGTGCCGTAACAGGGCACTATGCCACCAACTGCCCGGAGGCCAAGCGGAGGAATGGAAAGCGGCAATGGAAGCTCAGCAAAGACGCCCAACCCTTTTCCTCGTGCTCAGGTGAACCACATTGACGTGGAGGACGTCTATGATCAGCCAGACACTGTGGTTGGTAAGTTTTTATTAAATTCACATCCAGTATTTGTACTCTTTGATTCTGGTGCAACGCATTCATTCATATCAAGGGTAGTTGTGGAAAAGTCTGGGTTTCCAACGCATTCATTCTGGTGCAACGCATTCATTCATATCAAGCCCTCTTCACGTCAGTTCCGCAGGAGGAGAAATGATGGCAGGCTTAGGCTGTCATGCAACCCTTAACATCGGAAACCATAAATTTCCCGCAGACCTCATAGTATTGGAAACCCAGACCTTGGATGTAATCCTAGGCATGGATTGGTTGACGAAGTTTGAAGGGAACATAGGCGTGCCCAAGAAGGCGATTCTCGCTCACCACTCCGGAGCGTAAGAGGATCAAGTATGTATCCGCACGTATCCCGATGAAGAATCGGTGAATTCCCTCACGGAGTCGTTTAGGAGGAAGTGCCGATGGTGCAAGATTTTCCCGATGTGTTTAGGAGGAATTACCAGAATGCCACCGGACGAGACATTGAATTTCTGATTGAGTTATTGCCGGCACAGCCCCAATATCCAAGAGACCCTATCGGATGCCCCGAGCGAATTGGAAGAGATCAAAAAGCAAATTAATGAGCTATTGGAGAAGGGATATATTCGCCAAGCTCATCACCTTAGGAGCCCAGTTCTTTTGGTAGAGAAGAAGGGCGGAAGCTTTGAGAATGGTTGTGGATTATCGTTCGTTGAACGACGTGACCATCAAGAACAAGTACTCTCTGCCGATGATTAATGATCTATTTGATCAGCTAGTTGGAGCCAAGGTATTCTCCAAGATCGATCTTCGATCGTGGTATCATCGATTGAAGATCCGTGAAAAGGATATACCCAAAACAGCATTCACCACCAGGTATGGTTTATATGAGTATACCGTTATGTCATTCGGATTGACTAATGCCCCTGCATACTTCATGAATTTGATGAACAAGGTATTTATGGAATATCTGGACAAATTTGTCGTGGTGTTCATAGATGATATACTGATTTTCTCCAAGAGCGAGGAAGAGCATAAGGAACATTTGCGTCTAGTTCTGGAGAAACTCCGAGAACATCAGTTGTATGCCAAGTTCAGCAAATGTGAATTTTGGCTGAAGGAAGTCGGATTCCTCGGACACGTTATTTCAGGAGAAGGAATAGCAGTTGACCCCACCAAGGTTGAATCGATCACCGATTGGCGATCACCCACCTCGATCAAGGAGATCCGCATGATTTTCTCGGACTCGCAGGATATTATCGGAGGTTTATTGAGAATTTCTCGAAGATTGCCAAGCCCATGACTGGCGGTTGAAGAAGGACGCCAAGTACATTTGGACCGAGGATTGTGAAGCCGGTTTCAGAATTGAAGAAACGTTTGGTTACAGCCCAATCTTGATTTTGCGGACATACACAAGGATTACGGTATATTGTGGCGCTTCGCTTGAGGACTCGGAGGAGTACTCATGCGAGAAGGAAAAGTTGTAGCTTATACCTCCGGACAGCCACGACCTCACGAGATGAATTACGCCACACATGATTTGGAGTTAGCCGCGTAGTGCATGCACTCAAGACTGGAGACATTTCCTTATCGGAAATAGTTGTGATGTTTACACAGATCATAAGAGCTTGAAGTACATTTTCACGCAGAAAGAGTTGAACCTCGTGCAAGAGGAGATGGCTAGAGTTAATCAAGGACTATGACATGAGATTGCATTATCACCCAGGAAAGGCTAATGTTGTAGCAGATGCTTTGAGCCGTAAGAGTTATGTGAATACTCTTATAGCGGAGGATTACCCCAGGAGTTAGTCGAAGACCTCAGAGATCTCCGACTGGAGATAGTTCCGAGAGGATATGTTGCAGCTCTGGAAGTTCAGTCCACTTTGGCCGAAAGAATTCGTGAAGCCCAGAAGTCGGTCAAGGAAATTGATGAGATAAAGAAAATGATGAATGAAGGCAAAGCTAAAGGGTTTCGTAAGGATGAATACGGAGCTATATGGTACGAGGACCGTATTTATGTGCCCAATGATCCCGAACTCAGGAAGCTAATTCTTCAGGAGGCTCATGATTCACCGTACTCGATTCACCCCGATAACACCAAGATGTATCTGGATTTGAAGGAAAGTTTCTGGTGGACAGGTATGAAGAAGGATATTGCTGAGTATGTAGCAATATGCGATGTCTGCCAGCGAGTAAAGGCGGAACATCAGAAGCCAGCAGGATTACTTCAATCCTTGCCGATTACCGAGTGGAAATGGGAAAAACTTGGAATGGATTTTATCACAGGATTACCCAGGAGCCGTTCAGGTTATGATTCCATCTAGGTAGTGGTTGATCGATTGACCAAGGTAGCACATTTCATTCCCGTGAAGACTACCTATACCAGCGCTAAGTTAGCCAAGATATACATGACCAGGATCGTATGTCTGCATGGAGTTCCGAGGAGTATCGTGTCGATAGAGGAACACAATTTACCTCAAAGTTTTGGAATCAGTTGCATGAAACTTTGGGTACGAGGCTGGAGTTCAAGACAGCTTTTCATCCGAGACAGATGGAGCCAGACCAAGAGAGTCAACCAGATTACGGAGGACATGTTGAGAGCTTGTGCGCTAGACTATGGATCTAGCTGGGATGATAATTTGCCATACGCGGAGTTCTCGTACAATAACAGTTATCGGACCCGATCGAAGATGGCCCCTTTTGAAGCTCTATACGGAAGAAGGTGCGTAACACCATTGCGTGGGATGGTGTTAGAGATCGAAAACTTTTCGGTCCCGATCTTATCGAGAGGTTCAAGAGAAAGTCAAGCTGATTCGAGATAGGCTCAAGGTAGCTCAGTCGAGACAGAAGAGTTATGCCGACAGTAAATGCAAGGAAGTAACATACGAAGCGGGAGACCGGGCATATCTTCGTGTGTCCCCACTTCGTGGAATCAAGAGGTTTGGTGTTAAAGGAAAGTTAGCACCCCGGTTCATTGGCCCCTACAAAATCTTGAGCGTCGTGGAGAAGTTGCTTACAAGTTGGAATTGCCGGAAGGATTGTCCGGAGTTCACGATGTCTTCCATGTTTCTCAGCTGAAGAAATGCCATGCCGAGATGGCCGATATTCCGTTAAGAGACACAGTGCCCCTAGAGGCCATACAGCTCGACAGTGATCTGACTTATGAGGAGAAACCCGTCCGAATTCTCAAGACTGCGAACAGAGTCACCCGCAGGAAGATCATCAAGTTTTGCAAGGTGCCGTGGAGTCATCATTCCGAAATTCATCTTAAGGTGGGTAGGTTTGTAACATCCCAAATTTCCCATTTGGAATGTTTTACAATTATAGCTAAGCATCTATGCATTATTGTTTGAATTGAGTGACATTTGAAGTATTTCAGAGGTTTTTGAGTTTGTGGAATTTGAATTCAAATTAGCAGTTGAAATTTATTTCAAAACAATGCCTGACAAATACTTGAGAAAAAGTATGAGAGGAGTAAACATGACACTCCAAAAATGTCAGATGAAAAATGTTGCCAAAAAGTTTGAATTCAAATCTGATTTTATTTGGGATTTTTAGAAAATGTTTTTTTTAAAGTTTGAGTTTTGCCCCTGGAAAAATGTTCAAATTGTAGGATAAATTCCCCTGATCATTTTGATATATATATATCCTATATAAAAAAAAATATATATTATATATATTTCCCCTCCCCCTTTTTCAAAAAACAAAAAGGGAAAGGACTCCCCAGTGACGCCCGGCCGAATAGCCAGACCCGGCCAATTTGACCACCAGGCAGCCAGTGCCCGAGCCACAGCCATTACTTGAAACGCGCCATGAACCCTCTCCCTCTCTCGAGCGCCTTGGCCCCACCCCTTCTTCTTCCTCTCCATGCCACAGCGTCGCCTCGCCGGAATCCCGAGATCGCGGGATCTCCTTCCCGATCCGCCTCCTCCAAGCTGGCCGCCTATAAATACCGCGCCCTCGACCCGTTCCCCACTTTACCCCTCGCCTAACCCTCCACCTCGCCGCAATCCCTCGCTGAGCCCGGCGCCGCCGCCCATTGCCACCGCTTGCCGCCTCAGGCCCCACCCCAGGCTCCACCGACCCCACCTCGACCTCCCTCGCTCCGCCAAGCACCCGGACGCCTCCATAAATCTTCCCCGACCACCGAGCCACCGCACCGTCGTCGCCCGAGCAGCCGTCGACCGTCGCCGTCGTCGCCACATGATGAGTCACGAACTCCCACCACCGTCCGATCTATAATCTAGGGTTTAGATTAGATCTAGCGAAGAATGCGATTTATTTTAAATAAAGCCCGGTTTAGTTTCGGTTTATTTGGTTTAGTTAGCGGTTAGTTAGACCGGCCCGAATCGGTTTATTCCTCGGTAGCGTTTTAGTTATTTGTCGCCCGGCGTTAGATAGGCCCGTGGCGCCAGCTTTTCATTTTAGTTTTATTTTTGTTTTCTATTTTTAACATAATTGTTTCTGTTTTGTAAAATCCATATCTTTTAGGTTACTTAATATTTTTATTTGATTCTTTTTTGTTAGTTTGCAAATTTGTTGTAGTTTCTGTAGAAAATATGTTTGGCCATGTTTAAATTATTAGAAATTGTTTTATTTTAGTTTTAGACAGATTAGTAATTCTGCTATAAAATGAGTTAGGATTATTTTATTTTAGTGATTCTTTTTGTCACTGCTTTGTTTTGACTTTGCCTAGCAGTAGGGATTTATTTGGGTATTTTAGATTTAATAAAAAATAGTTTTAGTCAAAATCATGTATTTCTTGTTTATTTAACTAGCTACTGTTTTCCTATTGTTTTATTTAGTAAATAATTTTATTTTTACTATGTTATAGTTTATTTTAGATTAGTTTCTGTAGCTACAGAGGATGAACTTTTATTTACAGTAGAATAAAATTTTTATTTTATTTTTCTTTGCTAGGATTGTTATAGGCATAATAGGAGTTCTATAATAGCTTTTGATGTGATTCTTTTTGCTCCTAGTTTATATGATGTTTTCCCTTCTGGTAGTTAGCAAAACCCATGCTTAGGTTCTGTTAAGAAAAGTTTTAGTTGTGTAAAACTATTTGTTGCTTGATGTGGTGAAAACCTTGATTTGATTTCTCCGAGTTTTCTTTGGATTTTGGTTTGAGTGCTTGGGTGTTTTGTTTCCAAGTTGTTGTTATGTTATATTGTGCCATACTTATTTGTGCTATTGTTTGATTCGGTAGAATTTCCGGAGTGCGAAGCCTGCTATCACGAGTCCCTAGCTTTCAAGACCGTCACCGTGCAAGTCATTTGATCATGATTTGTATTACAATACCTATGATTTTATTGCATTAGAATTATATCTCCCCACCATGCATGCAGTAGGAGAATTTTAAGTTATGTTCTTGAGTAGTATCATGAGGTAGGATGAAACCAATTCCCCTTGTTACCATGGCCCGGGACGAAGTAGTATAATTTTGCTATGCTCGTGAAGCGGGGTTGGTTGAGTGATTCATAAGGGAGATGTGAGAGTCAAGATGATGACAACCCCATGACTTCAAGCTCAAGACGGACTTCAAAATTCACTCTTTGGGTGGAGGATTTGAACGGGCACCTGGAGAATCCGGTGGTTGGCGGGATGCATGGAGAAGTGCCATGACATCGTGCGGAAAGCTTCACCTAGCCACGAAGAGATGGATGGATACCCCATTGACCGGAAGCTTACACTGCAGCCGCAAGCCATTATGGGCTCTGGCTTGGTCGACCCTAGGTGTGACTCGGCCGGACGGTGCTACGAGATGTAGAAGAACGGTAGGATTGGATGGGCACCGGCATTGGCCCGGAGGAACTCTTCTAAGACCCTGTTTCGTTCGTCCCATCTTCAAACACCGTGAAGTGCGAAGACTTAAAAGGAGGGAACGATTCTTGCGGGTAAAGTCGCAAACCTCTGCAGAGTGAAGATCTAATCGGTTAGCCGTGTCCCCGGTTACGGACAATTTGAGCCTCTGGAACTTGGAGTATTTCGGATATCTCAACACCAAACTTAATAAATTACTTGAGGCGATTATTTAATAAATGGGAATGAGACATTGGTTGGCGGAACCATCTCAATAATTTACCAACATTTTGTAGTAATTGCAAACAAGTCCTTGTTATAGGGAAAAGCGGCTTTTTCAAGAAAACAATGAAACTTAGAGCCCCATGACCAAATTGCATATAGTGTTAGAAATTTTATTGTTGTTCTCTCTTTGACTTGCCGGCATATTCAAAATGTTGACCTACACGGCTGCAACGTCTTATGTTGCGAGAGGAGTTTTCCGATCGGGGAGTGAGGCTACGATTCACGCTTGGCGATTGCCCTATGGAGTCGGATGGACTCGCTATTCGTCTACGCTTCCGCAGCTTTGTTTAGTTTATTTCTCATGAGTTGGCCTTCGGTCGAATTTATTCTATTGTAATAAAGACTCGATATGAGAATCGTGTAATAAATTCAGGTGTGATTGAACTTTGATTATTTCATCAATGTACTGTGTGTGCCAGCATGATCTTGGGATGGTACAGTTACACAGAGACTTGACCGATTTTTGGTCGGGTCGCTACACTCTTCCTCTCCCTTCCCTCTTTCCCCTTCTCCTCCTAGTTGGACTAGGAAAGGGGGAGTCCTACTCCTACTAGGAGGAGGAGGACTCCCCTCCTTGGCGCGCCCAGGGGCCGGCCGGCCTCCCCCCTTGCTCCTTTATATACGGGGGCAGGGGGCACCCTAGAACACAACAACAGACATTGTCTTAGCCGTGTGCGGTGCCCCCCTCCACCATAATCCACCTCGGTCATATCGTTGCCGTGCTTAGGCGAAGCCCTGCACCGGTAGCTTCGTCATCACCGTCATCATGCCCTCGTGCTGATGAAGCTCTCCCTCGACACTCAGCTAGATCAAGAGTTCGTGGGACGTCACCGAGCCGAACGTGTGCAGATCGCGGAGGTGCCGTACTTTCGGTGCTAGGATTGGTCGGATCGTGAAGACGTATGACTACATCAACCACGTTGTCATAACACTTCCGCTTACGGTCTACGAGGGTACGTGGACAACACTCTCCCGCTCGTTGCTATGCATCACATAGATCTTGCGTGATCGTAGGAATTTTTTTGAAATTACTGCGTTCCCAACAGTGGCATCCGAGCCAGGTTTACGCGTAGATGTTATATGCACGAGTAGAACACAAATGAGTTGTGGGCGATAATAGTCATACTGCTTACCAGCATGTCATACTTTGATTCGATGGTATTGTTGGATGAAGCGGCCCGGACCGACATTACGCGTACGCTTACGCAAGACTGCTTCTACCGACTTGCTTCACACACAGGTGGTTGACGGGTGTCAGTTTCTCTGACTTTAGTTGAATCGAGTGTGGCTACGCCCAGTCCTTGATGAAGGTTAAAACAACACACTTGACGAAAAATCATTGTGGTTTTGATGCGTAGGTAAGAACGATTCTTGCTCAGCCCGTAGCAGCCACGTAAAACTTGCAACAACAAAGTAGAGGACGTCTAACTTGTTTTTGCAGGGCATGTTGTGATGTGATATGATCAAGACATGACGCTAAATTTTATTGTATGAGATGATCATGTTTTGTAACAGAGTTATCAGCAACTGGCAGGAGCCATATGGTTGTCGCTTTATTGTATGAAATGCAATTGCCATGTATTTGCTTTACTTTATCACTAAGCGGTAGCGATAATCGTAGAAGCAATAGTTGGCGAGACGACAACGATGCTTCGATGGAGATCAAGGTGTCAAGCCGGTGACGATGGTAATCATGACGGTGCTTTGGAGATGGAGATCAAAGGCACAAGATGATGATGGCCATATCATATCACTTATATTGATTGCATGTGATGTTTATCCTTTATGCATCTTATTTTGCTTAGTTCGGCGGTAGCATTATAAGATGATCTCTCACTAAATTTCAAGGTACAAGTGTTCTCCCGAGTAATACCGTTACATGATTACCGTGCGAGACACCACGTGATGATCGGGTGTGATAAGCTCTACGTTGACATACAACGGGTGCAAGCCAGTTTTGCACATGCAGAATACTCGGGTTAAACTTGACGAGCCTAGCATATGCGCATGGCCTCGGGCGAGAGCGAAAGGTCGAGCGTGAATCATATAGTAGATATGATCAACATAGTGATGTTCACCATTGAAAACTACTCCATCTCACGTGATGATCGGACATGGTTTAGTTGATTTGGATCACGTGATCACTTAGATGATTAGAGGGATGTCTATCTAAGTGGGAGTTCTTAAGTAATTTGATTAATTGAACTTTAATTTATCATGAACTTAGTACCTGATAGTATTCTGCATGTCTATGTTGTTGTAGATAGATGGCCCGTCTTTGTTGTTCCGTTGATTTTAATGCGTTCCTAGAAAGCTAAGTTGAAAGATGATGGTAGCAACTACACGGATTGGGTCCAGAATTTGAGGATTATCCTCATTGCTGCACGTAAGAATTACATCCTGGAAGCACCGCTAGGTGCCAAACCTGCTTCAGGAGCAACACCGGATGTTATGAGCGTCTGGCGAGCAAAAGTGATGACTACTCGATAGTTCAGTGTGCCATGCTTTACGGCTTAGAACCGCGACTTCAACGACGTTTTGAACGTCATGCAACATATGAGAAGTTCCAGGAGTTGAAGTTAATGTTTCAGGAAAATGCCCGGATTGAGAGATATGAAGTCTCCAATAAATTCTACAGCTGCAAGATGGAGGAGAATAATTCTGTCAGTGAACATATACTCAAAATGCCTGGGTATAACAATCACTTGATTCAACTGGGAGTTAATCTTCATGATGATAGTGTCATTGACAGAATTCTTCAATCACTGCCACCAAACTACAAGAGCTTCGTGATGAACTATAACATGAAAGGGATGGATAAGACAATTCCCAAGCTCTTCACAATGCTAAAGGCTGCGCCCCCTTTCCTTCTCCTCTTCCTCTCCCTTCCCCCTTTCCCCTTCTCCTCCTAGTTGGACTAGGAAAGGGGGAGTCCTACTCCTACTAGGAGGAGGACTCCTCCCCTCCTTGGCGCGCCCAGGGGCCGGCCGACCTCCCCCTTTGCTCCTTTATATACAGGCGGGGGCACCCTAGAACACAACAATGTACATTGTCTTAGCTGCAAAGCGGTGCCCCCTCCATCATAATCCACCTCGGTCATATCATTGCAGTGCTTAGGTGAAGCCCTGCGCCGTTAGCTTCATCATCACCGTCATCACGCCCTCATGCTGACGAAGCTCTCCCTCGACACTCAGCTGGATCAAGAGTTCGTGGGACGTCACCGAGCCGAACGTGTGCAGATCGCGGAGGTGCCGTACTTTCGGTGCTAGGATCGGTCGGATCGTGAATACGTACGACTACATCAACTGCATTGTCATAACGCTTCCGCTTACGGTCTACGAGGGTACGTGGACAACACTCTCCCGCTCGTTGCTATGCATCACATAGATCTTGCGTGATCGTAGGATTTTTTTTGAAATTACTACGTTCCCAACAATAGATTGGTAAGAAAATACCATCACTCGTCCCCGACCTCCACTCATAAGGAAGACAATCAAAAATAAATCATGCTCCGACTTCATCACATAACGGTTCACCATACGTGCATGCTACGGGAATCACAAACCTTAACACAAGTATTTCTACCAATCCGTAATTATTCACTAGCATGACTCTAATATCACCATATTTATATTGCAAAACTATTGCAAGGAGTCAAATATACCATATTCAGTGATCTACAAGTTTTATGCATGATTTTATGAGTAACCCTGTGAATGACCAATTCTTGATGACTCTCTAAATAGATATAAGCGAAGCATGAGAGTTTAATTCTTTCTACAAAAGATATGCCCACGCTCTAACAAATATAAGTGAAGCAAAAGAGCATTCTACAAATGGCGGTTTTTATGTGAAGAGAAATAGGCAATCCAAACTTCAAAAGATATAAGTGAAGCACATGAAGCATTCTATAAAGCCATACTCAAAAGATATAATTGAAGTGCAAAGAGCATTCGATAAATCAATCAAGGACTATCTCATACCAGCATGGTGCATAAAATAAAAAGGAAAAAAAATAAACACAAAAGATGCTCCAAGAATTTGCACATATCATCTGACGAATAAAAATATAGCTCCAAGTAAAATTACCGATAGTCGTTAGAAGAAAGAGGGGATGCCTTCCTGAGCATCCCCAAGCTTAGTTGCTTGTGAGTACTTGAATATTACCTTGGGGTGCCTCGGGCATCCCCAAGCTTAGACCCTTGCCACTCCTTATTCCTTCATCCATCGTGATCTCACCCAAAACTTGAAAACTTCAATCACACCAAATTTAACAAAACCCTCATGAGATCAGTTAGTATAATAAAACAAATCACCACTTTAAGTACTGTTGCAAACCCATTCATATTTTGTTTTTGCATTGTAGCTATTGTAATATAACTTTTCTATGGCTTATCCATCGATAAAATTGATAGTTTCATAAAAATGAGCAAAACAATGCAGCAAAAACAAAATCTGTCAAAAACAGGACAGTCTGGAGTAATCTGAACACTCACCATACTTATGTACCACTAAAAATTCTTAAAAATTAGGACAAAATAAAAAATTTGTATAGCAGTACCATGTAGAAATTTCAGAATTCACGTTCTAGTGAATTTAAACAATTCTGTTTCTGGGAACAAAAGTTTCTGTTTTTGCACCACACATACCAAACAAGCAATCTAATCATCCTAAAGGTAAATCTTGGCACAATATTTTTATAGTACAATCTGATGCGGAGCATCCCAAGGCCATCCCCATGGACCTACCTACATCTCCCACGACACCACTTGGACCAATGACAAGAGCCCGTGCGAGAGCCATCGAGAACGAGGTTAACTCTCTCCTTGGTGAACTCCCCTTTGACCCACTTGAGACATGGCTACTACCTCAAACGGAGATGCTTTGTGTGCTTAGGTACCATGTAAGCAACCAAGGAGAAGGAATGGTGCAAGATGGACATCAAGAGCATGGAGACAATCTGCCCAGCCCAGAAGGACCGGAACAACCGCCCAACTACCGCCCGGGCAGAACAACCGGCCGACTACCGCCCAATAACCGGTCCACCTTCTGTGATCGAGCGGTGCAAGGCCAGCATTGCACTGGATGTACCGGTAACTACCAAAAGACCGGTACTACCGCCTCGACATCCGGTACAACCACTGGCCCCTTCGACGTTCACCTCCGTGGCCACCGACCTCCCAAATGAACTACCGCCCTCCGTGTCCAGACTTCCGCCTGCATGAGCTCCTCATGTACTATCATTTCCCCATGACCGGTACTACCGGCCCGCCTGCATGCAGTGAGAGGGTCAACGACCCGTGTAACCCCAACTTACCCCTTGGTCTATAAGTACTCGTCCCCTAGCTCCGAATTAGGGTCAACATTGGTTTAGCTCATATGTGAGGATAGCTTTTGCTCATCCATACGGATCATCTCCTCGAGAGAGACCGCGGCCCCTCTACGGAGAAGATCCCCTTGGATTCAAGACCCCCTTTTGGGTGGCCCCATCAAGACCTCCTATAGGAGAAGAACCGGTTACCCTTTGTATCGTCCCTTGTTGGATTTGAATCTTGTATCCCCTCTCGTGTTTCGAGGATCTAGCATATGTGTGACTATATCTTGTTGGTTTAGTGATTCCTCTTGTGTTTTCCCTCGTTTCCCCCTCGTGTTCTTCGTGTTCTTAGTCGGGATCTGCTCCTTTCGTGAAAGATCGGCCATTTAGGGTCTCACCCTACATCATCTTGGTATCAGAGCCACGTTGATCACGATTTCAGAGCCTCCCCTCTTTGTTTTCTAGCTTGTTTTTGTTGTTTTTGTCCTAAATTCGAAAATACCCACCAAAAATAGCCTCAATTTTTTTGATTTGTTGGTGTGATGAAGTTTTGTTGGATTTGATCCATGGATTTGCTTGGTTTCGAGTGGATCTAGCATCTCCCCAAGTTTCACCACTTTTCATCCATGAAATCCATCCATTTTTACCCCCGAAATCATCCATTTCCGCCACAATTTCGTCCCGACACCAGCGGTACTTCTGCCCTTTCCAAGCGGTACTACGGCTGAGCTTCAGGAGCGGTACAACCACCCTCCCAAGCGGTACTTCCGCCCCTCCCAGGTTCAGCCTTGGCTGATTGACAGTTTTGACCATAACTTCCACATCCGGAGTCCGATTTTCGCGTTCTTTAGCTCGTTGAGTAGCTATTGACATTACCCATCCACATAGATAGGTTCCAACACAATTTGACACTTTCAAATTTTTGTCATTTTGGCATCTTTGCCTAGGCCCTCCACCATATCATCCGCATACCACCACCGCTTTCCGCAAACAATCTCACTTCCGCATTGCCAACTTCGATACCACCATTTTGACTTTGGTTTTGAGAATTTGAGTTGTGGTTCATCGTTTCCTAGGGTGTTTCGGCTAACTAGGGACGGTTCGACATCGACATCACCGCCGCTCATCTTCGCATAGGACTCGTCATCAATGGTGACCTCATCTTGGTATCGTGATATCATCATACATTCTTACAATTGCATTGTTAACCCCATAGACCATTTTGCGTAGCGTACCCATCGAGACTAGCCTTTGAGTATTGCCGACAACGTGACTTGTGCACATTAGTGATCATACTTCCCATAGCATACATACCATATCATCGTGTTGCATACCTTGGTATCATCTCTTGTGTCACAAAGTTGTCATCACATATACTCAATTGCTATCTTGGTTCGTGAAGCATTGCATGAGAAAAGAGCTCAAACAATGTCAGGACCCCGATTCCAAGTCACATCGATCTAGCCGGTAACACCTCATATCACTTTGCGGCCTCACGCACGGTGTTCCCACGGGTGTCGCCTTACCATGGCCCGGGACCGTTTGCGCCTTTTGGCTCACGTATATTATAGTGTCGCTAGCATCCATATGACAGAGAACCCGGGCCGACATGGCTAGTCGTGAACCCAAAGCGGCGCTAACCCATGGGGACATGCATACATGAATCACATCAAGCATGTCGGTCATCAACGTGTGAATCCGGGCTGTAGCACTGGGCTAACAGGACTCCGGTATCCCGGGCTGTAGCAGGCTAGGCAGGACTCCGGATGTCACCGCGTGACATTTCCCAAGGGATGTATATAAGAACGAAGTGAAACACATGCCGCCAGTCAAGTGTCCAAAGCAGTAGTCTTTGGGCTAGCAGGACTCCGGTGAACCGGGCTGTAGTGGACTACTATCGCCAGAAGCACTAGACTACATTTCCCCATATGAGAGGCTGCCAAGGATAAACAACTAGATTGTCGGATCCCACACATACCAAGCATTTCAAACATACACACAATATGCTCAATATGTGTAAATACAACATGGCATCACAACATAACTCTACGACTCAAATATTTATTCATTAGACTCCGAGGAGCGAGATATTACAAACATGGGTCTCATGACCCAACATACAGAGCATACAAGTCAAAGCACAAGCGGAAGCTTAACATGTGTGAGTACAGACAACTATAAATGAAAAAGCTTAGAAGCCTGACTATCTACCAGATCCTGCCGAGGGCACAAGATCGTAGCTGAGGTAACAAGCTAAACGTCAAAGTCCACGCGGAACTACTAGCGAGACTGAAGTCTCTCTGCAAAAACATAAAATAGGCAAACGTGAGTACAAATGTACTCAACAAGACTTACATCAGAACTAACTACATATGCATCATTATCAACAAAGGGGTGGTGGAGTTTGACTGCAGCAAGCCAGCTTTGACTCGGTGGCTATCCCGAACTACGATCGCAAGTAACTCTTTTGAGGTGGCGCTACGAGTCCACATATTCACCATATCAATACACCACTATGGATCCGCTCCGCCTCCCTACGAGAACGCCATCCATAGCACTCACGCTTATCTTGCGCATTTTAGAGTATCCACTTTCACTTGTCTACGAACTATTATAGGCAACCCAGAAGTCCTTTACCGCGGACACGGCTATTCGAATAGATGATGTTAACCCTGCAGGGGTGTACTTCTTCACACACGCTCTCACCACTTATCGCCGTTTACACGACATGTACTCGGCAACCTTCAAGCGAAAGCCCAGCGAGGGTGTCGGCCACGGCCTACCTAAACACTCAAGTCCCTAGTCCAGGTTTATCGCCTATTCGGGTTCCATCCGCAGGGAGTCCGGCCGAGGTTTCCACTAACGGCCCCGAACGATGTGTGCAGGGTTCCCGAGACACCAAATCAAGCGAATCGGTACACTGGCCACGGTGTATCTACCGCATCATAGCCCACCCCTAGGGTCAGCGCCACGCACGGCCTCCAACACATATCCTACAAACACCGTAAACTAGTTGCAACTCCCGGACAGAGAACAAGGGTGGTTAAGAAGCCGAGAGAGTCAATTAAGGATCCCAATGTGTGGTAGTAACTGTTTCATGGATCACAAACACAGAACTCAGTTCCTGAGGACGGCTTCAATGAGACAACCCACCATGTACTCCTACATGGCCTCTCACCACTACCTTTACCAAATCGAGTTCACACACTTAGCTCACTCACAGTAGGACATGTTCACACACCATTCCAATTCATTCCCGATGAATCAGACCTGACTCAACTCTAAGCAGTAGCAGACATGACAAACAAGCATGAATGAGTAGGCACATCAGGGCTCAAACAACTCCTACTCATGCTAGTGGGTTTCATCTAATTACTGTGGAATGACAGGTCATGCAGAGGATAAAGGGGTTCAGCCTACCGCAGCAAGTAACACATGAGTCGTTGTTGTCCTAATGCAGTAAAATAGAGCAAGAGCGAGAGAGTGGGATTATATCAGAATGAACAAGGGGATTTTGCTTGCCTGGCCCTTATGAAGATAATATAGTTCTTCATCGGTGTCATCGAACTCATCGCCTAACCACGTCTATCGAGAGGGACAAACACCGCAACCGAGAAAGAACACAATCAATGCAATGCACATTCACATGAATGACATGTCATGTTAAGGTACTGAATTCACCTAATGCAATATCTAGCCAAGTTAATTGAAGTGGAACTCGAACAAGAATAAATTCCAACTCCAAATGTTATTTCATAAATTGCCCTAATCATCATTTGTCCTATTCAGTGAGGTTAACTTGTTCAAACATGCATGATCATGGCATAAACAGATTCTTCATATTTTTCTGATCATTTTTCATATATAACTTATTTCCATTGGAGTTATAGATTATTTTCTATGAATTTTAGAAGTTAGCACTATTTCTGAAATTTCCTGTAAAGAATAAATCCAGAAAAGAGTTATCGCATCAGCATGACGTCACTTTGTGATGTCAGCGGTCAGCAAGCGCTGATCCAGGTCAAATCGACCTATGGGCCCCTGCGTGTCGCTGTCATTAGTTTAGCTAAAACAATTAGAACTAATCCTAAAAAATTAACAGGGCCGGGCCCCACCAGTCATAGACCTAGGGGGTCAAACTGGCCCACCCGGGTCAACTCACCAATCTGGGGGTCAAACCCTCGTCAAGAGGTCAATCCCGCCGGCGTTGAGTCGCCGGGCGAGGCCGAGACGGCGGAGGGCTCAGATCTTCCTCCGCGACCAAATTAGCGGCCGAGGGCTCTACAAGACGCCCAAGCTCACACAAGATCCATTGCGCCAGCGGCAGCACTGGGTGCCCTACAATGATGGCAGCGATGGCAAGTGCAGCGGCCGGAGCTCGGCGAGCTCAGCGCGAGGCTACGGTGCACTAGCAAGCGACACAAGCGTGCATGGCTTCCTGGGGATGCCCGGAGCATGCCTACACGCTTGGTTTGGCTAAGCGGGGCTGCTAGCGACGGCGAGCTTCGTGGCGGCGGCGGCGGGCTCCGACCGAGGTGGGAACCACAGCTAGAGGTCGCAAGAGACGGCGGGGAGAGGGGCGGAGGAAAGAGGGGCTCACAGGGAACTCGCGGAGCAGGCTAGTGAGCTCGGGGGAGCGCGGACGGCGACGTAGCGAAGCCGGTGATCTCGGGCGGCCAGAGATGGGACAGATGGCGTGAGCGGCGATGCAGGGCTCCCGGTGTTGTGTAGCTCCATGGAGAGGTCGGGGTGTCGAGGCGGAGCCTTTGGACTCATTGGCAGGGCGTGGGGTGGTCGATGGCCGTGGTGGCGGCGAACGGCGGCGTCGGGCACGCTCGGGTGCGAGAGGGAGGGAGAGCAGAAGAGGAGAGAAGGCACGGGAGAGAGTGAGAGGGGCCGGGGAGGGTACGTGTCGGCGTCCAGGCGTCCAGCAGGGAAAGGGGGCAGCCAGGCAGGGAGGAGGTGGCCGGGCGCGTGCCGGCGCGCGGTGGCCACACGCCTCGCGTCCTTCCCAGCCGAGGTGGGAGGCAGTGGCGGCTCGTGGGTGGGCCAGTAAGTGGGCCACCAGTGGGCTGCACAGTAAACTCTCTCTCCGTGTCCTTTCTAATTTCTTTCTATTTTGCTATTTTCTATAATTTGTTTTGATTTAGTTTTAGAAACTAAATCATTTGCATAAATCCTGAAAATAATTTTGGGCATTAACTGAAAAATTACAGAGACCCTTAGCTATTTTCAGAATATGTTGGAGCATTTAAAATTATTTATAGAATTTAAGTGCCCCAATTCAAATACAATATGGGTTAATTCAAATACCAAAATGTCTTGGAAAAATATTCATCATCTCTGGATATGGTTTTCACCTTTTTCCGTTAATCATGAACATTTTTGCAAACCAATTTGGGTTCTTTGAAAATATTTTGAAGTTGAACCTATTTGCATTGTTTCAGTACTAGGGGTTTGATCAATCCCCATTTCAAATTTCATGAAATTTAAACATGATGCATGGATGCAATGCCACGAGTTACAAGCAAACTCTAGGGCTGTGACAAACAACAAAGAGCCAAACAAGCTTTTAAGCAAAAGAGGAAAGATAAGCAAAGATCTTATAAGCAAGAACCATAGCATCATACAACATTAAGATTGTCATACTCGATCATCTTGGATCATATCATCGGAATACCATACATATAGAATACTTGGGATAGAAGTCGTTGCATTTTTCTTAGTAGGTTGTGCACAAGTTCGATCCGCCTATTATTGTGCAATCGTGCTAGCGTCTCTCTAGTGTTGTGCAACAAGAGCATTTTCGTGGATTCCACACTTCGGCTCATACCTTGGTTGCACGACCCCACTTATCTATTTGCGTGCGTTTCCGTGTACCACATCTTGCTATTGGTCTACTTGTTACATTTGCAAATTTGTGAATCTTTTCCAACATTATTGAGTCTCACTTAAAATTGCATCAAATTTTGTGCCACCATCCTAACCAAGCTCCACCATAAGCTTTTACTTGTGTAGGTGTGAGAAACCGACAAGAATTGGTACCAATTGTGCTATTTCCTTTGTTACACACTGAGTGATCATTGATCCATCTTCAACATCGGTCAAGGTACATTTGGTATAGGTTCTTCTCTTTCTCCCACTCACATATTTTTGTTTGGAATGATGGATAGGCCAAGTACTTCTACCAACCCACTCTTCCTTGAGCAAGACGACGACCCGAACAACTACGTCACCAAGCTACACCTATTTGGTACACAACGAGCCTTGCATGAAGATCAACTAGTAATGAGCGACCGCATCGACAACCTCGGAACAGACTTGCGACTCTCCGAGCAACGTACACGAGACTACTTCGACGTCAAGCTCGACGAACACAAGCATGAGAATGACTCAAGACTGGACGAGATCCATGCCTTGTTGGTTAACCGCTCTTCTACCACTTCGTCCTACTCAAGAAGGAGCCGCTCGAGTCGACACTCCGACGACACTATCTTCGGTTCAAGTACACCGACATCAAACACTCTTCGTCGTGCCGCGCGTCAAGATCGTCAAGCCAACCACAATCCTCTACACGACACCGACTCTCAAGAGCATCGACATCGTCAAAACCAACCCACATTCGCGCAAGCACAACAACGGCGACGCCAATGACAACAAGAACAAGAGGAGCGAGCGCGACAATGGCAAGATGCACAAGATGCCGAGGCACAACATCAAGAACAACAACTTCGTGAAGCTCAAGCACTTGAGGCGCAACGTGCCCTCCGAGATTCAAGTCGAGCCGTAGCCACGCACAACTGGCAACCTCGTGAACAACAAGAAGCACTTCGCGATGAAGTTCAAGAAAGGATTGATCAATCACGTGTGCATCGTCAAGTTCCTCGTCAAGATCGACAATCACCTCCTCAAGCTAGACAAGAACATCAAGTTCGCCAAGCACATGAAGACAATGGAAATCCTCCAAGACAAGAGCAACATGAGTCCGACAACCCTCCTCGCCAAGAGCAACATGAGATTGTCAATCCTCAACGACATGGGCGTCATCATCCTCGACGCAACACAATGAAGAGCAATGATACGGCAAGCTAAAGTTCACCATGCCCAAGTTCACCGGAAGCAATTACCCCGAAGAGTACATATCATGGGCATTGAAGGTTGACAAAATCTTCCGCTTGCAAAACTATGAATAAGAGAAGAAGATCGCGATGGCATCCCTTGAATTCCAAGACTACGTCCTCATTTGGTGGGAACAAGTCATTGAGCGCCGAGAGGCAAGAGGTGAACCACCCATCACTACTTGGGTGCAAATGAAGGATGTCATGAGAGCACGATTCGTGCCAAACTACTGCAACCGCGACCTCTTCAAGAAACTCCAACTCCTCAAGCAAGGAACCAAGAGTGTTGAAGAGTACTACAAGGAAATGGAGATTGCCATGATAAGAGCCAATGTCACGGAAGATGATGAGCAAACTATGGCACATTTCTTGAATGGACTCAATCATCCTATTAAGAAGATCGCCGACTTCCAACCATACTCGAACCTCATCGAGCTAGTGCATCAAGCTACAAAGGCGGGATGTCAAGTGCAAGATGACTTCAAGTACGCCAAGTACTCATCCAAGTCCTACGGCTCCTCCAATAATCAAGCTTCAACGACCCCAACACCTCCTACGTCAATCAAACCATCTACAAGCAATAGCGACAAGTCAAGTTACAAGAAAACTTCGACAAGCTCAAGTCGTCCTCCTACTACAAGCAACTTCAAGCCGAAAGCTTCATCAACATCTACCCCAGCCGATGAGACCATCAAGACAAGTTCCTTCAAATGCTTCACATGCAGCGACCGAGGACACAAGTCCTTCGAGTGCACAAACAAGCGCACCATGATCCTCAACGACGACGGAACCTATGACTCAATGAGTGAAGGATAAATGGAAGCCCTTGAGCAAGTGGCCATGCACCGGCAAGTGAACAACGAAGATGAAGATGATCAAATCTTTTGTGACGAAGATTCAAGCCCCGCTCTTGTTGTTTCCAAGGTCTTGACTCTTCAACATCAACAAGACGAAGAAGAAAGATGCCATATCTTCCACACCAAGGCCGGCATCAATGGACGGTCCGTCATGGTCATCATCGATGGAGGGAGTTGCCATAACTTAGCAAGTGAAGAACTATGCTCCAAGCTTCAATTGGTCAAGATGAAGCACCCGCACCCCTACAAGGTTCAATGGCTAAGCGACACCGGAACCATCCATGTCGAGCATAGAGTACAAGTTTCTTTCAAGATCGGACCTTACGAAGACACATTGGAGTGTGATGTCCTTCCGATAACCATTTGCCACCTGTTGGGGATATAACTATTTGTGTAAGCCGCCCAGGAGGGGCCGGGTTACGTAAAGAGTTACCAGACAGAAGCCCAAGTCCAAGCATGAATATGGCGTCTCAACAAGGGGCCTAAGGCCCACAGGCGACTTAAGGCGTCTGCTAGTAAAACCGCCATAATGGCATGACTTGTATCATAAGGTAGACTTGACTAGTCACCGAGCCGGACATCGCTTATGAGCCGATCGACTCAGTAAGCCCACAGGTGTCAACCCGTATATAAGGGGACGACCCGACGGCGGCTTAGGGCAAGAAACAACCTTTCGAGAACCGGGCATAGCGTATCTCGCTCCCTGGTCATCGAAACCTCAAGCAATACCAACCCAACTAGACGTAGGCTTACCTTCACCATAAGGACCCGAACTAGTATAAACCCTCTCGTGTCCTTTGTCCTGATTAACCCCTTTAAGCTTCCTAGTTGCGATGGCTCCACGATTAAGTCCTTGCAAGAGGACATCTGCCGTGACAATTCCACGACAGTTGGCCCCCACCATGGGGCCAGCGCACGGTGGATTTGAGTTCTTGAAGGGCAGCTTCGAAGGGCTCAAGGGATACGCAGTGGGCCGAATGACCAAGAGTCGTCGCGGCAAGATCTACATCGACAACGAAGGCTCGGGCCCCGAGGCCGACTTCCGATTGAGTACGGTACCGGGTCCCTTTGGCGGAATCCACGTCTTCATCACCGGATTGGTGAGCGGGCCTAGAGCCGGACAGCTGAACCGACCTCATTGAGATGGCTCAGCAAAGTAGACCCGCCCCGATTCAACCTGTCATGAAGCGTGCCTTTGTGGGCTGTGTTCATGGAGAGGCACTTTCTGAAGGATCTAAAGATGGCGAAGAGACGGCCGTCCCATCAGATGATGATTCATCCTCTGGCTCAACAGATTCTCTATATCAGGTCCAAGAAGGCATGCTAGGGGGCTGTTCGGACGACTCTAGCGTTCGAGATTGCTATGAGCCGCCAAGCTGGGCAGGAGTCTTCATGGCTGGTACCCAACCCGGCCAAAACTTCGACGGTCACGACAGAATGACGTCCTGTTAGGAGCGGCCGGGCAGGAGGCCCCCGTCGCCACCGACTCAAAAGTCTTCGATAGATCTTATGGACAAGTTGACGGCCTTGTTAACCTCCACGGTTATTCCTGCAAATCCAGATGAGCATAACGCGGAGGTGGCAAAGGTGCGTGAGGAGATAGCCCAGGCCAAGGAGGCCTTGGCGGCAGAGGACACCAGGCTAGCTACGGAGCGGGCGGCTTTGGATGCACGAGCGCAGCGACTCCAGTCAGAGGCTTTCCAGCTTAACATGAGTCTGAATGCATCCAATGAGGTGATGAGAAGGAGACATCAGAAGACCCAGTCCCGTCTGCCTCCGGTTTACGATCCTCGGAATCTTTTCACGACACCCGGAGCTGGTCCTAGCAATCTGCCCGAAGTCAATCAATTTATGACACCCGGAGCAGGAGGGCCGGTTCAGCCTCGAGAGACGGCACCTCTTCACGGGAGCATGGCCCCGCCCCGATACATACCAACACCTCCGGGCCACTTCTCCAACCCCATGGAGAACCTGATAGCAGCATCGGCGCGTCTGGCGGCTCTTCCAGTGGATGGTGACGACCCGACGGCGGTGGAAACCCGGAGGGTTAGGGAGCTTTTTCAGACTGCCTTGGCACAGCAAGAGACCTATTCTTATAGCAGGGACATGATTCATTCCACTCCTCAGCCTTGGGTAGCACCTCGTCCGAACCGGAGTCCGAGTTACAGCAGACACATGGAGTCAGAGGCTTTATCAAGCAATGCCCAACGTCGCAACCAACCCGGCGGCTATAACCCGGTGCAGGATCGATTGCGTCAGGAGGATGAACGGGCGGCTCAATTAGCGGCTCAACAGACGGTGTATGACGGTTTCCCAGAGTATCCAATGACTTCTGTTGGAGCAGGGTGCCCACTAGAACCGGTGGTGTCCCTTGTCTGGTGCCGGCTCTGCGAGATGTGCGTCTGCCCAAGGATTTCAAGGGTCCTCGAAAGGTGCCGAATTACACGGCCGACTTACAGCCGGGGGCATGGATTGAAAGCTATGAGATGGCCATGGAGTTACTGGAAGTCAGCGACGCGACAATGGCTAAGTATTTCACCATGATGCTAGATGGAACGGCCCGGACTTGGTTGAAAAGTTTGCCTCCTAATTCCATCCGTTCATGGGCCGAGTTAAAGGCCCGGTTTATCCAAAACTTTAAAGATACTTGCAAGCAATCTATGTCCATTGTGGACTTGACCAACTCAGAAGCGTGGAGGAGGGTGAGTCCACAACTCATTGCGCGCCGGGTCAAGGAAATAATACATTCATCTCGATAAGATGGATGCCGGCTCATGTGCTTATGCTCCATCGATTGTCGCTTTGTGCCATCAAGCAGAAGTTGGGGCGCCTTTAAGCGTGATTGCAATGACATGGGTACGCTGATGGCGGCTTTGGTTAAATATGCCGATTCTCGACATTACCGATGATCCCGTGTCTCGAGGAGGAAAAGACAGGAAGGGAAAGAAGAACGGCAACGGAAAGGGTCAAGAGCAGCCGGTAAGTCAAGGCGGCAACAAGCGTAGTCGGACGGTAAATCTGACGCTTGTGGCCAATGCTAATGCCTGTGGTAATAACAAGAAGCGTAAGGGGAGAGGCCCTCCTCGATCTGGTGGCTCGGGTCCATCTCTTGAGCAGCTTCTGAATGAGCCTTGTCCAAGACACGGTTCTCGAGAAAATCCTGCCACCCACTTATGGAAGGACTGCGCAATCATGAAGGCTTTCAAGAATTCAAACATGTTTGATGGCAATCACGGATCAAGCGGCGGTTCAGGAGCAGGTGGTTTCCATGGCCCGGGTGGTGGCTCAAGTTCTGGTTTTCAAGGTGGTCAAGGTGGCTATAATCAGCAGCAGTCTGGTCAAGGAGGACAAAGAAGAACAACAACAAAGTTATCGTGAGCCATCCAAAATAGTTAAGCGGTGGGCAATACCATGTGTTTACCACTAACTTGTGTAAACGTGACCGTAAGGTTCATAAAAGGTCGGTGAATTCGGTTGAACCGGCGGTTCCCGTTATCTCGAGGTGGTCGAGCAGCCTATCATTTGGAGTAGGGAAGATCACCCTCTGGGTTGATAACCCGGTCAGTTGGCCTTGGTGGTGGCCCCTCATGTTGGTGGATATAAATTCACTAAGGTACTCATGGACGGCGGAAGCAGCATCAATATTCTATATTATGAGACCTTTCGCCGTATGGGGCTGACTGATAAAGACTTGAGGACGTCTAACACCGCTCTTTCATGGGGTGTTACCGTAAGTCAAGATATCCCGTTGGAAAGATCGAGCTGAAGTGGCTTTAGGAGATGAATATGATTCCAGGGCTGAGAAGTCGACCTTTGAGGTAGTCAAGATCAGAGCCCATATCACACTGTTTGGACGGCCGGCTTATGCCAAGTTTATGGCACGGCCGTGTTATGTTTATCTACAGCTCAAGATGCCGGGTTACAAGGGCACCATCACTGTGCATGGGAGTCGAAAGGTGGCCTTGGAGTGCGAAGAAGGCGATGCGGCTTATGCCGAATCCGTTTGTGCTGAAGAGGAGCTGAAGTTTTATCAAACTAATGTTGACCCGGCAGATATGACCTCTTTGAAGAAACCGACCACAGAGCAAGACTCGGCGTTGAAATTTAAATCGGTCACGAGGCAAAATTGGTTGACTTCACTCCAGCGACTCTTCCAAACAGTTCAAGATCGCATTCAATTTGGATCCCAAATAGGAAAGCACGCTCATCGAGTTCATCCGTGAGAATCGGGACATCTTTGCATGGAAACCTTCTGACATGCCGGGTGTCCCGAGAGAACTCGCTGAGCACACTCTTAATATTGATCCAAAGTATAAGCCGGTCAGACAGTTTCTCCGGTGATTCAATGAGGAAAGGCGAAAGGCTATAGGGGAGGAGGTCGCTCAGCTCTTAGCGGCCGGGTTCATCATGGAAGTTTTTCACCCAGAGTGGTTGGCTAACCCGGTGCTTGTGCTCAAGAAGAACGACACCTGGCGGATGTGTGTGGACTACACGGACTTAAATAAGGCTTGTCCGGCTGATCCTTTTGCTCTACCCCGCATTGATCAAATCATCGATGCTACAGCGGGTTGCGAACGGTTGAGTTTTTTGGATGCTTACTCTGGTTATCATCAGATCAAGATGGTAGTTAAGGACCAGGAGAAGACGGCTTTCATTACTCCATTTGGAGCCTTCTACTATGTGTCTATGCCGTTTGGGCTCAAGAGTGCCCAGGCGACTTATCAGCGGTGTGTGCAGAATTGTCTCCACAACCAGATTGGGTGCAATGTTCATGCTTATGTGGACGACATTGTGGTGAAGTCCAGAGAGAAGGAGACCTTGATCTCTGACTTAAAGGAAACCTTTGACAATCTCCGGTCTACAAGATGATGCTTAACCCGGACAAATGTGTATTTGGTGTACCTGCAGTAAACTTTTGGGATTCCCGGTCTCAAACAGGCATTGAAGCTAACCCGAGAAGATCAAGGTGATTACCTCTCTGGCTAAACCGGCATGCATCAATGATGTTCAGCGGCTGGCGGGTCGTGTTGCTGCTTTAAGCCGATTCATAAGCCGGCTGGGGGAGAAGGCTCTACCGATGTATCAGATGATGAAGAAAACAGACACCTTTGTCTGGAGTGAGGCTGCTGATGTTGCCTTTGAAGATTTAAAGAGACAGCTATTGAGCCGCGGTTCTCGCAGTCCGATTGACAAAGAGCCATTGCTATTGTATGTTGCGGCTAACTCACGGCCGTTAGTGTGGCCATTGTGGTGGAGCGTAAGGAGTCTGAAAGGAGCATCCGTTCGTGGCCGGTTTATTACATCGCTGGGTGCTCATAGAATCCAAGCAAAGGTAGCAGCATTGGCGTAAACTGGTTTATGGGGTGTTCATGGCGAGCCGGAAGCTAAAGCAAGATTTCCCGGGTCATCCTATAACTGTGGTAAGTTCAGCCCCTTGGGAGACATCATCCGCAAATGGAAGCCACAGGACGAGTTGCCAAGTGGGCCATCGAGCTTGGGCCTCACGGTCTGAAGTATATGTCGCGCACAACTATCAAGTCTCAAGCCCTAGTGGACTTTATCAATGATTGGACGGAGTTGCAGGCACCAGAGGAGAAGCTGGATAACACGTATTGGACTATTCACTTCGATGGGTCCAGGCAGTTGGAGGGCTCGGGGTCAGTTGTTTTAACTTCCCCGAGGTGACACATTTTGTTATGTGCTCCGCTTATGTTTCCTCGTACTAACAATGCAGCTGAATATGAGGCTTTACTCCATGGCCTCCGGATGGCCAAAGAGATGAATTTGAGCCGGTAAGATGCTTTGGGCGATTCAGACCTCGTCGCTCAACATGTGCTGTGCACATGGGATTCCAAGGATCCCCTCATGGCGGCTTATCATCGTGAGGTTGATGCGGTGGTCGACTTCAAAGGTTATCAAGTAGAGCACATTGATCGAAGGAAGAATGAGGCGGCCGATGCTTTAAGCCGGTGGGGTCTCGCCAGAAGTCGGGTGCCGCCTAATACTTTTCTTGACATTTTGCATAACCCTTCTGTCAGAGTGCCTACAGAGGAAGAGCTCGCAGTACCAGACCCGGAGGCGTAGCTGGTGGCGGCTCTCCATGCCATCCCGGACTGGACGGTCCCATACTTAGCCTATATGACCCGGGGAGAATTGCCTGAGGACGAGACCTTGGCAAGACAAATCGTCAGGCGGTCCAAATCCATGACAATTGTTCATGGCGAAGTTGCATCACCGCAGCGTCACTGGGCGTTTCAACGTTGTGTATCACCTACGGAGGGTCGTGGAGATACTTCGTGAGATCCATGAAGGTGATTGCGGTCATCATGCCGGTTCAAAGTCTCTCGTGGCCAAGGCTTTTAAATCACGGTTTTTATTGGTCGACCGCTCATGCTAATGCGGAGGATCTTGTCAAGAAATGTGACGGATGTCAAAAATTCTCAAGACGAGCTCATGTGCCGCTCAAGAATTGAGGATGATTCCAATTACTTGGCCGCTTGCGTGCAGGGGCTTGATATGGTTGGACCTTTCAAAAGGTCTAAAGATAAGAAGACACACCTGTTGGCGGCAAAGTGGATAAATTCACCAAGTGGGTTGAAGCAGAGCCAACAAGAAGTGTGATGCAGCCACGGCGGTTCAGTTCATCAAAAAGGTGATCTTTCGCTTTGGTTTTCCGACAAGATATAACCGATAATGGCACTAATCTCTCCAAGGGTGCCATGGAAGAGTTCTGTCAACAAGAGCACATCCGGCTTGATGTTTCGGCTGTTGCTCACCCCCAGTCTAATGGTCAAGCAGAAAGAGCTAATCAAGAGATCTTGAAAGGTATCAAACCCCGGCTCTTAGTTCCTGTACAACGAACTCCGGGTTGTTGGGTGGAGGAATTACCTTCTGTGCTATGGAGTATCAACACAACGCCTAACAGTCTCTATCGTTATACACCTTTCTTCATGGTGTACGGAGCGAAGGCGGTTCTCGCCAAGTGACATCCGCATGATTCACCCCGGTGGCGGCTTACGTTGAGGCTGATAACGAAAAAGCTTGTCGATGCACTTGACTTGTTGGATGAAGAGCGAGACTTGGCTATAGCCCGCCGGGCGATTTACAAAGAAGACCTGCACCGTTATCACAAATTACCGGTTAGAAGCGTAACTTTACAGAAGGTGATTTAGTGCTCCGGCTCATCCAGATCAAATCGATATGCACAAGCTGTCCCTCCTTGGGAAGGACCTTTCGTGGTCAGCAAGAATCTCAACAACGGGTCATATTACCTCATCGATGTTCGAGAGCACAAAGACTCACGTAAGTCGGAGGAGGAGACCCGCCGGCCGTGGAACATAGCGCATCTCTGGCCCTACTATACTTAAGCCGCTGGCTTTCAGAGTATATTTATCTTTTCTTTTTAGCAATGTATATATTATATAAAGCAATAAAGCAAGACCTTTTTCTTTTCCATCCTACAAGGTTTATGTGTCTTCTTTACCAGGTGATGGAAACGACTAACAGGGAGCGGATCATATCTGAATACGGTTTTCCCTTTGGTCCGGCTTATGATCATATTTGAATCAAGCCATGGTCATTTGGGGCTTCCTGTTCAAATATAGGTCGATTCAACCAAAGAGAACATAGCTATCGATACCCAATTGATTGGCACATCGCCGAACCCACTTGGGGGCTTCTTGATCATATTTGAATCATAGCTTAACCTCTTTGGGTCCGACGTGGATCGTATTCGAATCAGCGCCATTAAACAACTCTCATGGTCACTTGGGGCTTCCTGTTCAAACATAGGTCGATTCGAACCAAAGAGAACATATAGCTGTCGATACCCATTTGATCGGCATCGCCAAAGCCATTGGGGCTATATGATCGTATCCGAATTTTAGCTTAACCCCTCTGGAACGGTTCTACTGATCGTATTCGAATCAGAGGCCTTTGAAAATCAGGTTTACTTTATTCTATAAGAGTAAATAATACTAAGGGCCAGGTAAACATTATATGTGCCAATTTTCAGAAGTTAAGTATAACTGTCTTCTTTTTGGGATCAAGTAAGCCGGTAAGGCACGCCTTAAACCGGCTGATACTTGTGATGTTTTGGTTCCTACTCCGGATTAACGTTATCTTACATGACCCCGGATGTGGTGAGATGCCAAAGGAAGTTTTTGTTTTATACATAGGGTAAAGCAGAAAGCTTTTGGATGATTCAAGCAAGCCGGCAGTACACATTGCTGGCGGCTTGAGACATTGTTAAGCACCACAAAACATGCGCGAAGGCATGACAGAGTTAAGAAGTTTTTCTACCCTATTACAAGACTCCCCGAGTCTGAATAATGAAGTATTGTTTTCTTTAAAAGACTTAAGTGCTAGGCGGATTACTCCTTTGGTGGACTTGACGACTCCGGGTTATCCTTCTCCGCCTCTTCGTCTGCTGCTTTGTCCTGGAAGGTTGATGAGGTCTAGTCAATGCCGCTTAAGGCTTCAAATTCAGCTTCAACATCTATTAAACTGGCCGGCTCAACTTCAGGAGCAAAGGTATGCTTACGAGTTGGAGGGATCAGTCGCATCATCATAAAGCGGAGTTGGAATCCTCCAGTACTCGTTGTCATAACCCGGCTGGTACTTTGTAAGATCAATATCGTTGCCGATGATGGTGGCCACAGGATGTACGACTCTCACACATGTGGTGAAGTCCGATTGACTGAATGCAGAGCCGCCCTCCTTTAAGCTGGGGTATCCAAGAGCAACATCGCTTAAGTCTAGCTCTGGAGCCAATGCTTGGGCCCGGCTTAAGGCGGCTATGGCCCCGGCTCTACCAGATGCTCGCCTTAACTCCTGAATCCGTTGAGGTAACACGGCAAGCCGCTTGAGTACATCCTGCAGGAGATAATGAGTATCATTTGATAAAGCCACAACGGACAAAGCATCGCTAGACCCGGTACACTGTTCCACTAGAGTGTACACCGCCTAAGCTTGATCAAGATATTCTCGCTTCAAAGTTGGTACTCCCGACCTGCGTTTATGCATATAAGATTGCCGAGATCATATCTCAAACAGTTATCAAATAAATCATGGTGATGTTCAAAGGTTACACATAGTCACTTACCAAAATTGCCGAGACCATTTGGGATATCTGGTTTTTAAGCGGACAATTCGGCAGCTTGCTTCAAAGAAGAGCTGCTTCATTGTCTCGGCCCGGGTCACAAGTGAAGATTTTTTCATCCGCCCAGGCCTGTTTCTCCGTGTCAAAATCCTTCTTCAACTTTTTGTTGCTCGTAGATGTCAAGGCGAATTTGGAGTCGGCTTTTTGAATCTCAAGCTCTTGGGCCGCCAGCCAGGTCTTCAGATCAGCAATCTGCAATTCGAATTGACTGGAGGAGACCTACAACACGCCGGGTTATGGTAAGGTGTTATTAAAGTCTCAAGCACTTTACAAGTAAAGACCCTTGACACTTGGGGGCTAATGTATGCTGAAGAAAATTTTACTTTATAATGTCAGATTATGCATATTAAAGTCTCAAGTACTTTACAAGTAAAGATGCTTGACAATTGGGGGCTAATGTGTATCGCTTCTTTAAAAAGTTGCTACATTACAGCCGGTTCAAAATGCATTCTTATGAACCGGTGAGCTAACAAGAAGTCAGTATCTAAGTCTACGGCATATTTTCATATAAGCAGAGACTTGGGGACCGTGCAAGAAGTAAGATTCGTGGAGAAATGATATAAGTTATACCTCGATTTATGTCAGATCTGTTTCACCATGTCAATTTCCGTGTCGCGCTGTTATGCACTTGATTCAGATAGCTCGAGACTATATCGCCAATGCTTAAGTGGGCATAATCAGCAATGTCCTGTTTGGTCTTCCGCTTTTGACAAGTTCTTGCTTAGCGGTGCACTGGCAAGAATGAGGGTCACTCAACATAACGGGCTTTTCAAGTATTCAACTTCCGGTTCAGCCGTCGGACCGGCTAGAAATTTCCGTTTATCGGGTTATCAAGAGTGCTTTCTTGAAGCGGGTCGAAGATGGTGTCGGAATTTCATGGGCCGCTCGAAGGAGGTTGATGAGTAGAAGCCTCAGGGGCAGTGGTTCCGGTTCCGCCCGCTGCCACCGGATCTTCAATTGGCTTATTCTTCTTTGTTTTCATCGGGCTTTACCGCATAATCGTGAATAAAATAAAGGGATGAGTACAAAATATGAGTAAAGCAAAGCATGAGGATAACAAAGGTATGTTACCCAGGGGCAGTCTTGAAAGCCGACATGTTGGATTGCATAGACTCGCCAGAAGAAGGAGAGCTATCCTGATAATTAGAGTTAGATGAATTGAGAGGTCGATTTAATTAAACCCGCCAAAGGATAAACAGAACGCAAAGCGGAGATGACCTCGATTCGACGCTTCTCGCCACGCCGTAAGCCGGAAGAAAGCTCTACATCCTTGCTTGTCCGGGTTTGCCTCCTGCTCAAGCTGTTGTTGCTTCAAAGAAATTGAGGATCTTGATAAGCTAAGGGATGTGAAAATCTTACTTTCCGGTCACCCGCCGGTTTTGTGCTTTGGCAAAGGCTCGAGTCGGAGGAAATTATAGTTACCTCTTCACTATGAGCTTGGCTGTTTCAAAGGTCTTCCTGAAAGGCGGAAATATCAATAAAACAGTAACAAAGGAGTTAAAGAGAATAAGAGATTACCTCTTCCTCATCTGAATAAGAGTCATCCAATTTGAGTAATTCATAGGCGCTGGGTTTCTTCTTCTTTGAAGTCCATGTCTTGGCGTTTTTCCTTTCTTTCTTCTTGGCGGCTCCGGCTTGTTGGGCAGCCTCGTGGTCATATTTGACTTTCTAGAAATCATCACTGGCCTGTGGGAAAGATAAGGAATTATAAGTACAAGGAGGTAAAACATATTAAAAAAGTACTTATTAAGATTGGTAACTTACTGCAGGAGCCGGGTTATTCTTGCGTATGGAAGTAGCCCAAGGTATTGTTGATAACAGATTCTCCTTCAGAAGTGATCGGGTTGTAGCATCGGCTACGCTATCCGGTAAGTCGTCGTAATCGTAGGCGCATTGGGTCGCCTGTCATCAGATAAGTGCACATTGTCCGGAGCGGCGACTTAATGGGAGTATATGCCAAGTGACCCAGACCCGGACCAAGTCAATGCCGTTTAAACCATTTCCCAGAAGGTCTTTAATCTTCTTGATGGTGGGCTTGAGCGGCAGGCGTTCAACAACGGTCAGTTTATCCGCCAGTGGGTGGTTGGATTCAAGTCGCAGGGCGCGAAAGCCAGGCAGAGGCGGCTCATCAGCTGGGGAAGTATCCTGACAATAGAACCATGACTGGTTCCCATATTTGGGGTGACTCGGCAGCTCAGCGTAAGGAAATGCATACCTCTCCGTTGTCGGATTGAGATACCGCCAAGTTCAATACTCGGCCACATGCCGCTTCATTCTCGCCGGTTCAAGTAGAACAGTTCTCAATAAGAGCAAGCTTGGTTCCTCTCCTAGGTACACCTCACGTAAAACTTGGAAATTGCAAAGATTGGACACGGAATTGGGTCCAATGTCTTGAGGCCTAAGGTCAAAGAAATTTAAAACTTCTCTCAAGAACTTTGAGCCAGAGGGCAAATCCACGGCTCATGTGATCCGTGAAAACTATTACTTCCCTTTCTTTGGGTTGAGGCTTCTCTTCAGATGGGTCAGGGACACGATAAGACATGACTTCCTTCTTTGGCAAATGACCAGATTTTACAAATTCAGCCAGTTTGCTTTTGGTGACAGTGGATGGGACCCAGTTGCAGGTTACAGGAGCTTTGGTTGACTTAGGCGCCATGACAACAGATTGGCCTATTGCAAAATAAGAAGTTCCGGTTTAAATTTTAACCCGAAAGAAAATAGTCAAATTACTGAAGATAGCGGCTTAAAGGGGCCTAATGACATAAGGATAATTGGGCAACATTATTTAAGCCGCCACCAGTATTTACAACAGTTCAACAGCTTAAAGACCTGAGAAGGCGCTAAGGTTCACAGATCAAGTGGGATGTGTTTAAACCGGATATTTGAACAGCTATGTTAAAGGCATTTAACATAAGAAGTGTTCCGGGTGATAAAAACAGATCTCATAAGTTACAACTATTATTTTGGATCAAATAGTCGTCCTGAAAAGAAAAATTTCTAGACCTAAAACAAGTGCAGAGAAGTTCATACACTCGAAAGAAGCTTCTGAACAAAGGAAAAGGGATCTGTTTGCATATAAAATGGGAGTGAAAAAAGTGCCGCAACAGTTCTATACCATCTAACGATCAGAAAAGGGCGTTGGGGGTGAGATCTATCAAGGGTTCATAGCGGGCAGGGATGAACACCGACGAACTCGATGAAAACTGTGATACAGATCTAAGACAGGAAAGGAAAGGGACTTACAGGTCTAGAGAAGTCATGAGGTTCGCTGCGTGTTTCGGACCGATTCAAAGTTGATGCGGCGGCCTGGGTCGGAGAAGACGAGAAGCTTGGCGGCGGCGGCAAGTGAGCTCGAGAGGAGGCCAGAGGAAGGAGACGACTGGAAGGGGGAAAAATGAAACCCTGGTCGTGCCTATTTATAAGGAGAGCATAGCTGAGACGGCGCGGGAAACAAGGAGATAAGAATTATTATCCAGCGGCCCCGACGGCTCGATTCTCGGAACGGGCAATAAAGACAGAGATCCGCTAATGATTCGCGGGATAAAAGGAAAGATGACGCCATGACAAAGTTAACACGGATCCAAAGAGTGACATCATGCCGTTAAAGAAAGTCTTTTTATGCAGTCCAAGACCTAAGATTTATGTTTTGTTATTTTAAGATTGACATGAGCAGGTTCAAATCAATCTGGGGCCTAATGTTGGGGATATAACTATTTGTGTAAGCCGCCCAGGAGGGGCCGGGTTACGTAAAGAGTTACTAGACAGAAGCCCAAGTCCAAGCATGAAGATGGCGTCTCAACAAGGGGCCTAAGGCCCATAGGCGACTTAAGGCCTGTTGTAGTAAACCGCCATAATGGCATGACTTGTATCATAAGGTAGACTTGACTAGTCACCGAGCCGGACACTGTTTATGAGCCGGCCGGGACTCTGTAAGCCGCAGGGCGTCAACCCATGTATATAAGGGGACGACCCGACGGCGGCTTAGGGCAAGAAACAACCTTTCGAGAACCGGGCATAGTGTATCTCACTCCCTGGTCATCGAAACCTCAAGCAATACCAACCCAACTAGACGTAGGCTTACCTTCACCGTAAGGAGCCGAACTAGTATAAACCCTCTCGTGTCCTTTGTCCTGATTAACCCCTTTAAGCTTCCTAGTTGCGATGGCTCCACGATTAAGTCCTTGCAAGAGGACATCTGCCGTGACAATTCCACGACACCACCTCCTTCTTGGATGGCCATGGCAATTTGACCGAGGTGTCATCCACAACGGGCGTACAAACCACTATAGTTTCAAGATAAAAGGAAAAGAGTATGTACTACGACCTATGTCTCTAAGCCAAGTGATTGCGGACAAGCAAGCAACCCATCATGGAGAGAATAGTGAGAGAGCGACCCACCAAAAAGAGAGTGAGCGCCACAAGCCCAAATTGAGTGCCTCCACGATGAGCGACAAGAAAAACTTAGTTCTATTTGCCACCAAGCATGAGATTAGAGAAGTGTGTGAGAACCCATCTAGTGTCGTACACTATGTCCTTTTGTGCAAGGACGAAGCACCAAAAGCTAACACCTCTCACGATCTACCTTTAGTGTTATCTTCTTTATTGCAGGAATTCCAAGATGATTTCCCCGGCGAGCTACCTCCGGGTCTACCTCCACTACGAGGCATCGAGCACCGCATCGACCTCATCCTTGGAGCGCCACTTCCAAACAAGGCTCCCTACCGAGTCAACCCCGAAGAAACCAAAGAAATACAAAGGCAAGTAAAGCATATCTTAGACCATGGACATGTGCGCGAAAGTTTGAGTCCTTGTGCCGTACCGGTCATTCTTGTGCCAAAAAGAGACGGTAGCTTTCGTATGTGTTCCGATTGTAGAACCATCAATGCTATCACCGTTCACTATAGGTACCCCATTCCACGCCTTGATGATATGCTAGATGAACTTAAGGTGCCACTATCTTTTCCAAAATTTATCTTAAGAGTGGTTACTATCAAATACGCATACAAGAGGGTGATGAATGGAAAACCGCTTTCAAAACAAAGTTTGGTTTGTATGAGTGGTTAGTCATGCCTATGGGTTTATTGGAAGCACCCAGTACTTTCATGCGTCTTATGCATTATGTGTTTTGACCTTATATTGGTGAATTTGTTGTTGTCTACTCCGATGATATCCTTGTTTTTAGCAAATCTGTCAAAGAGCATGTCACCCACCTTCGCACCGTGCTACAAACTCTTCGAAAAGAGCAACTTTATGCTAATATGGAAAAATGCCTTTTTGGTGTTGACAAGCTTGTTTTCTTGGGTTTTGTAGTATCTTCTAAGGGTGTACATGTTGATGAATCTAAGATCAATGCTATTAAAACTTGGCCCCAACAAACCAATTTGCAACAAGTGCGTAGTTTCCTTGGTTTAGCCGGTTTTTACCATAGATTTGTGAAGGATTTTAGCACTATTGCGTCTCCTTTACATGCTTTGAGCAAGAAGAATGCACCCTTTGTTTGGGGACCATCTCAAGATAGCGCATTCAATGAGCTTAAGAATTTGCTTACTCATGCTCCCGTGCTTGCATTACCCAACTTTGACAAACCCTTTGAAATTCATTGCGATGCTACTGGTAACGGCATAGGAGGTGTATTAATGCAAGAGAAGCGCCCCATAGCATATTTTAGTGAGAAACTTTCTGGAGCGCAACTCAATTGCCCCATCTATGACAAAGAGCTATATGCTTTAGTGCGAGTTTTGCATGAATGGGAACATTACCTCCGCCCTCATGAATTCATAATCCACACCGATCATGAAACACTTAAATATCTTAAGGGTCAAACTAAGTTGAACAAGCGTCATGCTAAGTGGAGTGAATTTATTGAGTCTTTTCCTTATGTCATCAAGTATATTAAAGGTAAAGAAAATGTCGTGGCGGATGCGCTTTCCCGTATATGCATGCTTGTTACTCAACTTGAATTGAATGTCATTGGCTTTGAGCACATAAAAGACTTGTATAAGCATGATCCTACTTTTGCCATTCCTTATGCCAAATGTTTGACGCATACATCTTGGGAACGCTATTACATCAAAGATGGATATCTTATGAGAGCTAACAAACTTTGCATCCCCGAGTCTTCTCTTCGTTTGTTGCTTTTGCAAGAATCTCATGGAGGAGGACTAATGGGACACTTTGGACGCGACAAGACACTTGCTACGCTCTCCAAGAACTATTTTTGGCCAAAGATGTTTCGCAACGTCGACCGCTTCACCAACCGATGCTCTACATGTCGCAAAGCTAAGTCTAAAGCTCAATCTCACGGCCTTTACATGTCACTTCCAATTCCATATCAACCATGGGAAGACATTAGCATGGATTTTGTGCTTGGTTTGCCTAGGACTAGAAATGGCAAGGATTCCGTGTTTGTTGTTGTGGACCGATTCTCTAAAATGGCACATTTCATACCATGCAACAAGATAGACGATGCTTCACATGTTGCAAATTTATTTTGTAGGGAAATCTTGCGCCTACATGGAGTGCCAAAGACAATTGTCTCGGACCGCGACGTCAAGTTCTTGAGTTACTTTTGGAAGACCTTATGCGCCAAGCTTGGAATCAAACTACTATTCTCCACGGCATATCATCCACAAACCGACGGCCAAACGGAGGTGACATGCCATACGCTCTCCACTCTACTATGCGTGTTGATAAAGAAGAACATCAAGGAGTGGGAGGAGTGCCTACCTATCACCGAGTACGCCTACAACCACACAAGACATAAGACTACCGGAGGTCCCCCTTCGAGGTCGTCTATGGCTTCAACCCATTGTCACCATTGGACATTCTCCCTCTATCACTACAAGAGCGCACAAATATGGACGCGAGTGCCTGAGTCAATGACCTCAAGAAGATGCATGAATATACAAGGCACACCATCGAGCGCTAAGTACAACGACTCGCGACCAAGCTCAACGTCAACAAGCAACCCATGATCTTCAACATTGGCGATCTTGTGTGGCTACACCTTCGCAAGGACCACTTCCCCAACGAACGCAAGTCCAAACTCCTACCTCGCACCGATGGACCCTTCAAGGTGCTAGCACGCTACAACAACAACACTTACAAGATCGACCTTCCAAGCGACAAGTACAACGTGAGCGACGTCTTCAACGTCAAGGACCTCTCGCGCTACCATGATGATGAAGTTTTTGATCTGAGGTCGGATCTTTCACAAGGGGGGGGGGGGAGATGATGGGGAGCATCCCAAGGACATCCCCATGGACCTACCTACATCTCCCACGACACCACTTGGACCAATGACAAGAGCCTGTGCGAGAGCCAACGAGAACGAGGTTAACTCTCTCCTTGGTGAACTCCCCTTTGACCCACTTGAGACATGGCTACTACCTCAAACGGAGATGCTTTGTGTGCTTAGGTACCATGTAAGCAACCAAGGAGAAGGAATGGTTCAAGATGGACATCAAGAGCATGGAGACAATCTGCCCAGCCCAGAAGGATCGGAACAACCGCCCAACTACCGCCCGGGCGGAACAACCGGCCGGCTACCGCCTAATAACCGGTCCGCCTTCTGTGATCGAGCGTATGCAAGGCCGGTACTGCACCGGATGTACCGGTAACTACCAAAAGACCGGTACTACCGCCCCGACATCCGGTACAACCGCTAGCCCCTTCGACGTTCACCTCCAGAAGCCAGCGCCTGACCTCCCAGCGGAACTACCGCCCTCCAGGTCCGGTACTTCCGCCCTGCATGAGCTCCCAGCGGTACTACCGCCCCCATGACCGGTACTACCGGCCTGCCTGTGCGCAGTGAGAGGGTCAACGACCCGTGTAACCCCAACTTACCCCTTGGTCTATAAGTACTCGTCCCCTAGCTCTGAATTAGGGCCAGCATTGGTTTAGCTCATATGTGAGGATAGCTTTTGCTCATCCATACGAATTATCTCCGAGAGATAGACCGCGGCCCCTCTACGGAGAAGATCCCCTTGGATTCAAGACCCCCTTTTGGGTGGCCCCATCAAGACCTCCTCTAGGAGAAGAGCCGGTTACCCTTTGTATCGTCCCTTGTTGGATTTGAATCTTGTATCCCCTCTCGTGTTTCGAGGATCTAGCATATGTGTGACTATATCTTGTTGGTTTAGTGATTCCTCTTGTGTTTTACCTCATTTCCCCCTCGTGTTCTTCGTGTTCTTAGTCGGGATCCGCTGCTTTCGTGAAAGATCGGCCGTTTAGGGACCGATTATTGGGCGTTAGTCGGCCGGTTGTTCCGCCCGGGCGGTAGTTGGGCGGTTGTTCCGGTCCTTCTGGGCTAGACAGATTGTCTCCATGCTCTTGATGTCCATATTGCACCATTCCTTCTCCTTGGTTGCTTACATGGTACCTAAGCACACGAAGCATCTCCGTTTAAGGTAGTAGCCATGTCTCAAGTGGGTCAAAGGGGAGTTCACCAAGGAGAGAGTTAACCTCGTTGTCGATGGCTCTCGCACGGGCTCTTGTCATTGGTCCAAGTGGTGTCGTGGGAGATGTAGGTAGGTCCATGGGGATAGCCTTGGGATGCTCCGCATCATCTCCCCCCCTTGTGAAAGATCTGACCTCAGATTGAAATCTTCATCACCATGGTAGCACAAGAGGTCCTTGACGTTGAAGACGTCACTCACGTTGTACTTGTCACTTGGAAGGTCGATCTTGTAAGTGTTGTTGTTGTAGCGTGCTAGCACCTTGAAGGGTCCATCGGCACGAGGTAGGAGTTTGGACTTGCGTTCGTTGGGGAAGCGGTCCTTGCGAAGGTGTAGCCACACAAGATCGCCAATGTTGAAGATCATGGGTTGCTTGTTGACGTTGAGCTTGGTCGCGAGTCGTTGTACTTGGCGCTCGATGGTGTGCCTTGTATCTTCATGCATCTTCTTGAGGTAGTTGACTCGGGCACTCGCGGCCATATTTGTGCGCTCTTGTAGTGATAGAGGGAGAATGTCCAGTGGTGACAATGGGTTGAAGCCATAGACGACCTCAAAAGGGGACTTGCCGGTAGTCTTATGTCTTGCGTGGTTGTAGGCGTACTCGGCACTACGTAGGCACTCCTCCCACTCCTTGATGTTCTTCTTTATCAACACGCGTAGTAGAGTGGAGAGCGTACGGTTTGTCACCTCAGTTTGGCCATCGGTTTGTGGATGATATGCCGTGGAGAATAGTAGTTTGATTCCGAGCTTGGCGCATAAGGTCTTCCAAAAGTAACTCAAGAACTTGACATCGCGGTCCGAGACAATTGTCTTTGGCACTCCATGTAGGCGCAAGATTTCCCTACAAAATAAATTTGCAACATGTGAAGCATCGCTCTATCTTGTTGCATGGTATGAAATGTGCCATTTTAGAGAATCGGTCCACAACAACAAACACGGAATCCTTGCCATTTCTAGTCCTAGGCAAACCAAGCACAAAATCCATGCTAATGTCTTCCCATGGTTGATATGGAATTGGAAGTGACATGTAAAGGCCGTGAGATTGAGCTTTAGACTTAGCCTTGCGACATGTAGAGCATTGGTTGGTGAAGCGGTTGACGTTGCGAAACATCTTTGTCCAAAAATAGTTCTTGGAGAGCGTATCAAGTGTCTTGTCGCGTCCAAAGTGTCCCATTAATCCTCCTCCATGAGATTCTTGCAAAAGCAACAAACGAAGAGAAGACTCGGGGATGCAAAGTTTGTTAGCTCTCGTAAGATATCCATCTTTGATGTAATAGCGTTCCCAAGATGTATGCGTCAAACATTTGGCATAAGGAATGGCAAAAGTAGGATCATGCTTATACAAGTCTTTTATGTGCTCAAAGCCAATGACATTCAATTCAAGTTGAGTAACAAGCATGCATATACGGAAAGCGCATCCATACGACATTTTCTTTACCTTTAATATACTTGATGACATAAGGAAAAGACTCAATAAATTCACTCCACTTAGCATGACGCTTGTTCAACTTAGTTTGACCCTTAAGATATTTAAGTGTTTCATGATCGGTGTGGATGATGAATTCATGAGTGCGGAGGTAATGTTCCCATTCATGCAAAACTCACACTAAAGCATATAGCTCTTTGTCATAGATGGGGTAATTGAGTAGCGCTCCGGAAAGTTTCTCACTAAAATATGCTATGGGGCGCTTCTCTTGCGTTAATACACCTCCTATGCCATTACCACTAGCATCACAATGAATTTCAAAGGGTTTGTGAAAGTTGGGCAACGCAAGCACGGGAGCATGAGTAAGCAAATTCTTAAGCTCATTGAATGCGCTATCTTGAGATGGCCCCCAAACAAAGGGTGCATTCTTCTTGCTCAAAGCATGTAAAGGAGACACAATAGTGCTAAAATCCTTCACAAATCTACGGTAGAAACCGGCTAAACCAAGGAAACTACACACTTGTTGCAAATTGGTTTGTTGGGGCCAAGTTTTAATAGCATTGATCTTAGATTCCTCAACATGTACACCCTTAGAAGATACTACAAAACCCAAGAAAACAAGCTTATCAACACCAAAAAGGCATTTTTCCATATTAGCATAAAGTTGCTATTTTTGAAGAGTTTGTAGCACGGTGCGAAGGTGGGTGACATGCTCTTTGAGAGATTTGCTAAAAACAAGGATATCATCGAAGTAGACAACAACAAATTCACCAATACAAGGTTGAAACACATAATGCATAAGACGCATGAAAGTACCAGGTTCTTCCGATAAACCCATAGGCATGACTAACCACTCATACAAACCAAACTTTGTTTTGAAAGCGGTTTTCCATTCATCACCCTCTTGTATGCGTATTTGATAGTAACCACTCGTAAGATCAATTTTGGAAAAGATAGTGGCACCGCTAAATTGATCTAGCATATCGTCAAGGCATGGAATGTGGTACCTTTAGCGAACGGTGATAGCATTGATGGGTCTACAATCAGAACACATGCGAAAGCTACCATCACTTTTTGGCACAAGAATGACTGGTACGGCACAAGGACTCAAACTTTCGCGCACATGTCCATGGTCTATGAGATGCTTTACTTGCCTTTGTATTTCTTTGGTTTCTTCGTGGTTGACTCGGTAGGGAGCCTTGTTTGGAAGTGGCGCTCCGGGGATGAGGTCTATGCGGTGCTCGATGCCTCGTAGTGGAGGTAGACCCGGAGGTAGCTCGTCGGGGAAAACATCTTGGAATTCCTGCAATAAAGAAGATAACACTAAAGGTAGATCGTGGGAGGTGTTAGCTTTTGGTGCTTCGTCCTTGCACAAAAGGACATAGTGTTGGACACTAGATGGGTTCTCACACACTTCTCTAATCTCACGCTTGGTGGCAAATAGAACTAAGTTTTTCTTGTCGCTCATCGTGGAGGCACTCAATTTGGGCTTGTGGCGCTCACTCTCTTTTTGGTGGGTCGCTGTCGGTGTGAGAACGACACCTATGGGATCACAAGAATCCCTACTACGATTGCGGGGCGCGGGGTCGTGAGAAGAGCGGATCAGATAGATAGCACACGGTTTCTTTATCTGTGTTCGGGCGCGAGGATGCGTAAAACCCTACTCCTGCTTTGGTGGTTTGTTTATCTGTGTTCTTGAACTAGCAATGGGGCGTGAGGAGCTCCAAAGCGAATCCTCCTCCTGGTCACCTTGGGCCTCCTTTTATAGGGAAAGGGGTCGCCAAAGTGGTACATGTGGAGGTGGAAAGGGTACTGATGATGCGAGTTTATCCTCGCATTACATGACAAGGCGCTTTTAATGCGCCTTGCTTAGGTGTCCTTGCTTTATCGGGACGGGGAGGGCCTGTCTCGTCTGTCAGCCGCTCCCTTTCGTGTCGACATCGCGTTCTGGCCAGCGGTGCCAGCGGTGCCATGTAAGGCAGGCAGTGAGGTGGCGCAATGGTGGGTCTCCACGAAGATCCGCTTGCTGCCACGCAGTGCCTGCCCAACCGTTGGGTCGGCAATGCATGCGAACGGTGGTGGAGGTTTGATTGGCGTGGGCCTGATGGTGGCCCTTCGTGTGTTCTTGGTGAGGGCCTCGCCGTAGCCCCGGCAAGGGTCTTGCCGGGCCCCGGCAAGGTCTTGCCAGGGGCCCCGACAAGGGTCTTGTCGTGGCGCCTGTCATGCATACCCGACAAGGCTCTTGCCGGGGCCTTGTGGTCCTCCTTGGCTGGGATCCCGCCAAGGGTCATCATCTTCTATAGTGTGTATCTGATCTTGAATGTCTTCGTAAAGATCTGCATGCCACCACGGGATGTCTCCCAAATCCTTGCCCCATGGGGGCGTGGACTCAAGGGTGATTCGCTCGCAGTGTGGGATTTAGCTGCCACGGCAAGGGTCTTGCCGGGTTTGCTAAAACCGCCCCGGCAAGGGTCTTGCCGGGGGAGTCCGCTTCGTCCCCTTTGCTCTTTGTGGTCTTGGCCTTGGCGTCGTTCTGTTCCTTTCGATCTTTGGCCTTACCTTGGCTCACCTCCCTTGCCTTGCTCGGTCTTGGTGGTGCCTGCGGCTCGACTGCCTGCAGTTATAGGGGTACAAAAGTGTACCCCTCTTTTTTGTACACCGGCAGAGCCCACAGGCCTGGGCCACACGTAAGCGCAATCGCTGTTGGGCTAGGCCCAAAAAAAACTTGTGCGCGGCAGGCGGGAGGTTTTACCGCGGTAAGTCCTTTCGCGCACTGCGCTTCCCATGCTTCCCACGCGTGGCTCGGGGTGGGGAGGCGTGCGTGACGTGGGCGGCATGCGTGGGACTGAGCTCTGCGCGCATGCGTCACGTCGTAGTAAAGGGGGCGGTTCGTGCCTTCCCCATAAACGGAGGGAGGCGTGGAGGCGTGGCCCATTCTTGAACGTGGGCCGAGGCGTGGTCTTCAAGGCGTCCACTCCCCATGATCACGGGGTGGGGAGAGGTCGCCTCACTCGTCGCCTTGGTCTCGCATGCCTGCCGCGTGGTTCTCATGCGCTTGGGGTGGCGAATGGTGGAGGCGGGAAACCGGGCCGTCGCGGGCTGGGGCAGCGGGTTAGTCCAAGTTCCCTGCGCCTTCTGCCTCTTGATTGGCTAAGCGGGGCGGCCGAGCCCCCACCCCGTTCCTCTATAAAGAGCAGGGGGGGGGGGATGGCGTCCCGCATTCTTCCATCTTCTCCTTCCTTCAGCTTCAGCTTCCTCCCCCCTCCATTCGCCATGGAGAGAGGGAACCCTGGCCCTTCAACGGTGGCGGCAAGGGTCGCCGCTCGACAATGCGTCCTTCCCTCTCCTGCACCTACGGTGGCAGGGCTAGCCGCGAGGGGAAGGGGGAGGGGGCGAGGCCGTGGGCGAGGCCGAGGTGCACAGGGAAGAGGAGAACGGGGCGGCGCGCTGGTCTCGCCTCCGCCAGTAGTTCCTCCCCCCATGGAGGGCCATGCTGGGGATGACCCTTGCGAGTTCTTCATCAGGCTGCGCCGGCCGCCTCGCCGTCGCCTTCGTCTCCCGACTCCATTCGCGCGGGAGATGGAGCTGGATCCGCCAGAGTCATTGCGGCTGCACATGAGGGGCTGTTGGATCAGCGGTACGCGAGTTCGCGTCGACTTCCCAGCCCCTCACGTGATGTATCTTTATCGAGGATGGAAGACGTTCGCTCACATCCACCGCTTGACGGAGGGGCTCACTCTCCATTTCAAGCTAATGGAGGGCCGCCTCCTCTCCGTCAAGGTCTTCGGGTGCTTCGGGACTCGGGCAAGGTGCTGCGTGGAGAGCTCTTCTGATAGCGAAGACTCCTCCTCGGGCGGGAGTGGCGAGGAGGACAGCGGCAGCAACGACGAGGGTAGCAGGCGGCAGGATGACGGGTCCGACTAGGTGTCGGGCGTCGCTCCGTGCGGCACCGGCGACCCCATCATCCGTGTCGCTGGCTTCCTAAACTTCTCGAGGTCGTCTCCTTGGGCGGCTGGCGTTGGGAGGCTGCGGAAGAGGAAGAGGGCGGGCGGCAAGGCCGTCAAATCGGAGTACGCGGGCACCGACGCCTTCGACGCATGCTGACGTCCTGCCGCCTCGTCTTCGAGCTCTGCTTCCAGCGCCGCCATCACCATCCAGCCTTCGGACGGCCACCGAGATGTTCTCTTGGTGTCTCCTGCCACTTGTAGCTCGCCTAGGCGCCCCTTTTGCCCTTTTCGCCTCCTTGACCTGCCTCCTGAGGAGAGGGACAAGAAAAGGGTTACGCGCACCTTATCTCTTTTTAGCTTGTAAGCCTCTGGGCCTTGGTTGAATTTAAAACTTGTAATCCCATCATTCATGTTTTTCATTCCCCATTGGCTGTACATGAGTGGAATGTTTTTAGTGAAAAAGGGATGCTTGACGGGTCATTTGTTTGGGTAGAACCCACGACAAGGAGTAAATCCTTGATATCCCTAAGATAAACATTTCCTTGCCCGCAACAGGCTCCCTGCCGTCTTCCCACTTCGCTCGACCTTTCTCACGCTTTTGGCGGAGGCAGGCATGAGGTGGGTTCAGGCTCCTCGTTTCATCCTTTTGGTGCCGCGACTACGACCAAACCTGGCCCCAGGAACGAGCCCTAGGGCCTAGAGCTTTAGGGGAGCATGGTAGCTTTGGGAAAAACGAGGTTTCACATACCTCAGTCCATAAGGGAATGCATGATAAGGGATGAAGAACTTATCTGAAGTCAGAGCCCCGGCAACTCTGGTTTGCCGTGGGTGAATCTTTGCACTTGCAGCCCCCGACAATACTGGCTTGCCGGGGTCTAGATGCCGGTCTGCCCCTCTTTTCTTTTTCATCCTCGAGTGATCCGGCAAGGATATCTGTGAGTCCTGCGAACCAAAGAAGACAAAAGGACGGCAAAGAGACGCACACTCGACCTCTAAGCTAGGGGTTAGTCGCCGCTAAGCACTATCAACCCTAACCAAGGACGAGACTCGACCTAGCATGCATGCTATAACTTAGGGTGCCAGAAGCTTCATTTATTTACGCTCAGGGTCTGCGCCTGGCTTTGTACAAAGGGTTACATGCATCATCGACAATGCTTGTACAAAAGGTGGCTTGCCGGGGGGCCCGGCAAGCCGCGCCTCACGGGTAAAACTTGTGAAGATGCTCAATGTTCCAGGAGTTACTCACGGGCAGCATCTTGGTCTCCGGCAGGACTGCGCCGGGCACCGTGACTCGTATTACCCGATAAGGGCCTTCCCACTTTGGCGCCAACTTGTTGGAATTCTTGGCCGATTGAACGCCGAAGGACAAGGTCGCCTTCCTCAAGGCTTCGGCATGAACCTTGCGGCTATGGTAGCGGCGCAAGGCTTCTGTGGTAGCGTCGCTCTCACAGCCGCCTCAAGACGCGATCTTCCTCAAGGAGCATTGCATCATCTTGCCGCAGTTGCTCTTGCTCAAGCTCGTCATAAGCGAGCACTCGAGGTGACCCGTATATGAGTTCAGTGGGGAGAACTGCTTCTGCCCCGTATACTAGGGCAAAAGGTGTCTGGCCGGTGGCTCGATTTGGCGTCGTCCTGATCGACCAAAGAACCGCCGACAACTCATCAATCCAGCGCCTTCCACTCTTGTGCAGCCTGTCAAAGGTCTTGGTCCTTAAGCCTCGCAGTACTTTCAACATTTGCCCTCTCAGCTTGACCATTGCTTCGCGGGTGAGCAACGGAAGCGAAACAGACTTTGCTGCCGAGGTCTTGGGTATTGCATGAAGGTTCGGCTTGTGAACTGTGTGCCGTTGTCGGTGATAACCCTGTTGGGTACGCCAAAACGGCACACTAGTCCCTTGAAGAACTTGACGGCCGATCGAGCTGTGACCTTCCTCACCGCCTCCACCTCCGGCCACTTTGTGAACTTGTCGATTACAACGCATAAGTACTCAAAGCCCGGCGGCGCCGGGAAAGGGCCCAAGATGTCGAGCCCCTGCACCGACAAGGGCCAGGAGAGAGGAATGGTTTGGAGGGCTTGAGCTGGCTGATGAAGCTTCTTTGAATGGAACCGACACGCTTCACACCTGGTGACTAGTGTGGTTGCATCCTGGAGGGCGGTGGGCGTAAGAAGGCTTGCCGAAATGCCTTGCCGGCAAGGGCCCTTGACCCAATGTGGGATCCACATATGCCTCCGTGTATCTCTGCCAACAGCTCCAGTCCTTCCTCTCGAGGGATACACTTCAATTTCACACCGTTCGGCCTCTTTCTGTACAGGACGTCATCGACGAACTGGTACATGGTAGAGCGACGGGCTACTTTTTCCGCTTCTTCCTGCTCCTCAGGAAGTTCCCCTGTTTGGAGGAATCGGACGGTATGCTGTGCCCACGCTGGAGCCTGGGGCTCGACGGCGAGGACTAAAGGCATTTCCTCTACTATAGGAGCGGCTGTCTCAACGACAAGAGCTTGACGCTCCGCCGGAGCCAGTCGTCCCGTGGCGGGCTCAGTATCCCCGGCAACATCCTTGCCGGCGGCTCCGGGGAGCTCGGCGGGAAAGTACTTGCCGGGACCTGATTTCCTCCTCTTATTCTCGCTCGCTGATGGATCAACGGATGGCTGAGTTAGTGAAGCACGGAGGAACCTGGTTCCACAGTAGCTTGAGGGCAGCGCATTTTGACAGTAATCGGCGATATCGTTCTCCGCTCGGGAACGTGTTCAGCCTCAGATACCGTCAAACGCTTCTTCCATCTTTTCTCACTTCATTGACGTAGGCCTTCATCAACGGCTCTGGTAATCCTTGTTGACTTGCTTGACGACGAGCTGCGAGTCTCCCGACGATGAGTTTCTTGATTCCGAGGTCCGCCATGATCCTAAGACCGCAAGCAGCCCTTCGTACTGCCCAGATTGTTTGTTGACACTTTCACGGGAAGTGCATCCGGATCACGATTTGAGGTGCTCTCCTGTGGGCGCGACAAGCAGTACGCCAGCACCGGCGCCTTGTAAGGAGAAAGCTCCATCAAAGTACATGATCCAATCACAACTTGCCTCCTTGTCGGGGAGAGAAGTCTCTTGGGCTTCTTCGTCAGGCGCCAGGTCCATTCTCGCAATGAACTCCGCTAGGACTCGGCTCAATCGTCAAGTACTTTCAAACTTGAGGCCAAAGCTGGACAGCTCCAGTGCCCATTCCACAATTATTCCCGTTGCATCCGGATTGTGCAATATCCGTTCTTGCAGGGAAGCGAGTAACGACAGTGATCTCGTGCTCGAAGTAGTGACGCAGCTTCCTCGAGGCCATAAGAAGGCCGAAGAGCAGTTTCTGCACGCCGGAGTACCTTGATCTAGCCCCCTGCAGGAGGGAACTAACAAAGTAAACCGGGTGCTGTATCATTTTCTTCTTCGGCGGCACTTCAACTGGCTGTGTCATCTGTGCATTGGTGGTGTCGGGCCCTGCCGCTGCCATCACCTCGTCGCCAACCTCTCTCTGCGCCACTAGCGCGGTGCTGACCACCTGGTCCGTTGCCGCCAGGTATAGCAACAAGGGCTCCTGTGGCCTAGGCGCAACTAGTATTGGCATGGAGGAAAGGTACTTCTTCAAACCTTGCAATGCTGCTTCGGCTTCTGGCGTCCACTCCATCGGGCCCGCCTTTTTCAGGATCTTGAAAAAGGGAAGGCGCGCTTCAGATTTGGAAATGAACCTGCCCATGGCGGCGACACAACCAGCAAGCCGACGCACATCCTTGATTCGCTTGGGTGCTTCAATCTGCTCTATAGCTTTGATTTTGTCCGGATTGGCCTCTATCCCACGTTGTGACACCAAGAACCCGAGAAGCTTGCCGGACGGGACGCCAAAGACGCACTTCTCAGGGTTCAGCTTGAGATTGATCTTGCGCAGGTTTGCAAATGTTTCTTGCAAATCTGGTATGAGGGTTGCCCTGTCCTTGGTTTTGACCACTATGTCATCCATATAAGCCTCCATATTTCTATGGAGCTGGGGTTCAAAACCAATCTGGACCGCCCTTGCAAACGTTGAACCAACACTCTTCAACCTGAAAGGCATCCGCATGAAACAATACGTACCACATGGGGTGATGAATGTTGTTTTCTCTTCATCTTCTCTTGTCATGAAGATCTGGTGGTAGCCGGAGTAGGCGTCGAGGAATAACAACAGATCACACCCAGCCGTGGAGTCAACAATCTGGTCGATGCGCGGCAACGGGAAGGGGTCCTTAGGGCAAGCCTTATTGATATCTGTGTAGTCAATACACAGTCTCCACTTCCCATTTGCCTTGCGCACTACGACCGGATTGGCCAACCACGTTGGATGGAGCACTCCTCTTACCAAACCCGCTGCTTCCAGTTTTCGGATCTCTTCTGTGATGAACTCTTGTCGTTCCAAAGCTTGCTTTCTGACCTTCTGCTTGACGGGCTGCGCATGAGGGCAGACATCAAGGTGGTGCTCAGTCACCTCCCTGGGAACACCGGGGATGTCGGAAGCTTGCCATGCAAACACATCGACATTCGCCCGCACGAAGGTGACGAGCGCGTCTTCCTATTTGTTGTCAAGGGTGGAGCTTATGGTAAAAGCCCCTCCCGTGCCGTCCTCATTGACAGAAACCTTTTTGGTTCCCGGCGGTATGGCCCTGGGCTCCTTGTTTCCGCCGGTGGAGCTCTCTGGCACATCCTCGACGATAGCGCTACACTCCGAAGAGGTGCGCTTGCCGGAGTGGGTGTCCGAGGTCTCACCGGTCTTCTTCTTCTTCTTCCCTCCTGGGGTCCCAGCCCAGAGCAAGTGCTCTAGTGGCGGCTGCCGCAATCGCTATCGGTATAATTGGTCAGCGCAAATCAACGCATCTTTCTTATCGGAGGGGATGGTGATGATCGTCACAGGTCCTGGAATCTTCAGGGTGTTGTAGGCGTAGTGTGACGCCACCATGAACTTGGCCAGCGCTGGGCGGCCAAGGATCCCGTTAGGGCAAGGGATCTTGGCAACATCAAACATGATCCTCTCCGTCTCCGTAGTTCAGTCGCTTCCAAAAGTCACGGGCAGCGTGACCTTTCCCTTGGGTTGGCTTCTTCCCGGGTTGACCCCCTGAAACGTGCCCGTCTCTTCGAGGTCTCCATCAGGAATCTGCAGTTTCTCGATCACGGCAAGCGAGATCAAGTTCAGACCGGCCCCGCCATCGACTAGCATCTTTGTCACCTTGAGGTTGCGTATTGTTGGTGAAACCAACAATGGCAAGCACCCGACTGTAGTAGTGCAATCAGGGTGATCCTCAGTGTAAAAAATGATAGGAGTGCTGGACCACTTCAGCGGCCTTTGGGCATCAAACAACGGCTCTGCCGCTGTAATCTCGCGCCAATCGCTTAAGCCAGCGGTGAGAAGTATGCAGCGAGGCGCCACCGTCGACGCACATGGCCTCTGTAGCTTTCTGAAACTCTTGGTCGCCGGATTCGTCGTCCTCTTCGTGATCGTCGTCTTCTGGCTTTCTTTCTTCTTCAAGGGTCACGAAGATGAAGGAGGGCCGGGCTAACTGCCAAAGCCGATTCTCACAACTGCGCCCCCTACCTGGCGCGCCAAAGTTGTCGGTGTGAGAACGACACCTATGGGATCACAAGAATCCCTACTACGATTGTGGGGCGCGGGGTCGTGAGAAGAGCGGATCAAACAGATAGCACACAGTTTCTTTATCCAGGTTCGGGCTGCGAGGATGCGTAAAACCCTACTCCTGCTTTGGTGGTTTGTTTATCTGTGTTCTTGAACTAGCAATGGGGCGTGAGGAGCTCCAAAGCGAATCCTCCTCCTGGTCGCCTTGGGCCTCCTTTTATAGGGAAAGGGGTCGCCACAGTGGCACACAGGAGGTGGAAAGGGTACAGTGATGCGAGTTTATCCCTCGCATTACATGACAAGGCGCTTTTAATGCGCCTTGCTTAGGTGTCCTTGCTTTATCGGGGACGGGGGAGGGCCATGTCTCGTCCGTCGCCGCTCCCTTTCGTGTCGACATGCGCCCTGGCCAGCGGTGCCCGTGGTGCCATGTAGGCAGGCAGGCAGCTGAGGTGGCGCAATGGTGGGTCTCCACGAAGATCCGCTTGCCGCCACGCAGTGCCCGCCTAACCGGTTGGGTCGGCAGCTGCATGCGAACGGTGGTGGAGGTTTGATTGGCGTGGGCCTGATGGTGGCCCAAAGGGTGTTCTTGGCGAGGGCCTCGCCGTAGCCCCGGCAAGGGTCTTGCCGGGGGCCTTGTGGTCCTCCTTGGCTGGGATCCCGCCAAGGGTCATCATCTTCTATAGTGTGTATCTGATCTTGAATGTCTTCACAAAGATCTGCATGCCACCACGGGGATGTCTCCCGAATCCTTGCCCCATGGGGGCAGTGGACTCAAGGGTGATTCGCTCCGCAGGTGTGGGACGAGCTGCCACGGCAAGGGTCTTGCCGGGTTTGCTAAAACCGCCCCCCGGCAAGGGTCTTGCCGGGGGAGTCCGCTTCGTCCCCTTTGCTCTTTGTGGTCTTGGTCTTGGCGTCATTCTGCTCCTTTCGAGCTTTGGCCTTACCTTGGTTCACCTCCCTTGCCTTGCTCAGTGCGGTGGTGCCCGCGGCTCAGACTGCCCATGCACAGTTATAGGGATACAAAAAGTGTACCCCTCTTTTTGTACACCGACAGTCGCTCTCTCACTATTCTCTCCACGATGGGTTGCTTGCTTGTCCGCGATCACTTGGCTTGGAGACATAGGTCATAGTACATACTCCTTTCCTTTTATCTTGAAACTATAGTGGTTTGTATGCCCGTTGTGGATGACACCTCGGTCAAATTGCCATGGCTGTCCAAGAAGGAGGTGGCAAACGGTCATCAGAAGGACATCACACTCCAAGGTGTCTTCGTAAGCTCCGATCTTGAAAGAAACTTGTACTCTATGCTCGAATTGGATGGTTCTGGTGTCGCTTAGCCATTGAACTTGTAGGGGTGCGGGTGCTTCATCTTGACCAATTGAAGCTTGGAGCATAGTTCTTCACTTGCTAAGTTATGGCAACTCCCTCCATCGATGATTACCTTGAAGGACCGTTCATTGATGCCGGCCTTGGTGTGGAATATATGGCATCTTTGGTCTTCGTCTTGTTGATGTTGAAGAGTCAAGACCTTGGAAACAACAAGAGCGGGGCTTGAATCTTTGTCACAAAAGATTTGATCATCTTCATCTTCGTTGTTCACTTGCCGGTGCATGGCCACTTGCTCAAGGGCTTCCATTTCTCCTTCACTCCTTGAGTCATAGGTTCCGTCGTCGTTGAGGATCATGGTGCGCTTGTTTGTGCACTCGAAGGACTTGTGGCCTCGGCTGCCGCATGTGAAGCATTTGAAGGAACTTGTCTTGATGGTCTCATCGGTTGGGGTAGATGTTGATGAAGCTTTCGGCTTGAAGTTGCTTGTAGTAGGAGGACGACTTGAGCTTGTCGAAGTTTTCTTGTAACTTGAGTTGTCGCCGTTGCTTGTAGATGGTTTGGTTGAGGTAGGAGGTGTTGGAGTCGTTGAAGCTTGATTGTTGGAGGAGCCGTAGGACTTGGATGAGTACTTGGCGTACTTGAAGTCATCTTGCACTTGACGTTGCGCCTTTGTAGCTTGATGCACTAATAACCCACAAGTATAGGGGATCGCAACAGTTTTCGAGGGTAGAGTATTCAACCCAAATTTGTTGATTCGACACAAGGGGAGCCAAAGAATATTCTCAAGTATTAGCAGCTGAGTTGTCAATTCAACCACACATGGAAACTTAATATTTGCAGCAAAGTGTTTAGTAGCAAAGTAATATGATAGTGGTGGCAACGGTAACAAAAGTAAAGACAGCAAAAGTAATGTTTTTGGTATTTTTGTAATGATTGTAACAAAGAGTAACGGAAAAGTAAATAAGCGTAAACCAGTATATGGAAAACTCGTAGGCACCGGATTAGTGATGGATAATTATGCCGGATGCGGTTCGTCGTGTAACAGTCATAACATAGGGTGACATGTAACTAGCTCCAGTTCATCAATATTGTAGGCATGTATTCAGTAAATAGTCATAACGTGCTTATGGAAAAGAACTTGCATGACATCTTTTGTCCTACCCTCCAAAGGTGGCAGCGGGTCCTATTGGAAACTAAGGGATATTAAAGCCTCCTTTTAATAGAGAACCGAACAAAGCATTAGCACATAGTGAATACATGAACTCCTCAAACTATGGTCATCACCAGGAGTGGTCCCGATTATTGTCACTTCGGGTTGCCGGATCATAACACATAGTAGGTGACTATAGACTTGCAAGATAGGATCAAGAACACACATATATTCATGAAAACATAATAGGTTCAGATCTGAAATCATGGCACTCGGGCCCTAGTGACAAGCATTAAGCATAGCAAAGTCATAGCAACATCAATCTCAGAACATAGTGGATACTAGGAATCAAACCCTAACAAAACTAACTCGATTACATGATAAATCTCATCCAACCCATCACCGTCCAGCAAGCCTACGATGCAATTACTCACGCACAACGGTGAGCATCATGAAATTGGTGATGGAGGATGGTTGATGATGACGATGGCGACGAATCCCCCTCTCCGAACGGACTCCAGATCAGCCCTCCCGAGAGAGATTAGGGCTTGGCAGCGGCTCCGTATCGTAAAACGCGATGAAACTTTCTCTCTGATTTTTCTCTCCCCGAGAGCCAATATATGGAGTTGGAGTTGGCGCCGGAGGGCCACCAGGGGGCCCACGAGGTAGGGCGGCGCGCCGGGGGCGCCCCACCTCGTGGACAGGGTGTGGGCCCCTGGTCTTCATATTGGGCGAGGATTTTTATTATTTATTCTAAGATATTCCGTGGAGTTTCGTGTCATTCCGAGAACTTTTGTTTTCTGCACATAAAACAACACCATGGCAATTCTCTTTGAAAATAGCGTCATCCGGTTAGTTCCATTCAAATCATACGAGTTAGAGTCCAAAACAAGGGCAAAAGTGTTTGGAAAAGTAGATACGACGGAGACGTATCAACTCCCCCAAGCTTAAACCCTTGCTTGTCCTCAAGCAATTCAGTTGACAATCTGATAGTGAAAAAGAATAAGTTTTACTTACTCTGTTTGATCTTGTTGTTGTAAACATGAATAGCCAGCATTCAAGTTTCAGCAATTATTATGAACTAACCATACTCACAATAACACGTAGGTCTCATAATTACTCATATCAATAATATAATCAGCTAGCGAGCCATAATAATAAAACTCGGATGACAACACTTCCTTAAAATAATCATAACATGATATAACAAAATGGTATCTCGCTAGCCCTTTCTGAGACCGCAAAACATAAATGCAGAGCACCTTTAAAGATCAAGGACTGACTAAACATTGTAATTCATGGTAAAAGAGATCCAGTCAAGTCATACCCAAAATAAACAAATTATAATGAATGCAAACGACAGCGTGCTCTCCAGCGGGTGCTTTTTAATAAGAAGGGTGATGACTCTACATAAAAGTAAATAGATAGGCCCTTCGCAGAGGGAAGCAGGGATTTGTAGAGGTGCCAGAGCTCGATTTTGAAATAGAGATAAATTATATTTTGAGCGGCATACTTTCACTGTCAACGCAACAACTATGAGATGGATGTATCTTCCATACTACATGCATTATAGGCAGTTCCCAAACATAATGGTAAAGGTTTATACTCCCCCTCCTCCACAAGCATCAATCCATGGCTTGCTCGAAACAACGAAAGTGCCTCCAACATTCAACGGGTCCCAAGGGGAGTTTTGTTTAATTATTTTGATTTGCTTTGATCTTTTGTATCATGGGACAGGGCATCCCGGTTACCGCCCTTTCTCATGAATGAGGAGCGGAGTCCACTCCTCTTGAGAATAACCCACCTAGCATGGAAGATATAGGCAGCCCTAGTTGCACATGAGCTGCTCGAGCATACAAAACATAATTTTTATTTGAAGGTTTGGAGTTTGGCACATACAAATTTACTTGGAACGGCAGGTAGATACCGCATATAGGAAGGTATAGTGGACTCATATGGAACAACTTTGGGGTTTAAGGAGTTTGGATGCACAAGCAGTATCCCCGCTTAAATGCAGTGAAGGCTAGCAAAAGACCGAAGCGACCAATCGAGAGAGCGACAACAATCGTAAACATGCATTAAAATTAATTTACAATCGAATATAAGCATGAGTAGGATATAATCCACCATGAACATAAATATCATGAAGGCTATGTTGATTTGATTCAACTACATGCGTGAACATGTGCCAAGTCGAGTCACTCAATTCATTCAAAGGAGGATACCATCCCATCATACCATATCATAATCATTCTAATAGCATGTTGGCATGCAAGGTAAACCATTATAACTCATAGCTAATCAAGCATGTCACAAGCAACTATAATCTCTAAATGTCATCGCAAATATGTTTACTTCATAATAGCTGAATCAGGAACGATGAATCATCATATTTACAAAAACAAGAGAGGTCGAGTTCATACCAGCTTTTCTCATCCCAATAAGTACATCATATATCATCATTATTGCTTTTCACTTGCACGACCGAACGGTGTGTATAATAATAAGAGTGCACGTGCATTGGACTAAGCTGGAATCTGCAAGCATTCAACTCAAGAGAGAAGACAAGTAATATGGGCTCTAAGTTAAATAAACAATCATGCATATAAGGGCCACTAAACATTTTCAATATGGTCTTCTCGACCCCCAAAGAAAAGAAAAGAAATAAAAACTATTTACACGGGAAAGCTCTCAACAAGTAAAAGAAGAACGGGAAATATTTTTGGGTTTTTTCTTTTTAATTTATACTACAAGCAAAGAAGTAGGCTAACTAATTTTTTTCTTAAGGTTTATTAAACACACAAGAAGAAAGCAGGAAAAAGAAAATTTAAACTAACATGGATATTACAGTGAAAGAGTATGAGCACCGACATCTAGCAATGAGTGTGTGTGAACATGAATGTAATGTCGGTGGGAAATACGTACTCCCCCAAGCTTAGGCTTTTGGCCTGTTGGTCTATTGCCGAGGATAGCCCGGCCGATACCGTAGGTGTAGCTGGGGTCATCTTGTGTGCAGAATAGTTGGGATCATAATGTGATGAAGAGGACTCGATTGCCTTTGGTCAGCAACCGCCTCGTGATCCCAAGAATAAATGTATATTCGTGTAGGCTCATCTTGTGGCTCCGGTTCCGGTTGGTGCAGGATTCCGATAGGCTTGAACAGCCGCCCACGGAACAATGTAAGGACCTGTAGACAAGTTAAACAAAGAGGGAGCAGTCAAAGTAATAGTCTCGTGGTGATGTTTATCAAAGTACAATTTATATTTAAGCTCCCTTCGCGACTCTTAACAAGAAAATCATGCGCTAGCATACTCTTATAATCTAAATAAGCACGGGGCAACGATGTTTCTTCTTTCTCCTCATGCCTAATAAGTATCTCAAAATATTCAGCTAGGTGTGAAGCGTAAATGCCTCCAAAGATGGGGCCCTTAGTACGGTTCATACTTAACCGTCTAGCAACAATTCCACCCATACTAACAGAGTTATTGCAGTATAAACCATGGAACAAAATGATAATATCAGGAATGCTAAGGTTTCCACAGTTCCCGCGACCAATCAAACAACGACTAGCAAATAAGGCAAAGTAACGTAAAACAGGAAAATGTATGCTAGTAATTCTTGCATCAGAAACCTTCCTGGTTTCTTCCACAGTGATAGTGTTAATAAAAGCTTCCACTTCATTACGGTGTGGTTTATCTAAGGTGCCCTCAAAAGGTATTTTGCAAACCTCGCAAAATTCAGCTAATGTCATCTCCTTAACAATGTCATATAAATGGAACTCTACTGTTGGAGGTGATTTCTTCGGGAAAAAGTAGAAGTTCTGCACAAAAGTATTTGTGAGTAAGAGATACTGATGACGTTGGTCGCGGAGGAAGTTGGTGAGGCCGGCGTTCTCAATCAATAGATAGAAATCCTCATAAATTCCGGCTCTCCTCAAGAAGTCATCGGAAGGCCATTCACACACGGCCGAACCTCCGCGATCTGAGGCAAATTAAATTTGGGCTTCTGTTCTTCTTCCTTTTGTTTCTCCTTAGAGCTTGACTCGACGAGCCCCTCAAAAGTCTCTTCATTATTTCTGAAATAATCTGAAATTTTTAGTAACTTCAAACAAAAGTGAACCAACTTCAATAGAACTGATAGCAACTACTCATACAAGTGCCTAGAGCATATATCAAGCATTAGAACTACTTGGAACCATATAAATTTGACATGCAAGCTCAAGAACATGGTCACCTATGAAGCACAAATTTGCAATGAATAGAGCACTAAAACAAAAACTAATTGGACCAATGGAGGAGTCACATACCAAGGAACAATCTCCCCAAGCAGTTTTGTGAGAGGTGCTTTGAGCAAGGAGATCGAAAATCGCAGCAAAAGTTGCTGGAACATGAGCTTGAGTTGGTTTTTCGGGTTTGTGTGAGATAGAGGAAGAAGATGGGTGCAGGGATAAGTGGAGGAGGGCCACCGTGGACCCACGAGGCAGGGGGCGCGCCCAGGGGGGGTAGGGCGCGCCCTCCACCCTTGTGGCCAGGTGGCAGCTCCCCCCGCAGTAATTTTTGCACAGTAAATCCTCAAATATTCCCGGAAAAATCATATTAAATTGGCATGGAATTCTGAGGACTTTTATTTTCGGGGTATTTTTATATTGCACGGATAAATCAGGAAACAGACAGGAAAATACTATTTTACTTTATTTTTGCTAAATAACAGAGAATATAAAGAGGGCATGTAAGGTTGTGCTTCTAGTTTCATCCATCTCATGCTCATCAAAAAGAATCCACTAACAAGGTTGATCAAGTCTTGTTAACAAACTCATTCCGATAATCATGGAACCGAGAAATTTCAATAACACTATGTTACCTCAACGGGGATATGGACATCCCCAATAATAAGTATATCATATTTCTTCTTGACAGTAGGGAGAGGAAATTCAAAACCTCTAAATATAATCGATGGAATTTTTCCAATAGAGTTGATACTATGAACTTGAGGTTGTTTCCTCGGAAAGTGTACCGTATGCTCATTACCATTAACATGAAAAGTGAAATTGCCTTTGTTGCAATCAATAACAGCCCCTGCAGTGTTAAGGAAAGGTCTTCCAAGAATAATAGACATACTATCATCCTCGAATATCAAGAATAACAAAGTCCGTTAAAATAGTAACGCTTTGCAACCACAACAGTAACATCCTCACAAATACCGGCAATGTATAGCAGTTGATTTATCAGCCATTTGCAAAGATATTTCAGTAGGTGTCAACTTATTCAAGTCAAGTCTACGATATAAAGAGAGAGGCATAACACTAACACCGCTCCAAGATCACATAAAGCAGTTTTAACATAATTTCTTTTAATGGAGCATGGTATAGTAGGTACTCTGGATCTCCAAGTTTCTTTGGTATTCCACCCTTAAAAGTATAATTAACAAGCATGGTGGAAATTTCAGCTTCCAGTATCTTTCTCTTATTTGTAACAATATCTTTCATATATTTAGCATAAGGATTCATTTTGAGCATATCAGTCAATCGATACGCATAAAAGATGGGTCTAATCATTTCAAAGCAAAGCGCTCAAAATCCTCATCATCCTTTTTCTTGGATGGTTTGGGAGGAAAAGGCATGGGTTTCTCGAACCCATGGTTCTCTTTCTTTACCATGTTTCCTAGCAACGTAAGTCTCTTTTATCATAACGTTGATTCTTTGATTGTGGGTTATCAAGATCAACAACAGGTTCAACTTCTACATCATTATCATTACTAGGTTGAGCATCATTATGAGCATCATCATTAACATTTTCACTAGGTTCATGTTCATTACCAGATTGTGTTTCAGTATCAGACATAGAGATATCATTTGGATTATCAGGTGGTTCAGCAATAGGTTCACTAGAAGTTTGCAACGTCCTATCATTTTTCTTTTTCTTCCTTTTAGAAGAACTAGGTATATCAATATTATTTCTCTGAGAATCTTGCTCGATTCTCTTAGGGTGGCCTTCAGGATACAAATGTTCCTAAGTCATTCTACCAGTTCTAGTAGCCACTCTAATAGCATAATCCTTTTTCTTACTATTCATTTCATCAAGCACTTCTTTCTGAGCTTTAAGTACTTGTTCTACTTGAGTGGTAACCATAGAAGCATGTTTGCTAACAAGTTTAAGTTCACCTCTAATATTAGCCATATAATCACCCAAGTATTTAATCATATCGAATCATATTTCAATTGTCTACCAAAATAAGCATTGAAATTTTCTTGTTTGACAATAAAATTATCAAACTCATCAAAGCACTGCCTAGCAGACTTATAGTGAGGGATATCACCTTCATCAAATCTATAGAGAGAGTTTACCTTTACTACCTGTGTCGGGATATCGGGAGGTTCTTCAGTAAATAAGTAATTGAGATCATATACTTCTTCAACAGGCGGTAAATTAAGACCATGTATTTCTTCAATAGGAGGTAAATTCTTAACATCTTCAGCTTTAATACCTTTTTCTTTCATAGATTTCTTTGCCTCTTGCATATCTTCGGATCGAGAAATAGAACACCTCTCTTCTTCGGAGTTGGTTTAGGAATAGGCTCAAGAATTGGCTCGAGCTGGCTCGGAGTTGGCTCAGAGGTGCCCAATTATTTTCATTTGTCAACATATTATTCAATAAAATTTCAGCTTCATCCGTGTTCTTTCCGAAAAGAGAACCAGCACAACTATCCGTAATCTCTGGAAGCATCAGTTAGTCCATTATAAAATATATCAAGTATTTCGGGTTTCTTAAGAGGATGATCAGGCAAAGCATTATAACTTGAGAAGCCTCCCCAAGCTTGTGGGAGACTTTCTTCTTCAATTTGCACAAAATTATATATATCCCTCAAAGCAGCTTGTTTCTTATGAGCAGGGAAATATTTAGCAGAGAAGTAATATATCATATCCTGGGGACTTTGCACACAACCAGGATCAAGAGAATTAAACCATTTCTTAGAATCACCCTTTAATGTGAACGGAAATATTTTGAGTAAATAAAGGTAGTGCGATCTCTCATTATTAGTAAACAAGGCAGCTATATCATTTAACTTACGAAGATGTGCCACAGTAGTTTTAGATTCATAGCCATAAAAAGGATCAGATTCAACCAAAGTAATTATATCTGGATCAACAGAAAAATCATAATAATCCTGATCGAGAACACAGATAGGTGAAGTAGCAAAAGCAGGGTCGGGTCTCATCCTATCTCTAAAAGATTCTTTACTCCATTTAACTAGCAACCCCTTACGTTCAAGACTATCCTGGCAAGCAAGAATAGCTTCAGTAGATTCAGCATTAAAAAGATAACCCTCGGGAATAGCAAGCATATTTTCATCATCACTAACATCATTGTATTCAGTTTCAATATTTTCTCTTTCTCTTGACTCTAGAAATTTGTTCATCTAGAAATTCACCAAGGGCACAGAGTATCAAGCATAGAAGTAGTTTCATCATAAGTATCATGCATAGCAGAAGTGGCATCATCAATAACATGCGACATATCGGAACGAATAGCAGAAGCAGGTTTAGGTGTCGCTAGCTTACTTATAACAGAAGGTGAATCAAGTGCAGAGCTAGATGGCAGTTCCTTACCTCCCCTCGTAGTTGAGGGATAAATTTTTGTCTTAGCGTCTTTCAAGTTCTTCATAGTGTCCAACAGATATAAATCCCAAGTGACTCAAAGAATAGATCTATGCTCCCCGACAACGGCGCCAGAAAAAGGTCTTGATAACTCACAAGTATAGGGGATCACAACAGTTTTCAAGGGTAGAGTATTCAACCCAAATTTATTGATTCGACACAAGGGGAGCCAAAGAATATTCTCAAGTATTAGCAGCTGAGTTGTCAATTCAACCACACCTGGAAACTTAATATCTACAGCAAAGTGTTTAGTAGCAAAGTAATATGATAGTGGTGGTAACGGTAACAAAAGTAAAGAAAGCAAAATTAATGTTTTTGGTATTTTTGTAATGATTGTAACAAAGAGTAACGGAAAAGTAAATAAGCGTAAACCAAGATATGGAAAACTCGTAGGCACCGGATCGGTGATGGATAATTATGCCGATGCGGTTCGTCATGTAATACCATAACATGGGGTGACACGTAACTAGCTCCAGCTCATCAATATAATGTAGGCATGTATTCCGTAAATAGTCATACGTGCTTATGGAAAAGAACTTGCATGACATCTTTTGTCCTACCCTCCCGTGGCAGCGGGTCCTATTGGAAACTAAGGGATATTAAGGCCTCCTTTAATAGAGAACCGAACAAAGCATTAGCACATAGTGAATACATGAACTCCTCAAACTATGGTCATCACCAGGAGTGGTCCCGATTATTGTCACTTCGGGGTTGCCGGATCATAACACATAGTAGGTGACTATAGACTTGCAAGATAAGATCAAGAGCACACATATATTCATGAAAACATAATAGGTTCAGATCTGAAATCATGGCACTCGGGCCCTAATGACAAGCATTAAGCATAGCAAAGTCATAGCAACATCAATCTCAGAACATAGTGGATACTAGGGATCAAACCCTAACAAAACTAACTCGATTACATGATAAATCTCATCCAACCCATCACCGTCCAGCAAGCCTACAATGCAATTACTCACGCACGGCGGTGAGCATATTGAAATTGGTGATGGAGGATGGTTGATGATGACGATGGCGACGAATCCCCCTCTCCGGAGCCCCGAACGGACTCCAGATCAGCCCTCCCGAGAGAGATTAGGGCTTGGCGGCGGCTAAAACGCGATGAAACTTTCTCTCTGATTTTTCTCTCCCCGGAAGCCAATATATGGAGTTGGAGTTGGCGTCGGAGGGCCACCAGGGGCCCACGAGGTAGGCGGCGCGCGCCTGGGCTGCGCCCACCCTCGTGGAAAGGTGTGGGCCCCTGGTCTTCATCTTTGGCGAGGATTTTTATTATCTATTCTAAGATATTCCGTGGAGTTTCAGGTCATTCGAGAACTTTTGTTTTCTCGCACGTAAAACAACACCATGGCAATTCTCACGAAAACAGCGTCAGTCCGGGTTAGTTCCATTCAAATCATAAAAGTTAGAGTCCAAAACAAGGGCAAAAGTGTTTGGAAAAATAGATACGACGGAGACGTATCATGCACTAGCTCGATGAGGTTCGAGTATGGTTGGAAGTCGGCGATCTTCTTAATAGGATGATTGAGTCCATTCAAGAAACGTGCCATAGTTTGCTCATCATCTTCCGTGACATTGGCTCTTATCATGGCAGTCTCCATTTCCTTGTAGCACTCTTCAACGCTCTTGGTTCCTTGCTTGAGGAGTTGGAGTTTCTTGAAGAGGTCGCGGTTGTAGTAGTTTGGCACGAATCGTGCTCTCATGACATCCTTCATTTGTGCCCAAGTAGTGTTGGGTGGTTCACCTCTTGCCTCTCGGCGCTCAATGACTTGTTCCCACCAAATGAGGACGTAGTCTTGGAATTAAAGGGATGCCATCGCGATCTTCTTCTCTTCTTCATAGTTTTGCAAGCGGAAGATTTTGTCAACCTTCAATGCCCATGAATTGTACTTGCTACCTCTTGAGCACTACGTTGGTTTTCCCTTGAAGAGGAAAGGGTGATGCAGCAAAGTAGCGTAAGTATTTCCATCAGTTTTTGAGAACCAAGGTCTCAATCCAAAGAGGAGGCCACGCATTTGAGTCACTCGCACCTACACAAACAAATAAGATCCTCGCAACCAACGCGATAAAGGGGTTGTCAATCCCTTCACAAATACTTACAAAAGTGAGATCTGATAGATATGATAAGATAATATTTTTGGTATTTTATAATAAATATGCAAAGTAAAATAAAAGGCTATAAAAATAGCTAAGTGTTGGAAGATTAATATGATGGAAAATAGACCCGGGGCCATAGGTTTCACTAGTGGCTTCTCTCAAGATAGCATAAGTATTACGGTGGGTGAACAAATTACTGTTGAGCAATTGATAGAATTGAGCATAGTTATGAGAATATCTAGGTATGATCATGTATATAGGCATCACGTCTGCGATGATGTAGACCGACTCATGCCTGCATCTACTACTATTACTCCACACATCGACCGCTATCCACCATGCATCTAGAGTATTAAGTTAATAAGAACAGAGTAACACTTTAAGTAAGATGACATGATGTAGAGGGATAAACTCATGCAATATGATATAAGCCCCATCTTTTTATCCTCAATGGCAACAATACAATACGTGCCTTGTTGCCCTAACATCACTGGGAAAGGACACCGCAAGATTGAACCCAAAGCTAAGCACTTCTCCCGTTGCAAGAAAGATCAATCTAGTAGGCCAAACCAAACTGATATTTCGAAGAGACTTGCAAAGATAACCAATCATACATAAAAGAATTCAGAGAAGATTCAAATATTGCTCATAGATAAACTTGATCATAAACCCATAACTCATCGGTCTCAACAAACACACCGCAAAAGAAGATTACATCGAATAGATCTCCATGAGAATCATGGAGAACTTTGTATTGAGATCCAAAGAGAGAGAAGAAGCCATCTAGCTAATAACTATGGACCCGAAGGTCTGACGTAAACTACTCACACATCATCAGAGAGGCTATGTTGTTGATTTAGAAGCCCTCCGTGATCAATGCCCCCTCAGGCGGAGTGCCGGAAAAGGCCCCAAGATGGGATCTCACGGGTATAGAAGGTTGCGGCGGTGGAATTTGGTTTTTGGCTCCGTATCTGGTAGTTTGGGGGTACGTAGGTATATATAGGAGGAAGAAGTACGTCGGTGGAGCAACGTGGGCCCCACGAGGGTGGAGGGCGCGCCCCCCTACCTCGTGCCCTCCTGGTTGCTTTCTTGACGTAGGGTCCAAGTCCTCTGGATCACGTTCGTTCCAAAAATCACGTTCTCGAAGGTTTCATTCCGTTTGGACTCCGTTGATATTCTTTTTCTGCGAAACTCTGAAATAGGCAAAAACATCAATTCTGGGCTGGGCCTCCGGTTAATAGGTTAGTCCCAAAAATAATATAAAAGTGTATAATAAAGTCCATTAACATCGAAACAGAATGTAATATAGCATGGAACAATAAAATATAATAGATACATTGGAGACGTATCAAGCATCCCCAAGCTTAATTCCTGCCCGTCCTCGAGTAGGTAAATCATAAAAACAGAATTTTTGATGTGGAATGCTACTTAGCATAATTTTCAATGTAATTCTTCTTAATTGTGGTATGAATATTCAGATTCGAAAGATTGAAGACAAAAGTTTAATATTGACATGAAAATAATAATACTTCAAGCATACTAACTAAGCATTTATGTCTTCTCAAAATAACATGGCCAAAGAAAGTTAGCCCTACAAAATCATATAGTCTGGCTATGCTCTATCTTCACCACAGAAAGTATTTAAATCATGCACAACCCCGATGACAAGCCAAACAATTGTTTCATACTTTTGGTGTTCTCTAACTTTTTCAATCTTCACGCAATAAATGAGCGTGAGCCAAGGACATAGCACTATATGTGCAATATAATGGTGGTTGTGGAGAAGACAAAAAGGGAGAAGATAGTCTCACATCAAGTAGGCGTATCAACGGGCTATGGAGATGCCCATCAATAGATATCAATGTGAGTGAGTAGGGATTGCCATGCAACGGATGCACTAGAGCTATAAGTATATGAAAGCTCAACAAAAGAAACTAAGTGGGTGTGCATCCAACTCGCTTGCTCACGAAGACCTAGGGCATTTTGAGGAAGCCCATCATTGGAATATACAAGCCAAGTTCTATAATGAAAAATTCCCACTAGTATATGAAAATGGTATCATGGTGCTACTTTGAAGCACAATTGTGGTAAAAGGATAGTAACATTGTCCCTTCTCTCTTTTTCTCTCATTTTTTTATTTGGGCCTTTTCTCTTTTTTTATGGCCTCTTTTTTTAGTTCGGAGTCTCATCCCGACTTGTGGGGGAATCATAGTCTCCATCATCCTTTCCTCACTTGGGACAATGCTCTAATAATTATGATCATCACACTTTTATTTACTTACAACTCAACAATTACAACTCAATACTTAGAACAAAATATGACTCTATGTGAATGCCTCCGTGATGTACTGGGATATGCAATGAATCAAGAGTGACATGTATGAAAGAATTATGAACGGTGGCTTTGCCACAAATACAATGTCAACTACATGATCATGCAAAGCAATATGACAATGATGGAGCGTGTCATAATAAACGGAACGGTGGTAAGTTGCATGGCAATATATCTCGGAATGGCTATGCAAATGCCATGATAGGTAGGTATGGTGGCTGTTTTGAGGAAGGTATATGGTGGGTATATGATACTGGCAAAAAGTGTGCGGTATTAGAGAGGCTAGCAATGGTGGAAGGAAGAGAGTGTGTATGATCAATGGACTCAACATTAGTCACAAATAACTCATATATTTATTGCAAAAATCTACAAGTTATCAAAGCAAAGTATTACGCGCATGCTCCTAGGGGCATAGATTGGTAGGAAAAGACCATCGCTCGTCCCCGACCGCCACTCATAAGGAAGACAATCAATAAATAAATTATGCTCCGACTTCATCACATAACGGTTCACCATACGTGCATGCTACGAGAATCACAAACTTTAACACAACTATTCCTCAAATCCACAACTACTCAACTAGCATGACTCTAATATCACCATCTTTTTATCTCAAAACAATTATCAAGCAATCAAACTTCTCATAGTATTCAACACACTCATAAGATGATTTTTACTAATCTTGGATGCCTATTACCTTAGGACAAATTTCTGAATTTAAGCAAATTACCATGCTGTTTTGTAGGACTCTCAAAATAATATAAGTGAAGCATGAGAGAACAATAGTTTCTATAAAACAAATCCACCACCGTGCTCTAAAAGATATAAGTGAAGCACTAGAGCAAAAACTATATAGCTCAAAAGATATAAGTGAAGCACATAGAGTATTCTAATAAATTCCGAATCATGTGTATCTCTCTCAAAAGGTGTTTACAACAAGCATGATTGTGGCAAACTAACAAATAAAGACTCAAATAATACAAGACGCTCCAAGCAAAACACATATCATGCGGTGAATAAAAATATAGCTCCAAGTAAAGTTACCGATGGAAGTAGACGAAAGAGGGGATGCCTTCCGGGGCATCCCCAAGATTTGTCTTTTTGGTGTCCTTAGATTATATTGGGGTACCATGCGCATCCCAAGCTTAGGATCTTGCCACTCCTTGTTCCATAATCCATCAAATCTTTTACCCAAAACTTGAAAACTTCACAACACAAAACTTAACAGAAAATCTCATGAGTCTAAGTTAGCGAAAAGAAAACAAAACACCACTTCAAGGTACTGTAATGAACTCATTCTTTATTTAGATTGGTGTTAAACCTACTGTATTCCAACTTCTCTATGGTTTATAAACTATTTTACTAACCATAGATTCATCAAAATAAGCAAACAACACATGGAAAACAGAATCTGTCAAAAACAGAACAGTCTGTAGTAATCTGTAACTAACGCAAACTTATGGAACTCCAAAAACTCTACCAAAATAGGACGAATTATAATTTTTTTATTGATCTGCTTCAGTTGGAATCAATATTTTATCACGTTCTGGTGATTTTTAACAATTGTTTTCGTGAACAGAAAGTTTCTGGAATTTTCAGCAAGGTCAAATAACTATCATCCAAATAGACCCTATAGGTTTAACTTGGCACAAACACTAATTAAAACATAAAAACAAATCTAACCAGAGGCTAGATCAAATATTTATTCCTAAACAAAAGCAAAAATCAAAAAACTAAAAATAAAATTGGGTTGCCTCCCAACAAGCGCTATGGTTTTGACGCCCCTAGCTAGGCATAAAAGCAAGGATAGATCTAGGTATTGCCATCTTTGGTAGGCAATTCTTCAATAAGACACTTATCACCCTTAGGAGTTTCTTTCTTTCTATTAATTATCAAACTTCTAGGCACAAAATCGAAAAAAAATCATTAACAGCAAATGGTTCCTTAATGATAGCAAAGAGATTGGGGTGAACAATTATTGATTTGAGATCCGTAGTTTCCTTATTAGAGGATTCACCCTTACTTTTAGGAACATACATAAGCTTGGCAATTTTAGTAGGAGGACTTGGAGTATTCTTTACGGAAGAAAAAATGGTCCCCAAGTTGGTAATGATACCCTCAATTTTATCGATTTTAGTGGAGTCCTGATTTATTCTTTCATTAACTATGGGTTCCTTTTCCTTAATATTTTTCAAAGTGACTCCTACTTTAGATCCATATTGGGTAATTTGGTTGTGGATCTTTTTATCCAAATTTTCAATTAACTCTACGGTATCAACTTTATTTTCAATAATTTCAAGTCTTTGCATTACATGCTCCAAAGTTAACATAGTTCCATTAACCAAGAGAGGTGGTGAGCCCAATAAATCTATCATAGCATTATAAGAATCAAAAGTATGTCTACTCAAGAAATTCCCTCCGGTAAAGGTATCAAGAATATATCTATACCAAGGAGTGACACCTACATAAAAGTTGCGAAGAAGAATGGTAGTAGATTGCTTTCGGGTAGATCTATTTTGAGCATTGCAGATTCTATACCAAGCATCTTTTAGATTTTCTCCCTCCCTTTGTTTAAAATTAAGAACTTCATTCTCGAGAGATAAAGGAGTAGATAAAGGACTAGCCATAACGACGAAACAAACGAAAAAGAGGCGAACAGAAAAGAGAGGGCAAATAAAACGGCAAGGGTGAAGTGGGGGAGAGGAAAACGAGAGGCAAATGGAAAATAATGTAATGCGGGAGATAAGAGTTTGTGATGGGTACTTGGTATGTTTACTTTTGTGTAGACTCCCCGGCAACGGCGCCAGAAATCCTTCTTCCTACCTCTTGAGCACTGTGTTGGCTTTCCCTTGAAGAGGAAAGGGTGATGCAGCAAAGTAGCGTAAGTATTTCCCTCAGTTTTTGAGAACCAAGGTATCAATCCAGTAGGAGGCCACGCACGAGTCCCTCGCACCTACACAAAAAAATAAGATCCTCTCAACCAACGCGATAAAGGGGTTGTCAATCCCTTCACGGTCACTTACGAAAGTGAGATCTGATAGATATGATAAGATAATATTTTTGGTATTTTTATAATAAAGATGCAAAGTAAAATAAAAGGCAATAAAAATAGCTAAGTGTTGGAAGATTAATATGATGGAAAATAGACCCGGGGGACATAGGTTTCACTAGTGGCTTCTCTCAAGATAGCATAAGTATTACGGTGGGTGAACAAATTACTGTTGAGCAATTGATAGAATTGAGCATAGTTATGAGAATATCTAGGTATGATCATGTATATAGGCATCACGTCCGTGACAAGTAGACCGACTCATGCCTGCATCTACTACTATTACTCCACACATCGACCGCTATCCACCATGCATCTAGAGTATTAAGTTAATAAGAACAGAGTAACGCTTTAAGTAAGATGACATGATGTAGAGGGATAAACTCATGCAATATGATATAAACCCCATCTTGTTATCCTCGAAGGCAACAATACAATACGTGCCTTGCTCCTCCTGCTGTCACTGGGAAAGGACACCGCAAGATTGAACACAAAGCTAAGCACTTCTCCCATTGCAAGAAAGATCAATCTAGTAGGCCAAACCAAACTGATAATTCGAAGAGACTTGCAAAGATAACCAATCATACATAAAAGAATTCAGAGAAGATTCAAATATTGTTCATAGATAAACTTGATCATAAACCCACATGTTACATCCCTAGCTTTACCTTGGCCTTGGTCTAGCTTGGTTGTTGCATCATGTTTAAATTCAAATGAAATTTGAATTGAGGAATTTTCATAAGCCTCAGAAAAACCTCTAAAAATAACCAACATTTAAATCTCATCAAATGAGTCCAAGAAAATGTTCATGTTATTCTGTGAAAATATTGGCATGAGATAAAATTCAAACCAATATTTTTGGTGTCACAGAAATAATTTATTTTGGGCCTTCGATTTAAATCAATAACATATTTGGGTGGGAATTATTTGTGCTATATAAGAAATAATGTTCAAATATTTTTGTAAATTTGCATGTGGCCTTGGAATATCTCTCTAAGCTCACACAAAAATTTATAGAAAGTTTTAAAATGATTTAGTTCTCAAACTAAATCAAAACAAAATAACAGAAAATAAAAATAGGAAAAGAACAGAGGCTCACCTGACCTTACCTGGCGCCTTTTGGTTCGGCCCAGCACAGCCCAGCCCACTGGCCCCGTTGCCAGTCATCTCCCACCTCTGCCAGAAGGCAGAGGCGAGGCGTGGCGCGCGCCTGAGAGCCCCCCGGCCACCTCCTGCTTCCACCTGGGAGCCCCGGACCTTCTACCAGCGCCACGGAGACGCCCGAAGCCCCTGTTCCCTCTCCCTCACTCGTTGCTCTCTCTCCCCTCCTCTGGCTCTCTCCCCCTCTCTTCCCCGAGCATCGCCTTCGCCGCCGCTCGCCACCACCGCGGACACCGCCATCCCGGCGACGCCCTGAGATGCCCAAGAGCACTGCCTAGTACCCCTCTTCCTCCTCGTCGAGCTGTGCAACGCCGGACACCCCCGAGCTCCTCCACGCCGTCGTCTTCAACCTCCCGACGCCGGAGATCTCCATCGCCGCCCCGCTTGCTCCGGCCTCTCCCCGAGCCCTCTGACCAACACTGCGGAACCGCTGTGAGCTCCTACACCCCTCGCCCCTCTCCCAGTCGACGCGTTTGTCCTCTAGCCCCGATCCCCAACCGCGTCCGAGAGCTACTCGCCGCCGGCCATGGCGCTGCCGTGGCCACAGCTGCGCAAGCTCACAATGGAGCGCGTCACCGCACTCAGGAAGCCACCAGGAGCCTAACGCACATGCTAACTCGCCCTCTTTGTGCACCACAGCGCCAACCCCGCACTCACCCGAACTCCGGTGCCGCTGCGAGCTCATTTCCGGCGAGCTCTGGCCGTCCCCGCTGCTGCTGCATGCCGCCCTGGATGCGGGCGAGCCCCAGCTCCCCGTGCGTGCCCTCCGCTGCTCGACTGGGCACCGGAGGAGCAATCCCGAGCCCTCCGCCGCGTTCGGCCTCGCCGACGGCTAAACGCCGGCGGGTTGACCGCTTTGACCACCGGTGGTTTAGCCGGTTGACTGTGGATTTGACCTCCCCTGGGTCTATGACATGTGGGCTCCAGTGCCTAAGCTAATTAGTATTTTTCTCTGTCAGATTAGCACTAACCATAGTGGGCCCGCCCGTCAATGTTGACTTGGCCACGTCGAGTTCGACTGGTCCCACATGTCGACCTCTTTAGTCGACTTCGGTTGTCACCGACTGATGGACCCCACTGGTCAAGTTTGACCTGGACCCGCCTGTTGAACTGCTGAGGTCAGCATGACCTAATGCTGACGCAGTAAGTATTCTCTGGAATTAAAATAAATCAGAAAAGGTTTATAAATTTCAGAAAATGCTCTAAACTTCTAAAAATCATAGAACTTAATCCGTAGCTCCAAATCAAACAAATTATATATGAAAAATTATCAGAAAAATTCAAGGAATCCATCTGTACCATTTTCATGCATCTTTGAACAATGATTGTCCTATGTTTTGGACAAAACAAATAAAGGGCATTTAAATAATCATATATGGAGTTGGAATTTGAATCATGTATTCAAACCAACTTCATTTAAATCATAGCTAGATGCATTAGCTCAAATCACAACATATTGCCATGTCATGATCATGCATCATATTGTGGCATTGCATTGATTGTGTTCTTTCTCAGTTGCCGGTGGTTGTCCCCTCTCGATAGACGACGTTCCGACGATTATTCGATGACACCGATGAAGAACTATATTATCTTCAGAAGTGCCAGGCAAGCAAAACCCCTTTGTTCATTCCGATAAAATCTCACTCTCTCGCTCCTGCTCTCTTTTGCTGCATTAGGACAACAACGATTCATCTGTTACTTGCTGCGGTAGTTGAACCCCTTTATCCTCTGCATGACCTGTCATTCCACAGTAAATAGATGAAACCCACTAGCATGAGTAGGAGTTGTTTGAGCCATGTTGTGCCTACTCATTCATGCTTGTTTGTCATGCCTGCTAATGCTTAGAGTTGAGTCAGGTCTGATTCATCGGGAATGAATCGGAGGTGTGTGAACATGTCCCATCTTGAGAGCTAAGTGTGTGAACACGATTTGGTAAAGGTAGCGGTGAGAGGCCATGTAGGAGTACATGGTGGGTTGTCTCATTGCAGCCGTCCTCGAGAACTGAAGTTCTGTGTTTGTGATCCATGAAACAATTACTACCACACATTGGGTTCCGTAACTCGACCCCTCTCGGCTTATTAATCGCCTCGATCTCTGCCCGTGAGTTGCAACTAGTTTCGTGTTTGTAGGATATGTGTTGGGGGTCGTATGAAGCGCTGACCCTAGGGGTGGGCTATGTTATGTAGATACACCGTGGCACGGTGTACCGGGCGCCCGTTTGGTGTCTCGGGAACCCTGCTCACATCGTTTGGGGCCGTGAGAGACACCCCGGCCGGATCTCCTTGTGGATGGAACCCGAATAGGCGATAAACCTGGATGAGAGACTTGTGTGGTTAGTCAGGTCGTGGCCGACTCCCTCGCCAGGCTTCCGCTTGAAGGTTGCCGAGATATACGGCGTGTACATGGTGGTAAGTGGCGAGAGCGTGTGTGAAGAAGTAAACCCCTGCAGGGTTAATATGATCTATTCAATAGCCGTGGTTCATGAAAAGGACTTCTGGGTTGCCTATAACAGTTCATAGACAAGTGAAAGTGGATTCTCTAAAATGCGCAAGATAAGCGTGAGTGCTATGGATGGCGTTCTCGTAGGGAGACGGGAGCGAATCCATAGTGGTGTATTGATATGGTGAATATGTGGACTCATGTGCGCCACCTCAAAAGAGTTACTTGCAGTAGTAGTTCAAGTTAGCCACTGAGTCAAAGCTGGCTTGCTGTAGTCAAACTCCACCGCCCCCTTTGTTGATAGTGATGCATATGTAGTTAGTTCTGATGTAAGTCTTGCTGAGTACATTTGTACTCACGTTTGCTTATTTTATGTTTTGCGTAGAGACGCTGGTCTCGCTTAGTAGCTCCGTGTGGACTTCGACATTTAGCTTGATACCTCAGCTACGATCTTGTGCCCTCGGCAGTATCTGGTAGATAGTCAGGCTTCTAAGCCTTTTTCATTTGTAGATGTCTGTACTCAGACATATTAAGCTTCCGCTTGTGCTTTGACTTGTATGCTCTGAATGTTGGGTCATGAGACCCATGTTTGTAATATTTCGCTCCTCGGAGCCTAATGAATAAATGCTTGAGTCGTAGAGTTATGTTGTGATGACATGTTGTATTTACACATATCGAGCATATTGTGTGTATGTTTGAAATGCTTGGTATGTGTGGGATCCGACAATCTAGTTGTTTATCCTTGGCAACCTCTCTTATGGGGAAATGTAGTCTAGTGCTTCCTTGAGCCATAGTAGTCCGCTACAGCCCGGTTCACCGGAGTCCTGCTAGCCCAAAGACTACCGCCGGGACACTTGATCGGGGCATGTGTTTCACTTCGTTCTCGTGGTTCCGTCCCTTCGGGGAAACATCACGCGGTGACATCCGGAGTCCTGCCTAGCCTGCTACAGCCCGGGTTCCCGGAGTCCTGTTAGCCCAGTGCTACAGCCCGGTTTCACACGCTGCTGACCGACATGCTCGAAGTTGTTTCATGTATGCATGTCCCCATGGGTTAGTGCCGCTTTGGGTTCACGACTAGCCATGTCGGCCCGGTTCTCTGTCATATGGATGCTAGCGACACTATCATATACGTGAGCCAAAAGGCTAAACGGTCTGGGCCATGGTAAGGCGATACCCGTGGGAATACCGTGCGTGAGTCCGAAAAGTGATATGAGGTGTTACCGGCTAGATCGATGTGACTTGGAATCGGGGTCCTAACAACGTTGGTATCGTGAGCCTGATCACAGATAGTATTACCAAGCCAAACCGGGTCAAGTTGTGTCTAGAAATGCTTTAGTTATGTAAGGGAATTGATTGTGGAAGGAACGTAAGGCTCTTTTTACTCCTTATACCTCATGGCCTTCCGGTCCGAGTCAACCTCTTCTCTTCTACGGGATTAAGAACTAGGCTTCTCATCTATCTATCAGGATGACGTGTTACTAATCCATAGACCTTTAAGATTGTTGGTTTTAATCCCAGTTCAGTTTCTACTACTTCCGTGTGTTTCATAGTTGGTCTCGGAACCTTGATTTTGTGCTTCTGAGTGGTTATGCCACCATTTTTGCAGGATGTCTCAAATCATTTTGAGCATTTACAGCCGTTATCTTTGTCCGAGTCATCCTGTGTTTCTAATTAGTCTCGATGCATTTGCAAATCCCTTCTTCCCACCCCGTTGTTCCTTTGGGCCAGATTTAGCACACTAATCGGTCTGTTGAGGTACTCCGTTTCCTTGACATATATGTTGGAGCTATTATTATGAACCTAGGTGTTTTAGGGAGTCACCTAGTACTCTAGCCATGTTTTGTGTTCCCGGTGTGATGATTCTGGCCATTATTCTCGAAAGCATCCCGTGATGCCATTTAGTAGTAGGTATTCTATTCCTGGGTTCTTGACCCGAGATTCACCCTACTTACCTCCTGTTGATAGTGTTTGCTAGTTCCTTTAGGATATTAGTAACTTTGCGATAGTCCTCGAGGTCCGTGGCATTTCCTTCTTCCAAATACCATGAACCATTAAGGCAGAAGTTCTCGAACCAAAAGATCACAATAAGAGTGCTCTTGATGAGTTCTTTGTTCTACATTGTGAATCTGCCAGTTCTACTTTCCTGCATGGGTTATCCGGAAGAAACCTGTTGAACTTGATTCGACATACTAACCTATGCATCGACAACTCAGAAAGTTATATGTTCCTCGAGTTGTTCCTCCTTAGTTGTATTCTGAACCCCGTCTATCAATTGATAGTCAAGGGTATGTGTGCGATCGTGTTTATCGATGCCTATTATCCTTGTGGTCCATCAAGCCATTCTATTCTGGAATGACTAGGAGAAACAAACTCCAGCACCTCATCCATTTCTTGGAGTGGTCAAAGTAGTTGTATTCCGCAGATCAAAATGCCAATCCAGCTTTTGATTCTGTTCTACCCTGAAGTATTGCCCTCTTTATGTCAGGAACGTCATGAGAATTGCATCTTCCCTTATGAATTCTTGACGTAGTGATACTTCTCTCTATCATTATTCATTCATCGATCCCGTGTTGTTGTAACCGGAATGCCGACAAGTGAACTATGATGTGTGAAATCAATACTCCTAGCAACCCTTTTGCTTGGTAGTTAATGGACAATAATATCATTCTTAGTGTGTTGGTTGTTGGACCACTATTCTAAGATTGATTGTGCTACCTAGTCCATTTTTCCTAGTGTACTCTTCGATCAATGAGTTAGGATTTTATCAATCCTTGCTTATTTGATCATATCGTCTTATACGAAAAGCAAGAATGTTCTCGAGCTTAGTAACATATTGGTGGTTCATGATTTTCCGAATATCTTCTCGGAAGTATCACCAGGTTGTCCCCTGACTGTTATGTTGAGCTCGTGATCAAGTTGGTTTCTTGTGAACCACCCTTTCTCCAAGAATCTGTGTTGGATACCCCTGAGCTAGTTCGTTAAGCTAAACAACGACTTGGAGGGTTGGAAGATAAAAGCTTTGCTGAATTTAGTTCATTCTGAAGGGATATCTTTGTGTTTGTGTGTGTGTTGAAGAAAGATGATATCTCCATCGGTTGGTCCTCGTGATCAGTTGTTGGATCTAATGCCTTGTCAAAACTTTGATTTGAGTATGGGCCATCGTCAAGTCAAATCAGAACCAATGATGTTCGTAATGTTGTCTTACTCGTGGTTGATCCCTCGGGCATACACCATTTCATCTTTTGGTCTGACCAATGCTATCACCGTGTTCACATGATGGTGGAAGTCCAGTGATATGGAAATTCCGATGAGTTGTTGTTGAGCCCATCAACAACATTTTGTCTCCCCCATGATTCATGTTGAACATCAACCTAGTGTTGGAAACTTTGTAAGCAATGCCTTCGTGTTCCGTTCATGAAGCTTATGCTTGGATGGAAGAAGTGACTTCCTCGAATTCATGTGCTTTAGGTGTAAGTTGCCGCCACGAATTTGAGAAAAGATTGTTTTTATTTCCTCGGGTACCATCCCAAGTCAATTATGCATGTGCGAATGTATTCTATGGTTTGGTAGATTAATTACCTCCACTCCATATGTATTGACTAGCACACCAAGCCACTGATTGGTTTTTTTGAGGAAAAGGAGTTGTTGTGCGAATACTAGTTCATGCACAAGATTCCAATATCCCCGAAGATGGTTCCCCACCTGAACTTGGTAGTGTTTAATATAAGACTACTACGTGGCCATGCTTGTCTGGGGCAGCGTGTTCACATGTTTGTAGCAGAACCCACTCATGTTTTGGAGCTTACTACCATAGTCCATCTCCCGAGAATCTCGCAACATCATCTCGTCGATTTGTGTTGCACCCTTTCCTTTTCAGACATGCTGAGTCTGGAGTATCCTATTACCAATCGGATCTGAATCTCAGGCAGATATGATGGTTGGAACATTCCCAACAGTTGCATTTTGTTCCCAGCTTGCACCGCCATCGTGCCAATTCCCATGGGCTGCCCTCTCAGTAATTGTTGTTTAGGATCATCTTCAAAAGTGTTCCTACCATGGGTCCCATCCATCACCGATGATAAGCAAAATCATCCATTGCGTTGTCTTCAACAAGGTAGTCCACATCATCCATTTGAATCCGGATATGCCATTCCTTTGAACTCCACCAAATGATCGATTGTGATTGCCTTAGGCTGGTATGAAGAGTTTCAATGATCTCCGAATCAAAAGTAATTCTTTTTCCACTTAAGGGAATATTTCTACGAGTCACCTTCCTTAAGATGTCTCGTTATGGGATCATGGCAGTTTCTCCTCGCTACTTTGAAACCCTCGTCAATTGTTTCTTCCATCCTTTTTAAGGTGTGTTTTGCCTCTCAGCTCAAGAGATGTTCCTACGTCTCATTTCGTGAGTTGATCCTGTGATCATTAGGATGATCCATCCATGTAAACATGTCTCGCTCTTTTGTCCCCGTGATGGATGAGGATCTCGAAAGCAAAGATGTCAAGATCAACTGGAGTTATCAAATCAACATTTTCGAGAATGCAATGGATCATGAAGACTGTGTCGCCTGTGTCCCCTCTGTCTTCTTACCTCACGTCTTGAATCTCGGGACGAGATTCTTGTTTAGTGGGGGTGAGTTGTCACATCCCTAGCTTTACCTTGACCTTGGTCTAGCTTGGTTGTTGCATCATGTTTAAATTCAAATGAAATTTGAATTGAGGAATTTTCATAAGCCTCAGAAAAACCTCTAAAAATAACCAACATTTAAATCTCATCAAATGATTCCAAGAAAATGTTCATTATTACGTGAAAATATTGGCATGAGATAAAATTCAAACCAATATTTTTGGAGTCACGTAAATAATTTATTTTGGGCCTTTGATTTAAATCAATAACGTATTTGGGTTGGAATTATTTACGCTATATAAGAAATAATGTTCAAATATTTTTGTAAATTTGCATGTGGCCTTGGAATATCTCTCTGAGCTCACACAAAAATTTACAGAAAGTTTTAAAATGATTTAGTTCTCAAACTAAATCAAAACAAAATAACAGAAAATAAAAATAGGAAAAGAACAGAGGCTCACCTGACCTTACCTGGCGCCTTTTGGTTCGGCCCAGCACAGCCCAGCCCAGCCCTGCTGTGCAGTCATCTCCCACCTCTGCCCGGAAGGCGAGGCGAGGCGTGGCCTACCGAGAGCCCCGGTCACCTCCTCGCTTCCACACAGGAGCCTGGACCTTCTACCAGCGCCACGGAGACGCCCGAAGCCCCTGTTCCCTCTCCCTCACTCGCTGCTCTCTCTCCCCTCCTCTGGCTCTCTCCCCTCTCTTCCCCGAGCATCGCCGTCGCCGCCGCTCGCCACCACCGTGGACACCGCCATCCCGGCGACGCCTGAGATGCCCAAGAGCACCGCCTAGTACCCCCTCTTCCTCCTCGTCGAGCTGTGCAACGCCGGACGCCCCCGAGTGCCTCCACGCCGTCGTCTTCAACCTCCCGACGCCGGAGATCTCCATCGCCGCCCCGCTTGCTCCGGCCTCTCCCCGAGCCTCTGACCAATCCTGCGGAACCGCTGTGAGCTCCTACGCCCCGCGCCCCTCTCCCCATCGACGCGTTCGTCCTCTAGCCCCGACCCCCAACCGCGTCCGAGAGCTACTCGCCGCCGGCCATGGCGCAGCCTGTAGCCCACAGCCTCAAGCTCACAATGGAGCGCGTCACCGCACTCAGGAAGCCACCAGGAGCCTAACGCACATGCTAACTCGCCCTCCCGCGCACCACAGCGCCAACCCCGCACTCACCCGAACTCCGGCGCCGCCGCGAGCTCATTTCCGGTGAGCTCTGGCCGTCCCCGCTGCTGCTGCATGCAGCCCTGGATGCGGGCAAGCCCCAGCTCCCCGCGCGTGCCCTCCGCTGCTCAATTGGGCGCCGGAGGAGCAATCCCGAGCCCTCCGTCGCGTTCGGCCTCGCCGGCGGCTAAACGCCGGCGGGTTGACCGCTTTGACCACCGGTGGTTTAGCCCCGGTTGACCAGGGGATTTGACCTCCCCTGGGTCTATGACATGTGGGTCCCAGTGCCTAAGCTAATTAGTATTTTTCTCTGTCAGATTAGCACTAACCACAGTGGGCCCGCCCGTCAATGTTGACTTGGCCACGTCAGGTTTGACCGGGTCCCACATGTCAGCCTCCGTAGGCGACTACGTGTCACCGACGGTGGACCCCCCTTTGGTCGGGTTTGACTCTGGACCGCCTTTGTTGACCTGCTGAGGTCAGCATGACCTAATGCTGATGCAGTAAGTATTTTCTAGAATTAAAATAAATCAAAAAAGGTTTATAAATTTCAGAAAATGCTCTAAACTTCTAAAAATCATAGAACTTAATCCGTACCTCCAAATCAAACAAATTATATATGAAAAATTATCAGAAAAATTCAAGGAATCCATATGTACAATTTTCATGCATGTTTGAACAATGATTGTCCTCTGTTTTGGACAAAACAAATAAAGGGCATTTAAATAATCATATATGGAGTTGGAATTTGAATCATGTATTCAAACCAACTTCATTTAAATCATAGCTAGATGCATTAGCTCAAATCACAGCATATTGCCATGTCATGATCATGCATCATATTGTGGCATTGCATTGATTGTGTTCTTTCTCGATTGCCGTGGTTGTCCCTCTCGATAGACGACGCCCGACGATTATTCGATGACACCGATGAAGAACTATATTATCTTCGTAAGTGCCGTGCAAGCAAAACCCTTTGTTCATTCCGATACAATCCCACTCTCTCGCTCCTGCTCTCTTTTCTTTGCATTAGGACAACAACGATTCATCTCACATTTACTTGCTGCGGTAGCTGAACCCCTTTATCCTCTCGCATGACCTGTCATTCCACAGTAAATAGATGAAACCCACTAGCATGAGTAGGAGTTGTTTGAGCCCTGTTGTGCCTACTCATTCATGCTTGTTTGTCATGCCTGCTACTGCTTAGAGTTGAGTCAGGTCTGATTCATCGGGAATGAATCGGAGATGTGTGAACATGTCCTACTGCAGAGAGCTAAGTGTGTGAAAACGATTTGGTAAAGGTAGCGGTGAGAGGCCATGTAGGAGTACATGGTGGGTTGTCTCATTGTAGCCGTCCTCAGGAACTGAGTTCTGTGTTTGTGATCCATGAAACAGTTACTACCATACATTGGGTTCCGGTAACTCCGCCCCTCTCGGCTTATTAATCGCCTCGATCTCTGTCCAGGAGTTGCAACTAGTTTTTGGTGTTTGTAGGATATGTGTTGGGGTCGATGAAGGCGCTGACCCTAGGGGTGGGCTATGTTGCGGTAGATACACCGTGGCACGGTGTACCGGCGCCCGCTTGGTGTCTCGGGAACCTGCTCACATCGTTTGGGGCCGTGAGAGACACCCCCGGCGGATCTCCTTGCGGATGGAACCCGTATAGGCGATAAACCTGGATGAGAGACTTGTGTGGTTAGTCGTGTCGTGGCCGACTCCTCGCCAAAGCTTCCGCTTGAAGGTTGCCGAGATACACGACGTGTACATGGTGTTAAGTGGCGAGAGCGTGTGTGAAGAAGTACACCCTGCAGGTTAATATGATCTATTCGAATAGCCGTGGTTCTGCGAAAAGGACTTCGGGTTGCCTATAACAGTTCATAGACAAGTGAAAGTGGATACTCTAAAATGCGCAAGATAAGCGTGAGTGCTATGGATGGCGTTCTCGTGAGGGAGACGGAGCGGATCCATAGTGGTGTATTGATATGGTGAATATATGAACTCGTGCGCCACCTCAAAAGAGTTACTTGCGATCGTAGTTTAGGATAGCCACCGAGTCAAAGCTGGCTTGCTGCGGTCAAACTCCACCACCCCTTGTTGATAATGATGCATATGTAGTTAGTTCTCGATGTAAGTTTTCTTTGAGTACATTTGTACTCACGTTTGCTTATTTTATGTTTTGCAGAGAGACGTCAGTCTCGCTAGTAGTTCCGCTTGGACTTCGACATTTAGCTTGTTACCTCAGCTACGATCTTGCGCCCTCGGCAGGATCTGGTAGATAGTCAGGCTTCTAAGCCTTTTTCATTTCTAGATGTCTGTACTCAGATATGTTAAGCTTCCGCTTGTGCTTTGACCTGTATGCTCTGAATGTTGGGTCATGAGACCCATGTTTGTAATATCTCGCTCCTCGAAGCCTAATGAATAAATGCTTGAGTCGTAGAGTTATGTTGTGATGCCATGTTGTATTTACACATATCGAGCATATTGTGTGTATGTTTGAAATGCTTGGTATGTGTGGGATCCGACAATCTAGTTGTTTATCCTTGGCAGCCTCTCTTATGGGGAAATGTAGTCTAGTGCTTCCTTGAGCCATAGTAGTCCGCTACAGCCCGGTTCACCGGAGTCCTGCTAGCCCAAAGACTACTTTCAGACACTTGACTGGCCGGCATGTGATTCACTTCGTTCCTGTGTCTGTCCCTTCAGGGAAATGTCACGCGATGACATCCGGAGTCCTGCCTAGCCTGCTACAGCCCGGGTTCCCAAAGTCCTGTTAGCCCAGTGCTACAGCCCGGATTCACACGCTGGCCAATCGACATGCTCGAAGTTGATTCATGTATGCCTGTCCCCATGGGTTAGTGCCGCTTTGGGTTCACGACTAGCCAAGTCGGCCCGGGTTCTCTGTCATATGGATGCTAGCGACACTATCATATACGTGAGCCAAAAGGCGCAAACGGTCCCGGGCCATGGTAAGGCGACACCCGTGGGAATACCGTGCGTGAGGCCCAAAGTGATATGAGGTGTTACCGGTTAGAATCGGGGTCCTTACAACACAATTCATCGGTCTCAACAAACACACCGCAAAAGAAGGTTACATCGAATAGATCTCCACGAGAATCGTGGAGAACTTTGTATTGAGATCCAAAGAGAGAGAAGAAGCCATCTAGCTAATAACTATGGAACCGAAGGTCTGAGGTAAACTACTCACACATCATCGGAGAGGCTATGGTGTTGATGTAGAAGCCCTCCGTGATCAATGCCCCCCCCCCCTCGTGAGCGCCAAAAAGGCCCCAAGATGGGATGTCACGAATGCAGGAAGGTTGCGGTGGTGGAATTAGGTTTTTGGCTCCGTATCTGGTAGTTTGGGGGTACGTAGGTATATATAGGAGGAAGAAGTACGTCGGTGGAGCAACATGGGCCCCACGAGGGTGGAGGGCGCGCCCAGGGGGTGTAGGCGCGCCCCTACCTCGTGCCCTCCTGGTTGCTTTCTTGAGTAGGTTCCAAGTCCTCTGGATCACGTTCGTTCCAAAAATCACGTTCCCGAAGGTTTCATTCCGTTTGGACTCCGTCTGATATTCTTTTACTGCGAAACTCTGAAATAGGCAAAAACATCAATTCTGGGCTGGGCCTCCGGTTAATAGGTTAGTCCAAAAAATAATATAAAAGTGTATAATAAAGCCCATTAACATCCAAAACAGAATATAATATAGCATGGAACAATCAAAAATTATAGATACGTTGGAGACATATCATTACTCTTCGGGGTCATTGCTTCCGGTGAACTTGGGCATGGTGAACTTTAGCTTGCAGTATCATTGCTCTTCACTTTGTTGGGTCGAGGATGATGACGCCCATGTCGTTGAGGATTGACAATCTCATGTTGCTCTTGGCGAGGAGGGTTGTCGGACTCATGTTGCTCTTGTCTTGGAGGATTTTCATTGTCTTCATGTGCTTGGCGAACTTGATGTTCTTGTCTAGCTTGAGGAGGCGCTTGTCGATCTTGACGAGGAACTTGACGATGCACACATGATTGATAAATCCTTTCTTGAACTTCATCGTGAAGTGCTTCTTGTTGTTAACGAGCTTGCCGGTTGTGCGTGGCTACGGCTCGACTTGAATCTCGGAGGGAACGTTGCGCCTCAAGTGCTTGAGCTTCACGAAGTTGCTGTTCTTGATGTTGTGCCACGGCATCTTGTGCATCTTGGTTTTGTCACGCTCGCTCCTCTTGTTCTTGTTGTCGTTGGCGTTGCCGTTGTTGTGCTTGCGCGAATGTAGCTTGGTTTTGACGATGTCGATGCTCTTCAGAGTCGGTGTCATGTAGAGGATTGCGGTTGGCTTGACGATCTTGACGCGCGGCACGACGAAGAGTGTTTGATGTCGGTGTACTTGAACCGGAGATATTGTCATCGGAGTGTCGACTCGAGCGGCTCCTTCTTGAGTAGGACGAAGTGGTAGAAGAGCGGTTGACCAACAAGGCACGAATCTCGTCCAGTCTTGAGTCATTCTCATGCTTGTGTTCGTCAAGCTTGTTGTCGAAGTAGTCTCGTTTACGTTGCTCGGAGAGTCGCAAGTCGGTGGCAAGGTTGTCGATGCGGTCGTTCATTGCTAGTTGCTCTTCATGAAAAGCTCGTTGTGTACCAAATAGGTGTAGCTTGGTGACGTAGTTGTTCGGGTCGTCGTCTTGCTCAAGGAAGAGTGGGTTGGTATAAGTACTTGGCCTATCCATCACTCCAAACAAAAATATGTGAGTGGGAGAAAGAAAAGAACCTATACCAAATGTACCTTGACCAATGTTGAAGATGGATCAATGATCACTCAATGTGTAACAAAGGAAATAGCACAATTGGTACCAATTCTTGTCGGTTTCTCACACCTACACAAGTAAAAGCTTATGGTGGAGCTTGGTTAGGATGGTGGCACAAAATTTGATGCAATTGTAAGTGAGACTCAATAATGTTGGAAAAGATTCGCAAATTTGCAAATGTAACAAGTAGACCAATAGCAAGATGTGGTACACGGAAACACACACACAAATAGATAAGTGGGGTCGTGCAACCAAGGTATGAGCCGAAGTGTGGAATCCACGAAAATGCTCTTGTTGCACAACACTAGAGAGACGCTAGCACGATTGCACAATAGGCGGATACAAACTTGTGCACAACCTACTAAGCAAAAATGCAACGACTTCTATCCCAAGTATTCTATATGTATGGTATTCCGATGATATGATCCAAGATGATCGAGTATGACAATCTTAATGTTGTATGATGATATGGTTCTTGCTTATAAGCTCTTTGCTTATCTTTCCTCTTTTGCTTAAAAGCTTGTTTGGCTCTTTGTTGTTTGAGCTCTTTTCTCATGCAATGCTTCACGAACCAAGATAGCAATTGAGTATATGTGATGACAACTTTGTGACACAAGAGATGATACCAAGGTATGCAACACGATGATATGGTATGTATTCTATGGGAAGTATGATCACTAATGTGACAAGTCACGTTGCCGGCAATACTCAAAGGCTAGTCTCGATGGGTAAGCTACGCAAAATGGTCTATGGGGTTATCAATGCAATTGCAAGAATGTATGATGATATCACGATACCAAGATGAGGTTACCGTTGATGACGAGTCCTATGCAAAGATGAGCGGCGGTGATGTCGATGTCAAACCATCCCTAGTTAGCCGAAACACCCTAGGAAACGATGAACCACAACTCAAATTCTCAAAACCAAAGTCAAAATGGTGGTATCGAAGTTGGCAATGCGGAAGTGAGATTGTTTGCGAAAGCGGTGGTGGTATGCGGATGATATGGTGGAGGGCCTAGGCAAAGATGCCAAAATGACAAAAATTTGAAAGTGTCAAATTGTGTTGGAACCTATCTATGTGGATGGGGAATGTCAATAGCTACTCAATGAGCTAAAGAACGTGAAAATCGGACTCCGGATGTGGAAGTTATGGTCGAAACTGTCAATTAGACGAGGCTGAACCTGGGAGGGCGGAAGTACCGCTTGGGAGGGAGGTTGTACCGCTCCTGAAGCTCAGCGGTAGTACCGCTTGGAAAGGGTGGAAGTACTGCTGGTGTCGGGACGAAATTGTGGCGGAAATGGATGATTTCGGGGGTAAAAATGGATGGATTTCGTGGATGAAAAGTGGTGAAACTTGGGGAGATGCTAGATCCACTCGAAACCAAGCAAATCCATGGATCAAATCCAACAAAACTTCATCACACCAACAAATCACAAAAAAATGGGGCTATTTTTGGTGGGGATTTTCGAATTTAGGACAAAAACAACAAAATCAAGCTAGATAACAAAGAGGGGAGGCTCCGAAATCGTGATCAACGTGGCTCATGATACCAAGATGATGTAGGGTAAGACCCTAAACCGCCGATCTTTCATGAAAGGAGCGGATCCCGACTAAGAACACGAAGAACACGAGGGGAAAACGAGGGAAAACACAAGAGGAATCACTAAACCAACAAGATATAGTCACACATATGCTAGATCCTCGAAACACGAGAGGGGATACAAGATTCAAATCCAACAAGGGACGATACAAAGGGTAACCGGTTCTTCTCCTAGAGGAGGTCTTGATGGGGCCACCCAAAAAGGGGTCTTGAATCCAAGGGGATCTTCTCCGTAGAGGGGTCGCGGTCTCTCTCGAGGAGATGATCCGTATGGATGAGCAAAAGCTATCCTCACATATGAGCTAAACCAATGCTGACCCTAATTCGGAGCTAGGGGACTAGTACTTATAACTAAGGGGTAAGTTGGGGTTACATGGGTCGTTGACCTTCTCACTGCGCACAGGCAGGCCGGTAGTACCGGTCATGGGGGCGATAGTACCGCTAGGAGCTCATGCAGGGCGGAAGTACCGGACTTGGAGGGCGGTAGTTCCGCTGGGAGGTCAGGCGCTGGCTTCTGGAGGTGAACGTTGAAGGGGCCAGCGGTTGTACCGGATGTCGGGGCGGTAGTACCGGTCTTTTGGTAGTTACCGGTACATCTGGTGCAGTACCGGCCTTGCACAGCTCGATCACAGAAGGTGGACCGGTTATTGGGCGGTAGTCGGCCGGTTGTTCCGCCCGGGCGGTAGTTGGGCTGTTGTTCCGGTCCTTCTGGGCTGGGCAGATTGTCTCCATGCTCTTGATGTCCATCTTGCACCATTCCTTCTCCTTGGTTGCTTACATGGTACCTAAGCACACAAAGCATCTCCGTTTGAGGTAGTAGCCATGTCTCAAGTGGGTTAAAGGGGAGTTCACCAAGGAGAGAGTTAACCTCGTTCTCGATGGCTCTCGCACGGGCTCTTGTCATTGGTCCAAGTGGTGTCATGGGAGATGTAGGTAGGTCCATGGGGATAATTATTTTTGTTGAAAAGTTTCTGTAATTCAAGATTTGCAAAGTTTCCATGGGCATGAACAAAGTTCAAGGAGCTCCCCCACTTCAACGGTGCTCGTCCTTCTTACTTTCACTTTTCTTTTTGAAAAGTTTTAGGTTCCCCACTTCATTTTTTTGTTTTTAAACTTTACAAAAGCACACAACAGAATAAAATGACTCTCTAAAACTTCCGGCTTGTCTCCTTGATAGGCTTTCTTTAAAGCCATTAAGCTAGGCATATAGTGCTCAAGTAATGGATCCACCCGGATCCCAAGGTATATCAAAGACAATTTTAATTAACAATGATTTGTGATTTAGTAGTGAGCACAAAGTAACATATATCATGGAACAACGAAGTCTGACTCTCTTCCTATGCATTGGCATGTCATAAAAGAACAATTCATGCACCTCAAGTAAAGGGCAATACATAGCATAAATAGTTTCTTGCAATTTTATCGCATTGGAAACATAGAGAGGTGGACATGTAGTTCCTCTCTCATAATAATTGCAAGTAGGAGCAGCAAGCACATGCATATTATATCTATCAAAATCATCATGTGTAGTAGTAAAACGCAACCCATCAATATAATCCTTAATAAGCGCAAACTTCTCCGATGTAGTGTAGTTGGGAGAGTTCAAAAAGATAATTGTCTCATGTTACCATCGTGCCAAGTCGCCTAGCTAGGATACCCTACCAAGGGATTTGATGGATTTAGCTACGACAGTGGTGGCCAATACAAATCCTGCTAGGCGAACACCGCGACTCGATAGCAAGCAAGATCGGCGCCTAGATCGGTTTCGGCAAGACATTCTCGCGGGGCATATGTTCCTATTCGGCGAAGCGACCTTCATTGATGGCTCGACCGGCCACCTCAGCCAAGTTGAGACCTTCGCTCTAGGCCGGATCGTCAGGTTTGGCAACCTGGAGTACTCCATAGATTCCCACGGAGAGCTGATCCTCCAGGGTTTGGCATCAAGCTGGATCCCGGAGCAGCAGGGGTTCGATTCAGATTTGTTTCAGGAGATGTTGGGAGAAGACGAATTTTTTGTCCCATCTCATTGCCAACATCTAAGATCTCATGGAGGTCCTGGAAGGAGCCACTGAGGAGGCATATGACATGGAAGAGGAAGTCAGCGAGTTTGCGGACAATTGACTGCTAGCAATGGTGCCTTTATACAAGTGGCAGACGACTTTGACCTACGATTGGTACATGTGGACATGCCAAATGCCAGCCAAGGCAACGACAATGGCCCTGATGATGACCTCGATCATGACCCCAAGAGGAAAAACCAACTGCGTGATGAACCATGCGTTGAGAGAGGGTACCTCTGTCAATGAGCGAGTTAGGCCCATACGACGAGGACATACTAAATGAATCACTGGGCAATCCCCGACATGACGAGGCTAGTTTGAGGCTACCCAGGTAAGCGTGCAAGGCATCCAAGGACGACAATCAGTTGCTCAGGCGAATTCAGGACATCAAGGATCATTGATAGCAATTCCTCCTATATGAGGAGAACCTGAAGGATGATCACCAGTGCAGGGTGGCCAAGAAGGCATCGGTCGGGCACGGGTGGAACCTGATACAGGACGTGGATGCCGTCGGAGACCAAAGTGCGGTCTCTAAGAGCACCGCTCCGCCATGACGGTCGGCGAGCCAACAAGGGCAAACACGCTCCATAGGTGGCAGGACATCATAGCAAGAACCACGCTGAGACGTCTCATAACATGAGCAGCTCGGCCTCCCAACATAGGGAGAAGTCGAGCTCTTATCTGAAGGAGTACTGCCCAACATTGCGCGAGGACGAGGCTCCTTGGATGATCTACCACTCTAAGCTCTACACACCTCGTACCCCACGCCCTCGCGACTGCGATTAATAACATGCGATCCTTTATGCAAGTAACAATTGTTGGAAATATGCCCTAGAGGCAATAATAAAGATGTTATGATCATATTTCCTTATTCGTGGTAAATGTTTATTATCCATGCTATAATTGTATTGACCGGAAACTTAAATACATGTGTGGATACATAAACGGATATTGTGTCCCTAGTGATCCTCTACTAGACTAGCTCGTTGATTAAAGATGGTCAAGGTTTCGTAACCATAGACATGAGTTGCCATTTAATAACGGGATCACATCATTAGAAGAATGATGTCATGGACAAGAGCCAACCGTAAGCTCAGCATCTGATTGTGTCACCAAGTTTTATTTGCCATAGCTTTCCTAATGTCATGTATCCGTTCCTTAGACCATGAGATCATGCCACTCCCGAATACCAGAAGAATATTTTGTGGGTTATCAAAGGTCACTTTGTAACTATAAAGGTACTCCTCATGTATCTCGAAAAGTATTTGTTGTGTTGCATGGATCGAGACTGGGATTTATCAGTCCATGTGACAGAGAGATATCTCTGGCCCTCCCGGTAATAAAACATCATGAATAGCTTGCAAGCATGTGACTAATGACTTTAGTCACAAGGATCTTGTATTATGGAATGAGTAAAGAAACTTCCTGGTAACGAGATTGAACTAGGTATGGAGATATCAATTCGAATCTCGGGCAAGTAATATATCGCCAGACAAAGGGAATTGTATACGGGGTTAACTTAATCCTTGACATCGTGGTTCAAACCGATCATGATCTTTGTTGAGTATGTGGGAGTCAATATGGGCATCCAGGTCCCACTATTGATTATTGATCGGAGAGGTGTCTTGGTCATGTCTTCATGATTCTCGAACCGTTGGGTCACATACTTAACGTCCGGCAATGCTAGGGTAGTATTGGGATATTAATAATGGCAAGAACGAATATTGTTTGGAGTCCCGGATGGGATCCTGGACATCACAAGGAGCTCCGGAATGGTCGGGAGGTAAAGATTTATATATGGGAAGTCATATTTAGGTTCCACAAAATGTTCAGGATTTTCTGGTATTGCACCGGGAAGGTTCTAAAAGGTTTCAGAGTGGGCCCGACCTGCATGAGGGACCCACATGGACGTCGGTAGTGGGTCAATGCCCCACACCCCTGGTCTAGGCGCACCAAGATCCCCTCTAAAAGGAATAATAAAGATCCCTAAAAAGGGGGGATCGCGATCGGTGGGGAAGGAAAGGAGAGGTTTTCTGTTGGGGAACGTAGTAATTTCAAAAAAATTCCTACGCACACGCAAGATCATGGGGATGCATAGCAACGAGAGGGGAGAGTGTGTCCACGTACCCTCGTAGACCGAAAGCGGAAGCGTTAGCACAATGCGGTTGATGTAGTCGTACGTCTTAACGATCCGACCGATCAAGTACCGAACGCACGACACCTCCAAGTTAAGCACACGTTCAGCTCGATGACGTCCCTCGAACTCTGATCCAGCCGAGCTTTGAGGGAGAGTTCCGTCGGCACGACGGCGTGGTGACGATGATGATGTTCTACTGACGCAGGGCTTCGTCTAAGCACCGCTACGATATTATCGAGGTGGATTATGGTGGAGGGGGGGCACCGCACACGGCTAAGAGATCAAGAGATCAATTGTTGTGTTTCCAAGGGGTGCCCCCTCCCCGTGTATAAAGGAGTGGAGGAGGGGGAGGGCCGGCCCTCTCTATGGGGCGCCCTAGGAGGAGTCCTACTCCCACCGGGAGTAGGATTCCCCCCTTCCAAGTAGTAGTAGTAGGAGTCAAGGAAAAGGCAGAGAGAAGAGAAGGAAGGAGGGGGTGCAGCCCCTCCCCCTAGTCCAATTCGGACTACGCCTTGGGGGGGCGTGCAGCCTCTCCTCTCCCTTTCCCCTAAATCCCAATAAGGCCCATATACTCCCCGGTGAATTCTCGTAACTCTTTGGTACTCCGAAAAATACCCGAATCACTCGGAACCTTTCCGATGTCCGAATATAGTCGTCCAATATATCGATCTTTACGTCTCGACCATTTCGAGACTCCTCGTTATGTCCCCGATCTCATCCGGGACTCCGAACTACCTTCGGTACATCAAAACATATAAACTCATAATATAACCGTCATCGAACTTTAAGCGTGCGGACCCTATGGGTTCGAGAATTATGTAGACATGACCGAGACACATCTCCGGTCAATAACCAATAGCGGAACCTGGATGCTCATATTGGCTCCCACATATTCTACGAAGATCTTTATCGGTCAAACCGCATAACAACATACATTGTTCCCTTTGTCATCGGTATGTTACTTGCCCAAGATTCGATCGTCGGTATCTCAATACCTAGTTCATTCTCGTTACTGGCAAGTCTCTTTACTCGTTCCGTAGTACATCATCCCGCAACTAACTCATTAGTTACAATGCTTGCAAGGCTTATAGTGATGTGCATTACCGAGTGGGCCCAGAGATACCTCTCCGACAATCGGAGTGTTCCTCCGGTAAACGGGAGTTGCATAATGTCATAGTCATAGGAACATGTATAAGTCATGAAGAAAGCAATAGCAACATACTAAACGATCGAGTGCTAAGCTAACGGAATGGGTCAAGTCAATTACGTCATTCTCCTAATGATGTGATCCCATTAATCAAATGACAACTCTTTGTCTATGGCTAGGAAACATAACCATCTTTGATCAACGAGCTAGTCAAGTAGAGGCATACTAGTGACACTCTGTTTGTCTATGTATTCACACATGTATCATGTTTTCGGTTAATACAATTCTAGCATGAATAATAAAAATTTATCATGAAATAAGGAAATAAATAATAACTTTATTATTGCCTCTAGGGCATATTTCCTTCAGTCTCCCACTTGCACTAGAGTCAATAATCTAGTTCACATTGCCATGTGATTTAACACCAACTGTTCACATCACCATGTGATTAACATCCATAGTTCACATCGTCATGTGACCAACACCCAAAGGGTTTACTAGAGTCAATAATCTAGTTCACATCGCTATGTGATTAACACCCAAAGAATACTAAGGTGTGATCATGTTTTGCTTGTGAGAGAAGTTAGTCAATGGGTCTGCCATATTCAGATCCGTATGTATTTTGCAAATTTCTATGTCTACAATGCTCTGCACGTAACTACTCTAGCTAATAGCTCCCACTTTCAATATGTATCCAGATTGAGACTTAGAGTAATCTGGACCAGTATCAAAAACTTGCATCAACGTAACCCTTTACGACGAACCTTTTGTCACCTCCATAATCAAGAAACGTATCCTTATTCCACTAAGGATAATTTTGACCGCTGTCCAGTGATCTAATCCTAGATCACTATTGTACTCCCTTGCCAAACTCAGTGGTAGGGTATACAATAGATCTGGTACATAGCATGGCATACTTTATAGAACCTATGGTGAGGCATAGGGAATGACTTTCATTCTCTTTCTATCTTACTGCCGTGGTCGGGCTTTGAGTCTTACTCAATTTCACACCTTGTATCACATGCAAGATCTCTTTCTTTTACTGTTCCATTTTGAACTTTTTCAAAATCTTGTCAAGGTATGTACTCATTGATAAAACTTATCAAGCGTCTTGATCTATCTCTATAGATCTTGATGCTCAATATGTAAGCAGCTTCACTGAGGTCTTTCTTTGAAAAACTCCTTTCAAATACTCCTTTATGCTTTCCAGAAAATTCTACATTATTTCCGATCAACAATATGTCATTCACATATATTTATCAGAAATATTGTAGTGCTCCCACTCACTTTCTTGTAAATACAGGTGACGGTGTCCTGGACTAGGGGGTACTCACCACGTCGTCTCCCGATCAGTTGGATTGGGCCGAGGACCCCCATGGACATATACTCATGGGCCAGTCCAGACAGTTGCCGCATACAGGGAAGATTCCACAAGACTTGGCGATCAAGACAAGGACTCCTCCCCCACCGGCGTATTCGGCTAGGACTCTTGTTATCCTAGGCCTCTGGTGCATTATATAAACCGAGGCCAGGCTAGTCGATAGATATGTACAACAATCATACCATAGGCTAGCTTCTAGGGTTTGGCCTCTACGATCTCGTGGTAGATATACTCTTGTACTACCCATATCATCAATATTAATCAAGCAGGAGTAGGGTATTACCTCCATCGAGAGGGCCCGAACCTGGGTAAAAACATCGTGTCCCTTGTCTCCTGTTACCATCCGCCTAGACGCACAGTCCGGGACCCCCTACCCAAGATCTGCTGGTTTTGACACCGACATTGGTGCTTTCATTGAGAGTTCCGCTGTGTGTTCGGCAAAAGGTCGATGGCTCGCCTGCAGATCAACTGCGACTTCGGCATCTTCGTCACCAGCTTGACTGGTCACCTTGGTTCGACCAAGGATCGCGCCTACCTCCAATCGTCATGTTCGGATGAGGGCCTTCATCAACATCAACTCCGATCTCTATCAAGATCATGGAGGAATCATCCAGGGAGCCCGGGGGCTCAACATCAACATTGCCCTCGGGCGACCGTACTGTTTTTCTGGACAGTGGACTTGTGTCCGCCGCCATCACCTCCTCAAGCGTTGTTTTAACGATTGCTTCGGAGGAATTGTGCGGAATTGAGTCTACAAAAACCCTGGAAAATTTCGTCGAGTTCCGATGGAGGAATCTCTGGCAATCTCCGATATACCGGAGCCGCATTGAACTTGGACGAGAATCCGGACGAGTTTAGGGCGTGGTGTCCAGCTTCTAGCTTGGACTTCCTTTGGAAGATCCAACCATTGATCGGCTGCGGAATTTCTATATCTACCACCCCTCAAAATTTCAGCTCGATCCGACCGTCCAAACTCCGGGAACCTTCCGATTAGTGCATCACTTTTCGGATCTGTTTTCTGCGCGAAAACGAATCCGACCCGAGTTCGTCTTTTTTATGAACGGGATTTCAGACATCCTTTTTAAAGGAAGTTTTGTATGGGATGTTGTGTTTTATTTCCGAACACATCCCACTAACTTTAAAATCTTTTGAACATGATCTTCAATATCATGCTGCTGTCAAACCAGTCCGGCAATATTGCTTCACGGCTGCCGACCTACGCTAGACATGTCGTCGCTTTGTTGAACCGAGCTCAACTTCTTCGGATCATCATCTCGGCAAGCCGAACAAGAGTCCGGCATCGCGAAGGATAAATCATCACCAACATCGCCGCCCCACGGATTACACGGAGCGGGCATACCGGCATCACCGCACGGTCGCCTCATCAAGCCGGCATTGACCACGTCACGACCTGCATCGGCAGGGCCGCACTGTTGCTTCTTCAAGCTGGTGTCCATCACGCCGACCTACTTCGACATCTCGGCTGGACCGGGGGCTTCGCCATCTCTTCGTCAACCTACTCCGGACGCTTCGCCGCTAAGCCGACCAGCTCCACACGTTAGCTGGACCGAGGGCTTTGCCTCGGCGAGCCAACCTTTGCCAAGATTGCCATGCCATCGCTTTTATCGCCCATCGTGCAATGGGTTCGCGTATCGAGTCCCAATTTTGGGAATCACCTCCCTTCGGATTGCTACAACAAATAAACCAGGTGTTATTAATCCCAGTATTTTTTGCTTGTTTGGGTTCATTTTTGCCAAGGAATTATTACTCTGGTTTGTCCATCATATATACGCAGGTCTATCAAATGGTGGCCGCATTAACGACGATCACATGGTGGTTCGGTCAGTTTCCGTACATAGTCCGGCGAACGCCGCATCCGGAGCTCGGACCGACCTGTGAATTCAGGCTTTGCCACGCCTTTATTGCATTACGCCGACGACCTGCATCGACATTGACTTCGGCGCCAGGCCATATTTCTTTTATTACTCACTTTGCATAAATTATTTATTATGCAACATTTTTTTAATTCTTATTATTACTATTATCCCCGGTCTGCACTATTTTTTGTGCACAAGAAAATGATCCAGCCGGACTATATCCTTTGGCGTCACCTCGGCTGGACGGGGGGCTTCGTCAACACTTCATTACCCCATGCAGGGGACTTCGGCATCACTCTGCCGTCCTGCATTAACCGTGTTATGTCACCACTTCGGAGTGCCGAGCTCTTTGCTCCGCCACCTCGTGATCGGCTTGGGGGATGGAACCTTGTCCCGCATCAAGCTCGGACCGCGTCATCAATACCGAACACATTAACCAGCTAAGTTGCCTTCATGCTCAAAGTCTTAAATTTTTAACTTGTGTTCGGCTCGACCAAGCGTTATACTTTTTTGGGAAAAAGTTGCTTGTAAAATTTTTCCTTGTCCAAACTTTGTTTGTGACGCGCAAATTCAAATACCCCGTTTACTTGGGGGCTTCCTTCATGAAGTTTTTTCCTCTTGCACATGATTATACTTGTACGGCTTCGTTCCTTGTTCGTATTACGCCACAATATGCACCATATTGACTTAAGTGATTTGCATGCTGGGTTGCCTTGCTCTGTGTTTACCCCTCGCTCCCGATTGTTCAGCTAGGGAGTAAAGGGAGCACCTCTGCGATTGTCACGATCGGGTCACCCGAGCCGGACCTCAGACTGGGTGAAGCCAAAAGCTAGCGCTCTTACTGTTTTCAATAATGGTCGGCACACAACGGAACTCATGAGTACAAAAAATCGATTGCACAAGTCTCATATTAACAATGAGCACCGAAGAAAGGTATCGGTGGTGGTACTATTTTCTTCGAAGATGCTTCTTACACTTTATCAGTAATATAGCATAAGTTCCCTAAGCGCGCTTTATGCATTCTGACCTTATGACCTGGTTGCCTGGTTATTGGAAACACCGTCGATATTCTCGACGGATGGAGTACATAACACTCTTCGGTCCTTGACGAAGAGGGAGAAGCCGATAATTCGGTTAAGACGCGTTTAAAGTTCGGTTGAACATATATATGATATAAGTACTTGATGCATAATCATTCTTTTACCCAAGTCACTTGGGGGCTCTTATGTTTATTTGAGTCGTTTTATAATAAGTGTTTTTCTTCTTAGTCGTTGCAGAGTTTTTATTATTATTTATCACTCCTTTTCTCGACACGAGTGTGCGGTCACTAGCCAGGGAGCCTAATTTCTCTCTCAAAACTGCTAGAGTTTAGTTTTCTAAACTGGCCTAATGAGAATTACTCCGCCTTCGGGATGGGAGACTGAAGCCGTCGGCTGACCCGCTTGAAGTCTTGAGATAGGATGTGTCATGTTAAAGCACGGTAGAAGCACCTTTTTTTTCTAAGGTCCAATTTTCGGATTGGCATCGAACACTTGATCTTGTTCGGACGTCATGTTTTTACTGACGTTTTTTTGGTTTTCCAAGGTTTTGGCACTTTTACACTATTTGTGTGTTTTCAGCACAAGTCTCGCAGTGCAACGCCGGACACATTTAGAGATTCGGCAAAAACATTCTCGGATATTGCTATATATGCATCAGTTTCGAATTGTGTCTTCGGTCAATAGCTGGGTTGCCCGGCTCCCGCGCTTGCCTCCTACGTTCCGCTTTGTTCGGCTAGGTGTGCAAAGGGAGAACCATCGCGATTGTGCTTCCAGCTCGCATGGTGAAGCACCTCGATGGAGAAAGCCGAAAACCGACCGTCACAATAGGTGTAAACTGTTCAGCGATCCGATGACTATATTAAATGATGGGCCATTCATAACATTGGCGAAGTGTTTCCGGCTTGACACGGACTGTCGCCAAACACTACCGGGGCTAGTAATGGCGGCCTCCCAAACTAAATCCTCAATATTTTGCTCTTACATTGGAGCTGAGGTTTCATGATCATGCTTAGCATGACAACCCAAAAGAAAGGAACCGATAAGCGGGACTATTTTCTTTGGAAGACATTTCTTACATTAAACGGTAATATAACATATCTCTGTGCGTACCTTTGTTTATAAAACCGTATGGCCAGATTGCCTTGTTTGTCTTAAATCTTTGCCCTCATAAAGGCTTTATAAAGTAGGACAAACACTCCTCGGCTACTGGCCGAGGAGGTTGAAGTCGATGGTCGGTCAATAAAGTTTTGTACAATGCGGATCCGAGCATTAATGACATAAAAGTACTTGGATACATTGATTCATTACACATAATTTGTGATTTTACTATGGATATCGATCCTTAATTGACCACCCGTGCCAGCGTTAAGGCTCGGGGCTCTTGGGCTTCGAACTTATTATTTACAAATATTAAAGGGCACATCAATCCCACGATCCGTGTTGCCACTGACCCGGTGTCTCGGGGCTACTGCATTGCCTGTTCTATGCGTAAAATTTTAAGTGCAATCTGATTTCGAGGAGATTTTGATCCTCGGGTTGGTCGGCCGCACCCAACCCGAGTCTCGAGGACAGAGCACGCCGCTTTTTGTGTCCCGAAGTATTCTGACGAGCTAGGACTTGATCCTCAGGCCGATTTTGCAAATCAACCTGAGTCTCAGCGGCTAGTGGGATCGGCGGTCTTATGTCATCCTTCAGGTGCATCTCGGGTTTTAGACCGATACACACCTTGTGGGCTACTGGCTATGTATCTCGGCATAGAATAAATTGCACCAATCAAAAATATTGACAAAGATTGGCCCACATTCGGGGTGGTGCACCACCTCGGAAGCAGTTCGGCATAAAGCTCGGACGCTAGTGGCTGGCTCCATAGAGGGCATTTCCGGCATTAAGCTCGGCTAAACTCCTTCAAACTTCTTTGAACCAAGGTGATTTACGACACCTCGGATACAGTCCGGCGTTGGAGCTCGGATACATAGTCCGGCGTTGGAGCTCGGATACATTCCGGCGTTATAAATGGGAAGCGATCCGGCATTGGTGCTTTCGGCTGCAAAGATACCTCGAATGCAGTCCGGCGTTGGAGCTCGGACGCAAGAGGACACTGCCTCCCGGGAATAACTTCAAACCCGAGGTATGGCATAAAAATAACAAGGCATTGATAAAGGCCGGAAACTTAAAGGTGCTCCTCGGATACCCGACATATAAACTCGTCAAATGCATTTCGGTCAAGATAGAAGATGAGAAGATTTGTTGAACCAGTTTTCAAGACCGGCAACCGAAGATGAAGAACAGTTCGGAAGAATCAAGGAGTGTCCCTAACTTGAAGACCGGTTCAAGGGGCTACTGACGGTGTCCTGGACTAGGGGGTACTCACCACGTCGTCTCCCGATCAGTTGGATTGGGCCGAGGACCCCCATGGCCGTATACTCATGGGCTTGTCCGAACGGCTGCAGCATACAAGGAAGATTCCATAAGACTTGGCGATCAAGACAAGGACTCCTCCCCCACCGGCGTATTCGGCTAGGACTGTTGTTATCCTAGGCCTCTGGTGCATTATATAAACCGAGGCCAGGCTAGTCGATAGATATACAATAATCATACCATAGGCTAGCTTATAGGGTTTAGCCTCTCTGATCTCGTGGTAGATCTACTCTTGTACTACCCATATCATCAATATTAATCAAGCAGGAGTAGGGTATTACCTCCATCGAGAGGGCCCGAACCTGGGTAAAAACATCGTGTCCCTTGTCTCCTGTTACCATCCGCCTAGACGCACAGTTCAGGACCCCCTACCCGAGATCCGCCGGTTTTGACACCGACAATAGGCTTCACCGCAAGTCTGTATAAAACTATATGCTTTAATCAACTCATCAAAGCGTATATTCCAACTCTGAGATGCTTGCACCAGTCCACAGATGGATCGCTGGAGCTTGCACATTTTGTTAGCACCTTTAGGATTGACAAAACCTTCTAGTTGCATCATATACAACTCTTCTTTAATAAATCCATTAAGGATTGCAGTCTTGTTATCCATTTGCCAGATTTCATAAAATGCGGCAATTGCTAACATGATTCGGACAGACTTTAAGCATCGATACTAGTGAGAAAATCTCATCGTAGTCAACACCTTGAACTTTGTCAAAAACCTTTTTTCGACAAGTCTAACTTTGTAGATAGTAACACTACTATCAGCGTCCGTCTTCCTCTTGAAGATCCATTTATTTTCTATGGCTTGCCGATCATTGGGCAAGTCAACCAAAGTCCATACTTTGTTCTCATACATGGATCCTATCTCAGATTTCACGGCCTCAAACCATTTCGCGGAATCTGGGCTCATCATCGCTTCCTCATAGTTCGTAGGTTCGTCATGGTCAAGTAACATGACCTCCAGAACAGGATTACCATACCACTCTGGTGCGGATCTCACTCTGGTTTACCTACGAGGTTCAGTAGTAACTTGATCTGAAGTTACATGATCATCATCATTAGCTTCCTCACTAATTGGTGTAGTAGTCACAGGAACAGATTTCTGCGATGAACTACTTTCCAATAAGGGAGCAGGTGCAGTTACCTCGTCAAGTTATACTTTCCTCCCACTCACTTCTTTCGAGAGAAACTCCTTCTCTAGAAAGGATCCATTCTTAGCAACGAATGCCTTGCCCTCGGATCTGTGATAGAAGGTGTACCCAACTGTCTCCTTTGGGTATCCTATGAAGACACATTTCTCTGATTTAGGTTTGAGCTTATCAGGATGAAACTTTTTCACATAAGCATCGCAACCCCAAACTTTAAGAAACGACAGCTTAGGTTTCTTGCTAAACCATAGCTCATACGGTGTCATCTCAACAGATTAGACGGTGCCCTATTTAATGTGAATGCAGCTGTCTCTAGTGCATAACCCCAGAATGATAGTGGTAAATCGGTAAGAGACATCATAGATTGCACTATATCCAATAAAGTACGGTTATGACATTCGGACACACCATTATGTTGTTGTGTTCCAGGTGGCATGAGTTGGTGAAACTATTCCACATTGTTTTAATTGAAGGCCAAACATGTAACTCAAATATTCGTCTCCGCGATCAAATCGCAAAAAAAACTTTTATTTTCTTGTTACAATGATTCTCCACTTCACTCTGAAATTCTTTGAACTTTTCAACTGTTTCAGTTTCATTAACTAGATATACCCATATCTGCTCAAATCATCTGTGGAGGTCAGGAAATAACGATACCCGCCGCGAGCCTCAACACTCATCGGACCGCATACATCGGTATGTATTATTTACAATAAGTCAGTAGCTCGCTCCATTGTTCCGGAGAACGGAGTCTTAGTCATCTTGCCCATAAGGCATGGTTCGCAAGCATCAAGTGATTCATAATCAAGTGATTCCAAAATCCCATCAGCATGGAGTTTCTTCATGCGCTTTACTCCAATATGACTTAAACGGCAGTGCCACAAATAAGTTGCACTATCATTATTAACTTTGCATCTTTTGGCTTCAATATTATGAATATGTGTATCACTACGATCGAGATCCAACAAACCATTTTCATTGGGTGTATGACCATAGAAGGTTTTATTCATGTAAACAGAACAACAATTATTCTCTAACTTAAATGAATAACCGTGTTGCAATAAACATGATCGAATCATATTCATTCTCAACGCAAACACCAAATAACACTTATTTAGGTTCAACACTAATCTCGAAAGTACAGGGAGTGTGCGATGATGATCATATCAATCTTGGAACTACTTCCAACACACATCGTCACCTCACCCTTAACTAGTTTCTGTTCATTCTGCAATTCCTGTTTCGAGTTACTACTCTTAGCAACTGAACCAGTATCAAATACCGAGGGGTTGCTACGAACACTAGTAAAACACACATCAATAATGTATATCAAATATAGCTTGTTCACTTTGCCATCCTTCTTATCGGCCAAATACTTGGGGTGGTTCCGCTTCTAGTGACCAGTCCCTTTGCAGTAGAAGCACTTTGTCTCAGGCTTAGGTCCAGACTTGGGCTTCTTCACTTGACCAGCAACTTGCTTGCCGTTCTTCTTGAAGTTCCCCTTCTTCCCTTTGTCCATTCTCTTGAAACTAGTGGTCTTGTCAACCATCAACACTTGATGTTTTTTTATGATTTCTATCTTCGCCGATTTTAGCATCGCGAAGAGCTTGGGAATTTAAAGTGTGTTATATCGACTAGAGGGGGTGAATAGGCTATTTTTATGAATTCTTCACTGAGGAATTTGCCGGTGAGGAAATTCCTTAGTGAAGAACTACTACTGTGGAATAAGTACTCAGAAGTAAGCATAACAGAACATAGACATAGTCATCATGATGAAATGAAGACAAACACAGAGTACATAAAGCGTAATCAGGATAACACAAGATGAAGAAAAACAGACTGAAGAAATTGAACTGAGGAAATTGAGAAAGTCTTCAGTCAAAGTCTTCAAACACAAATATGAACAATCACTCAACACAGTAATGAGGAAATAGAACCAGTAAGGTTGGTGAAGACAATGATTTGGTAGACCAGTTCCAACTGCTGTCTCAGTTGTACGTCTGGTTGGAGCGGCTGAGTATTTAAACTCGAGGACACACAGTCCCGGACACCCAGTCGCTGAGCACGCAGCTCAGGACACCAAGTCCTCACCATATTCTCCTTGAACAAAGGTCACACAGACCTCGTCCAATCACTCGTGGTAAGTCTTCAGGCGACTTCCAAACCTTCACATACTCGGTCACTCGGCGATCCACAATTCCTCTTGGATGCTCTAGACCATGACGCCTAACCGTCTGGAAGAAGCATAGTCTTCAAAGGTAACAAGCGGCGGATCCACGCAGGATCAAACTCTTCAGTGATGCTCAATCACTTTGGATTTGTAGGTGTTTGGGTTTGGGTTTTTCCTCACTCGATGATTTTCGCTCAAAGTCCTCGGAGGATGGGTTGCTCTAAAATGACAAGTGTCAAGTTCTCTCGGAGCAGCCAACCAGCTAGTGGTTGTAGGCGGCTATTTATAGCCTAGGGAGCAGCCCGACATGATAAGACATAAATGCCCTTCAATGATATGACCGTTAGGTGGATAAGATATTTTGGGACAGGTGGCGCAAGACAACAACGGTCGGAAATTTGACTCTCAAATTCCTCGGGGCTATCATGTTCCTCCTTTGTGTAGGCAATCCGCCTTTGCCGAATTCCTAACTCCTCAGTCAGAACAAATTCCTCAGCGACCAGAAGAACTTCGTCTCTGTCACTGAAGAAATTGACTGAGCTGTATGAGATTTCCAAAGGCTTCACTCGAAGGGATTGGTAGGTGTAGGATTTTGAGTTGAGCATCACATGGAAAATTTTCCTTAGTATTTCCTCGACCCCCTTTAACAGTACGGTGTTTCCTATGACTCAAGAAAGAGAAAATGAAACTACGAAAACAAAAGTCATCACGCTTCATGTTCCTCAAATGAATACCAAGTCTTCAAGGTCACACCAATTTCTTCACTTTCAAAGTCTTCAGAAAGTCTTCATAATATCAAAGTCTTTAGTCGAAGAACTTCATTTTTGAGAATTCGACTTTCTCTGTAAATATCAAACTCCTCATAGACTTATAGACCTGTGTACACTCATAAACACATTAGTCCCTTAACCTATAAGTCTTCAATACACCAAAATCACTAAGGGGCACTAGATGCACTTACAATCTCCCCTTTTTGGTGATTGATGACAATATAGGTTAAGTTTTCAACGGGGATAAACATATGAAGTGTAAGTACTGATATTGAGGAATTTGATTGCAAGATATAGAAGAACTCCCCCTGAAGATGTGTGTCGGTGTCAAAACCGGCGGATCTCGGGTAGGGGGTCCCGAACTGTGCGTCTAGGCGGATGGTAACAGGAGACAAGATACACGATGTTTTTACCCAGGTTCGGGCCCTCTCGATGGAGGTAATACCATACTCCTGCTTGATTAATATTGATGATATGGGTAGTACAAGAGTAGATCTACCACGAGATCGTAGAGGCTAAACCCTAGAAGCTAGCCTATGGTATGATTGTTGTTAGTCCTCTGGGACTAAAACCCTCCGGTTTATATAGACACCGGATAGGTTAGGGTTACACAGAGTCGGTTACAATGGTAGGAGATCTACATATCCGCATCGCCAAGCTTGCCTTCCACGCCAAGGAAAGTCCCATCCGGACACGGGACGAAGTCTTCAATCTTGTATCTTCATAGTCTTGGAGTCCGGCCGTGATGATAGTTCGGCTATCTGGACACCCCCTAGTCCAGGACTCCCTCAATAGCCCCTGAACCAGGCTTCAACGACGAGTCCGGCGCGCATATTGTCTTCGGCATTGCAAGGCGGGTTCCTCCTCCGAATACTTCATAGAAGGTTTTGAACACCAGGATAGTGTCCGGCTCTGCAAAACAAGTTCCACATACCACCGTAGAGAAAATATTTTTTGCACAGATCTGCTGACGTATTTCGTGGTGTGACATCACACCACGGCCAGGCCTTTATATGAATCGTTTTTTACTGCTCCATCTCAGCGCGTTTAGCGAGGCGGTTTCCCTGGCACGTCTTATCAAAGCATAGATCATGCCCCCTTATTCCGGGATTCTCATCAATACGGACGTGGGTAACCCATCCGCGCCCTTGATTACGGCGCTTGGGAGATAAGCGAGTTTTACCAGGCTGGCGGGGGACGCATAGCTTCGTTCGTCCATATAAGGGGATAAGGATCCACCTCTTTCACCTACGCCTTCTTCCTCCTTTGCTCATCCATTTCCGCGCACTCGAGCTCCAGCGCTCAAGTCCGCACACCCCACCTCAACCTTCTCCAACTATGTCCGGAGCGGGAGGCAGGTGGATGGCCTCCTCCGTCACGGAGGGGCACATCACAAGACTGCGGGAGGCCGGATACTTGTCCGGCGACATCGCGTATCGGCTACCCGACGAGGGGCAGCTCCTTCCAACCCCCAGGCCCCATGAGAGGGTGGTGTTTCTCCCCCACTTCCTCCGCGGACTGGGTTTTCCACTTCACCCATTTGTCCGGGGGCTCATGTTCTACTACGGCCTGGACTTCCACGATCTGGCCCCGAATTTCATCCTCAACATCTCGGCGTTCATCGTCGTAATGCGAAACCTTCCTCTGCATCCAGCCCCACTTGACTTATGGTGAAGATCTTCAATGTCGGGGCGAAGGTAGTGGGCGGCCGCCATGCGGAGTCTTGAGGCGCCATGGTCGGCAAGATGGCCAAAGTCCTATGGCTCGAGGGCTCCTTCGTGGAGACAATAAAGGGGTGGCAATCGGGGTGGTTCTACATCACCGAGCCATGCGACCCCAAATGGGCGGCCCCCGAATTCAGATCTGGCTTCCCCACACGGCTCTCATCATGGAAAGTGACGGGCCTGACGTGGGGGAATTTAGACGAGCTATCCGGACTCCAAACATGCGTCCGAAACCTGGTGGACAAGAAGCTCAAGCTTGTTCATGTAGTCCAGGTCATGCTCATCCGCCGGATTCTCCCATGCCAACAACGGGCCTTCAAATTGTGGGAGTTCGTTCCGGCACAGCACTCAACTATAAAAAGGCTCTTCGACACTACATACGAACATGCCTGGAAGGTGTTGTTCAAGGGCGCCGAGGCTCCCTCATCCGCTACTGAAGATCGCGGATACAGCTCGCAGCGTCAAGCCGGCGAGGTAAGTTATTTTACCCTTTATGGGACTCTTGTTTTTCATAGATTGACTCTATGTGGGATCTAAAACTCCCTAACCTTTGTGACAGATCGGGTGAAGACGTCCGGACAGATTAACTGTCCGGCACCTTTGCCAGAAGACCCAGCGTACACCCGATTGACAGGGCTGCTGGCTCGGGTACCCCATGTGGTGCCGGAGAAGAAGGCCAAGAAGGAGGCTACGGGAACTCAAAGGAGCTCGGCGCCGGTCTTTGTCGGTTACGAAGAAGAATCTTCTCCACGAGAGCGAGGAGGAGGAAAAAAAGCCTCTTCCACGGAGGGGAGGAGAGGAAAGGAAGGCCGCCCCAAGCTGGGAGGCCGGAGGAATCCAAGAAGGGAAGAACCCTTCCTCCGGACTTCTCCACCAACGTCGACAATGACGAGGAGGATTGGCCAACAAGGGCCAAGCCCCTGGCGAGATCGTAAGTGTCCGGATACCCATGACTTTTTTCGTTGCATAGTGTTCTCTAATGCCGAACAATTATGCAGCCCGCCCAAGGGCGAGTTCGCCGCTTCGTCGAGCGGGTCCACAGGTTAAATCGGAAATGGAGAGTACTTCACTTCGGCGAATCCTCGCCTCACGCTGCGGATGACGCCTTGAGGTGGGGCCCCAAGGGGGCCTGGTCAAGAGGAGGTGGCGCAGAGGCGCCGCAAAGGCGACCTTCCGGACTCGAGCGCGTGGGGCGAGACCCCATGGGCTCTAAGCCCGACCCTCGTCCGGACTCCATGCGGAACCTTCAGCGGTTCCGAGTCCGACAAGCGGTCCCTTCGTAAGAAGGGTAAGACGCCGTGTCCTCCGTCCAACCGGAGGCACCGGATAGCATCTTGGGCGCTTAACAGCGCCTCCATTGAGGAGGAGCACTGCCTTTATTATGAGTGCGGTGATCCGGACAGTTCGATCCGCCAAGAGCGGGCTGACCAAGCCTGTACCACCCTTCTAACGGGCTTTGAGGTAAGTTTAGAATATGTAAAAATATTACCGCATAGACAGTAGCCCCTGATGCTTAGTTTGGTGTTCGAAAGAAAAGCCGGACTAAGGATCTAAAAAGATATACGCAGGAGTCTAACATAAGTATGTCAATATGGGAATGCAGGCTGCGCTGCTGACCTCTGCCGCACTGACTGCGGAGGTCGATGCATTGAAGCAGAGCCTCTTGCGGTCCGAGAACGTGCTCGGCTTTGCCAAGAAGCAGCTCGAGGACAAGGAAGGTAAGTAATACCTTATTAAAGAAATACCTTATAGAAAGGTTTTGGTTGCAAAAAATAACAGGAATAACATGGGTACTGCAAGGGCCACAAATGAGGTGGCGACCCTGAAGGAAGCGGTGTCCGTGGGTCAAACAAAGCGCCACGGAGCGCACCGAGCGAGAGAAGGGGAGGCGCAGCTGGCGGAGGTGCAGCAAGAGCTCCGGGCTCTCGTGAAAAACACGAGGGTTTGGAGCGTGACTCGAGACACGAGTCCGTGCTTGCCTCGGCTCTTGAGAGTGCCAAAGCTGCTAAGGCCGAGGCCCAAAAAGCCCTCCAAGAAATTGAATCATTAAAGAAGATAGCAGCGGGTAAGGCATTCTTTATGCAAAGCAAGCATGTGAAAGTGAATTACCTATTACTTACCCGGATTCGGAGCTCTCCAGGAGCGTTCGCAGATCTGCACCGAAGTGTGTCTGATGCTGCCGCATTCTACCGTGCCAAGGAGGGAGCTCGGCGGAAAAGGTGTTACGGTCTCGATGTCTTGAGGCCGGAAATCCAGTGCCCCTAAGCGACCAGCTGAAGCAGCTGGTCGAGCTCCACAAGGTCGCCGAACAGGCCATGAAGGGCCTCATAGTTCGGTGTGGCCATTGGAAGCCATGCACAGGAGCTACTTTGGGCTAGTCACGGCGGTGGTGGGCCTTTGTCCACAGATTGAAGTCATCAAGCGCTCCGTCTGCATTGAAGGTGTCCGTCGGGCCCGTGCCCGTGCTACAGTGCTCTGGGGCAAGCTGGATGCGGAGAAGCGTGTGACGGACGGGCCACCGAAGGGCACGGAGCATCGTACGCCCGAAATGTACTATGAGTGCCTCCGGAAGGGTGCCCGCCGTATAGCGGATGAGTGCTCCAAAGATGTAACTTTTGAATAGACTCGCATTTGTTATCACATGTCTGTGAAAACTTGTTCATATCGCTTAAGCAACGCTTGTTAATTTAAAATATTACCTTACGTGCGGCCGTTTATCAAATTTGAGAGATGGCAAGTCGTTGGCTTCAGCCCCCATGCCACGAGTCTTTGGGGTGTTCGGGATAAACTTGAGCGCTCTTGTTCCCATTCTTGGGTCCATCGAGGAGGCGTTCAACGCAATGAACAAGGCAACCGGACTTATAATGCTTGAACACTCTCACTTAGCCATAGAATTCTATAATTTTAAATTTCGTGAAGCCCCTAGTATTCGGAAGACCGAGTTCGGGCGCTATCCACGCCTTGGCGGACAATTCGGTTCCTCGCTCTAAGCGGCATAAGTCTTTAGGGACCGAAAAAACCTCTCGAACAGCGACCGGCTCTCGCCCTATCATGGCCGGTCAGTTTAGCTTTCTCCAGAGGTGCTCAACCCAGCTCAGCGGGGCACAATCGCAGTGGTTCTCCGGTGCTACCTTAGCCGATATAACGGGCGTAAGGTACCAAAACACGGGAGCCGGGCAAACCCAACTATTGACCCAAGACATGATTCGGAGCTGATTCATATAATGCTATAAGTTCGGGGTGCCGCACTTGTGAAAGTGTTCGGACTTATAACACCATAATTTTGGGGGTACTTAAGCCCCTGGTGTATTGGCTGTACCAAAGTGTACGGGTGCAACATGTCATGAAATGAACATATATATAGATAAAAAAGGCAATAATAGGCAAGAGCTATATATTGGTTATTAAAAAGAAAGCGCAAATAAAAGCGAGCGATACAAATTGTGTGATAAGCAAGGGATGGGACTATTTAACATGTCCCCCTCGAGGGGTAAGCTGAGGATGGTATGTAAAACAGGTATAATGCTCGTAGTAGAGACCATTTGAACACTCGGCGTAGCTTTCTGCTTCCACAACTGTTGCATCGTTAGTTCGGCAATTCTAGTGCCGGACAGGACTTCTAGAGAACGGAGTCCTGAAAGTAAGAAAAAAGAAAAAAGAAAAAGAATGACACAATCGGGAGCCCCTGGTGCGGTCGAGACACATTCTTGGCGTGCCATGGTCGTGCCCCTCCCCTTATGCCCATGGTATCTCCAGAGCGTAGTTATGTACGCATAATACTGGCTTCGCAATTTCGCGAGGGCTGGGGTTGGGGCTGGATTGCTACGCGTGCTTGAATCGTGCCAGGCGGTCTTGTTGTAGGTTACTCCGGGCGCGCTTGACAATGTCCGGACGTTTAGTGGCCGGACTCGAGAATTGCTGTGAGAGGCTGCTTTGTACCTCCGCCGCGAGGGCCGCCGTGTGCTCCTCCATTCGGAGAGAGCGTTCGGTGTTTCCATTGACCGTGATTACTCCTCAAGGGCCTGGCATCTTGAGCTTGAGGTATGCGTAGTGCGGCACCGCATTGAACTTTCCAAATGAAGTTCGTCCGAGCAGTGCGTGATAGCCACTGCGGAACGGGACTATGTCGAAGATTAACTCTTGGCTTCGGAAGTTATCCGGGGATCCGAAGACCACTTCGAGTGTAACTGAGCCCGTACAATTGGCCTCTACACCGGTATGGCGCCTTTAAAGGTCGTCTTTGTAGGTTTAATCCTTGAGGGTCTATGCCCATTTTGCGCATTGTATCCACGATAAAGTAGGTTCAGGCTGCTGCCGCCGTCCATCGAGGACTCTAGTGAGGTGAAATCCGTCAATAATTGGGTCAAGAACCAATGCGGCGAAACCGCCGTGACGGATGCTAGTGGGGTGGTCCCTTCGATCAAAGGTGATCGGGCAGGAAGACCATGGGTTGAACTTTGGGGCGACTGGCTCCATCGCGTATACGTCCCTTAGCGCACGCTTCCGCTCCCTTTTGGGTATATGGGTTGCGTATATCATGTTCACCGTCCGCACTTGTGGGTGAAAGCCCTTCTGTCCTCTATTGTTCGGCGGCCGGGGTTCTTCCTCGTCATCGCTATGCAGCCCCTTGTCATTGAGTTCGGCACTTAACTTGCCTGCTTGCTTGAACACCCAACAATTCCTGTTGGTGTGGTTGGCTGGTTTTTCGGGGGTGCCATGTATCTGGCACAAGCGATCGAGTATTTGGTCCAAGTTGGACGGGCCCTGGGTATTTATTTTGAATGGCTTCTTCCGCTGACCGGGTTTAGAGCCTCTGAATCCGACATTGACTACTGTATCTTCATCTATGTCGCCGTTAATGTGGCGCTTGTTCTTGTTGCGACGCGACCTGCCATTGCTGTCCTTGGTATCCGAACTACCAGGGTTTTTGGTTAAGTTGTTACTACCAGCTAGCCAGCTATCCTCTCCCGCACAAAAGCGGGTCATGAGTGTTGTGAGGGCTGCCATGGATTTCGGCTTTTCCTGTCCTAGGTGCCGGGCAAGCCACTCGTCGCGGATGTTATGTTTGAAGGCTGCAAGGACCTCTGCATCCCGGACGATCAACGATTTGATTTTTCTTGGTTAGGAACCATGTCCGTAATTGTCCGCCGATTCTTGGCTGCTGAATTATATGGCTAAGGTCATCGGCGTCTGGTGGTCGCACATATGTGCCCTGGAAGTTATCAAGGAATGCGGCTTCCAGGTCCTCCCAACAACCAATTGATTCTGCTGGCAAGCTGTTAAGCCAATGCCAAGCTGGTCCTTTAAGCTTGAAGGGGAGGTATTTGATGGCGTGTAGATCATCACCGTGGGCCATGTGGATATGGAGGAGATAATCCTTGATCCAGACCGCAGGATCTGTGGTACCATCGTATGATTCAATGTTTACGGGTTTAAAGCCCTCAGGGATTTGATGATCCATTACTTCATCTATGAAGCATAGTGGGTGTGCGGCGCCTCTGTATTGGGCTATATCACGACGCAGCTCAAATGAGCTTTGTCTGTTGTGTTCGGCCCGGCCGGAGTTTCTTTATCCGGCATGACGGTTATCATCACGTGTCGTGGGGCGCCCACGCGATCCGTAGATCGATCTTGTATGTTTTTCCTTATCCTCCAATATATCTCGCAAGTCCAGTGCGTTTTCCCGTGCCTTGGTACTTTTTGAACGGCGTCGGGGTACAGCTTGAACGGAGGGTCTAGAGGCCTCTCTATCGCGGCCACGGGGTGGCTGGTCTGCCATGTCATACGCTGGTGACTTGGGTGCTTCCTCTGATCAAGGCAACGTCCTGCGTTCGGGGTAGCTTTTGGAGGGGCGTTCGAGTTCATACTCTTCGGCTGCAAGGACTTCAGTCCATCTGTCAGCTAGCAGGTCTTGGTCAGCTCTAAGCTGTTGCTGCTTTTTCTTGAGGCTACTTGCCGTGGCCATAAGCCTGCGTTTGAAAGCGCCTCTGTTGGCGGGATCCTCGAGTACGACAAATTAAATGCGTAAATCGAGGCTTGCCTCATCTTCGGAGGGAGGCGCATAATTATCGCCCTCTACCTCTCTTTACGCCGCACTATCGTGCGGACTTGCTTCTCCTCCTCCTCTGTCTTTGAGTCCTGCTGGAGGGGTTGTCTTCGCACCTTTGTCCGGGGTGTTATTATCTCCGTGCGGAATCACCGTTTTCTGTGGACGGATTTAGAGCGGCGCCGCTGACGCCGGCGCTTGGGTTGTTTCTTGGAGGGGTCATCCCCCGTTGTTCCATCGCCATTCCCATCTTTTGGGATGTCCACCATGTATATGTCATATGACGAGGTGGCCTTCCAGTGCCCTGTAGGCGCTGGGTCTTGGTCGTCTCCAAAGATCGTCGTCCATACCGTCGATGTCTTGGTCGAGGTCGAGCATATCGGTTAAATCATCGGCGGTGGCTACAAAGTGGGTGGTGTGTGGGCATTGAATTTCTTCGTCGTCCGCATCCCAACCTTCCCGACCGTAGTCCGGCGGGGCTCTCTGGATAAAGAGAGAGACTTTAGTGAATTCGAGGATGTCGCCAAAGGGCGAGTCTTTGAAAGATGTCATGACGATGAACTCCATGACCGGCGCCCAATCGATTGGTAGAGGCGCGGAGGGTTGAGTCCGGAGAGAGTCGCACCTTGGAGTCACGGTCTTCGCATAAGGACGAGGATGGAGTTCGGCTCAATCGCCGCTGAGATCGTATCCCCGAGGCGGTGTCCAACCACTCGTCCTCGATCGGGAATCCGGCTCGAGATTAAGGGTCGGGCGAACCTTTAGTGCGGCCTCCGGAGACCTTTGTTGGCGGCAGAGCTAGATCATGCCCATCGAGGACAGTCAGGCGCTTGGCGCAGCTCGAATCCGTCGAAGATCAAGTCTCCGCGGATGTCGGCCGTGTAGTTTAAACTTCCAAATCTGACCTGATGGCGAGGCGTAGCTTCGATCTGCTCCGGATGGCCAGCGAATTGGCCCGCAGCAAAGCCGCCGAATACTGAAGATCTGCAGGGAGAAAAGTCTCACCTGGACTGCGTCATTCTTGATGATTGAAGGAGCCATCGGGCCTATAGGTGACGACACAGAGGAACTCTCAATGAAAGCACCAATGTCGGTGTCAAAACCGGCGGATCTCGGGTAGGGGGTCCCGAACTGTGCATCTAGGCGGATGGTAACAAGAGACAAGGGACACAATGTTTTTACCCAGGTTCGGGCCCTCTCGATGGAGGTAATACCCTACTCTGCTTGATTAATATTGATGATATGGGTAGTACAAGAGTAGATCTACCACGAGATCGTAGAGGCTAAACCCTAGAAGCTAGCCTATGGTATGATTGTTGTTAGTCCTATGGACTAAAACCCTCTGGTTTATATAGACACCGGATAGGTTAGGGTTACAGTAGTCGGTTACAATGGTAGGAGATCTACATATCCGTATCGCCAAGCTTGCCTTCCACGCCAAGGAAAGTCCCATCCGGACACGGGACGAAGTCTTCAATCTTGTATCTTCATAGTCTTGGAGTCCGGCCGTGATGATAGTTCGGCTATCCGGACACCCCCTAGTCCAGGACTCCCTCAATGTGCATAGTGAGGAATTTGCTTTTGAGGCACTGCACATTTGAAGAGTTGAATCATGGAGATCTCCCCCTATATCTTGTAATTCATACACGCATTCTACATATAATATGAAGAATTTGAAATGCATGATGAAATATGGTGACTGATGTAATTCAGCATGCGTGTATTAACATATAACGAAGAATAAGCATGCAGAGGAACACATCAAAAGTATCGAGCACCATCGGGTTTAAGATTACAACTCGATCCAATAAAAGTTTCAGAAGAGCGAGAGTTGTAACTTAGCAAAAAATGCCCATATAATAGACCCGCTTGAAGACTAACTCAAATTTCTCCCCCTTTGTCATCGAATGACCAAAAGGATCGAAACTGAGGACTAACGCCCCTGAAGAATATCAAGTTGATGGAGGAGCGCCCGGCGTTGTAGGGTCGGTTGTCGTGAGTGGGGCCTGCCGCATGTCGTCCAAGTCTTCATTTTCATCGATGTCATAGCGATGAAGAATAGGAGCTGGCCACCAAGGAAGGAACCTTGACCTTCTTGAATTTCTTGTGGAGGTGCGGACCAGTCAAATTCTTCCTTGAGACCCATTTTCTTCAGATCTTCTGCGTTGTAGACATGAGATAGAACATCCCAGGTACGGTTGAAGGTTTCATGGAGGTAGTATTGGTTTTTCTTCACTGCATTGTGTGTGGAGGTCATGTTGTGAAGAATTGAACAAACTGGCGCTTGACCCATTGATGATTGCGATCAACTTTCTGATGAAGACTGAGGAGTAACTCACGATCACCATCACCACAGGTGCCGTGGCTTGAGGATTTTGCTTGGCAGAGGTGTTGGCGGCAGAGTCATGTGTGGCAGAGTCATCATTGGTGGGAGTAGGATACAGCCTTGCGAAATTGACCATCCAATGGACGAATGCCTTCATCTATCACAGCAGTTTCCTTGCCTTTGTCATCAGCTGAGGAAAATGTCCATTTGAGGACTTCAATAGGAGGCAAGTAGCTACAGTGGTTCAGAGTATCAGCCTTGTAATTGAGTGAAGACCTTGTCCTGATGAACCTCATAATCCATGGTGCATAAGGCTTCAACTCAAAAGGTGACATAGTGACATTGGCCAGAGTCCTCATGAAGAAATCATGGAAGTTGACGGGAACGCCATGAATGATATTGAAAAGCAGATTCTTCATGATGCCAACGACTTCTTCATCATTTGAGTCGTGGCCTTTGATAGGACTCAATGTCTTCGTCAAAATGCGATAGACAGTCTGAGGCACATACAGTAATTCCTTGACGAGGAATTTGGTTCGTGGGGCCTGCCCTGGCTTCAAAGGCTTCATCAGAACTTGCATGTAATGATTTGTAAGCTCAGGTTCATTGTAGATGCAACGAGAACCATCAAGGGGAGGACTGACTGGGAGGGCACGAAGCAATTCAGTTGCCGGTGCCTTGTAGTGAGTATTTTCTGACATCCAGTCCAGCACCCATGAGTTCACATCTTCAGAATTTCCCGTGCTGTGCAGCGTCACATAGAATTGAAGAATGAGTTCTTCATTCCAATCACAGATGTCAGTGTAGAAATTCAGCAATCCAGCATTGTGAAGAACACCGAGGACTGGCTCGAGGCCCGGCAGAGATTCCATGTCCACGTGAGGAATGTGTGCATGATCAAAGACTTTGTCTTTGTTGAATAGCACTGAGGAATAGAAATTGGCTTGACTAGCAGTCCGAAGCGCCTCTTCCTTATGCGAGCAGAATCATAAGGGTTGTAATTAGTGAAGAAAACATGCTCGCCAAAGAAGTCTTCAGCCTTGAACTTTTGCTTGCGCGAGAATGGATCCTTTGGTTTTGGAAGAGGAGTGTCAGTGAGTTGCATCACTACCTCAGGAATCACAATCTCGTGTTCTTCAGCCGAGGATTTTCTCGTTCCTCTTCATTTGCAATCTGTGTGTTCAAAGGATCAGCAAGAGGTTCTTCAAAGCACTAGTGGCTGGAAGTTCTTCATGCAGATGAGGTGGGATGAGTTTCTTGAGCCCAAATTTGAACGGTTGGTGCAGGGGACTGAGGTATTTGTTGTATAGGGGTGAAGAGTGGAGAATTGGGGTGCTGACTGTCCCAAAAGTCATCGTTCATCACTGGCGTTGTACTTCCAATATCCACATCTTCTTCTTCAATTTCTTCAACACCAGCCTCTTCACCGTGAACCGAGGCATTGGTGAGGATACAACAGGTGTAGAAGGGATCGCATCCACTTCAATTTCTTCATCAATCTGCTCTGACAAAGCAGCAGAATGATTTTCTTCATCAGATCCGCTAGGGATCACATATTCATCACCAAAAGGAACAAGGTCCTTTTATGGCATGGTGGAAATTGGAACATCATCAATCGGATTTTCAAACGAGCTTGTCATAGGCTTCATCTTCTTTGGAGCTGAAGATTCTGAAGCAGCTGATGCTTTCCTTTTCTTCACTGCAGCTCGCTCTGCAGCCTTGGTCTTCTTCACATCGATGCGTGATGGAAGGATAGGAGTTGGTGTAGGCGCGGAGGAGCCGAGGAATCTGTTTGAATTTCCTCGGTATGGCCCGATGCGATTGCCTGACTTCTTCGATTTCTTCAGCGCACCACTAGTGGATGCCACGGAAATTTCTTCAATGGTGGAATGGAGTCATCGGTATTTGGAACTAGTATTTTCTTCAAAGAGGCTGAAAATCATCAGCCGTGATCTTGGCATGTTCTTCAAGAGGCTGAGCGGAGGTTCCACTGAGGAACTTCTTGTTGCGTTGGAGCTGCAACATTGGTGAACTTCTTAGTCAGGTTGACAAATCTGACTTTGGCTCCTTGCCAATCAGCATAATAAGCATCGAAGTCATCGCTGAGGGCTTTGATTTCATACTGGATCTTGAGGAGATCATCAGTTGTCATTTTGACAATGTTTTTCCTCAGGAACTTCTCTTTCCTGAACTGAGCCTTCTTGATCTGCCTAGCCTTCTCGAATTTCCATTTCTCTTTAGTGATGAAATGGGTTAGCATGTGACTTTGGCCAGGAGTCAAATGAAAATCAGGCATAGGGGTGTATGGATCCTTGTGACAGAGATCAATGTAATCGAGGATCGCCCTTGGATCCAAAAGCAGTGGCACAGGTGTGCCTTTGGCTCTAGCGGCCCTTTCTTGTCTGTCTCTGATGATTTCTGCAAGTTCATCATCATCAGCTTCATCGTCAGATGGCACTTCGAAGGCAACCTGTTTCTTCTTCGGACTTGGCCGAGGACCTTGACCAGCCGTTGCCTTTGTCTTCAGCAGAGTGGGGCCTGATGAAGAGTTTGGTGCAGCTGAGGAACTCGCTGAGACACCAGAGGCAATAGAGATGCCTGCAGTCCTTTGGCAAGTGGCGAGATGCACAGGTGCTGAGGACTTTGCCGGAGCAGCTGAGGACTTTGGAGGAGGTGCTGAGGATTTTGGAGGAGCAGCAGCATGAGGAACTGGCCGTGAGGGATTTGAAGAATCTGGCCGTGAGGGCTTTGCTGAGGAACTTGGCCGTGAGGGCAAAGTTGGTGAAGCACTTGGCATGTGAGCGGGCTTCTTTGCCATTGATTTCCTAGGCTTGACAGAGGCATCAGTGGCAGCAGCAGATGTGAGTCTTCATTTAATTTCCTCACTGCTTCTTTGGCTTGTCTCGCCAACTTGGCTTGGCGTTTGGCCCATTCTTCAGAAAATCCTCACCACGCTTGATCTTTGGTGGGGAATTGACTTCTTGGCCAGGTGCCAATGGAGCTCTTGGGCATGGAGGATTAAGTGTGAATTTCTTCATATACTTTGGAGTAACATACCTGTACTCCCTCCATTCTCTTGCCCATCTCCTTTCAATCCTCTGTATGCGCACCTTGCGCTGATTTTTGTTTTCCTTTCCGAACTTAGCCTCATCAGGTGTGCAATAGTCAGCATAGATGTCCTCAGGTATTTCAAAAGCAGTCATGACCTCAGGCCTCTTTCCTCCTTTACGTGGCTTCTTACTGCGCCATATTCTTCAATTGAAGAATTTGAACAATCGAATTCTCACGAAGAAGTATGCAACTTTTCTTCGAGGAACGCTGCAAATGAGTTAAGTTGATGAGAACCTAGTGATTCGAAAGTGGACATGAGTACACGTGAACAGAGTATAGTTGCGAGGAATTTGGAGAGGTCATATGCGTTCTCAGAAGGTTTTTCAAAAAGAACAAGTTTGAGGAATTTGACCAGATGAGCCTTGAAGAATTTCACTAAGCGTTCTTTGTCTTAGGTTGTAGAGTTGTATAGATCGAGGATCCACACAATTGAGGAATCTTGAAGAAAAATGATGCTTAGAGAAATGAATCAAGAACAGATGACTAGTGAGGTGTTTTGTGTGTGAGGATTTGAAGAATAAAACACCTTTGAAGATTTTGTAAAGAAAATTTGAATCAAAGAGGGCAGTAAAAGTAACTTTTAATTACCCTGTATGAAGAACACGACGAACTGAGAAGTGTAGATTTGAAGCTCGTCAGTTCAAATCTTCCACGCCCTAACTCGGCAGAGGAAGACAGCTACGGCGGCGGCGGAGTGAAGATTTCCGCGGCCGGCGCGAGTACGATGGTGACGAGGTGGAGGCAGTGAGGCTCTTCCTCACCGGCGACAATGGAGTAGCGGCGGCGCTAGGGTTTGAGAAGCTCGAGCGAGAGAGAGAGTGGTCGAGAGGAGTAAAGGAAGTGAGGAAGGGGAGAGGGGGTATTTATAGTCGCAGTGAAAAGTTGTTCGCCCGAAGATTTAGGATGAACGTGCCCCTGACCCTTCTCATTCGCTTGACATGTGTCACCCACGTACTGAAAAGTGGAGATCATGTTAGATCGTGGGTGAATAGATAAGTCTATCGTGGGATACGGAACGGTTTGAGCGGCAAAGCCGAAAATTTGGATAAGATAAGTTAAAAAGTTCCGTTCGCAATTTCTTCAGCTGACAAGGACACAGTGAAGATTTTGAGCGAAGTTTCAAATAGAACGCACATGAAGAATTTGTGAATAGATTGGGTCGAGTATAGCATAGAGGGAAGGGTCCGATCACATTCACTTAGCAAAAAAACAACTTGAAGAAATAGCCATAAGTGAATCTTTGTAGAGGACATAAACCCATATATATATATATATATATATATATATATATATATATATATATATATATAGCCAATGAAGAAAGACAACAGAAATAGTGAAGATTTTGATAAGTTGAAGAATTAAAAAAACTAAAGAATTTCAAAACTGAGGAAAAACTCAAATTGAAGATTTTCAACTTTGGTGGTGGCGTGACCCACCGTATAAGAATGATGATTTCAGACACCGCGTACAATTGTCGTGAGGGTTCTGAGAATCAAATTCTTCATTAATTTCTTCACACTTAGAGTGTTATTCTTCATTGATTGAAGAGAAGCGTTTCTTCATGTGTTGCACATCTAAGTCATCAATTTTGCATAAATGTCGTGGATGTGTGTCCTTTTCAAAGAACATTCGAAGATTCTAAGATATTTAGCTCACACCGCAACTTGCTAAATCTCTTCTCATCCAAGGGCTTTGTGAAGATATCGGCTAGCTGTTCTTTAGTCTTCACATGATCAATAAAGATGTCGCCCTTCAACACATGATCGCGAAGAAAATGATGACGAATCTGAATGTGCTTTGTCTTCGAGTGCTTTGAATCGGGTTGTGAGCAATCTTGATGGCACTCTCATTGTCACAGATGAGAGGCACATTCTTCACGTTGATGCCGTAGTCCTTGAGAGTTTGCTTCATCCACAACAATTGAGCAAAGAAGAACCGGCAGCAATGTACTCGACTTCGCGGTAGAAGCGGTGATCGTGGTTACATTTCTTCGAGGACCAACATACCAAAGATCGTCCGAGGAAATGACAAGTACCAGATGTTGACTTGCAGTCCACATGATCACCAAAGATAGTCAGTCGAATATCCAATGAGATCAAAAGTAGAGCCCTTGGGGTACCATAATCCTAATGTTGGTGTGTGAGCTAGATATAGAAGAATATGCTTCACAGCCTTATGGTGTGATTCCTTCGATGTGGCTTGAAATCGGGCACACATGCAAACACTAAGCATTATATCTGGCCTAGATGCACATAAGTACAATAAAGAACCAATCATGGAGCGGTATACCTTGTGATCAAAGTCAATACCATTTTCATCAGTGCATAGATGGCCATTTGTGGGCATACGAATTTTGACGCCTTTGCAATCTTGCACGCCAAATTTCCTCAGAACATCCTTGAGGTATTTCTCCTGAGATATGAATATGCCATTGTGCTGTTGACGAATTTGAAGACCTAAGAAGAATTTCAACTCTCCCATCATAGAAATTTGATATTCTTCACTCATCATATAGGCAAATCATCATTATAACGCTGGTCAGTACAGCCAAAGATAATATCATCAACGTATATTTGGCACACAAACAGTTCACCATCAGAAGATTTAGTAAAGAGAGTAGGGTCGAGTGAACCGGGTGTGAAGCCATTCTTCACGAAGAATTCCTTCAAAGTATCATACCACACCCGAGGGGCCTGCTTGAGGCCATAGAGGGCCTTGTTGAGTCTGAAGACTTTGTCGGGATTCTTTGGATCTTCAAAACCTGGGGGTTGAGCAGCATATACTTCTTCCTCAAGCTTACCATTGAGGAATGCACTTTTCACATCCATTTGATATAAAGTGATATTATGATGGTTAGCATAAGCAGCAAATAGCCTCAAGTCTAGCAACAGGTGCAAAAGTTTCATCGAACCGCACATCTACAGTTTCAACAACCTTGTGAAGAGCGTTGTTGAAGACTCTGTAGGTGTGCGAGTCCTTTCCATAACCAAGCATAAAACCTTCATGTGCTTTTGGTACAAATTTAGCATTGTGATGAGGATCTCTAATCCAAAATTTAGCACTGAAGACTTTGAAATAACTCACATTGGGTTTCTTGTCAGTGAGGAGTTCATAGGCAGTCTTCTTGAAGAATTTGTGAAGATATACTCTGTTGATGATGTGGCACGCTGTATCAATTGCATCAATCCAAAAATGACGAGGCGTTTTGTATTCATCAAGCATAGTGCAAGCCATCTCAACAAGAGTTCTGTTCTTGCGCTCCACGACGCTATTTTGCTGAGGAGTATAAGGAGCAGATAACTCATGAGTAATACCAAGTTCATCAAGATAGTCATCAAGACCAGAATTCTTGAACTTAGTTCCATTGTCACTCCTGATGTGCTTGATCTTCACACCAAAGTTGGTTGAAGCCCTCGAGGAAAATCGTTTGAAGACTTCACGCACTTCATGTTTGTAAGTGACAATGTGTACCCATGTGTAACGAGAGTAATCATCAACAATAACAAAGCCATATAGAGATGCATCATTAGTGATTCTTGAGTAATGATTAGGACAAAAGAGGTCCATGTGAAGCAATTCGAATGGGCCAGTAGTGGTCATGATAGTCTTCATTTGGATGCTTGGCCTTGCTCATTTTTCCAGCTTCACTGGCTCCACACAAGTGATCCTTGAGGAATTTGACATTCTCAATGCCAATGACATGCTTCTTCTTAGCAAGCGTGTGCAAATTCATCATGCCTGCGTGACCAAGTAAATCGATGCCATAGCCAGCCTTCTGAAGCTTTTGCAAGTAGGCACACGGCAGGTTGTGGTCCTGTAGAGAAATCAACAATATACAAGTATCCTCTCCTAGAGCCTTCGAAGACTTTGGAATTGTCAGCTTCCATAATCAAAACACAATGATACTTGCCAAAGAAAACAACCATTTCAAGATCACAAAGCATTGAGACTGACATGAGGTTGTATCATAAGGACTCAACAAGCATGACTTTGTCCATGTGTATGTCCTTAGAGATCGCAACCTTACCTAGACCCAATACTTGACTTTTGCCTTTGTCAGCAAAGATGATATGCTTCAGATGTGACGGTGATAAGGGAGAATCCATCAATAGGTTCTTGTCACCAGTCATGTGATTTGTACATCCACTATCGAGGACCCACTCAGTGGCTTTGGGTTGATCATCCTGCAGATGAATTAGTTCAACTTACGAACTCATATACTTCATCAGTGAAGAATATGATATCAAATTCATCAGATGAATTTCATCAAAGAGTAAAACAGATATAGCAGTATGAGGGCGTGTGAAATGAAAGTTCATTTCATCATGATTCGCCTGCGTCCTTTCGAACATTTTTGTCGTGCCCCAAAGAAATTCTTGGAGCGTTAAGGCACGCCCGAGACCTGACCCTGCAGAAGAAATTAGTTCTTTTTCTTCACCACCCACATCTGAAGGGGTGGTAAAGAGTTCATCATTTTGCGAGCTCCATATGAGAATGGTGGCATAGAAGCCAATCCATTTCGTTTCACATAAGAGGGGTTAGGGTAAGCATATGAATAAGCAGAGAAATTCTTCGAGGACTTATGAACATAATGGTTTGAAGAATAATGCACATATTCATAGCCCTTAGCTCTAACCTGCGAAACAGAGTTGTTAGCACGATGATAATCATATGAGGACTTTGATCCTTTTGAGGAATTTGATCCACGTGAAGAGTTTGATCTGGGTTCCTATTCTTCACAGGTGGTGTCATGAGGACATTCACCTGAAGACTTTCAAGGCACCTTTTGGGAACCCAAATTTTCTTCATAGGAGAACCGTTCCTGTAGTTAGTGCCAACATATCTAGCAAATACTTCACCATTCTGATTTTTGAACAGTTTATAGTTGGAGTCAAATGACTCATCAGAAGAATGAGGAGATTCACATGTAAAGCCAGATAAGTTAGATGGATCAACTAGAGGTCCCTTTGCAGCAACCCATGAGGTTTTGGGGTACTGCTCAGGCTTCTAATATGTTGCATCAGCATTGAGTTTCCTCTCAAAGGCAATACCCTCTTTCCTAGGGTTCCTGTTGAGGATCTGCTTTTTAAGCACATCACAAAGAGTCTGATGCCCTTTGAGGCTTTTGTACATGCCTGTCATGTAAAATTCCTTCAGCCCTGCATCGTCAGTGATACTAGCAATGTCCTCAGATGAGGAATTAGTGATAGCAAAGGCAGGTGAAGAATATGTAACAGTTGAAGCATTTGAACATTCACGTGAAGAATTAGCAGATTCACGTTCAATGCACTTTAAGCATGGAGGAACAAATTCTTCCTGAGAAGCGCTGATTTGTTGAGCGAGTAGTGAATCGTGCTCCTTCTGAAGATCTTCATAACTTACTCTTAGCTTCTCAAGATCTTGCTTCTTTTGAAGAAATTTATAAGAAAGCTTCTCATGATCAGATAAGAGAGAGTTATGATGACCTTGAAGGCTGTCAAACCTAGACTGAAGTCTCTAAAGATTTTCAGTCAGGGCTTTAGTGCGATCCATTTCTTCACCCAACATATCATCACTTTTGTCTAGCATGTTTTGAACCTTTTCAAAAGCCCTTTGTTGTTTTACAGCAATCTTAGCAAGTTTAGAGTAGCTGGGCTTGAGATCTTCATCAGATTCATTCTCATTAGATTCAGAGGAGGTATATTTGAGTACCTTTGCACCCTTTGCCATGAAGCAATAGGTGGGAGCGTAGTCATCATTATCTTCGTCAGCCTTGTTGGTGAGGTCAATTTCTTCAAAGTTGAAGATGAACTTGCTGACAAATGCAGTAGCGAGAGCCAGACTTGCCACACCAGACTCGGACTCCTCAGATGCCTCCTCTTCCTCATGTTCCTCGGATTCAGCTTCAGAGTCCATTTCCTTGCCAATGAATGCCCGAGCCTTCTTGGAGCTGCTCTTCTTGTGAGATGAAGACTTGAGGATTTTCTTGATGAAGATTTTGGCGATTTCTTCTTCTTCTTAAGCGTCATCGTAACTGTAATCCTTGTATTTCTTCTTCTTTAATTCCTTTTCCCACTGAGGACAATCTTGAATATAGTGACCAGGTTTCTTGCATTTGTGGCATAGCCTTCTCTTATAGTCACTGGGTAAGATTCGCCGGCGTGCATGTCTTCGCCTCATCCCATATCCAGGCACCGGCGACGTCTTATTGGCTCCCACTATGATTAGACACCCGTTGGCATATGTCGCACCTACCACCCGACATTTGGCGCCCACCGTGGGGCCAGGAGCAACGTCGTCCAGAGACCTGTTCTGGACGGGAACCCTCTTCCTCCCCCGCGAGCGTAGCCAGCCCGGCACGCCCGATGGAGCTTTCCCCAACGTGCTGCAAGGTGTCGCTCACGCCTGCGCGGCGAGCTGCCTCGCCGACCTTATTGGCGAAGCTCGCATCTCCGACGAGCCCGCGTCCGACGCGGGCACCGGCTGCCTCGAGAGCCATCTCGTCAGCCTCCTCGACCAACTCCACGTCTCCAGCGAGCCCGCTGTGGACTTGGAGTCGGTTGGCTCCACCGACCCGATGCTTGTCGACTCCGACACGGCATCGCTCGACGCCTTCCCCACCAACGTCGTCATCTTTGACGACCCGCTTCCCCAAGCCGGCAATTGTGGCGCTCATCACCGAGGTGCTGGTCATCAGCCACGGCGGCCCCTCGGGCGAGAACGCCCACGACGCCCCGCAAGCGACGCAGCACGACCTGTCCGCCCCTCTCCTGGCTGACACCGACGCCGAGGCGCTGGTGGCACGCCGCCTCGCCCTCCACGCGGAGGGCCGGAGGATAGCCTCCCTGAGACGCCTCGCCGAGGCCCACCAGCGCGAAGTCGACCGCCCCGCCTTCGGCACGCCGCCTCCCGAAGGGCCGAGCCGACTCGGCATTGTCAAGAAATGCGGCGCAGCCATCGCCGACATGCTGGGCGCGGACCGCCCCATCTACGCCACGCCCCTTGAGAACCTGCGTGCCGCCCAGGCGGCCGTAGAAGAGCTGAACGGGCTAGGGCCCGACGAGCTTCCCTACATGGCAAGACGCATTCAGCAGTTAATCGGCGGCGCAGAGTGGCAGAAAGACAGCACCAGCGCCGAAATCCATCCCCAGCGCCGAGGAAACGCGGCGCTTCGTCCTGCGCCGACTGCGGGCAACGCCCGTGCAGCAGAAAAGGAGCGGCTGCCCGGCCGCTGACCGGACTCGGATCTCCATTGAGCGCGACGCCGAGGGTCGCCCTCGAGCCGTGGAACGGCGAGGCAACCTGCCCCCTCCTCCACCTCGCGGGGAAAGATATCCCACCCCGCCGCCTGTCACGCATCCGACTCTCAGCGGCCGACTCGGCCGCCGCGAAGGAGTCAGCGAAAACGACGCCCGCCACCGGATCGACCGCCTGGCGCGATCCCTGGCGTTGGAAGAAGAAGACGATGTCGGGCCGCCTTGCTTCGGCCCCCGCATCCGCGACGAGCCCTTCCCCAAAGGGTTCTCGCTCCCGAGAGATACGCCCAAGTACAACGGCTCCGTGAAGCCGGAGGATTGGCTGATCGACTACTCGACCGCCGTCAGCATCGCAAACGGCAACAGGCATGTTGTCGTGAAATATGTGCCCCTCATGCTCCAGGGCACGGCGCAAACTTGGCTCAACAGCCTCAAGCCGTACAGCATCAACAGCTGGCTAGACTTCACCGAAGCCTTCATCCGCAACTTCACCAGCACCTACAAGCGGGCTCCCAAGCCCAGGAAACTCTCCTTGTGCGTACAAGGACCCATCGAGTCGACTCGCGACTACCTCACGCGCTGGGCCGAGCTCCGCAACTCCTGCGAGGGGGTGCACGAGGTTCAAGCGATAGAGTACTTCACCGCCGGGTGCCGAGAAGGCACCCTCCTCAAGCACAAGCTCCTCCGCGACGAGCCGGCTACCCTCGACAAGCTACTCGTCATCACCGACAAGTATGCCACTGCCGACTCCTCAATGAAGACCGAGCTCCGGGTAGACGCCGCCGGGAAAGTAATCAGCCCGGCTCCCAAAACGCCGGCTGGCGACTCTAGCCGACGCCCGTACCAGCACGACAACAAGCGCAAGGGCCCAATGCCGCCTCCTGCCAGTCGGCAGGTGGCCACCGTCGAAGACGAGCAACCTGAAGAGCGGCCCGCGCCCAAGAAGCCGAAGGGCGGGCGGCAGCAGCCGGCTTTCTCTTACGAAGCAAGCCCTTGGCGCCCCATGCAAGTTCCACAATGGCGCTTGAAGCCGTCTAACCATACAACCCGGAAGTGCCAGCGGCTTACTCGAATCACCAAGGCGAAGGGCTGGTGCCGCCTCCGCTTCTTGGGACAACCGCCTCCGGCTCCCCCAACAACCGGCGCTCGACCCGGCGATCGGAACTGTCCAAAACGAGTTCCCCAATGAGCACGCCGCCTACGTCGTTTTCACGAGCACGCCGCCTACGTCGTTTTCACGAGCCAGCCCGAAGACCGGCGCAGCCGGCGCCGACAGCACCAAGAAGTCAATGCAGTTGCTTCCAACAACCCCGAATTCATGCACTGGTCAGAGAGGCCTATCAGCTGGAGCCGGGCCGACCACCCAGCGGTGATGCCGTCCCCGGGCTCCTATGCCTTGGTTTTGGAAGCGACCATAGCAACGGGCAGGCTTGCTGCCCAATTCTCCCGCATACTGATAGACGGCAGGAGCAGCATCAACATCCTGTACCGGGATACCATGGAGAAGTTGAACATCAAGGCCAAGCACCTCATGCCAAGCCGGACCGTGTTCCATGGAATTGTACCCGGCATGTCTTGTTCACCCATCGGCAAGATCAAGATAGATGTTCTCTTCGGAGACAAGGATCACTTCTGCTGAGAAGCAATCTGGTTTGAAGTGGTGGACCTCGAGAGCCCTTACCATGCGCTACTTGGCCGGCCTGCTCTGGCCAAGTTCATGGTTGTACCCCACTATGCCTACCTCAAGATGAAGATGCCTAGTACCAAGGGCATCATCACCATAACCGGCGACTACAAGAAGTCCACCGAGTGCGCTGCAGCCAGCAGCCGGCTGGCCGAGTCCCTCGTAGTCGCCGAAGAGAAGAAGATGTTGGACCGGGTCGTGGCCATGGCCGGCAAGCAGCCTGCCCTGTCTCCCGACCCCAAAGAGTGTGATGCCCAAGGTTCCTTCCAGCCGGCTAAGGAAACAAAGAAGATACCCCTGGACCCAGAGCACCCGGAGAGGTTTGCCGTCATCGGGGCAAACCTGGACAGTAAATAGGAAAGCGAGCTCGTCGATTTCCTCCGTGAGAATCGGGACATCTTCGCATGGTCCCCCAAGGACATGCCGGGTGTTTCGACGGAATTCGCCGAGCACAAGCTACACGTCCGAGCAGACGCCAAGCCAGTCAAGCAGCCCCTCCGCCGACTGTCGGAGGAGAAGAGAAGGATCGTGGGAGAAGAGATAGCCCGGCTCTTGGCAGCCGGCTTCATCATGGAGGTTTTCTCAAGTGGCGCATGTGCATAGATTACACAAGCCTCAACAAAGTCTGCCCCAAAGATCCCTTTGCCTTTCCCAGGATTGATCAAGTAATAGACTCCACAGCCGGATGCGAGCTGTTGAGTTTCTTGGATGCCTACTCGGGCTACCACCTGATAAAGCTGGACCCAGCCGACCGCCTGAAGACCACCTTCATCACGCCATTCGGAGCTTTCTGCTACCTGACGATGACATTCGGCTTGAGAAATGTCGGTGCCACCTTTCAGCGTTGTATGTAGAAATGCCTCCTCAAGCAACTCGGCAGAAATGCCCACGTCTATGTAGACGATATCGTGGTGAAGACGAAGAGGCACAACACCTTGATAGAAGACCTCAAGGAAACCTTTGAGAACCTGCGCCTGTTCCAGATCAAGCTCAACCCCGAGAAATGCGTGTTCGGAGTGCCAGCCAGCCAGCTCCTAGGCTTCCTGGTCTCTGAACGCGGCATTGAATGCAACCCTGTGAAGATCAAGGCCATTGAGAGAATGGAGATTCCCACCAAGCTGTGTGACGTCCAGAAGTTCACCGGGTGCCTGACCTCCCTGAACTGCTTCATCAGCCGGCTGGGAGAAAAGGCACTCCCCCTCTACCGACTCATGAAGAAAAGCACTCATTTTGAGTGGAACGATCAAGCCGACCAAGCCTTCCACGAGCTGAAGAAGATCTTGTACGCCGCCTTTGTCTTGGCAAGCGCCGGCGAAACGAGCCCATGCTCCTTTATATCGCCGCCACCAGCCGGGTGGTCAGCACCGTCATCGTAGTCCAACGCCCAGAAGAGGGCCAAGCTCAGCCGGTCCAGAGGCCGGTCTACTACTTAAGTGAAGTACTATCTGCCTCAAAGCAGAACTACCCGCATTACCAGAAGATGTGCTACGGTGTGTACTTCGCCGCCAAGAAGCTGAAGCCCTACTTTCAAGAGCACTCCATCATGGTCGTATGCACCGCCCCGCTCGCCGAGATCATAGGCAGCCGGGACGCATCCGGCCGGGTGGCAAAATGGGCCATTGAGCTAGCCCCTACACGATCTTCTACCAGCCTCGCACCGCCATCAAGTCGCAAGCATTGGCCGACTTCCTCGTCGACCGGCTGAGACCCAGCACTGCCGGCTCCCGACTCCACTCATTGGCGGATGCACTTCGACGGGTCCAAGATGCGCACCGGCTTGGGAGCCGGCATCGTCCTCACCTCTCCCGAAGGCGACAACCTCAGATACACGCTGCAGATTCACTTCGCCGCCTCCAACAACGTGGCCGAGTACGAGGCGCTCAAACACGGACTCCGGCTAGCCAAGGAGCTCGGCATCCGTCGGATCCTGTGCTATGGCGACTCAGATTTGGTGGTCCAGCAGTCATCTGGCGACTGGGACGCCAAGGACACAAACATGGCGAGCTACCGTTTCCTTGTTCAGCAAATCAGTGGCTACTTTGAAGGATGCGAGTTCCTCCACGTGCCACGGGCCGACAACGAGCAAGCAGATGCCCTGGCACGTATAGGATCAACCCGACAAGCTATACCAACCGGTGTCTCTCTCCAACGCCTCCTCAAGCCGTCTATCAAGCCGTCTCCAGAATCCGACTCCATCTTCGTGCCGCCTAACCCCGACGCGGCCGGATCCGGCTTGGGGAGCCAAGCAAGCGGCCCAGGGACTTCGATAGGCGGCTCGGGGACTACCATAGTCGCACCCGGCCTGGGGACTTCAGAACCCGGCCCGGGGACTACGGTAGTCGGCCCGGGGACTGCTCCAACGCCCCAGGCAGCGGCCAGCCCCAGCTCTTCACCACCCAGCCCACCCGCCCTGGTTGCAGTAGCCGTGTTGACTATAGAAGAAGTCACAGCTCCATCATGGGCTCAGCCCATCCTCAACTTCCTGATAAACAGAGAACTGCCGGCTGATGAGATCACGGCAAGACAAGTCCAACACCGAGCCGGCGCGTATACAATTGCCAACAGAGAGTTCGTCGGGCGCAGTGTCACTGGAGTCTTCAGTACCTGTCGAGCCGAGAAGAAGGCGTAGCAATCCTCAAAGACATTCACCAAGGCGAATGCGGCCACCACGCAGCCTCAAGATCCCTCGTTGCCAAGGCTTTCCTCCATGGTTTCTTTTGGCCGACTGCCTTGGACGACGCCAAAGAGTTGGTCAAACACTGCAAAGGCTGCCAAGTCTTCAGCTCCAAGCAACACCTGCCGGCTTCAGAACTCAAGACCATTCCCCTCACCGGGCCTTTTGCCGTCTGGGGATTGGACATGGTGGGTCCATTCAAGACGGCGCGCGGCGGCATGACACACTTACTTGTCGCCGTGGATAAATTCACCAAATGGATCGAACCAAACCGATCAAGAAGCTGAATGGGACGACTGCAGTAACATTCATCGCAGACATCACAACTCGGTACGGCATGGCACACAGCATCATCACCGACAACGGCACGTATTTTGCCAAGGGAGCATTGGCACGTTTCTGCGCGACGCAGGGCATCCGTCTGGACCTAGCGTCCATTGCCCACCCGCAGTCAAACGACCAAGTTGAGCGAGCTAACGGCCTCATCCTTTCCGGCATCAAGCCCCGGCTGGTCGTGCATTGGGCGCTTCGGCCGGCTGTTGGCTCGACGAGCTGCCGGCCTCTCCGAGTCTGCGCACTACCCCAAACAAGTCAACCGGCTTCACCCCTTTCTTCCTTGTATATGGCGCCGAGGCTGTCATCCCAACCAACATCGAGTTCGATTCGCCTCAGGTGACCATGTACATGGAAGCAGAGGCCAAAGAAGCACGAGAAGACGACGTCGACCTGCTGAAAGAAAGCCGGCTGTTAGCCCTCAGCTGGTCTGCCATCTACCAGCAGGGTTTGCGCCGCTACCATAGCCGGAAGGTCAAACCAAGATCCTTTCAAGAGGGCGACCGTGTGCTCCGGCTGATCCAGCGAACAGTCGGCCATCACAAGCTCTCGGCCCCTTCGGAAGGTCCCTTCGTCGTCAGCAGAGCATTGGGAAACGACTCCTACTACCTAATCGACGCACAGAAGCCGAAGGCACGAAAGAGAGATGATTCAGGCAAGGAGTCGGAACGACCATGGAACGCCAACCTCCTCCAAAGATTTTACAGTTAAAATGCAGTATGTATCATGCTACCTTTTGTACTAAGTATGAGACAATGGGCCCCCCGAGGAGCACTCGGGGACTGCCACCCTTTATCTATGAATGACGAGTATCATGCCTATGATTTTGTCATTTCACCTTTTTCGTCCGGCACCGGGTTCGACTAGTCAGCCGGGGTAGCCGCCTTTCGATTATATTTAAAAGTTCCACCTGCAGTCAGACAAGTAGTGTGCCGGCACCCAAGCCCTCTCTTGTCAAAAGCCGCAGTTCGAAGAACCGACTGACCGGCTGACAAGAGTCAAAGGCAGGAAAGGATGCCCACACGAAAAATGGCTAAGGACTAACGAACTTATATAACAAAAGCTGGCTTTCCCCCATTATCGACCGGCTACCAGAATAGCCGGTCGGCCGACTTCCATTCAACCCTGCCATAATCCAACAAAGCTCAAGTACTTGCCTTCCCACAAATAGCCAAGTTCCTCCCCAGCCGTAGATCGCAGAGCAAATTGTTCGGCTAGGAAGGCGGCAATCAAGGGAAGGCAGCAAAGGAAACAGCCTAAGGATAAAAAGCAAACTCGAATGGAAGCCAAACACATGCATAATTATATTTACACAAAAGCCTTTGAAAGGCCGGCATTCAACATAGTCTGAATACACCCCCAGTGGGTGGAACTGTGCAAAGTTAATAAAATTTGTTCAAAGAGCAAAAGCAGAAAAGCAAGAGCGGCAGGCAGGTCAAGCCAGCGGAGCAACAGGCGAGTCGGGCAGGTCGGCGGAGGCGGCAGTGCGGGCCGGAGGAGTGGCCGGCTGGCGAGTCTCGGCCGGATCTTCACCCCTGGCAGGCGGCGCGCTCGCGCGTGCCTCATTGCTAGAGGCACGATCAGGCTGAAGCTGGCTGGTCACTTCGCCGTCTGGCGCGGCGTCTTCGCCGCCCTCCTCCTCGTCGTCTTTGGCTTCATCACTAGAAGCAATCACCTCCGCCGAGTCCTCGCCTTCTGCTGGGTTCAGCCCGAACCATTCCTCCGGCTGGGCGACTCCGTTGTCGTTCACTTCAGGAGCGAAGATGCTGGTGTCGGTGTACTCGGCGATAGCCGAGGCGCGCTGGATGATAGCCGGCCACACCACCACCAGCTCCTTGTCAGCCTCCTGCCTCCAAGTGCTCAGTTGGCGCAGGTTCAACCCAGGATACCAGGCCCGGACGAACTCCAGCGCCGCGCCGGCGCCCGGACCGAGCAGCGGAGGCCTTCCAGGCCTCGAAGCGGCCAACCGCAACCTCCAGCCAGTCGGCAGTCCGACTGGGGGTGCGGGGGATCACCTCGCCCGGCCAGAGAGCGGCCAACACTTGCGCACCGGCACGCTGAAGCCGGCGGAGCATGCGGTGAGCCGGCTGCAGCCGAGCCTGGATCGCCAAGAGCTGCTCCTCGAGTGTCCGGCTGGCATCCGTGCGATTGCAACCCCTGCTATGCCAGACGTGTGCGGTGGGCCTCGATGGCTTGGCTGGCGGCGACGGAGTAGCCGGGGAAGTAGTCTGCATGAAGAACAAGAAAATGGCACAAAAATCAGAAGACGAACAAGAGGGCAAGGAGCAAGCAAAGGAGTGAGAAGAGGAAGGCGGCCTACCGTCGATCAGATCCTCCACCCGCCCATAACCTTCGCTCAGCGCTTGCCTTGCTTCGGCCCAGCCAGCCGCCTCAGTCTCGAACTCGGCCTTAAGGATGGCCTCGTTGTCCTGCGCCTTCTTTAGGGCCGCCTGGTGGCTCTCCTCCTGGTCGTCCAGCCTCTTGGCCAGGCGGTCGCGTTCCTGGGCCAAGGCGGCGATCTCGGCTTCCTTGGCGCGAAGAGCGGTCCGGGCCTCGCCTAGCTGCCCCCTCAAGTCGGCGTTAGCTCCTGCAAGCATAAAGAGAAAAGGAAAAAGCAGTAAGGGAAACATCGTCTGGGAAGATCCGACCCGGCTGCTCAGCAGCCGGCCTGAATCTCGGGGACTACACCCAGTGGGTGCGCTGACGCGCCCCCACTTGAGATAGAAGAAACCAAGTTCTTACTCCGACTATTAAATCGGATCGGGCCTTACAGCTCAGCTCACGGGCACAGGAGTTGAAAAGGCGGCCGCGCTATGATTGTGGTACTCCCGAAACTCAGATGGAGTGTGTATAAGAACAAGATTGCTATCAAGGCCTGCTAAGAAGTTTCAAGCCGCCTGCTCAGCAGCCGACTCGAAACTCGGGGACTACACCCAGTGGGTGCGCTGACGCGCCCCCACGGAAGAAATCAAAGAAGAAATCGATCAAAGTCAAAAGACTCACCCGGACGACCGCGCGCATAGCAAGGAACTCCTGGGTGTATCGTTGCAGCAAGCCGGCCTGAGCCTGAAGCCGGTGTCGGACCTCCTGTGCCGCCCCGTTCAGCTCGGCCGTCCCGCCATTGGGCGTCCACTGAAGGTGCGGCGCTGGCCGCCTCCAGTCTGTGCCGTCGGTTGGCGCCCGGCGCAGCCCTTGCGGCTCTGGCATCAAGGACGCTTCTCCCACACGCTGGCGAGGCACGGACTGCACCACGAGATCCGCCCCCGCCGCCGACGCCGCTTCGCCGGGCTGCCCAGCGCCGCGGCAGGTCGGCCGCCTTGGCCTGCTCGATCGGCGCCAATCGCGCGCCTCCCCAAGATCGCCACGTCATCCTCCATCCTCTCCATCACCGGCTGGTCGCGGTCGGGTTCCTCCGACGGAGGTACGGGACGTCGGGGAGCCACGGCGAAGAGGAATGACGAGCTGCGTAGGCTGGTTCTTGAAGCCTCCGCCTCCCTCTCATGCCGCGGCCTCCGCTTGGGCCTTGGCCGCCGCGTCGGCCTGCGCCTCGGCCGACTTCTCCACCGCCTCCTGGGCGGCCCTCCGCTCCGCCGCTTCCCGCTCCTCCCGAGCCTCCCGCGTGTTCCGCTCCGTTGCCTCCATGAGGTCGGCGCGGGGGTCCACTCGGCGGGAGCTCGAAGACCCTCCCGTCGGCGCGACTATGGAGGCGGCGTCAACCCGCTCAAGGGAAAGTGGCGCCCTGTTCAACAAGACAAGAAGACGGCTCAGATGAGCCTCAACTAAATAAGACAACAAAAATGCAAGACACACGACACTTTAACCGCCTGTGGCTGCTTCACCACCTTGCGGAAGCGGGCCGCCTTCGCTGCCGCCTCGTCTCGCTTGGTTGCCGCCGCGGAGCTCTTGGGTTTCTTCGGCTGCCGCCAAGAGACCCGGTCCGCCCGACGCTTCTGCGCCACCCCGGCGATTGGCGCGGCGGAAGGCCCGCGCCATGGCGATCGGCCGCCGGTGGCGGCGCAGGGCAACCGGCTTCGTCCTCCTCCGGCCAGTCCTCGAAGCCGGCCGTAAGGTCGAGGCCGCCTACCTCTCCGCCGGTTGCGACTACGGCGTCGTCCATGGCGGTCGCCCCCAGATCCGGGTCGTCGGGGTCGTCCATGGCGCGGTCGGCCGCGAACTGGTGCTCCGGCCCCGCGGCTCCGGGCGCCGGTCGAAGAAGAGGGCTCTGCCCAAGGACAAAGCCGGTTAGTCAAGAGTCGGCTATCGAACTCGACAACAAAAAAGAAGAGAACGAAGAAAAACTCACCACAGGCGGCGGATTGGCCCGAGAATATGGCGCCTTGTGATACTGCCACTCCACGGTGAGTTTGCAGTTGGAGATATAGTTCACCATGTAAGATACCTCGTCGCGAGGCATCTCCACAGTGCTCAGCCGCATGGGTCAAAGCGCCACTCATCCGGCATATCATGTGTGGCCGGGCTCGAGCGGAGCACCCGGCGCTCCATGAAGGCTGACCACCAAGTCGGCCCCCACCAAGCCCTCCGATTGGACCATCACCCGGAGCCGGGTGACGGCGGCGTTCCCGGCCAAGGTGAGCGACCGGGCTCGGAAGGACCAAGACGCCGGCCTTGCAGGCGGCGGGCCGGCTACGTAAGCCGGCAGGTTGAGGTAGTCGCCTTGCGCAGCGACGTTCTTCACGTAGAAGTACGACTGTTGCCAAAGCTTCACCGACTGGATCAGCGGGATAGGCGGAAAAGGGTTGTTGTCGGTCGTCCTCCGCTTGGCGATGAAGGCGCCGCAGGGGGCAGGCACGCCCGCAGAGACAGTGCCGAGCTTGCACTGGAAGAACTCCCCCCAGAGCTCGAGGGTGGGGAGGACGCCAAGGAAACCTTCGCACAGAGTGACGGCGTCGACAACAAAGATCACCGTGTTGGGGGTGATGTGATGCGGTGAAGATGATAGAAGTCTAAGAACGAGCGGAAGAACCCGCTCACCGGCAGCGAGGCCGCGCAGCGATCTGGCGGAAGATGACCCGCTCGCCCTCCTCCGGCGCCGGCGAAATCTCCGCCTCCGGCGCAAGGCGGGTCTTCACGAGGTCCTCGCTCGGCAACCGCCGCGTACGGCGGAGCCAATCGATGTGATCTTCGTGGACGTTGGAGCCGTCCCACGAGCTCGACAATGCCATGAGAGCAAGTGGAATGGAAGAGCCACGGCGGCGGAGGGCACGGCCACACGGCGAAGGAACCGCGGCGAGCCAAGAAAACTCGCGGCGGAACGGCACGGTGGCGAGTGCGCTGCGGCGGCGGAAGCGTGAGGAATAAAGCAGATGAAGGAGAAGGGCGAGGGTGAGCGTGCGAGCCTCGCCGCTCCCTCCTCCCCCTACTTATAGGCTCGGGCGGCGGAGCCGAGGAGGCGAGGCGTGGGGGAACGTGGGATTAACTGTGCCCACTCCCCCCACGTCTCGCGATTATGGCGCCCTAAAGGCGTGCTGTAACCGCCGCGGGAAGACGTGTTGTCCATTTGGGCCGCAGGGAATCCGTGCGTGGGCCGAGGCGTAGGCTTGGTAGGCCCCGGCCTGCGGCGATGTCCCGTCGCGCGTGTGGGATGGCAGGCTTTTTGGGCCACATGGCACACAAGGTGACGCGCGGTCAACGCACAAGCTGGCTCGCGTTTCCCCCCTTCTAATTATGGAGCTCCCCGAAGACGGCGCACCCGTTCAAGGCCGGCTCCAAGCTGCCGGCTTCCCGGGATAGGAAGCTGATCGAGCTTCTCGTCCTCCCTTCAACCTTGAAGCCCAATCAGCTTGGGGGACTACTGTCGGAGTAAATGACCACGGGTAGCCTAGCCGGCTCCCCCTAGGGCTTCTGAAAAAATTACAAGCCAATCAAGTCATCCAACACCCAAAACGTTGGGCCGCCTTCCCCCGGCCGGCTCTCATCCAAGCCGGCTATCAGGAGGCGACCTGGCCCCAAGACCCATAGAAGAAAGCCACAAGACGGCCGGCTTCCAAGGAGCTGGCTACGGAGGGCCGACTCAAGGAGCCGGCCACGAGAAAGCCCGGCTCAAGGAGCCGGCCACCCCCATGACCAATGCCACACCCTCGGAATCTGCACCCACATAACGGCGATGAGGCAGGCGTGGCTCTGATGAAGCCTACCACCCTCGCATCCGGGCCAGCGTGCCGCTCTGAAGGCGCCCGTCTGGGGCAGCCATCACCCGTCCGTGGCAACCTTTGTTGCCATGTTGACTGTGACGTCACCCACGATAGGTTGTCTGTACTACCCGCAGGCGGCGGGTCCCTCCGGTCAGAGAGATGCCCGATGGCGGCTCGGCCTCCCCTAGTCGGCCTGGGATACGGCCGGGTCCCCATAGTCGGCTAGTTCCCTCCCTCGCAGGAAGCGCCCCATTAAGGAGACAAGACGAAGTGAGGCTACAGTGATCGCCGCCAAGGCAGCGGCACTGTAGCCACGCTTACCCCGACAAAGCCCTCGTCGTCAGGATTAAGGCAACAGTAACCAGCCCCCAACAAAGCCCTCAACGGTGGGGCCAGCCTGTCGACCAGGAAGCCGACAGCCGGCGGGGCCCACTAGTCGGCGGGCCCCAGCGGCCGACGGAGAAGCCTGTGGATGAAGACACTGACGGCTAGGGCCCACGCCTAGCCGGATTACCATTGTACCCCTGGGGGGTAGACCTATATAAACCCCCCGGGGCACCCATGCAAAGGGTTGGACTCTGATAGTTTTAGCCACCACAAAGAGGAAAGAGGAGAGCCAGCCGCGCCCTTCTTCTTCCTCACCCCGAACAGCTCAAGGAGCCTCTTGTAGCCCTTGTTCATCTAGTGATCATGCGGAGACCCCGCAGCAGCGATGGGGTGTTATCTCCACGGAGAGCCCCAAGCCGGGTAAGATTCGCCGGCGTGCATGTCTTCGCCTCATCCCGTTCCAGGCACCGGCGACGTCTTATTGGCTCCCACTATGATTAGCCACCCGTTGGGATATGTCGCACCTACCACCCGACATTCATTTACTTTGGACAGCCTATCCCAGATAAGCTTAGCAGTTTCCAAAGCACTCACTCTTCCATACTATCCTTTGCTCAGATGGCCACATATGATATTCTTCGCTTCAGAATCGAGTTGCTTGAATCTCTTCACATCGGTAGCGTTCGGTGAGGGTGAGACAATTGGGAACACCATTTTCCACACCATACCAGAGATCGTTATCAATTGCCTCAAGCTGCATTTGCATCTTATTCTTCCCGTAAGGGTAGTCTGTCCCATCGAAGGTAGGACAGCCAGCAGATACATTGATCAGACCTGCGGTCGACATAACTAAAACTCCGGTGGTTAAACCAAAATCACACGTAACAAGGGAGTACCTTGCTCGATACCAATTGAAAGTGCGTTATATATCGACTAGAGGGGGTGAATAGGCGAATTTTATGAATTCTTCAACGAGGAATTTGCGGTGAGGAAATTCCTTAGCGAAGAACTACTTGCAAATGGAATAAGTACTCGAAGTAAGCATAACGAGAATCACGTACATAGTCATCATGATGAAATAAAGACAAACACAGTCTGAAGAAAGTGTAATCGGGATAACACAAGATGAAGACAAAGCGGTGAAGAAATTGAACTGAGGAAATTGAGAAAGTCTTGATCAAAGTCTTCAAACACAGATATGAACAATCACTCAACACGATAATGAGGAAATGAAAGAGTTGAGGAAATAGAACCAGTAAGGTTGGTGAATACAATGATTTGGTAGACCAGTTCCAAGCGATGTCTCGGTTATGCGTCTGGTTGGAGCGGTGAGTATTTAAACTCGAGGACACATAGTCCCGGAAACCCGGTCGCCGAGCACACAGCTCGAGGACACCAAGTCCTCACCGTATTCTCCTTGAACTAAGGTCACACAGACCTCGTCCAATCACTCGTGGTAAGTCTTCAGGCGACTTCCAAACCTTCACAGACTCGGTCACTCGGCGATCCACAATTCCTCTTGGATGCTCTAGACCATGACGCTTAACCGTCTGGAAGAAGCACAGTCTTCAAAGGTAACAAGCGTTGGATCCATGCAGGATCAATCTATTCAGTGATGCTCAGTCACTTTTGGTTTGTAGGTGTGTGGGTTTGGGTTTTTCCTCACTCGATGATTTTCGCTCAAAGTCCTCGGAGGATGGGTTGCTCTCAAATGACAAGTGTCAAGTTCTCTCGGAGCAGCCAACCAGCTAGTGGTTGTAGGGGCGGCTATTTATAGCCTAGGAGCAGCCCGACATGATAAGACATAAATGCCCTTCAATGATATGACTGTTAGGTGGATAAGATATTTTGGGACAGCCGGGCGCCAAGAAGACAAAGAACGGTCGGAAATTTGACTCTCAAATTCCTCGGGGCTATCATGTTCCTCATGTGTAGGCAATCCACACCGGCGAATTCCTAACTCCTCGGTCAGAACAAATTCCTCGGCGACGGAAGAACTTCGTCTCACATCCTTTGAAGAAATTGACTGAATCTGTATGAGATTTCCAAAGGCTTCACTCGAAGGGATTGGTAGGTGTAGGATTTTGAGTTGAGCATCACATGGAAATTTTTCCTTAGTATTTCCTCGACCCCTTTAACGATGAAGGTGTTTCCTATGACTCAAGAAAGAGAAAAGCGAAACTACGAAAACAAAAGTCTTCACGCTTCATGTTCCTCAAATGAATACCAAGTCTTCAAGGTCACACCAATTTCTTCACTTTCAAAGTCTTGAGAAAGTCTTCGAATATGAAAGTCTTCACCAAAGAACTTCATTTTTGAGAATTCGACTTTCTCTGTAAATATCAAACTCCTCGTAGACTTATAGACCTGTGTACACTCATAAACACATTAGTCCCTTAACCTATAAGTCTTCAATACACCAAAATCACTAAGGGGCACTAGATGCACTTACAGGAATTGTTTTCGTCAGTCCTTGCATATTATAGTTCATCACGAAGTTCTACTAACTTGGTGATGGTGACTAGAGAATTCTGTCAATCACTATTTTATCTGGAAGATTAACTCCCACTTGATTCAAGCGGTTGTAGTACCCAGACAATCTGAGCACATGCTCGCTGCTTGAGCTATTCTCCTCCATCTTTTAGCTATAGAACTTGTTGGAGACTTCATATCTCTCAACTCGGGTATTTGCTTGAAATATTAACTTCAACTCCTGGAACATCTCATATGGTCCATGACGTTTAGAACGTCTTTGAAGTCCCGATTCTAAGCCGTTAAGCATGGTGCACTAAACTATCAAGTAGTCATCATATTGAGCTAGCCAAACGTTCATAACATCTGCATCTGCTCCTGCAATAGGTCTATCACCTAGCGGTGCATCAAGGACATAATTCTTCTGTGCAGCAATGAGGATAATCCTCAGATCACAGGTCCAATCCGCATCATTGCTACTAACATCTTTCAACTCAGTTTTCTCTAGGAACATATCAAAATAAAACAGGGGAGTTAAACGCGAGCTATTGATCTACAACATAGATATGCTAATACTACTGTGACTAAGTTCATGATAAATTAAAGTTCAATTAATCATATTACTTAAGAACTCCCACTTAGATAGACATCCCTCTAATCATCTAAGTGATCAAGTGATCCAAATCAACTAAACCATGTACGATCATCACGTGAGATGGAGTAGTTTTGAATGGAGAACATCACTATGTTGATCATATCTTCTATATGATTCACGCTCGACCTTTCGGTCTCCAGTGTTCCGAGGCCAAATCTGCATATGCTAGGCTCGTCAATTTTAACCTAAGTATTTTGCGTGTGCAAAACTGGCTTGCACCCGTTTTAGATGGACGTAGAGCTTATCACACCCAATCATCACGTGGTGTCTGGGCACGACGAACTTTGGCAACGGTGCATACTCAGGGAGAAAACTTTTATCTTGAAATTTAGTGAGAGATCATCTTATAATGCTACCGTCAATCAAAGCAAGATAAGATGCATAAAAGATAAACATCACATGCAATCAATATAAGTGATATGATATGTCCATCGTCATCTTGTGCTTGTGATCTCCATCTCCGAAGCACCGTCATGATCACCATCGTCACCGGTGCGACAACTTGATCTCCATCGTAGCATCATTGTCGTCTCGCCAATCTTACGCTTCTACGACTATCGCTACCACTTAGTGATAAAGTAAAGCATTACAGGGCGATTGCATTGCATACAATAAAGCGACAACCATATGGCTCTCGCCATTGCCGATAACTTCGGTTACAAAACATGATCATCTCATACAATAAAATTTAGCATCATGCTTTGACCATATCACATCACAACATGCCCTGCAAAAACAAGTTAGACGTCCTCTACTTTGTTGTTGCAAGTTTTACGTGGCTGCTACGGGTTGAGCAAGAATCGTTCTTACCTACGCATCAAAACCACAATGATGGTTTGTCAAGTTGGTGCTGTTTTAACCTTCGCAAGGACCGGGCGTAGCCACACTCGGTTCAACTAAAGTTGGAGAAACCGACACCCGCCACACAATGTGCAAAGCACGTCGGTAGAACCAGTCTCGCGTGGCGTCACGTGTAATGTCGGTCCGGCCGCTTCATCCAACAATACCGCCGAACCAAAGTATGACATCTTTGGTAAGCAGTATGACTTGTATCGCCAACAACTCACTTGTGTTCTACTCGTGCATATGACATCTACGCATAAAACCAGGCTCGGATGCCACTGTTGGGGAACGTAGTAATTTCAAAAAAATTCCTACGCACACGCAAGATCATGGTGATGCATAGCAACGAGAGGGGAGAGTGTGTCCACGTACCATCGTAGACCGAAAGTGGAAGCGTTAGCACAACGCGGTTGATGTAGTCGTACGTCTTCACAATCCGACCGATCAAGTACTGAACGCACGGCACCTCCGAGTTCAGCACACGTTCAGCTCGATGACGTCCCTCGAACTCCGATCCAGCCGAGCTTTGAGGGAGAGTTCCGTCAGCACGACGGTGTGGTGACGATGATGATGTTCTACCGACGCAGGGCTTCGTCTAAGCACCGCTATGATATTATCGAGGTGGATTATGGTGGAGGGGGGGCACCGCACACGGCTAAGAGATCAAGAGATCAATTGTTGTGTTTCCAAGGGGTGCCCCCTACCCGTATATAAAGGAGTGGAGGAGGGGGAGGGCCGGCCCTCTCTATGGCGCGCCCTAGGAGGAGTCCTACTCCCACCGGGAGTAGGATTCCCCCCCCCCCCTTCAAAGTAGTAGGTGTAGGAGTCAAGGAAAGGGGAGAGAGAAGAGAAGGAAGGAGGGGGCGCAGCCCCTCCCCCCTAGTCCAATTCGGAATAGGCCTTGGGGGCGCAGCCTTTCCTCTCTCTTTCCCCTAAAGCCCAATAAGGCCCATATACTCCCCGGCGAATTCCCGTAACTCTTCGGTACTCCAAAAAATACCCGAATCACTCGGAACCTTTCCGATGTCCGAATATAGTCGTCCAATATATCGATCTTTACGTCTCGACCATTTAGAGACTCCTTGTTATGTCCCCGATCTCATCCGGGACTCCGAACTACCTTCGGTACATCAAAACACGTAAACTCATAATATAATCGTCATCGAACTTTAAGCGTGCGGACCCTACGGGTTCGAGAACTATGTAGACATGACTGAGACACGTCTCCGGTCAATAACCAATAGCGGAACCTGGATGCTCATATTGGCTCCCACATATTCTACGAAGATCTTTACCGCTCAAACCGCATAACAACATACGTTGTTCCCTTTGTCATCGGTATGTTACTTGCCCGAGATTCGATCGTCAGTATCTCAATACCTAGTTCAATCTCGTTACCGGCAAGTCTCTTTACTCGTTCTGTAATACATCATCCCGCAACTAACTCATTAGTTACGATGCTTGCAAGGCTTATAGTGATGTGCATTACCGAGTGGGCCCAGAGATACCTCTCCGACAATCGGAGTGACAAATCCTAATCTCGAAATACGCCAACCCAACAAGTACCTTCGGAGACACGTGTAGAGCACCTTTATAATCACCCAGATACGTTGTGACGTTTGGTAGCACATAAAGTGTTCCTCCGGTAAACGGGAGTTGCATAATCTCATAGTCATAGGAACATGTATAAGTCATGAAGAAAGCAATAGCAACATACTAAATGATCGAGTGCTAAGCTAACGGAATTGGTCAAGTCAATTGCGTCATTCTCCTAATGATGTGATCCCATTAACCAAATGACAACTCTTTGTCTATGGCTAGGAAACATAACCATCTTTGATCAACGAGCTAGTCAAGTAGAGGCATACTAGTGACACTTTGTTTGTCTATGTATTCACACATGTATCATGTTTTCCGGTTAATACAATTCTAGCATGAATAATAAACATTTATCATGAAATAAGGAAATAAATAATAACTTTATTATTGCCTCTAGGGCGTATTTCCTTCATTTTCATCCTCTCCCCCTTGGCCAACGACCCGCTTGGGGAGCAAGGGCTAGTTTGGTTCTTGTCCTGGGGGCTACGCCTGGGGAAAGGTAGTGCCTGGAAATAGCCTGGGCATTTGCTAGTTTCTGCCTGGCCAGTACGCATGGAACCATTGTGTTTGGTTTGAGTAGCTGGCACGGAGATTGTGCTACATAAAAATGTGTGCTAGCTTCGACACACAATGCAATTAGTCTATGTATTTGGTCCAGCAGCTAGCCAGCGTGGATAGAAGGGCGCTGAGCCAGCTGATTCTCCGCCTGGGCTAAGCACCATATTTTATTTGAATTTTTTAATTGGGCCAAGCTAATGAGAAATCCAGGCCAGCAACCATTTCTTGTTTTAGGCACCAACCAAACAGCTACCAGGCAGGCTTGTGCACTAGCCAAAGCCAGCGTGTGAGTCGTGGAAGCCAACCAAACTGACCCCAAGTTTCCTTGCCCACCCACGCCTATATAAAGGGGAGGTGTAGGGCGCAGCCACCCTTCCACCCCTGGGCGCCTCTTCCTCCCGCTACTCCTCCTCCTCCTCCGCGTAGCGCTTGGCGAAGCCCTGGCGGTGTTCCACTGCCACCACCACCACCATGACATCGTGCTGGCCTAGATCCCATCTACCTCTCCATCCTCCCTTGCTGGATCAAGAAGGCAGAGACGTCACCGAGCCGTACGTGTGCACATCTCGGAGGTGTCGTCCGTTCGGCGCTGGATCTGATTGGATCACGAAGGGAGTACAACTACGCCAACCACGATCTTTAGATCGTTAAAGCTTTCGGTCTACAAGGGTATAAGACACCCCCCCTCTCTCTCTCTCTCTCTCTCTCTCTCTCTCTCTCTCTCTCTCTCTCTCTCTCTCTCTCTCTCGTTGTTAGCATCTCGATAGAATAGATCTTGTGTGTTTTGTAGGATTTTTTTTGTTTTCCATGCAACGTTCCCCATCAACAACTAGTCAGTTGGTGTTGCCAAAACCGTTGACATTGTGTTTCATGTTGTGAAAGATAAGAGTCCACAAACATATGATCTTTGATTTATAAGTTTTTTGGTTCTGCTTACTAAGGCTGACAATTTACCCTTGTATTAGGTTCCTTACGTGAGTTAGGAAAGCACGTGGATCCTATAAACGAGGACCGCTAAATAAACCAACTCCTAAAGTAATATGCTACCCATTTTAAGGTAGAATGGTATTACTATAAGTTGCCGTACAATGACATTTCATTAACCATTGCAACACCTTAGTTGGTATGTTATTTCTATTAAAAGTTGGCTTATGATGCTTAATCTAGTGATCAAGGGGAAGAATATTGAAATTGATCTCTAGTTGTAACAACCGGAGAGAGAAAAGGTGGATATCTCCGACGTATGTGCTCTAATTAGGGGCATCGAACCAACGATATGATCTCGGTCCCGCCTCCGTAGAACCTAGTATAAAAGGAAAAGGGCCCCTATCATCGGAAACTAACTATCCGCACGGTAATGTAGGTTCCACCCCAAACACCCGATCCTAGCGAGATGCTAAAGGAGATGATGATCGTCTACCACCGGCAACCACCACACGGTTAGCCGGCGGCACACGTATTGCCGTGTATGCCTCTGCTACAGGAGATCCCAAGTACAACCATGGGTTACACCAAGCCTGCATCAAGCAGGCACGGGGCTTTACTCGGTACAGGTTCTTGCGAACCCCTCTCTGTTAATCATGACATAGGTGGTCTAATGCTAGGCTAATGATTTTATTACGGTAATGCTAAAGAATAATGTCTAACAACATGTCATAAACAAGGGACAGTCTACTTTAGTACATTTTTGCCTTGGGTTCTCTCGGAAATGAATTGGGGATTAAAGGAGCACTCAGATTTAGGACAGAGTAGTGTATAAAAGGATCATTCATTTATACGTGATCACAGAATGTTGATTCAGTTACATTCTTAGGGGATGTGGCGACTTCGTCAATCTCAAATGATATGCCTGCTTAGTCTCTCAAAGGTGCTTTTAGAGTGGGATTTACGTGCGATCATAGGGGTGAGTATATGTCCTGCTCTGTTCAAGAAAGGAAAAAACACACAGGGACAGTCTACAGCATTTTTGCCTTGGGTTCTTCGATAAATGATTTGGGGATCAAAGCACCACTCAGATTCAGGAATCAGGACAGAGTATTGTACAAAAGGATCATTCATTTATAGCCGATCACAGAATGTTTGATTCAGTTACATTCTTAGGGAGGCAGCCCAGTGGGCGTATACATTACACATCAAGAACTAGAAATCTTTACTATGAAACGGGGGGATTGCGCCGGCTGCTGCGCGCTGCGTGGTCTACTAATGTTTTCACGCGGATGGGAGCACCTTCTTGACGATCTCGTCGCTGAGCGACACGATCTGCGCGTCCAGCGCCTTGATGGCCTCCTCCTTCTGCCCCTCGAGGCTCGCGAGGGCCTCCACGAGCTCGGCCTCCACGCGGCGGCGGCCCTCGTCCAGCTTCGCCTCCAGCTCCGTGGTCGTCTCCTTCTTCATCTTGTTGAGCGCCGCCGCGATCTCCGCGCGCGCTGCCTTGAGAATGGCCTGGGCCTGCTCCTCCAGCTGCCGCACCTCCTCGGAGGCGTCCTTGACGCCGCCGAGCTCCGCGCGGATCTTGGCGTCCCGCTCGTCCATGAACTTGCCCAGCGGCGAGAAGTAGAGCTTGTCCAGCGCAACCATCAGCAGCAGGAACTCGATCGTGATCGCCGGCAGCGTCAGGTTGAAGTCAAACAGCGCCGCCTTCTCCATCTCCACGGCCAGTGCCGGGAGAGGCACGGAGGCGACGGCCGCCGCCGCCGCCGTCGCGGCGAGCCCCGGGAGCTGCTTGAGGAAGGACCGTGGCTGCGGCCTGGGCGGCGGCGCGGAGCTGGAGGAGGCCGCGGGCTTGAGGAGCGCTCGGCGCGGGGAGCAGGAGGTGGTGGCTGCAGCCATCATAGCCGTCGCCATGGGTGGGTGAGCGGGAGGAGGAAGAGGCGCGGTGGTGAATCGGGCTGTGGCCGTGTGGTGGGGAGAGGGGAGGCGGGCGGCTATCTATCCGAACGGGGTGGCCTGTGGTTTGCCAACCAACGGAGGCCACACGCTGCCGCTCGCGCTTGCTGCCACTAAACGCCTGCCGATATTATAACCTGTTTTGGGGCGTCGGCAAGGGCCCAGTGGAGGCCCGACCCAGTGCCAGGCTTTTAATGAGTTGGGCCTGTCTATGTTTTTTTAGGAGCCTGTCTATGTGTTTTTTAGGGGCCTGTCCATGTTCTCAAAACAAGAATAAGCAGACATCAATTATTATTCCTCCTACCATCAAAAAACATTTATTATTCCTCCTGGATTACCCCCCCCCCCCCCGCGTCGTCTCCTCTGAGGCGACTCGGGGGTAACCCTAGCCACCACCGCCGCGCCCCTCCTTCCTCTCTCGCCGCTTTGAGGTGTGCTCCGTATGTGCCGACATCGATGAAGGTGGCGGCGGGGATTCGGCGGCTGCACGTCACGTGGAGGGCCTCGGCATCCGGGGCGGCGGCCCTGACGGATGTGTGTGGGATGGCCCTGGCAGGCCGCCCTGCTGGTGCTGGCTAGGCGCCCCCTCGGTCACGCGGGTGATGAGGCGATGGCGGTCCATGGTCGCTGGTGTGCATCCCTTCCCGCAGGTATGCCACCGCCAAATGAAGCCCATCCCCTCCGCCCTGATCTGCTCCTTCCATCGCCGGATCTGGGTCCTGGTGGCTTAGGCCGCTGCTCCCGGTTGCTGGTTGCGCGGATCTCGTCGGGCAGTGTTGGATCCGGGGGAAACCCCTGGCCGGCGCGGCGGTCACACCCAAGGCAACGCCTTAGGTGCCATTCCCCTCCTTGGAGGCTGTGGTGTGGATCCTCCCCCTCCTTCTGTCCCCTGCTAGGTGAAAGCCTAGGTCCCCTACTTCGGGCGACGATGACACGTCTGTGTCATGTCCCTTCTTGGAGGCACCGTCTGGGGATTGCAGGGGCGGCGGGAGAGTTTGGTTGTGGATGTGATGGTGGCGGGAGACAACTTGGTTTGGATTCTTCACTGTTTCTTCATAGGCTGCTGGCTGGAGGGTCCCTGACGAGGTCGCCGGAGGGTCGACGCCCATGAGCCTGGGCGAGAGGGGATCGGGTTCCCCTCTACGGCGACAACGATATACCATTTGGTGGGAGCTCTGTTCTCGGGTGAATCCGGCTCTGGCCTTTGATCTGCTTATCGTTGTTTCCCTTGCTTCTTCGACTGTGGCCGGCAGCTCTCGCCCTTTGGTGTGGCTCAGCCGCAGACGGCGACGGTGCTCGTGAGTAGTGTGTCATGGGCTTGCGGTACTGCTCTAGTTTCTTCTCCTTGCATCTTGGATGACATCCATTTGGGCTCTAGGGTGAACCGAGCTGCCGTCTGTCGGTGCTGCATCCTTCGAGCCAGGATGAACGGGTAGGGACCCTTTGCAGAGGCAGTAACAAATGGTGGACTGGTCCATGTCTCTCTTTGAGGGTGGCTGTGATCACGAAGCTTGCGCGGTGGTGCATTCCTCCCAAGACCCTAGTTTAGTTTTGTTGGTGTAGGTCGTCCTGTAGGGTGTTGGCAGCAACGTGTTGATGCTTTGGCTCCCTTCTGCTGCTGCCTTTGAGTTGTTTTTCTTGAGCTCCTTGTACCCATCGCTCTGTTTTCCTTTGCTTTTTGTTGTAAGCGGTTGTTCTTGTAATCCTGGCCGGTTGATGGCTTTGTTAATTCAAAGTCGAGCTCTTCTTGAGCCTTCATTCTAAAAAAATATTATCCCTCAAAAAAAAGAAATCAATTACTCGAAGAAAAAACACTCTTTTTGTTCATTCATGACGCCATTCTTCTTGAGATGTGTCTAGGCATTGGTTGACAAAGATGCTCATGTGTTCAGTCTAGGAAAATGTGGCCAAGGATTCGTTGTCTACTGTCATGGCAGCACCGAGCATGAAATCATGGGCTTGTGCACCAGTAATCCTATGGGCGATTTGGTACGAACGACGACGATGATTCACGATGGTGATACCAGTGTCCAATAACAAAATACATCTATGTGGATAATTTTATTTGGGATCTTGAGCTTGGCAAAGAGAGCACCAACAAACCTATCCAGAGGAGCACGCCACTAGCCACCATTGCCGGTTAGCCCCGCCGTCGAGTGTGTAACAAATAATGTTGACACTGTCGGTGTCAAAACCGGCGGATCTCGGGTAGGGGTTCCCGATCTGTGCGTCAAGGCTGATGGTAACAGGAAGCAAGGGACACAGATGTTTACCCAGGTTCGGGCCCTCTCGATGGAGGTAAAACCCTACTTCCTCGCTTGATTAATATTGAAGCTATGGGTAGTACAAGAGTAGATCTACCACGAGATCGTAGAGGCTAAACCCTAAGAGCTAGCCTATGATGGTATGATTGTAATTGTGATCGGCCTTCTAAGGACCAACCTCTCCGGTTTATATAGGCACCGGAGAGGGCTAGGGTTTACATGGAGTCGGTTCCAAGGAAGGAAATATAATATCCGGATCGCCAAGCTTGCCTTCTACGCCAAGGAAAGTCCCATCCGGACACGGGCCGAAGTCTTGAGTCTTGTATCTTCACGCTTCAATATTCCGGACGTTATACAGTCCGGCTGTCCGGATACCCCCTAATCCAGGACTCCCTCAGTAGCCCCTTAACCAGGCTTCAATGACGATGAATCCGTGATAACCCACAAGTATAGGGGATCGCAACAGTTTTCGAGGGTAGAGTATTCAACCCAAATTTATAGATTCGACACAAGGGGAGCCAAAGAATATTCTCAAGTATTAGCAGCTGAGTTGTCAATTCAACCACACCGGAAACTTAGTATCTGCAGCAAAGTGTTTAGTAGCAAAGTAATATGATAGTGGTGGTAACGGTAACAAAGTAAAGACAGCAAAAGTAATGTTTTTGGTATTTTTGTAGTGATTGTAACAGTAGCAACAGAAAAGTAAATAAGCGTAAACCAGTATATGGAAAAACTCGTAGGCACCGGATCAACGATGGATAATTATGTCGGATGTGGTTCATCATGTAACAGTCATAACATAGGGTGACACAGAACTAGCTCCAGTTCATCAATACAATGTAGGCATTATTCCGTATATAGTCATACGTGCTTATGGAAAAGAACTTGCATGACATCTTTTACCCTCCCGTGGCAGCGGGGTCCTATTGGAAACTAAGGGATATTAAGGCCTCCTTTTAATAGAGAACTGGAACAAAGCATTAGCACATAGTGAATACATGCACTCCTCAAACTATGGTCATCACCGGGAGTGGTCCCGATTATTGTCACTTGAGGTTGCGGATCATAACACATAGTAGGTGACTATAGACTTGCAAGATAGGATCAAGAACACACATATATTCATGAAAACATAATAGGTTCAGATCTGAAATCATGGCACTCGGGCCCTAGTGACAAGCATTAAGCATAGCAAAGTCATAGCAACATCAATCTCGTAACATAGTGGATCCTAGGGATCAAACCCTAACAAAACTAACTTCGATTACATGATAAATCTCATCCAACCCATCACCGTCCAGCAAGCCTACAATGCAATTACTCACGCACGGCGGTGAGCATCATGAAATTGGTGATGGAGGATGGTTGATGATGACGACGGCGACGAATCCCCCTCTCCGGAGCCCCGAACGGACTCTAGATCAGCCCTCCCGAGAGAGATTAGGGCTTGGCAGCGGCTCCGTATCGTAAAACGCGATGAAACTTTCTCTCTGATTTTTTTTCTCCCCGAACGCCAATATATGGAGTTGGAGTTGGCGTCGGAGGGCATCCGAGGCCCACGAGGTAGGGGCGCGCCCGAGGCGCGCCCCACCCTCGTGGACAGGATGTGGGCCCGCTGGTCTTCATCTTTGGCGAGGATTTTTTATTATTTATTGTAAGATATTCCGTGGAGTTTCAGGTCATTCCGAGAACTTTTGTTTTCTGCACGTAAAACAACATCATGGCAATTCTGCTGAAAACATCGTCAGTCCGGGTTAGTTCCATTCAAATCATACAAGTTAGAGTCCAAAACAAGGGAAAAAGTGTTTGGAAAAGTAGATACGACGGAGACGTATCAACTCCCCAAGCATAAACCCTTGCTTGTCCTCAAGCAATTCAGTTGACAAACTGAAAAGAGAAAGAAAAACTTTACAAACTCTGTTTTGCTCTTGTTATTGTAAACATGAAAAGCCAGCATTCAAGTTTCAGCAATTATTATGAACTAACCATACTCACAATAACACGTAGGTCTCACAATTACTCATATCAATAATATAATCAGCTAGCGAGCCATAATAATAAAACTCGGATGACAACACTTTCTCAAAATAATCATAACATGATATAACAAAATGGTATCTCGCTAGCCCTTTCTGAGACCGCTAAACATAAATGCAGAGCACCTTTAAAGATCAAGGACTGACTAAACATTGTAATTCATGGTAAAAGAGATCCAGTCAAGTCATACCCAATATAAACCAATCATAATGAATGCAAACGACAATGTGCTCTCCAATGGTGCTTTTTAATAAGAAGGGTGATGACTCAACATAAAAGTCAATAGATAGGCCCTTCGCAGAGGGAAGCAGGATTTGTAGAGGTGCCAGAGCTCGATTTTGAAATAGAGATAAATTATATTTTGAGCGGCATACTTTCACCGTCAACGCAACAACTATGAGATGGCTGTATCTTCCATACTACATGCATTATAGGCGGTTCCCAAACGAGAATGGTAAAGGTTTATACTCCCCTTCCTCCACAAGCATCAATCCATGGCTTGCCAAACAACGAGTGCCTCCAACATTCAACGGGTCCCAAGGGAGTTTTGTTTAATTATTTTGATTTGCTTTGATCTTTTTGGATCATGGGACTGGGCATCCCGATTCTGCCCTTTCTCGTGAATGAGGAGCGGAGTCCACTCCTCTTGAGAATAACCCACCTAGCATGGAAGATATAGGCAGCCCTAGTTGCACATGAGCTGCTCGAGCATACAAAACATAATTTCATTTGAAGGTTTAGAGTTTGGCACATATAAATTTACTTGGAATGGCAGGTAGATACCGCATATAGGAAGGTATAGTGGACTCATATGGAACAACTTTGGGGTTTAAGGAGTTTGGATGCACAAGCAGTATTCCCGCTTAGTAATGCGGTGAAGGCTAGCAAAAGACCTGAAAGCGACCAAATCGAGAGAGCGACAACAAATAAACATGCATTAAAATTAATTTGCAATCAATACAAGCATGAGTAGGATATAATCCACCATGAACATAAATATCATGAAGGCTATGTTGATTTGATTCAACTACATGCGTGAACATGTGCCAAGTCGAGTCACTCAATTCATTTAAAGGAGGATACCATCCTATCATACCACATCATAATCATTCTAATAGCATGTTGGCACGCAAGGTAAACCATTATAACTCATAGCTAATCAAGCATGGCACAAGCAACTATAATCTCTAAATGTCATTGCAAATATGTTTACTTCATAATAGCTTAATCACGAACGATGAATCATCATATTTACAAAAACAAGAGAGGTCGAGTTCATACCAGCTTTTCTCATCCCAATAAGTCCATCATATATCATCATTATTGGCTTTCACTTGCACGACCGAACGGTGTGTATAATAATAAGAGTGCACGTGCATTGGACTAAGCTGGAATCTGCAAGCATTCAACTCAAGAGAGAAGACAAGTAATATGGGCTCTTAGTTAAATAAACGATCATGCATATGAGAGCCACTAAGCATTTTCAATATGGTCTTCTCGACCCCCAAAGAAAAGAAAATAAATAAAAACTATTTACACGGAAAAGCTCCCAACAAGTAAAAACAAGAACGGGAAATATTTTTGGGTTTTCTTTTTAATTATTACTACTATTTTTTTTGGTTTTTCTAAGGTTTATTAAACACACAAGAATAAAGCAGGAAAAAGAAAATAAATAGCATGGATATTACAATGAAAGAGTATGAGCACCGACATCTAGCAATGAGTGTGTGTGAACATGAATGTAATGTCGGTGGGAAATACGTACTCCCCCAAGCTTAGGCTTTTGGCCTAAGTTGGTCTATTGCCGAGGATAGCCCGGATGATACCCGTAGGTGTAGGCTGAGGTCATCTTGTGTGTGAGAATAGTTGGGATCATAATGTGATGAAGAGGACTCGATTGCCATCGGTGGCAACCGCCTCGAGATCCCAAGAATAAACAGACATTCGTGGAGGCTCATCTTGTGGCTCCGGTTCCGGGGTTGGTGCAGGATTCCGATAGGCTTGAACAGCCGCCCACGGAACAATGTAAGGACCTGTAGACAAGTTAAAAAAAAGAGGGAGCAGACAAAGTAATAGTCTCAGGGTGATGTTTATCAAAGTACAATTTATATTTGAGCTCCCTTCGCGACTCTTAACAAGAAAATCATGCGCTAGCATACTCTTATAATCTAAATAAGCACGGGGCAGCGCTGTTTCTTCTTTCTCCTCATGCCTAATAGGTATCTCAAAATATTCAGCTAGGCGTGAAGCATAAATGCCTCCAAAGATGGGGCCCTTAGTACGGTTCAGGCTTAACCGTCTAGCAACAATTCCACCCATACTAACAGAATTATTGCGGTATAAACCATGGAACAAGATGATAATATCGGGAATGCTAAGGTTTCCACAGTTCCGCGACCAATCAAGCAACGACTAGCAAATAAGGCAAAGTAGCGTAAAACAGGAAAATGTATGCTAGTAATTCTTGCATCGTAAACCTTCCTGGTTTCTCCCATAGTGATAGTGTTAATAAAAGCTTCCACTTCATTACGGTGTGGTTCATCTAAAGAACCCTCAAAAGGTATTTTGCAAGCCTCGCAAAATTCAGCTAATGGCATTTCCTTAACAACGTCATATAAATGGAACTCTACTGTTGGAGGTGATTTCTTAGGAAAAAGTAGAAGTTCTGCACAAAAGTATTTGTGAGTAAGAGATCTTGATGGCGTTGGTCGCGGAGGAAGTCGGTGAGGCCGGCGTTCTCAATTAATAGATAGAAATCATCATAAATCCCGGCTCTCCTCAAGAAGTCATCGGAAGGCCATTCACATGGCCGGACCTCCGCGGTGCGAGGCAAATTAAATTTGGGCTTCGTTCTTCTTCCTTTTGTTTTTCCTTAGAGCTTGACGACGAGCCCCTCAAAAGTCTCTTCATTATTTCTGAAATAATCTGAAATTTTTAGTAACTTCAATCAAAAGTGAACCAACTTCAATAAAATTGATAGCAACTGCTCATACAAGTGCCTAGAGCATATATCAAGCATTAGAACTACTTGGAACCATATAAATTTGACATGCAAGCTCAAGAACATGGTCACCTATGCAACACAAATTTGCAAAGAATAAAGCACTAGAAAAAAAAACTAATTGGACCAATGGAGGAGTCACATACCAAGGAGCAATCTCCCCAAGCAGTTTTGCGAGAGGTGCTTTGAGCAAGGAGATCGAAAATCGCAGCAAAAGTTGCTGGAACACGAGCTTGAGTTGGTTTTCGGGTTTGTGTGAGATAGAGGAAGAAGATGGGTGCAGGGATAAGTGGAGGAGGGCCACCGTGGGCCCACGAGGCAGGCGCGCCTAGGGGTAGGCGCGCCCTCCACCCTCGTGGCTGTGTGGCAGCCCCCAGCGGTAATTTTTGCACTAAAAATCCTCAAATATTCCCGAAAAAATCATATTAAATTGGCATGGCATTCTGAGGACTTCTATTTTCGGGATATTTTTATATTGCACGGATAAGTCAGGAAACCGACAGAAAAATACTATTTTACTTTATTTCTACTAAGTAACAGAAAATATAAAGAGGGTACAGAAGGTTCTGCTTCTAGTTTCATCCATCTCATGCTCATCAAAAGGAATCCACTAACAAGGTTGATCAAGTCTTGTTAACAAACTCATTCCGATTAACATGAAACCGGAAAAATTTCGAATAACACTATGTTACCTCAACGGGGATATGGACATCCCCAATAATAAGTATATCATATTTCTTCTTGACAATAGGGAGAGGAAATTCAAAACCTCCAAATATAATCGATGGGATTTTTCCAATAGAGTTGATACTATAAACTTGAGGTTGTTTCCTCAGAAAGTGTATCGTATGCTCATTACCATTAACATGAAAAGTGATATTGCCTTTGTTGCAATCAATAACAGCCCCTGCAGTATTAAGGAAAGGTCTTCCAAGAATAATAGACATACTATCATCCTCGGGAATATCAAGAATAACAAAGTCCGTTAAAATAGTAACGCTTTGCAACCTAGCAGGCACATCCTCACAGACATCTTGACAAGTATAGCAATTGATTTATCAGCCATTTGCAAAGATATTCCAGTAGGTGTCAACTTATTCAAGTAAAGTCTACGATATAAAGAGAGAGGCATAACACTAACACCGGCTCCAAGATCACATAAAGCGGTTTTAACATAATTTCTTTTAATGGAGCATGGTATAGTAGGTACTCCTGGATCTCCAAGTTTCTTTGGTATTACACCCTTAAAAGTATAATTAGCAACCATGGTGGAAATTTCAGCTTCCGGTATCTTTCTTTTATTTGTAACAATATCTTTCATATATTTAGCATAAGGATTCATTTTGAGCATATCAGTTAATCGCATACATAAAAGATGGGTCTAATCATTTCAAAGAAAGCGCTCAAAATCCTCATCATCCTTTTCTTGGATGGTTTGGGAGGAAAAGGCATGGGTTTCTGAACCCATGGTCCTCTTTCTTTACCATGTTTCCTAGCAACAAAGTCTCTTTTATCATAACGTTGATTCTTTGATTGTGGGTTATCAAGATCAACAACAGGTTCAACTTCTGCATCATTACCATTACTAGGTTGAGCATCATCATGAACATCATCATTAACATTTTTACTAGGTTCATGTTCATTACTAGGTTGTGTTTCAGCATTAGACATAGAGATATCATTTGCATTATCAGGTGGTTCAGCAATAGGTTCACTAGAAGTTTGCACAGTTCTATCATTTTTCTTTTTCTTCCTCTTAGAAGAACTAGGTACATCAATATTATTTCTCTGAGAATCTTGCTCGATTCTCTTAGGGTGGCCTTCAGGATACAAAGGTTCCTGAGTCATTCTACCAGTTCTAGTAGCCACTCTAACAGCATAATCATTTTTCTTACTATTCATTTCATTAAGCACTTCTTTATGAGCTTTAAGTACTTGTTCTACTTGAGTGGTAACCATAGAAGCATGTTTGCTAACAAGTTTAAGTTCACCTCTAATATCAGGCATATAATCACTCAAGTGTTTAATCATAAAGGTATTCTGTTTTAATTATCTACCAAAATAAGCATTAAAGTCATCTTGCTTAAACATAAAGTCATCAAACTCATCCAAGCAATCGACTAGCAATTTTAGTAGGAGGGACTTCACTTTATCATATCTATAGAGAGAATTTACCTTTACTACCTGTGTCGGGATATCGGGAGGCTCTTTAGTAAATAAGTAATTGAGATCATATACTTCTTCAACAGGCGGTAAATTAAGACCATGTATTTCTTCAATAGGAGGTAAAGTCTTAACATCTTTAGCTTTAATACCTTTTTCTTTCATAGATTTATTTGCCTCTTGCATATCTTCGTGGATCGAGAAATAGAACACCTCTCTTCTTCGGAGTTGGTTTAGGAATAGGCTCGATAATTGGCTCTGGAGGCTGGCTCGGAGTTGGCTCAGAGGTGCCCAATTATTTTCATTTGTCAACATATTATTCAATAAAATTTCAGCTTCGTCCGGTGTTCTTTCCCTGAAAAGAGAACCAGCACAACTATCCAGGTAATCTCTGGAAGCATCAGTTAGTCCATTATAAAAGATATCAAGTATTTCATGTTTCTTAAGAGGATGATCAGGCAAAGCATTAAGTAACTTGAGAAGCCTCCCCCAAGCTTGTGGGAGACTATCTTCTTCAATTTGCACAGAATTATATATATCCCTCAAAGCAGCTTGTTTCTTATGAGCAGGGAAATATTTAGCAGAGAAGTAATAAACCATATCGTGGGGACTTTGCACACAACCAGGATCAAGAGAATTAAACCATATCTTAGCATCACCCTTTAATGAGAACGGGAATATTTTGAGTAAATAAAGGTAGCGCGATCTATCATTATTAGTAAACAGGGCAGCTATATCATCTAACTTACGAAGATGTGCCACAACAGTTTCAGATTCATAGCCATAAAAAGGATCAGATTCAACCAAAGTAATTATATCTGGATCAATAGAAAAATCATAATAATCCTGATCAGGAACACAGGTAGGTGAATTAGCAAAAGCGGTCGGGTCTCATCCTACCTCTAAAAGATTCTTTACTCCATTTAACTAGCAACCTCTTACGTTCAAGACTATCCTCGGCAAGCAAGAACAACTTCAGAGATTCAACATTAAAAGATAACCCTCGTGAATAGCAGGCATAATATCATCATTACTAATATCATCGTGTTCAGTTTCAATAATTTCTCTTTCTCTAGACCTAGAAATTTGTTCATCTAGAAATTCACCAAGAGGCACATTAGTATCAAGCATAGAAGTAGTTTCATCATAAGTATCATGCATAGCAGAAGTGGCATCATCAATAACATGCGACATATCGGAACAAATAGCAGAAGCAGGTTTAGGTGTCGCTATCTTACTCATAACAAAAGGTGAATCAAGTGCAGAGCTAGATGGCAGTTCCTTACCTCCCCTCGTAGTTGAGGGATACATTGTTGTCTTAGCGTCTTTCAAGTTCTTCATAGTGTCTAGCAGATATAAATCCCAAGTGACTCAAAGAATAGAGCTATGCTCCCCGGCAACGGCACCAGGTCTTGATAACCCACAAGTATAGGGGATCGCAACAGTTTTCGAGGGTAGAGTATTCAACCCAAATTTATAGATTCGACACAAGGGGATCCAAAGAATATTCTCAAGTATTAGCAGTTGAGTTGTCAATTCAACCACACCTGGAAACTTAGTATCTGCAGCAAAGTGTTTAGTAGCAAAGTAATATGATAGTGGTGGTAACGGTAACAAAGTAAAGGCAGCAAAAGTAATGTTTTTGGTATTTTTGTAGTGATTGTAACAGTAGCAACGGAAAAGTAAATAAGCGTAAACCAGTATATGGAAAACTCATAGGCACCGGATCAGCGATGGATAATTATGCCGGATGTGGTTCATCATGTAACAGTCATAACATAGGGTGACACAGAACTAGCTCCAGTTCATCAATACAATGTAGGCATGTATTCCGTATATAGTCATACGTGCTTATGGAAAAGGACTTGCATGACATCTTTTGTCCTACCCTCCTGTGGCAGCGGGGTCCTATTGGAAACTAAGGGATATTAAGGCCTCCATTTAATAGAGAACCGGAACAAAGCATTAGCAAAATAGTGAATACATGCACTCCTCAAACTATGGTCATCACCGGGAGTGGTCCCGATTATTGTCACTTCGGGGTTGCCGGATCATAACACATAGTAGGTGACTATAGACTTGCAAGATAGGATCAAGAACACACATATATTCATGAAAACATAATAGGTTCAGATCTGAAATCATGGCACTCGGGCCCTAGTGACAAGCATTAAGCATAGCAAAGTCATAGCAACATCAATCTCAGAACATAGTGGATCCTAGGGATCAAACCCTAACAAAACTAACTCGATTACATGATAAATCTCATACAACCCATCACTGTCCAGCAAGCCTACGATGCAATTACTCACGCACGGCGGTGAGCATCATGAAATTGGTGATGGAGGATGGTTGATGATGATGACGGCAGCGAATCCCCCTCTTCGGAGCCCCGAACGGTCTCCAGATCAGCCCTCCCGAGAGAGATTAGGGCTTGGCGGCGGCTCCGTATCGTAAAACGCGATGAAACTTTCTCTCTGACTTTTTTGTCCACGAAAGCCAATATATGGAGTTGGCGTCGGAGGGCATCCAGGGGGCCCACGAGGTAGGGGGCGCGCCCAGGGGGAGGGGAGCGCCCCCCACCCTCGTGGACAGGGTGTGGGCCCCCTGGTCTTCATCTTTGGCAAGGATTTTTTATTATTTATTCTAAGATATTCCGTGGAGTTTCAGGTCATTCTGAGAACTTTTGTTTTCTGCACATAAAACAACATCATGGCAATTCTGTTGAAAACAGCGTCAGTCCGGGTTAGTTCCATTCAAATCATACAAGTTAGAGTCCAAAACAAGGGCAAAAGTGTTTGGAAAAGTAGATATGACGGAGACATATCAGTCCGGCACGCAGTATTGTCTTTGGCATTGCGCGGCGTGTTCCTCCTCCGAATACTCCAATGTAATTATCGAACAGTCAAACCGTGTCCGGATCCACAAGATGATCTTCGTATGCCACCGTAGAGAGAATGATGTTTCGCAAATGCAATTTGCTGACAACTTTTCAAGCAACGCAACGTGTCATTACGGTCGGGTCATTCTTCGAACCATCTTCGCACAACCAGCCACAGCGCATATTGCGAGGCGGTTTCCTTTACACGTCTTGACAAAGCAGAGATCGTGCCCCCTCATTACGGGATACTCATCAATACGGGCATGGGTAATCCAACCGCACTGCTAATCGCGGCGAGCGGGAGGCAAACGGGCTCAGCCGGGCAAGTGGGGAGGCACAAAAAGTACTTACCGCCCCTATAAAGGGACAAGGCCTCCTTCTGTTTTCCCACGCCTTTCTCCTTCCGTTCGCTCATTCCCCTCTTTTCGAGCCCTAACACCCAAGCACTCTTCCTTTCCACCAAAGAGAGGCTTTCCAAAGATGTCCGGATCCGGAGCAGGAGGCAGATGGATGGCCTCTACTGTCCGGGAGAAGGATATTAAGAAGCTCCGGGATGCCGGGTATCTGGCTCAGAAGATCGGTCACCGTCTCCCCCCGGCGGGACAGGTCGTCCCCACTCCAGAACCTCACGAGAGAGTCGTGTTCCTTCCCCACTTTGTCCGCGGGCTTGGGTTTCCCCTGCACCCATTTGTTCGCGGAGTCATGTATTACTACGGGATTGATTTTCATGATCTTTCCCCCAACTTCCTCCTCAATATCTCGACGTTCATCGTCGTGTGCGAGGCTTTTCTTCGGATCTCACCCCACTTCGGCCTGTGGCTAAAGATTTTCAATGTGAAGCCCAAGGTGGTGAGTGGCGAACACGCCGAGTGCGGCGGCGCCATGGTGAGCAAGATGCCCAAGGCCATTTGGCTGACGGGCGCTTTCAACGACTCCGTCAAGGAGTGGCAGCAGCAGTGGTTCTATATCACCGAACCACGCGGCAAAAAGTGGGCGGCCACTCCAGAGTTCAGATCCGGAGCTCCACTGCGGCTCACATCCTGGCCCAAGAAGGGCCCGAACTGGTCCTCGTCCGATGAGTTGTCACTGCTCCAGACGCGCTTTCGGGGCGTGGTCGATAGGGACGTCAAACTTGTGGATGTAGTCCAGGTGATGCTAGTTCGCCTGGTTCTCCCTTGTCGGCGCCGAGCTTGTACTCTCTGGGAGTTCGACCCTACCGAGCACCAAACCCTTCGGGAGCTTTACGATTCCTCCCACGAGGATATCTGGATGGTGCTCTTCAAGTCCGGCAAATCGTGGCCGGACCCTACCGAGGACCGCGGGTATCAGTTATCCCATTCTCCAAGCTCGGTAAGTCACATCCAAGCTCTGTCTATTCATGCTTCAGCTTGCACGTCATGGGGGAGACATCCTAATCGTGTTTCATCGTGACCTCAGGGATGGATAAAGAAAGTAGAGCGGATACACTGTCCGGCCCCGTTGCCGGAGGAACCGGCCGGACCTCTTCTGACGAAGATGTTGGTCCTTGCGCCTTACGAGGCGCCGAAGAAGGAGGTCTCCAAGAAGGTCAAGAAGACCCGGAGTGGCCTCTGTCACCGCGAGGCTTCGGACACAAATTCCAAAGTCTCAAGCGACGCTCCCTCTTCGGAAAACGAAGAGGAAGAAGCAGAGGAGGACGAGTCTCATTTGTGAGGTGGGAAGAAGCGCGTAGCTTCCTCGTCCCTGGGGGCCGAATCGCCCAAGAGGAGAAAAGGTTCCCTCCCAGAGGCATCCACCAAGGCTGCCGACAACAGTCCGGAGTGGGATCCTGTGGTCCAGCCCACGGAGAAGTCGTAAGTGTTCAAGATCCGAACATGCATATGCGTCCGGGATTGCTTTTGGGTATAATAGTTTTAACTGTTGCTGTATTTTGCACAGTCCGGTGAGGTCTCGTGCCGGCCAGTCCTCATCCGAGGATTCGTTGAGCTCAGACGCTTTGGCGAGCGATACGCCTCCAGAGGCCCCTTCCCCAAATTCCCGGTGCGACACCGAGGTGTCGTCTCAACGGGGCTCGGACCAGGGGGGCATATCACTGGGGCCAGACACACGGGAGCGATGGCCCCGGAGTGTGCCGTCAGCGGGGGAGATCTTGGGTTCGGCCCACAGCCGGACAAGGTCCGGGAGACCTCTAAGGCTCCCGGATCGGGCGAGCAGCCACCTTCAGCGGTGGGAGACCTGCCTACTCCGCCGGCAACCTCTGTTCGGACAGAGCTGCCAGGAAGTCTATCGACGGTGTTAAAGAACGCGTCTATCATCGATGAACATCGGGCCCTTATGGGTGCGGTGGTTGAAAAGGTTCAGTCCACCGAGAGCGGGCTGAACGAGTCCTGCCTTGGCCTTATAAAGTCCTTTGAGGTATGTTTCCCAAGAAACCTTTGAGGGATCGTCACAATATGAGTAGTAGCCCCTGATACACTGTCCGACAAAGGAGAGGGAGCCGGGCAGGGGATCAAATCCTCTCTTGTCGTGGGAACGTATGTTAATGACATGTACCTCTTTGTTTGAATACAGGCGTCTGCGGAGAAGACGACCGCTCATAATGCGGAAGTGTCCGAACTGAAGCGGAGCCTGGAACGGGTCGAGGAAGAACTTGGCCGCGTGAGGAAGCAATTAGAAGATAAACAAGGTATGATAAAACATTGTCTTGCGTTAGGCACAAATAAGTAATTGTGCTTATTGAAAAGTATTTGTGCCCTAGGAGCGAGTGCCGAATATGAGGCACTGAAAAAGGCTGTAGAAGATGCCAACAAGAAGGCCGCCGCCGAACAGGCACTTCGTGAAAAACACGAGGCCAGGGTTATCACAGCTGAGCGGGAGCTCCAGGAGGCCGTGAAGAAAAGCGAGGGCCTGGAGCAGAGTGTAATAGAGAAAGAAGCCGAACTCGCCCAAGCGCTCCAAGCTGCGGAAGATGCCCGGGAAGAAGCCCGAGGTGCTGTACGGGACATTCAAGATGCCCGGAAAGTTGCGGCTGGTAAGGCCTTCTGTATTCTTAGCCATTTATTCATGATAATTGGAAGAATTCTAAGCGGCAAGCTGAATTCTTATTTTTCCAGGGGCGTTTGCGGATCTTCCTCGCAGCATATCAGATGCCGCCCAATTCTACCGAACGAAGGAAAAGAAGTCTGCGGAGAGGGATTTCTGGTCGCAGTATTTGGCACCAAACTATCCAGTGCCCTTTATCGATCAGCTGAAGCAGCTGGTCGAACTGCACCAGGCGGCCAAACTAGCCATGAAGGACTTGATTGTCCGGTTGTGGCCGGCGGAGCCAATTCCGAGCAGTTACTTCGGGCTCGTGAAGCGGATTGCGGGTGCTTGTCCTCGGCTTGATGCTATTAAGCGATCGGTCTGCATAGAGGGTGCACGTATGGAATTCACCCGTGCAAAAGTGCATTGGGGGAAGCTTGACGCGGAGAAGCTGATGACTGAGGGGCCGCCAGAGGGTAAGGAGCATCGCAAGCCCGAACTGTACTATGAAGGTGTACTGAAGGGGGCCCGCCTTGCGGCGAATAAATGTACCAAAGACATTATGTTTCCCCGAGGGCATTCGTGCCACTTTTTGTAATATGGGATTATGGCGTTTATATATTGCCTGTTTTGTTTGAACATATGTTCTTCCTGTGCGGCTGTTTAATGTATGTAAATCCTGAGAGTTCGCTAGTCGCCGGCTTCTGCCCCCACGTAAAAAGAATACTGGGGTGTTCGTGATATATCTGAACGCTCTTTATCCCATAGTTGGGTCCCTTTGCGGATGCGTTTCTCACCACGAACCAGGCAATCGGACTATGAGGCTTTATTACTCTCACTTAGCCATAGGAATTCGAGTATGGTCGGCACAACCCCTAGTGTTCGAAAGGCCGAACTAGGGGCTCTATTGGCACCTGATCGGAAGACCGATCTGTCGCACTCTGCATTTATAATGGCGTTGTGCGGAATAAATCTTTAGGGATTTTACAACCTCTCAAACAGCTGACCAGCTCTCGCTGTATCATGACAATCAGTTTTCGGCTTTCTCTACCGAGGTGCTCGTCCGGCAGATCCGGGACACAATCGCAGTAGTTCTCCCTGCGCTACCTTAGCTGATATAACGGAACGTAAGGTACCAAAACAAGGGAGCCGGGAAAACCCAACAAATGACCCAAGACATGATTCGGAGCTGATGCATATAGTGCTATAAGTTCGGGGTGCCGGACGACCGAGAAGGTGGTCGGACTTTATTGCCGTATTATGAAGCCCCTGGCATAATCGGGCGTAACACGAGGTGTCAATGAGAAGCAACGTCCGGTAAGTGTTTATTTAAGTCTACGGATTGTAGCAAAATGATATGTCTATGCATATGAGTACGATGTATGATTATGAAAAGAGGTGTTTTCCGGCGGAACCTGTGATGGCCGGACTGGAGGGAGTTGTCAGTGGACCGGGAGTGAATCCGGACTGCCTTCTATTAGGGGGAGCTCCTTGTGTGTCTTGGCCGATTCCACGTCACCTATCTTGTTCTGCGTCAAAGTTAGTTTGTAAGGCAAATACTCGGGGGTAGCCGAGCGTCCTCTTATGGCTGGTCCGAGGGCTCCTGATCGGACCCTGGTAATCCCATCCGTTATACCATTGGGTAGCGCGGACTCCTTAGTTGGTGTCCGGATAGTCGTCTGTCATATCAAAATCTTGATAGGCATGCGCGACTCGCTACTCCGGCAGCTGTATGATATCCGCCTTGAGGGCAGGATTCGCCTTGCCTATAGGTGTGATTACATGACATGGTGTTGGCTTGAGTGATTTACCACGTGGGATCCAACCAACGTGGTTCGTCCCGTTAGCATACGGTAAATTACCGCATGGTGGGAAGGTGCCGAAGATTTATTCTTTGGCGTAGTATTTGTTTGGTGATCCGAAGACAACCGTTTAGAGTGATGGGCCAGAAAAGCTTGGCCTTTGTCCCCGGCATCTTTTAAGAGATGTTTGTCTATGATTTCACACCTGCCGGGGTTTTATGTTTTATGGAGCCCCTGGTTTGCTATGTCCTTAGGTACTGCAACCGAGTTGCTCTGGTTAGCGCGGTCTGGGACGAGCGGACGTACTTATATGCTATGTAGGGGGGGGGGCTCTTGACCCAAAGCATCCCTTCATTGTTTCTGGCACGCGGCCAACCATTTTGCTTTGAGGGTCCGGCATTCTCTATTGGTATGCTTTGCCGTCCTGCTAGGAGTACCATGAATTTCACATGGTTGATCGAGTGTGTGGCTCGGGCCGGATAGATCCGAGCTCTTTTTTGTCCGTTGGCCGGACTGGGATTTGCTGTAATTAGCACCAACTTTCCTGACTTGACGCTTGTGACCGTTGCGCCGGGGCTTGAGGATGCTTCTTCTTGTGTCCATCGTGTTGTTTTGGACCGTAGTGGTGTGTTGACGTCGGGGCATGTGCCTTGGGTTTTCTTGCTCAGGTTGGGGTGGCCGGCTGTGCCCTGTGTGCCCTCTGTCGGGGCGGTCGAGTCCGTAACTTTTGGCCAGGACCTTGGTCCATCTGTCCGCCAGCAAATCTTGGTCAGCTTTAAGCTGTTGTTGCTTCCTTTGTAGGCTCTTTGCCGCGGCCATGAGCCTTCGCTCGAAGCAGGCTTGTTCCACTGGATCTTCAGGCACGCCGAATTCATCATTACCGAGGCTTGCCTCGTCCTCGGAGGGGGGGTGTATAGTTGTCCCTTTCCAAGTGTCCCACAGTGGCCAGTCCAGCCTGCTGAAAGACAAGCCGACTAGGGCTGTATTCATCTTCGGCGCCATCCGGATTGTTTTCGACTTCTGGGCCGGTGTTCCTGTGGCGGGGCTCGGAGCGGCGCCGACGACACCCATACTTTGCTTTTCCCTCTGGGGGATTATCCTCCGCTGCCTCGTCGCCATTGGTTTCCTTCAGAGTGTCCGCCATGTGTATATCATGGGGATAGGTGGCTATCCACCGCCCAGTGAGCGGTGGCTCCTGTGATTCTCCTGCGTCATCGTTCATACCATCAATGTCTTCGGAGTCAAAGTCAATCACGTCGGTTAAATCACCGACTGTGGCAATGAAGTGGGTGGTGGGTGGGCAAAGATTTCCTTCATCGCCTGCTTCCTACTCGGGCCGGACGTAGTTCGGCCAAAAGCCTCCTGACAAAGAGAGACTTTAATGAGTTCAGCATGTCGCCGAAGGGCGAGTGCTGGAAGATATCCGTAGCGGTGAACTCCGTTACCGGGGCCCAACCTGGCTCGACTGGTTCGGGAGTGTGTGGACCGGAACCAACGTCCGAATATGAATTCGGGGGTCCGGATTCATAGGCCACCACAGGGGTAAGGCTCGTGTTTGGCTCTACCGCCGATGAGCGCGCGACCGGCGAGGCGGGGTCCAGCCCCCCGTCCTTGGGCAACGCAGCCTGCTCTGGATCTAGGTCCGGAGATACTACGGGGCGATACTCGAAGCTTCGGTCCGATGGCGTGTCTAAGCCGTGCGTTTCGCCGCGACCGTCCGGCCGCTTCCCCGGCATAGGCCCAAATCCATCGAAGATCAAGTCTCCGCGGTGTCCGCCGTGTAGTTCAGGTTTCGAACCTGACACGGTGGCTGTGGGCGAGCTGTCGATCTGCTCCAGATGGCTAAACGAGTTGGCCCGCGGTCTGGCCGCCCGAACACGAAGATCTGTCCGGGAGGAAAGTCTGCTACCGACAACGTCGTTGGAGATGATTGAAGGAGCCATCGAGCTCGACGGCGACGATACGTAGGAACTCTCAATGAGAGCACCAATGTCGGTGTCAAAACCGCGGATCTCGGGTAGGGGTCCCGATCTGCAAGCGTCAAGGCTGATGGTAACAGGAAGCAAGGGACACAGATGTTTACCCAGGTTCGGGCCCTCTCGATGGAGGTAAAACCCTACTTCCTACTTGATTAATATTGATGATATGGGTAGTACAAGAGTAGATCTACCACGAGATCGTAGAGGCTAAACCCTAAGAGCTAGCCTATGATGGTATGATTGTAATTGTGATCGGCCTTCTAAGGACCAACCTCTCCGGTTTATATAGGCACCGGAGAGGGCTAGGGTTTACATGGAGTCGGTTACAAGGAAGGAAATATAATATCCAGATTGCCAAGCTTCCCTTCTATGCCAAGGAAAGTCCCATCCAGACACGAGCCGAAGTCTTGAGTCTTGTATCTTCACGCTTCAATAGTCCGGACGTTGTACACAGCCGGCTGTCCGGATACCCCCTAATCCAGGACTCCCTCAGACACAACCGTGAAAAAGAATGGAGAATCGAAGCCGTCAGAGTTGTTTGCATGTTCAAAGTAGATTTATTCTTGGGAGCCTTAGCGGTTTCTTTTGAGGGGGACTCTGGTCCGACGATGCTGGAGGAGTTGGCGCATTGGGAGACCCTCGCTCTCGCCACTGATCTCAGTACCCACTAGGTTTGCATCGCCTCACACTGTATGGAGGTTGTCAACAACCTCGAGCACCCTTTCCTGGGGTTTCTATAGCACGTTGTTGACCGAGATCAAAGGAAAGTTGACCTAGTTAATGTGGGCGGCCTTCTGACATTAATACAAGAGCTCGAACAAAGGAGCTCACAACCTTGCGCAATCAACAACTTCTTCTCATCCAGGTTTTTGCATGTGGTTTGTTCTACCACCCATCTGCTTTTATATCCATATCACTATGGATATCTTTGAAGAATAATAAAGTGGGTTGTTTTGAACAAACGAGTTTATAATTCTACTTGATTCCGCCCTACGGAACCTCCACGACATAGAAAAAGAACCTCCTACTTAGATTCAACATTGAAGCGGCTTGAAGTCCTAATCTAAATGGGTTTCCTGGAGCAACTGCTTTAATCAACCACCCCTTGCTAATTTTTTTGCGGTAAATGCAGTGAGTTTTTATTTCTCAATAATAGGGTTATAGTCGGCTCGCACTAGTCATGCAATGTACCAGGGACATGGCTGGTAGGAGCTCGGGTCCTACCGGGTCTAGGCCGGAGGCTGTACGAGAAGGAGGGAGGTTGGCGAGGGCATGGGCGCGGCAGCCGGCGCGAGGGTGCCGTGTCGCGTGGGAGAGGCGGCGGCGGCGATGAGTGCGGGCGGCTATGGTTTAGGGTTCCGGCTCCTCGAGGAGCCGGGCAATAGAATATGTCTTATTACTTCATTCCAAAAGGGTGTCTTACAACTGTTTATATAATCTCGATGCTAATAAAAATAAGATAACTTGGGCTAAGCCCCTAACTAGACGCGCCCATTGGGCCTCCTCCGGCTATAAGTGATGTCGGTCATAACATCTCTCCCCGCCTACGCAAACAGCTCGTCCTCGAGCTGGAAGTCTGGAAAATGTTTGCGCAACTCCTCGAGCTTCTCCCAAGTGGCATCCTCCTCCGGAAGGCCGTGCCACTGGATCAACAAATGCCACACTCCCGACGCTGCTGGACCTGTAACACCTTCGCCGGTCCTGGAAGAAGGTGCCCGTCGGAGGTCGAAGGTAGTACCGGCGTGGCCGCCGGCGGGTCTCCGCGGAAGGGCTTCAGCAACCCCACATGAAACACGTCATGGATGTGGGCACCGGTCGGAAGCTGCAAGCGGTAGGCACTACAAAAAAAGACACATCCGTGACATTTTGGGCCGAACGAAAAAAATTATGTCATACTTATGACACTTCTATGACGATAATTGTGACAAAACCCGGTATCATCATAGATGTGGTGGGGTCCTACTTCTATGACAAAAGATCATGACATAAAATGGGTTTTTCGTCCTGGGCGGGCCGGAGACGCAGCTGCATGACATACTTTGGGCCGTCCATAACGAAAAAAACCGTGGTAGAAGCGAGGGCGAGGAAAATGTCGGGGTGTTCTTGGTTACGGTGGGTGGTCGGGGGCCGAGCGATGCACGTTTCTCTCATACATACGCGCGTGTGTGCGAGGTGTTGGGCTCTAACTGAACCTGAGCGATTGTACTGCAAGCTATGCGTTACTGAATCCGAGCGATCGATCGATCCCTTGCTGTTAACTGAACCCGAGTGATTCCTTCGCTACTGCTGCTAACTAAAGTCGATCGAACACTGCTGCCTCCTTCCCTTGATGAACAATGAGCGTTGTTGAGGGGGTTTGGATGAACAGTTCCTGGTGGGGGGTTGGATGAACAGGACCCCGTGGTAGTAGAGGTCGTTGCCGCTGGATGAACAGTACCCCGATCGATCGAGCCGGTGGATGAACATGACCCCGTGGAGGGCTGGATGAACAGGACCCCGTGGAGGGTTGGATGAACAGGACCTCGTGGAGGGCTAGATGAACAGTAGCAGGTGGAGGGCTGGTTGAACAGTAGCCGGTGGAGGGCTGGATGGACAGTAGCCCGTGGAGGGGTGGTTGAACAGGACCCCGTGGAGAGGGCTAGTTGAACAGTAGTCGGTGGAGGAGCGCGCGGTGGAGGCTGGATGAACAGGAGCCCGTGGATGAACAGACGCAGGTGGAGGCTGGAGAAGGTCGACGGTGGATGAACAGTAGCCTGTGGAGGCTGGAGGAGGTCGATGGTGGAGATGAACAGTATCCCGTGGAGTCCCATTCTGCGGTACGCCACACCCCTCCCGATGAACAGGACCCCCATTTCGACCGTAGCACTCCAACACAAGTTTGTTTCATCCGTTTTGCGGTACGCCACAACCCTCCCTATCAACAGGACCCCGTTTCGACCGTAGGAGGTCTGTTTCCATCGTTTTTCGGTACGCCAGACCCCTCCAATTGAACAGGATCCTGTTTCGACCGTGGCCGGTCGAACACAAGGCCGCTTCCTCTGTTCTGTGGTACGCCAGGCCTAGTTTCCATCGGTTGTTCCGTCCAAGCCAGTTGGCTCTCGATGAACACGATGACGCATTCCGTTCTGACCCAGCCGGCTGCCTCCCCATGATCACGACGACGGCGCAACTTCTCCATTCTGACCCAGCCATGTACACGATCCCTGGCCGTACGTATGCGCGAGTAGGCGTTCGAGACCCCGCCCGTATATGCGTATGTGGCCGTATTTTCTTTCTTGCACCCTGGCCGCTGTACGTACGTGTACATGCTACGTGCGCGCCTCTACTACGACACGTGCTCACCTCTACTACGACACGTGCACGATCTACATCGACCAGTATGTACGTACACATTCACGACCAAAATGACAACGCTACATACGCTTCGACCAGGTGGGTCCTGACTGTCAGGCACTTCCTTCTGTGCGAAGATGTAGCTGGTGGGTCCCAGCAGTCAGGGGGAAACATTTTTTCGTGAAATACGGTGGCCCGTCCGATGGTTCCCTGCTGTCAGGTGGAGGAATCATTATTTTCCGAGTAATAAGGAGGCACTTCCTTGCTGCGGCCGTGGACCCAGCTGTCAGCCTCTCCACGTATAGTACTCTTCTGATGAAAGTCGTTCCTTAACCACGTTGACCACGCCGCGTCGAGAGCACCAAGGCAGTGGACGACGATGAGGCCTAGGAAGGGGACGACGCGGAGCCGGGGAAGATGCGGCAGTGGTTGCCCACGCGGAGAGGAGTACGAGGGTTCACTGGTTCGGCTGCGGTGTGAGGTTGCCGTAGCCGCAGAATAACAAGGGGTGTGGGTGAGTAGAGGGATGGCCAGGCCAGCGGTGGGAGTAGTAGGAGGCGGTGAGGCCTCCGCGGCATCACAACCGGCCACGGGAGGCAGGAGCACGCGGCATGACCGGCGCTGCTTTGGCGGCTGGAGCAAGAAGACCAGAGGTTGAAGAAGCACTATGGCCGTTGGATGGGCATCGTACGGTCACTGGAGCTAGAATCGTTCATATTGACTAAGTTGACAAAGCCCTCCGTCCCCGTCAACTTAGTAGGCCCACAAGTCAGCCTCCCATTATGCTGGGTCCCAGCTAGCAGGGAAGTATTCATTTTCTTGTGCGTATAAGGAGGCACTTCCTTGCGTGCGAAGATATAACTGGTGGGTCCGAGCTGTCAGCGGCGGGAACGTTTTTTTCACGAAATATAGAGGTCCTTACGGTGGGTCCCAGATGTCAGGTGGAGGAATCATTATTTTGCGCATAATAAGGAGGCATTTCCTTGTGTGTGGCCATGGACCCGGCTGTCAGCCTTGCTACCTCTTGAGCACTGCGTTGGATTTCGTTGAAGAGGAAAGGGTGATGCAGCAGAGTAGAGTAAGTATTTCCCTCAGTTTTTGAGAACCAAGGTATCAATCCAGTAGGAGGCTACGCGCAAGTCCCTCGTACCTACACAAAACAAATAGCTCCACACAACCAACGCGATTAGGGGTTGTCAATCCCTTCACGGTCACTTACGAGAGTGAGATCTGATAGATATGATAGATAATATTTTTGGTATTTTTGGTATAAAGATGCAAAGTAAAAAGCAAAAAGCAATAATAAAGTGTTGGGAGATTAATATGATGTGAATAGAACCGGGGGCCATAGATTTCACTAGTGGCTTCTCTCAAGAGCATAAGTATTTTACGGTGGGTGAACAAATTACTGTTGAGCAATTGACAGAATTGAGCATAGTTATGAGAATATCTAGGTATGATCATGTATATAGGCATCACGTCCGAGACAAGTAGACCGACTCACTGCCTGCATCTACTACTACTACTCCACTCATCGACCGCTATCCAGATGCATCTAGAGTATTAAGTTCAAGAAAAGCGAGTAACGCCTTAAGTAAGATGCCATGATGTAGAGGATAAATTCATGCAATATTATAAAACCCCATCTTGTTTTCCTCGATGGCAACAATACAATACGTGCCTTGCTGCCCCTCATCCTTTGGGAAAGGACACCACAAGATTGAACCCAAAGCTAAGCACTTCTCCCATTGCAAGAAAAACCAATCTAGTAGGCCAAACCAAACTGGTAATTCGAAGAGACTTGCAAAGATAACCAATCATACATAAAAGAATTCAGAAGATTCAAATATTGTTCATAGATAATCTTGATCATAAACCCACAATTCATCATTCTCAACAAACACACCGCAAAAAGATGATTACATCGAATAGATCTCCAAGAGAGAGGGGGAGAACATTGTATTGAGATCCAAAAAGAGAGAAGAAGCCATCTAGCTACTAACTATGGACCCAAAGGTTTGAGGTATACTACTCACACTTCATCGGAGGGGCTATGATGTTGATGTAGAAGCCCTCTGTGGTGGATTCCCCTTCCGGCGGAGCTCCGGAACAGGCCCCAAGATGGGATCTCGTGGTTTTTGTAAGTTGCGGCGGTGGAATTAGGTTTTTGGCTCCGTATCTGATCGTTTGGGGGTACGTAGGTATATATAGGAGGAAGGAGTACGTCGATGGAGCAACGGGGGGCCCACGAGGCAGGGAGGCGCGTCCCCCACCCTCGTGGCCACCTCCTTTCTATCTTGACGTGGGGTCCAAGTCTCCTGGATCATATTCGGTGAGAAAATCACGTTCCCGAAGGTTTCATTCCGTTGGGACTCCGTTTGATATTCCGTTTCTTCGAAACACTGAAATAGGCAAAAACAACAATTCTGGGCTGGGCCTCCGGTTAATAGGTTAGTCCCAAAAGTAATATAGAAGTGGAAAATAAAGCCCAATATGGTCCAAAACAGTAGATAATATAGCATGGAGCAATCAAAAAATTATAGATACGTTGGAGACGTATCAGGCATCCCCAAGCTTAATTCCTGCTCGTCCTCGAGTAGGTAAATGATAAAGAAAAGAATTTTTGATGCGGAGTGCTACTTGGCATAATTTCAATGTAATTCTTCTTAATTGTGGTATGAATATTCAGATCCGAAAGATTCAAGACAAAAGTTCATATTGACATAAAAATAATAATACTTCAAGCATACTAACTAAGCAATTATGTCTTCTCAAAATAACATGGCTAAAGAAAGTTCATCCCTACAAAATCATATAGTCTGGCTATGCTCTATCTTCACCACACAAAGTATTTAAATCATGCACAACCCCGATGATAAACCAAGCAATTGTTTCGTACTTTTGACATTTTCAAAAAAAAATCAATCTTCACGCAATACATGAACGTGAGCCATGGATATAGCACTATATGTGGAAAAGCATGGTGGTTGTGGAGAAGAAAAAAAGGGAGAAGATAGTCTCACATCAACTAGGCGTATCAACAGGCTATGGAGATGCCCATCAATAGATATCAATGTGAGTGAGTAGGGATTGCCATGCAACGGATGCACTAGAGCTATAAGTATATGAAAGCTCAACAAAAGAAACTAAGTGGGTGTGCATCCAACTCGCTTGCTCATAAAGACCTAGGGCATTTGAGGAAGCCCATCATTGGAATATACAAGCCAAGTTCTATAATGAAAAATTCCCACTAGTATATGAAAGTGACAGAATGAGAGACTCTCTATCATGAAGATCATGGTGCTACTTTGAAGCACAAGTGTGGTAAAAGGATAGTAACATTGTCCCTTCTCTCCTTTTCTCTCATTTTTTTATTTGGGCCTTTTCTCTTTTTTTTGTGGCCTCTTTTTTTATATTTATTTTTCGTCCGGAGTCTCATCCCGACTTGTGGGGGAATCATAGTCTCCATCATCCTTTCCTCACTTGGGACAATGCTCTAAAAATGATGATCATCACACTTTTATTTTTCTTACAACTCAACAATTACAACTCGATACTTAGAACAAAATATGACTCTATATGAATGCCTCCGACGGTGTACCGGGATATGCAATGAATCAAGAGTGACATGTAAGAAACAATTATGAACGATGGCTTTGCCACAAATACTATGTCACATGATCATGCTAGAAATATGACAATTATGGAGCGTGTCATAATAAATAGAACGGTGGAAAGTTGCATGGCAATATATCTCGGAATGGCTATGGAAATGCCATGATAGGTAGGTATGGTGTCTGTTTTGAGGAAGGTATATGGTGGGTGTATGATACCGGCGAAAAGTGCGTGGTATTAGAGAGGCTAGCAATGGTGGAAGGATGAGAAAAGTGCGTATAATCCATGGACTCAATATTAGTCATGAAGAACTCATATACTTATTGCAAAAATCTACAAGTTATCAAAGCATAGTATTACGCGCATGCTCCTAGGGGATAGATTGGTAGGAAAAGACCATCGCTCGTCCCCGACCGCCACTCATAAGGAAGACAATCAATAAATAAATCATGTTCCGACTTCATCACATAACGGTTCATCATACGTGCATGCTACGGGAATCACAAACTTTAACACAAGTATTCCTCAAATTCACAACTACTCAACTAGCATGACTCTAATATCACCATCTTCATATCTCAAAACAATTATCAAGCATCAAACTTTTCTTAGTATTCAACGCACTCAAAAGAAAGTTTTACAAATCTTGAATACCAAGCATATTATTATTATTATTAAGCAAATTACCATGCTATTTAAGTCTCTCAAAATAATCTAAGTGAAGCATGAGAGATCAATAGTTTCTATAAAACAAATCCACCACCGTGCTCTAAAAGATATAAGTGAAGCACTAGAGCAAATCTATATAGCTCAAAAGATATAAGTGAAGCACATAGAGTATTCTAACATATTCCAATTCATGGATGGCTCTCTCAAAAGGTGTGTACAGCAAGGATGATTGTGGTAAACTAAAAATCAAAGACTCAAATCATACAAGACGCTCCTTGCAAAACGCATATCATGTGGTGAATAAAAATATAGCTCCAAGTAAAGTTACCGATGGAAGTAGACGAAAGAGGGGATGCCTTCCGGGGCATCCCCAAACTTTGACTTTTTGGTGTCCTTGGATTATCTTTGGGGTGCCATGGGCATCCCCAAGCTTAGGCTCTTGCCACTCCTTGTTCGATAATCCATCAAAAGAATTCACCCAAAACTTGAAAACTTCACAACACAAAACTCAATAGAAATCTCGTGAGCTCCGTTAAAGAAAGAGAACAAAAGACTATTTTAAGGTACTGTAATGAACACATTATTTATTTATATTGGTGTTAAACCTACTGTATTCCAACTTCTCTATGGTTCATAAATTATTTTACTAGCCATAGATTCATCAAAATAAGCAAACAACACACGAAAAACAGAATCTGTCAAAAACAGAGCAGTATGTAGTAATCTGTAACTAACGCGAACTTCTGGAACTCCAAACATTCAGCAAAAATAGGAAGACCTAGGCAATTTTTTTATTGATCAGCAGCAATTGGAATCACTATTTTATCACGTTCTGGTGATTTTTAACAATTGTTTTAGTGAACCAAAAGTTTCTGGAAATTACAGCAAGATGAAATAACTATCATCCAAGAAGATCCTATAGGTTTAACTTGGCACAAACAATAATTAAAACATAAAACCACATCTAAACAGAAGGTAGATGGATTATTTATTCCTAAACAGAAGCAAAAAGCAAAAAATAAAAAAATAAAATTGGGTTGCCTCCCAACAAGCGCTATCGTTTAACGCCCCTAGCTAGGCATAAAATCAAGGATAGATCTAGGAATTGCCATCTTTGGTAGGCAATCCATAAGTGGCTCTCATGATAGATTCATATGGTAGTTTTATTTTCTTTCTAGGGAAGTGTCCCATGCCTTTCTTTATTGGAAATTGGAATCTAATATTCCCTTCCTTCATATCAATAATTGCACCAATCGTTCTAAGGAAAGGTCTACCAAGAATAATAGGACAAGAAGGATTACAATCTATATCAAGAACGATAAAATCTACGGGCACATAATTCCTATTTGCAACAATAAGAACATCATTATTTCTTCCCATAGGTTTCTTAATAGTGGAATCCGCAAGATGCAAGTTTAGAGAGCAATCATCAAAATCACGGAAATCTAGCAAATCGCACAAAGTTTTGGGAATAGTGGAAACACTAGCACCCAAATCACATAAAACATAAAATTCATGATCCTTAATTTTAATTTTAATAGTTGGTTCCCACTCATCATAAAGTTTTCTAGGGATATAAACTTCCAACTCAAGTTTTTCTTCATAAGATTGCATCAAGGCATCAACGGATATGTTTAGTAAACGCTTTATTTTGACTATAAGCATGAGGAGAATTTAGCACAGATTGTAAGAAGGGAATACAATCAACTAAAGAGCAACTTTCATAATTAAATTCCTTGAAATCCAAAATAGTGGGTTTAGCAACATCTAGTGTTTTGCTTTCTTCAATCCCACTCTTATCAATTTTAGCATCATAATCTAAAAACTCTGAATTTTTGGAACGCCTTCTAGGTAAAGGTGGATCATATTCAGCACCATCATTATCAAGATTCATATTGCAAAACAAAGATTTAATAGGGGACACATCAATAACTTTTAGATCTTCATCTTTATTTTCATGGAAATCGGAAGAACACGCTTTAATAAAGGCATCTTTTGTAGCACGCATCCTAGCGGTTCTTTCCTTGCACTCATCAATGGAAATTCTCATGGCTTTGAGAGACTCATTGATATCATGCTTAGGAGGAATAGATCTAAGCTTTAAAGAATCAACATCAAGAGAAATTCTATCAACGTTCCTAGCCAATTCATCAACTTTAAGCAATTTCTCTTGAAGCAAAGCATTAAAATTCTTTTGTGAAATCATAAACTCTTTAACACTAGTCTCAAATTCAGAGGGCATCTTATTAAAATTTCCATAAGAGTTGTTGTAGGAATTTCCATAATTATTAGAAGGATTACTAGGATAAGGCCTAGGATTAAAGTCCCTCTATACGCGTTGTTACCAAAATTATTCCTACCAAAAAAATTCACATCCATAGATTCATTATTATTCTCAATCAAAGTAGACAAAGGCATATCATTAGGATCAGAAGAAACACTCTTAGTAGCAAATAATTTCATAAGTTCATCCATCTTTCCACTCAAAACATTAATTTCTTCTATCGCATGCACTTTTTTATTAGTAGATCTTTCAGTGTGCCATTGAGAATAATTAACCATAATATTATCTAGGAGTTTAGTAGCATCTCCTAAAGTGATTTTCATAAAAGTGCCTCCCGCGGCCGAATCTAAAAGATTTCTAGAAGCAAAATTCAATCCGGCATAAATTTTTTGTATAATCATCCACAAATTCAAACCAAGAGTAGGGCAATTACGTATCATTAATTTCATTCTCTCCCAAGCTTGTGCATCATGTTCATTATCAAGTTGCTTAAAATTCATAATATCGTTTCTAAGAGAGATGATTTTAGCGGGAGGAAAATACTTAGAGATAAAAGCATCTTTGCACTTGTTCCAAGAATCAATACTATTTTTAGGCAAAGAGGAAAACCAAGCTTTAGCATGATCTCTAAGAGAAAAAGGAAATAGCTTCAATTTAACAATATCATTATCAACATCTTTCTTCTTTTGCATATCACATAAATCAACGAGGCTATTCAGATGAGTAGCGGCATCTTCACTAGGAAGGCCGGCGAATTGATCTTTCATAACAAGATTCAACAAAGCAGTATTGATTTCACAAGATTCAGTATTGGTAAGAGGAGCAATCGGAGTGCTAAGGAAATCATTATTGTTGGTATTGGTAAAGTCACACAATTTGGTATTATCTTGAGCCATCGTGACAAGCAAGCAATCCAATACACGAGCAAACAAAAAGCAAGCGAGAAAAAGGCAAACGGAAAAGACAGGACGAATAAAACGACCAGGGTGAAGTGGGGGAGAGGAAAACGAGAGGCAAATGGCAAATAATGTAATGCGAGAGATAAGGGATTGTGATGGGTACTCGGTATGTTGACTTTTGCGAAGACCTCCCCGGCAACGGCGCCAGAAATCTTCCTGCTACCTCTTGAGCACTGCGTCAGATTTCCTTGAAGAGGAAAGTGTGATGCAGCAGAGTAGAGTAAGTATTTCCCTCAGTTTTTGAGAACCAAGGTATCAATCCAGTAGGAGGCCACGCGCAAGTCCCTCGTACCTACACAAAACAAATAGCTCCACGCAACCAACGCGATTAGGGGTTGTCAATCCCTTCACGGTCACTTACGAGAGTGAGATTTGATAGAGATGATAGATAACATTTTTGTTATTTTTGGTATAAAGATGCAAAGTAAAATAAAAGCAAAGTAAAAAGAAAAAAGCAATAATAAAGTGTTGGGAGATTAATATGATGAGAATAGACCCCGGGGCCATAGATTTCACTAGTGGCTTCTCTCAAGAGCATAAGTATTTTACGGTGGGTGAACAAATTACTACTGTTGAGCAATTGACAGAACTGAGCATAGTTATGAGAATATCTAGGTATGATCATGTATATAGGCATCACGTCAGAGATAAGTAGACCGACTCCTGCCTGCATCTACTACTATTACTCCACTCATCGACCGCTATCCAAAGCATGCATCTAGAGTATTAAGTTCAAGAAAAGCAGTAACGCCTTAAGTAAGATGACATGATGTAGAGGTATAAATTCATGCAATATTATAAAAACCCCTTCTTGTTTTCCTCGATGGCAACAATACAATACGTGCCTTGCTGCCCTCATCCTTTGGGAAAGGACACCGCAAGATTGAACCCAAAGCTAAGCACTTCTCCCATTGCAAGAAAAACCAATCTAGTAGGCCAAACCAAACCGATAATTCAAGAGACTTGCAAAGATAACCAATCATACATAAAAGAATTCAGAAGATTCAAATATTGTTCATAGATAATCTTGATCATAAACCCACAATTCATCGATCTCGACAAACACACCGCAAAAAGAAGATTACATTGAATAGATCTCCACGAGAAAGGGCGAGAACATTGTATTGAGATCCAAAAAGAAGGAAGAAGCCATCTAGCTACTAACTATGGACCCGAAGGTCTGAGGTAAACTACTCACACTTCATCGGAGGGGCTATGATGTTGATGTAGAAGCCCTCCATGGTGGATTCCCCTTCCGGCGGAGCTCCGGAATAGGCCCCAAGATGGGATCTCGTGGATACAGAAAGTTGCGGTGGTGGAATTACGTTTTTGGCTCCGTATCTGATCGTTTGGGGGTACGTAGGTATATATAGGAGGAAGGAGTACGTCGGTGGAGCAACGGGGGGCCCACGAGGCAGGGGGCGCGCCCCTACCCTCGTGGCCACCTCATTTCTTTCTTGACGTGCGGTCCAAGTCTCCTGGATCATATTCAGTGAGAAAATCACGTTCCCGAAGGTTTCATTCCGTTTGGACTATGTTTGATATTCCGTTTCTTTGAAACACTGAAATAGGCAAAAAAACAGCAATTCTGAGCTGGGCCTCCGGTTAATAGGTTAGTCCCAAAAGTAATATAAAAGTGGAAAATAAAGCCCAATATGGTCCGAAACAGTAGATAATATAGCATGGAGCAATCAAAAATTATAGATACATTGGAGACGTATCAAGCCTCCCACGTACAGTCCACTTCAGATGCATGTCGGTCGTTGACCATGCCGCGCCGAGAGCACCAGGGCGGTGGACGACGGCGAGGCAAAGGGAACGACACGGATCCGGGGAAGACTCGGTAGTTGTTTCCGACGCAGAGGGGAGTACGAGGGTTTACTGGTTCGTCTTCCGTCGCCGAAGAATAACAACAGGTGTGGGTGAGTAGAGGGATGGCTAGGCCAACGATGGGAGTACGATGGGGCGGTGAGGCCTGCGCGGCAGCATAGCCGGCCGTGGGAGGAGGGAGCAGGCAGTCCGGCCGGCTCTTGTTTGAGCGGCTGGAGCAGGAAGAGCAAAGATTGAAGAAGCACGACGACCGTTGGATGGACATCCAACAGTCACTACTTGTGCGTCAACCTTTTTTAGGAAAGCCTCAAATCTGTGGAAAACAACATACAACCCATCTGCCATTATTTCTAATAATATACAGCCCATTCTTAAGGGTTTTTTGGAGCCCATATTCTTTTTGTTAGCATTACAGCCCATATTGTGGCCACGGTTAAAAAATTATACGAAATTTTGCATATTTCGGTTCGGTCCGAACTGTTTTTAATCCCGAAATTTCGAGTCACATTCAAACTGATTTTAGAAATAAATGTATATCAATATAAAATTCAACAAATTGTCCACGCATAAAAATCAATGAAATTTAAAATATCGAAATGAAAAAAAAATTGAAACTAATTGCCGGTTTGATGTGTTTTAAAAATGTACAACCCATTTCTCATTGCTGATAGGCCATTTTCTTGGCCAGCCGAATGAAGCTCACCTCGTCTTGAAAGATTTGCAGCCCAACAGGCCCGACAAAGCGACTTACTTGACAAATCACAAAAAAACTGGGCTAGCCATTTTCAGAAACAAAGAAAAAAACTACTGGGCTGGTCTGTGGTAAACATAAAAGAAAAGGTTGTCTAGACAGGCCAGAGTGCCCCGCACAGCCCAGTTGACACCTTGCTTTCGTATCAAAAACAAATTAGATAAATGCCACTCCAATTATGGCGATTCATAAAAATGCCACTGCAATTTCCAAACTTTGAAAAATGCCACTGCAATTTTTGCAAACTTTGAAAAACACCACTGCAATTTTTGCAAACTTTGAAAAATGCCACTCCAGACTTCGAAAAATGCCACTGGAAATGGAATTTTTCAAAGTTTGGAAATTGCAGTGGCATTTCTCAGAATCACCATATTTGGAGTGGCATTTATCAAATTAACCTAAAACAAAAATAAGCTGGAAATTCTTTGGGTCCTTGGTGTCAGCTCGTTGTCTAATTCTCTCGTTTATTGACTACGTTGACAATGGCATGGGACCCAGATGCCAGAAATCCATTAGGAGGAGCCATTTTTTATTGGCTTGAAATAAGGAGGCACTTGCTTGTGTACTGCCATGACCTTGGTGTCCCTGCTATCATCCTCTCCACGTACAATCATCTCCTGATTGTGTACGCGTCAACCTGGTAGCCCCACAAGTCAGCCTCTAAACCCGTGGCGGGCAAATACAACCCATTTAAAAAATAAACAGCCCATTCCATACATTCAAACAGAAAGTTCAACATTCAGAGCAAAGTAACAGGTCTGATCCAGATATAGAGTACTGAACTTCCAGGTTGACAACCATCATAGCCAAGTTAACTATCTACTCCCACTAATACTCTAGTAGTGTACAAGTACTAACTTACTCTTAGCTAACTAGACGATGCCGGCCGCCATCTGCGGTACCACGCTAAACGCCGCACGGCATCCTTCGTCGCCTCGGGCTTGCCAGAGTGCGATAGGGCGAATTGTCGCGCTGCTGGCCCTTTCCATGCCGGCCTGGTCCACCGAAGTTTCGGCTTCTAAGCGGGAAACCCACTTGACGAGCTTGTAGTAAAATTCGGCGTCGTGAACACGTGCGTGCCCGACAGCCTCCAGGGCTATTTGCCGGGCGCTGGCCTCCATGTAGTCGGCCCAGTTGTGGGCGCTCTGCTTGTGACTCAGAGCATTGGTGCGCTGCTACTCCATGTCCCTCTGGCGGCGCAAATCGGCGATACGCTGCTCCTCCGCCAGGCGGTCGCGCTCCAACAACTCCTCATACTCCGTATTGCCATCTAAAGACCAATAGAATGCCTCCTCCCTCCATCTGCCTTCCGGTGAAAAACCGAACACTAGTTCCGGCGGTGACCGCCTCCAGTGTCGCCTATCGCGGATGGGCGGGGGCATGGCGAGAGCGAGGATAAGTGGCGAGCGACGTCGGGCCGGTGGGGGCTTATGAGGATAGGGCGAGTTGGGTGATGGTGCCACCGGAGAAGCCTGGGAAATAGTAGTAATTATAGGCGGAAGGTAGGCGAACCAGCGTGTCGCGGGAAACGCGACGGTCATCCGGTCATCGGAAGTCAATGCATAAGCAGGCATGGCTTAGCGCGCCAGCTTGACGTGGAAAACTAGAAAAACTGAAATTATGACTGTGTCGTCCCGACCCGTCAGTGGTGCATCCCGTCCGTGCAGGGTCGCACACCAGCATGACGGTCAAACGAGTGCACTCGAATCATCCAGATGAGGTACTACCTCCTTGTCAAAAATGATTCCACCACTCATCATCTACCTTGGTTGGTGAGATTTTTGAATTAAGCCCTCCAAACCGGAAAGGAGGTAGTACGTGCGTGATCCGCTATTTATTCGTGTAGGATCAAGTAGGTCATATTTTGAATTGAGCCCTGCAAACCGTAAAGGAGGTAGTACGTGCGTGATCTGCTATTCATTCGTGTAGGATCGAGTAGGTCGGATAGTGTACGTGTAGGATCGAGTAGGTCGGATGTTGTACGTGTACGATCGCGTTAGCTGATGAACGTTCGCTGGGAGATAGGGCATTTGCGAACGTTTTTGCTGGCAGTTTCTTCAGATTCGCATGGCATTTTCTTCAGAGCAGCTTGGCAGTTTCTTCAGAGGTAGGCATTTTTATTCAAAAAACTGCCACTTCGGATCTTGCGTCGCAATTAAAACTGCCAGGAGTGCATTAATAGGCTAGCTAGTGATCGATAGTAACTTGTAAACACTGAGCGAACAGAAATAAGGAACTGTTAGTAACTTGTAAACACCGAGAACGCGGAAATAAGGATCATGATGTGCACAGTAGTAAGAGCCGATCCGTTCAAAATGTTCACACGAGACTCACAGGGCCTGTCATTGTAATATGTTCACATTAGTAGCCCATATTCAAAACCAACTAGTACGATTCCCATACATAAGATCAACATGTTAATGCATCTCAATGATTCACAGATCATATACAAATATGTAGCTCCAAAAGCAAAGATCTAGAAAAAACATTTGTTCTTCCTACTAACATGGATGCTTCTCTTGGCCAACATTCAGTACATAGTGAAATACAAATTTGTTTGTGAAGTCTACAATTTCTCTTGCAAAAGTAACTAGTTTCACCAACAACTAGAGTGACTATGTTGGCCAATAAAGCACTGAAGCTCCAAAAGCAATGAAGCACCTAGTGTTGGCCAATAAATAGTACAGTACTACTTTTCTGCAGTCCATGAAGTGACTATCCAATCTTTCTGTGTCTATTTTCAAATGGCACTGCATGCAGTGACTATACTATTCTCTTGTGCAGTTCAACCAAAATTGCAGTCACTTTGTTTGTTTGCCAAATAGCAACGGGCAGACATCTCTGTCTGCACAAATATCAAGCAGCTAGTAAACATATACCCACCTTGTATTTTTGGTTTAAACACGTCTCTTCCGCTTAGCATCTGTCATGTTTTGCACTGGACAATTTGATACAATCATGTTTTGCCCTGGACAATTTCATACTGAATTGATTTGCTGGTTCAGAGCAGAAATATAGCGCCTATTCTTCATCAGACCAAGGATATCCATGTTCGCAGTGATGGAAGAGGTGAAATCGATACAACCGAAATTGAGCATCCAATCATTGAATCCTGTCCTGCACCTCCAATGTAGGTCCACCCACCAATAAATTCACATGCAAACCACTAGTATTACTATCTAATGATAGTACAAAAAGAGTAGCAAGATAGTAGCAAACCATGTACCTTCGTAATGAACAGCTCATAGTGCCACCAATTGGATATAAAGGTTTGGAAGAAAACATGGTCCTAATGTTGAACCATTTGGACTTTTTGTGCAGTTCCACTAAAATCGAGCATCCCTGTTTGCATAGATATTGAAAGTGTGATTACTATAAAAGTGGCACTAGTTGAAGCATAAACTCACAAATATAAGCATTCCAATTTATTAATGGGAAAAGGTAGCAAAACTGTTTCTAACCACCTGCTTGAAGGAATAAATAAGGCAACAACGGCTGATGTTAGGAAGGCATACATAGTTTTTTTCTGAAAAATTGAGCCATTCCTTACCTTTCCTCTTCTTTTAAGCATATTTTGTGCAATTCAAGTAAAATAAAATGCCATCACCGCCTTGACAATTCAGTGACACTGTACACAAGGAAATGACTTAACATTACATCACGATGTCAGGTACGTAGTCGACAGGCATTGGAGACAAACATATAGACCTCCTCCGATAACATAACGAACATTAATTTTAACAAAGGTGTGACTAGCATTACCGGGATAATTTGAGTGAACTCTACACCCTCTGTTCCTTAATATAAGACATTTTCGTAGTTCAATTTAAAGTACCCAAACGTCTAGTATTTAGAGGAGTCAGTACATGCATGCGGCCTTGCCGGGGCCTTCCGGCCCGGTCCCCGACCAGTCCATGGCGCGGTGCGGCCTCAGCTCAAGCCCGACCGGATCCGCTCCAAATCCGGCCGCCGGGTGCGCAAAACACGTAGTTGTGGTTGGGTAGCTCCGGGGTGTCAAGGGAAATGGGGTTGAGCGAGCGTGTGTCCGAGCTGCACGCGCTGGAGTTGGCCTAGCGGCGTGGCGGACCAACCGTGTGGGGGTGCGAAGTGGCTTCGCTCGTGTGGGGGACGGAAGCCATCCCGCTGTGACGCCCGGATAATCTTGCTAAAATAATCCCACGCTAATCATGCCACGTCATCCCGATTACTGATGCTAAACGTCCGTTAGTTCAAACCGCGTCAAATTCAAATTTAAAATTAATGTCGACAATAAAAGTTTTCGAAAGTAGAAACAAAAATGTTCGGGGGATGCCAAATATTACAAGGGTAGTTATGGTACAACAATCACATTTTTATAAAATGTCTAAATAATTTAAACTGATTTAAAACAGAAAAGAAAATAAATAAAAACAAAACAGAAAAACTAAAACCTAAAACTAACAGAAAAAAAGGAGAAACCCCCCTGGGCCGTGGCCCAACTGGGCCAACCCCCAGGCCCAGCCGGCCCACCCCTCCCCTCCAAACCCCCCCCCCCCCACCAGGGGAGAAACCCTAACCGCACCCCACTCCCCATGCCTCTCCTCTCCCCCTCTCCCGATCCAGATCGGATCGGGGCACGACGCCGCCGCCTCATCACGATGCCGCCCGGAGCACGCCCCCCCCCACGAGCGCCGACACCCCTCGCCCTCGCTCGCCGCCGCCCACTTCCACGCCTCGCCAGCCACCAGAGCACCTCCGCCTCGACCTCCCTGTCGCGGACCTCGCCGGACTGCTCCTCTCCGACGCTCGTCCCCGTCGACCTCCCCGAGCTCCGTCGAGCACGCTGCCCAGTCCCTACTCCGCTCCGTGAGCTCCGCCTCGCCCCTCCCCTCCTCTATGTTCCGTCCCGGCCCGCGCTCACCGCGTCGACGACCGCGCCCCTGGCCGTGCACGGGCCATGCCTCGCCACGCCGGGTTGCGCACCACCCACGGCCGCCGCGCCCTCTCCCCCTGGCCGCCTCACCTCCGCCCTCTCCTTGTCCCCTCCCCTGCTCGCCGCTCGGGGCCGCACCCGCCAGCGTGCCCCAGACGCGCTGAGCCTTGTCGCTTAATCGCTCCACTCGCCGCGGCCTCGTTCGCCGCCTCGTGCGCCCCGCCCCTCGCGCGCCAAGGCGCCCTGCAGTCGCCGTGGCCTCGGCCTCCCCCGCTGCGCCCAATCGGGCGCTCAACTGCGCCCGTTCCCCGTTCGCCCGCCCCGGTTGGGCTGGGTCCCTGACCAGTGGGGCCGGTTCCAGATTAGAAAAAAAGAGGATAATAATAAAAAAAAAAAATCTAAAAGAAGTAAAAATAAATAATTAAATAATAAAAATAATTAAAATATTAATTAACAAAATTAGTTAACTTAATTAATCCTGATTAGATTAACCTAATCACTAGTTAGTTAATTAAATCCTAATTAGACTAATCAGTCGATGACGAATGGGACCCACATCGTCATTGACCCAGTCAACAGACAGTTGACTAATGACATCATGCTGACATCACGCTGACATCATAATTGCATTTTCTAATTAAATTAATTCTGTTAATTCTAAAAATGAATTAAATCTTTAAAATTAATATAAAATAATCCGTAAATCGGATGGAAAAACTTTGTACATGAAAGTTGCTCAGAACGACGAGACGAATCCGGATACGCAGCCCGTTTGTCCGCCACACATCCCTAACATATCGAACACGCAACTTTCCCCCTCCAGTTCATCTGTCCGAAAACGCGAAACACCGGGAATACTTTCCCGGATGTTTCCCCCCTTCATCGGTATCACCTCATACCGCGTTAGGGCGCGCCTAGCATCACGCTTTGCTTTGTCATGCATCTTCATGCATCTGTTTGTTTAAATATTCATTGTTTCTTCCCCCTCTTCTTCCGCTAGACACCGAGACCGTTGCTGCTGCTGCCCAGTTTGACTACGGAGTTGACGACCCCTCCTTCTTGCCAGACCAACCAGGCAAGCCCCCCCCATTGATCACCAGATATCGCCTACTCTCCTCTATACTGCTTGCATTAGAGTAGTGTAGCATGTTACTGCTTTCGTTATTCCTATCCTGATGCATAGCCTGTCCTTGCTACTACTGTTGTTACCTTTACCTGCAATCCTACTTGCTTAGTATAGGAAGCTAGTATTTCCATCTGTGGCCCTACATTCTTGTCCGTCTGCTGTGCTATACTATCGGGCCGTGATCACTCGGGAGGTGATCACGGGTATATACTTATACTTATACATGATACATGTGGTGACTAAAGTCGAATTAAGCTTGTGGAGCACCCATGAGTGATTCACGGATTGGGGCTGAAAGGACCCTTGTCCCGACGGCCCTCTCGATGGATCTTTGTGGCGGAGGCGGCAGGCGAGTTGAGACCGCCTAGGAGAGAGGTGGGCTGGCCTGCTCGGTGTTCGCGGATACTTAACACGCTTAACGAGATCTTGGTATTTGATCCGAGTCTGGCCATTTGGTCTATACGCACTAACCAACTACGTGGGAAAGATATGGGCACTCGGCGTCGTGGTATCAGCCGAAGCACTTCGTGACGTCAGCGACTGAGCGGCGCGCGCCGGATTGGAACGTAGGCCTGGTCTTGTATTAAGGGGCTAGTTACGCTTCCGGCCGCGTCGGCGTGCAGGTGCGCTAAGGCGATGGGCCCGGACCCACTGTGGCGCTTAGGTTTAGACCGGCGTCTTTGGCCTCTGTTGTGCCTAGGTGGGGCTGCGGCGTGTTGATCCTCATGCCGGGCATGACCCGAGGAAAGTGTGTCCGTCAAATGGGGTCAAGCGTGTTGGGTTATGTGGTGCACCCCTGCAAAGAAGTTAATCTATTCGAATAGCCGTGATCTTCGGTAACAGGACGACTTGGAGTTGTACCTTGACCTTATGATAACTAGAACTGGATACTTAATAAAACACACCCTTCCAAGTGCCAGATACAACCCGATGGTCGCTCTCTCTCAGGGTTACGAGGAGGGGATCGCCCGGTAGGATTATTGCTATGTGATGCTACTTGGAGGACTTCAGTCTACTCTCTTCTACATGCTGCAATCCGGAGGCTGCCAGAAGCGTAGTCTTGACGAGGATTAGCTATCCCCTCTTATTCGGCATTACGTAGTTCAGTCCACCGATATGGCCCTTTACACATATATCCATGCATATGTAGTGTAGCTCCTTGCTTGCAGTATTTTGGATGAGTACTCACGGTTGCCTTGTTCCCCTTTTCCCCTATCTCTACTCGATTGCTGCGACTGCACGATGGATCCCAGGAGCGACGCCACCGTCGATGACGACTACTACTTTGGAGGCGCCTACTACTACGCAGCAGCCCACGGCGACCAGAGTAGTTAGGAGGATCGAGGCAGAGGCCCGCGCCTCTTCGATCTGTATCCCAGTTTGTGCTAGCCATCTTATGGCACCTTGTTTAACTTATTCTGTACTCAGATATTGTTGCTTCCGCTGACTCGTCTATGATCGAGCACTTGTATTCGAGCCCTCGAGGCCCCTGGCTTGTATTATGATGCTTGCATGACTTATTTATGTTTTAGAGTTGTGTTGTGATATCTTCCCGTGAGTCCCTGATCTTGATCGTACACATTTGCGTGCATGATTAGTGTATGATTGAATCGGGGGTGTCACAAGTTGGTATCAGAGCCGACTGCCTGTAGGAATCCCCTTTCCAACTCCTTGGACGAAGTCGAGTCTAGACTTTACAAAACTTTTACTAACATGGCTGAGCGGCCCATGGGCCCACGTCGCCAATGGGTGGTATTAGGATCTTTTACTCCTCGACCTTTACTCTGGGATTACGAACTCTCTTCTATTCAGGTTAAACGAATTTTTACTAAAATCTAACTTTAGGTTCTCGAAAGTACTTTCTCCGGAGAGGCCCTTCATCGAGATGATCACCGATCGCACTGTAAGATTTCGGAGATACTCTTTGATATTCTCTCGAGACTTTGTGCCCATCACTTTTGCTATTCCCGACCACCGATAAATCCTTATGGATAACTACTTACACTTGCCATTCTTACGATCTTCCCCCATTGATCTTGTTATTACAAGATACCCCGAAGTTTTCTCTATTGTTCCGAGAATACTTCGTGCTCACCGCCTAGCAGTTCTTTGCCACATGAATACCCCTTCAAATAAATCCTCGCACTTGTCGAGTATCCGCTCATCCCCAGCTTGTTCATGAGTTTCACAAAAGTCTTCAAAATACTATTCGATCTTCCGAAAATCCTCTGGAGCCTTTGGCTCTTGAAATTCTTGCTTGCTCGCATTATGGTTAATCCCATAAGTCTCGTAGTCTTATTGACATTCCTTGTCATTATCATTTTGGGTCTATTGACTCAATATGTTTCATGAATACACGCAATCATCATTGATCCTTATAAATTACCTTCCTACTGAGCTGCCATTCTTTTAAGCTGGAATTGGTTCTCGACCAATCCAATTGTCGCTGATTGTACCCTAAGGCTATTCAACTTATCCATCCCTAATCGAGCATTGCTTCGATCCCTTGATTTGGAAATCATAATTCCTTTGCATTTGACAATTGAGTTAGTCGGTTGTTTCTATAATCTGATCTCCTTGCATTCTTCTTCCTCTAGTTGAGTACCGATGCTCACGCCAGATCCCTTGTGGACCACCGGATCCTTTGTTGGATTTTATCGACAACGCCCTTCATATTCAATAACCTTGTGAGCCTTTCCTCCGATACATAATGCCTTTGGTAAATTGTATCCTCTGCTTTCTCAACTATGCTCGCCTTCGAGCTTGAGTTAATTACTTCTAAAGATTCTGGTATATGATTCTAAGATGCCCGATGGGTTGAATCTATGCCTTCCTTAATATGTGTGAACTCGAAAGTTTTCACGAGTCGTACTCTTCTGGTATTTTGCCAGATAAAATTTCAACACTACAACTTCATTGAACGCGAGAAGTGAATGGAAGGTTGTGCATTGGAGAAGTGGGAGTCGACCTTGAACTTTGTGTTCATGCCCATGGACACGATGTACATCTTCTCATCGAAGCTTCTTTTAAAATTAATTATTCCCTTGGTATAAGTTCATCTTATATCTGAGATCCGCCTATTTGCAATCGTGGTTCCGACCATGTTCTCCTTTAAATACCATTTCTCGTGCAAGTTTACGCACTTGTCTTCTGCAGAGCAATTCCCAGTCCAACCTCTACTTTGATCTGTCGTCGAGTATTACCCCCTGGTATCTCGAGATTATCATGGAACTACATAACTTCTTAGGAGTTATTCATCAAGTGCTACCTTCCCACTGATTCCAATTTTTCACGGGCTCTGAGTTATTAAACACTCAAGAACACCGATAACTGAACCAAGTCTGCACTACGGTTCAACAACTCTTCAGTAAGCTTCTATAAGTACGAGTTTGTACCCGATCACGCCATTCCTAGCCTGTTTGGCTATATCATTGTCGTGTGACGATTCTAAGCTGTGCTACTGGTCCTTATTCTCGGAGCACCAATTTGCGACGATAGCTAAGCTTACGCCGATTTCCCTCATCATACCCTTTCACCTTAAACAACAAGCTTGAGTTCGAGTTCGTGGTCGTGAATCGTGGTTCCAATAACCTCTTGCTTCGTCATTCCTTTGGCTTGATGTCGTCATTGATTGAATTACATCTTCATGAAATCTCTCGACAAGCGTATCGTGATCATCATCAACATCCTAAGCTCTACCAAGATATATATCGAATTCTTGATGGGTAATACCATCCTTGCCCCTCGATGTTTTGTGTTATCATCGACCACTTTATTGCCCTCCGTTCAACACAAACTTGTTCATGTTTTGTGTTATACCTTGAGTTCCTTGCTACCCAGCATTGTTCTTCTTTACCTTGTAATATTACCACCTTTTATGTCAAGAATGTCGTAGAATTTCACCACCTCTTAAGAATTCTTGGTATGGTGATACTTCTCACCATCACCATTCTTCTTGGGTCCTCGTGTTGGTTCCAACCAGGGTACCAACAAGTGAGCGGTCTTTGTTTGGATTCCGCCCTTCTAGCAACCATATTGCTTTGAAGTTAATGGTCGACCGTTCATTCTTAGAATATTGATTATTGAATCACCATTCCAATGTTGGCCGTGCAACCCAGCCCATATTTTGGGTGCACCTTTCAACCAATGTTTAATTGTGTATGTTTTCCTCGAGCATACATCATTATACCATTTGATCGACAAATGCTATCTCCTTGTTCACATAATTGTGGAAATCCACCTTTTGGAAATCTCAAGGATTGTTACTGACTCCATCAGCTACCCCGTCATCCTCTCTTTGGTTTAAATGATGAACTCTTGAGTTGAAACTCGCTCCCTAGTTCATTTCCCGAGAATCTTACAATGCCATCTCGACAATTTGTGTTGCACCTTTCTTCTGTGGCATCTTAAGTCTGAGTTATCCTGACACTGATATGATGGTTGGAACATAATTCCAAGAGTTATAACACTGGTCTTTTATGACCCGGTAAGGTGATGTCATGCCCAGCACCCCTGGCCGGAGGACCTAATGTTATAGTTTTCCTTTTTAGCAAGGTTATCTATTCTTCCATGAGTAATGGTAAGACTTATACTACAAGTTGTTCCTGATGAATCCTTCGTGTATCCAAAGTCTGATCTTCACCTGATGACCATGTCAATGCTATCTCGAAGCATGTCTGTGGTACTCCGATTTTCAATAAGAACATTTGAAGCCCAATGCTAAATGTTTCTTGCTCAATTATCCAAACACCGTTGTATGGGTAATGCCATGAAATTTCTCTCCCCGTACCTAAAAGGGTTTTCTACTTTATATCCTGTCATGGATATCATGCTCTATTTGCCCTTGGAAAGGATATACCCCTGAAATATGTGTTTAAACACATTTTCCTTAAGTTGTTCTGTTTAATATGTTGATCACATTTCCTTTCCATTGTTTTGTTTAACCTTTCTTGTGATCTATATGATCTAAGAAGTAATATTCTCCTGCTTATGTAAACACCTCGGTGTACAACTCTGTCAGCAAGACCCTGTTACTATTGTTGAAAACATTCCGGTAACCACCGATGGATAAGAACTTTGCCTATTGGTCCGCCTCGTTCAACGAAAGGTGAATTGGTTCTCTTCGTCCCTCGCCCTTGGTACTGAAGTTGCCGACATAACTGACAGGTTATTCTCTCACATGCCTTGCTTACATGATCACGCAAGACGTCTCCGCCCTTCCTACTTTTAACCCACATGGTGGGCCCATAACCCACAGTTCCACAGGATCGAAACCTGACTCTCCGGCACACCCATATCTCCGAAGTTATTCCTCACGATTGGCTTCGTATGAAGATCACCAACCACCTTCCTAGAGACGATCTAATCTGGTATCAGATGCAATACTTATTCTCGTTGCTCTGGACCCCTTTCACCCTTTGTTTCAGGCATCGAACGATTGCCTACCCGCCGAAACTTCTCATGATACCTCCTTACTTTGCTCTCGATACTTTCTTTAGTTTCAATTCGGGAGTTACTTCCCTCCACCTTCCCCGATGTTATTGACCAGATAGTCAACCTTGCAGAGGTTCGTTCCCCCGGAATACCCACCCTTTGTTCTTTCGTAAGTACGATGGAGATCCTGAAGGAAGGACGACGATTTCATCATGATGCATTGAGGCATAGGAGTGAAGGCATCAATGCTATGGATCCACCTCTTCGAGGAGAGCAACCAAAGACGAGAAGATCCGTTAGGATTTCGTAACCACACCTTTCCCCCCTAGTCCCCCTCTTAAATCTCGGGACGAGATTTCTTGTAGTGGAGGAGAATTGTGACGCCCGGATAATCTTGCTAAAATAATCCCATGCTAATCATGCCACGTCATCCCGATTACTGATGCTAAACGTCCGTTAGTTCAAACCGCGTCAAATTCAAATTTAAAATTAATGTCGACAATAAAAGTTTTCGAAAGTAGAAACAAAAATGTTGGGGGATGCCAAATATTACAAGGGTAGTTATGGTACAACAATCACATTTTTATAAAATGTCTAAATAATTTAAACTGGTTTAAAACAGAAAAGAAAATAAATAAAAACATAATAGAAAAACTAAAACCTAAAACTAACAGAAAAAAAGGAGAAACCCCCGGTCAGGCCCAACTGGCCAACCCCTGTGCCCAAACGGCCCACCCTCCCTCCAAACCCCCCCACCGGGGAGAAACCCTAACCGCACCCCACTCCCCATGCCTCTCCTCTCCCCTCTCCCGATCCAGATCGGATCGGGCACGACCCCGCCGCCTCGTCCACGACGCCTCGAGCACGCCCCCCCAGGCGCCGCCGACCCCCTCGCCCTCGCTCGCCGGCCACTTCGACCGCACCACGCCTCGCCGCAGCCACCAGGAGCACCTCCGCCTCGACCTCCCCGTCGCCGGACCCCCCCTCGCCGGACTGCTCCTCTCCGACGCTCGTCCCCGTCGACCTCCCCGAGCTCCGTCGAGCACGCTGCCCAGTCCCTACTCCGCTCCGTGAGCTCCGCCTCGCCCCGCCCCTCCTCTATGTTCCGTCCGGCCAGCTCACCGCGTCGGCAGCCGCGCCCGTGCCCCCAGCGCGCCACAGGCCATGCCTCGCCACGCCGGGTTGCGCGCCGCCCAGCGCCCGCGCCTCTCCCCCAGCGCCTCACCTCCGCCCTCTCCTTGTCCCCTCACACTTTCGCCGCTCGAGGCGCGCCCTCCGCGTGCCCAGCAGCCTGCGTGCAGAGCCTTGTCGCGCTCAACCGCTCCACTCGCCCAGCGGCCTCGTTCCGCCGCCTCGTGCAGCCCGCCCTCGCCCGCGCCACTCGGCGCCTGCATTCACCGTGGCCTCGGCCTCCCCCGCTGTGCCCAATCGGGCGCTCAACTGCGCCCGTTCCCCGTTCGCCCGCCCCGGTTGGGCTGGGTCCCTGACCAGTGGGGCCGGCCCCAGATTAGAAAAAAAGAGGATAATAATAATAAAAAAAAATTAAAAGAATTAAAAATAAATAATTAAATAACTAAAAATAATTAAAATAGTAATTAACAAAATTAGTTAACTTAATTAATCCTGATTAGATTAACCTAATCACTAGTTAGTTAATTAAATCCTAATTAGACTAATCAGTCGATGACGAATGGGACCCACATGCGTCATTGACCCAGTCAATGACAGTTGACTAATGACATCATGCTGACATCACGCTGACATCATAATTACATTTTCTAATTAAATTAATTCTGTTAATTCTAAAAATGAATTAAATCTTTAAAATTAATATAAAATAATCCGTAACTCAGATGGGAAAACTTTGTACATGAAAGTTGCTCAGAACGACGAGACGAATCAGGATACGCAGCCCGTTTGTCTGCCACACATCCCTAACATATTGAACACGCAACTTTCCCCCTCCGGTTCATCTGTCCGAAAACGCGAAACACCGGGAATACTTTCCCGGATGTTTCCCCCCTTCACCGGTATCACCTCATACCGCGTTAGGGCGCGCCTAGCATCACGCTTTGCTTTGTCATGCATCGTCATGCATCTGTTTGTTTAAATATTCATTGTTTCTTCCCCCTCTTCTTCCGCTAGACACCGAGACCGTCGCTGCTGCTGCCCAGTTTGACAACGAAGTTGACGACCCCTCCTTCTTGCCAAAGCAACCAGGCAAGCCCCCCCCCCTTGATCACCAGATATCGCCTACTCTCCTCTATACTGCTTGCATTAGAGTAGTGTAGCATGTTACTTCTTTCGTTATTCCTATCCTGATGCATAGCCTGTCCTTGCTACTACTATTGTTACCTTTACCTGCAATCCTACTTGCTTAGTATTGGATGCTAGTATTTCCATCCGTGGCCCTACATTCTTGTCCGTCTGCTGTGCTATACTATCGGGCCGTGATCACTCGGGAGGTGATCACGGGTATATACTTATACTTATACATGATACATGTGGTGACTAAAGTCGAATTCGGCTTGTGGAGCACCATGAGTGATTCACGCAGTTGGGGCTGAAAGGACCCTTGTCCCGACGGCCCTCTGGATGGATCTTTGTGGCGGCAGCAGGCAGGTTGAGACCGCTAGGAGAGAGGTGGGCCTGGCCCTGTTCGGCGTTCTTGCGGATACTTAACACGCTTAACGAGATCTTGGTATTTGATCTGAGTCCGCCATTTGGTCTATACGCACTAACCAACTTCGTGGGAAAGATATGGGCACTTTCGGCGTCGTGCTATCGGTAAAACGCCGTGACGTCAGCGACTAAGCGGCGCGCGCCGGATTGGAACGTAGGCCTTCTCTTGTATTAAGGGGGCTAGTTCTGCTTCCGGCCGCGTTCGCAACATGCAGGTGTGCTAAGGGCGATGGGCCCAAACCCCTGTGCGCATAGGTTTAGACCGGCGTGCTGGCCTCTCTGTTGTGCCTAGGTGGGGCTGCGACGTGTTGATCTTCCGCGACCGGGCATGACCCAGGAAAGTGTGTCCGGCCAAATGGGATCAAGCGTGTTGGGTTATGTGGTGCACCCCTGCAGGGAAGTTAATCTATTCGAATAGTCGTGATCTTCGGTAACAGGACGAGTTCGAGTTGTACCTTGACCTTGTGACAACTAGAACCGGATACTTAATAAAACACACCCTTCCAAGTGCCAGATACAACCCGGTGGTCGCTCTCTCTCAGGGTTACGAGGAGGGGATCGTCGGGTAGGATTATTGCTATGTGATGCTACTTGGAGGACTTCAGTCTACTCTCTGCTACATGCTGCAAGGCGGAGGCTGCCAGAAGCGTAGTCTTCGACAGGATTAGCTATCCCCCTCTTATTCTGGCATTCTGCAGTTCAGTCCTCTGATATGGCCCTTTACACATATATCCATGCATATGTAGTGTAGCTCCTTGCTTGCGAGTACTTTGGATGAGTACTCATGGTTGCCTTGTTCCCCCTTTTCCCCTATCTCTACTCGATTGCTGCAACCGGACAATGGAGCCCAGAACGACGCCACCGTCGATGGCGACTACTACACCGAGGCGCCTACTACTACGTGCAGCCCGGCGACGGCGACCAGGAGTAGTTAGGAGGATCCCAGGCGAGGCTGCGCCTCTTCGATCTGTATCCCGGTTTGTGTTAGCCATCTTATGGCACCTTGTTTAACTTATGTCCGTACTCGAGATATTGTTGCTTCCGCTGACTCGTCTATGATCGAGCACTTGTATTCGAGCCCTCGAGGCCCTGGCTTGTATTATGATGCTTGTATGACTTATTTATGTTTTAGAGTTGTGTTGTGATATCTTCCTGTGAGTCCACGATCTTGATCGTACACATTTGCGTGCATGATTAGTGTATGATTGAATCGGGGCGTCACACCTGCTGGCGCTTAGGTTCGACAGACGACCACATCGTCGATGTGTGACCTCTGTGGCAACCGTCCGCTCCCCACGAGCCTCTTCGTTGACATGTGGTCCCGTTCCAACATGTCAGTGAGACGACGGCGAGTCCTTTTGTACAATTTCCCAACAAACATCTATGTAGGCCGGGGCGCCTCTTCATGTACCGTGGCAACCATCCACCGACTCTTCGCCTTTCCCTCTCGATTAGGAACTATTGTCGCACACTCTTCCTCCCTCCTCCATCTGCCTTCACCCTTCCTTCTGCCATCGATCGTCTTCTCCATGGAGGGAATAGACCGGAAACGACCTTGTTATTCTTGCCTCGATCTGAATGATGACGTGGTGAAGGAACTCATTGATCGGTGCGATGTCATCACCTCGGCTAGCATGACAGGTTCGTTCAAGACCATTCTCGACTCAACTAATAACATCATTACAACGAACCCAAGGGTATAGGAGCAGTTTGATCTCCCCTATCTTCTTCACCGTGACCCTGCTCACTGGCGCGCGGACGACGGAGGCCTCGCCTTATGCAAGTTGGTGCCGCTTGATAATGATACGTGTGATGTTAAGATGCCATCGCTTGAGGGTAAGGCTTGGGTAGGCGCAAATGGAGATTGGGTTGTTTATATTGGGTCCAACTGCCAGTGGGAACTTGTGAATGTGTACACTTGTCACCGGGTTCCACTTCCAAAAATCTCAGATTGCCCAGAGGTTGAGCACACCGGTTATGACCGTACTTTCGACTACGGTCATGGTGACTGTCGTCTACAGATGATAGCAATTTGTCAAGTTCCCGACCGCTCTTGGGATTTAATGGAATATGTAGTTGTTGCTATCTTCGACAAGCTTGTTGCCTTCCTTCATAGTTCGACTGGATGGATATTGCTCAAAAATCAGTTTCTATACATGGATGAGTATTGTGATGCAATTCAATACGAGGGTCTTGTGTTTGCTGCCACCACTCGTGGCACTGTTTTTGCATGGAATCCTTATGCTTTCGGTACGTTTGTCTTCCACCGTAATTATAATTGTTTCATCCACATGCATGCGGGTTAGCTAGTTTCCCTTTACTAATTAACCTTCTTGTGTTTCCAAGGTCCTGTGAACATTCCACCACCTATAATTGAAAAAATTTATAACCAAGTGGGAGATGACGATGATGATGATCACAAGCATGAGGACCCATATACTCAGTGGCGCCTGGCAACTTATTCCGATGGATCACCTCTTCTTGTCTCAGTATCTGAGGCCTTGCTGATGTTACTAAGGAAGCAGGTGTTGTCTCCCATGGTCGCACTCTCCGGACCTATTCCAACATCCGTCGCAGGGTATTCGGGATGGATACTACTGTGCTAGCGCCAACACCTTCTCCCTGGTTTAGTATTAATACTCTTGGAGGAAACTCGCTCTTCCTTGGACAAAACTATCCAATAATGGTGAAAGGCGATCCAACTGTTGTTGACACAATGTTACTACCATTTATGAGAAGCAACTGTATCTATACCTCGGACATTGCTATGGTTCCCTACCGTGGCTATCACAATATGCGTCCTAACATAGGCCGCTTCAGCCTGGATGATCAGTCCTGCATTGGTATCGAGATTGACAGTAGCTGCCCCTTCCCAGAGAATCACTTCTGGTTCAAAGCAAGTGTTTCCAACACTAAGGATTGGTTGAGCTGAAGTTCATTTCATTGCTTGTTATCTATTGTGTGATGAAAACTTTAGTATTTACTAGAATGTATCATCGTTGTCGTTGTGGGTTCATGACCTGTTGTAAGTAATAAAATGATATGCCTGTGATAAACTTACTAAATTTATGAATGGCTTTCGAGTCGCTTCTCTGAGTGGGTGCTGCGACGAGGCAAAAAAATATTTTCCGAATACATAATTGTACGTGCATTGCAACAGGTTATCAGATGAGTCCAATCAACAATAGTACTACTACTAATTGTACTAGCTTCACATGCTTCGTGCGTCGGTAGGTGTTTTCTTTGTAGCTGTGAATCCCATCATCCTAGGTCCTCGGATGAGTCCAGTACATTTTTCACTTTTGGGTCTTTTTTTATCTGCAAAAGAAGAGAACATATTAGAGCAACTGACTGCATAAGATTGCCGTGTCATCACGAGGTACCAATATCATTCGCTCATACGATAGGGTTGGCTGGCTAGTGATATTTTTTCACTCTCTCTCTCTCTTTCTCTTTCCTCTCATTTACCAAGGAACATGTGAAGAGCTTGGGTATTTTTTGCCTTCCACTATGTGGCCGATGCCATATTTCTCAAAAGGATGCCACATAATACGCATCGATGTCAAATCAAAAGATTTTGGCACCGCTCTCGCGAAGTGAGAGAGTTGGCACCGTTGTGCACAAAGACCCACATGTATAAACAAATCAATCAAACCAACTACACCAGCCTCTCACTGTCCCAAACAAGTGTTTTTTATTGCCTCAGTCCTCTCTCGCCCACGCAAGTGTTTTTTCATTGCGTGAGTTAATTTGGCACCGGAGCAAAGTAGGTGATCCAGATTGGGGTAACAGGTGAGCAATGGAGGGGCATCGATGCCAAATGCATCACAAGTTAATCTGGCACGTGTTTTGGCCTACATAGTGGTGGGCCGTTATAGCCCACTTTTGTACTACCTCGTATTTAGTGTAAAATTTTGACCATAGATTTACCTAAGATGCCAAGATGGCGGATTCAGGCATATTGTTGTTCTACTTTGTAAGGTCCTCGAGAATAATCAATAAAACGGCCGCATGCATCTCCTAGACGCAGAGGCCGGGGGCCATCCTCCTTCTTAAAAAAAATAGATTTACCTAAGAAAATGCAATGCATGTCACCAAAAATTATACCATTTGAAATTATGTTCAAATACGAATCCAGCGATATAATTTTTAGTGACATGCATTAACATTTTGTCAGTTAAATCTATGGTCAAATTTTCATACTAGAAAGTAGGAAGAGCAAACCAGGACAGAGGTAGTACTTGCTCTTAGGGTAACCATAGAGTTACTAGTCTAAGTTACTTTCCACTATGACTAGCCTAGGCTACTATAGTAGTACAACAAAAAACGATGCAGGTGATCACATGAGAAAAAATACTAACAACATTTCTTTCGGTGCAGTGCGTAGATGCAGTTTTGAACACTATACTTTTCATCGTAATTTGGGAAAATTACGAAAAATTGAGCTACGTTGTGATTACCGTTTACTAGTAGGAAAGAAGTTTCACCTCGATGAGTAGCTTCTCCGTGCACGGAAAGCATGTAAGGAATCCAACAACTTGATCCAGATTGGGGTCGATAGATTTTATTGCCAAGATCTTCACTGTGCGCATAGACTGGGTGAAGCTTGTGGGAATCATTTTCTGGAAGACGATCGTAAATACATCAAGAAGAAATTTAAAAATGTGAATTTCAAGAAGACGGAGAAGAAGATGAGTGTTGTACCTGAACGATTACGGATCCAATAAAGAGTTCAGAGAATTTGGCAGACGAGTACACCAACGCTATCTATTTCGGCGCGTCAATGACCCTGATTTTTGTTGGACCTTCTAGATCAGATACAAGCAATCTCTCAAGGAAAGGCGCATTCTCAATGACCATAACGTGGAACAGCTGGAGTGGTCTCTTCCCAATTGATGTCTTGTTGCGGGGCCAGCAAGACACATATATCTATCAGAGATTCGTCGAGGCGATGTGGAGGCTAATGAACCCGTGGATCTGCTCAAGATGAAGGTACTCGAGCGTAGTACAGCTGTGGAGCAGGTGCTCCATAGCCTGCTTCGAGAAGCCAACGTCGAAGAGGTCGAGCTGCTTGAGTTGAGGGAGAAGAAGGGCGGGCACGGCATTAATCTAGGGAAGATAGCAGGAGCTGAAGCTGGCGCGGCGCAGCGTTGGCATGAGGTGGAGCACGAACGGCGGCAGAGAGCGACATTGTCCAGCTTCAAAGCTGAGCTCCTCGAGCTCATCTAGGGTGGGGCATAAGAACCACTCGTCGAACTTGGCTTGGACCTTGCAATTGGTACTGAACATGCGGATGTCAAGGCATCTGGCTGGCCCAGGGTGCGATAAAAGGATATTGGAGACTGCGGCCATGCGTTTTCAATCCCCGTCGTAGAGGCAGCTATCGACGGTGAGGTTGAGGGGGACGCGGTGCCAGAGGGGGCGCCACCGCCGGGAGAGCAGGGCGGTCCGCACGGAAGATTTGGTGGGGAGGAGGCCAATGATGACGAGCAACATGTCATCGGGAGGCTGCTGATGAAGTCCAGGCTCGCCGAATGTGGTTTTGGCTCGAGCCGCCTCAGCTTATTGGCTGCCTCGCCGTCCATCTCAACCGGGCGGCGATTTGGTGTACACGTGTCTTTGGTGTGTGTTGTGTCTTTGGCATCTTTGGGTGTGCGCGAAAAGGCCCTTCATACAGTGCATGCCACCGCCAGCGATGGTGAATTATCTTGTAGTCGTCTTTCATGCGAAAGAAGTGTGTCCTCAATGCACTCTCAATTTACTAGCATGCGGGGTGCTACCCCGAGTGGTTTCAACTTTGTTTACTTCACCGCGTGTCAGATGGGCCTCTAGTTTACTTATTTTCACCCACTGCCACATGGGCCAACACACAAAGATAGAGAACACGAGCTAACAAGGCAGCATGTGGACTGGTTGACCGGTCAACTAAACAATATACGGAGCTATACGCTGGCACAATGAGCGTATAATCCGTCGGTATAGAGAGTTCGAGTGAGAGGGGGCCCATGAGAGAGATAGCACAGAGAGAGAGAAAGAGCTACTCCCTCCGTTCGATAATGTAGTGCCAACATTTTTTTAAGTCAAACTTTTGGAACTTTGACCAAGTTTATACAGAAATTACTTATATCTACAATACCATAGATAAATTATAGTATGAAGTAAGTACATGTTGTGATGAATCTAATGATCATTCCAGATGTAAATGTTTTTCTCCACATATACCTGGTCAAACTTTTATGAGGTTTGAATTTTCAAAACACCAATATGCTTATGGATGTGAGAGAGTCCCTAACTAGAGAGAGAGAGTGAAATAGAAAGAGTGAGTGAAAAAAGTGTGTGTGCGTGTGTGAAAGAGACATGGACAACACACGATAAAAGTAGAGAAAAGGTGTGTGTGTCTTATGCAAACATATCCCACATGCATCTTCGACAACGGAAGCAAGGTGAGGAGATAGTGCGTGGTTGTGTGCAACTGAGAGAGAAAGACCCCTAGCACATGGCCAAGAGGGGTCTGACAAACAAGGGAGAGAGGTCGAGAGAGACGTATGGAGAAAATGTAGACATGGGGAGGAGAGAGTGTATGTTTGTCATAGAGAGATCCCCTGGAGATCGTGATGGGACTACATGGGTGGGAGATCGAGTGACAAGGTGTGTGCGTGATAGAAGATACCCCGAGAGATATCGAGATAGATGTATGGATGGAAGGAGACAATACGTGTATTCCAGATGGCTAGTGAGAGATAATCATACTTAGGGGGGAGTGCGTGCGCTTATGATGGAGTGAGGGATTATGGTGCTTAGGGGGGTGCATGTCACATAGAGAGAGAACAAGGGCGGAGAGTGTTGGAAGGGTCTATATGTAGCGCGAGCGAGACATGTGTATGTGTGAACCAGGGAGATATAAAGTTTGAGAGAGATAGAGGAGCCCCGATAAGGCTGAGTGGTGCATCAGATAGCTGAGAGGGGGAAAGAGATATTCCATCTGCTCGATAATGTAGTGCATGTAAAAAATTTAGAAGTCGAACTTTGGAAACTTTGATCAGGTTTACACAAATGTTATTTATATCTACAATACCAAAGATACATCATAAGAAACTACATCTCATGATGAATCTCATGGTATATGTTTGCCGTTCTAGATGTAAATGTATTTCTCCACGTACATGGTCCAACTTTGTGATGTTTGACTTTTCAATAAATCTATATGCTATGGACCGAAGAGAGTGCCTAAGTCGAGAGAGATCAAGTGCGTGTGAAGGAGAATGACTGAGTGTGCAAAAAGAGTATGTGTGTGAAAGAGAAAGGGATAATAAACAATAAATTAGAGAGAGTGTGTGTTTTTTCATTTCTTATGCAAACATATCACGCATGCATCTCCGAGATAGAAAAGCGAGGTGAGGAGATACACGAAGATAGCTAGTGCGTGATTGTTTGCAACGGAGAGAGACACCCCAATAGCACATGTCCAATAGAGGTCTGGCCAACAAGGAACAAAGGTCGAGAGGGACACATGGAGAACATGGACGCATGGGGAGGGAGAGAGGGTGTGTTTGTGATAGAGAGATCCCCTCGAGATTGCGAGGGGACTATATGGGTGGGAGATCGAGGGAGGTGCGTGCGTGATAGAAAGATGCCCCGAGAGAAATCGAGATAGACCATGCACATGTTTGTGATGGAGACTAAGATTAGCTAGTCATACACATATAGGGGGGACTGTGTGTGCCTACATTTGAGTGAGAGACCATCATACTTGGCTAGGCATGAGATTGTGTGTGTGTGCATGTAAGATGGAGAGAGAACGAGGGAGAGAGATATAGTTTTAGATGGGTCTATCGAGTGTGAGTGAGATATGCATGTGTATGTGTGACCCAGGCATATGGAGAGTTTGAGAGAGAGAGGGAAGAGCTCTGAGACGATAGAGTGGTGCGTGAGAGAGTTACGGGCAACGAGCCAAGGAATTTGTGTGCATACAATGAGTGCACCCAAGATATTTAGCTTGGACTAGAGAATCATACATAGTGTGCGAGAGAGACCTATAGATGGAGTATATATGCACGAGAACTAGAAAGACCCTGTGACGCCCCCGATTCAATCATACACTAATCATGCATGCAAATGTGTACGATCAAGATCAGGGACTCACAGGAAGATATCACAACACAACTCTAAAACATAAATAAGTCATACACGCATCATAATACAAGCCGGGGCCTCGAGGGCTCGAATACAAGTGCTCGATCATAGGCGAGTCGTGGAAGCATCAATATCTGAGTACAGACATAAGTTAAACAAGTTTGCCTTAAGAAGGCTAGCACAAACTGGGATGCAGATCGAAAGAGGCGCAGGCCTCCTGCCTGGGATCCTCCTAAACCACTCCTGGTCGTCATCGGCAGCCTGCACATAGTAGTAGGCACCCGCGGTGTAGTAGGAGTCGTCATCGACGGTGGCGTCTGGCTCCTGGACTCCAGCATCTGGTTGCGACAACCAGGTAGAATGGAAAGGGGGAAAAGAGGGAGAAAAGCAATCGTGAGTACTCATCCAAAGTACTCGCAAGCAAGGATCTATACTACATATGCATGGGTATATGTGTAAAGGGCCATATCGATTGGATTGAGCTGCAGAATGCCGTAATAAGAGGGGATAACTAATCCTGTCGAAGACTACGCTTGGCAGCCTCCGTCTTGCAAAGCATGTAGAAGAGAGTAGACCAAGTCCTCCAAGTAGCATCGCATAGCATAATCCTACCGGCGATCCCTCCTCGTTGCCTGTTAGAGAGCGATCACCGGGTTATATCTGCACTTGAAAGGGTGTGTTTTATTAAGTATTCAGTTCTAGTTGTCATAAGATCAAGGTACAACTCCAAGTCGTCACCCTGCATCAAGATCACGGCTATTCGAATAGATTAACTTCCTGCAGGGTGCACCATATAACCCAACACGCTCGATCCCATTTGGCCGACACACTTTTCGGGGTCATGCCCGGCGCGGAAGATCAACACGTCGGAGCCCTACCTAGGCTGTGAGAGAGGTCAAGACGCCGGTCTAAACCTAAGCGCCACAGGGTCTGGGCCCATCGCCCATAGCACACAAGCATGTTGCGAGGCGGCCGAAGCGTAACTAGCCCCTTAATACAAGAGCGGGCTTACGTTCCAATCCGGGCGCTGCTCGATCGGCCAGCGTCACGAAGTGCCGGTGATACCACGACGTCAGTGCCCATAATTGTTCCCAGCGTGGTTGGTTAGTGCGTATAGGCCAAGAGCGGACCGCGGATCAAATACCAAGATCTCGTTAAGCGTGTTAAGTATCCATGAACGCCAACAGGGCCAGGCCACCTCTCTCCTAGGTGGTCTCAACCTGCCTGTCGCTCATACAAAGTAACGATCGGGGCCATCGGGAACCCGGGCCCGACTACACAGGTGGAACCACCTGCCTTCACCCCATCTCCGAACAAGTACCACATGTATTGTAACAGTGTAAAGTATATAGTATATGCCCGTGATCACCTCCCGAAGTGATCACAACCCAGTAGTATAGCATGGCAGACGGACAAGAGTGTAGGGACACTGATGGAACACTAGCATCCTATACTAAGCAGTAGGATAGCAGGTAAAGGTAACAACAGTAGTAGCAAGGACATGCTATGCAACAGTATAGGATTAACTGAAAGCAGTAACATGCTACACTACTCTAATGCAAGCAGTATAGAGAAGAATAGGCGATATCTGGTGATCAAGGGGGGGGGCTTGCCTGGTTGCTCTGGCAAGAAGGAGGGGTCGTCAACACCGTAGTCGAACTGGGCAGCAGCAGCGTCGGTCTCGTAGTCTACCGAGAGAAGAGGGGGAAGAAACAGTAAATACAAATGCAAACATAAGCATGAAGACGCATGACATGACAATGAGCGGGGTTAGGTGTGCCCTAACGCGGTAGTAGGTGATACCGGCGAAAGGGGGAAACATCCGGGAAAGTATCCCCGGTGTTTCGCGTTTTCGGACAGGTGATCCGGAGGGGGAAAGTTGCGTGTTCGATATGTTAGGGATGTGTGGCGGACGAACGGGCTGCGTATCCGAATTCGTCTCGTCGTTCTGAGCAACTTTCATGAACAAAATATTTTCATCCGAGTTACGGATTATTTAATATTAATTTTAAAAGGTTTAATCAATTTTATATAATTAAAAGATTATTTTAATTCGAAATTGCATTTATGACGTCAGCATGACATCAACAGTCAACTCTGATTGTTGACTGGTCAAGCTGACACATGGGTCCCACTGGTCATAGACTCAGGTTAACTAAACCGGGTTAATTAGACTAAGTGATTAGGCTAATTTATATTAATTAGATTAGTTAAACAGGATTAGTTAACTTAATTAACTCATTATTAATTAATTAATTAATTCTAACATTGTTTTATTCTTTTTATTCTCCTTTTTTTTAAAAGCGTTCGAGTGGGCCCGTTTGGCGATAACCTAGAGGCCCTAACGAACCTTTGGGCGTTAGCGGTTATAGTTTCTTGGCTAGCGGCCGACCGAGCAAAGTGGCCAGCCTTGAGATGGGCGCCCGGCGTCGGCGATAGCCGGGGCCGTGGCGAGCCGGCCAGGCAGCAACACCGAGGCGGTCGAGTGGCGTCTTGCCGCAAGGGCGGCGAAGTCGTAGCGAAGGCGATGGAGCCACTTGCGGCGAGAGCAGCGCGAAGTGGCGTGGTAGTGAGCGCGGTCGTCCGACATGGCGCAGGAGCAGAACGCCGGCGCCAGAGGAAGGCAACAGCAGTGGAAGAGTGGGGCTTGCGGCAGGGGGCGGAGGCACGCCGGGAGCTGCGGTGAGGCGCGGCTCGTGAGCAGCCAAGCGGTGACGGCCGGTGAGGCGTGCACCGCAAGCAAGGGCATAACACGGGCGGGGCCGCGAGGAGGAGGCCACGGTGTGAGCGCGTGCGCGCGAGGGGGAGAGGAGGAGGGGGAGCTCACGGGGGCCGTAGGGTCAAGGCAGCGGGGCTCGGGGAGGAGGTCGGGGACGACGACGACGGAGTGGAGAAGAGGACGACGGGGACGGCGCGTGGAGCTCCGGCGGCGGCGGAACGGTCCGGCGAGTCGGGGGCCTTCGGCGGCAGCAGACGGGAGCGATCGCGGTCGGGCGCGGCGAGAACACCGTCGAGGAGCGGGACGGTCTTGGCGAGGACGTGGGCGGGCTGGCAAGGCGGCACCGGCGATGGTAGTGAGCCCGATCCGATCTGGATCGGGGAGGGAGAGATGAGGGAGTGGGGAGTGGGGGCGTGGGGGTTAGGGTTCGGTTGCCCAGGGTTGTAGGGGTTCGGCGGGCGATGGAGGAGCTGGGCTGGCTGGGTCTTGCGACCAGTCAGGGCCGTGGCCCGATTAGGTCGGGGGTGCCCCTTTTTACGTAGTTATTTTATTTCTTTTCTATTTTCTGTCTTACTTTTGTTCCTCTTTTATTTTAGTTTTGTAAACTATAAAAGTAGTCCCTAATTTAGTGTTAGTAAATAGGCTCTTGCCACATATGTTTGGGCAACTAAATAAAACAGTTTAATATTTTATTTTTGTAAAAGGAATTCAACTAATGGTTTTTGCTACTGTTAAAAATATTTTTAGAGTATTAAACCTTTTCTAAAAGTGTGGTTTCTCCACCATACTTACCTATGCATTATTTGGCTCACCCCGAACATTTTAGTTTCAATATTTGAAAACTTTTATTGTTTGCTTGATTTTGAATTTGAATTTGAATCGGTTTCGAACTAATGCGAGATTAGCAAAGATGTCGAGGTGACGTGGCATCATTAGTAGATGGTTACTGTAGCTTAATTATCCGGGCGTCACAATTCTCCTCCACTACAAGAAATCTCGTCCCGAGATTGAAGCGGTGGAGTAAGGGGGGGGGAGTGTTGGTAGCGAAAACCTAACGAGTCTTCTCGGTCTTGGCTGCCCTTTCGAAGAGGTTGATCCCTTTCGTTGCTGTCTTCATTTCTCTGCTTCAATTCACCATGATCAAGTCGTCATCCTTTCTTCGGAATCTCCAACATACTTACGAATAGGTAAGGGGCACCTCGGCTACGACAGAATGCTTATGAGGGAAAACAATCTGGGGTTAACCCATGAATGAGCACAAGATTATCTCTCGAGTTGAACATATAAAAATACATCGAGAGTAAGGTACGAGGTACAATAAGAGGTTCCAATGGATAGATAGTTGCTCAAGTCTGAACCCAGTGAGAAAGGGGTTGAGCGGCAAGAGTAAGTATTGCGTCGATACCAAAAACAGATTACTAGGCATGTGGCCCGTGAATTACATACGAAGTCAAGCTCGAGGAATAACTTTGACAACGAGGGTGTGTACAGGAGAGTCAGGTTTCGATCCTGTGGAACTTGTGGGTTATGGGCCCACCATGTGGGTTAAAGTAGGAAGGGCGGTGACATCTTGCATGGTCATGATAGCAAGGCATGTCAGAGGGTAGCCGGTCAGTTATGATGACTGCATCGTTGGTACCAAGGGCGAGGGATGAAGAGAACCATTTTCCTGCTCGTTGAACGAGGCGGACCAATAGGCAAAGTTCACATCCATCGGTGGTTACCGGAATGCTATCGACAAATGCAATAGGGTCTTACTGACACGGTTCTACACCAAGATGTTTACAAAAGCAGAAGAACATTATTGCTTAGATCAGATGGATCACAAGGAAGGTTAAACAAATTAATGGAAAGGAAAATGTGTTTAAACACATATTTCAGGGGTATATCCTTCCCAAGGACAAGTAGAGCATGATATCTATGACATGATATAATGTAGAAAACCCTTTAGGTAAGGGGAGAGAAATTTTATGAAATTACCCATGCAACGGTGTTTGGATAATTGAGCAAGAAACATTTAGCATTGGGCTTCAAATGTTCTTGTTGAAAATCGGAGTACCATAGACATGCTTCGAGATAGCATTGACATGGTCATCAGGTGAAGATCAAACTTTGGAAACACAAATGATTCATCGGAAACAACTTGTAGGAAAGTCCTACAATTTCCTCATGGAAGAATGGATAGCCTTGCTGAAAAGGATTCTATAACATTAGGGCCTCGGGCCAGGTGTGCTAGGCATGACATCACCTTACTGGGTCATATAAAGACCAATGTTATAACTCTTGGAAATATGTCCCAACCATCATATCTGACAGAGATTCAGATCTGATTGGTGTCAAAATCCTCAGACTCGGGATGCCTGAGAAGAAAAGGTACAACACAAATTGACGAGATGACATTGTAAAATTCTCAGGAAATGAACTATGGAAACGAGTTCCGAAACAAGAGTTCATCAGTAAACCAAGGAGAGGATGAGGGGGTGGCTGATGGACTCAGCGACAATTCCTTGAGATTTCTAAAAAGATGGATTTCCACAGTTATGTAAACAAGGAGATAACATTTGTTAGATCAAATGATATGATGATGTATGCTCGAGGAAACATACACCATTAAACACTGGTTGAAAGGTGCACCCGAAATATGGGCTTAGGGAGCATGATCAAGGTTAGAATGGTGATTCAATTACCAACAGTCATTAATTTCAAAGCAGTAGGGTTGCTAGAAGTATAGAATCCAAGCAGCATCATTCACTTGTTGGTGCCCCGGTTAGAATCAACATGGGGATCAAGAAAGAATGGTGATGGTGTGAAGTATCACTTGTATCAAGAATTATTAAGAGGTGGAGCCATCCCCACAACATTCTCAACAGAAAGGGCGGTAATACTTCAAGGCAGAACACAACACTAGCTGGAGAGCAAGTTGTATTCATAATGTGGACAAGTTCGTTATGAAAGGAAGTCAAGGGTGTTGTCGATGATAATAAAAATCATCGAGGGCAAGGAGGGTATTTCTCATCGTGAACACAGTTGGCATCTCGGAAGAAGTCAAAGTGTTGAAGGTGATCCGACACATTTGCCGGGAGGATTCAAGAGGATGCAATCAAACAACAAAGGCAACAAGCAAGGAAATGACGAAGTGGCAAGTTATAGGATCAATATATAAGATGCAAGCTCGGAACGAAAGTTGCCTTTCAAGACAAGGAACATGATGTTGAAAGCTTGATGTAAGTCATGCTCACAAACTGAAGAATTCGTGCACCAGAGAAGGACGAGGTAGCACAGTTAAAGGTAGCAAGACTAGGATGCAGCCGATAGTCTAGGAATGACCAGATTGGGTTCAGAATTTCCCGGTAAAAATACTAGGGGTATTTGACTTGTAGTGGGGAATAATTTCACTTGTCGGTGTCCTCGGTTGACAACAATCCAGAACCCGTAGAGTGATTACGACAAGGAAAGACATTACTTCAACAAAGTTAGTAAGATGTGGTGCGATGGCCAGACATCTTCAAGATACCAGGGGGTAATACTCGAAGGTAGAACATGATAGAAGTAGAATCGGGTCATTGACCATGACGATGATACTTCAACCTTGGCAAAAATAGGCGAGGCCTTTGGAATGAATTCCCATCGGATATATCGGATCATGACAAAGATGGTCGAACCATAAGCTATGAAGGAATCAATTCCAGAATACCAAAAGAATCATACAGCTGGATAATCATTTTGCAAGAAGCTTCCGAGACGGTCTACATCATTTTCATGGGCATGAACACAAAGTTCAAGGTCGACTCCCACTTATTTAATGCATAACATTTCATTCACCTCTCGCTTTGATAAAACTGTAGTGTTGGAATTTTATTTGGTAGAACACCAAAAGAGTATGAATTGTGAAAACTTTGGGGTTCTCACGGATTAGGGAAGGCATAGGTTCAACCCATCGGGCATCTTAGTAACATATACCACAAGTTTCAAAAGTAAATACACACGCTCGAAAGCAGAGCATGGTTGGCTGCCAGAGGATACAATTTACCAAAGGCATTATGTATCGGGAAGGACTCACAAGGTGATTGAATATGAAGGACATTGTCGGATAAAATCCAATAAAGGATCTGGTGGTCCGTAAGGGATCTGATGTGAGCATCGGTACTCAACCAGAAGAAGAAAGAATGCAAGGGGGTCAGATTATAGAAACAACTGACTAACTCAAAGCTCAATTGCACAAGAATTATGAATTCCCAGTCAAGGGATCAGAAGCAGCGCTCTGACTAGGGATGGTTAAGTTGAATAGTCTTAGGGGTACAATCGATGATAATTTGATTGGCGAGAACCAGCTCACGTTTAAAATGACGTCTGAGCCGGAAGGATGAGTTCTAGGATCTGATTGAGGATTGCGAGCATTCGCAACAAATTGAATCAATGGACTCAAAATGATAATGACAAGGGATGCCAATAAGATTACGGGACTTATGGGATTAAACATAATGCAAGCAAGCAAGAATTTCAAGAGCAATAGATTGCTTAGGATTTTCGAAAGATCGAATAGTATCTCGAAGACTTTTGTGAAACACATGAACAACTGGGAATGAGCAAATATCCGGTGAGTGCTAGAAATTATCCATAGTGGTATCCATGTGGCAAAGAACAGCAAGGCAGTAAGCTCAAAGGATTCTCGGAACAACAGATATAATTTCAGGGTATCTTGTAATAACAAGATCAACTGGGAAGCATCGTATGAACGGCGAGTATACGTGGTTATCCACAGGGGTTTATCGATGGAAGGGAATTGTAAAAGCGACGCCATAAAGTCTCAAGAAAACATAGGAGAGTATCTTCGGATTCTTCTGGTGCAGCAGACGATCATCTGTAGTAAGGGGCTCTCCGGGAGAAAGTATTATCGAGAACCTAGATTCAGAGTTAGTAAAATCGTTTACCCCGAATAGAAGAGGCGTCAGAGTCCCAGAGTATAGGATGAGGAATAAAAGATCCTACTACCACCCAATGGCAACGTGTGCCCGTAAGACACACAGCCATGTTAGTAAAAGTTTTGCAATGTCTAGACTCGACTTCGGCCAAGGAGTTTGGAAGGGGGATTCCTACAGGCAGTCGGCTCTGATACCAACTTGTGACGCCCCAGATTCAATCATACACTAATCATGCACGCAAATGTGTACGATCAAGATCGAGACTCACGGGAAGATATCACAACACAACTCCAAAACATAAATAAGTCATACAAGCATCATAATACAAGCCAGGGGCCTCGAGGGCTCGAATACAAGTGCTCGATCATAGACGAGTCAGCGGAAGCATCAATATCTGAGTACAGACATAAGTTAAACAAGTTTGCCTTAAGAAGGCTAGCACAAACTGGGATGCAGATCGAAAGAGGCGCAGGCCTCCTGCCTGGGATCCTCCTAAACTTCTCCTGGTCGTCGTCGGCAGCCTGCACATAGTAGTAGGCACCCACGGTGTAGTAGGAGTCGTCGTCGACAATGGCGTCTGGCTCCTCGACTCCAACATCTGGTTGCGAGAACCAGGTAGAATGGGAAGCGGGAAAAGAGGGAGAAAAGCAACCGTGAGTACTCATCCAAAGTACTCGCAAGCAAGGATCTACACTACATATGCATGGGTATATGTGTAAAGGGCCATATTAGTGGACTGAACTGCAGAATGCCAGAATAAGAGGGGGATAACTAATCATGTCGAAGACTACACTTCTGGCAGCCTCCGTCTTGCAGCATGTAGAAGAGAGTAGACTGAAGTCCTCCAAGTAGCATCGCATAGCATAATCCTACCCGGTGATCCCCTCCTCGTCGCCCTGTTAGAGAGCAATCACCGGGTTATATCTGGCACTTGAAAGGGTGTGTTTTATTAAGTATTCAGTTCTAGTTGTCATAAGGTCAAGGTACAACTCAAAGTCGTCCTGTTACCGAAGATCACGGCTATTCGAATAGATTAACTTCCCTGCAGGGGTGCACCACATAACCCAACATGCTCGATCCCATTTGGCCGGACACACTTTTCGGGGTCATGCCCGGCCGCGGAAGATCAACACGTCACAGCCCTACCTAGGCACAACAGAGAGGTCAGCACGCCGGTCTAAACCTAAGCGCACAGGGGTCTGGGCCCATCGCCCATAGCACACCTGCACGTTGCGAGGGTGGCCGGAAGCAGAACTAACCCCCTTAATACAAGAGCAGGCTTACGTTCCAATCCGGCGCGCGCCGCTCAGTTGTTGACGTCATGAAGTGCTTCGGCTGATACCACGACGTCGAGTGCCCATAACTGTTCCCGCGTAGTTGGTTAGTGCGTATAGGCCAAGAGCACTCGGATCAAATACCAAGATCTCGTTAAGCGTGTTAAGTATCCATGACGCTAACCAGGCCAGGCTCACCTCTCTCCTAGGTGGTCTCAACCTGCCCTGTCGCTCCGCCACAAAGTAATAGTCAGGGGCCGTCGGGAACCCAGGCCCACCACTACCTGGGTGGAACCACCTGCCCCTTCAGCCCCCATCCCCGAACAGTGTAAAGTATATAGTATATGCCCGTGATCACCTCCTGAAGTGATCACAGCCCAGTAGTATAGCATGGCAGACGGACAAGAGTGTAGGGACACTGATGGAACACTAGCATCCTATACTAAGCAAAGAGGATAGCAGGTAAAAGGTAACAACATGATGAGTAGCAAGGACATGCTATGCAAAGAAGATAGGATTAATCGAAAGGTGTAACATGCTACACTACTCTAATGCAAGCGATAGAGAAGAATAGGCGATATCTGGTGATCAAGGGGGGGGGCTTGCCTGGTTGCTCTGGCAAGAAGGAGGGGTCGTCAACACCGTAGTCGAACTGGGCAGCAGCAGCGTCGGTCTCGTAGTCTACCGGAGAGAAGAGGGGGAAGAAACAGTAAATACAAATGCAAACATAAGCATGAAGACGCATGACATGACAATGAGCGGGGTTAAGTGTGTCCTAACGCGGTAGTAGGTGATACCGGCGAAATGGGGAAACATCCGGGAAAGTATCCCCGGTGTTCCGCATTTTCGGACAGGTGATCCGGAGGGGGAAAGTTGCGTGTTTGATATGTTAGGGATGTGTGGCGGACGAACAGGCTGCATATCCGAATTCGTCTCGTCGTTCTGAGCAACTTTCATGAACAAAATATTTTCATCCGAGTTATGGATTATTTAATATTAATTTTAAAAGGTTTAATCAATTTTATAGAATTAAAAGATTATTTTAATTCAAAATTGCATTTACGACGTCAGCATGACATCAGCAGTCAACTCTGATTGTTGGTACCGTCAAGTGACACATGGGTCCCACTGGTCATAGACTCAGGTTAACTAAACCGGGTTAATTAGACTAACTAAGTGATTAGGCTAATTTATATTAATTAGATTAGTTAAACATGATTAGTTAACTTAATTGACTCATTAATTAATTAATTAATTAACTAATTAATTAATCCTAACATTGTTTTATTCTTTTTATTCTCCTTTTTTTAAACGTTCCGTTTGGGCCGGGCCCTGCTTAGCGCAAAGGGGCCCGAGGCCTAACGCAATCGGACGTTAGCGGTTACGGTTTGCAGGCGCTAGCGGCGCCCGACCAGGCAAGGGCCGAGCGGCGCAGATGGGCGCCGGCGTCAGGCGATGACCGGGGCCGTGGCGAGGCCGGCCAGGAACGGCACCGGCGAGGCCAGTCGAGTGGCGTACTGCCGCAGAGGACGGCGGGGGTCGCGCGAGAGGGCGGTGGAGGCGGCTGCGGCCAGAGACGGCGCAGAAGTGGCGTGGTAGTGAGCGCGGTCGTCCGGCACGGTGCAGGAGCAGAACACCGGCGCCGGAGGAAGGCAACATCAGTGGAAGAGTGGGGCTGGCGGCAGGGGGCGGAGGCACGCCGGGAGTTGCGGCGAGGTGCAGCTCGCGAGCGGCCAAGCGGTGATGGCCGGTGAGGCGCGCATCGCAAGCAAGGGCACACGGGCGGGGCCACGAGGAGGAGGCCACGGTGTGAGAGCGCGCGCGCGAGGGGGAGAGGAGGAGGGGGAGTTCACGGGGGCCATAGGGTCAAGGCAGCGGGGCTCGGGGAGGAGGTCGGGGACGACGATGACGGAGTGGAGAAGAGGACGACGGGGACGAGGCGCGTGGAGCTCCGGGCGGCGGCGGAACGGTCCGACGAGTCGGGGCCTTCGAGCTGGCAGCAGACGAGGAGCAGTGGCCGGGCGCAGCGAGGGGCGCCGTCGAGGAGCGGGACGGTGCGCGAGGACGGGCGGAGTTCTCGCGAGGCGGCACCGGCGATGGTTGTGAGCCCCATCCGATCTGGATCGGGGGGGGAGAGGGAGAGATGAGGGAGTGGGGAGTGGGGGCGTGAGGGGTTAGGGGTTCGATCGCCCAGGGGTTGTAGGGGTTCAAGCGGCCGGGAGGGAGCTGGGCTGGCTGGGTGCGCGACCAGTCGGGCCGTGGCCCAGTTGGGCCGGGGGATGCCCCTTTTTCTGTAGTTATTTTATGTCTTTTCTATTTTCTGTCTTACTTTTGTTCCTCTTTTATTTTAGTTTTGTAAACTATAAAAGTAGTCCCTAATTTAGTGTTAGTAAATAGGCTACTGCCACATAAGTTTGGGCAACTAAATAAAACAGTTTAATATTTTATTTTTGTAAAAGGAATTCAACTAATGGTTTTTGCTACTGTTAAAAATATTTTTAGAGTATTAAACCTTTTCTAAAAGTGTGGTTTCTCCACCATACTTACCTATGCATTATTTGGCTCACCCCGAACATTTTAGTTTTAATATTTGAAAACTTTTATTGTTTGCTTGATTTTGAATTTGAATTTGAATTTGAATCGGTTTCGAACTAACGCGAGATTAGCAACAGTAATCGAGGTGACGTGGCATCATTAGTAGATGGTTACTGTAGCTTAATTATCCCAAGGCGCATGCACTTCCCCACACACATAGAGAGAGAGAGAGAGACAGAGACAGAGAGAGAGTGTTAGGGACCTATTTGGTTTGTGTGTTGGTTGCGTGCAACATAATTTTAGTTTGTGGGAGAGAGAGAGAGAGAGAGAGAGAGAGAGAGAGAGAGAGAGAGAGAGAGAGAGAGAGAGAGAGAGATCAGAAGTCCGGAAGAGGGGGAGGTCGCGTTTTATACATCAAAGACTGATATAAACCATGTTTCGATATATACTTGCATTCAAATATTTAAATTGGAGAACATGTTGTCTGCAATCCACACATGAATGGAGATATGCGTATATCAAACAAGTTCATTAATTTGACTTTCAACATGTTCATGGAGTACTATAATATTGTACAACATGCTACTCGATTGAGGTGTTCAATTTTGGATTTAGTTCACTATTTTGACCTATTTTATTGAATTGAGACATTTCATTTTGGGTTTGATTCCCGTTTTTGAGTGGGTCAACTATTTGTCATACAGTAAATCTCTAGCAATGAGAATATAAAAACACATTACTCCCGAGCATCATCTCTCCATCTAAAAAAGAAGTGGCAAGCTAATATTTCAAAATTTGATTCGATTCGACTTGGTAAGGTAGACATGGATGGTCGTTCTCCCAAAATTTCAACAAACCGTTAAATACCCTCTTCTCGGTGGAATTCACCCAAGCAAATAAATGGGAGACGCGAAACTACCGGCCTATGTGGGACACGCATCAATTGGCCCGTTGTACATCGAGGGTAGGTTCATAACTTTATCCAAGCGCGCCTTCTCCTCAGCCGAAATGACATGTGCCGAATAATTCATAAACCATGGTCGGCAAAACACCCTCTCCTCGCCCGAAATAGCTCGCGCCCACTATTTCAAAACACGCCTCTCGCATTTAAATAGCTCGCGCCCACTATATTTGAAAACACGCCCTCGCCTTGAATCGCTCATACCACTATATTTCAAAACACGCCCTCCTCGCCCGAAATCGCTCGCGCCCACTATTTGGGAGAAGCAAAGTTACTCTACTATCCCCGACCCTTAGTACACAGACCCAAGCCCAGAAGCCTAAAGGCAGGGGTAGAACTGTAACTCCCCCCACATTTCACACAAATGCGTCTGTAAGACATGGTTCCCCCTCCCAATTCCCCGTTAATACCTCGTGGGTGCCAAATCACCTTCTCCCTGGATGCTCCCTTCTCCTGAGCCGCGAAACCTCAGCCCCTTCTCCATGGCGCCCCCACCGCACCAAATTTACAGCCACCCTCCTCTCTAATCCCGAAGACGCTGCCCATTTGCCGTCGTGCACTGGGTCATGTGCCTCTTACTCCGTGCTGCCGGAGCTTCCTTGATGACGACCGCGTGAACCGTACCGGAGTCGATTCACCCCCGCCATTGTTCACGGCGCCGGAGCGGCTCCAACTTTGGACCCGCCCAGAGCTCCGGCACTGCTTCCCCGTATCCGTCGACCATCGTGACATCTTTGCTTCCCTGCTGCCGGTAGCCACCGCAACCGCGCCGGCCTCACCGACTAGGCAGCTGGAGCTGCCTACTTCACCGGGCCGCCAGATAGATCGCACCCTCATCTCTAATCACTTTATTTAGGCGTCAGTTGTCTGAATTTTTATTCTTGGCCAATCGATTCCCAATGGGAAGAAGCACCCCTCGAGCCGGCGGAGCTCCTAGGCTGTCGGTTGGCTGGTGTCTAACGTAAGGGTGCGGGGGCGCAAGTTCGCCGTGGAAGCAACGCTTAGATGGCTATATTAGAGTTGCGTGGGTTGAAGGTACTACCGCCGCCGGATCAGGATGACGGCGAGTCTTTGTGGATTGGCCCGGGGGCGGCGCAACCTGACAGTCTTGGTGGGGGCGAGGCGGGGTTTTGGTCGGGGCCACGGACGGCGGAGGCAGGCTTCTCTGCCGGTGGTCACTGGCTCTTCGGGGAAGATTCTGAACAGTGTCAGCCGGGAGGCACAAGACGGTCATCAAGCCATCCGGCGTAGATTGGACAGTACCAAAATAAAATAAAATCATGTGACCCCAATTTAGTCTTCTGTCAACAGACGTGTGACTACTCTCGTACCTTGCTGTTGATCTCTTAGGGTATTTCTTCAGATCAGAAAGATGTGTCGTTCTTAACATTATGCGTTTTCTGCATCTTCAACCACACTGTCTTTCGACTCACCGCAGCTGCTCCAACAAGGGAAGCATACACCAGAAGGGAGCTATAGTCCCCACTCAACTGTTCCCTGCATCGAATGCGCGTGCCCGACATGAACGGCCACAACAACTGCAGGGCCATCGACAAGTTAGCACATGATGCTCACTCCTATGGATGGCGGCCAGATAGGTTGTACCCTCATCTTACTTGTGTGCAACATTTAAGGCTTTGTTATTCATCTAAGCGTGGAAAATAGATTTTCACATTTCACTGTATATTCATGCTGATCTCTTACGGGTCTTGTTCAGGAGTTAACGTTGTTCCATAGTTCAGCTAAGAGACTTGTTCTTTAGGTAACGTTATTCCATAGTTATCATCCATCAGCCAATGTTATCCCACAGGCTGGTGATTATAGTATTATACCACTTCTAGTATAACCTATGTTGTTCCTTAATACTTGATACCTCCATTTTGCATCATCCTTTTATATCGAAATTTATTGCATTATGGGCTGTTATTACACATTATATCACAATACTTATGTCTTTTCTCTCTTATTTTACAAGGTTTACATGAAGAGGGAGAATGCCGGTAGCTAGAATTCTGGGCTGGAAAAGGAGCAAATATTAGAGACCTATTCCGCACAACTCCAAAAGTCCTGAAACTCCACGAAACTCAGTTTTGGAATATATAAAAAATATTGGGCGAAGAAAGCACCAGAGGGGGGCCACCCACCATCCACGAGGGTGGGGGGCGCGCCCCCTGGCAGGCCTCCGGTGCCCATCTTTGGCTATATGAAGTCTTTTGCCCTGGAAAAAAATCAAAAGGAAGCTTTCGGGACGAAGCGCCGCCGTCTCGAGGCGGAACCTGGCGAAACCAATCTAGAGCTCCGGCGGAGCTGTTCTGCCAGGGAAACATCCCTCCGGGAGGGGGAAATCATCACCATCGTCATCACCATCAATCCTCCCATCGGGAGGGGGTCAATCTCCATCAACATCTTCACCAACACCATTTCATCTCAAAGCCTAGTTCATCTCTTGTATCCAATCTTTGTCTCAAAACCTCAGATTGGTACCTGTGGGTTGCTAGTAGTGTTGATTACTCCTTGTAGTTGATGCTAGTTGGTTTATTTGGTGGAAGATCATATGTTTAGATCCTTTATGCATATTAATACCCCTCTGATTATGAACATGAATATGATTTGTGAGTAGTTACGTTTGTTCCACGAGGACATGGGAGAAGTCTTGCTATAAGTAGTCATGTGAATTTGGTATTTGTTCGATATTTTGATGAGATGTATGTTGTCTTTCCTCTAGTGGTGTTATGTGAACGTCGACTACATGACACTTCACCATTATTTGGGCCTAGAGGAAGGCATTGGGAAGTAACAAGTAGATGATGGGTTGCTAGAGTGATGAAGCTTAAACCCTAGTTTATGCGTTGCTTCGTAAAGGGGCTGATTTGGATCCATATGTTTCATGCTATGGTTAGATTTACCTTAATACTTCTTTTGTAGTTGCGGATGCTTGCAAGAGGGGTTAATCATAAGTGGGATGCTTGTCCAAGGAAGGGCAGTACCCAAGCACCGGTCCACCCACATATCAAATTATCAAAGTAACGAACGCGAATCATATGAGCGTGATGAAAACTAGCTTGACGATAATTCCCATGTGTCCTCGGGAGTGTTTTCCTTTATATAAGAGTTTGTCCAGGCCTGTCCTTTGCTACAAAAAGGATTGGGCCACCTTGCTGCACCTTATTTACTTTTGTTACTTGTTGCCCGTTATAAATTACTTTATCACAAAACTACCTGTTACCGATAACTTTAGTGCTTGTAGAGAATACCTTACTGAAAACCGCTTGTCATTTCCTTCTGCTCCTCGTTGGGTTCGACACTCTTACTTATCGAAAGGACTACGATAGATCCCCTATACTTGTGGGTCATCTAGACTCTTTTCTGGCAGCGCCTTTGGTAAGTGCAATTTGGTAAGGAAAAATTTATATAGTGTGCTGAAATTTACTGTCACTTGTTACTATGGAAAGTAATACTTTGATTGGCTTGTTCGGGGTATCTTCACCCCGACGAGTAGAGAAAAGAGTTTCTTCTCAACCTACTAAACCTACTAAAATGTTTACTTTGAAATTCCTTCGTGTATGATAGAGAAACTGCTAGTTAATCCTTTTACAGGATTTGGAACATTGCATCCCGATTTGCACCTAATCTATGTGGATGAAGTTTGTGGATTATTTAAGCTTGCAGGTATGCTCGAGGATGTTATCAACAAGAAGGTCTTCCCTTTATCTTTGAAGGGAAAGGCATTGACATGGTTTAGGCTATGCGATGATATTGGATCATGGAACTACAACCGATTGAAATTGGAATTTCATCAGAAGTTTTATCCTATGCTTCTGGTTCATCGTGATCATAATTATATATATATAATTTTTGGCCTCGCGAAGGAGAAAGCATCGCTCAAGCTTGGGGGAGGCTTAATTCAATGTTATATTCATGCCCCAATCATGAGCTCTCAAGAGAAATTATTATTCAAAATTTTTATGCTCGGCTTTCTCTCAATAATCGCTCCATGCTCGTACTTCTTGTACTGGTTCTTTTATGATGAAGACTATTGAATTCAGATGGGGTTTATTGGAAAGAATTAAACGCAACTCTGAAGATTGGAAACTCGACGAAGGTAATGAGTTAGGTATAACACCTAAGTTTGATTGTGTTAAATCTTTTATGGATACCGATGTTTTTCGTGAATTTAGCACTAAATATGGACTTGACTCTGAGATAATAGCTTCTTTCTGTGAATCATTTTCTACTCACGTTGATCTTCCTAAGGAGAACTGGTTTAAATATCATCCTCCCATTGAAGTGAAAGTAGTTGAACCTATTAAAGTTGAAGAAAAGACTATCACTTATAATGTTGATCCTATTGTTCCTACCGCTTATATTGAGAAACCACCTTTCCCTGTTAGAATAAAGGATCATGCTAAAGCTTCAACCGTGGTCAACAAAAGTAATATTAGAACACATGCACCCCCTGAGCAAATTAAAGTTGAACCTAGTATTGCTATGGTTAAAGATCTCTTGGTCGATAATATTGATGGGCATGTTATTTACTTCTGTGATGAAGCTGCTAGAATTGCTACACCCGACACTAAAAATAAACATAGACCTATTGTAGGCATGCTTGTTATTTCTGTTAAAATAGGAGATCATTGTTATCATGGCTTATGTGATATGGGTGCTAGTGCGAGTGCAATACCTCATTCTTTATACAAAGAAATTATGCATGATATTGCACCTACTGAGTTAGAAGGTATTGATGTTACAATTAAGCTTGCCAATAGAGATACTATCTCACCAGTTGGGATTGTTAGAGATGTTGAAGTCTTGTGTGGGAAAATTAAATATCCTACTGATTTTCTTGTTCTTGCTTCCCCACAAGATAACTTTTGTCCCATTATATTTGGTAGGCCCTTATTGAATCCTGTTAATGCTAAGATAGACTGCAAAAAGGATATTGTCTCTGTTGGTTTAGGGGATATGTCTCATGATTTTAATTTTGCTAAATTTCGTAGACAACCCCATGATAAAGAATTGCCTAGTAAAGAGGAAATTATTGGTCTTGCTTCTATTGCCGTGCCTCCTAATGATCCTTTAGAACAATATTTGTTAGACCATGAAAATGATATGTTTATGAATGAAAGAAGGGAAATAGATGAAGTATTCTTCAAACAGGGACCTATTTTGAAACACAACTTTCCTGTTGAAATTCTAGGGGATCCTCCTCCACCCAAGGGTGATCCCGTGTTTGAGCTTAAACCATTACCTGATACTCTTAAATATGCTTATCTTGATGAAAACAAGATATATCCTGTTATTATTAGTGCTAACCTTTCAGAGCGGGAAGAAGAGAAATTATTAAAAACTCTGAAGAAGCACCGTGCAGCAATTGGATATACTCTTGATGATCTTAAGGGCATTAGTCCCACTCTATGTCAGCACAAAATAAAATTGGAGAAAGACGCTAAACCGGTTGTTGATCACCAACGACGGTTAAATCCTAAGATGAAAGAAATGGTAAGAAAAGAAATACTAAAGCTTCTGGAGGCAGGTATAATTTCTCATGTCGCTGATAGTCAGTGGGTAAGTCCTGTCCATAGTGTCCGTAAGAAGGGAGGTATTACTGTTGTTCCTAATGATAAAGATGAATTGATCCCACAAAGAATTGTTATAGGTTATAGAATGGTAATTAATTTCCGCAAACTAAATAAAGCTACTAAAAAGGATCATTACCCTTTACCTTTTATTGATCAAATGCTAGAAAGATTATCCAAACATACACATTTTTTTATTTCTAGACTGTTATTCTGGTTTCTCTCAAATACCTATGTCAAAAGAGGATCAAGAAAAGACCACTTTTACTTGCCCTTTCGGTACCTTTGCTTACATATGTATGCCTTTTGGTTTATGCAATGCACTTGCTACCTTTCAAAGATGTGTGACTGCTATATTCTCTGACTTTTGTGAAACAATTGTTGAGGTTTTCATGGATGATTTCTCCATATATGGAACTTCTTTTGATGATTGCTTGAGCAACCTTGATCGAGTTTTGCAGAGATGTGAAGAAACTAATCTTATCTTGAATTGGGAGAAGTGCCACGTTATGGTTAATGAACGTATTGTCTTGGGACATAAAATTTCTGAAAGAGGTATTGAAGTTGATAAAGCTAAAGTTGATGCTATTGAAAAGATGTCGTGTCCTAAGGACATTAAAGGTATAAGAATTTTCCTTGGTCATGCTGGTTTTTATAGGAGGTTCATTAAAGACTTCAAAAATTTCTAGGCCTCTGACTAATGTCTTACAAAAAGATGTTCCTTTTGTCTTTGATGATGATTTTGTAGAAGCATTTGAATACTTAAGATAGCCTTGATTTCTGGACCTACTGTTCAGCCTCCTGATTGGAATTTACCCTTTGAAATTATGTGTGATGCTAGTGATTATGTTGTAGGTGCTGTTATAGGACAAAGAGTTGATAAGAAATTAAATTTTATTCAATATGCTAGTAAAACTCTAGACAGTGCCCAGAGAAATTATGCTACTACTGAAAAAGAACTTTTAGCAGTTGTATTCGCTTGTGATAAGTTCAGACCTTATATTGTCGATTCTAAAGTAACTATTCACACTGATCATACTGCTATTAAATATCTTATGAAAAAGAAAGATGCTAAACCTAGACTTATTAGATGGGTTCTCTTGCTACAAGAATTTGATTTGCATATTATTGATAGAAAGGGAGCTGAGAACCCCGTTGTAGACAACTTATCTAGGTCAGAGAATGTTCTTGATGACCCACTACCTATTGATGATAGCTTTCCCGATGAACAATTAGCTGTCATAAATGCTTCTCGTATTGCTCCATGGTATGCTAATTATGCTAATTACATTGTTGCTAAATTTATACCACCTAGTTTCACATACCAGCAAAAGAAAAAAATTCTATGATTTAAGACATAACTTCTGGGATGACCCACACCTTTATAAAGAAGGAGTAGATGGTGTTATTAGACGTTGTGTACCTGAGCATGAACAGGAACATATCCTATGCAAGTGTCACTCCGAGGCTTATGGAGGACACCATCCTGGAGATAGAACTGCGCATAAGGTATTGCAATCCAGTTTTTATTGGCCTACTCTTTTTAAAGATGCCCGTAAGTTTGTCTTGTCTTGTGATGAATGTCAAAGAATTGGTAATATTAGTAGACCTCAAGAAATGCCTATGAACTATTCACTTGTTATTGAACCATTTGATGTTTGGAGCTTTGATTATATGTGACTGTTTCCGTCCTCTAATGGGTATACACATATTTTAGTTGTTGTTGATTACGTTACTAAGTGGGTAGAAGCTATTCCAACTAGTAGTGCTGATCATAACACCTCTATTAAGATGCTTAAAGAAGTTATTTTTCTGAGGTTTGGAGTCCCTAAATACTTAATGACTGATGGTGGTTCACATTTTATTCATGGTGCTTTTCGTAAGATGCTTGCTAAGTATGATGTTAATCATAGAATTGCATCTCCATACCATCCACAGTCTAGTGGTCAAGTAGAACTAAGTAATAGGGAGATTAAATTAATTTTGCAAAAGACTGTTAATAGATCTAGAAAGAATTGGTCAAAAAAACTTGATGATGCATTATGGGCCTATAAAACTGCATATAAAAATCCTTTGGGTATGTCTCCATATAAAATGGTTTATGGAAAAGCATGTCACTTACCTCTCGAACTAGAACATAAGGCATACTGGGCCATTAAAGAGCTCAATTATGATTTCAAACTTGTCGATGAGAAGAGACTATTTGACATTAGCTCACTTGATGAGTGGAGAACCCGGGCCTATGAGAATGCCAAACTATTTAAAGAAAAAGTTAAAATATGGCATGACAAAAGGATACAAAAGCATAAGTTTAATGCAGGTGATTATGTTTTGCTATAGAACACTCGTTTAAGATTTTTTGCAGGAAAACTCCTCTCTAAATGGGAAGGTCCTTACGTTATCGAGGAGGTCTATCGTTTCGGTGCCATAAAAATCAACAACTTCGAAGGCACAAATCCGAAGGTGGTGAACGGTCAAAGAATCAAACATTATATCTTAGGTAATCCAATAAATGTTGAAACTAATGTTATTGAAACCGTAACCCCGGAGGAATACATAAGGGACACTTTCCAGAACGTTTCAGACTCCAAAAAGGAATAGGTATGTGGTACGGTAAGTAAATTGACTCCAAAACAGTTCTAATAGCAATTTTTCTCTGTTTTGGAATATTTAATAAAATAGGAAAATAAGAAGTAGTCCAAAAGGGACACGAGGGTGCAGGGCGCTCCCTACCCCCCTGGGCGCGCCCCCTGCCTCGTGGGCACCTCGTGTGCCCTCCGGACTCCGTTTTCTTGCACGATACTTCTTTTGGTCGGTAAAAATTCATTATATAATCTCCCAAAGGTTTTGACCACCGTACCACGCAAATATCCTCTCTTTTTCGCTTTGAGCTGTTTCTACCGCAGATTAGAGCAAGATGTCTTCTCAAGAGCCAGTCAGGGAGAGTCGGGTGTCTCATCCGATACCGGGACCAGGAGCAAACAATGATGCTGACCACTTTGGGCCATCAACGGAGGAAGAGATGGAGGCCGACTTGAAAAGGAAGGTGCCATGGAGGAGGATCAAGAAGTTACTTCTCATTTCTGAGCCGGATTCACGATGGGGGAACTACAGAGCATAGCTATTCCAAACTCGGTCATCCCTTCCAATGTTAGATTTCTTTCTTATGAAAATATGAAAAAGAGTGTTACTTGTTCTCCCGCGGCTATGCAACATCCATGGGTGAAAGGAGCTTTAGCCATCACAAGTAAGCTCCGTAAGGAAATAATGGACCTCAAGCAGCAAGTCAATAAGCTCGAGGAAGAGAATCATATCCTGAGGGGCATCATCGCCAAGAATATCACATCACCACCTCCGAAGAAAGAGACATAAACACATGGGTATGGGCACTCCCCTTGGCAACTGCCAAGCTTGGGGGAGGTGCCCCGGTATCGTATCACCATCACACTCCTATCTTTACCGTTTTTCTTAGTTCGATCATTTTGGTTATGTCTTGATCTAGTAGAATAAAGTTTTAGTATGATCTAGTTTTGAGTTTTTCTTTATGATCCTTCTATGTAATCGAGTCCGTGAGCTATATATAATAAAGATTAGTTTTGAGTCGAGGGCTTGGTTATCTTACTATGATCTTGAGGGAATAAAAGAAAGAATAAAAAGAATTAAAGAGATCATATTGATCTTGTGGAGAGTAATGACTTCACATATAAAAGAGTATGATGAATAAAAGTTGTTGAGAGTTGACAAACATAGTTTTGGTCATCGTTGCAATTAATAGGAAGTAATAAAGAAAGAGAGGTTTCCACATATAAATATACTATCTTGGACATCTTTTATGATTGTAAGCACTCATTAAAATATGACATGCTAAAAGGTTGATGTTGGACAAGGAAGACAACGTAATGGGTTATGTTTTCTTATATCCAAAATAAAGAATATTGTCATGGATCATCCAACATGTTGAGCTTGCCTTTCCCCCTCATGCTAGCCAAATTCTTTGCACCAAGTAGAGATACTACTTGTGCTTCGGAATATCCTTAAACCCAGTTTTGCCATGAGTGTCCACCATGCCTACCTATGGATTGAGTAAGATCCTTCAAGTAAGTTGTCATTGTCGCATGCAATAAAAATTGCTCTCTAAATATGTATGATTTATTAGTGTGGAGAAAATAAGCTTTATACAATCTTGTGATATGGAAGAAATAAAAGTGACGGACTACATAATAAAGGTCCCTATCATAAGTGGCAATATAAAGTGACGTTCTTTTGCACTAAGATTTTGTGCATCCAACCATAAAATCACATGACAACCTCTGCTTCCCTCTGCGAAGGGCCTATCTTTTATTCTTGTCTTTGCACTATACAAGAGTCATGGTGATCTTCACCTTTCCTTTTTACATTTTATCCTTTGGCAAGCACATTGTGTTGGAAAGATCCTTATATATATATATCCAATTGGATGTAAGTTATCATGAACTATTATTGTTGACATTACCCTTGAGGTAAAAGGTTGGGAGGCAACACTATAAGCCCCTATCTTTCTCTCAGGTTCGATTAGAACTCCATACCCATAAGTATTGCGTGAGTGTTAGCAATTGTGAAAGACTAAATGATATTTGAGTATGTGGACTTGCTGAAAAGCTCTTAAATTGACTCTTTACGATGTTATGATAAATTGCAATTGCTTCAATGACCGAGATCATAGTTTGTTAGTTTTCAATGAAGTTTCTGATTCATACTTGACATTGTGAATAGATTGTTACTTTAGCATAAGAAATCAGATGACAATATATATGTGTTGCTGTTATAAGAATGACCATGATGCCCTCATGTCCGTATTTTATTTTATCGACACCTCTATCTCTAAACATGTGGACATATTTTTCACATATCGGCTTCAAATTTTGAGGACAAGCGAGGTCTAAGCTTGGGGGAGTTGATACGTCCAGTTTGCATCATGCTTTTATATCGATATTTATTGCATTATGGGCTGTTATTACACATTATGTCACAATACTTATGCCTTTTATCTCTTATTTTACAAGGTTTACATGAAGAGGGAGAATGCCGGCAGCTGGAATTCTAGGCTGGAAAAGGAGCAAATATTAGAGACCTATTCTGCACAAATCTAAAAGTCCTGAAACTCCACGAAACTCAGTTTTGGAATATATAAAAAATATTGGGCAAAGAAAGCACCAGAGGGGGGCCACCCACCATCCACGAGGGTGGGGGCGCGCCCTACCCCCCTGGGAGCGCCCCCTGCCTCGTGAGCCCCCTGGCAGGCCTCCGATGCCCATCTTTGTCTATATGAAGTCTTTTGCCCTGGAAAAAATCAAAAGGAAGCTTTCGGGACGAAGCGCCGCCGTCTCGAGGTGGAACCTGGCGAAACCAAGCTAGGGCTCCGGCGGAGCTGTTCTGCCTGGGAAACATCCCTCCGGGAGGGGGAAATCATCACCATCGATCCTCTCATCAGGAGGGGGTCAATCTCCATCAACATCTTCACCAACACCATCTCATCTCAAACCCTAGTTCATCTCTTGTATCCAATCTTCAAAACCTCAGATTGGTACCTGTGGGTTGCTAGTAGTGTTGATTAATCCTTGTAGTTGATGCTAGTTGGTTTATTTGGTGGAAGATCATATGTTCGGATCCTTTATGCATATTAATACCCCTCTGATTATGAACATGAATATGATTTGTGAGTAGTTATTTTTGTTCCCGAGGACATGGGAGAAGTCTTGCTATAAGTAGTCATGTGAATTTGGTATTCGTTCGATATTTTGATGAGATGTATGTTGTCTTTCCTCTAGTGGTGTTATGTGAACGTCGATTACATGACACTTCACCATTATTTGGGCCTAGAGGAAGGCATTGGGAAGTAATAAGTAGATGATGGGTTGCTAGAGTGCAGAAGCTTAAACCCTAGTTTATGCATTGCTTCGTAAGGGGCTGATTTGGATCCATATGTTTCATGCTATGGTTAGGTTTACCTTAATACTTCTTTTGTAGTTGGAGATGCTTGCAAGAGGGGTTAATCATAAGTGGGATGCTTGTCCAAGGAAGGGCAGTACCCAAGCACCGGTCCACCCACATATCAAATTATCAAAGTAACGAACGCGAATCATATGAGCGTGATGAAAACTAGCTTGACTATAATTCCCATGTGTCCTCGGGAGGGTTTTCCTTTATATAAGAGTTTGTCTAGGCTTGTCCTTTGCTACAAAAAGGATTAGGCCACCTTGCTGCACCTTATTTACTTTTGTTACTTGTTACCTGTTATAAATTACTTTATCACAAAACTATCTGCTACCGATAATTTCAGTGCTTGCAGAGAATACCTTACTGAAAACCGTTTGTCATTTCCTTATGCTCCTCGTTGGGTTCGACACTCTTATTTATCGAAAGGACTACGATAGATCCCTATACTTGTGGGTCATCAATACTTTTGTGTGCCATCTATTTAATCTCGAGTACAAACGATTCATATTCCGTATCTTTCATCTGTGTTCTCCCTTTAGTTTTTGAGACCTGTTGCTGCTAGTTAACCCTAGTTCTACTATTTATGTCGTCTCGTACAGGCACTCATTACATATATCTAACTACTAGTTGTATTCCATGCATGTCAGATATAATTGCACACACTGATCTATCCACAAGAACCTCACGGAGCAATGTAACGACCAACAAACTTGACGTCAATGATACCCAATATGATGGAACATGTAAAGGCAGTTCTTCACAAGACTTGCAGAAAGATGATGAATCCTATTCACCCCATAAGGTCCTTGCTCTAACTTGGCCCTTGATATGGGTACAACATGCATATAATGTCCTGGAGTGCATCTACTCTGTTGCAATGCCTTGTGCTTAGCCTGCTGATCATGCATGTAAATATGGCATGCCTACCTGTTTTTCAGTACCTATTCCATTCATGATAACATGTTTTCAAATTCAAGTACTGTCATTCTACTCTATCAAAATGCCATCTGCTTAGTTTGGACATCATGCTTCTCAATATCTTATGCATTGTTATTCATTAGTATGTACTTCATCTGTCTACCATACCATGTTTTTTTACATTGAAGTGTTGTTCTAGTGGTCTCTTGCAATGCCATCTTAGTTTCCCAATCATACACGCGTATGTTGCCTTTGTGTTTTTCTATATGTATTCCGCTAGCATACAGTTTTACATTCAAGTAGTGTTTTTTACGCTGTTGTCACATCGTATCCCTAGCTCTTACATCATACTCCCTCCGTCCGGATTACATGTCGCAGAAATGGATAAAATTGGATGTATCTAGAACTGAAATACGCCTAGACCCATCCATTTATTTCCGGATGGAGGGAATACATGTCAATATGTCATGCCTTTCTATTCTTCAGTACCTATTCCATCTTAGTTGTAGCATGTTTTATAATTAAAGCACCATTCTTCTATATAAGGCATGCAAGGGGAAGACGTCTATGTTAGAATTTGAAGGTTACAAACCAGGTATTTGCAAAAGATCCAAAAGCCAGGAGATAATAAACCAACTATAGTTTTCATAGATATTGCTCCGACATAGAGAAACCCAACTCCCACTGATAATAAGAAGATTCCAGTGGCCAAAGAACTAGTCCGCTCAAGTCCAACAAAAATATGTCAACTCCATTCTAAGAAGCGTGTGCGTATCCTCGCATCATGAAATTTTATAGCATTCTGATCATATTTACTACATGTTTCTTACACACCTCTCTTTTAGAAAATAAGGTTAAACGATAGAAGACTTCCTCCATTGGGATCGTATTCGAGGAAAATATCTTCTTGGAATTCTCTCATTGCTCCAATGTCGATGTAAGTACCTGTTGTATATCACTATATTTTTACATCAACATGTATTCTGTTAATCTGCGTGAATCCAACCTTTATCTGATCTAAAATTAGTTGTAGCAAAATGTTAAAGGCGCCAATGTTGATTTTTGTAAGGAAAACTGCATGGTAGTTTTTCATACTGAGCTGCATCAGTGTACTATCTCATATCATGCACATTACTGAATTGTAGTGCTGCTCTAGTTGCCCATTCATTCATTTTGTCAATGTTGCTTTCGTTTACCTTACCTGGCTGATGATAGCTGTGCCATATTGTGTTAATTTGGTGTAGGCTAGTTGCCCAAACGTTCGTTCTGTCAATGTTGCTTTCCTTTTATCTGACCTGGCCAATGATAGCAATGCTAGTGGGTTAATTTAGTGCGACTCTTTGAAGATAAGAAGACAAACTCGAAAACAGCAAGGCAACCCCATTGTTTCTTTCCAATAAATCTAGACCGGTAATATGACAATAACTCATGATTAATCTATTTGGTTCCCTCCTAATTTATGTTATGATGCAAAGGTGAGACACTCTCCACTATCAATAATACAAGCCTGCCAAAATCGCCATCCGAACCTTTCGGTTTCCTCTGCTTCAATGCAATGTAAAAATGTATGTTTGTGAACCAATTAATGGTTGAAGCAATGATGGAAATGGTGGAGGAATCAGAGGTGCACATTCGTTCGCAACAACAACTGATCAATGTTTTCAGAGACAGTGTAGCAAAGCAGCAAGAACTTGCCCACATGCTTATGGGCGTCATCCGCGCTGAGGTTGTAGATTGTGACGTTGTAGATCGTTAGGTTCTGTTCATTTATTTGCACTGGCATCAATCTTTGATTGCCCAGTGGATGTAATTTCCTGTAATATATGTTGGATGTGCAACATTTTCCCCTATATACCATACCTTTGCTTGATCGGTTTTGGTCCTGTGCATAATTGCTCGTCGTAATGGGCTCAAATTATCTAATTGGGCCTAAAGACATGTACGAACTTTAGTGGCCCCATTAAGTTAATGGGCCGTTACCAGGCCTAAAGTTAATGGTCGGCCCTCTTACCTCCCAGGTCGTTAATAGGCCGACATCGAAGCGGGCGACAGGTGGGCCCATTTGATTTCACGGGCCATTAATAGGCTGTTACTAAGGTCGGGCTACATATGGCCCAACTATACTTTGGGCCTTTAGCAGGCCGAAAGAGACAACGTGCTCGTACTGGACCATGAAGAGCATGGGCCGCTAAGAGGCCGAAAGTCGTCGTCTGATAAATGGCCCAAGCAGGTTGTGGGCCTTTAGCAGGCCGAAAGAGAAATCGGGCTAGTATTGGACCATGAAGAGCATGGGCCATTCAAAGGCCAAAACTCAGGTCCGACTACAAATGGCCCAACTCATTTATGGGCCGTAAACAGGCTGAAAGACACACCGGGCCGGGAATTGGCCCAACACTTAAATGGGTCGCTAAAAGGCCAAAACTAAGGCCAGACTACAAATGGCCCAACTCATTTATGGGCTGTCAACAGGCTGAAAGACAAACCGGGCCGGAAATTGGCCCAACACTTAAATGGGTCTCTAAAAGGCCGAAAGATGTACATCCTGAAAATTGGCCCATCCCTTGAATGGGCCGTTAACAGGTGATGTCTACTACGCAACCTTCTTCTTGTAGACGTTGTTGGGCCTCCAAGTGTAGAGGTTTGTAGGACAGTAGCAGATTTCCCTCAAGTGGATGACCTAAGGTTTATCAATCCGTGGGAGGCGTAGGTTGAAGATGGTCTCTCTCAAACAACCCTGCAACCAAATAACAAAGAGTCTCTTGTGTCCCCAACACACCTAATACAATGGTAAATTGTATAGGTGCACTAGTTCGGCGAAGATATGATGATACAAGTGCAATATGGATGGTAGATATAGGTTTTTGTAATCTGAAAATATAAAAACAGCAAGGTAACAAGCGATAAAAGTGAGCGTAAACGGTATTGCAATGATAGGAAACAAGGCCTAGGGTTCATACTTTCACTAGTGAAAGTTCTCTCAACAATAATAACATAGTTGGATCATATAACTATCCCTCAACATGCAACAAAGAGTCACTCCAAAGTCACTAATAGCGGAGAACAAACGAAGAGATTATGGTAGGGTACGAAACCACCTAAAAGTTATTCTTTCCAATCAATTCGTTGGGCTATTCCTATAAGTGTCACAAACAGCCCTGGAGTTCGTACTAGAATAACACCTTAAGACACAAATCAACCAAGACCCTAATATCACCTAGATACTCCATTGTCACCTCAAGTATCCGTGGGTATGATTATATGATATGCATCACACAATCTCAATTCATCTATTCAAACCAACACATAGAACCTCAAAGAGTGCCCCAAAGTTCCTACCGGAGAATCACGATTTAAACGTGTGCCAACCCATATGCATAGGTACATGGGCGGAACCCGCAAGTTGATCACCAAAACATACATCAGGTGAATCACGTGATATCCCATTGTCACCACAGACACGCACGACAAGACATACATCAAGTGTTCTCAAATCTTTAAAGACTCAATCCGATAAGATTACTTCAAGGGAAAACTCAATTCATTACAAGAGAGTAGAGGGGAGAAGAAACATAAGATCCAACTATAATAGCAAAGCTCGCGATACATCAAGATCGTGCCAAATCAAGAAAATGAGAGAGAGAGAGATCAAACACATAGCTCTTTGGTACATACCCTCATCCCCGAGGGTGAACTACTCCCTCCTCGTCATGGAGAGCGCCGGATGATGAAGATGGCCACAGTGAGGGTTCCCCCTCCCGTGGGTGTCTTGAACAGGGTCCCTATTGGTTTTTGTGGCTCTGGAGGTTTTATGGGCGAACTCCCGATCTAATCTCTGTTCGGAAGTTTTAGGCACGTGGAGTTATATAGGCGGAAGAAGCACGTCAGGGGAGCCACGAGGGCCCCACGAGGCGGTGGCGCGCCCCACCCTCGTGGCTTCCTCGTTCCTTCCTTGATGTGGGGTCCAAGTCCATCCGGTAGATTTCCTTCCAAAAATAACTTCTCCAGTTGATTTCATTCCGTTTTGACTCGGTTTGATATATTCCTTTTCTTCGAAATACTGAAATAGACAAAAAAAACAGTAAATCTGGGTTGGGCCTCCGGTTAATAGGTTAGTCCCAAAAGTAATATAAAAGTGGAAAATAAAGCCCAATATTGCCCAAAACAGTAGATAATATAGCATGGAGCAATAAAAAATTATAGATACGTTGGAGACGTATCAAGCATCCCCAAGCTTAATTCCTGCTCGTCCTCGAGTAGGTAAATGATAAAAAAGATAATTTTTGATGTGGAATGCTAGTTTTCATAATTTCATTGTAATTCTTATTAATTGTGATATGAATATTCAGATCCAAAAGATTCAAGACAAAATTTCATATTGACATAAAAATAATAATACTTCAAGCATACTAACTAAGCAATTATGTCTTCTCAAAATAACATGGCCAAAGAAAGTTCATCCCTACAAAATCATATAGTTTAGTCATGCTCCATTTTCGTCACACAAGAATACTCTCATCATGCACAACCCGATGACAAGCCAAGCAATTGTTTCATACTCTAGTAATCTCAAACTTATAAACCTTCACGCAATACATGAGCGCGAGCCATGGATATAGCACTATGGGTGGAATAGAATATGATGATGGGGGTTATGTGGAGAAGACAAAAAGGAGAAAGTCCCACATCAACGAGGCTAATCAATGAGCTATGGAGATGCCCATCGATTAAGGTTAATGCGAGGAGTAGGGATTGCCATGCAACAGATGCACTAGAGGTATAAATGTATGAAAGGTCAACAAAAGAAACTAAGTGGGTGTGCATCCAACTTGCTTGCTCAGGAAGACCTAGGGCATTTGAGGAAGCCCATCGTTGGAATATACAAGCCAAGTTCTATAATGAAAAATTCCCACTAGTATATGAAAGTGACAACATATGAAACTCTCTATATGAAAAACATGGTGCTACTTTGAAGCACAAGTGTGGAAAAAAGGATAGTAGCATTGCCCCTTTTTTTTTGGGCCTTCTTTTTTTTGGCCTTTCTCTTTTTTTGGGACAATGCTCTATTAAATGATGATCATCACACTACTATTTATTTACAACTCAATGATTACAACTCAATACTAGAACAAAGTATGACTCTATATGAATGCCTCCGGTGGTGTACCGGGATATGCAATGAATCAAGAGTGACATGTATGAAAGGATTATGAGCGGTGGCTTTGCCACAACATCGTGCCAACTACATGATCATGCTAAGCAATATGACAATGATGAATGTGTCATGAAGAACGGCATGGTGGAAAGTTGCATGGCAATATATCTCGGAATGGCTATGGAAATGCCATAATAGGTAGGTATGGTGGCTGTTTTGAGGAAGATATAAGGAGGTTTATGTGTGAAAGAGCGTATCATATCACGGGGTTTTGATGCACCGTGAAGTTTGCACCAACTCTCAATGTGAGAAAGGGCAATGCACGGTACCGAAGAGGCTAGCAATGATGGAAGGGTGAGAGTGTGTATAATCCATGGACTCAATATTAGTCATAAAGAACTCGCATACTTATTGCAAAAGTCTACAAGCCATCAAAAACCAAAGCACTACGCGCATGCTCCTAGGGGGATAGATTGGTAGGAAAAGACCATCGCTCGTCCCCGACCGCCACTCATAAGGAGGGCAATCAAATTACACCTCATGTTTCAAATTTGTTACATAACGTTTACCATACGTGCATGCTACGGGACTTGCAAACTTCAACACAAGCATTTCTCAAATTCACAACTACTCAACTAGCCCGACTTTGATATTATTACCTCCATATCTCAAAACAATCATCAAGCATCAAACTTCTCGTAGTATTCAACACACTCATAAGAATTCTTACAAATCTTGTATGCCTAGCATATTAGGATTATTTAAGCAAATTACCATGCTATTTAAGACTCCCAAAATAATCTAAGTGAAGCATGAGAGTTCATCTATTTCTTCAAAATAAAACCACCATTGTGCTCTAAAAGATATAAGTGAAGCACTAGAGCAAATGACAAACTACTCCGAAAGATATAAGTGAAGATCAATGAGTAGTCGGTTAATTATGTAACTATGTGAAGACTCTCCCATATAATAATTTCAGATCTTGGTATTTTATTTCAACAGCAAGCAAAGAAAAATAAAATGACATGACACTCCAAGCAAAACACATATCATGTGGTGAATAAAAATATAGCTCCAAGTAAAGTTACCGATGAACAAAGACGAAAGAGGGGATGCCATCCGGGGCATCCCCAAGCTTAGGCTCTTGGTTATCCTTAAATATTACCTTGGGGTGCCTTGGGAATCCCCAAGCTTAGGCTCTTGCCACTCCTTATTCCATAGTCCATCGAATCTTTACCCAGAACTTGTAAACTTCACAACACAAAACTTAACAGAAAACTCGTGAGCTCCGTTAGCGAAAGAAAACAAAACACCACTTCAAGGTACTGTAATGAACTAATTCTTTATTTATATTGGTGTTAAACCTACTGTATTCCAACTTCTCTATGGTTTATAAACTATTTTACTATCCATAGAGTCATCAAAATAAGCAAACAACACACGAAAACAGAATCTGTCAAAAACAGAACAGTCTGTAGTAATCTGTAACTAACGCAAACTTCTGGAAATCCGAAAATTCTAAAATAAATTGGTGGACCTGAGGAATTTGTCTAGTAATCATCTTCAAAAAGAATAAACTAAATATCACTCTCCAGTAAAAAGTTGAAGCTAATCTCGTGAGCGCTAAAGTTTCTGTTTTTTACAGCATGATCATAAAGACTTTACCCAAGTCTTCCCAAAGGTTCTACTTGGCACAAACACTAATTAAAACATAAAACCACATCTAAACATAAGCTATATGGATTATTTATTCCTAAACAGAACCAAAAAGTAATAAACTAAAATAAAATTGGGTTGCCTCCCAACAAGCGCTATCGTTTAACGCCCCTAGCTAGGCATGATGATTTCAATGATGCTCACATAAAAGATAAGAATTGAAATATAAAGAGAGCATCATGAATAATATGACTAGCACATTTAAGTCTAACCCACTTCCTATGCATAGGGATTTTGTGAGCAAACAACTTATGGGAACAAGAATCAACTTGCATAGGAAGGTAAAACAAGCATAACTTCAAAACTTTAAGCACATAGAGAGGAAACATGATATTATTGCAATTCCTACAAGCATATATTCCTCCCTCATAATAATTTTTAGTAATATCATGAATAAATTGAACAATATAACCAGCACCTAAAGCATTCTTTTCATGATCTACAAGCATAGAAAATTTACTACTCTCCACATAAGCAAAGTTCTTCTCATGAATAGTAGTGGGAGCAAATTCAATAAAATAACTATCATGTGATTGAAAATTAAGATCAAGATGACAAGTTTCATGGTTATCATTATTCTTTAAAGCATACGTGTCATTACAATAACCATCATAGATAGGAGGCATGATTTCATTATAGTAAATTTTCTCATCAAAGCTTGGGGGACAAAAAATATCATCTTCATCAAACATAGCTTCCCCAAGCTTGTGGCTTTGCATATCATTAGCATGATGGATATTCAAGGAATTCATACTAACAACATTGCAATCATGCTCATCATACAAAGATCTAGTGCCAAACATTTTAATGCATTCTTCTTCTAACACTTTGGCACAATTTTCCTTTCCATCATACTCACGAAACATATTAAAAGATGAAGCGTATGAGACAAACTCAATTCCATTTTTTTGTAGTTTTCTTTTATAGACTAAACTAGGGATAAAAGAAGAAACAAAAAGATTCGATTGCAAGATCTAAAAATATACCTTCAAGCACTCACCTCCCCAGCAACGGCGCCAGAAAAGAGCTTGATGTCTACTACATAACCTTCTTCTTGTAGACGTTGTTGGGCCTGCAAGTGCAGAGGTTTGTAGGACAGTAGCAGATTTCCCTCAAGTGGATGACCTAAGGTTTATTAATCCGTGGGAGGCGTACGTTGAAAATGGTCTCTCTCAAACAACCCTGCAACCAAATAACAAAGAGTCTCTTCTGTCCCCAACACACCTAATACAATGGTAAATTGTATAGGTGCACTAGTTCGGCGAAGAGATGATGATACAAGTGCAATATGGCTGGTAGATATAGGTTTTTGTAATCTGAAAATATAAAAACAGCAAGGTGACAAGCGATAAAAGTGAGCGTAAACGGTATTGCAATGCTAGGAAACAAGGTCTAGGGTTCATACTTTCACTAGTGCAAGTTCTCTCAACAATAATTACATAGTTGGATCATATAACTATCCCTCAACATGCAACAAAGAGTCACTCCAAAGTCACTAATAGCGGAGAACAAACGAAGAGATTATGGTAGGGTACGAAACCACCTCAAAGTTATTCTTTCCAATCAATCCGTTGGGCTATTCCTATAAGTGGCACAAACATCCCTAGTGTAGGACCTTGAAGTATGTCTAGAGGTGGGGTGATTAGACTACTTGACCAATTAAAAACTTAGCCTTTTCCAGTTTTAGAGTTTGGCAGATTTTAGCTATCTTAGGACAAGTCAAGCAATCATCACACAATTCAAGCAAGCATGCAAAGAGTGTATGAGCAGCGGAAATTAAAGCATGCAACTTGCAAGAAAGTAAAGGGAAGGGTTTGGAGGATTCAAACGCAATTGGAGACACGGATGTTTTTGGCGTGGTTCCGATAGGTGGTGCTATCGCATTCTCCACGTTGATGGAGACTTCAACCCACGAAGGGTAACGGTTCTTGCGCGAGTCCACGGAGGGCTCCACCCACGAAGGGTCCACGAAGTAGCAACCTTGTCTATCCACCGTGGCCGTCGCCCACGAAGGACTTGCCTCACTAGCGGTAGATCTTCACGAAGTAGGCGATCTCCTTGCCCTTACAAACTCCTTGGTTCAACTCCACAATCTTGTCGGAGGCTCCCAAGTGACACCTAGCCAATCTAGGAGACACCACACTCCAAGAAGTAACAAATGGTGTGTTGATGATGAACTCCTTGCTCTTGTGCTTCAAATGATAGTCTCCCCAACACTCAGCTCTCTCTCATAGGATTTGGATCTGGTGGAAAGAAGATTTGAGTGGAAAACAACTTGGGGAAGGCTAGAGATCAAAATTCATATGGTAGGAATGGAATATCTTGGTTTCAACACATGAGTAGGTGGTTCTCTCTCAGAAATGGTAAGTTGGAAGTGTAGGTTTAGTCTGATGGCTCTCTCCACGAATGAAGAGGAGGTGGAGGGGTATATATAGCCTCCACACAAAATCTAACCTTTACACACAATTTACCAATCTTGGTGGGACCGAATTAACAAACTCGGCCAGACCGATTTTAGTAAACCTAGTGATCGTTAGGGTTTTCGATGGGACTGACTTGCATCTCGGTAGGACCGATATGGTTAGGGTTAGGGCATAACGTAATCTCGGTGAGACTGACATACAAACTCGGTGAGACCGATTTTGGTAATTAGCTAAACAGAGAGTTGGTCAGGTAAACTCGGTGGGACCGATTTGCTCTTTTCGGTGAGACCGAAATGTTACAAAAGGGAAACAGAAAGTTTACATTGCAATCACCCGCTCTTTCGGTGAGACCGAAAGTTCCGAAAAGGAAACAGAGAGATTACAATCCCATCTCGGTGAGACCGAGATCCCTATCGGTAGAACCGATTTTCCTAGGGTTTGTGGCAGTGGCTATGACATATGGAATCGGTGGCGCCGGATAGAAAGAATCGGTGAGACCGATTTTGGCTTTAGGTTTAGGTCATATGTGGATGTGAGAAAGTAGCTGAGGGTTTTGGAGCATATCACTAAGCACATGAAGCAAGAGGCTCATTAAGCAACACCTCATCCCTCCTTGATAGTATTGGCTTTTCCTATAGACTCAATGTGATCTTGAATCACTAAAATATAAAATGAAGAGACTTGAGCTTTTGAGCTTGAGCCAACCCTTTGTCATTAGCATTTTGAGGATCCACTTTCATCATCCATGCCATGCCATTCATTGAGCTTTCCTGAAATGTTCATCTTGGAATAGCATTAGCTCAATGAGCTATATGTTGTTATGAATTACCAAAACCACCTAGGGATAGTTGCACTTTCAATCTCCCCCTTTTTGGTAATTCATGACAACATATAGATCAAAGCTTCGACAAATGATAATAAGATTGAAAAATATCGTCGCTTTGAGAAGTATGTGATAAGCAAGAGCTCCCCCTAAATTTGTGCATAGTTTACAATTTGCTTTGGACTGCAAATGCACAAGGAATTAGGCTCATGGGTTACTCTTCCATGTCACATACATCTTGGTGGAGCGCTCAAAATGATACGGAATGAATACATGCACACATCACCAAGCAGTGAATGATCACATAGGATAGATAAGATAATATCATCAAACATGCATAAGTGTAGCTTATGATCAAACACATGATCATCAATGTCTCACAAACATAGTAACTCAAGCAATCAAAAGCAAAGAAGTTTAAAAACCACCAAGTCAAGAGAGAACAAAAGCAACACGCTCTCTCTCTCGAAGCCTATGATCTATACATTTTTCTCCCCCTTTGGCAACAAGTTACCAAAAAGTTCATAGAAAATGCATAGTGGTAGATCGACTCTCAGGCTTGATCTTCAGGTGGTGGAGTCCGGATAGCACCGAGGACGAAAGCTTCAGTTGAAGTAGATGGAGCTGGAGCTGGTGTTGGTGCTGGAGCTGGTGGCACGGAGGCTGTAGGTGGTGCAGACGAAGTGGCTCTGGTGTCAGGAACTGGCACAGCAGATGACCTCTGGGCTCTAGGCACTCTGGCAAATGCATCAGTTGTTTTTTTGCCCTTCCTCTCTTGCATGTCATCCTGTAGTTGCTCCACAGCAGATCAATCTCGCCATTCACATCTAAGTCATAGAACTTTTGTTCTATGATTCTTTCCAAGCTCTCCTGATTTTGAGTGAGGGTGGCCAATCCCTTCTCAATCCTCAGTGTTGATGCTATTAAGTATCCAAGCTGCTCATGCTTGTTCTTCAAGAAATACTCAGATGCCTCCTCCTGAGTTGGCATCCTGGCAGCCTTCTCCTTCCTTGCCTTCTCCTTCTTCTCTTGTGCTTGAACTGATGATGGATCATTCTCATTCATGACAACCTCATTGTCCTCAAAGTCTGGATAAATTGGAAAATGTTCTTTATCCAATAGATATTTGCCTGTGCCCATCATTGAGTTAATCAACTCCACGGATCCGAGGGGCATATCCACAACTTCTTTTCTGGTCAGCTGCAGTCCTCTTAATGGTTTCTACCATAAGGCTCATGACTTTGAATTTCTGTGGCACATCAAATAAATGCAACATGTTGATTGCATGCCCTCTAATCATGTTGTGGTCACCAGACTTAGGCTGTAGAGTGTGCCTTAAGATGCAGTTGATAGTTGGCAGCCCTGACAGAAGGAAGTGGACTGATCCAAACTTATGTGTCTCAATGGTTGTGTCTGGGATCTCCTTGTACATGTGTGCCATGGAATTGTGGTCCATTTTCATATTGGCATATACATCTAGGTCATCTTCATTCTCCTTTGGGGCATTTATCAGCTTTGCCCACTCCTCAACAGTTGACTGGTACCTTGTACCTTCAGACATCCACACTATCCTGCCATTTGGATAAAAGTGTGCTGTGGAGTAGAACTGCATGATAAGTTCATCGCTCCAGCTTGGTGAGCTTTTTCCAACGAAGTCTGCAACTCCAACAAAGAACAAAACTGTCTTGCACTCCAAAGATAGTGCTCTACATTTTCTTTCATGTAGGTCCAGTCGACCCACCTCATATCACACACTATGGGCTTCTTATCCAGCAGAATTGTCTCATAAAAGTCCTGCTGTTCCTTGGTGTGGAACCTGTAGTCCACAGCTGTTCTTCTCCTAGAGGCATATGGATCTGTCATCCTCCATAGCCTCAACCCATTGTCTCTTCTGATCTTCATGTCCTCAGCCACAGGATGGGCATCATTGTGGTCTGGTATCTTGGGCTTGAGCTTCCTCAGAACTTGTCCTTCTTCATCTTCTTCATCAGTAACCTCAGGCACTGGGGCCTTGTTCTTCTCAGTAGCTGGAATACTCCTAGTATTCCTCTTTGGTGTAGACTTGGCCTTGGGGGCAGCTTTGGGTGCTTCCTTGGGCTTAGATGTGGCAGCCCCTGATCTTATAGCATCACCCATAAGCTTTGGTGCCTTAGGTGCTGGTGCAGCAATTTCTTCTTCCTCTTCCATCATGGAAGGCTTACCAACAACTCTGACTGTGGTCTTCTTGACCCTCTCTTTCCTTTTCTTCCCTTCAAAGAAGAATGGCTCTTTGGGATCAGGCTTTTCAGAATTTGAATTGATGCTCGACCTTTGGCATAGGTGTCCTCTTGGCGGGAACCTTCTTATTTAGTCCAGGCTTTGTGCTATGTGTCGAGCCATACTCCTTTTGAGCACAACCTTCTTGGAGGTTGCTTCATCCTCTTCGCCTCTATAATCCTCATCTTCGAACTGAGGTTTTCTTCTTCCTTTGCCTGGTGGCAGCTTTAGGCAAATTGCTTGGGGGTGCTCCTGCTGCCTTCATCTGAAGAGCTGGAGGGACTAGTGCCCTCACTCATGTTCACCTGCTCCTCTGGCCTGTTCTGATTGTCACTCTGGTCTGACATGCTGAAAACACTGACTGCTGACCCTGTGAAGAGTTATAGATGAGGTAGAGTGGATGAGGATCACAAAATGCATAGATTTTTGCAAAAGAACGACTCAAAAATGCAGTTTTAGTTTTCCACAGAAAGCATTTCGGATCAACCGATTTTCAAACTTGGTGATACCGAAGCAGTTTTGGAACCTAAACTGATGAACTCGGTTGGACCGAGTCACCGTTCGGTGGCACCGAGACTGCTAGGGTTTCACAAAGTCCTAAAATCGGTCTCACCGATTAGCAATTCTCGGTCGACCGAAGTCTCACTAGTGCAATGGCATAAGCCAAATCGGTGGGACCGAGTTTTTCAACTCGGTGGGTCCGAGATGGTTTCGGCGAAAACCTAACCCTAAATTTTCAAATCAAAACTATTCTAAGGATTGTATTGACTGGATAGGAGTGTTTCAATCGTGGCAAGAATCAATAAGAACACAATGTGCTGAGAATCGGACGAGGAAAGCACTGTGATCGAGTCCATACCCTAGTTCGGCGGAGACTCGCTACTGGCGGCAACGGCGAGGTTGAATTCCGTTGACGGCGGCGGAGACCAAATGATGGAGGCGGCCGGGCAACGAGGAGATGATCCGGAGACCACGGAGGCAGAGCGAGCTATTGCGCGGGCGAAGAGGTTCGGAGAAATTTCCAAATTTTTTCCCGTGACTATATATAGCCCGACCCTGTCGGTGTGACCGAGTGGAACAACTCGGTGGCACCGAGACGCAACACTGTGTACAGTTATTGCAACTCGGTGTGACCGAAGAGTTCAAATCGGTTGCACCGAATTGAAAATCTAGATCGACTTAGTGATCTCGGTAAGACCGAAATGGAGGAATCGGTCAGACCGAGAATCACAAAGAAGTTTTGGAAGTTTAAGTCTATGACGAATCGGGGACTCCGAGTGCTCCTCACACAGAGTGGTTCGAATCGACTTGATCAAATTTTGTGATGTAGCATGAATAGAGTTTGAGACGAGAAAAGCATAGATAGCTAGAGAAGGTTCTTAGGCATTCTTGTCCATCCACTTGGCCAAAGAAAAGAAGCCAATCAATCAAAACAACAAGTGGATGTCCTCGAATGAGTAAACTATGCAACCAACATGCTCACACAATAAGATGGCAAATGAAATATGTGTCAAAGCATGCACAACCAATTCTAGCATCTATCAAACAATTGGTGATGACTAGGTCATCTATATATGAGTATATTGACTTAGGAGTCAAATGATAGACATTTGATCATAGGTCATAATCATCGTTTAAGCTCAAGTGGGGTTACCACTTTTACATAAAGCATTTATGTGTTCACATCATTAGAGTTGCTTTGACTCAATTCTTAGAGTTAAGCTCCCCCTAGATGTGAGATCCCCCCTTAAGAGGGATGAACTAACCTTGGGTTATGTCGATGATGACTTCATGTAGGTGTCGAAGATGTGGATGCTCAATGTTGATGTAGATCTTTTTGGAGCAATCCTTTGGAGTGAGTTGCACTTTCAATACCTACATGGGTTAGTCCCACAAGGAACAAACAAGTATATCCATAGTCATAGAGTGATGCACACACAAAATGATGTCCATGAAATCATTAGGTTACCTTGTCCCTTGCCTTACCAACATGAGGGTTTGTGACTCCTTGAACTAGTGCAAGATATGGAAGTTGATTGCACTTGTCATTACCATAATGATATGAGTGAAATATGTTGGCGGAGTCACCCTCAAGAACTCTCTAGTTCTTCTTCTTCTGGATCCACATCATCTTGATGGGAATCTTTGGAGTTGTAGTTGTACTTGATGAGGTAGAACTTGACGTAGTCTTGGGAATCCACTTGACCGAGACCTTAGGTGCCTCTTCAAATGCATCAATCTCATCTTGAAGCTTGTCCTTGCCTTTGTTCTTGTGGTCTTGTGGTGGAAGATCATCTTGTGCTTGTGTTCCTTTGAAGGAAGTAGGATCATACTTCTCTTGTTGAGGAGCAAACTTCGTCTTGGGGTATTGATCTTCTTCCCACTCAACTCCATTGGCATTGAACTTTTGTTCAAAACCAACACCTTGATTCTTCCGTGCCTTCCTTGCTTATGCATAATTTCCTCGAATTGCTTACTCTCGGCAAGGCTCTTGTATACGCCTTTCTCTATAATTCCCTTCAATAAGCTATTTTCTTGCTGAAGTGTAACTTGGCTAAGAGAATCATTAGTGGAATCAAGAGAACTACTAGAAGCAACAATATTGGATTTAGCATTGTTATTGTTACTACTAGAAGAAGAATATTTCTTGTTCTTGTTACTAGACTTGACTTGAGGCATGTAAGTGGATAAGAGTAAACGCTTGTCAATGTAAGAAGAACTTTTCTTACGGAGATCATCATTGATTGCTTTTAAGAACTCATGCTCTTGCTCAAGATTGAGATTTTCAAAGCGTAACTTCTCATGATCCCTTAAAAGTTCTCGATGATCTTCGAAGAAAGTTTCATGAGCTAACCTAAGAGTGTTTAGTTCTTTAGTTAGACGCTCAATTTTCTCCTTCTCGTTGTCATTCGTTTCACCTTGATTAGCATGATTAATAGACATTTCATCATAGTATTCATCACTAGAGTTGTCAACAAGTAAATCATCATCACCTAGCAAGTCATCTTCATCAACATCAAAATCAACATACTCGGGGTGTGTTACCTTAGGACCTTTGGCCATGAAGCATCTACCAATTCCTTCATTTGGTGATTCAAATATGTCATAGGAGTTGGTTGACACAAGTGCTAGACCGCCAACACCTTCATCTTGAGTATATCCGGAGTCGGAGTGATAGCTTCTCTCGGAGTGATGGTCGGAGTCGGAGCCGGATACCCATTCACCAACATGAGCTTGACGTCTTCGTTTTGTGTAGCTTTTTGATGACTTGTCCTTCCTTTTCGAATCCTTGCTTCTCCGTGAGGGTCTTCGTTCATAACGATCATCTCTACGCCTCTCCTCTCTTGGTGGTGATTCTTCTCTTCTACTTCTTCTTTTTGGAGAGTCTTCTCTTCTTTTGTAGGGTGCCGTACACTCATTGGAATAGTGTCCGGGTCTCCCACAGTTGTAGCAATTTTGCTCTTGACTAGAAGATCTTTTGTCATTGTAAGACCTTGACTTGGAGCTTCTTTCTTTGCTTCTACTCTTGTAGAATTTGTTGAAGTTCTTCACCATTAAGCTCAATTCTTCATTGAAGGTTTGTTTATCACTTGCGGATGTGGGGGATTCACATGAGGCTTTGTAAGCACCACTTGACTTGTTGTGAAGTTCCTCCTTATCCTTAAGTGACATCTCATGAGCAACAATTCTTCCAATGACTTCCGTTGGCTTGAGATCTTTGTAATTTGGCATCATTTGAATCAATGTGCACACAGTATCATACTTTCCATCCAATGCTCTTAGGATCTTCTTGATGACTTAATCTGTCACCATCTCTTCACTCCCTATGCCGGCAATCTCATTTGTGATAAGTGCAAGCCTAGAGTACATTTCAAATGACACCTTCACCATCCTTCATTTTGAACTTGTCAAGCTGACTTTGGAGCACATCCAACTTGGATTCCTTGACGGATTCGGTACCTTCATGCATATCAATCAAAGTATCCCAAATTTCCTTTGCATTCTCAAGACAGCTGATTTTGTTGAATTCTTCGGGGCACAATCTGTTGAAGATGATATCACAAGCTTGAGCGTTGTATTGCGACATCTTCAATTCTTCCGCATTAGCTTCACGGTTCGGCTCTCTCCCATCAAAGTATTCACCTTGCAAGCCAATACAAATAATTGCCCAAACGGGCGGGTTATGTCGAGGAGAATATGCATTTTCATCATATGCTTCCAACTAGCAAAATTAGTACCATCAAAGTAAGGACCTCTACGGTGATAATTTCCCTCGCTAGACGCCATACTCTTCTAGGTTGCGAAACCAAGGCTATGACCACCAAAAGCTATGGAAATCAAAGAAAATGGAGACCAAAGCTCTGATACCACTTGTAGGACCTTGAAGTATGTCTAGAGAGGGGGTGATTAGACTACTTCACCAATTAAAAACTTAGCCTTTTCTAGTTTTAGAGTTTGGCAGTTTTTAGCTATCTTAGGACAAGTCAAGCAATCATCACACAATTCAAGCAAGCATGCAAAGAGTGTATGAGCAGCGGAAATTAAAGCATGCAACTTGCAAGAAAGTAAAGGGAAGGGTTTGGAGGATTCAAACGCAATTGGAGACACGGATGTTTTTGGCGTGGTTCCGATAGGTGGTGTTATCGTACCTCCACGTTGATGGAGACTTCAACCCACGAAGGGTAACGGTTGCGCGAGTCCACGGAGGGCTCCACCCACGAAGGGTCCACGAAGTAGCAACCTTGTCTATCCCACCATGGCCGTCACCCACGAAGGACTTGCCTCACTAGCGGTAGATCTTCACGAAGTAGGCGATCTCCTTGCCCTTACAAACTCCTTGGTTCAACTCCACAATCTTGTCGGAGGCTCCCAAGTGACACCTAGCCAATCTAGGAGACACCTCTCTCACGAAGTAACAAATGGTGTGTTGATGATGAACTCCTTGCTCTTGTGCTTCAAATGATAGTCTCCCCAACACTCAACTCTCTCTCATAGGATTTGGATCTGGTGGAAAGTAGATTTGAGTGGAAAGCAACTTGGGGAAGGCTAGAGATCAAGATTCATATGGTAGGAATGGAATATCTTGGTCTCAACACATGAGTAGGTGGTTCTCTCTCAGAAACGGTAAGTTGGAAGTGTAGGTTTAGTCTGATGGCTCTCTCCACGAATGAAGAGGAGGTGGAGGGGTATATATTGCCTCCACACAAAATCTAACCGTTACACACAATTTACCAATCTCGGTGGGTCCGAATCAACAAACTCGGTCAGACCGATTTTAGTAAACCTAGTGACCGTTAGGGTTTTCGGTGGATCGACTTGCATCTCGGTAGGACCGATATGGTTAGGGTTAGGGCATAACGTAATCTCGGTGAGACCGATTACACAAACTCGGTGAGACCGATTTTGGTAATTAGCTAACCAGAGAGTTGGTCAGGTAAACTCGATGGGACCGATTTGCTCTTTTCGGTGAGACCGAAATGTTACAAAAGGGAAACAGAAAGTTTACATTGCAATCTCGGTGGGACCGATCAGCTCTTTCGGTGAGACCGAAAAGTTACGAAAAGGAAACAGAGAGATTACAATCCCATCTCGGTGAGACCGAGATCCCTATCGATAGAACCGATTTGCCTAGGGTTTGTGGCAGTGGCTATGACATATGGAAGCGGTGGCGCCGGATAGAAAGAATCGGTGAGACCGATTTTGGCTTTAGGTTTAGGTCATATGTGGATGTGAGAAACTAGCTGAGGGTTTTGGAGCATATCACTAAGCACATGAAGCAAGAGGCTCATTAAGCAACACCTCATCCCTCCTTGATAGTATTGGCTTTTCCTATAGACTCAATGTGATCTTGAATCACTAAAATATAAAATGAAGAGTCTTGAGCTTTTGAGCTTGAGCCAACCCTTTGTCATTAGCATTTTGAGGGATCCACTTTCATCATCCATGCCATGCCATTCTGTCTGGGAGGCTGATCTGGCCCACGAACACCTATGGGACCGGCGGGCCGAGCCCCTTTCGGTTCGGCGGGGGGCGGAGGTCGCACGAAGAGCAGATCGAGGCGAAGCACACGAGCGGTTTACCCAGCTTCGGAGCTCTCCGGAGAGATAACACTCCTACCGCTGCATGTCTGAGCGTATTTGGTTCTTGCTCAGGAGCGTTGAGTGCTACAGTACACACAAGCTGCTAACGAGACCGAGCGTGAGGTCGAGCCCTTCTCCCATCCCCCTCTCTACGTTGCGCATGGGCCTCCTAATATATGCTAAAGGGTCTCCGGCAGTGGCAACGTAGACAAGGGTAAAATGGAAAAGGAGTGGTTGGTACAACTACTTGTACAAAGGTATCATACCTAACCTCGACGGCGGGGACAAAGGCATTAAATGCCCGCTCACGTCGCCCTAATAAAGGCGTAAAGAGACCGTCTGCGCCACCGCTTGCCACGATGGCAATCTTGTCGATGCCGCTTGCCACATCGCGCTCCGGCCGTCAAGACGACCTCTTGCCACGCTGCGCTGGAAAGGTCCTGTATGCGACACGTTAGTGGATGTGCTAGAGTGCAGTACAGAGTGGTGATGCGCAAGCGCCTTTGCCGCGGTTGTTGTCTTGTCGCGTCCGAAGCTTGTCGCTCATCGGGCCTTCCCAAGCAAGCTCCTCTTGCCGGGCCTTGTCTCCTAGGTGCCTTGGGTGGCCTTCCTGAAAGCTCCTCTTGCCGGGCCTTGTCTCCTAGGTGCCTTGGGTGGCCTTCCGGCAAGCTCCTCTTGCCGGGCCTTGTCTCCTTGGCTTGAATACTTTGTTCTTGAATGGCTCCAAAGGAACCACGGAGGACCTTGGCGGTCACCCGTAAGCCTTGCTGCGGAGGGCCAGAATCGCCCGTGCACAAGTTCGGGATACTAGGGTACACCTACTCTAGTACACCGACAGGAGCCCGGCCTGGGCCACACATGGTGCCGAAAGCGCTGTTGGGCCGGGCCCAAAAGCAGGGCATCGCACACGCGCTTTGGGTTACTGTAACTCACCCCGGACCCACCACGCCCTCCACGAGCAGCCTGCGTCGAATGCGGCGTCGTGTGAGAGATCATGGGTGGTTTCTTTATTCGAAAACGGAACGTCCGCCTCCCTCTTTATAAGCGGGGAAAGCAGGGCAGTCCGCCCATCTCGCCAGTTGCTGTCCAATCTCGAAAAACCCCTGCTGCCTCCCCCTTCTTCTCAAGGCTGAAGAGAGAGCAGCTCCGCCCCATCGCCACCAAAGATCACCAACGCCACGATCTCCTCACCACCTCCGCCATGGCTCCGAAAGCAGACAAGGGGAAGGCCGTGAAGTCGGCCGAGGCGCAGCGGCTTGCGGCGCTGCGGAAGGAGCGGGCAATCTCCCCCCCCCCAGCTCGCCATGAGGGAGCTGAGGGAGTAATACTACCTCTTCTGGTCGACGGAGACTCGATCAAGCATCCGCTAAGATCAAGGTACTCCAGTTCTTTGCTTGAACGGCTCGAATGGGTACCCTTTCTTCGCGCTGTTCTTCTACTGTGGGCTCTGCCTGCCTTTCTCTAAATTTTTCTGCGATATCATGAACACCTACGGGTTCCGCCTCCTTGACTTCACCCCCAATGTTGTTCTGACCATGGAAGTTTTCGCACATCTCTGCGGAAACTTTGTCGGAGTCCATCCAAACGTAGCCCTTTTCCGCCACTTCTTTATGCCCCGAGTTGAGAGAGGGGAGCCTCTTCCGGTGGGATCGCTTTGGATCTCGAGGACCGCAAGAAGGAAGCTTATCTGGAGGAGAGCTCCGCAGCAAATGGGATGAGTGGAGAGCACCTGGTGCTTTGGGTTGTCGAGGAGAACCCATGACCGTTACCGCCCAGCGCCAAACCCCAGTGGTCGCGGCAACGATTGGAAGCGATGCTGGCCTCGGAAGACGCTTAGGCTGAAGATTGCCGTCATCCGGATCCTCTCGCGAGGCTTGCCGGACTCACTGTAGGCGTCGTTGGCGCAGATTTCCTTCGTCGCCGCATCGCCCCCCTGCAGGAGAGGTGGAGACCCGCCTGGGAGTTCCGGAACGCAGCAGATATCATGAGGCTGCGCCCGGGCCTCAACTTCAATTTCATCGCCCTCGAATCGACGCTGATGCTCTTGGAGCTGTTCAAGCACGATCCAGAGCATCCCGGAGCGTTCAGTTGCCGAAGAATGTCGTCCGCTGTGCAACAATTCCTCGCTCGATCGCATCCGTGCAATGATGCTGTTGTGCGACTTCGCATGGAATCGCTCCAACTGGCAAGAGCCTGCAGATGACGTCGTGCGAGTGTTCTTTGACAGCCTGGTAGAAGTGCCGGTCCGCCCCGATGAACAGAAGAGCCTCACCTGCGACACCACCAACGATGAGATGCAGCGCATCGCCACCAGTGATGCGGAGCATCCCACAATCATCCCCATGGACTTACAACCGTCTAATCAAGAGCCAAGAGGACCCATGACACGGGCTAGAGCTAGAGCTCTCGAGAACGAGGTGACCTCTTTCCTTATTGATATCACATACGATCCACTCGAGACATGGCTACTACCTAAGTCCGATATGCTATGCATGATTAGGTGTCAAGGGAACCTCCCGAGGACGCACGTGAAGATGGACAAGCCACCAAGTCCGCGGATGAAGAGAACCATCGGAGAAGGCCAAGAGCACCTTCCACGCCCGGACATCCGGCCATGGCCCGGACATCCGCCCCTGAGCTTCTACCTCAACAGATCCGATCCGCCAAGTCTCCAGACCCGGACATCCGGCGCCCAAGCCCGGACATCCGGCTCCCAGCCGGATATCCGGGCCCCCGAAATCCGGCGCCCCTTTCCCGATTCGGTGGAACGGTCGCCAGCCGGACATCCGCCCTTGGCGGACATCCGCTCTTCCTAAGCCCCGGATATCCGCCCTCGCCGAAATCCGCCCCCATCACCGATTATGCGTTTGGAAGACCCGCCACTGGACATCCGCCCCTAGTCCGGACATCCGGCGTCTCGAAAGCCGGACATCCGCCCGACGCCCGGACGTCCGGCCTCCCCTACAAGAAGGCCTCGGTGGCCTTGTCCCTTGTACCCCTTCGCCGAGACTATATATACTTATTCCCTTTCCTCTTTCTAGGGTTAGCATTGGATTAGCTCATATTCTTGTGTGAGAGCCTTTGCTCATCCACTTGGCTACTTCTCCACCGAGATCAGGACCTCTCCGGAGAAGATCCCCCAAGCGGATTCAAGACCCCCTTCTAGGGTGGACCCCCCAAGGCCTCCTCACGGAGAAGAACGGTTACATTTTGTATCTTACCTTTGTTGATCTTGAATCTTGTGCCACTCTATGTGATCGATAATCTAGCACTTGTGTGATTGATCTCTTGTCGGTTTCGTGATCTCTCTCTCGTTTCCTCCGTATTTCCCTCGTGTTCTTCCGCGTGTTCCTCGTGATTCCCCGTAGGATCCGCTCCAACGTGAAAGATCATCCACGTAGGGTTCCGCCCTACATCATCTATGGTATCATGAGCCACGTTGATCACGTTATTGGAGCCCCTACCCCTCTTTTTCTCGCTTGATTTTGTTGTTTTTGTCCTAAATCCGAAAATCCCCACAAAAATGGCCCCAAATTTTTTTGTGATTTGTTCGTGTGATGAAGTTTTGTTGGATTTGATCCATGGATTTCGTGTGTTACAGGTAGATCTAGCTTTCTCCCACCATATCCACAATTTCCATCCACAAAATCCCGCTGAATTTTGCCCCGGTTCCCACCTTCCTCATGGTGTTCATCGAGCCCGGACATCCGCCCACAAGCAGCCCGGACATCCGGCCGATCAGCCGGACATCCGGCTTCCGGCCGGATTTCCGCCCCTGGTAACAACAATCCCTTCCACCACCCCGATCACCGCCTAACTTTCGCCAAATTTTGTCCCGTGCCCACATACACTTCCACTTACATCCTCCACTTCCGCATAACACCACTTTAGCCTTTCCCACTTCCAATTCCGACAACGTTGCCAAATTTTGCCTTGAGAATTTGAGTTGGGGTTGTCCGTATCCTTTTGTGTTTCGGCTATCTAGGTACGGTTCAACATCAACATCACCACCGATCATCTTCGTCAAGGACGGTAACATCGTCGACACCTTTGACATTACTTGCAATTGCATTGATAACCATCATAGCCCATCTTTCGCGTTGCTTACCCATCGAGACTAGACATTGAGTATTGCCGGCAACGTGACTTGTGCACATTAGTGATCATACTCCATAGCATACATACCATACCAAAGTGGTGCATATCTCACCATCAACTTGTGTGTCACAAAGTTGTCATCGCATACACATTTGATATCTTGGTTCGTGAAGTTCTGCATGAGAAAGAGCTCAAAAGAGAAAGAGCCATTCAAGCTTTTAAGCAAAGAGAGGAAGATAAGCAAAGAGCTTATGAGCAAGAACCGTAGCATCATACAACATTAAGATTGTCATACTTGATCATCTTGGATCAACACATCGAAACACCATACATATAGCATACTTGGGTAGAAGTCGTTGCATTTTGCTTAGTAGGTTGTGCACAAGTTCGTATCCGCCTATTGTGCAATCGTGCTAGCGTCTCTCTAGTGTTGTGCAACAAGAGCATCTTGGTGAATTCCACATTTTGGCTCATCCTTGGTTGCATAACCCCATATTATCTTTTATGTGTGTGTTCCGTGTACCTTATATTGCTAGTGGTCTACTTGTTGCATTTGCAAATTTGTGAATCATTTCCAACTTTATTGAGTCTCACTTACAATTGCATCAAATTTTGTGCCACCATCCTAACCGAGCTCCACCATAAGCTTTTACTTGTGTAGGTGTGAGAACCGACAAGAATCGGTACCAAGAGTGCTATTTCATTGTCCGCATTTGAGTGAACTTGATTCATCTTCAACATCGGTCAAAGGTACATTGGTATAAGTTCTTTTCCGTTCTACCACTCACATTTTGCTTGGAATGATGGATAGGCCAAGTTCTTCTACCAACCCACTCTTCAACGAGCAAGACGACGACATGTCTTCATATCGTCACCAAGAACCACCTATTTGGTGCACAACGAGCATTGCACCAAGAACAACAAGCAATGAGCGACCAGATCGACAACCTCGCCACCGACTTGCGACTCTCCGAGCAACGCATAAGAGACTACTTCGATAACAAGTTCGAGGCTCACAAGGAAGAGAATGATGCAAGAATGGACGAGATCCGCGCGTTGATGAGAAACCGGCGTCATTCAACTTCTTCATCATCAAGACGGAGCCGCTCGAGTCGACATTCCGACGACACCTTTTACGACTCAAGTACACCGTCATCGAACACTCTTCGACGAGCCGCGCGCCAAGACCGTCATGCATCTCGCAACCCGCTACATGTCAAGCATTCACAAGAGCAAGTTGATGATCAAGTTCCTCGTCCTCAATCTAATCAAGAGGCTTTTGCTCAAGCTCAAGAACGACAACGTCTTCGTGCGTCAACAAGAGGAAGAACGAGCACGTCTTCACCAAGACGAACAAGACGCCAAGGCTCAACGTCTTCAACAACAACAACGTGAGGCGCAAGCTCTTGAGGCGCAACGTGCCCTTCAAGAATCAAGTAGAGCCTTCGCCAACCGCAATCGCGAACGGCGCAATCAAGAGGAAGCCCTTCGAGAAGAAATCCAAGAGAGGAACTACCAACCTCATGCACAAAGACAAGTTCCTCAAGCTCCTCCACAAGCTCGTCAAGCTCCACCTCAACCTCAAGTTCAACAAGGGCAAGTTGATCATGGTCTTCCTCCGCGCCAAGAGCAACATGAAGACGAATACAATCCACGCCAAGGACGTCATCATCAACATCGCCAACAAAACAATGAAGAGCAACGCTTCTGACAAGCTAAAATTCACCATGCCCAAGTTCAATGGAAGCAATGACCCGAAGACTACCTCTCATGGGCATTGAAGGTTGACAAAATCTTTCGCTTGCACAACCACGATGAAGCAAAGAAAATTGCTATGGCATCACTTGAGTTCCAAGACTATGTGCTCATATGGTGGGAACAAATCATTGAGAGACGACAAGCAAGAGGTGAACCTCCAATCACCACTTGGGCTCAAATGAAGGATGTCATGCGAGCACGTTTTGTGCCAACCTACTACAACCGCGACCTCTTCAAGAAACTCCAACTACTCAAGCAAGGAACAAAGAGCGTTGAAGAATATTACAAGGAAATGGAGATAGCCATGATTCGAGCCAATGTCAAGGAAGATGATGAGCAAACTATGGCACGTTTCTTGAATGGACTCAATCATCCCATCAAGAAGATCGCCGACTTCCAACCATACTCATCCCTCATTGAGCTCGTGCATCAAGCTACAAAGGCGGAACGCCAAGTACAAGATGACTTCAAATGCACGCCAAGTACTCATCCAAGACCCACGGCTTCTCCAACAACCAAGCGTCAACGACTCCTTCAACATCTACATCAACCAAACTTTCTTCAAGAAACGACGACAAGTCAAGTTACAAGAAGACTTGACAAGCTCAAGTCGTCCTCCTCCTACTACAAGCAACATCAAGCCGCGTGCTTCATCCTCTACTCCGACCGATGAGACCATCAAGACAAGCTCCTTCAAGTGTTTCACTTGCGGTGCCGAGGCCACAAGTCATCTGAATGCACCAACAAGCGCACCATGATCCTCAACGACGATGGCACATATGACTCCATGAGTGAAGAGGAGATGGAAGCTCTTGAGCAAGTGGCCATGCACCGGCAAGTGAACAAAGAAGAAGATGATCAAGTCTTTTGTGATGAGGATTCGAGCCCCGCCCTCGTTGTCTCCAAGGTCTTGACTCTTCAACATCAACAAGAAGAAGACCAACGATGCCACATCTTCCACACAAAAGCCGGCATCAATGTACGGTCCATCAAGGTCATCATCGATGGAGGTAGTTGCCACAACTTGGCAAGTGAAGAACTATGCTCCAAGCTCCAATTGGTCAAGAGGAAGCACCCGCACCCTACAAGGTTCAATGGCTAAGTGACTCCCACTATACGAAGTCGAGCATACGGTCCAAGTCTCCTTCAAAATTGGTGCTTATGAAGACACGTTGGAATGTGATGTGGTCCCAATGACCGCTTTGCCACCTACTTCTAGGTCGACCATGGCAATTCGACCGTGGTGTCATCCACAATGGGCGTACCAATCACTATAGCTTCAAGATGAAAGGGAAGGAATATGTGCTACGACCTATGTCTCCTACTCAAGTGATAGCCGATAAGCAAGCCACACATCATAGAGAAAAGAGTGAGAAAGTGATCCACCCAAAAGTGAGTGAGAGCCACAAGCCAAATTTGAGCGACTCTTAGCCTAGAGAGAAAAACCTCATTCTATTTGCCACCAAAAGTGAGATGAGAGAAGTGTGTGAGAACCCATCGAGTGTGATGCACTTTGTCCTTGTGTGCAAAGATGGAGAACCAAAAACTAACACCATTCACGAGCTACCTTTGGTGTTTCAATCTCTTTTGCAGGAATTTCAAGATGTTTTCCCCGATGAGCTACCCCCGGGTCTACCTCCTCTTCGAGGGATAGAGCATCGAATTGACCTCATCCCCGGAGCGCCTCTTCCAAACAAAGCTCCATACCGAGTCAATCCGGAAGAAACCAAGGAGATTCAACGGCAAGTACAACAACTCATCGACAACGGTCATGTACGTGAAAGCCTAAGCCCTTGTGCCGTTCCGGTTATTCTTGTGCCTAAGCCCGATGGAAGTTTCCGCTTGTGCTCCGATTGTCAACCTATAAATGCTATTACCGTCCGATATAGGCCTCCCATTCCTCGCTTAGATGACATGCTTGATGAACTTAGTGGAGCCAACTTTTTCTCAAAAATTGATCTTAAAAGTGGCTATTATCAAATCCGCATACAAGAGGGTGATGAATGGAAAACTGCTTTCAAAACCAAATTTGGATTATATGAATGGTTAGTGATGCCTATGGGTCTTTCAGAAGCTCCCGGTACTTTTGTCGTCTTATGCATCATGTGCTTCGTCCTTATATTGGAGTCTTTGTTGTGGTTTACTTTGATGATATTCTTGTGTTTAGCAAAACCATGAAAGAGCACATCAATCATGTAAAATCTATGCTGCAAACTCTTCGCAAGGAAAGCCTTTATGCAAACTTGAAAAAATGCACTTTTGGGGTTGACAAAGTGGTTTTCTTGGGTTTTGTAGTTTCCTCAAAGGGTGTCCATGTTGATGAATCTAAAATTGAAGCAATTAAAACTTGGCCCCAACCCACCAATTTGCAACAAGTGCGAAGTTTTCTTGGTCTTGCGGGTTTCTATCGTCGCTTTGTGAAAGATTTTAGCACAATTGCCGCTCCTTTGCATGCTTTGAGCAAGAAGAATACTCCCTTTGTTTGGGGAACTTTGCAATCAACCGCTTTTGATGAGCTCAAGGCTTTGCTTACTCATGCTCGATTCTTGCTTTGCCCAATTTTGACAAAACTTTTGAGGTTCATTGTGATGCAAGTGGTACCGAATTGGCGGAGTTTTGATGCAAGAAAAACGAGCCATTACTTATTTTAGTGAAAAATCTCCGGTGCTCAACTTAATTATCCCATCTATGACAAAGAATTGTATGCTTTAGTGCGTGTGCTACATGTTTGGGAACATTACCTTAGACCTCATGAGTTTGTCATCCATACCGATCATGAAACGCTTAAGTACCTCAAAGGTCAAACTAAATTGAACAAGCGTCATGCAAAATGGAGTGAATTCATTGAATCTTTTCCTTATGTGATCAAGTACATTAAGGGTAAAGAAAATGTAGTTCTTGACGCAGCTTTCACGCATATGCATGCTTGTCACTCAACTTGAGTTGAATGTTATTGGTTTTGAGCATATAAAAGACTTGTATGAGCATGATCCATCTTTTGCTTCTCCTTATGCAAAGTGTTTGGCCTTGTCGTCTTGGGAACAATATTACATCAAGGATGGTTACCTTATGAGAGCTAACAAACTTTGCATTCCCGAGTCTTCTCTTCGTTTGCTCCCTTTGCAAGAGGCTCATGGAGGCGGACTCATGGGACACTTTGGACGCGACAAGACATTCGCCACGCTCTCCACCAACTACTTTTGGCCCAAGATGTTCCACGACGTCTCACGCTTCACCAACCGATGCTATACATGTCGCAAAGCTAAGTCTAAAGCTCAATCCCATGGTCTTTACATGCCTCTCCCTACTCCATATCAACCTTGGGAAGACATTAGTATGGATTTTGTACTTGGTTTGCCTAGGACTCAAAATGGCAAGGATTCCGTCTTTGTTGTTGTGGATAGATTTTCTAAGATTGCACATTTCATACCTTGCAACAAGATAGACGATGCTTCACATGTTGCCAATCTCTTTTGTAGGGAAATCTTGTGACTCCATGGCGTACCAAAGACAATCGTCTCCGATCATGACGTCAAGTTCTTGAGTTACTTTTGGAAGACCCTATGCGCCAAGCTCGGAATCAAGCTCTTGTTTTCCTCGGCATACCATCCTCCAACCGATGGCCAAACAGAGGTGACGAACCGCACACTATCCACTCTACTTCGCGTCTTGATAAAGAAGAACATCAAGGAATGGGAAGCATGTCTACCCATCGCCGAGTACGCCTACAATCGTGCAAGACATTCAACTACCGGCAAGTCCCCTTTCGAGGTCGTCTACGGTTTCAACCCGTTGTCCCCATTGGACATTCTACCTCTTCCTCTCCAAGAGCGCACCAACATGGATGCAATCGAACGAGCAAGCTACATCAAGAAGATGCACGAAGACACAAGGCACACCATTGAGCGTCAAGTACAACGTCAAGCAAACAAGCTCAACGCCAACAAGCAACCCATCGCCTTCAACATCGGTGATCTCGTGTGGCTACACCTTCGCAAGGACCGCTTCCCCAAAGAACGCAAGTCCAAGCTTCTCCCTCGAGCCGATGGACCTTTCAAGGTGCTATGCACGCTACAACGACAACGCCTACAAGATCGACCTACCTCGAGACAAATACAACGTGAGCGACATCTTCAACGTCAAGGACCTCGCACCCTTCCATGGAGATGAAGCTTTTGATCCGAGGTCGGATCTCTCCCAAGGGGGGGGGGGAGATGATGTGGAGCATCCCACGATCATCCCCATGGACTTACAACCGTCTAATCAAGAGCCAAGAGGACCCATGACACGGGCTAGAGCTAGAGCTCTTGAGAACGAGGTGACCTCTTTCCTTATTGATATCACATACGATCCACTCGAGACATGGCTACTACCTAAGTCCGATATGCTATGCATGATTAGGTGTCAAGGGGAACCTCCAGAGGACGCACGTGAAGATGGACAAGCCACCAAGTCCGCGGATGAGGAGAACCATCGGAGAAGGCCAAGAGCACCTTCCAGGCCCCGGACATCCGCCATGGCCCGGACATCCGGCCCCTGGAGCTTCTACCTCAACAGGATCCCATCTGGCCATATCTCCAGGACCCGGACATCCGGCGTCCAAGCCCGGACATCCGGCCCCCAGCCCGGATATCCGGGCCCCAGCCCGGAAATCCGGCGCCCCTTTCCCGATTCGGCTGAAACGGTCGCCCCAGCCCGGACATCCGGCCCTTGGCCCGGACATCCGGCTCTTCCGGAAGCCCCGGATATCCGGCCCCCTCGCCCGAAAATCCGGCCCCCCATCACCGAGTGCGTTTGGAAGACCCTTCACCGGACATCCGCCCCGAGTCCGGACATCCGGCGTCTCGGGAAAGCCGGACATCCGCCCGACGCCTTGGACGTCCGGCCTCCCTACTGTGATGCCTCGTGGCCTTTTCCTTGTACCCCTTCACCCGAGACTATATATACTTATTCCCTTTCCTCTTTCTAGGGTTAGCATTGGATTAGCTCATATTCTTGTGTGAGAGCCTTTGCTCATCCACTTGGCTACTTCTCCACCGAGATCGGGACCTCTCCGGAGAAGATCCCCAAGCGGATTCAAGACCCCTTCTAGGGTGGACCCCCCCAAGGCCTCCTCACGGAGAAGAACGGTTACCTTTTGTATCTTACCTTTGTTGATCTTGAATCTTGTGCCACTCTATGTGATCGATAATCTAGCACTTGTGTGATTGATCTCTTGTCGGTTTCGTGATCTCTCTCTCGTTTCCTCCGTATTTCCCTCGTGTTCTTCCGCGTGTTCCTCGTGATTCCCCGTAGGATCCGCTCCAACGTGAAAGATCATCCACGTAGGGTTCCGCCCTACATCAACTAGGCTGGAAGAGGCGGCAGCAGCCGCTGCCGCGGGCGAGTTCGGATTCACCGTGGAGGAGGCAGAGGCAGCAGAGGCGGCAAGCCTTGTCGAGCGAGGGGAGTTTCACGGCGAGGAAGAGCTTGTCGTGCTCGGCTGAGTCGAGCGAGCCCGCCGAGGGCGCCTCCTCCTTCGACAAAGCTTGCCGCGAGCGGAGCCCCCAGCTCCACCAAGAAGGCGTCTCCGCAAGGCCGAGAGGCGTGGCGAAGCGGCAGACGGGTCAACAGCCACCGCCCGCGCAGCGCGCTCCACCGCGGCAAGCATTGTTGCAGCAGGAGCACCTCACGCCGCTGCGTAATCGGAGCGGGCCTTCGCAGACCATCGCCTGCTCCCGCCACGCGGCCAAGGGAACCTACTCCTCCGCCTCGTCGTCTTGGAGGCGAGCCAGAATTTGATCTCTCCACGCTCAGCTCCGACGAGGAAGAAGAAGAGTAAGATTCTTTGCAGCATTTGTAGTTCTTCGGCTTGTTGCTTTGTCTTGTATCTAATTTGCTTCACTCTGAACCCATTCCTTTTCGTGAATATTTGGCGCTGAGCGTCGAAGAGCCAAGGCCCCGGTGATTGTAATAGAGGGCGAACCCATCATGGCGGCAGGAGGTGCGTCCGAGACCACCTTGCCGGACGCGGCAACTCTTCCTCAAAGCAGCCCCCAGCGTAAGTATATGGTTCACTTCCTGCTGTTAGGCGTGCATGGGTGCCCTTTCTTTACTGATATCTGACTGCTGATTTGTGTAGGAGAAGAGCAGCCTTACCAGGAGTGCCCTGAAGCTGCTCCTGACATGCCTTCTGCTTCGACTACACCGCCAAGGGAGGATTCCCCGGCAAGGGAGCGTTCTCCGGCAAGGGAGACTTCTCCGGCAAGGGGCAGTTCTCCGGCAAGGGACAGCTCTCCGGCAAGGGACATCACCAGCGATCCCCTGGCGGCGGAGACCATGACTGCAGACCCTAGCACAAGTAATCCTCTTGCTTGAAAACTTCCCTTGTGTTCTTCTTCTTCTGATTTTCTTTTTGAATATTTGCTTGACTTTTCTTCATTTTCCGTCGTCGATCCAGCCGCCATATAGAGCCAATGGAGACCGAGGCCGCTGGCGAGGAGGACGCTGCAAGGCAATCTCGACGACGCCAACCATCTCGAGAAGAAGCTGGCCCGACGAGTCCGTCGGCGAAGAGGCCGCCAGCTGCCGCCAGATAAGCCTGGCGAGGGTCCGCGATCGCGACCGACGGCCCCGAGGTCGCAGGAGCGGCAGCGCGCCACGCCGACCGCCGATCCCTCCGCCGCTGGCAGCGTCGGGCTCAAGAGCCCCAGCCCGGCGCCTTATTTGAAGGCGGCGATGGCGTCTTCATCAAGCTCCCATGGGCGTCGAGCTCAGGCGCCCGGCCGAAGGAGAAACTTTGACGAAGAGCTGCTCGCCTCCGCTGGGCTGACGCTGGTTGACGCGCCAAGCAGCAGCGGTGAGCCTGAGGAGGAGCAGTTGCTGCGGAGGCTGCTGTCGCTCTACCGCGCCCGGCAAGCCAAGCTGGAATCCTGGGAAGCGCTTGTCGCGAAGGCGGGAGCGGACATTGAGAAGCGCGCGGAGGAGCTCCCGGCCTCAACCAGAAGCTCTCCGGTCCTTGGCAGAGGAGCGGGAGCAACTCGCCGAGGAGCGCAAAGCCTTCCTCCTCGAGAAGGCCGAAGCTGAGGAGGAACAGCGGCTTGCCGCCGAGAAGCTATCTACGCAGGAAGGTGAGTTGGCGCAGAGGAAGGTTAATCTTGACAGCCATGAGGAGGATCTAGCCACGCACGAGCAAACATTTGGCGGGGCTCTCAAGGAAGCAAAGGATGCTGCCGCAGCTGCCGAGGCCGCCAAGAAGGAGCTGGAGACGAAGGTGATGCAGCTGGAAGCCAATCTCAAGGAGAGCGGCGAGGAGCTTGCTGCACTCAAGCATGAGCGCGAGAAGGACGCCTACACTCTTTGCGAGCTGCAGGCTGCCTCGCCGAGAGGAGCAAGGAGCTCAAGACCGCCAAGGACTCCAACGCAGATCTTGAGTTGAAGCCGACCACCTTGACTCGGGCTGGACGGCGCCGAGGAGCAGGAGGTGGCCTTGAAGGAGAAGATCAAGGCCGACGAGGCGCTGGCGAAATCTTCTTGCCGCCGCCTGCATACCTTTAGGGAGAATGTGGAGCATCGGACCGAGGGTCTCGTGGATGTTCTTTGCAACCATCGACGTGGAGTCTGGCGCACTGGGGATGGAGGATCTTGGATATTCCTCCGATGAGCACCTCCGACCCAGCGCCAAGCTCAGCTTGTTCTTCAAGGGCGTGGTGACGGCCCTCCAGCTGACTCGGGAAGAAATCCCAAAGCGGTGGCCGAGGAGTCACGCCAGATCTGCGCGGGAGCTCTTCAAAAGGTGCTGATTAAGGTGGCCTTCCGCAATCCAGGCCTCAACCTCACCAACGTCCTCAAGTCCTTGCCGCTGGATGCTGATGTGGAGGCGCTCAAGACCCTTGTCGCACCCATCTGGACAGGGTGAGCGGGATCAAGAGGGTTGAGGGCGATCGCGTAGATTAAGCCGCCCGCTTTCTCTTTTTCTTGCCGCTGCTGGTCATGTTATGAGAACAATCTATTAGAGCTGCGACAAGCTATCTTGTAATATAACTCTATTTCTGGTAGCAGTTGCTATGTTATTTCCTTTACTTGGTTCCTTCCTTTGTATGTTTTTGCCCCACGCTTTTAGGGAACTTGTCGTATGAGCACACAGGCATGGCTGAAGTCTTGAAGACGTCGACTGCCTGTTGGCGGTGCTGCTGCCGACAAGAAACCTTGTCGCAACTAGTCGCAAGCTCACTTAAGTTGTTGAGCGGACTCGAAACAAATTAAGGCGCAACTAGCTACGAGTTGGTTCCTCCGCACATGTGTTTTCCATACAAAATGCGATTAGATTCGAGGAAGATAACTTAAATTTTTTAAAACTGATTGCTCAAACTTTAGAAACTTAGCTTTTCTGTCGTTTGCTTCCGGTAAGGCTAGACTTCCTTGAGCGACGCTTGGTCCACACCATTATCTTCTCCTTTCCTCCCGGCAAACTTGTGGGCGAGGGAACCTTCCTTTCTTTGAGAAAGAGAAAGAAGAGAAAATAAAGTTATGGAGCCTTATGGCTCATTATTGCTCTTGGGAGTAGGTGCTGCACAAAGTGTCGGATAACGCATGCAAAATAGAAGTAGAAAGCATGAAATTGACAAGATGTGCGCACATTAGCTTTACTTATGCAGGGTCTGCGCCCGGCTTTGTACAAAGGATTACATGCAACATCGGCAAGACTTGTACAAAAGGTGGTTGCTTAACGGGTTCCGGCAACCGCGCCTCTGAGTAAAACTTACGAAGATGCTCAATGTTCCGTGAGTTGCTCACGGAATGCCATCTTCGGTCTCAAAGCGGACGGCCTTGAGCCTAGTGACTCGTTTCACCCGGTAAGGGCCTTCCCACTTCAAGGTCAACTGTTGGAATTCTTGGCGGATCGAACGCTGAAGAACAATGTCGCCTTCCTCGAGACTTCTGGCATTAACTGCGGCTATGGTAGCGGCGCAAAGCTTGCTTTGGTATCGAGCAGCTCGTCTGTTGACTGAAGACGATCCTCCTCAAGGAGCAGCGTCATCTTGTCGCATAACTGCTCTTGCTCAAGCTCATCATAAGCGAGCACTCGAGGTGATCCGTGATCTGAGTTCCGTGGGGAGAACTGCCTCTGCTCCATAGACTAGAGCGAAAGGTGTCTGGCCAGTGGCTCGATTTGGCGTCGTCCTGATCGACCAAAGAACCACCGGCAGCTCCTCAATCCAATTTCTTCCGCACTTGTGCATCCTGTCGAAAGTTCTGGTCTTGAGCCCGCGCAGCACTTCAGCATTCGCCCTCTCTGCTTGACCGTTACTTCTCGGATGAGCAACAGAAGCGAAGAAGACCTTGGCGCCAAGATCTTGGACGTACTGCATGAAGGTGCGGCTCGTGAATTGCGTGCCGTTGTCGGTGATGATCCTGTTAGGGATCCCGAAGCGGCAAACAATAGACCTGAAGAACTTGACTGCTTGTTGTCTTTGTCACCTTCCTCATCGCTTCCACTTCCGCCACTTTGTGAACTTGTCGATTGCAACGTACAAGTACTCAAAGCCCCGACGGCTTCGGGGAAAGGGGCCGAGGATGTCGAGCCCCCGCACCAAAAATGGCCAGGATAAAGGGATCGTCTGGAGAGCTTGAGCTGGTGGTGTATCTGCTTGGAATGGAACTGCACGCTTCACACTTGGTTACTTGTGCGATTGCATCCTGGAGGCTGTCGGCCAAAAGAAACCTTGCTTGGAATGCTTTGCGGCAAGTGCTCTGCGCCAATGTGGTGACCACATATGCCTCCATGTATCTCTCGCCAACAGCTTTTGTCCGTCTTCCGGTGAATACACTTCAATTTCACACCGTTGAGTCTTCTTACATGCAGTGTGTTGTCGACAAACTGGTACATACTTGACTGCCGGGCTACTCTTTCCGCTTCTTCTTGCTCTTGGGAAGTTATCCCGTCGCAAGGAAGCGGACAATCTGCTGCGCCCATCTTTGGAGCTTGCGGCTCGACAACAAGGACTAAAGGCACATTCTGCTGCTGCGGGAACATCTGCTTCCATGGCGAGAACTGCGGCTCAGCCGAGCTTGACGTTCCCGGCAAGCTTGCGAGCAATACTTTTCAGAGCGCCGCTTCAACGGAACAAACCCTAGGGCTTGCCGGAGCAGATCGCTTCCTCAGCACCCTTGGTGTTGATCTTGAGGACCTTCTTGACGGCGACTTCGGGAAGCTCTGCCGGAAAATAGTCACCAGAGATCAACTTCCTCTTCTTGCACTGTCCGGTTGAGGGCGTTACAGATGTCTGAGTCAGCTTGAGCACAAAAATCCCTGGTTCCACAGGTAACTTAAGTGCAGCGCACTTCGACAGGCCATCGGCAATGTCGTTCTGAGCTCTTGGAACATGTTCCATTTGTAGGCCGTCAAAGTGCTCTTCTAGCTTTCTCACTTCATCAACATAAGCTTCCATCAACGGTCTCTGATAACTCTTGTTCACTTGGCGGATGACAAGCTGTGAGTCACCCCTGACAATGAGCTTCTTGATCCCAAGGTCTACTGCGATCCTGAGACCGGCAAGCAAACCTTCATACTCTGTCGTATTGTTTGTTGCTTGCTCCTTGGGAAAGTGCATCTGGACTTACTTGAGGTGCTCTCCGGCGGGTGCAACAAGTAACACGCCCGCACCGGCGCCTTGCAGCGAGAAGGCACCACCAAAGTACATCAACCACTCTTTGCTTGCTTCCTTGACGGGGATGCTCGTTTCTGGAATTTCTTCATCTTGTGTTGGCGTCCATTATGCTATGAACTCCGCCAATGCTCTGCTTTGGATAGTTGAAGTGCTCTCAAACATGAGGCCAAAGCTTGACAGTTCCAAAGGCCCACTCGACAATCCCTGCCTGTTGCCTCTGGATTTTGCAAGATCCTCTTCAATGAAAACGAGTGACGATCAGATCTCATTTGCCCGAAGTAATGGCGCAGCTTTCTCGAGGCCATGAGGAGGCCGAAGCAATTTCGCACACCGTAGTACCTTGACCTAGCCCCCTGAGAAGGGAACCGACAAAGTAAACCGGGCGCCGCACCATTATTTTCTGCATCTTCTCATGCGTCTGCGAAGATCCATCCTTGTCGGGACCAGAGCTTGCCGGTGAAGCCCCTGCTCGTCATTTGGATGCATCTGCCATGGTTGCTAGCTCATCATCCGCCTCCCTCTCCGCTACTAACGCAGCACTAACCACTTGATTGGTTGCCGCTATATATAGCAAGAACTTCTCTTGTGGCTTAGGTGCGACAAGTGTTGGAGTGGAGGATAGGTATCTCTTCAAGTCTCTGCGGCGTAGCCTCCGCTTCGAGTCCATTTTCATCGGACCTGCCTTTTTCAAAATTTTGAAAAATGGCGAGGCGCTCAGCAGAACCTAGAGATAAACTCTTTGAGAGCAGCTACGCAACCGCAAGTCTTCGTACATCCTTGACGTGCTTTGGTGCTTCAATCTGCTCAATGGCCTTGATCTTGTCGGGATTGGCTTCAATTCCCTCACGAGACACGAAGAACCCGAGAAGCTTGCGGAAGGGACTCCAAACACACACTTCTCGTGGTTGAGCTTGAGGTTGATCTTGCGCAGATTTGCAAAGGTTTCGTCTAAATCTTGAATCGAGTCGCCTTGTCCTTGCTTTTGACCACTATGTCATCCATGTAGGCTTCCACATTTCGTGCATTTGCGGCTCAAAAGCGTCATGGACTACTCTTGCAAATGTTGAACCAGCATTCTTTAATCCGAAAGGCATCCGTGACGAAACAAAGTATGTGCCACATGGGGTGATTAATGCGGTCTTCTCCTCATCCTCTTCTGCCATGAAGATCTAATGATATCCTGAGTATGCATCCAGAAATGAAAGAAAATCACATCCGGCCGTGGAGTCAACAATCTGGTCGATGCGCGGCAAGAGAAATGGGTCTTTGGGACAAGCTTTATTGACATCGGTAAAGTCGATACAAAGCCTCCATTTCCCGGTTGCCTTCTTGCGATAACTACGATTGGCCAACCACGTAGGATGGAGCACCTCCTCGACAAGGCCTGCCGCTTCCAATTTCTTGATTTCTTCTACGATGAATTCTTGGCGCCCCTTGCACCTTCGACTTTACGCTTGGACGGGCTGCGCATGAGGATAAACGGCAAGATGGTGCTCAATTACTTTCCTGGGAACACCGGGGATGTCAGACGGTTGCCACGCAAACACGTCGACACTCGCCCGCAGGAAAGCAACGAGAGCGCCTTCCTATTTAGGGTCGAGAGTGGCACTGATGGTGAAGGTACCACCAGTGCCGTCCTCATGGCGGACACCTTCTTGGTCTCTGGTGGAGCTGTCATCGTCTTCTTACACTTGCCGGTGGAGCTCGATGGTGCGTCCTCGACGATAGCGCAGCACTCCGAAGAGGTGCGCTTGCCGGAGTGGGCATCAGAGCTCTTGCCGGACTTGGTCTTCTTCTTCGCCCCGGCAGCTTCAGCGGCAAGTGGCTTGCAATCTGCTGCAGTAGCTGCTGCTTCCCGGTAGATCTTGTCGGCGCAGATAAGAGCATCCTTCTTGTCGCCAGGGACAGAGATGACACTTATCGGGCTGGCATCTTCAAAGATGTTGTATGCATAGTGAGAGGCTGCCATGAATTTGGCGAGTCTTTGGACGGCCAAGTATCCCATTGTAAGGCAATGGAAAGTCAAGAACGTCAAAAGTGACCCTCTCGATCCTGAAGTTCAACTTCGCTGCCAAATGTCACCGGCAACGTGATCTTTCCCTTGACTTGCTCCTTCCCGGATTGTTTCCTTGAATGTGCGGTCTCTTCGAGCTCGCCATCGTGGATCTGGAGTTTCGGAGCACCGCGGAGGATATCAGTTCAAGCCGCCCCGCCATCAACTAGTATCTTAGTGACCTTGAGGTTGCGGATAGTTGGTGAAACCAACATCGGCAAGCACCCGACCGCAGCTACTGCGATCGTGGTGGTCCTCAATATCAAAGATGATAGGCGTGCTGGACCATTTCAGAGGCTTGCGTGACTCGACGGATGGTTCTGCTGCATTGACTTCCCGCATCCACTGCTTGAGCTGGCGGTGTGAAGTATGCAGAGAAGCACCGCCGTCAACGCACAGGACCTCTGTGGCTTTCTGGAACTCCTGCTCATCGGTCTCGTCATCATCCATGTCTTCATCATCGTCGTCGTCTTCATCCTTGTCGCGGCCGCGGGGAGGTCTGTCTCCTTGCCGCTGCTTGGCCTTGCCGACGTCCTCCTCGGCCGGACGTTTCTTGCTAGCTCCTCCAGCACCTTCCAGGCCTTCTCCTTGTCGCGTCACTCAGATTCAGCCTTCCGCTGCTCGACAGCAGCTCGACCTTTTGCAGCTCGAGGTCATGGCCCTTGGTGCGGTGGATCTTGCAAGATCTTGTTTGTTGGAGCCGTCACGCTTGTCGTGACCGCCACAACTGGCAGTTAGTGCCAGCGGCACCCTCCTTGCCGGAGCTACCAGCTTTGGCTTTCTTGGCGCCACCTCCGTTGTCGGACTGCTCAACAACTAGCACATCTTTGCCTTTCTTCTTCCTGTTGCTCCGCCGCCGGTTTTTCTTTGCCGGGGCGGTCTCCTCACTATCAGATCCTCCTGCTTCAAGATTCTCTCCGGGAGTCTCCTCCCTTCCTCAAGACGTGCACACTTGTCGGCCGGGGCATATAGCTCATCGACGCCTCGATCTTGCACATCGCCATCTCCTCCCGCATCCTGCGGTTTCGCGACGCTCGATGGAACGCGCTGATTACATGCGCGGTGGACATCTGAGATGTTGTGCTTTGTCTGCGCTGAATCTCTGAATGTACTTGCTAGGCTCCCCTTCCTTCCGGGCGCAGCAGATGAAGGTCGCTTTCTTGGCCATGGGGCTTGTGGTCACCGTAAAGCGCCGACAAACTGATGGCATAGATCTGCCGAAGAGGATATGGAGTTGTCCGGCAAGTGCATGAGCCAGATCTCGACATTGGGCTTGAGCACCGGTGAAGTAGTTGGCCAGATCTTGTCGTCTCGCCCCGGCAGCCTGCACCGCGATGGTGTAGATGCTGAGGAACTCCGACGGATGCGTCTTGCCGTCGTACTTCTCTGGTACGTCTGGCTTGAAATTCTTCTTGCCGGGCCACTGGACTTGCCGCAGCTCACGAGTGAACGCATGGCAACCTATCGCGTACGGCAAGTCGCCTGGTTCCCCTGGCGCATACATGTCGACAGAGGGTCCAGCGCGCTGGTCGGATTGACGCCGCGCTTCTCTTCGGCGCTCGATGCGAGTTCGAGCGTCTTCTTGCTGTCGTTCGTGAAGAACTTGGCGCTGATCGCGACAAGCTCGTGGATCCGACGATGCAGTGGAGTCGCTGTCGATGTTGATACGGCGAGTCGGCGATCTTGGCCTTCGGGCGGAGAGTGCATGGTGGTTGCACCCCACCGCTTCTGCCGCCACCGGCTCGTGTTTGGCAGTCCTACGCGGCAGCGATGCACTCGGCTGCAGCGGGCGTCGCCGTTAGCAAAGCCGATGAGACTGAATGGTGGCCCTCCATTCATCGACCTTGTCGGCTGTTGGAGGGTAATCCAGAGCGCTTGAGCTCTCGCCAAAGCTTCACCGGAGTGGTGGGTGGCGATGGCGAACGGCGCAAGGAGCGGATAAGCTCGGACTTCTAACTATGTTAGAAGGAGCAAGATCCCGCCCAGCGACCGTGCCTCGCTTCGCGCCCGGCATGTTGGCGTGCATGCTGGTCTTGAGCATCCCGAGATCCACCAGCTCGATCTTGGTCCAACGAGCGTATGGCGTTGTGAATACCATGACGCTGCCGGTCCCGTGCCTCCCCGAGACGGGCGCGGTGCATGTACGGACGCCGAGGTCTGCGCAGCCTTGTCCTTGGACTTGGCAGCACCGTGGGCTCCTCCGTCGATGTCCATTCTTTCGCCGGCGTCTACCCCACCACCCGTTTGCTCCGGTGGTGGTGGGTTCGACGCGGATGGAACATCTGCCGCCGAAGCCTTCTTCTTCGGTGGCATGTCGATGAAGATGATGAAGATCTAGCTCGTGTGGACGCCGGATCAGGTTCACACAATCTCGACGCCCTACAGCGCGCCAAAGATGTCGGGGAGGCTGATCGGCCCACGAACACCTATGGGACCGGCGGACCGAGCCCCTTTCGGTTCAAGCGGGGGCAGAGGTCGCACGAAGAGCAGATCGAGGCGAAGCACACGAGCGGTTTACCCAACCGGAGCTCTCCGGAGAGATAACACTCCTCTTGCTGCATGTCCGAGTGTATTGGGTTCTTGCTCAGAGCGCTGAAAGTGCTACAGACACACAAGCTGCTAACGAGACCGGCGTGAGGTCGAGCCCTTTCTCCCATCCCCTCTCTACGCTATGCATGGGCCTCCTTTTATATGCTAAAGGGGTCTCCGACAGGTGGCAACGTAGACAAGGGTAAAAATGGAAAAGGAGTGGTTGGTACAGCTACTTGTACAGTGTATCATACCTAACCCTGACAGCAGGGGACAAAGGCATTAAATGCCCGTCTACGTCGCCCTAACAGTGCAGAAAGAGACTGTCAGGGGCGCCACCGCTTGCCACGATGGCAATCTTGTCAGCGCCGCTTGCCTCAGCTCCGGCCGTCAAGACGGTCTTGCCTGTGGCGCTACCGAAAGGTCCTGTGGCGACACGTTAGTGGATGTCCGGAGCCTTGGTACAGTGGTGGTCTGCGCGGCAAGCGCCTTGCATGATTGTTGTCTTGTCGCGTCCGGAAGCTTGTCGCTCACCGGGCCTTCGGCAAGCTCCTCTTGCCGGGCCTTGTCTCCTAGGTGCCTTGGGTGGCCTTCGGCAAGCTCCTCTTGCAGGGCCTTGTCTCCCAGTGCCTTGGGTGGCCTTCCCGGCAAGCTCCTCTTGCCGAGGCCTTGTCTCCTTGGCTTGAATACTTTGTTCTTGAATGGCTCCAAAGGAACCACGGAGGACCTTGGCGGTCACCCGGTAAGCCTTGCCGCGGAGGGCCGCAACTGCCCGTGCACAAGTTCGGTATACTAGGGTATCCCTACTCTAGTACACCGACACATTCATTGAGCTTTCCTGAAATGTTCATCTTGGAATAGCATTAGCTCAATGAGCTATATGTTGTTATGAATTACCAAAACCACCTAGGGATAGTTGCACTTTCACCTAGAGTTCGTACTAGAATAACACCTTAAGACACAAATCAACCAAAACCCTAATGTCACCTAGATACTCCATTGTCACCTCAAGTATCCGTGGGTATGATTATATGATATGCATCACACAATCTCAATTCATCTATTCAAACCAACACATAGAACCTCAAAGAGTGCTCCAAAGTTTCTACCGGAGAATCACGACGAAAACGTGTGCCAACCCCTATGCATAGGTCATGGGCGGAACCCGCAAGTTGATCACCAAAACCTACATCAAGTGAATCACGTGATATCCTACTGTCACCACAGATACGCACGGCAAGGCATACATTAAGTGCTCTGAAGTCTTTAAAGACTCAATCCGATAAGATTACTTCAAGGGGAAAACTCAATTCATTACAAGAGAGTAGAGGGGGAGAAGAAACTTAAGATCCAACTATAATAGCAAAGCTCGTGATACATCAAGATCGTGCCAAATCAAGAAAACAAGAGAGAGAGAGAGAGAGATCAAACACATAGCTACTGGTACATACCCTCAGCCCCGAGGGTTAACTACTCCCTCCTCGTCATGGAGAGCGCCGGGATGATGAAGATGGCCACAGGTGAGAGTCCCCCCCTCCGGCAGGTGCCTAACAGGTCCCGATTGGTTTTTGGTGGCTCTGGAGGTTTTATGCGGCAGAACTCGATCTAATCTCTGCTCGGAAGTTTTAGGTACGTGGAGTTATATAGGCGGAAGAAGCACGTCAGGAGCCACGAGGGCCCCACGAGGCAGGGGCGCGCCCCACCCTCGTGGTTTCCTCGTTCCTTCCTTGACGTGGGGTCCAAGTCCATCCGTAGCTTTCCTTCCAAAAATAACTTCTCCAGTTGATTTCATTCTGCTTGACTGTTTGATATTCCATTTCTTCGAAATACTGAAATAGACAAAAAATAGCAAATCTGGGTTGGGCCTCCGGTTAATAGGTTAGTCCCAAAAGTAATATAAAAGTGTAAAATAAAGCCCAATATTGCCCAAAACAGTAGATAATATAGCATGGAGCAATAAAAAAATGATAGATACGTTGGAGACGTATTAACAGGCCGAAATCACGTTGGGCCGATATTGAGCCCAAATATATAGCGGGCTGTTAATGGGCTCGAACGGACGATGGGCTGCAATGGTGTCAAATCTTTAACGGGCCGTTGATGGGCCGAATTGGCACATCTCGTATGGGCTGTGGGCTAAAATGGACCTGACACAAGTAGGCCTTATATGGGCCGGCCTGCTAATTTTTACTGGGCCGGCCTTTTTCATCGGAATGGGCCACTGTTGGGCTGTGCCACGTGTTGACCTATCATAAGCGCCTCCTGTCCAATGAGTGGATAACATCTGTCCCAATGGTGAGCCAACACGTGTTTCCTCCGGCCAATGAGAATTTTACACGTGGAAAATCCCCATTGGTTCGGGCTATTAACGGGTTATCGGATCCGAAACCAGACCCGATAGCTTAATGGCGGCTCGTTACGGTGGATGCCACGTGTCGATCACCCTTGACAAAAGAACTTTCATGACGCACCATTTATCGTCATGGAAGTGGACACTTCCGTGATGATAATTTTGGTAATGTCATGGAACACTTCTACGACAGCACATGTATGACTATCTTGATTCTGTCATAAAATCGTCATGGATGTACATACTTGACAGAAAACGTGACCTACTATGAAAAACACGTATCATCACGGAAGTGTCTTTTTTTTGTAGTGAGGCCACCTTGCCGATGCGCTCCACCACAGGAAACGGCCCTGCGTAGCGAGGGCCAAGCTTGCGCTTAGCGCGCGGGTCCAGGGACTGCGTGGAGCGGTGAAGGAGGCACAGCCACACCCATAGCCCAACGCAAACTCCGCCCCACGGTGATGGTCGTCGTAGTACCGCTTGGATAGTTGTTGGGCTTGGAAAAGGCGTTGGCGCACCTCTGCCGGCATCTCGTGCCGGCTGCAAAGAAGGTCACCCTCCGCCTCTGTCCTAGCCGTCTCAGGGTCAACCGGTGTCGTGGAATTGTCACGGCAGATGTCCTTAGTGTTAGGACTTAGTCGCGAGGCCAACGCATCTATGTGGTAGCTTGAGAGGGGTTGAGCGGGACGAGACGCGAGGTTTTACCCAGGTTCGGCCCCTCACGGTGGAGGTAAAAGCCTACGCCCCGCTTCATTGATATTGATGATGATGATCACGGTTACAAGAGTGCTCTAACTCGAGAGCTATTGTCTAAACCTAACTTGTCCAACTTGTGGAACTTGTCCCCTTTAGAGCCCTGCCCCTCCTTATATATGTTGGAGGGCGGTTACATGTAGAGTCCTATTAGGATTAGGACTAGTCTATCGCTAATACAAACCGGATACAAGTCCGTGTCTTAGCTCCTTGTAAGATAATATTCCTCCTGCTTTTTCCTCTTAAACCGCCCACCATTAAACGTGAACCGGTCTTCGGGTCTTGGGCCTTGTCATCATCCGTCTCCCGCACGCCGGATCACCAGTGAGTCATAATGACCAGGTGGGTTGCATGTAAACCGCCAGTCAAGGCGGGTCGTCAAGAACTTCGCCAAGTGTCACGGGTCTTCAGATAATCCGCCAAGTCCGGCGGGTTAACTTCCGGCGGTTTACCCAAGGGTATATCCTCGACATTAGCCCCCAAGTTTAGCTTGGATTTATTCATGGTAAACTTATGCTGCAAAATAAACACAAGAACAAATTTGACAGGTTATGCTCCGGTTAAGAATTTTGTAAACCGCACTGATCATCCTTAAATCCTTGTTATTTCCTCCTTCGGGAAATCCGGGTCAATGCACCAGCTTCATAATCAATTTGCCGACATTGGCTTGTCACCGAGAAATATTGTGAAGAATAAATCCTTTGACTCAGCTCCGCCGGTTTAAGAAATACGGATCTGAAAATACTTATCTCGATATTCAGCCGGTTTGAAGATGTAAAACTTGCCGGTTTATCATTGCCAAAACTGCCGGGTTATAAAACCGATAATTCCGGTTATGATTGTTGCCAACGCCGGGTTATGATTGTTGCGTACACCGGTCAATCTGGTTTGCTCAAGACTAAGAATTTTGAAAATATTTCTCCTTATATGCATATTACCTTAGCCGCCAAGTCTTGAGCGTAACAAAGTTATGGTTTAAGACTTGCTTCAATATCAATACGCCACTTTTGAAGAAATCCATGTTATTCATCCCACCACTAGTAAAAACTGAACACTCCATATTATGTAGCCCCCAAGTGCCGGGTTGTCATGCTCGCAAAGAACTGTGGACTTGAAATTGCATTATACTCATAAAACTTCAGCCGATGTAGCCCCCAAGGGCCGGGTCATTTATGCAATAATGAGCAGGACTTTGTAAATATAACCATGTAGATTTGAGCAATGATGTGTAGCCCCAAGGGCCGCTCAAGAAGATAATATTAAGTCGGGACTTGATATATACTTCAATGAAAATAACATCATATGATGTAACCCCCATCATGGGCTTGAATCCACGTCCATAAGGTTAAGAGCCTTGTGCTTTACCAACCGAGCAAAGGACCCTTCAATATAATGGATTTAACCTGTGTACCTTGAGTTGTTTGACAGAGCAATTGGTAGCCCCCAAGTGTCATGGTGCATGCTTGCGGCGACATGAGACTTGCATATTTGATGTAATCTCAACTTAAATAATGTAGCCCCCAAGTGCCGGGTTGTAAGCCCGCAAAGAACTCGGGACTATTCCTTCAATTGTAGAATAAATCATATCCATTAATAATATGATAACCATTGTGCTAAAAGCGACTTTGAAAACCTCAATTATAATATTGGGTATTGATAACCATAATAAAAATCCAGCCATGTTGGCTATTAAAGATAACATAATCTGGTATGAAAAACCTTATTCATTCAATACCATAATGAAAATTCAGCCAAGTTTGGCTATTTGAATAATATAACCCAATGATTTGTAAGTTTATGATTCCAATGGCGCAATCCAAATAGGTAATCGCGACTTATAGTCCAAAGCCGTGCCGGGTTAACAAACACCGGATAATTTCTCATCATATATCGGGCGACTTATCGTCTTAAAGCCGTGCCGGTTTAATAAATACCGGATAATTTATCATCATGCTTTATTCAACCTGTCTCTCGCATACAACAAGTTTAAAGTGTCCTGGCGGTTTACCACCGGACGGGTCATAATGCCCAACATATAACCCGGAGTTTATAACCAAGGCTGCACTTTAAGAATAATCAATGAAATATATCATACCGTGACATTGAATCACATCATTGGCTTACCAATTTTTTGTAGTAAGAGTGATGGCCCCAATCTTGAGTAATGATAACTCCTTTCATATTGTGTCGGTTTACGATGAAACCATACCGGGTTGTAATAACCACCGGATTAACCATATATAATACTGGCGACTTGTAGTCGACCGCATCGGAGTTAATAATCGCCGGATTATAATTGGTCATGTCTTGACAATTTGTGATTGAAAGTCAAGCCGGGTTAATGAACGCCGGTTTACTCCATAATAGGATGATAATAGAAAATCAAACCGGGCAAATAGTCTCCGGATTAGGATTTGACCGTGTTCCGCCAATTTGTAATTGACAGTTTGAACCGGATTAATTATGTCGGTTTGAAAACACAACAAAAGAAATAATTTAAAAGAGAACAAAATTCAAGCAAAGGCAAATATAAAACCATTGCAAATGAGGCTTTCAGCCGATCAAGAGGCATTACCATGGTCGGACACGACCAAGCCCCCAAAAGGCGTAGCTACGGTTCGAGTCAGCCAGGTCCCCAAATGATGCATTGGCATTATGCCGATCAAGAGGTGTAGCGATGGTTCGGGTTTGACCAAAGCCCCCAAGTGATGCTGTGGCACTAGGCCGATCAAGAGGCGTGACTATGGTTCAGACGTGACCACAAGTCCCCAAGTGATGCTGTGGCTTTTCGCCTACCAAATGGCGTTGCTATGGTTCGGACACCACCAAGGCCCCAAGTGATACTGTGGCATTGCGCCGATCAAGAGGTGTGACTATGGTTCGGACATGACCAAGCCCCCAAGTGATCAATAATATGATAAGCCAACAAGGCATGATACCCATGTTTGAACCACAGATCATGGCAGCAGGTCCTCTTTGGCACCTTTTAACTTTTGCAAGAGATAAATCCTTCTTGAACCGGGATTTTGAACCGGATATTGAGAGCTTCAAAGCTTTGTGGGAGACATCTTTCCCTTGAACCGGATGTTAAACCGGAATCTTCATTTTCAGCCAGAAATTTTCTGACGGCCTTTAAACTCGAACTTGCAGAAGTTAATTCCTTTTTGAACCGAACATTGTTAAACCGGATTTGAGAGCTTCAGAGCCTTGCGGGAGAACAGATTTCCATTGAACCGGATTGTCAACCGGATATTTGAGAGCTACAGTGAGACTGACTTCCCTTTAGCCGGATTCTAAACCAGAATACTTTCTGACGACCCGGAACTTCTTCATTGAGCCGGGATTTTGTAATTGTTATATACTTTCTAATCCGGAAATATTCTGACAGACTTTAAATTTTCATCAATATAACAGAAAACTCCGGGACCGGGTTATCTTTCCCTCCATCATCCCGAGGTTTTCAACTTTGTTGAAACTGGCAAGATTTGCTGAGTTATGTCATCGTAGCCCCCGAGTCTCAAAGGTGACTCGAGGAGTTGGCTTGAGATTCTCCATGTTTGACCATGATATAAACTAGCATAACTTGTATATCATTGGTGTTGATAACACGATGTGAATCCACAGAAGGTTGTGATGACTGCGGCGGGTTATAAATGATTCCGTATGAGCCGTGTCAGCAACTCGGCCAATGGTTCCTTCCAACTGGCGATCTGAAGTTAACCAAACTGTAGTGGCGGCGACTTGTGCGCCTGCCCATTGAGCCATCCGGTGTAGACGGCGGTTGATAGTATATGATAATTTGCCTCCATTTCGAAAGAAAACCGGGCTACCTAAGCTGTGACTTGCTCATGTAGATAGTGCGGCCTGGTATGTTGATGTAGACCAGGCCGCAATAAATGGACGGTAGAGACGCCCACGGTATTAGAGGTGGCTCGAGCAGATGAACCGCCGCGGTGTTGTAAATCGGTGCGCATTTAGCGTATCGATCGCATGCGTGGTAAGCCGCCAGACGGGCGAAGTCAACCGCAGCGCGGTCCCAAATAGTCGATGTAGATCGGATGGCGGCTTGTGCGCGTCCATTCATCGGGTAATACGTTACGGACTATCACCGGCGGAATATTGTCAGCCCGTGCTCCATCCCCATGGTATAAACCACATTTATAGTGAATAATGGTCCTGTATATAAAAGTATACAAATCAAAGTAATTTGTCCTTTGATAGAAATAATATGTGTTGATAAAACAAATTTGAGATGGATAGCACCTGATGTTTGCAGATGGCAAACAACGTCGGATGATGAATGACCCGTTCACCGAAATAGAGGCGATGGCGTAAAGCACTGCACCGGCCGGCTCAGACGGACCCTCCGGATCGTATTTGACCCGCTTTTTTTTCTCGCATAATCTCTCCAATCAATCTCTTCTTATCCAACACTCCCTACTTCCCGTTTCCTTCAAGTGGCGTCGGCGCACGAGATCGAAGGCGTGATGGCTCGCCGCCAAAGTTAGGAGGCTGGAGGTGGAGCAGCAGCGGCATGGGGCGCGCCATAGGATCGATCACGGGCGTTCTCCTGGCGCTGGATGTATGCGCGTGCGCGGCGGTTTGGTACACACGCGTTTTCGGAGTCAGAGTAGATGCGAAGACCTCGGTGGCCACGGCGGTTTGAGACAGTGGAAGGGAAGGACGCGGCGACTCGGATCTCGGGGCCGACCAAAGCAGAGGCGGCGGGAGGTCTCGGCGGTTTAGGGTAGAAACCATGGCAACATGGCCACAAACCGGTGAATATGGCGATGGTGACCTGGCAACACGGTAGTGAATTGAAGTAGTACGCGGGTTGAAATCAATGTGGAAACGGGCGGGTTGACGCTGGTGGTAAAAGCGGGCGGTTCACGGTACCGTCTTGACCATTGCGGAGGCGGTCTAGCGACGACGGTGAAGACCACTCATCCGCAGCAGAGACTCAGCGAAGTGGAGTACGGCGGCGATTTATAGACGTAAACGGAATTTGAGTTCGGCCTCATCCTTTCAAAACTTCCGTCAACCACGCCGTGACCTTCCTTGCGGGTAACCATACTAGTTTTTGGTCTCTCTCGATGATGTCGACTCGGTTTGGTTGCTTCGCACTTTGTCAACTCAGGCGAGAATCTGGTGATGCTTGTTGGTGGTTGGCAAGGTGGAGCGCCGTGACCACACCGGCAAGCGCCACCTCAAAGCCGCGCCATGACACGGAGCTGGAGAAGCACAAGTCAATATGGCGGCGGCTTAGCAACATGGGTCAGAGTAACTCGGCGCCCGACAGCCGCTCGCAGTGCATTGAGGTAGTCCTCGGTTGACTAGGGGTGCAGCGGCTCGAGCATAGCTCGCGGGCGGCAGGCCGACGACTTGAAACGGCGGCTCGGTGAGACCAGCCCGGGGTAGAGCGGTTAATCGCGCCACGGCGGAAGTGGGTTGACCCGGGGCGGCTCAATGGCGCGCTCGGCAGGGGACGAACCGGCGACTTGAAACGGCGGCTCAAGGCCTCGGCGGAGGTGGCTGTGAAACAGGGCCGACTCGAGGCACGGGCGCAGGTCTCCCGGGTGCATCTATGGCCATCGCAGCGGCGGCAGGGCGATCCACAGCTGCATCCTCCTCTAGGTCGTTGACGGATTGACTAGTCCATGTCCGATTCCTTCTCCCAATCATTACTTTCTTTATTTGATTTTTGTCACGCTCCGTGTTACGGTGGGTGTAACGACAGCGATTGAACCCAAAAACTGATTTCTCTTCTCGTGGCGAAACTTACTAGACAACGAGCGATCTGTTGTAGATTAAACTTGTACGGACTATTCCTTTGCTTCGGCCAGCGGTAGCTGCACTCGTTATGTCGGTCAAAACTCTTCCGTGCTTAGCGTCCTGCGGTAGTTTCGACGAGGTGAGGGAGGCCTGGAACGGAGGCAGCGAAGCGGTCAAGGCGCGTTTTTTCCTCCTCCGAGTCATAGTAGCTTTGGACGAATCCATCTCTGCATCTTCTAAGACCCGATCTTGTTAGGACCTTCCGGTCGTAATATTCCCCTGATGGATCCAAACGGAGTTGACAAAGGAAAAAATTGATTTTGTCTCAGATGGCGTGTCCGACCATGCACTAGTACTCGAAATCCTTGGATGCGATGAAACCGTGCTTTTGCTTATATTTTTTGACTTGATCGCTCGACGGTGATCGGGCTTTGCGCTTTGTTGGCGACTTGCATCCATCGACCGGAGAATCCTTGTTGAACCAAACAAAGATCTTCACCCTTCGAGATCTTCTCTCATGATCTTGCCGAACGAACAGATGAACACCATTAATAAAAAAAATTCTAGCAAACAATCGTCGATGCAGATCCTTCCAAGACCCGACTTTTCTTTCCTCGGAAAATTGCGAACTTCTTAAAACCCTAGGAAAGATCCCTCCAAGAACTCAACACCACCGTGCGCGGGCCCCACGGTGGGCGCCAACTGTCGTGGAATTGTCACGGCAGATGTCCTTAGTGTTAGGACTTAGTCGCGAGGCCAACGCATCTATGTGGTAGCTTGAGAGGGGTTGAGCGGGACGAGAGGCGAGGTTTTACCCAGGTTCGGCCCCTCACGGTGGAGGTAAAAGCCTACGTCCTGCTTCATTGATATTGATGATGATGATCACGGTTACAAGAGTGCTCTAACTCGAGAGCTATTGTCTAAACCTAACTTGTCCAACTTGTGGAACTTGTCCCCTTTTAGAGCCCTGCCCCTCCTTATATATGTTGGAGGGCGGGTTACATGTAGAGTCCTATTAGGATTAGGACTAGTCTATCGCTAATACAAACCGGATACAAGTCCAGGTCTTAGCTCCTTGTAAGATAATATTCCTCCTGCCTTTTCCTCTTAAACCGCCCACCATTAAACGTGAACCGGTCTTACGGGTCTTGGGCCTTGTCATCCGTCTGTCTCCGCACGCCGGATCACCAAAGTGAGTCATAATGACCAGGTGGGTTGCTTGTAAACCGCCAGTCAAGTAGTCGTCGATAACTTCGCCAAGTGTCGCTGGTCTTCAGATAATCCGCCAAGTCCGGCCGGGTTAACTTCCGGCCGGTTTACCCCGCGGGGTATATCCCCGACAACCGGCAAGATGGGTGGGGTGGGTGGCCATAGACCACCTCGAATGGCATGGCACGCAGGGCAGAGTGATAAGTGGTGTTGTAGCAGTACTCCGCCCACGCGAGCCAGTCAGCCCAAGCACAGGGACGATCATCTGTAACACAACACAAATACATGGCAATCACCTTGTTGACCACCTCGGATTGGCCGTCCGTCTAAGGATGGAAGGCCGTACTAAGGCAGAGCTTCACGCCCGCCATCCGGAAGAGGCCGTGCCAGACATGCCCCGTGAACACCAGGTCCCGGTCGCTGACGATCGAAGAGGGAAACCCGTGTAGGCGGACGATGTCGTCGAAGAAGGCACGAGCCACGGAGGCGGCGGTGTAGGGATGGCCGAGCGCGATGAAGTGCGCGTAGTTGGAGAAGCGATCGACCACCGTGAGGATGACGGACTTGCCGCCCACCTTGAGGAGGCCCTCAATGAAGTCCATGGAGATATCGGCCCAGACCTGAGAGGGCACCTCTAGGGGGTGTAGCAACCCAGTCGGGCGCAGTGTCTCTGTCTTGTTACGCTGGCACGTAACACAAGACCGCACCTAGTCTCGGACCAGGGCCTGATCACCCGGGAGGTAGAAATTAGCACGGAGATGGTGGAGGGTCTTTTGCACACCCTCATGGCCGGGCGAGTGTGCCAGCAGTAAAACCTGGTGACGGAGGTCGCCATGATCCGGCACGAAGAGGCGGCACCCATGCAGGAGCAAGCCATCCACCAAACGCCACGGCTCCTCTAGGTCGCCGGCATTGAGGCGCTGCCGAAGGAGCTGAGCGTACGGCGCGTCTGTGGTCACCCTGCGGATGTTGTCAATGAGGGCGAAGGAGGGCCCCGAGCGGATGAAGAGAGTCGCCCCATCGACGTCGCCGGCGTCAGCGTCGTGGTCGGCGTCGCGGCGGGACAGGGCGTCGGCCACGGTGTTAAGAGGGCCCGGACGATACTCGATGGTGAAGTCAAAGCCAAAGAGCTTGCTGATCCACTGGTGCTGTGGCACGGTAGATAGCCTCTGGTCCAATAAGAATTTGAGGCCGTAGTGATCCTTGCGAATACAGAATGGCCGCCCCCAAAGATATGGCCGCCAGTGGCGCATGGCCTGCACCAAGCCAATGAGCTCCCGCTCATAGGCCGCGAGCTTATGATGGCGCGTGACAAAGGGCCTGCTGAAGAACGCAAGCGGCCCGTCGCCCTGACCAAGTACGACGCCCAACCCCACACCGGAGGCGTCGTAGTCCACCATGAACAGCCGGTCGAAGTCGGGCATCTAGAGGACGGGACCCGTCGTGAGGGCCCCCTTGAGGGCCTCGAACGCCTCAGTGGCCTCTGCATCCCAAGCTAAGGCATCGCGTCGCAACAGGCGCAACGGTGAGTGTGGCGTCGGCCAGGCCGCGACAGCCGCCACCTTGTCGGCGTATATAGCAACACCCTTGGCCGAGATGACATGGCCGAGGTAGGCGACTGAAGGTGTGCCGAATGAGCACTTTGAGCGCTGAAGATGAAGATGGTGCGCTCGAAGCTCGTTGAAGACGATGGTGACCTGCTTAAGGTGCTCCGCCCATGAGGCGCTGTAGATAAGAATGCCATCAAAGAAAACAAGCACAACCCGATGCAAGTAGGGGCGGAGGACATTGTTCATCAAGGCCTAAAAGGTCGTCGGGGCGTTGGAGAGGCCAAAAGGCATCACCAAAAACTAAAAGTGGCCATGATGAGTCCGAAACGTCGTCTTTGCGACATCGTATGGGTGCATCCGCACCTGGTGGTAGCCCGAACGGAGGTCGAGCTTGGTGAAGAAGCGCGCCCCATGTAGCTCGTCTACGAGCTCGTCAACGACCGGAATAGGAAATTTTTCCTTGAGCATCTGTGCGTTAAGGGCATGGTAGTCGATGCAGAAGCGCCACGTGCTGTCCGACTTGCGGACGAGGAGGACCAGCACCGAAAATGGCAAAGTAGAGATCCGGATGATGCCCAAGGCAAGCATGAGCACGCACTGCTGATGTCTACTATGCAACTTTATTCTTGTAGACACGTGTTGCGCCTCCAAACGTAGAGTTTTGTAGGACAGTAGCAATTTTTCCTCAAGTGGATGACCTAAGGTTTATCAATTTGTGAGAGGTGTAGGATGAAGATGGTCTCTCTCAAATGACCCTCAACCAAATACAAGAAATCTCTTATGTCCCCAACACACCCAATACGATGGCAAATTGTATACGTGCACTAGTTCGGCGAAGAGATGGTGATAAAAGTGTAATATGGATGGTAGAAATATATTTTTATAATCTGAAAAATAAAAACAGAAAGGTAGCAAATAGTAAACGGGCACAAAAACGGTATTGCAATGCTTTAAAATGAAGCCTAGGGTCCGTACTTTCGCTAGTGCAGTCTCTCAACAATGCTAATATAATTGGATCATATAACCGTCCCTCAACATGCAACAAAGAATCACTCCAAAGTTCCTATCTAGCGGAGAACATAATACATAATTGTTTGTAGGGTACGAAAGCACCTCAAAGCTATTCTTCCCGATCAATCTATCCACTATCCTAGAGTTCGTACTAAAATAACACGAAGCTATTATTTCCGATCGATCTAACCAAGAGTTTGTACTAAAATAACACCAAAGCAAATTCAGATTCATAATATTCAATCCAACACAAAGAACTTCAAAGAGTGCCCCAAGATTTCTACTAGAGAAACAAAGACAAGAACGTGCATCGACCCCTATGCATAGATTACCCCAATGTCACCTCGGGAATCCGCGAGTTGAGTGCCAAAACATATATCAAGTGAATCAATAGGATACCCCATTGTCACCACAAGTATTCAATTGCAAGACATATATCAAGTGTTCTCAAATCCATAAAAGTATTCAATACGATAACAACGAAATCTCAAAGGGAAAAACTCAATTCATCACAACAAGATAGAGAGGGGAAAACACCATATGATCCGACTATATTAACAAAGCCTGCGATACATCAAAATCGTGACATCTCAAGAACACGAGAGAGAGAGAGAGAGAGAGAGAGAGAGAGATTAAACACATATCTACTGGTACAAACCCTCAGCCCCGAGGGTGGACTACTCCCTCCTCATCGTGGTGGCCGCCGGGATGATGAAGATGGCCACCGGAGATGATCCTCCCTCCGGCAGGGTGCCGGAACGGTCTAGATTGGTTTTCGGTGGCTACAAAGCCTTGCGGCAGCGGAACTTCTGATCTAGGTTAACCCCGAAGGGTTTCGGAATATTTGGGAATTTATAGTGAAAAGAGGGGGTGTGGGAGGCTACCGAGGTGGGCACAACCCACCTGGGTGCGCCAGGGGGCCTGGTGCGCCCTGGTGGGTTGTGCCCCCCTCGGGGCACCCCCTAGGTGCTGCTCTGGCCCATCGGGAGTCATCTGGCCCATAAAAAATCCACAAAAAGTTTCACGGTGTTTGGAGTCCGTTTAATATAGATTTCCTGCGATGTAAAAAAACAAGCCAAAAACAGCAACTGACACTTAGCACTTAGTCAATAGGTTAGTCCCAAAAAAATGATATAAAGTTGCTATAAAATGATTGTAAAACATCCAAGAATGATAAAATAAGAGCATGAATACTTCATAAATTATAGATACGTTGGAGACGTATCAGCATCCCCAAGCTTAATTCCTACTTGTCCTCGAGTAGGTAAATGATAAAAGAAATAATTTATGAAGTGTGAATGCTAGCAAAGTGCACAAGTTTGATCAATGATAATTTCAATCACTTTTCCTAGCATCATAACAACAATTCTTTCTTATAAAACTTCTCATGTTATAGTAGCAACCAGTTCACATGTTAAGGTTCAAACAATGAATTCCCTTGAAACTCAACAACCTATGTTCTTAGTCACCAAGCAATTGCAATTCAACTTATTCAATAGATTTTAAGTAAGAGCTCCACATACTCAACCATCATATAGACTTCTATGATTGCTAACACTCACCTTGTACACATGAGCAAAACGTTTCAACCGGACACATAGAAAGATAGGGGCTTATTGTTTTGCCTCCCAACGTATTCACCACAAGGGTGATGTCAACAATAATAACTCATGGTACCCATATTCAACTGGACATATGTGCCTAGATTTTTCCGCACCACATGATGCTTGCCAAAAGAGAAAAATAAAAAAGGAACAGAGAGAAAAACTTTGACTCTTTGCATAAAAGTAAATATTGCATAGTAAAAGATAGGCCCTTCGCAGAGAAAAGCAGAGGTTGCCATGTGCATATTTGTTTGTATGCTCAACCCCTTAGTGCAAGAGAACGTCACATTATATTGCCCCTTGTGATAGCAACCTTTATTATGCAGTCTGTCGCTTTTATTGCTTTATGCTACCTCTTGAGCATGCGTTGGTTTTCCCTTGAAGAGGAAAGGGTGATGCACCAAAGTAGCATAAGCATTTCCCTCAGCTTTTGAGAACCAAGGTATCAATCTAGTAGGAGACTACACGCAAATCGCCTAGTACCTGCACAAAAAATCAAGAACCTTGCAACCAACGTGATAAAGGGGTTGCCAGTCCCTTCACGACCACTTGCAAAAGTGAGATCTGATAAAGATAATAAGATAAATATTTTTGGTATTTTTGTTGTATAGATTGAAAAGGAAAGATTGCAAAATTAATAGTAAACTAGAATTATAGATCGAAAACTTATATGATGTAAAGTAGACCCGGGGGCCATAGGTTTCACTAGTGGCCTCTCTCATGATAGCATATATTACGGTGGGTGAACAAATTACTGCTGAGTAATTGATAGAAAAGCGCATAGTTATAAGAATATCTAGGCATGATCATGAACATAGGCATCACGTCCGTGTCAAGTAGACCGAAATGATTCTGCATCTACTACTATTACTCCACACATCGACCGCTATCCAACATGCATCTAGAGTATTAAGTTCATAAGAACGGAGTAACACATTAAGCAACATGACATGATGTAGAGCGATAAACTCAAGCAATATGATATAAGCCCCATCTTTTTATCCTCGATGGCAACAATACAATACGCGTCGGTTCCCTTTCTGTCACTGGGATCGAGCACCGCAAGATTGAACCCAAAGCTAAGCACTTCTCCCATTGCAAGAAAGATCAATCTAGTAGGCCAAACTAAACCGATAATTCGAAGAGACTTGCAAAGATATCAAATCATGCATATAAGAATTCAGAGAAGAACCAAATATTGTTCATAGATAATCTTGATCATAAACCCACAATTCATTGGATCTCGGTAAACACACCGCAAAAAGTATTACATCGAATAGATCTCCAAGAACATCGAGGAGAACTTTGTATTGAGAACCAAAGAGAGAGAAAAGGCCATCTAGCTAATAACTATGGACCCAAAGGTCTGTGGTAAACTACTCACACATCATCGGAGAGGCTATGGTGTTGATGTAGAAGCCGTCCGTGATCGAACCACCCTCCGGCAGAGCGCCGGAAAAGGCCCCAAGATGGGATCTCACGGGTATAGAAGGTTGCGGCGGTGGAAAAGTGGTTTTGTGGCTCCCTTGGATGTTTTCAGAGTATAAGAGTATATATAGGCGAAAGAAGTAGGTCGATGGAGCTATGAGGGGCCCATGAGGGTGGGGGCGCGTCCTCTTGCCTCGTGGCCGACTCGTTGCGTCTCTGACTTCCACTCCAAGTCTCCTGGATTGCGTTTGTTCCAAGAAAGATCCTCGCGAAGGTTTCGTTCCGTTTAGATTCTGTTTGATATTCCTTTTCTGCGAGACACTAAAATAGGCAAAAAAACAGCAACTAGCATTGGGCCTCCGGTTAATAGGTTAGTCCCAGAAATAATATAAAAGAGCATATTAAAGCCCATTAAACATCCAAAACATATAATATAATAGCATGGAACAATAAAAAATTATAGATACGTTGGAGACGTATCAGCATCCCCAAGCTTAATTCCTGCTCGTCCTCGAGTAGGTAAATGATAAAAACAGAATTTTTATGTGGAATGCTACCTAACATAATTTTCAATGTAATTTTCTTTATTGTGGCATGAATGTTCAGATCCGAAAGATTCAAGACAAAAATTTAATATTGACATAAGAATAATAATGCTTCAAACATACTAATAAAGCAATCATGTCTTCTCAAAATAACATGGCCAAAGAAAGTTATCCCTACAAAATCATGTAGTCTGGCTATGCTCTATCTTCATCACACAAAATATTTAAATCATGCACAACCCCGATGACAAGCCAAGCAATTGTTTCATACTTTGATGTTCTCAAACCTTTTCAACTTTCACGCAATACATGAGCGTGAGCCATGGACATAGCACTATAGGTGGAATAGAATGGTGGTTGTGGAGAAGACAAAAAAGGAGAAGATAGTCTCACATCAACTAGGCGTATCAACGGGCTATGGAGATGCCCATCAATAGATATCAATGTGAGTGAGTAGAGATTGCCATGCAACGGATGCACTAGAGCTATAAGTGTATGAAAGCTCAACAAAAGAAACTAAGTAGGTGTGCATCCAAATTGCTTGCTCACGAAGACCTAGGGCATTTTGAGGAAGCCCGTCATTGGAATATACAAGCCAAGTTCTATAATGAAAAAATTCCACTAGTATATGAAAGTGACAAACTAAGAGACTCTCTATCATGAAGATCACGGTGCTACTTTGAAGCACAAGTGTGGAAAAAGGATAGTAACATTGTCCCTTCTCTCTATTTCTCTCATCTTTTTTTTATAGTGGGCTTCTTTGGACTCTTTTTTTTATTTGGGCTTCTTTAGCCTCTTTTATTTTTTTCGTCCGGTGTCTCATCCCGACTTATGGGGGAATCATGGTATACATCTTTCCTCACATGGGACAATGCTCTAATAATGAAGATCATCACACTTTTATTCACTTACAACTCAAGAATTACAACTCGATACTTAAAACAAATATGACTCTATGTGAATGCCTTCGGCAGTGTACCGGGATATGCAATGAATCAAGAGTGACATGTATGAATGATGAATGGTGGCCTTGCCACAAATACGATGTCAACTACATGATCATGCAAAGCAATATGACAATGATGGAGCGTGTCATAATAAACGGAACGGTGGAAAGTTGCATGGCAATATATCTCAGAATGGCTATGGAAATGCCATAATAGGTAGGTATGGTGGCTGTTTTGAGGAAGGTATATGGTGGGTGTATGATACCAGCGGAAGGTGCGCCGTATTAGAGAGGCTAGCAATTGTAGCGACCCGACCCGAATGGATCAAGTCTCTGTGCTTAGGTGTCATCCCTGGATCGGTATGCTGACACACACAGTACTCGAGGATTTATAACAGAGGTAAATCACATGTATAAAGTAACGTAAATACTATTACCTCAATCAAAATAGCGGAAGTAACAAGGTTGTGGATTCCCATGAACACCAACGCCAAAGTTGAGTGTAGAAATCGTAACCCTAACGTATCACTTACTCTTCATAAGATATCCTGCAACATGAGACGTTGCAGCCACAAAGGGTCAGTACATTGAATGTACTGGCAAATTCACACCATAGGATAATGATGAATAATAACTATCACTACATGCATATTTGGCTGGTGGAAAGCTCTATGGTTATAGTTTTTGCGAAAAGCCAATTTTTCCCTACAACAAAGGAATAGATTTTAATTTAACTATCATGGTGGTTGAAACATCATTGAGAAGGTATAACCCCAACTAAACCCAATTAAAGTAGTTAACATCCCAACAATATTAATTAAGAGTGATGAGATACATATGATAACTCAAGTACTAGATACTCAAAATTGTCCATAACCGGGGACACGGCTAACCATGATTAGATTGTACACTCTGCAGAGGTTTGCACACTTTTCCCCACAAGACTTGATCGCCTCCGTTGATTTCTCGCCTTTGCATGGTGTTTGAGAAGCGGATGACCGAGACACGCCTTTCGTAAACATTAACTCTCTACTCGGGGTAGACCATACCAAACATACAAAACCCACTACCTGTGATCTACCTCTTCAAGAGCTTCACGTAACTTACTCAACTATGCTAGAGCCCATAATAGCTTGGGGCTGCACGGAAGTTTCTAGAATGAATCATCTCGATTCCGTTTGAGCACAGGTGGCGATCCATAGGAAGATCACACGGTACCCAGGATTTCCAAAAAAAAACAGACAACACTGGGTTCCCCAGGTGCCTCAATCCACCCACATGTTAATTTTAAGTTGCCACCTTAAGTTGGACCATTAATTAACAATCTCACATCTGTCATGGATTCACTCAAACCCAACCACGTCTACGAGCATAGCATAGCAATATAAGCAACATGTAGAAGTAATTCCCAAGGGTTTGATAGTAACAGGGCAATAGGTTCTACCTCAACAACTACTTCCCAATACCCACACATTATCAATCCTACTCATGCAATGTTTGAGGGTGAAACTAATGTATAAAAAATGGGTATGAAAGGGATATGATCAAAGTGTGAGCTTGCCTGCAGTGTTGATGAAGATGATTCGCACTCATAACTCTTGGTAGGTCTACTCGTCACACTCCGGTCAATCTATCGTAAGCAATCAATAGTAACCACACATAAGCAATCACTCAAAAGATCATAAAGAACGAAGAAGACGATTTGGAAAACATCAAAACCAAACAAATAACTCTTGCAACATAAAACAAATTTCTAACAGTACCAAAATTATACGAATTTGACCTTATCAGAAAGTTTAGGTCAAGAGCTTCGATTTGCAAAAAGAATCAACTAAATCGGAGTTACGAAACTCAAGTTACGATCAAACGAAGTTTGAATACAAATCTGATGTAATTCAAAATTTTAAAATTTCAAAAACATGTTTGAGTTGGATTACTGGATGAGGAGATCGTAACGAAGAAGTGGGCGTTGGTTTCGTTGAATTTGGACAAACGAGTAAAAAGTTGTATTCGTTTGAAAACTAGGGGCTAATCTGTAAAGAAACTAATTACATACGGGTCCCTGGCTGAAATCTAAAATAAAAAGAAAAATCCTACCGAACGAACGTTCACTACTAAAACCTAACGAATGGATCCGTTCACTGTGAAAACCTAACCGGCGAACGTTCACTAAATAACTAGATTAAAAAGAAAAACCGGGTTTTTAAACGGTAAACCGAAAAAAACTAAACCCTAAATAAAACCAGCGAACCGGGATCGGGTATTACCAGAACAAGTGAACCGGCGGCGACGGCTCGGGTCCGGCCGGGGCGGCGGCTCCAGTGGCCATCAGGCTCGGTGGAGTGAACGGGGGGAATGCAGCGCGGGACGGCGGTGAGGTGGGTGCTAGCTGCGGCGGTGGTGCAGCGCGGCGGCGACAGTTGGCAACGGCGGCGGCGACGGCAACCGATGGCGGCGGCGGCGGATCTGGTGAAGGGCGGCGGCGCGAGGCGAGAGGAGGCGAGGCGGCGCGAGAAAGGAGAGAGAGGGGCCCGGGGCTGCGGCTTAAATAGGCGGGAAGGGCCTCGGGAGGCATGGAGGAGGGGTAAGGCGGCGGCGGTTTCCGTGGAGGCCACGGCGTGGCGGCGTGCTGGCTAGGGAGTCCTTCCCGAGCTCGGGGATGACAAGGGGGTGGGCTGGGCCACGGCCTGGCCTGGGAGCTGGGCCGGCCCAGTCGGCGGGAAGGGCTTTTTTTAAAACGTTTAACAGACAAAAGAAATAATAAAACGTTAAGAAATAAAAACAAACTATAGGCATATAATATACCAAAATTTGCAGAAAAAGATTTTCTATAACATGGAAATTTTTATAATGCCAAATAAAATCCACAAAAATTCAGATAATTCAAAGAGCGCTACTGGTCTAATAAAATCCAATAAAATCATTTTAAAAAATACCAAAATTAATTCAAATTTATTTCTCTCCAATTTTCTGATGTAGGGAATCATGTTACCCCATTTTCCATATATTTAAATATTTGGAGAAAAATAATTTGAATAAAACTCAAATAACTCCAAATCGAAAATAAATTCAAAAGAACTTTGAATTTAATTCTTTGAAACTCCCAACTCATATTTCATATGTTTTGAAGAAGTCATTTTATCTTCGCTCGTGAAAATCATTGAGTTGCATAAAGTTCCTGGGTTGGAAATATTTTCCAAATGAAATTCAAATATTTTCAACACCCCTTGTCATTTAAATAAATGGAAGAAGTCATGTCATCTTCTCTCCGTGGTTTTGTGGTGAAAAGAATTTGAATTCACGGAGATCACGAATGCAAAATGGAAGTTTGGGAAAGTCCTTTTATTCCCTCTCATTTGACTTTCAAAAAGTTTCGAATTTCACTCAATTTCACACAATCAATCAAACAATCAATCAAATCTATCTATTTATTATAACATTGCAAAATTTAGAATTTTGGGATGTTACAAACCTACCACCCTTAAAATGAATCTCGTCCTCGAGATTTGGAGAGGCTAGAAAGAAATAGGTTAGGTTTGGGGTCTTCTCAAAAATCCATCGGTCGTCACAGGGGGAGTCTGGGGTGCTACCACCCTTAGAAGCATGGTTACTGTTCCATCAAAACTCAGATACTCCATCCTTATTGTTGACAGTGTCGGTCTTCTCAGATCGTAAGGATAATTCCTTCTCTGGGCTCTTCCGGTAGTGGCATAACCTTTTCCTCAATTCTTTTGTCCTTTACTCTTGGTAAGGTTATTCCGATATTGGGTCTTCATAGCTGATAGGTCTGGCGCTAATACTAAACAACTATCGATATCTCATGGTGGTCAACAATTTATGGTTTGTCCTGCAGGAAATGGGTCTGGGTTGAACCTCACCGTATAACCTACGTTGGCAACAACTGCCGTGTACAAGGGAAAAAATACCTATACCATTCTAAGGTTTAAACAAGGTTTTGATCGTCGTCTTATCTACTATAGGTAAGCCACTCAGATTTACCATCCCATGTAGCAACGCGAATAATAAGAGTAAGTCGGTATGGTGATCAATCCATCCCGCACCCAAATCATTACCTTGTACATGGTTTAGCGAATCTCGCATTCTAACACTCGGTCATCCTCACAAGCATTGCAGAATTTTCTCTTATCGACGAACCAAGTTTGGATAAATCCATTGATTCTGCAAGCCAGACAAACATCTATCGTTCCTTCACAACTCTCAGGTTTTGCGTTACTCCTATAAGATCGTCTATCGATAAAATCGTAACTTCTTCCAGGGTTTTTCCTTCAGCAAGAGTGTGCTTGCTTCTTGGCAGGTCCTGGGGCATGTGGGTTATGTCCCATCTCATCACTTGTAGTCCTTGAACTTATCCTCGGGCTTCTGATCATTATTCCAACTTCCAACTTCCTAGTATTCTTAAATCCATCCAATTGTACTGTCTTCCTTCCTTCTATTGGCACCAAACTAGGACATGATTACTCAGACTCATCATGGAATTTCCATTGATCCATATTTCCAACATCATACCTCCTTTATATCCAATAGTAAGTCATCTCTTCACCCTCGTGGGATATCCCACCTACCGAGATAAAAACTTATACGTATGAAGTCCATACTCCACTTCGTGGAACATCATTATCCTTTCCAGGGTCAAGCGTCCTTATAGGGGAATATTGGCCATCTATGCATGGCACTTCTTCAACTGGGAAATGTGGAACACATCATGAACTCCTGACAGTCCTTCGGGTGACTCCAACTTGTTGGCCACTTCTCCTATACGCTCCAAAACTCGGTATGGTCCTACAAATCTCGGGGCTAAATTTCCCTTAACTCCAAATCGTTTAACTCCTCGCAGAGGGGACACATGAAGACATGCTCTGTCTCCAAGTTCATAGACTGCCTCCTTGCATTTTTGAGTCTGCATAACTCTTCTGCCTGGACTGAGCTACCTTCAGTCTATCTCGAATCCACTTAACATTCTTTTCTGACTTCTTGATCACATTTGGTCCAAACAACTGATTATCTCCAACTTCATCCCACATCAATGGTGCCTGGCTCCTTCTCCCATACAAAGCTTAAAAAGGGGCCATCTTCAAACTGGCTGGGTAACTGTTGTTGTATGAGAACTCCGCGTAAGGTAGATTATCATCACTACTAGATCCGTAATCTAGCGCACACGCTCTCAACATGTCCTCCAGAATCTGGTTGACTCTCTTGATTTATCCATCTGTCTGCGAATGAAAGGCTATACTGAACTCTAGCCTAGTACCCAAAGTCTGGTGCAGCTGATTCCAAAACTTTGAGGTAAACTGTTTTCCTCTATCTGATGCGATGGTCCTCGGAACTCCATGCAGACATACGATCCTGGTCAAATATATCTTGGCCAACTTCTCACTTGTATAGGTGGTTTTCACTGGGATAAAGTGAGCCACTTTGGTCAAGCGAATCAACTACTACCCAGATAGAATCATATCCCGATCAGGTTCTGGGAAATCCGGTAATGAAATCCATGCCAAGCTTATCCTGCTTCCATTCGTGTATCGGCATAGGCTGTAGTAATCCGACTGGCTTCTGATGCTCTGTCTTTACTCTCTTGCATACATCACCTATGACTACATACTCCGCAATATCCTTCTTCATACCAGTCCACCAGAAACGCTCCTTCAAATCCAAATACATCTTGGTGTTTACAGGGCGAATCGAGTATGGTGAGTCATGAGCCTCCTGAAGTATTAACTTCCTGATCTTTGCATTATTAGGCACATATACACAATCCTCGAACCATAAGGTGTCGTGCTCATCCTTAAAAAAATCTTTGGTCTTTCCTTTGCTCATCCTCTCTTTTACCTCAGCAATCTCTTTGTCATCCTTCTGAGCTTCACGGATCTTTCCCAACAATGTAGACTGAACTTCCATTGCCGCAACAAAACCTTTGGGAACAATCTCCAACCGAAGTTCCCTGAGATCCTCGGCTAACTCCTTTGGTAATCCTCTGCTTATGAGGGTTTTTGTCCTTATTTTCTTTATGGTTATGTCCTATTTCTCCAAAACTTGTATGCACAAGGTTTCTTCATATCCTTTCCATAAGGCCTCACCTTCTGGGACACCAACCGAGACTTTGGCAAAGTCAACTTAAATTCTTCCAAGTGGTTACTCCTTGCCATCCATTGATGGTTTGGTACATCCTCCACCAAGTAGCAGCACCTCTTTCAAAGCACTGAAGAGCATGCTGGGTCATATACTTTCCAGCTATAGTGTTATTCTTCATATAATCTTCCATGTTCTAAATCCATCGGTCTGTCTCCAATTGACTCATCGGTCCAGAGAATATAGGCTCATCTCCATTCATCCTCTATTGGGTCCATGGGTTTGGGGTGGGATAAGAGAGATCGAGAGGGATGCACACAGTACAAACAAAAGTTTTGAAAGACAGATTTTATTGTGGCTGTCGGAAAAACATCAAACAAATGACATCTCACAATCGTCGCATCTAACGTAGGTATGTAACAGGAGTTTGGTCTTCTAAAGGTCAATAAATCTTCAAAGTCATCAAACTCTTCGATTCTTGTTCACGTCTCCGATGGCTTCTTCTGATCATGCTTGTCCTACTCAAGTTCTTTTGCCAGATCATCTCTGTTGTCGCAAAGTCTCTCGTGGCGTCCTTCAATATTTCTGGAGTTACGTTCCAACTTCTGGATTTCATCAACCTCGACATGAGCCATGATCCTACTGTCCTTCAGTTCCTGACAAATCTCCGGTATCTCAAGGTTTAGCTCCTCCTGCTTGGCTATTTTAATCTTCTGGGACCCGGGTTCTTCACGAACTGCTTCCTTGTCAAATACGGCTTCCTACAGATCCACCCTAAACTTCTTGATGTAATACTCCAGATCCTGGTGATGCACCAGCTATGTTAAAACTGCATCCTTCGCTGACAGATGCTCCTTCAGCCTTCTACCATCCAATTCTTCCATGCATCTGCACGCTTAACTCTGCATGGTGACAATAGCATAGGCGGGCAATAACACCATGGTTAGCCATGTCTATGCCCATGTTACTGCCATGAGCTTTCATTCCATAATTGATATCTCCTGTCTTAGGGTTTTCTTAACAAAACTTTGAGTTCTAATGCTCCATGTTCCGGTCTTTCTCCGATACACCTTGATCTCGGGTATTGACAGCTTCCATAGTCTGCCAAGTTCCATAAGGGGTGCCTTCCTAGGTCATACAAATCTGGGAATTCTTCATATCCCTCAAATTCTCCTAGTCTTCGGAGTCTTCATTTGGGAATTCTTCATATCCCTCAAATTCTCCTAGTCTTCGGAGTCTTCAACCGTTGTAGTTTCCATTATTCAGATGCACGGTAAAATCTCCTTCATTCCATAGTGGTCGTGGTTGTCCTGATATCTTGTACTCCTTGGAGTGCTCTCAACAGCCGAATCTTCATGTGATCAAAAGGGGAAAGGGATATGGTCTCACTAAAAGGGAATATTTGAATAAGCTCAGAAGAGAAGAGAGGTAAAAGATCTTTTTTGAAAAATAAAATTTTAGAGAAAAACCTTCCTATGGGCTTGCCGGTTTCTAGGGTCACGCCCTACAGTCAACATGTGCTCTGATACCATCTTGTAGCGACCCGACCCGAATGGATCAAGTCTCTGTGCTTAGGTGTCATCCCTGGATCGGTATCTTTGGCCTTTACAGTACTCGAGGATTTATAATGAGGTAAATCACATGTATAAAGTAGAGTAAATACTATTACCTCAATCCAAATAGCAGAAGTAACAAGGTTGTGGATTCCCATCAACACCAACGGCAAAGTTGAGTGTAGAAATCGTAACCCTAACGTATCACTTACTCTTCATAAGATATCCTGCAACATGAGACGTTGCAGCCACAAAGGGTCAGTACATTGAATGTACTGACAAATTCACACCATAGGATAATGATGAATAATAACTATCACTACATGCATATTTGGCTGGTGGAAAGCTCTATGGTTATAGTTTTTGCGAAAAGCCAATTTTTCCCTACAACAAAGGAATAGATTTTAATTTAACTATCATGGTGGTTGAAACATCACTGAGAAGGTATAACCCCAACTCAATCCCAATTAAAGTAGTTAACATCCCAACAATATTAATTAAGAGTGATGAGATACATATGATAACTCAAGTACTAGATACTCAAAATTGTCCATAACCGGGGACACGGCTAACCATGATTAGATTGTACACTCTGTAGAGGTTTGCGCACTTTTCCCCACAAGACTCGATCGCCTCCGTTGATTTCTCGCACTGCATGGTGTTTGAGAAGCGGATGACCGAGACACAGTCTTTTAGAAACATTAACTCTCTACTCAGGGTAGACCATACCAAACCTACAAAACCCACTACCTGCTGATCTACCTCTTCAAGAGCTTCATGTAACTTACTCAACTATGCTAGAGCCCATAATAGCTTGTGGCTGCACACGGAAGTTTCTAGCACGAATCATCTCAGTTCCCTTTGAGCCTGGGTGGCGGTCCATAGGAAGATCACACGGGTACCCCGGGATTTCCATAAAAAACAGACAACACTGGGTTCCCCAGGTGCCTCAATCCACCCACATGTTAATTTTAAGTCGCCACCTTAAGTTGAACCATTAATTAACAATCTCACATCTGTCATGGATTCACTCAAACCCAACCACGTCTACGAGCATAGCATAGCAATATAAGCAACACGTAGAAGTAATTCCCAAGGGTTTGATAGTAACAGGGTAATAGGTTCTACCTCAACAACTACTTCCCAATACCCACATGTTATCAATCCTACTCATGCAATGTTAGATGGTGAAACTAATGCATAAAACTGGGTATGAAAGGGATATGATCAAAGTGTGAACTTGCCTGCAGTGTTGATGAAGATGATTCGCACTCATAACTCTTGTTAGGTCTACTCGTCACACTCCGGTCAATCTATCGTAAGCAATCAATAGTTACCACACATAAGCAATCACTCAAAAGATCAGAAAGAACGAAGAAGACGATTCAGAAAACATCAAAACCAAACAAATAAATCTTGCAACATAAAACAAATCTCTAGCAGAATATGACCTTATCAAAAAGCTTAGGTCAAGAGCTTCGATTTGCAAAAAGAATCAACTAAATCGGAGATACAAAACTCAAGTTACGATCAAACAAAGTTTGAATACAAATCTGATCTAATTCAAAATTTTAAAATTTCAAAAACATGTTTGAGTTGGATTACTGGATAGAGGAGATCGTAACGAAGAAGTGGGCATTGGTTTCGTTGAATTTGGACAAACGAGTAAAAAGTTGTAGTCGTTTGAAAACTAGGGGCTAATCTGTAAAGAAACTAATTACATACGGGTCCCTGGCTGAAATCTAAAATAAAAAGAAAAATCCTACCGAACAAACGTTCACTACTAAAACCTAACGAACGGATCCGTTCGCTGTGAAAACCTAACCGGCGAACGTTCACTAAATAACTAGATTAAAAAGAAAATCGGGTTTTTAAACGGTAAACCGAAAAAAACTAAACCCTAAATAAAACCGGCGAACCGGGATCGGGTATTACCGGACCAAGTGAACCGGCAGCGACGGCTCGGGTCCGGCCAGGGCGGCGGCTCCCGTGGCCATCCGGCTCGGTGGAGTGAACAGGGGGAATGCGGCGCGGACGGCGCGTGAGGTGGGCGCTGGTCTGGCGGTGCACAAGCGGCGATTAAATCAAGCGGCGACGGCAACCGATGGCGGCGGCGGCGGTTCTGGCGAAGGGCGGCGGCGCGAGGCGAGAGGAGTCGAGGCGGCGCGAGAAAGGAGAGAGAGGGGCCCGGGGCTGCGGCTTAAATAGGCGGGGAGGGCCTCGGGAGACGTGGAGGAGGGGTAAGGCGGCGGCGGTTTCCGTGGAGGACACGGCGCGGCGGCGTGCTGGCTCGGGAGTCCTTCCCGAGCTCGGGGGTGACGAGGGGGTGGGCTGGGCCACGGCCTAGCCTGGGAGCTGGGCCGCCCGGTCGGGAAGGTTTTTTAAAGCGTTTAATGCATAAAAGAAATAATAAAACGTTAAGAAATAAAAACAAACTATAGGCATATAATATACCAAAATTTGCAGAAAAATATTTTCTACAACATGGACATTTTTATAATGCCAAATAAAATCCACACAAACTCAGATAATTCAAAGAGTGCTACTGGTCTAATAAAATCCAATAAAATCATTTTAAAAAAATACCAAAATTAATTCAAATTTATTTCTCTCCAATTTTCTGATGTAGGGAATCATGTCACCCCATTTTCCATATATTTAAATTTTTGGAGAAAAATAATTTGAATAAAACTCAAATAACTCCAAATCGAAAATAAATTCAAAAGAACTTTGAATTTAATTTTTTGAAACTCCCAACTCATATTTCATATGTTTTGAAGAAGTCATTTTATCTTCGCTAGTGAAAATCATTGAGTTGCATAAAGTTCCTGGGTTGGAAATATTTTCCAAATGAAATTCAAATATTTTCAACACCCCTTGTCATTTAAATAAATGGAAGAAGTCATTTCATCTTCTCTCCAGGGTTTTGTGGTGAAAAGAATTTGAATTCACGGAGATCACGAATGCAAAATGTAAGTTTGGGAAAGTCCTTTTATTCCCTCTTGTCGGGGAGGCTGATCGTACCCACGAACACCTATGGGGCCGGCGGACCAGGCCCCTTTGTGGTTCGGAGGGGGGCGGAGATCGCATGAAGAGCGGATCGAGGCGGCTAACACGAAAGCAGTTTACCCAATGGAGCTCTCCCGAGAGATAAAACTCCTCTGCTGCTTGTTTGATGTATTGTGTTCTTGCTAGGGAGCGATGCAAGCTACAAAACCTAAGCGTGGCGTATCTGGTCTCGGCGAGTCGAATGAACCGAACCCTTTCTACGTTGCGCATGTGCCTCCTTTTATATGCTCAAGGGGTCTCCGACGAGTGGCAACATAGGCGAGGGTACAAATGTAAAACAGGAGTTGGTACACCTACCGAGCGATTATGCGAGGCAAAATACCTAACTCGACGATAAGGGACAAAAGCAATAAATGCCCGTCTGTGTCGCCCAAACAAAGGCAACAGAGACCGTCAGTGCGCCACCGCCGCCACGATGGCAAGCTTGTCGGGCCGCTTATCGCTGCTCTCCGCTGGCTGCACAACCTCTTGACACGCTGCGATGCATGGAATGGTCCCATGGCGACACGTTCTTTGGATGAGCTGGAGCAGAGATGGAGAGAGGTTGCTTGTCATGCGGCAAGCGCCTTGTCATGACGAATCCTTGTCGCGTCCGGAGGCTTGTCGCTCGAGCCTTCCGGCAAGCTCCTCTTGCCGGGCCCTGTCTTATGCATGCCTTGAATGGCCTTCCCGGCAAGCTCCTCTTGCCGGGGCCTTGTCTTCTTAGTCAAATACTTTGTTCTTGAATGGCTCCAAAGGAGCACGGAGGATCTTGGCGGTGACCAGGCAAACCACTGCTGGTGTCTTGCAATCGTCCGTGCATGAGTACGGGATACTAGGGAACCCCTACTCTAGTACACCGACAGGATCCCACGGGCCTGGGCCGTACAAGTTGCCAAGCGCTGTCGGGCCAGGCCCAAAAAAGTGAACGGTCACACGCGGCCTCGATCACGCCGCCTTCGCCCCGGACCCACCACGGCCCCACTAACGGCACGCACGAGCGTGGCGTCGTCACGAAGATCGTGGGCGTGGTCGTGGGGGTTTCTTTATTAGGAAAAGCGGAACATCCGCCCCCTCCCCCTCTTTATAAGCGGGGGAAACAGGGGCAGGCCGTCCACTCCGCCATTGCTGTCTTGTCAAGAAAACCACCGCCGCTCCCCCCTTCTTCTCCAGTGTGAAGAGAGCGGCGCCCCGCCCCCTTTCGCCACAAGCGCACTCACCGCCGTCGGCCTCCTCCGCCGCCCTCGCCATGGCTCCGAAAGCCGACAAGGAGAAGGGCGTCAAGTCGGCCGAGGCGCAGCGGCTCGCGGCGCTGCGCAAGGAGCGGGCCATCTTCCCCCTCATTTCGCAAAGGAGCTGCGGGATGTCTTCTATCTCTTTGGTCGACGGAGACGCTGCGTGCGCATCCACGCACGAAGGTACTCCCGCCTCCGCTTCGACTTGGCCCCAACTGGTACCCCTTCTTTGCCCTTTTCTTCTATTATGCGGGCTTTGCCCGCCTTTTCCGAAGTTCTTCTGCGATATCATGAACACATATGGCCTCCGCCTCCTTGATTTCACCCCCAACGCTGTCTTGACCATGGCAGTTTTCGCACACCTTTGCGAAAACTTTGTCGGGATCCACCCAAATGTGGCACTCTTCCGCCACTTCTTCGTGCCCCGCGTCGAGAGAGGAGAGCCACTTGCCGGAGGGATAGCTTGGGTCTCCAGGATCGGCAAGAAAGAAGCCTATCTGGAAGGAGAGTTCCGCAACAAGTGGGAGGAGTGGAGAGCCAATTGGTGTTGGGTCGTGAGGAGAACCCGCAGCCCTTCATCGCTGCAGGCGCCAAACCCCAATAGTGCGCGGCAGAGATTGGAGTAGCTTGGCGCCGGAGGATGCTAGGTTGAAGATAGCTGCGACCCGGATTTTGCGCCTCAGGCTTGCCGGACAAACCGTAGGCGCAGTTGGCGCAGACTTCCTTCGTCGCCGCATCGCTCCCTTGTAGGAGAGGAGGAGGCCTGCTTGGGAGTTCCAAAATGTGGCGGAATATCATGAGGTTGCGCCGGGCCTGAATCGAATTTCACCGATCACGGAGCTGGATGCGATGTCGCTAGAGCTGTTCAAGAACGACCCGATCACCCCGAGTGGTTTAGGTTGCCGAGGGGTCGTCCCATTGTGCAACAACTTCGGCGCCGACCGCATCCGCGCCATGATGCCGTTGGGCGATTCCCATGGGATCGTTCCAACTGGCAGAGCCCCGACGAGGTCGTGCAGCAGTTCTTCGACGACTTGGAAGAAGTGCCGATCCGCTCCGACGAGCGAAAAAGGCTCACTCGCGACACCATCGGCGAGGAGATGGCGCGTATTGCCACCAGGTGGAGGAGGCGGCAGCATCGCCGCTGGAGCCTTCGGGTACACCGGGGAAGAGGCGGACGCTGCGAAGGCGGCAAGCCTTGCCGCGCGCAGGGAGATCGCCGGCGAGGACGAGCTTGTCAAGCCCGAGGCCGGGTCGAGTGGACCCGCCGAGGGCGCTTCCTCTCCACCACCCAAATGATTTGCCGCCCGAGCCCCCCATTCCGCTGAAGAGGCGCCTCGCAAGGCCGGAGACGAGTCGGGCGGCAGATCGCCTACAAAGAAGAAAGATGCCGCGACGCGCTTCTCAGCGGCAAGCGATGTTGCCGTAGGGAGCGCCACACTGCTGCGCGCATAACTGGGCGGATCTTCCCGAGCCACCGCCGACGCCCGCCAAGCGGCCAAGAGAGCCCACTCCCCGCCTCGTCGCACCGGAGGCGGCCGAGTTTGACTTCTCCGCACTCAGCTCGAGGAGGAAGATGAAGAGTAAGCTCTTGAGATTGTGTTTGTATTTCTTCAATTTTGTTGCTTCATCTTGAATCTGATTTGCTTCGTTCAACTCTTCCCTTTTCGTGACGCTTAGCCCAGAGCGTCGAAGAGGGCCAAGATCCCGACGGTCGTCGTTGAGGACGATCCACCCGTGGCAACAGAGGAGGCGTCTGAGACCTCCTTGCCGGACCGGCAACCCTTCCTCAGAGCAGCCCCAGCCTGACCCCGGGGTAAGTGTGCGGCTTTCTCCTTCTTGTTAGGTGTGCAGGGTGCTCCTTCTTCGTTGATACCTGATTGTTTGCTTGTGTAGGAGCAGAGCAGCCTCATCGGGAGGGCTCGAAGCCGCCCCGAAATCCTGTCTGCTGCCACCTCGCCCGCCAAGGGAGGATTCTCCGGCAAGGAGCGCCCTCCGACAAGGGAGGCCACTCCGGCAAGGGAGGCTACCCGGCAAGGGACAGCGCCAGTGACCCTCCAGTGGTCGAGGCCGTGGCTGCGGATCCCATCGCAGGTAATTTCCTTACACGAAAATCTCCCTTGGTCTTGTTTTCTTCTGTTTCTCTTTTTGAACATTTGCTTGACTACTCTTTCTTCGTCTGACGCAGAGCCGATGGAGGTCGAGGCTGCCGGCGAGGAGGAAGCGCGCGGCAACACCGACGAGGCCGTCGTCGTGGAAGAAGAGGCCGTCGCTGTGGAAGAAAAGGCCGTCGCCGACGAGCCTGTCGGCGAGGAGGCCACCGAGGCTGCTGACGCAGGAGCTGGCGAGGGGTCGGGTGATCGCACTGACGGCCCTGAGGCCGCAGGAGCGCCAGGCGCTGCGCCGACAAATGACTTCCCCGCCACTGTTACAGCCACAGTTCGAGGAGCTCCCAGCCCGGCGCCTACTTGAAGGCCGGCGAGGGTGTCTACATCAAACTCCACAGGAGCCGAGCTCAGGCGCCGGCCGGTCGAGAGACCTTCGACGGCGAGCTACTCGCCTCCATTGGCCGACAGTGGACGCGCCAAGCAAAGCAGCAGCGCGAAGTCTGAGGAGGAGCAGCTTGAAGAGGCTGTTGTCGCTCTACCGCGCCCGCAAGCCAAGTTGGAGTCCCGGAAGCACTTGTCGCGAGGGCAGGAGCGGACATGGAGAAGCGCCGCAGAAGAGCTCCGGGCGCCAACCAAGAAACTCTCCGCGACGTGAAAGCGAGCGCGAGGGCAACGTGCAGAAGACCGCACGGCCTTCATCCTTGAGAAGGCCGCAGCTGAGGAGGAGCAGCGGCTGGCTGCCGAGAAGCTCTCCGCGCAGGAAAGCGAGCTAGTGCAGCGGAAGGTCAACCTGGACAGCCATGAAGAAGACCTTGCCGCGCGTGAGGAGTCACTTGGCGGGGCGCTTAAGGAAGCGAAGGATGCTGCCGCGACGCCGAGGCCGCCAAGGAAGAGTTGAAGGCGAAGGTGGCACAACCGAGGCCAGCCTCAAGAAGAGTGGCGAGGAGCTTGCCGCTCTCAAGCACGAGCGTGTGAAGTACGCCTACTCTCTTGGCGAGCTGCAGAGCCGTATCGCTGATAGGGGCATGGAGCTCGACGCCGCCAAGGATTCCAAGGCGGATCTTGAGCTGAAAGCCGACCACTCGACGCAGACGTTGGGACGGCGCCCGAGAGCGGGAGGTGGACTTGTTGGAGACGATCAAGGCCAAGGAGGAGCTGCTAGCGAATGTTGTCTCCACCCGTAGCGCCTTTGAGGGAGAGTGTGGAGCACTGGACTGAAAGGTCTTGTGGACACATTCTTGACATTCACAACGAGCCGATGGAGCTGGGGATGGCGGACCTTGCATACTCCTCCGACGAGCATCTCCAACCCAGCGCCAAACTCAGTTTATTCTTCAAAGGCGTGGTGACGGGTCTCCAAAGTGACTCGGGAAGAGGTCCCAAAGCAGCTGGCCGAGGAATCACGCCAGATCTGTGCGAGAGCCCTCGAGAAGGTGTTGATAAAGGTGGCCTTCCGCAATCCAGGCCTCAACCTTAACGGCGTCCTCGAGATCCTTGCCGCCAGATGCCAACGTGGAGGAGCTCAAAGCCCTTGTCGCACTCCATTGTGGACAAGGTGAACAAAATCAAGCGGATTGATGGCGACCCACGTAGACTAGGCCGCCAATTTTATCTTTCCCTTGTCATTGCCGATCATGTTTAGAACACTTTGTTAGATCGGCGACAAGTTATTTTGTAATATACTCTATCTTAGGCGATCAATGCAACGTTATTTCCTCTACCTGATTCCTTCCTTTGTATGCTTCGCCCCTCGCATTTGGGGACTTGTCGGTGCGGGCACCTTTGCATGAGCGCCGAGTGCGAACGTCGGCAGCTTCGGGCAAGTACTCCGACAAGCAACCTTGTCGCGACTAGCCGCAGCTCACTTAAGTTGTTGAGCGGACTCGAAACAAAGTAAGGGCGCCGACTAGCCTGCGAGTTGGTTCCTCTGCACAGAGTTTTCCATACAAAGTACTCTCGTTCGAGGAAGATAACTTAAAAATTTAAAAATTGATTGCTCAAACTTTGGCAACTTAGCTTTTCTGTCTTTTGCTTCCCGATAAGGCGAAACTTCCTCGAGTGATGCCTGGTCCATAGTATTATCTTCTCCTTCCCCCCTCGTTAACTTGTGCGCGAGGGAGGCTTCCTTTCTTTGAGAAAAGAGAAAGAAGAGAAAATAAAGTTATGGAGCCCAATGACTCGATTTTGCTTACCGGTGTGGTTGCTGCATAAAGCGTTAGCCAAAGCATGCAATAAAATGATGAAAGCATGAATTTGACAAGTTGTGCGCAACACCACGAGCTTTCTTGATGCATTGTGGTCTGCGCTCGGCTTTGTACAAAGGATTACATGCAACAGCGGCAAGACTTGTACAAAAGGTGGTTGCGGAACAGGTTCGACAACCGCTACTCTATGGGTAAAACTTACGAAGATGCTCAATGTTCCGTGAGTTGCTCACCAGATGCCATCTTCGGTATCAATGCGGACAGCGCCAGGCCTAGTGACTCGTTTCACCCGATATGGGCCTTCCCACTTCGGCGTCAACTTGTTTGAATTCTTGGCGGACTGAACGCGCCGAAGAACAAGGTCGCCTTCCTCGAGACTTCTGGCACTAACTTTGCGGCTATGGTAGTGACGCAAAGCTTGCTGGTAGCAAGCAGCTCGCACAGCGCCCTGAAGACGATCCTCCTCAAGGAGCAGCGCGTCATCTTGTCGCAGCTGCTCTTGCTCAAGCTCATCATAAACGAGCACTCGAGGCGATCCATATACGAGTTCCGTGGGGAGAACTGCCTCTACTCCATAGACTAGAGCAAAGGTGTCTGGCGGTGGCTCGATTTGGCGTCGTCTGATCGACCAAAGAACCACCGCAGCTCCTCGATCCAGTTTCTTCCGCACTTGTGCAGCACAGCCGAAAGTTACGGTCTTGAGCCGCGCAGCACTTCAAAGCATTGCCCTCTCGCTTGACCGCTGCTTCTCGGGTGAGCAATGTAAGCAAAGCAGACCTTGGCGCCAAGATCTTGGACGTCTTGCATGAAGGTGCGACCAGAATTTTGTGCCGTTGTCGGTGATGATCCTGTTAGGGATTCCAAACGGCAAACAATCGACCAAGAACTTGATCTTGTTGTCTTGTCACCTTCCTCATCGCTTCCACTTCCGCCACTTTGTGAACTTGTCGATGGTGATGTACAAGTACTCAAAGCCCCGACAGCTTCGGGGAAGGGGCCGAGGATGTCGAAACCCAGCATCGAAAAGGGCCGTGGATAAAGGGATCGTCTGGAGGGCCTGAGCTGGTTGGTGTATCTGTTTGGAATGGAACTGGCATGCTTCACACTTGGTTACTTGTGCAGTTGCATCCTGGAGGGCTGTCGGCCAGAAGAAACATTGCCGGAAAGCTTTGCCGGCAAGTGCTCTCGCGCCAATGTGGTGACCACATTTGCCTCCGTGTATCTCTTCCAACAGCTTCTGTCCATCTTCCCTGGGAACACACTTCAATTTCACACCGTTGAGTCTTCTTCATGCATGTATCTTTGTCGACAAACCGGTACATACTTGACTGCCGGGCTACTCTTTCCGCTTCTTCTTGTTCTTGGGAAGTTCTCATGTGTGAAGGAAAAGGACAATCGGCTGCGCCCATCTTTGGAGCTTGTGGCTCGACAACGAGGACTAAAGGCACATCTGGCCGCTGCGGGAACATCGGCTTCTACGGCAAGAACTGCGGCTCGCCGAGCTTGATGCTCCGCGGCAAGCTTGCCGGAGCAAGACTTGTCGGAAGCGTCTGCTTCAACGAAACAAACCCTGGGGCTTGTCGGAGCAGACTGCCCCTCAGCACTGTTGGAGTTGATCTTGGGGACCTTCGCAACGATGGCTTCGGGAAGCTTTGCTGGAAAGTAGTCACCAGAGATCAACTTCCTCTTCTTGCTTTGTCCAGTTGATGGTGTTACGGTTGGTTGAGTCAGCTTGAGCACGAAAATCCCTAGTTCCACAGGCAACCAAGTGCAGCGCACTTTGTGAACCGTCGGCAATATCATTACGAGCTCTCGGAACATGTTCCATTTGCAGGCCGTCAAAGTGCTCTTCTAGCTTCCTCACTTCATCAACGTAGGCTTCCATCAACGGACTTTGATAATCTTTGTTCACTTGGCGGACGACAAGCTGCGAGTCACCTCTGACGATAAGCTTTTTGATCCCAAGGTCCACTGCGATCCTGAGACCGGCAAGCAAACCTTCATACTGCAGTATTGTTTGTTGCTTGCTCCTTGGGAAAGTGCATCTGGACTACGTGCCTTGAGGTGCTCTCCGGTGGGTGCGATAAGCAAGACGCCGGCACCGGGCGCCTTTGCAGCGAGAAGGCACCATCAAAGTACATTAGCCACTCTTTGCTTGCTTCCTTGACGGGAATGCTCGTCTCCGAATCTCTTCATCCGGGCGTTGGCGTCCATTCTGCTATGAATTCTGCCAATGCTCTGCTTTGGATAGTTGAAGTGCTTTCAAACTTGAGACCAAAGCTCGACAGTTCCAGTGCCCACTCGACAATCCTGCCTGTTGCCTCTGGATTCTGCAGTATCCTCTTGAGCGGAAAGCGAGTGACAACTGTGATCTCATGTGCTTGGAAGTAATGGCGCAGCTTTCTCGAGGCCATGAGGAGGCCGAAAAGCAATTTCTGCACACCAGAGTACCTTGACCTAGCCCCCTGCAGGAGGGAACTGACAAAGTAAACTGGGCGCTGCACCATCCTTTTCTGCATCTGTTCATGCGTCTGTGCGGATTTGTCCTTGTCGGGACCAGAGCTTGTCGGCGAAGTCCCGTACTTGTCGCTGGATGTGCTTGCCGTGGTTGCTGGCTCGTCATCCGCCTCCCTCTCCGCTACTAACGCAACACTAACCACTTGGTTGGTTGCTGCTATATATAGCAGCAACTTCTCTTGTGGTTTAGGTGCGACAAGTGTTGGAGTGGAGGACAGGTATCTCTTTAAGTCCTGCGGCGCAGCCTCCGCTTCGAGTCCATTTCATTGGACCTGCCTTTTTCAAAATCTTGAAAAGCGGCGGTATGCGCTCAACAGAACCTAGAAATAAACCTCGCCGAGAGCAGCTACGCAACCGCAAGTCTTCGTGACATCCTTGACGCGCTTTGGTGCTTCAATTTGCTCAATGGCCTTGATCTTGTCGGGATTGGCTTCAATCCCTCGCTGAGACACGAAGAACCCGAGAAGCTTGCCGGAAGGGACTCCAAACACGACTAAAGGATTGGCCAGCCACGTAGGATGGAGCACTCCTCTGACAAGGCCTGCTGCTTCTAGTTTCTTGATCTCTTCTGCTATGAATTCTGGGCGCTCCACTGCTTGCTTCCTGACTTTTTGCTTGACGGGCCGCGCATGAGGAAAAACGGCCAGGCGGTGCTCAATCACTTTCACAGGAACACTGGGATGTCGACGGTTGCCATGCAAACACGTCGACATTCGCCCGCAGGAAAGCAACGAGTGCGCCTTCCTATTTAGGGTCGAGAGAGGCACTGATGGTGAAGGTACCACCAGTATCGTCCTCCTTAGTGGGCACCTTCTTGGTCTTTGACGGAGCTACCATCTTCTTCTTGCACTTGCCGGTGGAGCTCGATGGTGCGTCCTTGATGGTAGCGCAGCACTCCGAAGAGGTGCGCTTGCCGGAGTGGGCATCAGAGCTCTTGCCGGACTTGGACTTTGTCTTCTTCCCCCCGGGAGCTTCAGCGGCAAGTGTTTGGCAATCTGTCGCGGTCGCTGCATCCCGGTAGATCTTGTCGGCACAGATAAGGGCATCCTTCTTGTCGCCATGGACAGAGATGACGCTTATCGGGCCTGGCATCTTGAGTAAGTTGTAGGCGTAGTGAGAGGCTGCCATGAACTTGGCGAGTCTTTGGGCGGCCAAGTATCCCATTGTAAGGCAATGGGAAATCGGCAACGTCGAATGTGACCCTCTCGATCCTAAAGTTCAGCTCATGCCAAATGTTACCGGCAACGTAATCTTCCCCTTCGGCTTGCTCCTTCCCGGATTGATTCCTTGGAAGGCGCCGGTCTCTTCGAGCTCGCTGTCAGGGATTTGAAGCTTCTGGAGCACCGCGGAGGAGATCAGGTTCAAGCCGGCCCCGCCGTCAACTAGCATCTTGGTGACCTTGAGGTTGCGGATGGTTGGCGAGACCAACATCGGCAAGCACCCGACCGCAGTTATGCGATCGTGGTGGTCCTCAATATCAAAGACGATAGGCGTCTTGGACCACTTCGTGAGGCTTGCGTGACTCTACGGATGGTTCCGCTGCATTGACCTCCCGCATCCATTGCTTGAGTTGGCGGTGGGAGGTATGCGATGAAGCACCTCCGTCAACGCAGAGGACCTCTGTGGCTTTCTGAAACTCCCGCCATCGCCGCTGCCGTCTTCCATATCTTCGCCATCGCCATCGTCTTCATCCTTGTCGCGACCGCTGGAGGTCTGTCTCCTTGCCGCTGCTTGGCCTTGCCGCGACGTCATCCCCGGCCGGGACGTTTCTTGCTTGCTCCCCCAGCACCTTCCTGGGCCGTCTCCTTGTCTCGCCGCTCGGACTCAGCTCTCGGCTGGTCGACGAGCTGCTCGACTTTCTTGCAGCTCGGGAGATCGTGGCCCTTGGTGCGGTGGATCTTGCGATCGCTTGCCGGAGCTGCCCGCTTGTCGGCGGCCGCCACAGATCGGTGGTTGGCGTCGGCAACCTCCTTGCCGGAGCCACCAGCCTTGACGTTCTTGTCGCCACCTCCGTTGCGGACTGCTCGACAGCTAACACTTCTCCGCCTTTCTTCTTCCTGTTGCCTCGCCACGCTCTTCTTTGCCGGGCGGTCTCCTCACCGCGAGATCCCGCTGCTGCATTCTCTCCCCGAGTCTCCTCCTTCCTCGTAGCGTGCACACTTGTCGCCAAGGCGTACAACTCACTAACGTCCTTGACTTTGCACATCGCCATCTCCTCCCTCATCCTGCGGTTCCACACGCTCGATGAAACGCTACCGATCACCATGGCGGGGTGGACATCCGGGATGTTGTAGTGCACACGGCTGAATCTCTGAATGAACTTGCGCAGGACTCTCCTTCCTTCGGGCGAAAGCAGATGAAGGTCACTCTCTTGGCCATGAGGTTTGTGGCGGCTCGTGAAGGCGCCAACAAACCGATGGCATAGATCTGCCCAAGAGGATATGGAGCTGTCCGGCAAGTGCATGAGCCAAGATCCGACGTTGGGCTTGAGCACGGCGGGAAGTAATTGGCGAGGATCTTGTCGTCCGTCCCCCGCAGCCTGCACCGCGATGGTGTAGATGCCGAGGAACTCGATGGATGCGCCCCGCCATCATACTTCTCCGCACATCTGGTTTGAAATTTTTTGCTGAGCCCTTTGGACTTGCCGCAGCTCACGAGTGAACGCAGGGCAACCTACCGCGTACGACAAGTCGCCTGGCTCCTCTGGCGCGCGCATGTCAACAGATGGCCCAAAGCGCTTGTCGGATCGACGTCGCGCTTCTCTCCGGGCGCCGATGCGAAGTTCGAGCGTCCTCTTGTTGTCGCTCATGAAGAACTTGGCGCTGATCACGGCGAGCTCGCGGATCCGACGACGCGGTGGAGTCGCTGTCGAGGTGGATTCGGTGAGTCGGCGATCTTGGCCTTCGGGGCGGAGAGTGCATGGTAGTTACACCTCCGACAGTCTCGTCGCCACCGGCTCGTGCCTTGTCGTCTTGCCGCGGCAACGACGGCGTTGGTTGCCGTGGAGCGTCGCCGTTGGCAAAGCCGATGAGGCTCTGGATAGTGGCCCTCCACTCGTCGACCCTGTCGGCCGTTGGAGGGTAGTCGAGGAGCAGCTAAGCTCTCGCCAGAGCTTCTGCTGGAGTAGTGGGTGGCATTGGCGAACGGTGCGAGGAGCGGGATATGCTCGGACTTCTAACTATGTTAGAAGGAGCAAGACCCCGTCGGCGACCGTATCTCACTTGTGCCGGCATGTTGGCGCGCATGCTGGTCTTGAGGGTCTCGATCCAACGAGCGTATGGCATTGTGAACGCCATGACGTTGTTGGTCCTCAAGGCCTCCCGAGATGGGCGCGGGGATGCTTGCGACGCCGAGGTTTGCGGGCCTTGTCCTTGGACTTGGCAATGTCGCGAACACCTTCGCCGGGCGCCCGTTCTTCCGCCGGCGTCGCCCCACCACCCGCTTGCTGCGGTGAGGGTGGGTACGACGCAGATGGCTCTGCTGCCGCCGAAGCCTTCTTCTTCGGTGGCATGTTGAGGAAGATGTTGAGGACGCTGCTCGTGTGAACGTCGGATCAGATTCACACGGCCTCGACGCCCCCCTACCTGGCGCGCCAAAGATGTCGGGGAGGCTGATCGTACCCACGAACACCTATGGGGCCGGCGGACCAGGCCCCTTTGTGGTTCGGAGGGGGGGCGGAGATCGCATGAAGAGCGGATCGAGGCGAGGCACACGAGCAGTTTACCCAGCTTCGGAGCTCTCTGGAGAGATAAAACTCATCGCTGCTTGTTTGATGTATTGTGTTCTTGCTAGGGAGCGATGCAAGCTACAAAACCTAAGCGTGAGCGTATCTGGTCTCGGCGAGTTGAATGAACCGAACCCTTTCTACGCTGCGCATGGGCCTCCTTTTATATGCTCAAGGGGTCTCCGGCGTGGCAACATAGGCGAGGGTACAAATGTAAAACAGGAGTTGGTACACCTACGCGAGCAGGTACATCGCAAAATACCTAACTCGACGGCAAGGGACAAAAGCAATAAATGCCCGTGTATGTCGCCCAAACAAAGGCAACAGAGATCGTCAAAGCGCCACCGCCGCCACGATGGCAAGCTTGTCGGCGCCGCTTATCGCTGCTCTCCGCTGGCTGCAGAGCCTCTTGACACGCGTGCATGGAATGGTCCCATGGCGACACGTTGCTGGATGAGCTGGAGCGGAGATGGAGAGAGGTTGCTTCCCACGGCAAGCGCCTTGCCGCGGCCGAATCCTTGTCGCATCCGGAGGCTTGTCGCGCTTCGAGCCTTCCCGGCAAGCTCCTCTTGCCGGGGCCCTGTCTTCTGCATGCCTTGAATGGCCTTCCCGGCAAGCTCCTCTTGCCGGGGCCTTGTCTTCTTAGTCAAATACTTTGTTCTTGAATGGCTCCAAAGGAGCCACGGAGGATCTTAGCGGTGACCAGGCAAACCCTGCCGCTGGTGTCAAGAATCGTCTGCGGCATCTAGTACGGGATACTAGGGTACCCCTACTCTAGTACACCGACACCTCTCATTTAACTTTCAAAAAGTTTCGAATTTCACTCAATTTCACACAATCAATCAAACAATCAATCAAATCTATCTATTTATTATAACATTCCAAAATTTAGAATTTTGGTATGTTACAGCAATGGTGGAAGGGTGAGAGCGCATATAATCCATTTACTCAACATTAGTCATAAAGAACTCACATACTTATTGCAAAAAACTATTAGTTATCGAAACGAAGTACTACGCGCATGCTCCTAGGGGGATAGATTGGTAGGAAAAGACCATCTCTTGTCCCTGACCGCCACTCATAAGGAAGACAATCAATAAATAAATCATGCTCCGACTTCATCACATAACGGTTCACCATACGTGCATACTACGGGAATCACAAACTTTAACACAAGTATCTCTCAAATTCACAACTACTCAACTAGCATGACTCTAATATCACCATCTCCATATCTCAAAACAATCATAAGGAATCAAACTTCTCATAGTATTCAATGCACTTTATATGATAGTTTTTATTATACCCATCTTGGATGCTCATCATATTAGGACTAATTTTATAGCCAAAGCAAATTACCATGTTGTTCTAAAAGACTCTCAAAATAATATAAGTGAAGCATGAGAGATCAATAATTTCTATAAAATAAAACCACCACCGTGCTCTAAAAAGATATAAGTGAAGCACTAGAGCAAAATTATCTAGCTCAAAAGATATAAGTGAAGCACATAGAGTATTCTAATAAATTCCAATTTGTGTGTCTCTCCCAAAAGGTGTGTGCAGCAAGGATGATTTTGGTAAACTATAAAGCAAAGACTCAAATCATACAAGACGCTCCAAACAAAACACATATCATGTGGTGAATACAAATATAGCCTCAAGTAAAGTTACCGATAGACGAAGATGAAAGAGGGGATGCCTTCCGGGGCATCCCCAAGCTTAGACTTTTGATTGTCCTTGAATTTTACCTAGGGGTGCCTTGGGCATCCCCAAGATTAGGCTCTTGCCACTCCTTATTCCAAAATCCATCAAATCTTTACCCAAAAACTTGAAAACTTCACAACACAAAACTTAAACAAAAGATCTCATGAGCTCCGTTAGTGTAAGAAAACAAACCACCACTTTAAGGTACTGTAATGAACGCATTATTTATTTATATTGGTGTTAAAACTAATGTATTCCAACTTCTCTATGGTTCATACCCCCCGATACTAGCCATAGATTCATCAAAAAAAGCAAACAACACACGAAAAACAGAATCTGTCAAAAACAGAACAGTCTGTAGTATTATGAATCATACGCATACTTATGGAACTCCAAAAATTCTGAAATAAATTGGTGGGTGAGGAATTTATCTATTAATCATCTGCAAAAAGAATCAACCTAAAATCGCTCTCCGGTAAAAAATGACAGCTAATCTCGTGAGCGCTAAAGTTTCTGTTTTTTACAGCAAGATCGCAAAGACTTCACCCAAGTTGATATGGCCAAGAGTGATGCTAGTGTTTTCATTGATCATGGAGTGTTGCCACAAGTCAGTGGTTTAGGGGCCAGAGATACGTGCATGACAAGTTCCATGAAGCTTAAAAGCAAGGATGATGAGGAGCTAATTAATGTTACATGCAGACATGCTGATGCATTACACACTACGTACATAGGCCAAGAAAATAAATACTATGTACTAGTAGTAGAGGCTCACGGCCAGATGGCAAATATTTTAAGACTTGACGTGCATGAAACCATGCAGGAAATAAAGGAGTTAAAGGGAGGATTAAGGAAGAATTCATGTTTCTATTCCTACCACGCAAGGAATATCAGGCAACTTCAAAGACGTACAACGTGTGGAGTCTTCAATGTTTGAAGGAAGCCGGATGGGGTCCGCCAGAACAAATCAAGGAAATAATGGCGCACTAAAATAGGTTCCAATTTTGTTTAGAATTATTAATTGCACATTGTAAAAGATTGCATGCTAAAAATAAAGCATGTAACCTTGTGGGTGACGATATAGGATTAGGAATTGGTGTTCGTAACCTTGTAGGTCAAGTTAGGAGGGTCCGTTGCTGCTATAAAATTAAGTCCGAGCATTATGTAAAGGGCAGGTTATATTTTAAAAATAGACATGATGTGTTTTTAGGGTAAATACCCGTATCGAGTTTTGGGGGAAGCTGTCTAAAAATCCCTAAGTTTTGGAGGAAGCTTTAGAAAACCTCTGTGTTGCGATTTCTCTTTGTGGAAATTGTTTTGTGCATGAGTACCGTCGTCGAGATTGGTTTTCTCGTGTTGGACCGTAAGGTTCAATCCCTCTACTTCGCGTACATCACGTGCGCGGGCGAGAGGCTACTACTGTTGAAGGTGAAGTGTCGTGAAAGGTCGGGCCGCAACAACGGATCTGATCTCGCCATCGAGGTTCGGTCTACATCACAAGTCTTCCCAAAGGTTCTACTTGGCACAAACACTAACTAAAGCATAAAACCACGTATAAACAGAGGCTAGATGAATTATTTATTACTAAACAGGAACAAAAGGCAAGGAACAAAAATAAAATTGTGTTGCCTCCCAACAAGCGCTATCGTTTAACGCCCCTAGCTAGGCATAAAGCAAGAATAGATCTAGGTATTATCATCTTTGGTATGCAATTCTTCAATTGAACACTTATAACCCTTAGGAGTTTCTTTATTTTTGTTGATGATCAAACTCCTAGGCAAGAAATCAAGAAATTCATTTGTAGAAAAAGGTTCCTTAATGATAGCAAAAAAAGTTGGGGTGAACACTTATTGATTTGAGATCTTCATTCTCCTTACTAGAAGATTCACCCTTATTTTTAGGAACATACATAAGCTTGGCAACTTTGGTAGGAGGAGGGTTTGAAGTGTTTCTAACGGCAGAAAAGGCAGACCCTTAGTTGGTAATAATATCCTCAAGTTTATCAATTCTAGTGGAATCTTGATCTATCTTTTCATTAACTATGGGTTCCTTTTCTCTAAAAAAAAATCAGAGTAACTCCTACCTTAGATCCATATTGGGTAATTTGGTTGTGGATCTTTTTATCTAAATTCTCGATCAACTCTACAGTGGGAACTTTATTTTCAATAATTTAAAGCCTTTGCATCACATGTTCCAAAGTTAAAATAGTTCCATTAACCAGAAGAGGTGGTGGGCCAAACAAATCTATCATAGTATTATAAGAATCAAAAGTATGGCTACCCAAGAAATTCCCTCCGGTAACGGTATCAAGAATATATCTGTTCCAAGGAGTGATGCCTACATAAAAATTGTGAAGAAGAACGGAAGTAGATTGCTTCCTAGTGGATCTATTCTAAGAATTGCAAATTCTATACCAAGCATCTTTTAGATTTTCTCCCTTCCTTTGTTTAAAATTAAGAACTTCATTATCGGGAGTACTAACAATGATAGAAGGACTGGCCAGGATGGCGAAACAAATGATCTAACACACGGACACACAAGAAGCAAGCGAAAAGAGACGAATGGAAAAGGGCAAATAAAACGGCAAAGGTGAAGTGTGGGAGAGGAAAACGAGAGGAAAATGGCAAATAATGTAATGCGAGGGAGAAGAGTTTGTGATGGGTACTTGGTATGTCTTGACTTGAGCGTAGATCTCCCCGGCAACGGTGCCAGAAATCCTTCTTGCTACCTCTTGAGCATGCTTTGGTTTTCCCTTAAAAAGGAAAGGGTGATGCAGCAAAGTAGCATAAGTATTTCCCTCAGTTTTTGACAACCAAGGTATCAATCTAGTAGGAGACTACACGCAGATCGCCTAGTACCTGCACAAACAATCAAGAACCTTGCAACCAACGTGATAAAGGGGTTGTCAATCCCTTCACGGCCACTTGCAAAAGTGAGATCTGATAAAGATAATAAGATAAATATTTTTGGTTTTTTTGTTGTATAGATTGAAAAGTAAAGATTGCAAAATAAATAGTAAACTAGAATTATAGATCGGAAACTTATATGATGTAAAGTAGACCCGGGGGCCATAGGTTTCACTAGTGGATTCTCTCATGATAGCATATATTAAGGTGGACGAACAAATTACTGCCGAGCAATTGATAGAAAAGCGCATAGTTATGAGAATATCTAGGCATGATCATGAACATAGGCATCACGTCCGTGTCAAGTAGACCGAAACGATTCTGCATCTACTACTATTACTCCACACATCGATCGCTATCCAGCATGCATCTAGATTATTAAGTTCATAAGAACAGAGTAACACATTAAGCAAGATGACATGATGTAGAGGGATAAACTCAAGCAATATGATATAAACCCCATCTTTTTATCCTCGATGGCAACAATACAATATGTGTCGGTTCCCTTTCTGTCACGGGGATCGAGCACCGCAAGATTGAACCCAAAGCTAAGCACTTCTCCTATTGTAAGAAAGGTCAATCTAGTAGTCCAAACTAAACCGACAATCCGAAGAGACTTGCACAGATATCAAATCATGCATATAAGAATTCAGAGAAGAATCAAATATTGTTCATAGATAATCTTGATCATAAACCCACAATTCATCGGATCTCGGCAAACACACCACAAAAAGTATTACGTCGAATAGATCTCCAAGAACATCGAGGATAACTTTGTATTGAGAACCAAAGAGAGAGAAGAAGCCATCTAGCTAATAACTATGGACCCGAATGTCTGTGGTAAACTACTCACACATCATCGGAGAGGCTATGGTGTTGATGTAGAAGCCCTCCGTGATCGAATCCCCTCCGGCAGATCGCCGGAAAAGGCCCCAAGATGGGATCTCACGAGTACGGAAGGTTGCGGCGGTGGAAAAGTGGTTTCGTGGCTCCCCTGGATGTTTTCAGGGTATAAGAGTATATATAGGCGAAAGAAGTAGGTCGGTGGAGGTACGAGGGACCCACGAGGGTGGGGGCGCGTTGTCCTGCCTCGTGGCCGCCTCATTGCGTCTCTGACTTCCACTCCAAGTCTCCTGGATTGTGTTCGTTCCAAGAAAGATCCTCACGAAGGTTTCGTTCCGTTTGGATTCCGTTTGATATTCCTATTCTACGAAACACTGAAATAGGCAAAAAACAGCAATTGGCACTGGGCCTCCGGTTAATAGGTTAGTCCAAAAATAATATAAAAGAGCATATTAAAGCCCATTAAAGATCCAAAACAGATAATATAATAGCATGGGACGATAAAAAAATTATAGATACATTGGAGACGTATCACTTTACCATCGCAAGTTCGTACAACGCTCAATTTTCTCTTACACTAAATGATCTTACACTTTTAGAAGCAATTTTTATTGCCTTATTGCACCGATGACACTTACTTGAAGGATCTTGCTCAATCCTTAGGTAGGTATGGTGGACTCTTGAAAATAAGATTTGGGTTTAAGGGTTTTTGGATGCACAAGTAGTATCTCTACTTGGTTCGGAATTTTTGGCTAGCAAAGATGGGGGGCAAGCACCACATGTTGAAGGATCTATGACAATATGACTTCTGTGTGAATATGAGCAAACATAAATAATTATGTTGTCTTCCTTGTCCAACGTCAACAATTTTGTCATATAATATTTTGATGGGGGCTCATAATCACAAAAGATTTCTAGGACAGTATATTTGCATGTGAAAGTTCTCTTCCTTACACTAATTATTTTTGAATTGCTTGTATGACCAATATTGCGATTGTCAAGCTTCAAAATACTTCACTTTCTAAACCCAATGTGAAGCTACCACTAGGCATGATATGATTTCAACTTCATGATATTCAATTTATTCAGCAATTTACTCATAGGATATAAGTGAAGCACAAGAGTAAATGACAAGCTACTCCAAAAAGATATAAGTGAAGATCAAGAGAGTAGTTAAGTAAATAGGTGGCTAAGTGAAGAATCTCTTTTATTTAAAAACTTTCAGATCTAAGTATTTTATTCAAACAGCAACAAAATAAAATGACATTCCAAGGATAGCACAACTCATGTGAAGAAGCAAAAACTTAGGCTCAACCTATACTAACCGGTAACTGTTGAAGAAGAAAGGTGGGATGCCTGTCGGGGCATCCCCAAGCTTAGATACTTGAGACTTCTTTAATATTATCTTGGGATGCCTTCGGCATCCCCAAGCTTGAGATTTTGTGTCTCCTTAATTCTTCTCATATCACGGTTTCCCTAAATCTCAAAAGTTTCATCCACACAAAACTCAACAAAAACTCGTGAGATAAGTTAGTATAAACCAATGCAAAAACCTTATCATTCTCTGCTATAGCAAATCACTAAAATTATTATTCAACATTGCATACTAAATGCCTCTGCATATTTAATACTCCTATCCTCAAATAGAATCATTAAACAAGCAAACATAACAGCAATATGCCAAAACAGTACAGTCTGTAAAGAATGCAAGAGTATCAATACTTATTCAACTCAAAAAATTCAGAAAAGTTAACACACTGTAGAAAATTTATCAGAGCTTATTGTGCAAAAAGTTTCAACATTTTATCATGTTCTGATTTCCCTCGGGAATTTTTGCAACATCGATAAACTTTCTGTTTTCAAACGGCAACAAGTATACTTGCAAAATAAGCATAATAAAGGCTATCATTGCCATTTTTATTGAAATAAAAGATGCAAAACATTATTCTAAATAATAGCAAGCAAATCCTAACAAAATAAATTGACGCTCCAAGCAAAACACATATCATGTGACGAATGAAAACATAGCTCTAAGTGAGGTTATCGATATTGTTGGAGACGAAAGAGGGGATGCCTTCCGAGGCATCCCCAAGCTTAGTTGCTTGGATCTTCCTTAGATATTACCTTGGGGATGCCTTGGGCATCCCCAAGCTTAGGGTCTTGTCACTCCTTATTCTCCTCATATCAACATCTCACCCAAAACTTGAAAAACTTCAATCACACAAAACTTAGCGGAACTTTCTGAGATAGGTCAGTATGATAAAGAGAAAACCATTCCACTTTTGGTATTGCCAAAGACAAGATTCATAATTTTTCTCACACAATGCCTACAGTAGCATATCATTTCTACATTTTATATTGATAAATATAAGCCATATAAACTAGGAAACAAGCAAACTATGCATTGGAAACAGAATCTGTCAAAAACAGAACAGTCTGTGGTAATCTTTACTCAAACCATACTTCTGCTACTCCAAAAATTCTGAAAAGTTAGGACCATGTGAGCAATTTGTATACTAATCTTCTACAAAAAGAATCCACTGAAAAGCACTCTCCTGTTAAAAAAGAATTATTTTCATGAGTGCAAAAGTTTCTATTTTTCAGCAAGATCAAATCAACTATTACCCAACATGATCCCAAAGGCTTTACTTGGCACTTTATTGAAACAAAAGCTATAAAGCATGATTACTACAGTAGCATAATCATGTGAACACACAAAAATAGTAGGTAAAAGTGTTGGGTTGTCTCCCAACAAGCGCTTTTCTTTAATGCCTTTTAAGCTAGGCATGATGATTTCAATGATGCTCGCATAAAAGATAAGAATTGAAACATGAAGAGAGCATCATGAAGCATATGACTAGCACATTTATGTCTAATCCACTTCCTATGCATAGGGATTTTGTGAGCAAACAACTTATGGGAACAAGAATCAGCTAGCATAGACGGCAAAACAAGTGTAACTTCAAAACAATCAACACATAGAGAAGAAACTTGATATTATTGAGATATGTAAGGGCATAAGTTCCTTTCTCATAATAATTTTCAGAGGCACCATGAATGGATTCAACAATATAAATGTCACATATAGCACTCTTTTCATGATGCACAAGCATAGACAATTTATTACTCTTGATGGCGTACATGTCATCATAATAATCATAACAGATAGCAACTTTATTGTCATAGTCAACTGAAACCTCTTCCAAAATAGTGGATGTATCACTAAATAAAGTCATGACCTCTCCAAATCCACTTTCGTCAGTATTGTAATAAGATTCAACACCCTCCAAAATAGTGGTATCATTACTACCTAAAGTTGACACTCTTCCAAACCCACTTTCATCAAAGTAATCATCATAAATAGGAGGCATGCTATCATCATAATAAATTTTCTTATCGAAAGTAGAAGGAATCAAACGATCATATTCATTAAGCAAAGCATCCCAAGCTTAGGACAAGCATTATTTCCAGCAAATAAATCTTCAAATATATCATACTCATCAAACATAGCATCCCCAAGCTTGTGGTTTTGCATATCATCACAATCATTCTTATCAATAGCATGAATGGCACCAATAGTATAGCAAACATTATTATCATATTCTTCCAAGCAAGTGCTAAAAAGATTTTCAAGATCATAATGGATATCATTGTCTTCCCCATCATAATCATCTCAATAAGTAGTAGGCATAACAAAATCATCATGAATATCATCATCCTCCATCAACATATTTGATTCACTTTCATGAGGCACGATGGTGATGGGAGCAACATTATTTTGTAGAGATACCTTTTTACCTCTATTATTTCTTCTTTTCTTCTTCTTCACCACACCATGTGTGGGTTTTAATTAATTTTTTCAAGCTTCTTGTTGAAGAGATTGATTGGATAGGAAGCTCCTCCTCGTTACCTGATTCATCATAATAAACTGTCGGTGTACTAAAGTAGGGGTACCTTAGTACCCCGAACTTGTGCACAGGCAGTCGCAGCGTCCCCGCGGCAAGCCTCGCCGGGCGTCCGCCAAGGCCCTCCGCAGCCATTCTGAAGACAAGACCCCGACAAGAGGAGCTTGCCGGGAAGGCCTCTCTAGGCACAGACAAGGCCCCGACAAGAGGAGCTTGTCGGGAAGGCCACCTGTGCACGCAGAAGACAAGGCACCGCAAGAGGAGCTTGCCGAAGGCTCGGGCGCCGACAAGCCTCCCGGGCGCGACAGGATTCGCCGCTGACAAGGCGCTTGCTGCTGCATGCAACTCTCTTCTCCGCCTCCGCCTCCAGCTCACCCAGCGACATGTCGCCATGGGACCGCCCCATGGGCGCGTGTCGAGTGGCTGTGCAGCCAGCGGAGAGCAGCGATAAGCGGCGGCCGACAAAGCTCGCCATCGTGGCGAAGTGAGGCGCACTGACGGCCTCTGTTACACTGCTTGGGGCGACAACGACGGGCATTTATTGCTTTTGTCCCTTGCCGCCGAGTTAGGTATTTTGCACTGTACACTGTTCAAGTAGGTGTACCAACCCCTGTTTTTACATTTGTACCCCCGCCTATGTTGCCACCTGTCGGAGACCCCTTGAGCATATAAAAGGAGGCCCGAGTGCAACATAGGTAGGGTTCGGGAGGTTTAGGTTCGGTTCCGTCCAGCTCAAGAGGTTGGGCTCGTTGGGTTCATTCACCCACTCGAGACCAGATAGACTCACGCTTAGGTTTTGTAGCCCGCATTGCTCCCTAGCAAGAACACAATAGATCAAACAAGCAGCAGTAGAGGAGTTTTATCTCTCGAGAGCTCCGAGCTGGGTAAACCGCGTGCATCGCCTCGATCCGCTCTTCATGCGACCTCTCCCCCTCCGGCCACAAAGGGCCTGCCCGCCGCCCCATAGGTGTCCGTGGGTACGACCAGCCTCCCCGACATCTCTCGCGCCAGGTAGGGGGCGTCGAGGCCGTGTGAATCCGATCCGGCGTTCACGCGAGCAGCGTCATCAACATCTTCCTCAACATGCCACCGAAGAAGAAGGCTTCGGCGGCAAGCAGCCGCTCTGCGTCGTACTCCACCCTCACCGCAGCAAACGGGTGGTGGGGCAGACGCCGGCGAGGGACGGGCGCCGACGAAGGTGCTCGCGATGTTGCCAAGTCCAAGGACAAGGCACCGCAAACCTCGGCGTCACAAGATCCCCCGCCCATCTCAGAGACGCTGACCAACAACGCCATGGCGCTCACAACGCCATACGCTCGCTGGATCGAGACCCTCAAGACCAGCATGCGCGCCAACATGCCGGGCGCTTAGTGAGATACGGTCGCCGGACGGGCGCCGCTCCTTCTAACGTAGTTAGAAGTCCGGCGTGTCCCGCTCCTCGCACCGTTCTCCAATGCCGCCTACTACTCCAGCAGAAGCTCTGGCGAGAGCTCAACTGCTCCTCGACTACCCTCCAACGGCCGACAAGGTTGACGAGTGGAGGGCCACTATCCAGAGCCTCATCGGCTTTGCCAATGGCGACGCCCCACGGCAACCAACCCCATCGTTGCCGCGGTGAAACGACAAGGCACGAGCCGGTGGCGACGAGACTGTCGGAGGTGCAATCACCGTGCACTCTCCGCCAAGAAGGCCAAGATCGCCGAGCCAACGGATCCATCTCGACAGCGACTCCACCGCATCGTCGGATCCGCGCGCTCGCCGCGACCAGCGCCAAGTTCTTCATGAGCGACAACAAGAGGACGCCGAACTCGCATCGAAGCGCCGAAGAGAAGCGCGACGTCATCCGACAAGCGCTACTGGGCCTTCGTTGACATGCACGCTACCGGAGGAGCCAGCGACTTGTCAGACGCGGTAGGTTGCCCTGCGTTCACTCGTGAGCTGAGCTGCGGCAAGTCCAGTGGCCCAGCCGTAAAAACTTCAAACCAGACGTGTCGGAGAAGTATGATGGCAGGACGCACCTGTCGGAGTTCCTCAAGCATCTACACCATCGCGTGCGGGCTGCGGGGACGGGACGACAAGATCCTCGCCAACTACTTCCCGCCGTGCTCAAGCCCAACGTCCGATCTTGGCTCATGCACTTGCCGGACAACTCCATATCCTCTTGGGCAGATCTGTGCCATCAGTTTGTTGGCGCCTTCACAGGTGGCCACAAACCTCATGGCCAAGAGAGTGACCTTCACTTGCTCGCCTAGAAGGAAGGAGAGTCCCTGCGCAAGTTCATCCAGAGATTCAGCCGCGTGCACTACAACATCCCAGACGTCCACCCTGCCGCGGTGATCAGCGCATTTCATCAGAATGTGCGGAACCGCAGGATGAGGGAAGAGATGGCGATGAGCAAAGTCAAGGACGCCGTCGAGCTGTACGCCTTTGGCGAGACAAGTGTCTACCGAGGAAGGGAGGAGACTTCGGAGAGAATGCGTAAACGGGATCGAGCAAGGATGACACCGCCCGGCAAAGAAGGGCCGCGGCGAGGCAACAGGAAGAAGAAAAGCAGAGAAGTGCTAGCTGTCAAGCAGTCCGGCAACGGAGGCGGCGAAAAGAACGCCAAGGCTGGTGGCTCCGGCAAGGAGGTTGCCGCTGACGCCAACCACCAGTTGGTGGCGGCCGCCGACAAGCAGGACGGCTCCGGCAAGCAATATTGCAAGATCCACCGCACCAAGGGCCACGACCTCCAGAGCTGCAAGAAGGTCGAGCAGCTCGTCGAACAGCAGAGAGCTGAGTACGAGCGGCGAGACAAGGAGAAGGCCCAAGAAAGTGCTGGGGGAGCAAGCAAGAAACGTCCCGGCCGGGGAGGACGCCGCGGCAAAGTCAAGCAGCGACAAGGAGATCGACCTCCCGCGTCGCGACAAGGATGAAGATGATGATGACGACGAAGATATGGAGGACGCATTTACGCCGATGAGCAGGAGTTTCGTAAAGCCACGAGGTTCTCTGCGTTGACGGGTGCTTCCTCGCATACCTCCCACCGCCAACTCAAGCAATGGATGCAGGAGGTCAATGCAAAGGAACCATCCATAGAGTCGCCAAGCCTCTGAAGTGGTCCAAAGACGCCTATCATTTTTATATTGAGGACCACCCTGATCGCATAAATACGGTCGGGTGCTTGCCGATGTTGGTCTCTCCAACTATCCGCAACCTCAAGGTCACAAAAATGTTAGTTGACGGCGGGGCCCGCTTGAATCTGATCTCCTCCGCGGTGCTCCAGAAGCTTCAAATCCCTGACAGCGAGCTCGAAGAGACCGGAACCTTCCAAGGAATCAATCCGGGAAGGAGCAAGCCGAAGGGGAAGATTACGCTGTTTGGTCACATTTGGCAGCCGAGCTGAACTTCAGGATCGAGAGGGTTACATTTGACGTTGCCAATTTCCCATTGCCTTACAATGGGATACTTGGCCGCCCAAAGACTCGCCAAGTTCATGGCAGCCTCTCACTACGCATACAACCTTCTCAAGATGCCAGCCCGATAAGCGCCATCTCTGTCCATGGCGACAAGAAGGATGCCCTTATCTGCGGCCGACAAGATCTTCCAGATGCAGCAGCCGCGACAGATTGCCGACACTTGCCGCCAAGCTCCCGGGGAAGAAGACCAAGTCCAAGTCCGGCAAGGGCTCTCGATGCTCACTTCGCAAGCGCACCTCTTCGGAGTGCTGCGCTACCGTCGAGGACGCACCATCGAGCTCCACCGCAAGTGCAAGAAGATGGTGGCTACCAACACCAAGAAGGTGCCCGCCAAGGAGGACAAGCGCTGGTGGTACCTTCACCATCGCGCCTCTCTCGACCCCAAATAGGAAGGCGCGCTCATTGCTTTCTCATGGGCGAATGTCGACGTGTTTGCATGGCAACCGTCCGATATCCCCGTGTTCCTGTGAAAGTGATTGAGCACCGCCGCCGTTTGTCCTCATCGCGCGCCCGTCAAGCAAAAAGTCAGAAGCAAGCGTTGAGCGCCAAGAATTCATAGCCGAAGAGATCAAGAAACCGGAAGTAGCAGGCCTTGTCGAGGAGTGCTCCATCCTACGTGGTTGGCCAATCTCAGAAGTCGCGCAAGAAGGCAAATGGGAAATGGAGACTTTGTATTGACTTCACGGATGTCAATAAAGCTTGCCCCAAAGATCCATTTCCCTTGCCGCGCATTGACCAGATTGTTGACTCCACGGCTGGATGTGATTTGCTTTCATTTCTTGATGCCTACTTAGGATACCATCAGATCTTCATGGCTGAAGAAGATGAGGAGAAGACCGCATTCATCACACCATGTGGCACATACTGTTTCATACGGATGCCTTTCGGTTTGAAGAATGCTGGTTCAACATTTGCAAGGGTAGTCATGACGCTTTTGAGCCGCAAATGCACAGAAATGTAGAAGCCTACATGGATGACATAGTGGTCAAAAGCAAGGACAAAGCAACTCTAGTTCAAGATTTGGACGAGACCTTTGCAAATCTACGCAAGATCAACCTCAAGCTCAACCCCGAGAAGTGCGTGTTTGGAGTCCCTTCCGGCAAACTTCTCGGGTTCTTCGTGTCTCAGCGGGGATTGAAGCCAATCCCGACAAGATCAAGGCCATTGAGCAGATTGAAGCACCAAAGCGCCAAGGATGTACGAAGACTTGCCGTTGCGTGGCTGCTCTCAAGAGGTTTATTTCTAGGTTCTGCCGAGCGCCGCCTGCCATTTTTAAGATTTTGAAAAAGGCAGGTCCAAAGAAATGGACTCGAAGCGGAGGCTGCGCTGCGCAGACTTGAAGAGATACTTGTCCTCCACTCCAACACTTGTCGCGCCTAGGCCACAAGAGAAGTTGCTGCTATATATAGCGGCAACCAATCAAGTGGTTAGTGCTGCGTTAGTGGCGGAGAGGGAGGCGGATGATGAGCCAGCAACCACGGCAAACACATTTAGCGACAAGCAAGGGGCTTCGCCGACAAGCTCTGGTCCCGACAAGGACGAATCCGCGCAGACACATGAACAGATACAGAAAAGGATGGTGCAGCGCCTACCACTTTGTCGGCCCCTCCTACAAGGGGCTGGGTCAAGGTACTGTGTGCAAAAATTGCTTTTCGGCCTCCTCATGGCCTCGAGAAAGCTGCGCCATTACTTGCAAGCACATGAGATCACAGCTTGTCACCGCTTTCCCTCAAGAGGATACCGCAGAATCCGTGCGATAGGCAGGATTGTCGAGTGGGCCCTGGAGCTGTCAAGCTTTGGTCTCAAGTTTGAAAGCACGTCAACTATCCAAAGCAGAGCATTGGCAGAATTCATAGCAGAATGGACGCCAACGCCAGATGAAGAGATTCCGCAGACGAGCATTCCCGTCAAAGAACCAAGCAAAGAGTGGCTGATGTACTTTGATGGTGCCTTCTCGCTGCAAGGCGCCGGTGTCGGGCGGTCGCTTATCGCACTCCACCGGAGAGCACCTCAAGCACGCCGTCCGTGATGCACTTTCCCAAGGAGCAAGCGGCGAACAATACCGCAGAGTATGAAGGTTTGCTTGCCGGTCTCGTGGATCGCAGTGGACCTTGGGATCAAGAAGCTTATTGTCGTGGGTGACTCGCAACTCGTCAGTCCGCCAAGTCAACAAAGATTACCAGAGTCCGCTGATGGAAGCCTACGCCGATGAAGTGAGGAAGCTAGAAGAGCACTTTGGCGGCTCGCAAATGGAACATGTTCCAAGAGCTCGTAATGATATTGCCGACGGCTCACAAGTGCAAGCCGCGCTTAAGTTACACTGTGGAACCAGGATTTTCGTGCTCAAGCCGACTCAGCCAACCGTAACACCATCGACCGACAGAGCAAGAAGAGGAAGTTGGCCTCTGGTGACTACTTTCCACAGTAGCTTCCCAAGCCGTCGTTGCAAAGGTCCCCAAGATCAACACCAACAAGCAGTTGAGGAGCAGCTCCGGCTGCACCCTGTGGTTTGTTTCATTGCAGCAGACGCCTCCCGACAAGTCTTCTTCCCAAGCAAGCTTGTCGGGAGCATCTAGCTCGGCAGAGCCACGTGCTCTTGCCGTGAGAAGCTGATGTTCCCGCAGCAGCAGATGAGCCTTTAGTCCTTGGCTGCCGAGCCACAAGCTCCAACATGGGCGCAGCAGATTGTCCATTTCCTTCAGACAGAGAACTTCCCAAGAGCAGGAAGAAGCGGAAAGAGTAGCCCGGCAATCAAGTATGTACCAGTTTGTCGATAGCATACTGCATGTAAGAAGACTCAACGGTGTGAAATTGAAGTGTATTCCTGTGGAAGATGGATGTAAGCTGCTGGCAGAGATACATGGAGGCATATGTGGTCACCACATTGGCGCAAGAAGAGCACTTGCCGCAAAGCTTTCCAAGAAGGTTTCTTCCGCCGACAGCCCTCCAGGATGCAACCGCACAAGTAACCAAGTGTGAAGCGTGCCAATTCCATTCCAAACAGATACACCAGCTCAAGCTCTCCAGACGATCCCTTTATCCCGCCATTTTCGTCCGGGCTCGACATCCTCGGCCCTTCCCCGAAGTTGTCGGGGCTTTGAGTACTTGTACGCCGCCATCGACAAGTTCACAAAGTGGCCGGAAGTGGAAGCAGTGAGGAAGGTGACAGACAACGGTCGGCAGTCAAGTTCTTCAAATCGATTGTTTGCCGCTTCGAATCCCTAACAGGATCATCACCGACAACGGCACACAATTTACGAAGTCGCACCTTCATGCAAGACGTCCAAGACCTTGGCGCCAAGGTTCCGCTTCCGCTGCTCACCCGAGAAGCAACGGTCAAGCGAGAGGGCAATGCTGAAGTGCTGCGGACTCAAGACCGTAACTTTCGGCGTGCTGCACAAGTGCGTAAGAAATCGGATCGAGGAGCTGCCGGTGGTTCTTTGGTCGATCGTAACGACGCCAAATCGAGCCATCGCCAGCACCCTTTGCTCTAGTCTATGGAGCAGAGGCAGTTCTCCCACGGAACTCAGATAACGGATCGCCTCGAGTACTCGCTATGATGAGTTTGAGCAAGAGCAGCTGCGACAAGATGACGCTACCGCTCCTCGAGGAGGATCGCCTTTCAAAGTCATTGCGGCGAGCCGCCACATTGACAAGCCTCGCGCCGCTACCATAGCCGCAGGTTAGTGCCGTAAGTCTCGAGGAAGGCGACCTTGTTCTTCGCGCGCTCAATCCGCCAAGAATTCAAACAAGTTGACGCCTGGCGGGAAGGCCCTTATCGGGTGAAACGGGTCATTAGGCCCGGCGCTATCCGCTTTGAGACCGAAGATGGCATTCCGTGAGCAACTCCTGGAACATTGAGCATCTTCGTAAGTTTTACCCATATAGGCGCGGTTGTCGGAACCTGCTCCGCAACCACCTTTTGTACAAGTCTTGCTGCTGTTGCATGTAATCCTTCAGACAAAGCCGGGCGCAGACCCGATGCATCAAGAAAGCTCATGTGTTGCGCATAGCTTGTCAAGTTCATGCTTTCATCAATTTATTGCATGCTTTGGCTAACACTTTGTGCAAAGAACCATACCCGGTAAGCAGAATCGAGCCGCTAGGCTCCATGACGTTATTTCCTCTTCTTTTTCTTCTCTCAAAGAAAGGAAGGCTCCCTCGCGCACAAGTTAACCAGGGGGGAGGAGGAGATAATACTATGGACCAGGCACCGCTCGAGGAAGTTTCACCCCATCGGCAAGCAACAAACAGAAAAGCTAAGTTGCCAAAGTTTGAGCAATTAATTTTTAAATTTTCGTTATCTTCCTCGAACGATAGTACTTTGTATGGAAAACCTGTGCGCAGAGGAACCAAATCGTGATCGGTCGCGCCCTTACTTTGTTTCGAGTCCGCTCAACAACTTAAGTGAGCTGCGGCTAGTCCGCGACAAGGTTGCTTGTCGGTAGCGACTTCGCCAGAAGTCAGCTGAAGTTCCGCGACTCGGCGCCAAGGCAAGGATGCTCGCACCGCAATTTTCCCCGAAAAGCGAGGGCAATAACGCATAAAGGAAGGAATCAAGTAGAGGAAATAACATTGCATCGATCGATTCAGATCAGTAATAAATTTTAAAGTTATCTTCCTTGAACGACCGTGCTTTGTACGGAAAACCCGCGGCGGAGGAACCAAATCGTGATCGGTCGCGCTTTACTTTGTTTCGTGTCCGCTCAACAACTTAAGTGAGCTGCGGCTAGTCCGCGACAAGGTTGCTTGTCGGTAGCGACCCGCCAAAGAAGGCTGCTGAAGTTCCGCACTCGGGCGCCAAGGGCAAGGGTGCCTGCACCGCAAGTTTCCGAAAAGCGAGGGCAATAACATACAAAGCCAAGAGTCGAGTAAAGGAAGTAACGAGCGAATGTTGCCCGTAATAAAGTTATGATACAAAATAACTTTCGCGCAATCGCTAAATCGCTCGTGAGCTGAAATAACAGCGAAGAGGAGAAGAAGGGCGCGCTGGTACCCAAGCCCCGGCAAGCCAGAGTTGCCGGGAGCTGCGGCAAGCCAGAGTTGCCGGGGGCTGCGGCAAGCCAGAGTTGCCGGGAGCTACGACAAGCCAGAGTTGCTGGGGGCTGAGATATCAGATAAGCCCTTCGTCCTTTTTCAAGCATCCCTCTTTCATTAAAAACATTCTAATCGGATACAATCCATGGGGAATGAAAAACATGAAAGAGAGGATTACAAGCTTTAAATGCGAGATAAGGCCGAAGGCTTACAAATTAAAAAGATAAGATGCCCGTAATCCCTTTCCTGTCCCTCTTTCAGGAGGTAGGTCAAGGAGGCAAGAAGGGCAAAAGAAACGCCTAGACGAAGCTACGGTGCCGAAGGCACCAAGGGAACATCCCGGAGCTCCCCGAGGGCTTGACGGAGATGGCAGCGCCGGAAGCGGGGCTCGAAGACGGGGTGGCAGGACGTCAGCACGCTGTCGAGGGCACTACGCCCTCGTACTCCGACTTGACGGCCTTGTCGCCATCCCTCTTCCCCTTCCGCAGCCTCCCTACGCCAGTCGCCCAAGGAGACGACCCCGGGGAGTTCAGGGAGCCGGCGACACGGATGATGGGGTCGCCGGTGACGCACGAAGCGGCGCCCGACAACTAATCGGGCCCGCCAACCTCGCTGCCACATCGCCGCTTCCTCCTCGTCACTCTTGCTCGAGGGGGAATCTTCGCTGTCCGAGGAGCTATCCACGCAGCACTTCGCCCGAGTACCAATATCCCCGAAGACCTTACGGAGAGGAGATCGCCCTCCATTAACTTAAAATGGAGGGTAAACCCCGCCTCGTGCTGTGGATGCGGTGAACGCCTTCCACCCACGATCGAGATACATCACATTAGGGGCTGGGAATACAACACGGACTCGCATGCCGCTGATTCCACAGCCCCTCATGTGCAATCTCAAGTCTTCGGGCGGATCCGACTCCATCGCGGCCGCAAACGGAGCTGGAAGCCGGAGGCGGCGACGAGGCGCCTGCGCAGCCTCGACGAAGAACTTCGCAAGGGTCGTCCCAGTATGGACCACCGCAGGGAGGGGAACCGCCGACGGAAGCGGAGACGGCGCCACGCCTCTGCCCCGCCTCTTCCCCGAGCGCCGACCTCGCCCACGACCTCGCCTCCCTCTTCCTCTTGGGTCGGGCTCTACCGCCCAGGCGTGGGGTTGGGAGGGAGCTCTAGCGGGCGACCTCGCCGCCACCGATGAAGAACCCAGGTTCCTTTTCTCCATGGCGAATGAGAGAAAGGGAGCAGAAATCGAGGAAAGAAGGAGATGGGAGAGTGCGGCTTCAAGGCCCCTTCCGCTCTTTTTAAGGAAGCAAGGTGGGGCTCAACCGCCCCTGCCGACAAATCAGGGCATAGGAAGAGCAGGGAATCGGGGCCGACCTGTTGCCTCTGCTCGTGACGACCCAGTTTCCCACTTCCACCGTCTGTGACCCCAAGAGCATGGGAACCACGTGGTGGGGATGCAGTACTGAGGCGACGGGTGGAGCGACCCCGCACGCCGCCCACTTCCCCCACGACGCTGCAATCGACGCGTGCCGTTCTGGGGGCCGCGGATACGGAGTGAGTTTGGTTTGGACCCAGTGCCGCGTGCGTGCTGCCTGTTTGGGCCTGGCCCAACAAATACGCACTGTATGGCCTGCACTGGGCTCTGTCGGTGTACTAAAGTAGGGGTACCTTAGTACCCGAACTTGTGCACGGGCAGTCGCAGCGTCCCCCTGCAAGCAAGCCTGCTCGGCCAAGGCCCGCCAAGGCCCTCCGCAGCCATTCTCAAGACAAGACCCCGACAAGAGGAGCTTGCCGGAAGGCCTCTCTAGGCACAGACAAGGCCCCGACAAGAGGAGCTTGTCGAGAAGGCCACCTGTGCACGCAGAAGACAAGGCCCCGCAAGAGGAGCTTGCCGGGAAGGCTCGGGTGTGACAAGCCTCCGGCGCCGACAAGGATTCGCCGCTGCAAGGCGCTTGTCATGCGGCATGCAACTTCTCTCCATCTCCGCCCAGCTCACCCAGCGACGTGTCGCCATGGGACCGCCCCATGGGCGCTGTCGAGCGGGTGTGCAGCCAGCCGGAGAGCAGCGATAAGCGGCGGCTGACAGGCTCGCCATCGTGGCGAAGCGGAGGCGCACTGACGGTCTCGATACACTGTTTGGGCGACAACGACGGGCATTTATTGCTTTTGTCCATTGCCGCCGAGTTAGGTATTTTGCACCTTTGTACCTGTTCAAGTAGGTGTACCAACCCCTGTTTTTACATTTGTACCCCCACCTATGTTGCCACCTGTCGGAGACCCCTTGAGCATATAAAAGGAGGCCCGAGTGCAACGTAGGTAGGGTTCGGGAGGTTTAGGTTCGGTTCCGTCTAGCTCAAGAGGGTTAGTTTGGCCTCAAGGTTCATTCGACCCACTCGAGACCAGATAGACTCACGCTTAGGTTTTGTAGCCCGCATTGCTCCCTAGCAAGAACACAATAGATCAAACAAGCAGCAAGAGGAGTTTTATCTCTCCGAGAGCTCCGAGCTGGGTAAACCGCTCGCGTGCATCGCCTCGATCCGCTCTTCGTGCGACCTCCGCCCCCCTCCGAACCACAAAGGGGCCTGCTCCGCCGGCCCCATAGGTGTCCGTTGGTACGACCAGCCTCCCCGACATAAACACTAGGAGGGTTTTGGAAAACATTTTCCCTTTCATTAGTACTCTCTTCATACTCCATTTGTTTTCTTGTCTTTAAGTAGTTGGCAATATAAGGATTCTCAATGCAATTTACCGCACAAAACATAAAAATTTATTCTAGATCAAAATCAATAAATCTCTTGAGATTAAATTTTGGAATATGCTTAGTTATACGTTTCATTTCTTCATACCCCAAAAGGAGACTAAGCTCTTTATGATGCTCAAGGGTAATCAAGTTATCACAATTTTTGGACACTATTTGATCATGAAAGAATTTGCATTGGAGATATAAATGACCATGTTCATTGCAAAGTTCACAAGGATGGCGAAAAAAATTAAATCTTTCAGCACAATCATCTAGCCTCTCTTGCAACTTTCTCGTTTCTAAATATTTATGCTTCTTACAAAATCTATCTTCCATTTTTGGTGTGCAAAAGGCACTCCCAATTCACTCCGCAAAAAGTGACAGTGGCACCCCGATCTACATGGAGCAGGGGGCCTTCGCACGTCAACCCAGGATTATGCCTGACGCACGACAGGTCCATGATACAACATTCCAGGTACAATAATATTCATCAAATACATGTGTATATGATTACATCATTGATGAATACAATTATCTGGCATAGCCCTAAGGCTATTTAAATGGTAGTGGAAGTCTATTTAAATGGCGGCGGAAGTCTTGGTTTGGCAGCGTCTCATCTAGGCTAGGCTCCACAACTCACAAGACTGGCAAGATTACGGCCTAGCATGACGGAACAAGCGAACAAGTTGGGCACGACCTACAATACTGGCATGACACACTAGGTTAGTACATTGAATGTACTTGCAAGACAACCAAATACATAGCATCCAAACAAACAGATGACAAAGCAAGAACCAAGCATATGCAACAGTCTACGTCAACACAACTTCTAAGCATGGCATGATATTATCTAGAATCATAAATCAAACTAAGCATGAATAACATCATAACATCTACTAGCCTGGCATATCAAATTTACTCCTAACATAACAACAGCAAAGCACAGCATATCAAAACATGGGATGGCATCATGAAACTATGCTGGAAATAAACTACCAGTTACCTTCCATGAAGACATGTTATATTAACCTTATGCAACAATCACTTACTCGCCACGGCTCCTTGGAGCACATCAAGATGACTTACCGAGACCTCGTCTCGGGGTCATATCAACACATCATTGTGACTTCTCACGATTTTTCCCATAGTCCAAGTCACCATATTATTTATCACATCTTAGTTATCACATTAGTTATTAGCAGATTTACCCTCCATTTCAACCGAGACCCGATAGTGTGACCTACTACGAACTTGTGCCCATGACCGAGGACGCGGCTATCGATAGATTAAATACACTCTGTAGAGGTAGCGCACTTTACCCACACTACGGAACCCTGGCCTCACACTCCCATACGTGCGGACCATGACGTTCCGACAAAACCGAGCTACTGCCATGACACTCTCCCGGCCACTCCGACCAACACCCCCTTGGGGTTCAGTCCTGGGTGGCCCCGTGTCTACCAAAGACACCAAAGGCCACCGTCATGGCAAAACTGTCCCAAACGGGGACAAGGTGTTGGAAATATGCCCTAGAGGCAATAATAAGATGGTTATTATTATATTTCCTTGTTCATGATAATTGTCTATTGTTCATGCTATAATTGTGTTATCCAAAAATCGTAATACATGTGTGAATACATAGACCACAACATGTCCCTAGTGAGCCTTTAGTTGACTAGCTCATTGATCAATAGATGGTTACGGTTTCCTGACCATGGACATTGGATGTCGTTGATAACGGGATCACATCATTAGGAGAATGACGTGATGGACAAGACCCAATCCTAAGCATATTACAAAGATCGTATAGTTCATCTGCTAGAGCTTTTCTAATGTCAAGTATCATTTCCTTAGACCATGAGATTGTGCAACTCCTGGATACCGTCATTTAATGCTTTGGTGTGCCAAACGTCACAACGTAATCGGGTGGCTATAAAGGCACACTACGGGTATCTCTGAAAGTGTCTGTTGAGTTGGCACGAATCGAGACTGGGATTTGTCACTCCGTGTGACGAAGAGGTATCTCTGGGCCCACTCGGTAAGACATCATCATAATGAGCTCAATGTGACCAAGGAGTTGATCACGGGATGATGTGTTATGGAACGAGTAAAGAGACTTGTCGGTAACGAGATTGAGCAAGGTATAGAGATACCGACGATCGAATCTCGGGCAAGTATCATACCGGTAGACAAAGGGAATTGTGTACGGGATGATTGAATCCCCGACATCGTGGTTCATCAGATGAGATCATCGTGGAACATGTGGGAGCCATCATGGGTACCCAGATCCCGCTATTGGTTATTGGCCGGAGAGATGTCTCGGTCATGTCTGCATGATTCCCGAACCCGTAGGGTCTACACACTTAAGGTTCGGTGACGCTAGAGTTGTTATGGGAAATAGTATGCAGTTACCGAATGTTGTTCGGAGTCCCGGATGAGATCCCGGATGTCACGAGGAGTTCTAGAATGGTCCGGAGGTGAAGATTTATATATGGGAAGTCATCATACGGTCACCGGAAGTGTTCGGGGGTTTATCGGTATTGTGTCGGGACCACCGAAGGGGTTCCGGGGGTCCACCGGGAGGGTCCACCTCCCCCTAAGTGGGTTGGGCGCCATCCCCCCTAGGGCCCATGCGCCTAGGGTTTTGGGGAACCCTAAAGGGGGTGCCCCCTTGGCTTGGGGGGCAAGCCCCCTCTCCCTTGGCCGCCGCCCCCCCCCCCCCTCTAGATCCATCTGGAGGGGGTCGGCCCCCTTCCCCCTTCGCCCTATAAATAGAGGGGTGGAGGGAGGGTAGCAGGACCACATCCAAGGCACAGCCCTCCCTCTCCCCAACACCTCCTCCTCCTCCGTTGAGCTTGGTGAAGCCTTGCCGGAGAACTGCAAGCTCCACCACCACGTCGTCGTGCTGCCGGAGCTCTTCCCCAACTTGCCGGAGCTCTCCCCAACACCTCCTTCCCCCTTGCTGGATCAAGAAGGAGGAGACGTCCCCGGGCTGTACGTGTGTTGAACGTGAGGCGCCGTTGTTCGCCGCTTAGATCGGAATCAACCGCGATCTGAATCGCTGCGAGTACGACTCCTTCATCCGCGTTCTTGTAACGCTTCCGTCTCGCGATCTTCAAGGGTACGAAGATGCACTCCCCTCTCTCTCGTTGCTAGTCTCTCCATAGATTGATCTTGGTGATGCATAGAAATTTTTTAAATTTCTGCAACGATCCCCAACAGTGGCATCATGAGCTAGGTCTATGCGTAGTTTCTATGCACGAGTAGAACACAAGTTGTTGTGGGCGTCGATTTTGTCAATTTACTTGTCGTTACTAGTCTTATCTTGATTCGGCGGCATCATGGGATGAAGCGGCCCGGGCCGACCTTACACGTACGCTTACGTGAGACAGGTTCCACCGACTAACATGCACTAGTTGCATAAGGTGGCTAGCGGGTGTCTGTCTCTCCCACTTTAGTCGGATCGGATTCGATGAAAAGGGTCCTTATGAAGGGTAAATAGAAATTGGCATATCACGTTGTGGTTTGGGCTTAGGTAAGAAACGTTCTTGCTAGAAACCTATAGCAGCCACGTAAAAATTTGCAACAACAATTAGAGGACGTCTAACTTGTTCTTGCAGCATATGCCGTGTGATGTGATATGGCCAAAAGGATGTGATGAATGATATATGTGATGTATGAGATTGATCATGTTCTTGTAATAGGAATCACGACTTGCATGTCGATGAGTATGAAAACCGGCAGGAGCCATAGGAGTTGTCTTAATTTATTGTATGACCTGCGTGTCAATGAAAACGCCATGTAATTACTTTACTTTATTGCTAACCGTTAGCCATAGTAGTAGAATTAATAGTTGGCGAGACAACTTCATGAAGACACGATGATGGAGATCATGGTGTCATGCCGGTGACAATGATGATCATGGCGCCCCAAAGATGGAGATCAAAAGGAGCAAAATGATATTGGCCATATCATGTCACTATTTGATTGCATGTGATGTTTATCATGTTTCACATCTTATTTGCTTAGAACGACGGTAGCTTAAATAAGATGATCCCTCACAATAATTTTAAGAAAGTGTTCCCCCTAAATGTGCACCATTGCGAAGAATCATTGTTTCGAAGCACCACGTGATGATCAGGTGTGATAGATTCTAACATTTGAATACAACGGGTGTAAGCCAGATTTACACGCGCAATACACTTAGTTGACTTGACGAGCCTAGCATGTATAGACATGGCCTCGGAACACGGAAGACCGAAAGGTCGAACATGAGTCATATAGAAGATACGATCAACATGAAGATGTTCACCGATGATGACTAGTCCGTCTCACGTGATGATCTGTCAGATTTCGGGTTCCAGCAGACCCTTGAGGTTCGAACACTGGGGTGCGCGCGGAGATCTTTCCCCTACCGGTTCATGCGAGAACGGATTGCGAGGGATCTAAACTAGGAGCGATGAACAACACAAGAGACACGAGGTTTATACTGGTTCGGGCTACCGTTGTGGTGTAATACCCTACTCCAGTGTGTAGTGTGGTGGATTGCCTCAGGGGCTGATGATGAACAATACAAGGGAAGAACAGCCTCGCGAGGGGCTGTTCTTGAGCTGGTGCAATGAACTGCTTGGGTGGGTTCAGTCGCCTCTTTCTCTCTCTCTAGGGGGTTCGTCCTGTTTTCGGCCTGCCCTCCTCTTTGTGGTGGCTAGCCCTATTTATAGAGGGAGGCCCTGGGCCCCTTCACAAATAATGAGCGGGAAGGGCGCCAACAATTGGCCATTTTGAAGGGGAACATCCAGTACACTTATTCTGACTAAAGTTGGTCTTCAGCTGCCAAAGACTCTGACGGTGATGCCGTCCTGGGCTCCACGATGACCTCCATCCTGTCGTTCCGCTGGTCTTGGTCTTGTTGCACCGAAGTGGCAACCTTTGCCTGATGCCTTGGCCTGTGCTTGCCTCCTTTGCACCAAAGGGGAAATGAGGACACTGCGCGGGCTGGTGCCCACCTGGCCTTGATCGTCATGGCTTGCGTCATGGGGCACCCTCGCGAGATACCCCGCCTTGATCTCTCCGCCTCCTCGCGAGCCTGCCTGACGAGGCTGCTCTTGAGGTAGGTTCCTGTCGTCCGCCCCGCGAGGCTTGGCCCCTCGTGAGGGTCTTGAGCTTGAGCTGATGAAGCTGGGCTGGGCCCCCGCTTGAGCCACGCCTGCAGGCCGCAGTGCAAGTCTGGGGACCCCTGCTCCTGCAACGCCGACAAGAGCCCCCGGGCCCAAGCGCGCCTGGCTTGGCTTAGCAGGAAGCGAAGGCAAGTCTGGCCCTTGGCCCCAACAGCCTACGGCCTTGGACACCGCATGGCAATTGGCTGGTCGTGGGCGTCTCCGCCTCCCCACGACGCCTCGGCAACCACCCTTCTGACAAAAAGGAGGCCTGTGCCAGACTTGGTGCTTGTCCTCGCTCATCCTGCTCCAGATCCCCTTTCGCCCTTCTCCTTCTTGCTTCCGAAATCCTCCAGATCTGCCTCAATCCTTCCCATCCTGCAGCCATGGCGCCTCGCAAGACCCCGACTGAGGCCTGGTACCTCCCGGCTCTGGATCCTCCGACTGTGTCGGCGAAGAATCTCGCCCTTGTGCGCCGGAGGATGGTGGCGCAGGGCAATAAGGGAGCGACTGTCCTCAAGGCCGGCTCAGATCAGCCTGAAGGTCAGGGAAGCACCTTCTACCCGTTCTTCATGAGCGCCATTATCGCCGGGCTGGTCCCTCCTTTTTCCGAGTTCTTCTTCACTGTTCTCCGCCAATACAACCTGCAAGCTCTGCATCTCCACCCCAACTCCATTCTTCTCCTGGCGATCTTCGCCTACTATTGCGAGGCTCGTGTTGGGATAAAACCCTTGGTGGCCTTGCTGCGCCATTACTTTTCCCTCCGGGTCTCCCCGTGGTTTCTATTATCAAGGCGTCGCGAAGCTTGTGGCATACTCAGCTCCAACTCCATCTCCAAGCCCGTGAAGAGGATTGAGGGCTTCAGGAGCAAGTGGGTCATGGTGGACGTTGGGCGCATCCATCTCGATCAAGGCCGCTGCCTGGGGCAGCCTCGAGGCCGTTGATGCGTGGTCTCGCTGGAGCTCGTCGATTCTCGCGAAGATGTTGCTGAAGAGGATAGATGCGGACTGTGGCCAGCCAACTTGGGGCGGCGGGCTGACCGGGGCCTCGCTCCTGAGGGAGTTCCTGGAACATTGGGTGGCTCCGCTCCGGGAACATTCGCTTCCGTTGTGGAGGCTGGGGGAGGCAGGCGACGACCTTCGCCTGACCTCCGAGGCCCTTTCCGACGAAGATCTGGCCATGGCTCTCCATTCCTTGGTCGGGGGGACGCGGCGATGCCGGACGACGCTCCCGTCCCCCTGTTCCTTCGCGGCGACTGGGAGCAGGTGGTGAACGACATGCCCAGCTTTAATGGTGAGGGCTGGTGCCTGCCGGGGCTCCCGAGGATCTAGCGATGTTGGTGACGGTGAATGTTTCCTCCAGCAACTCCAGCGGGAGTGAGGAGGAAGAAGAGGAGGTGGACGGAGAAGGTTTTGACTCCGAGGCACCTGGCGAGGAGTCGGGGGACTCCTTCCCTCGGTGCAGGTCCTGCGCCATTCGCTCCATGTCGGATGACAATGAGGCCGATGCCAGGTGAGGAGGGGAGGATTCTTCCCTGGTTCCAAAGAAGGGCAGGTCGGGGCTGGTTCTCCCGGGGTCCGCCCTGACTCCGGGGCGGTCTGAAGCTAGCTCCGGCCTTCCCAATGCGCCTACTGCTTCTGGTCCTCCCGAGGCTGATCCTAGCCGTAGGCTTTCAGGCTTCAAGTTTGGTCGGAGGCTGCCTGGGTCCGAGGACGACGACCAGTAAGTGTTTGATCCGTGCTTTGCTTTGCTTCTGCCGCTGGAGCCTGATGTCTGTGTTCTCTTGGCTAGGTCGGCACCTGCAGCGAAGAGGCCGAAGGGGGCTTCTGCGACCCTGCTTGAGGCGGGTTCGTCTGCCGGGGCTGCGGCTCCGCCTGCGGGGAAAGGAGGCCGCCAGGCTCGCGCCTCCCCTGCCCGGTCATCCTCGCAGGCCCAGCAGGGGCACTCTGGAGGTGAGTCAGCCCCCATGGTCCCGCTGACTCCGGAGGTGCCTGCGCTGGACGTCGTTGCTGAGGCGCCCAAGGCCCAGGGAGCTCCTTCTTCCCAAGCCGTGATCACGATGTCGTCTTCTACACCTGCTCCGCCGGCTCCAGTCTCCTCCGATTCCTCGGCCATCTTGGACCAGGCTGCTAGCGAACTGAGCCGATCAAGGGAGGATCTCTGCACGCCGATCGCCGTCGTCACGGTGGCCGGGCGCCTGGAACTGGCTTCTGGCTGGGCCCGTTCTGCTGCCTCCGTTGGAGCGATGCAGAGCCAAGCCGCATCAGCCTCCGATGGGGAGAAGCAAGCCGCTCGGCAGGCTAAGGCCACTCGCGATGCCGCCCTAGGCGACGCCGCGGGCGCCCGGGACCGCTGCAAGGCGCTGGAGGCCGAGCTGCAAGGCCTGCGCGACGAGCTCGCCAAGGAGGTCCGCGGCCGCCAGGAGAAGGAGAAGGAGATGGAGGCTCGGGAGGCCGCCGTCAAGAACCGGGACGCCGAGCTTGATGGCCGCCGTGGCCGGTTGGAGATGCAGGAACAGTCGCTGAAGGCGGAGAGGATCGAGCTCGACAGGAAGGCAAAGATCCTGGCTGAGGATCGGGTGGCCTTCGCCGAGTTGGAGGAGAAGGCTCGCGCCGCGTTGAAGACGCTCTACGAGGGTGGCCTGGGGGAGCCGTTGGCTGGTGCAGAGGACGGCCCCGCCAAGCTGCTTCCTTTCTTGGTCCGAGCGCTTGAAGATGTCGCGGACGGCCTTGCCCCCACGGCCGAGGCCGAGGCGCGTGCCTTGTCTTCCGCAGCGCTGACGCGCATCCTCAGCCACGTTTATCTTCGCGACCCCAGCGTCGACCTTGACGGCCTGCTGGAGCCTGTGAGTGGTGACCTTGCCGCTGCCGCTGCCGAGGCCGTGAAGGGCCGAGCCGAGGTCCTGCTGGGGAAGTTTCACGCCTTCAGCACCTTGCCTGGGCGTGGTGGCGCCAGCTCCGCGGCCTCGGGAGGTGAGGGCGCCATGGGAGAGTGATCCCTTCGCAGCTCCTGCTTTGTTTTAATCCCTGCAACATGCACCATGCCGCGTGGAGGCGTTTAAACTTTGTGCTTGACGTTGTGAAGCGACTTATGGCTTGTAATATTTGCTTTAAATTCGCATTCTTCCCTCCTACTTGCATGTGTTCTACGTCGGCAGGTGGCCCGACCGCATACCTCAGTCAGCCGCCCCGACCGGAGACCAAGGACGGGACTAAGGAGTGAGGAGCTACGTGGCAAGTTAGGCTCCTGAGTCGCGATGCTCAGGAGTCCCCCTTGACGCGTGAATAGCAAGTAGGGATAGGAGGCATAGGAGTGGATCGGTCGTTCTACATCGGTAGGGCCCAGCCCCGCGCATGCCTCAACCGCCGTTAGCCCCGACCGGAGACCAAGGACGGGACTAAGGAGTGAGGGGCTACGTGACCAGTTAGGCTCCTGAGTCGCGATGCTCAGGAGTCCCCCTTGATGTTCAAACGAATCTTCATACCTTGGCTCCGCTCGAGGAGGCGCGCGACGACTAGGTCCGGGGGACCTGGCTGGGTGGCGTACGTCTGGGCGAGGCCCGGGCGCAGCCCCTGTGTCCAGCCCCCTCGCGCGGCACTCCCGATGGGAGGCGTTGCGATGGTGTCGGACACTGAGCTCTGGGCTCCCTGAGGTTGATACGGTTGTGAGCCGCCCTCAGTTGTTTATCACCAGCGCGGAGCATAGCGCTTCTGCCGTGGTTTTGTCACGGCAGATGTCCTTAATGTCAGGACTTAGTCGCGAGGCCAACGCATCTATGTGGTAGCTTGAGAGGGGTTGAGCGGAATTGAGAGACGCAACACATGACAGGAATTTAGACAACTTCGGGCCCGGAAACATCATCCGTAAAACCCTACATGCTGTTTGAGGCTAGGTCTCATTATCATCACGAGGGAGTCGCCAGAACCGCTCTCCTCTTTGTGTCTAGCCCTAAGATTGTTTCTTCTTGCTTGTAGCTTGTCCCTCTTTAGAGCCCTGCCCTCCTTATATATGTTGAAGGGCGGGTTACATGTGGAGTCCTATTAGGATTAGGACTAGTCTATCTCTAATACAAACCGGATACAAGTCCGTGTCTTAACTCCTTGTAAAACAAATATTCCTTATGCCTTTCCTCTTAAACCGCCCACAATAGTTGAACCGGCCTTCATGAACTGCCAGACGGGCCACCGGATCTTGTCGCCCTCCCGACATTCGCCGGGTCACCAAAGTGAGTTACAACGCCCGGGCGGGTTGCCGGTAAATTGCCGTGTCCGGGCGGGTCACCAGTGAATATCGCCAAGTGCCGCTGACCTCAAATAAATCGCCAAGTCCGCCGGGTTAACTTCCGCCGGTTTACACCGCTGGGTATATCCTCGACATTAGCCCCCAAGTTTAGCTTGGATTTATCCATGGTAAACTTATGTCGCAAAATAAACACCGTAACAAATTTGGCAGATTGTGCTCCGGGTTAAGAATTCTTGTAGACCGCACCGATCGTTCTTAAGTCCTTTGTCATCTCCTCCTTCTAGAAAATCCGTGTCAATAACCAGCTTCATACTCAAATTGCTGATGTTGGCTTCTTATAGAAAAAATATTGTGAAGAATAATCCACTTGAGTCGGCTTCCAAAGCGCCGGTTTAAGAAATATTGGTCTTGACATACTCATATGATATTCAACCGGTTCGAAGATGCAGAACTTGCCGGTTTTATCATTGCCAAAGACTGTCGGGTTGCAGCCACAGGGTCATAATGATTGATGACGCCGGTTCAACCTAGTTTGCTCAATCAGAGAATTTGAAAATATTTCTTCGATAATAATATAATACCTGTAGCCCCCAAGTCTTTGAGCGTAACAAAGTGGTGGCTTAAGACTTTGCTTCAATATAAATACCGCCACTTTTAAAGAAATACATGTTGTTCATCCCAAAGGACTAGTAAAAACTGAATACTCCATACTATGTAGCCCCCAAGTGTCGGGTTGTCATGCTTGCAAAAGAACTCGACTTGTAATTGTCTTATACTCATAAAACTACAACCAGCGTAGCCCCCAAGGGCCGGGTCATTATGCAATGATGTGTAGTCCCCAAGGGCCGCTCAAGAAGATAATATTGAGCTGGGAATACTTCAATGAAAATAACATCATATGATGTAACCCCCATCATGGTACGTGAATCCACGTCCACAAGGTTAAGATCCTTGTGCTTTTACCAACTGAGCAATGGACCTTTCAATATAATGAATAAAAAGTTTTGTACCTTCAACTGTTGACAGGAGCAATTGGTAGCCCCCAAGGGCCGACTCATTATAATGTGATGACTCGGGTCTTCAATAATATGAGCAGAAAATTACTTTGCATTAGCCCCCAAGTGTCATGGTGCATGCTTGCAGCGACATGAGACTTGCATATTTGATGTAATCTCAACTTAAATAATGTAGCCTCCAAGTGCCGGGTCGTAAGCCTGCAGCGACTCGGGACTATTCCCTCCATTGTAGAATAAATCATACCCATTGATGAAATAATAGTTATTATACCGGTTTACTTTGAAAACCTCAATCATAATATTGGTTATTAATAACCATAATAAAAATCTAGCCATGTTGGCTTTTCAAGATAATATAATCTGGTATGAAAAACCTTATTCATTCAATATCATAATGAAAATTCAGCCAAGTTTGGCTATTTGAATAATATAACCCAATGATTTATAAGCGCATGATTCCAATGGCTTAATCCAAATATGTATCGCGACTTATAGTCCAAAGCCAGGCCGGGTTAACAAACACCGGATAATTTCTCATCATATACCGCAACTTATCATCTTAAAGCCAGCCGGTTTAACAAACACCGGATAATTTCTCATCATATACCGGCAACTTATCATCTTAAAGCCGGGCGGTTTAATAAACACCGGATAATTTATCATCATGCTTTATTCAACATGTCTCGCATACAACAAGTTTAAAGTGTCCCGGCGGTTTATCGCCGACGGGTCATAATGCTCAACATATAACCTGTGTTTATAACCAAGGCTGTACTTAAGAATAATCAATGAAATATATCATACCCGTGACATTGAATCACATCATTGGTTTACCAACTTTTTGTAGTAAGGGTGATAACCCCAATCTTGAGTAATGATAACTCCTTTCATAATCGTGTCGGTTTATGATAAAACCGCATCGGGTTGTGATAAACACCGGTTTAACCATATATAATCTTGGCGACTCGTAGTCAAACTGCATCGGGCGGATAGTCTCCGGATTATGATTTGATCATGTACTGACAATTTGTAATTGAAATTCAAGCCGGGTTAATGAACACCGGTTTACTCCATAATAATATGGTAACGTAAAATCAAACCGGGCAGATAGTCTCCGGATTAGGATTTGACCGTGTTCTGCCAATTTATAATTGACAGTTTGAAACGGATTAACAATGTCGGTTTAAAAGCGCAACAAAAATCAAATAACAGTTATGAAAAAATATGGAAGCAAAGGCAATGATAAAACCGTTTGCAAAAAGAGGCTTTATCGAGCCGATCGAGATGGTGTTACCATGGTCGGACACGACCAAGCTCCCAAGAAGGTGTAGCTATGGTTCAAGTCAGCCAGTCCCCAACTGAAACCGTGGCATTATGCCGATCAAGTGGCGTGGCAATGGTTCAGGTTCGACCAAGCCCCCAAGTGACTCTATGGCCTTAGGCCGATCAAGAGGCGTGACTGGTTCAGACTTGACCATGTCCCCAAGTGATCTGGTGGCTTTCGCCTATCAAAAGGTGTTCCATTGGTTCGGACAAGACCAAGCCCCCAAGTGATGTTGTGGCACTAGGCCGATCAAGAGGCGTGGCTATGGTTCGGATACGACCAAGCCCCCAAGTGATCAATAATATGATAAGCCAATAAGGCATGATACCCATGTTTGAACCGCGCATCAAGGCAGCAGGTCCTCTTTGGCACCCTTTTACTTTTTGCAAGAGATAAATCCTTCTTGAACCGGATGTTAAACCGGATATTGAGAGCTTCAAAGCTTTGTGGGAGACATCTTTCCCTTGAACCGGATTTTAAACCGAAATCTTCATTTTCAGCCGGAAATTTTTTGACGGCCTTTAAACTCGAACTTACGAGAAGTTAATTCCTTTTTGAACCGGACATTTTGATTTATCTTGAACCGGATTGTAAACTGGATCCTTTTTGATGACCCGGAACTTCTTCATTGAACTGGGATTTTGTAACTGTTATATGCTTTCTAAACCGGAAATTTTCATCCATATGGTAATAGCCTCCGGGACCGGGTTATCTTTCCCTCCAACATCCTGGGGTTCTTGACTTCACTGAAAACCGGCAACATTTGCTGAGTCATATTATCAGAGGCCCCGAGTCTCAAGGTGACTCGAGGAGTTGACTTGAGATTCTCCATATTTGACCGTGATATAAACCGCATAACTTGTATATCATTGGTGTTGATAGCACGATGTGAATCCACAGAAGGTTGAGGTGACTGCGTCGGGTTATAAATGATCCCGTATGAGCCGTGTCAGCAACTCGGCCAATGGTTCCTTCCAACTGATGATTGAAGTTTAACCAAACTGTAGTGGCGGCGACTTGTGCGCCTGCCCATTGAGCCACCTAGTGCAGACGGCGGTTGATAGTATATGATAAATTGCCTCCAATTTGTTGAAAGAAATCTGGGCTACCCAAGCTGTGACTTGCTCATACTTAATAAACAGCTCACGCAGACAGGTGCGGCCCCGTATGTTGATGTAGACCAAGCCGCAAGAGAAGAACGGAGAAGACGCATCAGAGTATCGTGAGGCGCCATCGACAGATGAGTCGGCCGCGCGTTGTAAATCAGCGTGGCAGAGTCGGCCGCGGTGTTGTAAATCGGCGCGACGGGTGAGCTCGCCGGTGTTGTAAACCGACACAGACGGGTGAGCCGGAACCGTGTTGTAAACCGTGCGGACGAGAAAGCCGACATGGCGTTGTAAGCTGGCGCGAACGGGCGAGTCGGCCGTATGTTGATGTAGACCGGACTGCCGAGGCCGTGGCTTGCACATACATTCATAGATCATTACGGCGGGTCCGATGCATGATATCCTTTATATGACCATCGCTCTTGTAATGCACATTTCCCTGATACGTTAGGCCAGTTAATATGCACCGCGGGGTTGATGATCACCATGGTGAAGCTGAAATCGATCATGGCCGAGTCAGCCACGGCAGAAGAAGGCGTATGAACCGCCGCGTAATGTAAACCGTGCGGACGAGTAAGTTGTCCTCCGCTGTAAACCGGTGCAGACGCTGTGAACCGCCGTCCGTTCATCGGGTAATGTGACACGGAGGAAAACGCCGTTGTAAAACGCGTTGCAGGTGTGCTCTATACCCGCAAAGATAACAATAATTTTTCCTGTATATAAAAACACCAATAGGAAAGTGTAATAGTGCTCAGAAGAATTAAAATGTACTTTTAAATATGTAGGAGGGATAACACCTGATTTGTCTCGATGATAGACGGAGTCATACATTTCGTCTGTAGATCACCTCCAATAATTTCAACAGTGATTCATCCGCTCTCTTTTATTGCAACGAGGTATTCATGGCAACGGTTACCGGAGTTGCCGACTCAAGCAGCAACAAAGGCGATTTAAGACTTGCGGCGCGGCCGGAGATGGCGGCCGGCTGCATAGGTCAGGGTTTTCGTGGAGTAGCAAGCAGGACAACTCGAGGCGCCGCTCAGCAGGACCACGGGCGGCTCAAGGCCGAACATATCATGCTACAAGAGCTCAAAGAAGGATATGGATAGCCGGAACGAGCTGCGGCAACGGCGGCTCACGACGCCCACAATTTTGGCAATGGTTCAACATCTAGCACCATGTTGACTTGATGTGATAACTTGATAGATCAGCGGATGCAGTGCTCACCAATCATAGAAATATTTATAAACTATAATACTCTAGTAGTACTACCTCTACGTAAAGGTGGGAGTACTAGTTGGAGTATGTAGCAGTACTTCCAAAGAATGAACTCTTTTCTTGGCTTTCACGCGAAGGGAATCACACAAGCACCACAAATTGATTCCTTGGGATTTGTAGCATGTCCAATTAGCAAGAGAGATTACGGTGGAAACCGTTTCGGCGATTGTGAGATCTGATGGCCTTTCCAGCAAAAGTTAATCCGTTTCGAGGGCAGCTCAGCCAGGACGCCGACGGCCGGTGACAAGGCAGCTAGGGCCGGCTCATGGAGAAGCCGGCAAGGCGGTTCGTGGAGGCGCAGCGACAGCTAGCAACGGCGGGTCAGCCAAAGTCAGACTGGGTAAAGGCAAGGTCGTAGCAACTTTGATACAGAATCGCGGACGTTGGAGGACGAGGCCGTGGGCGACTCATTGTAGGACGAGGAAGGAGGAGTAAGGCGCCGGCGGTTTGTGGCGCGGCCAACAAGGGCGACTCTCTGCAGAAGTCCGACGGGACAGCGACCCACAGGCTGGGGCGGTACGAGGCCGAGATGACAGCAGGCGACGCGAGTCTGGGCTCGAGGGCTCGGGGCCGAGGCGCCTCGACATGGGCGAGCAGGAGCCGGAGCCAACGAGGGGCTTAGCAACTCTGGTGGCGCGGATGCGGCCTGAACCTTGGTCAGGGCAGAAGTGGAACAGGACGGCTGAACGGGGCGTCTCCCACGGCGGCGAGGGAGGCCGACCGCAGGCGGAGCAGCACGAGGCCCAGCGGGCGGGCGTTGCAGCAGAGCGGGTCGACTCGAGGCAGCCGGTGGATCGAGGCCACACCCGTGTCCACAACGCCAAGGAGAAAGCAGGTCTGGCCGCCGCGAAGTTTGGAGACGGTTCGGAGTCGCCACGCGAGATTGAAAACGGCTCGGAGATCAAATCCTCCTCCGAACTGCCGTTGGTTTGACTTTTCCTCGTGCTAATGGATCAATGGATGAGTCACTTTTGCCTTCACGTCTGGAACCAGTAGCTATGGCTGATGGAGTAGCAGCAATGTCACGACCGATCAATTTCTTGGGAGTTGCAGCGAACATGAATACAAATATCGGGTGACGCCTTCAATTGGCAAAACAGGCTGCGGTGATTTGTACAGCTAGTAATCGGAGTCTCGGACACGCAGCGGAATCTTCAAATTTGATCTCGCCACCAAAGAACCTTTACAGGGCGGCGTAGCAAAGAAGATCAATCCTCGGTTGACCTCGGAGTAGAAAACACCGTAAATAAATTGTCTCGGACTCGGCGCATCCGAGCGCCGGGATGACAGATCGCGTGCGAGCAACAAAGACAACAGGTAACATGGTTGATGTGAAATTTTCCATGCCGGCTTTTTGTCGAACCGGAAATTGCAAACTTCTCAAACCCTAGAAAAGATCCCTCTAAGAACTCAACACCACCGTGCGCAGGCCCCACAATGGGCGCCAACTGTCGTGGTTTTGTCACGGCAGATGTCCTTAATGTCGACTTAGTCAGCGAGGCCAACGATCTATGTGGTAGCTTGAGAGGGGTTGAGCGGAATTGAGAGACGCAACACATGACAGGAATTTAGACAGCTTGGCCCGGAAACATCATCCGGTAAAACCCTACATGCTGTTTGAGGCTAGGTCTCATTATCATCACGAGGGAGTCGCCAGAACCGGCTCTCCTCTTTGTGTCTAGCCCTAAGATTGTTTCTTCTTGCTTGTAGCTTGTCCCTCTTTAGAGCCCTGCCCCTCCTTATATATGTTGAAGGGCGGGTTACATGTGGAGTCCTATTAGGATTAGGACTAGTCTATCTCTAATACAAACCGGATACAAGTCCAGGTCTTAACTCCTTGTAAAACAAATATTCCTTATGCCTTTCCTCTTAAACCGGCCCACAATAGTTGAACCGGCCTTCATGAACCGCCAGACGAGCCACCGGGTCTTGTCGCTCCTCTGACCCGTCCGCCGGGTCACCAGTGAGTTACAACGCCCGGCGGGTTCTTTGGTAAATTGTCGTCCGGGCGGGTCACCAGTGAATATCGCCAAGTGCCAGCGGGACCTCAAATAAACCGCCAAGTCCGCCGGGTTAACTTCCGCCGGTTTACACTGGGGTATATCCCGACAGCTTCCAGATGTGTACGGGCATAGCCGCCTCGGCGAAAGTGTCGCTACCAGCGGAGCATGGTGCTTCCGATGGTTCGTGGGAGGGGCTCCCCTCGGGAGGAGCCCCCGGGGCGTGTATAGCCCCGCCATGACATGTGGCCGGCACGGTAGGGCTAGGAGAGGTGTATCTGGGCACCCGTGAGCCAGGGCGGGACTCATGAGGGCCTACCTCGAGGCGGGTTGCGCCTGGCTCTGGGCCTTTATCATTGGTATGTTCCTGCAGGGTTAGAATGCAAATGCTCTACGTCCTCGTGTCCTGCCTCGAGCTAGCTCAGCCGCCGCTGGTATGACAGGTCGCGATGCCGTGGGTCAAGGCCAGGGGGTGAGGGCTGGAGAGCCAGTAAGAGCCCATGAGTCGCGATGCTCAGGTACCCCCCCCCTTTTAACGTGCAAGCGCTTTGCATTAGGGCGGAGAGGCCTGCGAAAGGTAGTAGGCGATAATTGCATGAATCAGGTAGGTGCAGAGAAAGCATATGCCACTGGGTCTGGCCCGAGCAGCTTGGGGATAATGCAGCCCGAGGGGCGCCCCCAACAAGGTAAGTAAAGAACATAAGCAAAACGGATACATGCCACGGGGACGGACCCACGTAGCCTGGGAATGATGCAGCCCGAGGGGCGCTCCCAGCTGAAAACGAAACTTGGAAAGGTATCACCTGATATGGTCGGGGATGATGGGGTGTTGAGGTAGCGGATGACGCGCGACGAGGACGCCGGCCCTCACGAGCCCTCCGGACCGGGAGCCTTGGGAGGCTCCGGGTGTACGGGGGGTTCCTCGTGAGCCATCTCCATCTCCGCTGTGATCTGGCCACGCTTGACCTCCCGAGCCTCCAGAGCGCCTCAAGGGCCGTGAGCGGCAACCGTGTTTGGCAGGCCGAAAGGCATGCGAACGTAGCTGTGAGGTGGACCCTCGCAACGCCCCACGCGTGAGGGCCAAAGGCGCTCCTGAGATGCGGCTCGGTTGAGCCCTGGTATGTCGATGCAGATTCGCAGCCCAGCATCCTCACCTGGATGTGGGGCCACGGCAGGCAAGCGGCAACAGCCGCGCATGACTCTTGACTCCTGTAGCTCCTGGGTGATCCTTGCGACGAACTCCTGAGGGTTTGGCCCTCCTTGCCTCGTACCTTCCTGAGGGAAACGTGCCTTGAAGCACGCCTCCAAGTGGTGCCCGAGCGCCTCCCTCGTGACTCTGGCTAGGTCGGTGGCTCGCCATGAAAGAGCCCCCGAGCCCTGCCTGAGGAGGGCGCTGGGCGCGCCTTCCTATGCATCAGAGAGTGGTGCCCCTTGAACGGGCGCAGGCCCTGCTGCCGTGCCTCCGGAGGTGCTTACCTCACGAGGGCTTGGACCAGGTGAAGCCTTCTTCTTCTTGGGGATCGCCTCGGGAAGTATCCCGCTCCTATGATCTGGGTCTTCGATCGCTGCGGCTTGGAAAGCACGCTCAAGAGAGCACACTGCATCTCTTTCCTCACAAGGCACTATGATGACTCCTCCACTTCTGGGCATCTTGAGGACATTGTAGCCATGGTAAGTCACTGCCATGAACTTGGCCAAAGCTGGGTACCCGAGGATGGCATTGTATGGAAGGCGAATGTGGGCGACGTCGAAGTCGATGAGCTCGGTGCGGTAGTTGTTGCGCCGTCCGAAGGTGACAGGAAGATGAACTTGCCCTATCGGGACGGTGGAACCATCGGTGACTCCTGAGAAGGGCTTGGTCGGCTAAAGCTGATCGTATGGCACTTGGAGATCGTTGAATGTCTCGACAGATAGGACGTTGAACCCTGCTCCACCGTCGATGAGGGTCCTGGTGACTTGCACGTTGCTGATGACTGGTGAGCGAAAGCATGGGGAGGACTCCGGCCGTTTCCGCGCACTTGAGCTGATCCGCTGAACTGAACGTGATAGCGCACGACGACCACCTGAGAGGGCGAGTGGCTTCTAGCTTGGGGAGGAATGCATTCACCTCGCGAGCAAACTGCTTGAAAATGCGCTGAGAGGCTGGGGCCTGAGCGCCACCCAGGATGCAAGCGACCGCACGCGGCTCTTGGAAGCCCCCATCCCCCTCGTCCTGATGATTGTCTTCGTACCTCCTTGGCGGCTGTGGTAGAGGCGGGAGCCCTACATTGCCTTGAGGGCGATCCTCGCGACGTTGGTCCCTCCAACCTCCCTCGCGAGGCTGGTCCTGCCAGCGGTCCTCGCGGGGTCGGTCACGCCATCCATGGCGAGGGCCACGGTCTTCCCAACGTCCTGCGCCTCTTCCTCCTCCTCGGCTGTAGCCTCAATCACTGCGGTCGGGGCGTCGGCCGATTCGCCCTTCTCGCACGGCCCTGAGCTCCTGGCACTCGTTGGTGTTGTGGGTATGAAGATCGTGGTACACGCAGTACCGGCTGCCCTTGGAAGACTCGGGCTGATCCCTGCCTCGCTTGGTGTGCAGGTTCCGCCATGGCACTGCAGCCCCCTTGCACTTCACGTCCTTGGCCTTGGGCTTCTTCTCTTCTGGATCGGTAGCCGGAAGCTCGAGGAGGGAGAGGCGCCCTTCCACAGCCCTGGCGCATTTGGTCGCCAAGTTGAACAGCTCCAGAGATGTGCACAGGTCTTCATGCATCGCCAGCTCCTCCTTCATCTTGACGTCACGCACACCATCGGAGAAGGCTGAGATGATGGCCTCCTCAGTCACCTTGGGAATCTTGAGGCGTGCGTTGTTGAAGCGCTGGATGTACTTCTGCAGGGTCTCTCCTGGCTGCTGCTTGATGCGGCGCATGTCGCTCACGGCCGGAGGCCGGTCGCGAGTGCCTTGGAAGTTGGCGATGAAGCGGGTGCGCATCTCGTCCCAGGAGGAGATCGTGCCAGGAGCCAGGTTCAGGAGCCAAGTTCGGGCCCCGTCCTTCAGCGCCATGGGGAACCAATTCGCCATGACCCTTTTCGTCCCCGTTGGCGGCTTCGATGCCCAGCTCGTAGAGCTGGAGGAACTCCGCGGGGTCGGCGGTGCCGTCGTAGCAAGGAGGCAGGCCTGGCTTGAACTTGCCGGGCCACGCGACGCTACGTAGCTCGGTGGTGTAGGCGCGGCAGCCTGCAGTGGCCACTGGAGCTCTCTGATGATGCGGGGCTTGCTCTTGTGGGTTCCCGCGCACAACTGCCTGGAGCAGCGTGGGGTCTTGACGCTGCGGCGCTGGAGCGTGGTCGCGGCGCTCCGGTGCTGGGAGTACGCGAGCACCTTCCTGGGGACGAGGGATCTCCTGGCAGCTTATTTCTTGGTGCGCGGGCGCCGGACGCAGAGGGTCTCGGCCCGGGGCCACGCGCCTTGGAGCCAGGGAGCCTTCTTGGGAAGGAGGTGGCGGGGGCACCTCCGGCTCCCTGCCTCCCGTGCGTGGTGCGGGGCAAGGCAGCGAGAGGGACGGCGCGGGGGAGCCCCCTGCGGCACGGACGAGCTCGGCGACGCGGTCGAGCCACTCCTCGTAGACGTCGTCGACGGGGCGGAAGCGCAGGAGCTCGTTTGCCGCGATGAGCGCGGCTCGAACCTCCATGGGCGCGCGGTGCGCGCGGGATGAAGAACCAGCAGGGGCGAGCGAAGGAGTGGTGGTGTGGCCGTCCCGCCTCACGGATGGATGCAGGGACGAAGTTTGCTGCTCGTTCCCCGCTGGGCCGGTGGCGGCGTTGGCGGCAGGCGACGGGGAACGACGAGGGTGTCCACCGACGGGAGCCGTCTGGGTGACTCGAGTGGCGCGAGCAGCCCGGCGCTCAGCGCGAGCTCGGCGAGCGTCAGCCATGGACACGACGAAAGATCTCACACGACCAGCGGAAGAAAGATTCCGGCGCACCCCTACCTGGCGCGCCAAATGTTGAATTTCGGGTTCCGGCAGACCCTTGAGGTTCGAACACTGGGGTGTGCACGGAGATCTTTCCCCTACCAGTTCATGCGAGAACGGATTGCGAGGGATCTAAACTAGGAACAATGAACAACACAAGAGACACGAGGTTTATACTGGTTCGGGCCACCCTTGTGGTGTAATACCCTACTCCAGTGTGTAGTGTGGAGGATTGCCTCAGGGGCTGATGATGAACAATACAAGGGAAGAACAGCCTCGCGAGGGCCTGTTCTTGAGCTGGTGCGATGAACTGCTTGGGTGGGTTCAGTCGCCTCTTTCTCTCTCTCTCTCTCTCTCTCTCTCTCTCTCTCTAGGGGGTTCGTCCTGTTTTCGGTCTGCCCTCCTCTTTGTGGTGGCTAGCCCTATTTATAGAGGGAGGCCCTGGGCCTCTTCCCAAATAATGAGCGGGAAGGGCGCCAACAATTGGCCATTTTGAAGGGGAACATCCAGTACACTTATCCTGACTAAAGTTGGTCTTCGGATGCCAAAGACTCTGACGGTGACGCTGTCCTGGGCTCCGCGATGACCTCCATCCTGCAGTTCTGCTGTTCTTGGTCTTGTTGCAATGAAGCAGCAACCTTTGCCTGATGCCTTGGCCTGCGCTTGCCTCCTTTGCACCAAAGGGGAAATGAGGACACTGTGCGGGCTGGCGCCCGCCTGGCCTTGATCGTCATGGCTTGCGTCATGGGGCACCCTCGCGAGGTACCCCGCCTTGATCTCTCCGCCTCCTCACGAGCCTGCCTGACGAGGCTGCTCCTGAGGTAGGTTCATGTCGTCCGCCCCGCGAGGCTTGGCCCCTCGCGAGGGTCTTGAGCTTGAGCTGATGAAGCTGGGCCGCGCTGGGCCCCCACTTGAGCCACGCCGCAGGCCGCAGGCAGGCAAGTCTGGGGACCCCCGTTCCCAGAACGCCGACATGATCGGTGATACGTCTCCGTCGTATCTACTTTTCCAAACACTTTTGCCCTTGTTTTGGACTCTAACTTGTATGATTTGAACGGAACTAACCCGGACTGACGTTGTTTTCAGCAGAATTGCCATGGTGTTGTTTTATGTGCAGAAAACAAAAGTTCTCGTAATGACCTGAAACTCCACGGAATATCTTAGAAAAAGTAATAAAAAATCCTCGCCAAAGATGAAGACCAGGGGGTCCACACCCTGTCCACGAGGGTGGGGGGTGCGCCCCCACTCCTGGGCGCGCCCCCCTACCTCGTGGGCCCCCTGGAGACCCTCCGACGCCAACTCCAACTCCATATATTGGCTTTCGGGGAGAAAAAAATCAGAGAGAAAGTTTTATCGCGTTTTACGATACGGAGCCGCCGCCAAGCCCTAATCTCTCTCGGGAGGGCTGATCTGGAGTCCGTTCGGGGCTCCGGAGAGGGGGATTCGCTGTCATTGCCATCATCAACCATCCTCCATCACCAATTTCATGATGCTCACCGTCGTGCGTGAGTAATTCCATCATAGGCTTGCTGGACGGTGATGGGTTGGATGAGATTTATCATGTAATCGAGTTAGTTTTGTTAGGGTTTGATCCCTAGTATCCACTATGTTTTGAGATTGATGTTGCTATGACTTTGCTATGCTTAATGCTTGTCACTAGGGCCCGAGTGCCATGATTTCAGATCTGAACCTATTATGTTTTCATGAATATATGAGTGTTCTTGATCCTATCTTGCAAGTCTATAGTCACCTATTATGTGTTATGATCCGACAACCCCGAAGTGACAATAATCGGGATACTTCTCGGTGATGACCATACTTTGAGGAGTTCAGGTATTCACTATGTGCTAATGCTTTGTTCCGGTTCTCTATTAAAAGGAGGCCTTAATATCCCTTAGTTTCCAATAGGACCCCGCTGCCACGGGAGGGTAGGACAAAAGATGCCATGCATGTTCTTTTCCATAAGCATGTATGACTATATTCGGAATACATGCCTACATTACATTGATGAATTGGAGCTAGTTCTGTGTCACCCTATGTTATGACTATTACATGACAAACCGCATCCGGCATAATTATCCATCACTAATCCGGTGCCTCTGAGCTTTCCATATCTGGTCTTCGCTTATTTACTTTTCCGTTGCTACATTACAATCACTACAAAAATACTAAAAACATTACTTTTGTCAGATTTACTTTTGTTACCGTTACCACCACTATCATATTACTTTGCTACTAAACACTTTGCTGCAGATATTAAGTTTCCAGGTGTGGTTGAATTGACAACTCAGCTGCTAATACTTGAGAATATAATTTGGCTCCCCTTGTGTCGAATCAATAAATTTTGGTTGAATACTCTACCGTCGAAAACTGTTGCGATCCCCTATACTTGTGGGTTATCAAGACCTTTTTCTGGCGCCGTTGCCGGGGAGCATAGCTCTATTCTTTGAGTCACTTGGGATTTATATCTGCTGGACACTTTGAAGAACTTGAAAGACGCTAAGACAACAATTTATCCCTCAACTACGAGGGGAGGTAAGGAACTGCCATCTAGCTCTGCACTTGATTCACCTTCTGTTATGAGTAAGCTAGCGACACCTAAACATGCTTCTGCTATTCGTTCTGATATGTCGCATGTTATTGATGATGCCACTTCTGCTATGCATGATGCTTATGATGAAACTACTTCTATGCTTGATACTACTGTGTCCCTTGGTGAATTTCTAGATGAACAAATTGCTAGGGTTGGAGAGAAATAAATTATTGAACCTGAATACGATGATGAAAGTGATGATGAAAATATGCCTGCTCTTCCTGAGGGTTATCTTTTTGATGCTGAATCTTCTGCAGCTATTTTTGCTTGTAAGGATAGATATGAACTTAAGAGGCTGCTAGTTAAATGGAGTAAAGAATCTCTTAGAGATAGGATGAGACCCGACCGCTTTTGCTACTTCACCTATCTGTGTTCTGATAAGGATTATTATGAATTCTCTGTTGATCCTGATATAATTACTTTGGTTGAATCTGATCCTTTTTATGGCTATGAATCTGAAACTATTGTGGCACATCTTACTAAGCTAAATGATATAGCTGCCCTGTTTACTAATGATGAGAGATCGCGCTACTTTTATATACTCAAAATATTTCAGTTCTCATTAAAGGGTGATGCTAAGATATGGTTTAATTCTCTTGATCCTGGTTGTGTGCGTAGTCCCTGTGATATGATTTATTACGTCTTTGCTAAATATTTCCCTGCTCATAGAAACAAGCTGCTTTGAGGGAAATATACAATTTCGTGCAAATTAAAGAAGAGAGTCTCCCACAAGCTTGGGGGAGGCTTCTCAAGTTACTTAATGCTTTGCCTGATCATCCTCTTAAGAAACCTGAAATACTTGATATCTTTTATAATGGACTAACCGATGCTTCCGTAAATTACGGATAGTTGTGATGGTTCTCTTTTCAGGAAAGAACACGGATGAAGCTGAAATTCTATTGAATAATATGTTGACAAATGAAAATAATTGGGCACCTCCCGAGCCACCTCCTGAGCCAGCTCCTGAGCCACCATTCGAGCCTATTCCTAAACCAACTCCGAAGAAGAGAGGTGTTCTATTTCTCGATCCGAAGATATGCAAGAGGCAAAGAAATCTATGAAAGAAAAAGGTATTAAAGTTGAAGATGTTAAGAATTTACCTCCTATTGAAGAAATACATGGTCTTAATCTACCGCATGTTGAAGAAGTGTATGATCTCAATTCTTTATTCATTGAAGAACCTCCTGATCCCGATGTCCCGACACAGGTAGTAAAGGTAAATTCTCTCTATAGATATGATACAGCTGAAGTCCCTCCTACTAAAATTGCTAGTCAGTGCTTGGATGAGTTTGATAACTTTATGTTTAAGCAAGATGACTTTAATGCTTATTTTGGTAGACAGTTAAAACAGAATAAATTTATGATTAAACACTTGAGTGAATATATGGCTAATATTAGAGGTGAACTTAAACTTGTTAGCAAACATGCTTCTATGGTTACCACTCAAGTAGAACAAGTACTTAAAGCTCAGAAAGAAGTGCTTGATGAAATGAATAGTAAGAAAATGATTATGTTGTTAGAGTGGCTACTAGAACTGGTAGAATGACTCAAGAACCTTTGTATCCTGAAGGCCACCCTAAGAGAATCGAGCAAGATTCTCAGAGAAATAATATTGATGCACCTAGTTCTTCTAAAAGGAAGAAAAAGAAAAATGATAGGACTGTGCAAACTTCTAGTGAACCTATTGCTGAACCACCTGAGAATCCAAATGATATCTCTATGTCTGATGCTGAACCACAATATGGTAATGAACAGGAACCTAGTGAAAATGTTAATGATGATGTTCATGATGATGCTCAAACTAGTAATGATAATGATGTAGAAGTTGAACCTGCTGTTGATCTTGACAACCCACAATCAAAGAATCAACGTTATGATAAAAGAGACTTTGTTGCTAGGAAACATGGTAAAGAAAGGGAACCATGGGTTCGTAAACCCATGCCTTTTCCTCCGAAACCATCCAAGAAAAAGGATGATGAGGATTTTGAGCGCTTTCTTTGAAATGATTAGACCTATCTTTTTGCGTATGCGATTGACTGATATGCTCAAAATGAATCCTTATGCTAAGTATATGAAAGATATTGTTACAAATAAAAGAAAGATACCGGAAGCTGAAATTTCCGCCATGCTTACTAATTATAATTTTAAGGGTGGAATACCAAAGAAACTTGGAGATCCAGGAGTACCTACTATACCATGCTCCATTAAGAGAAATTATGTTAAAACTGCTTTATGTGATCTTGGAGCCGGTGTTAGTGTTATGCCTCTCTCTTTATATCGTAGACTTGACTTGAATAAGTTGACACCTACTAAAATATCTTTGCAAATGGCTGATAAATCAACTGCTATACCTGTCGGTATTTGTGAGGATGTGCCTGTTATGGTTGCAAACGTTACTATTTTAACGGACTTTGTTATTCTTGATATTCCCGAGGATGATAGTATGTCTATTATTCTTGGAAGACCTTTCCTTAATACTGCAGGGGCTGTTATTGATTGCAACAAAAGCAATGTCACTTTTAATGTTAATGGTAATGAGCATACGGTATACTTCCGAGGAAACAACCTCAAGTTCATAGTATCAACTCTATTGGAAAAATTCCATCAATTATATTTGGAGGTTTTAAATTTCCTCTCCCTACTGTCAAGAAGAAATATGATATACTTATTATTGGGGATGTTCATATCCCCGTTGAGGTAACATAGTGTTATTCGAAATTTCTCCGGTTCCATGATTATCGAAATGAGTTTGTTAACAAGACTTGATCAGCCTATTTAGTGGATTCTTTTTTATGAGCATGAGATGGATGAAACTAGAAGCACAACCTTCTGTACCCTCTTTATATTCTCTGTTCTTTAGTAGAAATAAAGTAAAATAGTATTTTTCTGTCTGTTTCCTGATTTATCCGTGCAATATAAAAATATCCCGAAAATAAAAGTCCTCAGAATGCCATGCCAATTTAATATGATTTTTTCGGGAATATTTGAGGATTTTAGTGCAAAAATAACCCGGAGCTGCCACACGGCAGGGTGGAGGGCGCCCTACCCCCTGGGCGCGCCCCCTGCCTCGTGGGCCCACGGTGGCCCTCCTCCACTTATCCCTGCACCCATCTTCTTCCTCTGCCTCACACAAACCCGAAAAACCAACTCAAGCTCGTGTCCCAGCCACTTTTGCTGCGATTTTTGATCTCCTTGCTGAAAGCATCTCTCGCAAAACTTCTTGAGGAGATTGTTCCTTGGTATGTGACTCCTCCATTGGTCCAATTAGTTTTTGTTCTAGTGCTTTATTCATTGCAAATTTGTGCTGCATAGGTGACCATGTTCTTGAGCTTGCATGTCAAATTTATATGGTTCCAAGTAGTTCTAATGCTTGATATAGGCTCTAGGCACTTGTATGAGTAGTTGCTATCAATTTTATTGAAGTTGGTTCACTTTTGTTTGAAGTTACTAAAAATTTCAGAATTATTTTCAGAGAAAACAATATGTTTAGGAAGATGTTTCAAGGTGGTTCTTCAAGGAAGCAAGGTCCTGTGCTTGCAATGCGTGATCTTGACGAGGAACCACCAAGAGACGCCTCCTGTGAGGCCCTCGTGAATGGCCTTGGAAAATTTTATGAATCAAGCGGGAATCAAAGAAGAATTTAACGCATATTTGCGTAATGCGGTCTTGAGGACTTTGAAGGCGACAAATGCCCCGAGTATCGTGATCTCACAAGTTCATTTGTGGGGAGGTTTGAGTTTTCATCTTGGCGTAATTCTCCTTCACCATGTTTGACCTTTATGACAAATCTTATACCATGGACTTAGAGGATTTCACTCTTGCATGCAAACTTCCATCTTGGGGTAGTATCAGGGATCCCCCTAAATCTGAATATAGAGATTTTCTTGCTAGACTAACTGTGGGGGAATCTAGAGATATAACACAAGTCACTATAGGGAGCATTCACTTTCCTGCTATACATTATTTTGCTCTCTACATAGGTAGATGCATAAATGCTAAGGATGAAGCATGTCACATGTGTGCCCATGATTTCAGCATTCTCGTGGAGTCTTTGTGTTAGGGGACCAATCTTATCATATGGGAGCCATTGTAGCTCGTAGGTTGCATCATAATAGACATAACGGAGATTTCTTTGGAGGAATTTATGCAACCCGCTTAGCTAATTTTCTTGAGATAGACATTCGTCAGGGTGACATGGAGTTACCCCCTACTTATTTGGATTTTGATTCTATGGTTTCCCACCAATTTGTTGAGAGGACTGAACCACCTCTCCAGTATCGACTAATCTTTAACAAACGGCATGTTGTCCATGTTACTCTTCCTGCTCCCGCCTTCTTTGATTTTCATACGAGAGGAAGATATATTATTACCAGAGAGGAGGCAGATGAGTACGAGAGGAGAGCGGAGGCGGCTCGACGCCACGCTGCAGCCAGGGAGGCGATAGCAGCTGCATCGCAGTATGACCCCAGCTACACCTACGGGTATCAGCCAGGCTATCCCTGGCAATAGACCAACTTAGGCCAAAAGCCTAAGCTTGGGGGAGTACGTATTTCTCACCGACATTACATTTATGTTCATACACACTCATTGCTAGGTCTCGGTGCTCATACTTTTTCACTGTAATATCCATGCTAGTTTGTTTTCTTTTTCCTGCTTTCTTCTTGTGTGTTTAATAAACCTTAAGAAAAAACAAAAAAAATTAGTAGTAGTTTATTTCTCTGTTGTAGTAGTAATAATTAAAAAGAAAACCCAAAAATATTTCCCGTTCTTCTTTTGCTTGTTGGGAGCTTTCCCGTGTAAATAGTTTTTATTTTCTTTCTTCTCTTTGGGGGTTAGTAGGAGAAGACCATGATTAGATTGTTGAAGTGGCTCTTTTATGCATTATTGTTGAATTAACCAAGAGCCCATATTGCCTTGTCTTCTCCTGTTTATTGAATGCTCATGATTCCAGCTTAGTCCAATGCACATGCACTCTTATTATTATTCACACCGTTCGGTCGTGCAAGTGAAAGGCAATTATGATGATATATGATGGACTGACTGGGATGGGGAAAAGCTGGTATGAACTCGAACTCTTTTGATTTTGTAAATATGATGAGTTCGTCGTGCTTGATTCAGCTTATTATGAATAAACATGTTTGCAATGACAATTAGAGATCATAGTTGCTTGTGCCATGCATGATTAGCTACGAGTTATAATGGTTTACCTTGCGTGCCAACATGCTATTAAAATGGTTGTGATGTGGTATGATGGGGTGGTATCCTCCTTTGAATGATTTAAGTGACTTGACTTGGCACATGTTCACGCATGTAGTTGAAACAAATCAACATAGCCTTCACGATATTTATGTTCATGGTGGATTATATCCTACTCATGCTTGTATTCAATGTTTATTAATTTTAATGCATGTTCATGACTGTTGTCGCTCTCTAGTTGGTCGCTCCCAGTCTTTTGCTAGCCTTCACTTGTACTAAGCGGGAATACCGCTTGTGCATCCAATCCCTTAAACCCCAAAGTTATTCCATATGAGTCCACTATACCTTCCTATATGCGGTATCTACCTGCCCTTCCAAGTAAATTTGTATGTGCCAAACTCTAAACCTTCAAATAATCATTCTGTTTTGCATGCTCGAGTAGCTCATATATCAACTAGGGCTGCCCTTATCTTCCGTGTTAGGCGGGTTATTCTCAAGAGGAGTGGACTCCGCTCCTCACTCACGAGAAAATGGCTGGTAACCGGGATGCCCAGTCCATGCTTTATGCAAACTAAATCAAAATAATTGCAAACAAAACTCCCCACAGGACCCGTTGAATGTTGGAGGCACTCATTGTTTCGAGCAAGCCATGGATTGATGCTTGTGGAGGAGGGGGAGTATAAACTTTACCATTCTGTTCGGGAACCGCCTATAATCTGTTTAGCATGGAAGATATCGTCATCTCTTAGTTGTTATGTTGACAATGAAAGTATGCCGCTCAAAGTATAATTATCCCTATTTCAAAACCGAGCTCTGGCACCTCTACAAATCCCCGCTTCCCTCTGCGAAGGGCATATCTATTTACTTTTATGTTGACTCATCACCTTCTTATTAAAAAGCACTAGCTGGAGAGTACAGCTGTCCTTTGCATTCATTACTGTTAATTTATATCGGGTATGACTATGATGGGATATCTTTTACCATGAATTACAATGTCTAGTCAGTCCTTGATCTTTGAAGGTGCTCTGCATTTATGTTTTGCGGTCTCAGAAAGGGCTAGCGAGATACCATCTTGTTATATCATATTATGATTATTTTGAGAAAGTGTTGTCATCCGAGATTTATTATTATGGCTTGCTAGCTGATTATGTTATTGATATGAGTAAACATGAGACCTAGGAGTTATTGCAAATGTGTTTAGTTATGATTTTTGCTGAAAACCTGAATGCTGGCTTGACATAGGTACAACAATAAGAGCAAACAGAGTTTGTAAAAGTTTTTCTTTTTCTCTTTCAGTTTGTCAACTAAATTGCTTGATGACAAGCAAGGGTTTAAGCTTGGGGGAGTTGATATGTCTCCGTCGAATCTACTTTTCCAAACACTTTTGCCCGACTCTAACTTGTATGATTTGAATGGAACTAACCCGGACTGACGTTGTTTTCAGCAGAATTGCCATGGTGTTGTTTTATGTGCAAAAAACAAAAGTTCTCGTAATGACCTGAAACTCCACGGAATATCTTAGAAAAAATAATAAAAAATCCTCGCCAAAGATGAAGACCAGGGGGCCCACACCCAGTCCACGAGGGTGGGGCGCCTCCTCTGGCGCGCCCCCTACCTCGTGGGCCCCTGAGACCCTTCGACGCCAACTCCAACTCCATATATTGGCTTTCGGGAGAAAAAATCAGAGAGAAATTTTCATTATGCTTTTACGATACGGAGCCGCCAAGCCCTAATCTCTCTCGGAGGGCTGATCTCGAGTCCGTTCGGGGCTCAGAGAGGGGGATTCGTCGTCGTCGTCATCATCAACCATCCTCCATCACCAATTTCATGATGCTCACCGCCGTGCATGAGTAATTCCATCGTAGGCTTGCTGGACGGTGATGGGTTGGATGAGATTTATCATGTAATCGAGTTAGTTTTGTTAGGGTTTGATCCCTAGTATCCACTATGTTATGAGATTGATGTTGCTATGACTTTGCTATGCTTAATGCTTGTCACTAGGGCCCGAGTGCCATGATTTCAGATCTGAACCTATTATGTTTTCATGAATATATGTGTGTTCTTGATCCTATCTTGCAAGTCTATAGTCACCTTTTATGTGTTATGATCTTGTCGGCGTTCTGGGAACGGGGGTACCCAGATTTGCCTGCCTGCGGCCTGCAGTGTGGCTCAAGGGGTGGCCCAGTACGGCCTATCTTCATCAGCACAAGCTCAAGACTCTCGCGAGGGGCCAGGCCTCGCGGGGCGGACGACATGAAGCTTCCTCAGGCATGGCCTCCTCAGGCTGGCTTGCGAGGAGGTGGAGAGATCAAGGCGGGGTACCTCACGAGGTGCCCATGACGCAAGCCATGACGACCAAGGGCGCCAGGCGGGCGCCAGCCCGCGCAGTGTCCTCATTTCCTCTTTGGTGCAAAGGGGGCAAGCGCAGGCGAGAGTATCAAGCAAAGGCACCCGTTTCGGTGCAACAAGACCAAGACCGTCATAGAACGGCAGGAAGGAGGTCACCGTGGAGCCCAAGCCGGCGTCACCACCAGAGCCTTTGAGAGGCGAGGACCAACTTTAGTCAGGATAAGTGTACTAGATGTTCCCCTTCAAAATGGTCAATTGTTGGCGCCCCTCCCGCTCAATATTTGGGAAGAGGCCCAGGGCCCCTGCCTATAAGTAGAGCTAGCCACCACAGTAGAGAGGGAGACGGAAAAAAGGATCCGGACATCTCACCTCATCTTAGCTTGATCCAATCCGATCGAGAGCCTAGCCACAAGAACACCTCACCCTCGTGAGGCTGTTCTTCCTTGTATTGTTCATCATCAGCCCAAGAGGCAATCCACCGCACCACACACTGGAGTAGGGTGTTACGCCACAATGGTGGCCTGAACCAGTATAAGCCTTGTGTCTCTTGTGTTGTTCCTTTGGTAGTTTAGATCCTAGCGAGGCGACGAGGTGCAGGTAGGTAGGGGGTGAGATCTCCGCGTGCACCCGTAGTTCGAACCTAGAGGGTCTGCGAACCCGAATCGACATTTGGCGCGCCAGGTAGGGGTGCACCGGAATCCGTCTTTCGCCGCCCTGTTCTTCGCCGCCCATCGCATCCATGTCAGACGCTCGTCGGGCCAGCGCCGAGCGCCGGTCCGCTCTTGCTACCCGCGTCGCCCAGACGGCCCCCGTCGGCGGCCGCCCACGTCGTTCCCCGTCGCCTGCCGTCAACGCCGCCACCGGCCCGGCGGGGAACGAGCAGCAAGCATTGTCCCAGCATCCGTCCATAAGGCGAGACGGCCGTACCGCTACTCCTTCACTCGCCCCAGCTGGTTCTTCGTCTCGCGCGCTCCGCGTGCCCATGGAGGCTCGGGCCGCGCTCATCACGGCAAACGAGCTCCTGCGCTACCGCCCCGTCGACGACGTCTACAAGGAGTGGCTCGACCGCGTCGCCGAGCTCGTCTGCGCCGCAGGGGGCTCCCTCGCGCCGTCCTTCTCGCTGCGCACGCGCCCGCCTGTGGCGATGAAGCTCGAGGCGCCTCGATCGCCTCCCCTCAAGAAGGCGCCTGGCCCCAAGGCGCGTGGCCTGGCGGAACCCACTCCGTCGGCACCCGCGCAGCAAGAGCAGAGCTTCCAAGAGGTCCCTCGCCCCCAAGAAGCTGCCCGAGTGCTCCCTGCGCCGGCCCGTCACGACCGCGCTCCTGCTCCAGCATGCCAAGACCCCGCGCTGCTCCCAGTGGCAGCGCATGGGAACCCGCAAGGCCAGGCTCTTCGTCTCCAAAGGCCCCCCGTGGCCACAGCAGGCTGCCGCGCCTTCACCACCGAGCTGCGCAACGTCGCGTGGCCCGGCAAGTTCAAGCCAGACCCGCCTCCTCGCTACAACGGCACGGCCGACCCAGCGGAGTTCCTCCAGCTCTACGAGCTGGGCATCGAAGCCGCCAACGGAGACGAGAAGGTCATGGCGAACTGGTTTCCCATGGCATTCAAGGACGGGGCCCGCACCTGGCACCTATCTTGGCTCCTGGCACGATCTCCTCCTGGGACGAGATGCGCACCCGCTTCATCACCAACTTCCAAGGTACTCGTGACCGGCCTCCTGCCGTGAGCGACATGCACCGCATCAAGCAGCAGCCAGGGGAGATCCTGCGAAGTACATCCGGCCTTCAACAACGCACGCCTCAAGATTCCCAAGGTGACCGAGGAGGCCATCATCTCAGCCTTCTCCGACGGTGTGCGTGACGTCAAGATGAAGGAGGAGCTGGCAATGCATGAAGATCTGTGCACATCCTTGGAGCTTTTCAACTTGGCGACCAAGTGCGCCAGGGCTGAGGAAGGACGCCTTTCCCTCCTCGAGCTGCCAGCCGCAGACCCAGAAGAGAAGAAGCCCAAGGCCAAGGACGTGAAGCGCAAGGGGGCTGTCGTGCTCGCGGCAGAACCAGATACCAAGCGAGGCAGAGATCAGCCCGAGTCTTCCAAGGGCAGCCGGTACTGTGTGTACCACGACCTCCACACCCACAACACCAACGAATGTCAAGAGCTCTGAGCCGTGCGAGAAGGGAGAATCGGTCGACGCCCCGACCGCAGCGATCGAGGCTATGGCCGAGGAGGAGGAAGAAACGCAGGACGCTGGGAAGACCGTGGCCCTCGCCAAGGGTGGCATGACCGACCTGCGAGGATCGCTGGCAGGATCAGCCTCGCGAGGGAGGCTGGAGGGATCAGCCTCGCGAGGATCGCCCGCAAGGAAACGCAGGCCTCCCTCCTCTGCCACCGCAGCCAAGGAGAAATTAGGACCATCATCAGGACGAGGGGGCTGGGGGCTTCCAGAAGTCGCGCGCGATCGCTTGCATCCTGGGCGGAGCTCAAGCCCCAGCCTCTCAACGCATCTTCAAGCAGTTCGCCCGCGAAGTGAATACGGTCCTCCCCAAGCTCGAAGCCACACGCCCTCTCAGGTGGTCAGCGTGCACCATCACGTTCAGCTCAGCAGATCAGCTCAAGTCTTGTGACCACGGTAGGAGTCCTCCCGATGCTTTGTTCCCCAATCATCCGCAATGTGCAAGTCACCAGGACCCTCATCGATGGCGGAGCAAGGCTCAATGTCCTGTCCGTAGAGACATTCAACAATCTCCAAGTGCCTTACAATCAGCTTCAACCAACCGAGCCTTTCTCCGGAGTCACCAATGGCTCCACAGTTCCGATTGGGCAGGTCCGCCTCCCCGTCACCTTCGGGGCGCGCGACAACTACCGCACCGAGCTCATCGATTTCGACGTCGCGCATGTTCGCCTGCCGTACAATGCCATCCTCGGGTACCTGGCTCTGGCCAAGTTCATGGCCGTGACTCATCATGGCTACAATGTCCTCAAGATGCCAGGAAGCGGTGGAGTCATCACGGTGCCCTGTGAAGAGAGAGATGCGATGTGCTCCACTGGAGCGAGCTTTTCAAGCCGCGTCACTTGAAGACCCAGATCGCAGGAGCGGGAGGCTCCCCGAGACTGCTCCCAAGAAGAAGAAGACATTGCCAGGCCCGACCCCTCGGGAGGCAGGCCCCTCAGGGTCCGTGCCTGTTCAGGGGGCACCTCCTTCTGTCGCATAGGAAGGCGCGCCCGGCGCCCTCCTCAAGCAAGGCTCGGGGCTCTCTCCTGGAGGGCCACCGACCTTGCTAAGGTCACGAGGGAGGCGCTTGGGCACCACTTGGAGGCGTGTTTCAAAGCATGTTTACCTCGGGAAGGAGCGAGGCAAGGAGGGCCAAACCCTCGGGGAGTTCGTCGGCCGAGATCATTCGGGAGCTGCAGGAGTCAAGAGTCATGAGTGGCAGCCGCCGCTTGCCACCGTAGCTCCCCATCCAGGCGAGGATGGTGGGCTGCAGCGTCTGCATCGACATACCAGGGCTCAACCGAGCTGCCTCTCAGAGCGCTTGGCCCCTCACACGCAGGCGCTGAAGGTCCACCCCACAGCTACGTTCGCATGCCCTATGGCGTGCCGAACGCGGCCGCCACGCGCCAGCGCCTCATGGGGAGCATCCTGGAGGCTCAAGAGGCCAGGCATTCCGCAGTCCTGGCGGAGATGGAGATGGTCCACGAGGAGCCACCAGCGCCTCCAGAGCCTCCCGAGGCTCATGGGCCTGGGGGCTCGTGAAGGTAGGCTTTCGTAGCCCACGACGTCCGCTACTTCAGCATCCCTTCGTCTTCAACGTTATCAGGTGACATCCTTCAAGTTTCATTTCCAGCTGGGAGCGCCCCCCAGGGCTGCATCATTCCCAGGCCGCGTGGGTCCGTCCCTGCGGCATGTATCCCTTTTGCTTCGTGTTCCTAGCTTACTTTGTTGGGGGCGCCCCTCGGGCTGCATCATCCCCAAGTCGCTCGGGCCAGACCCAGCGACGTCTGCCTTCCCTGCACCTATCTAAATGAACTTGCTCCTTCGTGATTAACGTGCTTGACCTAGTTACCCGCTCAATTGACACCAACTGATGGAGCTGCTCCCCAACGGCACGACGCTTGCGCATGGGTCCGTCCCTGCAACGCCGACAAACCTGAATGGCATCGCGACCTGGCATACCAGCGACGGCTGAAGCCTGCCTTGGGACCGGGACCTGTCGACGCAGAGCACCAAGCCCTCGTGAGGTTCGAAAGGAAGAACTAAGCTAAGATGGAATGAGCATCTCGCACTACTTTACGACAAGGATCATATTAACAAACAGAACCACGGGCACCTTACAAGCCCCCACGGGGCGCGCTTTTCGATTCCTCGCAGGGAACAGAGGGAGCAGATCCTAAAGAGCGCTAACTACGCGCGCCACCGCGAGAGACGCCATCATCAACAGTGGGCCGTCAGGCACCGGCACCAACCTCATCCAGATCAGAGGCGGCGGCGGCCTGGCGAGCCCGCCCTGCTCCGAGAGCGGCGCAAGCTCGGGGGCTCGTAGCTGTCGTCGCTCGTCTCCGGAGTCGCGAAGAGCTCGGCGGAGTCGCTGGATCCTCCGACGCCTCCGCCGCCTGAGGAGCTGCTGAGGGAGCAGTCGGCGGGCCTGGCCCTCGCCGTAGCAGGGCCCCGACCACCTCTCTCAGGGCAGCAGTCCAGCCAGCACCCTTCCGCGTCGAAGACCTTGAAGAGCATCATGGAAGCGCCGTCGTACTCCAGGTGGATCGCGAGGGCTCCCCTCGTCCTGCAGACCCGGGTGATCTCGCCCCAGCCTCGAGTCATGAAGACCTTGCCCGGAGCGATGACCGCGACATCCCTTCGGTCGCGAGGGTGTTGCAGCCGGCGTGCTGCAACCAGAGCTCCAAATATCCCCCCTGTGGCATCACGAAGGCGAAGGAGGGAGGAAGGCGAATCCAAGACTAAGGAGGCATGGCAGCGTGGAGCACAAACTCTCGGGAGGAGCCCTCGCATGGACTCCAGGAGGGACAACGCGCACCACTGTAACCCGCCGACGCCGACGGCGGCAGCGTCCATGGCGCTCGCCATGAACTCCTTCAGGGCCCTCAAAGTGGGCATACAAGGGCAGCGGGAACCCTGGCGGCAGCCGCTCGCACCAGGGCCTCGACACCTCCTGCCGGGCGCCCTCATCTCGACGGCACAGGGCTAGCCGTTTCTTCGGCGGAAGCGGGTCGGGTCCCTCTTGGGGAGCCTTTCCCTTCTCTTCCGTGGAGAACCGGCGGATCGGAGCCATTGCCACAAAGTGGAGCAAGGACGGAGAAGAAGGAGAAGCAAGAAGAGATGGGCTGGAAGGGCACGTGCCGTTCCGTACTTATGGCCGGGGAAGGCCAATCGTCGACCTCCACGATCGTAGGTAATCATGACCCGCTTTGCATGCAGGGACTTGTCAATTCGTGCAGTTGCCAAGGCGTCGTGGGGAAGCAGGGGCGCCCACGTCCAATCAACCGCCATGCGGCGCCCAATGCACCAGGCTGTTAGGGCCCGCGATGCTTCGCACTTGCCCCTTCGCTTCTCTGCTCAGCCAAGTCCAGGCGCGCCTTGGGCCCGGGAGCTCTTGTCGCTGCAGGAACGGGGTACCCAGACTTGCTCTGCCTGCAGCCAGCGGGCGTGGCTCAAGGGTGGCCCAAGACGCCCATCTTCATCAAGACAAGCTCAAGACCCTCGCGAGGGGCGAGCCTCATGAGGCGGACGACAGGAAGCTTCCTTAGGCATGGCCTCCTCAGGCTGGCTCGCGAGGAGGCGGAGAGATCAAGGCGGGGTACCTCACGAGGTGCCCATGACGCAAGCCATGACGACCAAGGGCGCCAGGCGGGCGCCCGCCCGCGCAGTGTCCTCATTTCCTCTTTGGTGCAAAGGGGGCAAGCGCAGGCGAGAGTATCAAGCAAAGGCACCCGTTTCGGTGCAACAAGACCAAGACCGTCGCAACGGCAGGAAGGAGGTCATCGTGGAGCCCAAGCCGGCATCACCACCAGAGCCTTTGACAGGCGAGGACCAACTTTAGTCAAGATAAGTGTACTAGATGTTCCCCTTCAAAATGGTCAATTGTTGGCGCCCCTCCCGCTCAATATTTGGGAAGAGGCCCAGGGCCCCTACCTATAAGTAGAGCTAGCCACCACAGTAGAGAGGGAGACGGAAAAAAGGATCCGGACATCTCACCTCATCTTAGCTTGATCCAATCCGATCGAGAGCCTAGCCACAAGAACACCTCACCCTCGCGAGGCTGTTCTTCCTTGTATTGTTCATCATCAGCCAAGAGGCAATCCACCGCACCACACCTTTGGAGTAGGGTGTTACACCACAACGGTGGCCTGAACCAGTATAAACCTTGTGTCTCTTGTGTTGTTCCTTTGGTAGTTTAGATCCTAGCGAGGCGATGAGGTGCAGGTAGGTAGGGGGTGAGATCTCCGCGTGCACCCCAGAGTTCGAACCTAGAGGGTCTGCCGGAACCCGAAATCCGACAGATCCGACAACCCCGAAGTGACAATAATCGGGATACTTCTCGGTGATGACCATAGTTTGAGGAGTTCATGTATTCACTATGTGCTAATGCTTTGTTCCGGATCTCTATTAAAAGGAGGCCTTAATATCCCTTAGTTTCCAATAGGACCCCGGCTTTCACGGGAGGGTAGGACAAAAGATGTCATGCAAGTTCTTTTCCATAAGCACGTATGACTATATTCGAATACATGCCTACATTACATTGATGAATTGGAGCTAGTTCTGTGTCACCCTATGTTATGATTGTTACATGATGAACCGCATCCGCATAATTATCCATCAACGATCCGGTGCCTCTGAGCTTTTCATATACTGGTCTTCGCTTATTTACTTTTCCGTTGCTACTGTTACAATCACTACAAAAATACCAAAAACATTACTTTTGCTGTATTTACTTTTGTTACCGTTACCACCACTATCATATTACTTTGCTACTGAACACTTTGCTGCAGATATTAAGTTTCCAGGTGTGGTTGAATTGACAACTCAGCTGCTAATACTTGAGAATATTCTTTGGCTCCCCTTGTGTCGAATCAATAAATTTGGGTTGAATACTCTACCCTCGAAAACTGTTGCGATCCCCTATATACTTGTGGGTTATCAAGAATCGGACACAACCTAGTTGACTCGGATCATGTATCACCTAGATGACTAGAGGGATGTCTGTCTGAGTGGGAGTTCATTAAATAATTTGATTAGATGAACTTAAGTATCATGAACATAGTCTAAAAATCTTTGCAATATGTCTTGTAGATCAAATGGCCCACGCTAATGTTTCCCTCAACTTCAACGCGTTCCTAGAGAAAACCAAGCTGAAAGACGATGGTAGCAACTATACGGACTGGGTCCGTAACTTGAGGATCATCCTCATAGCTACCAAGAACGCATATGTCCTTGAAGCACCGCTAGGTGAAGCACCTGTTTTCCCAGCAACTCAAGACGTTATGAACGCCTGGCGATCGTAGTGATGATTACTCCTGATGCAGGCGGCATGCTTTACAGCTTAGAGTCGGGGCTCCAAAAGCGTTTTGAGCAGCACGGAGCATATGAGATGTTCCAAGAGCTGAAAATGGTTTTCCAAGCTCATGCCCGAGTCGAGAGATATGAAGTCTCCAACAAGTTCTGATTTGTAAGATGGAGGAGAATAGTTACATCGTGAGGACAAACTCAAAATGTCTGGGTTACACAACCGCTTATCTCGGTGGGAGTTAATCTCCCGGATGACGCTTGATCGTGTGAGAATCCTTGATCGCTCCCACCTAGCTACAAGAGCTTTGTGATGAATTTCAATATGCACGAGGATGGAGAAAACCATTCCTGAGGTATATTCAATGCTGAAATCAGCGGAGGTGAAGATCAAAAAGGAAGATCAAGTGTTGATGGTCAATAAAACCACTAGTTTCAAGAAAGGCAAGGATAAGAAGAACTTCAAGAAGGACGGCAAGGGAAGAAGCCAAAGCATGGACCCAAACCTGAGACTGAGTGCTTTTAGTGCAAGGGAAACGGTCACTAGAAGCAGAACTGCCCCAAGTACTTAGCGCATAAGAAGGCCGGCAATACCAAAGGTATATATGATATACATGTTATTGACGCGTACCTTACCAGCACTCGTAGTAGCTCCTAGGTATTTGATACCGGTGCGGTTGCTCATATTTGTAACTCAAAACACGAGTTGTGGAATAAGTGGAGACTGGCGAAGGACGAGGTGACGATGCGCGTCGAGAATGGTTCCAGGGTCGATGTGATCGCCGTCGGCACGCTACCTCTACATTTACCTACGGGATTAGTTTTAAACCTCGATAATTGTTATTTAGTGCCAGCTTTGAGCATGAACATTGTATCTGGATCTCGCTTAATGCGAGATGGCTACTCATTTAAATCTGAGAATAATGGTTGTTCTATTTATATGAGAGATATGTTTTATGGTCATGCCCCGCTGGTCAATGGTTTATTCTTGTTTAATCTCGAACGTGATGTTACACATATTTATAGTGTGAATGCCAAAAGATGTAAGGTTGATAATGATAGTCCCACATACTTGTGGCATTGCCGCCTTTGTCACATTGGTGTCAAACGCATGAAGAAACTCCATGCAGATGGACTTTTGGAGTCTCTTGATTATGAATCATTTGACACGTGAACCATGCCTCATGGGCAAAATGACCAAGACTCCATTTTACGGAACAATGGAGCGAGCAACCAACTTATTGGAAATCATACATCTTGATGTGTATGCGGTCCAATGAGCGTTGAGGCTTCAGCGGTGGTTATCGTTATGTTCTCACCCTCACTGATGACTTGAGTAGATATGGGTATGTCTACTTAATGTAACACAAGTATGAGACCTTTGAAAAGTTCAAGGAATTTCAGAGTGAGGTTGAGAATCAACGTGACAGGAAAATAAAGTTCTTACGGTCAGATCGTGGAGGGGAATATTTGAGTCACTAATTTGGCACGCACTTAAGGAAATGTGGAATTGTTTCACAAATCACGCCGCCTGGAACACCTCAGCATAATGGTGTGTCCGAACATCGTAATCGCACTCTATTAGATATGGTGCGATCTATGATGTCTCTTACCGATCTACCGCTATCATTTTGGGGTTATGCTTTAGAGACTACCACATTCACTTTAAATAGGGCTCCGTCGAAATCCGTTGAGACGACACCGTATGAATTATGGTTTGGGAAGAAACATAAGCTGTCGTTTCTAAAAGTTTGGGGATGCAATGCTTATGTCAAGAAACTTCAACCTGAAAAGCTCGAACCCAAGTCGGAAAAATGCATCTTCATATGATACCCTAAGGAAACTATTGGGTATACCTTCTACCTCAGATCCGAAGGCAAGATCTTTGTTGCCAAGAATGGATCCTTTCTAGAGAAAGAGTTTCTCTCGAAAGAAGTCAGTGGGAGGAAAGTAGAACTTGATGAAATCTTGCCTCTTGAACCGGAAAGTAAGCGCAGCTCAAGAAAATGTTTACGTGGTGCCTGCACCGACTAGAGAGGAAGTTAATGATGATGATCAAGGAACTTGGATCAAGTTACTACTGAACTTCAGAGGTCCACAAGGACACGTTCCACACCGTAATGGTATGGCAACCCTGTCCTAGAAATAATGTTGTTAGACAATGGTGAACCTTCGAACTATGAAGAAGCGATGGCGGGCCCAGATTCCAACAAATGGCTTGAAGCCATGAAATCCGAGATAGCATCCATGTATGAAAACAAAGTATGGACTTTGACAGACTTGCCCGATGATCGGCGAGCCATAGAAAATAAATGGATCTTTAAGAAGAAGACGGACGCGGATGGCAATGTGACCATATATAAAGCTCAGCTTGTCGCTGAGGGTTATCGACAAGTTCAAGGGGTTGACTACGATGAGACCTTCTCACCTGTAGCGAAGCTGAAGTCCGTCCGAATCATGTTAGCAATTTCTGCATTCTATGATTGTGAGATATGGCAAATGGACGTCAAAACGGCATTCCTTAATGGTTTCCTTAAGGAAGAATTTTATATGATGCAACCGGAAGGTTTTGTCGATCCTAAGAATGCTGACAAGGTATGCAAGCTCCAACGCTCAAACTATGGGCTGGTGCAAGCATCTCGGAGTTAGAACATTCGCTTTGATGAGATGATCAAAGCATTTGGGTTTCTTGTGATTTATGGAGAAGCCTGTGTTTACAAGAAAGTGAGTGGGAGCTCATGGCATTTACGATATTATATGTGGATGACATACTATTGATGGGAAATGATATAGAACTTTTGGAAAGCATAAAGGCCTACTTGAATAAGTGTTTTTCAATGAAGGACCTTGGAGAAGCTGCTTATATATTAGGCATCAAGATCTATAGAGATAGATCGAGACGCCTCATTGGTCTTTCACAAAACACGTACCTTGACAAGATATTGAAGAAGTTCAATATGGAGCAGTCCAAGAAGGGGTTCTTGCCTATATTGCAAGGTGTGAGATTGAGCACGGCTCAATGCCCGACGACGACAGAAGATAGAGAAAAGATGAGTGCCATCCCCTATGCCTCGGCCATAGGGTCTATTATGTATGCCATGTTGTGTACCAGACCTGATGTAAACCTTGCTGTAAGTTTGGTAGGAAGGTACCAAAGTAATCCCGGCATGGGACACTGGACAGTGGTCAAGAATATCCTGAAGCACCTGAAAAGGACTAAGGATATGTTTCTCGTTTATGGAGGTGACGAAAAGCTCGTCGTAAAGGGTTACGTCGATGCTAGCTTCGACACAGATCTGGATGACTCCAAGTCACAAACCGGATATGTGTATATTTCGAATGGTGGGGCAGTCAGCTGGTGCAGTTGCAAGCAAAGAGTCGTGGCGGGATATACATGTGAAGCGGAGTACATGGCAGCCTCAGAGGCAGCACATGAAGCAATCTGGATGAAGGAGTTCATTACCGACCTAGGAGTTATTCCCAATGCGTCGGGCCCGATGGCTCTCTTCTGTGACAACACTGGAGCTATTGCCCTGGAAAAGGAGCCCAGGTTTCACAAGAAGACCAGGCATATCAAGTGTCGCTTCAACTCCATTTGTGAAAATGTTCAAGATGGAGACATAGATATTTGTAAAGTGCATACGAACCTGAATGTCGCAGATCCATTGACTAAGCCTCTTCCACGGGCAAAACATCATCAACACCAGAACTCTATGGGTGTCCGATTCATCACAATGTAACTAGATTATTGACTCTAGTGCAAGTGGGAGACTGTTGGAAATATGCCCTAGAGGCAATAGTAAAATAGTTATTATTATATTTCCTTGTTCATGATAATTGTCTATTGTTCATGCTATAATTGTGTTATCCAGAAATCGTAATACATGTATGAATACATAGACCACAACATGTCCCTAGTGAGCCTCTAGGTGACTAGCTCGTTCATCAATAGATGTTACGTTTTTCTAACCATGGACATTGGATTTCATTGATAACGGGATCACATCATTAGGAGAATGATGTGATGGACAAGACCCAATCCTAAGCATAGCACAAAGATCGTATAGTTCGTCTGCTAGAGCTTTTGTAATGTCAAGTATCATTTCCTTAGACCATGAGATTGTGCAACTCCCGGATACCGTACGAATGCTTTGGGTGTGCCAAACGTCACAACGTAACTAGGTGGCTACAAAGGCACACTATGGGTATCTCCGAAAGTGTCTGTTGAGTTGGCATGAATCAAGACTGGGATTTGTCACTCCGTGTGACGGAGAGGTATCTCTGGGCCCACTTGGTAAGACATCATCATAATGAGCTCAATGTGACCAAGGACTTGATCACGGGATGATGTGTTATGGAATGAGTAAAGAGACTTGCCGGTAACGAGATTGAACAAGGTATAGAGATACCGACGATCGAATCTCGGGCAAGTATCATACCAGTAGACAAAGGGAATTGTGTACGGGATTGATTGAATCCCCGACATCGTGGTTCATCCGATGAGATCATCGCGGAACATGTGGGAGCCAACATGGGTATCCAGATCCCGCTGTTGGTTATTGGCCGGAGAGATGTCTCGGTCATGTCTGCATGATTCCCGGACCCGTAGGGTCTACACACTTAAGGTTCGGTGACGCTAGAGTTGTTATGGGAAATAGTATGCAGTTATCGAATGTTGTTCGGAGTCCCGGATGAGATCCCGGACATCACGAGGAGTTCCAGAATGGTCCGGAGGTGAAGATTTATATATGGGAAGTCATCATACGGTCACCGGAAGTGTTCGGGGGTTTATCGGTATTGTGTCGGGACCACCAAAGGGGTTCCGGGGGTCCACCGGGAGGGTCCACCTGCCCCGGAGGGCCCTATGGGTTGTATGTGGAAGGGAACCAGTCCCTAAGTGGGCTGGGCGCCATCCCCCCCTAGGGCCCATGCGCCTAGGGTTTGGGGAAACCCTAAAGGGGGCACCCCCCTTGGCTTGGGGGGCAAGCCTCCTCCCCCTTGGCCGCCCCCCCCCCCCCCTCTAGATCCATCTGGAGGGTGCTGGCCCCCTTCCCCTTCGCCCTATGAATAGAGGGGTGGGGGGAGGGCAGCAGGACCACATCCAAGGCGCAACCCTCCCTCTCCCCAACACCTCCTCCTCCTCCGTTGAGCTTGGCGAAGCCCTGCCGGAGAACTGCAAGCTCCACCACCACGCCATCGTGTTGTCGGAGCTCTTCCCCAACTTCTCCTTCCCCCTTGCTGGATCAAGAAGGAGGAGACATCCCCGGGCTGTACGTGTGTTGAACGCGGAGGCGCCGTTGTTCGGCACTTAGATCGGAATCAACCGCGATCTGAATCACTGCAAGTACGACTCCTTCATCTGCATTCTTGTAATGCTTCCGTGTCGCGATCTTCAAGGGTACGAAGATGCACTCCCCTCTCTCTCGTTGCTAGTCTCTCCATAGATTGATGTTGGTGTGCGTAGAATTGTTTTTAATTTCTGCAACGATCCCCAACACAAGGTACCATAAAAACAAAAACAAGCACACAAGGTTATGTCCGCCTACCTGGTCAGGGTAGCGCGTGCCCATAACCTTCCCTCGCGGCAGGCACCGGTGAGAGGCATGACAATAGACCCAGCTAGGACCTCCCCATAAGGTAAATGTGGTTGCACTGGAGAAAGCTCGAGTTGGATGGCACTATGATATCCTAGTGATGACGGAGGAGGTTTGTAATTAAGTCATATTATTAACTTATCCATCACCAATCATCATGCGAGCATTATTAACATGAATGAAACAACTAACATGCAACATACCGATGCAGTAACAAAAGATCAAGCATTTCAAAAGAACAATGATAGCATGCGAAACATGGCAATAACAAGTACTAGCAATCTCACTAGTGCAACAGAATTATCATAACATCGATACTACTAACATGAAAACTAGACAGAGGCATGATATTATTAGTAACAACATCAAACTAGCATGTCAACTTATTTCATGAAAGCACAAGCACGCAAGACAGATAACAAAAACATATAGCACGACTACAATAACAGTAGACGGAACAGACAAGAAACTACTGCAACTAAACACACACACACACACGTGGTGCAAGCAAAGTCAACATGCAAGTTCGGGGCTCATGATAAGAGGTTGGCTTGCCTGGGGGTCGGGGATTACTCCGGAAAAAGTGTGGAACGATCGCGGAAAGCTCCATGATTGAGCTAAAACTTGGCAAAGCTCCATGATTTGGTCATGTTTAGATGCTGCAAAAAGATCATACCAAATGGAGTTGCCAAATTGGTACTTGTTTCACAAGCATTACATCTGACCAGAAACTTTGGAAAAATCCAGGAAAATATTGGCTACATGAAATGAGCCAAAATTTGTTGGAGATAGGTTATATGGATAGGAGAAGGCTTAGGAATATTTTCAGCCATAATGGAGCGATATAAAATATACTTGCTTCACAAACTGAAAATTTGGACATAATCAAAGAATTGCTCCTGTGCTCACATAGTTCAGTGGAATGAACTGAATTTAGGTGGAAGCTAATGACTTGAGATACTTGAGAAGATGGAAAAGTTTCATCCCATTTGGAAACTTTATGAAGGTACTTCATTCACAAGCATGCCATCTGGTCAGAAACTTTGAAAAATTGCACAGGGAGCTAGGATGAATGGATTGAGCTCATCTTTGGTATCCTTGAGTTATTTATAAAGTTTAATCACCCTACCAAATTGCAGCTCAATTTGAATTATGAATAAAGCACTTCCTTTGCAAAAATTTCAGAGAGGGCAGAAACTTGCATTGGATCATGTGCTCAAATTATGATCTTTGGAGCATGGGTTTGTATGTAAACGGTGAAGATATAGCAATTACAAACTCCACAAATTATTTGGGAATTTTCCTTGCTATAAAAATGGTAGCTCCTTTGGAAAATGGCACAAATGCAATATTGGCTTAAAATAGGAAAATAAAATTTTCCTTATTTAATTATGGCCAATATATTTGCCAGAGCTTGTATTAGGCATAAAGATCAACTCCACCAATTCTCATGAATTTAGGAGATGGCTAGCTATGCCTTTGGATTTTATTTCTCAGAAAGGCAAGAAAAGGAATAAATCACAATCCCAAAAATATTGCATGGGACTTGGCAATATTTTTGCATATCCAAGGATTAGAAGGATAGGAGGGTCTTTGGGAATAGATGGGATGACCAGCAGATCAAGGAAAATGATGGCTCCTTTGTAATCATAAAGGCCACATTCAAATTCCAAAAATTTGGAATTAGGCTTTGAGAGGATTTGAGATGATGCAAAAGAGGTCTTGCCCACTGACAAAGACATGAGCAAGGTTTTGAAAGGTTGTAAATGACAAGAAGTCTCAGAGTCATCCAACAAACTCAGGAGAAAGATTTTGAAAATGAGTGCCAAGAAGGAATAACAGCTCAAAAATTGATAACCCAATTTTGGGGCTGTTACAGTGACAAGCTCATAAGAAACATTTTTGTCATGACTTCTGCAATCATCATTAGCTTTTTGGATATTCAAAGAATTCACACTAACAACATTGCAATCATGCTCATCATTCAAATATTTTGTGCCAAGCATTTCATTGACTTCTTCTAACAATTGAGCACAATTTTCCGAACCATCATTTTCAAGAAAGATATTATAAAGATGATCAATAATAGGATGCAACCTAAATTCCAATTTTTTTCTTTTTTTTCTTTTATAAGCCAAACTAGTGATAAAACTGTTGGAAATATGCCCTAGAGGCAATAATAAAAGGATTCTTATTATATTTCCTTGTTCGTGATAATTGTCTTTTATTCATGCTATAATTGTATTATCCGGAAATCGTAATACACGTGTGAATACATAGACCACAACATGTCCCTAGTGAGCCTCTAGTTGACTAGCTCGTTGATCAACAGATAGTCATGGTTTCCTGACTATGGACATTGGATGTCATTGATAACGGGATCACATCATTAGGAGAATGATGTGATGGACAAGACCCAATCCTAAGCATAGCACAAGATCGGTAGTTCGTTTTGCTAGAGCTTTTCCGATGTCAAGTATCTTTTCCTTAGACCATGAGATCGTGTAACTCCCGGATACCTTAGGAGTGCTTTGGGTGTACCAAACGTCACAACGTAACTGGGTGACTATAAAGGTGCACTACGTGTATCTCCGAAAGTGTCATTGGGTTGACACGGATCGAGACTGGATTTGTCACTCCAGACACGGGAGGTATCATTGGGCCCACTCGGTAATGCATCATCATAATGAGCTCAAAGTGACTAAGTGTTTAGTCACGGGATCATGCATTACGGATGCAGTAAAGTGACTTGCCGATAACGAGATTGAACGAGGTATTAGGATACCAACGATCGAATCTCGGGCAAGTAACATACCGATTGACAAAGGGAATTGTATACGGGGTTGCTTGAATCCTCGACATCGTGGTTCATCCGATGAGATCATCGAGGATCATGTGGGAGCCAACATGGGTATCCAGATCCCGCTGTTGGTTATTGACCGGAGAGCCGTCTCGGTCATGTCTACGTGTCTCCCAAACCCGTACGGTCTACACACTTAAGGTTCGGTGACGCTAGGGTTGTATGAATATGAGTATGCAGCAAACCGAAAGTTGTTCGGAGTCCCGGATGAGATCCCGGACGTCACGAGGAGTTCTGGAATGGTCCGGAGGTAAAGAATTATATATAGGAAGTGCTGTTTCGGCCATCGGGAGAGTTTCGGGGGTCACCGGTATTGTACCGGGACCACCGGAAGGGTCCCGGGGGTCCACCGGGTGGGGCCACCTATCCCGGAGGGCCCCATGGGCTGAAGTGGGGAGGGAACCAGCCCCTGGTGGGCTGGTGCGCCCCCCCCTTGGGCCCCCCTGCGCCTAGGGTTGGAAACCCTAGGGGTGGGGGCGCCCCACTTGCCTTGGGGGGCAAGTCTCCCCCCTTGGCCGCCGCCCCCTTGGGAGATCTGATCTCCAGGGCCGGCGCCCCCCCCCCTAGGGGGCCTATATAAAGGGGGGAGGGAGGGCAGCCGCACCCTGAAGTCTTGGCGCCTCCCTCCCCCTGCTACACCTCCTCCTCCTCCCGTAGTTGCTTGGCGAAGCCCTGCCGGAGCCCTGCTGCATCCACCACCACGCCGTCGTCTTCTTGGATCTTCATCAACCTCTCCTTCCCCCTTGCTGGATCAACACGGAGGAGACGTCACGCTGACCGTACGTGTGTTGAACGCGGAGGTGCCGTCCGTTTGGCACTAGGATCTCCGGTGATTTGGATCACGACGAGAACGACTCCCTCAACCCCGTTCTCTTGAACGCTTCCGCACGCGATCTACAAGGGTATGTAGATGCATCTCTCTCTCGTTGCTAGATGAACTCATAGATGGATCTTGGTGAACGTAGGAAAATTTTATTTTATGTAACGTTCCCCAACAGTGGTATCAGAGTTAGGTCTATGCGTAGTTCTCTATTGCACGAGTAGAACACAAATCTGTTGTGGGCGTAGATGTTGTCAACTTTCTTGCCGTTACTAGTCTTATTTTGCTTCAGCGGTATTGTGGGATGAAGCGGCCCGGACCGACCTTGCACGTACGCTTGCGTGAGACAGGTTCCACCGACTGACATGCATTAGTTGCATAAGGTGGCTAGCGGGTGTCTGTCTCTCCCACTTTAGTTGTAGCGGATTCGACGAAAAGGGTCATTATGAAGGGTAAATAGAAGTTGACAAATCACGTTGTGGTTTTCCTTAGGTAAGAAAACGTTCTTGCTAGAACCCTATTGCAGCCACGTAAAAGATGCAACAACAATTAGAGGACGTCTAACTTGTTTTTGCAGCAATTGCCTTGTGATGTGATATGGCCAAAAGTTGTGATGAATGATGAATGATATATTGTGATGTATGAGATCATGTTCTTGTAATAGGAATCACGACTTGCATGTCGATGAGTATGACAACCGGCAGGAGCCATAGGAGTTGTCTTAATTATTGTATGACCTGCGTGTCATTGATTCAAAGCCATGTATTTACTTTGCTTTATTGCTAAACCGTTAGCTATAGTAGTAGAAGTAATAGTTGCCGAGCAACTTCATGGAGACACGATGATGGAGATCATGATGATGGAGATCATGGTGTCATGCCGGTGACAAGATGATCATGGAGCCCCGAAGATGGAGATCAAAGGAGCTATATGATATTGGCCATATCATGTCACTACTATATATAATTACATGTGATGTTTATTATGTTTATGCATCTTGTTTACTTAGATCGACGGTAGTAAATAAGATGATCCCTTATAATAATTTCAAGAAAGTGTTCTCCCTAACTGTGCGCCGTTGCTAAAGTTCGTCGTTTTGAAGCACCACGTGATGATCGGGTGTGATAGATTCCTACGTTCACATACAACGGGTGTAAGACAGTTTTACACATGCAAAACACTTAGGTTAACTTGACGAGCCTAGCATGTACAGACATGGCCTCCGAACACAAGAGACCGAAAGGTCGAACATGAGTCGTATGGAAGATACGATCAACATGGAGATGTTCACCGACGATGACTAGTCCGTCTCACGTGATGATCAGACACGGCCTAGTCGAATCGGATCATGTAACACTTAGATGACTAGAGGGATGTCAAATCTGAGTGGGAGTTCATTATATAATTTGATTAGATGAACTTAATTATCATGAACATTAGTCTAAAATCTTTGCAAAATGTCTTGTAGATCAAATGGCCAACGCTCATGTCACCATGAACTTCACGTTCCTAGAGAAAACCAAGCTGAAAGATGATGGCAGCAACTATTCGGACTGGGTCCTAACACGAGGATCATCCTCATAGCAGCCAAGAAACAATATGTCCTAGAAGCACCACTAGGTGAAGCACCCATCCGAGAGAACCAAGACGTTATGAACGCTTGGCAGTCTCGTGCTGATGATTACTCCCTCGTTCAGTGCGGCATGCTTTACAGCTTAGAACCGGGGCTCCAAAAGCGTTTTGAGCAACTCGGAGCATATGTGATGTTCGAGGAGATGAAAATGGTTTTCCAAGCTCATGCCCGGTCGAGATATGAAGTCTCCGACAAGTTCTATAGTTGTAAGATGGAGGAAAGTAGTTCTGTCAGTGAGCACATACTCAAAATTTCTGGGTTGCACCAACCGCCTTTGTCAAATGGACATTAACCTCCCGGACGAGGCGGTCATTGACAGAATCCTTCATCGCTCCCACCGAGCTACAAGAGCTTTGTGATGAACAACAATATGCAGGGGATGGTGAAAACTATTCCTGAAGTATTTTCAATGTGAAGTCAGCAGAGGTAGAAATCAAGAAAGAACATCAAGTGTTGATGGTCAATAAAACCACTAAGTTCAAGAAGGGCAAGGGTAAGAAGAACTTCAAGAAGGACGGCAAGGATGTTGCCGCCGCATAAGCCGATTGCCGGGAAGAAGTCAAAGAATGGACCCAAGCACGAGATCGAGTGCTTTTATTGCAAAGGGAAGGGTCATCGAAGCGGAACTGCCCCAAATACTTAGCGCATAAGAAGGCCGGCAACACTAAAGGTATATTTGATATACATGTAATTGATGTGCACCTTACGATCTTGGTAGTAACTCACAGGTATTTGATACCGTGCCGTTGCTCATATATGTAACTCACAGCAGGAGGCTGCGGAATAAGCGGAGACTGGCGAAGGACGAGGTGACGATGCGCATCGGGAATGGTTCCAAGGTCGATGTGATCGCCGTCGGCACGCTACCTCTACATTTACCTACGGGATTAGTTTTAAACCTCAATAATTGTTATTTAGTGTCAAGTTTGAGCATGAACATTGTATCAGGATCTCGTTTAATACGAGATGGCTACTCATTTAAATCCAAGAATAATGGATGTTCAAGTTATATGAGAGATATGTTTTATGGTCATGCTCCGATGGTCAATGGTTTATTCTTAATGAATCTCGAGCGTGATGTTACACATATTCATAAGCGTGAATACCAAAAGATGTAAAGTTGATAACGATAGTCCCACATACTTGTGGCCTTTGCCGCATTGGTCACATTGGTGTCAAGCGCAGGAAGAAGCTCCATGCTGATGGACTTTTAGAGTCTCTCGGTTATGAATCATTTGACACATGCGAACCATGCCTTATGGGCAAAATGACCAAGACTCCGTTCTTCGGAACAATGGAGCGAGCAACCAACTTATTGGAAATCATACATACCGATGTGTGCGGTCCAATGAGCGTTGAGGCTCGCCGAGGATATCGTTATGTTCTCACTCTCACTGATGACTTGAGTAGATATGGGTATGTCTACTTGATGAAACACAAGTCTGAGACCTTTGAAAAGTTCAAGGAATTTCAGAATGAGGTAGAGAATCAATGTGACCGAAAAATAAAATTCTTACGATCAGATCGTGGAGGAGAATATTTAAGTCACGAATTTGGTACACACTTAAGGAAATGTGGAATCGTTTCACAACTCATGCCGCCTGGAACACCTTAGCGTAACGGTGTGTCCAAACGTTGTAATCGCACTCTATTGGATATGGTGCGATCTATGATGTCTCTTACAGATTTACCGCTATCATTTTGGGGATACGCTCTAGAGACAGCTACATTCACTTTAAATAGGGCACCATCTAAATCCGTTGAGACGACACCGTATGAATTATGGTTTGGGAAGAAACCTAAGCTGTCATTTCTAAAAGTTTGGGGATGCGATGCTTATGTCAAGAAACTCCAACCTGAAAAGCTCAAACCCAAGTCGGAAAAATGCGTCTTCATAGGATACCCTAAGGAAACCATTGGGTATACCTTCTACCTTAGATCCGAAGGCAAGATCTTTGTTGCCAAGAACGGATCCTTTCTGGAAAAAGAGTTTCTCTCGAAAGGAGTAAGTGGGAGGAAAGTAGAACTCGATGAAGTACTACCTCTTGAACCGGAAAGTAGTGCAGCTTAGGAAAATGTTCTTGTGGTGCCTACACCCTCCGGAGAGGAAATTAATGATGATGATCAAGGTACTTGGATCAAGTTGCTCTTGAACCAGAGGGTCCACGAGGACACGTTCCACACCAGAGTGGTATGGCAACCCTGTCACGGAAATCATGTTGTTAGACAAAGGTGAACCTTGAACTATGAAGAAGCAAAGGCGGGCCCAGATTCCAATAAATGGCTTGAAGCCATGCAATCCGAGATAGGATCCATGTATGAAAACAAAGTATGGACTTTGACAGACTTGCCCGATGATCGGCGACGATAGAAAACAAATGGATCTTTAAGAAGAAGACGGACGCGGATGGTAATGTTACCATCTATAAAGCTCGACTTGTCGCTAAAGGTTATCGGCAAGTTCAAGGGGTTGACTACGATGAGACCTTCTCTCCCGTAGCGAAGCTGAAGTCCGTCTGAATCATGTTAGCAATTGCCGCATATTATGATTATGGGATATGGCAAATGGACGTCAAAACGGCATTCCTTAACGGCTATCTTAAGGAAGAACTATATATGATGCAGCCGGAAGGTTTTGTCGACCCTAAGAATGCTAACAAGGTATGCAAGCTCCAAATGATCCATTTATGGGCTGGTGCAAGCATCTCGGAGTTGGAACATTCGCTTTGATGAGATGATCAAAGCGTTTGGGTTTATGGAGACTTATGGAGAAGCCTGCGTTTACAAGAAAGTGATTGGGAGCTCAGAGCATTTCTCATATTATACGTAGATGACATACTTTTGATGGGAAATGATATAGAACTTTTGGACAGCATTAAGGCCTACTTGAATAAGAGTTTTTCAATGAAGGACCTTGGAGAAGCTGCTTATATATTAGGCATCAAGATCTATAGAGATAGATCGAGATGCCCCATAGGTCTTTCACAAAGCACATACCTTGAAAAGATATTGAAGAAGTTCAAAATGGATCAGTCCAAGAAAGGGTTCTTGCAGACATACAAGGTGTGAAATTGAGCTCGGCTCAATGTCTGACCACGGAAGAAGATATAGAAGAGATGAGTGTCATCCCCTATGCATCAGCCATAGGGTCTATTATGTATGCCATGCTGTGTACCAGACCTGATGTAAACCTTGCCGTAAGTTTGGTAGGAAGGTACCAAAGTAATCCCAGCAAGGAACACTGGACAGCGGTCAAGAATATCCTGAAGTACCTGAAAAGGACTAAGGACATGTTTCTCGTTTATGGAGGTGACGAAGAGCTCGTCGTAAAGGGTTACATCGACGCTAGCTTCGACACAGATCTGGATGACTCTAAGTCACAAACCGGATACGTGTATATGTTGAATGGTGGAGCGATGGTGGTGCGGCTGCAAGCGAGCGTCGTGGCGGGATCTACATGTGAAGCGGAGTACATGGCAGCCTCGGAGGCAGCGCATGAAGCAATTTGGGTGAAGGAGTTCATCACCGACCTAGGAGTCATACCCAATGCGTCGTGGCTGATCAAACTCTTCTGTGACAACACCGGAGCTATTGCACTTGTCAAGGAGCCAGGTTTCACAAGAAGACCAGGCACATCAAGCGTCACTTCAACTCCATTCGTGAAAATGTTCAAGATGGAGACATAGAAATTTGCAAAGTGCATACGGATCTGAATGTCGCAGATCCGCTGACTAAACCTCTTCCATGAAAGCAAAACATGATCAACACCGTAACTATATGGGTGTTCGATTCATCACAATGTAACTAGATTATTGACTCTAGTGCAAGTGGGAGATTGTTGGAAATATGCCCTAGAGGCAATAATAAAAGGATTATTATTATATTTCCTTGTTCGTGATAATTGTCTTTTATTCATGCTATAATTGTATTATCCGAAAATCATAATACACGTGTGAATACATAGACCACAACATGTCCCTAGTGAGCCTCTAGTTGACTAGCTCGTTGATCAACAGGTAGTCATGGTTTCCTGACTATGGACATTGGATGTCATTGATAACGGGATCACATCATTAGGAGAATGATGTGATGGACAAGACCCAATCCTAAGCATAGCACAAGATCGTGTAGTTCGTTTTGCTAGAGCTTTTCCGATGTCAAGTATCTTTTCCTTACACCATGAGATCGTGTAACTCCCGGATACCGTAGGAGTGCTTTGGGTGTACCAAACGTCACAACGTAACTGGGTGACTATAAAGGTGCACTACAGGTATCTCCGAAAGTGTCATTGGGTTGACACGGATCGAGATCGGATTTGTCACTCCGTATTACGGAGAGGTATCATCGGGCCCACTCGGTAATGCATCATCATAATGAGCTCAAAATGACTAAGTGTTTAGTCACGGGATCATGCATTACGGATGCGAGTAAAGTGACTTGCCGGGTAACGAGATTGAACGTGGTATTGGGATACCAACGATCGAATCTCGGGCAAGTAACATACCGATTGACAAAGGGAATTGTATACCGGGTTGCTTGAATCCTCGACATCGTGGTTCATCCGATGAGATCATCGAGGAGCATGTGGGAGCCAACATGGGTATCCAGATCCCGCTGTTGGTTATTGACCGGAGAGCCGTCTCGGTCATGTCTACGTGTCTCCCGAACCCGTAGGGTCTACACATAAGGTTCGGTGGCGCTTAGGGTTGTATGAATATGAGTATGCAGCAAACTGAAAGTTGTTCGGATTCCCGGATGAGATCCCGGACGTCACGAGGAGTTCCGGAATGGTCCGGAGGTAAAGAATTATATATAGGAAGTGCTGTTTCGGCCATCGGGAGAGTTTCGGGGGTCACCGGTATTGTACCGGGACAACCGGAAGGGTCCCGGGGGTCCACCGGGTGGGGCCACCTATCCCGGAGGGCCCCGTGGGCTGAAGTGGGGAGGGGACCAGCCCCTGGTGGGCTGGTGCACCCCTCCTTGGCCCCCCTTGCGCCTAGGGTTGGAAACCCTAGGGGTGGAGGGCGCCCACTTGCCTTGGGGGGCAAGCCGCCGCCCCTTGGGAGATCTCATCTCCAGGGCGGCGCCCCTGTGGGTCCTTTATAAAGGGGGGAGGTAGGGCAGCCGCACCTTGAAGTCTTGGCGCCTCCCTCCCCCTGCTACACCTCCTCCTACTCCCGGAGTTGGTTGGCGAAGCCCCTCGGAGCCTCTTGCATCCACCACCACGCCGTCGTCACTGGATCTTCATCAACCTCTCCTTCCCCCTTGCTGGATCAAGACGGAGGAGACGTCACGCTGACCATACGTGTGTTGAACGCGGAGGTGCCGTCCGTTTGGCGCTAGGATCTCCGGTGATTTGGTTCACGACGAGAACGACTCCCTCTACCCCGTTCTCTTGAACGCTTCCGCACGCGATCTACAAGGGTATGTAGATCCATCTCTCTCTCTCATTGCTAGATGAACTCATAGATGGATCTTGGTGAACGTAGGAAAATTTTATGTTATGTAACATTCCCCAACAAAAACAAGAAACTAAAAGATTCAGTTGCAAGATCTAAAGATCCTTCAAGCACTCACCTTCCCGACAACGGCGCCAGAAAAGAGCTTGATGTATACTACGCAACTTTATTCTTGTAGACACGTGTTGGGCCTCCAAGCGCAGAGTTTTGTAGGACAGTAGCAATTTTCCCTCAAGTGGATGACCTAAGGTTTATCAATCCGTGAGAGGTGTAGGATGAAGATGGTCTCTCTCAAACGACCCTGCAATCAAATACAAGAAATCTCTTGTGTCCCAAACACACCCAATATAATGGCAAATTGTATAGGTGTACTAGTTCGGCGAAGAGATGGTGATAAAAGTGTAATATGGATGGTAGAAATATATTTTTATAATCTAAATAAATAAAAACAGCAAGGTAGAAAATAGTAAACAGGCACAAAACGGTATTGCAATGCTTGAAAATGAGGCATAGGGTCCGTACTTTCTCTAGTGAAATCTCTCAACAATGCTAATATAATTGGATCATATAACCGTCCCTCAATGTGCAACAAAGAATCACTCCAAAGTTCCTATCTAGCGGAGAACATAAGACGGAATTGTTTGTAGGGTACGAAACCACCTCAAAGCTATTCTTTCCAATCAATCTATCCTAGATTTCGTACTAAAATAACACGAAGCTATTCTTTCCGATTGATCTAACCAAGAGTTCGTACAAAAATAACACCAAAGAAAATTCAGATTCATAATATTCAATCCAACACAAAGAACTTCAAAGAGTGCCCCAAGATTTCTACCGGAGAAACAAAGACAAGAACGTGCATCAACCCCTATGCGTAGATTACCCCAATGTCACCTCGAGAATCTGCAAGTTGAGTGCCAAAACATATATCAAGTGAATCAATACGATACCCCATTGTCACCACAAGTATTCAATTGCAAGACATATATCAAGTGTTCTCAAATCCATAAAAGTATTCAATCCGATAACAACGAAATCTCAAAGGAAAAAACTCAATTCATCAAAACAAGATAGAGAGGGGGAAACACCATATGATCCGACTATATTAACAAAGCCCGCGATACATCAAGATTGTGACATCTCAAGAACACGAGAGAGAGAGAGAGAGGGATTAAACACATAGCTACTGGTACAAACCCTCAGCCCCGAGGGTGGACTACTCCCTCCTCATCGTGGTGGCCGCCGGGATGATGAAGATGGCCACCGGAGATGATTCCTCTCTCCGGCAGGGTGCCGGAACGGGGTCTAGATTGGTTTTCGGTGGCTACAGAGCCTTGCGGCGGCGAAACTTCTGATCTAGGTTAACCTCGAAGGGTTTCAAAATATTTGGGAATTTATAGTGCAAAGAGGGGGTGCGGGAGGCCATCGAGGTGGGTACAACCCACCTGGGCGCGCCAGGGGGGCCTGGCGCACCCTGGTGGGTTGTGCCCCCCTCGGGGCACCCCCAAGTGCTGCTCTGGCCCATCGGGAGTCTTCCGGCCCATAAAAAATCCACAAAAAGTTTCGCGGTGTTTGGACTCCGTTTAATATTGATTTCCTGCGATGTAAAAAACAAGCAAAAAACAGCAACTGGCACTGGGCACTGGGTCAATAGGTTAGTCCCAAAAAATGATATAAAGTTGCTATAAAATGATTGTAAAACATCCAAGAATGATAAAATAACAGCATGAATACTTCATAAATTATAGATACATTGGAGACGTATCAACTGCCGCTCCAGCTCGTCCTTCTGTAGCTGGGGGTAGCGGTAGGGGCGCACCACAACCGATGCCGTGCCCGGCAGCAGATGAATGCGGTGTTCATACACCCGGGCTGGTGGAAGGCCCTAAGGCTCGTCGAAGAGGTCGCGGTGCTGCTGCAGAAGATGATCCAACAGAGGATGCTCGGGCCCTATGGCAGTCGCGGCCAACTGCGGCGTCGCTGGTGAGGCGCCACCCACGCCCTCCCATCGGACACGGTGACCAAGGTGCCAGAAAGGTCATGGTCAGGGCGTCGAAGTCCCAAAGGACGGGACCGAGGGTCCTCAAGAAGTCGATGCCGAGGATGAAGTCGAAGTAACCCAAGTCGATGTCGGCGCACGTGATGGTGAAGTGCTCATTGCCGATGGTGATGGGCACGTTCCGCGCCAGCCCATGGCACCGGAGGCGATCGCCGTTAGCCACAGTGACCCGGAGTTGCTCCCCACCCATCGACTGGAGCGCTAAGCGGTGCATGGTCGCCTCCAGCAGGAAGTTATGTGTGGAACCCGTATCCAGGAGGGCCACCAGGCGCTCGCCGTGAATCATCACCAGCAAGAGCATAGTTCGCTCGTCTCGGATGCCCGCGAGCGCATGGAGGAAGACCACGAGAGCTGTCGCCCGAGCGGGCGCCGGTGCGACCTCCGCAGCAACTGGGGCGGGCAAGTCGCCGAGCCTGTCGGCGGCTGTGTCCTCCTCGACATAGCCGGCCGCCTCCAAGTAGAAGAGGTGCGGGCATATGTGGCCCGACACGTAGGGCTCGACGCAGTTATAGCAAAGCCCCTGGTGACGGCGCTCGAGCTGCTCGGTCGGGGTAAGCCGACGGAAGGGCCACGTCGCGGCCGGAGTGGTAGTCGCTGGAGCGGCCGGGGCGGGCGGCCTGGCACAGGTGGTGTCGGGTGCGGCCTGGCTGGCTCTCGGGCGCCTTGAGACGGTGATGCCTGCTGCAAGGCCTGCGTGCGACGCTCGGAGGCGCGGGCGTAGTACATGGCCGTCTGGAGGTCCTGGGGTCCCCGAAGCTCCACGTCCACGCGGATATGATCCGGCAGACCGCCGACGAAGAGCTCGGCCCGCTGACGAGCCGTCACGCCGGGCGCGTGGCACGCCAGGGCCTGAAAGCGGTCGGCGAATTCCTGCACCGTGGAGGTGAAGGGGAGGCGGCCTAGCTCTGTCAGCCGGCTCCCACGTATCGGCGGCCCGAAGTGAAGGAGGCAGAGCTCACGAAAGCGCTCCCATGGGGGAATGTCGCCCTCATCCTGCTCAAGGGCGTAATACCACGTCTGTGCGGCGCCTCGGAGGTGATATGAGGCGAGCCAGGTGCGGTCCGACGCGAGCGTGCGTTGCCCCCGGAAGAACTGCTCACACTGATTAAGCTAGTTGAGGGGGTCCTCGGTGCCGTCGTAGGTGGCGAAGTCGAGCTTGGCGAAACGCGGCGGTGTCTGAGTATGACCGTCGTGGGAGTACGGCGCATCGGTGCTGAGCAGCGAGGGGGGCGGCGGCGGGTCGGTGGACACAGGGGGGGCCCCGTTGAACGGCGGCCCGTCGTGACCAGCATAGGAATCCGCGGAGCTGGAGGACCCGCCGTACTACAGGGTGGGCGCCGGCTGTGAGTGGACGTGTGGCGGTTCCAAGGCCATCGTGTAGACCGGCTGCGGCAATGACCCGGCCAACTAGGGCGGTAACGGTGACGGAGAGGGCGGGAACCGGACCTGGTGGATCGGGACTCCCGCCGGCGCGATCGGAGCCGGCCCGGAGCTGATCGGCTGTGGCGCCGGCAGCTGCAGCGGGGCGACGGAGGCCGCCAGGGGCTGCGACAGCCACGACAGCCAGGGCAGGGTGGTGGGTGGCGGCGGCAGCTGCAACTGTGGCTGCAGCGGCCAAAGAAGCGGCGGAGGCCGCCGGTGCGCGATCGCGACAACAGCAGCGGGCGTCCGATGAGCGCGACGGCTGGTGGCGCGGCCGGCGACGGCCCGTAGAGGCCAGCCAAGTAGAGGGGGATCCCCTGGACCGCGGTGGCGAGATCGCGGAGCGCTCCGGTGACTTCCTCTAGGGTGAAAACGGTGGAAGCCGGCGCGGCGGAGGTGACTGACACCGGCAAGGGAGGGGCGCCAGACGTGGTGGCCATCGGGGAGGTGGTGGCGGTCGGCAGCGCGAGGGTTGGCGTGGGCGACGGCGAAGACATGACCAAACCTAAGCTACTTGATACCAAATTGGTAGGAGCTACGGTCCTACCGGGTCTAGGCCGGAGGTTGTACAGGAAGGAGGGAGGCTGGCGAGGGCATGGGCGCGGCGGCCGGCGCGAGGGCGTCGTGTCATGCGGGAGAGGCGGCGACGGCGATGAGTGTGGGCGGCTAGGGTTTAGGGTTCCGGCTTCCCGAGAAGCCGAGCAATAGAATATGTCTTATTGCTTAATTCCAAAAGGGTGTCTTAAAATTGTTTATATAATCTTTTTTTAGCATCAGTACAGACACAAGCGCTCATATACGCGCGCATACACTCACCCCTATGAACGCACACACGCACACCCTATCCCTATGAGCACCTTCGAGAGACTGAGCCGGCATATCATCTTGAGATTTACGAAGACACCGTAGGCGCCTCGTCGTCGACGGGAACGTCTCCTCCCACTGAAAGCGCATCGCCGGAAATCCTGAAATAAATCCAGGAATAATGCGAGCACCAGGATTTGAACCCTGGTGGGTTGGGAATACCACTGTCCACCTAACCAACTCAACCACAGGTTGATCCGCATTTATATAATATTTGATGCTAATAAAAATAAGATAACTTGGGCTAAGCCCCTAACTAGACGCGTCCATTGGGCCTCCTCCGGCTATAAGTGACATCGGTCATAACAATGGCACAACCAACAAAAATTACGACCATGGGATCTAGTACCAAAATTAGCTAGGTAGTCGGCAACACTATTTTATTCACGATCAACTTTTCGTAGGATAAACTCACAATCTTCGAGAAGTCTTCCAATTTGAGAAAGTGTCCGTAGCTAGACCATCGAGGCTGGAATTTGATACAACATGTAGCGCACATTGAATTTATGCATCATCCGATTGCTCTAAAATTTTGAATTGATGAAGAGATGCGGGCAATATATTTCAACATCTTAGACATGCAATAATATTTATATCTGGCGATGGCGATGTTTTTGCGTCGTTACCTTGATGAAGGCGTTGCTGTTGAAGAAACTTTCAGGGTGAAAACCTAGAGTCTGGTCTTTGTTGGTCGGGTCCAGTGACGGCGACGTTTAAGCGTCATTTCTTTTCTGAAGGTGTTGCTGTTGAAGAAACTTTCTCGTTGCGCTTGTTCGGTCAAGAGATAGTTGGTGCGGATATGGTCGTTGATGTAGTTTATCGACCGTTGTTTTCATCGTTTCAGAGTGTTTTTCTTTTTCTTTTCCCTCGCTTAGGCATAGCTTGAGTCTTGTATGACTTTGCTTTTTGCTGGCGTTTTTTCTTCTTCTTTTGTGTGTATTGGTGTTGGCTGTGTGCATCCTGGTTATGCAGAGGCCGGGTGTGTGCTCAATGTGTTTGTATCTCCTTGATGCTTCATTTTGAGTTAATAAAATCCACCCTTTATCGAAAAAAGACATGCAATAATATTTGGTTCAGTAGACCATTGAAAGGTGAGGGCTAATGTGCATCGTTGCAATCCAAAATAAGAATAGAAGCTCCTCAGGCCGTACCACAGAGTTTAGGCATTCCTGGCCGTTGGATCAGGTGGCTTGATCAGATCTGGGCCGTCGGATCGACCCCTGGAACGACCTCGTCCGTCGGATCAAAAAAGTTACTGCTGGAATGAATAGTTACCGTCTCGTTCATGCCATTGCGCATATTTAAGCTGCCCCGTCGAGGGCATTTTCGTCATTTCGCTCACAGGGGTATAAAAGGGCCGGATCCCGTTGTGAACCCTAGCCTCCTCCTCTCCCCTCCCGTGCGCCTCCTCTCCCTATCTCTCTCTCTCTCTCGTTCCCCTCCCCTCCCACGCGCCTCCTCTCCCGCTCGCCCTCGCACCGCCGCCTCCGCTGAGAGGACCTGGCGGTATCCTCTCCCACTCGCGCCTCTCCCTCTCCTCTTTCTCCTGCTCGCCTCTCACCTGATCCCTAGCCCGCCGCCCGCCTCCCTGCCCCACCACCGCCCGCTGCCGCCGCCGCCGCCCGCCGTCGTCTCGTCTGAACCGGCAAGACGCCAAACCCAGCGCCCCCTCCTGTCCTCGGCCATCCAGCCCCCAACCCCACCCCACCCACCTGTCCCCTCCCTCCCAAACCCCAGAATCCCCTGCCTGCGCCGACCCAACCAATCCCGCACCCACGCGCCCGCACATGCGCAGCAGCAGGGGATTTTGCTTATAATCTGAACGACGAGGACGACGACGACGCGGCGCAACGGAGGGGTGCAGGTCAGCGAAGGGCACAGGCCACTGCTCACGCCGCTGCTGCGCTCGGTGCTCAACAGGAGTAGCTCGTGCTACGTCCGCACCGCCGGAGAGGACGCCAAGATGAGCATGGTAAGCCATCTCCGTGTCCTCTCCGCCCCCATTCTTCTTTTCCTATCTAAGCTCAATCTTCTGATGCGTTTCTTCCTCCCTAAATCGCATCTTGGACTTTGCAGGAGGTGCATGGGTTGCGCATTCGGATGATTACTCAATAGGTGGAGCAGCAAGAGGTGCCCCTCCGTAGGGCAGATTTGTGGGTGAGCTCCTCTACACGATATACTTCCCAGGTTGTATGGATGTTTTGAATATCTGGGTGATGAGAAAAGGGGTGGATGCTGGTGTGACGATGATTTAGATTGGAAGGGTAGCTTATCTTCCTCCACATTTGTCTGTAGGTGTTCGACAAAACTCCTATAGACTGCTGGGAAGATTATATATGTAATATTTGTGCTCTTTTATTTACTCAGTAATTTCCAACTTATGGACTTTTTATTAATTCCCTTCCAAAAGAGTTCAGATTATGTAGTGTATAGGCTTATGTTCCATCAACAGTTCTGTACACACTTGAAAGATTTGCTGGGATGAAGAGTATAAGCAATTCTATTGAATATTTGGTTAGGTTTCCACTTTTTAGTTAAATGACAGGAGCAGGAATTTAGTGTAGTATTTTCTCTGTCCTACTCTTACATTGTATATCAACAGCTCTTTTTTTTAACTTATATTTCTGAAGCAAAGGTTCTTTTTATATTAGACCAGTGCTTCAAGGAAGCATGAATATCCCCCCAGCCTATGTATAATATCCATGAAAGCATGGATTATGTGGAATTTGATAATGTTAAAGGAAAGGCAATTTAATACCCCGTTCAAGAAAATTTATAATACACATATGTAATAAGTCTCTTTGTTTTCCTTTTTCATTGCTTTTGGTTTGTTTACTGTCAACTCTCTCTCTCTCTCTCTCTCTCTCTCTCTATAGCCACACATCTATCACCAGCTGGTCCATATAGAGGAGGATATAAGGTACATACCAAGACACCTTTCTCCGTGACTTCCATTGTTGATGGTCATGATTCTGTTTAGTTACGCGATGTGGGGTGCTCTTCTTGGAAGACGGTTAGCGGAGTGTGGAATTATAGTCGCTTGCATTGATTATAGGTGCTTACCCTTTGATGGCATTTCTATCTAATTTCATGACTTCTAGGCAAGTAAGTATAGATTGACATATGTCTGGTTGATGAAATATGTAAATATATCTTGCAGAAATTTGCCCCAAGGAACAATAAGTGACATGGTCAGTGATGCTTTTGAAGCATTTTCATTTATTTGTGATACTATTGCTAGCTATGGAGGATATCCTAATTAGTAAGTGATCCTTCGTTATATATTTATATCACAGTACACTACTTTGGATGGACTACTTGAATATATCACAATACACTACTTTGGATGGACTACTTGAATATATCACAGTACACTACTATGGACGGACTATTTGAAACATAACATAGTCAGTTGTTCTTTTTATCTTGAAGGAACTATGCGCCGCACTTGAATATTTGATCCTTTTGGACGGTGATTCTATCCAAAGTCGTTGTTGTGACGTCGGTGAGCAACCTCGGGCACCACACTGGGTGCTACCGCCTCCCCACCACTCATGACGCCAGGTGAGATCACTCATGCAGCCTCCAGCCTTTTCGTTCATGTTGCGTTTCTCATGATGATCCTATGCCTTACATCTGCCACTTTTTCGTGGAGGCTGTTCTACTTCTTCGAATTCAGGCGGCACAAGGAGGACCCAGTGGTGATCTGGCTGACGGGAAGACCCGGCTACTGCAGCGAGCTAGCCCTCTTCTACGAGAATGGCCCCTTCCACATAGCAGACAACATGTCGCTACTCTGGAATGAGTTTGGTTGGGATCAGGTATATTATATATACCGACAGTTTGCGTACTAATCAATCAATCTGTATAATATTTTTCTTAGAGATTTGTTTAGACCCTGTATAATCTTCTCTCTGTTTGGAATTGGATATTGGCTACTGCAGGAGTCGAATCTTATCTATGTTGATCAGCAAACTGGGACTGGGTTCAGCTACATGTCTGATTCTGATTATTCACTATATGTAGTTTTGCAATTGATGCGATTAGGATATTATTGGGGGATTTTATCTAGGTTCCAGGGTGTTGAAAATTAAAAGGAATGTAACTAAAATTTTACTAAATTTAAAGCTGCATGTAAAATTTATTGTTTAAAAAGAACATACTTCCAAGTTCCAGACCAGTTTGCGGTGCGTGTGTGTGCGCGCGCGCTAAAAAGGTATAATTTAGTTTAATGGATTCTATGCATCATGAGAGTACTTGATCTTTGTATATGTATTACAGTTTGCCATCTGGTGTCAATCTAATTTGTTAATACGAAAATGAGCAATTGTGATGCACCTCTTCTTTCCTAATAATAGTTTGCTTCTGACTAGCGACTGGTGGCGCTGGGTGCGCTTGCTTACTTTGTCGCGCAACTTCTTTGATCACCGCGTACAACCTGACCTGGGTGTTGCAGGTTGCTCTCCCGATCTCTCTCTCATTAGCTACTGTGGTGTGCTATATAGACTGATATCTGAGTTTCATGCACCTTTTGGAAAAATGACTTGCCTTAATTGTTATGTACTATCCATTCAACTTGCTAAATGTCAAAGTAATACTACATTCTTCGACATATACCAATGGATAGAATGTGCATATCCGACCATCGATAAGAATTTTTTTTTGTATTACTTTCTTGTAGCTCTGTCCGTGGTGGTCTCATGGATGTAGCGGTGACACCTCTCCAAGTATACATGTCCAAAATCATTATTTTGTGGAAAATTCTCGCAGACTTTGCCTTTGTTCTAGTAATTCTTTAACAAGTATTCTTCTTATTTTCTCAAACTCTTGCATGCAATTTCAGGCCACTCCATCTATCCGTGAAATATGCCTGTTTGTAGCATATTTTGTGATATCTTATACTACCATCTTATCTTATATTCGCATTACCTCTGTAAAAAATATATACAATAGACTGCCTGCTACTTGATGCAATTTTAATATCTTCCAAAGAATACATACACAACTCATGTTTTGTACGAGTTATGAGAGAATACACAACTCTCAGGTTTATGTGATTGTGAGCTAGATGTTCATGCGTGTGGTTGTTTTGGCCGGTGATGTGCAGGGAGGCGTGCAACGACGGCATCAAGAACAACATCGAGACCATACGTTCGGTTTCTCTGTGCCTGCTCTGCTGCCATCCACACCCGCACTATCTCAGCTCGTGTGCCGGCTCGAGGTTGAAGATCTTCTCCTCTCCCCTCCTCCTTCACACACCTTTTCTTGGGGCTGCCATCGTGGTGCTTTGTATCCGCACATAATCTATAGGTGTTCTCATCGGATAAACGTACCGGATTTTCAATCCACGGCATGATATGTGATGGAATTTTCAGCTAGAGATGGTTGTTACCTATTGGTCAGAGAAGCTATTGATAACACACCATGCATTGCAAACACAAACAAAAATGTGATTATGCATAATTCATGTACTACTGATGCTATTTTACATGGAAATCATGGGCAAAAGCCCCTATCATCGATCTGATTGTTATACTACTGATTGGTTTGGTTTGCAATGTTGTAGTGATAGTAGAGAGATTTCTTTATATTATTTTACTTTTGATAGACACCAAGTTCAGAAATTATTGCTCTGTAATGATAATATTCTTAGATTATTTCAGTTTTATTGGTTTGGAAAAAATGTGGCACTTCTGTGTATTTTTTAATTTGATGTCACTTCTATAATTAAAACAATGATGTCTCCAATGCGTATGCTACTTATTTGCTTCAAACTATAGCATGCGTTTTTAGTTTCACCGATTTTGCATTACGAAAGTCACCCACTCACCGATTCTGCTCGATCTCTTCCTCCTTGGCGCTCGGCAGGAGAAGCTCAGGCCGCCACCACACAAAGGGAGAGGAACCCAAGATGAATCTATCCCGCCTTACTGTCCATGACCCGACAACAGAGATAGCTACTTCGAGCCTAGGTGAGTAGCCGCCAGCCCTGCATTTCGAGCCTAGGTAACCAAGTTTGTGTCTACTTCTATGATTAGTTGCTTATGCTTCATGGTCTTTGTGGGAAACACAACATGATGTCTTGCTGGTTCCTGAGCAAGGCCTTTTGGGACCGATCTCTCTAGCGTTAAAGAAAGCAAGATTGATGCTCTGTTTTCTCTATTTTTGCTGGGTTGGAGCAGAGTGCGTGGGTTACCGATCCCATATGCCAGTGTATAGAAAAAAACTTTAGTTGATTTACCTTTTAACCTAAATTTATTTAGGAAACTTATACTAACCTTTATCTCAGTTAGTTGCACCAACTTGCATGTATTTCAGTTGTGGCTCCTTTATTCTCAGTTAGTTGCATCAGCTTGCAGTTATTAGTGTTCTTCCATGCCTACTTACATGAGTGTGTCACTTATATTGTTCATGGTGTTTGCGGGTTGATCATTGTACAACCATTGTTGCCTATCAATAAAATTTTGGGGTGATAGAGAAATTGATCGTCTTTCTCGGACAATATATGGTTTGACTTCTTGTTGTTATATACTTCCTTCAGATATAGGCCTCCTCGACGGTGTCTGATCATCACAGGTTCTGTGTGCAGATTCTGTGTAGGTTGATTTAAGATTATCAATCTCAGGTTCGACTTGCTCTTCACTGGAAGATCTTTCGTGCTTGGTTTTTTTCATTCGCCAATCTAAATTTCAATGGGTACATGGTGTTTCAAGTTATGGCCAATTAGTCTTGGTTTAGGAAAATAAAAATTACTGATTATGATTAATGACACATGATAAAGTTTGTTACCACAAGTGTGTCCCTTTCTTCCTATGTATAGTTCAAAGTGGTATAACGCGGCATGCCAGCATTCAGTTTTTTTATAATCTTTTAGGAGGGAAGAATTGCCTGCATTCAGTTTTTTTATCATCCTTTAGGTTTGAAGAATTGTCTGGTTTCTAGGTTCCCTATATGCACAACAAGAAATGTTTGTGGAGCTAAGTTCTGTGTTGTCAAATGCAGAGTGACAGTTACAAAATCATAGTTACATGTACATCGACCAGCCTTAAAATTATTCCATAGATTGAGGAATGTGTTGCTGAAAGTATTGGTTTTTGATTGTCAAGTAGAAGGTTTTGTATATCATGGCCTTGGTCGTGCCGTCTTGGACCGGGCCGCAACGTCGAATATGTCGTCCATGGCCTCTTGCGCCACCACCACCATTTCTGCCCCGCACTGCATCAACCCCCTCCTTCACCAACCAATGATCAAACCTGTGATGCTGGCTTCCCTGGATTCCTCATGTTCAAGTTCCGCACCGATTCATCCACCACATGGTGGGGTTTTTTTGGTGCCTTCTAAAATCAAGCACAATTTTCTGCCCCTCCCTCTATTCTATTATACCCACTGATTGGTGATCTCCAAGTGCTAGCTAGAAACCGGTTTGTTTGGGGAATGCTTCCTGGTTAGGTAATTGGTTCACACATAGGAGTGACATACCTCATCTCTTCATGTGCAAATATAATCCAAGAGATTGTCTATTCCTGTGTGTTCTCCATCGAGATGTTAACTGAACTTTGAAATAAATCAGTTATTTATTTGTGTAGAGTTATTTCAAACCTGAGAACTTGGGGTTGTTTAGAGTTAGATATTTTGTAGAAGTTTGTCGTGCTGCCATAGTACTGACAAGTCACAAATTGATAATAGATATTTAGATGGATTTGATTGAGTTACCGCTACAATACTGACTCTAATTAGCATTACTAGCATATTTATCATTTCCTTAACTGTTAATAACTTATGTAATGCTCTAATCAACTACAAAATATACGTGCAAACAAACCCATTGGTGTTCAACTTGGCCTTTATGTGACGAACATCGAATCATTGATGCATTTATATCTCCTTTCGCTGGATACAGAGTTCCGTATTTCGAGAAGGATGGCTTTAGACTTTATTGGGTTTATGAAGTGAAAGAACTATGGTAGCCATCCAGTTCTTTTCACGGTTTGCACATGAATCCTACATCTTCCATAGGATTTTTACTTTTTTGTTTGCGTCAGAATTATAACAAGGATTTGGTTATTGCAACAGGTAGCTTATTTACCCCCTAATTCCCTTTACTTTTGTTTGATACTGTGTACATATCAATGTTTACTCACTTGAATTCAGAACAAAGATATGGTACACCGGACACAAAAGAAAGGAATAGATAGATATACAGATTCAGATGATGTAGTTTCTGTAGATGCGAAGCAGGCAAAGTTCTAGGTAAAAGTGAATCTCCGCTAGAGGGGAAAACGAAGGCTTGTGTGCCTATTAGTTACTTTTTTTTATCATTGTCGGCACCTTATCTATCTGTAACATGTGACCTGTGCAACTGCAAAAGTGTTGGGCAATAAAAATTCTGTGTAACACATGTTTTGTATGCACTCTACTTATGCTTAGTATAGAAACTATGCATAGATGTTACTCTCTTTTTTGTGGCCTTGTGTAGTATATATTGTAAATAAATTATCATGAACAATTGAGCCTTTCACTTTTTCTGTAGCATACTGAACTTTTGTGGTATTGCTTTCATTGTATAAACGTATGAAATACAAAACGTCTCATACCAGGTTGGATATGACTGGGGCGGATGGCGTGCGGCAAGCCGCACTTCCTATCTAGTTGAATAGATAGCGGCAGGCTGCAAAGACAACCGCATAAAAAATAAAAATGATGTCGAGCAGATGGGAACATTTGGTTCCTAGGTGTATATATACCCTATATGCAAAGAAAAAAGCAATTACAAAGAAGGTAAAAAAATCAAAAACTTTTTTTGAAATAAATTTGACCTTCTATTCTATTCGTATAAAAAGGTTGGCCAAGGAAAAAAATTCATGGTATTATTGCTGAAAAAATCAACACTATATAGAGGTTACTATTTACACTTTTTGTCCTTATACTTTTTTTCCTCAAGTTGATGAGAAATTTTCCTCCACGAAACTTTTTATACAAGTACTCCCTCCGTTCCAAATTACTCGTCGTGGTTTTAGTTCAAATTTGAACTAAAAGCACGACGAGTAATTTGGAACGGAGGAAGTACAACAGAAGTTCATTTCAAAAAAAGTGTGAGATTTTTTTGACTTTTGTTGAAGTTACTGAATTATTTTTATCATGTCAGGTGTATATACACCCGACAGCCAAAGATATTTCCCTGTCGAACTATCAAAAGTTTAACACTCATTTGCTAGTAAACACAAATCCCGGTCGCTCCATGCAACAAGTTAGGCAGATAGCCTGTCCTGGTCTGGCCGGAGAGCTCTGCCCCTTTATGCCCGGTGGTTCAGTCAGAAAAAAGCTAGTGGCTGCATGAGCTCGATCGAATAGAGAGGATCCAATGGAATGTACCATCAGACAATAAGAACGAAGGTTTGCTATTTGCATTTGTGGCTCGCCAAGGGCCAAGACAGAGCATAAATCAGTTATTCTTGTGCTCCATGTGGAATGTCTCAGTGAGTTCAACAGCAACACCTCAGGTAAAATAAAGCAAAGCTAGAGATATCCAAGGAACAAAATCTCTTCATATCTGGCATCGAATGCGCTAATGTTTTAGCTGCTGCGACTGCGATGATACAATCAATACTCGTCAGTGTTACTCTGCTCTGAGACACTTCTACTTGGTTACGCTGTAACATTGCACCACAAATACCCTAAGTTTTGCTTGCACCCGCAAAATGTATACCTGTACTGAGTGAAGATCAGGAAAGCCTGCCGAGGAGGACCATTATTCGTGTCCTGCAGCACATTCCAAAGCGGGGAAGCGATAGGGAGGCCACCGGCAAGAAAAGTAGCTCCTCCGGAATAGTCGATCGGCCTCGGAGCATATGCCGTCTGAAGATCCATATCCCGAAGCCGAACGCGCGGTATATAAGCATGGTTCAGGCGTGTGTTCATCGGCGACGAGTGCAAGAACTTCAGAAACTTGAGCCAGACCAGCAGGCAAAGCAATATTTGATCCTTGTGTGGCGTGTGAATCCCAGGGCGCTTCTCCTTTGGCACGGAGGCATGCATGTACTGATGGTAGGAGTTAGCCAGGTGAAGAAGCTCCAGGCCGATCAGTGCGTGCAGCTAGCCAGCCGCGTCGTGCGTGCCAAAGGAGAATTGCCCTGCGATTCACCTCAGCTGCTCTGCGATGCTGATCTGTGACTGCCTTTGATTCAATCTGCGTCCACGAAGCAAATCCTGCAATGCAAGTAAGTTCAGGTGCTCATGCTTGTGTCTCTCCGTGATAATTGACTGGCGTACTTTTTGTAGACCATGCAGCCTTATAGGTGCATATTGCAGCTCAGCACGCCTTTTTTTTGTGAAAAAGATCCAAATATACTACATCGAGATCTCTAGACATGAACGACCACTATAGCGGCCGACGCACCACTGTTGCCACTCCCCTACCAGAGTCAGCTTGATCATGTCGATGATGATCGGGAAGTTTTCGTGCACATGTCCCTAAGGACTAGCGCCTCGGAGCTGCAGTCACCATCTTTAAACCGTTTAATAGATCTAAAGCAACTAACCTCGTCACCCCAAGGAAGCGTTTGAAATCTACGTCAGAGCTCTATCAAATACGTCTAGATGGACGGACTCGAGAAGGATCGAAGTCTGAAAGAAAAACTCGAAGAACAAGCGGCGCGATCGGCCCGAGTGGCACACTTGCAAGGACTAAAAGACCCTGACCTAATCTACTAGCCAAAGCGAAAGCACCGGCATTCCCCTCACCGTCACTATTGTTAGTGTTCGTACATAAGACTTATATATTTGACAATGTATAGTTGTTGTAACAATATTTATTGAATATAAGTAGAATAAAAAAATTCATGCATGATTGAATATTGTGGCGCTTTTCCCCATGCATTATTGCATGTTGAAGACCTAAGGTGGGTCTTATACCATCCATAATTGTTTGGTGATGTGACATGCATGTTGAGTTAAATATGTTAAGTGAAGATGACTCTCTCATGTATATATGATTAGCTAGAACCTTATATTTATTTGTAGGGAATATTTATAATTTCCAAAAATAAAATTTATAATATTATTATATGTATTTTATTTATTTATTGATTTGATTTTTTCTTAAGTCCTAAATATTGTATTGAATTTATTGGATTTTTTGTAGATTTTCCCAAATTAAAATGATCTAATTTTTGAATCATATTTTTAATATCAAGAAAAAAGGAAATCCCAAAACTATTCTAAACCTAATCCTAAGCCCATCCAGCTCAAGCGACCCAACCATTTGCAGCACGGGAAAGAAGTATACTTTTCACCCCCAAATCCCCTCCAGTGGAGCCATAACCCCCTCAACTCGAATTTGATATAATTTCAACCCTAAACATGTCAAAACCGGATTAATCAAGCCCTGGGTGGTTTCATGCTACATCAAAAGTGGTTTTGCAGGTGGTTTCGGTTATTTTGACAATGATGTGGCTAATCGCCACTGTGCTTAGTGTCCACGGGCGATACCATCCTGCATGCTTTCTCCCCAAGAAATTAACGAGCGAGAGGCCAACGACATGCTGGGCACGGAGGGCGTCTTGGCCAAGAACCCCGGGACACGGTATAACCTGCATGCCATGCGGATGCCCGAGTTCCTCCGGCTCGCGCGGCAGCGAGGGCTTGTTCCCACAGTCCGGCACGGCAGGAGACGTTGCCGTCGCCTTGTCGGTGGTGTTCGACACCGGTGCCTGAGCTGTGAGCTGAGAGCCAAATCTGCAACGACACGGGCCTCGGCGAGGTGTCGTCATCGTGGAAGAGCATGTGCGTGGTATGGACAAGGTCTGTTGGCTCGGCGGCAAATTCATATTAGAGACTCGAACTTCCTCGTTGTCATGGACGCCAACGAGGTTGCGGCGTGAGCTCTCTCGCTTGGCGGTGGCTCCGTCGAGTGCACGCGTCTCCATCAACGTGTTCTGTTCGGTGGAGCATAGCGTCCTGGTGTCATGCTCTGCCCGGAACGTCGGGCGCCACATGCCAGACCGTGCATGGCGCTGGACACAATCCAGGCATCTACTTGCATGTAGTATTAGTTCACGACAGCGCTGGTGCCATGCGCGCGGCACGGAGGTGGACTGCCGCAGCGACTTGTTGAACATGTCGCGCGAGAAGATGGATGTACGGCGTCACCGTGCGTTGTGGTATCGGTCCACCGCCTTCATCACCGCTTATGGTGGCAATCAGGACACCGGAGGAAGCAGTGATGGCAATTTACGCTAGAGCTAGCGAACTAGCGATACAAGCAGGAGAGCGGATGTGAGGATGTCGTCTGAGAAAAGGTACGGAGTTATTTCCGAGTTACTGCCACCTCAACGCCATGTCACTGAAAAATCAGTGCCTAATCACCATCATGCAACGCAAAACTACTTTTGATGTGGCATGAAACCACTCAGGGCTTGATTAATCCGGTTTTGAGATGTTTAGGGTTGAAATCATACCAAGTTTGAGTTGAGTGGGTTATGGCTCCGTTGGAGGGGATTTGGGGGTGAAAAGTATACTTCTTTCGCAGCACGGAGCACATCGCATCAGTAGCAAACTAGCAACAGGCCCAGGGCCCAACCATTCCATCTCTAATTTTTTTTCTCTTCTCCTACAACCACTTGGGCCAAGGCCCTGCCGAGCCAACCCAGGCGCATAACCAAGCCATGGGCTCTGGTGCCCTTCCGTCATTTCTTTTACTAGTAAGTTTACACGTGCAATGCACGTGTATCCTTGGAAAAAATTTGAGCTGCCTATCTTGCATCAAGAACAAAACTTTAATGGTTTACTCATGTCGTTCTCCACCCCATTGTCTCCAAGTTTATATCCTCCGTTTTATGAGTAAGGAAACATTTCATGAAAAATGCCATCTTTGTCCATGAAATTTTGTTGAAAAAAATGTATCATGGTAGTTCACTCTTCTCTTGACAGAATGTTCCATGGTTGTGTCGCTTGGCAATGGCATATTGCAAGTGCCATAACTGTTACATATGTGCCACTTCAATCATCCTGTCATTTTCCAAATTGGAATAGTTAAGTTGTGAATTAATGTCACTATATTTGATCCATGAATGCTTATTTAATAGCAGGTGATACATATACCTTATTTTTTCACGCAAATTCCAACATCAACAAACTGATTATATCATACCACAAAAGAAAATCCATTTCATCTGTTACACGAAGACAAACCTCTCAAGTATTCAATATTAGGAAAGCAAACTGCTAGATTAAGTTCGCATGAGCCATAACTTAATGTTCTTCTGAAGAATCGGAATCTGTGAATCGTAAATATCAACGTGGCTTCATCAGAGATATAGCTCCAGATTGTCCATGTAGTTCAAAACAATGGCCTAAAGCAGTGAAATCAAGCATTCATTCAATTCAGAGGCGTGTGCAGGATGAGATTAACACACAAGTCAACAGAACAAAATGTCGAGCATAATGTATCTCAAATTGCATTGTGAAAACAAATATAATGTGCTAACTTGTATACAAGTTAATGTAAGTGTGTGATAGAGCCATAGAGGTGACATGACACACCATGAACTCATTCTTTTTACCACGCAGTTCATACCTTCCTTAAAAAAATACCAGATATAACATAGCTAAGCTCGTAATTCCAGGTGGTTGTTCATTATCTCCCAGTAGTTCCAGCTATACTTCTGATGGTTGAAGACGCAACACACGTGAAGATCAGACAAAAAAAATCTGCAAGAGTTCTTCTAGATAGAGTTACAACACTTGGCAGATCTGAATAAATACAAATCTATACCAAAACATACAGTCATGTACGGTAATATGCATAAAAACAACAAAAATGAATTTGTAGAAGCTAGCCTTCACCAGGTGCAAGGCCGCGTGTCTGGTTCATATTCCTACGCGAACTGTTTACTTGCATCAACAACACGATGACTAAAGTGTGTACATCGGGAAAAAAATACCCTTTTCTATACAAAATACCAAAGCTTATACTACCTTAAAATCCCAGCAGATGAAACTACAAAAGAATCTGAAATTTACCGTACACTCATTTAGCTAGCCAATTGTACAATTGTGCATGAGAGAACATGTAGGAAAGGACCCCAGTCAACCGCTCAAGAACCCTGCATGTTAGAATTTGAACACTTGTCATATGAGTGTGAATGTCAAGGCACCAATGAAATGCAGAGCTAAGAAGAAAAAACATCAAAGTTGAGTGGATATAGAGCTAGACAAAAGAACCGGGTGCCTTGAGAACTAATAAAGCTTAAAAAAAAGAAATAACCTCAACAAAATTGTCTAAGCTTTGGCTAATAGCAAATAACATGGCAGGTTAACATGACTGAATTGTACGTATGGTCCACCGTGGATTCCAACAAACAACCCTTCTTAGCTCCATATTGTTTTTTAGGGTATTACGTTCATACTGTTACTCTCATGTGAAAGCACTTTTCTGAACGACCTCGTCTTGTATCTCATATTATACTGAACTTTAAGTAAGACCACTCGATAGTCTGCTATCCAAATGACCAAATATGCGAGCAAAGAAAGAAGATAAAAAAGCATTCCCATATGGTCATACGTAGTGCCTGATTACAGTAATAACAACCTTAACAACTAAGTCTGTGGGTGTCCAGGAAGCTCTATGCTGAGCTCTATGCTGAGTTGCATTGCATCATAGTTGGGCCAGCCGCCAAGTGCCTAGGAACTGTTACAGCGATGTTTGAGGCGAGTCTTGAACTGCACAAGATCAATTGTGGTTCCTTCCTAAGGCTGAATGCACAAGACAACAATGGAATGCTTGATCCCCTCCGTGCCAGCTGAAAAACGGCAAACATAATGGTTGGAAAATCTCTCATCACAATGATCCCCATCCAATAGCAAAATTAGATAAGCCCAAAAATGAATGATTGGACAGGGTTGGCATGTGTAACTCGAATACTCGTTGTGGATCCCTAACTGCTTGCTCTGCCGCCGCTTGCCCCGCTCTGTCCATCTTTTGCCTGGCATCTGAGATGTAGATAGTTCCAGCCGGCGAGCTTCCCATGTGGTTCACCACTTCACATCTCCACTGATGGATGAATGGAAAAGAGGCATGTCCAGGATATGTACATTGCACGAAAAACTGGGAACAATTCCCTAATTACATTGCACGAAAAAGAGAAGCACTCCGAATGACTCTTTTTCATCTGCTTGATGTGTGTACAAAATCAAGGAAATCAGTATAATATGATCATTGGCCAGCCAAAAACATAAGCAATGCAAATCACATTGGTAATTCAGCTTAACTGCTGAATGTCTGCATTCAAATAACCTATGGAAGATTTATTTAGAACTCTAGTAACAAGCTTGCTTTGGCTGGCTTCAGTTTAATAACGTGAATCAATATGTCAGACATGAAGAAAGATTTCAAATGTGAAGCAGCACGTCACTGGAAAAACAAGATGAACGAAATAAAGCATAGATGACAGACCTCCGTCCCGACGGCTGGGTGTTTGAAGGCGGCTCGTCCACGTGCGAGATGAGGGGGAGATGTGAAGAGAGGGCGGTTTAGGCAGCGTCCGTGACGGCCGGCAAGGCAGTTTAAGCGGCGTCCCCGACGGCCCACAAGGCGGTTTAGGCGACGCCTCCCCCTCCCCGACGGTTGGCCAGGCGGCGTCCCCGACGTTCTGTGGACCAGGCGATGTCGCCGACGGACAACGGACCAGACGATGTAGGAGGCGGCGTCCATCATGGACGTTCAGCCAGACGGTGTAGGAGGCGGCTTCACTGACGGCGTCGGCGACGACCGAGGCCGGGCAAGGTGATGGGTGGGGGCGATACGAAGATCTGAGGGGCGGCAGATCGAGGTGATGGGTGGGAGCGATACGAAGATCTGAGGGGCGGCAGATCGAGGTGATGGGGCGGCGTCCTCAAGGCGCGACGGCTCGGTGGGGCAGCTGGATGCGATGGGGGAGGCGACTGAGGCGGAGAGAGGAAGCGTCCATGATGGTGGGGCGGTTTCCCTGTGAGTTTCCTTTTGTGCGATAGGAACGACATCACGCCAACTCCACCGCGCGACCCCAAAAGGACGTCTGTTTTGTCCGGATTCTGTCCGTTTGGGTAGGGATTTGAGGTCTTGTCCAGGCCTGTTCTGGGATACGGTGGCCGTGCGCCCAGCGCGCGGCCACATCCATTTGCCCCATCCTGTCCGCGTATATTTCTTTGCAAGTCCTTAAACTTTTTTTATCATTCATTTTTGGTATATGACAATACATCATCACATTTTGACTAGTAAAGCAAGGCCAAAGAAAACGATAATCACAAGAATACATTTGAGAAGATACCCAACTTCTATAACTGCTCCCTTGAGTTGGGTTAGGGCCTTCTCGATGCACTCATTGTTGATCTGCGGAGAAGGCACGACGTTGCACCCTCCTTTCTTCTTCAAGCCAGAAGTCGACGTTGCTTCCTCACACGTAGTATCGTGCCTTGTTGCTTCTTCAAGACGTAGTATCGTGCCTAGCCTCTAATCTAGCAACAATTGCACTTGTCTCATCTAAAGCCTCTAGGCTAGCTAAAAGTGCACGAACATGTAATACATTTCGCTCTATCAACATATCGATGTACTCTTCTTCCCAATACCAAAACTTGCATCCGTTCTACACAATAAAACTTAAAGTTAGCACCACTAGTCTAATCCAAGAGCACAAACCGAAGCTAAAAGAGCACATACCCCATCGTTTAAGCAGTTGATGAACACCCATCCCGGATGCTCCGGCGTTGTAGATGACGCCACGACCACCCTTGGGCAGTGGTCGCACTTGATGAGGGGCAACGGTGCGCCGACGAGCTTTTGGGCGAGCACCAAAGCCCGGCCGGCCGCCATTCGCGTATCTGCCGGCGGGCCACCAACTGTGCAGATCCGAGCGGCTAGAGGACGAGCCACTGCCAGCATGTGGCCTTGCGGCCCTACCAGGGCCTTCCGGCGAGGTTCCCGGCCAGTCCATGGCGCGGCCCGGCCTCCCACAATGGGCGAGCTCAAGATCGACCGGATCCGCCTAAATCCGGCCGGCGGTGCGCATAGAACAAGGTGGCCGTGCTTGGGTAGCTCGGCGGCGACGAGAGGAAGGGGCAAGCGCCAAGGTCTGAAGGTTACCGCAATGGCAGCTGGCGGCCGGGCGGCGAGGAAGAGAGGGAAGAGTGGAGTGGATGCGGCCGAGGAGGGAGAAGGCGGATAGAAAAGGCCCGTCATGTGCCACCGACGGGCGGGCGAGAGGACACGCTACAGACGACCGGCGTCCAGCGTGGTGTCCGCTTTCACCCCAAAAGCGGCGCAAACTTGGGCCATGGATGGGTCGAAAGCGGACACAAAGCGGACAAAAGTCCGTTTGAGGCCGCGCGCTGGGCCGCCTCTTTTGTCCCTTTTACCCCAGACGAACGGGGGCGGACAGGATAGGGTCGCGCGGTGGAGTTGGCCTCAGCGGAAGGAAAGATTGTTTAGTGCTAAACGTGTTTAGTCGTTCACCATTAGAATAATAAAGGCTGTTGGATTAACGTGATTGGATGGGCCGAGATGTGTTGGATCTTCCCCTTTGGATCTTTTTATATTGGTATAGAACAAAACTTTAATGGTTTACTCATGTCGTTCTCCACCCCATTGTCTCCAAGTTTATATCCTCCATTTTATGAGTAAGGAAACATTTCATGAAAAATGCCATCTTTGTCCATGAAATTTTGTTGAAAAAAATGTAACATGGTAGTTCACTCTTTTCTTGACAGAATATTCCATGGTTGTGTCGCTTGGCAATGGCATATTGCAAGTGCCATAACTGTTACATATGTGCCACTTCAATCATCCTGTCATTTTCCAAATTGGAATAGTTAAGTTGTAAATTAATGTCACTATATTTGATCCATGAATGCTTATTTAATAGCAGGTGATACATATACCTTATTTTTTCACGCAAATTCCAACATCAACAAACTGATTATATCATACCACAAAAGAAAATCCATTTCATCTGTTACACGAAAGACAAACCTCTCAAGTATTCAATATTAGGAAAGCAAACTGCTAGATTAAGTTCGCATGAGCCATAACTTAATGTTCTTCTGAAGAATCGGAATCTGTGAATCGTAAATATCAACATGGCTTCATCAGAAATATAGCTCCAGATTGTCCATGTAGTTCAAAACAATGGCCTAAAGCAGTGAAATCAAGCATTCATTCAATTCAGAGGCGTGTGCAGGATGAGATTAACACACAAGTCAACAGAACAAAATGTCGAGCATAATATATCTCAAATTGCATTGTGAAAACAAATATAATGTGCTAAATGGTATGAATACGGATTCACCTGTTTGGTTGTTCACTGAATTGGCCCTTGAAATGTCTCTGAGATTTCAATACCAAATCATGTTTGGATGACAAACTTTGGAATTGCATGGCTACATTACCATGAAGATTATACCTTGTTCTACATGACACAAAACTTAAGGAAAAAACTAACGCCCACACGTGTGGGCGTTTGCACATCGCCCACACGCCTTCATCGCCACTCATTTTGCCACATATGAACAGATGACATCAGCAGAAATCTTTTTGGTTTTCGGCTTAAAAATGTTTTTATCTCCTAATTAGAAAAGCGAATTAAAAATTCATTTTCACCATTAAATCTGTCTTGACGAGACTTCAAAACTAAACCCCATGTTGATATGTTTCGACGAATTTTTTTTTTTGCCCAAAAGTTGCCATGATGTCTACACGGTAGTTGTCATAGTGCTTAAACTAAAGTTGCCATGTGGCAATTTTAGTTTGTAGATCATGACAATTTTAGTTTTTCGATGATGGAAATTCCGGTACTTTGACCATGAAAATGTTTTTTTATGAAACATGGCAATTTTAAGTGCGTGTATCATGGCAATTTTAATTTATGGTGCATGGCAAGTCTAGTTTCTTAATTCGCCGTTTTATAATATGTCAAAATTTACTTTTAAATGTAAACGAAAATAGCTGAAACATATCATGGCAACTTCAGTGTAAACATCATGGCAAATCATGTGCAATAGACACGGCAACTTTTAATCAAAAAAATTTGTCGAAATATATTGATATGAGATCTAGTTTCGAAGATCTCGTCGCGATGGATTTAATGGTGAAAACGGATCTTCAATCAGATTTTTCATTTAAGAGATAAAAACATTTTAAAAATAGAAAATCCAAAAACTTTCCACATGCATGCATGTGGTGACTTGGCGTAGTCTGTTTGCTATAGGGCGTGTGGGCGAGTTTGGCTCCCACCACACTTGTGGATGTTAGCGTTGTCCAAACTTAAATCTTCTCACATGTGACTATAATTAAATGAATATGTAGCAGTAAAAATAATAATAAATATTCTACCAGATAGTACTTATGAGGTTCACAAACAATCACATAGGTACAGAGTCATGTAGTTATCAATTCACAAGCAGTCTACTAGCAGCACTCAGGTCACCTCAATGTGTACTGCTGAAATTTAGAATAAAGCATCTAGCTTGATACTTGTCGGGGGTTGGATGCGACATATGCCAAAGGATGGATTATCATGGTGGGAGCGAGTAGAACGTCGCCGGTGCCTGAAAGCGGGATGAGGCGTAGACACGTACGCCGGCGAACTTTACCCAAGTTCGGGGCTCTCCGTGGAGATAACACCCCTAGTCCTGCTCTGCGGGGTCTCCGCATGATCACTAAGGCACTAGTGGTACAATGGTGCTCCTTGAGCTGTTTGCTAGAGGTGGAAGAAGGCAGGCACGCCCCTTCCTCCCTCTATGTATGAGTCTAGTTCTAAAAGTCTAGGAACCCTTTGCATGGGTGCCCTGGGGGGTTTAATAGGCCTACCCCAGTGGGTATAGTAATCCAGGGTGCAGACCCGGGCCGATCTCTAATCGCCGGCTTCTCCGCCGGTTGCTGGGGCCCGCCGCCTAGTGGGCCCTGCCGACAGGTCTGGTACGGAGCCGACAGGCCGTCTCCGCCGCTCGCGGGTCTTGTCGGCTGCTGATCACTGTAGTCGTGAGGCTAGTGACGCAGGCTTGGTCAGGGGAGCGTGGCTACAGTCCCGCCGCCTGGCGGGCGATTACTGTATCCACTCCGCGTCTAGTCTGGTTAATGGCGCGTGGGCCCCGAGGAAGGGGCGGGCTGACTGCTGGGGGCCGACCTCCCTCGGGTCCGACTGGTGGGGCTCTAGCCGTCTTCAGGGCTCTCGCTGATCAGTGGGGCATGTCGTCCTCGGGCCGTACCGACAGGCGGTCGTGGGAGCAGGGATTTGCCGGACAAGGGTGACGCCAGGGGTGGAGTGACAACAGTGCCGCACCGGGCGGGGATCTCCACACCAGACGGCACTCTGGCCTCGCCTGCCACAGATTCGAGGCGATGGGCTACATCAAGCCTCACCCTGTCTTGTCTTCTTAATGGGGGTGCAGACTTTGAGGGCACCACGAGCCAACTGCTAGAGGCCGGCTTCTCTGGAAGCCACCCACTAGGAGTCAACTTTTCTTGTTGCCGACCTCTAGAACTCGGCCATCTACGGGTAGCCGACTATTCCTCCAGCCGGCCATCAGAAGGCGGCACTACATCTTGATGATTTGAGGGGCGCTGTGTCACGCCCAATATGCGACCCTATCCAAAAGAAACTCGATGGTCCCACCAAGGATAGACCCGCATATTGAAACGCTTTTGCAAGGTGGATATCATTACATCAACATTACATAATAGATGGGGATACATACATAAGGCACGAGAATACATCAACATCATATACAAGAGATCAACATCCGACTACGGATGAAACATAAACAGAAACTCAAACAATATCCACCCTGCTAGCCCAGGCTGCCAACCTGGAACCTATCCTCGATCGAAGAAGAAGCGGAAGAAGAACTTCAACACAATCAAACATCGCCTCGTGTCAAGATCATCGCAAACCTGTACCTGCAATCGGTGGTGTAGTAATCTGTGAGCCACGAGGACTCAAAGAATCCCATTACCATGGGTATCAAGACTAGCAAAGCTTAATGGGAAAAGAAGGGATAAAGTGGTGAGGTTGCAGCAGCGGCTAAGCATGATATGGTGGCTAACATACGCAAATGAGAGCGGAAGAGAAACAAAGGAACGGTCGTCAACTAGTAATGATCAAGAAGTGATCCTGAACTCCTACTTACGCCAATCATAACCCGTAAACCGTGTTCTCCTCTCGATCAACCCGAAAAGAGACACTCACTGCTACGCACACGGTTGGTGTATTATAGAAGAATTTGCTTCAAGTTTACTACAACCGGATATTAACAAATTCCCATCTGCCACATAACCATGCACGGCTCTCGAAAGTTTAAACCCTGCAGGGTGTCCCAACTTAGCCCATGATAAGCTCTCGCGATCCACGAAGGATATTCCTTCTCCCGGAAGACCCGATCAGTCTCGAATCCCGGCTACAAGACATTTCGACAAAGAATAAAACTAGACCAAGAAGACCTCCCGGCGTCGACACACCACGATAGTAGCCGCCACAGATCTCGTCTCAGGCCACGACCGGATGAGCAGTCCGTACAACTAAAACCAAACCTCAAGTTTCCTTGAGGGGGCGCTGCAAAGCACTCTAGTTTGGACCAACACTTAGACAAGCATTGGCCTGGGGGGCTGAATAAAGATGACCCTTGGGTTAATTACTCCCAAGGGAAATGTAGGTGGTGGTGAAGCAAATGGTAAAACCAATGTTGGGCCTTCTTTGGAGGAGTCTTATTCAAAGCGAATTGTCAAGGGGTCCCATAAATCACCCGACCGCTGTTAGGGACGCAAAATCCGGGAACATAATACCGATATGACGGAAACTAGGGCGGCAAGAGTGGAACAAAACACCAGGCATAAGGCCGAGCCTTCCACCCTTTACCAAGTATATAGATGCATTAATTAAATAAGATATATTATGATATCCCAACAAGTGACCATGCTCCAACAAAGAACAACATCTCCATGTTCCAACAAGGAACAAACTTCATCTTCACCTGCAACTAACAACGCTATAAGAGGGGCTGAGCAAAGCGGTAACATAGCCAAACAATGGTTTGCTAGGAAGGGTGCAAAAGGTTAGAGGTCGACATGGCAATTTGGGATGGCTTGATAAACAGGTAATAGGTAGCGCAGACAATGATAGAACGAAGCAACTAGCATAGCAATGATAGTAGTGAGATCCGTAGAAGCGGTCATCTTGCCCGAAATCCCGCAAGGAAGAAGAACGAGTCCATGAAGAAGACGAACGGATGAAGTCGAACCAAGCGTGACGAACGAATCCTCACGATCGCAGCAAACAGAACTAACAAGAAGAAGCACACAACATAGTAAACACACCACACATGAACAAGACATGAAGCACAATCAAGCATGATGCATGACACGGCTACATAAATCTACTCATGGCAAGGAATGATGCAAACAAGAGCAACACATCAAGGCAAGTTTAAATGAGGCCGGAAACAACATAGAACGATTTCCGGTAAGTCCTCATATGCAAATTTCAAAATTGGTCCAGATCTGAATAACTTTATGTTCAAGTTGTTAAACAGCAATTTAAAATGCACCAAGATGATCTACACGAAATTCTAGTCAAGTTACATATAAAGTTCATTAGATTTGGAGCTACTACTAGAAGATATGAGCAAAACAAGATAAGCATGGCATTGATGCAAAATGCATACAAAAATCAAGCAAACACCTCAAAACAAGGATGCAACATAATCATATGAAACTACATGCAATTCTAAGCAAGTTTCATATAGAGCACACTCAAAACGGAGCAACGGTTCAACACATACACACAATATAAGTTTGAAGGACAAGCTGTCCAAAACAGCAACTAGGCATATTGCAAGCATCAAAACAACAAGCTACAGCACCTTAACATAATAACAAAAGGCATGGGCATGATGTACAGGTAAAGCATGACAAAACATGAACACTGAGCTATCTCCAGAAATCACTAGAACATGCTCAAACACACATGGCAAGATTGCAAATAATAACAGTTTCAGACTTTAGCAGAAATAACATCAGGTTGCAATGTTTAAAGCTATCAAACACCATGCTACAGGAACTTATCATGGCAAACAAAGGCATGGCATGAATCTACTAAATACATAGAACAAAAGTTCCTTACTGACCATAAGCCAAAAACGATGAGAAAATATGATGGCACCCATGTAAACATGGCAAGTTATATTACAGCTTCATACATGGCAGAAACAACAATAAGTAGGCATGTTGGTGAGCTTGAACCACTCACCACAGAGCAATACATGGCATGGAAAGGCAACTCACAGTAAGAAGACATGGCATAGAATCTATACATGGCAACAACAACATCATATCATACACGGATCAACTACAACAACCTTGGCAAAATTGAATAACATGTAAACAGTCTGCCAGGAAACATTTTATAGCAAAAGTAGAGCTCGATTGACTCAAGCTATGGCACTCCATAATTGCAAACAAGGGCATGGATGGATATAGCATGACATGTATAACAAAACATCCTTAGTGAACATCTCCAGATTATGCATAGAATGACTTGTAGAAGCAGGTTAATATAGCATCATGATATAGAAGATTTAGACAAGCAAAACAGTAACATCAAGTACCCTACTTAACGAGCTTGATGCACTCACTACAGGACCCACAAAAATACATGGATGGCTCCAATGTGCAGATGGCATGACATAGATCAAAACACATGTAGACATCAACCTCATAGGATGCACACATCAATCATGGAAAAAATGACAAAAGTGCATGTTCTGTTTAGAAACAGAAACTAACATCACATAGCACTCTTCTAACAGCATTTCGTGCATCAAGATGAGCTCAAATGAAAATGATGAAATGAGATGAAATGATCTACTCATCGAGGCAAACAATTTCACATATTACACGCGCAAAACAGTGCAATATGCAGGGAGTTATGGTGCGATGAAAATGCAACAAAATTACTGCAGATTCGGGACAGAGGAAATCGGGGGGGGGGAGAAGAAGTCAACCGAGGCACGCGAACCGAGGACGGCCGGGATCTCGCGGACTTCGCCGGAGATGGCGAGGGAGGGGCGAGGCGGATCCGGCCGGGAGGCGGCGCCGTAACGAGGCGGCGGGGCCGCGGCTCCGGTGGTCGGGCGATGTCGGGCGAAGGCGGCGTAAGGGGCGGCCGGGCGACGAACTCCGCCCGCGGGCAAGGCGCGGGCGGCGGCGACGCAAGACGGGCGGCGCGGGCGGGCGAGGCGGGCAAGGCGGCTGCCGGGCGGCCCGGGCGCGCGGGAAGGAGAGAGGAGGCCGGCCGCCACGTGGCGCTGCGGCATTGGAGGAGAGCGGCGGCGGGTGAGGTGGCATCCCGGATTGGTCCGGGCGACGTGGAGGCTGGGACGTGTCCGGCCGTCAGCGGACATGTCCGTATGTGAGGCCAGGGCTAGGGTTTCGTCTGCGAATTGATCCGGAATTTCGGGAGGAGGGTTGTTTATATAGGTAGAGGGAGCTAGGAGAGTCCAAATGAGGAGCGGTTTTCGCCCACACGATCGTGATCGAACGACCAAGAGCATGGAGGGATTTTTCCGGGTTTTGGGCCACTTTGGAGGTGTTGGGCTGCAACTCAAAGAGGGCTTTCATTACCAGTTAACCGTTGGAGTATCAAACGACCTCCAAATGGCACGAAACTTGACAAAGCGGTTCACGGTGCTATACCAAGGTCAGCTTGACAAACCTCGGTCCATTCCGAGACCGCTTAACACCCGCACATGGAAAGAGGTAAAAGAGGGCGCCAGGAGACATAGGAGTGCGGATTGGAAAAGCGGACAACGGGAAAATGCTCGGATGCATGAGACGAACACGAGTGCGAAATGAGATGCACATGATGACATGATACGAAATGCAGATGATGACATGGCAAAGAGAGACACGCAAGCACATGACATGGCAAAGACGGCGAATAACTGGAAGACACCTGGCGCATCGAATCCGGGGTCGTTACAACACTCCTCCACTAACAAGAGATCTCGTCCCGAGATCTTAGGACCGAGACGGAAGAGAAAAAGGGATGAGGTGAAACAAGAACTCAAGAGAAGAAGCAAAAAATCGAGAGCACTCGAGAAGAAGAGAGGAACGACGAGAATGGCGAGAATCAAAAACTCACGGAATCAAATAGACTATGAAACACACTCGTTCTAACCGGAGTGGTTAGAATGAGAAAAGAAACGAATAAGACTGAAAGATTTAGGCAGCACTCCATTGAACATGGAATGAATAGAACACGAGCTTCATAGGATGGAATGATACTTGATGAAGACATGACACGAAACCTCCGGAAAGAATTGAAAGAATTGAAAAGAACTTAGAAGGAAGGATTGAATGGAGTTGTTGGAAATTCAACAACAAAAAAGAAATAGCTTGTTGTGGTCTTATAGGTAACATCTCAAGATCATAAGGTGATAACCGCCACAAACGAAAATGATTGGATAGCTGAGAAGAACGAAGAAATGCAAAACTCCACTTCAAAGAATACGAAGATTTAATTGCACTTGAGATGCGAGAAGAAAAGATACTTGAATTCCGCCAACAAAATCTTGAAGAATGAATTAAATCATGAAGATCCACCATGAAGAACTCCGGTAAAATAAAGGATGATGAGATAGAATGAAGGATGAAGAGTAAGATGAGCGTTGCGATGATTTAGATGGAGGTTCCGACGAGATGGTCGAGGGAATTGAACTCCGGAAAAGAAAAGACGAACGACTTAGATCCGAGAAAATCACTCATCACGAACAATCTCCAAGGAAAGAATTAATCAATTTGACCACGATGAAATGAGAATAAGAATTATGTTATGCTTATCCTCCACCAATTAAATTGATGAGAAGCAATGGATTTGCATACTACTTATTCTTGATGAAAAGGATTTCGTGACTTATCGCAAACTTGAGAAGGACTTCATGAATCACCGGTAGGTTGAAAAGAACGAATGGATTAATATGATAATCAAGGAAAAGAATCTTGAAGCGAACCACCGTAAGAATTCGAAAATGACTGATGAAAGAGAATGAATCACCGAAGAATTAGAAGAAGCACGGAGATACTTGAGGGAAAATTAGAGACAGGAGAACGAAGAGATCGCGAACTGATTGACGAATGCTTGAACGAAGCACCGGAAGAATATTGAGATGAACGAAGCTGAAAACTTGGAACGAAGAAATATTCCGAAAAGATGACCTCCGGATGATCGAGACGGAAAGGCAACTCCTGAAATACTCCGGATGGATGAAAAAAATAACTGACAAATGGAATAATTCGAGACTGATAACATGAAGCTAGAACCGGGAAGAGAACGGGCAGAGTTTAAGAGGAACTCTTCTTCGATCTTCAAAGCTGAGAAAGACGACGAGAAACACCACCAAAATTTGTTGAGGCACTCCGGGAGAACAAAAGCGAAGAGGTTGAGGCAACAAAGAAATGATTTGAAATCGATCTTGGAAAAGCATCTGACTGATGGGATCCATTCTTACGTCAAACTCGAAAAGAATTGAGAATAACTCCGGGGGAATTAAAAGAGTCAGGTAAGATCCTGGGAAAGACCTGTGGGTTAGGGCCCACTAAAGAGAAAACACCGTTGTGAAGGATTGTTGAATGTATAGATGATGCACCTAAGAACTGAAATATTGATCGAGGTGACAACCTCGAATTAAATGGAACACCGATGAACCTCCCGAGATGTCTTCCGAACTCCTAATGATAAATCAAGCGAGACGAACGAGCAGGGAAAACACTTGATCCAGAAAAAGAATGTGATCAACTCGAAAAACTTGAATAGAATCCACCGGAAAAGAAAGAGATGAAGAATGACGAACTAGACGAGAATTCACCGGTTGAAATGATTGACGAAAGACTGAAAAGGCTCCGCACGAATGAGATAGATGGTCGAGAGAGACTCGAGACTCCGGGAAGAAAAAAAGGGTGGGAGGGCGGGAAAACAAAGACAACTTGGAAGGGGAAAACGACGAATATCTTGAAGAGAAAACACCAGTTGAAATCATTGAGGAAAGAAAGCAAAGACTTCGCACGAGTAGGATGGATACTCGATTACGGACTCCGGTTTCGAGAAGAAGAAGGGTGGGCGGGCGGGAAAAACAAGGACAACTTCGGACAAGGAAAAACAACGACGTCGGAGGAAGAACTGAGGATTGAACTTGGCAAAGATGAAGATGGTCGAGTCGACTTGACGAGAAATGCACCGGATGAAAAGAGCTGAGGGCCAATGATCGGAAAACCAATCTATGTGAACCTAAAGAAAAATTTGAATGAGAAGAGGAGTAGTTCAAAACACCTACGCCAAGATTCCTCACCGTAGCGACGAAGGGGCAGAGGAGTAAAAAGAATTCCTACTCTCCGATATAACTAAACTCCGAAAACAGTTTTCTTCTAGACTCAACAACGGCCAAACTACACGATCCATCAAGGGGGGCTCCTAGGGTCGGTCGAGGCTCTGATACCAACTTGTCACGCCCAATATGCGACCCTATCCAAAAGGAACTCGATGGTCCCACCAAGGATAGACCCGCATATTGAAACGCTTTTGCAAGGTGGATATCATTACATCAACATTACATAATAGATGGGGATACATACATAAGGCACGAGAATACATCAACATCATATACAAGAGATCAACATCCGACTACGGATGAAACATAAACAGAAACTCAAACAATATCCACCACCGCTAGCCCAAAGTGCCGACACGAACCTATCCCTGATCGAAGAAGAAGCAAAAGAAGAACTTCAACACAATCAAACATCGCCTCGTGTCAAGATCATCGCAAACCTGTACCGCAATCGGGTGGTGTAGTAATCTGTGAGCCACGAGGACTCGGCAATCCCATTACCATGGGTATCAAGACTAGCAAAGCTTAATGGGAAAAGAAGGGATAAAGTGGTGAGGTTGCAGCAAGCGGCTAAGCATGATATGGTGGCTAACATACATAAATGAGAGCGGGAAGAGAAACAAAGGAACGGTCGTCAACTAGTAATGATCAAGAAGTGATCCTGAACTCCTACTTACGCCAATCATAACCCGTAAACCGTGTTCTCCTCTCGATCAACCCGAAAAGAGACACTCACTGCTACGCATACCTACGGTTGGTGTATTTTAGAAGAGTTTGCTTCAAGTTTACTACAACCGGATATTAACAAATTCCCATCTGCCACATAACCGCATGCACGGCTCTCGAAAGTTTAAACCCTGCGGGGTGTCCCAACTTAGCCCATGATAAGCTCTCGCGATCCACGAAGGATATTCCTTCTCCCGGAAGACCCGATCAGTCTCGGAATCCCGGCTACAAGACATTTCGACAAAGAATAAAACTAGACCAGCAAGACCTCCGGCGTCGACACACCACGATAGTAGCCAGCGTATCTCGTCTCGAGCCACGACGGATGAGCAGGCCGCATAACTAAAACCAAACCTCAAGTTTCCTTGAGGGGGCGCTAAAGCACTCTAGTTTGGACCAACACTTAGACAAGCATTGGCTCGGGGGCTGAATAAAGATGACCCTTGGGTTAATTACTCCCAAGGAAATGTAGGTGGTGGTGAAGCAAATGGTAAAACCAATGTTGGGCCTTCTTTGGAGGAGTCTTATTCAAAGCGAATTGTCAAGGGGTCCCATAAATCACCCGACCGCGTTAGGGACGCAAAATCCGGGAACATAATACCGATATGACGGAAACTAGGGCGGCAAGAGTGGAACAAAACACCAGGCATAAGGCCGAGCCTTCCACCCTTTGCCAAGTATATAGATGCATTAATTAAATAAGATATATTGTGATATCCCAACAAGTGAACATGCTCCAACAAGGAACAACATCTCCATGTTCCAACAAGGAACAAACATCATCTTCACCTGCAACTAACAACGCTATAAGAGGGGCTGAGCAAAGCGGTAACATAGCCAAACAATGGTTTGCTAGGAAGGATGCAAAAGGTTAGAGGCTGACATGGCAATTTGGGATGGCTTGATAAACAGGTAATAGGTAGCGCAAAGACAAGCGATAGAACGAAGCAACTAGCATAGCAATGATAGTAGTGAGATCCAGGGTAGCGGTCATCTTGCCTGAAATCCCATAAGGAATAAGAACGAGTCCATGAAGAAGACGAACGGATGAAGTCGAACCAAGCGTAGACGAACGAATCCTCACGATCGCAACGAAACAGGAACTAACAAGAAGAAGCACACAACATAGTAAACACACCACACATGAACAAGACATGAAGCACAATCAAGCATGATGCATGACACGGCTACATGAATCTACTCATGGCAAGGAATGATGCAAACAAGAGCAACACATCAAGGCAAGTTTAAATGAGGCCTAAACAACATAGAACGATTTCAGAAGTCCTCATATGCAAATTTCAAAATTGGTCCAGATCTGAATAACTTTATGTTCAAGTTGTTAAACAGCAATTTAAAATGCACCAAGATGATCTACACGAAATTCTAGTCAAGTTACATATAAAGTTCATTAGATTTGGAGCTACGGCTTAGAAGATATGAGCAAAACAAGATAAGCATGGCATTGATGCAAAATGCATACAAACATCAAGCAAACACCTCAAAACAAGGATGCAACATAATAATATGAAACTACATGCAATTCTAAGCAAGTTTCATATAGAGCACACTCAAAACGGAGCAACGGTTCAACACATACACACAATATAAGTTTGAAGGCCAAGCTGTCCAAAACAGCAACTAGGCATATTGCAAGCATCAAAACAACAAGCTACAGCACCTTATCATAATAACAAAAGGCATGGGCATGATGTACAGGTAAAGCATGACAAAACATGAACAATGAGCTATCTCCAGAAATCACTAGAACATGCTCAAACACACATGGCAAGATTGCAAATAATAACAGTTTCAGACTTTAGCAGAAATAACATCAGGTTGCAATGTTTAAAGCTATCAAACAACATGCTACAGGAACTTATCATGGCAAACAAAGGCATGGCATGAATCTACTAAATGCATAGAACAAAAGTTCCTTACTGACCATAAGCCAAAAACGATGAGAAAATATGATGGCACCCATGTAAACATGGCAAGTTATATTACAGCTTCATACATGGCAGAAACAACAATAAGTAGGCATGTTGGTGAGCTTGAACCACTCACCACAGAGCAATACATGGCATGGAAAGGCAACTCACAGTAAGAAGACATGGCATAGAAGATATACATGGCAACAACAACATCATATCATACACGGATCAACTACAACAACCTTGGCAAAATTGAATAACATGTAAACAGTCTGCCAGGAAACATTTTATAGCAAAAGTAGAGCTCGATTGACTCAAGCTATGGCACTCCATAATTGCAAACAAGGGCATGGATGGATATAGCATGACATGTATAACAAAACATCCTTAGTGAACATCTCCAGATTATGCATAGAATGACTTGTAGAAGCAGGTTAATATAGCATCATGATATAGCAGATTTAGACAAGCAAAACAGTAACATCAAGTACCCTACTTAACGAGCTTGATGCACTCACTACAGGACCCACAAAAATACATGGATGGCTCCAATGTGCAGATGGCATGACATAGATCAAAACACATGTAGACATCAACCTCATAGGATGCACACATCAATCATGGAAAAATGACAAAAGTGCATGTTCTGTTTAGAAACAGAAACTAACATCACATAGCACTCTTCTAACAGCATTTCGTGCATCAAGATGAGCTCAAATGAAAATGATGAAATGAGATGAAATGATCTACTCATCGAGGCAAACAATTTCACATATTACACGCAAGAAAACAAAGTGCAATATGCGAGGGAGTTATGGTGCGATGAAAATGCAACAAAATTACCGCAGATTCGGGATGAGGAAATCGGGGGAGAAGAAGTCAACCGAGGCACGCGAACCGAGGACGGCCGGATCTCGCTGACTTCACGGAGATGGCGAGGGAGGAGGCGAGGAGGCGGATCCGGGGCCGGGAGGCGCGCCCAGTAACGAGGCGGCGGGGCATGCTCGGTGGTCGGGCGGGCCGGCCATGGAGGCAGCGGCCGGCATGACGAACTCCGCCGGCGGCGGGCAAGGCGCTGGCGCTGCCGGGCCGGCGGGAGCTTGAAGGGCGACGCAAGACGGGCGGCGGGCGATGCGGGCAAGGGTTGCTGCTCTGGCTCAAGGGCGGGCCAAGGCGGGCGCGGAAGGAGAGAGAGGAGGCCGGCTGGCCACGCATGGCTGCGGCATTGGAGGAGAGCGGCGGCGGGGTGAGGTGGCATCCCCGGATTGGTCCGGGCGACGTGGAGGCTGGACGTGTCCGGCCGTCGGCGGACATGTCCCGTATGGCGAGAAAGCCAGGGCTAGGGTTTCGTCTGCCAATAGATCCGGAATTTCGGGAGGAGGGGTGTTTATATAGGTAGAGGGAGCTAGGAGAGTCCAAATGAGGAGCGGTTTTCGCCCACACGATCGTGATCGAACGACCGAGAGCATGGAGGGGATTTTTCTGGGTTTTGGGCCACTTTGGAAGGGGTGTTGGGCTGCAACTCAAAGAGGGCTTTCATGTTACCCTGCTAACTGCTGGAGTATCAAACGACCTCCAAATGGCACGAAACTTGACAGGCGGTTCACCGGTGCTATACCAAGGCCGCTTGACAAACCTCGGTCCATTCCGAGACCGTTTAACACCCGCACATGGAAAGAGGTAAAAGAGGGCGCCGGGAGACATAGGAGTGCCGGATTGGAAAACGGACAACGGGGAAAATGCTCGGATGCATGAGACGAACACGTATGCGAAATGAGATGCACATGATGACATGATACAAAATGCAGATGATGACATGGCAAAGAGAGACACGCAAGCACATGACATGGCAAAGACGGCGAATAACTGGAAGACACCTGGCGCATCGAATCCGGGGTCGTTACAACACTCCTCCACTAACAAGAGATCTCGTCCCGAGATCTTAGGACCGAGACGGAAGAGAAAAGGGATGAGGTGAAACAAGAACTCAAGAGAAGAAGCAAAAAAAATCGAGAGCACACGAGAAGAAGAGAGGAACGACGAGAATGACGAGAATCAAAACTCACGGAATCAAATAGACTATGAAACACACTCGTTCTAACCGAGTGGTTAGAATGAGAAAAGAAACGAATAAGACTGAAAGATTTAGGCAGCACTCCAATTTGAACATGGAATGAATAGAACACGAGCTTCATAGGATGGAATAATACTTGATGAAGACATGACACGAAACCTCCGGAAAGAATTGAAAGAATTGAAAAGAACTTAGAAGGAAGGATTGAATGGAGTTGTTGGAAATTCAACAACAAAAAGAAATAGCTTGTTGTGGTCTTATAGGTAACATCTCAAGATCATAAGGTGATAACCGGCCACAAACGAAAATGATTGGATAGCTGAGAAGAACGAAGAAATGCAAAACTCCACTTCAAAAGAATACGAAGATTTAATTGCACTTCGAGATGCGAGAAGAAAAGATACTTGAATTCCGCCAACAAAATCTTGAAGAATGAATTAAATCATGAAGATCCACCATGAAGAACTCCGGTAAAATAAAGGATGATGAGATAGAATGAAGGATGAAGAACAAGATGAGCGTTGCGATGATTTAGATGGAGGTTCCGACGAGATGGTCGAGGGAATTGAACTCCGGAAAAGAAAAGACGAACGACTTAGATCCGAGAAAATCACTCATCACGAACAATCTCCAAGGAAAGAATTAATCAATTTGACCACGATGAAATGAGAATAAGAATTATGTTATGCTTATCCTCCACCAATTAAATTGATGAGAAGCAATGGATTTGCATACTACTTATTCTTGATGAAAAGGATTTCTGTGACTTATCGCAAACTTGAGAAGGACTTCATGAATCACCGGTAGGTTGAAAAGAACGAATGGATTAATATGATAATCAAGGAAAAGAATCTTGAGCGAACCACCGTAAGAATTCGAAAATGACTGATGAAAGAGAATGAATCACCGGGAAGAATTAGAAGAAGCACGGAGATACTTGAGGGAAAATTAGAGACAGGAGAACGAAGAGATCGCGAACTGATTGACGAATGCTTGAACGAAGCACCGGAAGAATATTGAGATGAACGAAGCTGAAAACTTGGAACGAAGAAATATTCCGAAAAGATGACCTCCGGATGATCGAGACGGAAAGGCAACTCCTGAAATACTCCGGATGGATGAAAAAAATAACTGACAAATGGAATAATTCGAGACTGATAACATGAAGCTAGAACCGGGAAGAGAACGGGCAGAGTTTAAGAGGAACTCTTCTTCGATCTTCAAAGTTGAGAAAGACGACGAGAAACACCACCAAAATTTGTTGAGGCACTCCGGGAGAACAAAAGCGAAGAGGTTGAGGCAACAAAGAAATGATTTGAAATCGATCTTGGAAAAGCATCTGACTGATGGGATCCATTCTTATGTCAAACTCGAAAAGAATTGAGAATAACTCCGGGGGAATTAAAAGAGTCAGGTAAGATCCTGGGAAAGACCTGTGGGTTAGGGCCCACTAAAGAGAAAACACCGTTGTGGAGGATTGTTGAACAGATAGATGATGCACCGGAAGAACTGAAATATTGACTGAGGTGACAACCTCGAATTAAATGGAACACTGATGAACCTCCTGAGATGTCTTCCGAACTCCGGAATGATAAACTGGCGAGAGACGAACGAGCAGGGAAAACACTTGATCCAGAAAAAGAATGTGATCAACTCGAAAAACTTGAATAGAATCCACCGAAAAAGAAAGAGATGAAGAATGACGAACTAGACGAGAATTCACCGGTTGAAATGATTGACGAAAGACTGAAAAGGCTCCGCACGAATGAGATAGATGGTCGAGAGAGACTCAGACTCCGGGAAGAAAAAGGGTGGGAGGGCGGGAAAACAAAGGCAACTTGGAAGGGGAAAACAACGAATATCTTGAAGAGAAAGCACCGGTTGAAATCATTGAGGAAAGAAAGCAAAGACTTCGCACGAGTAGGATGGATACTCGATTACGGACTCCGGTTTCGAGAAGAAGAAGGGTGGGCGGGCGGGAAAAACAAGGACAACTTCGGACAAGGAAAAACAACGACGTCGGAGGAAGAACTGAGGATTGAACTTGGCAAAGATGAAGATGGTCGAGTCGACTTGACGAGAAATGCACCGGATGAAAAGAGCTGAGGGCCAACGATCGGAAAACCAACTGCGTGAACCTAAAGAAAAATTTGAATGAGAAGAGGAGTAGTTCAAAACACCTACGTCAAGATTCCTCACCAGAGCGACGAAGGGGCAGAGGAGTAAAAAGAATTCCTACTCTCCGATATAACTAAACTCCGAAAACAGTTTTCTTCTAGACTCAACAACGGCCAAACTACACGATCCATCAAGGGGGGCTCCTAGGGTTGGTCGAGGCTCTGATACCAACGTGTCACGCCCAATATGCGACCCTATCCAAAAGGAACTCGATGGTCCCACCAAGGATAGACCCGCATATTGAAACGCTTTTGCAAGGTGGATATCATTACATCAACATTACATAATAGATGGGGATACATACATAAGGCACGAGAATACATCAACATCATATACAAGAGATCAACATCCGACTACGGATGAAACATAAACAGAAACTCAAACAATATCCACCCTGCTAGCCCAGGCTGCCAACCTGGAACCTATCCCCTGATCGAAGAAGAAGCAAAAGAAGAACTTCAACACAATCAAACATCGCTCTCGTGTCAAGATCATCGCAAACCTGTACCTGCAACTGGTGGTGTAGTAATCTGTGAGCCACGAGGACTCAAGCAATCCCATTACCATGGGTATCAAGACTAGCAAAGCTTAATGGGAAAAGAAGGGATAAAGTGGTGAGGTTGCAGCAGCGGCTAAGCATGATATGGTGGCTAACATACATAAATGAGAGCGGAAGAGAAACAAAGGAACGGTCGTCAACTAGTAATGATCAAGAAGTGATCCTGAACTCCTACTTACGCCAATCATAACCCGTAAACCGTGTTCTCCTCTCGATCAACCCCCAAAAGAGACACTCACGATTACGCACACGGTTGGTGTATTTTAGAAGAGTTTGCTTCAAGTTTACTACAACCGGATATTAACAAATTCCCATCTGCCACATAACGATGGCACGGCTCTCGAAAGTTTAAACCCTGCAGGGTGTCCCAACTTAGCCCATGATAAGCTCTCGCGATCCACGAAGGATATTCCTTCTCCCGGAAGACCAGTCGATCTCGGAATCCCGGCTACAAGACATTTCGACAAAGAATAAAACTAGACCAAGCAAGACCTCCCGGCGTGTCGACACCACGATAGTAGCCGCGCAGATCTCGTCTCGTGCCACGACCGGATGAGCAGTCCGTACAACTAAAACCAAACCTCAAGTTTCCTTGAGGGGGCGCAAAGCACTCTAGTTTGGACCAACACTTAGACAAGCATTGGCCCGGGGCTGAATAAAGATGACCCTTGGGTTAATTACTCCCAAGGGAAATGTAGGTGGTGGTGAAGCAAATGGTAAAACCAATGTTGGGCCTTCTTTGGAGGAGTCTTATTCAAAGCGAATTGTCAAGGGGTCCCATAAATCACCCGACCGCGTTAGGGACGCAAAATCCGGGAACATAATACCGATATGACGGAAACTAGGCGGCAAGAGTGGAACAAAACACCGGGCATAAGGCCGAGCCTTCCACCCTTTGCCAAGTATATAGATGCATTAATTAAATAAGATATATTGTGATATCCCAACAAGTGAACATGCTCCAACAAGGAACAACATCTCCATGTTCCAACAAGGAACAAACTTCATCTTCACCTGCAACTAACAACGCTATAAGAGGGGCTGAGCAAAGCGTTAACATAGCCAAACAATGGTTTGCTAGGAAGGGTGCAAAAGGTTAGAGGCTGACATGGCAATTTGGGATGGCTTGATAAACAGGTAATAGGTAGCGCAGCACAGCGATAGAACGAAGCAACTAGCATAGCAATGATAGTAGTGAGATCCAGGGTAGCGGTCATCTTGCCTGAAATCCCGCAAGGAAGAAGAACGAGTCCATGAAGAAGACGAACGGATGAAGTCAAACCAAGCGTAGACGAACGAATCCTCACGATCATAGCAAAGCAGGAACTAACAAGAAGAAGCACACAACATAGTAAACACACCACACATGAACAAGACATGAAGCACAATCAAGCATGATGCATGACACGGCTACATGAATCTACTCATGGCAAGGGATGATGCAAACAAGAGCAACACATCAAGGCAAGTTTAAATGAGGCCGGAAACAACATAGAACGATTTCCGGTAAGTCCTCATATGCAAATTTCGAAATTGGTCCAGATCTGAATAACTTTATGTTCAAGTTGTTAAACAGCAATTTAAAATGCACCAAGATGATCTACACGAAATTCTAGTCAAGTTACATATAAAGTTCATTAGATTTGGAGCTACGGCCTAGAAGATATGAGCAAAACAAGATAAGCATGGCATTGATGCAAAATGCATACAAACATCAAGCAAACACCTCAAAACAAGGATGCAACATAATAATATGAAACTACTTGCAATTCTAAGCAAGTTTCATATAGAGCACACTCAAAACGGAGCAACGGTTCAACACATACACACAATATAAGTTTGAAGGACAAGCTGTCCAAAACAGCAACTAGGCATATTGCAAGCATCAAAACAACAAGCTACAGCACCTTAACATAATAACAAAAGGCATGGGCATGATGTACAGGTAAAGCATGACAAAACATGAACACTGAGCTATCTCCAGAAATCACTAGAACATGCTCAAACACACATGGCAAGATTGCAAATAATAACAGTTTCAGACTTTAGCAGAAATAACATCAGGTTGCAATGTTCAAAGCTATCAAACAACATGCTACAGGAACTTATCATGGCAAACAAAGGCATGGCATGAATTTACTAAATGCATAGAACAAAAGTTCCTTACTGACCATAAGCCAAAAACGATGAGAAAATATGATGGCACCCATGTAAACATGGCAAGTTATATTACAGCTTCATACATGGCAGAAACAACAATAAGTAGGCATGTTGGTGAGCTTGAACCACTCACCACAGAGCAATACATGGCATGGAAAGGCAACTCACAGTAAGAAGACATGGCATAGAAGTTATACATGGCAACAACAACATCATATCATACACGGATCAACTACAACAACCTTGGCAAAATTGAATAACATGTAAACAGTCTGCCAGGAAACATTTTATAGCAAAAGTAGAGCTCGATTGACTCAAGCTATGGCACTCCATAATTGCAAAAAAGGGCATGGATGGATATAGCATGACATGTATAACAAAACATCCTTAGTGAACATCTCCAGATTATGCATAGAATGACTTGTAGAAGCAGGTTAATATAGCATCATGATATAGAAGATTTAGACAAGCAAAACAGTAACATCAAGTACCCTACTTAACAAGCTTGATGCACTCACTACAGGACCCACAAAAATACATGGATGGCTCCAATGTGCAGATGGCATGACATAGATCAAAACACATGTAGACATAAACCTCATAGGATGCACACATCAATCATGGAAAAAATGACAAAAGTGCATGTTCTGTTTAGAAACAGAAACTAACATCACATAGCACTCTTCTAACAGCATTTCGTGCATCAAGATGAGCTCAAATGAAAATGATGAAATGAGATGAAATGATCTACTCATCGAGGCGAACAATTTGACATATTACACGCGCGAAACAGTGCAATATGCAGGGAGTTATGGTGCGATGAAAATGCAACAAAATTACTGCAGATTCGGGACTAAGAGGAAATCGGGGGGGGGGGCGGAGAAGTCAACCGAGGCCCGCGAACCGAGGACGGCCGGGATCTCGCCGGACTTCGCCGGAGATGGCGAGGGAGGGGTGGAGGAGGCGGATCCGGGGCCGGGGAGGCGGCGCCGTAACGAGGCGGCGGGGTAGTGGCCCGGTGGTCGGGCGGCGAAGCCATGGAAGGCGGCAAGGCGGCCGGGCGACGAACTCCGCCCATGGCGGCAAGGCGCGGCGCGAGGGGAGGCGGAGACGAGGAGCGGCGACTGGCGGCGGCGGGCGCGCTGGCCCGGAAGCGAGCCATGGGCGGCGACGCAAGACGCGGCATGCGGGCGAGCGGGCGGGCCTGCCGCCCAGCCGGGCGCTGGAAGGAGAGAGGAGGCCGGCTGGCCACGTGGCTGCGGCATTGGAGGAGAGCGGCGGCGGGGTGAGGTGGCATCCCGGATTGGTCCGGCGACGTGGAGGCTGGACGTGTCCGGCCGTCGGCGGACATGTCCGGCGCGCGAGGGGAGCGGGTCTAGGGTTTCGTTTGCGAATTGATCCGGAATTTCGGGAGGAGGGTTGTTTATATAGGTAGAGGGAGCTAGGAGAGTCCAAATGAGGAGCGGTTTTCGCCCACACGATCGTGATCGAACGACCAAGAGCATGGAGGGGATTTTTCTGGGTTTTGGGCCACTTTGGAGGGGGTGTTGGGCTGCAACTCAAAGAGGGCTTTGCGGTTACCCGGTTAACCGTTGGAGTATCAAACGACCTCCAAATGGCACGAAACTTGACAGGCGGTCTACCGGTGCTATACCAAGGCCGCTTGACAAACCTCGGTCCATTCCGAGACCGTTTAACACCCGCACATGGAAAGAGGTAAAAGAGGGCGCCGGGAGACATAGGAGTGCCGGATTGGAAAACGGAGAACGGGGAAAATGCTCGGATGCATGAGACAAACACGTATGCGAAATGAGATGCACATGATGACATGATACGAAATGCAGATGATGACATGGCAAAGAGAGACACGCAAGCACATGACATGGCAAAGACGGCGAATAACTGGAAGACACCTGGCGCATCGAATCCGGGGCGTTACACGCAGCTAGCCCCGATGTCTTGAAAGGTTCAGGGGCTTGGGTTGGCCTACTCGTGGCTCATTACTCCGACAATAGTCCCCGAAGCTGGTGAGGTGCCGCGGCCGAGGAGCCGAGGAGCCTCAACAGTTTCTTCCTCCGAGTGCTCCGAAGGAAGCTTCATCCGTCTTCTGGGAAGCCGGTCGGCCAGAGTCGGATACGTCCAGTTGGAGCCTTCAGGATTTTCGAATGTCTAGGCGGGAACCAGATGGCGTGCTTGCTAAGCTTCTCGGCCCGCCGCCTGTAGTGGGCGCGCCGCGTGGCGCCAGCCAGCCGGGTCGGCCTGCCAGCCCACGCGCGTGATGGGACACGACTGCAGGCGGGGCCCGCCACCACCGGTCCTCGACATGCGAGCGGATCCGCTTCGGCCGAGGCGGGCGGTTGGGTTTCCCCGTGGAGTTACTGCACGCAGTAACTCGCGCGGTAAAGGCGGGAGCGTGGGGTCTTGGGCACAATTAATCCCATGATACCACGCCCACCTCGGCCAGAGTCTGTGAGGCTATAAGTAGGGGGAGGAGAGGGAGCGGCAGAGCACGCGCGCCCCTCCACCCCATTCTTGCCTCCTTTCTTCTTCCTCTCGCCGCAACGCCTCCAAACCACGCCGGGGCGCTACTGCTGCTCGTCTCCGATGAGCTCATCCGCCAACCCCACGCCCCCCGTGGCGCGCTCCGGAGCATGGGACGGCTCCGAAGTCCACGAAGACCACATCGACTTTCTCCGTCAGACGCGGCGGCTGCCCGGCTAGGACTACGTGAAGGTTCGCCTCGCGCCGGAGAGGGAGATCTCGCCGGCGCCGGAGGAGGGCGAGCGGGTCGTCTTCGCTCGCACTGCCTGCGCGGCCTCGGCCTACATGCGAGTGGCTTCTTCCGGTCCTTCCTCGAGTTCTACAATCTTCAGCCGCACCACCTCATCCCGAACATGGTGGTGTTGCTGTCCGCCTTCGTCACTCTGTGCGAAGGCTTCATCGGCGTCCTTCCCACCATCGAGCTTTGGGGGGAGTTCTTCTACACCAAGCTCGGCACCCTCGTCGCGGGCGTGCCGGCTCAATGCGGCGCTTTTATTGCGGTGCGGAGGCCCGCGGCCGAAAACCCGTTTCCCCCCATCACGCTGATCAAGTCGGTGAAGATGTGGCAGCGATCGTACTTCTACGTGAAGAGTATCTTCCCGGAAGGCGACTGGGTCAACTTGCCGGCTTACGTAACCGGCCCGCCCGCTGGGAGGCGGCCCAACTGGTCGTACCGGGCCAAGACGATGCCGCCTTCTGGGGCCGCCGCATTCGCCCGGCTCCGAGTGTTGACACAGTCAGAAGGCCTGACCGGGCCCGACTTGCTGTCCGCCTTCGTGAAGCGGCGGGTGCTCCCGCTCCAGGGCCGCCCTCACATGATCTGTCAGATGAGCAGGCATCGGGACCCAAGCCGTCTGTGCACCAAGGAGATGCCTCACGCAGAGGTAGCTCATATGGTGAACTACCTTGCGAACTGCGAGCTCACGGAAGAGTGGCGGTTCGGCAAATAGCCGTTTTCACGCCCCCCCCCCCCCCCCCGCCGCCTATGGTAAGTTGTCTTTTCTCTATCTTTGTTGTTACCGAGTTCTATCTGTCCACCCTGACCAATCGGCCTTTGAACAGAGCCACCTCCTCCAGCCGGCCGCCGGCGCCGCGGGGCCGGAGCGTCAATTCCTCCCCGACCGAGCGGAGAGCGACATGGACGACCCCGACTTGGGGGCGGCGGCCTTGGAGGATGACGCCGAGGGAGGAGGCGGCGGAGCAGGCGGCTCAGGGCTCGGAGCCGGCCTCGAGGATCGCCCGGCGACGGCGCGGGGAAGTCGCCTCGCGCCACCAGCCTGTGGTCCGATCAGCCAGCACGAGCTCATCTGCCGCTACCGGATGCCCAAGGTGGTGCGAAAACGCAGGCCGTCTGCGAGCATGTTCGGCAGCCGCCGAAGAAACCAGGGCTCGGCCGGCGACCAAGCGGGATGAAGCGGCCGCGAAGTCCCTCCGCTTTCGCAAACCGGTGAAGGAGCCGCAGCTGGTTTCCGCGTAAGTACCGCCTTCATCCCGTACTTTCTTGTTACTTGCTGATCTTGCTCTGAGTTTCCCTTGCTTTGTTTTCCCTCGATCTAGGGCTCCGCTTACTCTTGAGAAGTCGGCTGCCGCCTCCATCATGGGATCGGTGGAGACTTCCACCACCACTCGGCGGATCGACCCGGCCGCCGACCTACGGGAGGCAACAGAGCGGAATGCGCGCGAGGAGCAGGAAGCCGCCCGCCTAGAGAAGGCGGAAGCGAAGAAGGCGGAGGCCGCCGCCCTGAAGAAACTGGCGGAGGCCGAGGCAGCTGACGCGGCGAAGAAGCGGGCCGAGGAGGCCGCGCGCCGCCAGTCGGCAATGTTTGTCACCCCTCTGAACTCTGCGCTGCCACCACCGGAGTTCGTGGCGCAGACCAGGGAAGCCGGCGGCGAGCACCCAATCATGGAGAGGGACGGCGGCGACGTCGCTATGCGGACGTAATCATGCCCCCGCCACCACCTTCTGAGGAGGCGCGAGACAAGCAGCCGGCCGACCCGCCGGCGCCACCAACCGGGAATGAGGTGGTGACGGGCCCGACTCCTGGGGTCTGCACGCCTTCACGCCTCCACCTCGCGAAGGCGGCTTCGGCGCCACGCCCGCTGGAGACCGGCGCCGCAAGCTCCTCGATCCCGGACACCGAGGCGACTAGCGCCGCGCCCACTGAATGGGTGTGGGGAGGCGGGACGGGCCCTCTTAACAAGGCGATCTTGGACGTTCAAGCCAAACTCCGCGCCCAGGCTGACGCTATCAAGCACTGCAACAAGACGTTCCTAGAATCGCGAGAAGCCATCTGGGTACGCCTCTTGCTTCTTTGTTTTTAATCCCTGTATTGCTTTGTGGGGTCGCACCAGCGCACCCACTGGGTGTAGTCTCCGAGTTTTGGGCCGGCTGCTGAGCAGGCAGCTTGGAACTTTAATCGTCAAGCTCCAGTACTGATAACTTTGCTGCAGGACTATCATAACCTCCGCGCGACCGCCTTCAACTCCAAAGTCGAGGAGTTGGATCAACGTGTCGTCGACTTGTCGGAGAGCCGGAGTAAGTCCTTTTCCTTCTTCTCGGGGGCGCGCTGGCGCACCGCGGGCTGTAGTCCCCGAGATTCGGGCCGACTGCTAAGCAGTCGGGCCGGATCTCCCCGGCAACTATTCTTCTTCGGTTGACATTTAATGGCTTCTTCTCTCCATGAGGCGTAACAAGCGCCTGGGTCGAGTCCCGAGATTCGGGCCGATCACGAGCGGTCAGCCGATCTTCCCGCAACTTCGTATTTTCTCATTGATTGTTGATATTCTTTCATTTTCTGCTTGTGCAGAGGCCAACGCCACCCTGCAGCAGCAGCTGGGCGAGGCCAACACCGCGCTTCGTGCCAAGGAGACGGAGTGCAGCAAGTTGGCCGAGGAGCGTGACCAGCTGGTGACGCAACTGGCGGAGCAGGCGGAGCTTCTCAAGAAGGTTCGGAAGGAGGCAGAGGAAAAGGAGACCAACCTCCTTGCTGAGTTTGCAACCGAACGCTCCGCCTGGACCGACAAGTAGGCGGTCCTGACTTCCGGCTTTCACGAGATTGAGGACATAGTTGATGGCGGGCCTCCTCTTTTTCCTTCTTTGAGCTGCGGGCTGCTGGCGGAGCCGACCTCTTGTCTCTAACTTTGGCTTTTTTGCTTTCTGTTTTGGCATACTTCTTCCCTGGTCACTCTGACGCAGCCAACCAGGCCATTGAAGCTGATTGCGAAGGACGGAGGACAGAAGGTGCGCAGATTGCTGCCGACGCCCCCCGGACCCTTAACGAGCAGCTCCTGAGCATCAAGGCCCGGCTTCGGCCGGCTCATCGGATGCTGCGCCGTCTTCAGCGTGTCAGCGCCCAGGCAATCGCCGCCCTGTGGTCGGACATGTCGGCACCGCGCACTTCTAGTCGGACTACCGACTGGCTGGAGGTGGCGGTCGGCCGTCTTGAGGCCTGGAAGGGCTCCTCGGCCCGAGCTGGAGCGCGCCGGGCCTTGGAGTTTGTCAAGGCGTGGTACCCTGGGCTAAGTCTAGCCCAACTGACCACGTTTCGGTTGGAGGCCCAGGCGGAGCTGGTGGCAGTAGAGGACGACCTTGTCAAGCATGCGGCGGCAATCGCCGAGTACACCAACACCAGTGTCTTCGTCCCGAAGCGGGCCGAGAACGGTGCCGAGGCACCACCAGAATGGTTTGGGCTGAACCCGGAGGACGGCGAAGACTCGGCCGAGGTGATCGACTCCAGCGGTGAGGAAGAAGGCGAGGAGGACGAGGAAGGTGGAGAGGAGGCGCCAGAGGTCGGAACGGACGACCAGACCAAGCTTGACCGCGCCTCCAGCAACGAGCCACACCCAAGCGAGCCGGTTGCTACTGAAGGCGGCCAAGCGGAGACTGACCAGCCGGCCGCTCCACCAACCGATACCACCGGCTCCACTGCTCCATGATACGTCTCCAACGTATCTATAATTTTTGATTGCTCCATGCTACTTTATCTATTGTTTTGGACTATAATGGGCTTTATTTTCCACTTTTATATTATTTTTGGGACTAACCTATTAATCGGAGGCACAGCCTGTAATTGATGTTTTTTTCCTATTTCTGTTTCAAGAAACGGAATATCAAACGGAGTCCAAACGGAATGAAACCTTCGGGAACGTGATTTTCTCACCGAACGTGATCCAGGAGACTTGGACCCTGCTCCAAGGAGTGCCAGAGGCGGTCACGAGTGTGGGGGTGCGCCCTCCCCCCTGGGCACGCCCCCTGTCTCGTGGGCCCCCTGACGCTCCACCGACGTACTCCTTCCTCCTATATATACCTACGTACCCCCAACAAATCGGGGACGGAGCCAAAAACTTAATTCCACCGCCGCAACTTCCTGTATCCATGAGATCCCATCTTGGGGCCTGTTCCGGAGCTCCACCGGAGGGGGCATCCACCACGGAGGGCTTCTACATCAACACCATAGCCCCTCCGATGAAGTGTGAGTAGTTTACTTCAGACCTTCGGGTCCATAGTTAGTAGCTAGATGGCTTCTTCTCTTTTTGGATCTCAATACAATGTTTTCCCCCTCTCTCGTGGAGATCTATTCGATGTAATCTTCTTTTTGCGGTGTGTTTGTTGAGACCGATGAATTGTGGGTTTATGACCATCTTATCTATGGAAAATATTTGATTCTTCTCTGAATTCTTTTTTGTATGATTAAGTTATCTTTGCAAGTCTCTTTGAATTATCCGTTTGGTTTGGCCAACTCGATTGGTAGTTCTTGCAATGGGAGAAGTGCTTAGCTTTGGGTTCAATCTTGCGGTGTCCTTACCTAGTGATGTATAGGGGTTGCAAGGCACGTATTGTATTGTTGCCATCGAGGATAACAAGATGGGGTATTTATCATATTGCATGAATTTATTCCTCTACATCATGTCATCTTGCTTAAGGCGTTACTCTGCTTTTTAACTTAATACTCTAGATGCATGCTTTGGATAGCGGTCGATGAGTGGAGTAATAGTAGTAGATGCGAGAATCGCTTTGGTCTACTTGTCTCTTGACGTGATGCCTATATACATGATCATTGCTGGATAACCTCATAACTATGCTCAATTCATCAATTGCTCAACAGTAATTTGTTCACCCACCGTAGAATACTTTTGCTCTTGAGAGAAGCCACTAGTGAAACCTATGGCCCCGGGTCTATTCTCATCATATCAATCTCCATCACTTTATTTACTTGCTTTGCTTTTACTTTTTACTTTGCATCTTTATACCAAAATACCAAAAATATTATCTCTATCAGATCTCACTCGTAAGTGACCGTGAAGGGATTGATAACCCCTAATCGCGTTGGTTGCGAGTAGCTATCGCTTTGTGCAGGTACGAGGGACTTGCGCGTAGCCTACTGGATTGATACCTTGGTTCTCAAAAACTGAGGGAAATACTTACGCTATTTTGCTGCATCATCCTCTCCTCTTCGAGGAAATCCAACGCAGTGCTCAAGAGGTAGCAAGAAGAATTTCTGGCGCCGTTGCCGGGGAGGCTTACCCAAAAAGTCAACATACCAAGTACCCATCACAATCCCTATCTCTCTCATTACACTATTTGCCATTTGCCTCTCGTTTTTCCTCTCCCCCACTTCACCCTTGCCGTTTTATTCGCCCTCTCTTTCCCAATCTCCTCCTCTCTTTTGCTTGACCTTTCATTTCTCGTTTGGTTGGATTAGATGCTTATTTATTCCTAAACAAAGAAGCCAATATCTATGGATCCTGATCCGCTTGCCAATCTTTTTAAGAGATCCAATTATGATGAACCAATTCCTAGTAATTTGGATGCACTAGATTATCTTTATAAGGTTTTGCCTGAAATCCGTGAAGTGACTCATGATAGATCTTTGAATAAAAAGCATGATTGCAATGATTTTATTATAAATTCTTTTGATGTCAATTGTGCTAATAAGATGCAAAACCCTAAGCTTGGGGATGCTAGTTTTGCTATGTCTACTACTTGTTGCAATGATCATGATTGGGGTGATTCTTCTTATGATCTGGAAAATTTATTTAAGCCCCATGATGAATATGAGATTGATAATATTGTTTGCAATAATATTGAAAGTGGGTTTGGAAGAGTGTCAACTTTAGATCCCACATATTTGGATAACATTCAATCTTATGAATTTTTTGATAAAAGTGGGCATGGAGAAATCATGACATTAGTTAATGATAATCCCACTATTTTGGAAGAGTGTCAACTTTGCATACATGTGGATCATGTTAAGAATATGTTATGTGATAGCTATTTTGTTGAATTTGCTTATGATCCTACCTGTAATTATTATGAGAGAGGAAAATATGGTTGTAGAATTTTCATGTTACTAAATTACCTCTCTTCATGTTGAGATTGCTATCGTCACCTTCTTCTTCCTTGCATATGCTAGTTTTTGCTTGCCTTGCAAATTTGTTTGCCTATAATATTACTATGCATAAGAAGTATGTTAGACTTAGATGTGTTTGTCACATGCTATATGATGCTCTATTTGTGCTTCAATTCTTGTCTTTCATGTGAGCATCATCGAAATCTCAATGCCTAGCTAAAAAGGCTTTAAAGAAAAGCGCTTGTTGGGAGACAACCCAATATTTATCCTTTCTGCCTAGTAATAAATAATCCATCTAGCCTCTGTTTAGATGTGGTTTTATCTTTTAATTAGTGTTTGCGCCAAGTTGAACCTATTGGATCTTCTTGGATGATAGTTATTTGATCTTGCTGTAATTTCCAGAATCTTTGTGCTTAGTGTCCGAATTGTTAAAAATCACCAGAACGTGATAGAATAGTGATTCCAATTTCTGCTGATCAATAAACAAATTGTCTAGGTCTTCTAATTTTGGTAGAATTTTTTGGGTTCCAGAAGTTTGCGTTAGTTACATATTACTATAGACTGTTCTGTTTTTGACACATTCTGTTTTTCGTGTATTGTTTGCTTATTTTGATGAATCTATGGCTAGTAAAATAATTTATGAACCATAGAGAAGTTGGAATACAGTAGGTTTAACACCAATATAAATAAAGAATGAGTTCATTACAGTACCTTAAAGTAGTCTTTTGTTCTCTTTCTCTAACGGAGCTCACGAGATTTCTATATAGTTTTGTGTTGTGAAGTTTTCAAGTTTTGGGTGAATTCTTTTGATGGATTATGGAACAAGGAGTGGCAAGAGCCTAAGCTTGGGGATGCCCATGGCACCCCCAAGATAATCCAAGGACACCAAAAAGTCAAAGCTTGGGGATGCCCCGGAAGGCATCCCCTCTTTCGTCCATTTCCATCGGTAATTTACTTGGAGCTATATTTTTATTCACCAACATGATATGTGTTTTGCTTGGGGCGTCTTGTATTATTTGAGTCTTTGCTTGTTAGTTACCACAATCATCCTTGCTGTACACACCTTTTGATAGAGCCATATATGAATTAGAATTTGATAGAATACTCTATGTGCTTCACTTATATCTTTTGAGCTTGATAGTTTTTGCTCATAGTGCTTCGCTTATATCTTTTGAGCTTGATAATTTTTGCTCTAGTGCTTCACTTAGATCTTTTAGAGCACGGTGGTGGATTTTTTTTAAAGAAACTTGACCTCTCATGCTTCACTTAGATTATTTTGAGAGTCGTTAATAGCATGGTAATTTGCTTAATGTTAATATACTTTGTGTTCAAGATATGTGAAACTTTCTTTTGAGTGCGTTGAATACTAAGATAAGTTTGATGCTTGATAATTGTTTTGAGATATGGAGGTGATAATATCAAAGTCATGCTAGTTGAGTAGTTGTGAATTTGAGAAATGCTTGTGTTGAAGTTTGTAAGTCCCGTAGCATGCACGTATGGTTAAAGTTGTGTAACAAATTTGAAGCATGAAGTGTACCTGGCTTGTGCATCCTTATGAGTGGCGGTCGGGACGAGCGATGGTCTTTTCCTACCAATCTATCCCCCTAGGAGCATGCGCGTAGTACTTGATTTTTGATGACTTCTTAATTTTTGCAATAAGTATATGAGTTCTTTTGACTAATGTTGAGTCCATGGATTATACGCACTCTTACCTTTCCGCCATTGCTAGCCTCTTCGGTACCATGCATTGCCCTTTCTCACAATGAGAGTTGGCGTAAACTTCGCCGGTGCATCGAAACCCCGTGATACGATATGCTCTATCACACATAAACCTCCCTATATCTTCCTCAAAACAGCCACCATACCTACCTATTATGGCATTTCCATAGCCATTCCGAGATATATTGCCATGCAACTTTCCACCATTCCGTTCATCATTATTATGACATACATTACTTTTGTCATATTGCCATTGCATGATCATGTAGTTGACGTCGTATTTGTGGCAAAGCCACCATGCATTATTTTCATACATGTCACTCTTGATTCATTGCACCATCCCGGTACACCGCCGGAGGCATTCATATAGAGTCATACCTTGTTCTAGTTTCGAGTTGTAATCCTCATGTTGTAATCAATAGAAGTGTGATGATCATCATTATTAGAGCATTGTCCAAATAAAAAAGGCCAAAATAAAAAAAGACCCAAAAAAAAGGGCAATGCTACTATCTCTTTTTCCACACTTGTGCTTCAAAGTAGCACCATGTTCTTCATGTAATGAGTCTCATATTTTGTGCTTCAAAGTAGCACCATGTTTTTCATATAGTGAGTCTCATAAGTTATCTTTTTCATACTAGTGGGAATTTTTCATTATAGAACTTGGCTTGTATATTCCTACGATGGGCTTCCTCAAATGCCCTAGGTTTTCATGAGCAAGCAAGTTGGATGCACACCCACTAGTTTTCTTCTCATTGAGCATTCATAGCTCTAGTGCATCCGTTGCATGGCAATCCCTACTCCTCATGTTGACATCAATTGATGGGCATCTCCATAGCCCGTTGATTATCCTCGTCAATGTGAGACTTTCTTTTTTGTCTTCTCCACACAATCCCCATCATCATATTCTATTCCACCCATAGTGCTATATCCATGGCTCACGCTCATGTATTGCGTGAAGGTTGAAAAAGTTTGAGATTATTTAAGTATGAAACAATTGCTTGGCTTGTCATCGGGGTATAGAAGTTGGGAACATCTTTGTGTGACGAAAATGAAGCATAGCCTAACTATATGATTTTGTAGGGATGAACTTTCTTTGGCCATGTTATTTTGAGATGACATAATTATTTTGATTAGTATGCTTGAAGTATTATTATTTTTATGTCAATATGAACTTTTGTCTTGAATCTTTCGAATCTGAATATTCATATCACAATTAAGAAGATTTACATTGAAATTATGCCAAAGTATCACTCCGCATCAAAAATTCTCTTTTTATCATTTACCTACTCGAGGACGAGCAGGAATTAAGCTTGGGGATGCGATACGTCTCCAACGTATCTATAATTTTTTATTGCTCCATGCTACTTTATCTATTGTTTTGGACTATAATGGGCTTTATTTTTGCACTTTTATATTATTTTTGGGACTAACCTATTAACCGGAGGCCCAGCCTGTAATTGCTGTTTTTTGCCTATTTCAAGGTTTCAAGAAACGGAATATCAAACGGAGTCCAAACGAATGAAACCTTCGGAATGTGATTTTCTCACGAACATGATCCAGAGACTTGGACCCTACTCCAAGGAGTGCCAGAGGCGGTCACGAGGGTGGGGTGCGCCCCTTCCCCCAGGCGCGCCCCCACGCCTCGTGGGCCTGACGCTCCACCGACGTACTCCTTCCTCCTATATATACCTCGTACTCCCAACAGATCGGGGATGGAGCCAAAACCTAATTCCACCGCCGCAACTTCCTCAGATCCACGAGATCCCATCTTGGGGCCTGTTCCGAGCTCCACGGAGGGGGCATCCACCACGGAGGGCTTCTACATCAACCCCATAGCCCCTCCGATGAAGTGTGAGTAGTTTACTTCAGACCTTCGGGTCCATAGTTAGTAGCTAGATGGCTTCTTCTCTCTTTTTGGATCTCAATACAATGTTCTCTCCCTCTCTCGTGGAGATCTATTCGATGTAATCTTCTTATTGCGGTGTGTTTGTTGAGACCGATGAATTGTGGATTTATGATCCAGCTTATCTATGGAAAATATTTGATTCTTCTCTGAATTCTTTTATGTATGATTAAGTTATCTTTGCAAGTCTTTTCGAATTATCTGTTTGGTTTGGCCAACTAGATTGGTAGTTCTTGCAATGGGAGAAGTGCTTAGCTTTGGGTTCAATTTTGCGGTGTCCTTACCCAGTGACAGAAAGGGTTGCAAGACACGTATTGTATTGTTGCCATCGAGGATAACAAGATGGGGTATTTATCATATTGCATGAATTTATTCCTCTACATCATGTCATCTTGCTTAAGTCGTTACTACATTTTTTAACTTAATACTCTAGATGCATGCCGGATAGCGGTCGATGAGTGGAGTAATAGTAGTAGATGCAGAATCGTTTCGGTCTACTTGTCTCGGACGTGATGCCTATATACATGATCATTGCCTGGATAACCTCATAACTGTGCACAATTCTGTCAATTGCTCAACAGTAATTTGTTCACCCACCATAGAATACTTTTGCTCTTGAGAGAAGCCACTAGTGAAACCTATGGCCCCCGGGTCTATTCTCATCATATCAATCTCCATCACTTTATTTACTTGCTTTGCTTTTACTTTTTACTTTGCATCTTTATACCAAAAATACCAAAAAAAATATCTCTATCAGATCTCACTCTCGTAAGTGACCGTGAAGGGATTGACAACCCCTAATCACGTTGGTTGCGAGTAGCTATCGTTTTGTGCAGGTACGAGGGACTTGCACATAGCCTCCTACTGGATTGATACCTTGGTTCTCAAAAACTGAGGGAAATACTTACGCTACTTTGCTGCATCATCCTCTCCTCTTCGGGGAAATCCAACGCAGTGCTCAAGAGGTAGCACTCCATCAAACCCGTCTGCTGCTCCGTAGGCCGCCAGTTTATCTTTTGCTTTACCTGCTTATCAGTCTCGACGAACTTGTTAACTTTGCACAATTCCACCTGCGGGGTGTATTTCAAACTTATGTTGAATGTCGGCCAAGGGCCTTTTGCTATGTAAATATTCTTCCGAGTTCTATCTTTTCTTGCCTTCTGCTCTTTGGCCTTTTTTCCTTTGCCGCCTTCCCTTGGTTGCCGTCTTGCCAACCGAACAGCTGCTCTGCGGACTGTGGCTGGGTCAAGTACTTAGCCGCTTTCGGGAAGGCAAGTACTTAGCCGGCTTAGAGTTTTCTGGCAAGTTTGAGTAGAAGCCGGCCGGCCAGCTGCTCGGTAGCTAGTCGGTGAGGCGAGAAGCCGGCCTGGACTATGTATATGCTTTTAGGTCCTTAGCCATTTTTCATGCAGGCAACCTCTTCGCCTTAGCTCCTGCCGACCGAGCGGTCGCTCTGCGAACTGCGGCCTCTGGCAAGAGAAAGCTAAGGTGCCAACACACTACTTGTCCGACTGCAGGAAGCATTTCATAGTACAAAGCGGCAAGTCCCCGGGTCGACTTGTCGAACCCGGTGCCAGACGGATGAATGAATTAACACAAATGACAGGCGTAATACTTATCATATAGATAAAAGAGGGCAGTCCCCGAGCTCTTCTCGGGGGACCCGGAGTCTTCATACTTAATACAAAAGTTGGCGTGGTACATACTGCTTTTAACTGTAAAACCTTCGAAGGAGATTCGCGTTCCATGGTCGCTCCGTCTCCTTGCCGGAGTCATCTCTTTTGCGTGCTCGAGGCTTCTGAGCATCGATGAGGTAGTAGGAGTCATTGCCCAACACCTTGCTGATGATGAAGGGGCCTTCCCAAAGGTGAGAGAGCTTGTCTTTGGCGGCTGTTCGCTAGATCAGCCGGAGCACAAGGTCTCCCTCTTGGAAGGATCTCGGTCTGACCTTCCGGTTGTAGTAGTGGCGCAGACTCTGCTGGTAGATGGTAGACCGGCTGAGTGCCAACAGTCGGCCCTCTTTCAGCAGATCGACGCCGTCTTGTCGTGCTTCTTCTGCCTCCTCTTCGGTGTACATGGTGACTCGAGGGGAGTCGAATTCTATGTCCGTCGGGATGACGGCTTCGGCGCCGTAGACGAGGAAGAAAGGGGTGAAGCCGGTTGACTTGTTCGGAGTTGTGCGCAGGCTCCAGAGGACGGCCGGCAGCTCGTCGAGCCAGCAGCCGGCCGAACGCTCCAGAGGCTCGACCTGTCGGGGCTTGATACCGGACAAAATGGGGCCGTTTTCTCGCTCTACTTGACCGTTTGACTGCGGATGGGTGATAACCCACAAGTATAGGGGATCAATTGTAGCCTCTTTCGATAAGTAAGAGTGTCGAACCCAACGAGGAGCTAAAGGTAGAACAAATATTCCCTCAAGTTCTATCGACCACCGATACAACTCTCGCACACTTGACGTTAACTTACCGGAAACAAGTATGAAACTAGAAGTACTTTGTAGGTGTTTTCGGGTAAGCTTGCAAGAAAGTAAAGAGCACGAAAATAAAACTAGGGGCTGTTTAGATGAAGACACAACTAAATTAGTTTTAGTAGAGCGCTTGTTGTCACGAAAAGTTATTTGTCCCTAGGCAATCGATAACTAGACCGGTAATCATTATTGCAATTTTATTTGAGGGAGAGGCATAAGCTAACATACTTTCTCTACTTGGATCATATGCACTTATGATTGGAACTCTAGCAAGAATCCGCAACTACTAAAGATTCATTAAGGTAAAACCCAACCATAGCATTAAAGTATCAAGTCCCCTTTATCCCATACGTAAACAACCTACTTACTCGGGTTTGTGTTTCAGTCACTCAGCAACCCACTATAAGCAAATCATAAACATATTGCAAACCCTACAGCGGGAATCCCTCACGCTTGCGCGACACGGAGAGCACCATAGGACAGCGCCAATAATAAAACATGCAACTCAAACCAATCTTGATCATCAAATAGCCATTAGGACAAAACAGATCTACTCAAACATCATAGGATAGCCATACATCATTGGGAAATAATATATAGCGTTGAGCACCATGTTTAAGTAGAGATTACAGCGGTAAGAGAGAGGTTACACCGCTGCATAGAGGGGGGGGAAGATTTGGTGATGATGGTGATGAAGTTGTTGGTGAAGATCATGGTGATGATGATGGCCAAGGCAGCGCTCCGGCGCCACCGGAAGCAAGGGGAGAGGGGCCCCCTTCTTCTTCTTCTTCCTTGACCTCCTCCCTAGATGGGAGAAGGGTTTCCCCTCTATTCCTTGGCTCCCATGGCTTGGGAGGGGCGAGAGCCCCTCCGAGATTGGATCTATCTCTCTGTTTCTGCGTTCTGTTCTGGCTCTGTTTCACCGTTTCGCGTATATATGGAGATCCGTAACTCCGATTGGCCTGAAACCTTCGCCGTGATTTTTTTCTGAATATTAGCTTTCTTGCGGCAAAAGAAGAGCATCAACCGCCTTACGGTGGGCTCACGAGGGTAGGGGCGCGCCCCCCTGCCTCGTGACCACCTCGGGCACTGGTTCGCGTTGATTTTCCTTCCAAATTTTCCATATTTTCCAAAAATAAGCTCCATCCGTTTTTATCCCGCTTGGACTCCGCTTGATATGGATATTTTGCGAAACCAAAAACATGCAACAGACAGGAACTGGCACTAGGCACTGGGTCAATATGTTAGTCCCAAAAATAGTATAAAAAGTTGCCAAAAAGTATATGGAAGTTGTAGAATATTGGAATGGAACAATGAAAAATTATAGATACGACGGAGACGTATCAATGGGCAACGGACGCTAAGTCCAGTCGGATGCCCTGTGTCGCGCAGAAACGGGCCAAGGCACCCTTGGCAAAGTTCGTGCCGTTGTCGGTGATGATGTTGTGTGGTATGCCATACGGGATGGTGATGTCGGAGATGAAAGTCACAGCAGTCGGACCATTCAATTTCGTAATTGGCTTTTCTTCTATCCACTTGGTGAACTTATCCACCGCGACAAGTAGATGAGTCATGCCACCGCGCGCCGTCTTGAATGGTCCCACCATGTCCAGGCCCCAGACGGCAAAGGGCCAGGCAATGGGGATAGTCTTGAGTGCAGAAGTCGGCTGATGAGGCTTGGAGAGGAACTTCTGGCACCCTTTGCATTTCTGGACCAAGTCTTTGGAGTCTTCTAGGGCAGTCGGCCAGAAAAAACCATGGCGGAAAGCTTTGGCAACATGTGCTCTTGAAGCCGCGTGGTTACCACACTCGCCTTGATGGATATCTTTGAGGATTGCTTGGCCTTGCTCCGGCTCTACGCAGCGCTGGTAGACGCCAATGATACTGCGCCTTACAAGCTCTCTGTTAACTATGGTGTATGCTGTTGCTCGGCCTTGCACCCGAGCCGAGATCTCGTCAGTCGGCAGTTCTTTGTTCACCAGGAAGTTGAGGATGGGCTTGGCCCATGAAGGTGTTGCGATCTCTTCGATTGCTAGGACTGCTACTTGCACGAGGGCGGTTGGGTCGGGAGGCGGTGGGTTGGAGTCAACTGCCGCTTGCTGAGTCGATGAAGTCCCCGGGCCGACTGCTGCAGTCCTCGTGCCGGGCTCTGAAGTCCCGAGGCAGATGCGGCTTCTGCAGTCCCGAATTACTTTGCCGAATTCCTCATGCCGGCTGCTGGGGTCCTCAAGTCGAATCCGACTGCTTCAGGAGGAGCCGGCACAGAGATGGAATCCGACTCTGGCGATGGCTTGACAGACGGCTTGAGGAGGCGTTGCAGGGCGACGCCGGTGGGTATTGCTTGCCGGGTGGAGCCGATCCATGCCAAGGCATCTATTTGCTCATTGTCATTCCTTGGCACGTGAAGAAACTCGCACCCTTCAAAGTATCCACTGAGTTGCTGCACGAGGAAATGGTAGCTCGCCATATTCGCATCCTTGGCGTCCCAGTCGCCTGACGACTGCTAGACCACCAAGTCAGAACCGCCATAGCACAGGATACGGCGAATGCCGAGTGCCTTGGCAAGCCGGAGCCCGTGAATGAGTGCTTCGTATTCAGCGACATTGTTGGAGGCGGCGAAGTGAATTTGCAGCACATATCTGAGCTTATCGCCTTTAGGAGAGGTGAGGACGATGCCGGCTCCCAAACCAGTGCGCATCTTGGAACCATCAAAGTGCATTCACCAATGGGTGGAGTCTGGCCGGCGGTAGGTAATCTTGAGTCTCGGCCCAATCGACGAGGAAGTCGGCCAGTGCTTGTGACTTGATGGCGGTGCGAGGTTGGTAGTAGATGGTGTAGGGGGCCAAATCTATGGCCCATTTGGCCACTCGGCCTGATGCATCTCGGCTTCCGATGATCTCGTCAAGCGAAGCCGTGCAGACCACAGTGATTGGGTGCTCTTGGAAGTATGGCTTCAACTTCTTGGCGGCAAAGTGTACGCCGTAGCACATCTTCTGATAGTGGGGGTAGTTTTGCTTGGAGGCATACATCACTTCACTAAGGTAATACACCGGTCTCTAGACTGGTAGTGCCTTGCCTTCTTCCTTGCGTTCTACCACTATGACTGTGCTGACCACCCGTCTGGTGGCGGCGATGTAGAGGAGCATGGGCTCCTTAGGAGTCGGAGCCGCCAGGACAGGCGGAGTGGTCAACATCTTCTTGAGCTGGAGAAAAGCTTCATCCGCCTTGTCGTTCCACTCGAAAAAAGTGGTCATCTTGATGAGCTGATGCAGGAAGAGCCTTCTCGCCCAAATGATCGATGAAACGGGCCGATGGATGCCAAACAGCGGTGAATTTTTGCATGTCCAGCGGTCGGGTGGGCACTTCCATCCTCTCGGTGGCTTTTGATCTTCCACAGGTTGCACTCTATGCCGTGCTCGAGACCGAGAAAGCCAAGAAGTGGCCTATGGTACTCAAGACGCACTTCTCCGAGTTGAGCTTGATCTGAAATCGGCGCAAGTTCTCAAAGGTCTCCTTGAGGTCTTCTAGCAGCGCTCCACGCTTCTCCGTCTTCACCACTACATCATCCACGTAGACATGGGCGTTTCTGCCGAGTTGCTTGAGGAGACACTTCTGCATGCGACCTTTGAAACGTGGGCGCCCGGCATTTCTCGATCCGAACGTCATGGTCCCAATGTGAAGGCTCCAAAGGGTGTGATGAAGGCAGTCTTTAGCCTGTCGGCCGGGTTCAGTTTGATCTGGTGGTACCCTGAGTATGCATCCAAAAAACTCAACAGCTCGCATCTGGCTATGGAGTCAATCACTTGGTCAATTCTCGGCAAAGCGAACGGATCTTTGGGGCATGCTTTGTTGAGGCTGGTGTAATCAATACACATGCGCCATTGTTTGTTCTTCTTCAGCACCAGGACCGGGTTGGCTAGCCATTCTGGAAAGAATACTTACATGATGAAGTCGGCTGCCAGAAGCCGGGCTATCTCTTCTCCAACTACTCTTCTCTTTTCTTCTGACAGACGGCGCAAGGGCTGCCTGACTGGCTTGGCATCAGAACGGACATGTAACTTGTGCTCGGCGAAATCCGTCGGAACACCTGGCATGTCTTTGGGGGACCATGCAAAGATGTCCCGATTCTCACGGAGGAAATCGACGAGCTCGCCTTCCTATTTGTTGTCAAGGTTTGCACCTATGACAGCGTACCTCTCCGGGTGCTCCGGGTCCAAGGGTATCTTCTTTGTTTCCTTGGTCGGCTTGAACGAGCCCTCGGCTTCCGACTCCTTGGGTTCGGGTGACATTCCCGGCCGCTTGCCTGCCATCGCCACAACCCGGTCAAGGAGCCGCTTCTCAACCGCGATCACGAGGGACTCGGCTAACCGGCTACTCTCCGCTACGCAGGCGGACGACTTCTTGTAGTCTCCTGCTATGGTCAGGATTCCCTTGGAGCTTGGCATCTTCATCTTGAGGTAGGCATAGTGGGGGACCGCCATGAACTTGGCCAGAGCAGGCCGGCCAAGCAATGCATGATAGGGGCTCTCGAGGTCCACCACCTCAAACCAGACTGGCTCTCGGCGGAAATGATTTTTGTCCCCGAAGAGGACATCTATCTGAGTCTTGCCGATTGGTGAGCAGGAAAGACCAGGAACTATGCCATGAAAAACAGTCCGGCTGGGCTGAAGATGTCTCTGCTTGATCCCCAACTTCTCCATGGTATCTTTGCACAGGATGTTGATGCTGCTGCTGCCGTCTATCAGGACTCGGGAGAAGCGTGCAGCTCGCCTCTCTGTGGCAAATGTGGCATCCAACACCAAGGCATAAGAGCCGGGACTTGGCATCACCTCCGGGTGGTTAGCTCTGCTCCAGCTGATGGGCTTCTCCGACCAATGCATGAACTCGGGGGTCTCTGACGCTACCGCATTCACTTCTTGTTGTTGCAGCCGCCTGATGCGTCTGTCGTCGGCCATGCTGGTGAACACGATGTAGGCTCCGTGCTCTTCAGGGTATTCATCTTGTATGGCACCAACTGGCCGGGCCGCCGGCTGCTGAGGAGGAGGAGGCGGCGGGCCGGCTGGCAGGTGAGGCTGGAGTCCGTCGCCCTTGGCGATCCTGGTGAGCCAGTGGCACTTCCGAGTTGTGTGGTTGGACGGCTTTGCGCCGCTATGGAACTTGCAAGGCGCATCGAGTCTGCTCGTATGAGAAAGCGGGCAGCCAGTTGGGTTTACCGCCCTTTTGGCGCTTGGGAGGAGGCGACCCTTCTGGCTGCTGATGTTCGACTGTTGCCACCTGCCGTCTTGTGGAAGCCGGCTGCATGGCCTTACGCTTGTTGTCGTTTGGTTGCTGTCGCCGGCTGGTGTCACCAGCCGGGGTGCGAGGAGCCTGAGGGGCCACCTTGCCCGACACATTGACTTGAATTTCCGTCTTCATAGAAGAGTCGGCCGTGGCGTATTTGTCTGCTATGACCAGCAGTTCGTCGAGGGTCGCTGACTCGTCGCGAAGAAGCTTGTGCTTGAGGAGGGTGCCCTCTCACCACCCGAGAGTGAAATACTCGATGGCCTGTACCTCGTGCACGCCCTCACAAGAGTTGCGGAGCTCGGCCCAGCGTGTGAGGTAGTCGCGAGTCGACTCGTCGGGGCCCTGAACACACAAGGAGAGTTGGCGAGGCTTGGGCGGCCGCTTGTACATGCAGGTGAAGTTGCGGATGAAGGCTTCGGTGAAATCAACCCAGTTGTTGATGCTGCGAGGTTTTAGGCTGTTCAGCCATGTCCGGGCCGTGCCCTGGAGCATGAGCAGAACGTACTTCACGGCAACATTCTTGTTGCCATTCGCGATGCTAACGGCTGTGGAGTAGTCGACCAACCAGTCCTCCGGCTTCACGGAGCCGGTGTATTTGGGCGTATCTCTCGGGAGCGTGAACCATTTGGGGAAGGGCTCGTCTCGGATGCTGGGGCCAAAGCAAGGCGGACCCAGCTCATCTTCTTCTTCTAGCGCCAGGGATCGGTTGAGACGGTCGATCCGGTGGTGGGCATCGTTTTCTCCGACCCCTTCTCGGCGGCCAAGGCGGTCGCCGAGTGTCGGATGCTCAACAGGTGGCGGGGAGAAGCGCCTCTCCCTGCGGGGAGGAGGAGGCGGACAGTCATCTCGTCGCTTGTGACGCCCGGATATTTAAGCTACAGTGAACCTCAGCTAATGATGCCACGTCACATCGGTTACTCTTGTTAGTCTCGCATTAGTTCGAAACCAATTCAAATTCAAATTTGAATTAAAGTCAAACGATAAAAGTTTTCGAACATAAAAACTAAAATGTGCTAAATGTGACCAATAAATCCTTAGTAATAATGGTGGAGAACCCACATTTTTATAAAATAATTAAAGACACTAAAATAATAAAAACAGTGGCTAAATAACATTTTAATTGCTCTTTAAATTATAAAAATATTAAGTTAACTTATTTTGAGTCAAAACCAGGTTGGGTAGTAGCCTATATTAATTATACTAATTTAGGTACTAATTTGGTATTTTATAAAACTAAAATAAATGAAACTATAATAGAAAAACAGAAAAAGTGAAACAAAAGAGAGAGAGAAAGCAAGCCCTTGTTGGGCCGTGGCCCGGTACTGCCAATGTGCCGGCCAGGCAGGCCACCCCACTCCCCATAACCCCCACTACCCAAACCCTAACCCCCACCGACACCCACTTCCCCCCTCTCCCTTTCCCCCGACCCAGATCGGATCGGGGCTCACACGCCCCCACCCTCCCGCTCGATCTGGACGCTCGCCCACGCCCAGGGGCCGGACCTCGCTACCCCCGACCCCGGTGCGCCGACGCCGATGGTCGTCTCCGGCGCCGCCCGCCACCATCGCCGAACTGCCTCGTCCCCGTCGCCCCGACCTCATCTCCTCCCCGACCGGTGACCTCGCGTCGTCGCCGTTCGCCATCACTGTCGCCCGAAGACCCACCGTCGCCGGAGCACCACCACCACCCGGACCTCGTCGCCTCCTCCCCTGCGTTGTCGTCGTCTCCATCCGCCTCCCCAAGCCCACTGCCCTTTTCCCTACGGACCCGCGATGAGGCCGGGCTCCAGCCCCTCTCCTACGCCTTTCCCCACGAAACCGTCGCCCTTGGCGCCTCGCGCGTTCCGCGCTCACATGACCAGCCGCTTCCCCAGCCCTGGCGCTACACCCGGCCGGCCGTGCTCGTCGTCCCCGCCCCTTCCCTGCTCGTCATGAAGCCTCGCGCATACGGGCCTGCCCTGACCGCGTGTCGCGCCCGGTGCGTGGCAGCGCCTGCGCCTCGCCTGCGAACACGCCCGATGGCCTCCTTCCAGTCTTGGCGCCCGCGTGGCAGCGCCCTGTTGATCACCGCCGACCCTTTGCCCGCCAACGCCCTGCGGCACCATGCCACAGCCACCTCCGTCACCACGGTCATTCCCCCCTCCGCCTTCTCCCCTGGCTCCGGCCGGCTCCGGCGCCGGCGTGCGTCGGGCCTGCTCAGTGCCCCCTCGGGCACCCGTTCGTTTGGGCGCCCGCACCACTTGCTAACTGCGTGCCGTGCGGGTTAAGGCCGTGGGGCCTATATTGTGAGGCCCGGCCCACCGAAGCGTTTAAAATAATAATAATAATAATAATAATAATTTATTTAATAAAATTAATAATTAATTAATTAATAAGTGAATTAGTTAAGTTAATTAATCATGTTTAATCAATCTAATTAACTAGTTAGTTTAATTAAATAGTAATTAGTTTAACTAAAATCTAATTAACCTAAACAGAGTATGATAGGTGGGTCCCACTGGACCCACGCGTCAGTTTGACAAGTCAATACCTCTGTTGACTGTTGACGTCATGATGACGTCAGCATGCACTATTCTGGATAATGTTGAATTAAATTAATTAATTAAATTCAAAAAAATAATTTAAAACTTCTAAAATTAATATAAAATAAACCGTATCTCGGATGAAAATACTTTATACATGAAAGTTGCTCAGAACGGCAAGATGAATCCGAATACGCAGCCCGTTCATCTGCCACACATCCCTAGCATAGAAAACACGCAACTTTCCCCCTCCGGTTCATCTGTCCAAAAATGCGAAACAACGGGAATACTTTCCCGGATGTTTTCCCCCTTCGCCGATATCACCTATCCCTGCGTTAGGTCACCCCTAGCACGCATATCACCATGTTATGCTTTGTGCTGCATTGATTGCTCTGTTATTTATTATGTTCCCCCTCTGTTACTTCTTTCTGGTAGACCCCGAGGCGCTTGGCGACCCCGGTTCGACTACGGTGTTGACGACCCTTCCTTCTTGCCGAGCAACCAGCAAGCCACCCCCCTTGATCAGCGAGATATCGCCTATTCTTCTCTATACTGCTTGCATTAGAGTAGTGTAGCATATTCTTGCTTCGGTTAATCCTATTACGCTGCATAGCATGTCATTGTTACTACAATTTATTTACCCTTACGCAATCCTAAATGCTTAGTATAGGATGCTAGTATTTCATCGATGGCCCTACACTCTTGTCGTACGCCATGCTATACTCTTTGGGCCGTGATCACTTCGGGAGGTGATCTCGGGCATATGCTATATACTTTATACTGTTACATTACTTATGATACTATTCGGAGATGGGGGCTGAAGGGGCAGGTGGCTCCATCCCGGTATAGGTGGGCCTGGGTTTCCGACGGCCCACGACTGTTACTTTGTGGAAGAGCGACAGGGCAGGTTGAGACCACCTAGGAGAGAGGTGGGTCTGGCCCTGGTCGGTGTCCGCGGTTACATCCTTAACACGCTTAACGAGATCTTGGTATTTGATCTAAGTCTGGCCATTTGGTCTATAAGCACTAAACAACTACGTGGGGAAGATATGGGCACTCGACGTCGTGGTATCAGCCGAAGCCTTCGTGACGTCAGCGACCGAGCGGCGCGCGCCAGATTGGACCGCGTAACGTGACTTCCTTTGTAATGGAGGTTGCTAGGTCTGCTTCTGGCCGCCCACACAACATGCAGGTGTGCTAAGGGCGATGGGCCCAGACCCCTGTGCGCTTAGGTTTAGACCGGCGTGCTGACCTCTCTGTTGGCCTAGGTGGGGCTGCGACGTTTTGATCTTCCGAGGCCGGGCATGACCCAGGAAAGTGTGTCCGGCCAAATGGGATCGAGCGTGTTGGGTTATGTGGTGCACCCTTGCAGGGAGGTTTATCTATTCGAATAGTCGTGATCTTGATGCAGGGGCGACTTGGAGTTGTACCTTGACCTTATGACAACTAGAACCGGATACTTAATAAAACACACCCTTCCAAGTGCTAGATACAACCCGGTGATCGCTCTCTAACAGGGCGACGAGGAGGGGATTGCCGGGTAGGATTATGCTATGCGATGCTACTTGGGCGACTTACATCTACTCTCTTCTACATGTCTTTGCCAAGATGGAGGCTGCGGAAGCGTAGTCTTGACGAGGATTAGTTATCCCCCTCTTATTACGGCATTCTGCAGATTCAGTCCTTGATATGGCCCTTTACACATATACCCATGCATATGTAGTGTAGCTCCTTGCTTGCAGTACTTTGGATGAGTACTCACGGTTGCTTTCTCCCCCTTTTCCCCCTTTCCTTTCTTTACGGTTGTCGCAACCGGATGTTGGAATCCGAGGAGCGACGCCACCGTCGATGGCGACTCCTACTACAATCGGAGGTGCCTACTACTACGCAGCGGCCGTGGCGGCGACCAAGAAGTAGTTTAGGAGGATCCCGAGGCGGGGAGGCATGCGCCTCTTCGATCTCAGTATCCGGTTTGTGCTAGCCTTCTTAAGGCGAGACTTGTTTAACTTATGTCCGTACTACGATATTGTTGCTTCCGCTGACTCGTCTATGATCGAAAGCACTTGTATTCGAGCCCTCGAGGCCCCTGGCTTGTATTATGATGCTTGTATGACTTATTTATGTTTTTAGAGTTGTGTTGTGATATCTTCCCGTGAGTCCCTGATCTTGATCATACACGTTTGCGTGCATGATTAGTGTACGATGGAATCGGGGGCGTCACAAGTTGGTATCAGAGCCGGCTGCCTGTAGGAATCCTCCTTCCACACTCCTTGGCCGAAGTCGAGTTTAGACGTTGCAAAAACTTTTACTAACATGGTTGTGTGTCTTACGGGCACACGTCGCCATTGGGTGATAGTAGGATCTTTTATTCCTCGACCTATACTCTGGGACTCTGACATCTCTTCTATTCGGGTTAAACGATTTTACTAACTCGGACTCTAGGTTCTCGATAATACTTTCTCCCGGAGAGCCCCTTATTACAGATGATCGTCTGTTGCACCAGAAGGATCCGAAGATACTCTCGATGTTCTCTTGAGACTTTATGGTGTCGCTTTTGCAATTCCCCTCCATCGATAAACCCCTATGGATAACCATGTATACTCGCCATTCATACAATGCTTCCTAGTTGATCTTGTTATTACAAGATACACCGAAATTATCTCTATTGTTTCAAGAATACTTTGTGCCTACTGCGTTGCAGTTCTTTTCCACATGAATACCCCTACGGATAATTCGTCGCTCTTACCGAGTATCCGCTCATCCCTAGTTGTTCATGTGTTTCATAAAATTCTTCAAAATACTATCCGATCTTTCGAGAAGCCTCATTAGCCTATGGCTCTTGAAATGCTTATGCAAGCATTTTGGTTAATTCCAAATGACTAGCAATATTCATGGATGTCCTTGCCTTTATCATCTTGGGTCCCTTGATTCAATATGTTGTGAATGTTGCAATCCTTAATCAGATCCTAGAATTCATCCTTTCGGCTCAGACGTCATTTTAAACATGAGTTGGATCTCGACCAATCAAATTGCCATCGATTGTTGATCAGAGCATTGCTTCTGATCCCCTGATTTGGAAATCATAATTCTTTTGCATTTGAACTTTGAATTAGTCAGATGTTTCTATAATCAGATCTCCTTGCATTGTTTCTTCCTCTGGTTGAGTACCGATGCTCACATCAGATCCCTTGAGGACCACCGGATCCTTTGTTGGGTTTTATCCGATAGCATCCTCCATATTCAATCACTTCGGAAGTTCTTTCTCCATTGGTAAATCCTATCCTCTGATTGACCAACCATGCTCTGCTTTCGAGCTTGTATTATTTACTCCGAAGTTTGTGGTGTATGTTCCTAAGATGCCCTGATGGGTTGAACCTACGCCTTCCCTAATCTGTGTGAACCCGAAAGATTACACGAGTCATACTTATCTGGTATTGCACCAGGTAAAAAAACTTTCAACAACTAATGTCATTTTCGAAATACGAGAGGTGAATGAAAGGTTATGCGTTGAACAAGTGGGAGTTGACCTTGAACCCTGTGTTCATGCCCATGGACACGATGTATACCTTATCATGGAAGCTTCTCTTAAAATAATTATCCCCTTGTTATAAGTTCATCTTGTATCCATGGACGTGGTTCCGACCATGTTTCTCCTTGATTCCATTTCTCGTGCAAGTTTGAGCACTTGTCTTCTACAGAGCAATACCCTAGTCCAACCTCTACCTTGATCTGTCGTCGAGTATTACCCCCTGGTATCTCGAGATTATCATGCAACTGCATAACCTCTTATGAGTTCTTCATCAAGTACTACATTCTCACTGATTCCATTTTTTCATGGGCTCTGAGTTATTAAACACTCAAAGACACCGATAACTGAATCGATCTCGCACCACGATTGAACAACTCTTGGTAACCTTCATTACTTACGAATTTGAACTCGATCACGTAAGTCCTAGCCTGCTCGACTATAACATTATCGAGCTAAATTTTAACTGTCTTCTTGGGTCCTTCTTCCCGGAGCACAAATTTCGACGGTGAGCTAATCTTACAATCGATCTTCCTTGTTATATTGTTTGTCCTTGAACAGCAAGCTTGGATTCGAGTTTGTGTCATACCCCGTGATTCCAATAATCTTTTTGCTTCATCATACCGTTGACTTGATGTCATCGCCGATTAGTTACATCTTCTCGAAAGCTCTCGACAAATGTGTCGGGATCATCATCAACATTCTGAGGTCTTCCAAGATATCTATCGAATTCCTGATGAGAAATACCATCCTTTTCCCTCGATGATTTGGGTTATCATCGACAACACTATTGCATTCCCTCCAACTCAAAACTTGTTCTTGTTTGGTGTTGTACCTTGAGTTCCTTGCTATCTAACTTATGTTATGTTCTATCGCGGAGTATTACCATATTTGATGTCAAGAATGTTGTGAGGACTGCTCCACCTCTTAAAAGTTCTTGATATAGTAACACTTCTCGCCATCTCTGTTCTTTTCTTGTCCCCGTGTTGTTTCTAACCGGAATGCCGACAAATGAATTGTGACGCTGAATTCAAAACTTCTAGCAACCCTATTGCTTTGAAGTTAGTGGTCGACATTTCATTCTTAGACCATTGGTTGTCGAATCACCACAATAACATCGGTTATGCTACCTAAGCCATATTTCGGGTGCACCTTTCAACCAATGTTTAAATTGGGTATGTTTTCCTCGAGCATATCTCCTTATATCATGTGATCTGACAAATGTTATCTCCTTGTTCACATAATTGTGAAAATCCATCTTGTTGGAAATCTCGATGAATTATCGCTGATGTCCATCAGCCACCTCCTCATCCTCTCCTTGGTTTAATGATGAACTCTTGTTTCGGAACTTGCTTCCATAGTACATTTCCTGATAATCTTACAATGTCGTCTCGTCGATTTGTTTTGCACCTTTTCTTCTCGGGCATCCTGAGTCTGAGGTATCCTGACACCAATCAGATCTGAATCTCGGTCAGATATGATGGCTGGGACATATTTCCAAGAGTTATAACATTAGTATTTGACCCGATAAGGTGATGTCATGCCTACCTCACCTGGCCGGAGGACCTATTGTTATAGTTCTTCCTTTTCAGCAATGCTATCCGTTCTTCCATGAGGAAATTGTAAGACTTATTCTATAAGTTGTTTCCGATGGATCCTTTGTATCCAAAGTCTGACCTTTGCTTGAAAACCATGTCAATGCTATCTCGAAGCATCTCTGTGGTACTCCAATTTTCAACAAGAACATTTGAAGCCCAATGCTAAATGTTTCTTGCTCAATTATCCAAACACCATTGTATGGGTAATGTCATGTAATTCCTCTCCCCTTACCTTAGGTTTTCTACTTTATATCCTGTCATGGATATCATGCTCTACTTGTCGGTGGGAAGGATATACCCCTGAATTATGTGTTTAAACACAATTTCCTTTCTGTTTTTCTATTTAATCTGATGATCACATTTTCCTTTCCATTGTTTTGTTTAACCTTTCTTGTGATCTATATGATATAAGCAGTAATATTTCCCCGCTTATGTAAACACCTCGTTGTACCACTCATCGGTAAGACCACATTACTTTTGTTGGCGACATTAGGTAGCCACAGCCGGTGGGAGCGACACCTATGGGATCACAAGAATCCCTACTACGATTCATGGTAGCGCGGGGTCGTGAGAAGAGCGGATCAAACAGATAGCACACGGTCTCCTTATCCAGGTTGGGCCGCGAGGATGCGTAAAACCCTACTCCTGCTTTGGTGGTTTGTTTATCTGTGTTCTTGAACTAGCAATGGGGCGTGAGGAGCTCCAAAAAGCGAATCCTCCTCCTGGTCGCCTTGGGCCTCCTTTTATAGGGAAAGGGGTTGCCACGGTGGCACGAGGAGGTGGAAAGGGTACAAAGTGATGCAGTTTATCCCTCGCATTACATGACAAGGCGCTTTTAATGCGCGTCTTGCTTAGGTGTCCTTGCTTTTATCGGGACGGAGGAGAGCCTGTCTGCGTCCGTCGCCGCTCCCTTCGATGTCGACACGCGCCTGGCCAGCGGTGCCAGCGGTGCCATGTAGGCGGGCAGGTGAGGTGGCGCGATGGTGGGTCTCCATGAAGATCCGCTTGCCACGCAGCAGTGCCTGCCCAACTGGTTGGGTCGGCACTGCATGCGAACGGTGGTGGAGGTTTGATTGGCGTGGGCACGATGGTGGCCCTACGGGTGTTCTTGGCAAGGGCCTCGCCGTAGCCGGCAAGGGTCTTGCCGGGCGCTGTTGTCATCCCCGGCAAGGCTCTTGCCGGGGCCTCTTGATCCTCCTTGGCTGGGATCCCGCCAAGGGTCGTCATCTTCTATAGTGTGTATCGATCTTGAATGTCTTCACAAATATCTGCATGCCACCATGGGGATGTCTCGAATCCTTGCCCCATGGGGCGGTGGACTCAAGGGTGACTCGCTCCGTAGGTGTGGGGGCGAGCTGCCACGGCAAGGGTCTTGTCGGGTTTGCTAAAACCGCCTCCGGCAAGGATCTTGCCGAGGAGTCTCGCCGTCCCCTTTGCTCTTTGTGGTCTTGGTCTTGGCGTCGTTCTGCTCCTTTCGAGCTTGGCCTTACCTTGGCTCACCTCCCTTGCCTTGCTCGGTCTTGGTGGTGCCTGTGGCTCGACCGCCTGCAGCATTATAGGGGTACAAAAGTGTACCCCTCTTTTTGTACACCGACAGAGCCCCGGGCCTGGGCCACACGTAAAGCGCAATCGCGTCGTTGGGCTAGGCCCAAAAGCAGTCTTGGCAAGCGGGGTGGTTTTACCGCGGTAAGTCTCTTCGCCAAGACCGCGCTTCCCATGCCTCCCAGCGTGGCTCGGCGTGAGGCGTGCGTGACGTGGGCGGCATGCGTGGGGCTGAGCTCTGCGCGCATGCGTCACGTCGTAGTAAAAGGGGGCGGTTCGCGCCTTCCCCATAAACGGAGGGAGGCGTGGAGGCGCGGCCCATTTACTGAACGGGGCCGGGGCGTGGTCTTCAAGGCGTCCACTCCCCACGATCACGGGGTGGGGAGAGGTCGCCTCACCCGTCTGTGGTCCCGCATGCCTGCCACGTGGTTCTCATGCGCTTGGGGTGGCGAATGGTGGAGGCGGGAAACCGGGCCGTCGCGGGCTGGGGCAGCGGGTTGGTTCCAGTTCCCTGCGCCTTCCGCGTCTTGATTGGCTGAGCGGGGCGGCCGATCCCCCACCCCGTTCCTTTATAAAGAGCGGGAGGGGGGATGGCGTCCCGCATTGTTCCATCTCCTCATTCCTTCAGCTTCTGCTCCCCCCCTCCATCCGCCATGGAGAGAGGAAATCATGGCCCTTCAACGGTGGCGGCGAGGGTCGCCACTCGACAACGCGTCCTTCCTTCTCCTGCACCTGCGGTGGCAGAGCCAACCACGAGGGGAAGGGGGAGGGGGTGAGGCCGTGGGCGAGGCCGAGGCGCTCGGGGAAGAGGAGGACGGGGCGGCGCGCCGGTCTCGCCTCTGCCAGTAGTTCCTCCCCCCATGGAGGGCCACGTTGGGCATGACCCTTGCGAGTTCTTCGTCAGGCTGCGCCGGCCGCCTCGCCGTCGCCTTCGTCTCCCGACTCCATTCGCGCGGGAGATGGAGCTGGATCCGCCGGAGTCATTGCGGCTGCACATGAGGGGTGGGATCAGCGATGCAGCGAGTTAGCGTCGACTTCCCAGCCCCTCACGTGATGTATCTTCGTTGGGGATGGAAGGCGTTCGCTCATATCCACCGCTGACGGAGGGGCTCACTCTCCATTTCAAGGCGATGGAGGGCGGCCTCCTCTCTGTCAAGGTCTTGGGCTCTTGGGACCCGGGAAAGCTGCTGCGTGGAGAGCTCTTCGATAGCAAAGACCCTCCTCGGGCGGGAGTGGCGAGGAGGACAGCCGGGCAACGACGACGAGGGTAGCAGGCGGCAGGATGGCCAGGTCCGACTAGGTGTCGCACCGCCTGCGGCGGCACCGGCGACCCCATCATCCGTGTCGCCGGCTCCCTGAACTTCTCGGGGTCGTCTCCTTGGGCGACTGGCGTTGGGAGGCTGCGGAAGAGGAAGAGGGCGGGCAGCAAGGCCGTCAAATCGGAGTACGCGGGCACCGACGCCTTCGACTCGTGCTGACGTCCTGCCGCCTCGTCTTAGCCACGTACGCCGGCGAACTTTACCCAGGTTCGGGGCTCTCCGTGGAGATAACACCCCTTGTCCTGCTCTGCGGGGTCTCCGCATGATCACTAAGGCACTAGTGGTACAATGGTGCTCCTTGAGCTGTTTGCTAGAGGTGGAAGAAGGCAGGCACGCCCCTTCCTCTCTCTATGTATGAGTCTAGTTCTAAGAGCCTGGGAACCCTTTGCATGGGTGCCACAGGGGGGTTTATATAGGCCTACCCGCAGAAACAATAATAATCCAGTGGGTGCAGGACCCGGTATCGATCTCCCTAGTCGTTGGCTTCTCCGTCACTTTGGGGCCCGCCGCTGGTGGGCCCCCGCGCTGGTGGGCCCCGCGACAAATGCAGTGCAGGCCGACATGCCGTCTCACTCGCGGATCTTGTCATTTCTTGATCATTGTAGTCGTGAGGCTAGTGGCCTTGAGCTTGAGTCGAGGCGTGGCACATGATCCGCCGCTTTGGCCAAGCGATTCTGTATCCACTCCGTCTAAATGCAGTTAATGGCGCATGGGCCCCGAGGAAGGCGGGCTGGCTGAGGTCGACCTCCCTCGGGTCCGGTGGTGGGGCTCTAGCCGTCTTAAGACTCTCGGCCGATCGATGGGGCCTATCGTCCTCGGGCCGTACCGGCAATGGCATCATGGGAGCGAGGCTTTTCTGACAAAGGGTGGCCTTGAGGCGGAGTGGCACAAGCCGCAGGCGGGGATCTCCGCTGTCACGGTGCAATCGTGGCCTCGCCCGGCCACAGATTCGAAGCGATGGGCTGCTGTAGCCTCACCCTGTCTTGTCTTCTTAATGAGGGTGCAGACTTTGATGGCACCACGGGCCGACTGCTAGGGGCCGGCTTCTCTGGAAGCCGCCCATTAGGAGTCGGCTTGTCTTGTTGCTGACCTCTGGAACTCGGCCATCTACGGGCAGCCGGCTATACCTCCAGCCGGCCATCAGAAGGCGGCACTTCATCTTGATGATTTGAGGGGCGCTGCCAGCCCCGATGTCTTGAAAGGTTCAGGGGCTCGGGTTGGCCTACCCGTGGCCCATTACTCTGACAATACTCCTCAAATAACTCATACACAAGCACTATACTACTTTACCTATCTAACATGCAATTTTCCTTCAGTAAGAAAGGCAATCATTGAATATTTCTGGTACACATGAGCTTCAGCAAAAGGCAGCAAGCATCCATCTTGATATCCCTCAAATTACTCATACACAAGCATCTGTACGGTTGACCTATTTAACATGCAATGTTCATTCAAGATGAAAGATAATGACTCAATTTTTGGTACACCCGAGCTTGATAAAAAGGAAGCAAGTATTCAAGTCCTCAAATCACCTATACGCACCAAGCTGCAGTTCAATCCATTTGATAGTTCACTATGTACGGAAAATGGGCAGCCTGCCACGGTCACAGTTATCATCCCTTGCACTGTACCTCTATCCTCTTGCTTCACATGGGGATGGGGACGGGATAGTATGCCGTCAGACGGGATGGTGGATCTTGGATTCCTCTCGTCCACCTCCCGGCTGGGTGGGGATGGAGACCGGCCATGGTGGTCACCACGGAGATGGGGACCAGGAGCGGAGGGGTGCGGTAGGGGGCGGAGCAATCGGGACAGGTTATGGGAAGGAGAGGGAGAGACGGGGGAGGAACAGATATGCGCCGCCGCCGAGCGTCGCGGTTCGTCGTCGCCGCTCTGGTAGCTAGGTCGCCCCGAGATGCCATCTCGTCTCCCTTCTTTCCTTCTTTTCTTTTCTGGTCATTTGGGTCAAGGGGTATGTTTTATGGCACCGAGCAATTCAGAAGAAAAGCGGATGAGGAGCCCTCCGGAATCGGAAGTGGATCCTCTAACATGAAAAAGAAAAGAAGTCACCTAAGCTACAATTCCCTAACTTTCCTCTTTCGCATCTATATGATTAAGACTAAAATGACTTAAATTAATTTGCAAAATACAAATCTAATGTATACATTTACAAAACGAAATATGTATATGGTAACCGTGTGGCAGATTGAGAAACTACCACACGACCTCGGGGTGCTTCGATCGGGATCGTGCGACTGTTGGCCATATGTGTGGGGGCAGTTGCTCGACTGCAGGCGTGAGTGGCCTGGGCGTTGACCCGCGGGGCTAATTTCGCTTTGCCGTTGTGGCCCTTTTCGTCCTCCACCTCGTCGACGGGAAGCTCCATTTGTGATGTTAAATCGTCCTCTGTAACGGCACATCCCACGTGAGCTTGGGCCTGACCACGCCTTTGTTGTTTTCTCCTCACCAGCTGGTAATCCGAGGAAGCTGGTGAGGAGACACTGATTGCCGGAAGTTACATACAAAAATCACGGTAACTTCAACCAAGAAGGTAAAAAATTGTTGAAAAATATATCCCCTAATAACTTCTACGAAATATCTATCTGGCACACCAGATCGTTTTGACAAAACTGCCGAATGACCTGGCTGCCCTTCGATCCCGATCGCTAGATCCACACGATTTTCGCTGCCTCCTCCATCCCCGCTTGATTCGTGGGGGAAACCTAGCCGCGCCCTTTCTTCATCCCCTCTTTCGACTTACTCCCCAACCCCAAATCAACAGCTATCGCTTACACCGGCGACCTCACCGTCTTGCGCCGTCCTCCGCTGCTACCCCTAGCATCTCCACCTCCCATTCCCTCACCCTATCATCCTATCTGAGGCCCCAAATCGTGCATCCAGGTCAGCCGGCGTCTAGATCCACCACGACCACTGCGGTACGTCCGGATCCGCACCCTCGTGACGCGACGGAGGTGCTCGAGGGTGGTCGCGGCCACATGCGCCGAGAAGGGTTTGAGACGGCGGAAGTTTGACGACGGAAGTGCTTGAGGGCTCGCGAGCGGCCGTAGGTGAACCATCTTGCCCAAGTATGGACGTGGTTGTTCAAGTACAATGATACCCAGATGGGGAAGATGAGCATTGTTGTTGGAATGGCACCATCGTACCCATGTCTAGACGCGGCTCAAACAAATTCAGCGCTCCACATGCAGGTGTTCAAGATGCCACTGGATACCAAACAAACAAAGTTATTTGAAAAACATACCCCTATTAACTTATGTAAAATAGCATTGTAATATACAAACAACATGGACAATAACTTACATACAAACACCTAGGTAAATTTGACCAAAGGGGGAAAGTTGTTGAAAGCCATACCCCCGGTAACTTGTACAAAAATAGTACTGTAAAATATGAACCGTATACCTGATAACTTACGTACAAACGCCATGGTAAATTTGACCAAGGGAGAAAAGTTGTTGAAAAACATACCCTTGATAATTTCTATGTAAACTATATGGTAATAAACCAAATCCATACCTGATAACTTAAGTACAACCATTGTGGTAACATTTTTTACTGTGGGGAGGGGGGAAGGAGTTGTTGAAAAATATACCACGAAAACTTGTATCTAAATAGCATGGTAATATAGGAACTGCATACCTAATAACTTAAGTACAAACACCACAGTAATATTTGACCAAAAACATATCCCGATAACTTCTATGTAGTTAGCATGATAAAGGATGAACCCCATACATGATAGACGTGCAAACACCATGGTATTTTGCATCTGAAAAGGAGGGAAAGGGACGCTCAGGTTTGCGAACTCTGTGAACCGGTGTGAATCATGTAGAAAAATATACAGAACTAGGGTGCATAGTCCTAATACCCGAACTAGTGGGGCTGTCGGTTTGAATTTGAAGTTACTGTCTTTTTTGTTCAATCTTGTCTCAACAAGATACAATTAGTGTGTAAATTGTTTGTAATCAGTAGAGCCGAGTAGCCCAACTGGATGTTGTAGCTAAATTTACTAGATGGGTTGTGGGTTCGATCCCCCACCAATCCTTTAATTTTTACTCTTTCCAGGGAAAAACATGGGGTGGACGCGGGATCTAAGGGCGTGTTCGGGAGCCCTCCACGGCCTCCAACTCCTCAACTCCGTCCCCATGATCCTTTCGCCGGCTTCTTCCAAGCGATCCGGGAGCGAGCGAAGCGTTCGGCGACACAGCTTCTCGCTCGTACGAGTAGCCAGCTGGCTTGCCCGTGAAATTGCCCAATGTAGCCCATTCATTTGGAAAGGCTGCCAGGCTCACAGCCCAATTATTTGGGAAAGTTGTGGATGGGCCATAGGCCTGGTGGTTCTCTCGTGGAATGGACAGAGTTGTTCAATAGTGGGATTGCGTGTCTATTCGAACTGCACGCTCGCTCACTTGAGGTGGCAACAAGGTGTACATTTAGGCCAACTCTCGCTTCTTCAGATCCTGGGAGCTGGGAATTGCTCGCTCCTCAACTCCACCTAAAATACACTACCATGATAGCCAGCTTCTCAACTCCATAACCACGATTTGGAGCGTTCGGCTCAGCTCCAGACCTGGAGTTGTGGAGTTGAGGAGCCGGAGGGCTCCCGAACACTCCCTAAGTATGGGGTTGTTTGGGAGGACGTGGGATCGAGGGGTAGGAGGTCGCCGTTTCTTTTACCTATTTTTGTGCGGGGATCAGAAGCAGCCTAGAAAATCGGGAAGGACGTGAGATCAAAGAACGCGGACTGTTCGGGAGGACGTGGGATCGCAAGGTGGGAGGTGGGTTGGTACTTTTGCAATCTGTCATACGGTTGACAAATATCACTGTCCTTTACAAAAATTACATACAAACAAAATTATGATGCAATAAAATCAATTTTAAATTTATTTACATGAACACTAACCACACACATAACCTTCTGCATTAGATAAATACAGTATTCGCCATAGTGACCCTGACTTTTCTTCTTTGTTCTGCACTAAATTGCACTATAGCTTAGGTGACTTCCCTCTTTAATGTTAGAGGACCCACTTCCTCCGGAATCGTGGGAGGGAGCTTTACGTGGGCGGAAAAACAGCTCTGAATTGGCCTGGTGTTTCCGATACGAATTCGACGTACAACCAAACATGTGTATTGAGATCAGATGATTACCAATCTGATTTCCTGGGCTGCAATGGACATCCAAACGTGGTGCTAATGGAAACGCTATTGGCAAATGATTTCGCAGTTGTTTATCCTTCATAAATAAAAAAAATCACCTCTAACATAAAATAAGAATGTCCGGACCGCCTTTATTAATCATCACTTGGATCCCTAAGATGAACACAATAAGATCGGAATCCGATGATATTATCCATTTTAATGCATTCTAAAGCTATGCCTTGCTTCGAAAGTGTCGAGTAGTCTTTCACCCCCTATATCAAGTCAGATGAACAATTTGCACATAAGTATCGCTTGGATCCTCTGCCAGAGTTTCCTTTGGCTTTGCCCCCACTGAGGAGCTTTAATTCTTCATCAAAATTTTCTAAGAATTATAAAGCTTTTTAGTGGAAAGGCTAGGGGTGCGTTAAAAAAAACAGAAAGAAAGCAAAAATACGACGCGCGGGGGCGCCATCAATTTTGTCACCCGCCCATTCCGAGTCTGGAAACCATGCGAGCCTGCGGAAAATTAAGGCACGCCCATCTCCGCCGTGCACTGCCCGCTCCCCGCATCCGACGCCGCGCAAAGTGCCACCTCACGGATCCGCGTCCCACCCCTCTCCACCAATCCCCTCCCACCGCGCGCCTCTATATTAATCCCCTCCCCTGCTCCAGCACAACACACCAAAGAAAAGTCTCCCTCGCAACAGCTCGCCCATTTCCCTCCACACCAGCCCGACACCTCAAGCTCAACCCCGATCGATGGCGCCCAAGGCCGAGAAGAAGCCTGCGGAGAAGAAGCCGGCCGCCGAGGCCGCGGAGAAGGCCGAGAAGACCCCCGCCGGCAAGAAGCCCAAGGCGGAGAAGCGGCTGCCGGCGTCCAAGTCCGCCAAGGAGGGCGGCGACAAGAAGGGCCGCAAGAAGAACAAGAAGAGCGTGGAGACCTACAAGATCTACATCTTCAAGGTGCTCAAGCAGGTGCATCCCGACATCGGCATCTCCTCCAAGGCCATGTCCATCATGAACTCCTTCATCAACGACATCTTCGAGAAGCTCGCCGGCGAGGCGGCCAAGCTGGCCAGGTACAACAAGAAGCCCACCATCACGTCCAGGGAGATCCAGACCTCTGTCCGCCTCGTCCTCCCCGGCGAACTCGCCAAGCACGCCGTCTCCGAGGGTACCAAGGCCGTCACCAAGTTCACCAGCAACTAGGGTTCCGTCGCGGTGTATCTCTAGGGTTCCGTCGCCGTGTTCTCTTCTAGCTTTTGTGTTGCCGTCGCTCGTGTCCATGTGTATCGTTATAGGTAGGTATCGCGCCTGCTTTGTAAATCGTGTCAGGTTGTGATGGACGGCTTTGATTTCAATTAATGGAAGATGTTGTGTGTGACTTTTCAATCTGTGAGCTGTTGCCTCATTCTGCCAAAATAATTGGGGATCTAGGGTTTGAGGGAGTGGGTACTCGAGCTGCCGTCGACGCCGCTGCTGCCGATGATGTTTCGAGGAGGGAGGGTGATGCGTTTGGCCTCTCGGCACCTGGGTACCCGTGGCTTCAGCACCGAGATATTTGTGAGCAGTAAGCAATCATCCTCTGTTTCCTCCCAAGTCCCGTGCTTGCATAAATGCTTGGCACTTGTATGCGATGAATTGGTGCTGTGTGATTATGGTGATGGTTATTGCGTGCAACCTCTGGTTCATGCTTGAGTGTTGTTCGCCTGTGACTGGGGTTGTTTGGGTGTGGATGGATTGAGCTCTGGTCGGCGTGGTGCCGGTCTCCTTTGCATCTTTAGCATGCCAGGGAATGTTTTGAGCCTCCTACTGATATATTAGCTTTAGAATATGATTCCTTTGGATAGTTACATAGCAACAACAAGGATGCTTCATACCATCTTTTCAGAACCTGATCACGGGCTAGATTGGTTTGCCTGACGTTATCTTTTCCTTGTTTTAGTGCTGATGAAGTTTCACACATGCCGACCGATTATGTGTGTCGATGAAAACTAACTGTTGCTCTGTGGCCAGTACAATTTGTAGATGCAAGTTGCTTCTGCCAAAACTAGACTGGTAAAATTTAGTATCTGTTCTACTTGGGGGCACTTTATCATCTTGGATGAAATGTTTGAGATGAACAATTTGTTTCCATCTCTAGTTTGTCTTGCTGCAAATTGTTCTGGTTGAGGGGTGCACATTGTTGACATGGACCTGAAATACACATACACGACAAAGATAGTGATAGTGTTGCAGTTTGCCTCTTTATTTTAATTTGTAAGATCACCATATATGTTCTATTTTCCTCTATCAAAATATAAGACGTTTTTTGACACTATGACAGTGTAAAAGAACATTTTATATTTTGATTCAGAGGGAGTACCATTATGAAATGAATCTCTACATATTCTGCTCACAGAGAATTTTGTGCCAAAAAATTAACTCATGCTGCCTTTTAAATCTGTAAATGCAGATATAACATGTAACATTTATTCATCCTTCTAGATTCTTTTGTCAGGGTTATCATTTTACACAACGGAGGAAGAATTTAAAAAGGTCTTCTCACCATTTGGCGCCATTGAGGAAGGTATCTATGCCATTTTTGAATTTGTGTGACGCTGTTCGCCACATGGAATTGTAAATCTTTGTCATTGTTTCCTACTGATACTTGAAGTTCTTATTATGTTAGTTCCATGGAAATATTTTGGTTTAATGCTGCTATCTGTTTCTATCAAATATAGTTAGGTTAGTGAGAGACAACCAAACTGGAAGGCTGAAGGGATTTGGTTTTGTAAGATATTCATCACAAGAGGAGGCACAGAAAGCTATCAAGGCAATGGATGGAAGGGTATGCACACTGCTCACCTACTATCTTGGGTGTAACCTTCAAACATCATTTAATGGTGCTGACATATTGATAATTTTATAAAGTGAGAATTCATGATTGCCATTTACCCTAGAGGAAACTGTGCTGAAGTTCCACTGCAGAAAAAAAATGGAGCCATAACTCTTTGCCGCTGATACTCCTTCCTTTCTCAACTGAAACTACCTTGTGAAGACACCTTGTTAATAGGGTAAAGTACACAGAAACACACCTTAGGGATAATGTGATAAACCACAACTCTTGGTGACATTGCTTTTATCACATAATCAGGACCTTTGAGGTCATTCGTAAAAAAAAAACCCTAATCTCTCATGTTTAGTCATTTGTCGCCAAAGCTGACAATGCTGGTGTACTCAAGAAAACCATAGGGTCATTCTTCTGAATACTGCTTAAGGGTATTGACTTCTGTAACAAAATAATTAGACCTGCAATGTGTTAAGAGGTACCTACATTAGTTCAAAATTCACTAAATATGTACAGTGGTCTTATGTCAGCCTTCCTTTACCATCTTCCAGTGATGACAAGAAGTGTGCATAGAGCATTTGGGCCACGTTGGTCGACCAGTCAGGTCGACTGGTAGAAGCCATGTTTCTGTGTTTACTCTTGTTAACAATGTTTTCAACATAATTTAAGGTTAATAAAGATTCTTGTTGTAAAAGAGTTGGCTCTTTATCTAAAGCATTTTCTAGTTTATTCACATGAAGCATGCGTTGGTTTTTCTCTGTTGACTAGTGAGAATGCCTTTCCTGGTAGATTTGGTTAAACTAACTTGTTTTGTGATTCATGGTTATTTTGTCTTTCCATCTACTATTTCACATATTAAGTGGCGCAATTTCCCTCAGCTGTTTTGTCGCTACATTTTACTGCTTTCTATTCATGGGCATTTAAACTAAGAACTGCATTAGACAAGGCATTTACCCGGAGAATTCTCCAAAGAGAGTAGTGGTCATCTCTTGAGCCTTAGTTGTAGCAATTACACCCCATGTATAGCCACAACATGAATTTGCAAACTTACTATGTGAACAGACCACTAAAGTCATAATCAAAGGTGTTTTAAGTAGGGTCGTAGACTGGTTTCTACCATTTGCTACTAAAAAGCATTTTTTTAGGCCTTTTGTGCATTACCAAGTCAGGAAATGCTGCAAATTAGCTAGTTTATATTTTCGATGCAATTGTGAGGAACATATTTTCTTGGAAACAGCATCAAAATAGTCAGGAATTGCTCTGTTCAGTGTTCAGATTCTTGTCTTTACATTTGCCAAATTGCCAGCCATCTGGGATCTTGTCATTTTTCCATTAGGTGATGCTTTTATCTTGGCATTACCATCATCTCACTCAAACTATTTGGATTTGAGCAGTGAAAGCCATTTGTTGTAATGACAATTGTGTGCAAATTTCAATTTTCGAGCATGATGCTAACCGGTATCGGCTTTAATATTACCTGATTTGGCGTGTTTGCAGCACCGTCTGCTTGGACTTGAAATTTCTTAATTGATTTTGTCTTTTTTTCAGATTCTACGGCAGACTGATTTTTGCAGAGATGGCAAAGGAACACGGCACTGGATAGTTAATAGGTCAGATTTTTATCTGCACCGTTGCTGAACTACATGTGTCTTTGGGCCGAACCGAACAGATGGCGCTTTTGCTCTTTGCATCTTGCTATCAAGAACAGGACCGAATAGTGACGGCATGCCTATCATGTTACCCAAACAGCCATCTGTTTTTTTGTTGTTGCTAGAAGCAGTTATGTTTCATGAACATATTCATTTGCTACAAAGCGGAACTGTGTAAGATAAATTTGTTTGGGTTGTTACTTAAATTCAGCACGCCGGAGTAATGTGAACTGAAGTACGGTTATTACAGTCAAAACTGGTTTCAGTAAGCTCAAGGCCTTCATCTCTGCCTTGACTCTGATTGCTCAGCTTTCATTGGGCGAGCACATGCCACAACTGCACCAGGGCAGCTGTACAGTTCTAGTGCTCCAGTTTCAGTTCTTTGCTGTCTTTTGCTTCGTTTTGTATGCTTGTAAAATCTTAGCCATGTTGGTTATTATCTGCTCTGGTAACAACAGAAGGATCTCGGATAGTTGTTAAGCACTTACAAAATATTGGCCGAACTTCTGTTTGGGGGTGACATTTGGCGCTTTCGCTTCGTTTGAGTTTTGTTGAGAGAGTTGGGTAGGCAACTGAAAAGTGTCTCCAAAACCCAGAGTGTAATGGAGCACGGTTCATATCTCATATGGCGATTGGAGATATGATGACTCTGCTAGAGTTGCTCTAAAGACTCAACTACAATCAAGTTCATGGGAAATTTTGCTTGTTACCGAATCCCTTGCCGCTTACCTAGTCCTTGTCATATGGCCGTAGCACCAAGGAGGACGAAGATGACATGAGCAACCACTTCATCATAACAAACATTTAAAGGATCACATCTTGTTGAAGTTGACGCAGTATGGTTGGAATTTCGTCCCGACAGTCACGGTCGGGGCGGCAGATTTGTTCGGAAGGGGCCACACTTGGGAGCTCGGAATGGTAGAGAGCTCCGACGGCTCGTTAAAGATCGGCCGAGCTCAACACCCCCGCATGTTGCATTGTAGCATCCCGACCTTGTATGCAACGGGTGATGGTGTCCTAGACTAGGGGGTGCTTGCCACGTCGGCTCCCGAGGATATGGGCTGGGCTAAGGATCCACAAGACGATCAATCGGTGGGCCGCATTCGTGGGGCCCAGGCTATAGAATCAGTCCGCCCGGTTAAGCATTTGGGAGTTGATAGGTCGAACGGAGTGGTGCCAGAGCTCTAAAGTGGCTCTAAATATCCATTTTTTGATTTTCCTCTGTCTATATTAGCCAGAAAGCTCAGGTGGAGAAGAATGAACGGACATTTTTGATCTTTTGTATTCGATTTGGATCTCTATTCAATGTGTTTTCAATACCCTAACCTTCAAGGGATGAGACACCCACGATGTTGGTAAACTTGCATGGAAAATAAAAAATTTCTACGCACACGCAAGATCTATCCATATAGATTGATAAACGCTTTCACTTAGCGATCTACAAGGGTTATGTCTAGGGTTAGCAAAGACATCTATGAGATATTTGTGAGCTTTGCTCCTTCTACCACTCCATTGGAGATCAAGGCCTCTTAGGAGAGGATCCATTTGTGGATTTCAAGACCTCCATCTTGGAGAAGACTACCATCATCAAGACCTCATCTCTAAGGAGTGGGAAGAACTCTACCTAGTGCTTGTTTTCCTTTAGTTGTGCTTGTAATCTTGTGGATCTCATGTATGCTACTCTAGTAGATGTGTGATTTGGGTTTTGTTTGAGTGCTTCTCCCTTGTGTTCTTGTGTGTTCATCACTTTCGCCACCTCCAAGTGTGAAAAGATCCCTTCTAGGGTTTTATCCTACAACATCTTGGCATCAGAGCCAGGTTGATTCACATCTTAGAGTCCCTACCCCCCACTCTCTAGCTTGATTTTGTTGTTTTTCGTTCTAATCCGAAAATCCCCACCAAAAATAGCCCCAAATTTTTTCTTGCAATTTGTTAGCTCTTGTGAGATTTGGTTGATTTGATCCACGAATTTGGTGTTTGGCAAGTGGATCTACCCCTACCACATTCCACCACCTTTACATCCATCATTTTTTGGTCGAATTTTGCAGAATTTCCATGGATCCAGAGGTGTTCATCCGCTCCCGGAACACCTTGTGCACACGGGCAATCGGCCCCCGTGCAAACGTGCATCACTTACCCAGTGCGCACGGCCTACTCAGAGAAGTTCGACCATCCCCATTTTCCTCCATTTTGCCATTCCACCACCACTTTTGTTCTTCCGCAGTACTTCTCGTGGTTGCTTGAGCTTTTGAGTTGCGGTTCTCTCGTGTCCTAAGGTGTTTCAGCTACTTAGGCGCGATTTGACGTCATCATCACCGCCACTCGTTATCGGCTTGGACTACGCTTCGACATCGTCAAGTCCATCTTCATACCAACCGTAAGCAAGGACGGTAACCTTGACGACACCATAGCATTACCCTTGCCATTACCTTGATAGCTTTGAGCCTCTTTTGCGTAGCTTACCCATCGAGACTAGCGAGTTGAGAATTGCCGGGCCACGCCTTAGTGCACCTTTAGTGTTACGTCTCTCCCGTGCATATACTACTTGTTGATTCGCATTGTGGCTTGCTTATCAAGCATTGTGGCATAGTAAAAAAAGCTTTTCGGCAAATGAAAAGGAAGAGAAGCAAAGAGCTTGTAAGCAATAGCATTGAGCCTCATAGCACAGTTACATCATCTTTGTCACGACATACTTAAGCATACTTGGGATAGTAGACTACATGTTTCTCTCTTAGGGTGGTGCACTAGCGTATCTAGTCCATTAGAGCAATTGAGCTATGTCTTTCTAGTATCCGTGCAATAAGAGCTTTATCCGTGGTTACACATCTTGTGCTCATTCCTTGGTTGCGCGGATCCCATTTATCTTCCGTGTGTGTGTTCTAGAGATATCCTTGGGTTTGATCTATTTGTCTTACTTCCGATTTGTGCGTCTTTTCAACTTTTTCGACAGCTTGACTAACATTTGATTTAATTATTTGTGCCACTTCCTAACTGAGATCCATCATAAGCCTTTTACTTGTAGGTGTGAGGAACAAAACCCGGTACCAATTCTACTATTATAGCATCACGTGGGATCGTACTTGATACATCCAAAATCTTAGGAAAAGGTATATTTGGTCTTGTTCTCCCATTTTTCCTACTCACCACCACTTCTACATGATGGGTAGGCCTTCTTCTTCGGTGAACCCTCTCTTCGAGGAACAAGATGACGAACGCGACTACGTCAACAAGAATCACTTCTTCATCGCGCAACGAGCTCTACATCAAGAGAGTGAAGCTTTGGGTGATCGCATCGAGCAACTCGCCACCGACCTACGACAATCGGAAGCACGACATGAAGGAAATATGCCCTAGAGGCAATAATAAAGTTGTTATTTATATTTCCTTATATTATGATAAATGTTTATTATTCATGCTAGAATTGTTTTAACCGGAAACTTAGTACGTGTGTGAATACATAGACAAACAGAGTGTCACTAGTATGCCTCTACTTGACTAGCTCGTTAATCAAAGATGGTTACGTTTCCTAGCCATAGACATGAGTTGTCATTTGATGAACGGGATCACATCATTAGAGAATGATGTGATTGACTTGACCCATCCGTTAGCTTAGCACGATGATCGTTTAGTTTGTTGCTATTGCTTTCTTCATGACTTATACATGTTCCTATGACTATGAGATTATGCAACTCCCGAATACCGGAGGAACACTTAGTGTGCTATCAAACGCCGTAACGTGAATCGGGTGATTATAAAGATGCTCTCTGGTGTCTCCGATGGTGTTTGTTGAGTTGGCATAGATCGAGATTAGGATTTGTCACTCCGATTGTCCAAGAGGTATCTACAGGCCCTCTCGGTAATGCACATCACTATAAGCCTTGCAAGCAATGTGACTAATGAGTTAGTTATGGGATGATGCATTACGGAACAAGTAAAGAGACTTGCCGGTAACGAGATTGAACTAGGTATTGATATACCGATGATCGAATCTCCGACAAGTAACATGCCAATGACAAAGGGAACAACGTATGTTGTTATGCGGTTTGACCGATAAAGATCTTCGTAGAATATGTGGGAACCTATATGAGCGTCCAGGTTCCGCTATTGGTTATTGACCGGATATGAGTCTCGTTCATGTCTACAAGTTCTCGAACCCGTAGGGTCCGCACGCTTAACGTTCGATGATGATCGGTATTATAAGTTTATGTGTTTTGATGTACCAAAGGTTGTTCGGAGTCCCGGATGTGATCACGGACATGACGAGGAGTCTCGAAATGGTCGAGAAATAAAGATCGATATATTGGAAGGCTATGTTTGGACACCGGAATGGTTCCGGATGAATTCGGGCATTTTCCGGAGTACTGGGAGGTTACCGGAACCCCCGGGGAGTCAATGGGCCTTATTAGGCCTTAGTGGAAGAGAGGAGGAGGCTTTCAGGTGGAGGGCCCCCCCCCCCAAGCCCAATCCAAATTGGGGTGGGGGGCCGGCCCCCCTTTCCTTCTCTCCCTCTTCCTCTTCCTTCTTCTCTTACTCCAACTAGGAAGGGGGAAACCTCCTCCTACTGGGAGTAGGACTCCCCCCCCTTGGGCGCGCCCTATGAGGGCCGGACCTCTCCTCCTCCCCTCCTCCCCTCCTTTATATATGGGGGAGGGGGCACCCCATAGACACACAAGTTGACAGTTGTCTTAGCCGTGTGCGATGCCCCCCTCCATAGATTTCCACCTCGGTCATATCGTTGTAGTGCTTAGGTGAAGCCCTGCGTCAGTAACTTCATCATCACCGTCATCACGCCGTCATGCTGATGAAATTCTCCCTCGGCCTCAGCTGGATCAAGAGTACGAGGGACGTCACCGAGTTGAACGTGTGCATATCGCGGAGGTGCCATGCGTTCGGTACTTGATCGGTTGGATCGCGAAGACGTTCGACTACATCAACCACGTTACTTAACGCTTCCGCTTTCGGTCTATGAGGGTACGTGGACACACTCTCCCGCTCGTTGCTATGCATTACCTAGATGGATCTTGCGTGTGCGTAGGATTTTTTTTTGAAATTACCGCATTCCCCAATAGTGGTATCAGAGCCAGGTCTATGCGTAGATGTTATATGCATGAGTAGAACACAAAGATTTGTGGGTGATAATAGTCACACTGCTTACCAGCATGTCATACTTTGATTCGGCAGTATTGTTGGATGAAGCGGCTTAGACCGACATTACGCGTACGCTTACGCGAGACTGGTTCTACCGACGTGCTTCGCGCACAGGTGGCTGGTGGGTGTCTGTTTCTCCAACTTTAGTTGAATCGAGTGTGACTACGCCCGGTCCTTGTTGAAGCTTAAAACGACACACTTGACGAAAAATCGTTGTGGTTTTTGATGCGTAGGTAAGAACGGTTCTTGCTAAACCCGTAGCAGCCACGTAAAATTTGCAACAACAAGTAGAGGATGTCTAACTTGTTTTTGTAGGGTATGTTTTGATGTGATATGGTCATGACGTGATGATATATAAATTGTTGTATGAGATGATCATGTTTTGTAACAGTTATCGGCAACTGGCAGGAGCCTTATGGTTGTCGCTTTATTGTATGAAATGCAATCGCCATGTAATTGCTTTACTTTATCACTAAGCGGTAGCGATAGTCCCGATAGCAATAGTTGGCGAGGCGACAACGATGCTTCGATGGAGATCAAGGTGTCAAGCCGGTGGCGATGGTGATCATGATGGTGCTTTGGAGATGGAGATCAAAGGCACAAGATGATGATGGCCATATCATATCACTTATATTGATTGCATGTGATGTTTATCCTTTATGCATCTTATTTTGCTTAGTTCGGCGATAGCATTATAAGATGATCTCTCACTAAATTTCAAGGTATAAGTGTTCTCCCTGAGTATGCACCGTTGCGACAGTTTGTCGTGCCGAGACACCACGTGATGATCAGGTGTGATAAGCTCTACGTTCACATACAACGGGTGCAAGCCAGTTTTGCACACGCAGAATACTCGGGTTAAACTTGCCGAGCCTAGCATATGCAGATATGGCGTCGGAACACTAAGACCGAAAGGTCGAGCGTGAATCATATAGTAGATATGATCAACATAGTGATGTTCACCATTGAAAACTACTCCATCTCACGTGATGATCGGACATGGTTTAGTTGATTTGGATCACGTGATCACTTAGATGATTAGAGGATGTCTACTAAGTGGGAGTTCTTAAGTAATATGATTAATTGAACTTTAATTTATCATGAACTTAGTACCTGATAGTATTTTGCATGTCTATGTTGTTGTAGATCAATGGCCCGTGCTACCGTTCCTTTGAATTTTAATGCGTTCCTAGAGAAAGCTAAGTTGAAAGATGATGGTAGCAACTAACTGGGTCCGTAACTTGAGGATTATCCTCATTGCTGCACAGAAGAATTACGTCATGGAAGCACCGCTAGGTGCAAGACCCGCTGCAGGAGCAACGCCGGACGTTGTGAACGCCTGACAGAGCAAAGCTGATGACTACTCGATAGTTATTTGTGCCATGCTTTACAGGCTTAGAACCGAGACTTCAACGGTGTTTTGAACGTCATGGAGCATATGAGATGTTCCAGGAGTTGAAGTTAATATTTCAAGCAAATGCCCGGATTAAGAGATATGAAGTCTCCAATAAGTTCTACAACTGTAAAATGGAGGAGAATAGTTCTGTCAGTGAACATATACTAAAAATGTCTGGGTATCATAATCACTTGACTCAGTTGGGAGTTAATCTTCCAGTTGATAGTGTCATTGACAGAGTTCTTCAATCACTGCCACCAAACTACAAAAGCTTCGTGATGAACTATAATATGCAAGGGATGGATAAGACAATTCCCGAGCTCTTCGCGATGCTAAAGGTCATGGAGGTAGAAATCAAGAAGGAGCATCAAGTGTTGATGGTCAACAAGACCACCGATTTCAAGAAAAAGGGTAAAGGGAAGAAGGGAACTTCAAGAAGAACGGCAAGCAAGTTGTTGCTCAAGTAAAGAAGCCCAAGTCTGGACCTAAGCACGAGGCCGAAAGTGCTTCTCTTGCAAAGGACTAGTCCTTTGGAAGCGTTGCCGCAAGTATTTGGCGGATAAGAAGGATGGAAAAGTGAACAAAGGTATATGTGATATACATGTTATTGATGTGTACCTTACTAATGCTCGCAGAGTGCACAGGTATTTGATCTTTGGTTCTGTTGCTAATATTTGCAACTCGAAATAGGGACTACGGATTAACGAAGACCGCTAAGGACGAGGTGACGATGCATGTGGGAAATGGTTCCAAAGTCGATGTGATCGCTGCCGTCGACGCTACCTCTACATCTACCTTCGGGATTAGTTTTAGACTTGAATAATTGTTATTTGGTGCTAGCGTTAAGCATGAACATTATATCTGGATCTTGTTTGATGCGAGATGGTTATTCATTTAAGTCTGAGAATAATGGTTGTTCTATTTATATGAGTAATATCTTTTATGGTCATGCACCCTTGAAGAGTGGTCTATTTTTTAAATCTCGATAGTAGTGATACACATATTCATAATATTGAAGCCAAAAAATGCAGAGTTGATAATGATAGTGCAACTTATTTGTGGCACTGCCATTTGGGTCATATTCGTGTAAAGCGCATGAAGAAACTCCATACTGATGGACTTTTGGAATCACTTGATTATGAATCACTTGGTACTTGCGAACCATGCCTCATGGGCAAGACGACTAAAATTCCGTTCTCCGGAACAATGGAGCGATCAACAGATTTGTTGGAAATAATACATACTGATTTATGCGGTTCGATGAATATTGAGACTCACGGCGGGTATCGCTATTTTCTGACCTTCACAGATGATTTAAGCAGATATGGGTATATCTACTTGATGAAACATAAGTCTGAAACATTTGAAAAGTTCAAAGAATTTTAGAGTGAAGTGGAAAATCATCGTAACAAGAAAATAAAGTTTCTGCGATCTGACCGTGGAGGAGAATATTTGAGTTATGAGTCTGGTCTTCATTTGAAACAATGCGGAATAGTTTCGCAACTCACGCCACCCGGAACACCACAGCGTAATGGTGTGTCCGAACATCGTAATCGTACTTTATTAAATATGGTGCGATCTATGATGTCTCTTACTGATTTACCGCTATCATTTTGGAGTTATGCTTTAGAGACGACCCAATTCATGTTAAATAGGGCATAATCTAAATCCGTTGAGACGACACCATATGAACTGTGGTTTGGCAAGAAACCCAAGTTGTCGTTTCTTAAAGTTTGGGGCTGCGATGCGTATGTGAAAAAGCTTCATCCTGATAAGCTCGAACCCAAATCGGAGAAATGTGTCTTCATAGGATACCCAGAAGAGACTGTTGGGTACACCTTCTATCACAGATCCGAAGGCAAGATATTCGTTGCTAAGAATGGATCCTTTCTACAGAAGGAGTTTCTCTCGAAAGAAGTGAGTGGGAGGAAAGTAGAACTTGACGAGGTAACTGTACATGCTCCCTTATTGGAAAGTAGTTCATCACAAAAATCAGTTTTTGTGACTCCTACACCAATTAGTGAGGAAGCTAATGGTGATGATCATGTAACTTCAGATCAAGTTACTACCGAACCTCGTAGGTCAACTAGAGTAAGATCCGCACCAGTGTGGTACGGTAATCCTGTTCTGGAGGTCATGTTACTTGACCATGACGAACCAATGAACTACGAGGAAGCGATGATGAGTCCAAATTCTACGAAATGGCTTGAGGCCATGAAATTTGAGATGGGATCCATGTATGAGAACAAAGTGTGGAATTTGGTTAACTTGCCCGATGATTGGCAAGCCATAGAGAATAAATGGATCTTCAAGAAAAAGACTGATGCTGATGGCAATGTTACTGTCTACAAAGCTCGACTTGTTGCGAAAGGTTTTCGACAAGTTCAAGGAGTTGACTACGATGCGACCTTCTCATCCGTAGCGATGCTTAAGTCCGTCCGAATCATGTTAGCAATTGCCGCATTTTATGATTATGAAATTTGGCAAATGGATGTAAAAACTGCATTCATGAATGGATTTATGTAAGAAGAGTTGTATATGATGCAACCCGAAGGTTTTATCAATCAAAAGGATGCTAAAAAAGTGTGCAAGCTCCAACGATCCATTTATGGACTGGTGCAAGCATCTCGGAGTTGGAATAAACGTTTTGATAGTGTGATCAAAGCATATGGTTTTATCTGCATTTTGGAGAAGCCTGTATTTACAAGAAAGTGAGTGGGAGCTCTGTAGCATTTCTAATATTATTGGTGGATGACATATTGTTGATTGGAAATGATATAGAATTTCTGGATAGCATAAAAGGGTACTTGAACAAGAGTTTTTCAATGAAAGACCTCGGTGAAGCTGCTTATATATTGGGCATCAAGATCTATAGAGATAGATCAAGGCGCTTAATTGGACTTTCACAAAGCACATACCTTGATAAAGTTTTGAAGAAGTTCAAAATGGGTCAAGCAAAGAAAGGGTTCTTGCACGTGTTACAAGGCGTGAAGTTGAGTCGGACTCAATGCCCGACCACCGCAGAAGATAGAGAGAAAATGAAAGTCATTCCCTATGCTTCAGCCATAGGTTCTATCATGTATGCAATGCTGTGTACGGACCTGATGTGTGCCTTGCTATTTGTTTAGCGGTGGAGGTACCAAAGTAATCCAGAGTGGATCATCGGACATCGGTCAAGAACATCCTGAAATACCGAAAAGGACTAAGGATATGTTTCTCGTTTATGGAGGTGACATAGAGCTCGTCAGTAAATGGTTACGTCGATGCAAGCTTTGACAACGACCGGATGACTCTAAGTCACAAACCGGATACGTATTTATATTGAACGGTGGAGCTGTCGGTTGGTGCGGTTCTAAGCGAGGCGTCGTGGCGGGATCTACGTGTGAAGCGGAGTACATAGCTGCTTCAGAAGCAACAAATGAAGGAGTCTGGATGAAGGAGTTCATATCCGATCTAGGTGTCATACCTAGTGCATCGGGTCCAATGAAAATCTTTTGTGACAATACTAGTGCAATTGCCTTGGCAAAGGAATCTAGATTTCACAAGAGAACCAAGCACATCAAGAGACGCTTCAATTCCATCCACGATCAAGTCAAGGAGGGAGACATAGAGATTTGCAAGATACATACGGATCTAAATGTTGCAGACCCGTTGACTAAGCCTCTCTCACGAGGAAAACATGATCAACACCAAGACTCCATGGGTGTTAGAATCATTACTTTGTAATCTAGATTATTGACTCTAGTGCAAGTGGGAGACTGAAGGAAATATGCCCTAGAGGCAATAATAAAGTTGTTATTTATATTTCCTTATATCATGATAAATGTTTATTATTCATTCTAGAATTGTATTAACCGTAAACTTAGTTCATGTGTGTATACATAGACATTCAGTTTGTCACTAGTATGCCTCTACTTGACTAGCTCGTTAATCAAAGATGGTTAAGTTTCCTAGCCATAGACATGAGTTGTCATTTGATGAACGAGATCACATCATTAGAGAATGATGTGATTGACTTGACCCATCCGTTAGCTTAGCACGATGATCGTTTAGTTTGTCGCTATTGCTTTCTTCATCACTTATACATGTTCCTATGACTATGAGATTATGCAACTCCCTAATACCGGAGGAACACTTAGTGTGCTATCAAACGTCAAAATGTAACTGGGTGATTATAAAGATGCTCTACAGGTGTCTCCGATGGTGTTTGTTGAGTTGGCATAGATCGAGATTAGGATTTGTCACTCCGATTGTCCGAGAGGTATCTCTAGGCCCTCTCGGTAATGCACATCACTATAAGCCTTGCAAGCAATGTGACTAATGAGTCAGTTACGGGATGATGCATTACGACATGAGTAAAGAGACTTGCCGATAACGAGATTGAACTAGGTATTGAGATACCGACGATCGAATCTCGGGCAAGTAACATACGATGACAAAGGGAACAACGTATGTTGTTATGCGGTTTGACCGATAAAGATCTTCGTAGAATATGTGGGAACCAATATGAGCATCCAGGTTCCGCTATTGGTTATTGACCGGAGATGAGTCTCGGTCATGTCTACATAGTTCTCGAACCCGCAGGGTCCGCACGCTTAACGTTCGATGACGATCGGTATTATGAGTTTATGTGTTTGGTGTACCAAAGGTTGTTCGGAGTCCCGGATGTGATCACGGACATGACGAGGAGTCTCGAAATGGTTGAGACATAAAGATCAATATATTGGAAGGCTATGTTTGGACACCGGAATGGTTCCGGATGAATTCGAGCATTTTTCGGAGTACCGGGAGGTTACCGGAACCCCTTGGGGAGTCAATGGGCCTTATTGGGCCTTAGTGGAAGAGAGGAGGCGGCCAGGTGGAGGGTGCGCCCCCCCAAGCCCAATCCGAATTGGGGTGGGGGGGCGGCCCCCTTTCCTTCTCTCCCTCTCCCTCTTCCTTCTTCTCCTACTCCAACTAGGAAGGGGGGGGGGGGGGGAACCAACTCCTACTGGGAGTAGGACTCCCCCCCTTGGGCGCGCCCTATGAGGGTTGGCCCTCTCCTCCTCCCCTCCTTTATATACGCGTGAGGGGGGCACCCCATAAACACACAAGTTGATAGTTGTCTTAGCCGTGTGCAGTGCCCTCCTCCACAGATTTCCACCTCGGTCATATCGTTGTAGTGCTTAGGCGAAGCCCTGCATCAGTAACTTCATCATCACCGTCATCAAGCCGTCGTGCTGACGAAACTCTCCCTCGGCCTCAGCTGGATCAAGAGTACGAGGGACGTCACCGAGCTGCACGTGTCCCTCGGCCTCAGCTGGATCAAGAGTACGAGGGACGTCACCGAGCTGCACGTGTGCAGATCGCGGAGGTGCCGTGCGTTCGCTACTTGATCGGTTGGATCGCGAAGACGTTTGACTACATCAACCGCGTTACTTAACGCTTCCGCTTTCGGTCTACGAGGGTACGTGGACACACTCTCCCGCTCGTTGCTATGCATCACCTAGATGGTGAAGGAAATATGCCCTAGAGGCAATAATAAAGTTATTATTTATTTCTTTATATCATGATAAATGTTTATTATTCATGCTAGAATTGTATTAACCGGAAACATAATACATGTGTGAATACATAGACAAACAGATTGTCACTAGTGTGCCTCTACTTGACTAGCTCGTTGATCAAAGATGGTTATGTTTCCTAGCCATAGACATGAGTTTTCATTTGATTAACGGGATCACATCATTAGGAGAATGATGTGATTGACATGACCCATTCCGTTTGCTTAGCACAATATCGTTTAGTATGTTGCTATTGCTTTCTTCATGACTTATACATGTTCCTATGACTATGAGATTATGAAACTCCCGTTTACCGGAGGAACACTTTGTGTGCTACCAAACGTCCTGGCAACGTGATGGGTGATTATTGCTACCTCTTGAGCACTTTGCGTTGGATTTCCCGAAGAGGAGAGGATGATGCAGCAAAGTAGCGTAAGTATTTCCCTCAGTTTTGAGAACCAAGGTATCAATCCGATGGGAGGCTACGCACAAGTCCCTCGTACCTGCACAAAACAATAGCTCCTCGCAACCAACGCGATTAGGGGTTGTCAATCCCTTCACGGTCACTTACGAGAGTGAGATCTGATAGAGATGATAAATAATATTTTTGGTATTTTTGGTATAGAGATGCAAAGTGAAAAGTAAAAGGCAAAGTAAAAACAAAGCAAGTATTAAAGTAATGGAGATTGATATGATGAGAATAGACACTGGGTCCATAGGTTTCACTAGTGGCTTCTCTCAAGAGCATAAGTATTCTATGGTGGGTGAACAAATTACTATTGAGCAATTGACAGAATTGAGCATAGTTATGAGTATATCTAGGTATGATCATGTATATAGGCATCACGTCCGTGACAAGTAGACCGACTCCTGCCTGCATTGTGACGCCCGGATAATCAAACTACAGTAATCCCCTCTTAATGATGCCATGTCATTGCAGTAATTTGCTAAACCTCACTTTGATCCAAACCTGATTCAGATTAAATTTAAAATAAAGTCAAACTTTTATTTCTTCAAACGGTAAAACAAGAATGTTTGGCGGGTTGCAAATATTCACTAACAATATGTCATGAAATAATTAACATTTTTCAAAATATAAAGTTGCCCCTGGATATTAAAACAGTGGACCAACAACACCTTTTTATCCCATTTAAAAATAAACTCGAACTTCATAAATTATTTTGAACCCAAACTTGTTGTGGCAGTGCACAATAATGCATAGTAATTATATGGCAAGGTTTAACATTTTACAAAAATATTTTGATGCTAAAAGAAAATACAAAACAATAGCTAAATAAATAAACAAAAAGTAAATGGAAAAATACTAGTAAACAGAAAAGAAACCTAATCTACTGGGCCCCTTGGCCCATTTAGCAAAAAAGGGCCCAACCAGCTAAAAGGTCCAACCGGCACCCCCACTTCCCTTATCTCCCCATCCCCGAAACCCTAGCCCCACTCGCCCATCCCACTCCACCCACTTCCCCCCACCGATCCAGATCGGAACCATCCCCATCGCCCCGCACGATCCCCCACTCCTCTCGCGACCCCCACTCCTCCTGACCGAGACCCCCACCCTCTCGTTCTCCAGCGACGACAAGAGCCCCGCGCTGGACCCCCTTGACGCGCCGAAGCCCACCTCGCCGGCATGCCCGCGCGTGAGGAACCGCCGCAAACCACCGCGACCAACACCACCGAATCAGCAACCCCTCGCGTCTGTGAGGTCTGCCTCGTCGGCTTCGTCATCTACACTGGCGCACGCGAGCTAGGATGCCCCAACGATTCTCCCTCGACGATCTTCTTCGACGATGGTCGCCACATGCCTCGCCTCGATCCACGCCGGCCGCCCCGAACTTTGCCGACCGAACCCCTGCACCGGGGGTATGACCCCATCTCCCCTACCCCTTTCCCTAGGTCGTCCGCACCGGTGCCGCCCCGTACTTCTGCCGTCGTGCTCCCGGCCTCGCCAGCGCCTCGTGCCAGCAGCCAGCGCCACTCGCGCCTCGCCCAGCGGCCATCTCCGCCGCATCCGCCATGCCCGCTCCCTTCCATGGCGGCGTCGTGCCCCGCCATGGCTGCCGGCAAGCAAGACGCCGGGTCCAGCGACCCGGCGCCATAATCACGCCTGCTTGCGACAACCGTCGCCGGCGCTAAAACCGTTAAGGCCCCTTGTGCCTATGACAGGGGGCCCCACGACCAGAACGTTTTTAACAAAAAAAAGAAAAATAAATAATAAATATAATAATTAAAATGTTAATTAATTAATTAGAGAATTAATTAAATTGGATTAGATTAACCTAATCATTTAGTTAAAGCTAATTAGCCCTATTTAATTACTATGAGCCTATGACATATGGGCCCCATGCCCCTTTAAAAAAAAGAGGAATTAGAAAAATATAATAATTAATTAATTAGGATAATTAATTAACTTAATTAATTCTGTTTAGTTAACCTAAACCTAATTAGGCTAATTAATTATGATAATGAGATAACAGTCAACGACCGACGGGTCCCACCCACTGATTGGTGGTCGGCAGTCGAGTTGATTGACCGACATCATCTTTGACATCATGCTAACGTCATAATTGTATTTCCTAAATTAATTAATTCTGTTAGTCCTAAAAATGATTTAAATCTTTAATAATTAATATAAAATAAACCGTAGCTCGGATGAAAAACTTTGTACATGAAGGTTGCTCGGAAGCAGCGAGGCGATTCGGATCGCAACTCGTTAAATCGTCCGCCACACCCCCCCTAACCTATCGAACCCGCAACTTTCCCCCTCCAGCTCCTCTGCCCGAAAACGCGAAACACTGGGAATACTTTCCCGGATGCTTCCCCCTTCACTGGTATCACCTCATACCGCGTTAGGGCACGCCTAGCATCACACATTGCTTTGTCATGCATCATTATGCATTTGTTTGCATTGTATTCATTGTTTCTTCCCCCTCTTCTCTCCGGTAGACTACGAGACCGACGCTGCTGCCGCCCCGTTCGACTACGGAGTTGACGACCCCTCTCTCTTGCCAGAGCAACCAGGCAAGCCCCCTTGATCACCGGATATCGCCTACTCTACTCTCTCTGCTTGCATTAGAGTAGTGTAACATATTCTTGCTTTCCGTTATTCCTATCCCGATGCATAGCCTGTCTTTGCCACTACTGTTATTACCTTTACCCGCAATCCTACATGCTTAGTATAGGATGCTAGTATTCCATCTGTGGCCCTACATTCTTGTCCGTCTGCTGTGCTATACTATCGGGCCGTGATCACCCGGGAGGTGATCACGGGTATATACTTATACTTATACATGATACATGTGGTGACTAAAGTCGGGTTGGCTTGTGGAGCACCCGCGAGTGATTCACGGATTGGGGGCTGAAAGGACCTTTGTCCCGACGGCCCTCTGGATGGATCTTTGTGGCGGAGCGACAGGGCAGGTTGAGACCGCCTAGGAGAGAGGTGGGCCTGGCCCTGTTCGGCGTTCGCGAATACTTAACACGCTTAACGAGATCTTGGTATTTGATCCGAAGTCCGCCATTTGGTCTATACGCACTAACCAACTACGTGGGAAAGATATGGGCACTCGGCGTCGTGGTATCGGTAGAAACGCCGTGACGTCGGCGGCGGCGCGCGGATTGGAACGTAGGCCTGCTCTTGTATTAAGGGGCTAGTTACGCTTCCGGCAGCGTCACATAGCGTGCGGTGTGTGCTAAGGGCGATGGGCCCAGACCCCTGTGCGCTTAGGTTTAGACCGGCGTGCCGACCTCTCTATTGTGCCTAGGTGGGGCTGCGACGTGTTGATCTTCCGCGGCCGGGCATGACCCAGAAAAGTGTGTCCGACCAAATGGGATCAAGCGTGTTGGGTTATGTGGTGCACCCTGCAGGGAAGTTAATCTATTCGAATAGCCGTGATCTTGATGTAACAGGGCGACTTGGAGTTGTACCTTGACCTTATGACAACTAGAACCGGATACTTAATAAAACACACCCTTCCAAGTGCGGATACAACCCGGTGGTCGCTCTCTCTCGTGGTTACGAGGAGGATCGCCGGGTAGGATTATGCTATGCGATGCTACTTGGAGGACTTGATCTACTCTCTTCTACATGTTGCAAGTCGGAGGCTGCCGTAACCGTAGTCTTTGACAGATTAGCTATCCCCTCTTATTATGGCATTACGTAGTTCACCCATCGATATGGCCCTTTACACATATATCCATGCATATGTAGTGTAGCTCCTTGCTTACGAGTACTTTGGATGAGTACTCACGGTTGCCTTGTTCCCCCTTTTCCCCTTTCTTTACCCGGTTCTTTGCGACCAGACGATGGAGCCCAGAGCCGACGCCACCGTCGATGACGACTACTACACCGGAGGTGCCTACTACTACGTGCAGCCAGCGGCGGCGACCGGGAGTAGTTTAGGAGGATCGAGCGGGAGGCCTGCGCCTCTTCGATCTGTATCCCGGTTTGTGTTAGCCATCTTATGGCAACTTGTTTAACTTATGTCTCAGACTCGGATATTATTGCTTCACGACTCTTCTATGATCGAGCACTTGTATTCGAGCACCGAGGCCCCCTGGCTTGTATTATGATGCTTGTATGACTTATTTATGTTTTAGAGTTGTGTTGTGATATCTTCCCGTGAGTCCCTGATCTTGATCGTACACATTTGCGTGCATGATTAGTGTACGATTGAATCAGGGGCGTCACATGCATCTACTACTATTACTCCACTCATCGACCGCTATCCAGCATGCATCTAGAGTATTAAGTTAAAAACAGAGTAACGCCTTAAGCAAGATGACATGATGTAGAGGGATAAATTCATGCAATATGATAAAAACCCCATCTTGTTATCCTCGATGGCAACAATACAATACGTGCCTTGCTGCCCTTCACATCCTTTGGGAAAGGACGCGCAAGATTGAACCCAAAGCTAAGCACTTCTCCCATTGCAAGAACTACCAATCTAGTTGGCCAAACCAAACGGATAATTTCAAGAGACTTGCAAAGATAACCAATCATACATAAAAGAATTCAGAGAAGATTCAAATATTGTTCATAGATAATCTGGATCATAAACCCACAATTCATCGGTCTCAACAAACAAACCGCAAAAAGAAGGTTACATCGAATAGATCTCCACGAGAGAGGGGGAGAACATTGTATTGAGATCCAAAAAGAGAGAAGAAGCCATCTAGCTACTAGCTATGGACCCGAAGGTCTGAAGTAAACTACTCACACTTCATCGGAGGGGCTATGGTGATGATGTAGAAGCCCTCCGTGGTGGATGCCCCCTCACGTGAGCTCCTAACAGGCCCCAAGATGGGATCTCGTGGATCTGAGGAAGTTCGGCGGTGGAATTAGGTTTTGGCTCCTGTTACGATCGTTTGAAGTGCGTAGGTATATATAGGAGGAAGAATGCGTCGATTGGAGCAACAGGGGGCCCACGAGGCGGGGCGCGCCCCCCCACCTCGTGACCGCCTCTTTGATTCCTTGGAGTAGGGTCCAAGTCTCCTGGATCACGTTCGGTGAGAAAATCACGTTCCCGAAGGTTTCATTCCGTTTGGACTCCGTTTGATATTCCGTTTCTTCGAAACACTGAAATAGGCAAAAAAACAGCAATTCTGTGCTGGGCCTCCGGTTAATAGGTTAGTCCCAAAAATAATATAAAAGTGGAAAATAAAGCCCAATATAGTCCAAAACAGTAGATAAAGTAGCATGGAGCAATCAAAAATTATAGATACGTTGGAGACGTATCGGGCATCCCAAGCTTAATTCCTACTCGTCCTCGAGTAGGTAAATGATAAAAGAGAATTTTTGATGCGGAGTGATACTTTGGCATAATTTCAATGTAAATCTTCTTAATTGTGGTATGAATATTCAGATTCGAAGATTCAAGACAAAAGTTCATATTGACATAAAAATAATAATACTTCAAGCATACTAACTAAGCAATTATGTCTTCTCAAAATAACATGGCCAAAGAAAGTTATCCCTACAAAATCATATAGTCTGGCTATGCTCCATCTTCCCCACACAAAATATTTAAATCATGCACAACCCCGATGACAAGCCAAGCAATTGTTTCATACTTTAACATTTTCAAAACTTTTTCAATCTTCATGCAATACATGAGCGTGAGCCATGGATATAGCACTATATGTGGAACTGAATGGTGGTTGTGGAGAAGACAAAAAGGGAGAAGATAGTCTCACATCAACTAGGTGTATCAACGGGCTATGGAGATGCCCATCAATAGATATTAATGTGAGTGAGTAGGGATTGCCATGCAACGGATGCACTAGAGCTATAAGTATATGAAAGCTCAACAAAAAAAATTAAATGGGTGTGCATCCAACTCGCTTGCTCACGAAGACCTAGGGCATTTGAGGAAGCCCATCATTGGAATATACAAGCCAAGTTCTATAATAAAAAATTCCCACTAGTATATGAAAGTGACAAAATGAGAGACTCTCTATCATGAAGATCTTGGTGCTACTTTGAAGCGCAAGTGTGGTAAAAGGATAGTAGCATTGTCCCTTCTCTCTTTTTCTCTCATTTTTTTTGTTTGGGACTTTTCTCTTTTTTTATGGCCTCTTTTTTTCATTCTTCATTTTTTTATTTTTCGTCCATAGTCTCATCCCGACTTGTGGGGGAATCATGGTCTCCATCATCCTTTCCTCACTTGGGACAATGCTCTAAAGAATGATGATCATCACACTTTTATTTTTCTTACAACTCAACAATTACAACTCTATTCTTAGAACAAAGTATGACTCTATATGAATGCCTCCGTGATGTACCGGGATATGCAATGAAACAAGAGTGACATGTATGAAAGAATTATGAACGGTGGCTTTGCCACAAATACGATGTCAACTACATGATCATGCTAGCAATATGACAATAATGGAGCGTGTCATAATAAACGGAATGGTGGAAAGTTGCATGGCAATATATCTCGGAATGGCTATGGAAATGCCATGATAGGTAGGTATGGTGGCTGTTTTGAGGAAGATATATGGTGGGTGTATGATACCCGTGAAAAGTGCGGCATTAGAGAGGCTAGCAATGGTGGAAGGATGGGAAAAAGTGCGTATAATCCATGGACTCAACATTAGTCATAAAGAACTCATATACTTATTGCAAAAATTTAGAAGTTATCAAAGCAAAGTATTATGCGCATGCTCCTAGGGGGATAGATTGGTAGGAAAAGACCATTGCTCATCCCCGACTGCCACTCATAAGGAAGACAATCAATAAATAAATCATGCTCCGATTTCATCACATAACGGTTCACCATACGTGCATGCTACGGGAATCACAAACATCAACACAAGTATTCTTTAAATTCATAACTACTCAACTAGCATGACTCTGATATCACCATCTTCATATCTCAAAACAATTATCAAGCATCAAACTTTTCTTAGTATTCAACGCACTCAAAAGAAAGTTTCACATATCTTGAAGACCAAGTATATTAATATTAAGCAAATTACCATGCTATTAACGACTCTCAAAATAATCTAAGTGAAGCATGAGAGATCAATAGTTTCTTTAAAACAAATCCACCACCGTGCTCTAAAAGATCTAAGTGAAGTACTAGAGCAAAAATTATCACGCTCAAAAGATATAAGTGAAGCACTATGAGCAAAACTATCAAGCTCAAAAGATATAAGTGAAGCACATAGAGTATTCTATCAAATTCCAATTCATGTATGGCTCTCTCAAAATGTGTGTACAGCAAGTATGATTGTGGTAAACTAACAAGCAAAGACGCAAATAATATAAGACGCTCCAAGCAAAACACATATCATGTGGTGAATAAAAATATAGCTCCAAGTAAATTACCGATGGAAGTAGACGAAAGAGGGGATGCCTTCCGGGGCATCCCCAAGCTTTGACTTTTTGGTGTCCTTGGATTATCTTGGGGGTGCCATGGGCATCCCCAAGCTTAGGCTCTTGCCACTCCTTGTTCCATAATCCATCAAAAAGTTTTACCCAAAACTTGAAAACTTCACAACACAAAACTCAATAGAAATCTCGTGAGCTCCATTAGAGAAAGAAAACAAAAGACTACTTTAATGTACTGTAATGAACTCATTCTTTATTTATATTGGTGTTAAACCTACTGTATTCCAACTTATCTATGGATTATAAACTATTTTACTAGCCATAGATTCATCAAAATAAGCAAACAACACACGAAAAACAGAATCTGTCAAAAACAGAACAGTCTGTAGTAATCTGTAACTAATGCAAAATTCTGGAACTCCAAAAAATCTACGAAAATTAGACGACCTATACAATTTTTTTATTGATCGGAAGAAATTAGAATCAGTATTTTATCACGTTCTGGTGATTTTTAATAATTCAGGCACTGAGCGCAAAGTTTCTGGAAATTACAGCAAGATCAAATAACTATCATCCAAGAAGATCCAATAGGTCTAGCTTGGCACAAACACTAATTAAAACATAAAACCACATCTAAACAGAGGTTAGATGGATTATTTATTTCTAAACAGAAGCAAAAGAAAAAATAACTAAAAATAAAATTGGGTTGCCTCCCAACAAGCGCTATCGTTTAACGCCCCTAGCTAGGCATAAAAGCAAGGATAGATTTAGGTATTGCCATCTTTGGTAGGCAATTTTTCAATGAGGCATCTACCTTCTTTAGAATTTTATTTCTTTCTAGTAATTAGCAAATTTTTAGGCAAAAGATTGAAAAATTCATTCATAGCAAATGGTTCCTTGATGATGGCAAAAAGATTGGGATGAACACTTATAGATTTAAGATCCGCAGTTTCCTTACTAGATGATTCACCCTTATTCTTAGGAACATAAATAAACTTAGTATTTTTAGTAGACGAACTTGGAGTGTTTTTACGGAAGAAAAAGCGGTTCCCAAGTTGGTAATGATACCCTCAAGTTTATCGATTCTAGTGGAATCTAGATTTATTTTCTCATTAACTATGGGTTCCTTTTCTTTAATATTTTTCAAAGTCATTCCTACCTTAGATCCATATTGGGTAATTTGATTGTGGATCTTTTTATAAAGATTTTAAATTTATTCAATGGTAGCAACTTTATTCTCAATAATTTCAAGTCTTTGCATAACATGCTCCAAAGTTAACATAGTTCCATTAACCAGAAGAGGTGGTGAGCCAAATAAATCTATTAAAGCATTATAAGAATCAAAAGTATGGCTACCCAAGAAATTCCCTCCGGTAATGGTGTCAAGGATATATCTATACCAAGGATTAGCACCTACGTAAAAATTACGAAGAAGAACTGAAGTAGATTGCTTCTGGTAGATCTATTTTGAGCATTGCAAATTCTATACCAAGCGTCTTTTAGATTTTCTCCCTCCCTTTGCTTAAAATTTAGAACTTCATTCTCGGGAGATAATGGAGAAGATATGAGACTAGTCATGACGACAAGCAAGCAAACTAACACACGAGCAAACAAAAGACACGCGAGAAAAAGGCAAACGGGAAAAAGAGGAAGAGATTGGGAAAGAGAGGGCGAATAAAACGGCAAGGGTGAAGTGGAGGAGAGGAAAACGAGAGGCAAATGGCAAATAATGTAATGCGGGAGATAGGGATTGTGATGTGTACTTGGTATGGTGCTTGACTTGCTCTTGCGTGAGCCTCCCGACAGCAGGCGCGAAATTCTTCTTGCTACCTCTTGAGCACCGCGTTGGATTTCCCGAAGAGGAGAGGATGATGCAGCAAAGTAGCGTAAGTATTTCCTTCAGTTTTTGAGAACCAAGGTATCAATCTAGTAGGAGGCTACGCACAAGTCCCTCGTACCTGCACAAAACAATAGCCCCTCGCAACCAACGCGATTAGGGGTTGTCAATCCCTTCACGGTCACTTACGAGAGTGAGAACTGATAGAGATGATAAATAATATTTTTGGTATAGAGATGCAAAGTGAAAAGTAAAAGGCAGAGTAAAAAACAAAGCAAGTATTAAAGTTATGGAGATTGATATGATGAGAATAGACCCGGGGGCCATAGGTTTCACTAGTGGCTTCTCTCAAGAGCATACGTATTCTACGGTGGGTGAACAAATTACTGTTGAGCAATTGACAGAATTGAGCATAGTTATGAGTATATCTAGGTATGATCATGTATATAGGCATCACGTGCGTGACAAGTAGACCGACTCCTGCCTGCATCTACTACTATTACTCCACTCATCGACCGCTATCCAGCATGCATCTAGTGTATTAAGTTAAAAATAGAGTAACGCCTTAAGCAAGATGACATGATGTAGAGGGATAAATTCATGCAATATGATAAAAACCCCATCTTGTTATCCTCGATGGCAACAATACAATACGTGCCTTGCTGCCCCTTCTATCACTGGGAAAGGACACTGCAAGATTGAACCCAAAGCTAAGCACTTCTCCCATTACAAGAACTACCAATCTAGTTGGCCAAACCAAACGGATAATTCGAAGAGACTTGCAAAGATAACCAATCATACATAAAAGAATTTAGAGAAGATACAAATATTGTTCATAGATAATCTGGATCATAAACCCACAATTCATCGGTCTCAACAAACACACCGCAAAAAGAAGATTACATCGAATAGATCTCCACGAGAGGGGAAAACATTGTATTGAGATCCAAAAAGAGAGAAGAAGCCATCTAGCTACTAGCTATGGACCCGAAGGTCTGAAGTAAACTACTCACACTTCATCGGAGGGGCTATGGCGATGATGTAGAAGACCTCCGTGGTGGATGCCCCCTCCGGTGGAGCTCCGGAACAGGCCCCAAGATGGGATCTCGTGGATACAGGAAGTTGCGGCGGTGGAATTAGGTTTTTGGCTCTTGTTCTGATCATTTGGGGGTACGTAGGTATATATAGGAGGAAGAATGCGTCGGTGGAGCAACAGGGGCCCATGAGGCGGGCGCCCTAGGGGGCGCCCCACCCTCGTGACCGCCTCTTTTGTTCCTTGGAGTAGGGTCCAAGTCTCCTGGATCACGTTCGGTGAGAAAATCACGTTCGAAGGTTTCATTCCGTTTGGACTCCGTTTGATATTCCGCTTTCTTGAAACACTGAAATAGGCAAAAAAACAGCAATTCTGGGCTGGGCCTCCGGTTAATAGGTTAGTTCCAAAAATAATATGAAAGTGGAAAATAAAGCCCAATATAGTCCAAAACAGTAGATAAAGTAGCATGGAGCAATAAAAAATTATAGATACGTTGGAGACGTATCAATTATAAAGGAGCTCTACAGGTGTCTCCAAAGGTACTTGTTGGGTTGGCGTATTTCGAGATTAGGATTTGTCACTCCGATTGTCGGAGAGGTATCTCTGGGCCCTTTCAGTAATGCACATCACTTAAGCCTTGCAAGCATTGCAAATAATGAGTTAGTTGCGGGATAATGTATTACAGTACGAGTAAAGAGACTTGCCGATAACGAGATTGAACTAGGTATTGAGATACCGACGATCGAATCTCGGGCAAGTAACATACCGATGACAAAGGGAACAACGAATGTTGTTATGCAGTCTGACCAATAAAGATCTTCGTAGAATATGTGGGAGCCAATATGAGCATCCAGGTTCCGCTATTGGTTATTGACCGGAGACGTGTCTCGGTCATGTCTACATAGTTCTCGAACCCGTAGGGTCCGCACGCTTAACGTTACGATGGCCAGTTATATTATGAGTTTATATGTTTTGATGTACCGAAGGTTGTTCGAGTCTCGGATGTGATCACGGACATGACGAGGAGTCTCGAAATGGTCGAGACATGAAGATTGATATATTGGAAGCCTATGTTTGGATATCGGAAGTGTTCGGGTGAAATCGGGATTTACCGAGATGCAGGAGGTTAACGGAACCCCCTGGGAACTTAATGGGCCTTAGTGGGCCTAGGTGGAAGAGAGGAGAGGCGTCTAGGGCTGGGCCGCACGCCCCTCCCCCCCAGTCCGAATAGGACAAGGAGAGGGGGGCGGTGCCCCCCCTTTCTTCTTCTCCTCCACTCCTTCCCCCTCCCAAGTCCTAATCCAACTAGCAAAGGGGGAGTCCTACTCGGTGGGAGTAGGACTCCTCAGCCGCCTCTCCCTTGGCGGCCGCACCCCTTGCTCCTTTATATCTGAGGGCAGGGGCACCCCATAGATATAACATTGATCAGTTGATCTTTTAGCCGTGTCTTGGTGCCCCTCCACCATAGTCCACCTCGATAATATTGTAGTGGTGCTTAAGCGAAGCCTGCGTCGATAGAACATCAACATCGTCACCACGCCCGTTGTCTTGATGAAACTCTCCCTCAACACTCGGCTGGATCGGAGTTCGAGGGACGTCATCGGGCTGAGCGTGTGCTGAACTTCGGAGGTGCCGTCGTTCGGTACTAGATCGGTCGGATCGTGAAGACGTGCGACTACATCAACGCGTTGTGCTAACGCTTTCGCTTCGGTCTCACGAGGGTACGTGGACAACACTCTCCCCTCTCGTTGCTATGCATCACCATGATCTTGCGTGTGCGTAGGAATTTTTTGAAATTACTACGTTCCCAGCGATGGCATCCGAGCCTGGTTTTATGCGTAGATGTCATATGCACGCGAGTAGAACACAAGTGAGTTGTGGGCGATATAAGTCATCTTGCTTACCGGCATGTCATACTTTGGTTTGGCGGTATTGTGAGATGAAGCGGCCGGACCGACATTACGCCAGACGCTTCTGGCGAGACTGGTTTCACCGTTGCGAGCACTCGTTGCTTAAAGGTGACCGGCGGGTGTCTGTCTCTCTCACTTTAGTTGAACCGAGTATGGCTACGCCCGGTCCTTGCTAAGGTTAAAACAACACCAACTAGTCAAACTATTGTTGTGGTTTTGATGTGTAGGTAAGAACGGTTCTTGCTAAGCCCGTAGCAGCCACGTAAAACTTGCAACAACAAAGTAGAGGACGTCTAACTTGTTTTTGCAGGGCATGTTGTGATGTGATATGGTCAAGACATGATGCTAAATTTTATTGTATGAGATGATCATGTTTTGTAACCGAGTTATCGGCAATGGCAGGAGCCATATGGTTGTCGCTTTATTGTATGTAATGCAATCGCCTGTAATGCTTTACTTTATCACTAGCGATAGCGATAGTCGTAGAATCATAAGATTGGCGAGGCGACAACGATGCTACGATGGAGATCAAGGTGTCGCGCCCGGTGGCGATGGTGACCATGGCGGTGCTTGGAGATGGAGATCACAAGCATAAGATGATGATGGCCATATCATATCACTTATATTGATTGCATGTGATGTTGATCTTTTATGCATCTTATCTTGCTTTGATTGACGGTAGCATTATAAGATGATCCCTCACTAAATTATCAAAGTATAAGTGTTCTCCCTGAGTATGCACCGTTGCGAAAGTTCTTCGTCTTTGAGACACCATGTGATGATCGGGTGTGATAGGCTCTACGTTCAAATACAACATGTGCAAAATAGTTGCACACGCGGAATACTCAGGTTAAACTTGACGAGCCTAGCATATAACAGATATGGCCTCGGAACACGGAGACCGAAAGGTCGAGCGTGAATCATATAGTAGATATGATCAACATAGTTATGTTCACCATTGAAACTACTCCATCTCACGTGATGATCGGACATGGTTTAGTTGATTTGGATCACGTGATCACTTAGAGGATTAGAGGATGTCTATCTAAGTGGGAGTTCTTAAGTAATATGATTAATTGAACTTAAATTTATCATGAACTTAGTACCGATAGTATCTTGCTTGTCTATGTTGATTGTAGATAGACGGCCCGTCTTTGTTGTTCCGTTGAATTTTAATGCGTTCCTTGAGAAAGCAAAGTTGAAAGATGATGGTAGCAATTACGGACTGGGTCCGTAACTTGAGGATTATCCTCATTCTTGCCGCAGAAGAATTACGCCCCTGGAAGCACCGCCGGGTGCCAGGCCTCAGAGGGAGCAACACCGGATGTTATGAACGTCTGGCGAGCAAAGTTGATGACTACTCGATAGTTCGATGTGCCATGCTACGGCTTAGAACCGGGACTTCAACGACGTTTTGAGCGTTATGGAGCATATGAGATGTTCCAGGAGTTGAAGTTAATATTTCAAGCAAATGCCGGATTGAGAGATATGAAGTCTCCAATAAGTTCTACAGCTGCAAGATGGAGGAGAATAGTTCTATCAGTGAGCATATACTCAAGATGTCTGGGTATAATAATCACTTGATTCAACTGGGAGTTAATCTTCCGGATGATAGCGTCATTGACAGAATTCTCCAATCACTGCCACCAAGCTACAAGAGCTTTGTGATGAACTATAACATGCAAGGGATGGATAAGACAATTCTCGAGATCTTCGCAATGCTAAAGGTTGCGGAAGTAGAAATCAAGAAGGAGCATCAAGTGTTGATGGTCAACAAGACCACTAGTTTCAAGAAAAAAGGCAAAGGGAAGAAGAAGGGGAACTTCAAGAAGAACATCAAGCAAGTTGCTGCTCAGGAGAAGAAACCCAAGTCTGGACCTAAGCACTGAAATCGAGTGCTTCTACAGCGAGACCGGTCCTTTGGAAGTGGAACTGCCCCAAGTATTTGGCGGATAAGAAGGATGGCAATGTGAACAAAGGTATATGTGATATACATGTTATTGATGTGTACCTTACTAATGCTCATGATAGCACACAGGCATTTGATCTTTGGTTACATTGCTAATATTTGCAACTCGAAATAGGGGCTACGGATTAAGCGAAGATTGGCTAAGGACAAGGTGACGATCTGGCGTGGGGAAATGGTTCCAAAGTCGATGTGATCACGGTTGGCACACTACCTCTACATCTACCTTCGGGATTAGTATTAGACCTAAATAATTGTTATTTGGTGCCAGCGTTGAGCATGAACATTATATCTGGATCTTGTTTGATGCGAGACGGTTATTCATTTAAATCAGAGAATAATGGTTGTTCTATTTATATGAGTAAGATCTTTTATGGTCATGCACCCTCGAAGAGTGGTCTATTTTTATTGAATCTCGATAGTAGAGATACACATATTCATAATGTTGAAGCCAAAAGATGCAGAGTTGATAATGATAGTGCAACTTATTTGTGGCACTGCCGTTTAGGTCATATCGGTGTAAAGCACATGAAGAAACTCCATACTGATGGACTTTTGGAACCACTTGATTATGAATCACTTGGTACTTGCGAATCGTGCCTCATGGGCAAGATGACTAAAACGCCGTTCTTCGGAACTATGGAGAGAGCAACAGATTTGTTGGAAATCATACATACAGATGTATGTGGTCCAATGAATGTTGAGGCTCATGGCGGATATCGTTATTTTCTCACCTTCACAGATGATTTAAGCAGATATGGGTATATCTACTTAATGAAACATAAGTCTGAAACTTTTGAAAAGTTCAAAGAATTTCAGAGTGAAGTTGAAAATCATCGCAACAAGAAAATAAAGTTTCTACGATCTGATCGTGGAGGAGAATATTTGAGTTACGAGTTTGGTCTACATTTGAAACAATGCAGAATAGTTTCGCAACTCACGCCACCCGGAACACCATAGCATAATGGTGTGTCCGAACATCGTAATCGTACTTTACTTGATATGGTGCGATCTATGATGTCTCTTACTTATTTACCGCTATCGTTTGGGGGTTATGCTTTAGAGACGGCTGCATTCACGTTAAATAGGACACCATCAAAATCCATTTGAGGCGACGCCTTATGAACTATGGTTTGGCAAGAAACCAAAGTTGTCGTTTCTTAAAGTTTGGGGCTGCGATGCTTATGTGAAAAAGCTTCAACCTGATAAGCTCGAACCCAAATCAGAGAAATGTGTCTTCATAGGATACCTAAAGGAGTTTGTTGGGTACACCATCTATCACAAATCCGAAGGCAAGACTTTTGTTGCTAAATTCGGAGTTTTCTAGAGAAGGAGTTTCTCTCGAAAGAAGTGAGTGGGAGGAAAGTAGAACTTGATGAGGTAATGGCATACCTACTCCCTTATTGGAAAGTAGTTCATCCACGTAACCAGTTTACTGCGACACCTCGCCAATTAGTGAGGAAGTTAATGATGATGATCATGAAACTTCAGGTCAAGTTATTCTTGAACCTCGTGGGTCAACCAGAGTAAGATCCGCACCCAGTGAGTGCGGTAATCCTGTTCTGGAAGTTATGCTACTAGACCATGACGAACCTACGAACTATGAAGAAGCGATGGTGAGTCCAGATTCCGCAAAATGGCTTGAGGCCATGAAATCTGAGATGGGATCCATGTATGATAACAAAGTGTGGACTTTGGTTGACTTGGCCGATGATCGGCAAGCAATTGAGAATAAATGGATCTTCAAGAAGAAGACTGACGCTAACAGTAATGTTACTGTCTACAAAGCTCGACTTGTCGCGAAAGGTTTTCGACAAGTTCAAGGGATTGACTACGATGAGACCTTCTCACCCGTAGCGATGCTTAAGTCTGTCCGAATCATGTTAGCAATTGCCGCATTTTATGATTATGAAATTTGGCAAATGGATGTCAAAACTGCATTCCTGAATGGATTTCTGGAAGAAGAATTGTATATGATGCAACCGGAAGGTTTTATCGATCCAAAGGGAGCTAACAAAGTGTGCAAGCTCCAGCGATCCATTTATGGACTGGTTTAAGCCTCTCGGAGTTGGAATAAACGCTTTGATAGTGTGATCAAAGCATTTGGTTTTGTACAGACTTTTGGAGAAGCCTGTATTTACGAGAAAGTGAGTGGGAGCTCTGTAGCATTTCTGATATTATATGTGGATGACATATTGCTGATTGGAAATGATATAGAATTTCTGGATAGCATACAGGGATACTTGAATAAGAGTTTTTCAATGAAAGACCTCGGTGAAGCTGCTTACATATTGGGCATCAAGATCTATAGAGATAGATCAAGACGCTTAATTGGACTTTTACAAAGCACATACCTTGACAAAGTTTTGAAGAAGTTCAAAATGGATCAAGTAAAGAAAGGGTTCTTGCCTGTGTTACAAGGTGTGAAGTTGATTAAGACTCAATGCCCGACCACTGCAGAAGATAGAGAGAAGATGAAAGATGTTCCCTATGCTTCAGCCATAGGCTCTATCATGCATGCAATGCTGTGTACTAGACCTGATGTGTGCCTTGCTATAAGTCTAGCAGGGAGGTACCAAAGTAATCCAGGAGTGGATCACTGGACAGCAGTCAAGAACATCCTGAAATACACGAAAGGACTAAGGATATGTTTCTCGTTTATGGAGGTGACAAAGAGCTCATCGTAAATGGTTACGTTGATGCAAGCTTTGACACTGATCCGAACGATTCTAAATCGCAAACCGGATACGTGTTTACATTGAACGGTGGAGCTGTCAGTTGGTGCAGTTCTAAACAAAGCGTCGTGGCGGGATCTACGTGTGAAGCGGAGTACATAGCTGCTTCAGAAGCAGCAAATGAAGGAGTCTGGATGAAGGAGTTCATATCCGATCTAGGTGTCATACCTAGTGCATCGGGTCCAATGAAAATCTTTTGTGACAATACTGGTGCAATTACCTTGGCGAAGGAATCCAGATTTCACAAGAGAACCAAGCACATCAAGAGAAGCTTCAATTCCATCTGGGATCTAGTCCAGGTGGGAGACATAGAAATTTGCAAGATACATACAGATCTGAATGTTGCAGACTCGTTGACTAAGCCTCTTCCACGAGCAAAACATGATCAGCACCAAGACTCCATGGGTGTTAGAATCATTACTGTGTAATCTAGATTATTGACTCTAGTGCAAGTGGAAGGCGAGGAAATATGCCCTAGAGGCAATAATAAAGTTATTATTTATTTCCTTAGATCATGATAAATGTTTATTATTCATGCTAGAATTGTATTAACCGGAAACATAATACATGTGTGAATACATAGACAAACAGATTGTCACTAGTATGCCTCTACTTGACTAGCTCGTTGATCAAAGATGGTTATGTTTCCTAGCCATAGACATTATTTGTCATTTGATTAACAAGATCACATCATTAGGAGAATGATGTGATTGACATGACCCATTCCGTTAGCTTAGCACACGATCGTTTAGTATGTTGCCATTGCTTTCTTCATGACTTATACATGTTCCTATGACTATGAGATTATGCAACTCCCGTTTACCGAAGGAACACTTTGTGTGCTACCAAAGCGTCTAGCGTAAATGGGTGATTATAAAGGAGCTCTATAGGTGTCTCCGAAGGTACTTGTTGGGTTGGCATATTTTGAGATTAGGATTTGTCACTCCGATTGTCGGAAAGGTATCTCTGGGCCCTCTCGGTAATGCACATCACTCAACCCTTGCAAGCATTGCAACTAATGAGTTAGTTGCGGGATGATGCATTACAGTAGTAAAGAGACTTGCCGGTAACGAGATTGAACTAGGTATTGAGATACCGACGATCGAATCTCGGGCAAGTAACATACCGATGACAAAGGGAGCAACGTATGTTGTTATGCGGTCTGACTGATAAAGATCTTCGTAGAATATGTGGGAGCGAATATGAGCATCCAGGTTCCGCTTTTGGTTATTGACCGGAGACGTGTCTCGGTCATGTCTACATAGTTCTCGAACCCGTAGGGTCCGCTTGCAACAACGTTACGATGACAATTATATTATGAGTTTATATGTTTTGATGTACCGATGGTTGTTCGGAGTCCCGGATGTGATCACAGACATGACGAGGAGTCTCGAAATGGTCGAGAAATGAAGATTGATATATTGGAAGCCTATGTTTGGATATCGGAAGTGTTCCGGGTGAAATCGGGATTTTACCGGAGTACCAGGAGGTTACCGGAACCCCCCGGGAACTTAATGGGCCTTAGTGGGCCTAGGTGGAAGAGAGGAGAGGCGGCTAGGGCTGGGCCGCGCACCCTCCTCCCTAGTCCGAATAGGACAAGGAGAGGGGGGCGGCGCCCCCCCTTTCTTCTTCTCCTCCACTCCTTCCCCCTCCCAAGTCCTAATCCAACTAGGAAGGGGGAGTCCTACTCTGGTGGGAGTAGGACTCCTCGGCCGCCTCTCCCTTGGCCGGCCGCACCTTGCTCCTTTATATATCTGAGGCGGGAGGGCACCCCATAGATACAATATTGATCGAGTTGATCTTTTAGCCGTGTCTGGTGCCCCCTCCACCATAGTCCACCTCGATATCATGTAGCGGTGCTTAGGCGAAGCCTGCGTCGGTAGAACATCAACATCGTCACCACTTGATCGTCTTGTGAAACTCTCCCTCAACACTCGGCTGGATCGAAGTTCGAGGGACGTCATCGGGCTGAACGTGTGCTGAACTCGGAGGTTCCGTACGTTCGGTACTTGATCGGTCGGATCGTGAAGACGTACGACTACATCAACCGCGTTGTGCTAACGCTTCCGCTTTCGGTCTACGAGGGTACATGGACAGAACTCTCCCCTCTCGTTGCTATGCATCACCATGATCTTGCGTGTGCGTAGGAATTTTTTTAAAATTACTACGTTCCCAACAGATGGATCTTGCGTGTGCGTAGGATTTTTTTTGAAATTACTGCGTTCCCCAACACGACAATGGGACTATTTGGACGCCAAGCTCTCCAAACAAATAGATGAATTCCGCAACATGATAGTGAGCCGTGCATCTTTCTCAACCTCTTCACCAAGACGACGCAACTCAAGTCGACACTCGTCGTCTTACTCTTCTTCCGATGCAATTCCTCCTTGACGCGACGACACTCAAGATCGCCAAGCTCAAGAAAATCCTTTCCATGGAAATAGCCTACAAGACCGAGTTCGAGCACGTGAACAAGCAAGACACCAACAACAAGAAGCTATGGAGCACGATCTACCTCCACAACATCATAGTCAAGCATCTCAAGACGGCGATGCAATTCGGCAAGAGCAACAAAGTCGTGAAGCTGAAGCTCAAGCGGCTCAAGACGCACTCCGAGAGTCCACTAGAGCTGTTGCCCAATGCAACTGTCAAGTACGTGAGCAAGAGGAAGCCCTTCGCCAAGCACGAGAAGAAGAAGCCGCTCGACGTGAAGAACAACAAGAAAGGATAAATCGGGAACATATGCCTCGACCGCCTCCACGGCAAGCGGATCGACTGCTCGAAGACCACCCTCCACGCCAAGAGCGACATCAACATCGTCACTATGATGAAGAACTCCGATACGGCAAGCTCAATTTCACCATGCCCAAGTTCTCCGGAAGCAATGATCCCGAAGAATATCTCTCATGGGCATTGAAAGTCGACAAGATATTCCGTCTTCACAACTATGACGAGGAAAAGAAGATTGCCATGGCATCTCTCGATTTTCAAGACTACGCTCTCATTTGGTGGGAACAAGTGATCAAGCGACACCACGAGAAGGGCGAACCACCTTTCACGACTTGGACACAAGTGAAGGACGTCATGCGAGCTCACTTCGTGCCTACCCACTACACCCGTGATTTATTCAAGAAGTTACAATTTGTCAAGCAAGGCACAAAGACAGTGGAAGAATACTACCAAGAAATGGAGATTGCCATGATACGAGCCAATGTCAAAGAAGACAATGAGCAAAAAATGGCACGCTTCTGGAACGGCCTCAACCACCCAATAAGGAATATTGCTGATTTCCAACCCTACTCCAACCTTCTCGAGCTAGTTCATCAAGCGACCAAGGTGGAGTGACAAGTGCAAGAAGACTTCAAGTACGCCAAGTACTCATCCAAGACCTACGAATCATACACTAAAGCTACCTCTACTACGACTTCGGCACCTCCTACCGCCACTAGAGCATCACCAAGTACCAACGACAAGTCAAGTTCCAAGCAAGCGTCGCCTTCCTCGACTCGTCCTCCGGCATGCACCCACAAGAGCAAGACCTTTTCTTCTTTGGCACCACCGGACGATCCCGTCAAGACAAGTTCTATCAAGTGCTTCACATGTGGTGGCCGCGGACACAAGTCTTTCTGTCTGCGTTCTGGGAACGGGGGTCCCCAGACTTGCCTGCCTGCGGCCCACGGCGTGGCTAAGCCAGCAGGCCGTATGGCCCATCTTCATCAACAAGGCATCCAAGACTCTTGCGAGGGGCCAAGCCTCGCGAGGCGGACGAGGCAAGACCTCCTCAGGAGTGGCCTAGTCAGGTAGGATCACGAGGAGCGGAGATATCAAGGCGGGGGAAACCTCACGAGGCTCTCGTGACGTGAGCCGTAACGATCAGCGCCAGGCGGGCGCCAGTGCATGCAACGTCCTTGTTTCCTCTTTGGTGCTAAGGGAGCAGGCGTAGGCGAAGAGTACCGAGGCATCAGGCAAAGGTTGCTAGATTGGTGCAACGAGACCAAGACCAAGTGGACGGCAAGACGGAGGTCATTGTGGAGCCCAAGATGACGTCACCACCAGAGCCTTTCGCAGGCGAAGACCACTTTTGTCAGGATAGCTTGTACTAGCCGTCCCCCTTCAAATTTGCCCGCCGTTGTTGGCTCCCTTCCCGCTCAATATTTGGGAAGAGGACCAGGACCTATATAAGTAGAGCTAGCCACCACCGTAGGGGCATCGGGCAGTTCATCCAGCTCTCGCCCGCTAGGTCACCAAGCACAAGAACACCTCAACCTCAGGAGGCTGTTCTTCCTTCTCTACTGTTCTTCATCAGCCCAAGAGGCAATCCACCACCACACTGGAGTAGGGTATTACACCACAACGGTGGCCCGAACCAGTATAAATCTCGTGTCTTTACGTATTTGCGAGTTAAATCGAGTTCGTCCGCGAGATCTTAGCGAGCTAGGGCGTAGGTCGGTAGGAGGGAAAGACTTCGCGCGCACCCCAGTGTTTGAACCTTAAAGGTTTGCTGGAACCCCACATCTGACATTTGGCGCGCCAGGTAGGGGTGCGCCGGAGCTCCTCTCCACCAACTTGCGCCCCGCGCCACCGCACTTCGCCCCCATGGCGGGTGCCCCACCATCCACCTCTGCGCCCGACACCAACAGCGGGGCGTCTGGATACCGAGCCCTGGCCCCAGCCCTACGGCGAGTGCGGTGGCCGACCAAGTTCAAGCCAGAGATGCCGCCGTGTTACGATGGCGCGGCAGACCCGACGCCATTCCTGCTGGCGTACGAGGAGGCTGTCCTCGAAGCCGGAGGCAACGACAAGATCATGGACAACTGGTTCCCCATGGCCCTCGCCGGCGAGCCGCGCGCCTGGCTGCTTAACCTCCCGGGATCCATGGTGGCCTCCTGGGGGGAACTTCGCGACCTCTTCGCCGCTCGCTACGTGGTGCCGGCGCACCACACAGTCGTGGCCCTACTGGGCGGCTCTCAAGCACCACCTTCAGACCGCCACGTCAAGCCGTTCCTTCGTCAGATCGGGGCCACCTCCAAGCGCCCGGGGGCTCCGCCGGGTTGGGCTGCGCCAGAGGCCGACCTCACCTTCGGCTCAGAAGACCACCCCGACTCCACCGCCGGCTCCGGAATGCTCCCGATGCTCTGCACGCCCACCATCTGCAACGTGGCCGTTACCAAGACCCTCATCGACGGCGGTTCCAGCCTCAACTTGCTCTCCGTAGAAGCCTTCAGCCTTCTTCACGTGCCGCTCGAGCGGCTCGGCCTCAGCAAGCCCTTCTCGGGAGTGGGTGGTGGAGCTGCCCACTCTCTCGGGACAGATCCGCCTCCCTGTCACCTTCGGCACGCGCGACAACTACCGCACCGAGCTGGTGGACTTCGACATCGCTCGCATCGGTCTCCCATACAACGCCGTCCTCGGGTACCCGGCACTCGCTCAGTTAATGGCGGCGACTCACCCGGCCTACAACCTCATGAAGATGCCAGGGAGCAAGGGCGTCCTCACCATCAAGGAGGACACTAAGGAGGCCGTGACGGTGCTCAGGCTCGCCTTCAAGACCGCGGCAGCAGCACAGCCCGCCGGCACCGTTACCCCCGAGGCCAAGGAGGCTGCGCCTACAAAGAAGAAGCAGCTATTCACCGAAGGCAAGGCGGAAACCAAGCAGGTGCCGGTCAACGAGGACGGGTCTTTAGGAGCCACCTTTACCATAGGAGCCGGCCTTGACTTGGGACAAGAAGAAGCCTTGGTGAGGTTCTTGCGCGCGAACAAGGAGATATTCGCGTGGGAGGCCAATCAGCTGGTAGGGGTCCCGAGGGAGGTGATCCAGCATCGTCTAAGGGTATGCCCCAACATACGCCGCGTGAAGCAGCGAGCAAGACGGCAGTCCACTGAGAAGCAGGCCTTCATCATCCAAGAGACACGCAAGCTGGAGGCGGCAGGTGCCATCCGAGAAGTTCGATATCCCGAATGGCTGGCGAACCCCGTCGTAGTGCCGAAGAAGGGAGGGAAGGAACGGATGTGAGTTGACTTCACCAACCTTAACAAGGCCTGCCCTCAAGATCCGTTCCCACTCCCGCGCATCGACCAGATTGTCGACTCCACCGCCGAGTGTGACCTGCTGTGCTTCCTGGATGCGTTCTCAGGGTATCATCAGATCAAGATGGCGGTGGAAGATGTGGAGAAGACAGCCTTCCTGACACCATGTGGGGTGTACTGCTACACCTGCATGCCCTTCGGGCTGCGCAACGCGGGCGCGACCTTTCAGCGGTTGATGCACATCGCCCTGGGGCGGCAGCTCGGGAGAAACACAGAGGCCTACATTGATGACATAGTGGTCAAGTCTCGCGAGGCGAGGACATTGATTCAAGATTTGGAGGAGACCTTCGAGAGCCTACGCCAAGTGAACTTGATGCTTAACCCGGAGAAGTGTGTGTTCGGCATCCCCTCCGGCAAGCAGCTGGGATTCCTCGTATCCCACAGAGGGATCAAGGCGAACCCCGAGAAGATCAAGGCCATCGAGGACATGAGCCCACCACAGACCCTCAAAGAGATGCAGAAGCTAGCAGGGCGGGTGACCGCGTTAGGGCGTTTCATCTCCAAACTAGGAGAGCGCTCCTTACCCTTCTTCAAGCTCATGAAGAAGAAGGGCCCGCTCGAGTGGACCCCGGAGGCCGACCAGGCCTTCCAAGACCTCAAGAAATACCTTACCAGCCCCTCGGTGATGGTGGCACCACGGCCTCTCGAGCCTCTGGTACTCTACCTTGCCGCCACCTCGTACTCCGCCAGCGCGGCACTGGTGGCGGTTCGGGAGGAGCACCAAGCCAAGGGCGTGCTGCACCAAGCCGGAGCTGAAGTGGCGCAGGGTTAGGAAAGTGCAGCAAAGGCATCAGCGGTGGAAGACCAAGCTCAGCAGGGCAACATCGTAGAAGCTCCTGAGGACAGTCAGGTCTCAGGAACCCCTCCACCTCAGGATATGCCCCGATCTCCGCAGGACCCGAGCCTCGACAGTGTGCCAGCCCTCGTCGAACACCCAGTGTACTTCGTCAGCACCGTACTGCGGGACGCGAGGGCACGCTACCCCATGCCCCAGAAACTCTTGCTCGCTCTCCTGGTGGCCTCACGCAAGCTGCGACACTACTTCCAGGGCCACCCCATCAAGGTCGTCTCAGCCTACCCATTGGAGAGGGTACTCAGGAGCCCTAACTCAGCCGGAAGGGTCGCTGAGTGGAACATTGAGTTGCAAGCATTCCAGTTGGAGTTCAGCACTACTAGGGTCATCATGGGGGCCGCGCTCGCTGGCTTTGTGGCGCAATGGACGGATGCCCCGACACTTGAGGAAGGATAAGACCGGTCCACCTCCCCAAGAAGCGAGGCTCCAGACGGCTGGTTCATGTATTTCGATGGCGCCTTCGCGCACCAGGGCGCGGGGGCTGGAGCAGTGCTCATCTCGCCCACTCAGGACAAGATCTACTACGCCGTGCAACTCCGCTTTCAGCACGGCGAGAAGGTCTCCAACAATATCGCAGAATACGAAGGCCACATAGCTGGTCTGAAGGCTGCAGCGGCTCTAGGGGTGAAGCACCTCACCACCAGAGGCGACTTGCAACTCCTCGTCAACTTCTCCAACAAGGTGTACGAGCCGAAGGACGAGCACATGGAGGCCTACCTCGCGGAGGTGCACAAGATGGAGAAGCAGTTCTCGGGCCTGGAGCTGCAGCACGTGCCCCGGGGCACCAACAAGGAAGCCGACGACATCGCCAGGAGAGCATCCAAGCGGCAACCGCAGGAGCCCGGTGTCTTTGAGGAGCGGCTCTTCAAGCCATCAGCTACGCCACCTCTTTCAAGCACGATTCAGCCTCGGGAGGAGCTCGCACAGCCTCCGGCCACGGGAGCCCCAGCCTGTGGCCCGACCTCAGGAGCTCGGCTGCTCTTGGCGCTCGAGCCCCAGGAAGAATGCTGGACCAAGGAATTCAAGGAGTACCTGACGCACGAGATGCTGCCGGAGAAGGAAGAGGATGCGGAGCGCGTGGCCCGGCAAGCCACGACATACTGTATCCAAGACGGTGAGTTATACAGGAAACGACCGAACGATGTCACGCTGCGCTACATCTCCAGTGATCAAGGAAGGGAGTTGCTGATTGACATACACGGCGGAGACTGCGGACACCACTCGTCGTCATGGACCCTCGTCGGCAAGGTGTTCCGTAGTGGATTCTACTGGCCTACAACACTCAAAGACGCGGCCGAGCTGGTGAAGTCCTGCGAAGCTTGCCAGTTCCACGTCAAGCAAATCCATCAGCCTGCTCAGGGCCTCCAAACTATCCCGCTCACATGGCCGTTCGCGGTCTGGGGGCTGGATATCTTAGGCCCGTTCCCTCAGGCGCCAGGGGGCTACCGCTACCTCTACGTCGCCATCGACAAGTTCACCAAGTGGGCGGAAGTGGAGGCCGTCCGTACCATCCCAGCCAGCTCTGCTGTCAAGTTCATCAAGGGCCTCGTGAGCCACTTCGGGGTCCCCAACCGCATCATCACAGATAACGGTTCACAGTTTACTAGCAACCTCTTCAAAACCTACTATGCTAACCTTGGAACGCAGATCTGCTACACTTCGGTGGCCCACCCCAGGAGTAATGGTCAGGCCGAATGTGCTAACGCGGAGGTCCTGAGGGGCCTCAAGACCAGGAACTTCAAGAAGAAGCTGGAGGCCTGCGGCAGGGGCTGGCACGACGAGCTCCAGTCCGTGCTGTGGTCCATCCGAACCACCGCCACCAAGCCAACGGGCGAGACTCCATTCTTCCTCGTCTATGTTGCTGAAGCAGTCCTTCCTCACGAGGTCAAGCATCGCTCCGCACGGGTCCTGGCGTTCGACAAAACGCAGCAGGACGCCACGCGGGGGATCGATCTCATGCTCGGGGAGGAACATCGTCGCGAAGCTGCGCTGAGGGCGGCAAGGTACCAGCAACAGCTGCGGCAATACCACCGCCGCAACATCCGCTCCAGGACGCTCGAGATGGGTGACCTAGTCCTGAGGCGGTTCCTCCCCAGGGAAGGGCTGCATAAGCTTTCACCAATGTGGGAGGGCCCATTCAAGGTCGTCCACATCTCCAGACCTGGCGCCGTGCACCTGGAGACACAAGACGGGGTACCTATCCAAAACGCCTGGAACGTCCAGCACCTCCGGAAGTTCTACCCATGAAGCAAGGCCCAGAGCCTGTGAAGAAATGCCCAGAGCCTGTGAAGAAGGCCCGGTGCCTGTGAAGAATCACCGCCCGTGACACTGTCATGTAATAATGAGTTGGGGCTGTACGCCCGGAGTCTCGAGGCGCCCGGCCTCGGGCCACAGGGCTTCCGTCCACGCCTAGTGGTAGCACTTCGCTCCGCGCTGGTGAGAAACTTGAAGACTAGATTAGGTGCCGGACGCGGCTTTTCATTTGCTTTCCGTAGTTGGATCGCTTTTCCTTAATCTAAGTTTGCTTTTGGCGTTCCATGCTGATTTGATTCCCTTGACTCTCATTGCATTTTTCCCGGATCGGGTTTGCTCGTAGCCCCCTTTCGCATGCCTCACGAGGGGGCTAGGCAGGTGCCCTCGCGAGAATTTTTTCTCCTCTCCGCCTTCTCGCGAGCCACCCTCGTTCGAACCCAAAAGCTGGCGCACCTCTCCTAGTTCGTGCCCCTCGGGTACCGCGATACAAAGCGCCAGGTCAGGGCCAAGGTGAACGGCAAATCTTTTAGCGCACTTCCTGACGAGTTTTTTGCAGTTCTTGAGCAAATGCAGGCCACCAAGGCAAGATGGACACAAGAAAATAAGCGTCTCGTGAGGAAGAGGGCGTCCTGAATATACCAGGTTAAGTTATCTTTGCACGAAATAATGACACGACACGGAACAACACACATAGTGCAATAACCGAGGAACCATAGTTCGGTACACGCCCCCTTGGGCCCATGCTGGTTTCATTCTTGATGCACGAAAAAGAGTAAAACAAAAGTAGCACTGTAGTGATCCACAGAGGCAGGCCCCTGGCGGCACCCCGAGCCTAGCCGGATCCTTCCTCGCGCTTCACGGAGGCGCGACGACGAGATGGCCCACTGCCGCCTTCAAAGCGGGCGCGGAGGCTGGTCGTAGCCGCCACTGCTGGAGCTGTCGCCGGAGGAAGAGCCGCCGTAGCTGGACGAGACACGGTCGCCGCCAAGGGCAGGCTCGCCCTCATCCTCGTCGTGACCGTCCCCAAGGCCGAGCACCTCCTCACCGTCGTTCGCCTCGGGGGAGCACCTGGTGCGGTGACCATCTTCCCCAAACACCCTCACATAGAGGGTCGATCCACCATCGTACTTGAAGTGGAGGGTGCATCGCCTGCCCAGGCCGCGCGAGCGGGCGAACGTCTGCCAGCCGCGGGCCAGGGCTACATTGCCTGCGGCAGAAGCCTCGACCGCAACCCAAGAGGCCTTGCTGTAGCAACCATCCGCCTGCAACCAGAGTCCGCCTGGGCCAGAGGCCGGCAGTTCACCGGCGAAAAAGGGCGGAAGTTGGAGCCAGTTGCCGGCCGGGTTCTCCGACCAGACGACAAACTCCGGCGACACCTCCGCCGTGTGGAAGCGCGGACGGGGGGGGCACCATAGCACACCTCCCCTCGTCAACTGGACCGCCATGGCTGGGACGACCCCCTGCGCATGTCGCGGCGCCGCCTCGACAGTGGGCCACGGCAGGGGTCGCGGTGTGCTTCCGCGGATGGCCGCGTCCGTGCTTGGGCGCCGGGAGCCGGGTCCCTCGCGAGGGGCCTTTCCCTTCTCGGCGGCAGAGAACTTCCTTCGTGGTGCCATCGGTTGGACTACAAGCAATGGAGCAAGGGGGAAGAAGCAAGCAAGCGGGGAAGAGATGGGCTACGAGGGCTCTGCCCCCTCCCCATTTATAATGGAAGAGGGCCAACCGATGCATCCCACGATCGCAGGTAATGATGGTTTTCCTTGCATGTCGCAGGGACTTGTCAAGTCAGGCAGTTGCCGAGGCAGCGTGGGGAAGCGGAGACGCCCACGTCCAATCAACCGCCACGCCGCGTCGGCAAAGCCGCGAGCTTTTGGGGCCAGCGGTGCTCCGTGATTGACCCTTGGCTTCACTGCCAAGCCAAGCCTGCGCACCTTGGGCCCGGGGCTACTTGTCGGCGTTAAGGGAACTGGGGTCCCAGACTTGCTCGCCTGCGGCCTGGCGTGGCTAAGCTAGCAGGACGTATGACCCATCTTCATCAACAAGGCATCCAAGACTCTCGCGAGGGGCCAAGCCTCGCGAGGCGGATGACGCAAGACCTCCTCAGGAGTGGCCTATTCAGGCAGGCTCACGAGGAGCGGAGATATCAAGGCGGGGCAAACCTCACGAGGCTCTCGTGACGTGAGCCGTGGCGATCGGCGCCAGGCGGGCGCCAGCGCACGCAGCGTCCTTGTTTCCTCTTTGGTGCTAAGGGAGCAGGCGCAGGTGAAGAGTACCGAGGCATCAGGCAAAGGTTGCTATATTGGTGCAATGAGACCAAGATCAGGCGGACGGCAAGACGGAGGTCATTGTGGAGCCCAAGAGGCAGGCGTCACCACTGCGTGAGCCTTTCGCAGGCGAAGACCACTTTTGTCAGGATAGCTTGTAATAGCTGTCCCCCTTCAAATTTGCCCGACGTTGTTGGCTCCCTTCCCGCTCATTATTTGGGAAGAGGACCAGGGCCTATATAAGTAGAGCTAGCCACCACCGTAGGGGCATCGGGCAGTTCATCCAGCTCTCACCCGCTAGGTCACCAAGCACAAGAACACCTCAACCTCAGGATGCTGTTCTTCCTTCTGTACTGTTCTTCATCAGCCCAAGAGGCAATCCACCACCACATTGGAGTAGGGTATTACACCACAAGGTGGCCCGAACCAGTATAAATCTCATGTCTTTCTGTGTTGCGAGTTTGTCGAGTTCATCCGCGAGATCTTAGCGAGCTAGGGCGTAGATCGGTAGGAGGGAAAGACTTCGCGCGCACCCCAGTGTTTGAACCTTAAGGGTTTGCCGGAACCCCACATCCGACACTTTCCAATGCATCAACAAGCGAACCATGATCATGAATGATGATGGCATGTACGACTCCATGAGTGAAGACGAGATGGAAGCACTCGAGCATGTCGCCATGCACCGCCAAGTGAATGAAGAAGAAGATGCTCAAGTCTATTGTGACAATGATTCAAGTCCCGCTCTCATGGTCTCCAAGGTATTGACACTTCAACACAAACAAGACGAAGACCAAAGGTGTCACATCTTCAACACCAAGGCCGACATCAATGGGCGCTCCGTGAAAGTCATCATCGACGGAGGAAGTTGCCACAACTTGTGCAAGGGAAGAGCTATGTTCCGAGCTACAATTGGTCAATAAGAAGCATCCTTGTCCCTACAAGGTCCAATGGCTTGGCGACTCCAGCACCTTTCAAGTGGAGCACATGGTGCTAGTTTCCTTCAAGATAGGCGCTTACGAGGACACCTTGGAGTGTGACGTGGTTCCTATGTCTGTGTGCCATCTTCTCTTGGGAAGACCCTAGCAATTCGACCGCGGCGTCATCGACAACGGGAGAACAAACCACTGTAGTTTCAAGATGAAGGGAACGGAGCACGTGCTACGACCTATGTCACCAAGCCAAGTGATCGCCGACAAGCAAGCATCCACCCATCATGGAGAGACTAGTGAGAGAGTGAACCACAACAAAGTGAGTGAGCGCCATAAGCCACAATTGAGTGACTCTTCGCCAAGAGAGAAAAACTGGTCCTCCTAGCCACAAAAAGAGATATGAGAGAAGTGTGTGAGAACCCATCGAGTGTCATGCACTACGTCCTATTGTGCAAAGATGAGGTGGCAAATACTAACACTCCTAATCCTGTTCCCCTAGTGTTGTCTGATTTGTTGTAGGAATTCGTGGATGTCTTTCCCGATGCGCTACCTCCCAGTCTTCCTCCTCTATGTGGAGTCGAACATCGAATCGACCTCATACCCGGCGCACCTCTTCCTAACAAGGCTCCATACCGCGTCAACCCCGAAGAAACCAAACAAATACAAAGGCAAGTCCAACATCTCATAGATCATGGACATGTGCGTGAAATATTGAGTCCTTATGACGTACCGATAATTCTTGTGCCAAAAGGAGACGGTAGCTTTCGCATGTGTTCCGATTGTAGACCTATCAATGCTATCACCGTTCGACATAGGCATCTCATTCCATGCCTTGATGATATGCTAGATGAGCTTTGCGGTGCCTCCATTTTCTCTAAAATTGATCTTAAAAGTGGCTATTATCAAATCCGCATTCAGGAAGGTGATGAATGGAAAACCGCTTTCAAAACAAAATTCGGCTTGTACGAGTGGTTAGTTATGCCTATGGGTTTATCCGAAGCACCCGGTACTTTCATGAGAGTTATGCATTACGTGCTTCGTGCTTACATTGGTGTGTTTGTTGTAGTTTAATTTGACGACATTCTTGTGTTTAGCAAATCCCTCAAGGAACATGTAGATCATCTTAGGGCCGTTTTGCAAACTCTGAGAAAAGAGCAACTTTACCAATATGGAAAAATCCACATTTGGCATTGACAAGATTGTTTTCTTGGGCTTGTTGTGTCTTCAAAGGGTGTTCATGTAGATGAGTCTAAAATTGAAGCAATTAAAACTTGGCCACAACCCACTAATTTGCAACAAGTGCGTAGTTTCCTTGGCCTAACAGGTTTTTATCATCGCTTTGTGAAAGACTTTAGCACTATTGCCGCACCATTGCATGCATTGAGTAAGAAGAACACACCCTTTGTTTGGGGACCCTTGCAATCTACCGCATTTGATGAGCTCAAATCTTTGCTTACACATGCCCCAATTCTTGCATTACCTAATTTCAACAAAACTTTTGAGGTTCATTATGATGCTAGTGGTAATGGAATTGGAGGAGTTTTTATGTAAGAAAAGCGACCCATTACATACTTTAGTGAAAAACTCTCTGGTGCTCAACTTAACTATCCCATCTATTACAAAGAATTGTATGCTTTAGTGCGAGTATTGCATGTTTGGGAGCATTACCTTCGCCCACAAGAATTTGTCATACATATCGATCATGAGACACTTAAGTACCTAAAAGGTCAAACCAAGCTGAATAAACGACATGCTAAATGGAGTGAGTTATTGAATCTTTTCCTTATGTGATCAAGTACATTAAGGGTAAAGAAAATGTTGTGGAGGACGCTCTTTCTCGCAAATGCATGTTAGTTACTCAACTTGAATTGAATGTGATTGGCTTTGAGCATGTTAAAGATCTTTATGCCAATGATCCTTCCTTTGCGCTTCCTTATGCAAAATGTCTTGCTCACACTTTTTGGGAGAAATACTATCTCAAGAATGGCTACTTATGCATGCTAACAAACTTTGTATACCCGAGTCCTCTCTTCGTTTGTTACTTTTGCAAGAGGCTCACGGAGGTGGACTTATGGGGCATTTTGGATGCGACAAGACCTTTGCTACACTCTCCAACAAGTACTTTTTTCCAAAGATGTTCCGCGACGTGGCACACTTCACCAACCGATGCTCTACATGCCGCAAAGCTAAGTCAAAAGCTCAATCTCATGGTTTACATATGCCACTTCCAATTCCATATCAACCATGGGAAGATATTAGTATGGATTTTGTTCTTGGTTTGCCTAGGATTCAAAATGGAAAGGATTCAGTATTTGTTATTGTGGACCGATTCTCAAAAATGGCTCATTTCATCCCATGCAATAAGATAGACAATGCTTCACATGTTGCAAATCTTTTTTGTAGGGAAATCTTGAGGCTACATGGAGTGCCAAGGACCATTGTGTCGGACCGCGACGCCAAGTTCCTAAGCTACTTTTGGAACACGATATGCGCCAAGCTCGGCATCAAGCTTCTATTCTCCACGGCATATCATCCGCAAAACGATGGCCAAACCGAAGTTACCAACCGGACGCTATCTACTCTCCTACACGTGTCGATTAAGAAGAACATCAATGAGTGGGAGGAGTGCTTACCCATCGCTGAGTACGCCTACAATCAAGCTCGACACTCTACTACCGGCAAGTCCCCCTTTGAGGTTTCCTATGGCTTCAATCCGTTGTCCCATTGGACATACTACCTCTCTCACTACAAGAACGCACAAACATGGATGTGAGTGCAAGGGCAAGCTTTCTCAAGAAGATGCATGAAGATAGAAGGGCAACGATCAAGCACCAAGTACAACGCATCACCAACAACCTCAACATCAACAAGACACCAATGGTGTTCCAACCGGGAGATCTAGTATGGCTTCATCTTCGCAAGGACCGCTTCCCCAACGAACGCAAGCCTAAGCTACTACCACGAGTCGATGGACCCTTCAAGGTGCTAGCATGCTACAATGACAACGCTTACAAGATTGACATCCCACGCGACAAGTACAACATAAGTGACTTCTTCAACGTCAAAGACTTGGCCAAGTACTATGGTGATGAAGATCACGATTCGTGGACGGATCTCTCCCAAGGGGGGGGGGAGATGATTCGGAGCATCCTTACATCATCCCCATGGACTCTACACCAACACATAAAGCCCCACGTGGACCCATGACAAGAGCTAGAGCATGCGCAATGGAAACCAAGGTGAACTCTTTGCTACTCGACATGCATATGGATGCAAGTGGAACTTGGTTGCTACCTCACCAAAATGCTCTGTGTGTCATTAGGTACAGAGAGGAGCATTCCCAAGCAGCTAAGGAGCATCACCAAGGAGTAGGAGATGTAAGTGCATCTAGTGCCACCCCTAGTTGGTTTTGGAGTATTGACGACAAACCTGGTAGAGGGACTAATGTGTTTGTGAGAATTGCAGGATAACACAGGTAGTAGTCCCTTATTGATTAGGTTTACCTACCAGAGATGACCCCTAAAAATGTGTGAAGACATTGAAGACAATGGTGGTTCGTGAAGACATTCACAATGAAGATAATGACATGTGAAGACTATGGAGTGCGATGACGTAGTTGTTTCGTAGTTTCCTTTTCTTCTTCATTGAGTCATAGGAAACACCTACTATTAAGTGGGGTCCAAGTGAACAAAGTCAGAATGACTGATGTGATGCTCAACCAAAATCCTATGTCTTCGAGCAAAGACAATGAGAGCAAATCTTATCCAGAGTTGGATGAGTGAGCTTTGCTTGTAGCCCAAGCCAAGCTGCCGCATGTGTTTGAAATCCGACTGTTGGACACGTGTCGGTTCCTTAGTGACCCAGGGTCATTTTGGATATATCATGTCGGGTTGCCTCCTGGCTATAAATAGCCCACCCCCTACACCATAAATTGGTGGCTGCTCAGAGTTAGTGCACGACTTTTGTCGTTTGAGAGCAACCCACCTCCGAAGCCTTTGAGAGAGAGATCCTTACGAGGACAAAGCCCAAAACACCCAGAGCCAAAGAGTGTTAGGCATCACTGAAGTCTTTCTGTCAGCATGACCTGAAGACTTGTTACACTTGAGGATTGTGAATCCTCCAGCCGGTTAGGCGTCGCGTTCTGAGCATCCAAGAGCCATTGTGGATCGCCGGTGAATGAAGTTTGTGAAGGTTTGGAAGTCTACCTTGAAGATTTATTAGAGTGATTGGGCGAGGACTGGGTGTCCTTAGCTCAAGGGGAATAAGGTGAAGACGTGGTCTTCTGAGTTCAATCTCAGCCTCCCTAACTAGACGTACAGTTTCCACATCAACTGGAATTGGTCTACCAAATCCTCATCTTCACCAAGCAACTGGTTCTATCCCCCACTTCCTTTACATTTCAGTTTGTCTTCGTGAAGTCACTGCTCGCTTGCCTGATCTGTTTGACTTCAACGTGTGAAGACTATTACCATTTGGCTTCATACTGTCTTCCATTCTGATCCATACTACCTAGCTGCTGATAGTCTTGGTATTTTCACAATATTGCTTACTTGACTATGGCTTGCCTAGTGTAGTTTATCTTCCGCTGCATATCAATAGGTTCATTTCATCTGTTTGTCTTCAAAGAACTTGTGTTTTGAAGACTTTCGTAAAAATCGCCTATTCACCCCCCTCTAGTCAATAACTAGCACTTTCAATTGGTATCAGAGCAATGTGCTCCCTTGTTCTATGTGATTCGGTTTAACCACCCGGAGTTTTAGCTATGTCGACTGCAGGGATAATCAAGGTCTCCGCTGCGTGCCCAGTCTTTGATGGCACTGATTACCCCTACTGGAAGAATAAGATGTGCATGCATCTTGAAGCCATTGACGTCGACCTCTGGTATGTCTTCAAGACAGGCGTTCCCAAGGTCGGTGAAGGTGTAACCGCTACTGATGTCAAGAGGTTCGCTCAACTAGACTCGACTACCAAGAACATCATCTGTGGTCATCTGACCAAAGGACAGTATGGTCATGTGAGTGCATTGGAAACTGCGAAGCTAGTCTGGGACTAGCTGTCCAAGGTCAACGAAGGCGTCTCATCTCAGAGAGACTCAAGGATTGATGTTCTTCACAATCTCTTCAACCGCTTCAAGAGAAACGACAATGATAATGTCCAGCTCACATTTGATCGCCTCACTGATATCACAAATGAGCTTCGTGCTCTTGGCGCCACTGAGATCACCAAGCATGAAATCGTGAAGAAGCTTCTGGGATCACTTGACAACTCATTTGACACCCTAGCCCTGATGATACAAGAACGTCGTGACTTCAAAGATCTCGATACGTCTGACATACTTGAAAGGCTCAACACACATGAGTTCCAGCTATCTGAGAAAAGAGACATCTATGGCCCCAACTATGGCCGAATCAGTGCTTTGAAGGCAAAGGCTATTTCCTCATCTGAAGAAGAATCTGACTGCAGTTCTGAGGATCCTGAAGATATTGGAAAGGAGCTAGCTATGCTCATGTAGAAGTTCCAGAAGTTCTCCAAAAAGAATCGCTTCGAAAAGTCTTCAAGATCTAGCTCAAGAAATGACGAGGCTTCCTCTCGTGAACACAAGAAGAGAACATGCCACAAATGCAAGAAGCGAGTCCACTACATCTCTGAGTGCCCTCAATGGGACAAGGAATCTAAGAAGAAGAAGAAGAGCAAGGAGTATAATTCTGACGACAAAAAGAAAAAGAAATCCTCAAAGTCTTCTTCAAAGTCTTCATCAAAGTCTTCGTCTCACAAGAAGAGCTCATTTAGCAAGGCTCGTGCGTTCATTGGCAAAGAGATGGATTCAGAGGAGGAGTCTGCTTCTGAGGAGGCGGAGGTGGAGTCTGAGGAGGAGTCTGATTCAGGCGTGGCAAGCATTGGCTCTAGCTTCGGCATTCGTCGCCAAGTCCATCTTCAACACTGACGACAATGGTCACGTCATCGATGCTGAAGACGATGATGAGGATGACTCTGCTCTGACCTACTGCTTCGTGGCACGAGGTGCCAAGGTAAACTCACGCGATGCTTATTTTCAAACATCCAAAGAAGATGACTCTGAGTGTGAATCCAAACCTAGCTATAAGACTCTTGCTAAAATTGCAACTGAACAACAAACTACTATGGAACATATCCTAAAGTTGCTAGACAAAAGCATGATCTGTTGGACGCTGAAATGAATCGAACTCAGTCCTTAATTGAAGACATTAAAAATCTTCATGTCAAGTACGAGGAACTTCAAAGTCGTCATGAAACTCTCTCAGCTACTCATGAGAAGCTTTCCTACGATTATCTTAGAAGGAAGCAAGATCTAGAAAATCTGAGAGCGTCTCATGAAGATCTTCAAAATGAGAATGATTCACTTCGCACTCAACAGATCAGTTCCGCTCAAGTAGATTTTGTGCCACCATGTTTAAAACGTCTTGAGCGTGATAATGCTGTCTCAGTTGCTGAATGTTCTACTGCTGCTAATACTGCAATATCTTCAACTGCTGATGTGGTGACTAACCCCTCTTCTAAGGATACCACTACTATTGCTGATGAGAATGCTAGATTGAAGACATTGCTTGAAACAGACATGTACAAAAGCCTCAAAGGGCACCAGACACTATGTGATGTCCTCAAGAAACAGATTCTGAACTGAAACCCTAGGAAAGAGGGTGTTGGGTTCGAGAGGAAAATGAATGTTGATGGTTCATACTGGAAGCCTGAGTAGTACCCCAAAACCACATGGGTTGCTGCAAAGGGTCCTTCAGTGGACCCATCTACCTTATCTGGCTTCACTTGTGCTAACTGATGACCCACAAGTATAGGGGATCAACTGTAGCTCTTTCATAAGTAAGAGTGTCAAACCCAACGAGGAGCAGAAGGAATGACAAGTAAGTTTTCAGTAGGATAATGTCCGCAAGTGCTGAAATTGTAAGTAGCAGAGTAGTTTGGTAGCAAGATAATTTGTAACGAGCAAGTAACGATAATAGTACAAGTATGTGATGTCTACTACGCAACCTTCTTCTTGTAGACGTTGTTGGGCCTCCAAGTGCAGAGGTTTGTAGGGCAGTAGCAAATTTCCCTCAAGTGGATGACCTAAGGTTTATCAATCCATGGGAGGCGTAGGATGAAGATGGTCTCTCTCAAACAACTCTGCAACCAAATAACAAAGAGTCTCTTGTGTCCCCAACACATCCAATACAATGGTAAATTGTATAGGTGCACTAGTTCGGCGAAGAGATGGTGATACAAGTGCAATATGGATGGTAGATATAGGTATTAGTAATCTGAAAATATAAAAACAGTAAGGTAACTAGTAATAAAAGTGAGCGTAAACGGTATTGCAATGCTAGGAAGCAAGGCCTAGGGTTCATACTTTCACTAGTGCAAGTTCTCTCAACAATAATAGCATAACTGGATCATATAACTATCCCTCAACATGCAACAAAGAGTCACTCCAAAGTCACTAATAGCAGAGATCAAATGAAGAGATTATGGTAGGGTACAAAACCACCTCAAAGTTATCCTTTCTGATCGATCTATTCAAGAGTCCGTAGTAAAATAACACGAAGCTATTCTTTCCGTCCGATCTATCATAGAGTTCGTACTAGAATAATACCTTAAGATACAAATCAACCGAAACCCTAATGTCACCTAGATACTCCATTGTCACCTCAAGTATCCGTGGGTATGATTATACGATATGCATCACACAATATCAGATTCATCTATTCGAACCAACACAAAGTACTTCAAAGAGTGCCCCAAAGTTTCTACCGGAGAGTCAAGACGAAAACGTAAGCCAACCCCTATGCATAAGTTCACGAAGTCACGGAACCCGCAAGTTGATCACCCAAAACATACATCAAGTGAATCACGTGATATCCCATTGTCACCACAGATAAGCACATGCAAGACATACATCAAGTGTTCTCAAATCCATAAAGACTCAATCCGATAAGATAACTTCAAAGGGAAAACTCAATCCATTACAAGAGAGTAGAGGGGGAGAAACATCATAAGATCCAACTATAATAGCAAAGCTTGCGATACATCAAGATCGTACCACCTCAAGAACACGAGCGAGAGAGATCAAACACATAGCTACTAGTACATACCCTTAGCCCCGAGGGTGAACTAGTCCCTCCTCGTCATGGAGAGCGCCGGGATGATGAAGATGGCCACCGGTGAGGGTTCCCCCCTTCGGCATGGTGCCGGAACGGGTCTAGATTAGTTTTCGGTGGCTATAGAGGCTTGCAGCGGCGGAACTCCCGATCTATTCCGCTCCCCGATGTTTTTAAGGTATATGGATATATATAGGCGAAAGAAGTCGGTCAAGGGAGCCACGAGGGGCCCACGAGGGTGGGGGGCACGCCCAGGGGGGTAGGGCGCGCCTCCCTGCCTCGTGGCTTCCTCAAAGCTTCCCTGACATCTACTCCAAGTCTCCTGGATTGCTACCGTTCCAAAAATAACTCTCCCGAAGGTTTCATTCCGTTTGGACTCCGTTTGATATTCCTTTTCTTCGAAACACTGAAATAGGCAAGAAAACAACAATTTGGGCTGGGCCTCCGGTTAATAGGTTAGTCCCAAAAAATAATATAAAAGTGTTTAATAAAGCCCATAAACATCCAAAACAGATAATATAATAGCATGAATACTTCATAAATTATAGATACATTGGAGACGTATCAGCATCCCCAAGCTTAATTCCTGCTCGTCCTCGAGCAGGTAAATGATAAAAGAAATAATTTATGATGTGTGGATGCTAGAAGGTGCACAAGTTTGATCAATGATAATTTCAGTCACCTTTTCTAGCATCATTATATGTCATAAAAGTAGCTCAACTCATAAAACTTTTCATCATTAAGTAACAAGCTATTCACATGTTAAAGCATATACCATAAAATTTCTTGAAAACTAACAAACTATGTTCTCAGTCATCAAACAACTGCAATTCATCTTATTTCCAGGAAGGGTCTATGTAAGAGCTTTGATTTAGCAAATCCCACATACTCAACTATCATATAGTCTTCCATGATTGCTACCACTCAAAGCATATTTTTTAGAACAAATAGCATTCATCGAACACAGAGAAAGATAGGGGCTTAATGTTTCGCCTCCCAACCTTTTACCTCAAGGGTAATGTCAACAATAATAATTCATGATCAAATATATTTGAATGGCCATATATGCTTAGATCTTTCCCCAACACATGATGCTTGCCAACTAAAGAGTAGGTTGGAATGAGAAGGAATACTACTGACTCTTGCATAAAAGTAAAAGATAGACCCTTCGCAGAGGGAAGCAGGGATTTGCAGAGGTGCCAGAGCTCGAAGCTAAAACAGAGATGAAAATAATTTTGAGAGGTATGCTTTCATTGTCAACATAACGACCAAGAGTACCCAATATCTTCCATACTACATACATTATAGGCGGTTCCCAAACAGAAAGGTAAAGATTTTACTCCCCCTCTACCAATAATCACACTCCACGGCTTGTCCGAAACAACGGGTGCCGTCCAACTTTCAACAATCCTGGGGGAGTTTTGTTTAAATTAATTGTGAATTTGTTTTTTGATCTTTTGATCATAGGACTTGGCATCCCAGTTACCAAACATTTCCTTGTGAATGATGAGCGGAGTCCACTCATCGTGAGAATAACCCACCTAGCATGGAAGATACTGATAGCCCCTAGTAGCTACATGAGCGATTCGGGCATACAAAACAGATTATTATTTGAAGGTTTAGAGTTTGGCACATGCAAATTTACTTGGAATGGCAGGTAAATACCGCATATAGGTACATATGGTGGACACTCATGAAAGGAACTTGGTTCAAGGATATTGGATGCACAAGCAGTATTCCCGCTTAGTAAAGATATTTTGGCTAGCAAAGGATTCTAAATAGAAAGCACCACATGTTAGAGGATCCATAACAATATAACTTCTATACAAATATACCCAAGCATAACTCATTATGTTGTCTTCCTTGTCCAACTTCAACTAATTTGCTCAGGTTTGAAAATAATTAATGGGGCTCACAATCATACAAGATGTCCAAGATAGTATATTTATATGTGAAATCTCTCTTCCTTCAATATTCTTTCATGAATTGTTCAAGTGACCAATACAATGTTTGCTAACCTTCAATAAATTTACCACCTCTACTTCTTATATGTGAAGTCATTACTCCCCATGGGATAAGCATATGAAACATATATAATTTCAGATTTATGACATTCAAATCATTCAACCATTTACTCGTAGGATATAAGTGAAACACATGAGTAAATGACAAACTACTCCAAAAAGATATAAGTGAAGAACAATGAGTAGTTAAATAATTATGTAGCTTTGTGAAGACTCTCTCTTATTTAAGAATTTCAGATCTTGGGATATTATTAAAACAGCAAGCAAAACAAAATAAAACGACATTTCAAGGATAGCACTCATCATGTGAAGAACAAAAACTTAGGCTCAACCGATACTAACCGATAATTGTTGAAGAAGAAAGGTGGGATGCCTACCGGGGCATCCCCAATCTTAGATGCTTGAGACTTCTTGAAATATTATCTTGGGGTGCCTTGGGCATCCCCAAGATTGAGATTTTGTGTCTCCTTAATTCCTGTCATATCACAGTTTCCTAAATCTCGAAAGCTTCATCCACACCAAACTCAACAAGAACTCGTGAGATAAGTTAGTATAAACCAATGCAAAAACCTTATCATTTTCTACTGTAAAAAATCACTAAAATTATTATTCAACATTGCATACTAAATGCATCTGCATATTTAATACTCCTATCCTCAAATAGAACCATTAAACAAGCAAACATATGCAAACAATGCAAACATAACAGCAATCTGCCAAAACAGTACAGCCTGTAAAGAATGCAAGATTCCTCATATTTCCCTAACTCCATACATTATAAAATTCTACCATACTGTAGAAAATTTATCAGAGCTTAATATGCAAAAAGTTTCAACATTTTATCATATTCTGACTTTTCTAGGGAATTTTTGCAACAGCGGTAAACTTTCTGTTTTGAAACAGCAACATGTATACTTGCAAAATAAGCATGGTAAAGGCTATCCTTGACATTTTTATTGAAAATAAAGATGCAAACCATTATTCTAAATAACAGCAAGCAAATACTAGCAAAATAAAATGACGCTCCAAGCAAAACACATATCATGTGGTGAATAAAAATATAGCTCCAAGTAAAGTTACCGATGAGCGAAGATTTAAAGAGGGGATGCCATCCGGGCATCCCCAAGCTTAAACTCTTGGTTGTCCTTGAATATTACCTTGGGGTTCCTTGGGAATCCCCAAGCTTAGGCTCTTTCCACTCCTTATTCCATAGTCCATGGAATCTTTACCCAAAACTTCAAAACTTCACAACACAAAACTTAACAGAAAACTCGTACGCTCCGTTAGTATAATAAAATAAATCACCACTTAGGTACTGTTGTGAACTCATTCTAAATTCATATTGGTGTAATATCTACTGTATTCCAACTTCTCTATGGTTCATAACCTCCGATACTGTCGGGGAAGCTGATCTGGCCCACGAACACCTATGGGACCGGCGGACCGAGCCCCTTTCGGTTCGGCGGGGGGCGGAGGTCGCACGAAGAGCAGATCGAGGCGAAGCACACGAGCAGTTTACCCAGCTTCGGAGCTCTCCGGAGAGATAACACTCCCTCTTGCTTTGCATGTCTGAGTGTATTGAGTTCTTGCTCGGGAGGCGCTGAGTGCTCTGATACACACAAGTCGCTAACGAGACCCGGCGTGAGTGTTCTCGGCTTGAACCTTCGACCCCCTACGTTGCGCATGGGCCTCCTTTTATATGCTCAAGGGGTCTCCGACAGGTGGCAACGTAGACAAGGGTAAAAATGGAAAAGGAGTGGTTGGTACAGCTACTTGTACAGTGTACAGTGTATCATACCTAACCCTGATGGCAGGGGACAAAGGCATTAAATGCCCGTCTACGTCGCCCTAACAGTGCAGAAAGGGACCGTCAGGGGCGCCACCGCTTGCCACGATGGCAATCTTGTCAGCGCCGCTTGCCACCGCGCTCCGCTGGCCGCCTGGCCTCTTGCCTGTGGCGCCTGGAAAGGTCCCAGGGCGACACGTTAGTGGATGTGCTGGAGCGCAGGTACAGAGTGGTGGTCTGCCGCGGCAAGCGCCTTGCCGCAGTTGTTGTCTTGTCGCGTCCGGAAGCTTGTCGCTCACCGGGCCTTCCCGGCAAGCTCCTCTTGCCGGGGCCTTGTCTCCTAGGTGCCTTGGGTGGCCTTCCCGGCAAGCTCCTCTTGCAGGGCCTTGTCTCCTTGGCTTGAATACTTTGTTCTTGAATGGCTCCAAAGGAACCACGGAGGACCTTGGCGGTCACCCGGTAAGCCTTGCAGCGGAGGGCTGCAACTGCTGTGCACAAGTTCGGGATACTAGGGTACCCCTACTCTAGTACACCGACAGAGCCCCGGCCTGGGCCACACAGTCTTGCCGGCTGTTGGGCCAGGCCAAAACAGAACCTGTAGGCAGCGGCTGGGTCTGTTGTAACTCACCCCGGACCCACCACGCCCTCCACGAACGGCACGCGTCGAATGCGGCGTCGTGTGAGAGATCGTGGGTGAGATCGTGGGTGGTTTCTTTATTCGGAAATACGGGACGTCCGCCCCCACCCTTCCCGGAGCAGCTGGCCGAGGAGTCGCGCCAGATCTGCGCAGGAGCTCTTCAAAAGGTGCTGATGAAGGTGGCCTTCCGCAATCCAGGCCTCAACCTCACCAACGTCCTCAAGTCCTTGCCGCCGGATGCTGATGTGGAAGCGCTCAAGACCCTTGTCGCACCCATCGTGGACAGGGTGAGCGGGATCAAGAGGGTTGAGGGCGATCGCGTGGATTAGGCCGCCCGCTTTCTCTTTTTCTTGCCGCTGCTGGTCATGTTATGAGAACAATCTATTAGAGCTGCGACAAGCTATCTTTTAATAGAACTCTTTTTATGGTAGCAATTGCTATGTTATTTCCTTTACTTGGTTCCTTACTTTGTATGTTTTTGCCCTACGCTTTTAGGGAAATTGTCGTATGAGGCACCGGGCATGAGCGCTGAGTGCGGGACGTCGGCAACTTCTTTGGCGGTGCTGCTACCGACAAGAAACCTTATCGCAACTAGTCGCAGCTCACTTAAGTTGTTGAGCGGACTCGAAACAAAGTAAGGGCGCAACTAGCTACAGTTGGTTCCTCCGCTACAGGTTTTCCATACAAAGTAAATGCGATTCGTTCGAGGAAGATAACTTAAAAATTTTAAAACTGATTGCTCAAACTTTAGCAACTTAGCTTTTACGTCGTTTGCTTCCGGTGAGGCTAGACTTCCTTGAGCGGCGCTTGGTCAACACCATTATCTTCTCCTTCCCCGGCAAACTTGTGGGCGAGGAACCTTCCTTTCTTTGAGAAAGAGAAAGAAGAGAAAATAAAGATATGGAGCCTTATGGCTCGTTATTGCTTACCGGGGTAGGTGCTTTACTTATGCACGGTCTGCGCCCGGCTTTGTACAAAGGATTACATGCAACATCGGCAAGACTTGTACAAAAGGTGGTTGCGGAACAGGTTCCGGCAACCGCTCTGAGTAAAACTTACGAAGATGCTCAATGTTCCAGGAGTTGCTCACCGAATGCCATCTTCGGTCTCAAAGCGGACAGCGCCCGGGCCTAGTGACTCGTTTCACCCGGTAAGGGCCTTCCCACTTAGCGTCAACTTGTTGGAATTCTTGGCGGACTGAACGCGCGAAGAACAAGGTCGCCTTCCTCGAGACTTACGGCATTAACTGCGGCTATGGTAGCGGCGCAAAGCTTGCTGTATCGAGCAGCTCGTCTGACAGCAACTCGGAGGCGATCCTCCTCAAGGAGCAAAGACGTCATCTTGTCGTGAATCGCTCTTGCTCAAGCTCATCATAAGAGAGCACTCGAGGTGATCCGTATCTGAGTTCCGTGGGGAGAACTGCCTCTGCTCCATAGACTAGGCGAAAGGTGTCCGCGGTGGCTCGATTTGGCATCGTCCTGATCGACCAAAGAACCACCGGCAACTCCTCAATCCAGTTCTTTCCGCACTTGTGCAGCCTGTCGAAAGTTCTGGTTTTGAGCTCGCGCAACACTTCAGCATTCGCCCTCTCCGCTTGACCGTTACTTCTCGGATGAGCAACAAAAGCGAAGCAGACCGTGGCGCCAAGATCTTGGACGTACTGCATGAAGGTGCGGCTCGTGCAGTGCGTGCCATGGTCGGTGATGATCCTGTTAGGGATTCGAAACGCAAATAATCGACCTAAAGAACTTGATCACTTGTTGTGCTGTCACCTTCCTCATCGCTTCCACTTCCGGCCACTTTGTGAACTTGTCGATTACAACGCATAAGTACTCAAAGCCCCGACAACTTCGGGAAAGGGGCCGAGGATGTCGAGCCCCCAGACCAAAAATGGCCAGGATAAAGGGATCGTCTGGAGAGCTTGAGCTGGCTGGTGTATCTGCTTGGAATGGAACTGGCACGCTTCACACTTGGTTACTTGTGCAGTTGCATCCTGGAGGGCTATCGGCCAAAAGAAACCTTGCTGGCAAGTGCTCTGGCGCCAATGTGGTGACCACATATGCCTCCATGTATCTCTGCCAACAGCTTTTGTCCGTCTTCCCGGCGAATACACTTCAATTTCACACCGTTGAGTCTTCTTACATGCGGTGTGTTGTCGACAAACTGGTACATACTTGACTGCCGGGCTACTCTTTCCGCTTCTTCTTGCTCTTCGGGAAGTTCTCTGTCTGAAGAAAAGCAGACAATCTGCGTGCCCATCTTTGGAGCTTACTCGACAACAAGGACTAAAGGCACATCTGCTGCGGGAACATCTGCTTCCACGGCGAGAACCTGCGGCTCAGCCGGAGCTTGACTTTCCCCGGCAAGCTTGCCGGAGCAAAACTTGTCGGGAGCGTCTACTTCAACGGAACAAACCCTAGGGCTTGCCGGAGCAGACTGCTCCTCAGCACCCTTGGTGTTGATCTTGAAGACCTTCTTGACGGCGACTTCGGGAAGCTCTGCCGGAAAATAGTCACCATAGATCAGCTTCCTCTTCTTGCTCTGTCTGGTTGATGGCGTTCTGACGGTTGAGTCAGCTTGAGCACAAAATCCCTGGTTCCACAGGTAACTTAAGTGCAACGCCTTGACGAACCATCGGCAATGTCGTTTTGAGCTCTTGGAACATGTTCCATTTGTAGGCCGTCAAAGTGCTCTTCTAGCTTTCTCACTTCATCAACATAAGCTTCCATCAACGGACTCTGATAACTCTTGTTCACTTGGCGGATGACAAGCTGTGAGTCACCCCTGACAATGAGCTTCTTGATCCCAAGGTCTCATGTGATCCTCGAGACCGGCAAGCAAACCTTCATACTCTGCGGTATTGTTTGTTGCTTGCTCCTTGGAAAGTGCATACGGACTACGTGCTTGAGGTGCTCTCCGGTGGGTGCAACAAGTAGCACGCCCACACCGGCGCCTTTGCAGCCAGAAGGCACCATCAAAGTACATCAGCCACTCTTTTCTTGCTTCCTTGGCCAGGGATGCTCGTTTTGGAATTTCTTCATCTTGTGTTGGCGTCCATTCTACTATGAACTCCGCCAATGCTCTGCTTTGGATAGTTGAAGTGCTCTCAAACTTGAGGCCAAAGCTTGACAGTTCCAGTGCCCACTCGACAATCCTGCATGTTGCCTCTAGATTTTGCAGTATCCTCTTCAACGGAAAACGAGTGACGACTGTGATCTCATGTGCCTGGAAGTAATGGCGCAGCTTTCTCGAGGCCATGAGGAGGCTGAAAAGAAATTTCTGCACACCAGAGTACCTTGACCTAGCCCCCTGCAGAAGGGAACTGACAAAGTAAACCGGGCGCTGCACCATTCTTTTCTGCATCTTCTCATGCGTCTGCGTAGATCCATCCTTGTCGGGACCAGAGCTTGCCGGTGAAGCCCCCTGCTCGTCGCTGGATGCATCTGCCATGGTTGCTAGTTCATCATCCGCCTCCCTCTCTGCTACTAACGCAGCACTAACCACTTGATTGGTTGCCGCTATATATAGCAGCAAGTTCTCTTGTGGCTTAGGTGCGACAAGTGTTGGAGTGGAGGACAGGTATCTCTTCAAGTCCTGCAGCGCAGCCTCCGCTTCCGGAGTCCATTTCATTGGACCTGCCTTTTTCATAATTTTGAAAAATGGCAGGGCGCTTCAGCAGAACCTAGAGATAAACCTCTTTGAGAGCAGCTACATGGCCAGCAAGTCTTCGTACATCCTTGACGCGCTTTGGTGCTTCAATCTGCTCAATGGCCTTGATCTTGTCGGGATTGGCTTCAATTCCCCTGAGACCACGAAGAACCCGAGAAGCTTGCGGAAGGGACTCCAAACACACACTTCTCGTGGTTGAGCTTGAGGTTGATCTTGCGCAGATTTGCAAAGGTTTCGTCTAAATCTTGAATCGTAGTCGCCTTGTCCTTGCTTTTGACCACTATGTCATCCATGTAGGCTTCCACATTTACGTGCATTTGCGGCTCAAAAGCGTCATGGACTACTCTTGCAAATGTTGAACCAGCATTCTTTAATCCGAAAGGCATCCGTGCGAAGCAGTATGTGCCACATGGGGTGATGAATGCGGTCTTCTCCTCATCCTCTTACGCCATGAAGATCGATGATATCTCGAGTATGCATCCGAAATGAAAGCAAATCACATCCGGCCGTGGAGTCAACAATCTGGTCGATCTTGTTGCAAGGAAATGGGTCTTTGGGACAAGCTTTATTGACATCGGTAAAGTCGATACAAAGCCTCCATTTCCCGTTTGCCTTCGCATACAACTACAGGATTGGCCAACCACGTGGGATGGAGCACTCCTCCGACAAGGCCCTGCTTCCAATTTCTTGATTTCTTACGTGATGAATTCTTGGCGCTCCACCGCTGCTTCGACTTTACGCTTGACGGGCGCGCGCATGAGGACAAACAGCAAGATGGTGCTCAATTACTTTCACAGGAACACGGGGATGTCGGGGCGGTTGCCACGCAAACACGTCGGCGTTCGCCAGAGGAAAGCAACGGCGGCCTTCCTATTTAGGGTCGAGAGTGGCAGCGATGGTGAAGGTACCACCGGTCTGCCGTCCTCCTTGGCGGACACCTTCTTGGTCTCTGGTGGAGCTGCCATCGCCGTCTTCTTACACTTGTCGGTGGAGCTCGATGGTGCGTCCTCGACGGTAGCGCAGCACTCCGAAGAGGTGCGCTTGCCGGAGTGGGCATCAGAGCTCTTGCCGGACTTGGTCTTCTTCTTCGCCCCGGGAGCTTCGGCGGCAAGTGGCTTGCAATCTGCTGCAGCTGCTGCTTCCCGGTAGATCTTGTCGGCGCAGATAAGAGCATCCTTCTTGTCGCCAGGGACAGAGATGACACTTATCGGGCCTGGCACCTTCAAAGATGTTGTATGCATAGTGAGAGGCTGCCATGAATTTGGCGAGTCTTTGAATGACCAAGTATCCCATTGTAAGGCAATGGAAAGTCGACAACGTCAAAAGTGACCCTCTCGGCCCTGAAGTTCAACTTCGGCTGCCAAATGTCACCGACAACGTGATCTTTCCTTGACTTGCTCCTTCCCGGATTGATTCCTTGGAATGTGCGGTCTCTTCGAGCTTCGCCATCGAGGATCCGGAGTTTACGGAGCACCGCGGAGGAGATCAGGTTCAAGCCGGCCCCGCCGTCAACTAGCATCTTAGTGACCTTGAGGTTGCGGATAGTTGGTGAAACCAACATCGGCAAGCACCCGACCGCAGATTACGCGATCGTGGTGGTCCTCAATATCAAAGATGATAGGCGTCTTTGGACCATTTCAGAGGTTTGCGTGACTCGACGGATGGTTACGCCGCATTGACTTCCGCATCCACCGCTTGAGCTGGCGGTGTGAAGTATGCAGAGAAGCACCGCCGTCAACGCCAGGACCTCTGTGGCTTTCTGGAACTCCCCGCTCATCGGTCTTGTCATCATCCATGTCTTCATCATCGTCGTCGTCTTCATCCTTGTCGCGGCGCGGGAGGTCTGTCTCCTTGCCGCTGCTTGGCCTTGCAGCGGCGTCCTCCTCGGCGGGACGTTTCTTGCTAGCTCCTCCGGCACCTTCTGGGCCTTCTCCTTGTCGCGTCGTTCGTATTCAGCCTTCATGCTCGACAAGCTGCTTGACCTTTTGCAGCTCACGGAGGTCATGGCCCTTGGTGCGGTGGATCTTGCAAGATCTTGTTGTTGAGCCGTCTGCTTGTCGGCGACCGCCACAACTGGCGATTGGTGCCAGCGGCAACCTCCTTGCGGAGCTACCAGCTTTGGCTTTCTTGGCGCCACCTCCGTTGCGGACTGCTCAACAACTAGCACATCTTTGCCTTCCTTCTTCCTGTTGTTCCGCCGCCGGTTTTTCTTTGCCGGGCGGTCTCCTCACTATCGGATCCTCCCGCTTGATATTCTCTCCGGAGTCTCCTCCTTCCTCAAGACGTGCACACTTGTCGGCGGGGCATATAGCTCACCGACGTCTCTGATCTTGCACATCGCCATCTCCTCCGCATCCTGCGGTTTCGCATGTTCGATGGAACGCTGATTACCTTGGCGGGGTGGACATCTGAGATGTTGTCTTTGTCTGTGGCTGAATCTCTGAATGTACTTGCGAGGCTCTCCTTCCTTCGGGCGGCAGATGAAGGTCGCTTTCTTAGCCATGGGGCTTGTGACCGCTGTCTGGCGCCGACAAACTGATGGCATAGATCTGCCCAAGAGGATATGGAGTTGTCCGGCAAGTGCATGAGCCAGATCTCGACATTGGGCTTGAGCACCAGGTGAAGTAGTTGGCCGGGATCTTGTCGTCTCGCCCCGCAGCTTGCACCGTGATGGTGTAGAGGTTGAGGAACTCCGACGGATGCGTCTTGCCGCCGCATTTCTGGTACGTCTGGCTTGAAATTCTTCTTGCTGGGCCACTGGACTTGCCGCAGCTCACGAGTGAACGCAGGGCAACCTACCGCGTACGGCAAGTCGCCTGGTTCCTCTGGCGCATGCATGTCGACAGAGGGCCCAGCGCGCTGGTCGGATTGACGCCGCGCTTCTCTTCGGCGCTCGATGCGAGTTCGAGCGTCTTCTTGCTGTCGTTCGTGAAGAACTTGGCGCTGATCGCGACGAGCTCATGGATCCGATGATGCGGTGGAGTCGCTGTCGAGGTGGATCCGGCGAGTCGGCGATCTTGGCCTTCGGGGCGGAGAGTGCATGGTGGTTGCACACCCACGGTTTAAATGCGCCACCGGCTTGTGTTTAGCAGATCCTGCGCTGCAAGCGTGCACTCGGCTGCCGTGGAGCGTCGCCGTTGGCAAAGCCGATGAGACTACGAATGGTGGCCTCCATTCATCGACCTTGTCGGCTGTTGGAGGGTAATCCAGAGCGATTGAGCTCTCGCCAAAGCTTCGCTGGAGTGGTGGGTGGCAGTGGCGAACGGCGCGAGGAGCGGGATATGCTCGGACTTCTAACTATGTTAGAAGGAGCAGTATCCCATCCAGGCGACCGTGCCTCGCTCGCGCCAACATGTTGGCGTGCATGCTGGTCTAGAGCATCCCGAGATCCACCAGCTCGATCTTGGTCCAACGAGCGTATGGCATTGTGAATACCATGACGCTGTCGGTCCCGCGCCTCCTGAGACGGGCGCGGTGCATGTACGGACGCCGAGGTCTGCGCAGCCTTGTCCTTGGACTTGGCAGCACCGTGGGCTCCCTCGTCGACGTCCATTCTTCCGCCGGCGTCTACCCCACCACCCGTTTGCTCAGGTGGTGGTGGGTTCGATGCAGACGGAACATCTGCCGCCGAAGCCTTCTTCTTCGGTGGCATGTCGATGAAGATGATGAAGATCTAGCTCGTGTGGACGCCGGATCAGGTTCACACAATCTCGGCGCCCCCTACCTGGCGCGCCAAAGATGTCGGGGAGCCTGATCTGGCCCACGAACACCTATGGGACCGGCGGACCGAGCCCCTTTCGGTTCGGTGGGGGGCGGAGGTCGCACGAAGAGCAGATCGAGGCGAAGCACGCAGCGCTTACCCAGCTTCGAGCTCTCCGGAGAGATAACACTCCCTTGCTGCATGTCCGAGTGTATTGAGTTCTTGCTCAGAGCTACTGAAAAGCTACAAGACACACAAGCTGCTAACGAGACCGGCGTGAGTGTTCTCTCGCTTGAACCTTTCGACCCTCCCCTACGTTGCGCATGGGCCTCCTTTTATATGCTAAAGGGGTCTCCGACGGTGGCAATGTAGACAAGGGTAAAATGGAAAAGGAGTGGTTGGTACAGCTACTTGTACGATTGTATCATACCTAACCACGGCGGCGGGACAAAGGCATTAAATGCCGTCTCGTCGCCCTAACGGTCGAGAAAGGGACCGTCGGGCGCCACCGCTTGCCACGATGGCAATCTTGTCGGCGCCGCTTGCCACCGGCGCTCACTGGCCGCCAGCCTCTTGCCACACGCTACCGAAAGGTCCTGTGGCGACACGTTAGTGGATGTGCTGGAGCGTGGGTACAAAGTGGTGGTCTGCATGACAAGCGCCTTTGTCATGATTGTTGTCTTGTCGCGTCCGGAAGCTTGTCGCTCATCGGGCCTTCCCGGCAAGCTCCTCTTGCCGGGCCTTGTCTCCTAGGTGCCTTGGGTGGCCTTCCCGGCAAGCTCCTCTTGCCGGGCCTTGTCTCCTTGGCTTGAATACTTTGTTCTTGAATGGCTCCAAAGGAACCACGGAGGACCTTGGCGGTCACCCGGTAAGCCTTGCCGCGGAGGGCTGCAACTGCCCGTGCACAAGTTTGGGATACTAGGGTACCCCTACTCTAGTACACCGACAGATACTACTCATAGATTCTTCAAAATAAGCAAACAACACATAGAAAACAGAATCTGTCAAAAACAGAACAGTCTGTAGTAATCTATATCAAACATATACTTATGGAACTCCATAAATTCTGAAATAAATTGGTGGACCTTTGGAATTTGTCTATTAATCTTCTTCAAAAATAATCAACTTAAAATCACTCTCCTGTAAAAAATGACAGCTAAACTCGTGAGCGCAAAGTTTCTGTTTTTTACAGCAAGATCACATTAACTTCCACCCAAGTCTTCCCAAAGGTTCTACTTGGCACTTTATTGAAACAAAAGATATAAAACCCGCTTAATACAGTAGCTTAATCATGTGGACACACAAAAACATTAGGGGTAAATATTGGGTTGTCTCCCAACAGGCGCTTTTTTTAATGCCTTTTTAGCTAGGCAAAATGATTTCAGTGATGCTCACATAAAAGATAACAATTGAAACATAACGGGAGCATCATGAAGAATATGACTAGCACATTTAAGTCTAACCCACTTTCTATGCATAGGGATTTTGTGAGCAAACAACTTATGGGAACAATAATCAACTAGCATAGGAAGGCAAAACAAGCATAACTTCAAAACTTTAAGCACAAAGAGAGGAAACTTGATATTATTGCAATTCCTACAAGCATATGTTCCTCCCTCATAATAATTTTCAGTAGCATCATGAATGAATTCAACAATATAACCAGCACCTAAAGCATTATTTTCATGATCTACTTGCATAGAAATTTTACTACTCTCCACATAAGCAAATTTATTCTCATTCGGAATAGTGGGAGTATCATAAGAGACTAGAATACTATAAATTGTTTCCACATTAAAAGAGTAATGTTCAGAAAAAGGGTAATCATAATCATGACAAGTTTTAATACAATCATCACTACTTTTTACAGCATAAGTGTCATCACAATAATCATCATAAATAGGAGGCATGCTATCATCATAATAAATATGCTCATCAAAACTTGGGAGGCTAAAAATATCATCTTCATAAATCATAGCATCTCCAAGCTTGGGACAAACATTAATTGCAGCAAATATATTCTCAAACATGTAATTCGCATCAAACATAGCATTCCCAAGCTTGGGCCTTTTCATATCATAAGCATAATCACTCTCATCTTTAATAGTATGGATAGCACCAATAGTATAGCAATTATCATCATCACAATGAGTAATAGGAGCAACATCATTTCGGAGGGTACCTTTCTACCTTTGCTTCTCCGTATTTTATTTTTCTTCTTCACATCATGTGTGGGTTTAACCCTCTTTTTTGAGCTCCTTATTGATGAGATTGGTTGAATAGAAGGCTCCTCCTCGTTACCTTATTCATCATAAGAAATAATAGGAGGATATTTGGAAGTCTCTTCCCTTTCATTAGTATTCTCTTCATCTTCTATTTGTTTTCTTGTCTTTATGTAATTGGCAATATAAAGGTTTTCAATGCAATTCACCACACAATACATATAAATTTCTTCTAGATCAATATCGAGGAATTTCTCAAGGTTATATTCTGGATATGCTTAGTTTTATGTTTCATTTCTTCATAACCCAAAAGCAAACTAAGTTCATTATGATGTGCAAGGGAAATCAAATCATCACAATTTTGGACACGATACGATCATGAAACAATTTGCATTGGAGATTTAAATGACCGTGTTCATTGCAAAGTTCACAAGTATGGCGAAGAAATTTTAAATTTTCAGCACAAACATCTAGCCTCTCTTGCAACCATTTGGTTTTTAAATACTTATGCCTCTTGCAAAATCTATCTTCCCTATTTGGTGTGTACTTGCAAACTCTATGCACTCCACAAAAGTTCACATGCTTATAAGAGACATTTTCATCATGACAAGTGCAATCATCATTAGTACCACGGATATTCAAAGAGTTCGTACTAACAACATTGCAATCATGCTCATCATTCAAAGATTTAGTGCCAAACATTTTATAGACTTCTTCTTATAGCACTTGAGAACAATTTTCATTTCCATCATTCTCACGAAAGATATTAAAAGATGAAGCATATGAGGCAAACTCAATTCCATTTTTTTGTAGTTTTCTTTTATAAACTAAACTAGTGATAAAACAAGAAACTAAAAGATTCGATTGCAAGATCTAAAGATATACCTTCAAGCACTCACCTCCCCGGCAACGGCGCTAGAAAAGAGCTTGATGTCTACTACGCAACCTTCTTCTTGTAGACGTTGTTGGGCCTCCAAGTGCAGAGGTTTGTAGGACAGTAGAAAATTTCCCTCAAGTGGATGACTAAGGTTTATCAGTCCGTGGGAGGCGTAGGATGAAGATGGTCTCTCTTAAACAACCCTGCAACCAAATAACAAAGAGTCTCTTGTGTCCTAACACACCCAATACAATGGTAAATTGTATAGGTGCACTTGTTCGGCGAAGAGATGGTGATACAAGTGCAATATGGATGGTAGATATAGGTGTTTGTAATATGAAAATATAAAAACAGCAAGGTAACTAGTAATAAAAGTGAGCGTAAACGGTATTGCAATGCTAGGAAGCAAGGCCTAGGGTTCATACTTTCACTAGTGCAAGTTCTCTCAACAATAATAACATAATTGGATCATATAACTATCCCTCAACATGAAACAAAGAGTCACTTCAAAGTCACTAATAACAGAGAACAAACGAAGAGATCATGGTAGGGTACAAAACCACCTCAAAGTTATCCTTTCTGATTGATCTATTCAAGAGTCCGTAGTAAAATGACACGAAGCTATTCTTTCCGTTTGATCTATCATAGAATTCGTACTAGAATAACACCTTAAGATACAAATAAACCAAAACCCTAATGTCACCTAGATACTCCATTGTCACCTCAAGTATCCGTGGGTATGATTATATGATATGCATCACACAATCTTAGATTCATCTATTCAAACCAACACAAAGTACTTCAAAGAGTGCCCCAAAGTTTCTACCGGAGAGTCAAGACGAAAACGTGTGCCAACCCCTATGCATAAGTTCACGAAGTCATGGAACCCGCAAGTTGATCAGCCAAAACATACATCAAGTGAATCACGTGATATCCCATTGTCACCACAGATAAGCACATGCAAGACATACATCAAGTGTTCTCAAATCCTTAAAGACTCAATCCGATAAGATAACTTCAAAGGGAAAACTCAACCCATTACAAGAGAGTAGAGGGAGAGAAACATCATAAGATCCCACTATAATAGCAAAGCTCACGATACATCAATATCGTACCACCTCAAGAACACGAGAGAGAGAGAGAGATCAAACACATAGCTACTGGTACATACCCTCAGCCCCGAGGGTGAACTACTCCCTCCTTGTCATGGAGAGCGCCGGGATGATGAAGATGGCCACCGGTGAGGGTTCCTCCTCCGGCAGGGTGCCAGAACGGGTCTAGATTGGTTTTCGGTGGCTATAGAGGCTTCCGGCGGCGGAACTCCCGATCTATTCTGCTCCCCGATGTTTTTAGGGTATATGGATATATATAGGCAAAAGAAGTCGGTCAGGGGAGCCACGAGGGGCCCACGAGGGTGGGGGGCGCGCCCAGGGGGTAGGGTGCGCCTCCCTGCCTCGTGGCTTCCTCGAAGCTTCCCTGACGTCTACTCCAAGTCTCCTGGATTGCCTCCGTTCCAAAAATAACTCTCCCGAAGGTTTCATTCCGTTTGGACTCCGTTTGATATTCCTTTTGTTCAAAACACTGAAATAGGCAAGAAAATAGCAGTTTGGGTTGGGCCTCCGGTTAATAGGTTAGTCCCAAAAAATAATATAAAAGTGTTTAATAAAGCCCATAAACATCCAAAACAGATAATATAATAGCATGAATACTTCATAAATTATAGATACGCGGGAGACGTATCAGTATGCGGCAAGGTAGCCCAATCCTTTTGAGGCAAAGGACATGCCAATGCGGTCTCTTATGATAAGCAAAGCGTTCTTGAGGGTACACGGGAATTTCATCTAGTCACTTTCATCATGTTGGTTTGATTTGTGTTCGCTACTTTGATAATTTGATATGTGGGTGGACCCATGCTTAGGTGCTGTTCTTACTTGAACAAACCTCCTACTTATGATTAACCCTACCGCAAGCATCCGCAACTACGTGAAAAGTATTAAGAATAAATTCTAACCATAGCATCAAACTCTAGGATCCAATCGGTCCCTTACGGAATAGTGCCTAAATGGGGGTTTAAGTTTCTGTCACTCTCGCAACCCACCATCTATTTACTACTCCACAAAGCATTCCCTTAGGCCCAAATATGGTGAAGTGTCATGTAGTCGACGTTCACATGACACCACTAAGGGAATCACAACATACGTACCATCAAAATATCGAACACATATCAAATTCACATGATTACTTGCAACATGATTTATCCTGTGACCTCAAGAACAAAAGTAACTACTCACAATCAACAAACATGCTCATGATCAGAGGGGTATTAATATGCATAATGGATCTGAACATATAATCTTCCACCAAATAAACCATACAGTAATCAACTACAAGATGTAATCAACACTACTAGTCACCCCCTAGCAACAATCTATAGTCCCGATAACAAGATTGAATACAAGAGATGAACTAGGGTTTGAGATGAGATGGTGCTGGTGAAGATGTTGATGGAGATTGCCCTCCCCAAGATGGGAGAGTTGTTGGTGATGATGGTGATGATGATTTCCCCCTCCGGGAGGGAAGTTCCCCCGGCAGAATCGCTCCACCGGAGGGCAAAAGTGCTCCTGCCCAAGTTCCGCCTCGAGACGGCAGCGCTCCGTCCTGAAAGTATTATTCTTATTTTTCCTAGGTCAAAACCACTTATATACCAGAAGATGGGCACCGGAGGTGGCCCGAGGAGGCCACAACCCACCAGGGCGCGCCAGGGGGGCCTGGCGCACCCAGGTGGGTTGTGCCCACCTCCTGGTGGCCCCCTCTGGTACTTATTGGCTCCAATATTTCTTATATATTCCATAAAAAACCTCCGTGAAGTTTCAGCTCATTTGGAGATGTGTAGAATAGGTGGCGCGATGTAGCTTTTTCAGGTCCAGATTTCCAGCTGCCAGAATTATCCCTCTTGGTATGTTCCTTGCAAATTATGAGAGAAAAGGCATTAGAATTACTCCAAAAAGCATTATTATGGATAAACAATATTATAAATAACAGTAAGAAAACATGATGCAAAATGGACGTATCACTAACCCCATTATAATTGATGAATCCTTTGACGCCAATTATAAGCTGTTTAAGAACCAGAATGGTGAAGTGTTTGCCAGGTTTATTGGTACTAACTGCAGGAATGGACCACCTTTGAAGAAGATCTGGGTGCCCAAAAGTTGTCTTGAGAAGCTTCCCGTGAATGTCGTCATGACACCACCTGGGAAGAAGACAAACCCCAGACCAAAGGCTTCATATGGTCCAAAGGCTTTATACAGACAGAGGACCACCCATGTTCATCCTAACGCCAATGTTTTGTAGGGAAACCATACTCAGACTTATGAATATGAGCGTGTTTCTTCAAACCGCTATGTTCATAAAACCAAGAACTTTTCTGCCTATTCTTATGAGTATTATTCACCTCCTACAAGGCTATTTGCTAGGGCTCCAAAGCCAAAGTTCTCTGATGATGCACTTAGACTCATTGCTTCTAAGCCACCCCTGAAGATGTGGGCGGTTATGAAGAATTAACTTTCTTTTGCAGGGAAAGGTCTCTAGCCGAAAATCGAAGGCTTCTGGCGCTAATGCTGGGGACCTAAAACATCTTGTGGGACGCAAGATAAAATGCCAGAATGGTCTTACTACGTATTTCGTCCCAGGATTTCTTGAAAAACATCCTATCTACCCTAACAAGGATCTGAACTTTGATAGTATGCTTGTTCGTCAAATGTTTATGCTTCACAATACTCTTGGTGAAGTCTATCCCGCTAACTACACTGTAGGGTATGACTCCGAAGACTACTGAGTGGATTATGGATAGTGGATGCACTAACCACATGACTGGTCATCGAAGTATTCTTATGGATTCAACCCTACGTCCGTGTGAGAAAAGTCACATTACATTTGCTCACACTGGTAAAAGCAAGGTATTGGGCCTAGGTAGAGTTGCAATCTCAAAGGATAAGCACATGGATAAAGTGATGCTTGTTGAATACCTTTGTTTCAACTTAATGTCTATCTCAATGCTTTGTGATCTGATCATGATTGTGATATTTGGAAAATATCGTTGCCTTGTGCTTATGGAATATGACAAATCTCTAGTCTTGGAAGGGTATCGAAGAGACGAACTATACATGATAGATTTCTCTGTAGGACCACAGCTTGCTGTATGTCTTCTGGCAAAAGCTTCAGAGTGCTGGCTCTGGCGTCGGTGGCTAGGGCATGCGGGAATGAGAAACTTGCACACTCTCGCGAAGAAGAAGCATGTCATTGGTATCGAGGGCGTTGATACGTCTCCAACGTATCTATAATTGTTTATTGTTCCATTCTATTTTATTATTAATCTTGGATGTTTTATAATCATTTTATATCATTTTTTGGTACTACCTATTGACATAGTGCCAAGTGCCAGTTGCTGTTTTTTAAATGTTTTTTACATCGCAGGAAATCAATATCAAAAAGAGTCCAAATGCCACGAAACTCTATGATGATTTTTTATGGGCCAGAAGGAAGGCAATGGGCCCTGGTTGCACCTGGGGGTGCCTCGAGGGGGGCACAACCCACCAGGGCGCGCCTGGAGGCCCAGGCGCGCCCTGGTGGGTTGTGCCCACCTCGGGTGCCCCCGGACTGCCTCTTTGCTCTATAAATACCCCAAAAATCCCAGAACCCTAGGGAGTCGACGAAATATTCATCCGGCCGCCGCAGTCCAGAACCACCAGATCCAATCTAGACACCATCTCGGATGGGGTTCACCACCTCCATTAGTGCCTCTCTGATGATGCGTGAGTAGTTCTTTGTAGACCTTCGGGTTCATAGTTAGTAGCTAGATGGCTTTCTCTCTCTCGCTGAATTCTCAATACAATGGTCTCTTGGAGATCCATATGATGTAACTCTTTTGCAGTGTGTTTGTTGGGATCTGATGAACTTTGAGTTTATGATCAGTTATATCTTCTTATATCCATGAAAGTTATTTGAGTTTCTTTGATCTCTTATATGCATGATCTCTTATAGCCTCGTATTTCTTCTTCGATATTTGGGTTTTGTTTGGCCAACTTGATCTATTTATCTTGCAATGGGAAGAGGTGCCCGGTAGTGGGTTCGATCTTACGGTGCTCTATCCCAGTGACAGAAAGGGAACCGAGACGTATGTATCATTGCTACTAAGGATAAAAAGACGAGATCTATATCTACCGCCATATAGATAAACGGATCTTGTCTACATCATGTCATCGTTCTTATTGCATTACTCCGTTTTTCCATGAACTTAATACACTAGATGCATGCTGGATAGCGGTCGATGTGTGGAGTAATAGTAGTAGATGCAGGCAGGAGTCGGTCTACTAATCTTGGACGTGATGCCTATGTAATGATCATTGCCTGGACATCGTCATAATTATTTTAAGTTCTACCAATTGCCCAACAGTAATTTGTTTACCCACCATTTGCTATTTTTCTCGAGAGAAGCCACTAGTGAAACCTACGGCCCCGGGTCTTATTTCTCATATATTTGCTTTGCGATCTATTTTATTTGCTCTTTTTATTCAGATCTATTAAACCAAAAATACTTTGCTGCACTTTATTTTATTTGCGATCTATTATTTCAATCTATTACAAATTTCTCCCGTCCTTTGCCAATTTCTGGCGCCGTTACCCAAAAGGGATTGACAACCTCTTTAACACGTAGGGTTGCGAGTGGCTGTTATTTGTGTGCAGGGGCTGTTTACATTGTGTTGCTTGGTTCTCCTACTGGTTCGATAACCTTGGTTTCATATATAAGGGAAATACCTACATTGCTGTCTTTGCATCATCCCTTCCTCTTTGGGGAAAAACCGACGTAGCTTCAAGCGACATCAAAAGGAATTTCTGGTGCCGTTGCCGGGGAGGATCTTCAACGTAACCAGGTTCCTAATCACAAATCTCATCTCCTCGCAATTTACATCATTTGTCATTTGCCTCTCGTTTTCCTCTCCCCCACTTCACAAAAAAATGCCGTTTTATTCGCCTCTCTTTTTCCGTTCGCCGTTTTCTTGCCGGATCTGTTTTTGAGTGCAATCTTGTTGTGTGGTCATCATGACTCAAGAGAACACCAAGTTATGTGATTTCTCAAATACCAACAACAATGATTTTATTGGCACTCTGCTTGCTCCTCCCGCCACTAGTGCGGAGACTTTTGATATTTAATACTGCTTTGCTGAATCTTGTTATGAAAAACCAATTTTCCGGTACTCCTAATGAGGATGCCGCATCCCACCTTAATACCTTCGTGGAATTATGCAATATGCAAAAGAAAAAGATGTGGACAATGATGTGGTCAATATGAAATTATTTCCATTGTCTTTGCATGATTCTGCAAAAATTTGGTTCTCTTCTTTGCCTCGCAATAGTATTGATTCTTGGAATAAGTGCAAAGATGCTTTTATCACTAAGTATTTTCTTCCCACAAAAATTATTTCCCTTAGAACCCAGATCATGAATTTCAAGCAACTTGAACATGAGCATGTTGCAAAATCTTGGGAAAGGATGAAAATGATGCTAAGGAATTGCCGAACTCATGGGTTAAATCTTTGGATGATCATACAAAAATTTTATGCGCGATTGAATTTCATTTCTCGTAATCTTTTAGTTTCCTCCGTGGGTGGTACTTTTATTGAAATTACTTTGGGTGAAGCCACGGAATTGCTTGATAATATCATGGAAAATTATTCACAATGGCATACCGAAAGAGCTCCTACTGGTAAAAGAGTTAATTTGGTTGAAGAAATTTCTTCTTTGAGTGAAAAAGTTGATGCTGAAATTGGTTGCTAGCAAAAGTGCTCCTATTGATTTTAATGATATGCCTTTGTCTACTTTGATTGAGCAACATAGTGATGCCATTGATGTGAATTTTATCTCTAGAAATAATTTCAACAACAATGCTTATAGAGGTAATTTATTCCTAGGCCTTTTCCTAGTAATTCCTCTAACAATTATGGTAATTCCTATGGAAATCAATCTTACAATAATAATAGGAACACCTCTGGTCTTGAGAATAATATTAAAGAATTTATCAACACAAAAAAGTTTTCAACACTTCCATAGAAGAAAAGTTGAATAAGATTGATGGTTTGTCTAGAAGTGTTGATAGAATTGCTCATGATGTGGAAAATCTCAAGATGGATTTTTTTGTGCCTAAAGTAGATGAATCAATTAAAGCTCTTTATGTTTCTATGGATGAAAGTAAGAAAAGAACTGCTATGCTTAGAGCTAAAAGAGAATTTTTAGAAAAAACTTTTTCTAGTGATTATTCTTGCAAAGATGATGAAGATCTTAAAATGATTGATGTTCCTTCTATTGATTCCTTGTTTAGTAAAGTTAATAATGATGAAAAAGGGACTGGAGAAGAGTCAACTTTAGGTAGAAGGCGTCCCAATATTTCGGAGGGTGAAAATCTTGTTGAGAAACTTGATGAAAGTGGGTTTGGAGAGGTCAAAACTTTAACTAGTGATGCACCCACTATTTTGGATTACAAAAACTTTAATTATGATAGTTGCTCTCTGATTGATTGTATTTCTTTGTTGCAATCCATGCTAAATTCACCCCATGCTTTGAACAAAACAGAGCTTTTACTAAACATATTGTTGATGCTATGATGAAAGCTTTAGAAGAAAAATTGGAATTAGAAGTTTCAATTCATAGAAAATGGCATGATGAACGGGAACCTACTATCAAAGTCAAGATTAAAAAATATGAGTGTTTTGCTTTATGTGACTTGGGTGCTAGTGTTTCCACAATTCGAAATCTTTATGTGATGTGCTTGGTCTTACCAATCTTGAAGAATGTTCTTTGAATTTGCACTTGGCAGATTCTACTATTAAAAAGCCTATGGGAAGAATTAATGATGTTCTTATTCTTGCAAATAGTAATTATGTGCCCATAAATTTTATTGTTCTTGATATTGATTGCAATCCGTCTTGTCCAATTATTCTTGGTAAACCGTTTTTACGCACTATCGGTGCCGTGATTGATATGAAAGAAGGCAATATTAAGTTCCAATTTACTTTGAGGAAAGGTATGGAACACTTTCCTAGAACAAAAATCAGGCCACCTTATGAATCAATCATGAGGGAATCTTATGGATCTCGAAACAAGGATGACAAAACTTAGATCCTTGCTTTATGCCTAGCTAAGGGCGTAAAACTATAGCGCTTGTTGGGAGGCAACCCAATGAATAAAATTTATTTTTGCTTTTTTCTTTCTGATCTTATGTGTTTACACAATTATGCTACTGTTATGATTGTGTTTTTTGTGTTTTAATTAGTGTTTGTGCCAAGTAGAACCAATAGGATCTTCTTGGGTGATAGTTGTTTGATCTTGCTGAAAAAGACAGAAACTTCATGCTCATGAAAATAATTGTTAAAATTCACCAGAACGTGATAAAATGCCAATTTGTTTTGCAGAAGATCAGTATACAGATTATCCAGGTTGTCCTAGTTTTTCCGAATTTTTGGAGTTCAAGAAGTATTCGAACAAATCATATTACTACAAACTGTTCTGTTTTGACAGATTCTATTTTCTTTGTGTTGTGTGCTTATTTTGATGGCTCTATGGTTTTCTTTGATGAGTTTTTGCCATAGAAAAGTTGGAATACAGTAGATATAATACAAAAACAAAATAAGAATTGGTTTGATACATGTCGGTGGAAACGACACCTATGGGATCACTGGAATCCCTTCTACGGTTGGCGGGCGCGGGGTTGTGAGAAGAGCAGGTCTAACAAGAAGCACACGGATCGTTTACCCAGGTGGATGTAATGAGTGTTCTTGTGTTCTTGAGCTAGCTACGGGGTCTAACTTGCCCAAAAGAGCCGAATCCCTCTCATGGTCGCGTCGGGCCTCCTTTTATAGGCAAAAGGGGTCGCCACAGTGGCACACAGGAGGTGGAAAGGTCTACAGTGCTGCGAGATTATCGCCCGTATTACAGGACAAGGCACATTTAATGCATCACTTAGGTGTCCCTTGGCTTTATTGGGGACGGGAACAGGGCCCGTCCCGTCCGTCGCCGCCTCGCCTTGCTTCCGACCCAGCGCCCGAGCCAGCGATGCATGCGCGCCATGTAGCGGCAGCAGGCCGAGGTGGCGCGGTGGTAGGGTCTTCACGAAGATCTGCATGCCACTAAGCAGGTGCTTTCTGAATTGGCTTGGAAGCCGCATGTTGCCATGCAGGTGCCTGCCCAGCTGGTTGGGCTGGCAGCTGCATGCGAACGGTGGCGGAGTCTTGGTGGACGCGGGCCTGGCTGTGCCCCCGTTGATGTCCCCGGCAAGGGCCTTGCCGGGGGCCCGACAAGGGTCTTGCCGTGGCGTTGCAGTCGTCCCCGGCAAGGCGCTTGCCGGGAGTCTTGTGGATTCCCTCAGCTGGGATCCCACCGATGGTCGCCATCTTCTATTCCTCATCTGATCTCACATGTTTATGATCTTGACGAAGATCTGCATGCCACCACGAAGGTGCCTTCCGAGCCTTGGTTCCAACATAGTTGGTTGGGTCGGAACCCGTGGGCTCAAGGGTGGCTCGCTCGGTCGGTGTTGGGCAGGTTGCCCCAGCAAGGATCTTGCCGGGGCCGCGGAGGCCGCCCCGGCAAGGGCCTTGCCGGGGGGGGGGGGGGTCCACCTCGCCCTCTTGCTCTTTGGTGTTTCTGGTCTTGGTGTTGCCTTGAACGTCTTGTGCCTTTGGCTTCTCTCCAGCTTCTCTCCTTTGCCCTGCTAAGTGTTGCCGTGGCGCGCAGCTCCGACTCTCCGTGCACAAGTAAAGGGGTAAAAAAGGAGTGCCCCTACTTTTGTACACCGACAGGAGCCCCCGGGCCTGGGCCACACATAAGCGCGATGTGTTGTTGGGCCAGGCCCAAAATGGTGCGCGGGTAGTGATGAAGTCATGTACCTGGGGTAGGGTCATGGACCTGCCCAAGGGTACCCTCCACAAGGACATTCACAAGAGAAGCAGCCTTCCAAATGACCTGGTAGGCTTCCACTCGACAGATTCAAAGGCACTTTCGACTATGAAGACCCACTCGACCACCAAGAGTCCAAGAGCCACTCGGTGTCCAAACGGTCAGTAGTTAAATAGTCTTTATGACCTTAATGACACTTTATGTAAGGCGTTACCAAGAACGCCTAGCTTTAATGTACCTTAAACCCTCTACTACGTGGGCTGGCTGGGGTCTGGCGCACTCTATATAAGCCACCCCCTCCACGGTAGAAGGGTTCGCACCCCTGTAACACATACGCATATAATCCAGTCGACCGCCTCCGGGCTCCGAGACGTAGGGCTGTTACTTCCTCCGAGAAGGGCCTGAACTCGTAAATCCCTTGCGTATAAAACTACTCCATAGCTAGGATCTTGCCTCTCCATACCTACCCCCCATTCTACTGTCATACTTAGAACCACGACAGTTGGCGCCCACCGTGGGGCAGGTGTTCTAGCGAATGGTTGGAGAAGTTGGGATTCTCTCGATCTTCTGACATCATGGTTTCGTGGAGTTCTGGTCGACGGCCACGAGATCCGTCTCGGTGCGCTCACGTTATCGCCGACGACTCCCTTGGCTTCGTGGAGGCTCCACTCGACGTGGACGCGCTCCCCACCACGGGCGACGCACTTTCGCTGCGTGTGTCCGCGGCGTCCTCCTCAGCAACCGTCGACCCAAGATGGGTCGGCTCCTCGCGCCGCCTTCACTCCTGGGCCTCCCACCGGCGCAAGCGTTCCGGTCGGTCGAGGCTTCAGCGGTGGGTGAGGCATGCGGTGGCCCGCCAGTCGGCCATCCCCCAAGTCGCGACGATCGAGCCCGACGAATCTCTCTACGGCCTGTTCGACTGGCTCCGTAGAGACCGCGTCCGAATGCGATAGCAGTGACCCGGCGGCAGAGGTTCTGATGGTCGATGGACCATGCAGTCCCCCTGGATTCACCCGCACCAATGAAGGTAGCGGTGGAGGCGATCCGGCGCAAGCCCACGAAGAGTACTTGCCCGAGCCCCTCACTTCGCTCCAGAGGGAGGAGCTTCGTCGTTGGAACATGGATGCACTTCACACTCCTATCGTTGGAGAAACCCCCGAGGCCCGCGCCTTGGAGGATGCGCGCTTAACCTGGCTGAGCGCACTCGACTCGAGAATCTTCAGTAATCGGATGAGCGTCTGTGACCGAGGGTTCCGTAATCCAATCGACGCCACTTCTTTCAAACGCCAACCAAGGTATATCGAACTCCGATTCAGAATTTAGCAGCCGCCACCAGATAGCGTAATCAATTCAGCCTTCCCACGGAGGCGGGTAGAGGTTTGCAAAGCAAATCAGGGATTTGCTCCGGAGGCGGAGATCAAAACTTCGGTGGTATCCCCGCGGGACAGATTCACAGCCGATCCGTCGCTGCGAATTCATTCCATCGCCCATAGTCCAAGATCGCCCGAGGCGTGAGGAACGTGGAGGCCGGGCGTGATGATCAATACAAGGGTCATGAAAAGATGAGCACCGATTCGATCACAATGATCGACGTCGAAAGTGCCCACCCTCCCCAAGGGGTGGATCATACGCTCCTCGGCAGCAGGATGATAGACGCCAAAACAGTCTTTGAACGAAGAGTTCCAATCGACCCTGTGGAACCGTGCTTTGATGCGAGATCCATTATCGTTCAAGGTTTGGTCGACAGAACAGAGCTCACCGAGACGGCCATGATAGAGATGTTCCTTCCAAAGAGTAGAGTCCATGTCTCGGGACGAGTGTTTCAGCAGAGCCATCGTGGCTGCGGTGATTCCCCAACTTCAAAGTTGGCGATCGGAGTCGGCAAGTTCCTTTGGAGAATCCAAGCCTGACACCTGGCTTTAAGATTACCGAGTGGCGGTTCAGATTGGCGGTGGCAATGATGAGGTAGCCATGAAGCATTTACCTCTTATGTTGGAGGGTTCATCCCGGGCGTGGTTGAATCAGTTAGCACCCAGCAGTATTTACACTTGGGAAGATCTTGCTCGAGTGTTTGTCAGGACATTTGAAGGAACTTGCAAACGACCGGCGGGTTTGACAGAGTTTCAGTCGTGCGTGCAAAAGTCGAGTGAAACCTTGAGGGATTATATCCAGAGGTGGATCACTTTGCACCACACAGTGGAGAATGTGTCTGATCACCAGGCAGTCTGTGCCTTCAAGGAAGGCGTCAAGAACAGAGAATTGAGTTTGAAATTTGGTCGAACCAGAGATATGACCCTGAGTCAGATGATGGAGATTGCCACCAAATATGCAAATGGTGAAGAAGAGGACCGGCTTCGGAGTGGCAAGTATAAATCTGCCGCCAATGAGACCGGCGGAGGAAATTCCAGTCGGAAGCAGAAGCGCTAAGCCGAGCCAGCGGCTCCCGGAGAGGCCTTGGCAAAGGACCCTGTGAAAGTTCAAGGGGAAACCCAAGGGTCCTTGGAACCCTAAGAAGGTGAAAGATCAGGATGGGAACGACGTGTTGGATTTACCATGTCATATTCATACAAAGAAACATGAAGAGGATAAACTCATTTACCCGAAACATACCACTCGACAGTGTCGGCTCTTGATTCAGCAGTTCCAAGGGAAACAACCCAAGGACAAGGATAAGGAGATGTATAAAGTTGAGGATAGAGATGACAAGTGATGGTGGATATCCCGTGTCAATTCCACCTGATGATTTTTGGCCGACGTCGAAAGCAAAAGTCGATTGAAGGTTATCAATCGTGAAGTAAACTTGGTTGCTCGGTGACTCCCAATTATCTAAAATGGTCCTGCATCGCCATCACATTCGACCGGTCACGATCACCCGACGCACATTGCCACCCCGGGAGGCAAGCATTGGTGGTCGACCCAGCTTGTCGAAGGCACTCGATCGACCAAAGTCCTGATGGATGGTGGTAGTGGTTTGAATATATTATACGCCGGAGACGTTGAAAGGGATGGGCATTCCGATGTCCAGACTCAGTACCAGTAACATGAGCTTCCACGGAGTCATTCCTGGAAAGAAGGCTGAGTCACTCGGCCAAATTTCTCTTGATGTAGTTTTTGGTGATTCAAAGCATTTCCGGAAAGAAAAGTTGACCTTCGAGGTCGTGGACTTCCAGAGCGCTTATCACGCTATTCTAGGGAGATCAGCTTATGCACGTTTCATGGCCCAACCATGTTACGTGTATCTTAAACTGAAGATGCCTGGTCCCAAGGGCGTGATCACTGTCACGGGCAATCGGAAGAAGGCAGAAGAGTGCTTCCAGAAAGGCTCTAAGATCGCCGATGCTCATTTGGCAGTGGTAGAGCTATAAGAGTATCGAAAACTGCAGATCCGGAAAGTGATTTGTTGCGAAAGCTAAGAAGCCCGCCACGGAAGTCAAGATTCCAAATGACCGGGCGACGAAACAGGTTCACATTCACCCGACTGATCCCGACGCGGCTCCGACCAACATCTCAACAACACTCGACTCAAAATAGGAAGAAGCGCTCATCCAGTTCCTCCGTGAGAACTGGGACATCTTTGCATGGAAGCCTGCTGACATGTCGGGTGTTCCCAGGGGGCTGGCTGAGCATCGCCTACGAGTCGACCCAAAATTCAAACCAGTTAAAGAGTATCTTGGCGGTCCGGCCCGTAAGAGAAAAGCCATTGGCGAGGAGGTGGCTCGGCTCTTAGCAGCAGAGTTCATCCGAGAGATCTACCACTCCGGTGGCTCGCCAACGTTGTCATGGTCCCCAAGAAAGACAAGTCGTTAGCATGTGCATCGATTTCAAGCATATCAATCGGGCCTGCCCGAAAGATCATTTCCTCTTCCTCGCATCGACCAAATAGACGACTCAACCGCGGGATCTGAGAGGTTGTCTTTTTTAGACGCCTATTCCGGGTACCATCAGATCAGTCAGTATGGACCCGATGAGATTAAAACAACGTTCATCACTACAATCGGGTGCTTCGTTATATCACCATGCCATTCGGTCTCAAGAATGCGGAGCCACATTCATGAGGATGATTCAAAAGTGTTTGCTCACTCAAATCAGTTGAATGTGGAAGCGTACATGGATGATATAGTGGTCAAAGTCACGAAGGGTTCCGACCTGTTGATCGACCTTGCTGAAACATTTGCCAATCTCGTGGAGGTATGATATCAAGCTTAACCCATCAAAGTGTACATTCGAGTCCCCGTGGAAAGTTACTCGGTTTTCTCGTTTACGGCGAGGAATCGATGCTAACCCATAAAAGGTTGGCACCATACTCCGAATGAAGCACCCTGTGCGTGTGCACGATGTCCAGAAACTTACTGGATGCTTGGCCGCTTTAAGTCGATTCATCTCTCGCCTCGGTGAAAAGGCATTGCCTCTGTACCGATTGATGAAGAAGTCAGACAAGTTTGAGTGGACTCTAGAAGCTGATGCATCGTTCGCAGAGCTCAAAGCTCTGCTCGCACTACCCGGTGCTTGCTGCTCCAATCAGCAAGGAGCCTTTGCTGCTTTACATTGCAGCCACTGGACAAGTCGTCGATTACTGCATTTACGGCCGAGCGGAAGAAGAAGGAAAAGCCTTCAAAGTTCAACGCCCATTTATTATCTTTCTCAAGTAATCGACCCGTCAAAGCAAAGATACCCTCACTATCGTAAGCTTGTTTATGGGATCTATATGACCACGAAGAAGGTTGCTCATTATTTCTCCGATCATTCCATTACAATCAACGACGCCCCTTTGTCGGAAATTCTTCATAACAGAGATGCAACTGGTCGAGTGGCAAAATGGGCGATTGAACTCCTTCCCCTTGATATCAAATTTGAGGCAAAGAAAGCCATCAAGTCCCAAGCAATAGTAGATTTCCTCGCCGAGTGGATCGAACAGCAGCTTTTCGACCCAAGTTCACCTTGAGCACCTGACTATGTTTTTCGACGGTTCCAAGATGCTAGAGCAGTTACAGTGCGGGGGTTGTATTGGTTTCCCCGAGGAGATAGGCTCAAGTATGTTCTCCAGATTCACTTTGATTCTTCCAACAACGAAGCGAATATGAAGCACTCCTGTATGGGTTGCGCATGGCCATTTCACTTGGCGTCCGTCAGCCTTATGGTTTATGGCGACTCAGATCTGGTTGTTAATCAAGTGATGAAGGAGTGGGATGTCGTAAGCCCAGCTATGACAAAGTTATTGTAATGCAAAGTTGAGAAATCTGGAGAAGAAATTCGAGGGGTTAGAGCTTCATCATATACCTCGACTGAAAAATCAAGCTGCAGATGATTTGGCGAAGATAGGGTCCAAGAGGGAAGCCATTCCCAGTGATGTATTTTTGGAACACATTCATGCTCCATCAGTGCAGGAGGATCCTTTCACAGAAGAAGCCCCGCAGCAAAAGAGTGCCAATGATCCGATCAGAATTGAGGTCCCACCGTGGTCGACCTAATTATGGAAGTTGTGGTCATCACTCCCGATCGACGAGTGCCGTACATCGCATATATCCTTAGGAAAGAGCTCCCGGAAAATGAAGAAGAGGCTCGACAGATCGTCTGTCGATCCAAGGCCTTTACAATAATCAAGGGACAATTGTACGGAGAAAGCGCCGATCGAGTCGGCCAAGTGTATCACGCCGTAAGAAGGTCGATAATTCTTGAGGATATCCACTCGGGGACCTGTGGCCATACGCGTCCTCTCGGACCATTGTGGCTAAAGCATACCGGCGGGATTTTACTGGACGAAGGCAAATGAAATGGCAAAAGAAATAGTCGACAAGTGTGAAGGATGTCAGTTCTATTCCAACATGTCGCACAAGCCAGCCTCAGCCTTGAAGACCATTCCACTCGTTTGGCCCTTCGCTGTTTGGGGATTGGACATGATTGGACCTTTGAGAACTGGTAGAAGCGGCTTCACTCATTTGCTAGTAGCAGTCGACAAGTTCACCAAGTGGATCGAAGCCAAGCCCATCAAGAACCTCGATGCATGCACTGCTATCGCTTCATCACAGAGTTGATATTCAGATATGGAGTTCCGCATAGCATCATCACCGACAATGGGTCAAACTTCGATAATGACAAGTTCAAAGCCTTCTGCGCCTCTCAGGGCACGCGGGTCGACTATGCTTCAGTTGCTCATCCTCGGTCGAATGGACAAGCAGAGCGTGCAAACGGCCTCATTCTCAAAGGGCTAAAACCTCGGCTGATGCGTGATCTCAAACACGCAGCAGGAGCTTGGGTTGACGAACTTCCATCAGTTCTCTGGGGATTGAGGACCACTCCTAATCGGTCGACTGGGAGAACTCCATTCTTCCTGGTCTATGGAGCTGAAGCAGTTCTGCTGAGTGACCTACTTCACGATGCGCCTCGAGTCGAGCTATACTCTGAAGAGGAAGCAGAACAAGCCCGGCAAGATGCAGTCGACCTCTTGGAAGAGGAGAGAGAGATGGCCTTAATCCGCTCGACTATCTATCAGCAAGACTTGCGAAGATTCAATGCCAGAAAAGTCAAGAGTCGTGCCAACAAAGAGGGAGATTAGGGCCTCAGAGAGGATCAACAGAAACCACCCAATCGTGCTCCCACTAGGGAAGGTCCCTTCATCGTCACGAGGGTCCTCCACAACGGAGCGTATCATCTCTACAACGTTGATCGCCAGATCGCCAGATCGACGAGCCTCGAGCTTGGAACGCGGAGCTGCTCCGCCCCTTTTACACTTAAAACTCACTCGGTTGAGATGTAATAAAAGTACTTTTGTAGTTTGTTTATCTAAGACAAGAATGTTATAATTCTCCCAGAGATTAATATTGCTTTTTGTTGGAATTTCCCCGATTGGGTGGCTTAGCTGCGAATCCGATTCGCCTAAGTTTGTAAAAAATCCTTTCGAAAGTGAGCCAGTCTCTCACTCGGGGGCTTAGCTGCGAATCCGCTTCGCCTAAGTATCCAAAATCCTACCGAGTGGCGAGCCAGCCTCCCACTCGGAGGCTTAGCTGCAGTCCAAGTACTCGCCTAAGTATCCAAAATCCTACCGAGTGGCGAGCCAGCCTCCCACTCGGAGGCTTAGCTGCAGTCAAGTACTCGCCTAAGTATCCAAAATCCTACCGAGTGGCGAGCCAGCCTCCCACTCGGAGGCTTAGCTGCAGTCCAAGTACTCTCCTAAGTATCCAAAATCCTACCGAGTGGGGAGCCAGCATCCCACTCGGGAGGCTTAGCTGCAGTCAAGTACTCGCCTAAGTATCCAAAATCCCACCGAGTGGCGAGCCAGCCTCCCACTCGGAGGCTTAGCTGCAGTCAAGTACTCGCCTAAGTATCCAAAATCCCACCGAGTGGCGAGCCAGCCTCCCACTCGGAGGCTTAGCTGCAGTCCAAGTACTCGCCTAAGTATTCAAACCCCACCGAGTGGAGAGCAAACCTCCCACTCGGAGGCTTAACTGCAGCCCAGTCTCGCCTAAGTAATAGAAATCCCACCGAGAGTAGAGCAAACCTCTCACTCGGGGCTTAGCTGCAGCCCAGTGCTCGCCTAAGTAATAGAAATCCCACCGAGAGTAGAGCAAACCTCTCACTCGGAGGCTTAGCTGCAGCCCAGTGCTCGCCTAAGTAATAGAAATCCTACCGAGAGTAGAGCAAACCTCTCACTCGGGGGCTTAGCTGCAGCCCAGTGTTCGCCTAAGTAATAGATATCCTACCGAGTGGAGAGCAAACCTCCCACTCGGAGGCTTAGCTGCAGCCCAGTGCTCGCCTAAGTAATAAAAATCCTACCGAGTGGAGAGCAGACCTCTCTTGGGGGCTTAGCTGCAGCCCAGTGCTGCGCCTAAGTAATAAAAATCCTACCGAGTGGAGAGCAAACCTCCCACTCGTGAGGCTCACCAAAGACAAGACTACTTTGAGTAAGGAATTCATCCGGATCTGCAAGGACGATGAGGTGTAGGTCGATCGCTACCTCCTCCTTCGAGACTTCAACGGAATATCTTCCAAATGAAGAATAAAGTTCTCCGAAGGCAAGCAAAGCATGTTAAAGGAAAAATCAAGTTCGGATAAACGCCCCACGGATCCAAAGGTGCTCGAGCGTTAAGCCCGTTAAAGTTTATCGATTCTGTAAACCACTCGGCATTCCGAGGCAAATTTAAAGTGGGACTTAGAAGTTTTTTACTCCTCCGGCGGAGGACTGGAAGGCGCAACAAACTGGTCGAGGTCGATTCCGTCGGCAATACGGGTAGCAGCAGCGATGAAAGTCTCCATGAAAGATCTGAAGTCGTGCTTCCTGGTATTAGCAACCTTGAGAGACACCAGCTTGTCCTCTTGCGCTTCTTTACAGTGGACACGAACCAGAGATAGAGCAACATCAGCACCACACCGCGGATGACTTCTTCCATTCTTGCACTCGACTTGGAATCTCATTCAATGAGTCATCAAAGATTCAAGATCGCTCGAGAGTCTGCTCGCCAGAGAGTCGAAGTCGATCCGCGACACTGCAACTTTCGGTCGAGCTAGATAATCCATCTGCGCTAGCAACACGAGACTCCAATGAGCACATTCAGAGCAACTTCGTCCTTCACAGAGAGTTGATGGGGTCCAAGCTGGTTTCCACTGACCGGGTTTCTTCTTCAAAGTTTTGGCGAATTCTGAAAACACAACTCAGATTCAAAATGAAGATCATATGATGAGCCGGTGAGAGCAATGCAGTTGGATAAAAGAGATTACCTTCAAGCATGAGAACAGCTTCTTGGCGAACCCTCCAAGATAAATCTCCGTGTCGCTTTCGCTTCCCCGCCACCGGGCCAACCTTGTCGAATGAGAACATTCTTGTCGTTCTTCAATGACCGACTTCCTTGTTAGTCAGCGTCAAGAGAGGCTTTCAGCTTGGCATTTTCATCTTCAAGTTTGTCGACCGAGGCAAGCTTCTCTTCAGCGAGCTTTGTTTTCTCCAAAGCCGCCTTTCAGGCTCTCTGCAAGGTCAAGGTCCTTCTTCTTCAAAGTCTCTTCTAGTTTATCTCGCAAAGCAACAATGAGAACAGAGTTGAGAATGAGCAGAAAAAACAGAGGCGATAAATCAAAAATTCTCACCAGCCATACCTTTTGCTTCATCCTGTGCCTTCGCAAATTCTCCCGAGCAAGCTTCAAATCGAGGTTGAGCTGAATCTGCTTTTCTCTAACTTTCAAGATAGCGAGCCACAAGCTCGCAAGATTTCGCAAAGAGTCAACCAACGAAAGACATCAAAGACAGATCACTTCCGGTGACTAAGGAAAAATAGTAGCATTTCTAAGACTACGGCCGAATAAAAACATTCGACGGTAGTCTCGGGATTACACTCCACCGGTGCACTCGGCGATGCCCCACTGGTTTACCAATTTGGTTCGATCAGTCAACCAAAAGAGGCAAAGAGGCTATGATTCTAAAAACATGGCTAATTGTCAGCGGTCAGCCGCAGTAAAAAAAGAAAAAAACAGTTCTTTAGACTATAGTCAACTGCACGCAGTCGACCATAGTCTAGGGGACTACACCCAGTGGGTGCACTTAGCGTGCCCCCACCATTTTTTCAGTTCCATTCGACTTGGCCCGTCCAAGACGAGTGAAGAAGATCACATCATAAAGACCATAGCCGACTGCACGCAGTCGACCATAGTCTCGGGGACTACACCCAGTGGGTGCACTTAGCGTGCCCCCACAAAAGTTCAAACGACACACACCCAGTGGGTGTACAGATATGGAAATTTCCAGAAGAAAGCAGTTTCAGATAGTATATCCTAACAAAGCAAGCGACGACTGACTTACTTGGACATTGCTCGAGAGCTGAACTAGCATCATAGGCCGCTGACTTGCCTCTCGAGCCGCTTTCACCGCTTCCATCATGATCCCCTGCTGGCGTATGGCCTCCTTAGCAGCACTTACTTGGTCTTCCGGACGTGGTGTGTAGCAAAGAGAGATGGTGGATCAGCGATCGGCGAAGTGGGTCGGGCACTTGTCACCGCATAGCGAAGATACAGAAGTCCGAGTGGGGTTGCCTCCTCGAAATCAACGCCTCAGAGTCGCCGTGACTTGAGCAGCCTTGCCAAGAGGCACTTTCTTGTTCCTCCTTTTCCTCAATGGCGCTTCCTCGTCATCATCGGGAAGATCAATGACGGAGGCGGAACTACAAGAGAGATCCGTATAAACATAGAAGCCCAATCGACTAAAAAGCCCTACCGGCTGAAAGTGAAATCTCGTAGATCCTACCAAGATTGGAAGTAGCCGCATCCTCCATTTCCTGATCATCGTGCTTGGCTGAAGTCTCGGAGGTAGCGGCGCTGTAGATTTCAGGAGTCGGCTGATCAGTCATCAAGTCGACTAAAAGTTCACTCATGTTGAAAAAGGAAATACAAGGTTCTGTTGGTTACCCGGAGATGGTGGGGATGACCATTCGCATCTTGGGCAGGGCCTTCGCCGGCTTCGACGACGTCGCTCGAGGTTGCTTCGGCGGCTTCTCAGTCGGCGCGGGAGAAGTTGTCCTAGGTCGCTTCGTCGACTGACCGGTGGGCACAACAGCTTTACCGCGTCCGGCCGCCGGGTCGTGCGTCAACTTGGACCTTCCCTCCAAGCGAGGAGGGTCGATGTCTTCCTCCTCTTCTTCCTCCTCCTCCTCCTCATCAGAGCCATCATCCTCCTCATCCTCTTCGCCGTTGGACTCCCATTCCTCCAGACTCTCACCTCCACTTCCTTCTTCTTCTTCGGCTGCTTCCTGCGCCCCGTTGGGCATCGAGTACATCTCAGTGGTGACCTAGAAGACAACAAAACAAGGTTAAAGTCAGTCGACGAAATTGACATCAAAACAGGAGGTATGCAGCAGAATCACAGTCGGAGATAAGTAATGCGATACCTTATGCGGTTCGTAACTCCGGGTCGAAAGTGGTGGAATCCTCCTAGCTCCGCGAGGGTTATCTTTATTTCCTGTGATGGCAGTCATCCACTTCTCCAGTATGGCGTCATCAACCTCCTCAGGATGGACCCGAGTGGTATCATCCGTACCGGAGTACATCCACATCGGATGACCTCGGTATTGGAGTGGCTGAATACGCCGTCGGAGAAAAACCTCCAGGAGATCCATGCCGGTCACCCCTTCGCGAAAGCTGGACTACACGCTCCATCGAAGCTTTACTTGGGCCTTCTCCTCCGCAACACCTTCAGGAAGATGGCTTCTTCACTCGACTCATGGAGAAAGGAGGGAGCCCACGATCGCCTTGGCGTCGGCTGGTCTTGGCAATAAAACCAGGTCGATCGCCACCCTCTAACCGAGTCGGGAGAGTCATAGCTGGAAAGGCGCTCTTCCCCCTCATCTGGACCCCGAGTCCCCCACACATTTGGATTACTTGGGTCCTCTCGTTATTCAGGCTCGTTTTCTTCACCGTCTGAGAGCGACAGGTGAATATGTGCTTGAAAAGACCCCAATGCGGTCGACAACCCAAGAAACTCTCGCAGAGCGAAACAAAAGCAGCAAGATACACAATGGAGTTTGGAGTGAAATGGTGGAGTTGCGCTCCAAAAAAGTTCATAAACCCCCGGAAAAAAGGATTTGGCGGCAGAGAAAACCCCCTATCTACGTGGGTGGCCAGGAGGACGCACTCACCCTCTTCAGGCTGCGGTTGCCACTCCGTGCCCGGAAGCCTCGCCGACCCGTGGGGGATCAGTCCTTTGTTGGCCAGATCGGTGAGATCTTTGTCGGTGATGGTCGACCGGATCCAGTCTCCTTGGACCCAGCCCTGCGGCAGCTTGGACCGCGAAGAGGAACCGCCCCGACTGGGCGCTCTCCCCTTGGCCTTCGCCGCCGTCTTCTTCATCCGTTCCAAGGCGGCAGTCTTGTCCTTCACCATGGTCGCCGGCGAGGAAGGTACCGAGCTTCGGTGCTGGATGGACGGAGAGCGTGGCGAGAGAGTTTTGGAGGCGGAGAGAGGAGAAATCTGAGGGCGCACTGTTCGAAATGCCCAGTCAAACGCCTTATATGGGGTCGCTTCCGAGTGGCTGACCGGTAGGCCCAGGCAATCCCGTCACGATCCCGCAACAGGCGCGCGCATGATACGTGGCGAAAAAGGCGGCGCGAGGATCGAGGCGTCATCGTCTTATCCCATCCGAGTGCCGCGGTTTTCTCCGCTTCGCGCGCTTCCCAAAATTCGGATCCCACGAAATCCGCTAACCGCAGAGCAACTCGTTAGATAACAGATTTCCTCGGATCCGCCGCCGAAATCCTCAGGTTCACAAAGTTCACTCGACAAACACGAAGAATGGATCAAGGCGACTGAAAGAAAGGTTGACGTCATCACCAAAAGGTCGTTGATCCAGAGTAAGACGCACTCACAACACGAAGAGCAGGTCGGAAAGATTCTCAACTCCTTCCTCACTCAAACCTCGATCCATTCGGGGCTAATGATGAAGTCATGTACGGGTAGGGTCATGGACCTGCCCAAGGGTACCCTCCACAAGGACATTCACAAGAGAAGTAGCCTTCCAGTCGACCTGGTAGGCTTCCACTCGACAGATTCAAAGGCACTCGACTATGAAGACCCACTCAACCACCAAGAGTCCAAGAGCCACTCGGCGTCCAAACGGTCTGTAGTTAAATAGTCTTTATGACCTTAATGACACTTTATGTAAGGCGTTACCAGTAACGCCTAGCTTTAATGTACCTTAAACCCTCTACTACGTGGGCTGGCTGGGGTCTGGCGCACTCTATATAAGCCACCCCTCCACGGTAGAAGGGTTCGCACCCCTGTAACACATATGCATATAATCCAGTCGACCGCCTCCGGGCTCCGAGACGTAGGGCTGTTACTTCCTCCGAGAAGGGCCTGAACTCGTAAATCCCATGCGTATACAACTACTCCATAGCTAGGATCTTGCCTCTCCATACCTGCCCCCCATTCTACTGTCAGACTTAGAACCACGACAGGCAGGTGGGGTGGATTTTTACCGTAGTAATTTTTCGTCCGGTGTGCTTCCCCACGACCCGCGCTGAACGCGTGACATGGAGGGTCGTGCGTGATGTGGGGGTCATGCGTGGGGTGGTTCCCGCACGCATGCGTCATGTCGTAGTAAAGAGGCGGCTCACGCCTTCCCCATAAAAAGAGGGAGGCGTGGAGGCGTGGCTCATTTACTGAGTGGACTCGGGTCGTAGTCTTCAAGGCGCCCACGCCCCACGATCACAGGGCGGGGAACGGTCGCCTCACCCATCCCCTCGATTCTGCTCGCTTGCCACGCGTCCTCCATGCAGGTGGTAGGCGGTGGGGGCGGGAAACCAGGCCGTCGCTCATTGGGGCAGCGGGTCGGTTCCAATTCCCCGCGCCTCCGATGGCTGGATTGGATGAATGGGGCGGCCGAGCCCCGACCCCGCTCCTTTATAAGGAGGGGGAGGGGGATGTCATCGCACATTCTCTCTGCATCCATCCCCTTCCTCCTTCGCTCCTTTCTTCCACCCGCCATGGCGAGAGGGGGTGCTGGGCCTTTGACGGTGGCGGCGAGGGTCGCCGCTCGACAGCGCGTTCCCCCTTCTCAGGAGCCTGCGGCGGAGGAGCCAGCCATGATAGGAAGGGGAGGGAGCGAGGCCGAGGTCGTCGCGGCGGTCGGGGGAGAGGGGGGCGAGGCGGCGCGGTGGCCGTGCCTCCGCCAGCGATGCCTCCCGTGATGGAGGGACACGTCGGGGACCAGCCCCGGGAGTTCTTCATCAGGCTACGGCGGCCACCTTGTCGTCGTCTCCGTCTCCCCACCACTTTTTCTCAGGAGATGGAGCTCGATCCACCCCAGACCCTCAGGCTGCACATGAGGGGCTGCGGGAGCGGCGACACGTGGGTCGATGTCGACTTCCCCACTCCTCACGTCATGTACCTCCGTCATGGATGGAAGACGTTTGCTCGCATCCATAGCCTGACGGCGGGGCTCGTCATCTACTTCAAGTTAATGGAGGGCGGCCTGCTCTCCGTCAAGGTCTTCAGAGATCTTGGAACTCGCCTAAAGTGCTGCATGGAGAGCTCCTCCGACGATTAAGATTCCTCCTCAAGCGGGAGTGGCGAGGAGGACAGCGACAACGATGACGAGGGAGTCGGGCGACAGGATGCCGAACCCGATTTTGACTGACCGCGCCGCCCCTCCCTCGGCCTCGCGCCCTGTCGAGGGCCTTCCTCGCCAAGCTCTCCATCGGGGCGCTCCCCGTCGTCTCCTTGGGCGGCTGGCGTAGGAGGGCCGGAGAAGGCGAAGAAGGCAGGTGGCGGCCGTCAAGTCGGAGTATGCGGGCACCGACACCTTCGTCGCGTATTGCCGGCCCGCTGCCTCGTCTTCCAACTCCTTTCCCAGCACCAAGATGTTCTCTTGGTGCCTTCTGCTCCTCGCACCTCACCTAGGCGCCCCTTTTGCCCTCCTGCTGTCCTGTTCCACCTTCTGAGGAGAGGGACAAGAAAGGGATTACAGGCACCTTATCTCTTTTCAGTTTGTAAGCCTGCGGACACTTGTTAGATTTAAAACTTGTAATCCCCTTGCTCATGTTTTTAATTCCGTATGAACTGTACCTGTATGGGATGTTTTTAATGAAAAAGGGTGTTTGCCGGGTTTCTTTGTGCGTGGGCGAGGCCCATGCCAAGGAACGAGTCCTTGTTATTTCTAAGATAAACATTGTCGCCCGGCAACATGCCTTGCCGTCCCCCCACTTTAGCCTTATGGGTAAAACTTGCGAAGATGCTCGATGTTCCAGGAGTTTCTCACTGGGACAACATCTTCGGTCTCCAGGCAGACTGCACCGGGCCTGGTGACTCGTATTACCCGATAAGGGCCTTCCCACTTTGGCGTCAACTTGTTGGAATTCTTGGCCGACTGAACACACTGAAGAACAAGGTCGCCTTCCTCAAAGCTGCGGGCATGAACCTTGCGGCTATGGTAGCGGTGCGAGGCTTGCTGGTAGCGTGCTGCTCTCACAACTGCCCAAAGACGATCTTCCTCAAGGAGCGTTGCGTCATCTTGCCGCAGTTGCTCTTGCTCAAGCTCGTCATAAGCGAGCACTCGAGGTGACCCGTATATGAGTTCCGTGGGGAGAACTGCTTCTGCCCCGTATACCAGGGCAAAGGATGTCTGGTCGGTGGCTCGATTTGGCGTCGTCCTGATCGACCAAAGAACCGCCGGCAACTCATCAATCCAGCGCCTTTCACTCTTATGCAGCCTGTCAAAAGTCTTCGCTCTCAGGCCTCGCAACACTTCAGCATTTTCCCTCTCCGCCTGGCTGTTGCTCCGCGGGTGTGCCACGGAAGCAAAACAGACCTTGCTGCCGAGGTCTTGGATGTATTGCATGAAGGTGTGGCTTGTGAACTGCGTGCCATTGTCGGTGATAACTCTGTTTGGTACACAAAAATGGCAAACTAGCCCTTTGAAGAACTTGACGGCAGACTGTGCGGTAACCTTCCTCACTGCCTCCACCTCCGGCCACTTTGTGAACTTGTCGATTGCGACGTACAAGTACTCAAAGCCCCCGACAGCGTGAGGGAAAGGGCCCAGTATGTCGAGCCCCCAGACCGAAAACGGCCAGGAGAGAGGGATTGTTTGAAGGGCTTGAGCTGGCTGATGAAGCTTCTTCGAATGGAACTGGCACGTTTCACACCTAGTTACCAGTGCCGTCGCATCCTGGAGGGCGGTGGGCCAGACGAAGCCTTGCCGGAATGCCTTGCCGGCAAGGGCCCTCGACCCTATGTGGGAGCCACATATGCCTCCATGTATCTCTGCCAACAGCTCCAGTCCTTCCTCCTAGGGTATGCACTTCAATTTTACACCGTTCGGTCTTTTTCTGTACATGACGTCATCAATGAACTGGTACAAGGCAGACCGACGAGCTACTTTTTTCGCTTCTTCCTGCTCCTCAGGAAGTTCCCCTGTCTGGAGGAAACGGACGGTATGCTTTTCCCATGCCGGAGCCTGGGGCTCGACGGCAAGGACCAAAGGCATCTCTTCCGCCATGGGGGCAGCCGTCTCTACGGCCAGGGCTTGGCGCCCTGCCGAGCTGCCCTTTGGTAGGCTCGAGAATCCGACAACACCCTTCTTTGGCGGCCCACAGGGGTTCGGCGGGAAAGTACTTGCCGGGGCCTGATTTGCTCTGCTTGTTCTGCTCCGTTGATGGTTCGACGGATGGTTGAGTTAACCGAAGCAAAAAGGTACCTGGTTCCACAGGTAGCTTGAATGCAGCGCGCTTTGACAGGTAGTCAGCGATGTCGTTCTCCGCTCGGGGAACGTGCTCCGCTTGTATACCGTCGAAGCGCTCCTCCAGCTTCCTCACCTCATCTACGTAGGCCTCCATCAATGGACTCTGATAATCTTTGTTGACTTGTCTGACGACAAACTGCGAATCACCCCTGACGATGAGCTTCTTCACCCCGAGGTCTGCCGCGATCCTGAGACCAGCAAGCAGCCCCTCGTACTCAGCAGTGTTGTTGGTGGACATCTCCCTGGGGAAGTGCATCTGGATTACATACTTGAGGTGCTCTCCGGTGGGTGCGACGAGCAGCACACCAGCACCGGCGCCTTGCAGCGAGAAAGCTCCGTCAAAGTACATAATCCAGTCGCGAGCTATTTCCTTGCCGGGGAGAGTGGTCTCCTAGATCTCTTCATCGGGTGTTGAGGTCCATTCTGCAATGAACTCCGCCAGGACTCTACTATGGATTGTTGAAGTACTTTCAAACTTCAACCCAAAGCTTGATAACTCCAAGGCCCACTCCACAATCCTTCCGGTTGCGTCTGGGTTGTGTAGTATCCGTTGCAACGGGAGGCGGGTGACGACCGTGATCTCGTGGGCCTGGAAGTAATGACACAGCTTCCTCGAGGCCATAAGGAGGCCGAAGAGCAATTTTTGCATGCCGGAGTACCTTGACCTAGCCCCCTGCAAGAGGGAGCTGACAAAGTAAACCGGGTGCTGCATCATCTTCTTCTTCGGCACAACTTCATTGGGTTGCGCGGACCCTGTCCTGACGGCGTCGGACTCTGCTGGGGGCCTTGCCTTGCCGGCACCAGGCCCTGCCGGGGGAATCTATGACTCGCCATCTGCCGGTCCTGCCGTTGCCACTGCCTCTTCGTCGACCTCCCTCTGCGCCTCCAGCACGGCGCTGACCACTTGATTCGTCGCTGCGAGATATAGGAGCAACGACTCTTGTGGTTTTGGCGCCACCAGTACTGGCGTAGAAGAGAGGTATTTCTTCAGATCCTGCACCGCTGCTTCGGCCTCCGGGGTCCACTCCATTGGGCCCGCCTTTTTCAAAATTTTGAAAAAGGGAAGGGCGCGCTCGGCAGACTTGGAGATGAATCGGCTCATGGCGGCAACGCAGCCAGTGAGCCGACGCACATCCTTGATCCACTTGGGTGCCTCAATCTACTCAATAGCCTTGATTTTGTCTGGGTTTGCCTCAATCCCACGCTGCGACACAAAGAACCCGAGAAGTTTGCCGGACGGAATGCCGAAGACACACTTCTCACGGTTCAGCTTGAGGTTGATCTTGTGCAGGTTGGCAAACGTGTCTTCTAAGTCTTGTACAAGAGTTGCCCTGTCCTTGGTTTGACCACTATGTCATCCATATAAGCTTCCATATTTCTATGCAGCTGGGGCTCAAAACCAATCTGGACTGCCCTTGCAAACGTCGAGCCAGCACTCATCAACCCGAAAGGCATCCGTAAAAAGCAGTACATACCACATGGGGTGATGAATACTGTCTTTTCTTCGTCTTCTCTTGTCATGAAGATCTGGTGGTAGCCCGAGTAGGCGTCGAGGAATGATAACGGATCACACCCGGCCATGGAGTCAATAATCTGGTCGATGCGCGACAACGGGAAGGGGTCCTTAGGACAAGCCTTATTGATATATGTGTAGTCAATACACAGCCTCCACTTCCCATTTGCCTTGCGCACCACCACCGGATTGGCCAACCACGTCGGATGGAGCACTCCCCTCACCAAGCCTGCTGCTTCCAACTTCCTGATCTCCTCTGTGATGATCTCCTACGCTCCAAAGCTTGCTTCCCGATCTTTTGCTTGACGGGCCGCGCATGGGGATAGACAGCAAGGTGGTGCTCAATCACTTCCCTGGGAACGCCGGGGATGCCGGATGCTTGCCATCAAACACATCAACATTCGCCCGCAGGAAAGTGACGAGCGCCTATTTGCTATCGAGGGTGGAGCTTATGGTGAAAGCCCCTCCCGTGGCATCCTCCTTGACGGACACCCTCTTGGTCTCTGGTGGCGCAACTCTGGGTTTCTTGCTCTTGCCGGTGGAGCTCTCTGGCACGTCCTCGACGGTAGCACAACACTCCGAAGAGGTGCGCTTGCCGGAGTGGGTGCGAGAGGTCTTGCCGGGCTTCTTCTCCCCTCCTGGGGCTTCAGCGGCAGGAGCAAGTGCCTTGGCGGCAGCCGCTGCAACTGCTTCCCGGTAGAGCAGGTCGGCGCAGATCAACGCATCCTTCTGGTCGCAGGGGACGGTGATGATGGTCATCGGCCCAGGCATCTTCAGCGTGTTGTAGGCGTAATGCGAAGCCGCCATGAACTTGGCTAGTGCCGGGCAGCCGAGGATCCGTTGTAGGGCAAGGGGATCTCGCCTACATCGAAGACAATCCACTCCGTCCTGTAGTTCAACTCGCCTCCAAACGTCACAGGTAGCGTGACCTTCCCCTTCGGCTGACTCCTTCCCAGATTGTCCCCTTGAAACGTGCCCGTTTCCTCGAGGTCCCCATCAGGAATTTGCAGCCTCTTGATCACAACAGGCGAGATCAAGTTCAGACCGGCCCCACCATCGACTAACATCTTGTTCACCTTGAGGTTGCATATCGTTGGTGAAACCAACAACGGCAAGCACCGACCCCTTGATTGTCTGATCGGGATGGTCCTTGGCGCCAAAGATGATAGGCGTCTTGGACCACTTCAAAGGGCTTCGGCGTCGAATGATGGCTCCACTGCTGTGATCTCACGGGCCCACTGCTTGAGCTGGCGGTGAGAGGTATGTAGCGAGGCCCCACCATCGACGCACATGGCCTCAATAGCCTTCTGGAACTCATGCTCGCCGGACTCATCGTCTTCGTCATGATCATCGTCTTCCTGCTTCTTGTCGCGGCCTCGAGTGGGCCTCTCTTGCGGGTTATCCTTGCCGCGGCGACCTCCTTGGCCGCCACGCTTCTTGCTGGATCCCTCGGCACCATCCTAGCCCTTCTCCTTGTCCCGCCTCTCATACTCAGCTTTTTGCTTCCCAGCAAGCAGCTCGACTTGCCGGCAGTTCTGGAGGTCGTGGCCCTTGGTGCGGTGGATCTTGCAGTACTGCTTGTCGGAGCCCCCTAGCTTGTCGGCAGCCGCCAAGGCCCGGCAGGCGGCGCACCCGGCTATTTCCTTCTTGGGGTCGTCTGCCTTGGCCTTCTTGGCAGCGTCGGCGTCCTCGGATCCTTCGACGGCAAGCACGGTCTTATCCTTGCGTTTCCTGTTGTGGCGCTGGCCCTTCTTTGTCGGGGCAGCGGTGTCTTCCTCCGTGGAGTCGGTTTCTGCGCCGGCATCCTTGTCGGGGTACTTCCTTCCCTCTTCGGCCCGGGCGCATCTATCGGCCAGAACATAAAGTTCAGCCACATCCTTGACCTTGTTCATCGCCAGCTCTTCGCGCATCTTGCGGTTGCGGATGTTCTGATGGAATGCGCTAATCACGGCGACGGGATGAACATCAGGGATGTTGTACTGCACCCGGCTGAACCTCTGGATGTACTTGCGCAGGGTCTCCCCTTCCTTCTGGGGAATTATATGCAAATCACTGGCCTGGCCATGAGCTTGGTGGCCTCCGATTAAGGCACCAACGAACTCATGGCACAAATCCGACCAAGAAGAAATGGAATCCACCGGCAAGTGCATCAACCAAGACATGACGTTGGGCTTTAGTGCCAACGAGAAGTAATTGGCAAGCACCTTGTCGTCACGAGCTCCGGTAGCTTGCATCGCGATGGTGTAGATGCTGAGGAACTCTGACGGATGGGTCTTGCCGTTGTACTTCTCGCCGACATCGTGCTTGAACATGCGGTGGGACAGCCACTGGAACTGCCGCAGCTCACGGGTAAAGGCTGGGCAACCCACCTTGTAAGGTAGGCCGCCGGAGCCCCCCGGTGCTGGGTGGTCCATAGCGGATCTCGCCCGCTTATCCGACTGGTGGCGTGTATCGTGCCGGCGCTCGATGGTGTTTCGAGCGTCTTCATGGGCTCGCTCCCGAGGAACTTGGCGTTGGTCGTGGTGGGTCCATGGGCCGGATGATGCTATGGAAATGTTATCACATGCGTCATCACGATGGACTGGCATCGGCGGCAGCTCGCGCGGGGGAGGAGAGTGCACTGTGGTTGCAGCTCCCCCAGTCCTTCCACCGCTGGCGTGCGATGGCTCGACGGAGCGCCGGCCCGAGGGCCCTGCCGGCCGTGGCTCGTCTTTGTTAGCGACGACGACGAGGCTCTGGATGGTGGCTCTCCACTCGTCGAGCTTCTCCGCAGCAGGAGGGAAGTCGAGGAGCAGCTGCGCACGCGCTAAAGCTTCTGCTGGCGTGGGTGATGGCGAAAGCTGCGTGGACCGCGGCGCGCTTCGACTTCTAACCACGTTAGAAGGAGCCCTATCATGGCCCAGCGGCTGCGTGCCATTGTTGCTAGCGCTTTGGCGGGCATGCTGGCCTCCCTCGTCCCACAGATGATGCATAGGGCTCTTCCCACGGCGGTGCCCAGGGTCACCGGCGTGGTGACGCTGCTCGTCGCGCACAACATGGGAAGAGCGCGCTGTGGGCGCTGGGGTGGGCGTCCTGGAGGTCGTCGTGCCGCCGTGGGTGGCACAGCGGTGACCCCGGAGGGCCCCGCGCCGCCTGCGGGGGGCCCCAGCTCCGTCTCTGGATTTTGCGGTGTGCGGCCCGCCGTCTTGCATACGAACGATGCCGCTCGCCAGGCTCTGACTGCCAGAGCGATGTGGTGCTCGTGGGCCTCGGCTCGGGTTCTGTCCGCGACCGGCCCGCTGCTCGTCCGCACTGACACGGGCCATTCGGCTCCCGACGAGCCGATCGCCATGGTCTTCTTCTTCTTGGGAGCCATGGCGATGAAGAACCACTAGGCTAACTGCTAGATCAGATTCTCACGACTGCACCCCCTACGTGGCGCGCCAAAGATGTCGATGGAAACGACACCTATGGGATCACTGGAATCCCTTCTACGGTTGGGGGGCGCGGGGTTGTGAGAAGAGTAGGTCTAACAAGAAGCATACGCATCGTTTACCCAGGTTCGGGCCGCGAGGATGCGTAATACCCAGGGCCGGCCCTGAGGGGGGGCAGGGGGGCGGCTGCCCCGGGCCCCCAAAATCCAGGGGCCCCCTCTCAGGTTTGCAAGTAGCACAGGTCTTCTCCTAAAAAAAGCAACTGGTAACTTGATATGGCTTCAGGCCTTTTCCGTGTACAACTTGTGATATGGCCCTAGTAGATTGACTATGCATGTACACACGATTTCTCACAAAGATAACAAAGACGCTACCGATCGATCAGATCAAATCAAATTAGATCAAGGAGGGGCGATGTATCACGCACGTCGCTTGCGAGGGATGAATTTCGCCGAGCGCAGAGCGCCTTTGCCGCCTCCTGATCGTCATCTGATCTCGCGCCCTCGCTTCGCACAGTTACCTTCATGCACAACAACAGCCAAGAGCAGAAAGGACAACAACTGACAAGGGCCGCTTACACTGGATCAGATCATCAAAATCTATCAGTTGATTTTTAAATCCATGATCTAGAGCTTAAAGGTAACCTCTCTAGTAGTCTGTAGTTCCTAAATTTGTTGTTCGTTAATTGAAATCGAAGTCGGGAATTGTGTTGAAAACTGCACTATCCGTGCTTGACCTCGAGATGACACAAAAATCAACTTTGTAACGGTAGTGGATTGCATTCCAAATCCAATTGATCCCAATTTCTCAGTTTGGATTAATGGTTGCCGAGGTATCATCAGAACGGTATTGTTGTACAAGCATATTTTAAAAGTTTAGCAAATATTGTTTTTGCAACTCTTATTAGATTTCTGTTTGCAAGAACTAGTCTATATTTAGGCATAATAAGTTTTTGATTACAACATGAAAGGCATAGATAACTTCATGTTGAATATCCTGACTTGCTTCTTTTCTTCATTTCATAAAATGGATCACAATTTGTGGCCTATAAATTCGCATATGATGTGCTTTGGAATTCATATTGAAGGGAGAATCCAAGGTATGCTTATATATTTACCTAATAATAATTAATGGGATATATCAATTTCAAGGTCTGTGATGGCTAACCAAGCTTGCTGCTCCCATTTCCTTTTGTATTTTTATTTGTACATAGGCCCTAGGTTTACTTTCCTATTTTTCTTCTGCTTTCCCCTTTCCTTTGTACATATTTTTTCTTAGAAAAATTATAAAAATTTACTGTGAGAAAAACTCCTATAGTTTCGGGTAAAAAAAGAATTAATGGGATAGCTCTAGGAGATATTTAAACATATATATTAGGATGTTTAAGAGCTGAGGCCGAAACATAAATTCTTACTTTTATGTTTATATTAAAGGGCCCATGTTTTACTTTCGCCCCGGGCCCCCGAAATGTCAGGACCGGCCCTGATAATACCCTAATCCTGCTTTGGTGGATGTATTGAGTGTTCTTGTGTTCTTGAGCTAGCTACGGGGTGTAACTTGCCCAAAAGAGCCGAATCCCTCTCCTGGTCGCCTCGGGCCTCCTTTTATAGGCAAAAGGGGTCGCCACAGTGGCACGCAGGAGGTGGAAAGGTCTACAGTGTTGCGAGCTTATCGCCCGTATTACAGGACATGGTGCATTTAATGCATCACTTAGGTGTCCCTTAGCTTTATCGGGGACGGGAATGGGGCCCGTACCGTCCGTCGCTGCCTCGCCTTGCTTTGACACGTGCCCATGCCAGTGATGCATGCGGCACCATGTAGGCAGGCATGCAGCTGAGGTGGCGTGGTGGCAGGGTCTTCACGAAGATCTGCATGCCACCACGCAGGTGCTTGCTGAATTGGCTTGGAAGCCGCATGTTGCCACGCAGGTGCCTCGCCACTGGTTGGGCCGGGCTGCATGCTTAACGGGCGGCGGAGTCTTGGTCGACGTGGGCTGGCTGTGGTCTGCTGATGTCCCCTAAGGGTCTTGCCGGGGCCCCGACAAGGGTCTTGCCGTGGCGTTGCAGTCGTCCCCGGCAAGGCGCTTGCCGGGAGTCTTGTGGATTCCCTCGGCTGGGATCCTGCCGAGGGTCGCCGTCTTCTAGTCCTCATCTGATCTCACATGTTTATGATCTTGACGAAGATCTGCATGCCACCCCGGAGGTGCCTTCCGAGCCATGGTTCCTACGTAGTTGGTTGGGTCGGAACCCGTGGGCTCAAGGGTGGCTTGCTCAGTCGGTGATGGGAAAGTTGCCCCGGCAAGGCTCTTGCCGGGGCCGCGGAGGCCGCCCCGGCAAGGGCCTTGCCGGGGGGTTCACCTCGCCCTCTTGCTCTTTGGTGTTTCTTGTCTTGGTGTTGCCTTGAGCGTCTTGTGCCTTTGGCTTCTCTCCGGCTTCCCTCCTTTGCCATGCTAAGTGTGGCCGTGGCGTGCGGCTTCGACTGTCCGTGCACAAGTAAAGGGGTAAAGAAAGGAGTGCCCCTACTTTTGTACACCAACAATACAACACTTATAGTAGCGATTTATTTTTCTTACACTAACGGATCTCACGAAGGTTTTGTTGAGTTTTGTGTGATTGAAGCTTTCAAGTTTTGGGTTATCTTACGATGGATGAAGGAAGGATGTAAGATCCTAAGCTTGGGGATGCCCTGGAATCCCAAGATATTATCCAAAAATGAGCAACCAACTAAGCTTGGGGATGCCCCCGAGTGGCATCCCCGCTTTCTTCCAACAACTATCAGTATTTTACTCGAGGCTATATTTTTATTTGTCACATGATATGTGTTTGGCTTGGAGCGTCTTGTATGATATGTGTCTTTGCTTGTTTTATTTTGTGTTTTAAGTCATCAATCCTTGCTGGACACACTTATTTGAGAGATCCAAAATTATGTCATGATTTGTTAGAATTGCTCTCTATGCTTCACTTAAATCTTTTATGAGCTAGGAGTTGCTCTAGTGCTTCACTTATGTATTTTTTAGCACGGTGTGCTTTGTTATTTTTGAAGAAATACTCTCTTGCTTAACTTAGATTTATTTGAGAGTTAGTAAAATTTTGAAGAAATTCTCTCTTGCTTCACTTAAATTATTTTGAGAGAAAGAAAATTTGTTATGCTCACGATCTTCACTTATATTTGTTTGAGCTTATCAAAAGCAACACATGAAAATTAGTCGCAAAGTGATAGATATCCAAGAAGGATAAAGAAGAAGAAAAATGTCATGAAGATCATTGGACAAAATAAACTTGATTCTTAGTAATAGTTTTGAGATATGATGATGTGATATGTGAGTTATGTTGATGAGTAATTATGCTCTAGTAAGAATATTGGTGTTAAGGTTTGTGATTCGCACGAAAGTCAATGATCATGCAATGAAAATTATATCCTACTTGTGGTGCATTATTCGGTGTTAATTATGCTTAATGCTTGCTTATAAGATTATTCGTTTCTTGGTTGGTCGCTTCTCAATCTTTTGTTAGCCTTCACTTTGCACTAAGTATGATCTCTACATGTACATCCAAAATCCTTTAAACCATTTTTGCCACATGAGTCCACTATATCTACCTATATGCGGTATTCTTTTGCCGTTCTAAGCAAATTTGCATGTGCCATATCTAATTTTCAAAATAAACTTCTCTTTTGTGTGTTTGTTTCGCTCGCGGAACGGTAACGGGTGGCTAATATTTTCCATGCTGGATGTGTTATTCTCAAGATGAGTGTTTATTCACTTGTCATTGCACAAGAGTAAGGCAAAGGTTTTAGGGATGCCCAGTCCCGAAATGTAAAAAATATTTACTTTATGTTGTCAAATAATAAATTCCTTGGAAAGTGTTGGTATGGAGGGCACCCGTGGATACGGCTAGCCATGGAAAGTGAAAGTATGGTTAAAAAGGAATAAACTTTATTTTCTGTCTGGGAACCGCCTATGGCATATCTAGCACGGAAAGTGTTGGGAACTCTGAGTCGTTTTCGTTGGTGGGATGGATACACCTCCCAAAATGTTTTTATCTCTAATTTTTGGCTTTGAGCTCTGGCACCTCTACAAATCCCTACTTCCCTCCGCGAAGGGCCTTTCTTTTACTTTACGCAATTTATATTTTGAAATTTGAGTCTCCATCTTCTCTCATAAAAAGCACCAACTAGGAGGCAATATGATCGTGCTCAAGTATTGGGTGTAGTTAATATTCGAGTGTGTTTCATGAATGGATCAATGTTTGAGCATGATGGACTAGCGATAACTTATTTTAGCATTGATATTTTGAAAGACATGGTTGCTTGTTGATATGCTTGAGTATCTAAATTATTATATCAAAACTAGACTGTTGCTTTGAATCACACAAAAGTCCAAATGTCCATGCTATAAAGAAAACAATATGATATGACTTGATGAATGATGACCCACAAGTATAGGGGATCTATCTAGTCCTTTCGAGAAGTAAGAGTGTCGAACCCAACGAGGAGCAGAAGGAAATGACAAGCGGTTTTCAGTAAGGTATTCTCTGCAAGCACTGAAATTATTGGTAACAGATAGTTTTGTGATAAGGTAATTTGCAACTAGTAACAAGTGACAAAAGTAAACAAGGTGCAGCAAGGTGGCCCAATCCTTTTTGTAGCAAAGGAAAAGCCTGGACAAACTCTTATATAATGGAAAACGCTCCCGAGGACACATGGGAATTATTGTCAAGCTAGTTTTCATCACGCTCATATGATTCGCGTTCGTTACTTTGATAATTTGATATGTGGGTGGACCGGTGCTTGGGTGCTGCCCTTCCTTGGACAAGCATCCCACTTATGATTAACCCCTCTTGCAAGCATCCGCAACTACAAAATAAGTATTAAGGTAAACCTAACCATAGCATGAAACATATGGATCCAAGTCAGCCCCTTACGAAGCAACACATAAACTAGGGTTTAAGCTTCTGTCACTCTAGCAACCCATCATCTACTTATTACTTCCCAATGCCTTCCTCTAGGCCCAAACAATGGCGAAGTATCGTGTAGTCGATGTTCACATAACACCACTAGAGGAAATACAACATACATCTCATCAAAATATCGAACGAATACCAAATTCACATGACTACTTATAGCAAGACTTCTCCCATGTCCTCACGAACAAACATAACTACTCGCAAATCATATTCATGTTTATAATCAAAGGGCTATTAATATGCATGAAGGATTTGAACATATGATCTTCCACCAAATAAACCAACTTGCATCAACTACAAGGAGTAATCAACACTACTAGCAACCCACAGGTACCAATCTGAGGTTTTGGGACAAAGATTGGATACAAGAGATGAACTAGGGTTTGAGATGAGATGGTGCTGGTGAAGATGTTGATGGAGATTGACCCACTCCCGATGAAAGGATTGATGGTGATGACAATGGTCATGATTTCCCCCTCCCGGAGGAATGTTTTCCCGGCAGAACAGCTCCGCCGGAGCCCTAGATTGGTTTCACTAGGTTCTGCCTCGTGGCGGCGGTGCTTCATCCCAAAAGCTTCCTTCCGATTTTTTCAAGGGCGAAAGACTTCATATAGCCAAAGATGGGCACCGGAGGCCTGCCAGGGGGCCCACGAGGCGCCTAGGGGGTAGGGCGTGCCCCCACCCTCGTGGATGGTGGGTGGCCCCCACTGGTGCTTTCTTCACCCAATATTTTCTATATATTCCAAAACTGACTTTCGTGGAGTTTCAGGACTTTTGGAGTTGTGCAGAATAGGTCTCTAATATTTGCTCCTTTTCCAGCCCAGAATTCTAGCTGCCGGCATTCTCCCTCTTCATGTAAACCTTGTAAAATAAGAGAGAAAAGGCATAAGTATTGTGACATAATGTGTAATAACAGCCCATAATGCAATAAATATCGATATAAAAGCATGATGCAAAATGGACGTATCAACTCCTCCAAGCTTAGACCTCGCTTGTCCTCAAGCGGAAGCCGATAACGAAAAATATGTCCACATGTTTAGAGATAGAAGTGTCGATAAAATAAAATACGGACATGAGGGCATCATGGTCATTCTTATAACAGTAACACATATATATTGTCATATGATTTCTTATGCTAAAGTAACAATCAATTCACAATGTCAAGTATGAATCAGAAACTTCACTGAAAACTAACAAGCTATGATCTCGGTCATTGAAGCAATTGCAATTTATCATAAAATCGAAAAGAGTCAATATAAGAGCTTTTCAGCAAGTCCACATACTCAGCTATCATTTAGTCTTTCACAATTGCTAACACTCACGCAATACTTATGTGCATGGAGTTTTAATCGGACACAGAGAAAGATAGGGGCTTATAGTGTTGCCTCCCAACCTTTTACCTCAAGGGTAATGTCAAAAATAATAGTTCATGATAACTTACATCCAATTGGATATATATATATATATATATATATATATATATATATATATATATATATATATCAGGATCTTTCCAACACAATGTGCTTGCCAAAGGATAAAATGTAAAAAGGAAAGGTGAAGATCACCATGACTCTTGTATAACGTACTCCCTCCGTCCGAAATTACTTGTCCCATAAATGGATGAAAACAGATGTATCTAAAATTAAAATACATCTAGATACATTCATTTCTCCGACAAGTATTTCCGGGCGGAGGGAGTATAAGACAAGAATAAAAGATAGGACCTTCACATAGGGAAGCAGAGGTTGTCATGTGCTTTTATAGTTGGATGCACAAAATCTTAATGCGAAAGAACGTCAATTTATATTGCCACTTGTGATATGGGCCTTTATTATGCAGTCCATCGCTTTTAATGCTTCCATATCACAAGATCGTATAAAGCTTATTTTCTCCACACTAATAAATCATACATATTTAGAGAGAAATTTTTATTGCATGCAACAATGACAACTTACTTGAAGGATCTTACTCAATCCATAGGTAGATATGGTGGACACTCATGGCAAAACTGGGTTTAAGGATACTCGGTAGCACAAGTAGTATCTCTACTTGGTGCAAAGAATTTGGCTAGCATGAGGGGGAAATACAAGCTCAACATGTTGGATGATCCATGACAATATACTTTATTTCGGATATAAGAAAACATAACCCATTACGCTGTTTTCCTTGTCCAACATCAACTTTTTAACATGTCATATTTTAATGAGTGCTCACAATCATAAAAGATGTCCAAGATAGTATATTTATATGTGAAAACCTCTCTTTCTTTATTACTTCCTATTAATCGAAACGATGACCAAAACTATGTTTGTCAACTCTCAACAACTTTTATTCATCATACTCTTTATATGTGAAGTCATTACTCTCCATAAGATCAATATGATCTCTTTAATTATTTTTATTCATTCTTTTATTCCCTCAAGATCATACCAAGATAATCAAGGCCTTGACTCAAAACTATTTTTTATTATATATAGCTCACGGACTCAATTACATAGAAGGATCATAAAGCAAAACTCAAAACTAGATCATACCAAAACTTTATTCTACTAGATAAAGATATTACCAAAAGGATTAAACTAAGAAAAAATGGTAAAGATAGGAGTGTGATGGTGTTACGATACTGGGGCACCTCCCCAAGCTTGGCAGTTGCCAAGGGGAGTGCCCATACCCATGTGTTTATGTCTCCTTCTCTGGAGGTGGTGATGTGATATTCTTGGCGATGATGCCCCTTAGGATATGATTCTCTTCCTCGAGCTTATTGACTTGCTGCTTGAGGTCCATTATTTCCTTACAGAGCTTGCCCGTGACGGGTAAAGCTCCTTTCACCCATGGATGTTGCATAGCTGCTGGAGAACAAGTAACACTCTTTTTCTTATTTTCATAAAGAAAGAAATCTAACATTGGAAGGGATGACCGAGTTTGGAATAGCTGAGCTCTATAGTTCCCCCATCGTGAATCCGGCTCAGAAACGAGAAGTAACTTCTTGATCCTCTTCCATGGCATCTATCCTTTTCAAGTCGGCCTCCATCTCTTCCTCCCTTGATGGCCCAAAGTGGTCAGCATCACTATTTGCTTCTGGTCCCAGTGTCGGATGAGACACCCGACTCTCCCTGACTGACTCTTGAGAAGACATCTACTCTAATCTGTGGTAGAAACAACTCAAAACAAAAATAGAGGATATTTGCATGGTATAGTGGTCAAAACCTTCAGGAGATTATATAATGAATTTTTACCGACCAAAAGAAGTATCGTGCAAGAAAACGGAGTCCGGAGGGCACACGAGGTGCCCACGAGGCAGGGGGGTGCGCCCTCCACCCTCGTGGATGCATCGTGTCCTCTTCTGTAGCGACCCGACCTCAGACGGTCAAGTCTCTATGCTTAAGTGTCATCCCTGGATCAGTATGCTGACACACACGATACTCGAGGATTTATAACAGAGGTAAATCACAGGTATAAAGTAACGTAAATACTATTACCTCAATCCAAAATAGCGGAAGTAACAACAAGGTTGTGGATTCCCATCAACACCAACGGCAAAGTTGAATGTAGAAATCGTAACCCTAACGTATCACTTACTCGTCGTAAGAATCCTGCAACATGAGACGTTGCAACCACAAAGGGTCAGTACATTGAATGTACTGGAAAATTCACACCATAGAGCAAAGATGAATAATGGTTATCACTACATGCATATATGGCTGGTGGAAAGCTCCAAGTTTATTTTTGCATACAACCAATTTTTCCCTACAACAAAGGAATATATTTTATTTAACTACAAAGTTTGTTGAAAACATTGAGAAGGTTCCTCCAACTCAATCCCAAAATAATAATCATTAACCCAATCAAATTAATTAAATAAAGTGTTGAGATCCATATGATAATCCAAGAACCAGATACTCAAGATGTCCATAACCGGGGACACGGCTAATCATGATTAGTTTGCACACTCTGCAGAGGTTTGCACACTTTTCCCCACAAGACTCGATCTCCTTCGTTGGAGTTCTCGCACTACATGGTGTTTGAGAAAGGGATGACCGAGGCACAATCTTTCAGAAGCACTAACTCTTTACTCTGGGTGGACAGTTACACCTACTTTTCCCTACATCTGCTTGCCCACCTCTGAAAGAGGTCATGCAACATACTCAACTATGCTAGAGCCCATAATAGCCTGTGGCTGCACACGGAAGTTTCTAGCATGAATAATCTTGTGATCCCTTTGAGCCTGGGTGGCATTCCATAGGGTGATCACACGAGTCCTCCGGGATCCCCTTGGGCAAGCACTGGGTTCTCCAGGTGCCCGGGCAAACCACTGGGTGCTCCAGGGTGCACCTACCATTCCACCCAGATGTGTATTAAAGTAGCCACCTTAAGTTAACCATTAATAATAACTCTCGCATCTATCATGAATCACTCAAACCAAACCACGTCTATGAGCATAGCATAGCAGTATAAGCATAACATAGTAACTCCCGGGGTTTTGATAGAAAGGATAATAGGTTCTACCTCATCAACTACTTCCCAATACCCATATGTTATCAATCCTACTCATGCATTGTTTGAGGGTTGAAACTAATGCATAAAAACTGGGTAATAAAGGGATATAATCAAAGTGTGAACTTGCCTTGTACTGTTGATGAAGATGATTCGCACTCATAACTCCTTATAGTTCTACTCGTCACACTCCGGTCAATCTATCGTGAGAAAGCAATGGTAACCACACATAAGCAATCACTCAAAAGATCGGAAAGAACGAAGAAGACAATTCGAAAAACATCAAAACCAAGCAAATAACTCTTGCAACATAAAACAATTTCTAAAGTAACAAAATTATGGGAACTTGGCCTTATCAGAAATTTAGGTCAAGAGCTTCAATTTGCAAAAAGAATCAACTCAAACGGAGTTATAAAACTTAAGTTATGATCAAACAAAGTTCAAATACAAATTTGTTTGAAATCAAATTTTAAATTTTCAAAAATATGTTTAAGTTGGTTATCTGGATAGAGGGGATCATAACGAAGAAGTGGGCGTTGGTTTCGGTGGATTTGGATAAACGAGTAAAAAGTAATGAAGGTTTGAAGAACATGGACTAATCTGTAAATAAAATATTCACATATGGGTCCCTGGCCGAAAAACAAAAACAAAAAGAAAAAGGCTAAATAACGAACGTTTGCTACCGAACGAAAATGTTCGCTAAAAATATCTAAACAGAGAACGTTCATTAAATAACTAATCTAAATAAAAAACGGGTTTCTAAATAAAAACCGAACCTTAAAAAAACCGTTCGGACCGGGTCCGGTTTATCTCCAGTTCAAGAGGGTTCGACGCCGGTGGCGGTTTACCGCGGCGGTTGGATCGAATCGGTGGCGCGGCGTTCGGGCGAGCTCGCAAGCCAAGCGGGGTGAGGCGACGGCGCGCGGCGGCGGCGACAACACCGGCAAAAGCGGGCGGCGGCAGCAAACTAAAGCGGCGGCGGCGGCTCGAATCGGGCGCGGGCGATGGTGCGGCGACTCGGGCGGCGGCAACGGGGTCCAGGGGGCCCGGGGGGGGGGGTGGAGTATATATAGTGGGGGGTGGTGAACTTCGGGAGGCGTGCGCGGATTAGAGTTTGACGGTGGCGGACAAGACAGAGCCTGCCTCCTGTGGGAGGTCGGTGACGCTTGACGCTGGCTGGACTGTGACCTATTGGGCCGCCTCAAGGCGGAAATTTTTTTAAACACAGACAAACAAAAATAAAACAAAAGAAATAAAACATTTTATATAGGCAAATAATATATCAAAATTTTCAGAAAAAGATTTCCTACAGCATGAACATTTTTCTAACATCTAATGAAATCCATAAAAATTTGAATAAAGCAAAGAGTGCTACTGCTCTAATAAAATCCAATAAAAATCATTTTAAAAATACCAAAAATGATTTCAAATTTATTTCTCTCCAATTTTCTGTTGTAGGGAATTATGTTACCCTATTTTCCATATATTTTATTTTTGGAGAAAAATAATTTGAATAAAACTCAAATAACTCCAAATTGAGAAATGGTTTCAACTGGACTTTAGTTTGATGCTTTTAAACTTCCAACTCATATTTCATATGTTTTGAAGAAGTCATTTTATCTCCTCTCATGAAAATCATTGAGTTTCTTAACGTTTATGAATTGGAAAATATTTCCAAATAAAATTCAAATCTTTTCAAAACCCTTTTCATACATTTTAAATGGAAGAAGTCATGCCATCTTCTCTCCAGGGTTATGTGGTGAAAAGAAGTTGAATTCATGGAGATAAAAAATGCACGCTGAAAGTTTGGGAAAGTCCTTTTATTCCCTCTCATTTAACTTTCAAACAGTTTCGAATTTCACTCAATTTTACTCAAGCAATCAAACAATCATTCAAAACTATTTATTAAATATAACATTCCAAAATTTGGAATTTTGGGATGTTACAAACCTACCACCCTTAAGACGAATCTCGTCCTCGAGATTCGGAGAGGCTAGAAAGAAATAGGTTAGGGTCGGGGTCTACTCAAAATCCATCGATCGTCTCCGGGGTCTCGGGTGCTACCACCCTTAGAAGCATGGTTACGGTTCCATCAAAACTCATATACTCCATCCTTATTGTTGACAGTGTTGGTCTTCTCAAATTCTCAGGAAAATTCCCACTCTGGCTCTTCCGGTAGTCGCATAACCTTTTTCCTCAATTCTCCTGTGTCCTTCCATCTTGGTAAGGTTCTTCCATGACTGGGTCTTCTTATCTGACGGGTCTGGCGCCAATACTAAACAACTATCGATATCTCATGGTGGTCAACAATTTATGGTTTTCTCCTGCAGGAAATGGGTCTGGGTTGAACCTCACCATATGGCCTACGATTGGCAGCAACTGCCTTGTGCCAGGGAAAATACTTATACCATTCAAAGGTCCAAACAAGGTTTTAATATCCCCGTCTCTCTACTATAGGTAAGTCACTCAGATTTACCATTCCACATAGCAAGGCGAATAATAAGAGTAAGTCGGTATGGTGATCAATCCATCCCACACCCAAATCATTACCCTGCATATGGTTTAGCGAATCTCGCATTCTAACACTCGGTCATCCTCACAGGCTTTGCAAAATTTCTCTTGTTGATGGACCAAGTTCAGATAAATCCATGGATTCTGCAAGCCCAACAAACATCTATCGTTTCTTCACAACTCTCAGGTTTTGTGTTACTCCTATAAAATCACCTGTCGATAAAATCGTAACTTCTTCCAGGGTTTTTCCTTTAGCAAGAGTGTGCTTGCTTCTTGGCAGGTCCTGGGCCTGTGGGTTATGGCCCATCTCATCACTTGTAAACCCTGAAGTCATCATCGGGGCCACTGATCATTACTCCAACATCCAACTTCCCAGCATTCTTAAATCCATCCAATTGTACTATCTCTCTTCCTCAAACTAAGACGTGGTTACTCAGACTCATCCGGGAGTTGCAATTGCTCCATATTGCCAACCTTCTACCTCCTTTATATCCAATAGTACTTCATCCCTTTATATTCTTGGGGTATCCCACATATCGAGATAAAAATCGTACTTATTTTGTCCGTAGTCCACTTTGTGGAATATCATTATCTTTTCCAGGGGTCAAGTGTCCTCACAGGGTACTACCACCCTTGGAATTTCACAAATTCATCCATAGACCATATTTCTCATATCCTCGAAAATGGTCAAAATCTTTCTTCATAGAGTAACTACTCATAAAAATCCAAATCAGCACCAACGGTGCTAACTTTATTGATTCTCGAATTACTTCAATCTCTTGCTTTTCCATTACATGCCTCAACTCATCGCCTCAATATAAAGGAAAATGTTCTCAATACTACTACTATACTTCTCACAGACACAACTAATTATCACAACTCCTTCTCCTTGGGACAATCTCTGGCAAAGTGTCATGTTTCATTACAACGGAAACATATTACTTCTGACAAGTCTTAAGGTTTCCTCATGATTACATAGCCTCCTTGGGTCCTCGGCTTTCTTTTTGGGCAACTGCTGAAGTAGTGCCCTGACTCCTTGCACCTGAAACAGGTGATATGACTCAGGTCCTTCCTGGTATTCAATCTACTTCTCTTCCTGGACTTTTCCATTCCAATCAGGGCTTCTATTTCCTGTGGGTCATACTCTACTTCCTCTGTCGGTAATTCTACTAGATCCCCATTCAAACAATCTGGGAGATGTGTCCTTCTTCTCCACATGAATAGCTTGACTTGGTGCAGAGTTTAATTGGGTCTTCTTCGGGTGTGTCCTCCACCTCTTCCTTCATCACAGGTTCTTCTAAAATTTCCATGAGGGCTCCTTTCATTGCTTCTTTCTTCTGCTGGATGGTTCTTTGTACCATGGGGTAAATGTGACACTGAGCTGGGTAGTGGGTAGTCCCTTCACACAAGAAACAAGTGATCTGCCTAGTTGGGAATTCTTCAACTAGGTGACTTTCCTCACAATGAGGGCATTCATCCTTGTGTTCTTTATGGTTGTGTCCTATTTCTGCACAGAGCTTACATGCACTCAATTTCTTCATATCATTTCCATAAGTCTTCAACTTCTGGGACACAAGCCGAGACTTTAGCAGAGTCAACTTAAATTCTTACCAAGTGGTTACTCCTTGCCATCCATTGATGGTTTGGTACATCCTCCACCAAGTAGCAGCACCTCTTTCAAAGCACTGAAGAGCATGCTGGGCCATATCCTTTCCGGCTATAGTGTTATTCTCCATATGATCTTCCATGTTCTGAATCCATCGATCTATCTCCAATTGAGTCATCAGTCCAGAAAATATGGGTTCGTCTACATTCATCCTCTATTGGTTCCACGGGTTTTGGGGTGGGATAAGAGAGATAGAGAGGGATGCTGTCGGATTTCGGGTTCCGGCAGACCCTTAAGGTTCAAACTCTGCGGTGCGCGCGGAGATCCAACCCTCCACCGTCTCGTACCTCACCGAATCGCAGGGACCTAAACTACTAACAAGAACAGCACAAGAGACGCAATATTTATACTGGTTCAGGCCACCATCGTGGTGTAATACCCTACTCCAGTGTGTGGTGTGTGGATTGCCTCTTGGGCTGATGAGGAACAGTACAGGGAAGAACAGCCTCGCGAGGGTCTATTCTTGGTGGGTGTGATGAACTGCTAAGTGGTATCCCGTCGCTCTAGCTTGAGGATCGGGTCTCTATCTCTCTTTGATCCCAAAATGCCTGCCTGGGGGGAGAGGATTCGATTTCCTACTATGGTGGCTAGCTCTACTTATATGGGCGAAGGCCCTGGGCCTCTTCCCAAATATTGAGCGGGAAGGGCGCCAACAATTGGCCATTTTGAAGGGGAACAGCGGGTACACTTATCCAGACTAAAGTTGGTCCTCGCCTGCCAAAGGCTCTCGTGATGACGCCTGCTTGGGCTCCACGATGACTGCATTTCAGCCGTTGGGGCTGGTCTTGGTCTTGTTGCACCGAAATGGATGCCTTTGCTTGATGCTCTCGCCTGCGCTTGCTCCCTTTGCACCAAAGAGGAAAGAAGGACGCTGCGCGGGCTGGCGCCCGACTGGCGCCCTTGGTCGTCATGGCTTGCGTCATGGGCACCTCGCGAGGTATCCTGCCTTGAACTCTCCGCCCCCTCATGAGCCAGCCTGGCGAGGCCGCGCCTGAGGAAGCTCTTGGTCGTCCGCCCCGCGAGGCTTGGCCCCTCGTGAGGGTCTTGAGTTTGCGTTGATGAAGATGGGCCGTCCTGGGCCTCCTTTGAGCCACGCCGCAGCCGCAGTGTGCAAGTCTGGGGACCCCTGCTCCTGTAACGCCGACAAGAGCCCCGGGGCCATGGTGCGCCTGACCTTGGCCGTGCAGAGAGGCGAAAGGGCAAGTGTGAAGCGTCGTGGGCCCTAACAGCCTGCGGCCTTGGGCGCCGCGTGGCGGTTGATTGGACGTGGGCGCCTCTGCATCCCCATGTCGCCTCGATAACCGCCCTGATTCGATAGGTCCTTGCATGCAGAGCTGGGCATGATGACTGGTGATCGCGGAGGCCGACGGTTGGCCTCCGCCGGCTATAAGTACGGAACAACGTGCGCCCTTCCAGTCTATCCTTCTGCTTCTCCTCTTCCTCGTCTCGTCTGGTTGCAATGGCTCTGATCCGCCGGTTCTCCAGGGAAGAGAAGGGAAAGGCTCCTCAAGAGGATCCTGACCCGCTCCCCCCGAAGAAGCGGCTTGCTCTCTGGTGCCAGGGCAGGAGCGCGCGCGAGGAGGCGCCCGTGCTCTGGTGTGTGCGGCCGCCACTAGGGTTTCCTCTTCCCTTGTACACGCCAATTGGTGGCCCTGAAGGAGGTGACGCCGGGCGCCACGAGCGGTGCCGCCGACGATGCCGGCGGGTCACGAAGGTGCGCGTCTTCCCCCCTGGAGTCCACGCCGAGGGCTCCTGCCGGGAATTCGTGCTTCGCGTCGCCGCGCCTCCCAAGTCTTGGATTCGTCTTCCTTCTTTCTTCGCTTCCATCGTCCGGCGGGGAGCCTCGACTCTGGCTGCAAAGACGCCGGGCTGCAGCACCCTCACGACAGGCGTAGGTTGTAGTAGTTGCCCCGGGCGAGGTCTTCATGACTCGAGGCTGGGACGAGGTCGCCCGGGTCTGCAGGACGAGGGGCGCCCTCACGATCCACCTGGAGTACTACGGCGCTTCGGCGATATCCTTCAAGCTCTTCGACGCGGAGGGTCGCCGGCTGGAGCGCTGCCCCGGGAGAGGTGGTCGGGGTCCTGCTGTGGTGAGACAGAGGCCAACCGCCTGCTCCCTTGGCAACTCCTCATGCGACGAAGGCGCCGGAGGATCCAGTGACTCTGCCGAGCTCTTCGTGACGCCGGAGACGAGTGACGACAGCTATGAGCCCCCGAGCCTGCGCCGCTCCCGGAGCAGGGCGGGCTCGTCAGGCCGTCGCCGCCCTGATCTGGATGGGGTTGGCTCCAGACCGGGTGGCCCACTGTTGATGATGGCGTCTGCCGCGGTGGTCCCTGTAGATAGGAATCCTTAGGATTCGCGTCTTTTGTTCCTGCGAGGAGCCAAGAATGTACCCCGCGGGGGCTTGTAAGATATTTGCAGCTTCGTTTGTCAATATGATCCTTGTTATGAGGCAATGCGGGATGCTCATTCCGTTCTAGCTCGGTTTCTTCCTTTCGCACCTCGTGAGGGCTTGGTGCTCTCATACGATGTGTCCCAGTCCCAAGGCGGCTTAAGCCGTCGCTGGTATGCCAGGTCGCGATGCCGTGGTCAAGGCCAGGAGGTGAGCAGCCCGAGGTCCGGTAAGAGCCTCTGAGTCGCGATGCTCAGGGGGTCCCCCTTGGCGCTCAAGCAACCATCATTCGGTGAGAAAGGAGAGTGACGTTGCTAACACGGAGTTGCATTGAGTGTGGGGATGATGTTGCGATGACTAGTGTGTCCGGAAGGTGACTTATCTCGAGGGTTAGGACGATGCTTCCTGGCGCGGTGCCAGGTCCGTGCCTTGGCCGACGAGAGATTACGTAGCGAGGTCGTTTCGTGCTCCTTGGAGAGACCCTGCAGGTTCACCACAAAAGGAACAAGAGCTCGCCGGGGCGATCGTTAGTCCTGTCGTTAGTTGCTTTGGAGAGGCGCGAGAGGCCTCGCGAGGTGCGTCGGGGCACCCATGAGCCAGCGCGGGACTCACGAGGCCCTACCTCAAGGCGGGTTGCGCTGGCTGGGCCTTATCTTCAAGTGTGTTCTGCAAAATTGGCGGATGTCGGTGTTTCACGTCTTGGTCCCGGCTCTCGGGCTGGTCTCAGCCGTCACGGGCAAGCCAGTCGCGATGCCATGGACAAGACCAGAGGGTGAGGGCGGAGAGCCGGTAGGAGCCTGAGTCGCGATGCTCGTGCACCCCCTTTAACGCGCAAGCTAGGTTAGATGACGCAACTCTACGTCCTCGGGTCCCGGCTCTCGGGCTGGTCACAGCCGTCGCTGGCAAGCTAGGTCACGATGCCATGGACAAGACCAGAGGGTGGGGGCCGGAGAGCCGGTAGGAGCCCTGAGTCGCGATGCTCAGGCACCCCCCCTTTAACGCGCAAGCTGGATTGGATGACGAAACTCTACGTCCTCGGGTCCCGGCTCTCGGGCTGGTCTCTACCGTCGCTGGCAAGCCAGGTCGCGATGCCATGGACAAGACCAGAGGGTGAGGGCCGGAGAGCCGGTAGGAGCCCTGAGTCGCGATGCTCAGGCACCCCCCCTTTAACATGCAAGATTTCGCCACCCAGGAGAAGGCACCAAATAACAAGCATGGAGGAACGAGAGCATAATCCTAAGGAAAACGCATGAAGGATACATGCCATCGGATCGCCCGAGCGGCTTGGGGATGATGCAGCCCGAGGGGCGCCCCCAACAGGATAAGCTAAAGACATGAAATAAAAGGGGATACATGCCGCAGGGCGGACCCACGCGGCCTGGGAATAATGCGGCACTGAAGGCCGGAAATAAAACTTAAAGATGTCACCTGGTGATGTTGGGGATGAAGGGTTGTTGATGTAGCAGACTCGGTGGGCTGCGGGAGCCGATCCTCACGAGCCCCCAGGCCCGAGGGCCTCGGGAGGCTCCGGAGGCGCTGGCGGCTCCTCATGGGCCATCTCCATCTCCGCCAGGGCTACGGCGTGCCTGACCTCTTGAGCCTCTAGGATGGTCCTCATGAGACGCTGGTACGCAGCAGACGCATTTGGCAGGCCACACGGCATGCGTACGTAGCTGTGGGGCGGACCCTCACAACGTCCCACTCGCGAGGGCCAGAGGCGCTCTTGAGATGCGGCTCGGTTGAGCCCTGGTATGTCGATGCAGACGCGCAACCCACCATCCTCGCCTGGATGGGGGGCCACAACGGGTAGGCGGCTGCCCCTCATGACCCTTGACTCTGTAGCTCTGAATGGCCTTGCTGATGAACTCTTGAGGGTTCTGTCCTCCTGGTCTTGCTCCCTGCTTGCAGGAAGCGTGCTTCAAACACGCCCACGTGGTGCCCAAGCGCCTCCCTCGAGACCTTGGCGAGGTCGGCGGCCCTCCAAGGGAGAGCCCCCGAGCCCTGCCTGAGGAGGGCGCCGGGCGCGCTTTCCTATGCGATGGAAGGAGGCTCCCCTTGGCCCGGTGCGGGCCCTGAGGGGCCTGTCTCTTGAAGAGTCGGGCCGGTCGATGTCTTCTTCTTCTTGGGTGCTGCCTCGGGAGGCGTCCTGCTGCTGTGGTCCGGGTCTTCCAGCGATGCGGCTCGAAAAGCTCGCTCTAGGGAGCACATCGCATCTCTCTCTTCACGTGGCACCGTGATGACCCCGCCGCTTCTGGCATCTTGAGGATGTTGTAGCCATGGTGGGTTACGGCCATGAACTTGGCCAACGCTGGGTACCCGAGGATGGCGTTGTACGGCAAAGCGAATGTGGGCGACGCCGAAGTCGATGAGCTCGGTGTAGAAGTTGTCGCGGGCCCGAAGGTGACAGGAAGGCGGACCTGCCCGATCGGGACTGTGGAGCCGTCGGTGACTCGGAGAAAGGCTTGGTTGGTGAAGCCGATCGTAGGGCACTTGAAGATTGTTGAATGTCTCCACGGACAGACGTTGAGCCCCGCCTCCACCGTCGATGAGGGTCTTGGTGACCAAGACGTTCTTGATGATTGGGGAGCAAAGCATTGGGAGAACTCCTGATGTGGCTGCGCACTTGAGCTGATCCGCTGAGCTGAACGTGATGGCGCACGCCGACCACCTGATAGGGCGCGTGGACTCGAGCTTGGGGAGGACTGCATTCACTTCACGGGCGAACTGCTTGAAGATGCGGTGAGAGGTCAGCTTGAGCTCCGCCCAGATGCAAAGCGATCGCACACGCTTCCCGGAAGCCCCAGCCCCTCGGCCCCGATGACGGTCTTCGATTCTCCTTGGCGGTGAAGGCAGCGGAGGGAGGCCTGCGTTCCCTTGCGGACGATCCTCACGAGGCTGATCCCTCCAGCCCCCTCGCGAGGTGGGTCTTGCCAGCGGTCCTCGCGAGGTTGGTCGCGCCACCCTTGGCGCGGGCCGCGGTCTTCCCAGCGTCCTGCATTCCTTCCTCCTCCTCGGCCGTAGCCCCGGTCACTGCGCTCAGGGCGTCTGCCGACCCTTCCTTCGCGCACGGCCCGGAGCTCTTGCCATTCATTGGTGTTGTGGGTGTGGAGGTCGTGGTACACGCAGCATCGATCGCCCTTGGAGGACTCGGGCTGATCTTCGCCTCGCTTGGTGTCCGGGTTCATGCGAGCACGGCAGCCCCTTTGCGCTTCATGTCCTTGGCCTTGGGCTTCTTCTCTTGGGATCCGTGGCGGGCAGCTCGAGGAGGGAGAGGCGCCCTCCTCAGCCTGGCGCACTTGGTCGCCAAGTTGAACAGCCTGTGGAGGTGCACAGATCTTCATGCATCGCGAGCTCCTCCTTCATCTTGACGTCGCGCACGCCGTTGGAGAAGGCAGAGATGATGGCCTCCTCCGTTACCCTGGGGATCTTGAGGCGTGCGTTTTGAAGGCCGGATGTACTTTTTGTGGGTTCCCCGGCTGCTGCTTGACTTCGGCGCTTGTCGCTCATGGCGGGTGGCCGGTCGCGAGTACCTTGGAAGTTGGCGATGAAGCGGAGTGCGCATCTCGGCCAGAAGAGATCGTGCTGGGCCAGATTCAGAGCCAAAAGGGCTCCGTACTTGAGCGCCATGGGAAACCAGTTCGCCATGACCTTTTGATCCCCGCTAGCAGCCTCGATGCCCAGCTCGTAGAGCTGGAGGAACTCCGTAGGGTCAGCCGTGCCGTCGTAGCATGGAGGCAGGTCTGGCTTGAACTTGGCGGGCCACGCGATGCTGCACAGCTCGGTGGTGAAGGCGCGGCAGCCTGCCGTGGCCGCGGGGGGTCTCGGACGGTAGAGAGCTTGGTCTTGCAGGCCTTCCTGCGCCGCGGCTGGGGGCAGCGCATGGTCTTGACGTGCTGGAGCGGGGAGCGCTCGGGCAACTTCTTGCGGGCGAGGGACTTCTTGGCAGCTCTGCTATTGCCGCGCCGGTGCCTGGCGGAACAGGTTCCGCCAGGCCGCGCGCTTGGGGCTGTGGCGCCGTCTTGAGGAGGAGGCGGCCGAGGCGCCGAGTTTATCGCCTGGGCGGGTGCGGCAAGACGGACGGCGCGGGTCGCCTCTGCAGCGCAGACGAGCTTCGGCGCGGTCGAGCCATTCTTCGTAGACGCTGCCGACGGGCAGAGCGCAGAGCTCGTTAGGCCGCGCGAGTGCAGCTCGGGCATCAAGGCAGCACGCGCGGACGGCGAAACCAGCGGGGTGAGCGGCGTGCGTGGCGGTGCGGCCGTCCGCCGCCATGGACAAAGTGCCGACGACGCTTCTGCTCGTTCGCCGGGCCGGTGGCGGCGCGATGCAGGTGACGGGGAACGACGAGGACGCCCGCCGACGGTGGCCGTCTGGGCGACATGGGAGGCGAGGGTGGCTCGGCGCTCGGCGCGGGCCCGACGAGCATCATACATGGTTGCGGTGGTCGGGGAAGAACGAGGCGACGAAAGGCAGATTCCGGCGCACCCCTACCTGGCGCGCCAAATGTCGGATTTCGGGTCCCGGCAGACCCTTGAGGTTCAAACACTGGGGTGCGCGCGGAGATCCAACCCTCCACCGCCTCGTACCTCACCGAATCGCAGGGACCTAAACTACTAACAAGAACAGACAAGAGACGCAAGATTTATATCGTTCGTGCCACCATCGTGGTGTAATACCCTACTCCAAAGGTGTGGTGTGTGGATTGCCTCTTGGGCTGATGAGGAATAAGATAGGGAAGAACAGCCTCGCGAGGGTCTGTTCTTGGTGGGTGTGATGAACTTCTAAGTGGTATCCCGTCGCTCTAGCTTGAGGATCGGGTCTCTATCTCTCTTTGATCCCAAAATGCCTGCCTGGGGGGAGATGATTCGATTTCCTACTATGGTGGCTAGCTCAACTTATATGGGCGAAGGCCCTCGGCCTCTTCCCAAATATTGAGCGGGAAGGGCGCCAACAATTGGCCATTTTGAAGGGGAACAGCGGGTACACTTATCCTGACTAAAGTTGGTCCTCGCCTGCCAAAGGCTCTGGTGATGACGCCTGCTTGGGCTCCATGATGACTGCATTCTAGCCGTTGGGGCTGGTCTTGGTCTTGTTGCACCGAAACGGATGCCTTTGCTTGATGCTCTCGCCTGCGCTTGCTCCCTTTGCACCAAAGAGGAAAGAAGGACGCCATGCTGGCCGGGCGCTCGATCGGGCGCCCTTGGTCGTCATGGCTTGCGTCATGGGCACCTCGCGAGGTACCTCGCTTGAACTCTCCGCCTCATGAGCCACTGACGAGGCCGCTACCGAGGAAGCTCTTGGTCGTCCGCCCATGAGGCTTGGCCCCTCGCGAGGATCTTGAGTTTGCGTTGATGAAGATGGGCCGTCCTGGGCCTCCTTTGAGCCACGCCGCAGGCCGCAGGCAGGCAAGTCTGGGGACCCCCGTTCCCAGAACGCCGACAAATGCACACAATACAAACAATAGTTTTGAAAAGACTGATTTATTTTGTGGCTGTTGGAAAAACATTAAACAAATGACAGCTCACAAACGTCGCATCTAACGTAAGTATATAACAGAGGTTTGGTCTTCTAAAGGTCAATAAATCTTCAAGGTCGCCAAACTCTTCAAGTATTGTTCATGTATCTGATGGCCTTCTTCCGATCGTGCTTGTCCTTCTCAAGTTCTTTTGCTAGGTCATCACTATTGACGCGAAGTCTTTCGTGGCGTCCTTTAATGTTCTGAAGTTGCGTTCCAAACTTCTGGGTTTCAACATCCTTGGTACGAACCTTGTCCTACTATCCTTCAGTTCCTGACGAATCTCAGGTATCTCAAGGTTTTGCTCCTCAAGCTTGGCTACTTTCAGCTTCTGGGTCCTGAGTTCTTCACGAAATGCTTCCTTATCAAATACCGCTTCCTGAAGGTTTATCTTAAAATTATTGATGTAATACTCCATATCCTGGCGATACACCAACTAAGGTTAAAACTGCACCCCTTGCTGACAGATGCTCCATCAGCCTTCTACCATCCAATCCTTCCATGCATATGCATGCTTAACTCAGCACGGTGATAATAGCATAAGCGGGCAATAACATCATGGATAGCCGTATTTATGCCCTTGTTATTACCATGAGCTATCATTCCATAGTTGATATCTCCTCCATTAGGGTTTTCTTGACGACCACAAACTTGAGTCTTGACGCTCCATGTTCCGGTCTTTCTCCGACACACCTTAATCTCGGGTATTGACGGCTTCAATGGTCTGACAAACTCTATAAGGGTAGCCTTCCTAGGTCATACGAATCAGGGAATTCTTCACAGCCTTCAAATTCTCCTAATCTTCGGAGTCTTCAACCGTTGTAGTTTCCATTATTCTAATGCCCACTAAAATCCTCTTCATTTCTGAAGTGGTCTTAGTTATCCGATATCTTGTATTTCTTAGAGTGGTCTCGTCAGTCGAATCTTCTTGTGGTCAAATGGGGAAAAGGGGTGTAGTCTCACTAAAAGGGAATTTTTTGAATAAGGCTCAGAAAAGAAGAGAGGAAAAAGATCTTTTTGAAAATGAAGTTGTAGAGAAAAATCTTTCCTACGAGCTTGCCAGTTTCTAGGGGTCACGTCCTACAATCAACATGTGCTCTGATACCATCTTGTAGCGACCTGACCTCAAACGGTCAAGTCTCTGTGCTTAAGTGTCATCCCTGGATCGGTACGCTGACACACACAATACTCGAGGATTTATAACAGAGGTAAAACACATGTATAAAGTAACGTAAATACTATTACCTCAATCCAAAATAGCGGAAGTAACAACAAGGTTGTGGATTCCCATCAACACCAACGACAAAGTTGAGTGTAGAAATCGTAACCCTAACATATCACTTATTCGTTGTAAGAATCCTGCAACATGAGACGTTGCAGCCACAAAGGGCCAGTACATTGAATGTACTGGAAAATTCACATCATAGAGCAAAGATGAATAATGGCTATCACTACATGCATATATGGCTGGTGGAAAGCTCTAAGTTTATTTTTGCATACAACCAATTTTTTCCTACAACAAAGGAATATATTTTATTTAACTACAAAGTTTGTTGAAAACGTTGAGAAGGTTCCTCCAACTCAATCCCAAAATAATAATCATTAACCCAATCAAATTAATTAAATAAAGTGTTGAGATCCATATGATAATCCAAGAACCAGATACTCAAGATGTCCATACCAGGGACATGGCTAATCATGATTAGTTTGTGCACTCTGCAGAGGTTTGCGCACTTTTCCCCACAAGACTCGATCTCCTCCGTTGGAGTTCTCGCACTACATGGTGTTTTAAAAACGGATGACCGAGACACAGTCTTTCAGAAGCACTAACTCTTTACTCTGGGTGGACAGTAACACCTACTTTTCCCTACATCTGCTAGCCCACCACTGAAAGAGGTCATGCAACATACTCAACTATTCTAGAGCCCATAATAGCTTGTGGCTGCACACAGAAGTTTCTAGCATGAATAATCTTATGATCCCTTTGAGCCTGGGTGGCATTCCATAGGGTGATCACACGGGTTCTCCGGGATCCCCTTGGCAAGCAATGGTTCTCCAGGTGCCCGGGCAAACCACTGGGTGCTCCAGGGTGCCCCTACCATTCCACCCAGATGTGTATGAAAATAGCCACCTTAAGTTAACCATTAATAATAACTCTCGCATCTGTCATGAATCACTCAAACCAAACCACGTCTATGAGCATAGCATAGCAGTATAAGCATAACGTAGTAACTCCCAGGGTTTTGATATAAAGGATAATAGGTTCTACCTCATCAACTACTTCCCAATACCCACATGTTATCAATCCTACTCATGCATTGTTTGAGGGTTGAAACTAATGCATAAACACTGGGTAATAAAGGGATATGATCAAAGTGTGAACTTGCCTTGTACTGTTGATGAAGATGATTCGCACTCATAACTCCTGATAGTTCTACTCGTCACACTCCGGTCAATCTATCGTGAGCAAGCAATGGTAACCACACATAAGCAATCACTCAAAAGATCGGAAAGAACGAAGAAGACAATTCGGAAAAACATCAAAACCAAGCAAATAACTCTTGCAACATAAAACAATTTCTAACAATACCAAAATTATGTGAATTTGGCCTTATTTGAAAGTTTAGGTCAAGAGCTTCGATTTGCAAAAAGAATCAACTCAAACGGAGTTATAAAACTTAAGTTATGATCAAACGAAGTTCAAATACAAATATGTTTGAAATCAAAATTTCAATTTTCAAAAATATGTTTCAGTTGGTTATCTGGATAGAGTGGATCATAACGAAGAAGTGGGCATTGGTTTCGTTGGATTTGGATAAACGAGTAAAAAGTAACGAAGGTTTGAAGAATATGTACTAATCTGTAAATAAAATATTCACGGATGGGTCCCTGGCCGAAAAGAAAAAGAAAAAGATAAAGGCTAAATAACGAACGTTCACTACCGAACGCTAACGAACGAAAATGTTCGCTAAAACTATCTAAACGGAGAACGTTCATTAATAAGTAATCTAAATAAAAAATGGGTTTCTAAATAAAAACCGAACCTTAAAAAACCGTTCGGACCGGGTTTGGTTTATCTCCGGTTCAAGAGGGTTCGACGCCCGCGGCGGTTGGATCGGATCGGCGGCGTGGCGGCTCCGGCGAGTCCGGCGAGCTCCTGCGACAGGTTTCGGCGGCGGGGCGAGGCGACGGCGGCGTCTGCGGGCGGCGGCGAACTAAAGCGACGGCGGTGGCTCGGATCAGGCGTGGGCGGCGGTGCGGCGACTTGGGCGGCGGGGTGCGGCGCGATGGCGATAACGGGGTCCAGGGGGCCCGGGGGGGTGGAGTATATATAGTGGGGGCGGTGAACTTCAGGGGTGAACTTCGGGGGCGGTGAACTTCGGGAGGTCCAAACAAGGTTTTAATATCGCCATCTCTCTACTATAGTAAGTCACTCAGATTTACCATTCTACATAGCAAGGCGAATAATAAGAGTAAGTTCGTATGGTGATCAATCCATCCCACACCCAAATCATTACCCTGTATAGCAAAACGAGAGTTGTATAGCAAAACATAGTCACCTACATTAAACTCACGCTTTTGTATCCTTTTGTCATGCCATCTTTTAACTTTTTCTTTGAACAGTTTAGCATTCTCATAGGCCTGGGTTCTCCACTCATGAAGTGAGCTAATTTCAAATAGCCTCTTCTCACCGGGAAGTTTGAAATCACAATTGAGCTCTTTAGTTGCACAATATGCCTTATGTTCTAGTGCGAGAGGTAAATGACATGCTTTTCCATAAACCATTTTATACGGAGAAACACCCATAGGATTTTTATATGTAGTTCTATTGTCCCATAAAGCATCATCAAGTTTCTTGGACCAATTCTTTCTAGATCTATTAATAGTCTTTTGCAAAATTAATTTAATCTCCTATTACTTAGTTCTACTTGACCACTAGATTGTGGATGGTATGGAGATGCAATTATGATTAACATCATACTTAGCAAGCATTTTACGAAAAGCACCATGAATAAAATGTGAACCACCATCAGTCATTAAGTATCTAGGGACTCCAAACCTCGGAAAAATAACTTCTTTAAGAATCTTAATAGAGGTGTTATGATCAACACTACTAGTTGGAATAGCTTCTACCCACCTAGTAATGTAATCAACAACAACTAAAATATGTGTATACACATTAAAGGAAGGAAACGGTCCCATAAAATCAAAGCCCCAAACATCAAATGGTTCAATAACAAGTGAATAGTTCATAAGCATTTCTTGATGTCTACTAATATTACCAATTCTTTGACATTCATCACAAGACAAGAGAAACTTATGGGCATCCTTGAAAAGTGTAGGCCAATAAAAACCGGATTGCAATACCTTATGTGCAGTTCTATCTCCAGCGTGGTGTCCTCCATAAGCCTCAGAGTGACACTTGCGTAGGATCTGTTCCTGTTCATGCTCATGTACACAATGTCTAATAACACCATCTACTCCTTCTTTATAAAGGTGTGGGTCATCCCAGAAGTAATGTCTTAAATCATGGAAAAACTTTTTCTTTTGCTAGTATGCGAAACTAGGTGGTATAAATTTACCAACAATGTAATTACCATAATCAGCATACCATGGAGCAGTACGAGAAGCATTTATGACAGCTAATTGTTCATCAGGAAAGCTATCATCAATAGGTAGTGGGTCATCAAGAACATTCTCTAACCTAGATAAGTTGTCTGCAATGGGGTTCTCAGCTCCCTTTCTATCAATAATACGCAAATCAAATTCTTGTAGTAGGAGAACCCATCTAATAAGTCTAGGTTTAGCATCTTTTTTTCCCATAAGATATTTAATAGCAGCATGACCGGTGTGAACAGTTACTTTAGAATCAACAATATAAGGTCTGAACTTATCACAAGTAAATACAAATGCTAAAAATTCTTTTTAGTAGTAGCATAATTTCTATGGGCACTGTCTAGAGTTTTACTAGCATATTGAATAACATTTAATTTCTTATCAACTCTTTGTCCTAGAACAGCACCTACAACATAATCACTAGCATCACACATAATTTCAAAGGGTAAATTCCAATCTGGTGGCTGAACAATAGGTGCAGAAATCAAGGCTTTGTTAAGTATTTCAAATGCTTCTTCACAATCATCATCAAAGACAAAATGAGCATATTTTTGTAAAATATTAGGCAGAGGCCTAGAAATTTTTGAGAAGTCTTTAATGAACCTCCTATAAAAACCGGCATGACCAAGGAAACTTCTTATACCTGTAATGTCCTTAGGACACGACATCTTTTCAATAGCATCAACTTTAGCCTTATCAACTTCAATACCTCTTTCAGAAATTTTATGCCCCAAGACAATACCTTCGTTAACCATAAAGTGGCACTTCACCCAATTCAAGACAAGATTAGTTTCTTCTCATCTCTGCAAAACTCGATCAAGGTTGCTTAAGCAGTCATTAAAAGAAGTTCTATACACGGAGAAATCATCCATGAAAACCTCAATAATCTTTTCACAAAAGTCAAAGAATATAGCAGTCATACATCTTTGAAAGGTAGCAGGTGCATTGCATAAACCAAAAGGCATACGTCTATAAGCAAAGGTACCGAAAGGGCAAGTAAAAGTGGTCTTTTCTTGATCCTCTTTTGACACAGGTATTTGAGAGAAACCAGAATAACCGTCTAGAAAGCAAAAATGTGTATGTTTGGATAATCTTTCTAGCATTTGATCAATAAAATGTAAAGGGTAATGATCCTTTTTAGTATTAGTTTGCGGAAATCAATTACCATTCTATAACCTGTAACAATTCTTTGTGGGATCAATTCATCTTTATCATTAGGAACAACAGTAATACCTCCCTTTTTAGGGACACAATGGACATGACTTACCCACTGACTATCAGCAACATGATAAATTATTCCTGCCTGCAGAAGCTTTACTATTTCTTTTCTTAGGACTTCTTTCATCTTAGGATTTAACCATCGCTGGTGATCAACAACCGATTTAGCGTCTTTCTCCAATTTTATTTTGTGCTGGCATAGAGTGGGACTAATGCCCTTAAGATCATCAAGAGTATATCCAATAGCAAAGACGGTGCTTCTTCAGAGTTTTCAATAATTTCTCTTCTTCCTGCTCTGAAATGTTAGCACTAATAATGACAGGATATATCTTCTTTTCATCAAGATAAGCATATTTAAGAGTATATCAGGTAATGGTTTTAGCTCAAACACGGGATCACCCTTGGGTGGAGGAGGATCCCCTAGAATTTCAACATGCAAGTTGTGTTTCAAAATAGGTCCCTGCTTCAAGAATACTTCATCTATTTCCCTTCTTTCATTCATAAACATATCATTTTCATGGTCTAGCAAATATTGTTCTAAAGGATCATTAGGAGGCACGACAATAGAAGCAAGACCAATAATTTCATCTTTACTAGGCAATTCTTTATCATGGGGTTGTCTACGAAATTTAGCAAAATTAAAATCATGAGACATATCCCCTAAACCAATAGTAAGAACATCCTTTTTGCAATCTATCTTAGCATTAACTGTATTCAAGAAGGGTCTACCAAATATAATGGGACAAAAATCATCTTGTGGGGAACCAAGAACAAGAAAATCAGTAGGATATTTAACTTTCCCACACAAGACTTCAACATCTCTAACAATCCCAACTGGTGAAATAGTATCTCTATTGGCAAGCTTAATTGTAACATCAATACCTTCTAACTCGGCCAGTGCAATATCATGCATAATTTCTTCAGATAAAGAATGAGGTATTGCACTACTAGCACCCATATCACATAAGCCATGATAACAATGATCTCCTATTTTAACAGAAATAACAGGCATGCCTACAATAGGTCTATGTTTACCTTTACTATCGGGTCTAGCAATTCTAGCAGCTTCATCACAGAAGTAAATAACAGGCCCATCAATATTATCGACCAAGAGATCTTTAACCATAGCAATACTAGGTTCAACTTTAATTTGCTCAGAGGGTGTAGGTGTTCTAGAATTACTCTTACGAACCACAGTTGAAGCTTTAGCATGATCCTTTATTCTAACAGGGAAAGGAGGTCTCTCAATATAAGCGGTAGGAACAATAGGATCCACATTGTAAGTGATAGTCTTTTCTTCAACTTTAATAGGTTCAACTACTTTTACTTCAATGGGAGGATGATATTTAAACCACTTCTCCTTAGGAAGATCAACATGAGTAGCAAATGATTCACAGAAAGAAGCTACTATCTCAGAGTCAAGTCCATATTTAGTACTAAATTCACGGAAAACATCGGTATCCATAAAAGATTTAACACAATCAAACTTAGGTGTTATACCTGACTCCTTACCTTCGTCGAGTTCCCAATCTTCTGGGTTGCGTTTAATTTTCCAATAAATCCCATCTGAATTCAATAGTCTTCTTCATAAAAGAACCAGTACAAGAAGTATCGAGCATGGAGCGATTATTGAGAGAAAGCTGAGCATAAATTTTTTGAATAATAATTTCTCTTGCGAGCTCATGATTGGGGCATGAATATAACATTGACTTAAGCCTCGCCCAAGCTTGAGCGATGCTTTCTCCTTTGCGAGGGAAAAAATTATATATATATAATTACGAACACGATGAACCAGATGCATAGGATAAAACTTATGATGAAATTCCAATTTCAATCGGTTGTAGTTCCATGATCCAATATCATCGCATAGCCTAAACCATGTCAATGACTTTCCCTTAAAAGATAAAGGGAAGACCTTCTTCTTGATAACATCCTCGGGCATACCTGCAAGCTTAAATAGTCCACAAACTTCATCCACATAGATTAGGTGCAAATCGGGATGCAATGTTCCATCTCCTGTAAAAGGATTACCTAGCAGTTTCTATATCATACCCGAAGGAATTTCAAAGTAAACATTTTTAGTAGGTTCAGTAGGTTGAGGAGCAACTCTTTGCTCTACTGGTCGGGGTAAAGATACCCCGAACAAGCCCCTCAAAGGATTACTTTCCATAGTAACAAGTGACAGCAAATTTCAGCACACTATATAAATTTTTCCTTACCAAATTCCACTTACCAAAGGCGCTTCACTCCCCGACAATGACGCCAGAAAAGTGTCTTGATGACCCACAAGTATAGAGGATCTATCCTAGTCCTTTCGATAAGTAAGAGTGTCGAACCCAACTAGGAGCAGAAGGAAATGACAAGCGGTTTTCAGTAAGGTATTCTCCGCAAGCATTGAAATTATCGGTAACAGATAGTTTTGTGATAAGGTAATTTGTAACTGGTAACAAGTAACAAAAGTAAACAAGGTGCAGAAAGGTGGCCCAATCCTTTTTGTAGCCTGGGAAATCTCTTATATAAAGGAAAATGCTCCCGAGGACACATGGGTATTATCGTCAAGCTAGTTTTCATCACGCTCATATGTTTCGCGTTCGTTACTTTGATAATTTGATATGTGGGTGGACCGGTGCTTGGGTGCTGCCCTTCCTTGGACAAGCATACCACTTATGATTAACCCCTCTTGCAAGCATCCACAACTACAAAAGAAGTATTAAGGTAAACCTAACCATAGCATGAAACATATGGATCCAAATCAGCCCTTACGAAGCAACGCATAAACTAGGGTTTAAGCTTACATCACTCTAGCAACCCAACATCTACTTATTACTTCCCAATGCCTTCCTCTAGGCCCAAACAATGGTGAAGTGTCATGTAGTCGACGTTCACATAACACCACTAGAGGAAAGACAACATACATCTCATCAAAATATCGAACGAATACATAATTCACATGACTACTTATAGCAAGACTTCTCCCATGTCCTCAGGAACAAACGTAACTAATCACAAATCATATTCATGTTCATAATCGGAAGGGTATTAATATGCATGAAGGATCTGAACATATGATCTTCCACCAAATAAACCAACTAGCATCAACTACAAGGAGTAATCAACACTACTAGCAACCCACAGGTACCAATCTGAGGAATTGGGACAAAGATTGGATACAAGCGATGAACTAGGGTTTGAGATGAGATGGTGTTGGTTAAGCTGTTGATGGAGATTGACCCCCTCCCGATGAGAGGATCGATGGTGATGATGATGGTGATGCTTTCCCCCTCCCGGAGGGATGTTTTCCCGGCAGAATAGCTCCGCCGGAGCCCAAGATTGGTTTCGCCATGTGTCATGGGAACGATTCCGACAATAATAAGGTATAGGGTAACGGAGCATGATCTATCGAGATGCATATGGGTGACACGGTGGTTTTAGCAAGTTCGGTCCTCTCACGATGGAGATAACAACCCTACATCTCGTGCTCCGGAGAGGCTTTGTTTTATCTGAGTATATATCCGGAGATTACAATGTGTGTGTGAGAGAGAGGAACGGATCCTCATGCCTGAGCTAAGTCCTGAGACTAATGGTGAAAAGAGAGAGAGGTGGAAGAAGAAGCCCCCTCGTCTAGTGGTGGGGGTGGCTTATATAGAGTGCGCCACCCCCCCCCCCCACCTCCTATGTTACAAAGTGGGGCATGAATGCCATAATACCAGCCCACTACCAAGCCCTCACTATGAGAATGATGCCGATCGCTTTGCTGCCTCTTGGTCTTCGTGATATCCGAGTGAGTCGTGCATTCGAAAGTGGTGAACTGTCATCTGAGTAGATGGTATAAATGCTGCTTGGTCGAGTGGATGGTATGCTGCTTGGTCGAGTGGATAGTATGCCTGTATGAAATTTATCTGGACCCATATGTTGTGTGGACCCCATGCTTTATGATATTTTGATCCTTCGTGGGCCTACCTATTATGTGTATCCCCAACATTAGCCCCCGAATCGATTGCGATTTTGCAGAACAAGTTTGTGAAAGACACAATTTGGTCCGAGTGATTACGGAAATACTCGGTACTTGTCATCGTGCTTTCAGACAACCAAGGTTTGAACAAAATCTCAATGGATTCCGGCACTACGCTTCCCGACTGATCTGGGGGTAAGTGCCTGTGAGGAGCAACTTGGTGACATTTGTTCATCTCTCGAAAGAGGTTAACTCGTGATCAAAGTTTGGGTGTGTCATTAAATCCAGGCAACAGGATTGACGCATGGAATGTTCTCTCTGAGAGATGCCAATATGAGTCGGTCCTGGATCCAAATGTGTGACGCTTTGAGTCCTAGAAGAAGGCTCAAAACATGTCCAACTGAGGAGCGTTAAACTCACCTTATAGGATTTTTTTGGGAGTGATTTGGAGCTGGTCCTGCATCGAGTAACTGGTTACTCGGAATTTCTTCACGCCTGGAACGTGTATTTTTTTATTGTTTGGCCGTCACTCGGACCGGGCGGACTGTTCCGAGTGGATACCATTCCAGTGGGGGCACGCCAATTGCACCCACTGGGTGTACTCCCCGAGACTGCCGTCGGCTGCGGGCAGTCGGCGGCAGTCTTAGAGCCTGTCCTTGTTGTTGTTGTTCATCACTCGGACTGGTCAGGCCGTACCGAGTGGAGATTACTCCAGTGGGGCAACGCTGAGTGCACCCACTAGGTGTAGTCCCCGAGACCGCCTCGACTGCGGGCAATCGGCGGGGGTCTGAGAGAACTAAAAATCTTCTTAGCAGGTACTGATCGAACTTGTTCTTCTCTGACTCGGAGGTCGAGTAATTCTGGAGCTAGTTTTACATCGAGCAAAATGTTTCCTTCTGAGTTCTCTTCCAGTGGGGGCACGCTGAGTGCACCCACTGGGTGTAGTCCCCGAGCCTCTGTCGGACTAGATGAGTCTGGCAGAGGGTTTAAGTCTCCCGGTAAACCTCCATGCAGTCGGCACGGTAAATATCTTTGTTTGAAATTGAGTCAATCGGATGCATCTTTAGGCGCTTGACATGGTAAGCTCAGCCTGGAGCTGAGTCAGTTGGACTGATCTTCGTGCACTCGGCATGGAAAAAATTCAGCCTGGAACTCGGTCAAGCAGCTGAATCTTCGTGCTCTTAGCATGATGAATGAATTCGGCTTTGAAACTGACGACTGTAGAAAAAAGCTGGACACTCCAGGGAGTAATCATTCCAGTAGTACTTCTTATATTGACCGTTGGATTTTGTGTGAAAGGGGTATTTGTCCGAGTGGACGTGCTTCCCAACTGATCGGGGTATGTTGACTACAAGGAAAAACTTGGTGGCACTCGTATGTCTCCCGGAGGAGATAGACTAGTGGTCTGACATGGACGTGCCATGAAACCCGAGTGGCGAGGCTAGTGTGTGGGCTGAGTCTCCGGAGAGATGCCACTCATTATCCCTGGGGAACACCAACACATGCCATCTCTGGGTCCAAGTTTGTGAAACTGACGCCTTGGATCCTAGGATAAGGGCCAAGTGTATCCGTAGAGGAGCGTCATTTTCACCCTTTTGCAGTCCTGAAGCTGACTTCAAGAAATGATTTGGGCGATCGTCCGAGTGGACAGTACTACCCTTATAGGTTGATCGAATGATTTGGAACGAGCGTGTATGGTCAGAAAGATATTCCTGATGCGATCAATGGGTTGATCGAATGGGCATAACCTCTGAGGGCAGCATGGCCAACGGCTGTGCGTAACCCCCGAGTGATGCTCGAAAGAGGTAAGCTTGCTACAGAGTGTGATATGAGGTTTGATCATATGAGTAACTTAGTCGTTCCTGTGCTGGGGGTGTAGAGGTAAAGACATGTCCAAATGCTGGTGACACGCGAGGTGGCCGAGGGGCGATGATGTGTACAACCGAGTGACAACGCATGGGGCGGTCGAGTGGTGAAGACATGCACAACCGAGTGGCGACGCGTGGAGCGGCCGAATCATGATGTGCGAGGTGGTCGAATGATGAAGACGTGCACAACTGAGTGGCGACGCACGGGGCGGCCGAGTGGTGAAGACGTGCACAACCAAGTGGCGACGCGCGGGGCGGTCGAGTGAGGATGCGCGAGGTGGCAGAGTGAAGGACTACGTGTCCATCCAAGTGGTGACGCGCGGGGCGGGCATGTGGTGAAGGCATGCACAACCGAGAGGCGATGCGTAGAGCGGCCAAGTGGTGAAGACGTGCACAACCGAGTGACGACGTGCGGGATGGCCGAGTGAGGATGCGTGAGGTGGACGAGTGAAGGACTACGTGTCCAGCCAAGTGGTGACATGCGGAGTGGCCGAGTGACGACGCGCGGCATGGCCAAGTGACGATGCGCGGGGCAGCCGAGTGAAAGATTCGTGTCCAGCCAAGTGGCTGAAATGGTCTTCGAAGGAGTTAGCCAGATGCTTTCGAAGCTAATGTAGCGATGAGGTTGATGTAGTGTGGTTGTGACGCAACAAGACCGGCGTGACAACTGAGTTTGAGTAGGAATGAAGATGGTGCGCACATCGTCTGGGTGATTACAAAGCTTGTCAAAGTGGCGGATCGAATGCACTTGTTGAAGTGAAGGATCTAACTGGTGATGAAGCACTCGACCACTCAGGAGAGTGTCATTCCAAATGAGTTGTAGCCCCCGAGTGCGGCGTAGCTCCCGAGCGTACTACAGGCTTCGACAACAGACATGTTGGAATACGGGAAATATAGTTTTGAATGGATAATTTGTAATTCATCGAGTCGGACTCAGGTAAAGATAAGGAGAAGCTTCCGAGTGATGCTCCAAAGAGGCAAACTCGCAAAGGAGTGAAGTGTGAAGTTTAACTGTAAAAGGGACTTATCTGTCTCATGCCTGGCAGGGTCTATATCATTGATACGATGAAGAGGATTCCACAGAGGGGTTGACTGGATGTGTTTGAAGTCAACAGAGCGACAAGGCCGGTGTTGTGGTGCGCTAGGACCGGTACGGTGACCGAGTCCGAGCAGCGATGAAGTTGGCGCATAGGGCCGTCGAGTGATCACGTAACTTGTGTAAAAATGGCACAAGCCAACGAAATAATTTCTCGAGGAAATTTTATGTTTTCTGAAATGATTTGTGTGAATAACACCCATAGACACCCGCTGGGAGTGCGAGGGGCTTGCTGGTTAACCAGCAAGAGTCTGAAAGAGCGAAGGATCCGTTCGAACTTCTCGAGCGACGGATCCGATCAACTCACTGGAATACTGGCTCAAATAAAATGGAGGTGTAGTGTTTCAACTGAGTTGCAGCCCCGGAGGACCGATGCAAACTCGAAATGAAGAACGACACATGGTGTTCGTGAATGATGTATGCGAAAAAATGGAAGCTGGACTCGTGAGTCACATAACCAGTACTAAGCAAGTATGTGAAAATAAGCAGTCGGGCGTAGAGGTACACTCGGTGCCGTGGCCTCCGAGTGAATGTGATGTGTGAATTACGGGACACTCGGGAAGACGGAAATAACAGGATGTAAAATGACTTAGCTGTCTGAAGGCGCGCGAGTGGCCGAGTGGTGACGAGGCGATGGTAACAGACGACCTTCGTCTCGGCGTCCTTATGGATAGGGATGGAGCGCACATTATACTTGTGATGCAGCTCCTTGAGTTAGAGGTCTGCTCTTGTCTCAGTCGGATTTTGGCTACTTAGGCGAGTCCTTGGACTGCAGCTAAGCCTCCGAGTGGATGGCTTGCTCTTCACTCGGTAGGATTTCAAACACTTAGGCGAGCAGGATCAGAAGCTAAGCCCCGAGTGGGAGGTTTGCTCTTCACTCAAGAGGGATTTTTTCAAACTTAGGCGTAGTAATCGATCTGCAGCTAAGCCCCAGTGGGAGGTTTGCTCTTCACTCGGTAGGATTTTTCAAACTTAGGCGAGTCTTGGATCTGTTTAAGCCCCCGAGTGGGAGGTTTGCTCTCCACTCGGTATGATTTTTTCAAACTTAGGCGAGTACTGGACTGCAGCTAAGCCCCCGAGTGGGAGGTTTTCTCTCCACTCGGTAGGATTTTTTCAAACTTAGGCGAGTACTCGACTGCAGCTAAGCCCTCGAGTGAGAGGTTTGCTCTCCACTCGGTAGGATTTTTTCAAACTTAGGCAAGTACTGGACTACAGCTAAGCCCCCGAGTGAGAGGCTGACTCACCACTCGGTAGGATTTCTTGAACTTAGGCGAAACAGATTCGCAGCTAAGTCACCCACTGGGGGATTTTGGTTACAACTATAAGCAACAACAATTATTTCAGAAAAAACTGTTAAATTCTGTGTGGTGATGAGGTCACCAACCGATGGCGACGCGCGGGGCGGCCGATCGGTGATGAGGTGACCAACTGACGGCGACGCGGGGGGCGGCCGAATGGTTATGAGGTGACCAACCAATGGCGACGCTCGGGGCGGCCGAGTGGTTATGAGGTGACCAACCGATGGCGACGCGCGGAGCGGCCGAATGGTTATGAGGTGACCAACCGATGGCGACGCTCGGGGCGGCCGAGTGGTTATGAGGTGACCAACCGATGGCGACGCTCGGGGCGGCCGAGTGGTTATGAGGTGACCAACTGAGTGGCAACGCGCGGAGCGGCCGAATGGTTATGTGGTGACCAACCGAGTGGCGACGTGCAGAGCGGCCGAATGGTTATGAGGTGACCAACCGAGTGGTGACGCGCGGAGCGGCCGAATGGTTATGAGGTGACCAACCGATGGCGATGCTCGGGGCGGCCGAGTGGTTATGAGGTGATCAACCGATGGCGACGCTCAGGGCGGCCGAGTGGTTATGAGGCGACCAACCGATGGCGACGCGCGGGGCGGCCGAGTGGTTATGAGGCGACCAACCGATGGCGACGCGCGGGGCGGCCGAGTGGTTATGAGGTGACCAACCGATGGCGACGCGCGGGGCGGCGGAGTGGTTATGAGGTGACCAACCGATGGCGACGCGCGGGGCGGTCGAGTGGTTATGAGGTGACCAACCGATGGCGACACTCGGGGCGGCCGAGTGGTTATGAGGTGACCAACCGATGGCGACGCGCGGGGCGGCCGAGTGGTTATGAGGTGACCAACCGATGGCGACGCGCGGGGCGACCGAGTGGTTATGAGGTGACCAACCGATGGCGACGCTCGGGGAGGTCGAGTAGAGTAGACGCGTCCTGCTGAGTGACGATGCGTGGGGCGTCCGAGTGATTAAGACGCGTCCCGTGGAGTGGCGACGCTCGGGGCGTCAGAGTGATGTAGACGCGTAACGCGGAGTGGCGATGCTCGGGGCGCGAGAGTAAAGTAGACGCGTCACGTGGAGTGATGATGTGCGGGGCGTCCGAGTGATGTAGATGCATCCGCGGAGTGGCGATGCTCGGGGTGGCTGAGTCTGGCAAGTTGATGAAGATGTGCTCAACTGAGCGGCGACGCGCCGTGCGGCCGAGCGGGCAAGCCGATGAAGATGTGCCCAACTGAGCAGCGACGCATGGGGCGGCCGAGCGGGCAAGTTGATGAGGTCGCGCCCAACTGCTTGACGGCGCGCAGGGTGGCCGAGTCGAGCATGTTATTGAAGATGTGCCCAACCGCTTGACGGTGTGCCGTGTGTCCGAGTGGACAAGTTGAGGAAGACACGCTCAACAGGGTGAAGTGACGATGCGCGGGACGTCCGACGGAGCGGCGACGCAGCGGCGATGCAGGGGCATCCGAGTGAAGTATACGCGTCCCGTGGAGTGACGACGCGTCTCCCCCTTTGACTTGCGCTCAGGTACTGAACGAGTAATCCGTTTGAGTGAGTCTGTGTCCGGAAAGTTGATGATGGCGCGATCAGCTTAGTGACCGCGTGCAGGATGGCCGAGTGGCAAAGCGTGGGCGGCTGAGCGCCAGTGATCATGTTCGGTCCGAGTGAGCTAGCCCATCCGACTGAAAAGGTGAATTAGCCGAGTGAATCACAGTTGGGCTGCGATCTGGTCGCCACACCATCAGCCGAGTGGAGTAAATGGCGAGTTGGTCGATCGACATTGTTCGTCTCAGTAAGCCTGCAAGTTAGTACATCCATGAATATTTTTTGCTGGACTAAAGTGTCCATGTACGGATGCTATTTTGCAGGGATTAAAGACCACGAATAGCCGTGCATGCATGCATGGATGCTAGTATATTTTGTAGGGAGTAAAGACTACGAATGGCCGTGGATGCATGCACACACTAATCAATGTGGAAACCGAAAGATGGGCAATTAAGCCATTAATTTGCGGGAAAGGCGGGAGCATCAATCACCATAATTAGGTAAAGGACGCTTAATTGGCCGCTTAATGAGGTGATTATCTTAATGAAATGGTAACTGGCCCATGACATGCACTTGGGTTAGAGGGGTACGTACTCTCCCATGTAGACGATGCAGATGAAAGAGGCGCAGACGATGAGGCAGCGTGTGTTGCTAGCGATGTGAGCGAGGGCTGGCAAGCGCGGCGCTGGGCGGCCAGCATGGCGCGGGGCCGGCGAGCTCGTCGCAAGACGGCCAGCATGGCATGGGACCGACAAGTGCGTCGCCGGATGGATGAGTACGACGCTGGGTCGGTGAGCATAGCGCGAGGCCTGCAACTGCGGCGCGGCGCCGACAAGCGCATCGCCGGTGGGGCGAGCATGGCACAACATTTCGCCGCTTTAGGAGTCGGATGGGATCGATCCTTTCGCCTCTTTGTCCGCACGTGCAACGATCATGCGTGGAAGAGCGGTGATGGTGCTCGCATATGAGGCCCAAGACGACCCTGTTCTTGGCAAAGGCGAGACGTATCACAAATAAAATAGGGAATAGATGTAGAATTGATACAAACCGTCTGCAACATGGTTCGACAGACGCCATGCCCCATGGTGGGCGCCAACTGTCGTGGGAACGATTCCGACAATAATAAGGTATAGGGTAACGGAGCATGATCTATCGAGATGCATATGGGTGACACGGTGGTTTTAGCGAGTTCGGTCCTCTCACGATGGAGATAACAACCCTACGTCTCGTGCTCCGGAGAGGCTTTGTTTTATCTGAGTATATATCCGGAGATTACAATGTGTGTGTGTGAGAGAGGAACGGATCCTCATGCCTGAGCTAAGTCCTGAGACTAATGGTGAAAAGAGAGAGAGGTGGAAGAAGAAGCCCCCTCGTCTAGTGGTGGGGGGTGGCTTATATAGTGCGCCACCCCCACCTCCTATGTTACAAAGTGGGGCATGAATGCCATGATACCAGCCCACTACCAAGCCCTCACTATGAGAATGATGCCGACTGCTTTGCTGCCTACTGGCTTCGTATATCCGAGTGAGTCGTACGGTCGAGTGGTGAACTATCATCTGAGTAGATGGTATAAATGCTGCTTGGTCGAGTGGATGGTATGCTGCTTGGTCGAGTGGATAGTATGCCTGTATGAAATTTATCTGGACCCATATGTTGTGTGGACCCCATTCTTTATGATATTTCGATCCTTCGTGGGCCTACCTATTATGTGTATCCCCAACACCAGGTTTTGCCTCGTGGCGGCGGTGCTTTGTCCCAAAAGCTTCCTTCTGATTTTTTCCAGGGCGAAAGACTTCATATAGCCAAAGATGGCACTGGAGGCCTGCCAGGGGGCCCACGAGGCAGGGGGTGCGCCCCCCACCCTCGTGGATGGTGGGTGGCCCCCCTCTGGTGCTTTCTTCGCCCAATATTTTTTATATATTCCAAAACTAACTTTCGTGGAGTTTCAGGACTTTTGGAGTTGTGCAGCATAGGTCTATAATATTTGCTCCTTTTCCAAATTCGTAATTCCAAATGCCGGCATTCTCCCTCTTCATGTAAACCTTGTAAAATAAGAGAGAATAGGCATAAGTATTGTGATATAATGTGTTATAACAGCCCATAATGCAATAAATATCGATATAAAAGCATGTTGCAAAATGAACGTATCAATGAACAATACTCCACATAAAAAATTCTGTTTTTATCACTTACCTACTCGAGGACGAGTAGGAGTTAAGCTTGGGGTTGCTGATTGTTCCATGCTGTTTTATTATCAATCTTGGATGTTTTACAATCATTTTATAGTCATTTTATATCTTTTTTGGTACTAACCTATTGACATAGTGCCAAGTGCCAGTTGCTGTTTTTCCATGTTTTTTACATTGCAGGAAATCAATATCAAACAGAGTCCAAATGCCATGAAACTCAATGATGATTTTTTATGAGCCAGAAGGAAGGCAATGAGCCCTGGTTGCATCTGGGGGTGCCCCGAGGGGGGCACAACCAACCAGGGCATGCCAGGAGGCCCAGGCGCGCCCTGGTGGGTTGTGCCCACCTCAGGTGCCCCCCCGGACCGCCTCTTTGCTCTATAAATACCCCAAAATCCCGTAACCCTAGGGAGTCGGATTTAAATATTCATCCAGCTGCCACAGTGTCCAAAACCACTAGATCCAATCTAGACACCATCTCGGATGGGGTTCACCACCTCCATTGGTGCCTCTCTGATGATGCGTGAGTAGTTCTTTGTAGATCTTCGGTCCGTAGTTAGTAGCTAGATGGCTTTCTCTCTCTCTCTCTCTCTCTCTCTGCTGAATTCTCAATACAATGGTCTCTTGGAGATCCATATGATGTAACTCTTTTGCGGTGTGTTTGTTGGGATCTGATGAATTTCGAGTTTATGATCAGTTATATCTTTTTATATCCATGAAAGTTCTTTGAGTTTCTTTGATCTCTTATATGCATGATCTCTTATAGCCTCGTATTTCTTCTCTGATATTTGGGTTTTGTTTGGCCAAATTGATCTATTTATCTTGCAATGGGAAGAGGTGCCCGGTACTGGGTTCGATCTTACGGTGCTTGATCCCAGTGACAGAAAGGGAACCAATACGTATGTATCGTTGCTACTAAGGATAAAAAGACGAGATCTATATCTACCGCCATATAGATAAACGAATCTTGTCTACATCATGTCATCGTTCTTATTGCATTACTCCGTTTTTCCATGAACTTAATACACTAGATGCATGCTGGATAGCGGTCGATGTTTGGAGTAATAGTAGTAGATGCAGGCAGGAGTCGGTCTACTAATCTTGGACGTGATGCCCATGTAATGATCATTGCCTGGATATCGTTATAATTATTTGAAGTTCTACCAATTGCCAAACAGTAATTTGTTTACCCACCGTTTGCTATTTTTCTCGAGAGAAGCCACTAGTGAAACCTACGGCCCCCGAGTCTTATTTCTCATATATTTGCTTTGCGATCTATTTTATTTGCTCTTTTTATTCAGATCTATTAAACAAAAAATACAAAATACTTTGCTGCACTTTATTTTATTTGCGATCTATTATTTCAATCTATTACAAATTTCTCCCGTCCTTTGCCAATTTCTGGCGCCGTTACCCGAAAGGGATTGACGACCCCTTTAACATGTCGGGTTGCGAGTGGCTGTTATTTGTGTGCAGGGGCTATTTACATTGTGTTGCTTGGTTCTCCTACTGGTTCGATAACCTTGGTTTCATACCTGAGGGAAATACCTACCGCAGCTGTGCTGCATCATCCCTTCCTCTTTGGGGAAAAACCGACATAGCTTCAAGCGACATCAGGCGTCAAGTTTAAGAAGGATCATCTGTGTGGTGCCTGTGAAGCCGAGAAGAGGACAAGGGCCAAGCATCCCTCGAAGACAATCATGACGACAACACGCCCCTTCGAGGTGCTTCAAATGGACTTATTTGGCCCCACTCATTACTCTACTCTTACTACCATTGCATGTCTCTACGGCTTCGTCATTGTTGATGATTACTCAAGATACACGTGGGTGCACATAATTCTCTACAAGACTGAAGTGCTGGATGTATTTGGACGATTCGCCAATCGTGCCATGACCAACTATGGCATCAAGATCAAGCACATAAAAAGTGACAACAGCACATAATTCAAGAACACCAGCCTCGACACTTATCTTGATACATTGGGCATCACACATGAGTTTTTTTGCTCCGTACACACCTCAGCATAATGTCATCGTGGAGCGCAAGAACAGAACCCTCATTGAGATTGCACGTACGATGCTTGATGAGTACAAGACTCCAAGGAAGTTCTGGCGTGAAGCCATTGATACTGCGTGTCACATCATCAACCATGTTTATCTTCATAAGTTTCTCAAGAAGACATCCTATGAGCTCCTGACTGGTAAGAAGCCAAATGTCAGCTATTTCAGAGTTTTTGGTGTTGGATCAAGGATCCACATCACACTTCAAAATTTGCACCGAAAGCACATGAAGGTTTTATGCTTGGTTACAAAAAGGATTCGCACTCCTACAGAGTCTTCAACCTCTTTCACTATAAAGTGGTTGAAACTATGGATGTGCAGTTTGATGAGACTAACGGCTCGCAAAGAGAGCACCTGCCAAATGTGCTAGATGAAGCTACACCAAGTGAATCTATCAAGCTTGTGGGTACTGGAGAAATCATACCTACAGAGGAACAGGCTGAAGAGGAAATTATTATTTCTGCACCTAATCAGCATGCAAACAATGCTCATCCTGAAGCCAATGCTGAAGATGATGACAATGATCAGCAAGGGAAAAATCTTCGTCCAGTACATCCTCGAGTTGCAAATGAAGTCCAGATTGAGAAGATAATCGATAGCATCACTGCACCTGGTCCACTCACTCGTTTGTCTCTATATCTGAAACCTAGAAAGTTGATGAAGCCTTCATGGAACATGAATGGATTCAAGCTATGCAAGAAGAGCTTCAACAGTTTGAGCTGAATAATGTATGGGAGCTAGTCAAGCGTCCTGATCCTCGCAAACACAATATCATTGGCACCAAATGGATATATCACAACAAACAAGATGAGCATGGGCAAGTTGTCAGAAATAAGGCTCGTCTCATTTCTCAAGGTTACACACAAGTGGAAGGGATTGACTTCGATGAAACCTTTGCTCCTGTGGATAGGCTTGAAGCTATTCACATACTGCTAGCTTATGCCAACCACAACAATATTCTTCTGTACCAAATGGATGTAAAGAGTGCCTTCCTCAATGGCAAAATTGAGGAAGAAGTGTATGTTGCACAACCACCTGGTTTTGAAGACCCAAAGCGACCTGACATGGTGTACAAGCTCAACAAGGCACTATATGGCCTCAAACAAGCACCTCGCGCTTGGTATGACACACTCAAAGACTTCCTAAAGAGCAAAGGCTTCAAACCAGGTTCTCTAGATCCCACTCTCTTCACGAAGACATATGATGGTGAACTGTTTGTATGCCAAATCTATGTGGATGACATTATGTTCGGCTGCACTGAAAACCGATATAGTGATGAGTTTGGGCATATGATGCAAGAGAAATGATGGGTGAGCTGCATTTCTTCCTTGGTCTTCAAATCCGTCAGCAGAGAAATGGCATCTTCATATCACAAGAGAAGTATCTCAAAGATTTCCTAAAGAAGTTTGGAATGCAAGACTGCAAAGGGTACACGGCACCAATGCCAACCAAAGGCCAATTGGGTCCCGACGACAATGGTAAAGATTCCATCAAAAGGTATACCGCTCCATGATTGGTTCTTTACTTTACTTATGTGCATCTAGGCCTGATATAATGCTTAGAGTTTGCATGTGTGCCCGATTCCAAGCGGCACCAAAGGAATCGCATCACTTAGCAATGAAGCGAATTCATAGATATTTGGCTCCCACCCCAACACTAGGATAATGGTATCCAAAGGGCTCAAAGTTTGATCTAGTTAGATTCTCAGATGTTGATTATGCTGGTGACAAGGTTGATCGCAAGTCCACATCATGCACATGTCACTTTCTTGGACGATCTCTTGTCTGTTGGTCTTCAAAGAAGCAGAACCGTGTATCACTCTCCACTGCTGAATCTGAATACATTGCCGCTGGATCTTGCTGCGCTCAGCTTCTCTAGATGAAGCAAACACTCAAGGACTATGGCATCAACATGAAGCATGTGCCACTCTACTGTGACAATGAGAGCGCCATCAAGATTGCTCACAACCCAGTTCAGCACTCGAAGACAAAGCACATTCCAATCCGTCATCACTTTCTCAGGGATCATGTGTTGAAGGAAGACGTTGATATCATACGCGTCAACACTGAAGAGAAATTGGCAGATATCTTCACAAAGCCCTTGGATGAGAAAAGGTTTTGCAAGCTATGGTGTGAGCTAAATATCTTAGAATCCTCAAATGTCCTGTGAATGGACACACATCCTAACGCTTATGCATGTTGATGACTTTGATGTGCAACACACAAAGTAACGTATATCTTCAATTCATGAGGATTTACCCTCTTAAGTGTGAATACATTAATGTGGAATTTGACTCTGGAGCGCCACAATAATTGTGCGCCGTGTCTGGGTCTAATACTTCCTATACGATGGGTAACGCCACCACCAAACTTTCTCGAAGATTTTCATTTGGCATCATGATTGCATTATCTTCATATTTGGTTTGTCTTCAACATTGATTTGACTTCAAAGTTTATCTTCGCAATGTTGATTTGGTCTTTACTGATATATATATATATATATATATATATATATATATATATATATATATATATATATATATATGCGTTCTGTCCTCTACTGCATTCACTTATAGCTATGTCTTCAAACTTGCCATTTTCTGAACTAAGTGAATGTGATCGGACCCTAACCCCTTCTGTGCTTCTTCCTCAAATTCTTTCTGTCTAGTCATATGCATTCTGTTGACACGTGTTGAATGTCTTCACTGCGTCCTAGTCAGCTGAAGATACAGAGATACACTTTTAAAACTCTTTTTAATGCCATATCTCCTTTGCCTGAATACCGGAGAAGCCGGATCGACCACCCGACAAACCAGGCGCGTGTGGGAACATGGAACAACTCTCCATAAGTTGCATGCACGCCACGTGTCCACCAGATGTGAACCGCCAGGGGCACCTGCGTAATTGCGTTGCGCAGCCCTTCACCTTATAAATACTGACCTGTGCGGTCATTATCTCCTCCTTTCACCTCGCCATCTCGCTCAAACCCTAGTGCCACCGCTAGCTTGAGTCGACGCCGGAGACGAAGTGCTTAGCTGCCGCGACCTCTTCGACGCCGTCTTCACGCCGGCCGCGGACCTCGTCTTCTCCGCCGTCAGCGTAGGTGTATTCCGCCACCCAGTTAGGGCGCGGGAGATTGGACTGCTCGGCATCCTTTTCGCCCCGTCTAGCAGTTCTTCGTGCGGTAAATAAACTCGCTTTTTAGATCTATTGAATCTGTCCACTTCACCCAAAAGTGGTTTCTAAACTTGCAAATCTGGATCTTTCTATTTCTGCATCTCATAACCTGCAAGCATATTCACTTATGCCTCATAACTAGTTAGATTCCTCACTTGTACTTATTCATGGATTCATACAAATCTGGAACCAACTCACTTTAAATAAGTGAACATCTTCTCACTATGAGCTCAATGTCTTGAAACTGATTTAACTTCAAAATCTTCTGAGAATGCATATGACCTCTTCCCCTTCCCTCACATCTCTAATCCTTTCACAGGTACATGTTCGTGGGAGAATCCCTTGGTTCTCATAGTCTGCATTCATTTGCAAAATTCTTACAACATCAACTTGAATCTCCTGAAGCTAGTTCTTGTCTGACCAGTCGTCGGAAGCCATTCACTGTATTGAAGCCTTTCAGTATGAATATAATGGAAACTGAAAAGTCTGCAAGAAAAGGTGGCAGGCAACGTCGGGGAAATACTGCTTTGGATCTGCCTCCAGATCTCTATGAACTATACAAGTCTGATCCAGAAGAGACCTATGGACCGCGCAAGACCAAAATCCAGTGGATCAGAAGATATTGGGTAGAGCAATGGTATAAGTATAACTTCATCACTCCTGAGTATGCAGAGAAGAATGCTGTCAAGCGCCCATGGGGCGATATTCTTTACCAGAATTTGCCACCTAAGACGAATCCTGAAGCTATTGCTCAAGGCTTCTATTCGTGCATGCTCCGAGGGCCTCAGCCTGACAATGCCGACCCATCATCTCTTCGATGGTGTCATGATGATGATCTCTTCAAGCGCAACTATAAGTTTGCAAAGGAGTCTGCTGCTAAGAACAAAAAGGCATTCAGACTCAACTTCAACCCTGGTCCGTCTGCTCCTAGGTCTGATGGCACTCGTGAAGCTAATCCAAATGTCATTGGCCCTTTCAATGGCTTCGATGGGCTTCTCTACCATATTGCAGCTCAAAGGGCCACTGTTGAATAATCTGCTGATGACACAGACTCCGAGGATGCTCCTGTGGCCCCGAAGCAGAAGAAGAAAACAAAAGCTTCTACTGTGAAGCCACTGAAAACTACACCTCCTGAATCCAGTGTGCAGTCTGGAGATCAATCTCGCGTCTCCAAGAAGACCAAGAAGCCCATGAAAATTTCTTGGCATGACCTTATGCTACATCTTGAGCACTGCGTTTGTTTTTCCCTTGAAGAGGAAAGGGTGATGCAGCAAAGTAGCATAAGTATTTCCCTCAGTTTTTGAGAACCAAGGTATCAATCTAGTAGGAGGTTACACACAAGTCGCCTTATACCTGCACAAAAAAATAAGAACCTTGCAACAAACACGATAAAGGGGTTGTCAATCCCTTCACGGCCACTTGCAAAAGTGAGATCTGATAGAGATAATAAGATAAATATTTTTGGTATTTTTATAACATAGATTGAAAGTAAAGATTGCAAAGTAAAAATAGATTGGAAACTTATATGATGGAAGATAGACCCTGGGGCCATAGGTTTCACTAGTGGCTTCTCTCAAGATAACATAAGTATTACGATGGGTGAACAAATTGCTGTCGAGCAATTGATAGAAAAGTGCATAATTATGATAATATCTAGGCATGATCATGTATATAGGCATCACATCCGCGACAAGTAGACCGAAACGATTCTGCATCTACTACTATTACTCCACACATCGATGCTATCCAGCATGCATCTAGAGTATTAAGTTCATAAGAACAGAGTAACACATTAGGCAAGATGACATGATGTAGAGGGGTAAACTCAAGCAATATGATATAAACCCCATCTTTTTATCCTTGATGGAAACAATACAATACGTGCCTTGCTGCCCCTGCTATCACTGGGAAAGGACACCACATGATTGAACCCAAAGCTAAGCACTTCTCCCATTGCAAGAAAGATCAATCTAGTAGGCCAAACCAAACTGATAATTCGAAGAGACTTGCAAAGATAACCAATCATACATAAAAGAATTCAGAGGAGATTCAAATATTGTTCATAGATAATCTTGATCATAAAACCACAATTCATCGGATCTCGACAAACACACCGCAAAAAGGATTACATCGAATAGATCTCCAAGAAGATCGAGGAGAACTTTGTATTGAGATACAAGGAGAGAGAAGAAGCCATCTAGCTAATAAATATGGACCCGAAGGTCTGTGGTAAACTACTCACACATCATCGGAGAGGCTAGGGTGTTGATGTAGAAGCCCTCCGTGATCGATTCCCCCTCCGGTGGAGTGTCGGAAAAGGCCCCAAGATGGGATCTCACGGGTACAGAAGGTTGCGGCGGTGGAAATAGGGTTTCGTGGTGCTCCTGGATGTTTTCGGGGTATATGGGTATATATAGGAGGAAGAAGTAGGTCGGTGGAGCTGCGAGGGGCCCATGAGGGTGGGGGCGCGCCTGTGGCGCGGCGCCTCCCTGCCTCGTGGCCTCCTCGCTTCTTTCTTGACGTCCACTCCAAGTCTCCTGGATCACGTTTGTTCCAAAAATAACTCTCCTGAAGGTTTCATTCCGTTTGGACTCCATTTGATATTCCTTTTCTGCAAAACACTGAAATAGGCAAAAAACAGCAATTTGCACTGGGCCTCTGGTTAATAGGTTAGTCCCAAAAATAATATAAAAGTGCTTAGTAAAGCCCATTAAACATCCAAACCAGATAATATAATAGCATGGACAATAAAAAATTATAGATACGTTGGGGACGTATCAAGCATCCCCAAGCTTAATTCATGCTCGTCCTCGAGTAGGTAAATGATAAAAACAGAATTTTTGATGTGGAATGCTACCTAGCATATTTCTCAATGTATTCTTATTTATTGTGGCATGAATGTTCAGATCCGAAAGATTCAAGACAAAAGTTTAATATTGACATGAAAATAATAATACTTCAAGCATACTAACAAAGCAATCATCTCTTCTCAAAATAACATGGCCAAAGAAAGTATCCCTACAAAATCATATAGTCTGGCTATGCTCTATCTTCATCACACAAAGTATTTAATCATGCACAACCCGGATGACAAGCCAAGCAATTTTTTCATACTTGTGATGTTCTCACACTTTTTCAATCTTCACGCAATACATGAGCGTGAGCCATGGACATAGCACTATATGTGGAATAGAATTGTGGCTGTGGAGAAGACAAAAAGGAGAAGATAGTCTCACGTCAACTAGGCGTATCAACGGGCTATGGAGATGCCCATCAATAGATATCAATGTGAGTGAGTAGGGATTGCCATGCAACAGATGGACTAGAGCTATAAGTGTATGAAAGCTCAACAAAAGAAACTAAGTGGGTGTGCATCCAACTCGCTTGCTCACGAAGACCTAGGGCATTTTGAGGAAGCCCATCATTGGAATATACAAGCCAAGTTCTATAATGTAAAATTCCCACTAGTATATGAAAGTGACAACATAGGAGACTCTCTATCATGAAGATCATGGTGCTACTTTGAAGCACAAGTGTGGCAAAAGGATAGTAACATTGTCCCTTCTCTCTTTTTCTCTCATTTTTTTCTTTTTTTTTGTTTGGGCATTTTCTCTTTTTTATGGCCTATTTTTTCTTTCTTTTTTTTCGTCCGGAGTCTCATCCTGACTTGTGGGGGAATCATAGTCTCCATCATCCTTTCCTCACTTGGGACAATGCTCTAATAATGATGATCATCACACTTTTATTTACTTACAACTCAAAAATTACAACTCAGTACTTAGAACAAAATATGACTCTATGTGAATGCCTCCGGCGGTGTATCGGGATATGTAATGAATCAAGAGTGACATGTATGAAAGAATTAGAAAGGTGGCTTTGCCACAAATACGATGTCAACTACATGATCATGCAAAGCAATATGATAATGATGAAGTGTGTCATAATAAGCGGAACGGTGGTAAGTTGCATGGCTCTCGGAATGGCTATGGAAATGCCATAATAGGTAGGTATGGTGGCTGTTTTGAGGAAGGTATATGGTGGGTGTGTGATACCGGCGAAAGGTGCGCGGTATTAGAGAGGCTAGCAATGGTGGAAGGGTGAGAGTGCGTATAATCCATGGACTCAACATTAGTCATAAAGAAATCACATATTTATTGCAAAAATCTATTAGTTATCAAAACGAAGTACTACGCGCATGCTCCTAGGGGGATAGATTGGTAGGAAAAGACCATCGCTCATCCCTGACCGCCACACATAAGGAATACAATCAATAAATAAATCATTCTCTGACGTCATCACATAACGGTTCACCATACGTGCATGCTACGGGAATCACAAACTTTAGAAAAAGTATTTCTCAAATTCACAACTACTCAACTAGCATGACTCAAATATCACCATCTTCATATCTCAAAACAATCATAAACAATCAAGCTTCTCATAGTATTCAATGCACTTTATATGGTAGTTTTTATTGTACCCATCTTGGATGTTCATCATATTAGGACTAATTTTATAGCCAAAGCAAAATACCATGCTGTTCTAAAAGACTCTCAAAATAATATAAGCGAAGCATGAGAGATCAATAATTTCTATAAAATATAACCACCACCGTGCTCTAAAAGATATAAGTGAAGCACTAGAGCAAAAACTATTTAGCTCAAAAGATATAAGTGAAGCACATAGAGTATTCTAATAAATTCCGATTCATGTGTGTCTCTCCCAAAATGTGTGTACAACAAGGATGATTGTGGGAAAATAAAAAGCAAAGACTCAAATCATACAAGACACTCCAAGCAAAACACATATCATGTGGTGAATAAAAATATAGCATCATGTAAAGTTACCGATGGACGAAGACGAAAGAGGGGATGCCTTCCGGGGCATCCCCAAGCTTAGGCTTTTGGTTGTCCTTGAATTTTACCTTGGGGTGCCTTGGTGAAAGCACAAGTGCTCCCTAGGTGGTTTTGGTAATTAATGTCAACATATCTCTTGTTGGACTAACACTTTTATCTAGTATATTTCAGATAAGTTCAACAATGGAGTGGCATGGACTAAAGGATGTGGGAACTCCTTCAAGATGCTAAGGACAAAGGATTGGCTCAAGCTTCAAGCTCAAGACTCTTCATTTTACATTTTAGTGATCCAAGATCACATTGAGTCTATAGGAAAAGCCAATACTATCAAGGAGGGATGAGGGGTTGCTTAATGAGCCTCTTGCTTCATGTGCTTAGTGATATGCTCCAAAACCCTCAACTACTTTCCCACTTCCACACATATGACCTAAACCCAAAGTCAAACTCGGCCCTACCGATTCTTTCTATCCGGCGCCACTGAGTTCATATGTCATAGCCACTGCCACAAACCCTAGGCAAATCGGTTTCACCGATAGGGATCTCGGTCTCACCGAGATGGGATTGTAATCTCTCTGTGTATGTCCAATACTAAAATCGGTCTCACCGATTTTGTGCAATCGGTACTACCGAGATTACAATGCAAACTCTCTGGTTAACTTATTACCAAAATCGGTCCCACCAAGTTTGAGTAATCGGTCTCACCGAGTTTGCCTGACCAACTCTCTGGTTAGCTAATTACCAAAATCGGTCTCACCGAGTTTGTGTAATCGGTCTCACCGAGATTACGTTATGCCCTAACCCTAACCATATCGGTCCTACCGAGTTGCACATCGGTCCCACCAAAAACCCTAATGGTCACTAGGTTTACTAAATCGGTCCGACCGAGTTTGTTGATTCGGTCCCACCGAGTTTGGTAAATTGTGTGTAACGGTTTGATTTTGTGTGGAGGCTATATATACCCCTCCACCTCCTCTCCATTCGTAGAGAGAGCCATCGAACAAACCTACACTTCCAACTTACCAGCCTCGAGAGAGAACCACCTACTCATGTGTTGAGACCAAGATATTCCATTCCAACCACATAAATCTTGATCTCTAGCCTTCCCTAAGTTGCTTTCCACTCAAATCTTCTTTCCACCAAATCCAAATCCTGTGAGAGAGAGTTGAGTGTTGGGGAGACTATCATTTGAAGCACAAGAGCAAGGAGTTCATCATCAACACACCATTTGTTACTTATTGGAGAGTGGTGTCTCCTAGATTGGCTAGGTGTCACTTGGGAGCCTCCGACAAGATTGTGGAGTTGAACCAAGGAGTTTGTAAGGGCAAGGAGATCGCCTACTTCGTAAAGATCTACCTCTAGTGAGGCAAGTCCTTCGTGGACGACGGCCATGGTGGGATAGACAAGGTTGCTTCTTCGTGGACCCTTCGTGGGTGGAGCCCTCCGTGGACTCGCGCAACCGTTACCCTTCATGGGTTGAAGCCCCTGCTATCACTGGGAAAGGACACCACATGATTGAACTCAAAGCTAAGCATTTCTCCCATTGCAAGAAAGATCAATCTAGTAGGCCAAACCAAAATGATAATTCGAAGAGACTTGCAAAGATAACCAATCATACATAAAAGAATTCAGAGGAGATTCAAATATTGTTCCTAGATAATCTTGATCATAAACCCACAATTCATCGGATCTCAACAAACAGACCGCAAAAATAACTACATCGAATAGATCTCCAAGAAGATCGAGGAGAACCTTGTATTGAGATCCAAAGAGAGAGAGCTAATAACTATGGACCCAAAGGTCTCTGGTAAAGTACTCACACATCATCGGAGAGGCTAGGGCATTGATGTACAAGCCCTCCATGATCGATTCCCCCTCCGGCGGAGCACCGGAAAAGGCCCAAGATGGAATCTCACGGGTACAGAAGGTTGCGGCGGTGGAAATAGGGTTGCGTGGTGCTCCTGGATGTTTTTGGGGTATATGGGTATATATAGGAGGAAGAAGTAGGTCGGTGGAGCTACGAGGGGCCCACGAGGGTGGGGGGCGTGCCCAGGGGGGCAGGCGCGCCTCCCTGCCTCGTGGCCTCCTCGCTTCTTTCTTGACGTCCACTCCAAGTCTCCTGGATCACGTTTGTTCCAAAAATAACTCTGCCGAAGGTTTCATTCCATTTGGACTCTGTTTGATATTCTTTTTCTGCGAAACACTGAAATAGGCAAAAAACACAGCAATTTGCACTAGGCCTCCGGTTAATAGGTTAGTCCCAAAAATAATATAAAAGTGCTTAGTAAATATAAAAGTGCTTAGTAATAGGTTAGTCCCAAAACAGATAATATAATAGCAAGGAACAATAAAAAATTATAGATACGTTGGAGACGTATCACCTTACTCCTGCTGCTATTCTGGGCAATGAGGACAACACTATTGATCTGTCAAGTGATGAAGATCTTGCAGATGATGCTCTGGAAATGTTGATCAAGAGCAAACAAGAGGCTGAGCTCTTCCAAGATCTGCCTCTGTTTGATGCTGATATACTCAATAACTTCATTGATGAATGGTTTGAGGATCAAAGCATCAACATTGACGATCTGCAGCTGCCAGTGGACATCAGCGTCACGTTTCAAGGTGCCATAGCCAACGAGCATGCCATTGTACAGAAAATTGTTGAGCTGAAGAACAAGATCGACTATGAGAAGGCACAGTTCAAGAAGCACATGGCCCAACTCAGTGTTGCTGATGTGCAAAATTTCTAGCAAATGATGAATGACCTCCAGGCCCAGTTCAACAAGAAGCGTGAAGAAGCCACAGGATCACGTGAGCGCATGAAGTATTATGCACAGAAGTGTGTGCAAGCACACAATGAGGCTGAGAAGAGAAAAGCACTTGGGCGTCCTGGCATCGACCCCAAGATGGCTGCCAAGAAGAAGAAGGACGCTTCTGAAGCTGAACCAAAGTCTTCAAGGCAGGAACGACCATGCATAGTCTTCCCTGCCAGCATGACTGGCTCGAAGCTAAAGGTCCCCTCAGCAGCTTCAGAGCAAAAGAAGACAAGGCAAGCTGAGGCTAAAGCCAGGAAGAGGAAGCACCAAGACGCCTCTGATGCTGCTCCCTCCAAGAAGAAGGTGAAGACTAAAGATTCAAAGTCTTCAAGGAAAGAGCGTGCTGCTGCCCAAGAGCCCTGAATGTTGAACCCATCTCAGTTGCACTTCCTGCCTCCACCAACCGCGAGCGCGGCCTTGTGATTCTTGAGCCTGCTTCCACAGAGGCTCCAGAAACTGAAGAGATTCCGGCTGCTGACCCAAACGCAGCTGAAGACATTGGTCATGAGGACCGTGTTAAAGATGATGTAGTCCTTCTTCAGCTTGAACCCAATCTGGTATCATCGCCTGCGCCCACGAGCAGTGAACTCATAAGCATTGGTCGTCCCTTGATGCCAATTGCTCAAGATGATTCATGGGTTGAGCTACAACCAAGCACCCCCTTGCAAGATGAGATCCCCCGTACTCCACCAGCTCAAGTCACCACTTCGGTGCTTGATGATGATTACATGGAACAGACCACCCCCTCACCAAAGGCGTCGCCCGCATTTCGCAGGCTTCGCAAATGCCTCAGGCCCCAGGTCTCCATGTCAAGTATTCCAGAAGAGGATGTGCAACAAACCAGCTTAGTAGCACGTCAAGTGTTCCCTGAAGCCATCCCTTCTGCGTCTGCTCATGGGTCTGAAGCCAAGGCTGCTGAAGACATCCCGGCTGCATCAGGCGATGAAGAGAAAGAAGAAGAAAGAGAAGTTATTCCCCCTGCCAGTGATCCAGTAGTGCAAGAAGAGAATGTGCTAATGCCAGACCTTCCAGTCATTGAAGATATGGAGGTTGAAACCAATGAGGCTGCCACCACCATCACAACTGAAGTCAATGACGTAGTCATGACTGAAGACAATGTGGAGCACGAAGTCAATGCTGCCACTGATGATATTGTGCAGACAATAACTTCTAATGTAGCCGTTCCCTCACCAGTTCCGCACACTAGGAACGTGCTTACAATCATGGTGAGTTGGTGACTATCAAATTGCCTATTATGGTACCACCCACTGCTCAAGTCCCTCAATAGGATTATCATGTGGAGCAGAGGCCTCAAACCCAGAAGTCGAAGCCAAGATTTGCCAAGGCTTCCAAATGCTGCAACTACCTAGGGCTCTTTCAGTGTTCTCAGCGTCAGAGAGCACAACACATTCTTCGACAGCGCCAAGAACCCATACAAGAAGCCCAAGATCACCTCTGACAGGTTTTGGAGCCATCAGCAATGAAGCTATTACTCATGCATTCTATACAACCAAGACCGGATTTTTCCTCTTAAGCATCTGGATTGTGATGCCATTGCTGGGCTGCCATGCCTTGAAGAGGCTCTTGAATGCTTCAGATATGTTGGGCTGCTGCCATTTGTAACTGACAAAGAGCATTGGAACGAAGAGCTTCTGCTGCAGTTTTATGCCACACTTCACATCAGAGGCTACAACAGGGATCCGAAGACTTGGATCCTTGAGTGGATGACAGGCGATGTACATCATGAAGCCAAAGCTCAAGACATCATCGATCTTACTTCCCTGCCCACTCCTAGTGAGTTGTTTGAACCAGGTTGTCAGCTTCATCAGAATGAACTGCAGAGCATCTTTCAGAAGCCAGAGCCCAATATGAGCCAGATGTTGAATATGATTAAGCCTTTGCCCCATGACGCCGAATACCCCAAGGAGTTCTTTGTCAAGGACCTTGAGTACTTGCCCCACACAGTATATCACATTCTGAGGCATACTCTGTGGACTATCAAAGGCAACTCCTCTGATGCCAAACTCGAAGGCGCCATGAAGACATTGGTATTCTATATCATCAATGGAATCAGATTCAATACCCAAGATTTCTTCATCCGACAACTTCTGCTTCTGGAATTGATCTCTTTGGGCTGAAGTTCTATGCTCCTTGGGTTATGCGCTTGATCAAGCTTCATTCCATTGTCAACTATCAACCTTCAGCTCGCAACCAAGCTTTTTGTACGCCGTATGCCTACTTTTTTTGAAACATTTCCGGTTGTTGTATCCTTGCCTGATGTTGACATGTCCGTTGAAGCCATCTACCCAGAGCCTACCAAGAAGCCTCTCCACTTGCAAATGTAGAATATCACAGCTTCACGCAGCAAATAGAAGGCATTCATGTGCCAAACTCTTCTACTCCTGCTTACCCTCTGACTGGCAACTTGCATCTGCCGCATCGTGCCAACATTGAAGCCACAGCCAGTACAATTGCTCAAAGGCCTCAGAAGCGTCCTCGTGTCCTCAACGACTGAGAGCTTCTCGTATCCCTACATCAGAAGCAGGATAGGCATCATGACTGGTTGAAGCATCAAATTCAGAGTCTTTTGGTTGATGTAAATCGCATTCGCAACTTGGCCACCAAGAATTCATTTGTCGCCCATGAAGCGTGTCGGCGGTCCTGGAAGAGCCTCACAGTTCTCTGCTCTGAAGATGACCTTCGCGAAGATGCCTTCACAGAGAAATTCAAGTTTGACTCCAGGCCACCACAATCTGCCAGTTGGCATCGAACACCTTTTACTGAAGACTCCGAGTATTCCTCTTCGGCTGCAACTGTTGTTGCGAGAGTCGTCGATGAAGAAGACGACGCCACTTCACCAGCAATGGCTTCACTGCACCACGACTCTGCATCAGGCCCCTTTTGCACTTCCCAACTCCAACGTCGACCCTGCTACTCCAACATCTTCTCCCACTGGGAACGAGTAGATCATCTATGTCTTCAAACCTTTTTGGTCCTTACCGACAAAAGGGGGAGAAGCATATGAGGTTGATAGTCTTCAAGCAGGTCCATATGGGGTGGTTGCATTATTTTTGCTAAGTACTTACAACTCTCATTTCAAAACTGTTTGGCTCTTGAGTTGTAACAATTAAACTTGCTGGTCGTCTGCTACTTTTGCTGCTACTTTGTGATGCGATGATAAATTTCGCATGAAGTCATTCTGCAGACACCCATTTCTCATTATGCATTTGATTATGTTCATTATACCTATGTATGCATGATGAATTTTCCTCATGAGTTGAAGAGGATCTTCGTAAAGTAAAACCTCCCATGTGCATTTGCATTCAAAAGAAAACTACTTATATGCACATCTTCAGGGGGGAGCCTTTTACAACTTATGAAGACAATGACTTTGATCTTTAACTTTCACATACTTTCATCCCGTTCAAAACTTTGACCAGTTTGTCATCTATCAACAAAAAGGGGGAGATTGTAAGTGCATCTAGTGCCACCCTAGTTGGTTTTGGAGTATTGACGACAAACCTAGTAGAGGGACTAATGTGTTTGTGAGAATTGCAGGATAACACAGGTAGTAGGCCCTTATTGATTCGGTTTACCTACCAGAGATGACCCCTAAAATTGTGTGAAGACATTGAAGACAATGGTGGTTCGTGAAGACATTCACGATGAAGATAATGACATGTGAAGACATTCACTTGAAGACTATGGAGTGCGAAGACGTAGTTGTTTCGTAGTTTCCTTTTCTTCTTCATTGAGTCATAGGAACCACCGTACTGTTAAGTGGGGTCCAAGAGAACAAAGTCAGAATGACTGATGTGATGCTCAACCAAATCCTATAACTTCGAGCGAAGACAATGAGAGCAAATATTATCCAGAGTTGGATGAGTCATCTTTGCCTGTAGCCCAAGCCAAGCTATCGCGTGTGTTTGAAATCCGACTGTTGGACACGTGTCGGTTCCTTAGTTACCCAGGGTAATTTGGGACATATCTTGTCGGGTTGCCTCCTGGCTATAAATAGCCCACCCCTACACCATAAATTGGTGGCTGCTCAGAGTTAGTGCACGGCTTTTGTCGTTTGAGAGCAACCCACCTCCGAAGCCTTTGAGAGAGAGATCCTTGTGAGGACAAAGCCCAAAACACCCAGAGCCAAAGAGTGTTAGGCATCACTGAAGTATTTCTGTCCGCGTGACCTAAAGACTTGTTACATTTGAGGACCGTGAATCCTCTAGCCGGTTAGGAGTCGCGTACTGAGCATCCGAGAGCCACTGTGGATCGCCGGTGAACAAAGTCTGTGAAGGTTTGGAAGTCTACCTTGAAGACTTACCAGAGTGATTGGGCGAGGACTGGGTGTCCTTAGCTCAAGGGGAATAAGGTGAAGACGCGGTCTTCTGAGTTCAATCTCAGCCTCCCTAACCAGACGTACAGTTGTCACAGCAACTGGAACTGGTCTACCAAATCCTTGTCTTCACCAAGCAACTAGTTCTATCCCCAACTTCCTTTACGTTTCAGTTTGTCTTCATGAAGTCATTGCTCGCTTACCTGATCTGTTTGACTTCACTATGTGAAGACTATTACCTATTTGGTTTCATATTGTCTTCCATTCTGATCCATACTACCTAGCTACTGATAGTCTTCGTATTTTCACAATATTGCTTACTTGACTATGGCTTGCCTAGTGTAGTTTATCTGCCGCTCCATATCAATAGGTTCATTTCATCTATTTGTCTTCAAAGACCTTGTGTTTTGAAGACTTCCGTAAAAATCGCCTATTCACCCCCACCCCGTCTAGTCGATAACTAGCACTTTCAGGAGAACCACCCCAAGTCCACACAAAGGAAGGAGAAGACAAACATCAGCTGGACATGAAGTCCCAGGCGACCCCGTGCGCATGGGACCCCGAGACCCCATGCCCATGGACTATCCAGGCAGTTGGCACTGTTGCACCCCATGTGCACAAGCGTGTACCGTGCACACGGGACCCCCATGCGCACGGGCCCAACTTACCCCGTGCGCATGGGCCCTAGAGGATGGGCGGATGATATTGTGTTTTGGACCTCCTCTTCTTCCACTTCGTCCCCAAGCCTATATATTCCGTACCTAGGGTTATGTTTAGGGTTAGCCAAGACATCTATGAGATATTTGTGAGCTTTGCTCCTTCTACCACTCCATTGGATATCAAGGCCTCTTAGGAGAGGATCCACTTGTGGATTTCAAGACCTCCATCTTGGAGAATACTACCATCATCAAGGCCTCATCTCTAAGGAGAGGGAAGAACTCTACCTAGTGCTTGTTTTCCTTTGATTGTGCTTGTAATCTTGTGGATCTCATGTATGCTACTCCAGTAGATGTGTGATTTGGGTTTTTGTAGGACCTTGAAGTATGTCTAGAGGGGGGGGGCTGATTAGACTACTTGACCAATAAAAATTTAACCTTTTCCCAATTTTATAGTTTGGCAGATTTTGGCTATTTTAGAACAAGTCAAGCAATCATCACACAATTCAAGCAAGCATGCAAAGAGTGTATAGGCAGCGGAAATTAAAGCATGCAACTTGCAAGAAAGTAAGGGGAAGGGTTTGGAGGATTCAAACGCAATTGGAGACACGGATGTTTTTGTCGTGGTACCGATAGGTGGTGCTATCTTACATCAACGTTGATGGAGACTTCAACCCACGAAGGGTAACGGCCATGAGTCCACGGAGGGCTCCACCCACGAAGGGTCCACGAAGAAGCAACCTTGTCTATCCCACCATGGACGCCGCCCATGAAGGACTTGCCTCACTAGCGGTAGATCTTCACGAAGTAGGCGATCTCCTTGCCCTTACAAACTCCTTGGTTCAACTCCACAATCTTGTCGGAGGCTCCCAAGTGACACCTAGCCAATCTAGGAGACACCACTCTCCAAGAAGTAACAAATGGTGTGTTGATGATGAACTCCTTGCTCTTGTGCTTCAAATGATAGTCTCCCCAACACTCAACTCTCTCTCATAGGTTTTGGATCTGGTGGAAAGAGGGTTTGAGTGGAAAGCAACTTGGGGAAGGCTAGAGATCAAGATTCATATGGTAGGAAAGCAACTTGGGGAAGACTAGGTGCTTCTCTCTCAGAAATGGTAAGTTGGAAGTGTAGGTTCGTTTTGATGGCTCTCTCCACGAATGAAGAGGAGGTGGAGGGGTATATATAGCCTCCACACAAAATCTAACTGTTACACAAAATTTACAAAACTCGGTGGGACCGAATCGTTAAACTCGGTCGGACCGATTTAGTAAACCTAGTGACCGTTAGTGATTTTCGGTGGGACTGACATGCATCTCGGTGAGACCGATACGGTTAGGGTTAGGGCATAACGTAATCTCGGTGAGACTGACATACAAACTTCGGTGAGACCGATTTTGGTAATTAGCTATCAAGAGAGTTGGTCAGGTAAACTCGGTGGGACCGATTTGCTCTTTTCGGTGAGACCAAAATGTTACAAAAAGGAAACAGAGAGTTTACATTGCAATCTCGGTGGGACCGATCGCTCACTTCGGTTAGACCGAAACGTTACGAAGGGAAACAGAGAGAATGCAACCCCATCTCGGTGAGACCGATTTTCTTAGGGTTTGTGGCAGTGGCTATGACTTTTGGAATAGGTGGCGCCGGATAGAAAGAATCGGTGTGACCGATTTTGGCTTTAGGTTTAGGTCATTTGTGGATGTGGGAAAGTAGTTGAGGGTTTTGGAGCATATCACTAAGCACATGAAGCAAAAGGCTCATTAAGCAACAGCTCATCCCTTCTTGATAGTATTGGCTTTTCCTATAGACTCAATGTGATCTTGGATCACTAAAATGTAAAATGAAGAGTCTTGAGCTTTTGAGCTTGAGCCAATCCTTTGTCCTTAGTATTTTGAGGGATCCACTTTCATCATCCGTGCCATGCCATTCATTGAGCTTTCCTGAAATAATAGTCTTGGAATAGCATTAGCTCAATGAGCTATATGTTGTTATGAATTACCAAAACCACCTAGGGATAGTTGCACTTTCAATCTCCCTTTTGGTAATTGATGACAACATATAGATCAAAGCTTCAACAAATGATAATAAAATTTAAATAACATCGTTGCTTTGAGAAGTATGTGATAAGCAAGAGCTCCCCTAAATTTGTGCATAGTTTTAGATTTGCTTTGACTGCAAATGCACAATGAATTAGGCTCATGGGTTACTCTTCCATGTCACATACATCTTGGTGGAGCGCTCAAAATAATAAACAATGAATACATGCACTCATCACCAAGCATAGTGAGTGATCACATAAGATAGATAGTATAATATCAAGCATGCATAAGTGTAGCTTATGATCAAACACATGATCATCAATGTCTCACAAGCATAGTATCTCAACCAAAAGAAAACAAAGATTGAAGAACCACCAAATAAAGCAAGAGAGAACAAAAGCAACACTCTCTCTCTCGAAGCCTATGATCTATACATTTTTCTCCCCCTTTGGCAACAAGTTACCAAAAAGTTCATAGAAAATGCATAGTGCTAGATCGACTCCCAGGCTTGATCTTTAGGTGGTGGAGTCTAGATAACGCCGAGGACGAAAGCTTCAGTTGATGTAGATGGAGCTGGAGCTGATGTAGATGCCAGAGCTGGTGGCACTGAGGCTGTAGCTGGTGCAGTTGAAGTTGCTCTTGTCTCAGGAACTGGCACAGCAGATGACCTCTGGGCTCTAGGCACTCTGGCAAATGCATCAGTTGTTGTTTTTCCCTTCCTCTCCTGCATGTCATCTTGTAGTTCCTCCACTGCAGACTGAACCTCATTTACTTTCACATCTAAGTTATAGAACTTTTGTTCTATGATTCTCTCCAAGCTCTCCTGATTTTGAGTGAGGGTGGCCAATCCCTTCTCTATCCTCAGGGTTGATGCTATCAAGTAACCAAGCTGCTCCTGCTTGTTCTTCAAGAAATATTCAGATGCCTCCTCTTGAGTTGGCATCTTGGCAGCTTTCTCCCTCTTTGCATTCTCCTTCTTCTCCTGAGCTTGAACAGATTGTGGATCATCTTCATTCATGACAACCTCATTGTCCTCAAAGTCTGGATAAAGTGGAAAGTGTTCCTTATTCAACTGATATTTTCCTATGCCCATTTTTGAGTTTATCAATTCTTGAATCTGAGGTGCATATCCATAGCTCCTCTTCCGATCTGCAGTCCTCTTGATTGTTTCAATGATCGTGCTCATGACTTTGAACTTCTGTGGCACATCAAACACATGCAACATGTTGATGGCATGCCCTCGATCATGTTATGGTCACTGCACTTGGGCAACAAAGTGTGCCTCGTAATCCAATTTATGGTTGGCAACCCTGACAGCAGAAAGTGAACTGATCCAAACTTGTGAGTTGCTAATGCCTTGTCTGGAATTTCCTTGTACATGTGAGCCATTGAATTGTGACCCATCTTATTCTTTGCATAAATGTCTAGGTCATCATCATTTTCCTCTGGGGCATTTACCAGCTTTGCCCACTCCTCAACAGCTTGACAGTACCTTGTACCTTGGACATCCAAACAATTCTTCCATCTGGGTAAAAATGTGTTGTGGAGTAGAACTGCATGATAAGCTCATCATTCCAATTTGTGAGCTTTTTCCCAACAAAATCTGCAACTCCACAAGCAACAAAGCTATCTTGCACTCCAGGATAGTGCTGTTCATTCTCCTTCATGTAGGTCCAGTCGACCCACCTCATATCACAGACTATGGGCTTCTTGTCCAGCAAAATTGTCTCATAAAAGTCCTGCTGTTCCTTTGCATGGAACCTGTAATCAATAGCAGTGTCACATCCCAGTTAGACCATGCATTAGTGTGTGCATCATGTTTAAATTTCATTTGAATTTGAAATGGGGAAGACAGGAAACCCCCAGAACCTCTTTTAATTCAACTAGGGTTTACTAAAAATTATTTCAATGAACCTAAAATGCCCTTCAAAATGTTCATCATCTTTGCTTTGGTTCAGAGCCTCTGCCAAAAGTGGTGCACCATTTTCTAGGTCATCCAAAGGTCTTTGAATTAAATCATAAGTATTTGAGTTTGAGCATTTCAAATTTTATAAAATATTTCAAATGCCCAAACATTGCCAAACTAAAATGTTTAATGTTGGAAATATTCCAACAATGGACCAGGAGCAGTTTGGTGATTTTTGAAACTGATTTGGTATTTTTTTAAAAACTCCACAAAGTTACAGAAAATTAGAAAAATAAAAACAGGAAGAAAACCTTACCTGGCGCCTACTAACTGCCCAGCCCAAAGAAGCTGGCCAATGAGCTGCTTGGCTCGGCCAGGCAGGCAGCCAGGTGCTCGGCGGCGATCATCGCATGGGTGCCACGCACCTGGTCGCCGCCTCGCCGCTCCCCTCCTCCAGCTATCGATGCGGATCGCTCCCCCTCTCTCCCCCGAACCCCTCGGACACCTCCGCTCCTCCCCGGCTTCTCTCTCTCGCGCTCCTCCGCCATGGCCGACGCCACCGCCGCCGCACCATCGCCGTAGACGTGCTCCCCGCCGTCCGTGCTCCTCCTCACCGTGTCCAGGAGCTCCGCCGCCCCCAACTACGTCGAGCTAGCTGAGCCCCGCGTGCTCGAGTAGCCCGAGTCGACCGCACCGACCTCGCCCGAGTCCACCGTCGCCGGAGATCCCCTTCAACGCCCTCGTCGCTCCGGCCCGTCCCCGACCGCAACGAGAGTTTCTCCGAGCTGCCCGTGAGCCCATCTATCTCCCCTTTCCTTCCTCCCTCGCTCTCGAGATGTGTAGCGACTGAACGAAGATCAACCGCACCCGGCACCGCGGAGCTCGTCGCCGACGTGCTCCCGGTCACCCTCCGGCCACCTCTATGTGTCCATCACACTCACCACGTCGCCTAGGGTCTAACCATGCACTCCCCGCACCTCACCGACCCCTCTAGCCTCGAGTTCGCCTTCGGCCGAACTCCGGCGGCCGCCTAGGTCGTCGCGCCGCCGATTCCGGCCGCCCACCCCAACCCACTCCACCAAGAGCTGCGGCTCAACCCAGCCTACCCATAGCCACCCTCCGCTGCTCGTTTGGTCGCTGAATGGCCAAACTCACTTCGCCGCCCGCCGGGCTCGCCGGCGGCTAGACGCCGGTGCAGCCGATGAGGACTTTGACCACGGTGGGCCCTGGTTGACTCTGATGAGTCAATGACAGGTGGGGCCCAGCCCTGCTAACTAAATAGGTTTAGTTTTAATTAAACTTTAACTAAAGTAATTACCCTGACACCCTGGACCCATAGCCAGGTTTGACCTAGACGTCGCCGTTGACCCTGACGTCATGCTGACGCATGGCTGACGCAATAAATCAATTACTGGATTTATTCTAATATAGGAAATTCCAGAATATAGTTCAAACTTCAAATATTCATAACTTTTACTCAGAACTCCAAATGCAAAGATCTATATATGAAAAATGATCGTAAAAATCCATTCTATCCATTGGTACAGGTTTCATGCATGATAAAACAAGTTAACCTTGTTGTTTAAGCAGAATAAGATATTACACCTTTAGGACTATTTTAAATGAGCTAGCATTTGAATCTTTGATTCAAATGAGTTCATCCTTTTGTTTCAGCTTGCATTAGGCCAATACACATCCATATTGCCATGTCATAGCGTGCATCATATTGTTGCATATTGCCATGTGTGTTTATTTTCGGTATGTCTTTCGTGATAGGTTCTGCCTCCGAGGATAATCCCGACTATCCGTCTGAAGGGCGATATCCTACCACCACTCCATCGTGCAAGCAACCCATTGATCATTCCGATACAAACCCATGTTCTTGCTTCTGCTCTTGTTTATCGCATTAAGACAACGCGATTCAAACTGTTGAGTGTCATGCGGTAGTTGAACCCACTTCCTTTGCATGACCTGTCATTGCCACAATAACTAGATGAAACCCACTAGTATGTGTAGGAGTTGATTGAGCCATGTTTGTGTTTCCTACCATACTATGCTTGCTATGCTTAGAGTTGTGTCAGTCCGCTCATCGGGATGATGAACTGGAGTGAAAGGTTGTGTCGGGTTCGAGAGTGAAAGTGTTGAACACGTTTTGGTAAAGGTATCGATGAGAGGCCATGTAGGAGTACATGGTGGGTTGTTTCATTGAAGCCGTCCCTAAGAACTGAGATCTGTGTTTGTGATTTATGAAACAGTTACTACCACGCATTGGGCCCGAAACCAATGGACCCTCTCGGCTTCTTAACCACCCTTGTTCTCAGTCCGGGAATTGCAAGTAGTTTATGGTGTTTGTAGCATGCTGGGGGCCGCACGCAACGCTGACCGTAGGGGTGGGTTGTGTTGCGGTAGGCACCGTGGCCCGGTGTACCGATTCGCCAATTTGGTGTCTCGGGAACCCTTTACACATCGTTCGGGGCTGTATGGGAAACCTCGGCCGGACTCCCTGCGGATGGAACCCGAATAGGCGATAAACCTGGACTTGGGACTTGTGTGTTTAGGTAGGTCGTGGCCGACACCCACGTTGGGCTTCCGCTTGAAGGTTGCCGAGTACATGTCGTGTAAACGGCGGTAAGTGGTGAGAGCGTGTGTGAAGAAGTACACCCTGCAGGTTAATATGATCTATTCGAATAGCCGTGTCCACGGAGAAGGACTTCGGGTTACCTATATCAGTTCATAGACAAGTAAATGGATACTATTAAAAGCCTCAAGATAAGTGTGAGTATCATGGATGGCCCTCTCGTGGGATGACGAGAGAGGATCCACGGTGGAGTATTGTGATGGTGATTAGTGGACTGGTAAAGCGACAAAAATGCTTTTCAAGTGGTGTCACGTGGGATAGCTTAGCCAAGAGTCAAAGTCGGCTTGTCATGAATAACTCCACCACCTTCTTGAGAATGTGCATGTATGATAGGATTACGTGGTAAGACTTCTTTGAGTACCTCCGTACTCATGTTTGCTTAATTAATGTTTTTCAGACGACAACACCGCCCTTCCGATGGGTTCTATGTAGACCTTGACATCGACGAAAGTGAACTAGCCACCGGTGGTGATCCAAGGCTTGTGAAGGGCCATCAGAGATAGAAAGGCTTCAACAAGCTTTCTTTCTTTTTAAAGTCTGTACTCGAGACTAGTTTGCTTCCGCATGTGCTTGTATGTTGTATGACTTGAGTGTTGGGTCATGTGACCCCTACCGTATGGATATGTTATGTATGGCTCCTCGGAGCCTTCTAAATAAAGTACTTTGAGTTGTAGAGTTTTGTTGTGATGCCTTGTTGTATTTACTCATATCGGGCATATTATGTATGATTGAAATGCTTGGTATGAGTGGGATCCGACAAACTAGTTGTTTATCCTTGGCAGCCTCTCATATGGGGAAATGTAGTCTCGTGCTTCCGAGCGATAGTAGTCCGCTACAACCCGGTTCACCGGAGTCCTGCTAGCCTAGTACTACTGCTTGGACACTTGACTGGCCGGCATGTGTTTCACTTCGTTCCTATGTCTGTCCCTTCGGGGAAATGTCGCGTGGTGTTATTCGGAGTCCTGCCTAGCCTGCTACAGCCCGGTTCACCGGAGTCCTGTTAGCCTAGTGCTACAGCCCGAATCTATACGTTGATGACCGACATGCTCGATGTGATTCATGTATGCCTGTCCCCATAGGTTAGCGCCGCTTTGGGTTCACGACTAGCCATGTCGGCCCGGGTTCTTTATCATATGGATGCTAGCGACACTGTCATATACGTGAGACAAAAGACGCAAACGGTCCCGGGCCATGGTAAGGCGACACCCGTGGGAATACCGTGCGTGAGGCTGCAAAATGATATGAGGTGTTACCGGCTAGGTCGATGTGATTTGGAATCGGGGTCCTGACAGCGTTGGCATCAGAGCAGGGCTGCCTGTAGGTTCGCTAAGCCAAACTGGTCGATGTTGAGTCTAGAAATGCTTTAGTTATATGTAGGGGAATTGATTGTGGGAGGGAACATAAGGCTCTTTTTACTCCTTTACCTTATGCCCTCTGATCTGAGTCATCCTCTTCTCACTCTACCTGGGTATAGGACTAGGCTCTCTTTCTCTATCAGGTTCACGTGTTACTAATCCGTAGTAACTTATAGGATTGTTGGTTACATCCTCAGTTCAGTTTCTATTATTTTTGGTATGCTACCAGTTGAACCAGAACCTTGATATGATGTTGTGGTGTGGCTTTGCAATCTGATTATGAATGTCTCAAATCTGTTTTTTTTAGCATTTACATATGTTATGCTGCCCGATTTTCCCTAGAAATTCTAATGTCTTTGCATTGTGGCTGTGCTTTCAGATGGCCACCCATCCCCAGAACCAAGTGGTTCGTCTGACCCGTTGCATTGATGTGTGTGGTCACACGGCAATGTTGGTTCGGTGATGGTCGAGACCGGTTACCGATGGTATCCTGAATATACCGTCGAGGAGCAGTTTAGGGATTTTAATCAAAGCCAATATCTGTACGCGGTCAGGATTTATCCATCTTATCCCGAGCTACCGAACCGCTTCCACCGTTCTTATGGACTTGGGATCACTATTGGGATGTCCGTGCAAGATGCAGCCTATTCAATGATGACTATTATTCGAGCTGTAATCGCTTTGTCAGGCAACACCGATTTCCGCTATATGCCAAAGATCCCTCCCGGGGCGCATGGTTACCTTCGTGGTATGTACAAAGGATGCATCCCATGAGAACTCACTTCTTCGCACCACCACGGAGATGCTTTGGAAGACAAGGACCGTGGAAAACCGGGCCTTGCGTATGGAGCTCTTTAATGCCCGTGCTGATCACTGGGCTACTCGACTCGGTTTGCACCGCTGCAAGCCGGATACATGGACATGAGGGACTTGTACCCAAAGGGCTGGTCTGCCGGACTTTATGGAGTGGCGTGAGGTAGGAGGCATCACTCCTCCTCGTGAGACCTCGTCTGCCGCCGCTTGTTGGACCATGTCCACATCCGAGCCCCTTTGGTCCGCAAGCTCCACAGGATCGTCTGTTTCCGGATGATCATGTTCCACTTCCAGGCTTGGGTGGTGACTTCTATGAGGACTACTACGGAGCTGTCTGAGTAGTTGTAGTATCCCTAGTGTTGTAATAGTTGTATTTCCGCCGTCCTGCGTGACTTGTGGAATATGACTTAGTGTGTATCATTCCGGAAGTGTAGAAAAATAATGTATAGCAGTTGGAATGCTTCCGATGAGATGTAACGCCTTTCCTGATAGTTGTACTCCATCGGGCTTGTACTAAACTATGTATGGTATGTATGACCGTTGGTATATATATGGCAGTTTTATATTACCATGTCATACTGATGAACATCTCTGCATTCCGTGTTAGCACTTTCTTGCTAAATTCTGCCATCCTGGTTTAAACCATTGTTTTGTTTCCTAGGATGGTCAACACCCGTAACAATCCTGCCGCTCCGGGGCAGGCAGAAGCCAGCGCAGCTGGAAATGCTAATCTGCCTCAACCGCCATCTTTGGCCGAGGTTATGCTGGAAGCAGAACGCAATAAGCGTGAGACCAATCGCCATCTTGGAGCGGATTGAGCAAAACACCGCACGCCAAATTAAGAAATGATTCGGTGTCACTCAATGACTTCGCCAAGCTCAGTATCCACCGAAGTTCAAATATTCCGTTGAGCCTCTCGACGGATGATTGGCTTCGCAAAGATCAACCACAAGCTGCGCTCGCTAACGTGGCTGAAGCTGATAAGGTTACGTTTGCCGCTTATCATCTCGAAGGCCCTGCTAGCCTTTGGTGGGAGAATTATGAGGCTATGCGTCCGGTTGGACAAATTACTACTTGGGTTGAATTTAGTGCCGCTTTTCCGTGAGCATCACATCCCGTAAGGTCTCATGGATCGGAAAGGGAGGAATTTCGCAATTTCACCCAAGGTAGGTCGACAAAGGATACTTACGTACCGTGAGTTTGGGAAATTAGCACGTTATGCTCCCAAGAAGTTTCTACCGACGCCAAGAAGCAGGCAAGGTTCCGCAAGGGACTTAGCCCCGAGCTTCGCCGTGATCTTCGTCTGCATGAGTGCTCCTCCTTTCAGAAGCTAGTCAACAAGGCTATCAAGGCCGAAACCGGATCGACTTTGAGGCTTCGGCAAGCACATCCATGACTCTGGATCTTCATCCGGCTCTGGATCTCAGAAGCGCCGGGTTTGGATTCCAAATACTGCTCTGCCACCCAGGTTCACCCCGAGGCCATCCTTTGAGGCGCCTCGCCCCAACCAGCAGTATGTACCGCCCAAGACTTATGGAGGCCCCACTGCTAATGCTGCTCCACGCCCCAATATGATAACTTGCTTCAAGTGTGGAGAGACGGGCCACTATATCCGTGAGTGTCCCCAGAACAACCCCAGTCAGATCGGAAAGTCTGTTGGCCGTGGTAAGCCGGCAGAAAGGTGCTCAATGCTAAACCACCGCCTTTGCTCGTGGCCACGTCAACTATGTTTCAGCCGAGGAAACCTATGAGGATCCCAACGCCGTTCTCGCACGCCTCCTTGTTAATTGTCATCCGCAAGAATCGTTCTTTTTGATACAAGAGCATCTCATTCATTTATTTCTGAGAGCTATGCTCGATTGCACAACACCACATTCTGTGACATGCACACCTCCATGGAAATTCAGACCCCTGGTTCTAGATGGCAAACCTCTAGAATAAGTCATGGGAATGAAATTCTTGTCGACAGGTCAGTCTTTCTTGCTTCTCTAATAGCTCTCAAGTCCTCGGACATAAACATCATCTTGGGTATGGACTGGATGTCAGCCCATTATGCTAAGATTGATTGCTCTTCTAGAACTGTTCAACTCACCCATCCTTCGGGCAAGACAGTTAATGTTTTAACCCGAGTGTCCAAGCGCCAGCTTTACTCCTTAAATGCCAATCCCCTTAGGACCTCGAAGATATTCCGTAGTTCGTGATTTTCCAGATGTCTTTCCGGAAGAACTGCCAGTATTCCACCGGCAGGGATGTCGAGTTCGTGATAGATCTTGTTCCGGAACCGTCCCAATTTCTAGAAGACCTTATAAGATGGCACCCTAGAACTAGCCGAACTTAAGAAGCAACTCGATGAGTCCTTGCAAAAGGGTTTCATCCGTCCTAGTTCGTCTCCATGGGCTTGCCCCGTCCTCTTCGTCAAGAAGAAGGATGGTACGGATCGGATGGTTGTGGATTACCGACCTGTCAATTTGGTCACTATCAAGAACAAGTATCCGCTCCCCAGGATCAACGATCTGTATGATCAGCTCGCTGGATCCTCAGTCTTTTCAAGATGGATTTGAGGTTGGGTTACCATCAAATCAAAATCAAGAACGGGACATTCCTAAACGGCCTTTGTTACTCGCTATGGCCAATACGAGTACACCGTCATGTCCTTCGGATTAACCAATGCTCCAGCCACCTTCTCTCGGTTAATGAACTCAATCTTCATGGAGTACTTGGATAAATTAAATGCGTGGTATACCTTGATGATATACTCATCTACTCCAAGAATGAGGAAGAACATGCCGAACATCTAAGGCTAGTATTGATGAAACTTCGAGAGCACCGCCTTTATGCCAAATTCTCTAAGTGTGAATTCTGGTTGCGTAAGTGACCTACCTAGCCCATGTAATCTCCGCAAGGGCATTGCTGTCAATCCCGAGCGAGTTCAAGCCGTCCTTGACTGGACTCCACCTGAATCGGTCAAGCAAGTTCGGAGTTTCCTCGATTTAGCGAGCTATTGCCGCCGCTTCGTCGAGAACTTCTCTAAAGTTGCTAAACCTCTAACCGAACTCCTCAAGAAAGATAAGAAGTTTGAGTGGACGCCACAGTGCGAGTTCAGCTTTCAGGAACTGAAAAGACGCCTGACATCTGCTCCCGTACTTGTTCCACCAGATTTTTCTAAGGACTTTATTATCTATTGCGACGCCTCGCGACAAGGACTAGGTTGCATACTCATGCAAGATCGTCATGTGATTGCCTACGCTTCCGACAGTTGCGTCCACATGAGGATAATTATCCCACACACGATCTAGAGCTTGCAATGATGGTTCATGCACTCAAAACCTGGCGACATTACCTTCTTGGTAATCGCTATAAATTTACACCGATCACCAAAGTCGGAAATACATCTTCACCCAACCGGATTTGAATCTCAGGCAAAGACGTTGGGTCGAGTTGATTACAGATTACGACTTAGGAATATCTTACACCCCAGGCAAAGCCAATGTCATGGTCGACGACTAAGTCGCAAATCTTATTGTAACAATCTGATGTTACAAAGAAAGTCAACCATTTCTCCACGAGGAATTTCGTAAGCTTAATCTTCACATTGTTCCTCGAGGATTCCTTTCCACCCTGGTGGCGAAACCTACCCTTACGGATCAGATCATCAAGGCACGTAAGGTAGATCCGGAATTTCCGATATCAAGAGAAACATCAAGAAAGGAGTCATGGATTGTTTCTCCATTGATGAACAAGGTGTCGTGTTCTTTGGAGACCGTCTAGTGGTTCCCAAGGTGCGTAACTCGAGGCGATTGATCCTTAAGGAAGCTCATGACTCCCTCTCACCATTCATCCCGGTAGTACTAAAATGTATCAAGACCTACGCCAGAGGTTTTGGTGGACTAGGATGAAGAGAGAAATCGCTCAATACATTGCTAATTGCGACGTCGTCAGTCGAGTTAAAGCAGAGCATCAACAACTCTTTGGTACCCTTCAACCTTTGGAAATTCCTGAATGGAAATGGGATAAAATCGGTATGGATTTCATTACCGGATTTCCCAGGACCAAGAGAGGGAATAATGCTATCTTCGTTGTCGTCGATCGTCTTTCCAAAGTAGCCCACTTCCTACCCGTTCATGAGAGTATAACCGCTAGCCAGCTAGCTGAATTGTACATCTCTCGAATAGTGTCTCTTCATGGTGTTCCATTGGAGATTAACTCAGACCATGGAAGTCTATTCACCTCTCGATTTTGGGAAAGTTTCCAAAATGCTATGGGAACTCGTCTCTCTTTTAGCACCGCATTCCATCCTCAATCAAGTGGTCAAGTAGAACGAGTCAATCAAATCCTAGAGGATATGCTTCGAGCTTCATCATCTCTTTTGGCATGAATTGGGAGAAATGCCTTCCATTCGCCGAGTTCGCTTATAACAATAGCTATCAAGCTAGCTCGCAAAGCTCCTTTCAAGTTCTTTATGGACGGAAATGTCGAACGCCTCTTAATCGGGTCGTAAACCGGGGAGAGACAACTCTTTGGCCCGGATATGATTCAGGAAGCAGAAGAGCAGGTTCGAGTTATTCGTGAGATATTGAAAACAGCCCAATCTCGTCAAAAGAGTCAATATGACCGCAAGCATAAGCCTATGGCTTATGAAATTGGTGAGAAGGCTTACCTTCGGGTTACTCCTTTGAAGGGAACCCATCGATTCGGTATCAAAGGCAAGTTGGCTCCTCGTTACATTGGACCCTTTCGCATTCTTGCCAAACAAGGAGAAGTTGCCTACCAATTGGAACTACCTCCGCATCTTTCCAGAGTCCATGATGTCTTCCACGTTTCCCAACTCAGGCTTTGCTTCTCGGATCCTATCCGTGGAGTGGACCACGAAACGCTTGATCTTCAAGATAACCTCACCTATCGAGAATATCCCGTGCGTAGTCTTGATCAAGCCGAGCATACCACTCGACGTCGGAATATCAAGTTTCTAAAGGTTCAATGGTCAAACCATTCCGAGCAAGAAGCAACTTGGGAAAGGGAGGATCGTCTTCGACTTGAGTATCCCACCTTTTTCACAACAGATCCTAAATCTCGGGACGAGATTCTTTTGAGTGGGGGTGAGTTGTCACATCCTAGTTAGACCATGCATTAGTGTGTGCATCATGTTTAAATTTCATTTGAATTTGAAATGGGGAAGACAGGAAACCCCCAGAACCTCTTTTAATTCAACTAGGGTTTACTAAAAATTATTTCAATGAACCTGAAATGCCCTTCAAAATGTTCATCATCTTTGCTTTGGTTCGTAGCCTCGCCAAAAGTGGTGCACCATTTTCTAGGTCATCCAAAGGTCTTTGAATTAAATCATAAGTATTTGAGTTTGAGCATTTCAAATTTTATAAAATATTTCAAATGCCCAAACATTGCCAAACTAAAATGTTTCATGTTGGAAATATTCCAACAATGGACCAGGAGCAGTTTGGTGATTTTTGAAACTGATTTGGTATTTTTAAAAAAACTCCACAAAGTTACAGAAAATTAGAAAAAGAAAAACAGGAAGAAAACCTTACCTGGCGCCTACTAACCGGCCCACCTGCCGGCCCAGCCAAAGAGCCAGCCATGAGCTGCTTGGCTCGGCCAGCAGTAGCCAGTGCTCGGCGGCGAAGCACCGCATGGGTGCCACGCACCTGGTCGCCGCCTCGCCGCTCCCCTCCTCCACTGTTGACGGATCGCTCCCCTCTCTCCCGAACCCCTCGGACACCTCCGCTCCTCCCGGCTTCTCTCTCAAGGCCCCGCCATGGCCGACGCCACCGCCGCCAAGACCATCGCCAGAGACGTGCTCCCCGCCGTCCGTGCTCCTCCTCACCATGTCCAGAGCTCCGCCGCTTCTAACTACGCCGAGCTAGCTGAGCCACGCTTGCTCGAGTAGCCCGAGTCGACCGCACCGACCTCGCCCGAGTCCACCGTCGCCGGAGATCCCTTCAACGCCCTCGTCGCTCCGCCCGTCCCGACCGCAACGAGTTTCTCCGAGCTGCCCGTGAGCCCATCTATCTCCCCTTTCCTTCCTCCCTCGCTCTCGAGCTGTGTAGCGATCGAACGAAGATCAACCGCACTCCGCCCGCCGGAGCTCGTCGCCGACGTGCTCCCGGTCACCCTCCGGCCACCTCTTGGTGTCCATCACACTCACCACGTCGCCTAGGGTCTAACCATGCACTCCCCGCACCTCACCGACCCCTCTAGCCTCGAGTTCGCCTTCGGCCGAACTCCGGCGGCCGCCTAGGTCATCGCCGGCGCCGATTCCGGCCGCCCCGACCCCAACCCACTCCACCAAGAGCTGCGGCTCAACCCCAGCTACCCATAGCCATCCTCCGCGGCTCGTTTGGTCGCCGAATGGCCAAACTCACTTCCGCCGCTGGCTCGCCCGGCCGGCTAGACGCCGTGCAGCCGATGAGGACTTTGACCACGGTGGGCCTGGTTGACTCGATGAGTCAATGACAAAGTGGGGCCCAGCCCGCTAACTAAATAGGTTTAGTTTTAATTAAACTTTAACTAAAGTAATTACCCCGACACCTGGACCCATAGCCAGGTTTGACTCGGACGCCGCCATTGACCACGACGTCATGTCGACGCATGGTCGATTTAATAAATCAATTCTTGGATTTATTCTAATATAGGAAATTCCGAATATAGTTCAAACTTCAAATATTCATAACTTTTACTCTGTAACTCCAAATGCAAAGATCTATATATGAAAATGATCAGTAAAATCCATTCTATCCATTGGTACAGGTTTCATGCATGATAAAACAAGTTAACCTTGTTGTTTAAGCAGAATAAGATATTACACCTTTAGGACTATTTTAAATGAGCTAGCATTTGAATCTTTGATTCAAATGAGTTCATCCCTTTTTGTTTCAGCCAATACACATCCATGTTGCCATGTCATAGCATGCATCATATTGTTGCATATTGCCATGTGTGTTTATTTTCGGTATGTCTTTCGTGATAGGTTCTGCCTCCGAGGATAATCCCGACTATCCGTCAAGGGCGATCCTACCACCACTCCATCAGGCAAGCAACCCATTGATCATTCCGATACAAACCCATGTTCTCGCTTTTGCTCTTGTTTACTGCATTAAGACAACGCGATTCAAACTGTTGAGTGCTGCGGTAGTTGAACCCACTTCCTTTGCATGACCTGTCATTGCCACAAGAATTCAGATGAAACCCACTAGTATGTGTAGGAGTTGATTGAGCCATGTTTGTGTTTCCTACCATACTATGCTTGCTATGCTTAGAGTTGTGTCAGTCCGCTCATCGGGATGATGAACTGGAGTGAAAGGTTGTGTCGGGTTCGAGAGTGAAAGTGTTGAACACGCTTTGGTAAAGGTATCGATGAGAGGCCATGTAGGAGTACATGGTGGGTTGTTTCATTGAAGCCGTCCCTAAGAACTGAGTTCTGTGTTTGTGATCCATGAAACAGCTTACTACCACGCATTGGGCCGAAACCAATGGACCCTCTCGGCTTCTTAACCACCCTTGTTCTCATCCGGGAATTGCAAGTAGTTTACGGTGTTTGTAGCATGTCAGCCGCACGCAACGCCGACCGTAGGGGTGGGTTGTGCTGCGGTAGGCACCGTGGTCTTGTACCGATTCGCCTGCTTGGTGTCTCGGGAACCCTGTACACATCGTTCGGGGCTGTATGGGAAACCTCGGCGGACTCCTCATGGATGGAACCCGAATAGGCGATAAACCTGGACTTGGGACTTGTGTGTTTAGGTAGGCTGTGGCCGACACCCACGTTGGGCTTCCGCTTGAAGGTTGCCGAGTACATGTCGTGTAAACGGCGGTAAGTGGTGAGAGCGTGTGTGAAGAAGTACACCCCGCAGGTTAATATGATCTATTCGAATAGCCGTGTCCACGGAGAAGGACTTCTGGGTTACCTATATCAGTTTATAGACAAGTAAATGGATACTATTAAAAGCCTCAATATAAGTGTGAGTACCGCGGATGGCCCTCTCGTGGGATGACGAGAGAGGATCCACGGTGGAGTATTGTGATGGTGATTAGTGGACTCGTGTGCGACAAAAATGCTTTTCAAGTGGTGTCACGTAGGATAGCTTAGCCAAGAGTCAAAGCTGGCTTGTCATGAATAACTCCACCACCTTCTTGAGAATGTGCATGTATGATAGGATTACGTGGTAAGACTTGCTGAGTACCTCCTTACTCATGTTTGCTTAATTAATGTTTTTCAGACGACAACACCGCCCCTTCCGATGGGTTCTATGTAGACCTTGACATCGACGAGTGAACTAGCCACCCAGGTGGTGATCCAAGGCTTGTGAAGGGCCATCGTAGATAGAAAGGCTTCAACAAGCTTTCTTTCTTTTTAAAGTCCTGTACTCAGACTAGTTTGCTTCCGCATGTGCTTGTATGTTGTATGACTTGAGTGTTGGGTCATGTGACCCCTACCTGTATGGATATGTTATGTATGGCTCCTCGAGCCTTCTAAATAAAGTACTTTGAGTTGTAGAGTTTTGTTGTGATGCCTTGTTGTATTTACTCATATCGGGCATATTATGCGTGTATGATTGAAATGCTTGGTATGAGTGGGATCCGACAAACTAGTTGTTTATCCTTGGCAGCCTCTCATATGGGGAAATGCAGTCTCGTGCTTCCGGCGATAGTAGTCCGCTACATGACCGGTTCACCGGAGTCCTGCTAGCCTAGTACTACTGCTTGGACACTTGACTGGCCGGCATGTGTTTCACTTCGTTCCTATGTCTGTCCCTTCGGGGAAATGTCGCGCGGTGTTATTCGGAGTCCTGCCTAGCCTACTACAGCCCGGTTCACCGGAGTCCTGTTAGCCCAATGCTACAGCCCGAATCTATACGTTGATGACCGACATGCTCGATGTGATTCATGTATGCCTGTCCCCATAGGTTAGCGCCGCTTTGGGTTCACGACTAGCCATGCCGGCCCGGGTTCTTTATCATATGGATGCTAGCGACACTGTCATATACGTGAGCCAAAAGACGCAAACGGTCCCGGGCCATGGTAAGGCGACACCCGTGGGAATACCGTGCGTGAGGCTGCAAAGTGATATGAGGTGTTACCGGCTAGGTCGATGTGATTTGGAATCGGGGTCCTGAGAAGCAGTTCTTCTTCTTGAAGCATATGGATCTGCCATCCTCCATATCCTCAATCCTGAGTCTTTCCTGATTCTCATGTCCTCAGCCACTGGATGGGCATCATTGTGGTTTTGTATCTTTGGCTTGAGCTTCCTCAGAACCTGTCCTTCTTCATCTTCACCTTTCGGCATCCTCGAACCTTTGGGGCCTTGTTCTTCTCAGCAGCTGGAATACTCCTGGTATTCCTCTTTGGTGTAGACTTGGCCTTGGGGGCAGCTTTGGGTGCTTCCTTGGGCTTAGATGTGGCAGCCTCCACACAAAATCTAACTGTTACACACAATTTACCAAACTCGGTGGGACCGAATCATTAAACTCGGTCGGACCGATTTAGTAAACCTAGTGACCATTAGTGATTTTTGGTAGGACTGACATGCATCTCGGTGAGACCGATACGGTTAGGGTTAGGGCATAACATAATCTCGGTGAGACCGATTACACAAACTCGGTGAGACCGATTTTGGTAATTAGCTATCCAGAGAGTTGGTCGTAAACTTCGGTGGGACCGATTTGCTCTTTTCGGTGAGATCGAAATGTTACAAAAGGAAACAGAGAGTTTACATTGCAATCTTGGTGGGACCGATCGCTCACTTGGTTAGACCGAAGCGTTCTGAAGGGAAGCAGAGAGATTGCAACCCCATCTCAGTGAGACCAAGATCCCTATCGGTAAGACCGATTTGCTTAGGGTTTGTGGCAGTGGCTATGACTTTTGGAATCGGTGGCGCGGATAGAAAGAATCGGTGTGACCGATTTTGGCTTTAGGTTTAGGTCATTTGTGGATGTGGGAAAGTAGTTGAGGGTTTTGGAGCATATCACTAAGCACATGAAGCAAAAGGCTCATTAAGCAACACCTCATCCCTTGTTGATAGTATTGGCTTTTCCTATAGACTCAATGTGATCTTGGATCACTAAAATGTAAAATGAAGAGTCTTGAGCTTTTGAGCTTGAGCCAATCCTTTGTGCTTAGTATTTTGAGGGATCCACTTTCATCATCCATGCCATGCCATTCATTGAGCTTTCCTGAAATAATAGTCTTGGGATAGCATTAGCTCAATGAGCTATATGTTGTTATGAATTACCAAAACCACCTAGGGATAGTTGCACTTTCAGTTTTTTTAGTGCTTCCCCCTTGTGTTCATGTGTCTTCATCACTTTCCCCACCTCCAAGTGTGAAAAGATCCTTTCTAGGGTTCTACCCTACAACAGGTCAGCTCGATGACGTTCTTGCCTTCTTGATCCAGCAAGAGGGGCGAAGTAGTAGATGAGTTCCGGTAGCACGATGGCGTGGTGACGGTGGTGGTGAAACTATTTCCGTCGGGCTTTGCCAAAGACAACGGATTTAGAGCTGAGGATGAACTAGAGGGAGAGGGGGCGCCGCCACACGGCTTGGTGAATCGTGGTGTCTGGCGCCCCTCCACTCCTCTCATATATATAGGTGGAGGGGGGAGGTGAGGCAGCCTAGGGCGTGCCCCAAGGGGGTCCAATGGCTGCACTAGGGCGCCTGCCAAGGCGTGCCCCCCCCCTTCCATACTTAGCGCATGGGGGAAGGAAAGGGGGGCCGGCGGCCCCTAGGGCGCATCCCCTTCCTTCTTCCTTGCATGGAGAAAGGCGGGAGGGGGCCGACCCCTCCTTCTTCCTTCCTAGGGCTAGCGGCAAGGAGGTGGGGCGCGCCAGCCCCTTGTGGGCTGGTTTGCTCCCCTCCTTATGTCCTATTAGGCCAAACAATTTCCCGAGCCTTCCGGAACCCCTTCCGGTGATCCGATAATTATCCGATGTATTCTGGAACCCTTCCGGAGACCGAATACTATTATCCCATATATCAATCTTTACCTCCGGACCATTCCGAAGCTCGTCGTCATGTCTGTGATCTCATCCGGGACTCCAAACAACATTCGGTCACCAACATACATAACTCATATAGTACTATATCGTCAACGAACATTAAGCGTGTAGACCCTATGGGCTCGAGAATGATGTAGACATTACCGAGACGCTTCTCCGGTTAATAACCAATGGTGGGACCTGGATGCCCATATTGGTTCCTACATATTCTACGAACATCTTTATCGGTCGAACCTTTATGACAACATACGTAGTTCCCTTTGTCCGTCGGAATGTTAGTTGCCTGAGATTCGATCATCGGTATCTCCATACCTAGTTCAATCTCGTTACCGACAAGTCTCTTTACTCGTTCCGTAATACATCATCTTGTAACTAACTCCTTAGTCACTTTGCTTGCAAGCTTCTTGTGATGCTGTATTACCGAGAGGGCCAAGAGATACCTTTCTGTCATATGGAATGATAAATCCCAATCTCAATCCATGCAAACTCAACAGACACCTTCGGAGATACCTGTGGAGCAGCTTTATGATCACCCAGTTACGAAGTGATGTTTGATACACACAAGGCATTACTCCGGAGTCCGGGAGTTGCATGATCTCATGGTGGAAGGAACATGCATTTGACGTTAAGAAAGCAGTAGCAATAAAATGAACGATCATATGCTATGCTAAAGGATGGGTCTTGTCCATCACATCATTCTCCTAATGACGTGATCCCGTTATCAAATGAATACTCATGCCTATGGTCAGGAAACCTTAATCATCTTTTGATCAACGAGCTAGTCTAGTAAAGGCTTACTAGGGACTTGGTATTTGTTTATGTATTCACACATGTATTTAAGTTTCCAATCAATAAAATTATAGCATGAATAATAACCTTTATCATGATTAAGGAAATATAATAATAACCACTTTATTATTGCCTCTAGGGCATATTTCCAACAGTCCCCCACTTGCACTAGAGTTAATAATCTAGATTACATAGTAATGAGTCTAACACCCATGGAGTCTTGGTGCTAATCATGTTTTGCCCGTGGAAGAGGTTTAGTCAACGGGTCTGCCACATTCAGATCCGTATGTACTTTGGAAATTTATATGTCTCCATCCTTGACTTTTTCACGAATGGAGTTGAAGCATCGCTTGATGTATTTGGTTATCTTGTGAAACCTGGGCTCCTTGGCTATGGCAATTGCTCTAGTGTTGTCACAAAAGATTATCATTGGACCCGATGCACTGGGTATTACACCCAGATCAGATATGAACTCCTTCATCCAGACTCCCTCATCCGTTGCTTCCAAAGCACCTATGTACTCCGCTTCACATGTAGATCCCGCCACGACACTCTCCTTAGAAACTGCACCAACTGACAACTCCACGATTCAATATAAATATGTATCCGGTTTGCGACTTAGAGTCATCCGGATCCGTGTCAAAGCTAGCGTTGACGTAACCCTTTATGACGAGCTCTTCGTCACTGATGTCTACTAGGCAACTTATTCTTGTAAACTTGTGTTGGGCCTCCAAACGCAGACTTTTGTAGGACAGTAGCAATTTTCCCTCAAATGGATGACCTAAGGTTTATCTATCTGTGGGAGGCGTAGGATGAAGATGCTCTCTCAAACAACCCTGCAACCAAATAATAAAAAGTCTCTTGTGTCCCCAACACACCAAATACAATGGTAAATTGTATAGGTGCACTAGTTCGGCAAAGAGATGGTGATGAAGGGTAGTAATGATAGTATATATTGATTTTTGTAATAGGAACAATAAAAAACCAGCAAGGTAGCAATTGATAAAACAGAGCACAAACGGTATTGCAACGCTTGAAAATGAGGCCAAGGGTCCATACTTTCGCTAGTGCAATATCTCAACAATGCTAATATGATTGGATCATATAACCATCCCTCAATGTGCGATGAAGAATCACTCCAAAGTTCCTATCTAGTGGAGAACATAAGAAGAAATTGTTTATAGGGTACGAAACCACCTCAAAGCTATTCTTCCCGATCAATCTATCCTAGAGTTCGTACTAAAATAACATCAAGCTATTCTTTCCGATTGATCTAACCAAGAGTTTGTACTAAAATAACACCATACGATACACATCAACCAACTCTAATGTCACCTAGATACTCCAATGTCACCGCGAGTATCCATGAGTTGATTATACGATATGCATCAAACAATTTCAGATTCATAATACTCAATCCAGCACAAAGAACCTCAAAGAGTGCCCCAAGATTTCTACCGGAGAAACAAAGATGAGAACGTGCATCAAGCCCTATGCATAGATTACCCCAATGTCACCTCGGGAATCTGCGAGTTGAGTGCCAAAACACATATCAAGTGAATCAATATGATACCCCATTGTCACCACGGGCATTCATAGCAAGACATACATCAAGTGTTCTCAAATCCATAAAAGTATTCAATCGGATAAAATAAAATTTCAAAGGGAAAACTCAATTCATCACAAGATAGAGAGGGGAAAACACAATATGATCCGGCTATATTAACAAAGCCCGCGATACATCAAGATCATGACATCTCAAGAACACGAGAGAGAGAGAGATTAAACACATAGCTACTGGTACAAACCCTCAACCCCGAGGGTGGACTGCTCCCTCCTCATCATGCTGGCCACCGGGATGATGAAGATGGGCACCAGTGATGATTTCCCCCTCCGGTGGAGTGCCGGAACGGGGTCTAGATTGGTTTCTCGTGTCTACAGAGGTTTATGGCGGTGGAACTTATGATCTAGGGTTACCCCGAGGGTTTTTGGAATATTTGGCAATTTATAGGGCGAAGAGGCGGTGCGGGAGGCCACCGAGGTGGGAACAACCCACCTGGGCATGCCTGGGCCCCCAGGCGCGCCCTAGTGGGTTGTGCTCCCCTCGGAGCTCCCCTCTAGTACTTCTTTGGACCACCGGGTATCTTCTGGTCCAGAAAAATCTCCAAAAAGTTTTGCTGCATTTGGACTCCATTTGGTATTGATTTTCTCTGATGTAAAAAACAAGCAAAAATAGCAACTGGCACTAGGCACTATGTCAATAGGTTAGTCCCAAAAAATGATATAAAGTTGCTATAAAATGTTTGTAAAACATCCAAGAATGATAATATAACAGCATGGAACAATAAAAAATTATAGTATGTTGGAGACGTATCAGGATCCCCAAGCTTAACTCCTGCTCGATCTCAAGTAGGTAATTGATAAAAACAAAAAAAATATGTGGAATGCTGCCTATCATGTTCATCATATTCTTTTCTTTTGTAGCATGGACATATGGACTTTTATATGGTTCAAAGCAATAGTCTAGTTTTGACATGAAGATTTGAATACTCAAGCATATAAACAAGCAACCATGTCTGTCAAAATATCAACACTGAAGCAAGTTATCCCTAGCCCATCATGCTCAATCATTGATCCATTCATGAAACACACTCGCATATTAGCTACATACAATGCTCAAGTAAGATCATAGTGCCGCTTAGTTGGTGCTTATAAGAGAAGATAGAGACTCAAATAAGAAATAAAAATTGCATAAAGTAAATAGAAAGGCCCTTCGCAGAGGGAAGTAGGGATTTGTAGAGGTGCCAGAGCTCAAAGCTTAAATTGAGAGATAAAATATTTTGGGAGGCATACTTTTCCCGTCAACGAAAACGTCCGAGTAATTCCCAACACTTTCCATGCTAGTATATCATAGTCGGTTGCCAAACAGAAAATAAAGTTTATTACTTTTTCCGCCATACTTTCACACTCCACGGCTAGACGTATCCATGGGTACCTTCCATACCAACACTTTCCAAGGAATTTATTATTTGACAACACAAAATAAATTTCTATTTTATTTCGGGACTGGGCATCCCTAATACCTTTGCCGTACTCTCGTGCAATGACAAGTGAATAAACACTCATCTTGAGAATAACACATCTAGCATGGAAAATATTGGCCAACCCTGCCACTTCATGAGTGGTATGAGCACACAAAAAGGAAATTACTTTGAAAATTAGAGATGGCACATACAAATTTGCTTAGAACGGCACGGGAATACCGCATATAGGTAGGTATGTTGGACTCATGTGGCAAAACTGGGTTTAGTGATTTTGGATGCACAAGTAGTATTCCCACTTAGTACAAATGGAGGCTAGCAAATAGATTGAGAAGCAACCAACCAAGAAACGAAGAATCACATAAGCGAGCATTAAGCATAAATAACACCGAATAATGCACCACAAGTAGGATGTAATTTCATTGCATAACTATTGACTTTCGTGCTTGCATAGGGAATCACAAACCTTAACACCAATATTCTTACTAAAGCATAATTACTCACCAACATGACTCACATATCACTATCATCATATCTCAAAACTATTTCAAAGAATCAAGTTTATTTTGTCCAATGATATTTTATGAATGTTTTTGTTTTATCCCTCTTGAATATCGAACACTTTGGGACTAGTTTCATATGTTGCAATTGCTTTTAACATGCTCAAATAAATTCAAGTGAATAACATGAGCATACAATTTTTCATCTCTCAAAATAATCTAAGTAAAGCATGAGAGTGAATGACAAACTACTCCAAAAAGATAAAAGTGAAGATCAAATCAGTAGTTAAGTACATGGGTAGCTATTTGAAGACTCTTATTTAAAAGTTTCAAGTCTAAGTACTTTATTAGAACATCAATAAAAAAATGGCATTCCAAGGATAGCACACATCATGTGAAGAAGCAAAAACTTAGGCTCAACCGATACTAACCGCATAATTGTTCAAGAAGAAATGTGGGATGCCTACCGGGGCATCCTCAAGCTTAGATGCTTGAGACTTGTTGAAATATTATCTTGGGATGCCTTGGGAATCCCCAAGCTTGAGGTTTTGTGTCTCCTTAATTCCTTTTATATCACGGTTTTCCTAAATCTTAAAAACTTCATCCACACAAAACTTAACAAGAACTCGTGAGATAAGTTAGTACAAACCAATGCAATAACCTTATCATTCTCTACTGTAGCAAATCACTAAAATTATATTTTAACATTGCATACTAAATTCCTATGCATATTTAATACTCCTATCCTCAAGTAGAATCATTAAACAAGCAAACATTTGCAAACAATGCAAACATAACAGCAGTCTGTCTGAACAGGACAGTTTGTAAAGAGTGCACTATTCATCATACTTCCCTAACTCCAAACATTTTGAAAAAATACCACACTGTAGAAAATTTATCATATCTTATTTTTTTAAAAGTTTCAACATTTTATCACATTATGAATTTTCTAGAGAATTTTTGCAACAACGATAAACTTTTTGTTTTGAAACAGCAACTCATACACTTGCAAATAAGCATGGCAAAGGCTATACTTGACATTTTTATTGAAGTAAAAGATGCAAAACATTATTATAGATTACAGCAAGCAAATCAAAACAAAATAAAATGACGCTCCAAGCAAAACTCATATCATGTGACGAATGAAAATATAGCCCCAAGTAAGATTACCGATAATGTTGGAGACGAAAGAGGGGATGCCTTCTGGGGCATCCCCAAGCTTAGTTGCTTGGATATTCCTTGAATATTAACTTGGGGGTGCCTTGGGCATCCCCAATCTTAGTGTATTTTCACTCTTTATTTTCCTCATATCGACATGTCACCCAAAACTTGAAAACTTCAATCACACAAAACTTAACGGAACTTCGTGAGATAGATTAGTAGGATAAAGAGCAAACCATTCACTTTGGTACTGTCAAAGACAAGATTAATAACTGTTCTCACACAATGCCTACTGCACCTTATCATTTCCACAATTTATATTGAGCAATATAAGCCATAGATACTAGGAAACAAGCAAACTATGCATTGAAAATAGATTCTGTCAAAAACAGAACAGTCTGTAATGATCTGGAAAACAACCATACTTCCTCTACTCCAATAATTCTGAAAAATTAGGACACCGTAGGGAATTTGTATATCTATCACCTATAAATAATTCAGATCAAAAGCACGTTCCAGTGAATTTTGAAAATTCCTGGACTGAGCGCAAAGTTTCTATTTTTGCACAGATTCAAGTCAACTATCATCCACACTATCCCAAAGGTTTTTCTTGACACTTTATTGAAACAAAAGCAATAAAACATGATTACTACAGTAGCATAATCATCTGAACACACAAAAACAGTAGGTAAAAGTGTTGGGTTGTCTCCCAACAATCGCTTTTCTTTAATGCCTTTTTAGCTAGGCATGATGATTTCAATGATGCTCACATAGAAGATAAGAATTGAAACACAAAGAGTGCATCATGAAGCATATGACTAGCATTTAAGTTTAACCAACTTCCTATGCATAGGGATTTTGTGAGCAAACAACTTATGGGAACAAGAATCAACTAGCATAGGAAGGCAAAACAAGTACAACTTCAAAACTTTCAACATAAAGAGAGGAAACTTGATATTTGTGAGAAGCCTACAAGCATATATTCCTCTCTCATGATAATTTTCAGTAGCATCATGAATGAATTCAATAATATAACTATCACACAAAGCATTCTTTTCATGATCCATAAGCATAGAAATTTTATTACTCTTGACATAAGCAAATTTAGTTCATGAATAGTAGTGGGAGCAAAGTCAACAAAAAAACTATCATGTGATTGAAAATTAAAATCATGATGACAAGTTTCATGGTTATCATTATTATTTATAGCATACATGTCATCACCGTAATCATTATAGCTTGCAAATTTGTTCTCATAGTCAATTGAAACCTCTTCCAAAATAGTGGATTCGTCACTAAATAAAGACATGACCTCTCCAAATCCACTTTCATCAATATTGTGAAAAGATTAGACACCCACAAAAATAGTGGGATCATTACCTAGAGTTGAAACTCTTCCAAACCCACATTCATCATTGTAATCATCATAAATAGGAGGCATGCTACCATGATAACAAATTTGCACATCAAAACTTGGAGGAATAAAAATATCATCTTCATCAAACATAGCATCCCCAAGCTTATGGTTTTGCATAGCACTAGAATCATGGGTATTCAAAGAATTTATACTAGAAACATTGCAATCATGCTCATCATTTATGCCAATCATTTTATTGAATTCTTATTCTGTCAACGAAGCACAATTTTCATTTCCATCATTTTCAAGAAAGACATGATAAAGATGAACAATATGAGACCACGTTAATTCCATTTTTTGTAATTTTCTTTTTATAGAGCAAACTAGTGATAAAACAAGAAACTAAAAGGTTCGATTGCACTCACCTCCCCAGCAACGGTGCCAGAAAAGAGCTGGATGTCTACTACGCAACTTGTTCTTGTAGACTTGTGCCTCCAAGCGCACAGTTTGGTAGGACAGTAGCAATTTTCCCTCAAGTGGATGACCTAAGGTTTATCAATCTGTGGGAGGCGTAGGATGAAGATGGTCTCTCTCAAACAACCCTACAACCAAATAACAAAAAGTATCTTGTGTCCCCAACACACCAAATACAATGGTAAATTGTATAGGTGTAGTAGTTCGGCGAAGAGATGGTGATAAAGGTGTAGTAATGATAGTAGATATTGATTTTTGTAATGGGAACAATAAAAAACAGCAAGGTAGCAATTGATAAAACGGAGCACAAACGGTATTGAAATGCTTTAAAATGAGGCCTAGGGTCCATACTTTCGCTAGTGCAATCTCTCAACAATGCTAATATAATTGGATCATATAACCATCCCTCAATGTGCGATGAAGAATCACTCCAAAGTTCCTATCTAGCGGAGAACATAAGAAGAAATTGTTTATAGGGTACGAAACCACCTTAAATATATTCTTTCCGATCAATCTATCCTAGAGTACGTACTAAAATAACATCAAGCTATTCTTTCCGATCGATCTAACCAAGAGTTCGTACTAAAATAACACCATATGATACACATCAACCAACTCTAATGTCACCTAGATACTCCAATGTCACCGCGAGTATCCGTAAGTTGATTATATGATATGCATCAAACAATTTCAGATTCATAATATTCAATCCAACACAAAGAACCTCAAAGTGTGCCCCAAGATTTCTACTGGAGAAACAAAGACGAGAACGTGCATCAACCACTATGCATAGATTACCCCAATGTCACCTCGGGAATCCGCAAGTTGAGTGCAAAAACACATATCATGTGAATCAATATGATACCTGATGTTTGCTTGAACTACGTCGGTATTTCCCCAAACAGGAAGGGATGATGCAGCACAGCAACGGTAGGTATTTCCCACAGTGACGAGGCCAAGGTTATCGAACTATTAGGAGAACCACGCAACACCATGTAAACAGCTCCTGCACACAAAGAACAAATACTTGCAACCCGACGTAAGAGAGGGGTTGTCAATCCCTCACGGGTAAAAAGATAGAAAAAATTGTAGTAGATTGGATAAATAGATCTCGCGGGAACGCGAGATAAAATAAATAAACAAAAATTCCAGCAAGGTATTTTTGTATTTTTGGTTTAATAGATCTAAAAATAAAAGCAAATAAAAATAGATCGCGAAGGCAAATATAATAAAGAAGAGACCCGGGGGCCGTAGATTTCACTAGTGGCTTCTCTCGAGATAAATAGCAAACGGTGGGTAAACAAATTACTATTGGGCAATTGATAGAACTTCAAATAATCATGACGATATCTAGGCAATGATCATTATATAGGCATCACGTCCAAGATTAGTAGACCGACTCCTGCCTGCATCTACTACTATTACTCCACACATCGACCGCTATCCGGCATGCATCTAGTGTATTAAGTTCATGAAGAAATGGAGTAATGCAATAAGAACGATGAAATGATGTAGACGAGATCTATTTATGTAGAAATAGACCCCATCTTGTTATCCTTAATAGCAACGATACATACATGTCAGTTCCCCTTCTCTCACTGGGATCAAGCACCATAAGATCGAAACCATTACAAAGCACATCTTCCCATTGCAAGATAAATAGATCAAGTTGGCCAAACAAAACCCAAATATCAGAGAAGAAATACGAGGCTATAAGCAATCATGCATCTAAGAGATCAAAGAAGACTCAAATAACTTTCATGGATAAAAAGATAGATCTTATCATAAACTCAAAGTTCATCGGATCCCAACAAACACACCGCAAAAAGAGTTACATCATATGGATCTCCAAGAGACCGCTGTATTGAGAATCAAGAGAGAGAGAGAGAGAGAGAGAGAGAGAGAGAGGAAGCCATCTAGCTACTAACTACAGACCTGTAGGTCTACAAAGAACTACTCACGCATCATCGATGAGGCACCAATGGACATGATGAACCCCTCTGTGATGGTGTCTAGATTGGATCTGGTGGTTCTGGAACTTGCGGCGGCTGGAATTGATTTTTGTCGACTCCCCTAGGGTTTCTGGAATATTGGGGTATTTATAGAGCAAAGAGGCGGTGCGGGAGGCCACCGAGGTGGGCACAACCCACCAGGGCGTGCCTGGGCCTCCAGGCGCGCCCTGGTGTCTTGTGCTCACCTCGGGCTCCCTCTTCGGTACTTCTTTGGCCCACTAGATGTCTTCTGGTCCAAAAAAATTCACAAAAAGTTTCGCTGCGTTTGGACTCCATTTGGTATTGATTTCCTGTGATGTAAAAAACATGTAGAAAACAGCGGCTGGCACTGGGCACTATGTCAATAGGTTAGTACCAAAAATGATATAAAATGACTATAAAATTATTGTAAAACATCCAAGAATGATAATATAACAGCATGGAATAATCAAAAATTATAAATACATTGGAGACATATCAATACCCCATTGTCACCACGAGCATTCATAGCAAGACATACATCAAGTGTTCTCAAATCCATAAAAGTATTCAATCCGATAAAACAAAATATCAAAGGGAAAACTCAATTCATCACAAGATAGAGAGGGGAAAACACCATATGATCTGACTATATTAACAAAGCCTGTGATACATCAAGATCGTGACATCTCAAGAACACGAGAGAGAGAGAGAGAGATTAAATACATAGCTACTGGTACAAACCCTCAGCCCCGAGGGTCGACTACTCCCTCCTCATCATCGTGGCCATCGGGATGATGAAGATGGCCACCGGTGATGATTTCCCCCTACGGCGGAGTGCCGAAACAAGGTCTAGATTGGTTTCTCGTGGCTACAGAGGCTTACGGTGGCGGAACTTCTAATCTAGGGTTACCCCGAGGGTTTTTGGAATATTTGGCAATTTATAGGGCGAAGAGGTGGTGCAGGAGGCTACCGAGGTGGGCACAACCCACCTAGGCGCGCCTGGGCCCCCAGGCGCGCCTTGGTGGGTTGTGCTCCCCTTAGAGCTCCCATATGGTACTTCTTTGACCCACCAGGTATCTTCTGGTCCAGAAATAATCTCCAAAAAGTTTCGCTGCGTTTGGACTCCGTTTGGTATTGATTTTCTACGATGTAAAAAACAAGCAAGAAACATCAACTGGCACTAGGCACTATGTCAATAGGTTAGTCCCCAAAAATGATATAAAGTTGCTATAAAATGATTATAAAACATCCAAGAATGATAATACGACAGCATGTAACAATCAAAAATTATAGATACATTGGAGATGTATCAGTCACCTCCATAAACGAGAAAAATATCCTTGGTCCTTTTCAGCTACTTCGGGATATTCATGACCGCTATCCAGTAATCCACTCATGTATTACTTTGGTACCTCCCTGCCAAACTTATGGCAAGGCACACATCAGGTCTGGTACACAGCATGGCATACATTATAGAACCTATGGCTGAGGCATAGGGAATGACTTTCATTCTCTCTCTATCTTCTGTCGTGGTCGGACTTTGAGTCTTGACTCAATTTCATACCTTGCAACACAGGCAAGAACCCTTTCTTTGACTGTTGATAACCCACAAGTATAGGGGACCGCAATAGTTTCTGAGGGTAGAGTATTCAACCCAAATTTTTAGATTCGACACAAGGGGAGCCAAAGAATATCTATAAGTATTAGCAGTTGAGTTGTCAATTGAACCACACCTGGAGATTAAATATCTGCAACAAAGTGATTAGTAGCATAGTAATATGATAGTTTTGATAGAAGTGGTAACTGTAATAGCAATGGTAACAATTTTGTAGCAGTTGTAAGAGTAGCAAAGGCAATAGTAACTGAGCAAGAGCAATATGTGGAAAACTCATAGGCATTGGATCGGTGAATTCGTTGGATGATATTCATCATATAACGGTCATAACCTAGGGCGACATAGAACTAGCTCCAGTTCATAAATATAATGTAGGCATGTATTCCGTAAATAGTCATACGTGCTTATGGAAAAGAACTTGCATGACATAATTTGTCCTACCCTCCCGTGGCAGAGGGGTCCATAAGGAAACTAAGGAATATTAAGGCCTCCTTCTAATAGAGAACAGAAACAAAGCATTAACACATAGTGAATACATGAACTCCTCAAACTACGGTCATCACCGAAAAGTATCTCAATTACTGTCACCCTGGGGTTTACGGGTCATAACATGTAATAGGTGAATATGACTTGCAACATCGGATCTAGAACATAGATATAATTGTGAAAGCTAATGCGGCTTGAAGCTACGTCGGTATTTCCCCAAAGAGGAAGGTATGATGCAGCACAACGGTGGTAGGTATTTCCCTCAGTGATGAGACCAAGGTTATCGAACCAATAGGAGAACCAAGCAACACTACGTAAACATCACCTGCACACAAATAACAAATACTCGCAACCCGACGTGTTAAAAGGGGTTGTCAATCCCTTTCGGGCAACGGCACTAGAAATTAGCAAACGAACGTGAGAGGGTTGTAAATATTGATAAATCAAACGCAAAATAAAATAAATTGTAGCAAGGTATTTTTGTATTTTTGGTTTAATAGATCTGAAAATAAAAACAAAGGAAAATAGATCGCGAAGGCAAATATAATAAAGAAGAGACCTCGGGGGCCATAGGTTTCACTAGTGGCTTCTCTCGAGAAAAATAGCAAACGGTGGGTGAACAAATTACTTTTGGGCAATTCATAGAACTTCAAATAATCATGACAATATCCAGGCAATGATCATTCTATAGGCAACACGTCCAAGATTAGTGGACCGACTCCTGAGGAGAGCATCTACTACTATTACTCCACACATCGACCGCTATCCAGCATGCATCTAGTGTATTAAGTTCATGGAGAAACGGAGTAGTGCAATAAGAATGATGACATGACGTAGAAAAGATCTATTTATGTAGAAATAGAACCCATCGTTTTATCCTTAGTAGCAACAATACATACGTGTCGGTTCCCCTTCTGTCATTGGGATCAAGCACAGTAAGATCGAACCCACTACAAAGCACCTCTTCCCACTTCAAGATAAATAGATCAAGTTGTCCAAACAAAACCCAAATATCGGAGAAGAAATACGAGGCTATAAGCAATCATGCATATAAAAGATCAAAGACGACTCAAATAACTTTCATGGATTAAAAGATAGATCTGATCATAAACTCAAAGTTCATTCGATCCCAACAAACACATCGCAAAAAGAGTTACATCAAATGGATCTCCAAGAGACCATTGTATTGACAATCAAAAGAGAGAGAGGAAGCCATCTAGCTACTAACTACGGACCCGTAGGTCTACAGAAGACTACTCACGCATCATCAGAGAGGCACCAATGGACATGATGAACCCCTCCGAGATGGTGTCTAGATTGGATCTGGTGGTTCTGGACTCTACGGTGGCTGGATGAATATTTCGTCGACTCCCCTAGGGTCTTGGGAATATTGGGGTATTTATAGAGCAAAGAGGCGGTCCGGGGGCACCCGAGGTGGGCACAACCCACCGAGCGCGCTGAGCCTCTGGCGCCGCCTGGTGGGTTGTGCTCTCCTCGGAGCACCCCCCCAGGCGCATCCAGGGCCCATTATGTGTCTTCTGGTCCAAAAATATCTCCGTAAAGTTTCGTTGCGTTTGGACTCCGTTTGGTATTGATTTCATGTGATGTAAAAAACATGCAGGAAACAACATCTGGCACTTGGCACTATGTCAATAGTTTAGTACCAAAAAATGTTATAAAATGACTGTAAAATGATTATAAAACATCCAAGATTGATAATATATCAGCATGGTACAATCAAAAATCATAGATACGTTGGAGACATATCAGCGTCGCATCCCCAAACATTAAGAAATGATAGCTTAGGTTTCTAGCCAAACCATAGTTCATACGGTGTCGTCTCAACGGATTTAGACGGTGCCCTATTTAACGTGAATAAGGTTGTGCATAACCCCAGAATGATAGAGGCAAATCGGTAAGAGACATCATAGAAGGCACCATATCTAATAAAGTACGGTTAGGACGTTCAGGCACACCATTATGCTATGTTGTTCCAGAAGGCGTGAGTTGTGAAACAATTCGACATTGTCTTAAATGAAGGCCAAACTCGTAACTCAAATATCCACCTCCGTGATCAGATCGTAGAAACTTTATTTTCTTGTTACGATGATTCTCCACTTCACTCTGAAATTCTTTGAACTTTTCAAATGTTTCAGACTTGTGTTTCATCAAGTAGATATACCCATACCTACTCAAATCATCTGTGAAGGTTAGAAAATGACGATACCTGCCGCGTGCTTCAACACTCATCGGACCGCATACATCGGTATGTATTATTTCCAATAAGTCATTAGCTCACTCCATTGTTCCGGAGAATGGAGTTTAAGTCATCTTACCCATGAGGCCAAATGATTCATAATCAAGTGATTCCAGAAGTCCATCCACATGGAGTTTCTTCATGTGCTTTACACCAATACGACCTAAACGGCAGTGCCACAAGTATGTTGCACTATCATTTATCAAATTTTCATCTTTTAGCATTAATATTATGAATTTGTGTATCACTACAATCGAGATTCAACAACAATAGACCATTCACTAAGGGTGCATGACCATAAAAGATGTTACCCATATAAATAGAACAACCATTATTCTCTGACTTAAATGAATAACCGTCTCACATTAAACAAGATCCAGATATAATGTTCATGCTCAACGCTGGCACCAAATAACAATTATTGAAGTCCAAAACTAATCCCAAAGGTAGATGTAGAGGTAGCGTGCCGACGGCGATCACATCAACCTTGGAACCATTCCCGTCGCACATCATCACCTCGTCCTTAGCCAATCTTCGTTTATTCCATAGCTACTATTTTGATTTACAAATATGAGCAACCGAACCAGTATCAAATACCCAGGCGCACTACGAGCACTAGTAAGGAACACATCAATAACATGTATAGTAAATATACCTTTGTTCACTTTGCCATCCTTCTTATCTGCCAAGTACTTGAGGCAGATCCACTTCCAGTGACCATTTCCCTTGCAGTAAAAGCGTTCAGTTTCCGACTGTTGGGGAACATAGCATGAAATTTCAAAAAAATCCTATGATCACACAAGATCTATCTAGGATATGCATAGCAACGAGAGGGGGAGAGTGTGTCCAAGTACCCTCGTAGACCGAAAGCGGAAGCGTTAGTTTAACGCGGTTGATGTAGTCGAACAACTTCGCGATCCAACCGATCAAGTACCAAACGTACGGCAACTCCGAGTTCAGCACACGTTCAGCTCGATGACGTTCCTCAAACTCTTGATCCAGCAAAGGGTCGAGGGAGAGTTTCGTAAGCATGATGGCATGGTGACGGTGATGGTGATGTGACCTGCGCAGGGCTTCACCTAAGCACTACGACGCTATGACCGAAGGAGTAAACTGTGGAGGGGAGCACCGCATGAAGGAAATATGCCCTAGAGGCAATAATAAAGTTATTATTTATTTCCTTATATCATGATAAATGTTTATTATTCATGCTAGAATTGTATTAACCGGAAACATAATACATGTGTGAATATATAGACAAACAGTATGTCACTAGTATGCCTCTACTTGACTAGCTTGTTAATCAAAGATGGTTATGTTTCCTAACCATAAACAAGGAGTTGTTATTTGATTAACAAGGTCACATCATTGGTTGAATGATCTGGTTGACATGACCCATTCCATTAGCTTAACACTTGATCGTTTAGTATGTTAATGCTTTCTTCATGACCCATACATGTTCCTGTAACTATGAGATTATGCAACTCCCTTTTACCGGAGGAACACTTTGGGTGCTACCAAACTTCACAACGTAACTGGGTGATTATAAAGGAGTACTACAGGTGTCTCCAAAGGTACTTGTTGGGTTGGCGTATTTCGAGATTAGGTTTTGTCACTCCGATTGTCGGAGAGGTATCTCTAGGCCTTCTCGGTAATACACATCACTTAAGCCTTGCAAGCATTACAACTAATGAGTTAGTTGTGAGATGATGTATTACGGAACGAGTAAAGAGACTTCTTGGTAGCGAGATTGAACTAGGTATTGGATACCGACGATCGAATCTCGGGTAAGTAACATACCGATGACAAAGGGAACAACGTATGTCGTTATGCGGTTTGACCGATAAAGATCTTTGTAGAATATGTAGGAACCAATATGGGCATCCAGGTTCCGCTATTGGTTATTGACCGAGAATGGTTCTAGGTCATGTCTACATAGTTCTCGAACCCGTAGGGTCTGCAACAACGTTTCGATTACGATTCATTATGAGTTTATAAGTATTGATGCACGAAGCTTGTTGAGTCCCGGATGTGATCACGGACATGACGAGGAGTCTCGAAATGGTCGAGACATAAAGATTGATATATTGGAAGCCTACATTTGGACATCGGAAGTGTTCGGGTGAAATCGGGATTTCTTGCAGATGCAAGGAGGTTACGGAACCCCGGGAGGTCCATGGGCCTAATGGGCCATAGGAGAGAAGAGGAAGGGCCAGCCAAGGTGGGCTGCGCCCCCTCCCCTCTAGTCCGAATAGGACAAGGAAGGGGGCGGCGCCTTCCCTCTTCCCCTCCTCCAATCCTAGTCCAACTAGGAGAGGGAGTCCTACTCGGTGGGAGTAGGACTCCTCCTTAGTGCGCCTCCCCTAGGGCCGCCACCTCCCCTTGCCTCCTTTATATCTGAGGCAGGGGCACCCCAAGACACACAAGTTGATCTACGGATCTTTCCTTAGCCGTGTGCGGTGCCCCTTCCACCATATTCCACTTCGGTCATATCGTCATGCGGAGCTTAAGGCGAAGCCTGCGCCGGAGAAGTCATATCATCGCGGAGCTTAAGGCGAAGCCCTGCGTCGGTGGAGCATCAACATCGTCCACCACGCCCGTCGTCTTGTGGAACTCATCCCGACACTTTGCTGGATCGAGTCCGGGATGCGTCATCGAGCTGAGCGTGTGCGTAACTTCGGGCGCCCGTCGTTCGGTGCTTGGATCGGTCGGATCGTGAAGGCGTCTGACTACATCAACGCGTTGTTATAACGCTTCCGCTTTCGGTCTCTGAGGGTGCGTGGAAGGACACTCTTCCATCTAGTTTCTATGCCATCACCATGATCTTTCGTGATCGTATGATATTTTTTGAAATTACTACGTTCCCCAACAGTGGCATCCGAGCCTGGTTTTATGCATTGATGTCATATGCACGAGTAGAACACAAGTGAGTTGTGGATGATACAAGTCATACTGCCTACCAGCATGTCATACTTTGGTTCAGCGGTATTGTGAGATGAAGCGGCCCGGACCGACATTACGCGTACGCTTACGCGAGACTGGTTTCACCGCTCCGAGCACTCGTTGCTTAAAGGTGACCGGTGGGTGTCATCTCTCTCACTTTAGTTGAACCGAGTGTGGCTCGCCCGGTCCTTGAGAAGGTTAAAAGCGGAGTCTATTTGACGAAGTATCGTTGTGGTTTTGATGCGTAGCTAAGAACGGTTCTTGCTCAGCCCGTAGCAGCCACGTAAAACTTGCAACAACAAAATAGAGGTCGTCTAACTTGTTTTTGCAGGGCATGTTGTGATGTGATATGGTCAAGACGTGATGCTATATTTTATTGTATGAGATGATCATGTTTTTTAACGAGTTATCGGCAAGCTGGCGAGAGCCATATGGTTGTCGCTTTATTGTATGAAATGCAAACACCATGTAATTGCTTTACTTTATCACTAAGGAGTAGCGATAGTCGTAGAAGCAATAGTTGGCGAGACGACAACGATGCTACGATGGAGATCAAGGTGTCGCGCCGGTGGCGCTGGTGATCATGGCGGTGCTTGGCGATGGAGATCACAAGCACAAGATGATGATGACCATATCATATCACTTATATTGATTGCATGTGATGTTTATCCTTTATGCATCTTATCTTGCTTTGATTGACGGTAGCATTATAAGATGATCTCTCACTAAAATTATCAAGAAGTGTTCTCCACGAGTATGCACCGTTGCGAAAGTTCTTCGTCTTTGAGACACCACGTGATGATCGGGTGTGATAGGCTCTACGTTCAAATACAGCGGGTGCAAAAGCAGTTGCGCCTTGGAATACTCGAGTTAAACTTGACGAGCCTAGCATATAACAGATATGGCCTCGGAACACGGAGACCGAAAGGTCGGCGTGAATCATATAGTAGATATGATCAACATAGTGATGTTCACCATTGAAACTACTCCATCTCACGTGATGATCGGACATGGTTTAGTTGATATGGATCACGTGATCACTTAGATGACTAGAGAGATGTCTGCCTAAGTGGGAGTTTTTAATATGATTAATTGAACTTAAATTTATCATGAACTTAGTACCGATAGTATTTTGCTTGTCTATGTTTCTTTGTAGATAGATGGCTCGTCTTTGTTGTTCCGTTGAATTTTAATGCGTTCCTTGAGAAAGCAAAGTTGAAAGATGATGGTAGCAATTACACGGACTGGGTCCGTAACGAGGATTATCCTCATTCTTTGCACGTAAAATTACGCCCCTGGAAGCACCGCCGGGTGACAGTTCGCTGCGGAATCTTTGAGCGAGAAGTTGTGAGCGTCTGGCAAAGCAGAGCTGATGACTACTCTATAGTTCGGTGTGCCATGCTTTACGGCTTAGAACCGGGTCTTCAACGGCGTTTTGAGCGTCATGGAGCATATGAGATGTTCCGAGAGTTGAAGTTAATATTTCAAGCAAATGCCGGATTGAGAGATATGAAGTCTCCAATAAGTTCTATAGCTGCAAGATGGAGGAGAATAGTTACGTCGGTGAGCACATACTCAAAATGTCCGGGTATAACAATCACTTAATTCATTTGGGAGTTAATCTTCCGGATGATAGTGTCATTGACAGAATTCTCCAATCACGCCACCAAGCTACAAGAGCTTCGTGATGAACTATAATATGCAAGGGATGACTAAGACAATTCACAGGCTCTTGGCGATGCTAAAAAGCTGCGGAGGTAGAAATCAAGAAAGAACATCAAGTGTTGATGATCAACAAGACCACTAGTTTCAAGAAAAGGGCAAAGGGAAGAAGAAGGAAACTTCAAAAAGAACAGCAAGAAAGTTGCTGATCAAGAGAAGAAACCCAAGTCTGGACCTAAGCCTGGCGAAAGTGTTTTTCTTTGCAAGGCATCGACCTTTGAAGCGGAACTGCCCCAAGTATTTGGCGGATAAAAGGATGGCAAGGTGAACAAAGGTATATGTGATATACATGTTATTGATGTGTACCTTACTAATACTCGCATGTAGTACAGGTATTTGATAATGGTTACATTGCTAATATTTGCAACTCGAAAGCAGGAACTACGGATTAAGCGAAGATTGGCTAAGGGCGAGGTGACGATGCTTGGCGTTGGAAATGGTTCCAAAGTCGATGTGATCGCAGTCGACGCTACCTCTACATCTACCTTGGGATTAGTTTTAGACCTAAATAATTGTTATTTGGTGCCGGCGTTGAGCATGAACATTATATCTGGATCTTGTTTAATGCGAGACGGTTATTCATTTAAATCGTAGAATAATGGTTGTTCTATTTATATGAGTAATATCTTTTATGGTCATGCACCCTTGAAGAATGGTCTATTCTTGTTGAATCTCGTGATAGTGATACACATATTCATAATGTTGAAGCCAAAAGATGCGAGTTGATAATGATAGTGCAACTTATTTGTGGCACTTGCCGTTTAGGTCATATCGGTGTAAAAGCATGAAGAAACTCCATCTTGATGGGCTTACGGAATCACTTGATTATGAATCACTTGGTACTTATGCGAACCGTGCCTCATGGGCAAGATGACCAAAACGCCGTTCTCCGGAACTATGGAGCGAGCAACTGATTTGTTGGAAATCATACATCTTGATGTTTGTGGTCCAATGAATGTTGAGGCACGCCTTGTGGTATCGTTATTTTCTCACCTTCACAGATGATTTGAGCAGATATGGGTATATCTACTTAATGAAACACAAATCTGAAACATTTGAAAAGTTCAAAGAATTTCAGAGTGAAGTGGAAAATCATCGTAACAAGAAAATAAAATTTCTACGATCTGATCGTGGAGGAGAATATTTGAGTTACGAGTTTGGTTTACATTTGAAACAATGTGGAATAGTTTTAGCAACTCCATACCGGAACACCACGGAGAAATGGTGTGTCGAGCGTCGTGTCGTACTTTACTAGATATGGTGCGATCTATGATGTCTATTTCCGATTTACCGCTATCGTTTTGGGGTTATGCTTTAGAGACGGCCGCATTCACGTTGAATAGAACACCGTCAAAATCCGTTGAGACGACGCCTTATGAACTGTGGTTTGGCAAGAAACCAAAGTTGTCGTTTCTTAAAGTTTGGGGCTGCGATGCTTATGTAAAGAAACTTCAACCAGATAAGCTCGAACCCAAATCGGAAAAATGTGTCTTCATAGGATACCCAAAGGAGATGTTGGGTACACCTTCTATCACAGATCTGAAGGCAAGATTTTCGTTGCTAAATTCGGATCCTTTCTAGAGAAAGAGTTTCTCTCGAAAGAAGTGAGTGGGAGGAAAGTAGAACTTGATGAGATAACTGTATCTGCTCCCTTATTGGAAAGTAGTTCATCACAAGAAATGGTTCCTGTGACAACTACACCAATTAGTGAGGAAACTAATGATGATGATCATGAAACTTCAGATCAAGTTACTATTGAACCTCGTAGGTCAACCAGAGTAAAATACGCACAGTGAGTGGTACGGTAATCCTAATCTGGAAGTCATGTTACTTGACCATGGCGAACCTACAAACTATGAAGAAGCGATGGTGAGCCCAGATTCCACAAAATGGCTGGAAGCCATGAAATATGAGATGGGATCCATGTATGAGAACAAAGTATGGACTTTGGTTGACTTGCCCGATGATCGGCAAGCCATTGAAAATAAATGGATCTTTAAGAAGAAGACTGACGCTGATGGTAATATAACTGTCTACAAAGCTCGACTTGTTGCGAAAGGTTTTCGACAAGTTCAAGGGGTTGACTACGATGAGACTTTCTCACCCGTGGCGATGCTTAAGTCTGTCCGAATCATGTTAGCAATTGCCGCATTTATGATTATGAAATTTGGCAAATGGATGTAAAAACTGCATTCTTGAATGGATTTCTAGAAGAAGAGTTGTATATGATGCAACCAGAAGGTTTTGTCGATCCAAAGGGTGCTAACAAAGTGTGCAAGCTCCAACGATCAATTTATGGTGCAGTGCAAGCCTCTCGGAGTTGGAATAAGCGCTTTGATAGTGTGATCAAAGCATATGGGTTTGTCTGAGACTTTTGGAGAAGCCTGTATTTACAAGAAAGTGAGTGGGAGCTCTGTAGCATTTACGATATTATATGTGGACGACATATTATTGATTGGAAATGATATAGAATTTCTGGATAGCATAAAAGGATACTTGAATAAAAGTTTTTCAATGAAAGACCTCGGTGAAGCTGCTTACATATTGGGCATCAAGATCTATAGAGATAGATCAAAGGCGGCTTAATTGGACTTTCACAAAGCACATACCTTGATAAAGTTTTGAAAAAGTTCAAAATGGATCGAGCAAAGAAAGGTTTTTGCCTGTGTTGCAAGGTATAAGATTGAGTCGGACTCAATGCCCGACCACGCAGAAGATAGAGAAAAATGAAAGATGTTCCCTATGCTTCAGCCATAGGCTCTATCATGTATGCAATGCTGTGTACCGGACACGACGTATGCTTAGCTGTAAGCTTGGCAGGAAAGGTACCAAAGTAATCGAGGAATGGATCCTTTGGACAGCGGTCAAGAACATCCTGAAATACACGAAAAGGACTAAGGATATGTTTCGTATATGGAGGTGACAAAGAGCTAGTCGTAAATGGTTACGTCGATGCAAGCTTTGACACTGATCCGGACGATTCTAAATCGCAAACCCGGATACGTGTTTTTATTAAGCGGTGGAGCTGTCGGTTGGTGCGATTCTAAACAAAGCGTCGTGGCGGGATCTACATGTGAAGCGGAGTACATAGCTGCTTCGGAAGCAGCAAATGAAGGAGTCTGGATGAAAGAGTTCATTTCCGATCTAGGTGTCATACCTAGTGCATCGGGACCTATGAAGATCTTCTGTGACACTCCTGGTGCAATTGCCTTGGCTAAGGAATCCAGATTTCACAAGAGGACCAAGCATATCAAGAGGCGCTTCAATTCCATTCGGGACCAAGTCCAAGTGGGAGACATAGAGATTTGCAAAATACATACGGATCTGAATGTTGCGGACCCGTTGACTAAGCCTCTTCCACGAGCAAAACATGATCAGCACCAAGACTCCATGGGTGTTAGGATCATTACTTTGTAATCTAGATTATTGACTCTAGTGCAAGTGGGAGGCTGAAGGAAATATGCCCTAGAGGCAATAATAAAGTTATTATTTATTTCCTTATATCATGATAAATGTTTATTATTCATGCTAGAATTGTATTAACCGGAAACATAATACATGTGTGAATATATAGACAAACAGTATGTCACTAGTATGCCTCTACTTGACTAGCTTGTTAATCAAAGATGGTTATGTTTCCTAACCATAAACAAGGAGTTGTTATTTGATTAACAAGGTCACATCATTGGTTGAATGATCTGGTTGACATGACCCATTCCATTAGCTTAACACTTGATCGTTTAGTATGTTAATGCTTTCTTCATGACCCATACATGTTCCTGTAACTATGAGATTATGCAACTCCAGTTTACGGAGGAACACTTTGGGTGCTACCAAAGCGTCACAACGTAATCGGGTGATTATAAAGGAGTACTACAGGTGTCTCCAAAGGTACTTGTTGGGTTGGCGTATTTGAGATTAGGTTTTGTCACTCCGATTGTGGGAGAGGTATCTCTAGGCCTTCTCGGTAATACACATCACTTAAGCCTTGCAAGCATTACAACTAATGAGTTAGTTGTGAGATGATGTATTACGGAGCAGTAAAGAGACTTACCGGTAACGAGATTGAACTAGGTATTGGATACCGACGATCGAATCTCGGGTAAGTAACATACCGATGACAAAGGGAACAACGTATGTCGTTATGCGGTTTGACCGATAAAGATCTTCGTAGAATATGTAGGAACCAATATGGGCATCCAGGTTCGCTATTGGTTATTGACCGAGAATGGTTCTAGGTCATGTCTACATAGTTCTCGAACCCGTAGGGTCCGCAACAACGTTTCGATGACAGTTCATTATGAGTTTATAAGTATTGATGCACCGAAGGTTGTTCGAGTCCGGATGTGATCACGGACATGACGAGGAGTCTCGAAATGGTCGAGACATAAAGATTGATATATTGGAAGCCTACATTTGGACATCGGAAGTGTTCCGGTGAAATCGGATTTTCTTAGAGCAGGGAGGTTACGGAACCCCGGAGGTCCATGGGCCTAATGGGCCATAGGAGAGAAGAGGAAGGGCCAGCCAAGGTGGGCTGCACGCCCCCTCCCCTCTAGTCCGAATAGGACAAGGAAGGCGGCGCCTTCCCTCTTCCCCTCCTCCAATCCTAGTCCAACTAGGAGAGGGAGTCCTACTCCGGTGGGAGTAGGACTCCTCCTTGCGCGCCTCCCCTAGGGCCGGCCACCTCCCCTTGCCTCCTTTATATACAGGCAGGGGCACCCCAAGACACACACAAGTTGATCTACGGATCTTTCCTTAGCCGTGTCGGTGCCCCTTCCACCATATTCCACTTCGGTCATATCGTCGCGGAGCTTAGGCGAAGCCTGCGCCGGAGAAGTCATATCGTCAGCGGAGCTTAGGCGAAGCCCTGCGTCGGTGGAGCATCAACATCGTCCTAGCGCCGTCGTCTTGTGGAACTCATCCCCGACACTTTGCTGGATCGAGTCCGGGGATCGCCATCGAGCTGAGCGGTGCGAGAACTCGAGGCGCCCGTGCGTTCGGTGCTTGGATCGGTCGGATCGTGAAGGCGTGCGACTACATCAACAGCGTTGTTATAACGCTTCCGCTTTCGGTCTACGAGGGTACGTGGACGGACACTCTTCCCTCTCGTTGCTATGCCATCACCATGGTCTTGCGTGATCGTAGGAAATTTTTTTGAAATTACTACGTTCCCCAACACCGCACACGGCTAAGAGAACAATTGGTGTGCTTTGGGGTGACCCCTGCCCCCGTATATAAAGGATGAGAGGGAGGAGGCCGGCCAAGGGGCGTGCCATGGGGGGGGAGGAAACTGACTTGGACTCCATGTCCAATTCCCTCCCCACTTCCTTCGTCTAGAGGGGGAAAGGGGAAAGGAGAGGGGAGAGGAGAAGGAAAGGGGGCGCGCCCCCTCCCCTAGTCCAATTCAGACTCGCCACGGGAGGGGGCGCGGCCACCCCTTGTGGGCTGCCTCCTCTCTCCCCTATGGCCCATGTAGGCCCATTACTTTCTCGGGGGATTCCGGTAACCTCCCGGTTCTCTGAAAAATACCCGAAACGATCCGGAACCATTCTGGTGTCCGAATAATATCGTCCAATATATGAATCTTTACCTCTCGACTATTTCGAGACTCCTCGTCATGTCCTGATCTCATCCGGGACTCCGAACAACCTTCAGTCACCAAAACACATAACTCATAATACAAATCATCATCGAACGTTAAGCGTGCGGACCCTACGGGTTCGAGAACTATGTAGACATGACCGAGACACATATCCGGTCAATAACCAATAGCGTAACTTGGATGCTCATATTGGTTCCTACATATTATACGAAGATCTTTATCGGTCAAACCGCAATGAAAACATACGTTATTCCCTTTGTCATCGATATGTAACTTGCTCATTCGATCGTCGGTATCTTCATACATAGTTCAATCTCGTTACCGGCAAGTACCTTTACTCATTCTGTAGTGCATTATCCCGTAACTAACTCATTAGTCACATTGCTTGCAAGGCTTATCACGATGTGCATTACCGACAGGGCCTAGAGATACCTCTCCGATACTCAGAGTGACAAATCCTAATCTCGATCTATGCATTACATTGTGACATTTGATAGCACACAAGGTGTTCCTCCGGTATTCAGGAGTTGCATAATCTCATACTCAAAGTAATATGTATAAGTCATGAAGAAAGCAATAGCAATAAAACTTAACGATCATTATGCTAAGCTAATGGATGGGTCTTGTCCATCACATCATTCTCCTAATGATGTGATCTCGTTCATCAAATGACAACACATGTCTATGGTTAGGAAACTTAACCATCTTTGGTTAACGAGCTAGTCAAGTAGAGGCATACTAGGGACACTCTGTTTTGTCTATGTATTCACACATGTATCAATTTTCCGGTTAATACAATTCTAGCATGAATAGTAAACATTTATCATGATATAAGGAAATATAAATAACAACTTTATTATTGCCTCTAGGGCATATTTCCTTCAGTCTCCCACTTGGACTAGAGTCAATAATCTAGATTACATTGTAATGATTCTAACACCCATGGAGTCTTGGTGTTGATCATGTTTTGCTCGTGGAAGAGGCTTAGTCAACAGGTCTACAACATTCAGATCCGTATGTATTTTGCAAATCTCTATGTCTCCCTCCTTGACTTGATCGCGGATGGAGTTGAAGCGTCTCTTGATGTGTTTGGTTCTTTTGTGAAATCTGGATTCCTTTGCTAAGGCAATAGCTCCAGTATTGTCACAAAAGATTTTCATTGGACCCGATGCACTAGGTATTACACCTAGATCGGATATGAACTCCTTCATTTGCTGCTTCCGAAGCAGCTATGTACTCCGCTTCACGCGTAGATCCCGTCACGACGCTCTGCTTGGAACTGCACGAACTGACAGCTCCACCATTCAATATAAACACGTATCCGGATTGCGACTTAGAGTCACCCGGATCAGTATCAAAGATAGCATCGACGTAACCATTTACGACAAGCTCTTTGTCATCTCTATAAACGAGAAACATATCCTTAGTCCTTTTTAGGTATTTCAGGATGTTTTTTACCGTTGTCCAGTGATCCACTCCTGGATTACTTTGGTACCTCCCTACTAAACTTATAGCAAGGCACACATCAGGTCTGGTACACAACATTGCATACATGATAGAACCTATGGCTGAGGCATAGGCAATGACTTTCATTTTCTCTCTATCTTCTGCAGTGGTCGGGCATTGAGTCTGACTCAATTTCAAACCTTGTAACACAGGCAAGAACCCTTTCTTTGACTGATCCATTTTGAACTTCTTCAAAACTTTATCAAGGTATGTGCTTTGTGAAAGTCCAATTAAGTGTCTTGAACTATCTCTATAGATCTTGATGCCCAATATATAAGCAGCTTCACTAAGGTCTTTCATTGAAAAATTCTTATTCAATTATCCTTTTATGCTATCGAGAAATTCTATATCATTTCCAATCAACAATACGTCATCCACATATAATATTAGAAATGATACAGAGCTCCCACTCACTTTCTTGTAAATACAGGCTTCTCCAAAAGTGTGTATAGAACCATATGCTTTGATCACACTATCAAAGCGTATATTCCAACTCCGAGAGGCTTGCACCAGTCCATAAATGGATCGCTGGAGCTTGCACACTTTGTTAGCACCTTTAAGATCGACAAAACCTTCTGGTTGCCTTATATACAACTCTTCTTTAAGAAATCAAACGAATGCAGTTTTGACATCCATTTGCCAAAGTTCATAATCATAAAATGCGGCAATTGCTACCATGTTTCGGACAGACGTAAGCATCGCTACGGGTGAGAAGGTCTCATCGTAGTCAACTCCTTGAACTTGTCAAAAACCTTTCACAACAAGTCGAGCTTTGTAGACAGTAACATTACCGTTAGCATCAGTCTTCTTCTTGAAGATCCATTTATTTTCTATGGCTTGCCGATCATCGGGCAAGTCAACCAAAGTCCATACTTCGTTCTCATACATGGATCCCATCTCAAATTTCATGGCCTCGAGCCATTTCACGGAATCTGGGCTCATCAATGCTTCCTCATAGTTCGTAGGTTCGTCATGGTCTAGTAACATGACTTCCAAAACAGGATTTCCATACCACTCTAGTGCGGAACGTACTCTGGTTGACCTACGAGGTTCGGTAGTAACTTGATCTGAAGTTTCATGATCATCATCATGAACTTCCTCACTAACTGGTGTAGGCATCACTGGAACAGATTTCTGTGATGAGCTACTTTCCAATTCGAGAGAAGGTACAATTACCTCATCAAGTTCTACTTTCCTCCCACTCACTTCTTTCGAGAGAAACTCCTTCTCTAGAAAGGATCCATTCTTAGCAAGAAATATCTTGCCTTCGGATCTGTGATAGAAGGTGTACCCAACAGTTTCTTTTGGGTATCCTATGAAGACGCACTTCTCCGATTTGGGTTCGAGCTTATCAGGTTGAAGCTTTTTCACATAAGCATCACAACCCCAAACTTTAAGAAACGATAGCTTAGGTTTCTTGCCAAACCACATTTCATATGGTGTTGTCTCAACGGATTTAGATGGTGCCCTATTTAACATGAATGCAGTTGTCTCTAATTCATAACCCCAAAATGATAGTGGTAAATCTGTAAGAGACATCATAGATCGCACCATATCTAATAAAGTACGGTTACGACGTTCGGACACACCATTACGCTGTGGTGTTCCAGGTGGCGTGAGTTGCGAAACTATTCCACATTGTTTCAAATGAAGACCAAACTCGTAACTCAAATATTCGCCTTAGTGATCAGATCGTAGAAACTTTATTTGCTTGTTACGATGATTTTCCACTTCACTCTAAAATTCTTTGTACTTTTCAAATGTTTCAGAATTATGTTTCATTAAGTAGATATACCCATATCTGCTCAAATCATTTGTGAAGGTCAGAAAATAACGATACCCATCGCGAGCCTCAACACTTATTGGAACGCATACATAAGTACGTATTATTTCCAATAAGTCAGTGGCTCACTCCATTGTTCCGGAGGACGGAGTCTTAGTCATCTTGGCCATGAGGCATGGTTCGCAAGTATCAAGTGATTCATAATCAAGTGATTCCAAAAGCCCATCTGCATGGAGTTTCTTCATGCGCTTTACACCAATATGACCTAAACGGCAGTGCCACAAATAAGTTGCACTATCATTATTGACTTTGCATCTTTTGGCATCAATATTATGAGTATGTGTATCACCACGATCGAGATTCAACAAAAATATACCACTCATTAAGGGTGCATGACCATAAAATATATTACTCATATAAATGGAACAACCATTATTCTCTGATTTAAATGAATAACCGTCTCGCATCAAACAAGATCAAGATATAATGTTCATGCCAATGCTAGCACCAAATAACAATTATTCAGGTCTAAAACTAATCCTGAATGTAGATGTAGAGGTAGCGTTTCGACGGTGATCACATCGACCTTGGAACCATTTCCGACGCGCATCGTCACCTCGTCCTTAGCCAATCTTCATTTAATCCATAGCCCCTATTCCGAGTTGCAAATATGAGCAACAGAACTAGTATCAAATACCCAGGCACTACTACAAGCATTAGTAAGGTACACATCAATAACATGTATATCAAATATACCTTTGTTCACTTTGCCATCCTTCTTATCCGCCAAATACTTGGGGCAGTTCCGCTTCCAGTGACCAGTCCCTTTGCAGTAGAAGCACTCAATTTCAGGCTTAGGTCCAGACTTGGGCTTCTTCCCGGGAGTAGCAACTTGTTTGCTATTCTTCTTGAAGTTCCCCTTCTTACCTTTGCCTTTTTTTCTTGAAACTAGTATGTAACACCCCGGATGTAACTTGCAATATTTGTAACTCCAACTCTTGCCATTTTCGGCTTTAAGTTATGATTTCCCTTCGTGGTTGGGTTTTTTTGTCTTCGTTTTGCATTTTGTTCATGTCATGCATTTCACATCGTGTCATCATGTGCATCTCATTTGTATACGTGTTCGTCTCATGCATCTAAGCATTTTCCCCGTTGTCCATTTTGCAATCCGACACTCCCACATGCATTGGCATACCCCTCTTGTCTCTTTTCATGAGCGGGTGTTAAACGTTCTCAGAATGGACCGAGATTTGCCAAGTGGCCTTGGTACACCACCGGTAGACCGCCTGTCAAATTTTGTTCCATTTGGAGTCCGTTTAATGCTCCAACGGTTAACCGGGTTACAGCGAAAGCCTCATGTGTGTTGCAGCCCAACACCCCTCCAAACCAGCCCAATAACCTATCCAAACCACTTCCATGTCCTCCGTCGTTGGATCACGATCGTGTGGGCGAAAACTACACCTCATTTGGACACTCCTACCTCCTACCTATAAATAGGTGCTCCCCTCCAAAATTTTCGTCCAGTCCAACCCTAACCTAGCCCCTCTCTGCCGCCGCACACGTCTGACAGACGTCCGGACGCGTCCGCCGCCGCCATCGACCAATCAGCCTCCGACACGTCGCCTCCACCGCGCCCACATCGCCCGCCCGCCGCCCGGGCCAGATCCGCCCGCCCGGCGGCCCAGGCCTCGCTGCCCGCTTCAGCTGCTGCCTCGCCCGCCCGCTCCCTGCCGGCCTTCAGCTCTGCCGCCATGCCTTCCTCACCGGAGCTCCTCCACGCCGGCAACCCCGCGCCTGCGCCGCCAACCGTCGCCGCCACCTCGGACTCCGCGCGTCTCCTGCCGTCGCCGGTGACTCCTCCGGCCAGATCCGGGCAGGAGCCGCCCGGATCCGCCATTTCCTCGCCGACCCCGGCCACCACTGCCTCGTCGGAGTGCGTGCCCCCACCTCGGTTCACGGGCCGACGAACCCTAGATCCGTATTTCGCGCGAAGTTATTTTTTTGGCCAAGTCCTTTTCCCTGCAACATTTTTGTGCCCCTGTTCATCGCCTCATATCTCCACAACCGTAGCTCCGTTTCATGCATATGATATATCAAAATGTTCATTGTGAGATTCTCTTCATTTCGTTCCATTGTTGAATGCTTGTTTGAGTTCATCTTGATGCCCTAATCATTGATGCAAGAGTGCTATAAAATGTTTACTGCTGTTACTTATCAGTTTATGGTGTTTTGTCATTTTTGTTGCATTTGATGTGTGCATCATATGAGCATGAGCTCTACATGTGTTTTGAACAAAAACATGCCATATTTACAGAGGTGCTTGCCATGTATTTTTTTTATCTATGTGGTGACTATCACAAGCATGCATAGTAGCCTCCACAATGTTGCTGTTTTCAGGGACTTGGGATTTTGCTGACCTTTTCCTGCTGTTATTTTGATGCCATGTAAACTTGATGCCACAGTGATATACATGCTTGTTTTGAGATACTTCACTAAGGGTGTTTTGAACATGTGGTTATGATCTATCCATCCATGCCCCTGTTTGCAATTATGGAGTTGTCTAGCATGTCTTATGCTTGCTCTACTTTTGCTATAAAATGTTCCTCGCAGATTGTTTACATGATCAATATTGCCATGGTTGTTGCTATTGATCCATGCATCCTATGAGCATTCTCTTGCCATGCTTAGCTTATTGAACATGTCTTCTTGCTGTTGATATTCTTAGATTTTCATGCAATGCTTTGTGGTGAGTGGTTTGAGCTCGCAAATTTGCTATCATAATTCTGTTTATGCCATGATCTGTTTTTCAGCTGTCTGAAACTGTTAATAAAACTTGCTATGTTTACATGGGTGCCATCATATCTTCTGTGCCTTTTTGGCTCATCATCAGTAAGGGACTTTTGTTTTCTGAATTTAGTGGAATCATGCCATGCTTTTGTTTGCTATAATATGTTTCTGTAGCATGTCGTTTGGTTGACCTAAACATTGCTTCCTGATGTTGTTTTTGACATGTTAGTATTTTCACAAAGTCTGTGAAGCTGATATCTTTTGCATTTTTGCCATGCTTGTTTGAAACTGCTCTTGTGTGATTTAGCCGTAGCTCAGTGTTCATGTTTTGTCAATCATCTTGTGTACATCACTTCCATATGTTTTGTTGTTATGTTGGAGTGCAATAGCTTAGTTTCTTGCTGCATGCTAAGTAGCATTGTGCTGTTAATTACAGTTTTACACCATCCTTGTTTTGCTTGCCATTTGCAAACCGTGCATCCGTTTCCGGTGATCTTTATTTCAATTTCAACCGAAATCATCTCATCTTTCCAGCGGCATACTTGGTTTGCCAAGTTGATGCCTTGTTCATCCTTTCCCTTCCGGAGCACGCATATGCATTGCATATCACATCTCGCATACCATGCCATGCGTTGCACCGTGATTCATTGTTGTTCCATTGCTTGTGTTCTTGATTTGGGTAGAGCCGGGAGACGAGTACGTGAACGAGGAACCTGTTGAGAACGCTTACGAGGATCAAGCTTTCGACAACTCTAAGAACTTTGCAGGCAAGATGACCATACCCTCGAAATCACTTCTATCTTTGCTTGCTAGTTGTTAGCTCTATTGCTATGCCGCGCTACCTACCACTTACTATATCATGCCTCCCATATTTACATGTCAAGCCTCTAACCCACCTTTCCTAGCAAACCCTTTTTTGGCTATGTTACCGCTTTTGCTCAGCCCCTCGTATAGCGTTGCTAGTTGCAGGTGAAGATGAAGTTTGTTCCATGTTGGAACATGGATATTGTTGGGATATCATTATTATACGTTATTTAATATAATGCATCTATATACTTGGTAAAGGGTGGAAGGCTCGGCCTTATGCCTGGTGTTTTGTTCCACTCTTGCCGCCCTAGTTTCCGTCATACCGGTGTTATGTTCCTTGATTTTGTGTTCCTTACGCGGTTGGGTGTTATGGGAACCCCTTGACAGTTCGCTTTGAATAAAACTCCTCCAGCAAGACCCAACCTTGGTTTTACCATTTGCCTACCTAAGCCTTTTTCCCTTGGGTTCTGCGGACTCAAGGGTCATCTTTATTTTAAACCCCCGGGCCAGTGCTCCTCTGAGTGTTGGTCCAACTTTGTCGACCACGGTGGTCACCAGGGGCAACTCTGGGATAGCCTACCGGAAGTTTGGACAATCCGGTGTGCCCTGAGAACGAGATATGTGCAGCTCCTATCGGGATTTGTCGGCACAGTCGGGTGGCTTTGCTGGTCTTGTTTTACCATCGTCGAACTGTCTTGTAACCGGGATTCCGAGTCTGATCGGGTCTTCCTCGGAGAAAGAATATCCTTCGTTGACCGTGAGAGCTTGTGATGGCCTGAGTTGGGACACCCCTGCAGGGTATAAACTTTCGAGAGCCGTGCCCGCGGTTATGTGGCAGATGGGAATTTGTTAATATCCGGTTGTAGAGAACTTGACACTTAACTTAATTAAACTGAATCAACCGCGTGTGTAGCTGTGATGGTCTCTTTTCGGCGGAGTCCGGGAAGAGAACATGGTCTTGTGTTATGCTTGAACGTAAGTAGCTTCAGGATCACTTATTGATCACTTATAGCTTCTCGACCGTGCATTGCTCCTCTTCTCGCTCTCATTTGCGTATGTTAGCCACCATATAAGCTAGTGCTTGCTGCAGCTCCGCCTCGCTGCCCTTTCCACCCTTAAGCTTAAATAGTCTTGTTCTAGCGGGTGTGAGATTGATGAGTACTTGTGACTCACGGATACTTCCAAACAGTTGCACGTGCCGACGATGCCAGTGCAGGCGATGCAACCAAAATCAAGTGGGAATTCGATGAAGACTTGGGCCACTATTATGTTTCCTTTCCTGATGATCAGTAGTGGAGCCCAGTTGGGACGATCGGGGATCTAGCATTTGGGGTTGTCTTCTTTTATTTTGGTTCCATACTCGGACCTTGATTGTACCCTGAATGATGTATGTTTAATTTATGTATTGTGTGAAGTGGCGATTGTAAGCCAACTCTTTATCCCATTCTTGTTCATTACATGGGATTGTGTGAAGATGACCCTTCTTGCAACAAAACCACCATGCGGTTATGCCTCCAAGTCATGCCTCGACGCGTGGGAGATATAGCCGCATCGTGGGCATTACATAGTGGTCTTGTTAACCATCAACACTTGACGCTCCTTCTTGATTTCTACCTCCGCAGCCTTAAGCATTGCGAAGAGCTCGGGAATCGTCTTGTTCATCCCTTGCATATTATAGTTCATCACGAAGCCTTTATAGCTTGGTGGCAGTGATTGAAGAACTCTGTCAATGATACTATCATCCGGAAGATTAACTCCCAGCTGAGTCAAGTGGTTATGGTACCCAGACATTTTGAGTATGTGTTCACTGACAGAACCGTTCTCCTCCATTTTACAGCTATAGAACTTGTTGGAGACTTCATATCTCTCAACTCGAGCATTTGCCTAAAATATTAACTTCAAATCCTGGAACATATCATATGCTCCATGACATTCAAAACGTCTTTGAAGTCCCGATTCTAAGCCGTAAAGCATGGCACACTGAACTACCGAGTAGTCATCAGATCGAGCTTGCCAGACGTTCATAACATCAGCTGCTCCTGCAGCAGGCCTTTCACCTACTGGTGCATCAAGGACATAATTCTTCTGTGCAGCAATGAGGATAATCCTCAAGTTACGGACCCAGTCCGTGTAATTGCTACCATCATCTTTCAACTTAGCTTTCTCTAGGAACGCATTAAAATTCAAGGGAACGGTAGCACGGGCCATTGATCTAAAACATAGATATGGAAAAACTATCAGGACTAAGTTCATGATAAATTTAAGTTCAATTAATCATATTACTTAAGAACTCCCACTTAGATAGACATCCCTCGAGTCATCTAAATGATCATGTGATCCATATCAACTAAACCATGTCCGATCATCATGTGAGATGGAGTAGTTTTCAATGGTGAACATCTCCATGTTGATCATATCTACTATATGACTCACATTCTACCTTTCGGTGTCCAGTGTTCCGGGACCATGTCTGTACATGCTAGGCTCGTCAAGTTTAACCCAAGTATTATGCATGTGCAAAACTTTCGTGCACCCGTTGTATGTGAACGTAGAGTCTATCACACCAGATCATCACGAGGTGCTTCGAAATGATGAACTGTCGCAACGGTGCATACTCAGGCATAACACTTTTATCTTGAAATTAAGTGAAGGGATCATCTTATAATGCTACCATCGTTCTAAGCAAAAAAAAAAAGATGCATAAAATATAAACATCGCATGCAAAAATATGTGACATGATATGGCCAAAATCATCTTGTGCTTTTGATCTCCATCTCCAAAGCAACGGCATGATCTCCATCTTCACCGGTGCGACACCTTGATCTCCATCATTCCATTGGGGTCGTCTGGCCAACTATTGCTTCTACATCTATTGCTAATGCATCGCGATAAAGTAAAGCAATTACATGGCGCTAAGTGATTGAGACGCGGGTCATACAATAATTAAAGACAACCCTAAGACACATGTCGGTTGTCGTACTCATCGACATGCATGTCGTGAACTTATTACAAAACATGATCATCTCATACATCAACATATATCATATCACGTCTTGGCCATACCACATCACAACATGCCCTGCAAAAACAAGTTAGACGTCCTCTACTTTATTGTTGCAAATTTTACGTGGCTGCTACAGGCAACTAGCAAGAATTGTTCTTACCTACGCAAAACCATAACGGTGATTATCAAGTTGCTATTTTACCTTCTGCAAGGACCGCCGTAGTCAATTAGATTCAACTAAAGTGGGAGAAACAGACACCCGCCAACCACCTTTATGCAAAACAAGTTGCATGTTAGTCAATGGAACCGGTCTCATGTACGTGGACATGTAAGGTTGGTCTGAGCCGCTTCATCCCACAATACCGCTGAATCAAAATAAGACATAGGTGGTAAGCAATATGAACATCACTGATACGTCCATTTTGCATCATGTTTCTATATTGATATTTATTGCATTATGGACTGTTATTTCACATTATGGTACCATACTTATGCCTTTTCTCTCTTATTTCGCAAGATTTACATGAAGAGGGAGAATGCTGGCAGCTGGATTTCTGGACCGAACAGGAGAAAATCGGAGATACCTATTCTGCGCAACTCCAAATGTCATGAAATTTTACAGAGAATAGTTTTGGAATAAAAAAATATTGGGCGAAGAAACTACAGGAGGGGACCCACCAGGTGGCCACAAGCCTGGGGGCGCGCCCTACCCCCCAAGGCATGCCCCCAGGGCTTGTGGGCCCCCTGGCCATCGTCTGGTGCCCATCTTATGCTATATGGAGGGTTTTGACTTGAAAAAAAATAAGAGAGAGATTTCAGGATGAAGTGCCGCCGTCTCGAAGCGGAACCTGGGCAGAAGCAATCTAGAGCTCCGGCAGAGCGTTTTGCCGGGGAAACTTCCCTCCGGGAGGGGGAAATTGAAGCCATCATCATCATCAACGATCCTCTCATCATGGGAGGGTCAATCTCATCAACATATTCACCAGCACCATCTCCTCTCAAACCCTAGTTCACCTCTTGTATTAAATCTTTGCCTTAGAACCTCAGATTGGTACCTGTGGGGTTGCTAGTATTGTTGATTACTTCTTGTAGCTGATGCTAGTTGGTTTATTTTGTGGAAGATCATATGTTCAGATCCTTAATGATACTTATTACCCCTCTGATCTTGAACATGAACATGCTTTGTGAGTAGTTACGTTTGTTCCTGAGGACATGGGAGAAGTCTTGTTATAAGTAATCATGTGAATTTGGTATTCATTCGATATTTTGATGAGATGTATGTTGTCATTTCTCTAGTGGTGTTATGTGAACGTCGACTACATGACACTTCACCATGATTTGGGCCTAGGGGAAGGCATTGGGAAGTAATAAGTAGATGATGGGTTGCTAGAGTGACAGAAGCTTAAACCCTAGTTTATGTGTTGCTTCATAAGGGGCTGATTTGAATCCACGTGTTTCATGCTATGGTTAGATTTATCTTAATTCTTCTTTCGTAGTTTTGGATGCTTGCAATAGGGGTTAATCATAAGTGGGAAGCTTGTCCAAGTAAGGACAACACGCAAGCACATGCCCACCCACATATCAAATTATCAAAGTAACGAACGCGAATCATATGAGCATGATGAAAACTAACTTGACAATAATTCCCATGTGTCATCGGGAGCGCTTTGCTTTATATAAGAGTCCGTCTACGCTTATCCTTTGCTACAAAAAGGATTGGGCCACCTTGCTGCACCTTTGTTACACTTGTTACTTGTTACCCGTTATGAAATATCTTATCACCAAACTATCTGTTACCGATAATTTCAGTGCTTGCAGAGAATACCTTGCTGAAAACCGCTTGTCATTTCCTTCTGCTCCTCGTTGGGTTCGACAATCTTACTTATCGAAAGAAATATGATAGATCCCCTATACTTGTGGGTCATCAATCACCGCCCACAACTCCTTTGTGTTCTACTCATGCATATCATCTATGCATAGACCTGGCTCATGATGCCACTGTTGGTAAAAATGTTGCATGGAAAGAAAATAATCTACGCACACGCAAGATCTATCCATGGAGATGCATAGCTACGAGAGGGTGGAGCATCTACATACCCTTGTAGATCGCTAAGTGGAAGTGTTTATCAACGCGGTTGATGTAGTCGTACGCGGTACACCTTCACGATCCGTTCCGATCAAACACCGAACGTACGGCACCTCCATGTTCAATACACGTTCAGCTCGATGATGTCCTCGCCTTATTGATCCAGCAAGACGGGCGAAGTAGTAGATGAGTTCCGGCAGCACGACGGCATGGTGACGGTGATGGTGAAACTATTTCCGCATGGCTTCACCAAACACAACGGATTTAGAGCGGAGGATGAACTAGAGGGAGAGGGGGTGCCGGCACACGGCTTGGTGAATCGTGGTGTGTGGCACCCCCTCCCCTCCTCTCATATATATAGGTGGAGAGGGAGGGGAGGTAGCCTAGGGCGCACCCCAAGGGGGGCCAGCGACTGCCCTACCCCGCCTCCCATACTTGGCATGTGGGGGGAAGGAAAGGGTGGCCGGCGGCCCCTAGGGTGCCTCCCCTTCCTTCTTCCTTGCGTGAAGAAAGGCAGGAGGGGGCCGACCCCTCCTCCTTCCTTCCCAGGGCCAGCGGCCAGGAGGTGGGGCGCGCCAACCCCTTGTGGGCTGGTGTGTGATACCTCTCCAATGTATCTATAATATATGAAGTATTCATGCCATGTTTACAACAATTTCATATGGTTTTGGTATGATTTGCATGGAACTAACCCGGACTGACGTTGTTTTCAGCAGAACTACCATGGTGTTGTTTTTTGTGCGGAAATAAAAGCTCTCAAAATTGGACAAAACTTTTTGACAAATTTTTTGGAAGAAAATAAAAATATCTGAGCAAAGAAACACTGGAGGGGGGCCCTGCCACCCTGGCGCGCACTGGTGGGGAGTGGGCCCCCTGAGCCCATCTTCGTGTGAAACTGACGCCAAAAAATCCTATATATCCAGAAACCCCTGAAAGATAACCTATATAATGAAGTTCCACCGCCGCAAGCCTATGTAGCCACGAAAACCAAATCTAGACCCTATCCTGGCACCCTGCCGGAGGTAGAAATCATCACCGGTGGCCATCTTCATCATCCCGGCGGCCACCATGATGAGGAGGGAGTAGTCCACCCTCGGGGTTGGGGTTTGTACCAGTAGCTATGTGTTTAATCTCTCTCTCTCTCTCTCTCTCTCTTGTGTTCTTGAGTTGGCACGATCTTGATGTATCGCGAGCTTTGTTAATATAGTTGGATCATATGGTGCTTTCCCCTCTCTATCTTGTTGTTATGAATTGAGTTTTCCCTTTAAGATTTCATTTTTATCGGATTGAATACTTTTATGGATTTGAGAGCACTTGATGTGTGTCTTCCTATGAATACCCGTGGTGACATTGGGGTATCATATTGATTCACTTGATATATGTTTTGGCACTCAACTCACGGATTCCCGAGGTGACATTGGGGTAATCTATGCATAGGGGTTGATGCACATTTTCGTTCTTGTTTCTCCGATAGAAATCTTGGGGCATTCTTTGAGGTTCTTTGTGTTGGATTGAGTATTATGAATCTGAAATTGTTTGATGCATATCGTGTAATCAACTCACGGATACTCGTGGTGACATTGGAGTTGGTTGATGTGTATCATATGGTGTTATTTTAGTACGTACTCTTAGATAGATCGATCGATCAAAAAGGATAACTTGGTGCTATTTTAGTACGAACTCTTGGATAGATCGATTGGAAAGAATAACTTTGAGGTGGTTTCGTACCCTACAAACAATTTCTTCTTATGTTCTTCGCTAGATAAGAAATTTGGAGTGATTCTTCATCGCACATTGAGGGATGGTTATATGATCCAATTATATTAGCATTGTTGAGAGATTGCACTAGCGAAAATTATGAACCCTACCTAGGCCTCATCTTCAAGCATTGCAATACCGTGTGTGCTCACTTTTGTTACTTGCTACCTTGTTTTTTTTATTATTACTATTACAAAAATCAATATCTACTATCATTACTACACTTGTATCACCATCTCTTCACCGAACTAGTGCGCCTATACAATTTACCATTGTATTTGGTGTGTTGGGGACACAAGAGACTCTTTGTTATTTGGTTGCAGGGTTATTTGAGAGAGACCATCTTCATCCTACGCCTCTGATATGTCTCCAACGTATCTATAATTTTTTATTGTTCCATGATGTTATATTATCAATCTTGGATGTTTTATAATCATTTTATATCATTTTTTGGTACTAACCTATTGACATAGTGTCAAGTGCCAGTTGTTGTTTTCTCCATGTTTTTTATATCGCAGGAAATCAATACCAAACGGAGTCCAAATGCAACGAAACTTTACGGAGATTTTTTATGGACCAGAAGACACCTAATGGGCCATGGCTGCACCCGGGGGGTGCTTCAAGGAGAGCACAACCCACGAAGGCACGCCAGGAGGCCCAAGCGCGCCCTAGTGGGTTGTGCCCACCTCGGGTACCCCCAGGACCGCCTCTTTGCTCTATAAATACCCCAATATTCCCAAAACCGTAGGGGAGTCGACGAAATACTGATCCAGCCGCCACAAAGTCCGGAACCACTAGATCCAATCTAGACACCATCTCGGATGGGGTTCACCACCTCCATTGGTGCCTCTCCAATGATGCGTGAGTAGTTCTTTGTAGACCTTCGGGTCCGTAGTTAGTAGCTAGATGGCTTCCTCTCTCTCACTGAATTCTCAATACAATGGTCTCTTGGAGATCCATATGATGTAACTCTTTTTGTGGTGTGTTTGTTGGGATCTGATGAACTTTGAGTTTATGATCAGTTATATCTTTTTATATCCATGAAAGTATTTGAGTTTCTTTGATCTCTTTTATGAATGATCTCTTATAGCCTCATATTTCTTCTCCGATATTTGGGTTTTGTTTGGCCAACTTGATCTATTTATCTTGCAATGGGAAGAGGTGCTTTGTAGTGGTTTCGATCTTATGGTGCTTGATCCCGGATGTAAGGGGAACCGACACGTATGTATCATTGCTACTAAGGATAAAACGATGGGGTCTATCTCTACATAGATAGATCTTGTCTACATCATGTCATCGTTCTTATTGCATTACTCCATTTTTTCATGGACTTAACACACTAGATGCATGCTGGATAGCGGTCGATGTGTGGAGTAATAGTAGTAGATGCAGGCAGGAGTTTGTCTACTAATCTTGGACGTGATGCCTATATAAGGATCATTGCCTGGATATCGTCATGATTATTTGAAGTTCTATCAATTTCCCAACAGTAGTTTGTTTACCCATCGTTTGTTATTTTTCTTGAGAGAAGCCACTAGTGAAACCTACGGCCCCCAGGTCTCTTTCTCATATATTTGTCTTTGCGATCTACTTTTCCTTTGCATTTATTTTCAGATCTATTAAACCAAAAATACAAAAAATATACTTTGCTGCACTTTATTTTATTTGTGATCTATTTATTCAATCTATTACAACTTTCTCCCGTCCATGCACCAATTTCTGCGGCCGTTACCCAAAAGGGATTGACAACCCCTTTTACATGTCGGGTTGCGAGTGGTTGTTATTTGTTTGCAGGGGCTGTTTATGTTGTATTGCTTGGTTCTCCTACAGGTTCGATAACCTTGGTTTCATCACTGAGGGAAATACCTACCGTCTCTGTGCTGCATCATCCCTTCCTCTTTGGGGAAATACCGACGTAGTTGTAGAATCGAAAGTATGTCTAGAGGGGGGGTTATTAAACTACTTGACCAAATAGAACTTATCCTTTTCCCAATTTTAGTTCTCGGCAGATTTTAGCAACTTTGGACAAGTCAAGAAATCTTAACACAATTCAAGCAAGCATGCAAAGAGTATATGAGCAGCGGAAAGTAAAGCATGAACCTTGCAAGAATGTAAAGGGAAGGGTTTGGAGGATTCAAACGCAATAGGAGACACGGATGTTTTTGTCGTGGTTCCGATAGGTGGTGCTATCGTACATCCACGTTGATGGAGACTTCAACCCACGAAGGGTAACTGCTGCGCTGTAAGGGCATATTTATCCCTAAGGTGTTTTGGTGATTGATGATAATGCTTTTGTGGACTAATAGTGTTCCTTGAGTTTCTCAAATGTTTCAACGCTAGGCACAAGACGGTTTGGTGCCCCTCGAAGACTATTGAAGACGGCATTTTTCTATGTTTCTTTTTGGTGGATTTGACTCATAGGAAAGCCGTACTATTAAGAGGGGTTCCGCGTCGGAAAGGTTCGGGTGGAATCATCACGTACACGTTTTCTTCCTTGTCTCCACCTTTCCCTTGCACTTTGGAGCATTCTCCGTTTTATCCTCTATGCAATTGTTCTGACTGCTGTTATTGGGCGTGTGGTAGTACTGCTCCCTGGAGCGGTAGTACCTGAGGCACTATGATAATACTGCATTGCTTCAGCGGTATTACATAGGAGCCCTGATAGTACCGCTCCTCAGAGCCCGTGGTACCGTGGGCCCCGAACAAAGTGCCGCTGCATCGCGGTAGTAGGGGCGGATGTAATTTTTTACATCCGCGCCTCCGCGGTAGTACCGCACCTCATGCGCGGTAGTACCGCGCGCAGCCTGGTTCAGCTGCCATGCGGTAGTACCGCTCCTTAGCGGTAGTACCGTATCGGATTTTTGCATCATTTGTTTTCCAGCAGAAGAAGACACGGATGTATTTTTATTCATCCGTGCCCTTCCCAGGCTAGGACTTTCCTGCCTTGCGGTAGTACCGCAAGGGGGAGCGGTAGTACCGCGCTTGCGGAAGTACCGTTCTCAGCCTCCTTACTTCAGGTTTGTTCTACTTCCTGCCGTTGCAGCGGTAGTACCGCGGTCCCTCACGGTAGTACCGTGTGGCCTTGCGGTAGTACCGCATGTTAGGGGCGGTAGTACCGCAAGTCGCGGGCTGGTTAGGTGGATAACGGTTGGATTTTGTCCACAGCTATAAAAGGGGTGTCTTCTACCTCTAGTTGACTACCTCTTCCACCCCTAAGCTCCATTGTTGCTCTAAGCTCCATTTTCGCCCGATCTCACTCCCTAGCCAATCAAGCTTGTTGATTTGCTCTGGAGTGGTTGAGAAGGCCCCGATCTACACTTTCACCAAGAGAAATTTGATTCCCCCACTAATCCCTTGCGGATCTTGTTACACTTTGGTGTTTGAGCACCCTAGACGGTTGAGGTCACAGCGAAGCCATAGTCCATTGTGGTGAAGCTTCGTGGTGTCGTTGGGAGCCTCCAAATAAGTTGTGGAGATTGCCCCAACCTTGTTTGTAAAGGTTCGCTCGCCGCCTCCAAGGGCACCAATAGTGGAATCACGGCATCTCGCATTGTGTGAGGGTGTCAGGAGAATAATGTGTCCCTAGTGGCTTCTTGGGGAGCATTGTGCCTCCACACCGCTCCAACGGAGACGTACTTCCCCTCAAAAGGAAGGAACTTCGGTAACACATCCTCGTCTCCACCGGCTCCACTCTTGGTTATCTCATCCCTTTACTTGTGCAAGTTCTTTTATTTGCATCATATAGGTTGCTCACCTAGTTGCATATCTAGACAACCTACTTTGATGCAAAGTTTAATTTGGTAAATAAAAGCTAAAAATTGTTAGTTGCCTATTCACCCCCCCCCCCCGTCTAGTCAACTATATTGATCCTTTCAATTGGTATCAGAGCCTCGTCTCTTTATTAAGTACTTTACCATCCGAAGAGTATGGTTGACGTCGTAGACGATGTGGAGGAGCACTCCGATGCGAATCCGATATCGTCTATGGGAGATGGGGGTACCTTGATCTCACGTGAGGAATTCAATGTGGCGTTGGACACATTTAAAACCTCCATGACGACCGAGGTCGAGAGCATGTTTAATAAATTTATTGAAGGTCTTAAACTTTCCACCGCACCTTTGAAAGTGGGTGATCCCGCTAACAAGGTGACGGATGCTACCTCCGATAAGGGGGAAGCTACTAGCGAGAAAGGTCCTTCTTCTAGTGGTAAAAATGGCACCGGCATCTTTGCCCATGTGGAACCTCCACTTGTCTACGGTGGACCGATTCCTTCCACACATTTGAATCATGCCGGCCCGGCCCCTAAGATTGAGAAGAATGTAGATTTTGATTCTTGGGTCTATCGTTTTAAGCGCCATTTAAATCATGTGAACACTAACCTTTGGAGAATCATTGAAGAAGGTTTTTATCCACATGACCGAAGCAACTTCACCCCTAGAGAAGCCATGGATGATCAATTCAATGAGAATGCTCTCTTCATCATCGAAGAAGCTATCCCACCCGAAGACCTTCCTCATCTCCGGCCCTACTCCTTGGCTAAAGATGCTTGGCGCCAAGTGGTTTCCCTCTATCGGGTAAGCGCAAGCATTCAACGTTCCAACTACGAAGTGGTGCAAGATGAAGCCGATGAGTTTGCAATGAAAGAAGATGAAGAACCTCGTGAGCTCTATCGGAGAGTAACCAAACTCGCGGTCTCTCTCCGAGATCATGGAAGCAAAGACACGGATGACAATTGGATCAAGCGCAAATTCCTCAAGGCAATGATGCCCTACCACAAAGCCATGGCCTTCGTCATTCGTCAAAGGCCGTACTTCCACACCTTGTCATCAAGTGATGTGTTGGATGAGTTCGTTGCTATGAGCATCTTGGACAAGACCGCCGACAATGCGGTACTTCGCTCTCAAAGAGTAAAGAAACCCAACCTTGCTCTAAAGGCCAAGGTTAGCATGGAGGAAGAGGATGAAGAGGAAGAAGAGGAGAGCAACCTCGAAGATACGAAGTATGCCTATCATGAACACATGGCCCTTGCTTCAAGGAAATTTTGGAGCAAGAAGAATTCAAGGCCCAACTTCAACAAGAAGAATTCAAGTGGCACAAAGGGCAAACAACGAGTGAGGACTTGCTTCAATTGTGGCAATGTGAGCCACTTTGTTGCGGAGTGCCCTTATGAGAAGAGGGAAGACAACGGTGGCAAGCTCATCCGAAAGGACAAGGCCAAGTCTTTCCCCAACAAGAGCAACTTCGCCAAGAAGACTCCTCACAAGGCGTTGGTGGTACAAGAAGAGTACAATGAGGATGGAAGATGGTGAGTCGGTTGCCATGGCCTCCGTTGCCATTGCGACGACTCCACGGGTGTCTCTCTTCGACTCACCCAATGAGAGCATCACCGTCAAGTGCCTCATGGCTAAAGCCACCAACAAGGTAACCCCCAACATCAAAACTACCATCATTAATCATCCTTCTTTGACGGATAGCATTGATGAACATGAGGGAACTAATGTGGAGGAGAATGGGTTTGAGGCCTTTATGGGTAAACTCAAGGGTAAAGCCAAGAAGCACTTCGTTGCTCTCTTGGAAAACCTTGGTGAAGCCAATGACATGATCGAGGCTCATGAAGATACCATCTCTAAGATGGAGGGGCATAGTCGAGACTATGCCGATGGGATTTCGGATCTTTCCAATGCTCTTGAGTAAGAGTGTGGTCTTCGTTTGGCTCTTGAGGAGTCACACAACAATGATCATGCTAGATTAAAGAAAGATCTTGATCATGCTCTTATTGTTTCTCATGTGCTAATTTCCGAGAAGGCTAAACTTGGGGTTGATCTTGCTAGACTCAAGGAGGAGTTTGATATACTTGACAAGGATCATAAGACCTTGAAAGGTATTCATGCTAGTCTCAAGGAGTCTCATGATCAACTCCAAGTGAAGCTAACTAAGAAGAAAGCCACTTTTCCTCATATGGTTTTAATTGATAATGCAAATGCTACTAACCCGTGTTGTGAGCATGTGCATCTTATTGAGGAAAATGCTAAGGAGCAACTTAAGAAAGGCCTTGTGTCATGCATACAAGGTGAGAAGAACCTCAACGACCTTTTGAGAAATCAAAAGGAAGTTGTGGCCAAGGAGGGGATTGGGTTCGCTTTTAAGCCCAAGAACAAGAAGAAGAATGACAAGACCAAACGACCTCCTCCCCTCAAGCAAACTTTTGTGAAGGAGGGAGAGGGTGCTTCCAAGGAGAAGAAGAACAATGCGAAGGGTGGCGGTGTCAAGAAGGGAAATGCCACCCCTCCCAACATAGCCGGCGACTTTAATCCTTCTTATGTGTTATGCCGTGCTAGTGATGGGCATGTTTATGCCAAATTTGTTGGTTATCCTCATGAATATATTGAATGGTCAATTTGGGTTCCTAAGACCCTTGTTACTAACATCAAAGGACCCACTACAAAATGGGTACCTAAAACCAAGCATTGATCTCTTGTAGGTGTTTGCTTCCAGTGGGGGATCATGGTTGCTCGATAGTGGAGCTACAAATCATATGACCGGAAGCAAGGACTTGGTGGTGGGCGTGCACAAGATTCCATCTATGCCCAACAATGTCGAGTGGGGTGATGCCTCGTCTTCTAAGGTATTGGGACTCGGCAAGGTTGTCATTTCTCATGATCTCACGATCGAGAAGGTCATGCTTGTTGAGTCCCTTGCATACAATTTACTTTCCATTTGTCAACTTGCAATCATGGGCTTTGCCACTTTATTTGATATTGATACTGTGGCCCTCTTGTGGAGCAAGACTCTTAAAGTAGCCTTTGTTGGGCATGTCGAGAATGGTCTATATGTGATTAAATTTTCGGAGCGACCCACTAAGACCGCGACATGTCTAGTGGCTAAAGTTGACGTGGGATGGCTTTGGCATCGCCGTTTAGCCCATGTCAATATGATATCTTTGCAAAGTCTTCTCAAGGGGGACCATGTCCATGGACTAACGAATTTTAGTTTTGCTAAAGATCGTGCTTGCAGTGCCTGTATCGAAGGAAAGCTACATGAGAAGGCTCACCCTCCCACGACTATCATATACTCAAAGAGGCCTTTGGAGCTCCTTCATTTGGATCTCTTTGGGCCTCCATCCTTTGATAGTCTTGGGGGTAGGAAGTATTGCTTGGTGATTGTGGATGACTATTCAAGATACACTTGGGTGTATTTCTTCAAGAGGAAGAGCGAGACCCAACAAACCTTCATTGACTTTGCGAATGAAGCCCAACGTCAACACAATGCAAAGATCTTGACAATAAGAAGTGACAACGCCACCGAGTTCAAGAACTACACCTTGGATGAGTTCCTTAGTGATGAGGGTTCAAGCATCAATATTCCGCACCTAACACCCCTCAACAAAACGGTGTTGCGGAGAGGAAGAACCGGACATTGATGGATGAGGCAAGGACCATGATGGCGGAGTTCAAGTCTCCATACAACTTTTGGGCCGAAGCCATCAACACCGCATGTCATGCATCCAATCGGCTCTACCTCCACAAGGGCTTGAACAAGACTCCATATGAGATACTCACCGATAACAAGCCCAACCTCAAGTACTTCCGGGTGTTCGGGTGTAAGTGTTTCATTCTCAAGAAAGGTGTTTGGTTGTCTAAATTTGAGGCTAGAGCTTATGAGGGCATATTTTTTGGTTATGCTACAAACTCTCATGCTTACCGTGTCCTCAATAAATCCACGGCACTTATTGAGGAGACGTGTAACGTGGAGTTTGATGAGAATAACGGCTCCCAAGTGGAGCAAAGTGGCACTTGTGATGTAGGTGATGAAATTCCTCCTCAAGCCATAAGAAGAATGGGTGTTGGTTTTATCCTACCCATTGAGGAACCCCTTGTGGCCGAAGGAGAAGGACAATGCTCCACTCAAGTGGAGCCATCACCAACCCAAGGCCCACACGCTTCCGAAGAACAAAGTGAAGGCCCTCAACCTCATGAACAAGACCAAGGGCAAGATCATGTTCAAGAAGGTGTTGACACACCAAGTGATGCCCAAGGTCAAGTTCTCTCCACCGAGCAAGTTCTAGATCAAGAACAAGCTCAAGGTGGCGCTCAAGATGATCAAGTGACCGCTCCTCAACTCACCACCGAGGAGGAATTAGAGCGTCGTGCCGCCAAGATTGCATCCAAGCTCTCCACCAAGGGTCATCTCATGAAGAATGTGCTTGGAAGCATTCAAAAGGGGGTAAGCACTCGTGGACAATTGGCAAACTATTGTGAACATCATGCGTTTGTCTCTTGTGTTGAACCCCAAAAGGTATATGAAGCACTCGAAGATTCGAATTGGCTTAATGCCATGCATGAAGAACTCAACAACTTCAAGTACAACAAGGTGTGGAGATTGGTGCCAAGGCCAACGGGGGACCACAATGTCATTGGAACGAAGTGGATATTCAAGAACAAGCAAGATGCTCATGGGACCATCATTCACAACAAGGCAAGATTGGTGGCACAAGGCTACTCCCAAGTCGAGGGTATCGACTACGGTGAAACCTTCGCTCCCGTTGCTCGCCTTGAATCCATTCATTTGTTGATTGCTTACGCTTATCATCACAACTTTAAGTTGCAACAAATGGATGTGAAGAGTGCTTTTCTTAATAGTCCCATTAATGAGTTGGTCTACGTCAAACAACACCACGGGTTTGAGGATCCCTACTTTCCCGATCATGTGTATCAAATTGATAAGGCACTCTATGGCCTTAAACAAGCCCCACGTGCGTGGTATGACCACCTTACCGAGTTGTTACAAGATCGTGGATTTGAAGTTGGGCTAATCGACCCCACTCTTTTTATTAAGAAGGTCAAAGGGGAGTTGTTTGTGTGCCAACTATATGTTGATGATATTATCTTTGGTTCCCCTAACAAAGCTTTCAATGAGGAATTTGCCAATCTCATGACCTCAAAGTTCAAGATGTCTTCCATGGGAGAGTTGAAGTTCTTCCTCGGATTCAAAGTGAAGCAAACAAGAGAAGGAACCTTCATCAACCAAGCCAAATACACTCAAGACATGCTCAAGAGATTCAAGCTAAGCGATGTCAAGCGACTTCCACTCCAATGCCCACCAAGTGCCAACTTGACATTGATCCCAATGGTAAAGCGGTGGATCAAAGGTATATCACTCCATGATTGGTTCCTTGCTTTACCTTTGTGCATCTAGATCGGATATAGTGTTGAGTGTGGGAATTTGTGCACGGGTTCAAGCCGCACCTAAGGAAAGCCACTATGTGGCGGTCAAGCGAATCTTTCGATATTTGGCTCATACCCCAAACTTTGGCTTATGGTACCCAAGAGGAGCAAACTTAAAGCTTGTAGGATATTCGAACTCCGATTGGGCGGGAGACAAAGTGGATACGAAGTCCACTTCTGGAGGGTGCCAATTCCTTGGTTGCTCTTTGGTGAGTTGGTCTTCCAAGAAGCAAAGTTGTGTGTCTCTCTCGTCCATCGAAGTGGAGTATGTGGCGGCCGGTAGTTGTTGTGCACAACTCTTATGGATGAGGCAAACTTTAAAGGATTACGGTGTCATTTGTGACAAAGTGCCTCTTTGCTGTGACAATGAAAGTGCCATCAAGATTTCTCTCAACCCGGTGCAACACTTCAAGACGAAGCATATTGAGATTCGGTATCACTTCATCCGGGATCACATTAGGAGAGGGAAGATCGAGCTCAACTATGTCAATACTCATGATAACCTTGCAGATATCTTTACGAAGCCTTTGGATGAAGCAAGATTTCGCGAGTTAAGGCATGAGCCGAATATCATTGATTCGAGAAATGTTGCTTGAACCCTTGCACACCCCACCATACTCAACTTGTTGTCTTGTTTAGGTGTAGGCATGGACATAGGGGGAGTGTTGCTCTCTCAATGAACTCTCCCTCCCCCCATTATGCATAAATTGATCAACCCTTTCACATTAGCCATTTTTTATGGTACTTGTGCTTCAAAGACGAGTTTTGGTCATGGGCCCAAGGATAATTCTTCACGGTGCCATACCAATTGACTCAAACATACGTGGCTCCGGCCACAGCCCTCTCTTTGGAGAGGTGGTATCTCGTGGTTGTCTCTTGTTGTCGTTTTGCCCCTTTTTCTCTTCGTGTTGAGCGTGTTTTGTGGTGTCTTGTTTGCTTGAAGTTTCCATGCGAAGACCTCTATTTCTTGTGTTTGAAACTTGCTTTTTCTTGAGCTCACGGTACTACCGCGGCCTGCCACGGTACTACCGTGTGTGTGGAGAGTACGGTACTACCGCCCCAGCGCAACAGTAATTTTTTACTGCCGCCTTGGAGAGCGGTACTACCGCTTTGGTGTGGTACTTCCGCCAAGCGGTACTACCGCGATGATATGCGGTACTACCGCGCTGTCGAAGGCGCGTGGGGGATAAGGATGGGCAGGGGAGTTCTAACTCCCCATACCCATTCGTCAGTTTTCCCCATATCGTCTCTCTCTCTCGCTCAAGAACGGGGCCGGAGTCCCTCGCCGGATCTCCGTCTCCGGCTGCTCTCCGTGCATTCCGATCGGTGGGATCATTCCCCACCACTTCCTCTTGCCATGGAACAAGGTTTTTCCCCAAATCCCTCTCTTTCTAGTTTGCTCTCTTGCCTCTAGGTTTTTGGGGAGATGCATGTGTTCTTGAGATTTTCGGCCAAATCTTTGCAAGAGTAGGATGGAGGAGAGTAGTGTTGCGTATACTTGAAATGTTGTCCCGTGGTAGATTTGATCAACCGTAGTACTGCCGCATTTTCGCGGTTTTTCTCAGATTCAAAGTTCAGATCTAATGCCATGTGGTACTACCGCCCGTCCGGTGCAGTACTACCGCTTGTCCGGTACTACCGCCCGTTCTGGACGGTACTACCGCATGTGCTGCGATACTAAAAATCCACTACCGCACCGAGCCCCGGTACTACCGTGTTCTCACGCGGTACTGCCGCGCCTAGGAGCGGTACTAAAATTTTAGTACCGCACGACCTGGCGGTACTACCGTTGTTGTGCCATCTTCCTCGTGGCAATTATCCCGTATGCTTTCTACCTGTTTTCCTTGCTTTGTCGTGGTCTTTGCATTGATCCTTCTTACTTGTCGTGTGTGTTTTGCACTTTGTATCTTAGGTGGTGGCTCTCGCCGTTCCAATCCCAGTCGTGACATTGGCTCCAAGGGACTGCGCAATCAAGATGAAGCACCAGAGGGATCCAGTGCCCCCAAGCACAATGTCAAGACCTTCGCTAGCAAGCACAAGGAACCCGCTAAGGGCATGGATGAGATTCCCCTCGCTGAGTTCATCCGTCTCAGGCAGATCAACCCTTATGTGAATGCTCGTGCTACCTTCAGAGGCAATGACTTGTTTTGGACCAAGCAGCAGACTCTCATTTATCTGGATGTGATCAAGGCCAAGCAAAATACCTACGTGGATGTCAAGTGGATTGACATGAATCATATGAGGAAGGACAAGTTTCGTGAGTACTTTGGAGAGGCTCTGGATTTGGTGGAGCAGTTTGGTATTGAACATGTGATCTCTTTCCACCTGGACTATGACCCTGAGCTTATCTGTCAGTTCTTTGCCTCTGTTCACTTTCACCCTGGGGAGGAGCGGAGGATGACTTGGATGTCCAATGGCCGTCAGTTGACTGCTACCTGGAAGGAGTTCATGGATCTGCTACATGTTCCTGATGACGGGCTCACCACACCCGTTGGTGTTCGCCCCCATGCCAATCCTAAGTCCGCTAGCAAGAACAAGATCCAGCAGTACTATGTTGAGAAGGTGCTTCCCAGTGGCAAGTCGACGTGGGTGCTGAACTCCTTTCTGGATATTATGTATCGCATCTTCCACAACTCTCTGTTTCCTCGCACTGGCGACAAGGACAAGGTTCAGGCCTATTTGGTGGATATGATGCTCCTGTGTGAGGAGGCACGTGTGTCTCAGACTCAGCCACTTTATGTCTTACACATCATGTGGTGTGAGCTTCTGTTCGTGGTGTTCAACCGCAAGGTACCTATCTATGGACCATACCTGTTTCTGTTGATCTCCAAGACTTGGGAGAAGTTGTTCCCTGGTGATGAGTTCCTTGCTCCGCATGGATTCGGCATGAGTCCATCAGTCTCGTGTCAAGCCCAAGTGGGCCAACACTACTACTCGTGCTGAGGCGTCTGCTGCTAGGAGGACTGTTGGTGAGGAGGAGGCTGGTGCAGAGGATGTTGCTGAGGACCGTGATGCTGGGCATACCCATCGTTCCTCTGAGCCCCCGTGGGCCAAGAAGCTGAAGGACAAGATGAAGACGCTATTCTGCATGCAGGCAAAGGGGTAGTACAGGACTCACGTTGCCTCCAAGGAGTCTCGCCGCCGTGACAAGAGGATCATGAAGGTCTTTGGTGAGGCAGAGTCCAGCGGGTCAGAAAGGCACATCACCCTGGAGGCTGAATGGAAGGAGAAGCAAGGCTACAAGTGGACTGATTCTGAGGACGACATCGAGGAGACCGTCCCCGCCGCCGAGTCTGACGAGGAGCGTTGGGATGATTTCTCTGCTTGAGCCACCCCTTATGTGTAGGTGTCCTCTCTGCCTTTTTGGCGTCTCGATGCCATAGGGGGAGAGAGTGTAGGGATTTATGTGCTTCTTGAGTGCGTGTGTCGTGTTCGGTGTGTTTGCTTTCTCGTTTGAACCTCGTTTGCTTTGGTTTGGTTTGCACCCTTGAGATTTATCCTTCATATGGTGTAAGACATATGCACTCTATCCTATCTTAGTGAGCTTATTACATATTGTGCTACTTATGTTATGCTCTTGTTTATTGTTAGCCTTACTATTGCAAGATATGCCTTGTTTATAAGATATAGGGGGAGTGTTGATCCTAGTTTGTGTGTTGTGCAGTCCAAAGCATCCATCTAGATCGCACACATCTAGGGGGAGCCCATCTATATTTTAGAGCGGAGGGGTTTGCGTTTGCTCAATATCGTTTCCCTTTGTGCAAATCCCGTATTGTCATCAATCCACCAAAAAGGGGGAGATTGTAAGGGCATATTTATCCCTAAGGTGTTTTGGTGATTGATGACAATTGAGGGAGTCCTGGATTAGGGGGTGTCCGGACTCATGACCCGCTTTTGCACGGGAGAAGACAGCTGGCTAGCTTGTAGTAATAACATGACCAAGAGCCCTGGTAATTCGGATACCAAGGACAGCAATGGACGGTCGCGTCGCAACAAGCACAAGCGCCGCATTAATGGCGACAATGCTGAGGATACAGCAATTAATGCCGGATTTAGAGGCTCTAAACCCGGTCAGCGGAAAAAGCCATTGAAAATAAATACTCCGGGCCCGTCCAGTTTGGACCGAATACTCGATCGCTCGTGCCAGATACACGGCAACCCCGAAAAACCAGCCAATCACACCAACAGGGATTGTTGGGTATTCAAGCAGGCAGGCAAGTTAAGTGCCGAAAACAGAGATAGTGGGCTGCATAGCGATGACGAGGAGGAGCCCCGGCCGCAAAACAATAGGGGACAGAAGGGCTTCCCTCCACAAGTGCGGACGGTGAACATGATATACGCAACCCACATCCCCAAAAGGAGCGGAAGCGTGCACTCAGGGACGTATATGCGTTGGAGCCAGTCGCCCCAAAGTTCAACCCATGGTCCTCCTGCCCGATCACTTTTGATCGAAGGGACCACCCCACTAGCATCCGCCATGGCGGATTCGCCGCATTAGTTCTAGACCCAATCATTGACGGATTTCACCTCACTAGAGTCCTTACGGACGGCGGCAGCAGCCTGAACCTGCTTTATCAGGATACAGTGCAAAAAATGGGCATAGATCCCTCAAGTATTAAACCCACAAAGACGACCGTTAAAGGCGTCATACCAGGTGTAGAGGTCAACTGTACAGGCTCGGTTACACTTGAGGTGGTCTTCGGATCCCCGGATAATTTCCGAAGCGAGGAGTTAATCTTCGACATAGTCCCGTTCGCGGTGGCTATCACGCCTTTGCTCGGATGAACCGTATTTGCAAAGTTCAATGTGGTGCCGCTTTTCGCATACCTCAAGCTCAAAATGTCGGGCCCTCGAGGAGTCATTATGGTCAATGGAAACACTGAACGCTCTCTCGAGCGGAGGAGCATCTGGCGACCCTCGAGGCGGAAGTACAAAGCAGCCTCTCAAGGCAATTCTCCGATCCGGCTATTAAACGTCTGGACACCGTCAGCGGCGCCCGAGTAACCTACAACAAGACCGCCTGGCACGCGTTCGAGCAAAGCGTATGCGGCCCCAACCCCAGCCCTCGCGAAATTGCGAAACCAGTACTACGCGTACATAACTACGCTCTGGAAATACCATGGGCTTAGGGGGAGGGGCACGACCACGGCACGCCCAAAATGCGGCTCAACCGCACTAGGGCTCCCAATTTTGTCATTCTTTTTCTTACTTTCAGGACTCCACTCTACGGAAGGCCTGTCCGTGATAATCGCCGAACACACGATGCAACAGCCAGGGAGGCAGAAAGCTACGTCGAGTGTCTAGGTGGTCTCTATAACGAGTTGTATACTTGTTTCACATATCTGTCAGGACCCCGATTCCAAGTCACATCGATCTAGCCGGTAACACCTCATATCACTTTGCGGCCTCACGCACGGTATTCCCACGGGTGTCGCCTTACCATGGCCCGGGACCGTTTGCGCCTTTTGGATCACGTATATGATAGTGTCGCTAGCATCCATATGACAGAGAACCCGGGTCGACATGGCTAGTCGTGAACCCAAAGCGGCACTAACCCATGGGGACAGGCATACATGAATCACATCGAGCATGTCGGTCGGCTGACATGTGAATCCGGGCTGTAGCACTCGGCCATGAGGACTCTAGGAACCCGGCTGTAGCAGGCTAGGCGGGACTCCGGATGTCACCGCGTGACATTTCCCGAAGGGCAGAACCAGGAACAAAGTGAAACACATGCCGGCCGATCAAGTGTCACGAAAGCGGTAGTCTTTGGGCTAGCAGGACTCCGGTGAACCGGGCTGTAGCGGACTACTATGGCTCAAGGAAGCACTAGACTACATTTCCCCATAAGAGAGGCTGCCAAGGATAAACAACTAGATTGTCGGATCCCACACATACCAAGCATTTCAAACATACACACAATATGCTCGATATGTGTAAATACAACATGGCATCACAACATAACTCTACGACTCAAGTATTTATTCATTAGGCTCCGAGGAGCGAGATATTACAAACATGGGTCTCTCGACCCAGCATTCAGAGCATACAAGTCAAACACATGCAGAAGCTTAACATGTTTGAGTACAAACAACTATAAATGAAGAAGGCTGAGAAGCCTGACTATCTACCAGATCCTGCCGAGGGCACAAGATCGTAGCTGAGGTAACAAGCTAAACGTCGAAGTCCACGCGGAACTACTAGCGAGACTGACGTCTCTCTGCAAAACCTAAAATAAGCAAACGTGAGTACAAATGTACTCAGCAAGACTTACATCAGAACTAACTACATATGCATCATTATCAACAAAGGGGATGGTGGGGTTTAACTACAGCAAGCCAGCTTTGACTCAGTGGCTATCCTAAATTACGACTGCAAGTAACTCTTTTGAGGTGGCACACACGAGTCCACATATTCACCATATCAATACACCACTATGGATCCGCTCCCGTCTCCCTACGAGAACGCCATCCACAGCACTCATGCTTATCTTGCGCATTTTAGAGTATCCACTTTCACTTGTCTATGAACTGTTATAGGCAACCCAGAAGTCCTTTACCGCGGACACGGCTATTCGAATAGATGATGTTAACCCTGGAGGGGTGTACTTCTTCACACACGCTCTCACCACTTACCGCCGTTTACACGACATGTACTCGGCAACCTTCGAGCGGAAGCCCAACGTGGGTGTCTGCCACAGCCTACCTAAACACTCAAGTCTCTAGTCCAGGTTTATCGCCTATTCAGGTTCCATCCGCAGGGAGTCCGCGGAGGTTTCCACATACGGCCCCGAACGATGTGTGCAGGGTTCCCGAGATACCAAACGGGCATTCGGTACACCGTGCCACGGTGTATCTACCGCATCATAGCCCACCCATAGGGTCAGCGCTACGCACGGCCTCCAACACATATCCAACAAACACCAGAAACTAGTTGCAACTCCTGAACAGAGAACAAGAGTGGTTAAGAAGCCGAGAGGGTCCATTGGTTTCGGGCCCAATGCGTGGTAGTAACTGTTTCATGGATCACAAACACAGAACTCGGTTCCTGAGGACGGCTTCAATGAGACAACCCACCATGTACTCCTACATGGCCTCTCACCGCTACCTTTACCAAATCGTGTTCACACACTTAGCTCTCAACGATGGGACATGTTCACACACCTCTGATTCATTCCCGATGAATCAGACTGACTCAACTCTAAGCGATGGCAGGGAATGACAAACAAGCATGAATGAGTAGGCACAACAGGGCTCAAACAACTCCTACTCATGCTAGTGGGTTTCATCTATTCTTGTGGAATGACCGGTCATCACGAGAGGATAAAGGGTTCAGCTACATGACAAAGTAATGATGAATCGTTGTTATCCTAATGCAGTAAAAGAGAGCAGGAGCGAGAGAGTGGGATTATATCGGAATGAACAAGGGGGTTTTGCTTGCCTGGCACTTCTGAAGATAATATAGTTCTTCATCGGTGTCATCGAACTCATCGTCGAAACCACGTCTATCGAGAGGGGACAAATACCGGCAAACAAGGAAGAACACAATCAATGCAATGCAACAATATGATGCATGATCATGACATGGAAATATGCTGTGTTTTGAGCTAATGCAACTAGCAATAAGTCAAATGGAGCTGGTTTGAACACTAGGTTCAAATTCAAACTCCATGTAAGGCATTTCAAATGCCATTTATTCAAATTGTCTTGTACAGCAACTTTAAGTTGTTCAAACATGCATGAAAATGATACATATGGAAAGATTGGATTTTTCTGATCATTTTTCATATATAATTTATCTCATTTGGAGTTACGGTTGATTTACTATGATTTTTAGAAGTTTAGAACATTTTCTGGAATTTATAAACCTTTTCTGATTTATTTTAATTCCAGAAAATACTTACTGCATCAGCATGACGTAAGGCTGAGGTCAGCAGGTCAACTGGGTCGGTCCAGGTCAAACCTGACCAGTGGGACCCATATGTCAGTGTCTAACCTAACTAATCTAGTTTAGTTAGTGGCCTCGGGCCCACATGTCAACATCAGCAGGCTAATTAAGTTTAATTAACATCTAACTAAAATTAGCGAGGCCCGCCCACTTGTCATCCGGCGAGGTCATAGGGTCAAACCCCTGGTCAGTGGGTCAGCCCCGCCCGGCGACTCGACGCCGGGCGAGGCGAGCCAAGCGGAGGGCTCGGGAATCGCCCTCCGGCAACCATTTAGGCGGCGGAGACCACGGACGAGGAGCTGGAGCTCGTCCGCGTCGTTTGGAGCAAGCGGGAGGCTGCGGGGGTGTCGGAGCTTGCCGAAAACGAGCTCGAGGTGGTGGCCGGAGTTCGGCCAAGTGCGCGCACAGCGCTGCGGTGCACGGCAGAGGCTTCGGGCAGCGGCGTTGGCTTGCTGGGAGGCAGCTGAGCATGTTGACGTGCGCGGGCGTGAGCTACGGCCGCTAGCGTGATGGCGGCGACATGGACGGCGGGGAGGTGCTACGGCCATGGTGGGGAGCGGGAGCTACGGCGCGAGAACGGAGGAACTGAGAGAGGGGGACGGCATAGAAGCTCACGGCGGTTCGGACGAGGCGGACGGCGTACTCGGGGAGGGGTTGGTGATGACGTAAGGTCGCCGGCGATCTCGGTGGCCGTGGGTCGAAGATGACGATGTTGACGGTGTTCCAGGGCGCTCCGGCTTGCGTGGCTCGGCGAAGAGCTTCAGAACGAGGAGGCGGAGCTCCTACGCGTGTCAGAGAGGCGAGGGGGAGGGGGTGGCTACGGCAACGGTGGCCGATGGCGACGGTGGCGCTCGGCCGTGAGAGAGAGAGCTAGGGAGAATGAGCGGGTCCGGGGGGCGCGTGGCATCGTCCAGACGCATCGGCGGAGGGACAGGCGGGCAGGGAGGGAGGAGGTGGCGCGCGCGGCGCGTGCTGGGCACGCGCCTGCCCTCCTCTGGCGGGAGGAAGACGAGGGGAGGGGATGCTGGCTGGCCACCGGCCAGCCGATCTTTGGGCCAAGATAGAGCTGGCAAGTCGGCCTGTAAGCTTTTTCCTTTTTTGTTTAACTTTTCTATTTTCTCGACATTTGTTTTGATTTAATAAAAATACTAAATCATTTTATTTTCTTATGCCAATTTTTATAGGAGCTAGTTATATTATTCGTAGCTCCTTAATAAATGGCATAATTTTTTGGACATATATTATATATATAACATATATATATCCAATGCAAATAGTTATGCATTAATTCCAAATGCCCAAAATAAATACTTATGAGCTCCTAAAAATATTGGTTTGATTTTTATCTCTGCCCAATATTTTCAGAGAGCAACATGAACATTTTCCTGGATCTTTTTGGAGCAATTTTTATCTGGGTCATTTCTAGAAATGATTCTGAGGGTTTCACAAATCCTCATTTCAAATTTAAATGGAATTTAAACATGATGCACACATGACTAGCTAGTCTACGTCATACTAGAACTAGGGATGTGACAATATCATCCCGCAGCTCGCCCCTGGAGGGGGACATGTCAAATAGTCCCATCTCTTGCTTATCGCACTATTTGTATCGTCCTGCTTTTACCACAGCCTTTTTGAATAAACACTACATAGCTTTTGTCTATTATTGCATTCCGTTTTTATCTATATATGTTCATTAATGACATGTTGCACCCATACACTTTGGTACGGCCAAATACACCAGGGCTTAAGTACCCCAACATACGGTGTGATAAGTCCGAACACTTTCACAAGTGCGGCACCCCGAACTTATAGCATTATATGCATCGGCTCCGAATCATGTCTTGGGTCAATAGTTGGGTTTGCCTGGCTCCCATGTTTTGGTACCTTATGTTCCGTTCCTAAGGTATTTGGGAGAACCACTGCGATTGTGCCCTGCTGAGCTGGGCTAAGCACCTCGATGGAGAAAGCTAAAAATGACCGTCATGATAGGGCGAGAGCTGGTCGCTGTTCGAGAGGTTTTCGAGTCCCTAAAGACTTATGCCGCTTAGAGCGAGGAGTCGGCTTTGTCCGGCCTAGGCGTGGATAGCGCCCTGAACTCGGTCTTCCGAATACTAGGGGCTTCGCCAAAATTTAAAATTATAGAATTATATGGCTAAGTGAGAGTGTTCAGGCATTATAGTCCGATTGCCTTGTTCGTTGTGTTGAGCGCCTCCCTCGAAGGACCCAAGAATGGGAAAAAGAGCGGTCAAGTTTATCCCGAACACCCCAAAGACTTTCATGGCATGGGGGCGGTTTACGACTCTCCATCTCTCAAATTTAATATACGGCCGCCTGAAGGTAATATTTTAAATTCAAAAGCGTTGCTTTAGCGCATATGAACAAGTTTTCAGCGTCTGAGGATCACAAATGCGAGTTTACTCAAAATTACATCTTTGGAGCATTCATACGCTATAAAGGCGGGCACCCTTCAGACGCCCTCATAATACATCCCGGCTTGCGATGCTCCTTGCCCAAGCGGTGGTCCGTCCGTCACAAGCTTCTCGGCATCCATCTTGCCCCAAAGTGCACTTTAGCACGGGCAAGGCCTCTGAGCACCTTCGATGCATACGGGCGCTTGATGACTTCAAGCCATGGACAGGCATCCACCGGCCGCCTCACCAGCCCAGTAGCTCCCAGACATGGCTTCCCCTGTGCCACAAATGGACTATGAGACCCTTCATGGCCTATTCGCCACCTTATGGAGCTCGACCAGCTGCTTCATTTGGTTGCTCAAAGGGCACTGGTGTCCGCCTCGACATCTTGAGACCAGAACACCTTCTCCGTCGAGCTCCCCTCTTTGGCTCGATAGAATGCGGCAGCATCAGACACACTCCGGGGAAGATCTGCGAATGCTCCTAGAGAGCGCCGGACTCGGGTAAGTAACAAGTAATTCACTTTCACGTGCTTGCTTTGCATAAAGAATGCCTTACCCGCCGCTATCTTCTTCATCGCCTCAATTTCCTGGAGGGATTTTTGGGCTTCGGCCTTGGCAGATTTGGTGCTCTCAAGGGCCGAGGCGAGCTCGGACTCTCGAGTCTTTGAGTCAAGCTCCAAACTCTCGTGTTTTCCACGAGATCCTGGAGGTCTTGCTGCACCTCCACCACCCGCGCATCCTGCTTCTCTCGCTCAGTGCGCTCCACGGCCGCCTTGTCTTGACCTTGGACAACGCTTCCTTCGTGGTCGCCACCTCGGTTGTGGCCTGTAATACTCACGTTGGTCCTGTCATTTTTTGCAACCACATCTTTTATATACTTACATAAGGTATTACTTACCTTCCTTGTCTTCGAGCTGCTTCTTGGCCAGGCCGAGCTCGTTCTCGGACCGCTCGAGGCTCTGCTTCAATGCATCGACCTCCATGATCGGTCTGGCGGAGGTCAAGCAATGCATTCCCATATTGACATACTTATGTTAGACTCCTTCATATATCTTTTAGATCCTCAGTTCGGTTTTTCTTTCCGAACACCAAACTAAGCATCAGGGGCTACTGTCTATGCGGTAATATTTTTACATATCTTAAATACATACCTCAAAGCCTGTTAGAAGGCTGGCACAGGCTTCAGTCAGCCTGCTCTAGGCGGACTGAACCTTCTGGATCACCACACTCAGAATAGTGCGGTGCTCCTCATCGATGGAGGCGCCGTTAAGCACCTCCAGCAGATTATCCGGTGCCTCCGGTTGGACGGAGGTCACCGGCGTCGTAGGCTTGCCCTTCTTACTAGGCGCTGCGGACTCGGAACCACTGAAGGTTACGGTGCGGTGTCCGGCCTAGGGCCGGACTTGGAGCCCTTGGGGGTTTTGTCCCCTTTGCGCCTGGAGTCCGGGAGGTCGCCTTGCGGCGCCTCCAGGACCACCTCCTCCTGGCTTGGACCCTTTTGGGACTCCACCTCGGCATCATCCGCAGCGCGAGGAGAGGAGGCGGCCGGAAGTGAAGTGCTGTTCACATCCGATGAACCCAGGGAGCCGCTCGACGAAGCATCGAGCCCGGCCTTGGGCGGACTGCATGATTATATTCGGCATCAGAAGATACTGTGCAACAAAGGAACGCCATGAGTTATTCTGGTATCCGGATACTTATGATTTTGCCAGGGGCTTGGACCTGGATGGCCACTCCTCTTCGCCATCGTCGGCGTTGGTGGAGTAGTCCGGAGGAAGGGTCCTCCCCTTCTTGGACCCTCTGCCCCCCCCCCCCGGTTGGGGCGGCCTTCCTTTTCGTTCCTCCCCCTGCTGGAGGGGGAGAGGCCTCTTCTTCCTCCTCCTCGTCTTCGTGGGAGGAGTGCGCCTCGGAGTCATCGTACGATGAATCCGACACCACCGGGCGCCGGGAACTCTTTCGAGTTCTCGTGGCCTTATTCTTGGCCTTCTTCTCCGGCACCACGTAAGGTGCCGGAACTAGCCGCCCCGTCAAGCGGGCGTCCGTTGGGTCTTCGGGAAAGGGAGCCGGACAGTCAATCTGCCCGGACGTCTTCTGCCAATCCTGTCAAAGGTAAGGGAGTTCAGGTCCCGCATAGAATCAAACTATGGAAAACAAGTAACCCGTAAAGGGTAAAATAGCTTACCACGTTGGCTTGATGCTGCGCGCTGAATCCGCGACCCTCGGTAGCGGATGCGGGAGCCTCGGCGCCCTTGAACAGCACCTTCCAGGTGTCTTCGTACGTAGTGTCGAAGAGCCTACTCAGGGTTCGGTGCTGTGCCGGATCAAACTCCCACAAACTGAAAGCCCGTTGTTGTCACGGGAGGATCCGGCGGATGAGCATGACCTGGACTACGTTGACGAGTTTGAGCTTCTTGCTCACAAGGTTTTGGACGTAGGTTTGGAGTCCGGTTAGCTCCTCCGAATTACCCCACGACAGGCCCGTCTCTTTCTAGGAGGTGAGACGTGTGGGGATGCCAGATCGGAATTCGGGGGCCACTGCCCATTCAGGGTCACGCGGCTCGTTGATGTAGAACCACCCCGATTGCCACCCCTTTATGGTCTCCACGAAGGAGCCCTCGAGCCATGTAACGTTGGGCATCTTGCCCACCATGGCGCCTTCGCACTCCGCTTGGCGGACGCCCACTACCTTCGGCTTGACATTGAAGGTCTTCAGCCATTAGCTGAAGTGGGGCTCGATGCAGAGGAAGGCCTCGCACACGACGATGAACGTCGAGATGTTGAGGATGAAGTTCGGGGCTAGATCGTGGAAATCCAGGCCGTAGAAGAACATGAGTCCCCGGACAAATGGGTGAAGAGGGAAACCTAGTCCGCGGAGGAATTGGGTGAGGAACACCACCCTCTCATGGGGCCTGGGGGTGGGGATGAGCTGCCCCTTGTCGGGGAGCCGGTGCGCGATGTCATTGGACAAGTATCCGGTTTTCCTCAGCCTCTTGATGTGTCCCTCCGTGACGGAGGAGGCCATCCACTTGCCTCCCACTCCGGACATGGCTAGAGAAGGTTGAGGTGGGATGTGCGGACTTGGGCGTTGGAGCTCGAGTGCGCGAAAATGGATAAGCAAAGGAGGAAGAAGGCGTAGATGAGAAAGGTGGATCCTTATCCCCTTATATGGGCGGACGAAACTATGTGCCCCCCACCAGCCTGGTAAAACTCGCTTATCTCCCAAGCGCCATAATTAATGGCACGGTTGGGTTACCCACGCCCGTATTGATGAGAATCCCGTAATAAGGGGACACGATCTCTGCTTCGACAAGACGTGCCAACGAAACCGCCTCGCTGAGTGCGCTGAGGTGGCACAGTAAAAACGATTCGAATAAAGGCTTGGCCCTGGTGTGATGTCACGCTGCAGAATACGTCAGCAGATTGGATTTGTGTAAATATTATTCTCTCTACGGTGGTATGTGGAACTTATTTTGTAGAGCCGGACACTATCCTTGTGTTCAAAATCTTCTATGAAGTATTCGGAGGAGGAACCCGCCTTGCTATGCCAAAGACAATCTGCGCGCCGGACTCGTCGTCATTGAAGCATGGTTCATGGGCTACTGAGGGAGTCCTGGATTAGGGGGTGTCCGGATGGCCGGACTATAACCTTTGGCCGGACTCCTGGACTATGAAGATACAAGATTGAAGACTTCGTCCCGTGTCCGGATGGGACTTTCCTTGGCGTGGAAGGCAAACTTGGCGATACGGATATGTAGATCTCCTCCCATTGTAACCGACTCTGTGTAACCCTAGCCCTCTCCGGTGTCTATATAAACCGGAGGGTTTTAGTCCGTAGGACGAACAACTATCATACCATAGGCTAGCTTCTAGGGTTTAGCCTCTCTGATCTCGTGGTAGATATACTCTTGTACTACCCATATCATCAATATTAATCAAGCAGGAGTAGGGTTTTACCTCCATCGAGAGGGCCCGAACCTGGGTAAAAACATCATGTCCCTTGTCTCCTGTTACCATCCGCCTAGACGCACAGTTCGGGACCCCCTAACCGAGATCCACCGGTTTTGACACCGACAACAATGCTTTTGCGGACTAATCGTGTGCCTTGAGTGTCTCAGACGTTTCATCGCTAGGCACAAGACGGTTTGGTGTGCCTCGAAGACTATTGAAGACGGCGTTTTTCTACGTTTCTTTTTGGTGGATTTGAGTCATAGGAAAGCCGTACTATTAAGAGGGGGTCCGCGTCGGAAAGGTTCGGGTGGAATCATCACGTACACGTTTTCTTCCTTGTCTCCACCTTTCCCTTGCACTTTGGAACATTCTCCGTTTTATCCTCTATGCAATTGTTCTGGCTGCTGTTATTGGGCGTGCGGTAGTACTGCTCCCTGGAGCGGTAGTACCGAAGGCACCTGTGGTAGTACCGTACTTCGGCGCAGTAGTACCGCAGGACCCCATGGTAGTACCGCTCCTCAGGAGCCGTAGTACCATGGGCCCCAGGCCAAGTGCCGCTGCATCGCAGTTGTAGGGGCGGATGTAAATTTTTACATCCGAGCCTCCCCGGTAGTACCGCACCTCGTGCGTGGTAGTACCGCGCGCGGCCTGGTTCAGCTGCCATGTGGTAGTACCGCTCCTGAGCGGTAGTACCATATCGGATTTTTGCATCATTTGTTTTCCAGCGGAAGTAGACATGGATGTATTTTTATTCATCCGCGCCCTTCCCAGGCTAGGACTTTCCTGCCTTGCGGTAGTACCGCAAGGGGGAGCGGTAGTACCGCGCTTGCGGAAGTACCGTTCTCAGCCTCCTTGCTTTGGGTTTGTTCTAGTTCTTGTTGTTGCAGTGGTAGTACCGCGGTCCCTCACGGTAGTACCACATGGCCTTGCGGTAGTACCGCATGTCAGGGGCGGTAGTACCGCAAGTCTTGGGCTGGTTAGGTGTATAACGGTTGGATTTTGTCCACAGCTATAAAAGGGGTGTCTTCTACCTCTAGTTGACTACCTCTTCCACCCCTAAGCTCCATTGTTGCTCTAAGCTCCAATTTCGCCCGATCTCACTCCCTAGCCAATCAAACATGTTTATTTGCTCGGGAGTGGTTGAGAAAGCCCCGATCTACACTTCCACCAAGAGAAATTTGATTCCCCCACTAATCCCTTGCGGATCTTGTTACTCTTGGGTGTTTGAGCACCCTAGACGGTTGAGGTCACCGCGGAGCCATAGTCCATTATGGTGAAGCTTCGTGGTGTCGTTGGGAGCCTCCAATTAAGTTGTGGAGATTGCCCCAACCTTGTTTGTAAAGGTTCGGTCGCCGCCTCCAAGGGCACCAATAGTGGAATCACGACATCTTGCATTGTGTGAGGGCGTGAGGAGAATACGGTGGCCCTAGTGGCTTCTCGGGGAGCATTGTGCCTCCACACCGCTCCAACGGAGACGTACTTCCCCTCAAAAGGAAGGAACTTCGGTAACACAACCTCGTCTCCACCGGCTCCACTCTTGGTTATCTCATCCCTTTACTTGTGCAAGTTCTTTTGTGGTTTATCCTTGGCTTGCTTGTGTGCTTGTTGTTGTTGCATCATATAGGTTGCTCACCTAGTTGCATATCTAGACAACCTACTTTGATGCAAAGTTTAATTTGGTAAAGAAAAGCTAAAAATTGTTAGTTGCCTATTCACCCCCCTATAGTCAACTATATCGATCCTTTCATGCGCGAGTCCACGGAGGGCTCCACCCACGAAGGGTCCACGAAGAAGCAACCTTGTCTATCCCACCATGGCCGTCGCCCACGAAGGACTTGCCTCACTAGCGGTAGATCTTCACGAAGTAGGCGATCTCCTTGCCCTTACAAACTCCTTGGTTCTACTCCACAATCTTGTCGGAGGCTCCCTATTGACACCTAGCCAATCTAGGAGACACCACTCTCCAAGAAGTAACAAATGGTGTGTTGATGATGAACTCCTTGCTCTTGTGCTTCAAATGATAGTCTCCCCAACACTCAACTCTCTCTCACAGGATATGGCTTTGGTGGAAAGAAGATTTGAGTAGAAAGCAACTTGGGGAAGTCTAGAGATCAAGATTCATATGGTAAGAATGGAATATCTTGGCCTCAACACAAGTTTAGGTGGTTCTCTCTCAGAAAAGGTAAGTTGGAAGTGTAGGTTCGTTCTGATGGCTCTCTCCATGAATGAAGAGGAGGTGGAGGGGTATATATAGCCTCCACACAAAATCTAACCGTTACACACAACTTGCCAATCTCGGTGGGACCGAATTGATAAACTCGGTCGGACCGATTCAGCAAATCTAGTGACCGACATGCAACTCGGTAGGACCGATATGGTTAGGGTTAGGGAATAACTTAATCTCGGTGAGACCGATTACACAAACTCGGTGAGATCGATTTTGGTAATAAGCTAACTAGAGAGTTGGTCAGGTAAACTTGGTGGGACCGATTCGCTCATTTCGGAGAGACCGAAATGTTATGAAAGGGAAACACAGAGTTTACATTGCAATCTCGGTGGGACCGATCGCTCATCTCGGTGAGACCGAAATGTTACAGAGGGAAACAGAGAGATTACAATCCCATCTCGGTGAGACCGAGATCCCTATCGGTGAGACCTATTTGCCTAGGGTTTGTGGCAGTACCTATGACATCTGAACTCGGTGGCGCCAGATAGAAAGAATCGTTGGGTCCGAGTTTGACTTTTGGTTTAGGTCATATGTGGATGTGAGAAAGTAGTTGAGGGCTTTGGAGCATATCACTAAGCATTTTGAGCAAGAGCCTCATTAAGCAACACCTCATCCCTCCTTGATAGTATTAGCTTTTCCTATAGACTCAATGTGATCTTGGATCACTAAAATAGAAAATGTAGAGTCTTGAGCTTTGAGCTTGAACCAATCCTTTTGTCCTTAGCATTTTGAGGGGTCCACTTTTCTCATCCATGCCATGCCAATCATTGAGCTTTCCTGAAATATTAATCTTGAAATAGCATTAGCTCAATGAGCTATATGTTGTTATGAATTACCAAAACCACCTAGGGATAGTTGCACTTTCAATCTCCCCCTTTTTGGTAATTATGACAACATATAGATCAAAGCTTCGACAAATGATAATAAGAGTGAAAAACATTATCGCTTTGAGAAGTATGTGAAAAGCAAGAGCTCCCCCTAAATTTGTGCATAGTTTAAGATTTGCTTTGACTGCAAATGCACAATGAGTTAGGATCATGGGTTACTCTTCCATGTCACATACATCTTGGTGGAGTGCTCAAAATGATAATAATTAGCACTCATCACCAAGCAAAGCGAATGATCATATGGGGATATAAAAGGATAATGTCATCCAACAAGCATTAAGGTAGCATATGATCAAACACATGATCATCCAAGTATCACACAAAAGCATAAAGTATCTCAAACAAGCAAATAACAAAGTGCAACCACCAAAAAGCAACAGAGAACAAAGAGCAACACTCTCTCTCGAAGCCTATGATCTACACATTTTCTCCCCCTTTGGCAACAAGTTACCAAAAAGTTCATAAAAATGCATAGTGCTAGATCGACTCTCAGTCTTGGTCTTCAGGTGGTGGTGTAGATAAAACTCCATGGACGAAGGCATCAGTTGATGTAGATGGAGCTGGTGGAGTGGGTGCTGGAGCTGGTGGCACTGAAGCTGTAGCTGGTGCAGATGAAGTTGCTCTGGTGTCTGTAACTGGCACTGCAGCAGATCTCTGTCCTCTGGGCACTCTAGCAAAAGCATCAGTGGTAGACTTGCCCTTCTTCTCCAGCACTACATCCTGAAGTTGCTCAACAACTGACTGTATCTCAGTGACCTTCACATCTAAATCATAGAACTTCTTCTCCATGATCCTCTCCAAGCTCTCTGGTTTTGAGTCGTGGTGGCCAATCCCTTCTCAATCCTCGTGAGTGGAGGCAATCAAGTAGCCAAGGTGATCTTTCTTGCTCTTCAGAAGATACTAAGATGCCTCATCAATGCTTGGCATCTTTGCAGCCTTTTCAGTCCTTGCCTTCTCCCTCTTTGCTTGTGCTTGCACAGAAGATGGTTCATTCTCATCCATTACCACAGTGTTGTCCTCAAAGTCTGGGTAGATGGGCAGGTGCTCCTTATCGAATAGATATGTGCCAGTGCCCATCTTGGAGTTGATTAGCTCTGGATGCTGGGGCATACCCACAACTTCTCTTCTGATCTGCACCTGTTCTCTTTATAGTTTCCACAATTAGGCTCATGACTTTGAACTTTTGAGGAACATCAAATATGTGCAGCAAGTTGATGGAATGTCCTCTGACCATTCTATGATCTCCTGATTTTGGTAGCAATGTGTGCCTTAAAATCCAATTGATTGTAGGCAGGCCTGACAGCAAGTGTTTCACATAACCAAATTGGTGAGTCTCAAGATCTGCATCAGGAATCTCCTTGTACATGCTAGCCATTGAGTTGTGATCCTTCTTCTTCTTGGCATAGACATCCAAGTCATCTTCTTGTTCTTCTGGGGCATTGATCAACTGAGCCCATTCTTCAACTGTTGACTGGTACCTAGTACCTTCAGACATCCAGACAATCCTTCCATCTGGGTAGAAGTGAGCTGTGGAGTAGAACTGCATAATAAGCTCATCACTCCACTTTGTGAGCTTCTGCCCAACAAAGTCCTCTACTCCACAAGATTTGAAACTATCATAGACTCCAGGATAGTGTTCTTCATTTTTCTTGATGTACTCCCAGTCCATCCATCTAATATCACAGACTATAGGCTTCTTGTCAAGCAACACTATCTCATAGAAGTCCTGATGTTCCTTTGTATGGAACCTGTAGTCCACAACAGTTCTTCTCCTGGTGGCTACCTTAGGCAAGTTGCTGGGTGTACTCCTTCTTCCTTCATCATAGCTGCTAGAGGGACTAGTGCCCTCACTCATGTGAACTTGCTCCTCAGACTTGTTCTGGGTGTCACTCTGATCTGACATGATGCAAACACTGACAGCAGACCTTGTGAGTAGATATAGATGAGATAGATTGGATGAGCATCACAAAGTGCAGAGGTTTTTGCAAAAGAATGAGTCAAAAAATTATTTTTAGTTTTCCACAGAAAGCATTTCGGATCTACCGATTTGAAAACTCGGTGATACCGAAGCAGCTTTTTGGAACCTAAACTAGTGAACTCGGGTCAGACCGAGTCACAGTTTGGTGGCACCGAGACTGCTAGGGTTTCACAAAGAATTGAACTCGGTCACACCGATTTGCAATTCTCGGTCGAACCGAGAATCACATGTGCAATGGCCTTAGCCAAATCGGTGGAACCGATTTCAACAACTCGGTTGGTCCGAGATGATTTCGACGGAAACCTAACCCTAAATTTTCAATCCACAACTAAACTATGGAGTGATTTCGCTGGATAGAGTGATCTCAATCGTGGCAAGATACATGACAAAACAATGTGCTAGGAATCGGAGTGAGATTAGCACAAGGATCAAGTCCATACCCTAAGTGCGGCGATAGACCTGCTACGGCGGCAACGGCGGAGACGATTTTCGTTGACGGCGGCGGAGACCAGCGGCAGGAGGCAGCTGGCGATGAGGAGGAAGATCCGGTGACCCAGGGAGGCAAAGCAGGCTGAGCGCGGGCAAAGGGGTTCGGATAATTTTCCAAATTTTGGCCCGGGGATATATATAGCCTGACCCTGTCGGTGTGACCGAGTGGAACAACTTGGTGTGACCGAAAAGTTCAAATCGGTTGCATCGAGATTGAAAACCTAGATCGACTTAGTGATCTCGGTATGACCGAAGTGCATGAATCGGTCAGACCGAAACATACAAAGAAGTTTTGGAAGTTTAAGTCTATGACAAATCAGGGACTCCGAGTGCTCCTCACACAAAGTGGTTCAAATCTGACTTGATCAAACTTTGTGATGTAGCATGAATAGAGTTTGAGACAAGAAAAGCATAGATAGCTAGAGAAGGTTCTTAGGCATTCTTGTCCATCCACTTGGCAAAAGAAAAAAGGAACCAAGCAATCAAAACAACAAGTGGATGTCCTCAAATGAGTAAATTATGCAACCAACATGCTCACACAATAAAATGGCAAATGAAATATGTGGCAAAGCATGCACAACCAATTCTAGCATCTATCAAGCAATTGGCGATGACTAGGTCATCCATGTATGAGTATATTGACTTAGGAGTCAAATGAGAACATTTGATCATAGGTCATACTCATCGTTTAAGCACAAGTGGGGTTACCACTTTTACATAAAGTGTTCTTGTGTTTACACCATTAGAGTTGCTTTAGCTCAATTCTTAGAGTAAAGCTCCCCCTAGATGTGAGATCCCCCCTTAGAGGGATGAACTAACCTTGGGTTTTGTCGATGATGACTTCATGTAGGTGTTGAAGATGTGGATGCTCAATGTTGATGTAGATCATTTGGAGCAATCCTTTGGAGTGAGTTGCACTTTAAATACCTACGGGTTAGTCCCACAAGGAACAAACAAGGATATCCATAGACATAGAGAGATGCACACACAAGATGATGTCTATGAAAGCATTAGGTTACCTTTTCCCTTGTCTTACCAACAAGAGGGTTTGTGACTCCTTGAACTAGTGCAAGATGTGGAAGTTGATTGCACTTGTTCTTGCCAAAACGATAAGAGTGAAGTATGTTGGCGGAGTCACCCTCAAGAACTCTCTAGTTCTTCTTCTTCGGGATCCACATCATCTTGATGGGAATCCTTGGAGTTGTAGTCGTACTTGATGAAGTAGAACTTGATGTAGTCTTGGGAACCCACTTGACCAAGGCCTTGGGTGCTTCTTCAAATGCATCAATTTCCTCTTGAAGCTTATCCTTGCCTTTTTGCTTGTGGTCTTGTGGTGGAAGATCATCTTGAGCTTGTGTCCCTTTGAAGGAACTAGGATCATACTTCTCTTGTTGAGGAACAAACTTCGTCTTGGGGTATTGATCTTCTTCCCACTCAATTCCATTGGCATTGAACTTTCGTTCAAAACCAACACCTTGGTTCTTCCGGTGCCTTGCTTGCTTGCGTACAATTTCCTCGAATTGCTTACTCCCGGCAAGGCTCTTGTAAACACCTTTCTCTATAATTCCCTTCAATAAGCTATTTTCTTGCTCAAGTGTAACTTGGCTAAGAGAATCATTAGTGGAATCAAGAGAACTACTAGAAGCAACAACATTGGATTTAGCATGATTATTGTTACTACTAGAGGAAGAATCTTTCTTGTTCTTGTTACAAGACTTGACTTGAGGCATGTAAGTGGATACGAGTAAACTCTTGGCAATGTAAGAAGAACTTTTCTTGCGAAGATCATCATTGATTGCCTTTAAGAACTCATGCTCTTTCTCAAGGTTGAGCTTTTCAAAACGTAATTTCTCGTGAGTCCTTAAAAGTTCTCGATGATCTCCTAAGATAGTTTCATGAGCTAACTTAAGAGTGTTTAGTTCTTTAGTTAGAAACTCAATCTTCTCCTTATCATTGTCATTCGTTTTATCTTGATTAGCATGATTAATTGACATTTCATCATATTCTTCATCACTAGAGTTGTCAACGAGTAAATCATCATCACCTAACAAGTCATCTTCATCACTATTGAAATCAACATACTCGGGGTGTGATACCTTTGGGCCTTTAGCCATGAAGCATCTTCCAAGTCCTTCGTTTGGTGAATCAAATATGTCGTAGGAGTTGGTTGACACAAGTGCTAGACCGGCAACACCTTCATCTTGAGTATATTCAGAGTCGGAGTAATAGCTTCTCTCAGAGTGATTGTCGGAGTCGGAGCCGGATACCCATTCACCAACATGAGCTTGATGTCTTCATTTTGTGTAGCTCCTTGATGACTTGTCCTTCCTTTCCGAATCATTGCTTCTCCGGGATGTTCTTCGTTCATAACGATCATCTCTACTCCTTCTCTCTCTTGATGGTGATTCTTCTCTTCTACTTCTTCATTTTGGAGAATCTTCTCTTCTCTTGTAGGGTGTCGTACACTTATTGGAATAGTGTCCGGGTCTTCCACAATTGTAGCAATTTTGCTCTCGACAAGAAGATCTTTTGTCATTGTAGGACCTTGACTTGGAACCTCTCTCTTTGCTTCTACTCTTGTAGAACTTGTTGAAGTTCTTCACCATTAGGCTCAATTCTTCATTGAAGGTTTGTTTCTCACTTGATGATGTGGGAGCTTCACATGAGGCTTTGTAAGCACCACTTGACTTGTTATGGAGCTCCTCCTTATCTTGAGTGACATCTCATGAGCAACAATTCTTCCAATGACTTACGTTGGCTTGAGATCTTTGTAATTGGGCATCATTTGGATCAATGTGCATATGGTATCATATTTTCCGTCCAAAGCTCTTAGGATCTTCTTGATGATGATTTTTTGTCGGTCATCTCTACACTTCCTAAGCCGGCGATCTCATTTGTGATAAGACCAAGCCTAGAGTACATTTCAGCAACACCTTCACCATCCTTCATTTTGAACTTGTCAAGCTGGCTTTGAAGCACATCCAACTTGGATTCCTTGACGGAGTCGCTACCTTCGTGCATATCAATCAAAGTATCCCAAATTTCATTTGCATTCTCAAGACGGCTGATTTTTTTGAATTCTTCAGGGCATAATCCTTTGAAGAGGATATCACAAGCTTGAGCATTGTATTGCAACATCTTCAACTCTTCTGCGGTAGCTTCACTGTTCGGTTCTCTCCCATCAAAGAATTCACCTTGCAATCCAATACACAAAATAGCCCATACGGCGGGGTTATGTCCAAGAATATGCATTTTCATCTTATGATTCCAACTAGCAAAATTAGTACCATCAAAGTAAGGACCTCTACAGTGGTAATCTCCCTCGCTAGACGCCATACTCTCGTAGGTTGTGAAACCAAGGCTATGACTACCAAAAGCTATGGAAATCAAAGCAAATGGAGACCAAAGCTCTGATACCACTTGTAGGATCGAAAGTATGTCTGGAGGGGGGGTGATTAGACTACTTGACCAAATAAAACTTATCCTTTTCGCGATTTTAGTTCTCGGCAGATTTTAGCAACTTGGGACAAGTCAAGCAATCTTAACACAATTCAAGCAAGCATGCAAAGAGTATATGAACAGCGGAAAGTAAAGCATGCAACTTGCAAGAATGTAAATGGAAGAGTTTGGAGGATTCAAACGCAATAGGAGACACGGATGTTTTTGTCATGGTTCCGATAGGTGGAGCTATCGTACATCCACGTTGATGGAGACTTCAACCCACGAAGGGTAACGGCTGCGCGAGTCCACGGAGGGCTCCACCCACGAAGGGTCCACGAAGAAGCAACCTTGTCTATCCCACCATGGCCGTCGCCCATGAAGGACTTGCCTCACTAGCGGTAGATCTTCACAAAGTAGGTGATCTCCTTGCCCTTACAAACTCCTTGGTTCAACTCGGAGGCTCACAAGTAACACCTAGCCAATCTAGGAGACACCACTCTCCAAGAAGTAACAGAAGGTGTGTTGATGATGAACTCCTTGCTCTTGTGCTTCAGATGATAGTCTCCCCAACACTCAACTCCCTCTCACAGGATATGGATTTGGTGGAAAGAAGATTTGAGTGGAAAGCAACTTGGGGAAGGCTAGAGATCAAGATTCATATGGTAAGAATGGAATATCTTGGCCTCAACACAAGTGTAGGTGGTTTTCTCTCAGAAAAGGTAAGTTGGAAGTGTAGGTTCGTTCTGATGGCTCTCTCCACGAATGAAGAGGAGGTGGAGGGGTATATATATCCTCCACACAAAATCTAACCGTTACACACAACTTGCTAATCTCGGTGGGACCGAATTGATAAACTCGGTCGGACCGATTCAGCAAATCTAGTGACCGTTCGGATTTTCGGTGGGACCGACATGCAACTCGGTAGGACCGATATGGTTAGGGTTAGTGCATAACGTAATCTCGGTGAGACCGATTACACAAACTCGGTGAGACCGATTTTGGTAATAAGCTAACCAGAGAGTTGGCCAGGTAAACTCGGTGGGACCGATTCGCTCATTTTGGTGAGACCGAAATGTTAGAAAGGGAAACAGAGAGTTTACATTGCAATCTCGGTGGGATCGATCGCTCATCTCAGTGAGACCAAAACGTTACGAAGGGAAACAGAGAGATTACAATCCCATCTCGGTGAGACCGAGATCCCTATCGGTGAGACCGATTTGCCTAGGGTTTGTGGCAGTAGCTATGACATCTGAACTCGGTGACGCCAGATAGAAAGAATCGGTGGGGCCGAGTTTGACTTTTGGTTTAGGTCATATGTGGATGTGAGAAAGTAGTTGAGGGCTTTGGAGCATATCACTAAGCATTTTGAGCAAGAGCCTCATTAAGCAACACCTCATCCCTCCTTGATAGTATTGGCTTTTCCTATAGACTCAGTGTGATCTTGGATCACTGCTACGTCTTGAGCTTGCGTTGGTTTTCCTCGAAGAAGAGAGGCTGATGCAGCAAAGTGTAGCGTAAGTATTTCCCTCAGTTTTTGAGAACCAATGTATCAATCCAGTAGGAGGCTCCTCAAAAGTACCACGCACCTACACAAACAAACTGAGAACTCGCAACCAACGCAATAAAGGGGTTGTCAATCCCTTCACGGCCACTTGCGAAAGTGAGATCTAATAAAGATAGTATGATAAGATAAATATATTTTTCATATTTTATAATATAAATGCAAAAGGTAAAGATGCAAATAAAAGTAGATTGGAAGCAAATATGATAAGAGATAGACCCGGAGGCTATAGGTTTCCTAGTGGCTTCTCTCAACATAGCATAAGTATTACGGTGGGTGAACAAATTACTGTCGAGCAATAGATAGAAAAGCGCATAGTTATGAGATTATCTAGGCATGATCATGTATATAGGCATCACGTCCATAACAAGTAGACCGACTCGCCTGCATCTACTACTATTACTCCACACATCGACCGCTATCCAAAGATGCATCTAGAGTATTAAGTTCATAAGAACAGAGTAACGCTTTAAGCAAGATGACATGATGTAGAGGGATAAACTCATGCAATATGATATAAACCCCATCTTGTTATCCTCGATGGCAACAATAAAATACGTGCCTTGCAACCCTTTACATCCTTTGGGTAAGGACACCACAAGATTGAACCCAAAGCTAAGCACTTCTCCCATGGCAAGAAAGATCAATCTAGTAGGCCAAACCAAACTGATAATTCAAGAGACTTGCAAAGATAACTTAATCATACATAAAAGAATTCAGAGAAGATTCAAATATTATTCATAGATAAACTTGATCATAAACCCACAATTCATCGGATCTCGACAAACACACCGCAAAAAGAGATTACATCGAATAGATCTCCACAAGAGAGGGGGAGAACATTGTATTGAGATCCAAAAGAGAGAAGAAGCCATCTAGCTAATAACTATGGACCCGTAGGTCTGTGGTAAACTACTCACAACTCATCGGAGGGGCAAGGATGTTGATGTAGAGGCCCTCCGTGCTTGATTCCCCCTCCGGCAGAGTGCCGGCGAAGGCTCCAAGATGGGATCTCGCGGATACAGAAGGTTACGGTAGTGGAAATTGTGTTTGGTGGTGCCCCTGTTCTGATCGTTTGGGGGTACGTAGGTATATATAGGAGGAATGAAAGTGCGTTATATCGACTAGAGGGGGGGTGAATAGGCGATTTTTATGAATTCTTCACTGAGGAATTTGCTGGTGAGGAAATTCCTTAGCGAAGAAATACTTGCAGCGGAATAAGTACTCGTAAGTAAGCATAACAGATTACAAGCATAGTCATCATGATGAAATGAAGACATTCACAGAGTACGTAAAGCGTAATCACAGGATAACACAAGATGAAGACAAACAGATCAAGAAATTGAACTGAGGAAATTGAGAAAGTCTTGATCAAAGTCTTCAAACACAGATATGACAAACACTCAACACAGCTTATGAGGAAATGAAAGGGTTGAGGAAATAGAACCAGTTAGGTTGGTGAAGACAATGATTTGGTAGACCAGTTCCAACTGCTGTCTCGGTTATGCGTCTGGTTGGAGCGGTGAGTATTTAAACTTCGAGGACACACAGTCCGGACACCCGATCCGAGCACGCAGCTCGGGACACCAAGTCCTCACCGTATTCTCCTTGAACTAAGGTCACGCAGACCTCGTCCAATCACTCGTGGTAAGTCTTCAGGCGACTTCCAAACCTTCACATACTTGGTCACCCGGCAATCCACAATTCCTCTTGGATGCTCTAGACCTTGACGCCTAACTGTCTGGAAGAAGCACAGTCTTCAAAGGTAAAAAGCGTCGGATCCACGCAGGATCAATTTCTTCAAATGATGCTCAATCACTTTGGGTTTGTTGGGGTTTGGTTTTGGGTTTTTCCTCACTTTTGGGTTTTCCTCACTTGATGATTTTCGCTCAAAGTCCTCGTGAGGATGGGTTGCTCTCAAATGACAAGTGTCAAGTTCTCTCGAGCAGCCAACCAACTAGTGGTTGTAGGGGCGGCTATTTATAGCCTAGGGAGCAGCCCGACATGATAAGACATAAATGCCCTTCAATGATATGACCGTTAGGTGGATAAGGTATTTTGGGACAGTCATGCCAAGAAGACAAAGAACGGCCGGAAATTTGACTCTCAAATTCCTCGGGGCTATCATGTTCCTCACGGTGTAGGCAATTCCTGGCGAATTCCTAACTCCTCGGTCGAGAACAAATTCCTCAAAGTGATCGAAGAGCTTCGTCTCACATCCTTTGAAGAAATTGACTGAATCAGTATGAGATTTCCAAAAGCTTCACTCGAAGGGTTTGGTAGGTGTAGGATTTTGAGTTGAGCATCAAATGGAAATTTTCCCTTAGTATTTCCTTGACCCCCTTTAACAGTACGGTGTTTCCTATGACTCAAGAAAGAGAAAATGAAACTATGAAAACAAAAGTCTTCACGCTTCATGTTCCTCAAGCGAATACCAAGTCTTCAGGATCACACCAATTTCTTCACTTTCAAAATCTTCAGAAAGTCTTCAGAATATCAAAGTCTTTAGTTGAAGAACTTCATTTTTAGGGGTCGACTTTTACTGTAAATATCAAAACTCCTCATAGACTTATAGACCTGTGTACACTCAAAAACGCATTAGTTACTTAACCTATAAGTCTTCAATACACCAAAATCACTAAGGGGCACTAGATGCACTTACAATCTCCCCATTTTTGGTGATTGATGACAATATGGGTTAAGTTTTCAACGGGGATAAACATATGACTTGTAAATACTGATAATGAGGAATTTGATTGCAAGATATAGAAGAACTCCCCCTGAAGATGTGCATAGTGAGGAATTTGCTTTTGAGGCAATGCACACTTGAAGAATTGAATCATGGAGATCTCCCTTTATATCTTGTAATTCATACGCATTTGACATATAAAATGAAGAATTTGAAATGCATGATGAAATATGGTGCTTGATGAAATTCAGCATGAGGAATCATAGCACATAAAGTATCGAGCACAAGTAGATTTGCTATGAAGCATAGTGCAAAATCATAATGCATCAAAAGTATCAAAGCACCATAGGGTTTAAGATTACAACTCGATCCAATAAAAAGTTTCAGAAGAACGAGAGTTGTAACTTAATAAAATACTGTATATAGACAAAAACTAGACCCGCTTGAAGACTAACTCAAATTTCTCCCCCTTTGTCATCGAATGACCAAAAGGATCAAAACTGAGGACTAACGCTCTTGAGGAATATCAAGTTGAAGACGGAGCGCCAGCATTGTCGGGGTTGTTTGTTGAAGTAGGACCAGCAGCAGTGTCTTCCAAATCTTCATTTTCATCGGTCGCGAGATGAAGAATAGGAGCTGGCCACCAAGGAAGGAACTTTGACCTTCTTGAATTTCTTGGAGGAGGTGCAGACCAGTCAAATTCTTCCTTGAGACCCATTGATGTCGATTCTTCTTCATTATAGACATGTGAAAGAACAGCCCAAAGTGCGCTTGAAGGTTTCATGAAGGTAGTAGTGGTTTTCTTCACCGCATTGTGAGTAGACGTCATATTGTAAAGAAGAGTACCAAACCGACGTTTGACCCACTTATGATTGCGATCAACCTTCCGATGAAGGCGAGGAGTAATTCACGATCACCATCACCACAGGTGCGATTCCTTGAGGATTTTGCTTTCTTGAGGTATTTCTTCTTTGAGTCATGTGTGGCGAGTCATCATTGGTGGAGTAAGATGCTTTGCTGCGAAACTGTCCATCCAATGGACGAATACCTTCATCTATCACAGCAGTAGCCTTGCCCTTTTCATCACCGAGGCAATTGGCCGCTTGAGGACTTCAATCGGGGCGTGTAGCTGCAAGGGTTCAAAGTATCAGCTTTGTAATTGAGTGAGGACCTTGACCTGATGAATCTCATAATCCAAGGCGCATAAGGCTTCAACTCAAATGGTGACATGGCAATGTTAGCCAGAGTCCTCATGAAGAAATCATGGAAATTGACGGGAACGCCATGGATGATATTGAAAAGCATATTCTTCATGATGCAAACGACTTCTTCATCGTTCGAGTCGTGGCCTTTGATAGGACTCATAGTCTTCGTCAAGATTCGATAGATGGTCCGAGGCACATATAATAATTCCTTAACGAGGAATTTGGTTCTTGGTGCCTGCCTTGGCTTCAATGGCTTCATCAGCACTTGCATATAGTGATTTGAAAGTTCCTTTTCTTCATAGATCCGACGTGCACCATCAAGCGGAGGATCGAGTGGTAGAGCACGAAGCAATTCAATTGCAGGTGCCTTGTAGTGAGTGTTTTCAGTCATCCAATCTAAGACCCATGAATTGACGTCTTCAAGCGTCTCCGGTGATATGCAGGTTGCATAGAATCAAGAATTAGCTCTTCGTTCGATCACAAATATCGGTCTGAAGTTTAGAAGTCCTGCGTCGTGAAGAACACCGAGGACTGGCTCAAAGCCTGGCGGTGACTCCATATCCACATGAGGAATATGAGCATGATCAAGATTTTATCCTTGTTGAAAAGCACCGAGGAATAGAAGTTGGCTTGACCGGTAGTCCGTAAGCACCTCTTCCTAATTCGAGCGTAATCATAAGGATTATATTCATGAAGAACACGTGCTCGGCAAAGAAATCTTCAGCCTTGAACTTTTGCTTGGTTGAGAACGGATTCTTCCGCTTGGGCGTAGGGGTGTCGATGAGTTGCATCACCACCTCGTGAATCGTAAGTTCAGGTTCATCGCCTTGAGGAATTTCTTGGTCCTCAACTTGTGCGATCGAGGATTAGCAGAAGAAGTAGCTTCATCAAAGACTAGTGGCTGGAATTTCTTCATGCACGTAACCCGTGGGTTGATTTTCTTCAGAGTCTATTTGGACAAATTGCGGTGGGAGTGAGGAACTTGTTGGAGCGGGGTGAAGAGAGGAGTATTGGGATGCTGACTTTCCCAAAAGTCATCATTGATAACTGGTGTGGTGCATCCAATATCCACATCTTCATCTTCAATTTCTTCAAAGACCACCGAGGAATTTCATAGTCCGATGAGGAAATTACTGGGGTTGAAGGGATAGCTTCCACTTCAATTTCTTCATCCATTTTCTCGATGAAGCAGCAGATTGATGTTCTTCATCGATCCGGTTGGCACCTCATATTCTTCTCCAAAAGGAACTACGTCCTTTGATGGTATGGAGGAAATTGGAACAACTTGAATTGGGTTTTCAACAGAGCTGGCCATTTGCTTCATTTTCTTCGCATCCGAAGAATCTGACGCAGCTGATGCTTTCCTTTTCTTCACAAAGCAGCTCTTTCCATGACCTTGGTTTTCTTCACATCGGGCGAGATGGAAGAATTGGAGTTGGAGTTGGCGCAGGAGGAGCCGAGGAATTTGGTTCAGCTTTCTTCAGAGCAACTGATGCAGTTCCTCTGCTTTTGAACAATTTCTTCAGCGCACCACTAGTGGGTGCCCGCAATTTCTTCAATGGCTGGAATGGGATCATCACCGAATCAGCATTTTCATCAAGAGGTTGAACGTCATCACGGTGCTGGCATTTTCTTCAAGAGGGCTGAGCCGAGGCTACAACTGAGAAATTTCATGTTGCATTGGGACGGCAACATTTGTGAGATTCTTCGTCAGTTAGCCGAATCTGTCCTTGGCTCCTTGCCAATCAGCATTGAATGAATCAAGTTTTTCTTTGAGGTTTTGAATTTCGATCTGAATCTGGAGAAGCTCCTCGTGTGTCATCTTGACAACGCTTTTTCTTCGTGAACTTCTCCTTCCTGTATTGAGCCCTTTTGATTTCCCTCGCCTTATCAAACTTCCATTTTTCTTCAGCTATGAAGTGAGTCAACATATGACTTTGACCAGGTGTCAAGTGAAGATCAGACAGAGGGGTATTGGGATCATTGTGCCGTAGATCAATAAAGTCAAGGACTATCTTCGGTCCAATAGCGATTAGCACAGATGTACCTTTGGCTCTAGCGGCCCTTGCTTGTCGGTCTCGATGATTTCTGCGAAGTTCTTCATCGATGCCTCATCATCGATGGCACATGGAATGCAACCATTTTCTTCGTCGGGCTAGGCGGGACCTCGACCAGCTGTTGCTTTGGTCTTCAAATTTGAGTCGGACCTATTGAGGAAGTTGGAGCAGCCGAGGAACTTGCGTAAATGCTCGAGGCAATTGAGAAACCGGTGGTTCTTTGACAAGTCGCCAGATGCATGTGAACCGAGGGTTTTGACGGAGCAGTTGAGGACTTTGATGGAACAAAGCAGTGAGGAATTGGCTTGGATGGTGCTGCTGAGGAAGTTGGCCGTGAGGGCGTAGATGATGAAGCACTTGGCTTATGAGCAGGCTTCTTTTGCATTGATTTCCTCGGTTTCACCGAGACCTCGATGTGATAGCGTGGCAGAATCCTCATTGAATTTCTTCTTTGCTTCCTTTGCTTGCTTAGCCAATTTTGCTTGGCGTTTAGCCCATTCATCGTGAAAGTCCTCACCGCGTTTGACGCTAGTGGGATCAGCTATTTGGCCAGTGCCAAAGGAGCTCTTGGGCATGGAGGATTTAAAGCGAATTTCTTCATGTACTTAGGAGTTACATATCTGTATTCCTTCCATTCCCGTGCCCATCTCCGTTCAATCTTCTGAATACGCACCTTGCGTTGGTTTTTGGTTTCCTCATCGGTGTACAAGAATCAGCATATATTTCCTCGTGGATTTCAAATGCTGTCATGACCTCGTGTTTCTTTCCTCCCTTCTGACTTCTTACCGTCTGCCATTTTCTTCAGTTGAGGAAATTGAACAATTGAGTTCTCTGAAGAAGTGTGCAGTTTTTCTTCGAGGAACGCTGCAAATGAGTTAAGTTGATGAGAACCTAGGGATTCAACAGCGGACATTTGTACCTGTGAACAGAGTATAGGTGCGAGGAATTTGAAGAGGTCATATGCGTTCTCAGAAGGTTTTTCAAAAAGAACAAGTTTGAGGATTTTGACCAGATGAGCCTTGAAGAATTTCAATAAGCGTTCTTTGTCTTAGGTTCCAGAGTTGTATAGATCGAAGATCCACACAATTGAGGAATCTTGAAGAAAATCATTGCTTAGAGAAACGAGTCAAGAGATTTGAGGTGTTCATATGTATGAAGATTTGAAGAATAAACACCTTTGAAGAATTTGAAGGAAATTTTGGGAATCAAAGCGAGTAATAAAAGTAACTTTTAATTTACCCGAAGTGAAGAACACGACGAACTGAGATGAACAGTTTAGAAGTTCGTCTGCTCGCATCTTCCCGCCCTAACTTGGCAGAGGAAATCAGCTACGGCGACGGCGGAGTGAAGATATTCCACGGTCGGCGAAAGTACGCCGTGAAGAGGTCAAGGCGGTGAAGCTTTTCCTCACCGGCTGACGACGGAGAAGCGGCGGCGCTAGGGTTTTGAGGAGCACGAGCGAGAGAGAGGTTGAGCGGAGTAAAAGAGTGAGGAAGGGAGAGAGGGTATTTATAGACACGGTGAAAAATGGATCGTCCGAAGATTTAGGACGAACATGCCCCTGACCACTTCCCTTCTCACGACATGTGTCACCCACGTCTTGTGTAGTGGAGATCGTGTCTGATCGTGGGTGAATATAATAATGCATCGTGGGATGCGGAACGGTTTAATGAGCGGTAAAAGCGAAGGTTTGAATAAGATTCGTTTTAAAGTTCCATTGCAATTTCTTCAAATTTGTCAAGGACACAAAGTTAATAATTTGAATGAGTTTCAAAGCAGAACGCACATTAATAATTTGTGAATGGATTGGGTTGAGTATAGCAAATAGGGGGAAGGGTCCGATCACATTCACTTAGCAGAAAAAAGCGACTTGAAGAAATAGCCATAAGTGAATGTTGTAGAGGACATAAATCCATATATATATATAGCCAATGAAGAAAGACGACGGAAATAGTGAAGAATTTGCAAAGTTGAAGAATTTGAAAAACTGAAGAATTTCAAAAATTTGAGGAAAAACTCAAATTGAAGATTTTCAACTTTGGTGGTGGCGTGACCCACCGTGATAAGAATGATGATTTCAGACACCGCATACAATTGTCGAGGGTTACGAGAATCAAATTCTTCATTAATTTCTTCACACTTAGCGTGTTATTCTTCATTGATTGAAGAAAACGTTTCTTCATGTGTTGCACATCTAAGTCATCAAATTTGCATAAGTGTTAGGATGTGTGTCCTTTTCAAAGAACATTCAAGATTCTAAGATATTTAGCTCACACCGCAACTTGCTAAATCTCTTCTCATCCAAGGGCTTAGTGAAGATATCAGCTAGCTGTTCTTGATCTTCACGTGCTTTCGATGGAGATGTCGCCCTTCAACACATGATCACGAAGAAAATGATGACGAATTTGAATGTGCTTTGTTTTCGAAAGTGCTGAATCTGGGTTGTGAGCAATTTTGATGGCACTCTCATTGTCACGAGAGAGGCACATTCTTCACGTTGATGCCGTAGTCCTTGAGGGTTTGCTTCATCCATAGTAATTGAGCACAACACGAGCCAGAACAATGTATTCAGCTTCCGCATGGATGTTGATACGCAGTTCTGTTTCTTCGAGGACCAACAGACCAAAGATCGTCCGAGGAAATGACAAGTACCAGATGTTGACTTGCGGTCCACACGATCACCCAAAGATAGTCGAGTCGAATATCCAATGAGATCAAAAGTAGAACCCTTGGGGTACCATAATCCTAGTGTTGGTGTGTGAGCTAGATATCAAGAATATGCTTCACAACCTTATGGTGTGATTCCTTCTTGTAGCTTGAAATCGGGCACACATGCAAACACTAAGCATTATGTCCGCCTAGATGCACATAAGTACAATAAAGAACCAATCATGGAGCGGTATACCTTGTGATCAAGTCAATACCATTTTCATCGATTGCATAGATGGCCATTTGTGGGCATAGGAATTTTGACACCTTTGCAATCTTGCATGCCGAATTTCTTCAGGACATCTTTGAGGTATTTCTCCTGAGATATGAATATGCCATTTTGTTGTTGACGAATTTGAAGACCTAAGAAGAATTTCAACTCTCCCATCATAGACATTTGATATTCTTCACTCATCATATAGGCAAATTCATCACGGGAGTGAAGCCATTCTTCACGAAGAATTCCTTCAATGTATCATACCACGCCCGAGGGGCTTGCTTGAGGCCATAGAGAGCCTTATTTAGTCTGAAGACTTTGTCAGGATTCTTTGGATCTTCAAAACCTGGTGGTTGAGCAACATATACTTCTTCCTCAAGCTTACCATTGAGGAATGCACTTTTCACATCCATTTGATATAAAGTGATATTGTGATGGTTAGCATAGGCGAGTAATATGCGAATAGACTCAAGTCTAGCGGCAGTGCAAAAGATTCATCAAGTCGATTCCTTCAACTGCGTGTAGCCTTGAGCTACTAGTCGTGCCTTATTCCTCACCACAAGACCATTTTCATCTTGCTTGTTGCGATAGATCCACTTTGTGCCAATGATATTATGCTTGCGAGGATCTGGACGTTTGACCAGTTCCTGCACATTGTTGAGCTCGAACTGATGTAATTCTTCTTGCATGGCCTGAATCCACTCCGGCTCGTAAATGCTTCATCTACCTTAGTGGGTTACGTGATAGAGACAAAAGCATAGTGCCCACAAAAGTTAGATAAATGTGAAGCTTTTGAGCGTGTGAGAGGACCTGGCGCTTCAATGTCATCGATGATCTTTTCAACTTGTACTTCTTTTGCAACGCGAGGATGAGCTGATTGTCGTCGAGGGATTTGATTATTTTCCTCAAAGACCATTTTCTTCAAGATTATCTTCAGTGCATCAGCTCGACGTTCTTCACGCATGTGAATGAATTCTTCAATAGTTTCTTCAAGAGGGAATGACATCCTCGGTTGCCTTGAATCTGATAGAATCCTCAGTCTGGTTCATCTAACACGTAGGTAGGTGCTCTCTTTGCGAGCCATTAGTTTCATCGAACCGCACATCTACAAAGGTCAACAATCTTGTGTAGAGTGATGTTGAAGACTCAGAGGTGTGCGAGTCCTTTCCGTAACCAAGCATAAAACCTTCATGTGCTTTCGGTACAAATTTAGAGTTGTGGTGAGGATCTCTAATCCAGCATTTAGCAATCAAGACTTTGAAATAACTTACATTGGGTTTCTTGTCCGTGAGGAGTTCATAGGCAGTCTTTTGAAGAATTTGTGAAGATATACTCTGTTGATGATGTGGCACGCAGTGTCAATTGCTTCAATCCGTAAACGACTAGGCGCTTTTGTATTCATCAAGCATAGTGTGAGCCATCTCAACAAGAGTTCTCGTTCTTGCGCTCCACGACGCCCATTTTGTCATGGAGTGTAGGGAGCAGATAACTCATGAGTAATACCAAGTTCATCAAGATAGTCATCAAGACCGAATTCTTGAACTCGGTTCCATTGTCACTCCCGATGTGCTTGATCTTCACACCAAAGTTGGTTGAAGCCCTCGAGGAAAATCGTTTGAAGATTTCCTGCACTTGATTTTTGTAAGTAACAATGTGTACCCAAGTGTAACGAGAGTAATCATCAACAATAACAAAGCCATATAGTGATGCTTCATTAACGACAAATTTGAATAATGATTGGGACCAAAGAGGTCCATGTGAAGCAATTCAAGGGGCGAGTAGTGGTCATGATAGTCTTCACCGGATGCTTGGCCTTGGTCATTTTTCCAGCTTCACAGTTCGCATAAGTGATCCTTGAGGAATTTGACATTCTCAATGCCAATGACATGCTTCTTCTTCGCAAGCGCAGTGCAAATTCCTCATGCCCTGCATGACCAAGTCGTCGATGCCATAGCCAGCCTTCTCAAGCTTTTGCAAGTAGACACACGGCTGGTTGTGGTCCGTGGGAAAATCAACAATATACAAGTCTCCTCTCCTAAAGCCTTTGAAGACTTTGGAATTGTCGACTTCCATAATCACAACACACCGATACTTGCCAAAGATAACAACCATATCAAGATCACAAAGCATTGAGACCGACATGAGGTTATATCCTAAAGACTCAACAAGCATGACTTTGTCCATGTGCATGTCCTTAGAGATAGCAACCTTACCAAGTCCCAATACCGACTTTTGCCTTTGTCAAAGAAAGATGATATGCTTCAGATGTGAAGGTGATAAGGTAGCATCCATCAATAGATTCTTGTCACCGTCATGTGATTTGTACATCCACTATCGAGAACCCACTCGGTGGCTTTGGGTTGATCATCCTGCAGATGAATTAGTACAACTTACGATCTCATATACTTCATCGGTGAAGAATATGATATCAAGTTCATCAGATGAATTTCATCGGTCAAGATACAGATAAGCGATATGAGGACGTGTGAAATGAAAGTTCATTTCATCATGATTAGCTCTGCGTCCTTTCGTGCAATTTGTCGTGCCCCAAAGAAATTCTTCAGACGTTAAGGCACGCCCGAGACCTGACCTGCAGAAGAGATTAGTTCTTTTTCTTTACCACCCACATCTCAAGGGGTGGCAAAGAGTTCATCATTCTGCAAGCACCATATGAGAATGGTGGCATAGAGGCCAAACCATTTCGTTTCACATAAGAGGGGTTAGGGTAAGTATATGAATAAGCAGAAAATTCTTCGAGGACTTATGAACATATTGGTTTGAAGAATAATGCACATATTCATAGCCCTTAGCTCTACCTCTCAAAAACAGAAAGTTATTAGCACGATGATAATCATATGAGGACTTTGATCCTTTTGAGGAATTTGATCCACGTGAGGAATTTGGTCCGTATGAGGACTTGGATCCATATGAAGAATTTGGTCCATATGAAGAATTTGATCTGGGGTTCCTTTTCTTCACAGTGGTGTCATGAGGACATTCACCGAAGACTTTCAAGGCACTTCTTGGGAACCCAGATTTTCTTCATAGGGGAACCGTTCTGCAGCTTAGTGCCAACATATCTAGCAAATACTTCACCATTCTGATTTTTGAACATTTTATAGTTTGAGTCGAATGACTCATCAATGTAATGAGGAAATTCACATGTAAAACCAGATAAGGTAGATGGATCAATCGGAGGTCCCTTTGCAAGAACCCATGAGGTTTTGGGGTACTGCTCAAAGCTTCCAAAGATGTTCCATCGGCATTTAATTTCCTCTCAAATGCGATACCCTCTTTCCTAGGGTTTCATTGAGGATCTGCTTTTAAGCACATCACAAAGAGTCTGATGCCCTTTGAGGCTTTTGTACATGCCTGTCATGTACAATTCCTTCAATCTGCATCGTCAAGGATACTAGCAATGTCCTCGGATGAGGAATTAGTGATAGCAGAGGCAGGTGAAGAATTTGTAACAATTGAAGCATTTGAACATTCAGGTGAAGAATTAGCGATTCACGCTCAATGCACTTTAAGCATGGAGGAACAAATTCTTCTTGAGAAGCGCTGATTTGTTGAGCAAGTAATGAATCGCGCTCCTTCTTAAGATCTTCATAACTCGCTCTTAGCTTCTCAAGATCTTGCTTTCTTTGAAGAAATTCATAAGAAAGTTTCTCATGATCGATAAGAGAGTGTTATGATGACCTTGAAGGTTATCAAGCTTAGACCTAAGTCTCAAGATTTTCACCGGGGCTTGAGTGCGATCCATTTCTTCACCTAACATATCATCACTCTTATCTAGCATGTTTTGAACCTTTTCAAAAGCCCTTTGTTGTTTTATAGCAATCTTAGCAAGTTTAGAGTAGCTGGGCTTGAGATCCTCATCGATTCATTTTCACCGGATTCAGAGGAGGTGAAATTGAGTACCTTGGCACCTTTTGCCATGAAGCAATAGGTGGGAGCGTAGTCATCGCTTTTCCTCATCAGGTTTGTCGGTGGAGTCAGTTTCTTCGTTGTTGAAGATGGACTTGCTAACATAAGCAGTAGCAAGAGCCGGACTAGCCACACCAGATTCGGATTCTTCGACTCCTCCTCTTCCTCATTTTCCTCGATTCAGCTTCAGAGTCCATTTCCTTGCCAATGAATGCCCGAGCCCTTTTGGAGCTGCTCTTCTTGTGAGAAGAAGGTTTTGAGGATTTTGATGATGAAGATTTTGATGATTTCTTCTTCTTCTTCACGCCATCGTAACTGTAATCCTTGTGTTTCTTCTTTCTTAATTCCTTTTCCCACCGAGGACAATCTTGGATATAGTGACCAGGTTTCTTGCATTTGTGGCAAAGTCTTCGCTTATAGTCACTAGATGAGGAATCACCGCTTCTTGAGGATTTTCCAAAGCGACCACGCCTTGAGAATTTCTGGAATTTCTTCACGAGCAGTGCTAGCTCCTCGCCAAATTCTTCAGATCTCCAAGGCTACTACCGTAGTCTTCACTCTCGATTCAGATTCAGCCTTGGCCTTCGTGGCACGTGTTTTCCATAGCCGTAACCATAGAGATCTCTCTTTCAGCAAGTCGAACTCGTGAGTATTTAGCCTTCGAGGATATCGGCAGGATCAAGAGACTTGTAGTCAGCTCGTTCTTGTATCATCGGTGCGAGTGTCAAATGAGGAATCAAGCGATCTTAGTAATTTCTTCACCACCTCATGGTCGGTGATGTCAAGGCACCCAAAGGCTTGAAGCTCATTTGAGATGTCGGTGAGGCGATCGAAGGTTTGTTGAACATTTTCGTGATCGAGTCTTTTGAAGCGGTTGAAGAGATTCCAAGAACATCAACTCGAGAGTCACGCTGAGTTGAAACACCTTCATTTACTTTGGACAGCCTGTCCCGGATGAGTTTGGCGATTCCAAAGCACTCACTCTTCCATATTGACCTTTGCTCGGATGGCCACATATGATATTCTTCGCTTGAGAATCGAGTTGCTTGAATCTCTTCACATCAAAGATCATTCGTAGAGGGTGTGACCGAGGAAACACCTTTTGTCACAACATACCGTAGATCGTTGTCAATTGCTTCAAGATGCATTCGCATTTTGTTCTTCCAAAGATGGGGTAGTCCGTCCCATCGAAGGTAGGACACCCCGCTGAGACCTTGATCATACCTGCGGTCGACATAACTACAACTCCATGTGGTTAAACTAAAATCACACAGAACAAGGGAGTACCTCGCTCTGATACCAATTGAAAGTGCGTTATATCGACTAGAGGGGGGGTGAATAGGCGATTTTTATGAATTCTTCACTGAGGAATTTATTGGTGAGGAAATTCCTTAGCGAAGAAATACTTGCAGCGGAATAAGTACTCAGAAGTAAGCATAACAGATTACAAGCATAGTCATCATGATGAAATGAAGACATTCACAGAGTACAGAAAGAGTAATCACAGGATAACACAAGATGAAGACATACAGATCAAGAAATTGAACTGAGGAAATTGAGAAAGTCTTCAACAAAGTCTTCAAACACAGATATGACAAACACTCAACACAGCTTATGAGGAAATGAAAGGGTTGAGGAAATAGAACCAGTTAGGTTGGTGAAGACAATGATTTGGTAGACCAGTTCCAACTGCTGTCTCGGTTATGCGTCTGGTTGGAGCGGCCGAGTATTTAAACTCGAGGACACACAGTCCCGGACACCCAACATCGAAAGCACGCAGCTCAGACACCAAGTCCTCACCGTATTCTCCTTGAACTAAGGTCACGCAGACCTCGTCCAATCACTCGTGGTAAGTCTTCAGCGACTTCCAAACCTTCACATACTTGGTCACCCGGCAATCCACAATTCCTCTTGGATGCTCTAGACCTTGACGCCTAACCGTCTGGAAGAAGCACAGTCTTCAAAGGTAAAAGCGTCGGATCCACGCAGATCAATTTCTTCATGATGCTCAATCACTTTGGGTTTGTTGGGGTTTGGTTTTGGGTTTTTCCTCACTTTTGGGTTTTTCCTCACTTGATGATTTTCGCTCAAAGTCCTCGGAGGATGGGTTGCTCTCAAATGACAAGTGTCAAGTTCTCTCGAGCAGCCAACCAACTAGTGGTTGTAGGGGCGGCTATTTATAGCCTAGGGAGCAGCCCGACATGATAAGACATAAATGCCCTTCAATGATATGACCGTTAGGTGGATAAGGTATTTTGGGACAGTCATGCCAAGAAGACAAGAACGGTCGGAAATTTGACTCTCAAATTCCTCGGGGCTATCATGTTCCTCACAGTGTAGGCAATTCAGCCGGCGAATTCCTAACTCCTCGTCGAGAACAAATTCTCGGATCAAGAGCTTGCCTCTCATCCATCAAGAAATTGACTGAATCGTATGAGATTTCCAAAAGCTTCACTCGAAGGGTTTGGTAGGTGTAGGATTTTGAGTTGAGCATCAAATGGAAATTTTCCTTAGTATTTCCTCGACCCCTTTAACAAAGACGGTGTTTCCTATGACTCAAGAAAGAGAAAATGAAACTACGAAAACAAAAGTCTTCACGCTTCATGTTCCTCAAGCGAATACCAAGTCTTCAGGATCACACCAATTTCTTCACTTTCAAAGTCTTCAGAATATCAAAGTCTTCAGTTGAAGAACTTCATTTTTAGGGGTCGACTTTTACTGTAAATATCAAAACTCCTCATAGACTTATAGACCTGTGTACACTCAAAAACGCATTAGTTACTTAACCTATAAGTCTTCAATACACCAAAATCACTAAGGGCACTAGATGCACTTACAAGGAAGGAGTACGTCGGTGGAGCAACAGGGCACCCACGAGGCAGGGGGCGCGCCCCCCACCCTCGTGACCGCCTCTTTTGTTCCTTGGAGTAGGGTCCAAGTCTCATGGATCACGTTCGGTGAGAAAATCACGTTCCCGAAGATTTCATTCCGTTTGGACTCTGTTTGATATTCCGTTTCTTCGAAACACTGAAATAGGCAAAAAAGAGCAATTCTGGGTTGGGCCTCCGGTTAATAGGTTAGTCCCGAAAATAATATAAAAGTGGAAAATAAAGCCCAATATAGTCCAAAATAGTAGATAAAGTAGCATGGAGCGATCAAAAATTATAGATACGCTGGAGACGTATCAGGCATCCCTAAGCTTAATTCCTGCTCGTCCTCGAGTAGGTAAATGATAAAAAGAGAATTTTTGATGCGGAGTGATACTTTGGCATAATTTCAATGTAAATCTTCTTAATTGTGGTACGAATATTCACATCCGAAAGATTCAAGACAAAAGTTCATATTGACATAAAAAATAATAATACTTCAAGCATACTAATCAAAGTAAACATGTCTTCTCAAAATAGCATGGCAAAACAAAGTTCATCCCTACAAAATCATATAGTTAGGCCATGCTACATTTTCGTCACACAAAGATGTTCCCAACTTCTATACCCCCAATGACAAGCCAAGCAATTGTTTCATACTTAAATAGTCTCAAACTTTTTCAACCTTCACGCAATACATGAGCGTGAGCCATGGACATAGCACTATTGGTGGAATAGAATATGATGATGGGGATTGTGTGGAGAAGACAAAAAAGATAAAGTCTCACATTGACGAGGATAATCAACGGGCTATGGAGATGCCCATCAATTGATGTCAACATGAGGAGTAGGGATTGCCATGCAACGGATGCACTAGAGCTATGAATGCTCAACAAAAGAAAAGTAGTGGGTGTGCATCCAACTTGCTTGCTCATGAAGACCTAGGGCATTTGAGGAAGCCCATCGTAGGAATATACAAGCCAAGTTCTATAATGAAAAATTCCCACTAGTATGAAAAAGACAACTTATGAGACTCGCTAAAAAAACATGGTGCTACTTTGAAGCACAATATATGAGACTCACTACATAAAGAACAAGGTGCTACTTTGAAGCACAAGTGTGGAAAAAGAGATAGTAACATTGCCCTTTTTATTTATTTTCTTTTTTTGGCCTATCTTTTTTTTGGCCTTTCTTTTTTTTTGAATGGGCAATGCTCTAATAATGATGATCATCACACTTCTATTGATTACAACATAAGGATTACAACTCGAAACTAGAACAAGATGTGACTCTATATGAATGCCTCCAGCGGTGTACCGGGATGGTGCAATGAATCAAGAGTGACATGTATGAAAAATAAAGCATGGTGGCTTTGCCACAAATACGATGTCAACTTCATGATCATGCAATGGCAATATGACAAAAGTAAAGTATGTCATGATGATGATGAACGGAACGGTGGAAAGTTGCATGGCAATATGTCTCGGAATGGCTATGGAAATGCCATAATAGGTAGGTATGGTGGCTGTTTTGAGGAAGATATAGGGAGGTTTATGTGTGATAGAGCGTATCGTATCACGGGGTTTGGATGCACCGCTAAGTTTGCACCAACTCTCAAGGTGAGAAAGGGCAATGCACGATACCGAAGAGGCTAGCAAAGGCAGAAAGGTAAAAGTGCGTATAATCCATGGACTCAACATTAGTCAAAAGAACTCATATACTTATTGAAAAAATTTAGAAGTCATCAAAAATCAAGTACTATGCGCATGCTCCTAGGGGGATAGATTGGTAGGAAAATACCATCGCTTGTCCCCGACCGCCAGTCATAAGGATGCACAAGCCAGGTACACTTCATGTTTCAAATTTGTTACACAACTTTAACCATACGTGCATGCTATGGGACTTGCTAACTTCAACACAAGTATTATTTAAATTCACAACTACTCAACTAGCATGACTTTAATATTACTACCTCCATATCTCAAAACAATTATCAAGCATCAAACTTTTCTTAGTATTCAACGCACTCAAAAGAAAGTTTCACATATCTTGAATACCAAGTATATTAATATTAAGCAAATTACCATGCTATTAACGACTCTCAAAATAATCTAAGTGAAGCATGAGAGATCAATAGTTTCTTTAAAACAAATCCACCACCGTGGTCTAAAATATCTAAGTGAAGCACTAGAGCAAAAATTATCACGCTCAAAAGATATAAGTGAAGCACTATGAGCGAAACTATCAAGCTCAAAAGATATAAGTGAAGCACATAGAGTATTCTATCAAATTCCAATTCATGTATGGCTCTCTCAAAAGGTGTGTACAGCAAGGATGATTGTGGTAAACTAACAAGCAAAGACGCAAATAATACAAGACGCTCCAAGCAAAACACATATCATGTGGTGAATAAAAATATAGCTCCAAGTAAAGTTACCGATGGAAGTGGACGAAGGAGGGGATGCCTTCTGGGGCATCCCCAAGCTTTGAATTTTTTGGTGTACTTGGATTATCTTGGGGGTGCCATGGGCATCCCCAAGCTTAGGCTCTTGCCACTCCTTGTTCCATAATCCATCAAAAGAATTTACCCAAAACTTGAAAACTTCACAACACAAAACTCAATAGAAATCTCGTGAGCTCCGTTAGAGAAAGAAAACAAAAGACTACTTTAAGGTACTGTAATGAACTCATTCTTTATTTATATTGGTGTTAAACCTACTGTATTCCAACTTCTCTATGGATTATAAACTATTTTACTAGCCATAGATTCATCAAAATAAGCAAACAACACACGAAAAACAGAATCTGTCAAAAACAGAACAGTCTGTAGTAATCTGTAACTAACGCAAACTTCTGGAACTCCAAAAAATCTACCAAAATTATACGACCTAGAAAATTTGTTTATTGATCAGCATCAATTGGAATCGGTATTTTATCACGTTCTGGTGATTTTTAATAATTCGGTCACTGAGCGCAAAGTTTCTGGAAATTACAGCAAGATCAAATAACTATCATCCAAGAAGATCCAATAGGTCTAGCTTGGTACAAACACTAATTAAACATAAAACCACATCTAAACAGAGGCTAGATGGATTATTTATTCCTAAACAGAAGCAAAAGCAAAAAACTAAAAATAAAATTGGGTTGCCTCCCAACAAGCTCTATCGTTTAACGCCCCTAGCTAGGCATAAAAACAAGGATAGATCTAGGTGGTGCCTTCTTTAATTTTCAGTTTTTTAGCGGAGTCATGCTCGAATCTGGGAGGTTCTTTCCGCTTCCCTTCATACTCGAAAATTTTTAGATCTAAAGAATCCAACCGCTTATTGCAAAGAGTGATCAACATATTCATGCGGTGAATATTTCCGCTAACACTTTTAAGAGGCTCAAGAGATTTTTGTAAAATTATTGTTACTTCGCAGATCTTTTCAAACACTTGGGTTTGTTCTTGGGTAGGATGTGATCCTCCCTTTTGAGGTAGTGTTCCCAATATTCCCTCTACAATTTCATGCGCAATACTGGGATCAATCTCAATGAAATTTCCCTTGGCAATGCAATCCAAGAGTTGTCTATGTGTCATATTTAACCCAACATAAAAATTACAAAGAAGAATTCTGAAGTTCACCTCTAGGGTGCACTTGCAATAAGATTCCATCATCCTATACCAAGTATCTTTTAAGTTTTCTCCTTGCCTTTGCTTGAAGTGAAGAACTTCAAACTCGGGAGACATATGAGCGGATAAGGGACTAGACATAACGACAAGCAAGCGAACTAACACACGAGCAAACAAGCGGACGAGGAAAAGGCAAACGGGAAAAAGAGGAGGATATTGGGAAAGAGAGGGCGAATAAAATGGCAAGGGTGAAGTGGGGGAGAGGAAAACAAGAGGCAAATGGCAAATAATGTAATGCGGGAGATAGGGATTGTGATGGGTACTTGGTATGTCTTGACTTGCTCTTGCGTAAGCCTCCCCGGCAAAGGCGCCAGAAATCCTTCTTGCTATGTCTTGAGATTGCGTTGGTTTTCCTCGAAGAGGAGAGGGTGATGCAGCAAAGTGTAGCGTAAGTATTTCCCTCAGTTTTTGAGAACCAAGGTATCAATCCAGTAGGAGGCTCCTCAAAAGTCCCATGCACCTACACAAACAAACTAAGAACTCGCAACCAACGCAATAAAGGCGTTGTCAATCCCTTCACGACCACTTGCGAAAGTGAGATCTAATAAAGATAGTAAGATAAGATAAATATATTTTTGGTATTTTATAATGTAGATGCAAAAAGTAAAGATGCAAATAAAAGTAGATTGGAAGCAAATATGATAAGAGATAGACCCGGGGGCCATAGGTTTCACTAGCGGCTTCTCTCAAGATAGCATAAGTATTACGGTGGGTGAACAAATTACTGTCGAGAAATTGATAGAAAAGTGCATAGTTATGAGATTATCTAGGCATGATCATGTATATAGGCATCACGTCCATAACAAGTAGACCGACTCACGCCGCATCTACTACTATTACTCCACACATCGACCGCTATCCAGCATGCATCTAGAGTATTATGTTCATAAGAACAGAGTAACGCTTTAAGCAAGATGACATGATGTAGAGGGATAAACTCATGCAATATGATATAAACCACATCTTGTTATCCTCGATGGCAACAATACAATGCGTGCTTTGCAACCCTTTACATCCTTTGGTAAGGACACCGCAAGATTGAACCCAAAGCTAAGCACTTCTCCCATGGCAAGAAAGATCAATCTAGTAGGTCAAGCCAAACTGATAATTCGAAGAGACTTGCAAAGATAACTTAATCATACATAAAAGAATTCAGAGAAGATTCAAATATTATTCATAGATAAACTTGATCATAAACCCACAATTCATCGGATCTCGACAAACACACCGCAAAAAGAGATTACATCGAATAGATCTCCACAAGAGAGGGGAAGAACATTGTATTGAGATCCAAAAAGAGAGAAGAAGCCATCTAGCTAATAACTATGGACCCATAGGTCTGTGGTAAACTATTCACAACTCATCGGAGGGGCAAGGATGTTGATGTAGAGGCCCTCCGTGCTTGATTCCCCCTCCAGTAGAGTGCCGGCGAAGGCTCCAAGATGGGATCTCGCGGATACAGAAGGCTACAGCGGTGGAAATTGTGTTAGGTGGTGCCCCTGTTCTGATCATTTGGGGGTACGTAGGTATATATAGGAGGAAGGAGTACGTCGGTGGAGCAACAGGGGGCCCACGAGGCAGGGGCGCGCCCTAGGGGGGGCGCCCCCCACCCTCGTGACCGCCTCTTTTGTTCCTTGGAGTAGGGTCCAAGTCTCCTGGATCACGTTCGGTGAGAAAATCACGTTCCCGAAGGTTTCATTCCGTTTGGACTCCGTTTGATATTCCGCTTTCTTGAAACACCGAAATAGGCAAAAAACAGCAATTTCGGCTGGGCCTCCGGTTAATAGGTTAGTCCCAAAAATAATATAAAAGTGGAAAATAAAGCCCAATATAGTCCAAAACAGTAGATAAAGTAGCATGGAGCAATCAAAAATTATAGATACGTTGGAGACGTATCAATCACTAATATAGAAAATGTAGAGTCTTGAGCTTTGAGCTTGAGCCAATCCTTTTGTCCTTAGCATTTTGAGGGGTCCACTTTTGTCATCCATGCCATGCCAATCATTAAGCTTTCCTGAAATATTAATCTTGAAATAGCATTAGCTCAATGAGCTATATGTTGTTAGGAATTACCAAAACCACCTAGGGATAGTTGCACTTTCAGTAGTCCTAGCAGACATCAAAAGGAATTTTTGGCGCCGTTGTCGGGGAGGATCTTCAACATATACCAGGTTCCTAATCACAAATCTCATCTCCTCGCAATTTACATTATTTGCCATTTGCCACTTGTTTTCCTCTCCCCCACTTCACAAAAAGTTGCCGTTTTATTCGCCCCTCTTTTTCGTTCGCCGTTCTCTTGCTTTCTAGTCCTGATGGCTAGCGTTCCTACTCCTCCTTTGTCACCAGATTTTGAAATTCTTTACTTCAAACAAAAACAAGGAGAAAATTTGAAAGATGCTTGGTATAGACTTATGGAATCTTATCGTATTTGCAATTTAAAGGGGGGGCGCTAAGATCTTGCTTCGTAATTTTTACATAGTATTGGCTTTGCATCATAGACAACTCCTAGACTTCCACCTCAAAAGAAGGGGTTTTCTTTCTGTTGGGGATCGTAGCAGAAACTAAAATTTTCTACGCATCACCAAGATCAATCTATGGAGTCATCTAGCAACAAGTGAGAGAGGAGTGCTTCTACATACCCTTGTAGATCGCGAGCGGAAGCGTTCAAGAGAACGGGGTTGATGGAGTCGTACTCGTCGTGATCCAAGTCACCGATGACCGAGCGCCGAACGGACGGCACCTCCGGGTTCAACACACGTACGTTAGGGGAAGACGTCTCCTCCTTCTTGATCCAGCAAGGGGGAAGGAGAGGTTGATGGAGATCCAGCAGCACGACGGCGTGGTGGTGGAAGCAACGGGGATCTCGGCAGGGCTTCGCCAAGCTCAGCGAGAGGGAGAGGTGTTACGGGGGGAGAGGGAGGCGCCAGGGGCTTGGGTGCACAGCCCTCCCTCCCCCCTTTATAAATAGGGGTCCTGGGGGCGCGCCAGCCCCCTAGAGATCCAATCTCAAGGGGGGGCGGTGCCCAAGGGGGGGACTTGCCCCCAAGTCGTGGGCGCCCCACCCCTGTGGTTTCCAACCCTAGGCGCAGGGGAGGCCCATGGGGCGCACCAGCCCACCAGGCTGGTTCCCATCCCACTTCAGCCCATGGGGCCCTCCCGGGATAGGTGGCCCCACCGGTGGACCCCAGGACCCTTCCGTGGTCCCGGTACAATCTGCAGTGACCCTTAAACTTTCCTGGGTCAAACTGGACTTCCTATATACAAATCTTTACCTCCGGACCATTCTGAAACTCCTCGTGACGTCTGGGATCTCATCCGGGACTTTGAACAACTTTTGGGTTACCGCATACTAATATCTCTACAACCCTAGCGTCACCGAACCTTAAGTGTGTAGACCCTACGGGTTCGGGAACCATGCAGACATGACCGAGACATCTCTCCGCCCAATAACCAACAGCGGGATCTAGATACCCATGTTGGCTCCAACATGTTCCATGATGATCTCATCGGATGAACCACAATGTCGTGGATTCAGTCAATCCCGTATACGATTCCCTTTGTCAATCGGTACGTTACTTGCCCGAGATTCGATCGTCGGTATCCCAATACCTCGTTCAATCTCGTTACCGGCAAGTCACTTTACTCGTTACGTGATGCATGATCCCGTGACTAACTACTTAGTCACATTGAGCTAATCATGATGATGCATTACCGAGTGGGCCCAGAGATACCTCTCCGTCACACGGAGTGACAAATCCCAGTCTCGATTCGTGCCAGCCCAACAGACACTTTCGGAGATACCTGTAGTGCACCTTTATAGCCACCCAGTTACGATGTGACGTTTAGCACACCCAAAGCATTCCTACGGTATCCGGGAGTTGCACAATCTCATGGTCTAAGGAAATGATACTTGACATTAGAAAAGCTTTCAAAGAAAGCGAACTACACGATCTTGTGCTATGCTTAGGATTGGGTCTTGTCCATCACATCATTCTCCTAATGATGTGATCCCGTTATCAATGACATCCAATGTCCATGGTTAGGAAACCATAACCATCTATTGATCAACGAGCTAGTCAACTAGAGGCTCACTAGGGACATGTTGTGGTCTATGTATTCACACATGTATTACGGTTTCCAGTTAATACAATTATAGCATGAACAATAGACAATTATCATGAACAAGGAAATATAATAATAACCATTTTATTATTGCCTCTAGGGCATATTTCCAACAATCTCCCACTTGCACTAGAGTCAATAATCTAGTTCACATCACTATGTGATTACAATGAATCCAACACCCATTGGGTTTGATCATATCTCGCTTGTGAGAGAGGTTTATTAGTCAACGGGTCTGAATCTTTCAGATCCGTGTGTGCTTTACAAATCTCTATGTCATCTCCTAGATGCAGCTACCACGCGCTATTTGGAACTATTCCAAATAATCGCTCTACTATACGAATCCGGTCTACTACTCAGAGTCATCCAGATTAGTGTCAAAGTTTGCATCGGCGTAACCCTTTACGATGAACTCTTTTACCACCTCCATAATCGAGAAAATTCCTTAGTCCACTAGTTACTAAGGATAACATTGACCGTTGTCCTGTGATCCATTCCTGGATCACATTTGTACCCCTTGACTGACTCATGGCAAGGCACACTTCAGGTGCGGTGCACAACATAGCATATTTTAGAGCCTACGTCTAAAGCATAGGGGACGACCTTCGTCCTTTCTCTCTATTCTGCCGTGGTCAGGTCTTGAGTCTTACTCAATACTCACACCTTATAACACAGCCAAGAACTCCTTCTTTGCCGATCTATTTTGAACTCCTTCAAAATCTTGTCACAGTATGTGTTCGTTTGAAAGTACTATTAAGCGCTTTTTATCTATCTTTATAGATCTTGATGCTCAATGTTCGAGTAGCTTAATCCGGGTTTTCCATTCAAAAACACTTTTCAAATAACCCTATATGCTTTCCAGAAACTCTACATCATTTCTGATCAACAATATGTCAACAACATATACTCATCAGAAATGCGATAGTGCTCCCACTCACTTCTTTGGAAATACAAGTTTCTCATAAACTTTGTATAAACCCAAAATCTTTGATCATCTCATCAAAGCGTATATTCCAACTCCGAGATGCTTACTCCACTCCTTAGAAGGATTGCTGGAGCCTTGCATACTTGTTAGCATCTTTTAGGATTGACAAAAACCTTCTGGTGTTATCACATACAACCTTTCCTCAAGAAATCGTCGAGGAAACAATGTTTTGACATCCTATCTGCAAGACTTCATAAATAATGCAGTACCTGCTAATATAATTCCAACAGACTCTTAGCATCGCTACAAGTGAGAAAGTCTCATTGTAGTCAACTCCTTGAACTTGTCGGAAACATCTTAGTGATAAGCCGAGCTTTCTTAATGGTGACACATACCATAATTGTCTGTCTTCCCTCTTAGAATCCATCTGTACCCAACAGCCTTACGACCATCAAGTAGTTCTTCCAAAGTCTATACTTTGTTTTATACATGAATCCTCTCTCAGATTTTATGGCCTCGAGCCATTCGTCGGAATCCGGGCCCACCATCGCTTCTCCATAGCTCGTAGGTTCATTGTTGTCTAGCAACATGACCTCCAAGACAGGATTACATACCACTCTGAAGTAGTACGCATCCTTGTCGACCTACGAGGTTTGGTAGTGACTTGATCCGAAGTTTCGTGATCACTTATCATCAACTTCCACTTCAATTGGTGTAGGCGCCACAGGAACAACTTCCTGTGCCCTGCTACATACTAGTTGAAGTGACGGTTCAATAACATCATCAAGTCCCCACCATCCTCCCACTCAATTCTTTCGAGAGAAACTTTTCCTCAAGAAAGGACCCGATTCTAGAAACAATCCCTTTTGCTTCCAGATCTGAGACAGGAGGTATACCCAGCTGTTTTGGGTGTCCTATGAAGATGCATTTATCCGTTTTGGGTTCGAGCTTATCAGCCTGAAACCTTTTTCACATAAGCGTCGCATCCCCAAACTTTTAAGAAACGACAACTTAGGTTTCTCTAAACCATAGTTCATACGGTGTCATCTCAACGGAATTACATGGTGCCCTATTAAAGTGAATGCGGTTGTCTCTAATGCCTAACCCATAAGAGATAGTGGTAATTCAATAAGAGACATCATGGTATGCACCATATCCAATATGGTGCAGCTATGATGTTCGGACACACCATCACACTATGGTGTTCATGGCGGTATTAGTTGTGAAACAATTTCCACAATGTCTTAATTGTGTGCCAAACTCGTAACTCAGATATTCATCTCTAAGATCATATCATAGACATTTTATCCTCTTGCCATGATGATCTTCAACTTCACTCTGAAATTGCTTGAACCTTTCAATAATTCAGACTCGTGTTTCATCAAGTAAATATACTTAGAATCTACTCAAATCATCCATGAAGTAAGAGCATAACGATATTCATCACAGGCCTCAAAGACTCATTGGACTGCACACATCAAAATGTATTACTTCCAACAAGTTGCTTTCTTGTTCCATCTCACTGAAATGAGGCCTTTCAGTCACCTTGCCCATGTGGTATGATTTGCATGTCTCAAGTGATTCAAAATCAAGTGAGTCCAAACGATCCATCTGCATGGAGTTTCTTCATGCGTATATACCAATAGATATGGTTCGCATGTCTCAATCTTTTTTTAAATGAGTGAGTCCAAAGATCCATCAACATGGAGCTTCTTCATGCGTTTTATACCAGTATGACTCAAATGGCAGTGCCACAAGTATGTGGTACTATCATTACTATCTTATATCTTTTGGCATGAACATGTGTATCACTACGATCGAGATTTAATAAACCATTCATTTTAGGTGCAAGACCATTGAAGGTATTATTCAAATAAATAGAGTAACCATTATTCTCCCTAAATGAATAACCGTATTGTGATAAACATAATCCAATCATGTCTATGCTCAACGCAAACACCAAATAACATTTATTTAGGTTTAACACCAATCTCGATGGTAGAGGGAGCATGCGATGCTTGATCACATCAACCTTGTAAACACTTCCAACATATATCGTCATCTCACCTTTAGCTAGTCTCTGTTTATTCCATAGCCTTTTATTTCGAGTTACTAACACTTAGCAACTGAACCGGTATAGAATACCCTGGTGCTACTAGGAGTACAAGTAAAGTACACATTAATATAATGTATATCCAATATACTTCTGTCGACCTTGCCAGCCTTCTCGTCTACCAAGTATCTAGGATGGTTCTGGTTCAGTGCCCGTTCCCCTCATTACAGAAGCACTAAGTCTCGGGTTTGGGTTCAACCATGGGTTTCTTCACTAGAGCAGCAACTGATTTGCCATTTCATGAAGTATCCCTTCTTGCCCTTGCCCTTCTTGAAACTAGTGGTTTTACCAACCATCAACAATTGATGATCCTATTTGATTTCTACTAAACATCGTGAATTCCTCAAGGATCCTCATGTCTATCCCTGATATGTTATAGTTCATCACGAAGCTCTAATAGCTTGGTGGCAGTGACTATGGAGAAACATCACTATCTTATCTGGAAGATTAACTCCCACTCAATTCAAGTGATTGTAGTACTTAGACAATCTGAGCACATGCCCATGATTGAGCTTTTCTCCCTTAGTTTGCAGGCTTAAGAAACTCGCCAGAGGTGTTGGGGTTATAACTATTTGTGTAAGCCGCCCATGAGGGGCCGGGTTACGCAAAGAGGGATTCATCAGAAGAAGCCCAAGACCAAGCGTGAAGATGGCGGTTCAATAAAGGGTCTAAAGCCCACAGGCGACTTAAGGCCCGTAGCGTTAAACCGCCATGATGGCATGACTTGTATCGTAAGGTAGAATTAACTAGTCACTGAGCCGGACACTATTTATGAGCCGGCCGGGACTCTGTAGGCCGCAGGGCGTCAACCCGTGTATATAAGGGGACGACCCGCCAGTGGCTTAGGGCAAGAAACAACTCATCGAGAGCCAGGCATAGCGTATCTCGCTCCCTGCTCATCGAAACCTCAAGCAATACCAACCCAACTAGACGTAGGCCTTCCTTCACCGTAAGGGGCGAACTAGTATAAACCTCTCGTGTCCTTTGTCCCGATTAACCCTTTAAGCTTCCTAGTTGCGATGGCTCCACGACTAAGTCCTTGTAAGAGGACATCCGCCATGACAAAACCACGACAGTTACGCCCACCGTGTGGCCAGACGGTGGATTTGAGTTCTTGAAGGGCAGCTTCGAAGGGCTCAAGGGATACGCAGTGGGCCGGATGACCAAGAGTCGTCGCGGCAAGATCTACATCGACAACGAAGGTTGGGGCCCCGACGCTGACTCAATTGAGTACGGGTATCGGGTCCCCTTCGGCTGAATCCACGTCTTCATCGGCCGGATTGGTGAGCCGGGCCCTGAGCCGGACAACTGCACCGACCTCGTCAAGACGGCTCAGCGTGCGAGACCCGCCCGAGTTCAACCCGGCATGAAGGGTGCCTTCGTGGGCTGCATCCACGGAGAGGAACTTTCTAAAGGATCTGAAGATGATGGTGAGACGGCCGTCCTCTCTGACGGTGATTCGTCCGCCGGTTCAACAGATTCGCTATATCAAGTACAGGAGGGCATGCTTGCGGGCTGTTCCGACGGCTCTATTATTCCGGACTCCTATGAGCCGCCAAGCTGGGCAGGAGTCTTCATGGCTGGTACTCAACCCGGTCAAAACTCAATGGCTGCAACAGCAATAACGTCCGGGTCAAGAGCGGCCGGGCAGAGGCCCCGTCGCGCCCGGCTCAGTCTTGATGGATCTTATGGATAAGCCGACGGCCACTGCTAACCGCCATGGTTATTCCTGCAAATCAAGATAAGCATAACGCGGAGGTGGCAAAGGTGCATGAGGAGATAGCCCGGGCCAAGGAGGCCTTGGCAGCTGAGGACACCAGGTTAGCTACAGAGCGGGCGGCTTTGGATGCACGGGCGCAGTAACTCCAGTCAGAGGCTTTCCAGCTTAATATGAGCATGAACGCATCTAATGAGGTGATGAGGAGGAGACATCAGAAAACCCAATCTTGTTTGCCTCCGGTTTATGATCCTCGGAATATTTTTGCTACACCCGGAGCCGGCACCAGTAACCCGCCAGATGCAAATCAGTTTATGACAGCCGGAACAGGAGGACCGGCTCAGCCTCGGGAGATGGCACCTCCTCATGGGAACATGGCACCGCCCCGTTACGTACCGATACCGCCGGGTCACTTTTCCAACCCCATGGAGAACTTATTCACAGCATCAGCACGTTTGGCGGCTCTCCCAGTGGACGGTGACGATCCATCAGCAGTAGAGACTCGAAGGATCAGAGACCTTGTCCAGACAGCCCTGGCTCAGCAAGAGACTTATTCCTACAGCCGGGATAGGATTCATTTAACTCCTCCGCCTTGGTTAGCCCCGGCTCGTCCAAACTGGAGTCCGAGTTATAGCAGGCACATGGAGTCAGAAGCTTTGTCAAGCAACGCCCAGCGCCATAACCAACCCGGTGGAGGACCGGGTGCGACAGGAGGACCAGCAGGCGGCTCAACTAGTGGCTCAGCAGGTGGCTCAGCAGGCTTTTCCGGATTATCCGACGACCTCTGTTGAGGCGGGAGTGGCCACCAGGACAGGTGGTGTTCCTTGTTTAGTACCGGCTTTGCGCAATGTACGTCTGCCCAAAGACTTCAAGGGACCCTGAAAGGTACCGAATTACACGGCCGACTTACAGCCCGGAGCGTGGATCGAGAGTTATGAGATGGCCATGGAGTTGTTGGAGATCAGCGACGCGGAAATGGCTAAGTACTTCACCATGATGCTAGATGGAACGACCCGGTCTTGGTTAAAGGGTTTACCGGCCAATTCCATCAGTTCATGGGCGGAGCTGAAGGCCCGATTCATCCAGAACTTCAAAGACACTTGCAAGCAATCTATGTCGATTGTGGACTTAACGAATTGTAAGCAGGAGGAGGGTGAATCCACGACTCATTGGGTGCGCCGGATCAAGGAGATAATACATTCGTCTGACAAGATGGATGCCGGCTCTGCAGTCCTCATGTTGGAGAAGAACTGCCGCTTTGTGCCACTAAGACAGAAATTGGGGTGCCTTAAGCGTGATTGCAATGATATGGGTACGCTGATGGCGGCTTTAGTCAAATACACCGACTCTGATAGTACCAAGGATCCCGCGTCTGATGAGGAAAAGACAGGGAAGGGAAAGAAGAACAGCAATGGAAAGGCCCAGCAGCGTAACCCAACAAATCAAGGAGGTAATAAGCGTAAAGCTGATGGTAACCCGGAGTTCGTGGCCAACGCATAGGGTAACAATCAGAGACGTAAGGGAAAGCCGCCCCCTGGTCTGATGGGTCAGGCCCATCTCTGGAACAGTTACTCAATGAGCCCTGTCCGAGACACGACACCCGGGAGAGGCCAGCCACTCATTTATGGAAGGATTGCGCGATCATGAAAGCTTTCAAGAACTCCAACATGTTTGATGGCAATCACGGATCGGGCGGCGGCTCAGGAGCCGGCGGCTTTCATGGCCCGGGTGGCGGTTCAGGTTCTGGCTTTCAAGGAAATCAAGGTGGCTATAATCAACAACAGTCTGGTCAAGGGGACAGCGGCGGTCGAGGTTATCAAAGCCACCAAGCGGTGAATGGTGGGCAGTATCATGTGTTCACCACTAATTTGTGCAAACGTGACCAGAAGGTTCATAAGAGGGTCGTGAATTCTGTTGAGTCGGCGGTTCCCTGTTGTTTGAGGTGGTCAGAACATCCCATTGTATGGAGTAGGGAAGAACACCCCCTCCGGGTTGATAATCCGGGTCAGTTGGCCTTGGTAGTAGCACCTCAGGTTGGTGGATATAAATTCACTAAGGTACTCATGGACGGAGGAAGCAGCATCAATATCCTCTATTATGAGACCTTTCACCGCATGGGGTTGACTGATAAGGATTTGAGGACGTCCAACATTGTCTTTCATGGAGTGGTGCCTGGTAAGTCGGCGTACCCAGTTGGCAAGATTGAACTGGAAGTGGCCTTTGGAGATGAGTATGATTCTAGAGCTGAGAAATTAACTTTTGAGGTGGTCAAAATCAAGAGCCCATATCATGCTCTGTTTGGTCGGCCGGCTTATGCCAAGTTCATGGCACGGACGTGTTATGTTTATCTGCAGCTTTAGATGCCGGGTCACAAGGGCACCATCACTGTGCATGGGAGTCGAAAGGTAGCCCTGGAATGTGAGGAGGGCGACGTGGCTTATGCTGAGTCTGTTTGTGCAGCAGAGGAGCTGAAGTTTTATCAAGACAATGTTGACCCGGCGGATATGACCTCTCTAAAGAAGCCAACCACCGAGCATGACCCGGCCATGAAGTTTAAGTTGGCTGATGAAACCAAGCATGTTGATTTCACTCGGCGATTCGTCTAAGCAGTTCAGTATCAGTGCCAATTTGGATCCAAAATAGGAAAGCGCGCTCATCGAGTTCATCCGTGAGAACCGGGACATCTTTGCATGGAAACAGTCGGGGATATACCCTGCGGTGTAAACCGGCCGGAAGTTAACCCGGTCGGACTTGGCGGTTTATTTGAGGTCCGCGGGCACTTGGTGATATTCATCCGTGACCCGCCCGGACACGGCAATTTACCAAAGAACCCGCCAGACGTTGTAACTCATGGTGACCCGCGGACGGGTCGAGGAGCGACAAGACCCGGTGGCCCGTCTGGCGGTTCATGAAGGCCGGTTCAACTATTATGGGCCGATTTAAGAGGAAAGGCATAAGGAATATTTGTCTTACAAGGAGTTAAGACCTGGACTTGTATCCGGTTTGTATTAGAGATAGACTAGTCCTAATCCTAATAGGACTCCACATGTAACCCGCCCTTCAAGATATATAAGGAGGGGCAGGGCTCCCAAAGAGGGACAAGCTACAAGCAAGAAGAAACAATCGTAGGGCTAGACACAAAGAGGAGAGCCGGTTTACGGCAACTCCCTCGTGATGATAATGAGACCTAGCCTCAAACAGCATGTAGGGTTTTTACCGGATGATGTTTCCCGGGGCCCGAAGCTGTCTAAATCCCTGTCTTGTGTTGCGTCTCTCGATTCCGCTCAACCCCTCTCAAGCTACCACATAGATGCGTTGGCCTCGCGACTAAGTCCTGACACTAAGGACATCTGCCGTGACAATTCCACGACAGTTGGCGCCCACCGTGGGGCTTGCGCACGGTGGTGTTGAGTTCTTGGAGGATCTTTCTAAGGATGGAGAAGTTCATAATTTTCAGATGAGAAGAGCCGGATTGCGTCTATGTGCACCGTCAACGCGGCCAAGGCGATCCGTCGTGGCCGTATCACTTTCCGTTGCATCACCGCAAAAGCCAAGTGCAAAGGAGGTTTCATCAAGACGGATCAAGATCATCAAAATACTGTTATTTCCGTCGATTCACCGAGTCGCCATTGTTGCAAGCGGGAGTTGCCGAGACGATTGCCTGAAGCCGGATCGGTTTGTCTTTTTTCAAATCTGGTTGCTATTCAAGGAATCTTCCCGGAAGTTAACTCAAGAATTAAATAAAGGAAGAAGGTGCTACGCAGGGTTAGCACGTGAAGATCAGGGAAAAAGTGACTCTCTGCATCCGGGCAGGTCATGGCAGGGACTCTCGGTCAAACCGCTACAGATACTTCTAGTACTTTGTCATGCGAAGCCAACATCAATTATTTCCTTTTTGGGAAGAGGGCTAATACTACTTGAGTACTAGTACTAGATCAAGACGTGTTACGTCTTTAATGACTACATCCATCCGAATCGGAAGGAGGCAAGTGCTACTACGGGATCATCCTCATGGTAAGGTAAAAATCAAAACAACCACGATCCGGAGTGGATGCGGTCGTGGGCGTGGATTCGTTTCTTGCCGCTGCGGCCATTGCAGCCTCGACCCACCAGTTGGCCTTGGCCCACGCGCCGCTTCACCTCTTCGCGGGGCCGCCGCGCCGTTCCAAGCCGTCGGTGCGTTTTTTATCGTTGTTGTAACCACGGCCCGCGGACCTGCCTCCACAAGCCGCCGCAGCAACGTTGTTCCGAGTCGCTGCATGTCCGTTGTGGGCCGCCTCTACTTCATCATCCACGGTTTCACCTCGGGCCGTTTTCACTGCTGTGGTGCACCGTTTCCGTCGTTGCCTTGGGCGAGCGATTAACTCGGTGTTTGTAAGACTCCATCATCATCCAGACGAACCAGGTGATATCCATCTATTTTTCTTAACACATTGTTTTTATCAAAGAACAATTACTCGCCTATATCTTTTTATACGGGACAAGTGCTCACTATAAAAGTGATGCCCTCATCGCGGACGGTAGCGCTAGCTGTTCTACACCAGCATCTGCGTATATCACACTGATAAATCAGAACACAAACCGCCGCCCCGTAGTCCGGTTTACAACACCGCGGCCGGACCATCCGTCTGCTCGTCTGGCCGACTCAGCCGTGATTAATTTTAGCATCACTGTGGTGATCATCAACTCCACGGCGGATAATTTGTGGTCTAACACATCAGGTGATATCCATCTAAAATATATTTTATTAATGCATATTATTTTTGTCAAAGAGCAGTTTATCTTTGCTTTGGTCAGCAATATTGTATGCAGGACAATTATTCATTATACACGTGGTTTATACCACGGGTACGAAGCACGCGCTGGCAACGTCCTGCCCGGTGTTCGTCCGTGCCACATTACATGGTGAATGGACGCGTGCAAGACGCCGCCCTTACGGCCCGGTTTACATCAGCTTGCCCTGACCGTGCCTGCGTTTGACTCGCCCATCCGAACCGGTTTACAACACCGTGGCCGGTTCATCTGCCCAAGCCACCTCTAATACTGTGGACGTCTCTACCTTCCATTTATTGCGGCCTGGTCTACATCAACATACCAGGCCGCACCTGTCTGCATGAGCAAGTCACAGCTTGGGTAGCCCGGTTTTCTTTCAAAATGGAGGCAAATTATCATATACTATCAACCGCCGTCTACCTTTGGATGGCTCAATGGGCAAAGCGCACAAGTCGCCGCCACTACAATTTGGTTAACTTCAAATCGCCGGTTGGAAGGAACCATTGGCCGAGTTCTTGACCACGACTCATACGGGATCATTTATAACCCGCCGCAGTCATCACAATCTTCTGTGGATTCACATCGTGTTATCAACACCAATGATATACAAGTTATGCCGGTTTATATCACGGTCAAATATGGAGAGTTTCAAGTCAACTCCTCGAGTCACCTTGAGACTCGGGGGCCACGATGACATGACTAAGCAAATATTGCCAGCAAATTTAAGAACCCCAGGACGATGGAGGGAAAGATAACCCGGTCCCGGAGGCTCTTTGTTATTTGAAGGCCGTCGAGAAAATTTCCGGCTTAGTAAGTATATGACAGTTACAAAATCCGGCTCAATGAATAAGTTCCGGATCATCGTAAAGGATTCGGTTTAAAATCTGGCTCAAGAAGTCGGTCTCACTGAAAGCTCTCAAGTATCCGGTTTACAATCCGGTTCAAGGGAAATATATTCTCCCACAAAGCTCTCAAGCGCACAAATCCGGTTTAGAAATGTCCGGTTCAAAAGGAATTAACTTCTACAAGTTCGAGTTGAAAGGCCATCAGAAAATTTCAGGCTGAAAATGAAGATTCCGGTGTACAATCCGGTTCAAGGGAAAGATTTCTCCCACAAAGCTTTGAAGCTCTCAATATCCGGTTCAAAATCCCGGTTCAAGAAGGATTTATCTCTTGCAAAAAAGTTAAAGGGTGCCAAAGAAGACTTGCTGCCATGATGCGCGGTCCAAACATGGGTATCATGCCTTATTGGCTTATCATATTATTGGTCACTTGGGGGCTTGGTCGTATCCGAACCATAGCCACGCCTCTTGATCGACATAGTGCCACAATATCACTTGGGGCTTGGTCGTGTCCGAACCAATGCAACACCTTTTGATAGGCGAAAGCCACCGGATCACTTGGGGACATGGTCAAGTCTGAACCGATCCACGCCTCTTGATCGGGTCAAGGCCATAGAGTCACTTGGGGGCTTGGTCGAACCCGAACCATTGCCACGCCACTTGATCGGCATAATGCCACGGTTTCAGTTGGGGACCTGGCTGACTTGAACCATAGCTACACCATTTTGGGAGCTTGGTCGTGTCCGACCATGGTAACACCATCTGATCGGCTCAGTAAAGCCTCTTTTTGCAAACGGTCTTATCATTGCCTTTGCTTCCATATTTTTTCATAATTGTTATTTGGTTTTTGTTGCGTTTTTAAACCGACATTGTTAATCCGTTTCAAGCTGTCAATTACAAATTGGCGGAACACGGTCAAATCCTAATCCGGAGACTATACGCCCGGTTTGATTTTATGTTACCATCTTATTATGGAGTAAACCGGTGTTCATTAACCCGGCTTGACTTTCAATTACAAATTGTCGATACATGATCAAATCATAATCCGAAGACTATCCGCCGATGCGGTTTGACTACGAGTCGCCAAGATATATATGGTTAAACCGGTGTTTATCACAACCCGGTATGGTTTTATCATAAACCGACACGCGATGAAAGGAGTTATCATTACTCAAGATTGGGGTTATCACCCTTACTACAAAAAGTTGGTAAACCAATGATGTGATTCAATGTCACGGGTATGATATATTTCATTGATTATTCTTAAGTGCAGCCTTGGTTATAAATCTGGGTTATATATTGGGCATTATGACCCGTCCGTGATAAACCGCCAGACACTTTAAACTTGTTGTATGCGAGACAGGTTGAATAAAGCATGATGATAAATTATCCGGTGTTTATTAAACCGGCCTGGCTTTAAGACGATAAGTCGCCGTAATATGATGAGAAATTATCCGGTGTTTGTTAACCTGGCATGGCTTTGGACTATAAGTCGCCAGTACATATTTGAATTGCGCCATTGGAATCATGCGCTTATAAATCATTGGGTTATATTATTCAAATAGCCAAACTTGGCTGAATTTTCATTATGATATTGAATGAATAAGGTTTTTCATACCAGATTATATTATCTTGGATAGCCAACATGACTAGATTTTTATTATGGTTATCAATAACCAATATTATGATTGAGGTTTTCAAAGTCACTTCAGCGCAATGGCTATTATTTCATCAATGGGTATGATTTATTCTACAATGGAGGGAATATGTAACATCCCAAAATTCTAAATTTTGGAATGTTATAAACAAATAGATAGTTTTGATTGATTGCTTGATTGATTGACTGAAAGTGAGTGAATTCAAAACTTTTTGAAAGTTAAATGAGAGGGAATAAAAGAACTTTCCCAAACTTTCATTTTTGCTTTTATGATCTTCGGAAATTCAAATTCTTTTCATCACAAAACCCTGGAGAGAAGATGACATGACTTCTTCCATTTATTTAAATGACAAGGGGTGTTGAAAATATTTGAATTTCATTTGGAAAATATTTTCCAATTCTGAAACTTTATGCAACTCAATGATTTTCACGGCGAAGATAAAATGACTTCTTCAAAACATATGAAATATGAGTTGGGAGTTTCAAAGAAATAAATTCAAAGTTCTTCTGAATTTATTTTCAATTTGGAGTTATTTGAGTTTTATTCAAATTATTTTTCTCCAAAAATAAAATATATGGAAAATAGGGTAACATGATTCCCTACATCGAGAAAATTGGAGAGAAATTTATTTGAATTCATTTTGGTATTTTCAAAATAATTTTGTTGGATTTTATTAGAGCAATAGCACTCTTTGCTTTATTTAAATTTGTGTGGATTTTAATTGACATTAGAATAATGTTCATGTTGTAGGAAATTCTTTTCTGAAAATTTTGATATATTATATGCCTATATAATATATTTATTTATTTGGTTTTACTATTTTTCTTTCGTCTGGAAATTTAAAAAAAAAGGGAGCGCAGCGCCTTGGGCCAAAGGCCCAAGCCGCTAGCCGCCGGCCGACCAAGGCCACAAGGCCATCGCGCACGCACCAAGCCGAGGGAGCTCCTTTTCCCAAGTCCTAGTAGGACTCTTTTCCTACTGCCGTTTATTCCGTATCTATTCCTAGATCTATTTCCTCTTATTTCCTAATCCTAGTCTATTTCTTGCCCCTACCCCAAGCAAAACCCTCCTCCTCCCCAATATAAATACCCAAGCACCCCCCCCCTCCAACACATCAAATCAACTCTCCTCTCTCCTCTCCTCCATGACAGCAGCAGCCTACATAAGCCCGCCGCCACCACTAGCAGCGCCGCCACGCCGCCCTCGCGCCGCCCTCACCAGCGCCCGCCCGCCGCCACTTGCCGCCGCCGCCGCCCTATGCCGCCACCGCCGAGCCCTCGCCTCTTCGAGGTATTAGCCCAGCAAGCGTCTCGTTTTCTAGTTCGGTTTTCTAGATCGGTTTCCTGTCCGTTTTCTAGTTCGGTTTTTCGTTTCGGTTTTATTTCCTAAACCCTAGATCGGTTTTCTCGCCGGTTTTTCTTTCCGGTTTTGTTTAGCGGCGTTAAGCTCGATAGATTTTTCTTTTATTTTTAATTTCCGTCATGGACCTATCCGTAGTCCCTAATCTTCAAACGATCATAACTTTTTACTCGTAAGTCGGAATCCATGAAACCAACGCCCACTTCTTCGTTATGATCTCCTCTATCCAAGTAATACAACTCAAACATGTTTTTGAAAGTTTTAAAATTTGAATTCAAACAGATTTGTATTTGAACTTCGTTTGATTATAACTTGAGTTTCGTAACTCCGATTTAGTTGATTCTTTTTGCAAATCGAAGCTCTTGACCTAAACTTTCTGATAAGGCCAAATACATATAGTTTTGGTACTGTTAGAAATTGTTTTATGCTGCAAGAGTTATTAGATTTGGTTTTGACGTTTTCCGAATTGTTTCTTCGATCCTTTCGATCTTTTAGTGATTGCTTATGTGTGGTTACTATTGCTTGATTACGATAGATTGACCGGAGTGTGACGAGTAGAACTATCAAGAGTTTTGAGTGTGAATCATCTTCATCAACTTTGCAGGCAAGTAACACTTGATCATATCTTTTCTACTACCCAGTTTTTATGCATTAGATAAATCCTCAAACACTTGCATGGTTAGGATCTAATTAAATTGTGGGATGGGAAGTAGATTGAGGTAGTACCTATTACCTGTTTTACTTATGAACCTTTGGGAGTTACTTCTACGTTTGCTTATTACGCCATGCTATGCTAGTAGACGTGGATTGGGTGAGTGATATCCATGACAGATGTGAGATTGTTAATTAATGGTTTATCTAAGGTGGCAACTTAAACACACATCTGGGTGGATTGAGGCACCTGGTTTCTATCGGGACTTGCCTGTATTTCTTCGGACCGCCACCCAGGCTCAAAGGGAACATGAGATTATTCAAACTAGAAACTTCCGTGTGCATCCACAAGCCATTATGGGCTCTGGCATAGTTGACTAAGTTGTGCGAACTCTTACGGGTAGGCTAGCTGATGTAGGGGATGTAGGTTGGTACGGTCTACCCACATGTAAGGTGCTAGCGCTTACGAAAGACTATGTCTCGGTCATCCGCTTTCTCAAACACCATGTAGTCACGAGAAACCAAGCGGAGGCGATCGAGTCTTGTGGGGAAAAGTCATAAACCTCTGCAGAGTGTACAAACTAATCATGATTAGCCGTGTCCCCGGTTATGGACATCTTGAGTATCTAGTTCTTGGATTATCCTGTTGATCTCATCACGTTACTTAATATAATTTGTTGGGTTTAATGAGTACTTTTAATTGGGATTGAGGATCTTGTCAACCATTCTCAATGTTCAACAACCACCATGATAGTTAAATAAATTTATTCCTTTGCAGTAGGAAAAATTGGCTTTTGCAAAAATCTGTAACCATAGAGCTTTCCACCAGCCATATATGCATGTAGTATAGCTTATTCTTTCATTACTCTCTATGTGTTACATTGCCGCATATTCCATGTCTTGACCCGTTTTGGGCTGCAACTTTTCATGTTGCGAGACTTCTCGCATTTACTTCCAGTAAGTGATACGTTAGGGTTACGATTTCCTATACTCAACTTTGCCGTTGGTGTTGATGGGAATCCACAACCTTGTTGCTTCCGCTATATTTGGATCGAGGTAATAGTATTTACGTTACTTTATACATGTGATTTACCTCGTTATAAATCCTTCGAGTATTGTGTGTGTCAAGATACCGATCCGAGGATGACACGAAAGCACGAAGACTTGATCCATTCGGTCGGGTCGCTACAAGATGGTATCGAGCACATGTTGACTGTATGAGGACGTGACCCTAGAAGCTGACAAGCCCATAGGAAAGATTTTTCTCTACAACTTCATTTTCAAAAAGATCTTTTACCTCTCTTCTCTTCTGAGCTTATTCAAATATTCCTTTTAGTGAGACCATACCCCTTTTCCCTTTTGACCACTCGAAGATTTGACTGATGAGACCACTCCAAGGAGGCAAGATATCGGACAACTAAGACCATTTGGAATGAAGATGATTTTACCGTGTAAATGGAAACTACAACTGTTGAAGACTCCGAAGACTTGGAGAATTTGAAGGCTCCAAAAAAATTCCGGATTTGTATGACCTAGGAAGGTTACGCTTATGGAACTTGGAAGACTATGGAAGTTATCAATAACCGAGATCAAGGTGTATCGGAGAAGGACTGGAACATGGAGCATTAGAATTCAAAGCTTTGTCAGGAAAACCCTAAGGCAGGAGATATCAACTATGGAATGATAGCTCATGAAAATGAGAAGAGCGTAAACACGCTATCCATGATGTTATCGCCGCTTAGGCTATTGTCACCGTGCGGAGTTAAGCATGCAGATGCATGGAAGGATTGGATGGTAGAAAGCTGATGGAGCATCTATCTCGCAAACGTTGAGTTTAACCTTAGCTGGTGTATCACCGGGATCTGGAGTATTACATGAAGAAGTTTAAGGTGGATCTGCAGAAGCGATATTTGATAAGGAAGCGATTCGGGAAGAACTTAGGACCCGAAGCTGAAAGTAGACAAGATGAAGGAGCAAAACATCGAGATACCGGAGATTTGTGATGGCGAAGGACGGTGGGATCATGGATCATGTCAAGGATGTTGAAACCGGCAGTTGGAACGTAACTCCGTAAATATTGAAGGGCGTCGCGAGAGACTTGGCGTCAACAGAGATGATCCGCAAAAGAACTTGAGAAGGACAAGCATGATCAAGGAGCCATCAGAGACATGATCAAGATTGGAAGGGTTTGATGACTTTGAAGATTTATTGACCGTTAGAAGACCAAACCCTGTTACATACCTACGTTAGATGCGATTGTGAGCTGTCATTTGTTTGATGTTTTCCCGATACCACAATAAAATCTGTCTTTTCAAAACCATTTTTTGTATTGTGTGCATCCCTCTCGATCTCTCTTATCCCACCCCAAACCCATGGACCCATTAGAGGATGGATGGAGATGAGCTTGTAATTTCCGGACCAATGAGTCAATTGGAGACAGACCGATGGATTCAGAACATGGAAGATCATATGAAGAATAACCCTACAGCCAGAAAGGAAATGACCCAGCATGCTCTTGATTGCTTTGAAAGAGGTGCCGCTATTTGGTGGAGGATGTACCAAACCATCAATGGATTGCAAAGAGTAACCACTTGGGAAGAATTTAAGTTGACTTTGCTAAAGTCTCGGTTGGTGTCCCAGAAGTTGAAGCCTTATGGAAATGATATGGAGAAAGTGCATGCAAGCTTTGTGGAGAAATAGGACACAACCATAAAGAAAATAAGGACGAATACCCTCATAATCAGAGGGTTATCAAAGGAGTTAGCCGAGGATTTTCAGGGAACTTTGGTTGGAGATTGTTCCCAAAGGTTTTGTTGCAGCAATGGAAGTTCAGTCTACATTGTTGAGAAAGATCCGTGAAGTTCAGAAGGATGACAAAGATATTATTGAGGTAAAACAGAGGATGAGCAAAGGAAAGGCCAAAGGTTTTCGTAAGGATGAGCACGACACCTTATGGTTTGAGGACAGTGTACATATACCCAATAATGCAAAGATCAGGAAGTTAATACTTCAGGAGGCTCATGACTCACCATACTTGATTCGCCCTGGAAACACCAAGATGTATTTGGATTTGAAGGAGTGTTTTTGGTGGACTGGTATGAAGAAGGATATTATGGAGTATGTAGTCGTAAGTGATGCATGCCAGAGAAAGTAAAAGCGAGCATTAGAAGCCGGCAGGATTACTACAGCCTATGCCGATGCAGAATGGAAGTGGGATAAGCTTGGCATGATTTCATTTCCGGATTTCCCGAACCCGATTGGGATATGATTCTATCTGGGTAGTAGTTGATTAAGCTTGACCAAAGTGGCTCGCTTTATTCGGTGAAAAACCACCTATACAAGTGTGAAGTTGGCCAAGATATATTTGACAAGGATCGTATATGCGCATGGAGTTCGAGGACCATCGTAGAGGAACACAGTTTACCTCAAAGTTTTGGAATCACCGCACTGGACTTTGGGTACTAGGCTAGAGTTCAAGATGACCTTTCATCCATGAAGACGGATGGATAAATCAAGAGAGTCAATCAGATTTTGGAGGACATGTTGAGAGCGTGTGCGCTAGATTATGGATCTAGTAGTGATGATAATCTACCCTACGGGGAGTTCTCATACAACAACAACTACCAAGTCAGTTTGAAGATGGCCCCTTTTGAAGCTTTGTATGGGAGAAGGAGCCAGACACCGTTGATGTGGGATGAAGTTGGAGACCGTCAGTTGTTTGGACCAAATATGATCAAGGAGTCAGAAGAGAATGTTAAGTTGATTCGAGATAGACTGAAGATAGCTCAGTCCAGGCAGAAGAGTTATGCAGACTCAAAAATGCAAGGAGGTAGTCTATGAAATCAGAGACAACATATCTTTGTGTGCCACCTCTGCGAGGAGTTAAATGATTTGGAGTTAAGGGAAAGTTAGCCCCGAGATTTGTAGGACCATACCGAGTTTTGGAGCGTATGGGAGAATAGGCTAACAAGTTGAAGTCACCCGAAGGACTGTCAAGAGTTCATGATGTGTTTCACGTTTCCCGATTGAAGAAGTGCCATGCGAGAGATGGCCAATATTCCCCTGTAAGAACGCTTGACCCAGGAAAGGATAATGATGTTCCACGAAGTGGAGTATGGACTTCATAAGTATAAGTTTTTTTATCTTGGTATGTGGGACATCCCACGAGGATGAAGAGATGAATTACTATTCGATATAAAGGAGGTATGATGTTGGAAGTATGGATCAATGGAAATTCCATAAAGAGTCTGAGTAATCATGTCCCCGTTTGGTGCAAATATAAGGAAAAGAGACAGTACATTTGGATGGATTTTAAGTATGCCAGGAAGTTGGATGTTGGGATAATGATCAGTTGCCCAGATGATGAGTTCAAGAATTGCAAGTGATGAGATGGGCCATAACCCACAGGCCCCAGGACCTGCCAAGAAGCAAGCACACTCTTGCTGAAGGAAAAACCCTGGAAGAAGTTACAACTTGTATCAACCAACGATTCTATAGGAGTTTACGCAAGGCCTGAGAGTTGTTAAGGAACGATAGATGTTTGTTTGGCTTGCAGAATCAATGGATTTTCCGAACTTGGTTCGTCGACAAGAGAAATTCTGCAATGCTTGTGAGGATGACCGAGTGTTAGAATGCGAGATTTGCTAAACCATGTACAAGGAAATGATTTGGGTGCGGGATGGATTGATCACCATACCGACTTACTCTTATTATTCGCTTTGCTATATGGAATGGTAAATCTGAGTGACTTACCTATAGTCGAGGGACGACGATCAAAACCTTGTTTGAACCTTAGAATGGTATAAGTATTTTCCCTTGTACAAGGCAGTTGTTGCCAACCGTAGGTCATACGGTGAGGTTCAACCCAGACCCATTTTCTGCAGGAGAAACCATAAATTGTTGACCACCATGAGATATCGATAGTTGTTTAGAATTGGCGTCAGACCCGTCAGCTATGAAGACCCAGTTTCGGGATAACCTTACCAAGAGGAAAGGACAAAAGAGATTGAGGAAAAGGTTATGCCACCATCGGAAGAGCCCGTAGATGGAATTATCCTAAATATCTCGAGAAGACCGACACTGTCGATAATAAGGATGGAGTATATGAGTTTTGATGGAACCGTAACCATGCTTTTTAAGGGTGGTAGCACCCTAGACCCCTGTGATGATCGATGGATTTTGAGAAGACCCCAAATCCTAACCTATTTCTTGCTAGCCTCTCCGAATCTCGAGGGGCGAGATTCATTTTAAGGGTGGTAGTTTGTAACATCCCAAAATTCTAAATTTTGGAATGTTATAAACAAATAGATAGTTTTGATTGATTGCTTGATTGATTGACTGAAAGTGAGTGAATTCAAAACTTTTTGAAAGTTAAATGAGAGGGAATAAAAGGACTTTCCCAAACTTTCATTTTGCTTTTATGATCTTCGGGAATTCAAATTCTTTTCATCACAAAACCCTGGAGAGAAGATGACATGACTTCTTCCATTTATTTAAATGACAAGGGTGTTGAAAATATTTGAATTTCATTTGGAAAATATTTTCCAATTCTGAAACTTTATGCAACTCAATGATTTTCACGAGCGAAGATAAAATGACTTCTTCAAAACATATGAAATATGAGTTGGGAGTTTCAAAGAACTAAATTCAAAGTTCTTCTGAATTTATTTTCAATTTGGAGTTATTTGAGTTTTATTCAAATTATTTTTCTCCAAAAATAAAATATATGGAAAATAGGGTAACATGATTCCCTACATCAGAAAATTGGAGAGAAATTTATTTGAATTCATTTTGGTATTTTCAAAATAATTTTTGTTGGATTTTATTAGAGCAATAGCACTCTTTGCTTTATTTAAATTTGTGTGGATTTTAATTGACATTAGAATAATGTTCATATTGTAGGAAATTCTTTTCTGAAAATTTTGATATATTATATGCCTATATAATATATTTATTTATTTGGTTTTACTACTTTTCTTTCGTTTGGAAATTTAAAAAAAAAAGGAGTGCAGCGCCTTGGGCCAAAGGCCCAAGCCGCTAGCCGCCGGCCGACCAAGGCCACAAGGCCATCGCGCACGCACCAAGCCAGGGAGCCGCTCCTTTTCCCAAGTCCTAGTAGGACTCTTTTCCTACTTCGTTTATTCCGTATCTATTCCTAGATCTATTTCCTCTTATTTCCTAATCCTAGTCTATTTCTTGCCCCTACCCTAAGCAAAACCCTCCTCCTCCCCAATATAAATACCCAAGCACCCCCCCTCCAACACATCAAATCAATTCTCCTCTCCTCTCCTCTCCTCCTCCATGACAGCCTTTCATAGCTTGCCCGCCCGCCGCCCTCTTGCCGCCGCCCCTCACAGTTGCCGCCGCGCCCCTCACCAGCCCTTGCCGCCACTTGCCGCCGCCGCCGCTCTATGCCGCCACCGCCGGAGCCCCTCGCCTCTTCGAGGTATTAGCCCCGCGCCGCGTCACGTTTTCTAGATCGGTTTCCGTTCCGTTTTCTAGATCGATTTTTCGTTTCGGTTTCCTTTCCAAAACCCTAGATCGGTTTTCTCGCCGGTTTTTCTTTCCGGTTTTGTTTAGCGAGCGTTCGCTCGATAGATTTTTCTTTTTATTTTAATTTCCGTCATGGACCTATCCGTAGTCCCTAATCTTCAAACGATCATAACTTTTTACTCGTAAGTCGGAATCCAACGAAACCAACGCCCACTTCTTCGTTATGATCTCCTCTATCCAGTAATACAACTCAAACATGTTTTTGAAAGTTTTAAAATTTGAATTCAAACAGATTTGTATTTGAACTTCGTTTGATCATAACTTGAGTTTTGTAACTCCGATTTAGTTGATTCTTTTTGCAAATCGAAGCTCTTGACCTAAACTTTCTGATAAGGCCAAATACACATAGTTTTGGTACTGTTAGAAATTGTTTTATGCTACAAGAGTTATTAGATTTGGTTTTGACGTTTTCGAATTGTTTCTTGATCCTTCCGATCTTTTAGTGATTGCTTATGTGTGGTTACTATTGCTTGATTACGATAGATTGACCGGAGTGTGACGAGTAGAACTATCAAGAGTTTTGAGTGTGAATCATCTTCATCAACTTTGCAGGCAAGTAACACTTGATCATATCTTTTCTACTACCCAGTTTTTATGCATTAGATAAATCCTCAAACACTTGCATGGTTAGGATCTAATTAAATTGTGGGATGGGAAGTAGATTGAGGTAGTACCTATTACCTGTTTTACTTATGAACCTTTGGGAGTTACTTCTACGTTTGCTTATTACGCCATGCTATGCTAGTAGACGTGGATTGGGTGAGTGATATCCATGACGGATGTGAGATTGATAATTAATGGTTTATCTAAGGTGGCAACTTAAACACACATCTGGGTGGATTGAGGCACCTGGTTTCTATCAGGACTTGCCTGTATTTCTTTGGACCGCCACCCAGGCCCAAAGGGATCATGAGATTATTCAAACTAGAAACTTCCGTGTGCAGCCACAAGCCATTATGGGCTCTGGCATAGTTGACTAAGTTGTGCGAACTCTTACGGGTAGGCTAGCTGATGTAGGGGATGTAGGTTGGTACGGTCTACCCACATGTAAGGTGCTAAGCGCTTACAAAGACTATGTCTCGGTCATCCGCTTCTCAAACACCATGTAGTGCGAGAAACCAAACGGAGGCGATCGAGTCTTGTGGGGAAAAGTGCGCAAACCTCTGCAGAGTGTACAAACTAATCATGATTAGCCGTGTCCCCGGTTATGGACATCTTGAGTATCTTGTTCCTGGATTATCCTGTTGATCTCATCACGTTACTTAATATAATTTGTTGGGTTTAATGAGTACTTTTAATTGGGATTGAGGATGCTGTCAACCATTCTCAATGTTCAACAACCACCATGATAGTTAAATAAATTTATTCCTTTGCAGTAGGGAAAAATTGGCTTTTGCAAAAACTGTAACCATAGAGCTTTCCACCAGCCATATATGCATGTAGTATAGCTTATTCTTTCATTACTCTCTATGTGTTACATCGCCAAAGATATTCCATGTCTTGACCCGTTTCGGGTTGCAACTTTTCATGTTGCGAGACTTCTCGCATTTACGAGTAAGTGATACGTTAGGGTTACGATTTCCTATACTCAACTTTGCCGTTGGTGTTGATGGGAATCCACAACCTTGTTGCTTCCGCTATATTTGGATCGAGGTAATAGTATTTACGTTACTTTATACATGTGATTTACCTCTGTTATAAATTCTTCGAGTATCGTGTGTGTCGAGATACCGATCCGAGGATGACACGAAAGCACGAAGACTTGATCCATTCGGTCGAATTAAGCTCTGAGAATAGTCCCGAGTCATTGCAGGCTTACGACCCGGCACTTGGGGGCTACATTATTTAAGTTGAGATTATATCAAATATGCAAGTCTCGTGTTGCTGCAAGCATGCACCATGACACTTGGGGGCTAATGCAAAGTAATTTTTTGCTCATATTATTGAAGACCCGACTCATCACACTATAATGAGTATGCCCTTGGGGGCTACCAATTGCTCCTGTCAACAGTTGAAGGTACAAAGCTTTTTATTCATTATAGTGAAGAGTCCACTGCTCAGTTGGTAAAGCACAAGGCTCTTAACCTTGTGGACGTGGATTCAAGTCCCATGATGAGGGTTACATCATATCATGTTATTTTCATTGAAGTATATATTAAGTCCCAGCTCAATATTATCTTCTTGAGCGGCCCTTGGGGGCTACACATCATTGCTCAAATCTACATGATTATACCTACAAAGTCCCTGCTCATTATTGCATAATGACCCGGCCCTTGGGGGCTACATCGTTGAAGTTTTTATGAGTATAAGACAATTACAAGTCCTAGGTTGCTGCCAAGCATGACAACCCGACACTTGGGGGCTACATAGTATGGAGTATTCAGTTTTACTAGTCACCGATGAACAACATGGATTTCTTTGAAAGTGGCAGTATTTATATTGAAGCAAAGTCTTAAGCCACCACTTTGTTCTCGCTCAAAGACTTGGGGGCTACGGTATTATATTATTATCGAAGAAATATTGTCAAATTCTCTCGATTAAGCAAACTAGGTTGACCCAGCGTCACCAATCATTATGACCACAATGGCTGCAACCGGCGTCATTAATAATCATGAACCGGCGTTGGCAACAATCATGAACCGTGTCCGCAACAATCATGACTCGAAATTATCAAGTTTTTATAACCCGACAGTCTTTGGCAATGATAAAACCGGCAAGTTCTGCATCTTCAAACCGGTTGAATATCAGATTAGTATTTCAAGACCAATATTTCTTAAACCGGCGCTTTGGAAGCCGACTCAAGTGGATTATTCTTCACAATATTTTTTCTATAAGAAGCCAACATCAGCAATTTGAGTATGAAGTTGGTTATTGACCCAGATTTTCTAGAAGGAGGAAATGACAAAGGACTTAAGGACGATCAGGTGCCGGTCTACAAGAATTCTTAACCCGGAGCACAACCTGCCAAATTTGTTCTTGTGTTTTTTTTGAAGCATAAGTTTACCATGGATAAATCCAAGCTAAACTTGGGGCTAATGTCGGGATATACCCTTGGTGTAAACCGGCGGAAGTTAACCCGGCGGACTTGGCGGTTTATTTGAGGTCCCATGAGCACTTGGCGATATTCATCTGGTGACCCGCCCGGACACAGCAATTTACCGACAACCCGCCAGACGTTGTAACTCATCAGTGACCCGGGACGGGTCGAGGAGCGACAAGACCCGGTGGCCCGTCTGGCGGTTCATGAAGGCCGGTTCAACTATTGTGGGCGGTTTAAGAGGAAAGGCATAAGGAATATTTGTCTTACAAGGAGTTAAGACCTGGACTTGTATCCGGTTTGTATTAGAGATAGACTAGTCCTAATCCTAATAGGACTCCACATGTAACCCGCCCTTCAAGATATATAAGGAGGCGGGGCTCCCAAAGAGGGACAAGCTACAAGCAAGAAGAAACAATCTTAGGGCTAGACACAAAGAGGAGAGCCGGTTCTGGCGACTCCCTCGTGATGATAATGAGACCTAGCCTCAAACAGCATGTAGGGTTTTTACCGGATGATGTTTCCCGGGGCCCGAAGCTGTCTAAATCCCTGTCTTGTGTTGCGTCTCTCGATTCCGCTCAACCCCTCTCAAACTACCACATAGATGCGTTGGCCTCGCGACTAATCCTGACACTAAGGACATCTGCCGTGACAATTCCACGACAGAAACCTTCTGACATGTCGGGTGTACCGAGAGAACTCGCTGAGCACACTCTCAATATTGATCCGAAGTATAAGCCGGTCAGGCAGTTTCTTCGACGGTTCAACGAAGAGAGGCGGAAAGCTATTGGAGAGGAAGTCGCCCGGCTCTTACCGGCTGGGTTTATTGTGGAGGTTTTTCACCCGGAGTGGTTGGCTAACCCGGTGCTTGTGCTCAAGAAGAACGGCACCTGGCGGATGTGTGTGGATTACACGGACTTAAATAAGGCTTGTCCAGCTGATCCCTTTGCTCTCCCCCGTATTGATCAAATCATTGGTGCTACGGCGGGTTGTGAGCGTTTGAGCTTTTTGGATGCTTACTCTGGTTATCATCAGATCAAAAAGTCAGATAAGGACCAGGAGAAGACGGTGTTCATCACTCCGTTCGAGCCTTCGCTATGTATCTATGCTATTTGGGCTCAAGAGTGCCCAGCGACTTATCGGCGTTGTGTATGAAGCTGTCTCCACGATCAGATTGGGCGCAATGTTCATGCTTATGTGGATGACATCGTGGTGAAGTCCAGAGATAAGGAAACTTTGATATCTGATTTGAAGGAAACCTTTGATAATATCCGGGTTTATAAGATGATGCTTAACCCGGCCAAGTGTTTATTTGGTGTACCTGTAGGCAAACTTTTGGGATTTCTGGTCTCAAACAGGGGCATTGAAGCTAACCCGGAGAAGATCAAGGCGATTACCTCTTTGGCTAAACCGGCGTGCATCAATGATGTTCAGCGACTGGCAGGTCGTGTTGCTGCTTTAAGCCGATTCATAAGCCGGTTAGGTGAGAAGGCCCTACCGCTGTATCAGATGATAAAGAAAACGGACACTTTTGTCTGGAGTGATGCTGCTAATACCGCCTTTGAAGACTTAAAGAGGCAGTTATGCGAGCCGCCGGTCATGCGGCTCCCATTGATAAAGAGACGTTCTTTGTTATATGTATTTGCTAACTCACGAGCTGTCAGTGTTGCCATCGTGGTGGAGCATAAGGAGGCTGGCAAGGAGCATCCGGTTCAACGGCCGGTTTATTACATCAGTGAGGTGCTCATAGAGTCCAAGCAAAATTATCCACATTGGCAGAAACTTGTTTACGGAGTGTTTATGGCAAGCCGGAAGCTGAAGCAGTACTTCCAAGGTCATCCTATAATTGTGGTAAGTTCTGCCCCCTTGGGAGACATCATCCAGAACAGGGAATTCCTAGGACAAGTCGCCAAGTGGGCCATTGAGCTTGGGCCTCATGGTTTGAAGTACATGCCACGTACCGCCATTAAGGTCTCAAGCCTTGGTGGACTTTATCAATGATTGGACAGAGTTACAGGCACCTCAGGAGAAGCCAGATAACACATATTGGACTATTCACTTTGATGGGTCCAGGCAGTTGGAAGGCTCGAGGCTGGAGTCGCTTTAACTTCCCCCCGAGGTGACAAATTTTGTTATGTGATCCGGCTTATGTTTCCTTGTACTAACAATGCAGCTGAGTATGAGGCCTTACTCCATGGTCCCAGGATGGCCAAAGAGATGAATTTGAGCCGGGTAAGGTGTTTGGGTGACTCAGATCTTGTGGCTCAACAGTGTCGAGCAAGTGGGATTCCAAGGATCCCCTTATGGCGGCTTACCGTCGTGAAGTTGATGTTGTGGCTGGGCACTTCAAAGGTTATCAAGTGGAGCACATTGATCGAAGGAAGAATGACGCGGCTGATGCTTTAAGCCGGCTGGGATCTCAGTGTAAGCCGGTGCCGCCTAACACCTTTCTCGATGTTTTGCATAATCCTTCTGTCAAAGTACCTACAGAGGAAGAATTAACAGTGCCAGACCCGGAGGCATAGCTGGTGGCAGCTCTTTACGTCATCCCGGATTGGACAGTGCCGTATTTGGCCTATATGACCCGGGGAGAATTGCCTGAGGATGAGATTTTGGTGAGACAAATCATCAGGCGGTCCAAATCTATGACGATTGTTCATGGCGAGTTACATCACCGCAGTGTCACTGGGGCGTTTCAATGTTGTGTGTCGCCTACGGAGGGTCAGGAGATACTTCGTGAGATCCATGAAGGAGATTGTGGTCATCATGCCGGCTCAAAATCTCTTGTGGCCAAGGCTTTCCGTCATGGTTTCTCTTGGTGACGGCTCATCTTGATCTGGAGGATCTGGTTAGCAAATGTGATGGATGTCAAAAATTCTCACGACGAGCTCATGTGACGGCTCAAGAATTGAGGATGATTCCAATTACTTGGCCGTTCGCGATGCAGGGGCTTGACATGGTTGGACCTTTCAAGAGGTCTAAGGATAAAAAGACACACCTCCTGGTGGCAGTGGACAAGTTTAGAAAGTGGGTTGAGGCAGAGCCTGTCAGTAAGTGTGATGCAGCCACGGCGGTTCAATTCATGAAAAAGGTGATCTTTCGTTTTGGTTTTCCACACAACATCATAATGGCGGTTCAATTCATGAAAAAGGTGCCATGGAAGAGTTCTGTCAACGGGAACATATCCAGCTTGATGTTTCAGTTGTTTCTCATCCTCAATCCAATGGTCAAGCAGAGAGAGCTAATCAGGAGATCTTGAAGGGTATCAAACCCCGGCTCTTGGTCCCCTTACAGCGGACTCCGGGTTGTTGGGTGGAGGAGCTACCCTCCGTGTTATGGAGTATCAACACTACGCCTAACAGATCTACAGGTTACACACCTTTCTTCATGGTGTACGGAGCGGAGGCAGTCCTGCCAAGTGACATCCGGCACGACTCACCCCGCGTGTCAGCTTACGTTGAGGTTGATAACAAAAAAGCTCGTCAGGATGCACTTGACTTGTTGGATGAGGAGCGAGACTAGGCAATAACTCGCTCGGTGATTTACCAGCAAGACCTGCGCCGCTATCACAGCCGTCGGGTTAGAAGCAGAGTTTTTTAGGAAGGCAACTTAGTGCTCCGGCTCATCCAGGATCTGTCTGATATGCACAAGCTATCCCCTCCTTGGGAAGGACCCTTTGTGGTCAGCAAGAATCTGAACAACGGGTCATACTACCTCATCGATGTTCGAGAGCATAAAGACTCATGTAAGTCGGAGGAAGAGACCCGCCGGCCGTGGAACATCGCTCATCTTCGGCCTTATTATACCTGAGCCTACGTCTCCTAATATGTATATATTTTTGAAGATGTATATATTATATAAAGCAATAAAGCAGGACCTCTGTCCTTTTTCACCCTCAAAGGTTTATATGTCTTTTTTATCAGGTGGTGGAAACAACCAACAGGGAGCGGACCATATCTGAATCCGGCTTTCTCTTTGGTCCGGCTTATGATCATATCTAAATCTAGCCATGATCACTTGGGGGCTTCTTGTTCAAACATAGGTCGTATTCGAACCAAAGAGAACATAGTTGTCGATACCCACTTGATCGGCATACTGCCAAACCCACTTGGGGGCTTCTTGATCATATTTGAATCATAGCTTAACCTCTTTGGGTCTGACATGGATCGTTTGAATCAGCGTCATTAAACAACTCTTATGGTCACTTGGGGGCTTCCTGTTCAAACATAGGTCGTATTTGAACCAAAGAGAACATAGCTGTCAATACCCACTTGATCGGCATCGCCAAAGCCACTGGGGGCTATATGATCGTATCCGAATCTTAGCTTAACCCCTTTGGAACGGTTCACTGATCGTATTCGAATCAGAGGCCTTTGAAATTAAGTTTACTATTCATTATACTATGTGAGTGTAAATATTATTAAGGGCCAGGTAAACATTATATGTGCCAACTTTCAGGAGTTAAACTCACTCTCGTGATTTGGGTCACATAAGCCGGCGAGAATACCAAAAAAGATCGCAGGTATGCTATTGTGATTGTAATCATAAACCGGCCTTTATATGATGTTTTGGTTCATACTCCGGGTTATCAATACTTTATGTGACCTCGGATGCGGTAAATCACCAAGGGAATTCTGTTTGTTTTATATGCAGGATAAGGCAAGCAAGTTTTTAACATTAAGAAAGGTCAACATAAGCTGGAAGTATATAGCGATTGCGGCTTACGAAAGTATTAAGCGCCACAAACATGCGCGAAGGCATGACAAAGTTGAGAGGTTTTTCTATCCTATTACAAGACTCCCCGAGTCTGAATAATGAAGCATTGTTTTCACAAAGTCATAAACGCCAGGCGGTTCACTCCTTTGGTGGGCTTGAAGATTCCGGGTTATCCTTCTCCGCCTCTCCGTCTGCTGCCCTGTCCTGGAAGGTTGACGAGGCCCAGTCAATGCCGCTTAAGGCTTCAAACTCAGCTTCATCATCTATTAAACCGGCTGGGTCAACTTCAGGGGCAAAGGTGTGCTTACGAGTTGGAGGTACCAGGTTGACGTCATCATAGTGAGGTGTTGGAAACCTCCGGTTCTCGCTGTCATAGCCCGGCTGATACTTGGTAAGGTCAATATCGTTCCCAATGATAGTATCAACAGGACGTACGACTTTCACGCAAGCGGTAAAGTCTGTCTCGTCGAATAAAGATCCGTCTTCCTTCAAGCTGGGATATCCAAGAGCAACGTCTGCCAGTCTAATTCGAAGCAACGCCTTGGCCGGCTCAAAACGCTATAGCCCGGTTGGCGAAGCCCGTCTTAGCTCTTGAATCCGCTGGGGTAGCACGGCAAGCCGCTTTAGCACATCTTGCAAGAGATGGGGAGCGTCATTTGATAGAGCCACAACGGCCAAAGCACGCTGTGACTCGGTGTACAGTTGCTCCACCAGAGTGTAAACCGCCTTCAGCTTGATCAACATGTTCTGCTTGAGGTTCGTACTCACAGGGCTGCGTTAAATAAACATAAGGTGGCCGAGATGACAAGTAAAATAGTCATCAAAGGAAGGATTGCAATATTCAAGGTTATATCTGATAACTTACCGAAGATTGCTGAGACCATTTGAGATATCTGGCGCTTTAAGCCGGACAGCTCAGCTGTTGATTCTGCAAGTGACGTTTCTGCTGTCTCGGCCCGGGTCACCAGTGAGGCCTTCTCATCAGCCCAGATTTTCTTCTCCGCATCAAAATTCTTCTTCAACTTCTCTTGTTCAGAGACGCTGAATTCAAATTTGGAGTTGGCCTTTTGAAGTTCAAGCTCTTGAGCTGCCAGGCGGCTCTTCAGGTCAGTAATCTCCGACTCAAATTGACTTGTGGTGGCCTGCGTTGATGCCGGGTTACAGTCAGAATCATGGTAAGATAACATCAAGTCCCAAGTACTTTGCAAGCAAAGGCACTTGACACTTGGGGGCTAATGTATGCTGAAGAATTTTAATTTACAATTCCGGTTCATGGAAATTAAGTCCCAAGCACTTTGCAAGCAAAGGTACTTGACACTTAGGGGCTAATGTGTATCGCAAGTTTAAGGTATCATGTTACAGCCGGGTTAAATATCTTCTTTCTAAACCGGATAAAGCTGTGCTAAGCAGGTTTCTAAGTCTACAACATATTTATTCATAAGCAATAGACTTGGGGGTTGATACAGTAAGTATGATTAAGAAAAGTAGCATAAAAGTTATACCTCAGATTTTTGCTGTATTTGCTTCACCATGTCGATTTCCAGGTCACGGCTGCTATGTACTTGATTGATATAGCCAGAGACTATATCTCCAATGCTCAAATGAGTATAATCAGCAATGTCTAGCTTGGCCTTTCGGCGTTCCAGGAACTCCTCCTTGGCAGAGCAGTTGGCAAGGACAGTGGGTTGTGCCGGCTCAACAAACTGGGTCTTCAGAATCTCAATTTCTGGGTCAATTGTCTTGGCTGGGCTACGAGCTTCCGGGTTATCAGAGTTGTTGAGAGTATCTTCGGCGGGTGGATCAGAGGTTGGTACTGGAATGTCAGAGGCTGGTTCAGGCGGCGGCTGATGGGTAGAACTGTCAGGAGCAGCTGTTCCAAGCTCCGATTCAGTCACGACCTGGTCTTGGGATGGGTTATTCTTCTTTGCCCTCTTACTGGGCTTCACTTGCACGCTATGGACAAAGCAGAAGGTTGAGTACAAAAACATGAGTAAGGTAAAGTACAAGGTAAATAAGTTTACATTACCCGGGGGCAGTTTTGAAAGCCGGCATGTTAGATTGCATAGATTCGCCAGAGGAAGGAGAGGTATCCTGATAATTGGAGTCAGATGAATTCAGAGGTTGACGAATTAAACCCGCCAAAGGGTAAACAGAACGTAAATCGGAGATAACTCATCCCGACGCTTCTTGGTTACGTCAGGTAAGCCGGAGGAGACCTCTATATCCTTGCTGGTCCGGGTCTGCCTCCAGCTTTCAAATTGCTATTGCTTCAAAAGAAATTGAGGATCTTGGTAAGTCAAAGGATGTGAAAATCTTACTTTCCGGGTTACTCTTCGAATTTTCTGACGTGGCAGGGGCTCGGATTCGGAGGAGATTATAGTTACCTCTTCCTCGACGGCTTGCTGTTCCCCGTGTCTTCCTGGAAAGGTTTAAATATCAGCAAGGTAATGATAAAGAGTCAAGGGAGTTAAAAGTTACCTCTTCTTCATCATCATTGGTATCGTCAAGTTTCAACAGGTCTGAAGCGCTTGGCTTCTTCTTCTTCGAAGTTCCAGTCTTGGCGGCTTTCCTTTCGGCTCTTTTTGCCGCTCTGGCCTGTTTGGCCGCCTCATGGTTATACTTGACCTTCCAGAAGTTATCATCGGCCTATGAAAAATGATAAGGGGTTATGATTAAAGCAAAGTGTAATATAGTAAAGAGTATTCATTGAGATTGATGGCTTACTACAGGGGCCGGGTTCTTCTTGCAGAAAGGAAGTAAGCCAAAGGCATTACTAGTCATCGTGCCCTCTTTCAGCAACGTCTAAGTCGTAGCCTCTACCACATCATCTGGTAAGTCGTCGGGACTATGACGCAGTGGGTCATTCTTCTCGCCAGAGTAAGTGCACATTAAGCCGGGGCGGCGGCTTAACGGAATCACTCGCCAAGCGACCTAGACTCGAACCATTTCCCAAAAGAGCTTTGATTTTAATAATGGTGGGAGCAAGTGGCAGACGTTCAACAGCAGTCAGTTTATCTCGCAGCGGGTGGTTGGAATCAAGGCGCAAGGCGCGGAAACCAGGTAGAGGATTTTTGTCAGCAGGAGAAGTATCCTGGCAGTAGAACCACGTCTGATTCCAATCCTTTGGATGACTCGGCAGTTCAGCGTAAGGAAAAAAGCAGTCTCTTCGTCGCTGAATCGAGATGCCACCAAGTTCCAGACTGGGCCCGTTGGCACATTCGTTCTGCCGGTTTAAGTAAAACAATTCTCTGAATAAAAGTAAGCTGGGTTCTTCCCCAAGGTACACCTCGCAGAAGACTTGGAAGTTGCAAATATTTGACACGGAATTGGGCCCGATGTCTTGAGGTCTGGGGTTGAAGAAATGTAAAACATCCCTGAAGAATTTTGAGTCGAGCGGAGCGAAGCCCCGGTTCATATGATCAGTAAACACGATCACCTCCCCTTCCTTGGGTTCAGGCTTCTCCTCTAACGGGTTAGGAGCACGATAAGACATGACCTCTCTCTTGGGCAGATGGCCGAATTTCACAAAGTCAGACAAAGTGCTTTCTGTAACAATGGATTTGACCCAGTTGCAGGTCACATGAGCTTTGGGAGCCTTGGGTGCCATTGTATGAATTGACACCTATGACAAAATAAGAGTCCCCGGTTCAATATAACCCGGAAGAAGGCGTTTTAAGTTTATTCAAAGTGGCGGCTTAAAAAAGGGGCCTAATGACATATGGGTAACTATGCAGTAATATTTAAACTGTTACAGGTATCAAAGGCACTTAAATTTTCTTAAGTCGCCAGAACAAACAAGTCTGACAACCGGTGTTGTCTTAAACCGGCTGTATGGGCTACCATGGTTAAACAGATTCAACAGATGCAGTTTTTGCCTAAGTGTGGAACAAACAAGTTTCACAGTTTACAGAAATTATTTTGGATCAAACGGTTGCTCTGAGAAGAAAAATTTCTAGACCTAAAAACCAGGGCAGAGAAGTTCATCTACTCGAAGGAGGCCTTTAAACAAGGAAAAGGAGATCTGTGTCTATTCAAGATGGGTGCAGAACAGCAACCGCAGTAGTTCTAACTGTCTAAAGATCAAAAAGGAGCACTGAAAGGGAAAATTATCAAGGGTTTGCAACGGGCGGCGATGAACACCGACGAACTCGAGAGGCCGTAATGCAGATCTAAAAGCAGGGAAAGAAAAGGACTTACGGATGCAGAGCAGTTGCAGGGATCCATCGCGTTTCTCTGGTCAGGTCAGGTTGATGCAGCGGCCTGAGTTGGAGAAGACAAGGAGATCTGCAGCGGCGGTGGCGGCAGAGCTCGAGCGGCAGAGAAACAGTGCAAGGAGGAAGACGATCGAAGAAGGAGAATGGGAAAGACCTAGGTCGCACTCATTTATAAGGGAAAGCCGACTGAGACGGCGCGAGAAACGAGGAGGCCAACATCATTATCCAAATGCCCGACGCCTCGGTTTTCGGAATGGTCAGTAAAGGCAAAAGATCCGTTGGAGGATATGACGGAATAAAATATGAATTTAATTGAGGATGACGTCACGGCGGGTTAACCCGGATCCAGAGGATGACGTCGCGGTGGGTTAAAATCTTTGAACAGACAAAAGACTGAAGGTTTATTTTTAAGGTATTTTAAGATTGACATGAACAGGTTCAAATCAATCTGGGGCCTAATGTTGGGGTTATAACTATTTGTGTAAGCCGCCCATGAGGGGCCCAGTTAAGCAAAGAGGGATTCATCAGAAGAAGCCCAAGAGCAAGCGTGAAGATGGCGGTTCAATAAAGGGTCTAAAGCCCACAGGCGACTTAAGGCCCGTAGCGGCAAACCGCCATGATGGCATGACTTGTATCGTAAGGTAGAGTTAACTAGTCACCGAGCCGGACACTGTTTATGAGCCGGCCAGGACTCTGTAGGCCGCAGGGCGTCAACCCGTGTATATAAGGGGACGACCCGCTGGCAGCTTAGGGCAAGAAACAACTCATCGAGAGCCGGGCATAGCGTATCTCGCTCCCTGGTCATCGAAACATCAAGCAATACCAACCCAACTAGACGTAGGCCTTACCTTCACCGTAAGGGGTCGAACTAGTATAAACCTCTCATGTCCTTTGTCCCGATTAAACCCTTTAAGCTTCCTAGTTGCGATGGCTCCACGACTAAGTCCTTGCAAGAGGACATATGCCGTGACAAAACCACAACAAGAGGTCTCATACCTCTTGACATGGGCATGAGCCTGAAATCCCAATTTCAGCCCTTGGAACATCTCATATGTTCTGCGATGTTTCAAAAATGTCTTAGGTGCCCCAATTCTAAACTGTTTAACATTACGCACTGAACTATCACGTAGTCACCAAAATGTGTATGTCAGATGTTCACAACATCCACAAACGACACTCGAGGTTCAGCACACCGAGCGGTGCATTAAGGACATAAGCCTTCTGTGCAGCAATGAGGACAATCCTCAGAATACGAACCCAGTCCGCATAATTGCTACTATCAACTTTCAACTAAATTTTCTCTAGGAACATATCTAAAACAGTAGAACCAAAGCGTGAGTTACGACATAATTTGCAAAGACCTTTTGACTATGTTCATGATAATTAAGTTCATCTAATTTAATGAACTCCCACTTAGATAGACATCCCTCTAGTCATGTAAGTGATACATGATCCGAGTCAACTAGGCCGTGTCCGATCATCACGTGAGACGGACTAGTCATCATCGGTGAACATCTTCATGTTGATCGTATCTTCTATACGACTCATGTTCGACCTTTCGGTCTTCCGTGTTCGAGGCCATGTCTGTACATGCTAGGCTCGTCAAGTCAACCTAAGTGTTTCGCATGTGTAAATCTGGCTTACACCCGTTGTATGCGAGCGTTAGAATCTATCACACCCGATCGTCACGTGGTGCTTGAAACAACGAACCTTCGCATAGCAGTTACGCTTAGGGGAACACATCTCTTGAAATTTTAGTGAGGGGTCATCTTATTTATGCTACCATCGTTCTAAGCAAATAAGATGTAAACATGACAAACATCACATGCAAAATCATAAAGTGACATGATATGGCCAATATCATCTTGCGCCTTTTGATCTCCATCTTCGAGGCGCGGCATGATCACATTCGTCACCGGCATGACACCAAGATCTCCATCATCATGATCTCCATCATCGTGTCTTCATGAAGTTGTCTCGCCAACTATTACTTCTACTACTATGGCTAATGGTTAGCAATAAAGTAAAGTAATTACATGGCGTTTTTCATTGACACGCAAGTCATACAATAAATTAAGACAACTCATATGGCTCCTGCCGGTTGTCATACTCATCGACATGCAAGTCATGATTCCTATTACAAAAACATGATCAATCTCATACATCACATATATATAATTCATCACATCCTTTTGGCCATATCACATCACATAGCATACCCTGCAAAAACAAGTTAGACGTCCTCTAATGTTGTTGCATGTTTTACGTGGTTGCTATGGGTTTCTATCAAGAACGTTTCTTACCTACGCAAAAGCCACAACGGTGATATGCCAATTGCTATTTACCCTTCATAAGGACCCTCTTCATCGAATCCGATCCGACTAAAGTGGGAGAGACAGACACCCGCTAGCCACCTTATGCATCAAGTGCATGTCAGTCGGTGGAACCTGTCTCATGTAAGAGTACGTGTAAGGTCGGTCCAGGCCGCTTCATCCCACAATGCTTCCGAATCAAGATAAGACTAGTAACGACAAGCAAATTGAACAAATCATCGCCCACAACTACTTTGTGTTCTACTCGTGCATAGAATCTACGCATAGACCTGGCTCATGATGCCACTGTTGGGGATTGTAGCAGAAATTAAAATTTTCTACGCATCACCAAGATCAATCTATGGAGTCATCTAGCAACAAGTGAGAGAGGAGTGCATCTACATACCCTTGTAGATCGCGAGCGGAAGCGTTCAAGAGAACGGGGTTGATGGAGTCGTACTCGTCGTGATCCAAATCATCGATGACCAAGCGCCGAACGGACGGCACCTCCGCGTTCAACACACGTACGGTTGGGGAATACGTCTCCTCCTTCTTGATCTAGAAAGGGGGAAGGAGAGGTTGATGGAGATCGGCAAAGCACGATGGCGTGGTGGTGGAAGCGTGAGGATCTCGGCAGAGCCGCCAAGCTCAGCGAGAGGGAGAGGTGTTACGGGGAGAGGAGGCGCCCGAGGCTTGGGTGCGCAGCCCTCCTCCCCCTTTATATATAGGGGTCTGAGGCGCCCGGCCCCTAGAGATCCAATCTCAAGGGGGCGGCCAAGGGGGACTTGCCCCCAAGTCAGTGGGCGCCCCACCCCCAAGGTTTCCAACCCTAGGCGCAGGGGGAGGCCCATGGGCGGCACACCAGCCCACCAGGGGCTGGTTCCCATCCCACTTCAGCCCATGGGGCCCTCCGGGATAGGTGGCCCCACCCGGTGGACCCCCGGGACCCTTCCGGTGGTCCCGGTACAATACCGGTGACCACCGAAACTTTTCCGGTGGCCGAAACTGGACTTCCTATATACAAATCTTTACCTCTGGACCATTCCGGAACTCCTCGTGACGTCCGGGACTCCGAACAACTTTCGGGTTACCGCATACTAATATCTCTACAACCCTAGCGTCACCGAACCTTAAGTGTGTAGACCCTACGGGTTCGGGAACCATGCAGACATGACCGAGACATCTCTCCGGCCAATAACCAACAGCGGGATCTGGATACCCATGTTGGCTCCCACATGTTCCTCGATGATCTCACCGGATGAACCACAATGTCGAGGATTCAGTCAATCCCGTATACGATTCCCTTTGTCAATCGGTACGTTACTTGCCCAAGATTCGATCGTCGGTATCCCAATACCTCGTTCAATCTCGTTACCGGCAAGTCACTTTACTCGTTACGTGATGCATGATCCCGTGACTAACTACTTAGTCACATTGAGCTCATTATGATGATGCATTACCGAGTGGGCGGAGATACCTCTCCGTCACACGGAGTGACAAATCCCAGTCTCAATTCGTGCCAACCCAACAGACACTTTCGGAGATACCCGTAGTGCACCTTTATAGCCACCCAGTTACGTTGTGACGTTTGGCACACCCAAAGCATTCCTACGGTATCCGGGAGTTGCACAATCTCATGGTCTAAGGAAATGATACTTGACATTAGAAAAGCTTTTAGCAAACGAACTACACGATCTTGTGCTATGCTTAGGATTGGGTCTTGTGCATCACATCATACTCCTAATGATGTGATCCTGTTATCACTGACATCCAATATCCATGGTTAGGAAACCATAACCATCTATTGATGAACGAGCTAGTCAACTAGAGGCTCACTAGGGACATGTTGTGGTCTATGTATTCACACATGTATTACGGTTTCTAGTTAATACAATTATAGCATGAACAATAGATAATTATCATGAACAAGGAAATATAATAATAACCATTTTATTATTGCCTATAGGGCATATTTCCAACACTTTCACCCCTGAGGGAGTTCAATGTTGGACAAACTTGGTGATTTTCATAGACATATGGTTGAAATACAGAAATATAATGAACCCCTCAAACACCTCAATGGCAGTATCAATCGCATGAATACCTTGATTATTCTTTGCAACAAGCGATTGGATATTTTGGATCTAAAGATGGTTTCTTTTCAACAGAATTTAAGGAAGCGTAAAGAACCTCCCGGGTTTGAGAAAACCCTTACAAAAGTTGCCAAAACTTCGGATGACAAAACTTAGATCCTTGCTTTATGCCTAGCTAAGGGCGTAAAACTATAGCGCTTGTTGGGAGGCAACCTAATGAATAAAATTTATTTTTGCTTTTTGCTTTCTGTTCTTGAGTGTTTGCACAATTATGCTACTGTTATGATTGTGTTTTTTGTGTTTTAATTAGTGTTTGTGCCAAGTAAAGCCTTTAGGATCTTCTTGGGTGATAGTTGTTTGATCTTGCTGAAAACAGAAACTTTTGCGCTCACGAAAACAATTCTTATTTTTAACCAGAGCGTGATAAAATACCAATTTTTTTGCAGTAGATTAATATACAAATTACCCAGGTCTTCCTATTTTTTCAGAATTGTTGGAGTTCCATAATTACTCGAACAAATCAGATTGCTTCATACTGTTCTGTTTTGACAGATTCTGTTTTCCTTGCGTTGTGTGCTTATTTTGATGGCTCTATGGTTTTCTTTGATGAGTTTTTGCCATAGAAAAGTTGGAATACAGTAGATATAATGCAAGAACAAAATATGAATTGGTTTGATACAGTACTTATAGTAGTGATTTATTTTTGTTACACTAACGAATCTCACGAAGGTTTTGTTGAGTTTTGTGTGATTGAAGTTTTCAAGTTTTGGGTTATCTTCCGATGGATGAAGGAATAAGGAGTAAGAAGAGCCTAAGCTTGGGGATGCCCCGGTATCCCAAGATATTATCCAAAAATGAGCAAGCAACTAAGCTTGGGGATTCCCCGAGTGGCATCCCCTCTTACTTCTAACGACCATCGGTATTTTACTCGAAGCTATATTTTTATTCGTCACATAGTATGTGTTTTGCTTGGAGCGTCTTGTATGATATGAGTCTTTGATTTTTTTTTTGTGTTTTAAGTCTTGATTCCTTGCTGGACACACCTATTTGAGAGAGCCAAAATTATGTCATGATTTGTTAGAATTGATCTCTATGCTTCACTTAATTTTTTTATGAGCTATGGGCTTGCTCTAGTGCTTCACGAATAACTTTTTGAGCACGGTGTGCTTTAGTATTTTTGAAGAAATGCTCTCTTGCCTAGATTTATTTGAGAGTTAGTAAAAAATTTAAGAAATTCTCTCTTGCTTCACTGAAATTATTTTGAGAGAAAGAAAGAAAAATTATGCTCATGATCTTCACTTATATTTGTTTGAGCTTGTCAAAAGCAACACATGAAAATTAGTTCCAAAGTGATAGATATCCAAGAAGGGTATAATAAAAACTTTCATGAAGATCGTTGGACAAAATAAACTTGATTCTTAGTAATAGTTTTGAGATATGATGATATGATATGTGAGTTATGTTGATGAGTAATTATGCTTTAGTAAGAATATTGGTGTTAAGGTTTGTGATTTCCTATGCAAGCACGAAAGTCAATAATTATGCAATGAAATTATATCCTACTTGTGGTGCGTTATCCGGTGTTAATTATGCTTAATGCTCGCTTATGAGATTATTCGTTTCTTGGTTGGTCGCTTCTCAATCTTTTGCTAGCCTTCATTTTGCACTAAGTATGATCTCTACTTGTGCATCCAAAAACCTTTAAACTGGTTTTGCCACATGAGTCCACTATATCTACCTATATGAGGTATTCTTTTTCCGTTCTAAGCAAATTTGTATGTGCCATCTCTAATTTTCAAAATAAACTTCTCTTTTGTGTGTTCGTTCCGCTCGCGGAGCGGTGAGGGGTGGCTAATATTTTCCATGCTAGATGTGTTATTCTCACGATGAGTGTTTATTCACTTGTCATTGCACGAGAGTAAGGCAAAGGTATTAGGGATACCCAGTCCCAAAATGAAAAATGAATTTACTTTATGTTATCAAATAATAAATTCCTTGGGAAATGTTGGTATGGAGGGCAACCGTGGGTACGGCTAGCCATGGAAAGTGAAAGTATGGTTGAAAAGGGAATAAACTTTATTTTCTGTTTGGGAACCGCCTATGATATATCTAGCATGGAAAGTGTTGGGAACTCTAAGTCATTTTCGTTGGAGGGGATACACCTCCCAAAATATTTTTATCTCTAAGTTTTTCGCTTTGAGCTCTGGCACCTCTACAAATCCCTACTTCCCTCCGCGAAGGGCCTTTCTTTTACTTTATGCAATTTTTGTTTTGAATAAAAGCACCAACTAGGAGGAAATATGATCGTACTTGAGTATTGGGTGTAGTTAATATGCGAGTGTGTTTCATGAATGGATCAATGGTTGAGCATGATGGGCTAGGGATAACTTATTTTAGCATTGATATTTTGAAAGACATGGTTGCTTGTTGATATGCTTGAGTATTTAAATTATCGTGTCAAAACTAGATTATTGCTTTGAACAATATAAAATTCCAAATGTCCATGCTATAAAGAAAATAATATGAGATGACATGCTAGGCGGCATTCCACATCAAAAATTCTGCTTTTATCACTTACCTACTCGAGGACGAGTAGGAGTTAAGCTTGGGGATGCTGATACGTCTCCAACGTATCTATAATTTTTTATTGTTCCATGTTGTTATATTATCAATCTTGGATGTTTTATAATCATTTTATAGTCATTTTATATCATTTTTTGGTACTAACCTATTGACATAGTGCCAAGTGCCAGTTGATGTTTTCTCCATGTTTTTACATCGCAGGAAATCAATACCAAACTGAGTCCAAATGCAACAAAACTTTACGGAGATTTTTTATGGACCAGAAGACACCTAATGGGCCCTGGTTGTGCCTCAGGGGTGCTCCGAGGAGAGCACAACCCACCAGGGCATGCCAGGAGGCCCATGCATGCCCTGGTGGGTTGTGCCCACCTCGGGAGCCCACCAGACCGCCTCTTTGCACTATAAATACCCCAATATTCCCAAAACTCTAGGGGAGTCGACGAAATATTGATCCAGCCGCCGCAGAGTCCAGAACCACCAGATCCAATCTAGACACCATCTCGGATGGGGTTCACCACCTCCTTTGGTGCCTCTCCGATGATGCATGAGTAGTTCTTTGTAGACCTTCGGGTCCGTAGTTAGTAGCTAGATGGCTTCCTCTCTCTCTTTTGATTGTCAATACAATGGTCTCTTGGAGATCCATATGATGTAACTCTTTTTGTGATGTGTTTGTTGGGATCAATGAACTTTGAGTTTATGATCAGATCTGTCTTTTAATCCATGAAAGTTATTTGAGTCTTCTTTGATCTTTTATATGCATGATTGCTTATAGCCTCGTATTTCTTCTCCGATATTTGGGTTTTGTTTGGCCAACTTGATCTATTTATCTTGCATTGGGAAGAGGTGCTTTGTAGTGGATTCGATCTTACGGTGCTTGATCCCAAAGGATGTATGGGGAACCGACACGTATGTATCGTTGCTACTAAGGATAAAACGATGGGGTCTATCTCTACATAGATAGATCTTGTCTACATCATGTCATCGTTCTTATTGCATTACTCCATTTTTTCATGAACTTAATACACTAGATGCATGCTGGATAGCGGTCGATGTGTGGAGTAATAGTAGTAGATGCAGGCAGGAGTCGGTCTACTAATCTTGGACGTGATGCCTATATAATGATCATTGCCTGGATATCGTCATGATTATTTGAAGTTCTATCGATTGCCCAACAGTAATTTTGTTTACCCGCCGTTTTCTATTTTTCTTGAGAGAAGCCACTAGTGAAACCTACGGCCCCGGGGTCTCTTTCTCATATATTTGCCTTTGCGATCTAATTTTCCTTTGCATTTATATTCAGATCTATTAAACCAAAAATACAAAAATACTTTGCTGCACTTTATTTTATTTGTGATCTTTTATTCAATATATTACAATTTTCTCCCGTCCATGCACCAATTTCTTGCGCCGTTACCCGAAAGGGATTGACAACCCCTTTAACACGTTGGGTTGTGAGCAGTTGTTATTTGTGTGCAGGGGTTGTTTACGTTGCGTTGCTTGGTTCTCCTACTGGTTCGATAACCTTGGTTTCATCACAGAGGGAAATACCTACCGTCGTTGTGCTGCATCATCCCTTCCTCTTTGGGGAAATACCGACGTAGTCCTAGAAGACATCAGCCTCCCACAGATTGATAAAGCTTAGGTCATCCACTTGAGGGAAAATTGCTATTGTCCTACAGAACTCTGCGCTTGGAGACCCAACACGAGTCTACCAGAATAAAGTTGCATAGTAGACATTAGTGTGCTCCCCTCCTTTTAGCCTGTTAGGCCCAACAACTCCTCGTGGCCTTTCGGAACCCCTTCCGGTGATCCGGTAATTATCCAATGTATTCTGGAACTCTTCCAGAGACCGGATACTATCATACTATATATAAATCTTTACCTCCGGACCATTCCGGAGATCCTCGTCATGTCTGTGATCTCATCCGGGACTCCGAGCAACATTCCGTCACCAACATACATAACTCATATAGTACTATATCATCAACGAACGTTAAGTGTGTGGACCCTACGGGTTAGAGAATGATGTAGACATGACCGAGACGCTTCTCCGATCAATAACCAAAAGCAGGACCTAGATGCCCGTATTGGTTCCTACATATTCTGCGAATATCTTTATCGGTCGAACCTTTATGACAACATACGTAGTTCTCTTTGTCCGTCGGTATGTTAGTTGCCCGAGATTTGATCGTTGGTACCTCCATACCTAGTTCAATCTCGTTACCTGCAAGTCTCTTTACTCGTTCCGTAATACATCATCCTGTAACTAACTCCTTAGTCACTTTCCTTGCAAGCTTCTTGTGATGTTGTATTATCGAGAGGGCCCAGAGATACCTTTCTTCATATGGAATGACAAATCCCAATCTCGATACATGCCAACTCAACAGACACCTTCGAAGATACCTGTAGAGCAACTTTATGATCACCCAGTTACAAAGTGATGTTTGATACACACAAGGCATTCCTCTGGAGTCCGGGAGTTTCATGATCTCATGGTCGAAGGAACATGTATTTGACATTAAGAAAGGAGTAGCAATAAACTAAATGATCATATGCTATGCTAACGGATGGGTCTTGTCCATCACATCATTCTCCTAATGAAGTCATCCCATTATCAAACAACAACCCATGTCCATGGTCAGGAAACCTTAACCTTCTTTTGATCAACGAGCTAGTCTAGTAGAGGTTTACTAGGGACTTGGTATGTGTTTATGTATTCACACATGTCTTTAAGTTTCCGATCAATAAAATTATAGCATGAATAATAAACCTTTATCATGATTAAGGAATATAATAATAACCACTTTATTATTGCCTCTAGGGCATATTTCCAACACACGATACCCAATAGTGCCAAGGTGGATATCTCCCAAAGACTTGGAGTGTCGTCTTTGACATGTTACCTTTAAATGCAATCGATCTATGTAAACTGTAGGTACCCCGGCATCTATATAACCTGAGGGTTAGGCCATAAATGATAACTCACATACACACACAATCTCGTGGCAGATCAACATGTATTTTGTACCCCCTCAAACAATCAAAGCAGGACATAGGGTGTTATCTCTTCGAGAGAGAGCCTAAACCTGGGTAAAACTTGTGTCTCTATGACCATCGCACTATGGCTACCAGCTTGAGATCCCCTACATGAGTCTACTGGATTTGACTCCATCATTGGTAGTCTATGGATGTCCCTTTGAGTAGTCGAAACGGTTCGGTGGTACGCCTCTAGATCAACGATCAAGTTGGCTGCGGCATGACTTTTCTGCTAGGACATATCTTTGTCTTTAGTAGTGTTACCCTCTTCGCGAATTCAACCGGCCAGCTCAGCCATGTCCACAACTTTGCTCCAGGTCATGTCGTCAGATTCGGCAACCTGGAGTATGCCGCTGACTCTTGCGGTGAGCCTGCTTTTTCCAACTATGCATCAGACCAGATCGAGGAGCACAATGACCCATCGACCTAAGCCCCGGAGTCAGTCCAGGAGCCGGATGATGGTGCAATCCATATCTCGGACTTGTTCTTGAGCCAGGATCCGTGCACAACCCCCAATAACCAGGCATTTAGTCTGGTTCCCGCTGAAGAACCCATGTCCATGTCAGATCGGACCTCGGTGAAGCTCCCTTTTGTCCCGATGCTCGATCGGGACATGGATGAAAATGACAAGGCATTTCAGAATGAGATGTTAGATTGGATCCAGCAGCTTGCAATCTCAGACGATCAAAACTCGATCTACAATTGGATCTGGGAAAGCCGGGAGAGGTCAGAATTTTTTATCACCCACCACCCATCTAGTCGCCAAGTTGAAGATTTAACCGACATCCTTGCAAGCGCCTCCAACAAGGCAACCGACATGGATGGCGACATGGGAGAGTCCTCAAACAATTATCCACCTACCGTCAAGAACACAGGCTAGTGGACTACAACACCCACGTGCAATGTCTACATGGTAGACACCCCCAAAACTGGGGGAGGAGACATCCCTAGTAAGAACGCTGGCGACAAGGGTGACGAAAGTCCCCATAAGGGAGGAGATGGCAACAATAACAATATTGATGGTTGTAAAGGCAGCGATAGAGGACAGGGAGGCGATGACGATGACAGAGATTATAAGCTCGACAAGGGTGAGGATTACAATCCCAACGTCGACCTCAAAAGAAACCTCAGCCGTGAGGATGAAGACATCATGAATGAGTCCCTAGGCAAAGCAGACTATGACGCACTGTGCTTAAGGCTGCTGAGTACATCCAAGAGAGTAAAGAACAAATCTCAACATCTTCGAGACGCAGAGGACCACCGTATTCATCGGTGGGATGATCTCCTCCAAGCCAAGGATGCCCTTAAAGCCAGGCTAGCATGGATAGAGACCAACAACCATCCCTCATACCCCCACAGGAACCTCATGGACGAGATGGATGCAGCAGCCGACCATAGCGTCATATCAAGGCGCAGGTGGGCCGACGACCTACTAAAAACCATCCTCCCCGCGTCACCAAATGTCAAGTCGGCACTGACAAGCATGCTTCCGAGGCTACGGGGCGCAAAGGAGAGCGGTACCCACGATGGGAGGATTACATACCGGATCGTAGAGACAAGAGGACATTAAGTCCCGAGAACCCACCTCGGTCGATTTATCAACCCAAGCAATACCTATATGCCAGACATGCCACTGCCATTGCACTTGTCCGAGGAGTGGCTCACCTCCAGTGCTTTACGAAAAAGGTCATGCAACATCAGTTCCCGGACGAGTTTAAACCCGTAAATATCGACCAATACGACGACACTACAAATCCCTTGGTATTGATCAAGGATTTTCTCCTCCCGTCCACATAGCAGGCGGAGATAATGTCCATGCTATAAAATACTTGCCATTGAAACTGAAGGACTCAACCCGGCATTGACTGAACAATCTCCCGTCAGATTCGATTGGCGAATTGGATGACCTCGAGTATGAATTTTTGTCCAACTTTCACGGAACCTATCTGAAGCCACGTATGCCGATGATTTGGCCCATATCATATAGAAGCAAGGTGAGTGAGCGTGCAAGTTCTGGAATTGCTTCTTAACGGAGAAGAACCAAATAGTGGACTATCCCGACGCAGAGGCCATCGCATCCTTCAGGCATAATATCAGCGACGAATGGCTGGCAGAGAACACTGTACCCCCTACCAGCTTGGGACTAAGGCTACCAGCTCGAGACCCCATGCCTGAGATCTGCTGGATTTGACTCCATTACCAAGGCGAGGCTATGATAATAGATTTCGTGAGATTGCAACGAGCAGCGGTCGGCTTGGCCGCTCTCTGTCATACGTAGAGAAATATGAAAATGATACACAACGAACATGTAGAAGGGGAAAGTGAAGCGAAGAAAATCCCCAACCTAGTGTTTTCTTAACTCTGTAGCTGAGAATGAGAGTGTTAAATTTAAGAGCTGTTTTACGGTGATTGGGTTAGTACTTGGAGTACTTAGCAGTACTTACATGTCTGATCACGTCTGATTTTTATTAGCCGTCCGATCTTGCGGGGAATTTTAATTGATTAAATTTAATATGTTAATTGCGATAAGGGCATAATGGTCCGGGAAATATCTTTTCTTGAACCGATCACACGAGGACCAGATCCATGTCTACTCGATCCAGTTCAGTAATCCTCCTCCGATGTATTAAATGCGCCGCTCGCCGCTCCTGACCTTCTCCGTCCTCGACCTGCCTGGTGAGAGGAATACATTCATCGTCCTCGTCCTTCTCTGTCCCCAGCCCCCCACGCCGTCACCGAAGAAGAAGAAGGCCGGATCTGCACCGGCTGAATCGGAGGCGACGGCGGCAGGCGATCCCATCTCTTCGCGCGTACCATCATTAAGGTATGAATTCGGCTTGGCGTTCTGCTCGTTCTCTTGGCCGTTGCGCCCCTCCAGCGTGCATGCAGTACAACCTCAACCCCACAAGATCCGGGTAATTTAGCGTTATCACGAGATTTGTACGGACTAGACCAACGAATGGAAAGCTTCATCGTGGCATAGTTTCTCTTGAGCTAATCGCACCATGTTAGTTTAACTAAGATGTTGAGGGCATTGCTTACTTCCTTTGGTACCGCAGAAAAAAGTGACATACTTGACGTTTGAGATGAGATATACTAAAGGAAGATGAGATCTTTGGTTCCATAGTTGACTTAATTTAGTTTATTAAAGACAACATCACTTTAGGTTTGCATAGTGCATGAAATATAGTTTAAAGAAAGATGAGATACTACTTGTTGGACGTTGATGATTGGTTTCCCTCACATGTCAAACGAGCAAAGTCTTTTCCATGCACTTGTCTTTGCCTATGAGCTACTCCCTCCGTTCCTAAATATTTGTCTTTCTAGAGATTTCAAATGGTCACCACATACGGGTGTATATAGACATATTTTAGAGTGTATATTCACTCATTTTGTTCCGTATGTAGTCAACATTTGAAACCTCTAGAAAGACAAATATTTAGGAACGGAGGGAGTATTTTACACCTGCAACATTGATAAACAGAAAGATGTTGATGATTGGTTTCCCTCACATGTCATATGCAGGAAGACATGGCGTATGCAAGTGATGAGAGTATGTTCGAGTATCTAAATGTTGTCGACAAGATGTTTGATAGTGAGGCTGAAGGCTATGAATTCTACAACAAATATGCTCTTGAAAAAGGTTTTAGTGTGAGGAAAAGCTACATTGAGTGGGATGGATCCAACAATTACATAATTTTAAGGAAAATTGTGTGTAGTCATTAAGGGTTTCGCGAAGAGAAGCACATGAAAAGAAACATGGAAGATAGAAAGAGGAGGCCACGAAGTTTAACGCGTGTTGGGTGTAATGCTAAATTGGTCATTACGAGACAGGAGGAAACCGGTCGGTGGTTTGTCAAGGATTTCATCGATGAGCACAGCCATCCTCTAGCCCCAGGATCTTTCTTGTCTGCTGCGTTACGCAGACGAATTAGCGATGAGCAGAAAGTGGACATTGCGGACATGGAAAAATGTGGGATCCGCAAATACCGTATTATGGATATTTTGTGCTTTCAATACGGTGGATTTGATAAGGTTGGATGCATAAAGAGGGACATTTATAATTTTTGCCATGCTAATAAGTAGGAGACAATCAGCGCCGGTGATGCTAATACGGTGATCATGCACATGATGGCGAGGCGAAAAGTAGATGTGGATTTTTTCTTCAAGTACTTGGTGAGACGAGCATGGCCATCTGAAGGGACTGTGCGGGCTGATAGTCAATCGCGACTTGACTCTGAGGCTTTCGGAGACGTCATTGTTTTCGATAGCACATACGTAACCAACAAATACAATCGCCATTCGTTCCGCTTTGTCGGGTTGAATCACCACCGAACCTTTGTCATTTTTGGCTGTGGTATAATTTCTCATGAAACAAGCCAGGCATACGAGTGGATGTTGCGGACCTTTTTTGATTGCATGGCACAAAAGCATCCGATGTATGTGATCACAGATGGGGACCTTGCAATGCAGAGAGCAATCAGGGTGGTCTGGCCAGACTCAAACCATAGACTATGTATATGGCACATTTAGCAGAACATTGTACGCCATCTGCATGATGACGATGTAAAGGAGGAATTCAGATCTTTCATTTATGATACTTCTTCCATTGAAGAGCATGAGATAGAATGGATACAATTCTTACAACAGAATAAAGTAACGAGTGAGGAGTCTTGGCTGCATCAGATGTATCATATGAGAAAGTTGTGGTGTGCTCCATATCTTGAGGGGCGTTGTTTCCTAGGATTGAGCAGCAATTAGAGGAGTGAGAGCTTGAACTCTGTGCTACATACGCTTCTTGAGGGTAAGATGTCGTTGTTTGAAATGCTAGAGCAATATGAGCGTTGCCTTGCGTCGCGGCGGATTAACAAAGCTCTCCATGACGTCGAAGCCTTGAAGTCCATTCCATTTACAGAGGAAAATGCTTCGCCGCTTGAGAAACACGCCACAAAAGTTTTCACACCTAGTGTCTTTAAGATGGTCTTATGGAGCATAGATCTGTCGACAAATGTCGGATCGTAGAGATACTAGATGGATCGAGAAGATTCCACTTATGTTGTGTCCAAGCAGGAAAGAATGGATAAAAAGTTTGGAGTGCGCATTGAAGAGCAAGGAGGTCTTTTGCACAGGGTGAGTTGTTCTGCCGTAAGTCGGAATGCGCAGCACACCATGTTCCCACATTTTTTACATATTGGGGATTTTAAAACAAACAATTCTGCCTAGTTGTTGCGTTCCCACTAGGTGGACTATGAATGCAAAATGTGCATACGCACCTACCAGAAAAAACCAGATGTATGACTATTCAGTAAGCCTGCAGAGGTACCGCGAGTTGCGGAATTATAGTCACGCTGCAAGTTTCAAGGCATGCCACTCTGATGAGGACTATCACCGTCTAAAGATGCTTTTGCAAGCAGAACATCATGGAAAGCAATCAAGTTTTGAACAAAGGCGGACAAGAAGGAGTCAACTAATGCTCAAAGATAACAGCATTAGGTTTGGCCCCTTGATGCCGCACTCGGAGAAAGTTGATAAGGTTCTAGATCCCGTGCATGTGCCAGGCCGAGGTGCACCGAAGAAAAGGCTGCAGGCAAAGACAAAGAAGTCAAGATCACAGAATATTTGTGGCTATTGAAAGAATCCTGGTCACAATCGATGTAAATGCGCTAAATTGCTAGAGGTACGAAATATGTTCATATTTATTTTTTGCATGTGTTTTACTCATAATTGATGTCCATGTGATTTATTCTATTCTTCTGTGTAGGATCTCGAGGCTGAACTGTGATGTCTACATACAGCATGAACCAACGATGAGCCAGAGAAAGTCGTGTGCCATTCAGCTTTGTGTGACGTGGTCTTTACATTCTATTTCATCGTGATGTTAATTTAGTGAAGTGCGGTTGTACCGCCATATTCTTTGTATTAGTTCGACATCTTTCGCTTACATTTTTACGTGTGTATCATTTGATGTCCAACTTTAAGAATGATGATGTATTTGAACAGAATAAGGGCTAGCATGGAGCACTTGTTATTTTCGAGTAGAATAATTTTGTGATGTATTTCTGCACGCATACGACGGCCGCCCAGACGGATCTCCCGCGATCCCACGGTCTGCATGGCTCATGCATGGCAGGCCGCTTTTCCTACATCGACCCAAACACCGCCCATCCGAGGTTGCAGCTCGAGACGGCCCACGTCGCGTCTGATCTCGCGCGTTGTTCTCGTGTAACTAAAAATAATCCCACCTCGCCCCTCGACCAGCTCCTTTACCTGCTTAAATACCTTCATCGAGGTGATTTTAGCAAGCGTTGGTCCTCATTGTAGGATGAATATGATTCTTCACCCTTACTATGGTTTTCATGCATATTCATAATCATCATGCATATTCTTCATTTAGAGATTATTAATGACCCATTTATTTTTAAATAAGCGGGGCCCGATGGGGTGTGCTTGGAAATATTTGAGAAACCTCCATGCACGTTCATCTTCGTTGCATACCGCAAATCGAGTGGCAGCTTTGTGCGGCATTATCAAGGCCTTGATGAATCACTATTCACATGCAGGTCCCCGACTCTTGCATGCAGTGCACAGTTTTTGCATGAAGGTCCTTGGGTCGCATCATTGGTTGAGGAAGTATCTCTAGAGTGTTACGAATCGACATTGCCCAGGGCATAAAAATTCAAAAAAATACAAAACCTTGGAAACCTAGCATTGTTTGTGCAAGAGATCATGTGTGCCAAAATTGAGGTGATTTGGAGGTGGTCGAAAAAATGCCCCCTTGAGGCATAGACCGATGTTTTCAGCAGTCAGTCTAGAGGGCATTATAAATTCAAAAAAATACAAAACCTTGGAAACCTAGCATTGTTTATGCAATAGATCATGTGTGCCAAAATTGAGGTGATTTGGAGGTGGTCGAAAAAATGCACGCATTCTGGAGGGACCATTTGGTCTAACTTAAGCCAGTTTTTGAAAAAAGGTGAATTTTTCCACCACCTCCAAATCACCCCAATTTTCTTGTACATGGTGACCCACATGTTCCAAACATGTCTATGAAAGAAATTTTTGGAAAAAAAATATTTTACAATGCCCCCTTGAGGCATAGACCGATGTTTTCAGCAGTCAGTCTAGAGGGCATTATAAATTCAAAAAAAATAAAAAAAATACAAAACCTTGGAAACCTAGCATTGTTTGTGCAAGAGATCATGTGTGCCAAAATTGAGGTGATTTGGAGGTGGTCGAAAAAATGCCCGCATTCCGAAGGGACCATTTGGTCTAACTTAAGCCAGTTTTTGAAAAAAGGTGAATTTTTCCACCACCTCCAAATCACACCAATTTTCTTGTACATGGTGACCCACATGTGCCAAACATGTCTATGAAAGACATTTCTGGAAAAAATTATTTTACAATGCCCCCTTGAGGCATAGACCGATGTTTTCAGTCTAGAGGGCATTATAAATTCAAAAAAAGACAAAACCTTGGAAACCTAGCATTGTTTGTTGCAAGAGATCATGTGTGCCAAAATTGAGGTGATTTGGAGGTGGTCGAAAAAATGCCCGCATTCCGGAGGGACCATTTGGTCTAACTTAAGCCAATTTTTGAAAAAAGGTGAATTTTTCCACCACCTCCAATTCACCTCAATTTTCTTGTACATGGTGACCCACATGTGCCAAACATGTCTATGAAAGAAATTTTTGGAAAAAATTATTTTACAATGCCCCCTTGAGGCATAGACCGATGTTTTCAAAGATCGATCTAGAGGGCATTATAAATTCAAAAAAATTCAGAAAAATACAAAACCTTGGAAACCTAGTTTTGTTTGTGCAAGAGATCATGTGTGCAACATGTCTATGAAAGAAAATTTTGAAAACAATTATTTTACAATGTCACCTTGAGGTATAGACCGATGTTTTGATCATTAAATAAGAGTGTGTACTACTATAGCTTGTTCTTGACAAAATGCTGCATCATGTACAGGATGTATTGGAAATAATGGTGACAAATTCAAAAAATGAAATATGACAAAAAAAGCCCGCCTACTTGCCCGCTTTCACAATTCAACGGCCTGCATATGACTAGAAACCCAATCATTTATTGGGCCAGGATGCAGAGGCCCGCCAGATTGTGAAAACATGTTACAAAGTAGGCCCCTGGCGAGGGGCGAAGACGGCTAGGCAATGTGCTGCCCGCTTTAGAAAGGAACTTGAGAGGAAAGCTCAGCCGGTATATAAACCGAGCTAGCTCCCTCGCTTCGGCGAGGTGGGACTAAACTCCCTGCACCACAGGATGTGCCCGGCCTTCGCTTGGGCCTAATTCGGGTGGGCCGTCCCACGCCACCTCACCCATTGGTAGCTGGATGGACCGTTGGGCCATCTCGTTGTCTGCGCCTGAGGCCTGCATGCATGGGAAGGGCGGCGACGTGGGTTTTCATGCGCGGGTGGCGGACATGCATGCATGCGAGCGAGGCGATTAAAACCTTGTTTTCATCAACGTGGCAATTAAAACTTTGGTTTCACACTTTTTTGATCCACCCGCATCTATTCAACGTGGCAATTAAAGCCTTGGTTTCACACTTTTTTGATCCACCCGCATCTATTCAATGTGGCAATTAAAGCCTTGGTTTCACACTTTTTTGATCCACCCGCATCTATTCAACATGGCAATTAAAGTGGCATATGGATCGTTCGACGCGGCTAGCTAGTTTGAACATACGCGCGGTCGGTTCCCTTCCCTTCCCCTTTCCCTATTTAAACCACCAGCCCTCACCTTCTGCACACATCCATTTGCGCCGCCTTTCTCTTCTTCCCCAAACCCAGAGCACTCTCTGAGCGAGCCGCGAGGATGCGATAATGGCCCCACCTACTGCTCCCACCGACTGCAAGCCGAGAGACAAGATCCGGCCGGCGCCGTCAGGAGAGCATGCTTGGCGTGTGGGCGTTCTCACGCTGGAGGGGTGCAAGGGCTTTGCCCAGATAGTTCCTCCGTGCGGGCTTCGCCCACCTCCCGGCGGGCTCGCCGGTGATGTTCCGACTGGATGAAGTGCGTCCAAACTCCTGCTCTCCGCCGATAGGGCTCACCGTCACCTTCACCAACAGATTTGATGTGTACTACCTCCTCGGCAAGGTGTTTTGGTGTGGATGCGAATTCATCGCATTCACAACCCACAACATCTTCACAAACTTCGACTGCGTCTTCCCCACCCGCGACGGTATGCACACCCTCCCCTACTACATCGGCGAGGACGGGATGGAGAGGAGCACTGGAGAGGAGGTGCAGTGAAGATGGTGGTGAAGGCCCGGTCTCGTCAGCTCGTCTTGCCCTAGCGTGTTAGGGCAAGTTTTTTATCTTTTAAATATTTCTATTAAATCATGTCGTTGGTTCTACCGTGAACTTTATCTATCCGAACTATGTTATGATGTATACCCGTCTATTTGATATTTCGTTGGTTATCGTGTTACGCTTGCTATTTCTATCTTCTTCCTTGATATTTCTATCTTATTTGACGTCAAAACCAGCAAGTTTTGGGGTTAGCTCAGATTTCACGCTTGCCCACGGGGTGTGCTTGCGCTTGATGGAAAAAATTGGTGTCATTCAACTTAGCCGTTCGGGTAGCGAGGATGTTCCGTGCAGGAAGACGGATTTTTTCGCATGCTTGAAATGGACCCAAAAAAATGCGAAACCCTTGTACCAACATGACAAGCATCCATGCCAACTGGAAATTGTTTGCGATGTTCTATGGTTTTGTAGGCTATAATGATTACACGTGTAGATGAAAGGCAGGAAAAAACAGTTTGAAGAAAGACAACATAAATGATTTTTACAAGTTTTATAGATGGAAACTTCTTTAGATGCAATGCCATCTCACAAACAACTCGAAACAAGCTGTATGATTGATCATAAAACACATGCATTGTAGTTCAAAGAACTGTCTCATGAATAAATTGTACCATAATTGCGAACATAGTGTGAAACAGAAAAAAAAATGTTTGTTTGCAACAAAATAATCCTGTTTTGAAGCTTAAACTGGTTGAAAAACAATTGAGCCTACTCCATATGGTCTCCTGCACTGCCAAAATCCAGTGACCTCTTGCGTTGCGACATTGGAGATTGCGTCGGGCTTGGCGACGACCCATGTGCTTCAATATTTTTCTCTTTAACATCAATGTAACCATACAACTGAAGTTGTTCTTGTTCTTTCTCCGCCAACTCTCTAGCAAGACCCTCCATTTCTTGGATTCTCACTTCAGTAGAAAACCATAGGAATTGTATTAGGAAGAACTTAAAATGACGTAGCCATAAACTAGATGCATGTAACATGTAAAATTTGAACCTCTGGATCAATGTCATCATCGGGAAAACAACCCGTAGTTCTATTGTACACAATGTACAGGTGACATGTCTTGCTGCCATTCAGATCAGAAAGCATTTTTTCTACATCATCGGTCCTGCAATCAAGAACATTCCTTCCGGCAGCTTCGACGCAGACCGGGTAAGAAGTAGTACGATTCTGCTCCCATTTTGCAACCAAAAGTATCTCTCATTTCACTCATAATGAGATCGTAGGTCACTTTGGCGGGTTCAAAAATTCTGACTTCTGCCAGCTGTTCATCAAAGTATGCTCTCGGGACATGTGACATCTCATCATCCCTACTAACAAAAAATTCCATGACCAGCACCTAGTATCTCACATCAGAGTTAATACATTCAATGAGTAAAAGGGCAAACATAAATTTTTATGTGTATAGCAATATTGCGGCGTTGTTACCTGCTTTTGTGGAATGTATCCTTCATGTGGAGTGACTGGGGATTGTGCCATCTCAAACCTTCTCACCTTGTTATGTGGAATGTATCCTTCATGTGGTGTGACTGGGGACTCTGCCATCACACGTTTGTTATCCTGCGTAAGAAACATCGACAGTGGGTTTACACACAAGTTTTAAAAGGTCATACCATATCTTGGGTATGGCATCGTTGAGAGGTACTTACAAGGGGAGAATTGAAGATATGTTGTTGGGGTGGAGTGATGTGGCATTGAACGGGTGAATCTATCGCAATGTCTCGAGTGAATGGCGGTATCGTGTCGCCTCATGATGCTTAGCCTACATACAATCGCCGACATAAGGTTGCCACAAATTGAAGATGTTTGTATCATAGAATACGTGCGAGAATCGGTGCGAGATACTTACGGGGAGAATAATTGAAGACATGTTGTCGGGTGGCCGTGAGATCGCATACGGTCTTCTAACATATGTCCTTCCAAGCGGACCTTCTCCGGCATGTCCTTATAATCCATGTCCGGCCGCTCTGTAGCAGCTTACTATCCATATCCGCGTGCACACGCAACACATAGGCATCCATCCCGACTCGCCTCTGTCAGATACATCATCCACAAGCTTCCGGTCATACGCAATGTTTGATTCATTTCCTTGTAGCCAAGGAAAAACATTTTTCCATGTCCTCACAGTCCGCTTATACTTTTCTTCAATTTCAAGACGCATCTTCGCCATCTTACGGAAAACTCCTCACGCTCCTCCTTTATCATCCTGTCCACGTATGAACGTTCTTTTTGAGTTTCTTATCTACCTCATCGCGATCCTTTTGCACCTTCAAGTCGATCTCCGGCGCTTCATGCAAAGACTTGCCGTACTCGCATACGGTTGTTATGCGCCTCTGAGACCATGGTCCCTACAGCAACACATATACCCATAGTATGAAAACTGTACCCATAACCTCATCCAACTAATAATACCACCGAGAAAATATATTCATAACCAGTTCGTACGATCAACTACTACAAACTATCAGTCAAAAAGCTCTTGCATGACACCAGAACTACTCAACTATGGCAAAAGCTGGATTTTCTAATCTCTTCGGAAATGACTTCTTGGTCGAATCAATGGAAAAAATAATCAGCACTGCAATCGAAGATGGGAGGAGCCGTGGAGGAGACCTTTTAATCCGGCGTCGGCGTGGTCGCTTGAGAAGCGATGGCGCGATCCCGGCGATGGCTATGTGAGGAGAAACAAGGTACATGGGGGTGGTTAGGATAGGGTAGATATGCGGTAGAATGGGAAGGTATATATCCGTGATTGTAGGGTTAATTAGTTATTTTGAAGTAATGCGCTTCCATGCAAGTTTTTTTAACGGTAGCGATCTTTTGGGGGCTTCAAAACATGTGCACCGACCATGGGTCCAACCACATATCACAAGCCGAGCCATCGCTGCGTGCCCGTGCCAACCCGCGGCCCACCATTGCCTCCCTTTCCCTTGCCCCACCAAATTGTTATTCTTCTCCGGCGACGAAGCCTGCCATCACCGGCGGACGGTGAGAGACGAGATATGTCCATGTCCAGTTGGCCTCTCCGTCATCATGGCCGTGGTATGGTTCACTGCCGATGACCAGATGCCCCGACTGCCCACGCATCGCGCCACTGAAGCGTTTGACAACCATATCAGAGAAGAATGGAAACCATGGGCGGGAATTTGTGAAATGCGAGAGCAAACCGAAGCGGGAAGGTTAAATCTATGTTCATTGCGTCTTTTTGCTATGAATTCGACCCCATTTATTTTTATTTCCTCGGAATTGGGATTTAGGGTTTCCCTTCCCTTTTTCAGAAGCTGAAAACATGCAAGCATTTTGAGTGGCTGGATGAATACGTTGAGAGGCTTCAAACGGATGGCTTAATTGATTTGAGGCACGGGGCAACCCTAGAGCTAGATCTGCCATCGGCGGTGGATAATAAGGGCTATGCCAATGTTCCTCCGATGGTGGCGGATGCGGAACTGAAGGTGGAATTGAAGAAGATCAACAAGAACTTAAGGCGCTTGATCGATCTCGAAGAAGCACGCAAATCTGATGGCAAGGGATTTTATTTTTCAATAATTGTTGTGGGATTTGTTTACTTGTTGATAGTCATCGTTAGAAGTTGTTAACAAATTTTTTTCAATCGGCTTCAGATAAGCAATGTCATGTGTGCTTAATGCCTTGTATGACCGCACCAAGGAAAAGCTCATTTGAAATCTATTGGAAACGACAAATAAAATTGAAAACTGATTTCTTGATTCCAAAATAAAATTTAGCAAAGAGGAAATAGCTCGAACATAACATAGTAGCCCGAACATAACATAGTACCACGAACATCAATATAGTTGATCTAACACAAATTATGCGATAATGATGATTTGTAAAGTAGCACATTACATCAAGGATTTATAAAGAACGCAAATTATTTTACTACGTTGTGATGTAACAACTCGAGAGGCACATCTGGAACATGGGAAAGAAACAGATAAATCCCTTGATTTCCCATGTACAACAGCATCATCACCTTTTCTCCTATCACCAAGAGTTTGGATGACAAACAATGGTTATGGCACCATATTCTGCCATGTCTTGGGGCACAACACGATGAGGCAGTTTCTGTTTGAACAACAAATTTGTTATGTTAGCAAATTTGTAACTTATTGTTCTCTAAAAAAGGAAGAGCAATAAATTCCTTCCAAGAATTTCCAGAAATAATTGTCAACCCATTTTCGTTGGTAATTACGAGATATGTTTGGCGCAATTAGTGGCTAACTGGTTTTTTTAGGAATAGTGGCTACTTGGTTTGATACATGCCAAACGTTACGTTCAGATTAGTTGCATTATTTCGTTCATTTTTTACCCAAAAAAACTATACAAAGTGTTAATTGGACAATGTGAACAATGTGGCACGAAGGTTGTCGGCCGAGCCAGTGGATGGACCGGATCGATGGTACCGGATGGAATCCATTGTAAACCAACCATAAACCCTAAACCCAAAAAACCAAAAAACCCTGAACCCTAAACCCTGATAACCCTAACCCCCCCCCCCACACACACACGAAACCGTAAAAACATTCAAAATTTTGCCCCACATGGAAACCATTATGCATGCATTCTCTATGGGGTCATGGGATGCCATGAAGAAAGTTTGGGATTATACACGCAAGTACGATCTCTGACACGCCCATTTCCGGCCTAGCATGTCAACACCACGAAAGCACTAGCTGGGTTCCTCACCTGTATGAAACCAACCCAACATCGATCCGGTCCAGTGGATGGATGCATGCTCTATGTGGCACGAAGTTTGTCGGCCGAGCGATCAGACGGACCAGATCGATGCTACCGGAGGGATTCCATTGTAGACCAACGGTTGACCTATGTCCGGTGTGTGTGCTAGGTCCACTGCAAGACAAACATAGTTCCGTCAACCCTAAAACCCTAAACACTGATAACCCTAACCCCCCCCCCCACACACACACACACACGAAACCGTAAACACATTCAAAATTTTGCCCCACATGGAAACCATTATGCATGCATTCTCTATGGGGTCATGGGATGCCATGAAGAAAGTTTGGGATTATACACGCAAGTACGATCTCTGACACGCGCATTTCCGGACTAGCATGTCAACACCCCGAAAGCACTAGCTGGGTTCCTCACTTGTATGAAACCAAGCCAACATCGATACGGTCCAGTGGATGGATGCATGCTCTATGTGGCATGAAGTTTGTCGGCCGAGCCAGTCGACGGACCAGATCGATGCTACTGGAGGGATTCCATTGTAGACCAACGGTCGACCTATGTCCGGTGTGTGTGATAGGTCCACTGTAAGACAAACATAGTTCCGTCTACCCTAAAACCCTAAAGACTGATAACCCTAACCCCCCCCCCCACTAAACCGTAAAAACATTCAAAATTTTGCCCCACATGGAAACCATTATGCATGCATTCTCTATGGGGTCATGGGATGCCATTAAGAAAGTTTGGTATTATACACGCAAGTACGATCTCTGACACGCGCATTTCCGGCCTAGCATGTCAACACCCCGAAAGCACTAGCTGGGTTCCTCACCTATATGAAACCAAGCCAACATTGATCCAGTCTAGTGGATGGATGCATGCTCTATGTGGCACGAAGTTTGTCGGCCGAGCCAGTCAACGGACCGGATCGATGCTACCGGAGGGAATCCATTGTAGACCAATGCTGCACCAATGTCCGGTGTGTGTGCTACGTCCACTGTAAGACAAACATAGTTCCGTCAACCCTAAAACCCTTAAACCCTAAACCCTGATAACCCTAAACCCCCCTCCCCACTAAACCGTAAAAACATTCAAAATTTTGCCCCACACGGAAACCATTATGCATGCATTCTCTATGTGGTTATGGGATGCCATTAAGAAAGTTTGGGATCATTAGTACATGTACACGCAAGTACGATCTCTGACACACGCATTTCTGGGCTTGCATGTCAACACTCAACCCTAAACCCTGATAACCCTAACCCCCCACTAAACCCTGACCCCCTAAACCCCTAAACCCTAATAACCCTAAACCCCTAAACCCCTAACGAGTTGACAAGATTTTCTTATTTTTTATATCATTTATATCCTAATATCACATAACTCACGCGGCCCACCCCTCCCTAAATCTCGTGATTACAGCTCCGCATTCTAACCACCCGGGCCGTCCGCACCTCCCACGACCGCTGCAAGATCAGATCGGAGACGCCGGTCGCCCACGGAATACAGGAGTCGGCGGCCACCACTCGCCGCCCACCGCCAACGTGATCTGAAGGGTCAGACGTCAGTGTTCTTCTCGCCGCCTCCTCCTGCGTGAACGCGCCGTTTTTCCTTTGCGTCGTCGACTGCACTATACCGGCACTTATAGTTTGCGACGCACTAACCGCCGCCATATACTCGGTGGCATCGTCTCCGAGATAAGGTATTACCTGATCGTAACTCTTTATAATCGTTGCCGGCCGCTCCTTTAGTAGTTGAACCCTCATAGGTTTTGCACCCAAATAGGTTCTGTGCTTAAACCCATAAGTGGATCATATGTTAAATGACCTAGTTAATTTTGTTAAAATTAATTTGCTGCTAATTTTGTTATACATTTTCCAAAAATTTTTAGATTAATTGAGCCGGATTTTATCATTGCATACGAGCCAGCAATGTCAGTTTCAGATACAAACCTTCATAATGGAGAAAAGCCCATCTCCGAAATTACCGATGCGGTAAGTAATTGACTGTTTGTGTACAATCATTTCGTACACATAATTCATGTGTACTCAGTATAATTTAATGGCATGTAACAGGAACTCGCCAAAAAGCATGGTCATATGAAGTTAGTATGCTCCACGAGACAAGGTTCGGAAAACCATGAAACCGTTGTCACTGCACCACAAAAGTACATCATATCAGACACCAGTCTCGGCGGTCTAACCCTGATGCATGAAGTGACTCTACGGCGCATAATGTTGGTTAGACTAGCCAAGAGCATAGATATGGACACGCAATCCATTACCATTGGTAAAACACCAATTCCTATAACAAAAGAGGACGTGCAGTGTATATTTGGCATTCCGATAGAAGGGGAGGATATAGAGCCACATCTGGAAATGCAAACCGACACAGAATTGGTTACCGCCTATGCAAACAATGGGCAAATTTTGATTTCTGACCTTGAAACCGCGATCCGAGCTTCCAAAGCCCCAGACGCTAATTTACTGAGACGGTTCATTCTGTGCGCAATCGGTACTATTCTAGCACCAAAAGCACAACATTATGTGGACTCGAAATTTCTCAACCTTGTTACAGATCTTGAAAACCTTCGGAAATTTAACTGGGGTTGTTTCACACTTAATCACTTATTCAAGTCCGTTCACAAGTTTAGAAATCGAGATCACGTAAATCTACAAGGAAATCTAATTCTGCTCCAGGTTAGTGCTAGATCACTACTTAATGTCCTTTAATTATTGTTACATTGCATATCTGTATGGTGATGAACTAATTTATTGTGTAGTATTGGTACCGAGCACGTGCGTAGTGGCCGATTGATGTATGCTTCTAGACCCCTCCATTGATCGCATACGATGGGGACGAAATTATGGCTACTTTAAGAAGCGATGCTTACGAGAAAGGAGGTCTTCATAACGGACTGGTACCTATCTACAATTGAACTTTCTATATCCGATTTTTATTTGGTACCGATGGTTCATTATATTTTATTAAAAAAGGCTGTCATGGAAATTTGTGCTCCTCAACGACCGTCCGAGAATTCAAATAATTTTCCAAGAAAAAATGATGAACATGTGCATCAACATGATTCAGACGAGCACCATCACAAGGACAACAATTTAGTAGCCAGCAAGTATGTACTCCAAAGACTTTTTTTTGCAATATCACAAATAGGTGTCATGGAACCTCATTCATTTAGCTATTGTTATCAACGGGTTGTATTTTGTTTACACAGATTGACATGGTAGTTGAAGCCATGAATGCACGCATTGTTGATCATGAAAAGAAGGTAGGCAGGAAGTTAATGGAAATTGAGCACAGATTTGATGTCAAATACCAGACGCTAGGTGAAGAGTTGATCGACATGAAGACTAAAACTGGCACTAATCCTAGGTTGTCGAAGGCCGAGGACGAAATTAAAGACATAAGGAGGGAACTCCATGTATGTCATATTGTGCATTTTGTATTTTGTATGAATATGTTCCTTCATGTTCATTATTGTTTGCATTGTTACAGGAATTAAAATACGAATTTACAAGGAACCGACAAAGCGATTGTCACGAGAAAGGGGCGTGCAGTGATCAATATGGCCGAACAAGTTAATATCTGAAAGTAACAAACTAATGATGAACTACCTTTGTTCATTGTAGGATCAAGTCAATGTGTGAAATTCATCCCCATAAGAACTCCTAGGGCTAGCCAATTCACGGCAGGGACTTCGACTACACCAAGTGCAAGACATGTGACGGAAAACAATGAGGAACCACAATTAACTCCGATGAAGCCTGTCTTTGGTAATGATTACAAGTTCACGGATGAGGACACAGAGAGAGAGAGCCGTTTACATCCGCGGAACATACGACCCTGTTGAAATAGCTAGAATCGGAGACATTACCCTCACAGCAGAAAATCTGAAGCGAAATTTGGACGACAAATACATTTATGGTGATGTAAGCCCATTATACTCTATTCTACATCATTCTTGCAACAACTGTCTTATTATTGTATGATTGAAAATTTGGCAGGTTATTATGGCATATGCTCGCATTAGCCAAATTGAGAATGATACTACCTCAATCATATCCCCTCAAGAAACCGAAAAGCTGTTACAAATGAAGGGGGTGGTTCCTGTTAGATGTGCAGCCTCATGGTTAGCTCGTGTAGCAGAAAAATTTGTAGGGCGCCGAAAGGTACACGTTTTCCTCACTTTCATAGTTTATGTACACACTGTGCACGACAAATTTTGGTTCTCAACCCAACCCAAATTTTACTGCAGTGCATGTCCCTTGAATGTACACCAAAACCATTGGATGGTAATGATGTTTAATTTTGACAAAAAAGAAATTCAGACTCAACTCCATGAATTATCATTGCGACAAGACCAAGGGAGATTCTCTTGTAAGTGTTCTCTTGCTTTGCCTCTTTTGATCTGCATGGCACATGAGCTCCCAAAGTATCGTGAACCCTATGTATAACTTTGCGTACCCTAGGTGGACTCGATTCAGTCTTTGCGTCGGCCGAAGCTGTCAAGAATGGGTTGATATCACCAGCTAAGAACATCAATTCTGCCGAATGGACCAAAAACGCTATGAGAACATACCACAACAGACCGATGGGTACGCATGGCCTCATAAATTATTATTTGCCTACACGAATAAGATTACCGATCTTTAACTAAACATCGCAGGACTTCACATGCGGTTTGGACAACTGCAGACATGTTGTCATGGAACGTGGATGAAATGACCGATATTTTGACCCAGGTAATTGAATGCCTAATTTAACTTTGCACTTTGTTTAGCTTGAAAGCTATGCTGACGTAAGTGTCGGTTATCAAATATAGGCAAGCATAGATATTTTCAGGTGGAAAATATGTACAGCCTTACTGCATTCAAATTGCAATGCGCTTCGTCTCGAATCATATAAGTTCCCCATAACGGTTAGCGCTACATCAAGAATATATCATTTATTTCATAAGTCTCATGATTAGAACTAACGCAGCACTCTCTCTTATACGTAGGAGGTGTACGATGCCCGAAGCAAGCGGTTCTACCGATGGTTCGTAAGACAACGTACAATTAGTCAACAATCACGATGGTTCCAACGAACCCGACAGATCCAACTCCTGAAGGATACCGGTGCACCCAACTCGCCCAATAGTGGTGCGCCCAACTCCCCCTAAAGGAAGAGAGCTTTTTGACTCCCGAGTTAGCTAGTCGATCCCGAGAAAGCAGCAAAATCAAAGAGTCTTAAAGAACTGAAACTTAAATTTGACAAAGCAAGACCATAGCCAAGCAAGTGTCTTCGTTACCATCACGGTCACTTGAGAGCATAAACCAGCACCAGCTTTATTGAGCCCATTCAAACACAAATAGGTAGCATCAATTGATCATCAATTGATACATGCTCATGCTCATGCTCTACTTTTAGCATCATTTGATACACGTTTAGTTCTTATCAGAAAGTGGAAATAGGTACTTTTGGCAATCATGAGCATCCTCTACTTATTGCAATATCTAATGCATCATCAAGACAAAGCTTGATTTGGCATCATCATTACCCTAAGCATCTAGCATTGTACAAGGCTTAACATGCATCACCAAAATAGCATTAACAACTTGGAACACTAAAGCGAGTAGCAAAGAACTCTTAACATAAACGGCGGATCAACCACCGCACAACATAGGTTTGGACACACCATAGGACATCAGTTTTAGAGTCGAACAACAAACAAACATAAATAACATAAGAGGACACGGCGGTCACAGGGCAGCGATTGCACTCTAGCAGCACATCACTTCTCTCCCTTCTTCAATGCATGTTGTAGGGCTCATTGACTTTGACAATCTCGAGGAAGCGTGCGTAGGCCGCATGTTTAGCCAGAGAACTGGCGTTATGCTTCTTACCATGTCCATTGCCAGTGCTGAAGGCATGCTGGATCATGCCATCTATGCCGCCACCGATCCCCTTGGAGCAGAAAAGGGCACCCAATCTTGCCGAAGAAAGCGGTACTTGATCTTGCCGAGAATCGGATGCCTCGGGGTGTACCGGCTCTTCTTTGTGCCTGCTGTCCATGTTGTAGTCCATGTCGTCGTCATCCTCCTGTGAATTAGTGAATTAGTACACATAGAAGAACTCATTGCCTTTAATTACAATGTTTTGAAAGTACACATGTGTAACATGGCAACTATCTATTTGCTAGAAATAAGGTGTATGTGCACATACATAATTGAGCCAAAGAAATTGACATGCATTTATAGATTAGTGCACAAGTAGTACATAATTAACACATGAAAGACTTCATGAAGTGGCTTGGTTTAATGATATTTGATACTTGTTACAGGTGTAATTCTGATTGGAATCAGAAAAATGGCTTCATTATACTCCTCCATGTTTCACACAAGGGGGGTTTGTTCTATCTACTAGAATGAAGAAACCATTATTCTTTCTGACAGCAGCAATACTGCTTCTCCAACATTGTTAGACCATGTTAAGTTTTAGAAGGAAATTGGTAAAGGAGCTATGGGGTGTCTCACTGCTCATATTGATGAGAGATGTGGCTGTGATCATCTAGATAATATACTGTGGAAATTTGGCTAGATGAAATGTTTTGATTTTTTGGTATCCGGTGGATATGTAGTGTCACCCATAATTATTAAAGGGAGCAATCACTTCCTTTGCAAAATGGAAATCTGTATAGAACTTGCAAATGGATCATCTATGAACATGTGTGCAAACTGATCATCTATGAACATGTGTGCAAATTAATTCATCTACATAAACTAAAATGAATCAGGAACTGCAGCATTTTGTCATCGTCTCTGGGGAAGCCAATGGAGAATCCTGCCATATATCCATTGTTTAACCCACTTTTTTCATTAATGTATCCCTTCCATGAACATTTTCTTGTATTTGGGTTCATTACCCCACTTCTTTCATTAATGTATCCCTTGTGAAACTTATGCTCATCTAGTTAACAAGACAAACCCCAATGCCATGAAAAAAACCAGAGTATCTGCTAGAATCGTAATGTGAATCAGATTTAAAATCCACATCCAACATGAAGATCTATGCTAGATCCCTACAATCCTACATACGTACAACTAGCACGCCCAAGTGAAATTAATGCTCATCTAGTTAACAAGAAAAACCCCAATGTCATGAAAAAAACAGAGCAAAAAACAGAGTACTACCTCAGATATCTTGTCGATGGCATCCTCGTCGAAGTCGCTGCCCTTCCTGCAATCTACGTCGAAGTCCTTTATGGCATTCTCCTCGAAGAGCTCTTCGATTTCGTCATGCACCTTGCGCTTACGCCTTCTCATCTCCTCCTCCTCCAGATCTTCCCCGACCTTGTGCTCGCCGACGGGTGCCTCGGCATTGCGATGGCAGCGGGAGCAGCACAACTGTGATCGCTGCACCGCCAGTTTCCGCCGCTATGGCGGACTCAGCCGCTCCACCCACGGCTGCAGCCACGGCAGCAGACTGCTCTGCTCCGATGGTTGCCTTCGGCTCGTTCGCCGCATCTTCACGCCCGCGCTTCATCGTCGGTCGAAGACAGGAGGAGGGAGGCGTAGGAAGGGAGGAGGGTGGTGAGGAGGGAGGAGAGGGTGGTGAGGTGGTGAGGAAGGAAGAGAGGGTGGTTAGGTTCGGGAGAGGACGAGGGTTTTCTACCCGATTTGGGGAAGAAATGCACTGCTCCTGCCTCTTGGAGTTACCAAGAAGCCGCGGGTGCCGATTTGACTTGACACACCCACCTGGCCGTCCACATTCCACGTGGTGACGTGGCGGTCGTGCACACGGTCATGCACCTCCTGCGGTTTGCCATCAATTGCTATCGGTCTCACAAGTGGGTCCCCTTGTCATCCACACAACCGCGCCACCACATGTACCACATTTTTCTTTCTCCCCGTCTCGACCACTCCACATCTTTCTTTCTTCCCTTCTCGACCAGCGCTACCGCCGCCATCTCCCGACGACCCCTCTCTTCGCTGCCGGTGCGCGGCCGCCGCCAACTCCGGCAAGTACGTGAGATCTCCCCTCTTCTTCCCTTCCCCAACCGCGTCTCCCTACGGAGGCGGATCTGAGCCGATTGGTTTGGACTGAAACTTAGTTTTTGGATTGGATCTTGATTTGGTTTCTATGGTTTGAGACCAAATCAATCAATTAGTTTGAGCCGCCACTACCACCTACTACTGCTTCAAATCCAAGAGCCGTTGTTGCCGGCCGGAGCTCATCGGCTCTCTCAAGCTTTGACGCCATGTCTTATCTAGATTCATGGCGTGCCCTCGCATATGGCTTTGTCCACGGTTTGAACCTTTGGATTCAATCCAAAAGTTGAAAACGGTTTGGACTGGGTTGGATGACGAGCATGTACAGTTCGGTTTTGTCTAGATTCTAAATGAAAATATCTGGATTGGTTTGGTTTTGATGTGTGCCGTGGATTGGACTGGTTTTAGTTTGGATGCCGAACTATTCCCAGGTTTAGATGAGACGGGCATTGCCATTGTCATTGGCATTGCTTTTATTATGTAGATGATAGAAAATAGATTGATTGGCCATTGCCAGTATAAGTTATCACTATGATTTATTATATGTATGATCTTTGTATTATACTATGTACAATTCAACTTAGAGTTCAACATGTTATGTGTAGAATGGAGGAAGCACAATGTGGACGCTGCAACTCACGGTGCCGGACCAGCCTTTCTACTGCCACGCTGTTCGGCATCTACTTCCAGCCTTCTTTTGTTGTTGCAGCGGTAACAATTTATATGAACCTTCTGACAGTACATTCTTTTTTTTTGCTATTTCCACTAATGTATTGTGTTTGTTATTTGTTTTTATCTTACACAGATCATACCATGCAATGTGAGATTGGCATTCAATGAGCTCGTCGGAGACACCGTGACCTTCGACGCTCTTGGGGGCCCATACACTATGCAGGTCGAGAAGAGGCGAAAGATAACCCGGATAGGAGGAGATGATTGGGACGTTTCATCGCCCGCATGCGCGTCTTAGTGGGGGTGAATTGATCAGCTTCTCCTTCGTAAGAGATAGGCCTAGGATTTCTGTTATCTATCTAAATTTGATTCCGGATAGTGAAGATGAAGTTCATGAGGAGGAAGATGGTGCTGATTCAGATGATGACGATTCAGATGATGATGAGAACCCACTTGTTGAATACCTGTATGCCCAAGGACTCGGGATCGGGCGACGAGGAAATCGGCAACCTCTGGGACATGCTTCCGCTACGTGAAGACTACCTAGGGAAGTCATTCCTGACCCGCCTCACAAGGACGAATGTTAAACGACATATCATGGTATGTTACTTACTGTGGTAATTACATGATATGCATGCTTAGTTAGTGTAGTAGTTCATATCATATGCATGTTGTAGTACTGTGATGAGAGGCCTAGTTTAGAATTCATTTAGTGAAGAATTTTATGACATGCATGTAGTGTAGTAATATGCGATGATATGCTTAGTGTCTGTGATAATCTAATGATATGCCTAATTACCGTAGTAATTTGATGCTTGGTGTATAGTGTAGTGATGTGATGATATATATGCTCGGTGTTGAATCCAATGATATATGTGTCTTGAAGTGTATGCTTTGTTGATAATTGCACGTGACATGATCATATATCATGTCAATCTGTTTTCAGAAATTACCTAAGAGGTTACTTGATAGTCTGTGGCATCGACCCAGACGAAGAAGGCATGGCTGCCGGACTACGCCTTACGAGCGGGCTCCATCACCAGGTGTGCCTATGCACGATGGACACAGACGGTCGCCTTTGTCTTGAGCGAGGCGGGGTGGAAGAAGTTCCTTCGTGCCAAGAATCTTCTGTAGGACAGGCCATCCTACTCACTGTTGCGAACACCCGTCGCCATGACTTGAGGATGATGATCACCATCCACCTCATTTAGAACTGGGGTGGGTCATGTATCAATGTGAAATGAACTTGTTATGTTAGCTCTTGTTTGCGAGTACTTGTCGTGTATTACCGTACCTATATCTACTCATATCTAGGTACTATTGCTTGTGATGGATTGCACCTATTATTAACTGGTAACTAATGCTCTACTAGCTATGATTATTCCACTGTGTGATGTTTTATAGGTTGTAGTGTGCTGGTCTCTAAGACCTTGTACAATGCAAGGTGCTTTGGGATGTGTTTCCACTGTGTGATGTTTTGTACGTGCCAGGTTGTAGTATGAAATGCTAACTGTTCTATATGGTAGTGGCTCGTCTCTAATTGGACCGACATGTTGAACTAGTATCAATGGTAGAGGCGTTTAGTTGCGCCACATCCAACAGTTCACATAATTAATTATCCAAAGATTAAGGTATCAAACCCTTGGTCATACAAAGCAACATTTCGTTCCTAAAATTAAGGTACTTCCACATTCAAACTAACTAATACTACAAATTCAAGGAACTACTTAATACATTAACAGCACATAGGGAAGTAGCCCTGGTCCAACGGCTTGAGAAAGGACGAACAAAAGCTGAAAGAAGAAGGATCAGCCAAGATGGCAGCACCATCAGCCTCCCAGCCTCACAACTTCAGCCACTGGTGAACTCCGGGTTTTTCCTGCAAAACACACATGGGATGTTAGAGGCAAGAAAATAAATTTGCCAGGGGTCTTGTCATGGCATCTAATCGCACGGAATGCTAGTACAAATGATGGAGAACAAAACATCCAACATGAGCAAATTCATAGGAGTTCTAGATCCATGGATACCATCAAGAAAAAATGCTCAGTTTTAATTCAGACACAAGACTTGGTGAAAACATGCATATTCATATCAGCAACATTGATATGGCATCTTTGCAAGCTTGGGTCAGTGACTTGTCTTGTGTTTCATGGCATGACAATAATTTTAACAATAAATAGACATGAAATTGACCCAAAATCATGTACAAAGTTAGGCCATATGATGCATGGATTAATTCACAAATAAATGACAAAATGCCAACTATGTATAGAATTTGCAGTACTGAAATATTTCAGTGTACCGGTGTGTCTTGAAACTGCAGATCTTGAAATAATTCAGTGTGCATCGGTGTGTCTTGAAATTGTAGTAACGAAATATTACATTGCCTACCGGTGTGTGCGAAATATTTCAAGTGTCTACCACTACAACATTGTACCGAAATATTTCAGTGCCTACCGTGTGTACCAAAATATTTCAAAGTGTCCACCACTACAACGTTACAAATTTTTCCTAGGCGATGTCGAAATATTTCAAGGTGCCTACCGGTGTGTACCGAAATATTTCAGTGTCTACCACTAGAACATTACTAATTAGTCCTAGGGTTCATATGATGCCTAGGGTTCACATACATCATAATCCATCCTCCAAATCCATGTACTCAAATATTCATGCAATTCATTGAGATTAAAATGCCATATAGCATTCCCTCTCTCGAGCTATTACGATCAAAGATCACCACGATGTAAGCACGAGCAGTAGGAAGATGAGGAGTGGGGAAGCTTACTCTAAACATAGCTACCGCCGCGTTCGCACGAGGAGAGCGGCGAGGGAAGCATGGAGAACGGCGGGAAGCGAGGTCGCGACCACCGTCCTCCTCATCTTGCTCTTGAGTCTCCGGTGACTCGGTTGGAGGCTGCATGTCTGCAACGGCACCTCGTGCACGGTGGGTTCCTGATCCGATGGATGCTCTACCACAGATCTGAACGCCCACCACCTCCGCCTTTGGTCCACTTGCTGGGCCGAATTGGCCTGCTCCATCGCCCAGAGGAGGATCTCGATCTTGTGAATCGGTTGTGCGGGCGGGGGGCAAAGCTTTGCCCTCTCCTTATTCGTCAAATTCTTGAAAGTGGCCATTGCCGTCCAACTCATTTTCCTTCTGTTGTCAAACCAAGAACGGATCTCCCTCAACCTGGCCAACTTGACCTGGTCGCCGCCGGCGATCTGCACGAAGTCGGTGTTCTCGCTGGCCATCACCGATCTGCCGATTCTTGCTTCGATGGAAGAGGGGGTGGGGTGGGTGGGGGGTTACTGAGTGGAGCGAAGTTGCAGCGGCGAGAAGGAGGAGATGATCATGGCGGACTTGGAGGAGAGGGAGGAGATGGCCGCCGATGAGTAATTGTGGAAGTTGTAGCACCATGACGGCGGTTTTGCATTCGACGAGAGGGGCGGCGTGTGCAAATTTTCCTAGGACTAAACTGCCCCTATATTAAAACGCGTCCCCACCTTTTCACGAGTACCGGCCCCACTTGTTTTAGTACTTTCGCGTATTTTCATCGGAGTACTACACAGTACTTTGTATTTGTCTGCCGTTAGATCGACATGAACGAACGGTTTTAAAAAAGCCCAACCACTCTAAAACTTCTATAAATTTAAACATGGCTGAGATCGCCATCTGAATTTTCACGGCAGACTGAAAAGAACATGAGGACCGATAGTCAGAGGCCTTCAAATTTCAGAACGTATACTATATATCTGTAACAATCGTGAATTGAACCAACGGGCGCAGATTCTCTGCCTTGGCATGGCAAAGGCTGCCTCTACCTTACCCCTCACAGATGCCCTCCCTTTCTGATCGCACGGCTGCTGAGCGAGCTGCCTCTCTATGTGCACACCAACCAGCCCAAACTGAAACAAAGCCAGCCCGTATTTATCCAAAGAAGGCCCAGCTCGAGAGCGTGGAGGAGGGAAAGCGAGAGGATTTTGGCGGGTGAGCAGCCGCCAGATGCGATTTTTGGCGGGGGCGCGGGCGTCTGGCTGAGTTCTCATCGGCGTTCGTCGGGTGCTGGACGCCTCGCCGGCTGAGCCATCCTAGCTGAGCGTCGGAGCAGATCGAAGTTGCTCGACTTCACTGCTGTTCAGGTTCATGTCCTTCTTCGATTTCAAGAAGCAGAGACCGCCTAGTATATTAGTTTGTGTCCGAGTCGACGAGAGCAGGAATGCAGGCTGACTGGTATTGCTATTTCTCTGAAATATTCACTCTATCACTGCGTAGTATGATATTGATTAATTCGTTCAGTTATGCTAAAGAAATCTTCAAAATTTCACTTGTAATTGTCTGAAATATTCAGTCTATTTGTTCATAATATGTGCAAGATACATCTGAGTTCTTGCCTTCCAGCTTAAGATTCAATGGCACAATCTAACAAGTAAGTTAGACTTTCCATTCGAAAAAATTATTTGCTTGCAACCAGATCTGTAGCAACAAAGATTAATTAATTTTTGTGTAGGGAGAATGAGAATCCTATCCTGGTTACCTCAAGTTGGTCTAAAATTCAGAAACTTAGATGATGCTTGGTTGTTCTGGGTAAACTATGGAGGTCGTGCAGGTTTTGAGGTCGTAAAAGGTATAAAAATATGAGTAAATTTGACGGAAGGCAACATCATGTAGATATGTGTGTGCCAAGGAGGGTTTTCGAGCACACGACAAGAGGGATCATATCACAAAGAATCCTCGAGCTCAAACAAGAACAAATTGTGAAGTTCGGATGACACTTTCATTGGATCGAGTGGCAGGGAATTATGAAGTGGTTGATGTGATGCTTGTACACAATCATGGTCTTTACTTGCCACAAACATTCCATTTGATGTTATCACAAAGGAAGATTTTAGAAGTTCAAGCTTTTGAAATTGCGATAGCCGATGATTCTGGAATTAGGCCAAAAGCTTCACATGAGCTAGCTAGTCGCCGAGTTGGAGGACCAATGAATCTCACCTACACTCCTCGTGATCTAAAAAATCACTTGCAGGCGGCGCCAGAGAGAGTTGGCATATGGACAGGCAGAAGCATGTTGAAGTATTTTCAAGACAAGATCGCCGAGAATCCTTCTTACCAATATGCTTTGCAATTGGATTGTGAGGAGAATATAAGCAATATATTCGGCTGATGCTAAGATGGTCATTGATTATGCACACTTTGGCGATGTTGTCACATTTGATACTACATTTGGCACAAACAAAGAATATAGGCCTTTTGGGGTTTTTGTTGGACTGAATCAGTTCGGGGAGACCGTTATTTTTGGTGCTGCTCTTATGTTTGATGAAACATTTGCCTCTTTCCAATGGCTATTTAAGGCTTTTCTAGCTGCACACAATGGAAAACAACCTAGAGCTATATTTACTGACCAAGACAAGCAATGGGAAATGTCGTCGGGGAGGTATTCATGTAAGCATGGCATGGATTATGTACCTTTCACATAATGCAAAATGCTGTGAAGCACTTATGCAATAGCAAAGCTAATGACTCACATCCTCCAAATGATAAAAATGAGGCAGATGAAGAAGAAGAAGAAGAAGAAGAACCACACATTCTCTCAGATTTTAGTGCTTGCATGTATAACATTGAGGACACGGCGGCCTTTCAAGAAGCATTTGACATCATGAGGAATAAGGTGGACGAAAAGAAGATGTCATGGCTGGATAGCATCTACAAGTTCAAGGAAAAATGGGCTGAATGTTACATGAGAGATGTCTTCACATTGGGTATGAGAAGCACACAATTAAGTGAGAGTTTCAATAGTGACTTGAAAAAACATTTAAAATCAGATTTTGACATCATTCGGTTCTTGAAGCATTTCGAAAGGGCGGTGCAAGGAAAAAGAAACAAGGAACTAGATGCAGAATTTGAAGCTAGGAAAAAGTTACCTAGAATAAGCATGAAGACACCCATGCTATTGCAAGCAAGCAAACTTTACACACCCACAATATTTGAAGCATTTCAAGCTGAATATGAAAGATCCATGGCTGCATGTACTAGAGCACTGGATGGAAATAACACATATTCTGTTGCAATTGTGAGGGCTGATGGTGATTTAAGTTCTGAACTAGAGCGCATTGTTGTTGGTGATTCTTTGGAGAAAACATCTTCATGTAGTTGTGGGCAGTTTAGAAGGACTGGAATATTGTGTGGCCATGCATTAAAAGTTCTTGACTTGATGAAATGTTTTGTTCTTTTTGGGTGAATGTGCCCCAAAACTGAATTCTGTAACTTAGGTGTGCCAAAACTGGATGTGTGGCAAAACTCAACTGAAACTCAAAAGAAAATCTGTGCTGATTGATGGCTTTTGGAATGTATTATTTTGGATATAGACTGTCCAAAATACTCAAGTGAAATGTTTGTTTAATTATGATTGTACTGTCTTTGCGATTGCCAAAACTGAATTCTGTCTATACATGTGCATGTACTTAATCAATCTTCTCTGTATTTGTTCTGTCTTGAACTGTAGTTCATTTACGAACCTGAATCGCTGCACTTCTCCTCTCTCTGGTGAGCTGGGCTTGTTTCTTCCCGAATCGGGCCTTAGTTGGGCCAAGGAATCACATGGTTCGCAAGGTGTACTTAGAGAGAGAGGCAGCTCGCCAAGCCCATTGGATCGTAGGGAGGGCATCCATGAGGGGTAAGGTAGAGGCAGCCTTTGCCATGGCAAGTTAGAGAATCTGCGCCCTGAACCAACGTGCAGCACCGCCGCCTTTAATAGATCGAGCACGAACGATCACATTAACAAGAAGAGCTGCCGCACAAGGTGGCCTCCGCTTCGCACCACCGCCAGCCTTGGACGACGCCGCAAGCTGTTTAGGTCCCGCCTCCTCCATGGCGTCTTCCTCGTCAACCACGCATTGTTGGCGAAGGCGTCGCTGGTGGCGGGAGTGGCAGCCGAGGTCGTCCGCGCCTGCGTCAAGCCGTGGAGGAAGTCGGGTCGATGGCGTGGCGAGCCACCGCTTGGAGACGAGAGCGGCGCAGAGGAGGGAGGTGGGGTAGCCGACGTGGATCAGATCTGGTGGAGGAGGTTGTCGTTGCCAAGCACCGCCGCCCGTCATGGCGTGCCATCCGTCAGCCGTCCATTCTTCTTCCTTCGACCGAACCATGGAACGGATCGGAGTTTTGGAGAGAGAAAGAGAGATGAAGGAGGAGTTTTTTTTGCGCCAGCTTTACATTGATCTCTCCGAGTACATTTATGCAAGGGATAATGCACGAAGAGATAATGAGTTGGGAACCGCTAGGGATCGATCGCAGATTCCCTAGCGATACATCGCACCACTTCATCGCTAGATTAGAAACTAGCAGACCGTCGGATTGGAAGGTATATATAGGACGTGCGGCAGCAAAGATTTTTCCTTAGGTGACTGATCGAAACTAATAACTGCCCATAGATCACGTGGGATTTGAGGAAACAAATCCCAGACCGTCATATAATCACGTCAAACTTTAATCTCCAAGGTATCAGACCTAATCGATCCGACAAATGGAGAATGGAATGAAGTACTGATTAGAGCTATATTCAATCCAGTGGATGCTAGGAGGATTCTCCAAATTCCTTTGAATTATGAGGCTTTTGAAGATTTTATTGCTTGGCATCACATCCGAACTGGTATTTTTCGGTAAAAACTACATGCCACGCAGAATGGGCACATAAATTCACAGGCAATCGAACTGGTCCAGGTCCATTAGTTGACAATCCGATTTGGAACAAGACTTGGCAGCTTGAGGTCCCACGAAAAGTACAAATATTTTGCTGAAGAAGTTTGCATGGAGTGGTCCCAGTTCGATCAATCCTAGCAAACAGACATATCCCAATATCCAGCGAGTGTCCGGTCTGCCATCAAGGAGCCGAAGATATCCGCCATCTTCTGTTTCTATGTAAACCAGTTGTTGAGATATGGCAACGATTGGGTATATATGATATTATAGCTGATGCACTAGTGATTGACCGATCAGGTTCGACCATTCTGGAATATCTATTGATGTCCACTTCAGGTTCACTACCACATGCTTCTAGTGTTGGGATTGGAGAAGCAATTACTACTGCAGGTTGGTACATTTGGTGGGTCAGAAGGCAGATCACTAATGGAGAGAGGGTACCACCAGCGGGGAAGTGTGCCGCATCTATTATTTCGATTGCTGCAAATGCTACACGGAATGTTTCTTTGTTGCCGGATGTGGAGAAGAGATGGACCAAGCCTGAACTACGTTTTGTGAAGATGAATGTAGATGCGGCGTATCATGCGGAAGAAGGAGCTGGAGCTGCAGCGGCTATATTACGCGACATCAGGGGTAATTTTATTACTGCATCATGCATATACTACCCTATAGCTGCTAATGTTGTTACATCTGAAGTTGTGGCAATGAGGGATGGTCTAGCCTTTGCTAACACCATGGGGTTTCACGCTATTGAAGCGGAATCAGATTCTTTGGAGGTAATCAATTTTTGCACTAGACATGATCATTGGTGGGATGCTGCAACAGCAATATATGCGGAAATCTTGGACTTGGCTACGGATGTAGGGAAGGTCAATTTTATGCACTGTTTTAGAGACGCTAATAGTGTTGCTCATGAGCTAGCTCAATTTAGTTTTCACAATAAAGTTTCTAGTATTTGGGATGGTGATCCCCCTAGTTTCCTCCTCGGTAAACTAGCTGATGATGTAAATATTTTGTTGAGTTAATAAAGCTAGCCATGATGGTCTTCCCTAAAAAAATCCCTGACTTAAGGAAGCAAAATAAATCATAGAAAACTAATTCCAGATTTTAAAGGAAAAAAATCAGTCTAGCGAAATAAGCTACCGCAACATGCAGTTTGTTTTTTCATATGAGGCGAAATTTGTATCCAATGCTACCAAAATTTGCTTCCAATGCAACTAAATAGATACCAAAAAATTTGTTACTATTCTTCAGTGTCCCAAAACTACGTTAAAAATTTGCCCCATGTCAACTGAAAATTAACATGCTTCATTGGTTCGTATAACATGTTTCCAATGACCTAAGTATTTGCTTCATTCCTATCTCCAAAATTGTAGGCTTCATATTCTCATATATCGCATGTATTCTGTCTCCGCCATAATATTTGCTTCACTCTGCTATTCATGTGCTTGCTTCCTTACGTGCTTTATATATTAGTGAACCAACATGGTGAAGTCGTTGACGATGTTGGACCAGGTGATCAAATTTGAAGCATGCATCGATTGAAATATGAAAGCAAGTTGTATGAAGCAAAGGAACAAAATGTACTCGAAGCATGCTTCCATGGAAGTATGAACACATGTTATATCAAGCAGAAAAAACATGTAACTTAGTCGCGTTACTTGTTGAGAAATTTCTTTGATGCCAACAAATGATTGCTTTGATCTAGTGAAAATTTATGTACAAAATAGCAGCATATTTTTTTTGCAAAAAAATAGTTGTAGATGTTCTTTTGTTATGCATAGACAATACAGGGACCGAAAACTTGTTTCTAGTGTGACATGGAATTGCTTCCAATAAAAGAAAAAAAGATGTTTCCATAAATCAAACATTGCTTCTAGATATGTTACAATCTGCTTCCGAAGAAAATATTATTTGCATCCAAAAATATCATTTTTTCCAGCTTGGGCTAGATACTAGCACATTGCCACTTCCATGAAGATCATCGCTAATAGCATGTAATCTTACCCACCCACGATCTCGTTCCTGGGCATGGCATGAGTCGCATGACCAGGGGCTCTTTTCTTCTTCCACACCACCGTAAACTAATGTTGCACGTACAACTTGAGGCTATGGTAACCACGTCATCGAGGGCAGCAGCGAGCATGACTTTCAAATGGTTTTGTCACCTACATTCCAAAAAGTTTACATAATTTGGTTTGGAAGCAAAATATCTATATCAAAGAAGAATGCATGGTAAACTGCATTAAATGAAAGAAACATATGCACAATGCTTATGAATCATGGATATTGGAAGCACTAATCCTAAGCTACTTCAGCATAACTAGTAGCATGTAGAAGCATAAGGATAGGCATTCGACATTGTGGGGAGTAAGGTAGTACAGAATATTTAAGAAACCAATGATGCATGGTTGGCATCATGTGTTGGAAATATGAGCAATTACCATATGATTTTATTAACAGAAATACTAGATAAAGCATGACTAAAATAGCGGAGATAAAGCAAGTCATGCAATCTGACAGAGAGAAGGTAAACAACATCTGCAATATGAACTAGAACCGAACATATCTAGAGCACACAGTAGAGCAAGTTGCATATATGAAGTAGAACTTAACATATCTAGGGCAAACACTAGAACAAGGAATTGTGGCAAGACCTCTAACAGAAAGAGCAAGAACACGTACGGGACAGCAGCAGCAGTAGCACTGGACTTGGGGTCGGTGTCCTCGCCAGCCATGTCATCGAGGAGGTTGTCGACGTCGGGGAAGAAGTCATCGTCGGGGAAGAAGTCGTCGTCGGGGAAGTAGTCGTCGGAGTCCGGGGCGTCCATGACGAAGAAGTCAGTAGTCGCGCGAGGCGCTCCCCAAAAACCTTATCACCCTTCTTCCGTACAAGACTCAAAGAGGTGCGGTTTTGGAGGCCTACTGTCCCGACCTGTGGTGCACGCCACAAGCCGGGATGGGGAAGATCATAGCAGTAGCTCAGTGGTCAGGAACCTGGAGGCGAGTGGGTTGTGTTGTTCTGGTGCGTCTCTCTGAGAGGAGCGACCTCCCTTTTATAGGCGCAAGAGAAGGAGTCCGTGCCGGGAGCTGAAGGAAACGAGGGAGACGAAACTAATAGGCAGCAGCCGAAGGGTGCAGCGTTCGTATTCAGTATCCACTACAGCAAAAAAAATTCAGCTCCCGAGTGACCTTTCGTATACCCGTAGTGCGTGGCAAAAAATTAGACATCGGCTCGGCTCATTCCCGCAACCCGCGGCGCGTCGTGTGAGGCTTGGCGAGGCGGGCGGCGGAGCAGGAGCGCGCGTGAATGTCCCTCTTGTTCTCATGCTCATACATGTGGGAAAACATCCTCCCTTATAAGGAGGTCCAACTCCCACCAAACTAGCAATATGGGACTAAACTTTAGTTCCACCTCTTGCCTTGCACGAATGGGCTGCGTGGGCCTCTAGGATTTATTAGGAATTTCTGAAACTGCTATTGGGCTGGCCCAAAATAGACAAAATTCCAGCAATCCCCACTGCATCCCAAAGGCACACAAAATTTGCCTTTGGTTCCAAAACACTGCTTTTATATACCAGAATCGCAGTGGAGACTGTTAAGTTGAACTTCCACCTAGAACTCTATGCTACACTAGTAAGCAACTTGAACAGTGGATCGGGCCTTGAACTGCAAGTTTTCTGCGAATCTACCTACACATAAAGCCTTGACCGACACGTGGCTACCGTGGGTCTTCCCAGCTGGTGGAGCTTATGCGCGTCATACTCCGAGACCTTTCATGAGTTTACTAGAGAGAACCCTACTCTCATAGATTGCGACGTTTAACAATCAGACTCATATAGGTGTGTTCTTCAAAAGATGTTCTGCAGGACAACATCTCTGCTTCAATGAGCCACTTAGAACACATTAATATATACATCAACCTACCATGCAGATTTAGGAGAGTATTGCATCTTCATGGAGTGGTATTGTTAACAGTAAGGATACTCTCATCTCAGTTGACCAACAGCTAGTCTTCCACACCTAATTCACGGGATCTCCGATCACATAGACTAGGTTACCACTGTGAACAACTCATATTGTGGGTCTCATACCCATCTACCTCGATGCATTATCTATCACATTACGTGATAGACCCTTAGTAAAAGGATATGCCAGATTTTTATTCGTTTGGATATAATCCAATGCAATAACTCTGGAGTTTCTCATTTTTCTGACAGACTTTAACCTTCTCGGAACATGTCTTGATGACTTCATGTTATCCTTTGAGCTACTCACTTTCGTGATCATAGTTTGATTGTCGCGGTTCATAAGGATACTCGGTACAGGTTTCTCAACAACCGGCAAGTCATTCAAGAGCCGACGAAGCCAATCTGCTTCGACCGTAGTTGTATCTAGTGATGTGAGTTCTTCTTCCATTGTTCACCTCGTTAAGATGGTCTTCTTGCAAGACTTCCAAGAAACAGTGCCACCTCCATGAGTGAATACATATCCGCTCGTGGCCTTTATCTCATCAGCATCTGAGATCCAGTTTGAGTCACTATACCCTTCAAGCACCTTTTGGTGCCCAGTGTAGTGAATTCCATAATTCGCGATGCCTTTCAAATAACGCCAAAACTCTCTCTAGAGCTTTCCAATGCACATCTCCTGGGTTTGAGACAAACCGGCTCAGTTTGCTAATAGAAAAAGAGATGCCAGGTCTCGTAGCACTGGTTAAATACATAAGCGAGCCAATAATCTGAGAATATTTCAATTGTTCTCTAGCAATTCTTCAATTCTTTCGAAGAAACACACTAACATCATATGGTGTAGGAGAGGGCTTGCAGTCACAGTAGCCAAAACGACTCGTGATCTTTTCCACATAGTGAGATTGAAGCAATGTAATCCCACCATCATCGTCTCTCAACAACTTGATGTTCAGAATGACATCAACCACTCCTAAATCCTTCATCTCAAAGCAACGAGATAGGAAATCCTTGACCTCCTTAATAACCTTCAGATTTCTTCCGAAAATCAGTATGTCATCAACATACAAGCAAAGGATAACTCCCTCGCCCCCACCATGGCGATAGTACACACATTTATCAGCTTCGTTTACAACAAAGCTTGAAGTTGTTAAAGTTCTTTCAAACTTCTCATGCCACTGCTTTGGTGCTTGCTTAAGTCCATACAAAGACTTCAGCAACTTGCACACTTTTCCTTCCTGACCATCTACTACAAACCCATCTTGTTGTTCCATGTAAATTTCCTCATCCAACTCTCAATTTAGGAAAGCAGACTTAACATCCATTTGATGAACGAGAAGACCATGTGAGGCAGCTAGTGAAAGTAGTACTTGAATAGTGGTCAGTCGCGCCACAGGTGAGTAAGTATCAAAGAAGTCTTCACCTTCCTTTTGGTTATAACCCTTAGCCACGAGTCATGCCTTGTACTTTTCGATAGTACCATCAGGCCTAAGCTTCTTCTTGAATACCCATTTGCACCCTATAGGTTTGCACCCATAAGGACGATCAGTTATCTCCCAAGTTTCATTTGTGAAGATGGAATCCATCTCACTACGGACCGCTTCCTTCCAGTACTCAGCATCTTCAGATGCATAGGCCTCTGAAATAAAACTGGGAGTGTCATCTATGAGATATACAAGAAAATCATCACCAAAGGACTTTGCAATCCTCTGTCTCTTGCTCCTAGTAGGAACTTCATTGTTCTTCTCCATAGGATTTTCAAAGTGTTCCATCGAAATGACAGGTTCAGTAATTGTAATTGGTTCCTGATTCGATGAACTAGGCATCTCCTGATTAGATGAGGTGGCTATATCCTTCATGGGAAAGATATCTTCAAATAAAATCACATCGTTCGACTCCATGATCGTACCGACATGCATGTCGGGTACCTCATATTTTACAACCAAGAATCTATAACCAATGCTATGAAAAGCATATCCCAGGAAAACACAATCCACAGTCTTTGGTCCAAGCTTCCGCTTCTTTGGAATTGGCACATTGACTTTCGCCAAACAACCTCATTTTCGTAGATAAGAGAGCTTTAACCCTTTTCTTCTCCCATTCCTCGAATGGAGTTATCTCTTTGTTCTTTGTGGGAACTCGGTTTAGGACATGACATGCCGTCATCAAGGGCAGCGAGCAGGACTCACAAATGGTTCTGTCACCTACATTCCAAAAAGTTTATATAATTTGGTTTGGAAACAAAATATCTATATCAAAGAAGCATGCATGGTAAACTGCATTAAATGAAAGAAACATATGCAAAATGCTTATGAATCATGGATATTGGAAGCACTAATCCTGAGCTACCTCAGCATAACTAGTAGCATGTAGAAGCATAAGGATAGGCATTCGACATTGTGGGGAGTAAGGTAGTATAGAATATTAACCAATGATGCATGGTTGGCATCATGTGTTGGAAATATGAGCAATTTACCATATGATTTTATTAACAGAAATACTAGATAAAGCATGACTAAAATAGCAGAGATAAAACAAGTCATGCAATCTGACAGAGAGAAGGTAAACAACATCTGCAAATATGAACTAGAACCAAACATATCTAGAGCAGACAGTAGAGCAAGTTGCATATATGAAGTAGAACTTAACATATCTAGGGCAAATACTAGAACAAGGAACTGTGGCAAGACCTCTAACAGAAAGAGCAAGAACACGTACGGGACAGCAGCAGCAATAGCACTGGACTTAGGGTCGGTATCCTCGCCAGCCATGTCGTCGAGGAGGTTGTCGACGTCGGGGAAGAAGTCGTCGGAGTCTGGGGCGTCCGTGACGAAGAAGTCATTAGTCGCGCGAAGCGCTTCCCAAAAACCTTATCACCCTTCTCCCGTACAGGACTCAAAGAGGTGCCGTTTCAGAGGCCTACTTGTCAGCAACAGAGACGAGCGCCAAGAGGGGGTTCAAGCAATGGGCCGGCCCAAGAGACAACCTCGCCTCTCGGCTCGGCTTGCTGGGCCAGAGTGGATCCATTAGTTTTGTATTTAAACCTGTAAGTGATAAGATCAAGGTGGCGATGGCATAAAGGATAGGCGTTGCGTGTGTGGTGTACGCTCCTGCGTGAGCTGATCTCCTTCCTCCTCCTCTCGCATTCAACTCTGTAGCTCCAGATCCATGGCCGCGGCCTAATACAAACCCTAGCCCTCACAATCTGGCACCAGAGCCATCCTTCCCTAGCCACTTTCCGCTCTGGATCTCCCCGTTCATCGCCATCGCACCCGACTCGCTGACCGACGGCGAGTCGAAGCCATGGAGAAAATTTCTCCCGAGACGAAGGCGATATACGATCTCCTTTGGGCCGATTTCGACGCCGCCCTGTCCAGGACCACGGCGGAGCGCAACGAGGAGCTGTCGATGGTCTTTGCCAAGCTCGACTCCAAGTTGGACCTGCTCTCCGGCCGCATCGACGATGTCAAGCTGTCCATAAGCGTCGACCTGGACGAACTACGTGGCAAGATCGGCGCTGATAGAGGGGCGGTTTCGTCTCCTACCGCGCCACTGTCTCCGTGGGAGACCGCCGCGCGCACCGGATCGAGTGGATCTGAAGGTACTCAGTCTAAAGCGGAGCAGAGGAATTCAAGCCCCAGATATGTACCTCCACCTTCCCGAGGTATGGCTGTCGATCCAGTCCCTTCAGCTCGCCAAATTGTACCTATCAGCGAAAGATTTCGGCAGTACCAAGCAGATGCTGTGAGTTTTGGTCCCCGAATTGAACTGCCCCGATTCGATGGTTCGAACCCAAAATTATGGCAGTCTCGCTGTGAGGATTATTTCAGGTTTTGGAACACTCTGCAGATTCAGTGGATACCTTTTGCTTCAGCTCTCTTTGAAGGCACTGCTGCTCATTAGCTTGAATCAGTACAGCGTCGGGCACCTAACTTATCTTGGGTTGAATTTTGTGAGATGTTGCAGTCACGTTTTGGGCGCAACAAACACCAGAATATCCTAAGGCAATTGTTCCATGTGCTTCAGACTAGTTTTGTTGAAGATTATGTGGAGCGATTTTCTGAGTTGTATGACTAGTTAACTGCGTATGAAACTAACCCCAATCCAGTGCATTATGTGACCCGGTTCATGGAGGGCTTAGCACCATCGATCAGGCTCATGGTGGGCATCCAGCAACCTGCAGACCTGGACTCAGCTTATGCCCTGGCACTGTTAACTGAAGAATTGGGAGATAATTCAGCAAAGTCAGTTAATGCAGTCCAAAGTAAATGCAACTCAGTTTTCTCCAGCAGGACAGTGACTAGTTAAATAATGGAGGACAAACGATCCCCTGAATTGCAGCACCCTGCTGCATCTGAAGATCGTTGGTCTGCCTTGCGTGCTTACAGAAAATCCAAAGGTTTATGGTTCATTTGTGGGGAGCGATGGGCAAGGGAACACAAATGTAAACAGGAAGTGCAGCTTCATGTGGTAAAAGAGATGTTGGATTATGTCCAAAGTATGCCATCTGAACACAGTGACTCAGAAGATTCAGTTACTGCTGAAGCAAATGCCATCAGTATTTCTGTTGCAGCCATGGGAGAACTATCAGCTCCAGCAACTACCACTATGAAACTGGAGGTTTATCTGCAGGGCAAATCTCTGGTGTTCTTGGTTGACTTTGGTAGCACCCACACATTTCTGGATTATGCAGTTGCAACTTCAGTTAAGGGCATCTCCCAGATGCCAGTCAGGATGGTTAAGGTAGCTAATGGTGATCTGGTTTCTTGCAATCAGCAATTACTGAATGGTAGTTGGTGCTGTGATGGACATGAATTTGTCAGCAACTTTAAAATATTTCCTCTGGGAACTTATGATGGCATATTGGGCTCATAGCCCTATGCAAATTGATTGGGCTGCTCATTGGATGTCATTCCAATTAAAGGGAAGCGTTATAACACTGTTGGGCCAGGATGCTGCCCCTCAAATGATGGCATTGATTGAACTGTCAGCTATGTTAACTACTAAAAATACTGAAGAAACAAATATACCTCCTGAAGTTAAACAGCTGCTGCAATAGTTTGCTCCAATATTTGAAGCTCCAACTGGGTTGCCACCTAGAAGAAAATATGGTCACACAATTCCCCTAGTTCCTGGAGCTCAGCCTGTATACAGTAGACCTTACAGAATTCCTCTAGTTCTGAAAGATGAAATGGAAAAGCAGGTCAAAGAAATTTTTGCAGCTGGAATTATCAGACCAAGCAACAATGCTTTTTCTTCCCCCATGATTATGGTGCAGAAAAAAGACAAAACATGGAGACCAGTATTTGACTATAGGAAATTAAATGCCATCACAATTAAAGGCAAGTACCCCATCCCAATTGTTGATGAACTCTTGGATGAGCTTGCAGGTGCTTGTTGGTTCTCTAAGTTGGACCTGAGATTAGGATATCACCAAATCAGGTTGGCACCAGGAGAAGAGCACAAGACTGCTTTCCAAACCCATATTGGTCATTTTGAATTTTTAGTGTTATCATTTGGCCTTACTGGTGGACCTAACACCTTCAACTTTGGTATGAATGATACCTTGGCTCCCTGCATCAGGAAGTTTGTATTGGTCTTTTTTGATGACATACTTGTGTTCAGTGCTTCCTATGAGTTACACCTACAAAGACTTGGTCGAGTATCAAGCTCTTACTCCAACACCAGTGGCAGGTAAAATTATCTAAATGTGCTTTTGCTCAGACCAAGATTGCATATCTTGGGCACATTATTAGTGGGCAGGGAGTGGCCACTGATCCTGCAAAAATTTCTGCCATAAAGGACTGGCCAGTGCCCCAATCTTCTAAAGAAGTTAGAGGATTCTTTGGGTCTTGCAGGATATTACAGAAAGTTTATATCTCATTATGGTATACTGAGCAAACCCTTGTCATATCTGTTGAAAAAAGGGGTTCCATTCCATTGGACGGATAATGAAAACCAAGCTGTCATGCTCCTCAAACAAGCTCTAATGTCAGCTCCTATATTAGCATTGCCAGATTTCTCACAGAAATTTGTGGTGGAAACTGATGCTTGTGATATAGGAGTTGGAGCTGTACTTATGCAAAAAGGGCATCCTATTGCTTATGTCAGTAAAGCATTGGGCCCTAGAAACCAAACATTGTCTGTATATGAAAAAGAATACCTGGCAATCTTATTGGCAGTGGAACATTGGAGACAATACCTGCAAGTGTCTGAGTTTGTCATCACAACTGATCAAAGGAGTTTGGCTTGTTTAATTGAACAAAGGTTGCACACCAGATGGCAGCAGAAAGCTCTGACCAAACTGTTGGGCTTGCAATATTCCATTGAATACAAGAAGGGTGTGGAAAACAGTGCTGCAGATTCCCTGTCAAGGAGACCTCCTATACCTGCTGATGTCTTACCAGAGCTGCAGTACTTATCTGTGGCACAACCAGTTTGGTTAGAGGAGATTGCACAGAGTTATTGCAATGATCCCTTTGCAACTGAACTGATACAGCAGCTCACGGTATCTCCAACCTGCAATGATAAGTTCTCTCTTCGGGCTGGAATGCTTAAACAAGGAAAAAGTGTCTGGGTGGGGAACAATCCTTCTCTCCATAACAAAATTTGTGCTGCTCTTCATGACAGCCCACTGGGTGGTCACTCAGGTTTCCCAGTGACATACAAGCATATCAAACAACTATTCAAATGGAAGAAAATGAGGGGATTCATCAAAAATTATGTGCAACAGTGCCTTACCTGTCAGCAAGCTAAACCTGAACGAGTGCCATACCCTGGTCTTCTGCAGCCTCTGCCCGTTCCTTCACTTCCTTGGGAGATGATCACGATGGATTTTGTGGAAGGGCTGCCCACATCAGGGCGTTACAACTGCTTGCTTGTGGTTATTGATAAGCTATCCAAGTATGGGCACTTTATTCCTCTGCACCATCCGTTCACTGCGGAAATTGTGGCTGATGCATTTCTGAACTTTGTCTACAAGCTACATGGCATGCCCCTGTCCATTATGTCCGACCGCGACAAAATATTCACCAGAAAATTCTGGAGCGAGCCTTTTCAGAAATCTGGGATCATTCTTCGAATGAGCTCAGCTCGACATCCTCAATCTGATGGGCAAACCGAGCGAGTGACAGCAGGTGGAGTGCTTCTTGCGCTGTTTCGTCAGTGGACACCCGACTCATTGGGCAAAGTGGATTCCCTTGTGTGAATATTGATATAATACCAACTAGCATTCAGCAACAGGGAAGACACCGTTTGAAGTTATCTATGGGCACGTTCCTCGCCACTTTGGCATATCACCTGATGATGCTATTGAGAATGGTGATCTGCAACAGTGGATATCTGATCGTACTGTTGTTCTAGACTCTGTGAAGCAGCATTTGCTTCGAGCTCAACAAAGAATGAAACACCAAGCTGACAAACATCATTCTGATCGGGAGTTTGTGGTCGGTGACAAGGTATTTCTGAAACTGCAACCATATCTTCAGTCGTCAGTGGCTCCTCGGGCAAATCATAAACTGGTGTTTAAGTTTTACGACCCGTTTGCTATTCTGGAGCAAATCGGGCAAGTTGCTTATCGCCTGGACTTACCAGCTACAAGCAAGGTCCACCCTGTATTCCATGTATCCCTGCTGAAGAAGGTGCTAACTCCAAACTGTCAAGTTCTACCTCTGCTTCCCTCACCTGACGATCAGTTTCAGGTGCCTGAGCAAGTTTTGCAACAACAAGTGGTGTCTCGTGGCTCTGATTCCGTAGTTCAAGTCCTGATCAAATGGAACTCAGCACCAGTGGAGTTGGCTACTTGGGAAGACAAAGTTGCACTGCAGCAAAGGTTTCCGCGAGCTCCGGCTTGGGGTAAAGCCGTGTCCAAGGGAGGAGGGATTGTCAGCAACAGAGACGAGCGCCAAGAGGGGGTTCAAGCAATGGGCCGGCCCAAGAGACAACCTCGCCTCCCGGCTCGGCTTGCTGGGCCAGAGTGGATCCATTAGTTTTGTATTTAAACCTGTACGCGATAAGATCGAGGTGGCGATGGCATAATGGATAGGCCTGCGTGTGTGGTGTGCGCTCCTGCGTGAGCAGCTCTCCTTCCTCCTCCTCTCGCATTCAACTCTGTAGCTCCAGATCCATGGTCGTGGCCTAATACAAACCCTAGCCCTCACACTACTTTCCCGACCTGCGGCTCATTCCCGCAACCCGCGGCGCGTCGTGACGAGGCGTGGCGAGGCGGGCGGTGGAGGAGGAGGAGCGCTCGTGAATGTCCCTCTTGTTCTCATGCTCATACATGTGAGAAAACATCCTCCCTTATAAGGAGGTCCAACTCCCACCAAACTAGCAATATGGGACTAAACTTTAGTTTCACCTCTTACCTTGCACGAATGGGCTGCGTGGGCCTCTAGAATTTATTAGGAATTTCTGAAACTGCTATTGGGCTGGCCCAAAATAGACAAAATTCCAGCATCATGCAGTGCAAAACATCTGTACATTAGAAACATATGTGACAAATGAGACGGCTTTGATCTAATACAACGTAAATGGCAGGATGTATCGGACAGATTTGAGAAGCATGATTGAAGTACGGCAGTACATCTATGGCAGAAGCATATATATACATAGGATAAATCGGAAGTTTGGGGACACATGTTGATTGTCATATGTTTGGGGACACATGTTGATTGTCATATGCTTCAACTTGCAATGCAGTTTGATTGGTTAACTTGATACAGAAAACTCCGGCTATTGTTTTTTAGAAGCTGGATATTCTAAAAATCTATTAATATATAACATATATTTTAGTATATTGTTTAATATGTGTTTTATAAAAAGGTTTAGTGAAAGAAATATTTAGTGTGTATTAAAAATGTTCGTATATTGAAAAATGTTCAATGTGACTCTGGGCCTGACGGTTTCTCTGGCATGTTCTTTAAGGTATGCTGGGATGTTATTATGGAAGATCTGATGGCTGTCATGCATGAGCTACACAAGGGCAAATTCTTCTCCTTTGGCCGGTTGAACTCATCGATCATTTCATTGCTACCTAAGAAAGACAGATCCTTGGAAGTGGCAGATTTTCGACCGATCAACCTAATTCATGGTGCTGCTAAAACTTTTTGCCAAGGTTCTGGCGGTCCGCCTTGCTCCGTTATTACCTGGGCTAGTCTCGCAAGTTCAGAGTGCTTTCGTCAGCCGGAGAAGTATACATGAAAACTTCAAGTTTGAGCGTAATATCGCACGGTTGTTACATCGTCAGAAAATTCCAGCTGTACTTATGAAGATCGACATCTCCAAAGCCTTTGATACTTTTTCCTGGGAATTTATTATCAATTTGTTGATTCGGAGAGGTTTTGGACGGAGATGGTGCTCATGGATTTGTGGCCTCATGTGCACGGCCTCATCCTCGGTTCTGGTCAATGGTGAGACTTGTGACCCCTTTGCGTTGGCTTGTGGTGTAAGACAAGGCGATCCACTATCACCGGCACTCTTCATCCTAGCTATGGACACGCTTCAGGCTATGCTACATTGGGCTACCAGACACAACCTACTCTCGGGTTTGGGGCTTGGGAGCAATGTGCCAAGGGCTTCGTTCTTCGCGGACGACGCCATTCTTTTCTTCTGACCTATCCCGAGTGACATGCAGGTGATTTCTGCCACTCTAAAGCTGTTTGGTGAAGCCACTGGACTTCGTGTCAACCTACAAAAGAGCACCATTACTTGCATCAGGACGAGTGACACCATCGCCGAGGGGGTGGCACATCACTTTTCCTGTCAGCTAAAACCTTTTCCCATTCAATATTTGGGGCTCCCTTTGTCAATTTTCAGATTACAGTGCCAACATATCCTACCGCTCATAAACAAATACTCCAGCAGGATGAAAGGGTGGAAGCCAAAGATGCTTGCACCCGCGGGCCGTGTGGCACTTATACAATCTGTATTGATGGCACTACCCCTGCACTTTCTTTCAGTACTACCACTGCCGGCATGGGCTTTGGAAATTATCAACAGGAGGTGTAGGGGCTTCATTTGGAAAGGGGAAAATGAGATTAGTGGTGGCCATTGCCTTCTGCCTTGGGCTAGAGTGTGTATGCCGAAGGAGCATGGCGGCCTGGGGATTTTGAATTTGAAGTGGTTAGGTTCGGCTCTGCGTTGCCGATGGCCATGGCTGCGCTGGGACCCTGAGGAGCGACCATGGCGGATGTTGCCGGACGGTCAGGAGGGAGAGGTAGCGGCCATTTTCATTGCGGCCACGTCCGTGTGCTTGGGGGGTGGAGAGCGGGCCAAGTTTTGGACGGACAATTGGTTGCCGGAGGGTGGCTCCATTGCGACCATGGCCCCGGCCCTCTTTTCTTTTGTCAAGAAACCGGGCCGCACTGTCCGGGACGCCCTTCAGAATCACAGCTGGGTCCGAGACATCTCTGGTGGAGTTTCAGTCATAGCCATTGCACAATATCTCACCGTATGGGACATTACTCAGAATATCTCATTGACGCCTGGTGTGCCGGATCGTCTACTATGGAAGTTGATGAAGGGTCATCTCTTCTTTGTTAAGAGTGCTTACAACATGTCCTTTGTTGCCTCAGTGCGCTTCGCCTGCTACAAACCAATTTGGAAGTCCAAAGTTCCTCCGAGATGCAAGTTTTTCATGTGGCTGGTGGTGCATCGTCGGTGCCTGACAGCGGACAACTTGGAGCGCAGAGGCTGGCCCTCAAACGGCAACTGCCCGCTGTGTCTCGTGACACCGGAGGACTGCACACACCTATTCGTGCACTGCAGGTTCACGCAGCAGGTTTGGCTCTTGTTCAGAGATTGGACACGGGCGGATTTTCAGGTGCCGAAGGATCGTTTCATCGATACAGAAGACTGGTGGCTACAAGTAGGTAAGGTTGTTCCCAAGCCTATGCGTCGTAACTTTGACACAATCTCCATCTTAATTCACTGGAGGATTTGGAAGGAAAGGAATTCCAGAATTTTGAGCAGCAAGCGAGCAGTCCCTTCAGAGTTTTCGAAGTCATCAGAGAAGATATTGAGATATTGAGGGCGGCTGGCTGTATTACAGACATCTGACCTGATCAAAGCGGTTTCTTGAGTCGCTGTTTTGCTTCATTTTATTTTGTTTGACGGTTGTTGCCGTCCTCCCTGTATTTTCGGAACGTCTCAGTTCCGTGGGTTCCCAGCTTCTAGTTCGCCTAGACTGCTAACCCTTGTTGTACTGCTTCTTATTCCTTCCTTCTAATAAAATTCGGCCTATGGCCCTTCGACATTTTCTCAGCATATGGCTATCTTCTCTTTTGCAAAGATACACTTGAATCCGAGATCAGCGTTGTTTTAGAAGGACTGAGAATGAGCATGCAACGGTCAAGGTTACCTATTGTTATTCAATCTAACAGTTTGCTGAATTGACGGACAACTCGTTGGATCTTTCAACTTATGGACATCTAATACTGGAAATCAAAAAAGCTTCTGGAACCTCATGAGTTTATTCCGCAGAAAATTAAACGTCGTTAAAATAGGGTTGCTCATAGTCTTGCCAATATTGGCCATACAGGAGGTAACACAGCTTGCTTGTTGGTTGCACCATGCTCTAGACAGTGTTTTTACCTTTGTATTAGCAGATTGTAACACTATTACCGAGGAATAAAACCCACCATTCTCCTATAAAAATGTTTATCGTATACTAAAATGTTCAGTGTGTACATAAAAAAATTCGCCGTATATTGCAAAACCTATATAAATAATAACTATGCAAGAAGGAAAAACCTAAGAAACCTAAGATCTGGAAAAATATAATAAGAAACAAAAAGACACACATAATAAAAAGATAACAGTCAGAAAAGTCATCGAAGGGGGCGAGCGAACTGGGATGTGTCTGAAACTAGGGTATAGAAACAAATCTACCTCTACATTGGCACAAAAATCGAATGGTACAGAGGGCGCTATTTTTCGTTGCTTTTATTTCCCTGTCTAACTGACAAGTGGGACTCGTACAGCGCAGAGGAAGAGTGCCACACAGTCAGGCGAGTTAACAGCGACACGGAAATTGTATCAAATTGTGTTGTTAGATAAGTTATTGTACCATTTTTCTGGGTTTTTTTAGTTTTTATATGATTCTGTTAATTCTCTGCAAGTTCTTGCATTACCGGTGTAATTAACTCAAAAAAATTTGCCCCACTGCCACAGATAGAGCAACTGGGCGATTAAGCTCTCTGGATAAAGGCACTGAATGGGAGGGACAACTGCTCTGGAAAAACTTTGGAGAGGCCACAGCGCACTCACCATGTAAGATAAAGTTAACATGGTGTAACGACAGACCATGATTCAATCAGTCAACGGCAAGGCCGTCGAGCCGAGCAGCATCGGCACGAACATGTTGCCCAAGCCTGTAGCACTCTAGCAACATCGATGGGGTCGACAAGCTGACAGCGGCCAAGTGATGTTGTTTCGACGCCATAGCTCTTGTCAAGCATTCCGTCGAGCAAGTCAGGTGCACAGAAAATTCAGCCGCGGGCAATTTGTACAGACACCACTTGAGCGTGGCTTACGGTAGCGCCGGACGCCATGGCGGTGGATGGAGTTGCCGGAGTATACCGTGTGGGGATTTGTAGGCACGGAAGGGATCGCCGAAGTGACAGCCGTGGCCAGCAGTTAGGGACGGTGCAAACTTCCCTTCCATCTCATCTCCGTCGCTGTCAAGGCACGGCAACCGGAGATCGAGCACCCGGTGGGCATTGCTGTTAAGGGAATGTCAAAATCGAGCACAGGGAAACAAGAGCAGCCGACAGAGCAAAGAATTTAGACAGATCAGAGAGATTTCTGACATTTCTCTTAGTAACAAAGATTAGATCGACGCCATTAGCCGAACAACGACCACTGTTACAAAGCATTAAACACAGCCTACAACAAGCCTTGGTGGCCTTCTTGGGGGACTTGGTCGCCTTCTTGGGAGACTTGGGCTCCTTGCCCTCCTTCTCCGCGGTCCTCTTGGGGAGCAGCACCGGGTTGATCTTGGGGATCACACCGCCGTGCGCGATGGTGACGCCAGCCAGCAGCTTTCCGAGCTCCTCGTCGTTCCGGACGGCGAGCAGCAGGTGGCGCGGGATGATGCGGCTCTTCTTGTTGTCCTTGGCGGCGTTCCCGGCGAGCTCCAGCAACTCGGCGGCGAGGTACTCGAGGACGGCGGCGAGGTAGACGGGGGCGCCGGTGCCGACGCGCTGGGCGTAGCGGCCCTTCTTGAGGTAGCGCCCGATGCGGCCGACGGGGAACTGCAGCCCGGCCTTCGGACCGCGTCACCGACTTCTTCCTGGGGCCGCCGGCCTTGCGCCCGGCCGCGCCCTTCTTCCCCTTCGCTGCAGCGCCTGAGACCTCCATTGCTAACGACGGCGCTTTCGAAGAAGAGCTGGAAAGGAGCAGAGAGATTTGGTGATGGTGGATGGCGGGGTGAGTTGGTGAGAATGGAGCAGACGAGGCACAGTATTGAAACGGTGCGGGGACACGGTGGTGGGCCCGTCGATCCGCGTGCGCGCGCATCGGACGGTTGGATCGAGAGGGGAATGGACGGCCGCGATTGCCAAAATACCCTGGGCGCCTCGGATCGGTGAACGAAGGAGAAAGTGATCTCGACTCCTAATGAAGCAAGTTGATACTCTTCGCCGGTCAATTTTTGTCCCACCAGAGACGATTAATTTTCGTCCTCCATCCCACCTCCCGCTACCCAGCGATCCCCTCCTCCCTCCGAACCGACAAAAAAACGGCTGGTACCACGAGGCCTGTTGTGAAACTCTACTGTTCAGCGACACAAAATCGTTTTAAAAAAATCTACAACGGTTAACCTACGAAAATTAGCCAGACGTCGCACCCTCCTGCCCTCGATGCACTTGCCCGAACGAGTCGCCGCCGTCATTCGTTCCTACGTCGCACAATCCCCTCGCAGCCGCCGCCGATCCCCTCCCCCATCTCCCTCCCTCAAACGCCGCCGCCCGTCGCTACCGCGCCCGCCACCTCCAGCCGCGGCCGCCGCCCCACCTCCAGCTTGACTCCATGATCCCCTTCCTATCGGTTGCCCACGCCCCCACCGCTTCGCATCTGATCACCACCAGCGCCCGTGCTCTTCTGGTCGTCGGTCGCCATGCAGTCCTCCGCGCCGGACCTTCGCGTTGCGTTCCTCCGCGCGAGGCCGCCGCCGCAGCAGCAGCTCTCTCGGATCCAACACGAAGCTTGCGACGAAGGGCTTGGAGTTGGCCGTGAGTGCTCGAGGTGAAGTGGCGGCATGCGTTTCTGTAGGGGGGGGGGGGGGGGGGGGGGGGGCGCGCATTAGGGAAGTCAGCGGCTGGATCCGAGGCCAGGTTGCCACTTGGGGCCCATGTCGGTCAGATCCAGGCAACACATGGGAGTCGGCGTGGCGACGGTGTAGTGCCGAGGCAGGAAGGAGGCACGGGACGACACATAGGCAGGTCATGGTGCACTGCACGAGATGAGTGACATGATGTAAACAACGTTGTAAGCGTTGATGCCACACATGCGTCATTTTCTACTGCGGATACTGATTCTTGAGGGCTACTGGCACTGCCGCCGGGTATGAGCAGGAACTGCCTCCATTGAGAACTCTGGGTACTGCCGCCGCCAACGACCATCGAGCACCGAGTTGGAACTGCCACCATCAAGGATGACAGGCCGCCATTGAGGTTGATTGTTTTGGCAGCCTTCCCACTACCAGTCTGCACCATCACTGCTGTATTCTGAGCAGCCGGAGCACCCCTACGGTTGCAAGATTCCTGTAACTTGTATTTGAGATGCATGTCCTAATCGTCTTGGTTGTGGTCAGGTGTGGTATGCAGGAATCCGTCGGAAGAATGTGGTACATAATAATAGTTTCATCATCTCATCTTCATGCTACTTCCAGTTAGGTAAGGTTACTTCTCCTTTTGATCTGTAGTTCATTTCTATTATCGGAAGCGATCTGAACTAAAATAAAATTTATGTGGTTTCTTAGCATTTTCTATCTCAAACTTTGCATCATTTGTCAGGTGCTAGAAAAATAAATGCCTGAGACATGTTTTAAGGAATTCAAAGATGAGTTCCCTTTGAAGAGCAAGCAATCATAGTACGGAGCAAGATGATTCGAAATAGAGGTTCCCATAATTAGAGGCAATTGAATCATATATGATGATTAGCCTAATGTGCTGCTATAACATTTAAAGCATTTTTTGACCTGGGAGAAATCAGCAAACTCTGACCTCTTTGTAATGTTTGATTACCATTTATGTAGGGCTCTGTACTGCAGGACAACATATTCACTATCAATAAATGGTCTATTTCCAATATAAGGTGTATGTCAAGTTATACACCGGCTACAGAAAGTGAGTGTGAGTGGTAATATCACTCTATCATGGTAGACTGGAAATTAAAGATTGTAACTTGATAGCATCTTGATAAATGTTAATAAAAATTGTAGCAAAATAAAAAGGTTAAGTCTGCTGGTTCGAATAAGCAGTCATTTGTCTTCCTTCCACAGTTTCCACTATATGTTATTTTTATTGGTTTTTCCCTCTAGACTTCAATTTCTTTTATACCATGGTGAGTTGCCTTTAGTTAGTTTATTGGATTTGATACTTCCATCAGTTCATTGCCTTTAGTTAGTTCTATAACAAGTTTCAATCAATTGTTCATCCCTACGTCAACGAATAGGTATGGAGTTGCTTATTGTTACTTCAAAGCAGCAAGACTGTGTGATGATTCCTACATAGTGATTAGCATATCTATGCCATGTACATTTATTCTCTGGAGCTGGAGGTAATTTCTTCTAATGATCACAAGTTATTTATGCCTCTTTTGTACTGAGATCTCTAGAAGTGGAGGGGTTGAAGAAGGTCAAGTGCAAGATGAAGATTAATAGGAAGATTTACAACCCAATGTTGAAGTATGTAACCCATTTTGTTTGCATGTAGCTACAATCCAAGAGGAAGAAATGCAGAAGCATTTGTTCAGGCTTCGGACATGTGTGGTTGAGGAGAGAGCAACATCCAGCCACTACAAACTTGACATATGTGCAAAGGTAAAAAATTGCCCTTTTCTCTTGGTGCGTGTAATTTTTTATGTCTCACGGTTAGGATAATAAGTCTGCATTTTGTGTTGGTTTTGTTTTTCCCAAAATAACTAATGTCACTATACATTATGATTACAATTTTGCAGGAGATATTTAGTTTGCTAACTCTAATTAGAGCTTGCTTTATGCCCATGTATAAAAGAAAAATATTTTTGGAATTTCTGTGCCATTGCACATTTGATTTCAATTTTTTGGAGTAGACAGATGTATATATCATGATTTAAAATTTTCCTAAGCATGTCATGGCAATTACATTTATGTTGGATCATTCTGAATTTTACTAGCCTCATTGGTAACGCCTCTTGGCATGATCATTATTATGATTTGATATTCTCTTGCACCATGGATGGGTGCCTTCGCAACCAATATAGTTGCACCTCAATGGAACAACTTGATGTTAATCTGAAGTACCAATCAGGCATCGGTTCTTCTTTATGTGTGGGCGATCTAGATCATCTTGTTTTGTGAAGACCAGGAAGGATTACCTTAAAAAGATTTAGCTTTCAGGTTGCATTCTCACTTATAGGCATTTTATAGTCATAGAATCATTGGAATTATTATGCTAGGTACTCCAAGTTGTGTTCCTACGTAATGCACTACAATTTTACAAAGGCGCAATAGATTGGAACGATATGGGTCTTATTTCTATCTGTTACTCATAATATACTCTTTAGATTTGCATCAAGTCCTGAAAACAGCCTCTTACAGAAATGTAGGAAAAGGCTGCGTACAATACACCCAAAGTGGTCGGACCCTGCGCAAGCGGGAGCTACATGCACCGGGCTGCCCTTTTTTCATCTGTATTCTTGACATGTGGTTATCTCCTCTCTGTAGGTACAAGTAATACATGCAATTGTCAAGGAAAATAACATATATGTGGTGAACAACTCCTATAGGTATTATTTTTCTCTACGGTTTTAGATAAAGAAAAACAAGATTGATGATGATTATACTAAGAGGGATAATGGGCAGCTAAAGGGAGAGTATGACACCTCTAATAGGCACATATTGTTTGTTTCAGGTAGAGTAAATGTCGGTTGTTTTACAACAGATGGGATGTCCTTCATTTCATCTTCTACGCTATCGGTGGTAGGTGTTTCATTTGTTCTCCCCACCTCCCCACCTCCGCTCTCTCTCTTACCCAATTGCTCTTACCTAGACTCTCCCATCTCTCCTGTCCCAGATTGACTTCATTTGACCCTTGCAGCAAGTGGCCGTCGTACCCGCCGGCGACGCGTCCGTGCCTAGCGCCTGCCAGGCGCGCCATCGCTCATCGTACACCACCTCACCGTCCTAAGTTGAGTCCCCACGGGTCGCACTCGTCGTCGGCGGCGGCTCCACCCTCATCCGGTATTTTGAGGTTTTCACGCAGATATGTTGTTCAGTCTTAGTGCATCGTGCCTCCTGACTCCGCATGATGTATTTGCTAGCTGCTTGTATATTCTACTAAGATTGACGTGAGTCTTCTTGGGGCTGATTCATTCAAGCAAACTATCTGCAGACAATTATTTCATTTATTTATTTGAAATCATTTTTTTCTTTGAGGAGAGTATACAGAAAGACGAATAGACATGCAGACTAAGCTCCATAGCAAAGGGATTTTGGTAGTACATGCCATGTTTATGCTCACTGTTGAATATTATGTATATAACTATTTATGCAATACTTGGACCATAGGAGCAATTCATTCTGTATATTTTGCTGGGGATTGTGCCTTGCAGTCAATTTATAGAAGGGTAAGATGTATCGCAATTTCTTTGACTTGCATTCTCTGTGATGTCAAGTAAGAAAATAGAATATATACTCTTAGAATTATCTTTTCTTTTTTTCGATGTCTCTATCTTACTTATATAATCCAATTGGCATTCGCTAGAGTTTCTGTTGATGAAACATTTGTTTTGTGATGTCAGCAGGTTCTGTTGATCTACATTACGGTTTAATTCTTACACAAATTAATGTTGACTCGATTCCCTGTAGTAGGTTGAGAGGCTTCTCCTCTCATGATTTACTCTGATTAGTTTGCTTGGCTCCATGCTCCTCATGATTTCTTTGAATTTTTCTATAGGAGCTCGATCAAAATCACCTAAGAAAAATATGTCGTTCTTCTCTACAATGGTTGCATGTGGAATTTGAGGAGAATCTGTGCACCAGCATCCGGCTCCTTGATGTTGCTCTGATCATATTGTGTAAATATATTTCTAATAAAGCAATCGCCAGATGGTGTACATGTTAGAAATAACAAGATGTAATCATCAAGTGTGAGAGATGGCAACCTCATGATGGGATGGTATGTACTGTTGTGCTCATCAATAGGTTAGTCTTTCATTCTCTTGCAGCCAGTATGTTTTCTGTTATGCAAACAATTAGGAAATATCTAATTTCTATGTACGTCCAAATATATATAAGTGGTTGTTGTTAACACTGAATTTGGATTTGTTAACGGTCGCTGCATTTGGTCTATCCCGAGCCTCTGGTTGTGGATCATGTTCTTTTGATATCCGCTTGCCACGATATGTTATCTCTGGTTGTGGTTGTGGTTGGACTTCTGGTATGTGTTACCTCTAAATTTTTTTTATCTGGACTAATTAGGGCCTGCTTCTGTTTGCTCTGGTTGATATAATGGTTGTGGCATGCAGCAGCCAAGCCAACAACAGAGCCAGGCTTAGGCCTGATGACGACTTGACAAATATGGTCAAGATGTTGAAGATGAGGAATCTGACGATACTGAAGAAATAGGGGGTACTCTTAGCTTTAGTTCCTTATATCATTTTTTGATGTCCATTGCTATGTATCTGTATAAACTTGCTTCAGCCATTATTGTCAATTGGCCGGCAAAAGGATTGCATATCTCTAGCCATACAGAATAAGCGGACGAGATGATGTGCATTCATTTGGTGGCACAAAATCAATTTCCTTTGCCAACTAATAGTACATACATTAAGAAAATTACTACAGTTGGCAGCTCTTCACTTCATGTTTTGAAATGTTTCGTGCGCCTGTCCCATTGAGTCACTTACAAGGTTGCTACAACATGCTAAGTAAGCATCCAATTATTTACCCTATTTTTTGTATCAATCCGAGAAAGACAAGAACAATGGCTGGAAGGCGGGGCGTTGTTCGATGGAAGGGAGAGTGAGAGAGACAGGAGGGGCATGAGGTGACAAGTTCAGTGGGGTTGCCGAGGAGGTTTGAGGGAGACAGGCCGCCATTGAGATTTTTATATCCACTGGCATGCACGCTTGCTTGCTGATGTGCGCGTGTGGTTGTTGCTGCTGTGCATGTGTGCCACGAACATCATGATATTCTTCCTTTTCTTAATTCCTTCATTTGAAAAATAATTTGCTCTGCTTCTGTAGGAACATAGCAGTCGGGCAAATGACACTTTGACATCTTGATCGATCAAGGGAAATAATTTATTTACTCTAGAAAATGTGCTCTGCTTCTGTAGGAATATAGCAGTCGGGCAAATGACACTTTGACATCTTGATCGATCAAGGGAAATAATTTATTTACTTTAGAAAATGTGGGTTCAAATTGGTCTGTTGAGTTATGGCTGGCTGATCAGAATAATTTTTCTATTTAAAAAATGTAGCAAGCATTTCATTGGAGATTGGTCTGTTGAGTTATGGCTGGCTGATCGAAATAATTTTCCTATTTAAAAAATGTAGCAAATATCATTTCATTAGAGATGGCTTTGCAGCAAAGTGCAAATCATGCAAACCAAGCCATCGCCGCCTCGTCGCTCTCGCCGGGAGCAACAACAACCGCCGGTTTCTTCTTCGCCTTCTTAGTCGGCATCTCCCCCATCCGGATGCCCTGCGGCACGAGCCACTCCGCCACCGCCTGGGACTCGACCTCTGGGAAGTTTAGGTCCGTCTTCGGCCGTCCGGCATGCCACACCGCCAGGCCGTAGGCACGCGCGGCCTCATCAGCGGTGGGATACGTGCCGAGCCACCAACGTCGCCCGGCGTCGGAGAACTCCAGTCTGAAGTTCCCGGAGGGCTTCGCCCTCATGCCGAAGAAACCGGACTTGCCCTTTGGCGTCTTCTTCGGCGCCATCGAGGCGGCGGCCCAAGAGGCCGAAAGCGGCGGCGTCTTGGAGGCGAGCAGGCGAGGCCAGGCGGGCGGGCGAAGCAGGCCAGGCCAGGCGAAGCGGCGGCGTCTTGGCCAGGCGCAGACGGGCCAGGCGAAGCGGCGGGCAGACGAAGAAGGCAGACAGAGCGAAGTGCAGCGGAAGATGGACCGAGGCGGAGGCGGCCGGAGAGGAGGCGGGCGGGTGAGGCGGGCGGAGGCGGGCCGAGCGAGGCGAACGCGGCAGCGGGCAGCGGCGGCCTAGGCGGGGTGGAATCAATGGCGGGGGTCTGGATCTACGACGGGGCGAGCCCTTAGAAAGTTAACATGTAACACTTGCAAACTATTTTAAGAGCATGTGGCAACGCAAGGGCACTCTACTAGTAGTAATGATAAGGTTGGAATAGTACTAGTACTTATATTAAATTCCGACGAAATTTGAGGGGGGCTTTGTTGGAGAGTTAGGTCAGTTTACACAATGTTTTGATAGTAATAGACTTTTATTCCTCAAATAATGGATAGATCGTTTACAAGCAAATGAGAAATAAAGTCAGGGACGGACATATCCCATGAACTAGAAGATCTAGAGCTAAACGAATTGCAAGCTAGTTCATCTGCTACTTGGTTTGCCTCCCGGTAACAGTGCATGTAGGTCACTTTAGCAAAGTCCAGAGATAGTCGTTTACACTCCATAAGTGTCGCCGTATCAGGCCCTAGGTACTCATCCATCAGCTGTACCGATTCTACTGCAAAGGCGCAGTCAGATTCTATCTCCACCATGTTACAGCCTATGTTTGCTGCCAGAATCAGTCCGTTCTTGATGGCCATAGTTTCCGCTGGGTCTACAGTACTAACATGTGGTACAAACCAAGTTGCTGCTGAAATATAATCTCCTCTATCATCTCGAGCAACAGCCCCACAAGCTCCTAACAGTGTCTCTGCATTGAACGATGCATCAACGTTGATCTTTATGGTTCCCCGGTTAGGCTTTTTCCACATATGCTCCTTCAACCGGTTGGAATTTTTTGGCGTACATGATCTTATATAATTTGTTGCCAAAACCCGAATTGAAAGAGCAGTTTTATCTGGAGTTTGGATAGCTATACCTCTGACAAACTGTCGTCGTTGCCACCACGAATACCATGCTGCAATTATAGCAAGTTCAAGGATGGGAAGGCCATCAGAGACACCACCCAATTTTGTCAAAATCTCCAATGTGATTGATCCTGATCTATCTTGTGCCATTGCGCATTGAATAGCATCCCATAAGCCCAAATGCATCCATATGTCCTTAGCTCGACGGCAACTAAACAGGCAGTGCTGGATGTCCTCAAGGACAATGGAGCACACCAGGCACTGAGGTGTACACAGTATGTGCCGGCCAGCAAGTACTCCATAGCAAGGAAGAACGCCATGCAGGACTTTCCAGGCAAAATGTTTTACCTTCCCCGGAACATGCAGCTCCCAAGTTTTCTTCCAGATTGGATTAACCAAGGCACAACCCTGTCCATCAGCTCGAGATAGCCGCGAGCCAAACTGGTGATCAATTTCTCTGTAGTAAGCAGACCGGACCGAGAAGGTCCCAGACCGCGTGTAATTCCATGCAATAAAGTCTTCTGCCATCTCAACATTTAGCGGAATTTGGAGTATTATTTGCACATCTACAGGTGAGAACACATCACGTATTAGTTGTTCGTCCCACTGCCCTGAGTATGGGTCAATAAGTTCTTCTACCTTGGAGAGCATTGTTGCACCTCTTGGTGTAATGACTTTCCTTGATACACTTGTTGGAATCCACGGGTCTTGCCAAATATTTATATGAGAACCCGAACCGATCCTCCAATTACTACCTCTCTTGAATGTTTGGATTCCAGCCACAATACTTTGCCAAGTGTAGGAAAAACCTTTCTTTGGTCCAGCGTTGAGGATATTACCATTTGGATAATACTTAGCACTTAGCACTTACGCACATAAAGAATCCAGGTTCTGGATTAGTCGCCAACACTGTTTTGCCAACATAGCAAGATTAAAACTGTGAAGGTCCCTAAACCCAAGTCCCCCTTTCTTCTTCGGAATGCACAACTTCCACCACGCAAACCAATGCATCTTCTTTTTATCCTTGTCATCTCCCCACCAAAAACCAGAAATCTCATCAATAATAGTCTTACAAATCCCCTTTGGCAGTTTAAACACTGACATGGCATAGGAGGGAATTGCTTGGGCTACAGATTTTAGCAAAATCTCTTTTCCTTGCATTGAGAGGGATTTCTCCTTCCATCCCTTCAGCCTTTGACAGATTCTATATGTGCGCAATGTTTGTAAAGATGTCCAGCTGACAGGTGAAAACGACATTGTTAGGCCTTGTTTGGTAGACAGGGCTTTGAGCGGCTTTCAGAGGATATTCCCTGTTGGGTTAACAAGCCCAAAAGATCCCTAGAGTGACGTTTTGTATAGGGGGCTTGAACGGGCCAGCCCCTACAATCCCCTCACTTTCCCCTTGGTTCCACGGGGTTTCTGAGCATCGAGGTACTCCTCGCGGCTCGCACGCCCCCCAGTCGTAGGAGGTTTGAGGTGGAAATAAGGGGATTGGGTGATAGCACAGGTTTCACCAAATCCCTGAGGGGATAATCCCTTGTAATCCCAAATAATCCCCTCTGCCAAACAAGGCCTTAGATGGAAACTTCGTGGATCAGGGAATTTTACTGTTAACATCCATGTACAATATGTTGAAAGCAGTCCAAGAGGATTTTCCCTTTAAGAAATTATGGTTTAACAAGGTACCTCTGAAAATTAAAGTGTTTTTGTGGTTAATGTTTAAAAATAGCATTTCTCACTGAAGACAATGCTGAAGAGGGGTTAGTCTCGTAGTGATAAGTGTAAATTTTGTAATTATAAAGAAACAGTAAACCATCTTTTTCTGCACTGCTCTTTAGTTAGGTATATGGCTGCTGGCCCACGCCCACGCTGCGTCGCCAGCCTCTGGCGACACAGGGGAAACCCCAGCCGCCGCCGCCAGGGAGGAACCTCCCCGCCAGCCACCGCTGCGCCGCCGCCGGAGGGCCGACCGGCGAAGCCGCGCCGCGCCCCGGGATGGTGGCGACGGGGCGGATCCGTCCCGCAAGCGCGTTCCCAGCCCCCCCCGAGATCCACCACCCGCCGCCTGGATGCTCCCCCCTCCTGCCGCGCCGTCGCCGGAGGGCCGCCATGGCGCGCCATGGGATGTCTTCGGCGGACCGGATCCACCGCTCCCTCGCTTCCCCAACCCCCATCCCCCCTCCTCCGGCGCGTCCTCGAGCTCCCCGCGTCCTTGCGCGCGTCGCGGGCGCCCATCTCCCAGCTGCCATGCGTCCCTGCCGGTCGGGCGTCGGGCGCGGCGAGCCTGCCATGGCCATGGCGCCCTCCCCTGCGGTCTCCCCTACCCTCGGCTTGGCCCAGCTCTGCTGGTGCTGCTAGGCCACGGGTTGGGTGCGACCTACTGTCGGTCGCGGGGGTTCCCGGCCTGCTTTCCTGCGCAGGCGGCCCCCCTCGTCCCCGGCGGCCCATCCTCCCCCACCGAGCCACGGTGACGGCTTACGCGCAGCGGCGACGAGGCTACAGTGCTAGTGGCAGCCTTGGGGCTCCTCAAGGCGGGTACTTGTTGGCACCGCTCCGGCCCCCGTGACCTTGGATCTGCGTTTCTCCAGCGTCCATGGTTGACGGCGTCCTATGTGGGGCAGCTCTGGCCTTGGCGGACCAGCAGCTGCGTTCCTTCCAGCTCGCTTGGCTCACCGACGTCCCGACGGCTATGGCCTCGGCAATATGGATCTGCATCCCTCCAGTCCCTGTTTGCCGGCGTTGCTAATCGTCGTCGGCCCACCCGCTTGTGGTTTGCTTTGCCGCCTATCCTACCTGTATGCCTCAAAGCCTTGCCTTTTGCTAGATCCAGCGCTCGTGTGTTCGGAGACGGTGCCACCCTCCGAGGGCAGGTGCCTCCAATCCCCTTTCGACATGGTGGCTCCGACCAGCGTCGACTTCCTCATTTGACTCCAGATACGGCGGCTATGGGATTGCTCAGCCTGAGGCCTGGGAGAAATCCTTGCTCGGCTTGCCGGTGCTGGCAGCGACGGCGTCTGCGGATGTCGCTCCCTCCTTGGAGGCGCTGTCAAGGCTCTCAGCTGTGCCCCTCTTCGAGCTCAGGGGAAACCCTAGGTCTGGTTCCTCCGGACCGGATGGCGACGACGTCTCGGCGACGAATTCCTTCTTGAAGGCGCCATCTTGCTCGCTCGCGGTGTCCCCGTGTTCTGGCTTATGTTGGAAGTCTTGCTAGTTTGGCATTGCCGATCTCGGTTCGGGCTTGGTAGGTTTAGTTGTGATGTATTCTCTATTCGGGCCGAGCACCCCTTGTCTGTCTGCTCCGGACACCATGTTCACGCCTGCGTGCGTTCGTGTCATGAGTTCTACCCCTCTTTGTATTCATTCTACTCCTTCTATCAATGCAATGATACGCAAGCTTTGCGTATTCGTGAAAAATAGTTAGGTATATGCTTGGAATGTCGTTAAATATGCTTTCGGAGTTAATATGAATGTTACTTCTGTTCAAGACTTAAGTGAATGGATAGTTGAGTTATCAACCAGTCAGAAATTTACATCAACAAAGCCTCAAGAAGAGCCTGACTTTGCAATAACAAAGTCATTAACGGCTCATGCCATGGAAAAAATACAGAAACGGGCCTCATACCCAGCCTGTAAGCAGAGCACAAAACCGTGTATGTATAGCGTTTGTCGGTGACTAACTTCAAGATAACGGATATCAAGTGCTTGTCAATTTGGCCTCAACATACCGTAAATCAACGCATACAAGTGACAAGAGGGTATACATTGTTGAGATATCCCACAGAAAAACATCATTCTCTCATTTGAATCTTTTGTATATACGAATTGTGACGCACACGAAGAGCTAATCTATGTTTTTTGTAGCATTACACAAGCCATGGCATCTCAAATAGCTTTGAACAAATGGATATCCAGGACATGTTGGTTTGGCCTCAACATACCCATATATTTGACAAGATGGTAGACATTATAGTAACTTCCCCAACAATAAGAAAGGCCTTCTCCTTTTTGAAACTTTGATTAAAAAGATATTGAAGTAGACAAAGTGGCAGTTTCCAAATTTGCAAGGGTGTGTTACTTGTAGGATTACACAAGTCATGTCGTCTCAGATATAGCTTTGAAATAATGGTTATTTGCTACATGTCAGTTTGACCTCAACATATTGACAATCAACCCGTATAGCATCATCACATATATTCTGAATTTTACGACTAACATCTGGCAATGTTGTTTATTCGCATGGAGCAAAAACATTGTTATTTAACTAGCGATTGCCCAACGAGGTTTGCGCAATCAGGACATCTAGAAAATGGAGCATTCCAGTTTTTAGCGCTGTTGATTTTTCGAATTTTCCTTTTTGGTAATTTGTTGAATTATAGTACAAACATTAGGGGAAAATGTAGTCCAAATTTTAAATTTTGATATTTTGAAAATATTGACCTATTGAGATTTTAGACTTATTAAATTATAGAAGCTTTCTCTAGGAAAATAAGGTAGAGAACAAACATATGGATATGGGCCCCACATAGGAGGGAGAGAGAGAAAGAGAGAGAGAGAGGGGTGAAGGAGAGAGATGTGGATAACACAAGTGTGTGGACCTTGCTCGCATCTCATGCAGCAACGCGCAATGCTAAATCACCCACATGCCTCGCTTGTTTTGAGAAAGCATGCATGTGTGGGCCCCTTCTCAGTCCCAACTATGCTCTCAGCACTCGACAACTGCCATCTTCGTAATTTGTTGAATTATAGTACAAACATTAGGGGGAAATGTAGTCCAAATTTTAAATTTTGATCTTTTGAAAATATTGACCTATTGAGATTTTAGACTTATTAAATTATAGAAGCTTTCCCTAGGAAAATAAGGTAGAGAACAAACATATGGATATGGGCCCCACATAGGAGGGAGAGAGAGAAAGAGAGAGGGGTGAAGGAGAGAGATGTGGATAACACAAGTGTGTGGACCTTGCTCGCATCTCATGCAGCAACGCGCAATGCTAAATCACCCACATGCCTCGCTTGTTTTGAGAAAGCATGCATGTGTGGGCCCCTTCTCAGTCCCAACTATGCTCTCGGCACTCGACAACTGCCAAGGAGTCGCTTCGCCCAAACCTCTTGGCACGTGCTTTACACACAGATAATCCTGTAAACATGTAGTATTATGAATTCCTTTCCACAAATATATAAATTTATATTCTAGGTGTATATCATATCTTATGTTCTAATCACTTATATTCAATGTCGAGAACATTGATCATCGATAGGTTTGTCCCGACACGGGGTTCATTCCAAGCATGCCAAATCTTAGGCGCGGATTTGTGACTTCATGTGGCCATTTTAGTGGTGACTTGTTCATTGACAACCATCTAACCATGGATCGAAGGACGAGATCCACTCATGTGATGTTTATATTGTTATTCACAACGATATAACGGTTTCACGGGTTGGAATCCACCACTTTCTTAACACCCTACTCGCATCTTATGAAGGTATTATGTTGTTCTTCTCTTAGAAAAAAGAGTTCTATCTAGTTTTGAAAATTGCTAAATAATAGCCACAAGCAAACTTAAAAAAACAAAAAAGGTAACGGTAAAACGAGAAACATTCACCGGCCGCCATATTATTGTAGCTATGGATAGCATCCACAAAATCTTTTTTTTATTACCAATTGAAACATGATAATTAATAGATTATCTGTGAAAATGCTAAATATTTGACGTCAAGATATTTAGGCACGACAAATCAACATGGGGTTGTCTATGAATGTGGAGCTGTTCGAGATCGACAGAACAAATGATCGAACTATCTCTTTGCATTAGATGAAGTGCTATATATAGCACTGGAATAAGCGTTTACAAAGGGGGTGTCGGTTCAGATAGAACCGACGCAACGGTTGGAGAAGTAACCGTCAACTGTTAATACAAGCAGGGATTAATCCCTTAATTACTATGTTAATTAATCTTAACGCTTGTCTAGCTAGCATCATCATCTTGAAAGAGACTCCTCCAAAAACCCTGTGGGAAAAATATGAGGAGTATAGAGTTTGATATGTTGCCAAAACTCCTTCAAACCCAATGGGAAAATAAGGAGAAAATAATGCAACATATAATGGTTATTGTGTCTTTTAACTCAATATGAGAAAACTCATAGAGTTCAGAGGACAATAAATATGTCGTATATACTTTCCCAAAAACCCCGGTGGGGAAAACAGAAAGTATGACATATGATATCATGTTGATATTACCTCATTAAAAACCTTTATGAGAACATGTATAGTAAACTCATGAAGGGAAAAAGAGTATAATATGGTGCATTGAACAGGAACAATTTAGGAAGATACTCCCCCTGATTCTTGCATATTCCGAAGTCGTCATATACCAATTCCATTTACACATTCCTGGAATATAAAAGTTGGTAGAGACTTGGTGAACAAATCAGTTGCATGATTTGACTTGCAAGATATGCAATATAGTGATATTGCTTATTATGTAACCTATTTGCATCCTGGCAACACAAGAAACATTATCGTTGAGATAATGGTTGGTGGATGTAGCCATGAGGTCTGTTTCAAAGACTCTTCATGAGAGGGCTACCACACCTAGTAGGAACACTAAGCTTGTCTATGATCTGACATAGTGGGGATCTGATCGATGTATCCAATGATATCGGTGTTCACATTTACGTGAAACCGAAAAACCAGGACAAGTGTTTGATGCCTTGGAGATATCAAAAGATATTCTTGAGTACCAACCAATTGTGTTTGGTGGATCCAATGGCATTATGGAATGTTGAGTCCCAATATCTCATTCCATCATCTCTTGGTCTAATAGATCTTTCTCTATGTCTAGAGAATGAACTACTATGAGAGTTATGGATAGATAAGATTTGTCCACAATGAATTTCTCCAATATATTTTGGATATAGACAACATAGTATACCATAATGTATGAATGAAGGTGCTCAAGTTGTAGTAACAAGTGCTATTTTGGTTTACCCAAATCCTTCATTTTAAAGTCCGTCACTTAGATGATTATATGTGTTGTCATTGCAGACACACAACACATGGATAATCATCATTGTAGGAGTAATCCTTGTGTATAAGGATCTCACTATGTCGGTTGTACCATATGTACCGACAACAATAAGCCGTAAGGTGGCTTACCGATTTTACACAATTTATATATCATTTTGTATTTCGATTCGTAATTGAGATTCCATCGGAAATCAATCATATATGTCTGAATCTAGTGATCCACATGGATATGTGATCACTACATCTATCAACTGCATAGATAGATGATTTTGAACTGCCAATGATATAAGTTATCGGAATGAGATTCCACCTCAGGAGAATAGTTGGGTATCTGCGTGGACCCTTGTGCTACAATACTTGCTCTTTGTTTGACCACCTCGTTGTTCTCAATTCTGTTTCCAGAAGAAAACTGGTGTAGGTATTGCTTATGAATACCTTCCCATTATTGAGCAAGATCATTTCTACCTAGATTATACCCTTTGCTTGAGTTCAGTCCAAGTGTTGATCACACTTTGCCATGGCCATGGTCTTTGGATCTGAATCATTAGTAAGGTTTGCATTCTAGTTGAGAAATGTATGTCGACAATTGTAGACTTCCGGTTATACGATTCTCCAGAATCTATATGTCAATATATAGTTGATGAAAATATCATTACCCGTAGTGACTTCTCACGATTTCCCAATGCGATTGAGTCGGGTATTCCGATGTCCCGGTGAAAGGACCACGATGTCGCCTAGAGGGGGGGTGAATAGGCGTTTTAAAATCTTTTACGGATTTGGCTATATCCTAATGCGGAAATAAACTAAGCGGATACTTTTCAAGCACAAATCCTAAATATACTAGGCTCACTAAGTGCACCAACAACTTAGCATAAACAAGATGAGAACAACGAGGATATGAGTAAGCACAAGTAAGTTACACAAACTTACTCAATGTATATCACGAGATATGGAAATGAATAATACGACACCCACAAGTAGGGAATACAAGCTTATACAAATTGTATCACAATATATGGAATTGAATGATACAAGCAAACTCAAGTAAGCATTACAAGCTTACACAAGATATGTTACAAGCTAGCAGTTCACACTAAACACAAGATAGAACAATAGTAGGAAGTATGAATTATGGACTATAAAGTGTTGGCCTAAATAATCTCTACGATATGGTAACCAACACAATATAATGAGGACAACAAGAATAGTGAATGCGCGGTCAAGTTACCAAGGTAAACCACAAGTAAGGAGTTAGGGTTAGGGATAACCAAGTCACAGAGACGATGATGTATCCCGATGTTCACTTCCTTGGAGGAAAGCTAGTCACCGTTAGAGAGGTGGATGTTACCACGAAGGCACACCAACGCCACGAAGGCTCACCCTATTCTCCTTGAGATATCACCACGGCGATTCCCAACCACTAGTGGAAGACCTTGAGGTGGCCTCCAAACCTTCACAAACTTTCCGGGGGACAAATCACAAGTTGATTCCTCACCGGAGCACTCCTACCGCCTAGGAGTCTCCAACCTCCAAGAGTAACAAGATCAAGGGGAAATGCTCAAGACTTGCTCAAATCACGAATTCCTTTGGTCAAGAGAAGGAGAGGGAGTGGATCTATCACTTGATTGGAATCTCTCACAAGAACTCTCACAAATCTCTTCGGGATCTAAGATTTGAGGTAGGAGAAGGGAGAGGGAGCTTTTGTTCAAGTGTGGGTCAAGATAGTTGTGTTGCTCAACCCCTCCAAGAAGTGGTGAAGGGATATTTATAGTATGGGCACAAATCTGGCCGTTGGGGGGGGGAATTCTGCTCAGGAAAGTGTCGGACGTCCGGTGGATTACCGGACGTCCGTGGCAACAGCACGGACGTCCGGTGGAACACCAGACGTCCGACGGCTGTAGCACGCCATCGCATTTAATGTATCGTGATATTTGCGAAACAGGTTTGACGGACGTCGACATTTTCCGGACGTCCGAGACCGGACGTCCGGAACTTACCGGATTTCCGTCCGTTTGATTCTGGATAGGCGCACCGGATTTCCGGACTTTACCGGACGTCCGGCCAAAATAACAGCAGGAACCCCAAAACTAAAACATGCATAACTTTCACATCCGGACTCCGATTTTGATGATCTTGGGCTCGTTTTGAAGCTATGGAAAAGCTCCAAGTCCTCAGATAGAGAACCACCCAAAATAAACCAAAATGGAGGGTTCAAATTATGCAAAGGTTAGATCATATATTTTGGGAAACTATTTGGCTTTGGCTTTTCTTTGGTATATAGGATATGAGTGGAATTGTGTATAGAAGATGTTGACTTGAGCAAATCCATCACAAACCCCTTTGATCCCCTCTTAATAGTGCGGGATCCCTATAACTCAAGAATCATAAAAATAGCTACACTACATAGCTATCAAGAATCCATTCTTGAGTGTATATGTTTCTTTGGTGGTCATCACTCCACAACACTAACGTCAAAGGAACTAATACCTTTGACACGAGCCGCTTACTTGAGCTTGATGTTGATGTTTCTTCTTGGCTCAAGATGAAGGCAAGACATTGGTGAAGTCTTCAAGTCTCTCCCACATACACAATGTGGGGAAGCTTTGCTTTGTATTCATCTTCACTTGTCCATCATGTGATCATCCACAAGCTTCAAGCATGTAATCCTTTGGGATGGTTATCTTGAACTTGCCCTTGTCAACCATGATCACCAACACTTGATGTCATCCTCTCATAGACACTTGAAATCTCTTTCTCGATGCAAGCCCATGAGAATCACCTAACCCTCAAAAACATAGACAACACATAATGTGGGTTAGTACACAGAGTGCAATTTATAATTTCTTATCATACCAGAAGATCCTATGTGGTGCATCATTTGCGCTCGTGTGTTGACCATTTAGAGTTCGATCTTTGAGCTTCAACTTGGTCAACCTATATCTCTACTCCATGTTTAATCTTGACGTCATGAAGGATATATTGAATTCTTCACTTGAATAGCTTGCTCAATCATGACTCAACACATGAGTCCATTATGATCATATCTTTAAGCCACTCCTAGAATTCATCATTCAAATCATCCTCTTTAAGATCTTGATCCATTATGGCTCAAACCATAGCTCTAAGCATGGAAACCCTTAAGATACTCCAATGAACTCCATTTTGATCATCTCGATGTAATTGTTGCTTCAAAGGAGTTTTCTTCCATTATTCTTCAATCATTTTCCAATGGGACTAATCTTCAAATGTATATCTCAATGCAAACATTAGTCCATAAGGATTGTCATTAATTAATTACCAAAACCACACATGGGGACTACATGTACTTTCAATCTCCCCATTTTGGTAATTGATGACAATCTCAACAAGAGGGTTTATATAATGAATAAATTGTATACTTGGGATGGTTGTACTATCATCAAGACACTACACAAGCATTTGATGATAGTACACCCATAGTATATAGAGCAAACTCCCCCACAATATATGCATGTGTGAATGAACTTTGAATGTCATTGCATATATCGGTTGACATAAACTAGGTGGAGATTTCTCTATATACAATGCTCATTCATGCACTAAGAATATATAACAAGGGTAGATATGCATGAGTGACAACAAGAATTACAAAAGATATTTATCTTAAACCCTCTAAACTTCTCCCCATTGGCACCAAATGCCAAAATGGAAGACAAAACATCTAGTAGACCAATATAGTACGAGTTCGTCCTTGATGTGTGCATATACCAACATGTGAGTGAAAACAAATGCACATATTCAATGATGAACAATTAAAGGAGCTCGGAATCTATAGAATGCAATCAGATACAAAGATATGAACGTTTTCATGTATAAAAATTTCTAAGTGGCCAATAATAATCATGATATGTATCCATAAAGAAACTCATATACACAAAAGAAAGGTTGCAATTAATAAGAACATGATATCCACAAGTGAATCAACTATTATACAAGTTGAGCCTAATCATAATAGCAAGGTACATGGCACAAAGCTCATGGCACAAATTGATCTCATTTGCATAACACAAAGTGAAGCAAGCAATCAAAAGATCCGACGAGCCAAATGGATAAAAGAATATTACGATTTGGGTAAAGGAGTGTTCTAAGGAAAATAGAGAAGCTCCCCATGATTTGTGCACAATTTAGACTTTTTTTTTTATTTGGGTACAAGTGCACAAAATAGGATCATCACTCCCCCAAAATCAATAGGAACATAGAACAATTGCAAGCAAACATAGATAAGAAAATAAGCCTAGCATTTGCAACAAACATACGGTTGAGCAACATGTACATGAGGCAACCTAAGAATAGGCACTACCAAAATGATGTGTGTGAGTCACGTCAAAGCACTTGAGAGGACTAGTATAAGGATGAGAATTAAGCATCAACATAGCCTTGAGTAAATGAGATACAAGGTGCAAGACATGTCCTTCCCACACACACGAAGTTAAGAAGGACACACACACATCAAGAAAATGGGTTCACAAGCTCACTAATAGCAAACTAAAAATCAAAGCTTGTGACAACCCATGATGAAGATAGGAAATAATAGGCTTGTCAAGACAAGCATGAGGACAACAATCTTCACCAAACATGAGTGCACTAAGATGCAAAGAGGTAAGACATGCACTCATTCAACAAATGCTTCCATGGAGCCACCAAAAAGATATAAAAAGTGTATGAAATGATGGACTTGAAAGAAAAGGGATATCAACTAGAGATGTAACTTCACTCACGTGTATAAGATACTAGGTAGATGATATCCACAAAGAAGGATGTACACATAAAATAGTTGCAAAAGGAAGGAATAAGATATCCAAACGGGAGTCATAAAATATACCAATGAGATCTTTGCTTGAAAGCATGGCACATGGCTTAATATAATATTATTGTATATTAATGAACTCCAAACACACAACCATCAAAGACATCACAACTAGCAACAAGAGATCATTGTTGGGATGCTTTGAGAAAGGAAACAAGTATCACAGGAACGAGTCAAGAAATTCATGCCATGATACAACCTACACAAGGTTGACCTCATTTCTACATATATGCATGAAGTAAATACTTGTTACCGAGATAGCATTGGTATGAAGTTGTAGATCAATAAAATGTCCAAGCTTGGCTCTAATTTCCTCATAGTGCCACCACCTTCATGAATAAGCCAAGCACCCAATGTGTCAAGCCCAATATGCGACCCTATCCAAAAGGAACTCGAAGGTCCCACCAAGGATAGACTCGCATATTGAAACGCTTTTGCAAGGTGGATATCATTACATCAACATTACATAAAAGATGGGGATACATACATAAGGCACAAATGCCACAAGAATACATCAACATCATATACAAGATCAACATCCGACTACGGATGAAACATAAACAAGCTCAAACGACATCCACCACCTTTAGCCCAGTGCCGACACCGAACCTATCCCCGATCGAAGAAGAAGCGGAAGAAGAACTCCAATACAAGCAAACATCGCTCTCACGTCATGATCATCGCAAACATGTACCTGCAACTGGTGGTGTAGTAATCAGGAGCCACGAGGACTCAAAGAATCCCATCACCATGGGTATCAAGACTAGCAAAGCTTAAAGGGAAAGGAAGGGGTAAAGTGGTGAGGTTGCAGCAGCGACTAAGCATATATGGTGGCTAACATACGCAAATGAGAGCGAGAAGAGAATCAAAGGAACGATCGTCAACTAGGTAATGATCAAGAAGTGATCCTGAACTCCTACTTACGTCAGACATAACCCAGAAACCGTGTTCTCCTCTCGATCAACCCCGAAAAGAGACACTCACGGTTACGCACACGGTTGGTGCATTTTAATTAAGATCAACTTCGGGTTTTCTACAACCGGACATTAACAAATTCCCATCTGCCACATAACCGCGGGCACGGCTCTCGAAAGTTTATACCTGCAGGGTGTCCCAACTTAGCCCATGATAAGCTCTCGCGATCAACGAAGGATATTCCTTCTCCCGGAAGACCCGATCGGTCTCGGAATCCCGGCTACAAGACATTTCACAGCAATAAAACAAGACCAGAAGACCTCCCGGCGTCGACACCACAGTAGTAGCCAGCGTATCTCGTCCCGAGCCACGGCCAGGATGAGCAGTCCGCATAACTAAAACCAAACCTCAAGTTTCCTTGAGGGGCGCCAAAAGCACTCTAGTTTGGACCAACACTTAGACAAGCATTGGCCCGGGGCTGAATAAAGATGACCCTTGGGTTAATTACTCCCAAGGAAATATAGGTGGTGGTGAAGCAAATGGTAAAACCAATGTTGGGCCTTCTTTGGAAAAGTCTTATTCAAAGCGAACTGTCAAGGGGTCCCATAAATCACCCGACCGCGTTAGGGACGCAAAATCCGGGAACATAACACCGATATGACGGAAACTAGGGCGGCAAGAGTGGAACAAAACACCTGCATAAGGCCGAGCCTTCCACCCTTTACCAAGTATATAGATGCATTAATAATATAAGATATATTGTGATATCCCAACAGTAAACATGTTCCAACAAGGAACAACATCTCCATGTTCGACAAGGAACAAACTTCATCTTCACCGCAACTAACAACGCTATAAGAGGGGCTGAGCAAAGCGGTAACATGGCCAAACAACGATTTGCATAGGAAGGGAGCAAAAGGTTAGAGGCTGACATGGCAATTTGGGATGGCTTGATAAACAGGTAATAGGTAGCGCATCATAGCGATAGAACGAAGCAACTAGCATAGCAATGATAGTAGTGAGATCCAGGGTAGCGGTCTTCTTGCATGAAATACCTCAAGGAAGAAGAACGAGTACATGAAGAAGATGAACGAGTCCATGAAGAAGATGAACGAGTCCATGAAGAAGATGAACGGATGAAGCCGAACCAAGCGTGAGCGAACGAATCCTCACGATCGCAACGAAACAGGAACTAACAAGAAGAAGCACACAACATAGTAAACACACCACACATGAACAAGGCATGATGCACAACAAGCATGATGCATGACAAAGATGCATGAAGCTACTCATGGCAAGAGATGATGCAAACAAGAGCAACACATCAAGGCAAGTTTAAATGAGGCCGGAAACAACATATAACAATTCCGATAAGTCCTCATATGCAAATTTCGAAATTGGTCCAGATCTGAATAAACCTTATGTTCAAGTTGTTAAACAGCAAGTTAAGATGCACCACGATGATCTACACGAAATTCTAGTCAAGTTTCATATAAAGTTCATTAGATTCGGAGCTACGGTCTAGAAGATATGAGCAAAACAAGATAAACATGGCATTGATGCACAATGCATAGAAACATCAAGCAAACACCTCAAAACAAGGATGCAACATGATAATATGCAACTACATGCAAGATCAAGCAAGTTTCATATAGGGCACACTCAAAACGGAGCAACGGTTCAACACATACACTCTATACAAGTTATAGCAACAATCTGCCCCAAAACAGCAACTAGGCATATTGCAAGCATCAAAACAACAAGCTACAGCATCTCAACGTAAAAACAAAAGGCATGGGCATGATGTACAGGTAAAGCATGACAAAACATGAACAATGAGCTATCTCCAGAAATCACTAGAACATGCTCAAACACACATGGCAAGATTGCAAATAATAACAGTTTCAGACTTTAGCAGAAATAACATCAGGTTAACAAGTTTAGAGCTATCAAACAACATGCTACAGGAACTCATCATGGCAAACAAAGGCATGGCATGAATCTACTCAAAGCATAGAACAAAATTCCTTTACTGACCATAAGCCAAAAAGGATCAGAAGATATGATGGCACCCATGTAAACATGGCAAGTTATATTACAGATTCATACATGGCAGGAACAACAATAAGTAGGCATGTTGGTGAGCTTCAACCACTCACCACAGAGCAATACATGGCATGAAAAGGCAACTCACAGTAAGAAGACATGGCATAGAAGCTATACATGGCAAGAACAGCATCATAGAATACACGGATCAACTACAACAACCTTGGCAAAATTGAATAACATGTAAACAATCTGCCAGGAAACATTTTATAGCAAAAGTAGAGCTCGATTGACTCAAGCTATGGCACTCCATAATTGCAAACAAGGGCATGGATGTATAGATCAAGACATTTATAACAAAACATACTTACTGAAGTATCTCAAAATAAGCATGGAACTCTCTGTAGCATCAAGTTAACATGACAACAAAATATAACAGAATCTGTCAGGAAAACAGGAACAGCAAGTACCCTACTTAACAAGCTTGATGCACTCACTAAACAACTCACAAAAATACATGGCATACACCCCTGGAAAGATGGCATGGCATATGACAAAACACATGTAGGACTCAAATTCATAGGATGCACACATCAATCATGGCAAAAATGACAATAGTGCATGTTCTGATAAAAATCAGAAACTAACATCACATAGCACTCTTCTAGAAGCATTTAGGGCACCAAGATGAGCTCGAATGAAGATGATGCAATGAGATGAAATGATCTACTCATCGAGGCGAACATTTTGGCATATTACACGCGCAAAATGGAGCTACGGATGCAGAGATATGATGCAACGAAAATACAACAAAATAATCACAGTTTCGGGACTTAGAGGATTTCGGGGACAACCTCGGGTCTGCACGGTTTTCAAAGCAAAGCGGATCTCGCCGGAGATCTCGCCGGCATGAGGCCGGAGGAGGTGGGGAGAGGCGCCGGCGAGGAGGCGGGCCGGCGGCGCGGCCGGGACGCGAGGGCGGCGGCGGTTCGCCGGGAGGCGCCGGGCGACGCGGCGAAGGCCGAGGCGGCGAATGGGAGCGGCGCGTACGGGCGGCTGACGGCGGCGGCGCGGCGAGGCGGCGGCGGGGCCTGGCGGCGGAGGACGCGCTGGAACGGCGGGGCGCGAGGTCGCTGGCGGACGGAGCTGGAGGCGGGCGGCGACGCCTGCGGCGCATGGGCGAGGAAGGGTTCACCTGGATGGTTTCCGCGCAAGGGCGCGCTGGTCGGCGGCGGTGACGTGTCGCGCCCGGATTGGCCGGTGGCGGAGGTGGACTTCGTCCGGTCCAGATCGGACATGTCCGGCACGGCGCGGAGGGAAAATTAGGGTTTCGGGAGGAAGAAGACCCGGGATTTCGGAAGGGGAGGCTTATTTATAGATAGAGGGAGCTAGGAGAGTCCAAATGAGGTGCGGTTTTCGGCCACGCGATCGTGATCGAACGACCGAGAGCATGGAGGGAGTTTGGTGGGTTTTGGGCCACTTTGGAAGGGTGTTGGGCTGCAAACAAAAGAGGCTTTTGCGGTTACCCGGTTAACTGCTGGAGTACCAAACGACCTCCAAATGATCCGAACTTGACAGGCGGTCTACGGTGCTATACCAAGGCCGCTTATAAACCTCGGGCATTCCGAGAACGTTTAATACCCGCACAATGAAAAGAGGTAAAAGAAGGCTCAGGAGACATAGGAGTGCGGATTGCAAAAGCGGACAACGGGGAAAATGCTCGGATGCATGAGACGAACACGTATGCAAAATGAAATGCACATGATGACATGATATGAAATGCAAATGATGACATGGCAAAATGCAACACACAAGCAAATGACAAGGCAACAACGACGAATAACTGGCAGACACCTGGCGCATCGAATCCGGGGCGTTACACAATGCTTCTCAAATGTACCTAAAACATTTTAAGTACAATATGGTCCCCAAACTTATTGGGTCCGAAGTAGTTAGCATAACTACAACACATAGGGTAAACCCACTTAAATATGTGCCTATTGATATGAATTTGAATTTCATGCACATCATAGCTATTAAGAATTTGATGGATTTACCATATATATATTGGATCAAATAAGGCAAACAAGGCATGTGAATTTACACATAGTAAATATGCATGCACAAGCCTACCAAAATCCAGGAAGATACAAATTGGACAAATGACCACATAACCGTTAATACTTCCAATATTGACCAAAATGAATCAAAGTGACAAATCAACATATGATAGCACCCAAAGTTCAACATATAAAAAAAACAATGAGCATATAAGATATGCATTGCACACATACTCATAGGAATATCTCACTCAAATAGATATAGGACACTATAAACAATGAGATAACAAACTCTCATATAGAGCAATAAGATGAATTCAAACAAAATGGTATTTCGGGTTATCATTCTTTGTAGAAACCAAATAATTACATGATCATCTATACTAACACAAGCATAACATGAGAATTTAGAAATAAACACAATGCTTGGATAGAATAATATTAACATTCCAACTAGATAGATCATTATGCAAAGCAAGAATTGGAATAGCTTTAATCAAATGATTTTCCAAATATGATTTTAAAGATAACCATGAGCAAAACCGCACAAGAATGCCATACGTAAACAAGACATTGCATGCCACGGAGATATAAGATAATCTCAAATATAAATTCTAAGTGGCATCCCTCAATTGTTCATATTAACAAGGATTGTGATATGCACAAAGCATATCACTCCCCACAATATGATGATCCATGTATTATCCACAAGAAGCAAATGAAACCCAACTAAGGATAATTAATGGATGAGAATTTGAGTTTCAAATGAGCTTTACATACCACATAGTAACTAGATAATATTGCACTAACAATACTAGGTGGTATCCCACATACATACACATTTAAGGTTTGTGAAATGCGTAAAACATAGCACTCCCCATAATGTGATGATCCATTAATATCTCAAAAGAGCCAATTAAGATTCAACTAATGAAGCAATACAGTCTTGAAACCACACACACAAATATATGAAGTGCATTACGACCTACACATGCTAGATAACACAAATCAAGCATACTAGGAAGCACAACTATAAAAGCACATGCTAGGTACAAAACCTAAACATGCAAGGGACATAGCAACTTTCAATGTAAACAATGCAAGTACAAGTTACCGCAAAGAGGAGCATTGGATTGATAGATATGATGATAATCCACTTGACTTGGCATTAAACATAACTTATGGTGAAAATAGTTTTTCTTCATGAAGTAGCCAAGTCTACAATGCCCTCCACACACCTATTGATCAAGTTTGAGCTTGATGGTCCCCAACCAAGTTGGGTCCTAAGAAGTTAGTAACAATAGGCTTGGCAACCCAAATGGTCTTGTCCACTTTCAAACTTCTTTGGGAACCCACAAACTTGGCAAACACATTGCCAACAATATCCTTCCTTAGCGAATAATGATTATTGACTATAGGAGGCTTAGATATGTTACCGTTGGGACAAGATGAAGCTATGTGTCCCTTCTTACGGCAATTATAGCAACATGTGCTCCCCTTTCTCTTCTTCTTTACCTTTTCAACTTGGAGAGCATTATCTTGGTTAGGCATGGGAAGAGGCCTTTCATTATCTTGATATTGAACTTGAGGCCACTTCCCTTGATGCTTCACATTTGAAGCCTTCTTATTCAATGGACATGATCTCACATGGTGTCCAACATTCTTGCACTTGAAGCAAGTAATGTTGGCAGAATTCTTGACTTGATCTTGTTCCTTCTTCTTGTTCTTGAACTTCTTCTTGTTGGAGATGAAATCAAGTCCTATTTTGTCTTGAGGGTCCTTTTGCACACTCAATATATTATCACAACATTTTTCCAAGTCTTTCTTCAAACTAGTGACTTGGGCCTTGAGCTCTTTATTTTCCTCTACAAGGTTAGTATTAACAAAAGAACTAGAGGAAGTAGAAGCTTCATTGTTAGAGCAAAAGGCATGGTGAGCAATTCATTACAAGATGTACCAATATCATGTAGAGAGGAATTGCAAGGACTAGCACACGACAATAAGGCGTTTGAGTAGAAGATGTGCTAATATCCACATGAGACTCACATGATTTTACCTTGGTGACCATAGCCTCATGAGCTAACTTTAACTCATCATGAGAGATTAGAAGATCATCATGAGTGCCTGAGAGCTTTTTATGACTTTCTCCCAATTTCCCATAATTTCTTGTTAGCAAAGCAAGTTGAGCACATAGCTCAACATTCTCCTTCAAAATTGATGCTTCACATGAAATCGAGTTAGTAGCACAGACATCATTATCAATATGAGAGGAGCAAGTAGAACTTAGTGACTTCTCATGAGTTGATTGAAGCTCCTCATGAGACTTAGAGAGTTTTATGAGCTCTTCCTTGACACTATTGCATTCAAGGAGAAGGAGCTCAAAATCCTCTTTAAGCTTACAATGAGTAACGTTAATCTCTTCTTTTGAAGACCTCAAGTCACTAAGCGTTTCATGAGCCTTAGCAAGTTCATGTTCAAGCTGTTCACTTTTAGCTTCCTCATTGAGAAATAAACCATTACGTTTTTCAAAGCAAGCAAGAACATCTTGGAACCTTTTATAAGTGTTATTTTAGCTCTCTGAAGAGTTTTCCCAATCTCATAGAGATTTTGAGTCAAGACTTCATCATCTTCCTCATTACAACTATCATCATTATCACTAAGAGAAGATGATACCTCGTCATTACCTCTTGCCATGAGGCACATGTGAACACAAGGGGTTGATGATGATTCTTTTGGAGAGGAGGATTCTTCATCAATCAAGCATGCCTCATCTTTATTGATTTCCTCTTGTGGTATGCCACATGTTGGTGAAGTGAAAGATGTTGAGGTATGCAAGTAATCGGAGGTGGAAGCAATAGAGAGCTCTTCATGATTTAAAAATGTGGAGAACTCCTCCATTAACTCCCCAAAAGAATATTGTCTTCATGAAGATTGGACCCACCATATATATCTTCAATTTTGGTCCAAGCATCATGAGCCAATGAACAAGACGAAATTGACTTGAACACCTCGAAGCTTATAGCTTGGTGAATGATACTTAAAGCTTCACTATCAAGATGCATATCACCAAGTGACGGAGATTGTCCATCCTTTAGATTTGAATTCCCTACAACCACAATCCATAAAGCATTTGGACCCATGGCCCGAAAGTGATAAAGCATGCGTAATCTCCACATAATGTAATTTGTGCCATTAAAACAAAATGTGTCATCATGCACTAGTTCACTAGTCGACATCGATACTCTCTCTAGGCGGTTAAGCCTAATAAGGAGAGACCTAGCTCGATACCAATTGAAAGGACCACGATGTCGCCTAGAGGGGGGGTGAATAGGCGTTTTAAAATCTTTTACGGATTTTGCTATATCCTCATGCGGAAATAAACTAAGCGGATACTTTTCAAGCACAAATCCTAAATATACTAGGCTCACTAAGTGCACCAACAACTTAGCATAAACAAGATGAGAACAACGAGGATATGAGTAAGCACAAGTAAGTTACACAAACTTACTCAATGTATATCACGAGATATGGAAATGAATAATCTGAGACACCCACAAGTAGGGAATACAAGCTTATACAAATTGTATCACAATATATGGAATTGAATGATACAAGCAAACTCAAGTAAGCATTACAAGCTTACACAAGATATGTTACAAGCTAGCAGTTCACACTAAACACAAGATAGAACAATAGTAGGAAGTATGAATTATGGACTATAAAGTGTTGGCCTAAATAATCTCTACGATATGGTAACCAACACAATATAATGAGGACAACAAGAATAGTGAATGCGCCGGTCAAGTTACCAAGGTAAACCACAAGTAAGGAGTTAGGGTTAGGGATAACCAAGTCACAGAGGCGATGATGTATCCCGATGTTCACTTCCTTGGAGGAAAGCTAGTCACCGTTAGAGAGGTGGATGTTACCACGAAGGCACACCAACGCCACGAAGGCTCACCCTATTCTCCTTGAGATATCACCACGAAGGCGATTCCCAACCACTAGTGGAAGACCTTGAGGTGGCCTCCAAACCTTCACAAACTTTCCGGGGGACAAATCACAAGTTGATTCCTCACCGAGCACTCCTACCGCCTAGGAGTCTCCAACCTCCAAGAGTAACAAGATCAAGGGAAATGCTCAAGACTTGCTCAAATCACGAATTCCTTTGGTCAAGAGAAGGAGAGGAGTGGATCTATCACTTGATTGGAATCTCTCACAAGAACTCTCACAAATCTCTTCGGGATCTAAGATTTGAGGTAGGAGAAGGGAGAGGGAGCTTTTGTTCAAGTGTGGGTCAAGATAGTTGTGTTGCTCAACCCCTCCAAGAAGTGGTGAAGGGATATTTATAGTATGGGCACAAATCTGGCCGTTGGGGGGGAATTCTGCTCAGGAAAGTGTCGGACGTCCGGTGGATTACCGGACGTCCGGTGGCACTTTCAGGCATACGTCCGGTGGAACACCAGACGTCCGGCAACACGCCATCGACGAATGTATCGGGATATTTGCGAAACAGGTTTGACGGACGTCCGACATTTTCCGGACGTCCGGAGACCGGACGTCCGGAACTTACGGATTTCCGTCCGTTTGATTCTGGATAGGCGCACGGATTTCCGGACTTTACCGGACGTCCGGCCAAAATAACAGCAGGAACCCCAAAACTAAAACATGCATAACTTTCACATCCGGACTCCGATTTTGATGATCTTGGGCTCGTTTTGAAGCTATGGAAAAGCTCCAAGTCCTCAGATAGAGAACCACCCAAAATAAACCAAAATGGAGGGTTCAAATTATGCAAAGGTTAGATCATATATTTTGGGAAACTATTTGGCTTTGGCTTTTCTTTGGTATATAGGATATGAGTGGAATTGTGTATAGAAGATGTTGACTTGAGCAAATCCATCACAAACCCTTTGATCCCCTCTTAATAGTGCGGGATCCCTATAACTCAAGAATCATAAAAATAGCTACACTACATAGCTATCAAGAATCCATTCTTGAGTGTATATGTTTCTTTGGTGGTCATCACTCCACAACACTAACGTCAAAGGAACTAATACCTTTGACACGAGCCGTTTACTTGAGCTTGATGTTGATGTTTCTTCTTGGCTCAAGATGAAGGCAAAGACATTGGTGAAGTCTTCAAGTCTCTCCCACATACACAATGTGGGGAAGCTTTGCTTTGTATTCATCTTCACTTGTCCATCATGTGATCATCCACAAGCTTCAAGCATGTAATCCTTTGGGATGGTTATCTTGAACTTGCCCTTGTCAACCATGATCACCAACACTTGATGTCATCCTCTCATAGACACTTGAAATCTCTTTCTCGATGCAAGCCCATGAGAATCACCTAACCCTCAAAAACATAGACAACACATAATATGGGTTAGTACACAGAGTGCAATTTATAATTTCTTATCATACCACAAGATCCTATGTGGTGCATCATTTTGCTCGTGTGTTGACCATTTAGAGTTCGATCTTTGAGCTTCAACTTGGTCAACCTATATCTCTACTCCATGTTTAATCTTGACGTCATGAAGGATATATTGAATTCTTCACTTGAATAGCTTGCTCAATCATGACTCAACACATGAGTCCATTATGATCATATCTTTAAGCCACTCCTAGAATTCATCATTCAAATCATCCTCTTTAAGATCTTGATCCATTATGGCTCAAACCATAGCTCTATGCATGGAAACCCTTAAGATACTCCAATGAACTCCATTTTGATCATCTCAATGTAATTGTTGCTTCAAAGGAGTTTTCTTCCATTATTTCTTCAATCATTTTCCAATGGGACTAATCTTCAAATGTATATCTCAATGCAAACATTAGTCCATAAGGATTGTCATTAATTAATTACCAAAACCACACATGGGGACTACATGTACTTTCACCCGGTCATTGTGTGCACTATGACCTGGGTTGGTGGAGGTTTCCCGTCCACTGGGTGTATACTACCCATCAGGTGTCTGTCAACGTGAAGTTGACTTGCATTTACTGATTCACATGCCTTGATATCCTTGCTTGCGAGAAGCTGAATCCTGATGCACTATTTCCATACTTCTCCCCATGTTGCTTTGAACGGGGAGTTGAGTGGTTTTAGTTGGTACGTCCACTCTTTCCGGCATATTTTTCAGGATTGTAGGATTGTATGACACCTTTATAGTCGATAAATGAATCACGGGTTATTTGCAATGTGTTGCAAATCTTCCTAACGCATGGTTCAGATCTTTGAGTCACGATGGATTTGAGGCGTAAATGTGTTGAACATTCCACTAATTTCCTGGCATTCTTTATGGTACCTGAAATCTCCCCTAATGCCTGGAAATGTTCCTCATTGAATTAGCATCTTGGCCTTGAATAACTCCCCATGCGAGGGGCTTGAGGTATTGATGTATATGCAGTTATTCCTCACATAGATCCCAACTATATGTTGAGGGGCCAATGATGTATGCGGGTGGTGATATCGTTATGCAAACCGAATTACATGAGATAGGAAATACTTGGTAGATATCCACATATCAAAGATAGAGGGAATAATATTATGCAGTTCTATCATGAGCGTGTAAAAGCGCATGACTCCAACGTAAAGTTGGCAAGTTGCAATTCAAAGTAAAGATAATGCAATGAGCTTAACTCTTTGGATAGGATTCTACCAAACCATTTTGAGTCTAGACCTTAGGAAAAATTGCTAAACTCAATCCAAGGGCCATAGAGAAGGCACTCAAGGAGAATTCTGCAATGTTATCCATTCGATTTGCTTGAAATCGATGTCAGGATAACGAGCCAATGATTTCGTGTGAATAAAGCACACACTTAAGACCATCATGTAGATATGTCTTTTAGAACCATGGAATACCTGAATAGTCTAGTCAATGGATGGGAAGAGCCACTTACCTCAACTTGATGCATTCAAGGAGTCTGAGTGGTTCAACGTGAGACTTTAAGGTGTGCGATCCTTAAAATTAGCTTCCCTGTGTCACTTGTAGTGCACATAAAATCCAAATGATGTTATAATTTAGCATCATAATAATCATAAACTATTGGAATTGTTGATAGTTTTGGTTTCAACCCAATGTCTCGATGACCAAGGTGAGTATGCCAAGTTTTTCATGTACAAGACATTTTGGAAAACTATCTTGGGTGCAACATGTGCTACGGGTTTTGTAGTATGTGTAGTACAATCCAGATGATACATAGAAAATGTGCTTGCCATATCCGTTGCATATGGTAAAGAGAATGTATTTCTCTTTCTTGTCGACATAAGTTTCGCTATGGAAACCATGTTGACGAATATCTCTATAGCTTAGTAAGTGCGAGTTAAACTTGGGAAGCAATAAAGCATCCTGACGTTACTCGAGTACCCACAGGTATAGTAAATATGACTCGAGTTGAGCCAACAAATACCTCATCGCATCTAGCGATTTTAAAATATCTCCTTTCTCTCAATGAGAGTGGAAACATTGGACTTCCCCGAGTATAGAGTTTGTGGTGCATATGCCCACAAGGCACATATCATTTTTCATCGGATTGACTCCCGTAGAAATCTATATATAGACATGAACATTCTCAAGAAAATCACTCTCAGATATATAGAATACATACGAATGTATTTGTATCGAAGTGTTGATACAATATATTGTGATATACAATATATGATGACAACAATACTTATGTTGTTGTTACAACATCATAAATAGACATTAATTATATTGACCACTCAGGAGATTGGAAGACTATTCATAATCTCCAAACATGTCGGTTGAAGCATATTCGACCATCACATTCTCCGTGCCTATAGGGCCCCATCACAGCTAGTGATGTCGGATTGAAGGTTGAAGTAAAATTCAAACCTTTGCCCTTGAGGTTCATTGTATCCCGTGAATTGTCGTCTGAGAATAACCGGATGTTGTGACCTGGTCTAATGCCTTATGATTATAAGACACCATTTTTCTATTAGCGGTGTCATCGACGGAAGGTGAATCCAGAATTGCACATATTATCTCACGAGACACAAGAGCAGTCATGATGTCCATGGCCCATATAGGGCAGTGGTGGCCATTGAGGTCGAATGCCTCACACTCTATAGCCATATGTTACCTCTATGGGTAAACCAGAGATAATTAATTTACAACCAGTAAATTAAAGACCATCATGGTTGATATTGTAATGAACTTAGCAAAATCAATGGGTATTTCAAGAAGTTATCTTGAAACCATCAGTGTGAATCTCAAATTGCTAAATATGACACCTTGAAGATAATCTTCAAAATGGAGTAGATCTCATGGCACTAAGGAGTATAATCTGATCAAATCAGTAGATACTCACTCGTAATGCCTTATGTCATGACTTAGTAAAATGTGTGGGAGAGCACTTTGTAAAGCAATCATAATGTCGAAACGACAAAATGTAGGCTTTATCAGTAGTCAGCGATAATCTGCGTAGGCAATAGATCCATATGACTACCTTGTGATCCCAAACATCAATTTGAAGAAATCACTTTGAATTTTGCATCTGTATTTGCAAGAGACTAAAAAATCTCAATTGCAAATGGACGCGTATTAATCTCGACATGTGTTTAACATGGAGATAGATACATCATAGAAATATTTCGAATACATTGTACTCAACGGAGAAAGCGATCTTTGTAGAAATACTGAATTTATGTATGCAAGAGATTAAAAATCTCAATTGCAAATAGATGTAATTAATCTCGACACGTGTTAAAGCGTGAAGATATATAACATTAGTTTAGGATCTGGAATACATTGATATTCAACGGAAGACAAGATCTTTGGATGTACTGATTTTAACAGTTTAAAGCGGGGACCAACCATCGCTTAAAAATACTGTTAAAGCACAAATAAACTAAAAGCTGAAATGTGCTAGACGGCATGTTTTAGCCGCTCGTGGGCCATGGCTTAATTACCAGCCACATGCGTGTATGCCACATGAAGGCATGTGTGGCAGCCACGGTCAGTCAACCGAAGAGATAAGGAAACAAGTCCCCACTAGAGATGAAATCTCCAGCGCTGGATCCCTCACTCACGGAGACTACCATAGAAATCCTCTCGCTCTAGGAGGAGAAGGCCGATAAGACGGCGGCGGGCGCCGGAGCGTGGCGCAGGCGGAGGAGTGGCGGGCGTCGTGGACGGCAGCACGACGGCGGCCGGCGATGTCCGCGTCGACAACCACATCGCTGGCCGGCTTCAACAACCGCAGGGTTGGAGGCAGCGACACAGCGGTTTCGTCGTCGTCGTCGATTATGACGACGTCGTCCGGCTGGACGGTGCTCAAGTCCCGGCTCAGCGGTCGATGGCGGCCATGGTGCGGCCGTAAAGCCTCTCCGTGAGCAGCGGTCGATGGCGGCCATGGTGCGGCCGTAAAGCCTCTCCGTGAGCCTGCTCCAGCCCGCGTTGGCGTCAGCGTGTTCTGCGAACGCCACGCACGGCTGGGGGGCGCCGAGCGCGGAGCGGCGTGGCCAATGCCATGGGCGGGGGAGGCGCGCATGGGCGCGGCCGGGCGCGCGCAACGCAGAGGCCGTGGTCTGGGCGCGCGCGGAAGGCGCAAGTCCGGGCGGTGCGACGGCGCGAGCGCGGCCGACGCGGGTCGAGCGGCAATGGCGCAGGCGCGTGGCGGGCGGAGCCGGCCACGGCTGGCGCGGCGGCACGCGAGGCCGGGAGCGGCGCCGACGCTGCCAGAACGGCCACGCAGGCGAACGTACACGGCCGGCGACGAGGGCGCGAGGTGCGGCCGTGCGGCAAGTTTTGAGGCCTGGTGCTCTCGGTTACGAGCGTGCTGATAACGTGTTCGAGATCGATAGAACAAATGATCGAACTATCTCTTTGCATTAGATGAAGTGCTATATATAGCACTGGAATAAGCGTTTACAAAGGGGGTGTCGGTTCAGATAGAACCGACGCAACGGTTGGAGAAGTAACCGTCAACTGTTAATACAAGCAGGGATTAATCCCTTAATTACTATGTTAATTAATCTTAACAGAGCAAAGTGCTGGTACCATTCTAGAAAACTGGCACAGTTTACTTCGTATGCGTCTGATGTTAGATCCGATGGTTGATGGCAGGCGCAGCATCATCAACAAGTCGTTTTTTTATAGAAGTAGAGATTTATGATGTCGTGAAAATGGCAACCTCCTTTTGGAAGCATGATAATTCATGACCAAAAATCTGAAGATGGCAAGGATTTGCCGTGCTTGCTAAAAGAAATTTGTCATCCTCGTGACAACATAATTTTTCATCTCACGCGTTTCATTTGCCATGCACAAAAATAACTTTAATTGAACTGTATTTCTAAACTTTGTGTTGAGATGGTGCGTTTGGTTGGTAAGGAAATTGATTCAAGACTTGCTTACAAAGGATAGCTGTTCTGAGTTCAACAATTACTTCATACTTTTTCAAGGCCTTTCAAAGTCCATCTTCGTGCTGATATTCAGAAAACTCCAGGAGCAAACATAGCTCAGCCCACGAACGATACACAAACCTATAGCCATGTCTCCCTGTTATGCATACGTTCGCAAATGGCAGCCCACGATTTGATACCCCGCTGTCGGCTGTTGATATGATTGCTAATTATCAAATTCAGAGGTTATGAGACAGCAATGACATCTTTGGGATGAAAGTTATTTAGCACTATGCGCTGCAAATAAGGTGGAGCAGCAAAACTGAATCAAAGAGAACTAGAAAACCTTGTGGCAAGGAGCTTCACAAACCGCAGATTCAGAGACGGCGCGATAACTGGGCAAAGCAGAGAGAGCCAGACACGGGGAAGTTTCAGAGAGAGTCAGACACGGCGCAATATTTGGGCAAATCACAGAGAGTCAGAAACGACGCAATATTTGGGCAGGTCAGAGAGATTTCTGACGTTCTCCCATTAAACATACACATAACAAGATGAAACGACACCGCTACAGGAACACCAACGGACCACTATGAAGAACACTACGACAGTCTACGACATGGAATGGATCGATCTAAGCCTTGGTGGTCTTCTTGGGCGACTTGGTCGCCTTCTTGGGAGACTTGGGCTCCTTGCCCTCCTTCTCCGCGGTCCTCTTGGGGAGCAGCACCGGGTTGATCTTGGGGATCACACCGCCGTGCGCGATGGTGACGCCAGCCAGCAGCTTTCCGAGCTCCTCGTCGTTCCGGACGGCGAGCAGCAGGTGGCGCGGGATGATGCGGCTCTTCTTGTTGTCTTTGGCGGCGTTCCCGGCGAGCTCCAGCAACTCGGCGGCGAGGTACTCGAGGACGGCGGCGAGGTAAACGGGGGCGCCGGTGCCGACGCGCTGGGCGTAGCGGCCCTTCTTGAGGTAGCGCCCGATGCGGCCGACGGGGAACTGGAGCCCGGCCTTGACGGACCGCGTCACCGACTTCTTCCTGGGGCCGCCGGCCTTGCGCCCGGCCGCGCCCTTCTTGCCCTTGGCGCCAGCTCCGGTGCCTGAGACGTCCATTGCTTGCAGGTGATGCTCTTGGGGCTCGGGGCGCGGAGGAGGATTGGTTTTGTGATGGGAGATTGGGATTGAGAGCTGTGATGGAAATGGCGGAGGGGCGGGGGTATTTAAACGGCGAGGAGGGCGGGTGGTGGGCCCGTTGATCCGCGGACGTGGGCGTTGGGCGGTTGGATCGGGAGGGCCTTGGACGGCCGCGATGCGGCTTTGGGAGGAGCGATCCGTGGGAGGCACGGTTGGACGAATCAGGTGCGAGGAAATTCTGGAGCGCGGAAATTTCTGCCCACAGGTTTCCCGCCTGCCAATTTCGAGGCGTGGGCGCGTGATTGAAGTCGTTCGTTTATCCTGAAGATTTGTCCCTCAAAACAACTACTCCCTCCGTTCCTAAATATAAGTCTTTCTGAGATTTGACGGATATTCTGTCTGCACCAAAATGAATGAATCTACACTCTAAAATATGTCTACACACATCCGTATGTTGTAGTCCTTTTGAAATGTCTAAAAAGACTTATATTTAGGAACGGAGGGAGTAGTAGACTGCCCGTGCGTTGCCACGGGCATTTGAAAATTTGTATTGGTTGCATGTAAAATTTTACATACATAGAAAGATAGGCAATAACAAATAAAAAAGTAATTGGAATCTCTTCGCTTGCAATGTACTTGATAAAAAATTGTAATTCGACCATATACACCTGATGCATAAAATAAAAAAGGTGGTACACAAACATTGAACACAAATGATAATAACACTTGAATGCCTTTTTTAGTTCTTAAAATCGATTGCCTCATGAAAGAATGTGCATTGTTATTATCCATTAATTAAAAACAACACATGAAGGATTTTTTCCTTTAAACAAATGTTTCAAGATGTTCCAACCAAAAACTTCATTGCAATACATGATTGGCTGGCAAACTATTACATAATATGGATTTAGGCGCTTGAAACCATACAATTTACCATTTAGAAAGTACTACAAAAAACACATCTTCTAGAACATGCTACTCCTACCTCTCTTGTGACAGGTAGACATATCAATCTTTGATAACATTTATTGTTTAAAAATTTATTGGCATTTATTTGTATTTTTGTAACAATTTTTCAATTTTATTGAGTTATGTAACTTCATATTTGGTGTATCGGCTCAAAAGCATTTTCACATAAAACTCAAAAGGAAATGTGTGTGTTGTAATAGGAGAAATGCCATAAAAGGGAAGCGAACAACTCATATTCGAACACCAACCAACTGAAGAGAAACCCTAATTAGACATACACTCAGACATTAACATCAAATATAAGGGTGAAAGGGTGAAATGACATGCAGCATCAAATGCAAATAAAAAGGCTAAAACTTGCCAGAAAATATACTCCCTCCATTCCTAAATTTAACTATTTTTAGAGATTCCAATACGAACTACATACAGATGTATATGTACATATTTTAGAATATAGATTCACTCATTTTGCTTCGTATGTAGTCCACATTGGAATCTCCAAAAAAGACTTATATTTAAAGACTTATATTTAAAGACTTATATTTAGGAACAGAGGGAGTAGGTCACAACTCACAAGTTCACAACATATTTTCCTTGTATTAGCACAAAAGTCAAATAATGCACGGTAGAACTGAGGAGAAGGTCTATAATATTAGTCTTATCGGTTGTTCGTTATTCTATTAGAGAGAGAGAGAGTGAGTGAGAGAGAGAGAGAGAGAATTGGCACCACCAAATTGTCTCTGTATGTCTAAGCTATCTGAAAACCAATACCATATGTGAGAAGGAAATGGGGGCGTCTATGGACAACACGCCAGATCAGGCAAAAAAAACACAGTTTTCTAAAATATTACAAAGCATCCCAAAGATATTGACGTTATGAATTGCTACGAACTTAAATGCTTAATACAATCAACAGAAGAGCTACCAGCATGCTTCTTCATTTTGACCCAGTCCACCTATTGAGGACTTCTTGATTAAAACATGCAATCATTCTATATAGCCTGCAAAACAGGGGGTAAATGTCAGTAAATAATATACAAATAATAATTTCAGTTGAGTTGGAAGGCTTAAATTGAAAACCAACAAATATATGCAGGCTTATTTCATACTCTATTTTAATGAGCTCCAGTAACCTCCTTGTCAGCATTATCATCCAAAATCATATTAACAGTTTTGAGGCAACTATATACTACTTATGAATATAAATAATATGGCAAATAAACAAACCTTGGATTGTAACAGATCGGATAAACACTTCATGTTTCAAGGAATCAGATGGTGCGAGTATCGTCTGAAAGCTTTCTGGAGAAATAAGAATACGGAGGTGTTAAGCTCAAGGAAATAGAATGGCTCACCTTACACAAAGTCTAAGTTCACCATCATTACATGTATAAATGGGGAAAACACGGTATGAATAAGAGAAATAGCAAATAAAGATAGAGAGTTATTAAGTTCATCGCACTGTTTATTTGCTTACTGTAGAAATTAGGCAACATCCCCTGAAAAAATTATTGAACCACTTGCTCATGCAATTTGCCACATTTTCTAATGTAGTGAAATTATTCCACTTAGACAACCGTAGCTGAACAGACCAACCCCAACCCCCATCCCGCTAACTCACAACCCTCAGGCTTCTCACTAAATCCAATAACTCGTGTTCTAAATGAGTCAGTGATTGGTGTCGTCATGGCAGGCCAGCAACAAGGGACAAGGGTGGCAACCGCTTTCCCATCTTAGTGCTAGTACCTCCTACTTCTATACTGGAACCACCATTCATTTTGGGCTCTACCACAACAACGCCATGCTCATGCGTTGCCTCAGAAATAGAAAGCTATGTTAAAAGAAAATTCATTATAGTTTGAGCATAGGGAATCACAAGCTAGCTAGTACAAGCTAAGTAAAACATCTAAATTCAGATTGAATAAACATATAGATTAAGTTAAAAGACGAAGTTCCACACTGAGATATAATACATACCCCTCTTTTGGTAGGTACTTAATAATATATACTGACATACATATATCCCAAAAAAGTATAGATATAACACAATGCCGAGTTCTACAAACCTATAGGCATACTGTATGCATATATACACACACAAACACATCGATCATATGGTTACCAAATTCATTTGGAGCTCATGAATATAACCTATAGGTACGTCATGCCACTTGATCAGTGGTACAACCTCGTGAATTAAATCAGAGCTTACCTTCAGATGACCAGATTTCGTTGTCCCAACAAAACTGTCCACTTCGCTGAAGTGTTGCTGCTGGTGAAAGGCAGAGCACCAACACTCTGAAGACGTCGAGTGTCGGTCTGTTGGTGGAGAAAACTATGACTGGGTGGCCTTCCTCTGCCCGGGGATCCTGGCTCGACATGGGGTTGGCACCAGGGTGGTGGGTCAGCACCGTCGCCCATGGCGTGTCAACCTCCGACAACCGGACATCGCATGGCTGGGACGTGCGCACCCCCACGGCTGTGATTTATCCTATTCATGGGCAGGACCAGCCAACTGCAATTTGAAATGAACAGTAATTTTGCCATTAATATCTAAGATAACGATGTTGTACAACCAAACAAATAAAAATTGAATGAACTGGTATAAACCAGAGAGAGGAGAGTGGAATCCTTGATAAGCACAGGGCAGACATCGCTGGCAGTTTTTCCTCAGTGAAACTGATTGTGATAACAAGCATGGTGGTGATGCCAACAAAGTCCTATAAACCCGGTGGCTTCCCTGATGACTGAGTCACACAAGTCAACAACTCATTCATTCATGAACTGTAATTTTATATGCAGCAAGCAAGATTGATTTTTTGTGTTCAAAAGTTGAATAGATTCCACATGAACCTCAAGAACAAAAAGAAACCTCAGGCTCAGTAAAGCACCGATGAGTGGCAACAAAGGAAAAACAAAGTGCAGGTAACAACAACGTGCATTAGGAGCAAAAGCGATACCTCATTGTTGGGACCTAGGATTTGGAGGCGTTGAGGTCGTCCGGCTGCATCTTAGGGTCTCGTACTACTCCTCCGGGTATGTTGTCCAGAAGCAGGAAGAACTTAGTGAATAGAGGAACAGAGAGAGGGGGATGTTCTCCTACAACAGAGAGGGAGCAGCACGCTCGTCACGAACAGAGCAACAGGAGATGCAGGAAGTGCAAAATGAATCTAGTCAAATAGGACAGTAAGAGAGAGAAGGGTACCTTGTTGATGAGCTCCATATCGTTGGAGCAGCCGAGCTGACAGCGAAGCTCTCTCCAGCGATCAAGAAACCGCAGGGCCGCGTCGTGCTCTAGAAAGAAAGGAAGCGGTGGCCACCACCTCCTCCTCTCCTTGAGCCCAATAACGGGTGAAAGCAGACGACCTCGAGCACCCCCGTCGTGTATGGTCTCACCACAACATGGCCCAACGCTGCCTCAATAATATGATATACAAATCAGATCATAGTATAAGCTCGTTCAGAAGAGCGGATAAAAATAATTTAACAAATTTCAATGACCTTAATTGAGATCATCTAGGTTCAGAACTATCTGATGTGAAATAAATCCAGATAAATTTCAGCAAGGAATAAAGTAAGCTGGTTGCAGCACAAACATTGTTAGTTGTACATATGTACATCAACAATGATAAGCATTAAGTTCCCTATTTAATAGTTCATACTATTCTGATCGGAGATTCAGAGTAGCTGGTGGTGCTGACCATGGGAGGAGGAACAGACGCCCTGAAGAAAAAGGTCAATATTTTTTAATTATGATTTCGATTTTAGTGGTATTCCCACATTCACTTGATCCAAATACCTCTAATTACTCGAGAACATTCATTTTACTGGACTAAGATACTATAAACACAGGGAAACATATATATTTAGGCACAATGATAGGACGGCCTACTATCTAACAAAGTTCAATGAGTATAGATCAAGCTTTGCATAATTAGATAGGAAGAATTTAAGTGGTATAACTGTACTTGGTAGCCTACAATAAAATCTTGTGCGAAGTGGAGAAGAGAAACTAAAAGATGAGCTAAAAGACACAGCCATAATATAAATAGATTATTTAAGGTTAAATAAAATCTAATCAGCACCATGATTCGACAACCAAGAAATCAAAGTTTGGGAGTATCATTCCCAAAATGTTTTCCTCGCCCACATAAAAAAACATCACAGCGAATGAGGTCGGAACCTGGATAATATAAATGTGTTCAAAAATTAGTGAAGGGTGCATCTGATGCACTACAGGATTTCATAATCTATTAACTCTATGCTCCTTTATGTTGTCAAGATTTTAGACGATGTTCTTCCTAATGTAACAACTGACTTTGTAGAAAAAAAACAATAACCCTATAAATTTAATAAATATTAGTCATGTTATTCATATACTTCTATAGGTAACATATTTCCAAACCAACGACTGTTAAATCTGCCAAACCAAACATTGCTAAATTTTTCAGACTAAATAAGAGGTAAGGGAGATATCCCTTTTGCACCTTGTCCACATAGCTGATGACAAAGGCATCCAAGTGGTGCTGATGAGCCTGTTCTTCTCGAGCAACCCTGCAGCCACCTCACCTCAAGCGCCCCGCTACCTGCACCTCCTTCTCCGCGGCAGCATGGTGCCCATAGACCCGCCCCATCCATATCCCCGGATAAGAAAATCACCACCAACATCACACCTCTAGAAGAACATTGCTGCATTTATAGGCCAATGGTCAGCTCTAGTTGCTGCTCTATTATCCTCCTCCTTGTAATTCTTCATAGACTAAAGAGCAAAAAAACATTCAGAGCAAACTATATCCAGGCAATGAATTATATATATCAAAGATTAATCTTAGCAAGAGTGTACTTATGAGCAGCTAAAGATGGGCTAATGCTTGCACTGAAGACCTTATATTTCCTAGTATGAGCACAAATATAAACGAATAAAGGCCTTAATATGTGTAATCTGCATTAGAGTAAATAATTTTCTATGCTGAGTTTCCAAATCATCTCCGTAATTGAAAACCTGGATGGCTTCAATGTTAAAAGGGATAGCCTACGACTATGAGATGCTAAGCATGCTTTTCATCTGACCGAACTTCTCTGAACCATATACTCATACTATAGCCAAAAACCATTTCCACATGTACATGATAAATTATGACATATGTTGGCGAGGAAACGACATGAAAAGCTACTGCCACAGACTGGGTTAAGTGGACAGAACAACAATACCAAATCTAAACGAAAATAAACTATAATATCATTAAAAAGAATCCATTGCAAGAGCTTCTACAGACCTTGAAATACAGCAGCAGTATTCAAACACCAACATCAAGCACCTTCAGCGAGGGATCCGGATTAAAAGACCAACATCGAGCATAAATATATTTGATAGGTCCACTCCAAAAGTATGAAATTCCTCACGTTGAATACCTATAAACAAAAGGTGAAATAAGGATCTCTTTCGGACGTATCAACTAAAAGAGGAAAGGTTATGTCAGAGACAAATCGAAATCATCGAAAGTTCAGCACATCAGTCTTTCAACAAATGTACATGCAAAGCTATTCTCTCTCGGAGTGAACTCCGAACTCTTCTGTTGCACCGAGACGGTCTATGCAGGTCCCACCGCCGCCGGCGACGCACCAGAAAAGATCATCTTTGAGTCGCGAGTTGCTGCACCCAACCCCAAGGACCTGCAGCACAACAACACGCAACATACGTGGCGGTGAGGTGTCGTGCTTCGACGGTAGCGAGTCCTTGGCCGCGGCAGGGTGCCCCTTTGGTAGAAACGCAGCGCCATCGGCGGTGGGCATCCCGATCCCATCAATGAGGCACGACCAGATCAACCTCTCATGTAGCCGGTCGCCGTCCTCGTTGCCGCACACAGAGGTTGCCTCCTCATCGGATCGGGTCGGAGCGGCGTCCCGAAAGAGAAGACCCACACGGTACCTGTCCCCTTGATCTACCTCTCCTAGCGCCATCCATCTGGACGAGATGTGGCCGAGGCGGATCTGGCTGCTGCCCCGCTAACTTGCGCGACTCGATCTGGGGCATCCCCGCTTGAGGGCGGGGAAGAGGGCAGCACTGGCGGGGAAGAGAGCAGCTATGTGTGGGGGAGACGAAGAGGGCGGCTGTGCGCGGGCGTTCGAGGGGATCGAGGTGCGTACGACGGTGGCGTTTGGGGACCGAGGGGATCGCGATAGGAGAGGTAGGTGGCGTGCGAAGGCGAAGGCGTACCTCAGCAGAGGTGTCCCGATGGCGACCCGGAGGTCCACAACGATGGCGGCGGCGCCTCCTTTAGGACCTCGACGGCGGCGCCTCCTTTAGGACCTCGGCGGCGGCGCCTCCACGACCCCTCAGAGCCAGCAAAGGGATCCACGGCTAGCGCCTGGGATCTGCCAGGCGACGGCGTTCGCGTCGCGAATAGATCGAGGGGTCGTCGCTCCTTCACCACGATTACGAGGCATCGATCGTAGGTTTTTTTGGCACGGTTTTTTCCCGGGAGGGTTGCGAGTTGACGGAGGTGGGAGGATGACGAAAAAAACCGAAGGTGGGAGGATGACGAAAAAAACCTAGCAAAATTAAACCGCGGAGACTATTCACCAAGTCGTCCATTAGGAGTAGAGATACTCTAGGTTTGTTTTTCGGAAAAACTAACGTCCACACGTGTGGGCATTTACAGATTGCCCACAGGCCTTCGTCATCATTCATTTCTTGGCGTATGAATAGATGGCGGCCGGTAAATCTTTTGGTTTTCGGTTTAAAAATGTTTTATCTTCTAAATAAAAAAGCGAACTAAAAATCCGTTTTCATCATTAAATCCGTCTCAACGAGATCTTCAAAACTAGACCCCATGTTGATATGTTTCGACGAATTATTAATTTTTTTTTTGCCCAGAAGTTGCCATGATGTTTTCACTATAGTTGCTATAGTGCTTAAACTAAAGTTGTCATGTGGCAATTTTAGTTTATAGATTATGGCAATTTTAGTTTTTGATGATGGCAATTCCAGTACTTTGACCATCAAAATATTTTTTTATTGAACCATGGCAATTTTAAGTGCATGTATCATGGCAATTTTAGTTTACGGTGCATGGTAAGTCTAGTTTCTTAATTCTCTGTTTTATAATATGTTAAAATTTAATTTTAAATGTAAAAGAAAATAGTTGAAACATATCATGGCAACTTCAGTGTAAATATCATGGCAATTCATGTGCAATAGACATGACAACTTTTAACAAAAAAAATTCGCCGAAATATATCGATATGAGATCTAGTTTTGAAGATCTCGTCGCGAGGGATTTAATGGTGAAAACGGATCTTCAATCGGATTTTTCATTTAAGAGATAAAACATTTTAAAAACTGAAAATCCAAAAAGATTCTCGCATGCATGCATGCGATGACGTGGCAATCTATTTGCATTAGAGACGTGTGGTGCGTCTCTTTTTCTGCCACACGTGTGGCAGTTATCGACGTCCTTGTTTTTTCAACCACACACATTATATTAATCGATAAACAGACTAAAATTATACATGCATACGGAAACTACCCGAAGAATGACAGGTGTCCAAAAAGTTATTCAAGCACCCCGAATATAAGAATATTACAAATAAGTCCCTTGAGGTCCCTACAAAGAATCAGATCTGAAACTGTCTTCGACCTCCAGCGCCGCCAAGACGCCCGCCCGAGTAAGAGATGGAACACCAACAAACAAAATTCCAGGCCAGCGGCTTAGCCTTGAAGGCATTGAGAGTCGAAGACCAGACCTGCAAAACAGGCACTTGGCGATGTGGCGTGTCGGCCGAGGATTTTCCCCACTGTAAGGGCATATTTATCCCTAAGTAGTTTAGGTGATTGATGACAATGCATTTACGGACTAATCGTGTGCATTGAGCATTTCAGATATCTCATGTTTAGGCACAAGACGATTTGTGCCCCTCGGAGTCTAGTGAAGACGGAGTTTTCTCTGCGTTTCTTTTCGGTGGATTTGAGTCGTAGGAAAGTTGTACTATTAAGAGGGGGTCTACTTTGAAAAGGTTTGGGTGGAATCATCACGTACACGTCTGTTCCTTTTGCACCACCTTTCCTTTAACTCTTCGGAGTATCCTCCGTTTCTCCGTGTCTCTGCAAAATGGAGTCCTAGTGTTGTTGTGCTGGGGCATGCGGTAGTAGTGCTCTTGGAAGCGGTAGTACCGTAGGACCTTCTTGATAATCTGCGACGGTAGCGGTAGTATCATGAGCCCTTCTTGATAATCTGCGGCCGGTGATAATACCGCCCATGGGCGTGGTAATCTGGTGGGCTCGAGACCGAACGCTGACCTGGCGGATGTAGGGGCGATGTAATTTTTACATCCAGCGCCCTCTGTGATAATACCGCTCGAGGTTCTGCAGTAGTACCGCGTCGGATTTTTGCACAAATCGAAACTCAGCAAGTAGCCATCGATGTAGTTTTTATGTCTATGCCTTCCCACCTAGACAATCCACGCCTTGAGTAGTACCACAAGGGGAAGCGGTAGTACCGCTCAAGCGGTCCTACCGCTCTTTGCTTCAACGCGTCGAGGCTAGTCTAGCCCTGCCGCTTTATCTGATAATCATGCGGTGCCCCGCGGTAGTACCGCATGTCTGGTGCTGTAGTACCGCAAGTCGTGGGCTGAGTAAGTGGATAACGGTTGGATTTGTCCTATCACTATAAAAGGGGGTCTTCTTCTTCGAGTTGACCACCTCTTCCATCCCTAAGCTCCATTAATGCTCTAAGCTCCATTTTTGCCCGATCTCTCTTCCTAGCCAATCAAACTTGTTGATTCTCTAGGGATTGGTTGAGAAGTCCCCGATCTACACTTCCACCAAGAGAAATTTTATTCCCCCCATCAATCCCTTGCGGATCTTGTTACTCTTGGGTGTTTGAGCATCCTAGACGGTTGAGGTCACCGCGGAGCCATATTCCACTGTGGTGAAGCTTCGTGGTGTCGTTGGAAGCCTCCAATTAAGTTGTGGAGATTGCCCCAACCTTGTTTGTAAAGGTTCGGCCGCCGCCTCCAAGGGCACCAATAGTGGAATCGCGGCATCTCGAATTATGTGAGGGCGTGAGGAGAATACGGTGGCCCTAGTGGCTTCTTGGGGAGCATTGTGCCTCCACACCGCTCCAACGGAGACGTACTTCCCCTCGAAAGGAAGGAACTTCGGTAACACATCCTCGTCTTCACCGGCTCCACTCTTGGTTATCTCATACCTTTACTTGTGCAAGCTTATATTGTGTTGCATCTTTTGCTTGCTTGTGTGCTTGTTATTGTTGCATCATATAGGTTGCTCACCTAGTTGCATATCTAGACAACCTATTTTGATGCAAAGTTTCAATTGGTAAAGAATAGCTAAAAATTGTTAGTTGCCTATTCACCCCCCCCCCCTCTAGTCAACTATATCGATCCTTTCAATTGGTATCAGAACCTTGTCTCTTTATTAAGTACTTTGCAGTCCGAAGAGTATGGTTGATACCGTAGACGATGTGGAGGAGCACCCCGGTGTGATTCTGTCCTCGTCTACGGCCGATGGGGGTTCCTCGGTCTCTCGTGAGGAGTTCAATGCGACTTTGGACACATTGAAAACCTCCATGACGACCGAGGTTGAAAGCATGTTCACTAAGTTTTTAGAAGGCCTCAAGCTATCCATCGCACCTATGAAAGTGGGTGATCCCGCTAACAAGGTGACGGATGCTAACTCCGATAAAGGGGAAGTTATGAGTGAAAAAGTTCCTTTATCTAGTGGTAGAAGTGGAAATGGCATCTTTGCCCATGTTGAACCTCCGCTTACTTATGGAGGACCGGTTCCTTCCACTCATTTGAATCATGTCGGTTCTCCCCCTAAGATTGGGAAAAATGAGGATTTTGACGCTTGGGTATATCGCTTTAAACGTCATTTAAATCATGTTAATACTAATATTTGGAGAATCATTGAGCAAGGTTTCTATCCGCATGACCCAGGCAACTTCACCCCTAGAGAAGCCGCGGATCATCAATTCAACGAGAATGCTCTCTTCATCATCCAAGATGCAATGCCATCCGAAGATATTGCACATCTCTGACCTTTCACCATGGCCAAGGAAGCATGGCACCATGTTGTATCCCTTTACAAGGGAAGCGCAAGCATTCAACGCTCCAACTATGAAGTGGTGCAAGATGAAGCTGATGAGTTTGCAATGAATGAAGATGAAGAACCTCGTGAGCTTTACCGGAGGTTAACCACTCTCGCGATCTCACTCCGAGATCATGGGAGCAAGGATACGAATAACAATTGGATCAAGCACAAGTTCCTCAAGGACATGATGCCTTACCACAAGGCCATGTCCTCTGTCATCCGTCAAAGGCTGGACTTCCACACCTTGTCCTCAAGTGAGGTGTTGGATGAGTTTGTGGCAATGAGGATCTTGGACAATACCGCCGATAATGCGGTAATGCATTCTCAAAGAGCTAAGAAGCCCAACCTTGCTTTGAAGGCCAAGGTTAGTATGGAAGAAGAGGATAAAGAGGAAGAAGAGGAGAGAAATCCCGAAGATACAAAATATTCTTATCATGAGCACATGGCTCTCGCTTCAAGGCAATTTTGGAGCAAGAAGAACATGAGGCCCAACTTCAACAAGAACAACACAAGTGGCGTGAAGGGCAAGCAACGAGTGAGGACTTGCTATAATTGTGGCAATGTGAGCCACTTTGTTGTGGAGTGCTCATATGAGAAGAGGGAAGACAATGGCGGCAAGCTCATCCGAAAAGACAAGGCCAAGTCCTTCCCCAACAAGAGCAACTTCACCAAGAAGACTCCTCCCAAGGAGTTGGTGGCACAAGAAGAGTACAATGAGGATGATGATGATGATGATGAAGACGGTGAGTCGGTTGCCATGGCCTTCGTTGCCATTGCGACAACTCCACGGGTGTCTCTCTTCGACTCACCCAATGAGAACATCACCGCCAAGTGCCTCATGGCTAAAGCCACCAACAAGGTAACCCCCAACATAAAAACTACCATCATTACTAATCCTTCTTTCAAGGATTGCATTGATGAAAATGAGGGGTCTAATGAGGAGGAAAATGAATTTGAGTCTTTTATGAGTAAGCTCAAGGGTAAATCAAAGAAGCATTTGTTGCTTGCTACCTCTTGAGCACTGCGTTGGTTTTCCCTTGAAGAGGAAAGGGTGATGCAGTAAAGCAGCGTAAGTATTTCCCTCAACTTTTGAGAACCAAGGTATCAATCCAGTACGAGGCTACGCACGAGTCCCTCGCACCTACACAAACAAATAAAATCCTCGCAGCCAACGCAATAAAGGGGTTGTCAATCCCTTCACGGTCACTTACGAAAGTGAGATCTGATAGATATGATAAGATAATATTTTTGGTATTTTTATGATAAAGATGCAAAGTAAAATAAAAGGTAATAAAAATAGCTAAGTGTTGGAAGATTAATATGATGGAAAATATACCCGGGGCCATATGTTTCACTAGTGGCTTCTCTCGAGAGCATAAGTATTACGCGGGTAAACAAATTACTGTTGAGCAATTGATAGAATTGAGCATTATTATGAGAATATCTAGGTATGATCATGTATATAGGCATCACGTCCGCGACAAGTAGACCGACTCCTGCCTACATCTACTACTATTACTCCACACATCGACCGCTTTCCAGCATGCATCTAGAGTATTAAGTTCATAAGAACAGAGTAATGCTTTAAGTAAGATGACATGATGTAGAGGATAAACTCATGCAATATGATATAAACCCGTCTTGTTATCCTCGATGGCAACAATACAATACGTGCCTTGCTGCCCCTCATCACTTTGGGAAAGGACACCGCAAGATTGAACCCAAAGCTAAGCACTTCTCCCATTGCAAGAAAAATCAATCTAGTAGGCCAAACCAAACTGATAATTTGAAGAGACTTGCAAAGATAACCAATCATACATAAAAGAATTCAGAGAAGATTCAAATATTGTTCATAGATAAACTTGATCATAAACCCACAATTCATCGATCTCAACAAACACACCGCAAAAGAAGATTACATCGAATAGATCTCCACAAGAGAGGGGGAGAACATTGTATTGAGATCCAAAAAGAGAGAAGAAGCCATCTAGCTAATAACTATGGACCCGAAGGTCTAAGGTAAACTACTCACACATCATCGGAGAGGCTATGGTGTAGATGTAGAAGCCCTCCGTGATCGATGCCTCCCAGAGAGCTCCTAAAAGGCCCCAAGATGGGATCTCACGCAGTATGAAGGTTGCGGCGGCGGAATTAGGTTTTTGGCTCCGTATCTGGTAGTTTGGGGGTACGTAGGTATATATAGGAGGAAGAAGTACGTCGGTGGAGCAACATGGGGCCCACGAGGGTGGAGGACGTGCCTGGGGGGTAGGCGCGCCCCCCTACCTCGTGCCTTCCTGGTTTATGTCTTGACGTAGGGTCAAAGTCCTCTGGATCACGTTCGTTTCGAAAATCACGTTCCCAAAGGTTTCATTCCGTTTGGACTCCGTTTGATATTCTTTTTCTGCGAAACTCTAAAATAGGCAAAAAACAGCAATTCTGGGCTGGGCCTCCGGTTAATAGTTTAGTCCCAAAAATAATATAAAAGTGTATAATAGAGCCCATTAATGTCCGAAACAGAATATAATATAGCATGGAACAATAAAAAATTATAGATACGTTGGAGACGTATCAAGCATCCCCAAGCTTAATTCCTGCTCGTCCTCGAGTAGGTAAATGATAAAAACATAATTTTTGATGTGGAATGCTACTTGGCATAATTTCAATGTAATTCTCTTAATTGTGGTATGAATATTCAGATTCGAAAGATTCAAGACAAAAGTTTAATATTGACATAAAAATAATAATACTTCAAGCATACTAAGTAAGCAATTATGTTTTCTCAAAATAATATGGCCAAAGAAAGTTGATCCCTACAAAATCATATAGTTTAGTCATGCTCCATTTTCGTCACACAAGAATGCTCTCATCATGCACAGCCCCGATGACAAGCCAAGAAATTGTTTCATACGTTAGTAATCTCAAACTTTTTCAACCTTCACGCAATACATGAGCATGAGCCATGGATATAGCACTATGGGTGGCATAGAATATAATGATGGGGGTTATGTGGAGAAGACAAAAAAGGAGAAAGTCTCACATCAACGCGGCTAATCAATGAGCTATGGAGTTGCCCATCGATTGATGTTAATGCAAGGAGTAGGGATTGCCATGCAACAGATGCACTAGAGCTATAAATGCATGAAAGCTCAACAAAAGAAACTAAGTGGGTGTGCATCCAACTTGCTTGCTCACGAAGACCTAGGGCATTTGAGGAAGCCCATTGTTGGAATATACAAGCCAAGTTCTATAATGAAAAATTCCCACTAGTATATGAAAGTGAAAAAACAAGAGACTCTCTATCATGAAGATCATGGTGCTACTTTGAAGCACAAGTGTGGAAAAAGGATAATAGCATTGTCCCTTCTTTTTTTGCCTTCTTTTTTTGGCCTTCTTTTTTTGGCCTTTCTCTTTTTTTATTGGGACAATGCTCTATGAATGATGATCATCACACTTCTATTTATTTACAACTCAATGATTACAACTCGATACTAGAACAAAGTATGACTCTATATGAATGCCTCCAGCAGTATACTGGGATAGCAATGAATCAAGAGTGACATGTATAAACAATTATGAACAGTGGCGTTGCCACAAATACGATGTCAACTACATGATCATGCAAAGCAATATGACAATGATGAACGTGTCATGATAAATGGAACGGTGGAAAGTTGCATTGCAATATATCTCGGAATGGCTATGGAAATGCCATAATAGGTAGGTATGGTGGCTATTTTGAGGAAGATATAAGGAGGTTTATGTGTGAAAGAGCGTATCATATCACGGGGTTTGGATGCACCGTGAAGTTTGCACCAACTCTCAATGTGAGAAAGGGCAATGCAGTCTTGAAGAGGCTAGCAATGATGGAAGGGTAAGAGTGCGTATAATCCATGGACTCAACATTAGTCATAAAGAACTCACATACTTATTGCAAAAATCTACAAGTCATCAAAAACCAAGCACTACGCGCATGCTCCTAGGGGGATAGATTGGTAGGAGAAGACCATCGCTCGTCCCCGACCGCCACTCATAAGGAGGACAATCAAAGAACACCTCATGTTTCAAATTGTTACATAACGTTTACCATACGTGCATGCTACGGGACTTGCAAACTTCAACACAAGTTTTTCTCAAATTCACAACTACTCAACTAGCACAAGTTTAATATCACTACCTCCATATCTCAAAACAATCATCAAGCATCAAACTTCTCTTAGCATTCAGCACACTCATAAGAAAGTTTTTTACTAGTCTCGAATACCTAACATATTAGGATTAATTTCCCAATTGAAGAAAATTACCATGCTGTTTAAGACTCTCAAAATAATATAAGTTAAGCATGATATAATAATAGTTTCTATAAAACAAAACCACCGCTGTGCTCTAAAAGATATAAGTGAAGCACTAGAGCAAAAACTATATACCTCAAAAGATATAAGTGAAGCGCATAGAGTATTCTAATAAATTCCAAATCATGTGTGTCTCTCTCAAAATGTGTGTACAGCAAAGATGATTGTGATAAGCTAAAAAGCAAAGACTCAAATCATACAAGATGCTCCAAGCAAAACACATATCATGTGGTGAATAAAAATATAGCTCCAAGTAAAGTTATCGATGGAAGTAGATTTAAAGAGGATGCCTTCCGGGGCATCCCCAAGCTTTGGCTTTTTGGTGTCCTTAGATTATCTTGGGGTGACATGGGCATCCCCAAGCTTAGGCTCTTGCCACTCCTTGTTCCATAATCCATCAAATATTTTACCCAAAACTTGAAAACTTCACAACACAAAACTTAACAGAAAATCTTGTGAGCTCCGTTAGCGAAAGAAAACAAAACACCACTTCAAGGTACTGTAATGAACTCATTATTTATTTATATTGGTGTTAAACCTACTGTATTACAACTTCTCTATGGTTTATAAACTATTTTACTAGCCATAGATTCATCAAAATAAGCAAACAACACACGAAAAACAGAATATGTCAAAAACAGAACAGTCTGTAGTAATCTATAACTAACGCAAAATTCTGGAACTCCAAAAATTCAGCCAAAATAGGAAGACCTATATAATTTTTTTTATTGATCAGCAGCAATTGGAATCAATATTTTATCACGTTCTGGTGATTTTTAACAATTATTTTAGTGAACAGAAAGTTTCTGGAATTTTCAGCAAGATCAAATAACTATCATCCAAGAAGATCCTATAGGTTAAACTTGGCACAAACACTAACTAAACATAAAAACAAATCTAACCAGAGGCTAGATCAAAGATTTATTCCTAAACAGAAGCAAAAGCAAAAAAACTAAAAATAAAATTGGGTTGCCTCCCAACAAGTGCTATCGTTTAACACCCCTAGCTAGGCATAAAAGCAAGGATAGATCTAGGTATTGTCATCTTTGGCTTTCAATTTTTTGAAGGAAATATGCCCTAGAGGCAATAATAAAGTTATTATTTATTTTCTTATATCATAACAAATGTTTATTATTCATGCTAGAATTGTATTAACCGGAAACATAATACATGTGTGAATACATAGACAAACAGTATGTCACTAGTATGCCTCTACTTGACTAGCTCGTTGATCAAAGATGGTTAAGTTTCCTAGCCATTGACATGGGTTGTCATTTGATTAACGGGATCACATCATTAGGAGAATGATGTGATTGACATGACCCATTCCGTTAAGCTTAGCACCCGATCGTTTAGTATGTTGCTATTGCTTTCTTCATGACTTATACATGTTCCTATGACTATGAGATTATGCAACTCCCGTTCTGGGAGGAAAACTTTGTGTGCTACCAAAGCGTCACAACGTAATCGGGTGATTATAAAGGTGCTCTACAGGTGTCTCCGAAGGTACTTGTTGGGTTGGCGTATTTCGAGATTAGGATTTGTCACTCCGATTGTCGGAGAGGTATCTCTGGGCCCTCTCGGTAATGCACATCACTATAAGCCTTGCAAGCCTTGCAACTAATGAGTTAGTTGCGGGATGATGTATTACAGAACGAGTAAAGAGACTTGCCGGCAACGAGATTGAACTATGTATTGAGATACCGACGATCGAATCTCGGGCAAGTAACATACCGATGACAAAGGGAAAAATGTATGTTGTTATGCGGTCTGACCGATAAAGATCTTCGTAGAATATGTGGGAGCCAATATGAGCATCCAGGTGCCGCTATTGGTTATTGACCGGAGACGTGTCTCGGTCATGTCTACATAGTTCTCGAACCCGTAGGGTCCGCACGCTTAACGTTTTGATGACAACTATATTATGAGTTTATATGTTTTGATGTACCGAAGGTTGTTCGGAGTTCCGGATGTGATCACGGACATGACGAGGAGTCTCGAAATGGTCGAGACATGAAGATTGATATATTGGAAGCCTATGTTTGGATATCGGAAGTGTTCCGGGTGAAATCAGGATTTTACCGGAGTACCGGAGGGTTACAGAACCCCGGGGGTTAATGGGCCTTAGTGGGCCTTTGCGGAGGAGAGGAGGCGGCCGAGGCTGGGCCGCGCCTCCCCTAGTCCGAATAGGACAAGGAGAGGGGGGCGGTGCCCCCCTTCCTTCCTCTCTCCCTCCTCTTCCCCCCAAGTCCTAATCCAACTAGGAAAGGGGGAGAGTCCTACTCCCGGTGGGAGTAGGACTCCTCCTGGCGCACCCCTTCTAGACCGGCTGCACCTCCCCCCTCGCTCCTTTATATACGGGGGCAGGGGGCACCCTAGAGACACAACAATTGATCGTTTGATCTTTTAGCCGTGTGTGGTGCCCCTCTCCACCATAGTCCACCTCAATAATACTGTAGCGGTGCTTAGGCGAAGCCCTGCTGTAGGACCTTGAGAAGAGGTGTCTAGAGGGGTTGGGTGATTAGACACTAAGTACCAAAGTTGCAGTTTTTAAGTTTCTTTAAAGTTTGAGTGGAGTTTAGGCACAAGTTTAACATTCACAACATATAGCAAGCAAGCATGCAAAGAGTATATGAGCAGCGGAAAATAAAGCATGCAACTTGCAAGAATGTAAAGGGAAGGATTGGAGGATTCAAACGCAATTTGGAGACACGGATGTTTTGGCGTGGTTCCAATAGGTGGTGCTATCATCGTATATCCACGTTGATGGAGACTTCAACCCACGAAGGGTAGCAGTTCTTGTGAGTCCACGGAGGGCTCCACCCACGAAGGGTCCACGAAGAAGCAACCTTGTCTATCCCACCATGGCCGTCGCCCACGAAGGACTTGCCTCACTAGCGGTAGATCTTCACGAAGTAGGCGATCTCCTTGCCCTTAAAAACTCCTTGGTTCAACTCCACAATCTTGTCGGAGGCTCCCATGTGACACCTAGCCAATCTAGGAGACACCACTCTCCAAGAAGTAACAAATGGTGCGTTGATGATGAACTCCTTGCTCTTGTGCTTCAAATGATAGTCTCCCCAACACTCAACTCTCTCTCATAGGATTTGGATCTGGTGGAAAGAGGGTTTGAGTGGAAAGCAACTTGGGGAAGGCTAGAGATCAAGATTCATATGGTAGGAATGGAATATCTTGGCCTCAACACATGAGTAGGTAGTTCTTTCTCGGAAATAGGATCTTTGGAAGTGTAGGTTCGATCGATGGATCTCTCCACGAATGAAGAGGAGGTGGAGGGGTATATATAGCCTCCACACAAAATCTAACCGTTACACACAATCTACCAAACTCGGTGGGACCAAATCGTTAAACTGGGTCAGACCGATTTAGCAAATAATGTGACCGTTAGGGTTTTCGGTGGGACCGGAATGCAACTCGGTGGGACCGATTCGGTTAGGGTTAGGGAATAACGTAATCTCGGTAAGACCAATTACACAAACTCGGTGGGACCGATTTTGGTAATAAGCTTTCCAGAGAGTTGGTCAGGCAAACTCGGTTTGACCGATTATCAAACTCGGTGGGACCGATTTTGATAATAAGTTAACTAGAGAGTTTGCATTGTAATCTCGGTAGTACCGATTGCTCAAACTTCGGTGAGACCGATTTTGATAATGGACATACACAGAGATTACAATCCCATCTCGGTGAGACCGAGATCCCTATCGGTGACACCGATTTGCCTAGGGTTTGTGGCAGTGGCTAAGACATCCGGACTTCGGTGGCGCGGATAGAAAGAATCGATTGGGGCCGAGTTTGACTTTAGGTTTAGGACAAATGTGTGGAAGTGGGAAAGTAGTTGAGGGTATTTGGAGCATATCACTAAGCACTTTGAAGCAAGAGGCTCATTAAGCAACACCTCATTCCTCCTTGATAGTATTGGCTTTTCCTATAGACTCAATGTGATCTTGGATCACTAAAATGTAAAATGAAGAGTCTTGAGCTTGAAGCTTGAGCCAATCCTTTGTCCTTAGCATCTTGAAGGAGTTCCCACATCCTTTAGTCCATGCCACTCCATTGTTGAACTTATCTGAAACATACTAGATAAAAGTGTTAGTCCAACAAGAGATATGTTGTCATTAATTACCAAAACCACCTAGGGAGCACTTGTGCTTTCAATCTCCACCTTTTTGGTAATTGATGGCAACATACATCAAAGCTTTAGATAAAGATATAAAGTATAGCAAGTAAAGGTTTGGAAAGACATGTAACAAGCATAGGCTCCCCCTACAGGTATGCAATCATGTGAATATGAAATAGAGAAGCATGTGATAGCATAACCATGATAGAGCAGGCAATGTGTTACATGTATCTTGGCTATATGCATCGAGCAAAAAGTATTAAAGAGAATACCTTCATGCCCATGAGTCCTTCTTGCAAACAGTATGTACATCAACAAGAATTCCTCATACACATGATTGTGATGCATATACTTACCTTGTGGTCTTGAGTTGGCTTAGGATGGAATGAACTGTGAAAACAAGGTTAGATAACAGATGCATCTACTAGCGAGCAAACAGAAGAAACCACAAGAATACCAAGAATGAGATGACATGTAGAGAGTGAGTACTGAGTACCACATTGGATTAGACATGTCCCCAAGAGTAAAGATATGCAATGAATTTAAATGATCTCTTTCCCTTAGATGTCTTGCTCCCCACAGATCTAACATGGGATCTTTGGGAGAAGATAGGGAACAGAAAATCAGAGCTGAAGGAAAATAGAGCTGAAAGATATGACTGATGATCAGAGCTAAAGTTCAGAGCTAATGTATGATAATGCAAAATTGAGCACAACAGATCATATGAACATGTATCTCCCCTCAAGAAGACATGTGGACATCTCTCCTCTTGAACACCAAGCATCTGGGATCCTTGAGAAATACTTTCTACTTAAGTATCCTCTCCCCACGGAGATCTCTCTCGTCTTTTGAGGGTCTCTCCCCTAGAAGGTCTCTCTCTCCTTAAGAAGAAAGGTGATAAGTTTTGATGCTCTCTCTCTATCTCCAAATGATAAGCTTTGATGTTCTTTCTCTCCCCTTTGACATCAATTTCCAAGAAGGGTCTTACGGATTACATCGAATGGGTTTGGTCCTTGAGACACGTAACAAAGCAATGATGAAAATGTGATGCTTGTAGAGGACAAGATTCATTGAGTGGAGCTGGATCGGAAGAAACATAGAATATGTGGCAAAGAGTTTTTCCTGTTATGAAATCGGTGGCACCGAGTGGTATGCTTGATCGTCTTAAAAGATTGATTGGACCGAAAATAACAAATTGGTGTAACCGAGTTCATCGCAGAGAGAACACTTGTCACCTCAGCTCACTAGACTGGTAAGATCTCACAAAGATTTGCAAGGAATTAACTGAAGGATATGCAAGGAATTAGATGCAGAAAATGCAGAGAAAACAGAAAGAAATCTAGATGAAGTTTTTTTTGAAAGGGGAAACACAAATGCATGAGACAAATGCAAAAACTCAGAAAAGAACACAAGAGAACTTCATCTAGAGATGGTCGGCGACAAAGTCACCTACGTTAGAGTATATTAACTTAGGAGTCAAGTGAGATCACTTGATCATAGGCCATACTCATCGTTTAAGCTCAAAATGGGGTTGCCATTTTTCGTTTAAGCATCTTGATGTATTCACATCTTGTCGAGTTGCTTTAACTCATGACTCGGAGTAAAGCTTCTCTAAGATGGAATAACATACCTTGGTTGGTGGTGTTGTCCATGTAGTTGAACTTGCGTGGGTTGCTCAAGGTTGATGTAGATCATCAAGAATTTGGAGCACCACTTGGAATTTGAGTCCATCTACCTACATGGGTTAGTTCTTGCAAGGAAGAGCACTTGTATATCCAAAAACAACAATCATGAAACTCAACATAGAATTTGTCAAAGGATATGTTTGAATGGTTCACATATCCCATAATCTTTAAGAGTTTGGGTCATCCAAAGTAATTGAGCACAACATGAACCAGCGTCAATATATTCAGCTTCGGCGGTGGATAAGGATACCGAGTTTTGTTTCTTGGAGGACCAAGACACAAGAGATCTACCAAGAAATTGACAAGTTCCCAAAGTGGACTTTCTATCAACCTTGTCTCCGGCATAGTCCGAGTCGGAATAGCCAACAAGATTGGAAGAGGCCCTCTTAGGATACCAAATGCCAAAATTTGGTGTATGGATTAAGTATCTCACTATCCTTTTCACGGCCTTAAGATGACATTCTTTAGGGGCAGCTTGATATCGTGCACACATGCACACACTTAGCATAATATCGGGACGTGAAGCACATAGATATAACAATGAACCAATCATAGAGCGATAAACCTTTTGATCAACTGGTTCACCATCTTTGGTTAAGTCAAGATGTCCACTAGTAGGCATGGGTGTAGTCATACCTTTGCATTCTTGCATATTGAACTTCTTGAATAAGTCCTTGGTGTACTTTGTTTGCGAGACCAAAGTACCTTCCTTAGTTTGCTTGATTTGCAAACCAAGAAAGAATTTGAGTTCACTCATCATAGACATCTCAAACTTCTCCGACATTAGCTTCCCAAACTTTTCACTAAAATGAGGGTTAGTTGAACCAAATATAATATCATCAACATAAATTTGGCACACAAAGAGTTCACCATTAACCCTTTTAGTAAAAAGAGTAGAATCAATTTTCCCAATTTCAAAGCCTTTTTCAATAAGGAACTTGGTCAAGCATTTATACCATGCTCTAGGAGCTTGTTTAAGTCCATAAAGAGCTTTGTGAAGTTTGTAAACATGATTGGGTTTCTTAGGATTGACAAAGCCGGAGGTTGTTTAACATAAACTTCCTCCTCTATTTCACCATTTAGAAAAGCACTTTTATGTCCATTTGGTACAAGGTGATATCATGGTGATTAGCATAGGCAAGTAAGATGCGAATGGACTCAAGTCTAGCAACGGGGGCGTAAGTCTCACCATAGTCCATACCTTCGACTTGTGTGTAGCCTTGGGCGACGAGATGTGCTTTTTGCGAACTACTTGTCCATCTTCATCTTGCTTGTTGCGAAACACCCATTTGGTACCGATGATGTTGTGGTTGTTGTCGGGCTTCTCAACCAACGTCCAAACTTGGTTCCTCTCAAAGTTGTGTAGCTCTTCATGCATAGCATTTATCCAATCCGGATCTTCCAATGCTTCTTCGACCTTCATAGGTTCAATGCTAGAGATGAAAGAATAGTTTTCACAAAAGTTAGCTAACCGAGTTTTAGAGCGGCGATTCTCGGTTTGAATATCATTGTAGATTTGCTTTCGACGGATGGTCTTTAGCAATTCTTGCTCGAACTTCGTGAAAGCTTTTGCTTGGGTCTTCATTGAACATCTTCTTCATCTTGTTCTTCTTCTTGGCCTTCTTCATTGTTGGCGTTGTCGTTCTCTTGTCGTGGTGGAGAAGGAGGTTGTTGACGTTCATCTTGATGCACTTCCTCGTTTTCTTCATCTTGGTGTGTCCCACTTGTGGATGCTTCCGTATCAACTCTTGGTTCACCTTGTCGTGAAGTAGAAGCTTCCACTTGGACGGACGAGGTACTCTCCTTCACCTCTGTTGGACGGACCTTGCCAATAGACAAGTCTTGGATTGCTTCCGAAGGATCTTTGTCTCCTACACCAATTGGCAATTGCTCTACTTGCGAGCCGTTAGATTCATCAAACTTCACATCTACCGTCTCTTCAACCTTTCGGGTGAAATTGTTGTAGACACGGTAAGTGTGAGAGTTTGAGCCATAACCTAGTAGGAAACCTTCATGAGACTTAGGAGAAAATTTAGAACGACGATGCTTATCAAGAATGTAGCACTTTGAGCCGAATACTTTAAAGTATCCAACTTGGGGTTTGTTACCGGTGAGTAGCTCGTATGCCGTCTTGCCGAGTAGCTTGTGAAGATACAAGCGATTTGTTGCATGACAAGCTGTCTCAACCGCTTACGCCCAAAAGTGCTTGACGTCTTGTACTCATCAAGCATCGTTCTCACCATTTCGATGAGCGTCCGGTTCTTCCTCTCAACAACTCCATTTTGTTGAGGTGTGTACGTAATGAGAACTCGTGTGAAATCCCTTCTTCGTCAAGAAAGGTGTCCACATTTATGCGTTCTTGAACTCCGTTCCATTGTCGCTGCGAACCTTCTTGATCTTCACTTCAAATTGGTTTTGGGCCTTCCTAGCGAAGTTTTTGAAGATCTTTTGGACCTGCGATTTATCATCGAGAAAGAACACCCACGTAAATCTGGAAAAATCATCAACTATAACTAGACCAAAAGAATTTCCACCGAGACTCTTGTAAGAGTTGGGACCAAAGAGATCCATGTGAAGTAGCTCGAGTGGCCTCTTCGTGGTCATGATGTTCTTCACGGATGCCTTCCTCCAACCTGTTTACCGACTTGACAAGCACTGCAAAGTCTATCCTTATCAAATATGACATCATTAACTCCAAGGATATGATTCCCCTTAATAAGCTTGTCAAGGTTTTGCATACCAACATGACCTAATCGTCTATGCCATAACCAGCCTTTTGAGGATTTAGCAATGAAGCAAGTTTTAGGTTGAGCCTTTTTAGTGAAATCAACAATGTATAGATCACCTCTCGCACACCAAGTAAAGACCATTTTATGATTATCTCAATGAAACACTTGGCAATCTACTTCAGTAAATAGAACATTGAAACCGAAATCAACAAGTCTACATACTGAAAGTAAGTTGTAACCAAGAGATTCAACAAGCATAACATTTTGTATGGAGCTGTCATGTGATATGGCCACCTTACCGAGGCCAACCACCTTACCCTTTGACTTGTCACCGAAAGTGACATACTTTCTAGGACTATCATTATCAGCAAGCTCACGAAACATGTCTTTATCTCCGGTCATGTGATCGGTACATCCACTATCAAGAACCCATTCCTTTCCTCGACATATATCCTCAAGATTTGCCATAAGACCAAAATGTCTCATTGCATCATCAAGATCGAAGTCACTATCATCATCCTCATCATGGTATCCATGTTCAACATCGTCATGTGGTGGATCAAATCCTAGAGAGGGTGATTCATTAGAATGAGTTTGACAATAATCTTGTCTATGAATTCTTATAGCTTCGGAAATAATGTCACTAATAATACCAACATTTCCTTTGGCACGCATAAGGTTTGTAAGCTCAAATAGACGATCACCAAACATAGGATCACTAGTATTCATTTTGCTCAAAGCAATAGACTTATGGAGAATTTCATCTAGATTTTTCAAGGAATAATCTGGAAATCGTTCCTCAAGAAATTTCCATATGGTGTAGGCACACTTAAAAGTAGGCAAACATCCAATCAAGTTTCTAGGCAATCCTCTAATGATAAGTTTGGCAGTTCTAAGATTCCTAACCATGTCAATTGACTCATCATGGGTTGGATGCATAGGATCAACATAAGGTGCACAAGGGCTAGCAATGTACTTGTTAAAATGATATTGATTTAAAATAACAAGCATCTCATTTTTCCACTCACGAAAATACTCTCCATCAAGAATAGGCACTCTATGTCTAAGACTCCCCAAAGTAGACTCATCCATCTTCCTCCAATGGTGATTAAACCAAGGCAATGGAGACCAATGCTCTGATACCACTTGTAGGACCTTGAGAAGAGGTGTCTAGAGGGGGGGTGATTAGACACTAAGTACCAAAGTTGCGCTTTTAAGTTTCTTTAAAGTTTGAGTGGAGTTTAGGCACAAGTTTAACATTCACAACATATAGCAAGCAAGCATGCAAAGAGTATATGAGCAGCGGAAAATAAAGCATGCAACTTGCAAGAATGTAAAGGGAAGGGATTGGAGGATTCAAACGCAATTTGGAGACACGGATGTTTTGGCGTGGTTCCGATAGGTGGTGCTATCGTACATCCACGTTGATGGAGACTTCAACCCACGAAGGGTAGCAGTTCTTGTGAGTCCACGGAGGGCTCCACCCACGAAGGGTCCACGAAGAAGCAACCTTGTCTATCCCACCATGGCCGTCGCCCACGAAGGACTTGCCTCACTAGCGGTAGATCTTCACGAAGTAGACGATCTCCTTGCCATTAGAAACTCCTTGGTTCAACTCCACAATCTTGTCGGAGGCTCACAAGTGACACCTAGACAATCTAGGAGACACCACTCTCCAAGAAGTAACGAATGGTGTGTTGATGATGAACTCCTTGCTCTTGTGCTTCAAATGATAGTCTCCCCAACACTCAACTCTCTCTCATAGGATTTGGATCCGTGGAAAGAGGGTTTGAGTGGAAAGCAACTTGGGGAAGGCTAGAGATCAAGATTCATATGGTAGGAATGGAATATCTTGGCCTCAACACATGAGTAGGTAGTTCTTTCTCAGAAATAGGATGCTGGAAGTGTAGGTTCAGTCTGATGGCTCTCTCCACGAATGAAGAGGAGGTGGAGGGGTATATATAGCCTCCACACAAAATCTAACCGTTACACACAATCTACCAAACTCGGTGGGACCAAATCGTTAAACTCGGTCAGACCGATTTAGCAAATAATGTGACCGTTAGGGTTTTCGGTGGGACCGGAATGCAACTCGGTGGGACCGATTCGGTTAGGGTTAGGGCATAACGTAATCTCGGTAAGACCGATTACACAAACTTCGGTGAGACCGATTTTGGTAATAAGCTTTCTAGAGAGTTGGTCAGGCAAACTCGGTTTGACCGATTATCAAACTCGGTGGGACCGATTTTGATAATAAGTTAACCAGAGAGTTTGCATTGTAATCTCGGTAGTACCGATTGCTCAAACTCGGTGAGACCGATTTTGATAATGGACATACACCGAGAGATTACAATCCCATCTCGGTGAGACCGAGATCCCCATCGGTGACACCGATTTGCCTAGGGTTTGTGGCAGTGGCTAAGACATCCAGACTCGGTGGCGCCGGATAGAAAGAATCAGTGGGGCCGAGTTTGACTTTAGGTTTAGGACAAATGTGTGGAAGTGGGAAAGTAGTTGAGGGTATTTGGAGCATATCACTAAGCACTTTGAAGCAAGAGGCTCATTAAGCAACACCTCATTCCTCCTTGATAGTATTGGCTTTTCCTATAGACTCAATGTGATCTTGGATCACTAAAATGTAAAATGAAGAGTCTTGAGCTTGAAGCTTGAGCCAATCCTTTGTCCTTAGCATATTGAAGGAGTTCCCACATCCTTTAGTCCATGCCACTCCATTGTTGAACTTATCTGAAACATATTGGATAAAAGTGTTAGTCCAACAAGAGATATGTTGTCATTAATTACCAAAACCACCTAGGGAGCACTTGTGCTTTCACCTGCATCGGTAGAACATCATCATCGTCACCACGCCGTCGTGCTGATGAAACTCTCCCTCAACACTCGGCTGGATCAGAGTTCGAGGGACGTCATCGGGCTGAACGTGTGCTGAACTCGGAGGTGCCGTACGTTCGGTACTTTCTCGGTCAGATCATGAAGACGTGCGACTACATCAACCGCGTTGTGCTAACGCTTCGCTTCGGTCTCACGAGTGCGTAGACAACACTCTCCCCTCTCGTTGCTATGCATCACCATGATCCTATGTGTGTGTAGGATTTTTTTTTAAATTACTATGTTCCCCAACAGTTGTATCAGAGCCAGGTTTTATGCGTAGATGTCATATGCACGAGTAGAACACAAGTGAGTTGTGGGCGATATAAGTCATACTGCTTACCAGCATGTCATACTTTGGTTCGGCAGATTGTTGGATGAAGCGGCCGGACCGACATTACGCGTCACGCTTATGCGAGACTGGTTCTATCGGCGTGCTTTGCACACGTGGTGGCGGTGTCAGTTTCTCCAACTTTAGTTGAACCGAGTGTGACTACGCCCGGTCCTTGCGAAGGTTAAAACAACACCAACTTGATAAACTATCGTTGTGGTTTTGATGCGTAGGTAAGAACGGTTCTTGCTAAGCCCGTAGCAGCCACGTAAAACTTGCAACAACAAAGTAGAGGACGTCTAACTTGTTTTTGCAGGGCATGTTGTGATGTGATATGGTCAAGACATGATGCTAAATTTTATTTTATGAGATGATCATGTTTTGTAACCAAGTTATCGGCAATCGGCGCAGAGCCATATGGTTGTCGCTTTATTGTATGCAATGCAATCATACTGTAATGCTTTACTTTATCACTAAGCGGTAGCGATAGTTGTAGAAGCATAAGATTGGCGAGACGACAACGATGCTACGATGGAGATCAAGGTGTCGCACGGGATTTATGGTGATCATGATGATTGCTTCAGAGATGGAGATCACAAGCACAAGATGATGATGGCGTATCATATCACTTATATTGATTGCATGTGATGTTTATCTTTTATGCATCTTATCTTGCTTTGATTGACGGTAGCATTATAAGATGATCCCTCACTAAATTATCAAAGTATAAGTATTCTCCACAGTATGCACCGTTGCGTAAAGTTCTTCGTCTTTGAGACACCACGTGATGATCGGGTGTGATAGGCTCTACGTTCAAATACAACGGGTGCAAAACAGTTGCACACGCGGAATACTCGGGTTAAACTTGACGAGCCTAGCATATAATAGATATGGCCTCGGAACACGGAGACCGAAAGGTCGGCGTGAATCATATAGTAGATATGATCAACATAGTGATGTTCACCATTGAAACTACTCCATCTCACGTGATGATCGGGCATGGTTTAGTTGATTTGGATCACGTGATCACTTAGAGGATTAGAGGGATGTCTATCTAAGTGGGAGTTCTTAAGTAATATGATTAATTGAACTTAAATTTATCATGAACTTAGTACCTGATAGTATCTTGCTTGTCTATGTTGATTGTAGATAGATGGCCCGTGCTGTTGTTCTGTTGAATTTTAATGCGTTCCTTGAGAAAGCAAAGTTGAAATAGGATGGTAGCAATTACACGGACTGGGCCCATAACTTGAGGATTATCCTCATTGCTGCACAGAAGAATTACATCCTGGAAGCACCGCTGGGTGCCAGGCCTGCTGCTGATGCAAGTGACGGTGTTAAGAACGTCTGGCAGAGCAAAGCTGATGACTACTCGATAGTTCAGTGTGCCATGCTTTACGGCTTAGAACTGGGACTTCAACGACGTTTTGAACGTCATGGAGCATATGAGATGTTCCAGGAGTTGAAGTTAATATTTCAAGCAAATGCCGGATTGAGAGATATGAAGTCTCCAATAAGTTCTACTTGCAAGATGGAGGATAATAGTTACATCGTTGAGTATATACTCAAAATGTCCGGGTATAATAATCACTTGATTCAACTGGAGTTAATCTTCCGGATGATAGCTTCATTGATGTAATTCTCCAATCACTGCCACCAAGCTACAAGAGCTTCGTGATGAACTATAATATGCAAGGGATGGATAAGACGATTCCTGAGCTCTTCGCAATGCTAAAGGCTGCGGAGGTAGAAATCAAGAAGGAGTATCAAGTGTTGATGGTCAATAAGACCACCAGTTTCAAGAAGAAGGGCAAAGGGAAGAAGAAGGGGAACTTCAAGAAGAACAACAAGCAAATTGCTGCTCAGGAGAAGAAACCCAAGTCCGGACCTAAGCACGAGACTGAAGTGCTTCTACCGCAAGCGTGACCGGTCATGGAAGCGGAACTGCCCCAAGTATTTGATGGATAAGAAGGATGGCAAGGTGAACAAAGGTATATGTGATATACATGTTATTGATGTGTACCTTACTAATGCTCGCAGTAGCACCGGTATTTGATATCGTTACATTGCTAATATTTGCAACTCGAAACAGGGGCTACAGATTAAGCAAAGATTGGCTAAGGACGAGGTGACGATGCGCGTGGGAAATGGTCCCAAAGTTGATGTGATCGCGGTCGGCACGCTACCTCTACATCTACCTTCGGGATTAGTATTAGACCTAAACAATTGTTATTTGGTGCCAGCGTTGAGCATGAACATTATATATGCATCTTGTTTGATGCGAGACGGTTATTCATTTAAATGAGGATAATGGTTGTTCTATTTATATGAGTAATATCTTTTATGGTCATGCACCCTTGAAGAGTGGTCTATTTTTGTTGAATCTTGATAGTAGTGATACACATATTCATAATATTGAAGCCAAAAGATGCAGAGTTGATAATGATAGTGCAACTTATTTGTGTCACTGCCGTTTAGGTCATATCGGTGTAAAGCGCATGAAGAAACTCCATGCTGATGGACTTTTGGAATCACTTGATTATGAATCACTTGATGCTTGCGAACCATGCCTCATGGGCAAGATGACTAAGACTCCATTCTCCGGAACAATGGAGCGAGCAACTGACTTATTGGAAATAATACATACTGATGTATGCGGTCCGATGAGTGTTAAGGCTCGCGCCAAGTATCGTTATTTTCTGACCTTCACAGATGATTTGAGCAGATATGGGTATATCTACTTGATGAAACATAAGTATGAAACATTTGAAAAGTTCATATAATTTCAAAGTGAAGTGGAAAATCATCGTAACAAGAAAATAAAGTTTCTACTATCTGATCGTGGAGGAGAATATTTGAGTTACGAGTTTGGTCTTCATTTGAAACAATGCGGAATAGTTTCGCAACTCACGCCACCTGGAACACCACAACGTAATGGTGTGTCCGAACATCGTAACCGTACTTTATTAGATATGGTGCAATCTATGATGTCTCTTACCGATTTACCACTATCGTTTTGGGTTTATGCATTAGAGACAGCCGCATTCACGTTAAATAGGGCACCATCAAAATCCGTTGAGACGACGCCTTATGAACTGTGGTTTGACAAGAAACCAAAGTTGTCGTTTCTTAAAGTTTGGGGCTGCGATGCTTATGTGAAAAAGCTTCAACTTGATAAGCTCGAACCCAAATCAGAGAAGTGCGTCTTCATAGGATACCCAAAAGAAAATGTTGGGTACACCTTCTATCACAGATCCGAAGGCAAGATATTCGTTGCTGAGAATGGATCCTTTCTAGAGAAGGAGTTTCTCTCGAAAGAAGTGAGTGGGAGGAAAGTAGAACTTGATGAGGTAATCGCACTGCTCCCTTATTGGAAAGTAGTTCATCACAGAAACCGGTTCCTGTGACACCTACACCAATTAGTTAGGAAGCTAATGATGATGATCATGAAACTTCAGATCAAACCTCGTAGGTCAACCAGAGTAAGATCTGCACTAGAGTGGTACGGTAATCCTGTTCTAGAAGTTATGTTACTAGACCATGACGAACCTACTAACTATGAAGAAGCGATGGTGAGCCCAGATTCCGCAAAATGGCTTGAGGCCATGAAATCTGAGATGGGATCCATGTATGAGAACAAAGTGTGGACTTTGGTTGACTTGCCCGATGATCGGCAAGCAATTGAGAATAAATGGATCTTCAAGAAGAAGACCGACATCGACGGTAATGTTATCATCTATAAAGCTCGACTTGTTGCGAAAGGTTTTCGACAAGTTCAAGGGATTGACTACGATGAGACCTTCTCACCCGTAGCGATGCTTAAGTCTGTCCGAATCATGTTAGCAATTGCCACATTTTATGATTATGAAATTTGGCAAATGGATGTCAAAACTACATTCCTGAATGGATTTCTGGAAGAAGAGTTGTTATGATGCAACCGGAAGGTTTTTTCGATCCAAAGGAGCTAACAAAGTGTGCAAACTCCAGCGATCCATTTATGGACTGGTGCAAGCCTCTCGGAGTTGGAATAAACGTTTTGATAGTGTGATCAAAGCATTTGGTTTTGTACAGACTTTTGGAGAAGCCTGTATTTACAAGAAAGTGAGTGGGAGCTCTGAAGCATTTCTAATATTATATGTGGATGACACATTGCTGATTGGAAATGATATAGAATTTCTGGATAGCATAAAGGGATACTTGAATAATAGATTTTCAATGAAAGACCTCGGTGAAGCTGCTTATATATTGGGCATCAAGATCTATAGAGATAGATCAAGACGCTTAATTGGACTTTCACAAAGCACATACCTTGACAAAGTTTTGAAGAAGTTCAAAATGGATCAAGCAAAGAAAGGGTTCTTGCCTGTGTTACAAGGTGTGAAGTTGAGTAAGACTCAATGCCCGACCACTGCAGAAGATAGAGAGAAAATGAAAGATGTTCCCTATGCTTCAGCCATAGGCTCTATCATGTATGCAATGCTGTGTACTAGACCTGATGTGTGCCTTGCTATAATTCTAGCAGGGAGGTACCAAAGTAATCTAGGACTGGATCACTAGACAGCGGTCAAGAACATCCTGAAATACTTGAAAATGACTAAGGATATGTTTCTCGTTTATGGAGGAGACAAAGAGCTCATCGTAAATGGTTACGTTGATGCAAGCTTTGACACTGATCCGGACGATTCGAAATCGCAAACCGGATACGTGTTTACATTGAACGGTTGAGCTGTCGGTTGGTGCGCTTCTAAACAAAGCGTCGTGGCGGGATCTACATGTGAAGCGGAGTACATAGCTGCTTCGGAAGCAACAAATGAAGGAGTCTAGATGAAGGAGTTCATATCCGATCTAGGTGTCATACCTAGTGCATCGGGTCCAATGAAAATCTTTTGTGACAATACTGGTGCAATTGCCTTGGCGAAGGAATCCAGATTTCACAAGAGGACCAAGCACATCAAGAGACGCTTCAATTCCATCCGGGATTTAGTCCAGGAGGGAGACATAGAAATTTGCAAGATACATAAGGATCTGAATGTTGCAGACCCGTTGACTAAGCCTCTTCCACGAGCAAAACATGATCAGCACCAAGGCTCCATGGGTGTTAGAATCATTACTGTGTAATCTAGATTATTGACTCTAGTGTGTCGGTGTTCAAAAGTAGGGGCTCTGCTTTTGACCCCTTTACTTGTGCACGGGCAGTCAGAGCCTCCCGCCACGACCACGCATAGACATAGCAGGAAAGGGGAGCTGGAGAGGAGCCAAAGCCATGAAGACAAATGAAGCAACGACAAGGACCAAGGCCACAAGGATCGGATGGGCGAAGCAGGTTTTCCCGGCAAGGACCCTTGCCAGGGCAGCCTCAGCGGCCCCGGCAAGACCCTTGCCGGGCAGCCCACCCACGCCACCGAGCGAGCCACCTTTGCGCCCACCAATGCTCAGACAAATGCGTTGGGACAGGGCTCGGGAGGCACCTCTGTGGTGGCATGCAGATCTTTGTGAAGACATAGAATGCTCAAGATCAAATGAGGATAAGAGGGCAACCATCCTCACCGAAGAAACCCCACAAGACCCCCGGCAAGACCCTTGCCAGGGAGGCCAGCATACGGCAAGACCCTTGCCGGGAGGCCAACAGGGCCATACAGAAGACCCTTGTCGGGCCACCCGGCAAGACCCTTGCCGGGCCACCAGACAAGGCCCTCACCAAAGCGCACCAGCTGGGCCACTACCAGGCCCGCACCAGATAAGTCTTCGCCACCGTTCGCATGCGGCTGCCGACCCAACCAACTGGGCAGGCACCTGCATGGCGGCATGCAATCCTTCATGGAGGCTCCACCACCGCGCCACCTCAGCTGCCTGCCTACCTACATGGCACCGCATGCGTCACGGGCGTGGCACGGTCGAAGCAAGGAGGAGCGGCGACGGATGGGACATGCCTCGCCTCCGTGCCCAATAAAGCGAAGGGACACCTAAGCCTCGCATTAAATGCATCTTGTCCGTGTCTGAGGGATAACCTCGCAACACTGCATTCTTTCCACCTCACCTTGCCATGGCGACCCCTTTCCCTATAAAAGGAGGCCTAAGGCGACCAGGAAAAGGATTCGGCTCTTTGGAACCTCGCAGCACCTAGAGCTAGTTCGAGAGCTCAAGAACACTAAATACATCCACCAAAGCAGGACTAGGGTTTTACGCATCCTCGCGGCCTGAACCTGGGTAAAATCCCTTTGTGTTGTCTGCTGGTCCCGCTCTTCTCACGATCCCCGCGCCCCGCAACCGTAGAAGGGATTCCAGTGATCCCATAGGTGTCGTCTCCCCACCGACATCTTTGGCGCGCCAGGTAGGGGGCGCAATTGTGAGAATCTGGTCCAGCAGTCGACCTAGCTGTTCTTCATCGCCCCGGCCCCTGCGGAGAAGGCGGCGTTTCCCGTGGCGCGGAAGACACCGAGGCGGCGACGAGAGAGCTAAGTCATGCTGAACTTTAAGTTCTTCTTTTTAAACATAAGGTTATTATCCTCGACGGTTCGGCCTATGTATGGAAAGCCTGTATGCAGAGGGGCCCTCCTGCGACCGACAACGCCTTTGTTCTGTTTCGAGTCCGCTCAACAGTTCAAGCGGCCGCGTCGAGAGTGGCAGGGTAGCCTTTCGCCATCAGCAACGCTCTCGGTTCTGACTTGAGTCAAGCTCGACAGATCGAGCGGCCGCGCCAGGGGCGGTAAGGTGCTTTGCCCGGCGACAAGCACACCCGGCAGGCTAATGAGGATTCGTCCTCAAAACATCGCCCTGGGTTACGTGCCGGCAAGCTTACCCAGTTGACGTGGGGTGGGCATACAAAGGAAAATCGAATAGGAAAATAGCATGCATACGTTTTTGGGGCATTACAGAGTTATATTACACAAATTGCCGCCGCGGTTCTAACTAAAGATAGCTTTGTCTTGGTCATGAACCCGCAGCGGCGACAGAGAACGGGATGCCTAGTCCCGGCGCTGGCCCTCAACCCTCTTGATTTTGTCGATGCAACTGAGGATGGGCTGGATATGCTTGACGGAACCAGTCCTGCGCCTCGGCGACGCGCCCCCAAAGTCCTCCTCCATCCTCTCCACAGCCGTCCTGGACCTGACCTTGTCCAGGCGAGCGCGGTGGAGCGCCTGGAGCTTCTGGAAGCTGGCACCCATGGCCTGGAGCAGCTGCTTCTCCTGGGAGCTAGCGCTGCCAACACCCGGCTCGTCAACAACCTCAAGCCCGGCGGTGGCAAGCGCCTGCTCGTCGAACACCTCTCCCTCAAAGGGAGCCCTGGTGCTCGACGCGCCAAGGAAATGGACAAAGAGGTCGTCGCTGACCATCAGGTACCTGCCAGAGCCCGAGGTAGCGGAGGAGGAGGGCAGGTCGTCAAACGCCCCCTCCTCGGCAGTGGCCTTGCCGGCTCCCTCGGCAGGCCCCTTGTCGGGCTCCTCGTGGGCCCCTTGGCGGCATCCTCGATGGCGCCCTGCTCCCTTCTCGAAGAATCTTCTCGCCTCATGCGGCATCCGCGGGCGACGTCCTTGATGGTGGCGTCGACGTCCTCTAAGGAGAAGTCTGGATGCCATGAAAGAGATAGGGCGGGGCCAAGGTCGAAGGTCAATAAGGGAAAAAGAAGAATGCAAGCGGAGGTGGAGAGTGAGTGGTTTACCCATGCCGGGCCGAGAGGCGGAAGCCCCTTCTCCGCCAAGGTCTGGCGTTGAGGCAAAGCCACCGGCGCCTGCGTTCCCCTCCCCATCCTCCGTGTGCACAGCCTCGGTGCTCGGTTTCCCCGCCGGAGACGCCCCTTGGGGCGGTGTAGTCAACGGGGGCGGCACAATCGGAGAAGCCCCCTGTGGCTCCCCTTGGTGCTGCTCCCCTCTTGCATCCACGGCACAGTTAACACTGAAGCATCACGTGCGACACACGTTGATTGAGGGTGGGTGGTGGACTCACGTTGGGCTGGGTCGGGCTGCTCTCGGATTGCTCGACACCACCAGTGGCGTACTGGAGGTACCGGCCGGGGGCTGGCCGCTCGCCAAAACCCTGGCCCTCTTGATCCTCTGGGCCAGAATATCCACATCCCTGCAAGACGAAGACAGGTAAGCAACACCGTTGGGGGGGGGGTGCAAGGAATGAGGGAGGAAAGCAGAGGCTTAGTCTTCGTCCTCTTCCTCCTCCTCCTCTGTTGCTTTCCTCTTCCGCTCTGAGCTGAGAGGCCCGAGCTCTCTCTCCGGGCTGAGAGGCCCGAAGTCAAAAAAGTCACCCCCAATCCCTGCACCGATGTTTGCTGGCGAGGGGGGAGGCGATGGCATCCGGGCGCGCTTGGACGACGGAGAAGCAGGCGTCCTCTCCTTCGACGCCACGGCTCTTGCCGTTTCTTCTTGCCACCGCCTCGCTCCGGCGCCGGGCGCCCTCTGGCTTGCTGCAGTTGCAACCCGGTCAAGGCGGACCGGCTCGCCGGAGGTGGCCCGCCGCAGGACCCGCCTCCTTCCGGTGGTCGGAGGGTCGGCGGTTGCGGTCCTCCCCTCCTCGCCCTCCTCTTCCGACGACCCGTCGGCGGCGTCCTCGACGAGGGGAGCCCCGGTGTCGACACCGCTGGCCTCCCCAGCGGTTGTTGCCCACCGGGCGAGCTCCACCTCCTCCGCCTCCGCTGCGGCCTTGTCCACCACGCCGCCGGCGCTGCCGGCCTCCTTGACGAGCCTTGCCTCCTCCACCCTGGCGGCAATATAGTCCAGCTCCGCCGAGGAAGTGTCCTAGATGAGCCGCGGCTCATCGGTGACGTATATCTCGTGTAGAGTGTCGAAGAACTCCTGCACCGCGAGCTCGTCTGGCTTGGCCCAATTCTGGTCGAGGCCGTGCGCGTTGAAGAGTGGCATCATGGTGATGATCTCATTCCGACGAGAGTTGTTGCTCAGCGGAACCACTCCCGCCGGCAGCTTGAAAACAGGCTCCTTGTCGACCTTGCCGGCCTTCGCAGCGGCCCTGGCAAGCTTACCGGACCGCTCGACCTCGCCTGCGTCGTCGACCTCAAGTTGGAAGATTCGCTGGCAAAGATGGGCGTGCCGCAACACCGTTAGGTTGTTATCGAGGCCGGGACGAAGCCTCATGATGTCGGCGGCGTTTATGTAGAGCCAAGCCGGCCTCCCCTTGTCATGCAGAGGGGCAATCCAGCGGCGGATGAAGTCCGCCCCGATCATCTCGAGGGTGAGCCCGGCCTGGGTAAGCCGGAGAATCCTGGTGGTGGCGATCGTGAGCTTCGCGTCGTCGTCGACATCACCCCAATTGCCGCCACGAACCGGGCGGCTTCGCAAACCTCGCGAACGCCGGGCGGGCCTTTTCCTCAATCCAAAGCACCATCGGCCCGCCATTCTTCCCACCTATCCTTCATGGCGCCATCCGCACGCCCCTTGGCCCTCGGGATCCAGCGACATAGCCAAGAATGGCGCCCTGCCTGGATCTGAGGGGAGAAGTAATGGCGGAAGAGCGCCATGCTGGGGTGCACCCCGACGAAGCCCTCGCAGAGATGGGCGAAGAGGGCCATACACGCCATGGCATTCGGAGTAAAATCCAGGAGGTGGAAGCCGTAGGTGTGCATGATGTCCTTGAAGAAATCGGAGAAGGGGGGACAGAGCCCGCAAGAGAAAGAGTCGATGAAGAAGGGGTACCAATGCGGGAGGGCGTGGCGGGGGACGACGGTCGTGGCCGGATGCCCCGTCTTATCTCCCCCCGTCTTCACACCCCACAAACACTTGAACATCTCCCGAAGCTCGGGCACGCCAACCGTCGAGGGGGAAAAGAAGGCGGATTGTGTCCGCTGCACCGCAAGCGCACCCTCCGGTGCCTTCGTCACTCCGACGTCCTTGGCCCCTCCTTTACCCCTGGTGGATTTGGGCGCCATGGCGACTGTGGGAAGCGGAAGCGAAGGACGCACGAAAGCACGGGCGGCGATGGCGTAAAGCATGGCGATGGCGGCGAAGCAGAGAGGCTTGAGAAGGGGGCGGAGGTTCTGAGATTGGAGGAAGGCGCAGGGAAGGGGTAAAAGTGAGCAGCGCGCCCGCGGTTATTCCTTTTTATGGGGAAGGCGCGGGCCGCCTCCTTTCCCATTAACCGCGATGCGACGCATGCGTGCGGGTGCTGTCCCACGCATGCCTCCCACGTCATGCGCACGTGCACGACCCCACGCCACGCGTTCAACGTGGGTCGTGGGGAAGCGCAGTGCACGGAATAGTGTCCGTAGTAAAAATCCGCCCTAACTGCCCGCGCACCGTTCTGGGCCTGGCCCAACAACGTGCTGCGCTCATGTGTGGCCCAGGCCTGGGGGCTCCTATCGGTGTACAAAAGTAGGGGCTCTGCTTTTGACCCCTTTACTTGTGCAGGCGGCACAGAGCCTCCCACCACGCACCACGCATAGACATAGCAGAAAGGGGAGGCGGAGAGGAGCCAAAGCCATGAAGACAAATGAAGCAACGACAAGGACCAAGGCCACAAGGATCGGATGGGCGAAGCAGGTTTTCTCGGCAAGGACCCTTGCCAGGGCAGCCTCAGCGGCCCCGGCAAGACCCTTGCCGGGGCTGCCCGCCCATGCCAGCCGAGCGAGCCACCCTTGAGCCCACCAATGCTCGGACAAATGCGTTGGGACAGGGCTCGGGAGGCACCTCTGTGGTGGCATGCATATCTTTGTGAAGACATAGAATGCTCAAGATCAAATGAGGATAAGAGGGAAACCATCCTTACTGAAGAAACCCACAAGACCCCGGCAAGACCCTTGTCAGTGAGGCCACGCCACAAAGAAGACCCTTCTTAGGGCCACCCGGCAAGACCCTTGCCGGGAGGCCATGCTGCAAGAAGACCCTTCTTTGGGCCACCCGGCAAGACCCTTGCCGGGCCACGCGATAAGGCCCTCGCCAAAACGCACCAGCTGGGCCACTGCTAGGCCAGCACTAGATAATTCTTCGCCGCTGTTTGCATGCGGCTGCCGACCCAACCAGCTGGGCAGGCACCTGTGTGGCTTCATGCAATCCTTCGTGGAGGCTCCACCACCGCGCCACCTCAGCTGCCTGCCTGCCTACATGGCACCGCATGCGTCGTGGCGAACGCGATGTCGAAGCAAGGAGGAGCGGCGACGGATGGGACGGGCCTCGCTCCGTCCCCAATAAAGCAAAGGGACACCTAAGCCTCGTGATTAAATGCATCTTGTCCGTGTCTGAGGGATAACCTCGCAGCACTGCCCTTTCCACCTCACCTTGCCACTTTGTGGCGACCCCTTTCCCTATAAAAGGAGGCCCGAGGCGACCAGGAAAAGGATTCGGCTCTTTGGAACCTCGCAGCACCTAGAGCTAGTTTGAGAGCTCAAGAACACTAAATACATCCACCAAAGCAGGACAATCCGCCTTCTTTTCCCCCTCGACGGTTGGCGTGCCCGAGCTTCGGGAGATGTTCAAGTGTTTGTGGGGTGTGAAGACAGGGGGATAGAAGACGGGGCAGCCGGCCACGAGCGTCGTCCCTGCCAGCGCCGCCCCCTCCCCGCATCGGTACCCCTGGTGGATTTGGGCGCCATGGCGACTGCGGGAAGCGGAAAAGCAGAGGACGGCGAAAGCACGACGGCGATGGGCGAAAGCAGAGAGGCTCGATAAGAAGGGGCGGCGGTTTTGAGATTGGAGGAAGGCGCAGGGAATGGGTAAAAGTGAGCAGCGCGCCCGCGGTTATTCCTTTTTATGGGGAAGGCGCGGGCTGCCTCCTTTCCCATTAACTGTGATGCGACGCATGCATGCGGGCGCTGTCCCACGCATGCCTCCCATGTCATGCGCACGCGCAGGACCCCCACATCACGCGTTCAACGCGGGTCGTGGGGAAGCGCAATGACGGAACAAAGGGCAGCGTAAAAATCCGCCACAACCGCCACAGACTGCTCGGGCCCGCCCAACAACATGTCAGGCTCATGTGTGGCCCGGGCCCGGGGCTCTTGTCGGTGTACAAAAGTAGGGGTTCTGCCACCCCTTTACTTGTGCACGGGAGTCAGAGCCTCCCGCCACGACCATGCATAGACATAGCAGGAAAGGGGAGCTGGAGAGGAGCCAAAGCCATGAAGACAAATGAAGCAACGACAAGGACCAAGGCCACAAGGATCGGATGGGCGAAGCAGGTTTTCCCGGCAAGGACCCTTGCCAGGGCAGCCTCAGCGGCCCCGGCAAGACCCTTGCCGGGGCAGCCCGCCCACGCCAGCCGAGCGAGCCACCCTTGAGCCCACCAATGCTCAGACAAATGCGTTGGGACAGGGCTCGGGAGGCACCTCTGTCGTGGCATGCAGATCTTTGTGAAGACATAGAATGCTCAAGATCAAATGAGGATAAGAGGGCAACCATCCTCACTGAAGAAACCCATAAGACCCCGGCAAGACCCTTGCTGGGGAGGCCAGTGCACCACGGCAAGACCCTTGCCGGGCCACTCGGCATGACCCTTGCCGGGGAGGCCAGCGTGCCACAACAAGACCCTTGCCGGGCCACCCTACAAGGCCCTCGCCAAAGCACACCACCGGGCCATCGCCAGTTCAAGCACCAGATAAGTCTTCGCCGCCCGTTCGCATGCAGTGCCGACCCAATCAGTGGCGGGCACCTGCATGGCGGCATGCAATCCTTCGTGGAGGCTCCACCACCGCGCCACCTCAGCTGCCTGCCTGCCTACATGGCACCGCATGCGTCGCTGGCTAGGGCACGTGTCGAAGCAAGGAGGAGCGGCGACGGATGGGACGGGCCTCGCTCCCGTCTCCAATAAAGCGAAGGGACACCTAAGCCTCCCATTAAATGCATCTTGTCCGGTAATATGAGGGATAACCTCGCAGCACTGTACCCTTTCCACCTACTGCTTGCCACTGTGGCGACCCCTTTCCCTATAAAAGGAGGCCCGAGGCGACCAGGAAAAGGCTTCGGCTCTTTGGAACCTCGCAACACCTAGAGCTAGTTCGAGAGCTAAAGAACACTAAATACATCCACCAAAGCAGGACTAGGGTTTTACGCATCCTCGCGTCCCGAACCTGGGTAAAATCCCTTTGTGTTGTCTGCTGGTCCCGCTCTTCTCACGATCCCCGCGCCCCGCAATCGTAGAAGGGATTCAAGTGATCCCATAGGTGTCGTCTCCCACCGACATGGTGCAAGTGGGAGACTGAAGGAAATATGCCCTAGAGGCAATAATAAAGTTATTATTTATTTCCTTATATCATGATAAATGTTTATTATTCATGCTAGAATTGTATTAACCGGAAACATAATACATGTGTGAATACATAGACAAACAGTCTGTCACTAGTATGCCTCTACTTGACTAGCTCGTTGATCAAAGATGGTTAAGTTTCCTAGCCATTGACATGGGTTGTCATTTGATTAACGGGATCACATCATTAGGAGAATGATTTGATAGACATGACCCATTCCCTTAGCTTAGCACCCGATCGTTTAGTATGTTGTTATTGCTTTCTTCATGACTTATACATCTTCCTATGACTATGAGATTATGCAACTCCCGTTTACCGGAGGAACACTTTGTGTGCTACCAAACGTCACAACGAATCGGGTGATTATAAAGGTGCTCTGGTGTCTCCGAAGGTACTTGTTGGGTTGGCGTATTTCGAGATTAGGATTTGTCACTCCGATTGTCGGAGAGGTATCTGGGCCCTCTCGGTAATGCACATCACTATAAGCCTTGCAAGCATTGCAACTAATGAGTTAGTTATGGATGATGTATTACGTAACAAGTAAAGAGACTTGCAGAACGAGATTGAACTAGGTATTGAGATACCGACGATCGAATCTCGGGCAAGTAACATACTGATGACAAAGGGAACAACGTATGTTCTTATGCGGTCTGACCGATAAAGATCTTTGTAGAATATGTGGGAGCCAATATGAGCATCCAGGTTCCGCTATTGGTTATTGACCGGAGACGTGTCTCGGTCATGTCTACATAGTTCTCGAACCCGTAGGGTCCGCACGCTTAACGTTTCGATGATAGTTATATTATGAGTTTACATGTATTGATGTACCGAAGGTTGTTCGGAGTCCCGGATGTGATCACGGACACGACGAGGAGTCTCGAAATGGTCGAGACATTAAGATTGATATATTGGAAGCCTATGTTTGGATATCGGAAGTGTTCCGGGTGAAATCGGGATTTATCGGAGTACCGGAGGGGTTACCGGAACCCCGGGGTTAATGGCCTTAGTGGGCCTTTGCGGAGAAGAGGAGGCGGCCAGGGCTGGGCGCGCCCCTCCCCTAGTCCGAATAGGACAAGGAGAGGGGGGCGGCGCCCCCCTTCCTTCCTCTCTCCCTCCTCTTTCCCCCCAAGTCCTAATCCAACTAGGAAAGGGGGGAGTCCTACTCCCGGTGGGAGTAGGACTCCTCCTGGCGCGCCCCCTCTAGGCCGGCCACACCTCCCCCCTTGCTCCTTTATATACGGGGCAGGGGGCACCCTAGAGACACAACAATTGATCGTTTGATCTTTTAGCTGCAGTGTGCCCCCCTCCACCATAGTCCACCTCGATAATACTGTAGCGGTGCTTAGGCGAAGCCCTGCGTCTGTAGAACATCATCATCGTCACCACGTCATCGGGCTGAACGTGTGCTGAACTCGGAGGTGCCGTACGTTCGGTACTTGATCGGTCGGATCGTGAAGCCGTACGACTACATCAACCGTGTTGTGCTAACGCTTCTGCTTTCGGTCTACGAGGGTACGTGGACAACACTCTCCCCTCTCGTTGCTATGCATCACCATGATCCTGTGTGTGCGTAGGAATTTTTTTGAAATTACTACATTCCCCAACATTTTTTAGCGGAATCATGCTCGAATCCGGGAGGTTCTTTACATTTCCCTTCATATTCAGAAATTTTTAGATCTAAAGAATCCAACCGCTTATTGCAAAGGGTAATCAACATATTCATGCGGTGAATATTTCCTCTAATACTCTTAAGAGGTTCAAGAGACTTTTGTAAAATCTTAGTTACTTCGCAAATCTTTTTAAAAACTTGTGTCTCTTCCTGGGTATGTTGTGGCCTCTTTTGTTGAGGTAGTGTTCCCACTACCCCCTCTATGATTTCATGCGCAACACTGGGATCAATTTCAATAAAATTTCCTTTGGCAACACAATCCAAGAGTTGTCTATGGGACATATTTAGTCCAACGTAAAAACTGCGAAGCAAAATTCTAAAACTCACCTCTAAGGTGCAATTACGATAAGATTCCATCATCCTATACCAAGCATCTTTTAAATTTTCTCCTTGTCTTTGTTTAAAGTGAAGAACTTCAAACTCGGGGGACAAAGGAGCGAGATAAAGGACTAGCCATAACGACAAGCAAGCGAAAAGAGGCAAATGAAAAGAGAGGGTGAATAAAAGCGACAAGGGTGAAGTGGGGAGAGGAAAATGAGAGGCAAATGGCAAATAATGTAATCACGGGAGATAAGGGTTTGTGATGGGTACTTGGTATGTTGACTTTTATGTAGACTCCCACAACGATTGCTGAAATCCTTCTTGCTACCTCTTGAGCATTGCGTTGGTTTTCTCTTGAAGAGGAAATGGTGATGCAGTAAAGCAGCGTAAGTATTTCCCTCAGTTTTTGAGAACCAAGGTATCAATCCAGTAGGAGGCCACACACGAGTCCCTCGCACCTACACAAACAAATAAAATCCTCGCAACCAACGCAATAAAGGGGTTGTCAATCCCTTCACGGTCACTTACGAAAGTGAGATCTGATAGATATGATAAGATAATATTTTTGGTATTTTTATGATAAAGATGCAAAGTAAAATAAAAGGTAATAAAAATAGGTAAGTGTTGGAAGATTAATATGATGGAAAATAGACCCGGGGGCCATAGGTTTCACTAGTGGCTTCTCTCGAGAGCATAAGTATTATGGTGGGTAAAAAATTTACTGTTGAGCAATTGATAGAATTGAGCATAATTATGAGAATATCTAGGTATGATCATGTATATAGGCATCACGTCCGCGACAAGTAGACCGGCTCCTACCTACATCTACTACTATTACTCCACACATCGACCGCTATACATCATGCATCTAGAGTATTAAGTTTATAAGAACAGAGTAACATTTTAAGTAAGATGACATGATGTAGAGGGATAAACTCATGCAATATGATATAAACCCCATCTTGTTATCCTCGATGGAAACAATACAATACGTGCCTTGCTGCCCCTACTGTCACTGGGAAAGGACACCGCAAGATTGAACCCAAAGCTAAGCACTTCTCCCATTGCAAGAAAGATCAATCTAGTAGGCCAAACCAAACTGATAATTCGAAGAGACTTGCAAAGATAACCAATCATACATAAAAGAATTTAGAGAAGATTCAAATATTGTTCATAGATAAACTTGATCATAAACCCACAATTCATCGGTCTCAACAAACACACCCGCAAAAGAAGATTACTCGAATAGATCTCCACAAGAGAGGGGGAGAACATTGTATTGAGATCCAAAAAGAGAGAAGAAGCCATCTAGCTAATAACTATGGACCCGAAGGTCTGAGGTAAACTACTCACACATCATCGGAGAGGCTATGGTGTAGATGTAGAAGCCCTCCATGATCGATGCCCCCCTCGTGAGCTCCTAAAAGGCCCCAAGATGGGATCTCACGGATGCATGAAGGTTGCGGCGGTGGAATTAGGTTTTGGCTCCGTGTCCGTAGTTTGGGGGTGGTAGGTATATAGAGGAGGAAGAAATGCGTCGATGGAGCAACATGGGGCCCACGAGGGGAGGGCGTGCACAGGGGGGGGTAGGCGCCCCCCCCCTACCTCGTGCCTTCCTGGTTGATGTCTTGACGTAGGGTCCAAGTCCTCTGGATCACGTTCATTCCAAAAATCACGTTCCCGAAGGTTTCATTCCGTTTGGACTCCGTTTGATATTCTTTTTCTGCAAAACTCTGAAATAGGCAAAAAACAGCAATTCTGGGTTGGGCCTCTGGTTAATAGGTTAGTCCCAAAAATAATATAAAAGTGTATAATAAAGCCCATTAATGTCCAAAACAGAACATAATATAGCATGGAACAATCAAAAAGTACAGATACGTTGGAGACGTATCATTGCTCTCTTGGAACAACTTGGTGAAGCCAATGACATGATCGAGGCTCACGAAGAAACCATCTCTAAGATGGAGGGGCATAGTCGTGACTATGCCGATGAGATATTAGATCTCTCTAATGCGCTTGAGGAAGAGCACGGTCATCGTTTGGCTCTTGAGGAGTCACACAACGATGACATGCTAAATTGAAGAAAGATCTTGATCATGCTCTTGTTGTATCTCGTGTGCTAGATTCTGAGAAGGTCAAACTTGGGGTTGATCTTGCTAGACTCAAGGAGGAGTTTGATATACTTGACAAGGCTCACAATGCCTTGAAGGGTACTCATGCTAGTCTTAAAGAGTCTCATGATCAACTCCAAGTGAAGTTAACCAAGGAGAAAGCCTTCCTCATATGGTTTTAATTGATAATGCAAATGCTACTAACCCTTGTTGTGAGCATGTGCATCTTGTTGAGGAGAATGCAAAGTTGAAGGAGCAACTTGAGAAAGGCCTTGTGTCGTGCATACAAGGTGAGAAGAACCTCAACGATCTTTTGAGCAATCAAAAGGAAGTTGTGGCCAAGGAGGGAATCGGGTTTGCACCCAAGTCCAAGAACAACAAGAAGAATGACAAAGCCAAACGACCTCATCCTCTCAAGCAAACCTTTGTGAAAGAAGGAGAGGGTGCTTCTAAGGAGAAGAAGGACAATGTGAAGGGTGGTAGTGTCAAGAAGGGCAATGCCACCCCTTCCAACAAAGCCGGTGACTTTAACCCTTCCTATCTGTTATGTCGTGCTAGTGATGGGCATGTTTATGCTAAATTTGTTGGTTCACCTTATGAGTACATTGAATGGTATATTTGGGTTCCTAATACCCTTGTCACTAACATCAAAGGACCCATTACAAAATGGGTACCTAAAACCAAGCATTGATCTCTTGTAGGTGTTTGCTTCCGGTGGGGGATCATGGTTGCTCGATAGTGGAGCCACTAATCATATGGCCGGAAGCAAGGACTTGGTGGTAGACGTGCACAAGATTCCATCTATGCCCACCAATGTCGAGTGAGGTGATGCCTCGTCTTCTAAGGTATTGGGACTTGGCAAGGTTGTCATTTCTCATGATCTCACGATCGAGAAGGTCATGCTTGTTGAGTCCCTTGCATACAATTTACTTTCCGTTCGTCAACTTGCACTCATGGGCTTTGCTTCTTTCTTTGATATTGATATCGTGGCCCTCTTGTGGAGCAAGACTCTTAAAGTATCCTTTGTTGGGCATGTCGAGAAGGGTCTCTATGTGATTAAATTTTTGGAGCGACCCACTAAGACCGCGACATGCCTAATGGCTAAAGTTGACGTGGGGTGGCTTTGGCATCGCCATTTAGCCCATGTCAATATGAGATCTTTGCAAAGTCTTCTCAAGGGGGACCATGTCCGTGGACTAACAAATGTTAGTTTTGCCAAAGATCGTGCTTGCAGTGCTTGTATCGAAGGAAAGCTACATGGGAAGGCTCACCCTCCCACGACTATCATTTACTCGAAGAGGCCTTTGTAACTCCTTCACTTGGATCTCTTTGGGCCTCCGTCCTTTGATAGTATTGGGGGTAGAAAGTATTGCTTGGTGATTGTGGATGACTATTCAAGATACACTTGGGTGTACTTCTTCAAGAGGAAGAGTGAGACTTAACAAACCGTCATTGACTTTGCAAATGAAGCTCAACGCCAACACAATGCAAAGATCTTGACGATAAGAAGTGACAACGGCACCGAGGTCAAGAACTACACCTTGGATGAGTTTCTTAGTGATGAGGGGATCAAGCATCAATATTCCGCACCTTACACCCCTCAACAAAATGGTGTATCAGAGAGGAAGAACCATACGTTGATGGATGCGACAAGGACCATGATGGCGGAGTTCAAGTCCCCATACAACTTTTGGGCCGAAGCCATCAACACCACGTGTCATGCATCCAATCGGCTCTATCTCCGCAAAGGCTTGAACAAAACTCCATATGAGATACTCACCGGTAACAAGCCCAACCTCAAGTACTTTCGGGTGTTCAGGTGTAAGTGTTTCATTCTCAAGAAAGGTGTTCGTTTGTTTAAATTTGAGGCTAGAGCTCATGAGGGCATATTTGTTGGTTATGCTACAAACTCTCATGCTTACCGTGTCCTCAATAAGTCCACGGGACTTATTGAGGAGGCGGTAACGTGGAGTTTGATGAGAATAACGGCTCCCAAGTGGAGCAAAGTGGTACTTGTGATGTAGGTGATGAAATTCCTCCCCAAGACATAAGAAGAATGGGTGTTGGTTTTATCCTACCCATTGAGGAACCCCTTGTGGCCGAAGGAGAAGGACAATGTTCCACTCAAGTGGAACCATCACCAACCCAAGACCCACACGCTTCCGAATAACAAAGTGAAGGCCCTAAACCTCATGAACAAGATCAAGGGAAAGATCAACCTCAAGATGGTGTTGAACCACCAAGTGATGCCCAAGGTCAAGTTCTCTCCTCCGAGCAAGGTCAAGATCAAGAACAAGCTCAAGACGACGCTCAAGATGATCAAGTTACCGCTCCTCAACTCACTCCCGAGGAGGAATTGGAGCATCGTGCCGCCAAGATTGCTTCCAAGCTCACTACCAAGGGTCATCTCATGACGAATGTACTTGGGAGCATACGAAAGGGGGTAAGCACTCGTAGACAATTAGAAAACTATTGTGAACATCACGCGTTTGTTTCTTGTGTTGAACCCCAAAAGGTCTAAGAGGCACTCGAGGATCCGGATTGGCTTAATGCCATGCATGAAGAACTCAACAACTTCGAGCACAGCAAGGTGTGGAGATTGGTGCCAAGGCTAACGAGGAATAATAATGTCATTGGAACCAAGTGGATTTTCAAGAACAAGCAAGATGCTCATGGGATTATCGTTCGCAACAAGGCTCGATTGGTAGCACAAGGCTACTCCCAAGTCGAGGGTAACGACTACGGTGAAACCTTTGCTCCCGTTGCTCACCTTGAATCCATTCGTTTGTTGATTGCTTATGCTTCTCATCATAAATTTAAGTTGCAACAAATGGATGCGAAGAGTGATTTTCTTAATGGTCCTATTAATGAGTTGGTGTATGTCAAACAACCCCCCGGGTTCGAGGATCCCTATTTCCCCGATCATGTGTATCAACTCGATAGGGCACTCTATGGCCTTAAACAAGCCCCACGTGCGTGGTATGACCACCTTACCGAGTTGTTGCAAGATCATGGGTTTCAAATTGGGAAAATTGACCCCACTCTTTTTACTAAGAAGGTCAATGGGGAGTTGTTTGTGTGCCAACTATATGTTGATGATATTATCTTTTGTTCCCCTAACAAAGCTTTCAATGAGGAATTTGCCGCTCTCATGACCTCAAAGTTCAAGAGTCCATGATGGGAGAGTTGAAGTTCTTTCTCGGGTTCGAAGTCAAACAAAGAAGAGAAGGAACCTCCATCAACCAAGCCAAATACACTCAAGACATGCTCAAGAGATTCAAGCTAAGTGATGTCAAGCTGGCTTCCACTCCAATGCCCGTCAAATGCCAACTTGACATAGATCCCAATGGTAAAGCAGTGGATCAAAAGGTATATCGCTCCAAGATTGGCTCCTTGCTTTAAGTTTGTGCATCTCGACCGAATATCATGTTGAGTGTGGGAATTTGTGCACGGTTTCAAGCCACACATAAGGAAAGCCACTTTGTGGCGATCAAGCGAATCTTTCGATATTTGGCTCATAACCCAAACTTTGGCTTATGGTACCCAAGAGGAGAAAACTTCAACCTTGTAGGCTATTCGGACTCTGATTGGGCGGGAGACAAAGTGGATAGGAAGTCCACTTCTGGAGGGTGCCAATTCCTTGGTTTCTCTTTGGTGAGTTGGTCTTTGAGGGAGTCCTGGATTAGGGGGTGTCCGGATAGCCGAACTATCACCGTTGGCCGGACTCCTAGACTATGAAGATACAAGATTGAAGACTTCGTCCCGAGTCCGGATGGGACTTTCCTTGGTGTGGAAGGCAAGCTTGGCGATACGGATATGTAGATCTCCTACCATTGTAACCGACTGTGTAACCCTAACCCTATCTGGTGTCTATATAAACCGAAGGGTTTTAGTCTCGTAGGGACGAACAACAATCATACCATAGGCTAGCTTCTAGGGTTTAGCCTCTACGATCTCGTGGTAGATCCACTCTTGTACTACCCATATCATCAATATTAATCAAGCGAGTAGGGTTTTACCTCCATCAAGAGGGCCCGAACCTGGGTAAAAACGTCGTGTCCCTTGTCTCCTGTTACCATCCGCCTAGACGCACAGTTCGGGACCCCCTACCCGAGATCCGCCGGTTTTGACACCGACAGTCTTCTAAGAAGAAAAGTTGTGTGTCTCTCTCGTCCACCGAAGCGGAGTATGTGGCTGCCGGTAGTTGTTGTGCACACTTATATGGATGAGGCAAACTTTAAAGGATTACGGTGTCATTTGTGACAAAGTGCCTCTTTGGTGTGACAATGAAAGTGCCATCAAGATTTCTCTCAACCCGGTGCAACACTTCAAGACGAAGCATATTGAGATTCGGTATCACTTCATCCTGGATCATACTAGGCGAGGGGAGATTGAGCTCAACTATGTCAACACTCATGATAACCTTGTAGATATCTTCACCAAGCCCTGGGATGAAGCAAGATTTCGCGAGTTAAGGCATGAGCTAAATATCATTGATTCGAGCAATGTGGCTTGAACCCTTGCACACCCCACCATACTCATCTTGATGTCTTGTTTAGGTGTAGGCATGGACATAGGGGGAGTGTTCTCATCCTATGTGTCATCATTGGTGCTTTCATTGAGAGTTCCTCTATGTCGTCATCCTTAGGCCTGATGGCTCCTTCGATCATCAACAACGACTCGGTCCAGGGTGAGACTTTTCTCCCCGGACAGATCTTCATATTCGGCGGCTTTGCACTGCGGGCCAATTCACTTGGCCATCTGGAGCAGATCCAAAACTACGCCCCTGGCCATCAGGTCAGATTTGGGAGTTTGAACTACACGGCCGACATCCGCGGAGACTTGATCTTCGACGGATTCGAGCCACAGCCAAGCGCGTCGCACTGTCTCGATGGGCACGATCTAGCTCTGCCGCCGAACAGTGCCCTGGAGGCCGCACCAGCGTCCGCTCCGGCCCAGCTCGGAGCCGACTCCGTCGATCAAGGACGGGTGGCTGGACACCGCCTCGGGGGCTACGATCTCTACGGTGATTAAGCCGAACTCCATCCACAATCGCTGCGAAGGCCGTGACTCCAAGGTCGGACTCCTCTCCGGGACTCTGAACCCTCAGCGCCCCGCCAATCGAATCAATTGGGCGCCGGTTATGGAGTTCACAACATGGACATCTTTCAAGACTTCGCCCTTTGGCAACATCCTAAATTCACTAAAGTCTCTCTCTTTATCGGAGAGCCCTGGCCGGACTACGGTCAGAAGGTTGGGATGCGACGACGAAGAAATTCAACGCCCACCCACCACCCACTTTGTAACCACTGCCGATGATTTAACCGACATGCTCGACTTGACTCTAAAGACATCGACGGTATGGGACGGCGATCTTTGGAGACGACCAAGAACCAGCGCCTCTGAGGGCCTTTGGAAGGCCACCTCGTCATACGACATATACATGGTGGACATCCCAAAAGATGGGAACGGCGATGGAACAGCGGAGGATGACCCTCCAAGAAACAGCCCAAGCGCCAAGGCGTCGGTGCCGCTCTAAATCCTGCCACAAAGAAAAGCGGTGATTCCGGCATGGGAGATAATAACACCGGGACAAAGGTGCAAGACAACCCCCTCCAAATAGGATTCAAAGACAGAGGAGGGAGAAGCCATCCCTCATGATAGAGTGGCAGACAGGGAGGTGGAGGACGATAATTATGTGCCTCCCTCCGAAGATGAGGCAAGCCTCGACGAGACGAATTTGTCGTGCCTGAGGATCCCGCCGAACAGGAGCGTTTCAAATGCAGGCTTATGGCCACGACAAGCAGCCTCAAGAAAAAGCAGCAACAACTTAGAGCTGACCAAGACTTGCTAGCTGAAAGATGGACTGAAGTCCTTGCAGCCGAAGAGTACGAACTCGAACGCCCCTCCAAGAGATACCCAAAACGCAGGCTGCTACCCCAATTAGAGGAAGCAGCACCCAAACCTACATCACCAGCGCATGATGCGGCCGACCGGCCACCCCGTGGCCGTGATAGAGAGGCCTCTAGACCCTCCATTCAAGCCGCACCCCAGCGTCGCTCGAAAAGTACCAAGGTACGAGGAAACGCGCCAGACCTGCAAGACATATTGGAGGGCAAGGCAAGGCAAACAAGATCGATCTACGGATCGCGTGGGCGCCCCACGACACGCGACGATAACCGTCACGCCGGATACATCAATTCCGGCCGGGCCGAACACGATGAACAAAGCTCATTTGAGTTGCGTCGTGATATAGCTCAATACTGAGGCGCCAGCACCCACTATGCTTCACGAGACAAAGTGATGGATCATCAAATCCTCGAGGGTTTCAAAACCGTAAACATCGAATCATACGATGGCACAACAGATCCTGCGGTTTGGATCGAGGACTACCTCCTCCATATCCACATGGCCCGCGGTGATGATCTACACGCCATCAAATACCTCCCACTCAAGCTTAAAGGACCAGCTCGGCATTGGCTTAACAGCTTGCCGCCAGAATCAATTGGTTGTTGGGAGGACACGGAAGCCGCATTCCTTGATAACTTCCAGGGCACATATGTGCGACCACCAGACGCTGATGACCTCAGCCACATAATTCAGCAGCCAGAAGAATCGTCCAGACAATTCTGGACACGGTTCCTAACCAAGAAAAATCAAATCGTTGACTGTCCGAATGCAGAGGCCCTTGCAGCCTTCAAACATAACATCTACGACGAGTGGCTTGCCCGGCAACTAGGACAGGAAAAACCGAAATCCATGGCAGCCCTCACATCACTCATGACCCGCTTTTGCACGGAGAGGACAGGTGGCTAGCTTGTAGTAACAACTTGACCAAAAACCACGGTAGTTTGGATACCAAGGACAGCAATGGCGGTCGGCGTCGCAACAAGCACAAGCGCCGCGTTAACGGCGATAATGCTGAAGATACGGCGATCAATGCCGGATTCACGAGCTCTAAACCCGGTCGTGGAAAAACCGTTCAAAAGAAATACTCGGGGCCCGTCAATCTGGACCGAATACTCGATCGCTCGTGCCAAATATATGGCACCCCGAAAAACCAGCCAACCACACCAACAGGATTGTTGAGTCTTCAAACAGCAGTGCAAGTTAAATGCGAACTCAATGACAAGGGGCTGCATAGCGATGACGAGGAGGAGCCCCGTCACGAACAATAGAGGATGTAAGGGCTTCCCCCCACAAGTGCGGATGGTGAACATGATATACGCAACCCACATACCCAAAAGGGAGCGGAAGCGTGCACTAAGGGACATATATGCGATGGAGCCAGTCGTCCCGAAGTTCAACCCATGGTCCTCCTGCCCGATCACCTTTGATCTAAGGGACCACCCCACTAGCATCCGCCACGGCGGATTCGCCGCATTGGTTGTTCACCCAATCATCGACGGATTTCACCTCACTAGAGTCCTGATGGACGGCGGTAGCAGCCTGAACCTGCTCTATCGGGATACAAAGGCGCAAAATGGGCATAGACCCCTCAAGGATTAAACCCACAAAGACGGCCTTTAAAGGCGTCATACCGGGTGTAGAGGCCAATTGTACAGGCTCAGTTACACTCGAAGTGGTCTTCGGATCCCCGGATAACTTCCTAAGCGAAGAGTTAATGTTCGACATAGTCCCATTCCGCAGTGGCTATCACGCACTGCTTGGATGAACCGCATTTGCAAAGTTCAATGCGGTGCCGCACTACGCATACCTCAAGCTCAAGATGCCAGGCCCTCGAGGAGTAATCACGGCCAATGGAAACACCGAACGCTCTCTCCGAACGGAGGAGCATACGGCGGCCCTCGCGGCGGAGGTGCAAAGCAGCCTCTCACGGCAGTTCTCGAGTCCGGCTACTAAACGTCCGGGCACCGTCAAGCGCGCCCGGAGTAATCTACAACAAGACCGCCTGGCACGATCCGAGCACGCATAGTAATCCGGCCCCAACCCCAGCCCTCGCGAAATTGCGAAGCCAGTACTACGCGTACATAACTATGCTCTAGAGATACCATGGGCATAAGGGGAGGGGCACGACCACGGCACGCCCAGAATGCGGCTCAACCGCACATGGGGCTCCCGATTGTGTCATTCTTTTCTTTCTTCTTTTCTCTTACTTTCAAGACTCCGTTTTTCAGAAGCCCTGTCCGGCTCTAGAATTGTCGAACTCACGATGCAACAACCAGGGAAGCAGAAAGCTACGTCGAGTGTCGAGGTGGTCTCTACTACGAGCATTATACCTGTTTTACATACCATCCCGTAGCTTACCCCTGGAGGGGGACATGTCAAATAATCCCATCCCTTGCTTATCGCACTATTTGTATCGTTCTGCTTTCATTGCAGTACCTTTTTGAATAAACAATACATAGCTTTTGCCTATTATTGCACTCCTTTCTTTATCTATATATATGTTCATTCATGACACGTTGCACCCGTACACTTTGGTACGACCAATACACCAGGGGCTTAAGTACCCCAAAGATATGGTGTGATAAGTCCGAACACTTTCACAAGTGCGGCACCGCGAACTTATAGCATTATATGCATCGGCTCCGAATCATGTCTTGGGTCAATAGTTGGGTTGGTTTGCCCGTCTCCCATATTTTGGTACCTTAAGTTCTGTTATATCGGCTAAGGTAGCGCTGGGAGAACCACTGCGATTGTGCCCGGTTGAGCTGGGTTGAGCACCTCAGTGGAGAAAGCTAAAACTGACCGTCATGATAGGGCGAGAGCCGGTCGCTGTTCGAGAGGTTTTTCGGGTCCCTAAAGACTTATGCCACTTAGAGCGAGGAGTCGGCATTGTCCGGCCAAGGCGTGGATAGCGCCCGAACTCGGTCTTCCGAATACTAGGGGCTTCACGAAATTTAAAATTATAGAATTCTATGGCTAAGTGAGAGTGTTCAAGCACTATAGTCCGGTTGCCTTGTTCGCTTGCGTTGAGCGCCTCCCTCGAAGGACCCAAGAATGGGAACAAGAGCGCTCAAATTTATCCGAACACCCCAAAGACTAGTGGCATGGGGGCTGAAGCCAACGACTTGCCATCTCTCAGATTTGATAAACGGCCGCACAGAAGGTAATATTTTAAATTCACAAGCGTTGCTTAGCGCATATGAACAAGTTTTCAGCGTACAGGATAACAAATGCGAGTCTATTAAAAAATTACATCTTTGGAGCATTCACCCGCTATACAGCGAGCACCCTTCAGGACGCCCTCATAGTACATTTCGGGCTTGCGATGCTCCTTGCGGCGGTGGCCCGTCTGTCACAAGCTTCTCAAAGATCCATCTTGCCCTAGTGCACTTTAGCATGGGCAAGGGCCCGACAGGCACCTTCAATGCACAGAGCGCTTGATGACTTCAATCCATGGACAGTGTCCACCACCCGCTGCACTAGCCCGAAGTAGCTCCCAGCATGGCTTCCTTAGGCCACGTACCAATTATGAGGCCCTTCATAGCCTGTTCGGCGACCTTGTGGAGCTCGACCAGTGCTTCACTGGTCGCTCGAGGCACGGATGTCCGCCTCGACATCTTGAGACCGTAACACCTTTTCCGTCGAGCTCCCTCCACGGTAGCGGTAGAACGCAGCGACATCGGACACACTATGGGGCAGATCTGCGAATGCTCCCCGAGAGCTCGAATTCGGGTAAGTAATAGATAATTCACTTTCACATGCTTGCTTTGCATAAAGAATGCCTTACCCGCCGCTATCTTCTTTAATGATTCAATTTCTGGAGGGCTTTTTGGGCTTCGCCTTAGCAGCTTTGGCACTCTCAAGAGCCGAGGCGAGCTCGGACTCTCGAGTCTTGAGTCACGCTCCAAACTCGTGTTTTTCCACGAGGCACGGAGCTCTTGCCGCACCTCCGCCACCCACGCCTCCTGCTTCTCTCGCTCGGTGCGCTCATGGCCGCTTTGCTTTCGGCCGTGGACACCGCTTCCTTCGTGGTCGCCACCTTGTTCGTGGCCCCTACAATACCCACGTTAGTCATGTCATTTTTGCAACCAAATCCTTTCTATAAGGTATTACTTTAAGAAGGTATTACTTACCTCCCTTGTCCTCGAGCTGCTTCTTGGCAAGGCTGAGCTCGTTCTCGGACCGCTCGAGGCTCTACTTCAATGCATTGACCTCCATGATCGGTCTTGTGAGAGAGGTCGGCAGCGGCTTTGAATTCCAAATTGACATACTTATGTTAGACTCCTGCGTATATCTTTTTAGATCCTCAGTCCGTTTTTCTTTCCGAACACCGAATTAAGCATCAGGGGCTACTGTCTATGCGGTAATATTTTTACATATTCTAAACTTACCTCAAAGCCTGTTAGAAGGTTGGTACAGGCTTCAGTCAGCCCGCTCTTGGTGGATCGAACTTCTGCAGATCACCACACTCATAACAATGGCGGTGCTCCTCGTCGATGGAGGCGCCGTTAAGCGCCTCCAAGAAGCTATCCGGTGCCTCCGGATGGACGGAGGTCACCGGCGTCGCAGTCTTGCCCTTCTAACGAAGGGGCCGCTTGCCGGACTTCGGAACCACTGAAGGTCCCGGTACGGAGTCCGGCACAGAGCCGGACTTAGAGCCCTCTGGGGTTTCGCCCCCTTTGCGCCCGGAGTCCGGGAGGTCGCCTTGCGGCGCCTCCAGGACCACCTCCTCCTGGTGGGGCCCCGTTTGGGACTCCACCGCGGTGCCGTCTGCGTCACGAGGAGAGGAGGCGGTCGGAAGTGAAGTGCTATTCACATCCGACGAATCCAGGGAGCCGCTCGACGAAGCGGCGAGCTTGTCCTTGGGAGGGCTACATGGTTATATTCGGCGTTAGAAGACACTATGCGACAAATAAAAAGTCCTGAGCTATTCCGGAGCCCGGGCACTTACGATCTCGCCAGGGGCTTGGCCCTTGGTGGCCACTCCTCCTCGTCGTTGTCGGCGTTGGTGGAGAAGTCCGGAGGAAGGGTCCTTCCTTTCTTGGACCCTCTGGCCTCCCCATCGGGGCGACCTTCCTTTTCTCTCTCTTCACCGGGAGAGGCTTTTTTCCTCCTCCTCGTCCTCGGGGAGGATTCCGCCTCGAGTCGCCGGACGATGAGTCCGGCAACACTGGCGCCGGAGCTCCTTCGAAGTTCCCGTGGCCTTCTTCTTGGCCTTCTTCTCCGGCACCACATGAGGTGCCGGAGCCAAAGAGCTCCCGTCTAATCGGGCGTCCGCTGGTCTTCGGCAAGGGGCCGGACGGTTAATCTGTCCGGGGCGTCTTCAGCTAGTCTGTCAAAGGTTAGGGAGTTTTAGATCCCGCATAGAGTCAAACTATGAAAAAGAGTCCCATAAAGGGTAAAATAACTTACCTCGCTGGCTTGGCGTTGCGAGCTGAATCCGCGATCTTGATGGCGGATGCGAGCTTTCGGCGCCTTGAACAAGACACCTTCCGGGCATCTTAAATGCGTAGTGTCGAAGAGCCGGCTCAAGGTTTGGTGTTGTGCCGGATCAAACTCCCACAAATTGAAGGCCCGTTCTTTGGCATGGGAGAATTGGCGGATGGCGTCACCTGGATTACGTTGACAAGCTTGAGATTCTTGTCCACCGTGTTTCGGACGCAGTTTGGAGTCCGGACAGCTCTTCCGAATCACCCCATGTCAGCCCGTCTCTTTCCATGATGTGAGCCGTGTGGGGAAGCCGGATCGAATTTGGGGCCGCCGCCCATTGAGAGTCGCGCGGCTCGGTGATGTAGAACCACCCCGATTGCCACCCCTTTATGGTCTCCACAAAGGAGCCCTCGAGCCATAGGACGTTGGTCATCCTGCCAAGCATGGCACCTCCGCACTCTGCTTGGCGGCCACCCACTACCTTCGGCTTGACATTGAAGGTCTTCAGCCATAAGCCGAAGTGGGGCTGGATGCAGAGGAAGGCCTCGCACACGATGATAAACGCCGAGATGTTGAGGATGAAATTGAGGCTAGATCATGGAAATCTAGGCCGTAGTAGAACATGAGCCCCCGGACGAATGGGTGAAGTGGAAACCCTAGTCCGCGGAGGAAGTGGGGGAGGAACACCACCCTCTCATGGGGCCTGGGGGTGGGGATGAGCTGCCCCTTGTTGGGGAGCCGACACGCGATGTCGCCGGACAAGTATCCGGCTTTCCGCAGCTTTTTGATGTGCCCTCCGCGTGACGGAGGAGGCCATCCACTGCCTCCCGCTCCGGACATGGTTGGAGAAGGTTGAGGTGGGATGTGCGGACTTGGGCGCTGGAGCTCGAAAAGTGTGAAATGGATGAGCAAAGGAGGAAGAAGGCGTGGTTAAAAGGTGGATCCTTATCCCCTTATATGGACCAGACGGCTATCGTCCCCATGACTGGTAAAACTCGCTTATCTCCCAAGTGTCGTAATCAATGGCGCGGTTGGGTTACCCACGCCCGTATTGATGGGAATCCCGGAATAAGGGCACGATCTCCATACGATAAAGGCGTGCCAAAGGAAACCGCCGCTAAACGCTACCGAGGTGGAACAAGAAAGCGATTCGTATAAAGGCCTGGCCGTGGTGTGATGTCATGCCGCGGAATACGTCAGCAGATCTGTGCAAAGGTTATTCTCTCTACGGTGGTATGTGGGACTTGTTTTGCAGAGCCGGACACTATCCTTGTGTTCAAAATCTTCTATGAAGTATTCGGAGGAGGAACCCGCCTTGCAATGCCGAAGACAATATCTGGCCGGATTCATCGTCATTGAAGCCTGGTTCGAGGCTCTTGAGGAGTCTCGGATTAGGGGGTGTCCGGATAGTCGAACTATCACCGTTGGCCGGACTCCTGGACTATGAAGATACAAGATTGAAGACTTCGTCCCGTGTCCGGATGGGACTTTCCTTGGCGTGGAAGGCAAGCTTGGCGATACGGATATGTAGATCTCCTACCATTGTAACCGACTGTGTAACCCTAACCCTATCTCGGTGTCTATATAAACCGGAGGGTTTTAGTCCGTAGGACGAACAACAATCATACCATAGGCTAGCTTCTAGGGTTTAGCCTCTCTGATCTCGTGGTAGATCCACTCTTGTAGTACCCATATCATCAATATTAATCAAGCAGGAGTAGGGTTTTACCTCCATCGAGAGGGCCCGAACACAGGTAAAAACGTCGTGTCCCTTTGTCTCCTGTTACCATCCGCCTAGACGCATACGATTGGGACCCCCTACCCGAGATCCGCCGGTTTTGACACCGACAGTCTTCTAAGAAGAAAAGTTGTGTGTCTCTCTCGTCCACCGAAGCGGAGTATGTGGCCGCCGGTAGTTGTTGTGCACAACTTATATGGATGAGGCAAACTTTAAAGGATTACGATGTCATTTGTGACAAAGTGCCTCTTTGGTGTGACAATGAAAGTGCCATCAAGATTTCTCTCAACCCGGTGCAACACTTCAAGACGAAGCATATTGAGATTCAGTATCACTTCATCCTGGATCATACTAGGCGAGGGGAGATCGAGCTCAACTATGTCAACACTCATGGTAACCTTGTAGATATCTTCACCAAGCCCTGGGATGAAGCAAGATTTCGCGAGTTAAGGCATGAGCTAAATATCATTGATTCGAGCAATGTGGCTTGAATCCTTGCACACCCCACCATACTCATCTTGTGTCTTGTTTAAGTGTAGGCATGGACATAGGGGAAGTGTTGTTCTCTCAATGAACTCTCCCTCCCCCCATTATGCATAAATTGATCAACTCTTTCACATTAGCCATTTTTTTATGGTACTTGTTCTTCAAACACGAGTTTTGGTCATGGGCCCAAGGATAATTCTTTGCGGTGCCATACCAATTGACTCAAACATAGGTGGCTCCGGCCACCACCCTCTCTTTGGAGAGGTTGTGTTTCATGTTTGGTCCTTGTTGTCTTTTTCCTTCCTCTTTGTGTCATGCGTGGGTTTGAGTTGCCTCTTGTGTTTGCCTCTTTTGCGTGTTTAGTTGCTTGAAGGTTGCATTGCAAATGCCGTTTCCCTCTCTTTTTGCAAAACTTGCAGTTTATTGGAGGTACGGTACTACCATGGCAAGGCATGGTACTACCGCACGAGGTGGGCTGCTCTGTGCGTGCACAGGTGCATCCTAGGCACGATACTACCGCTTCCATCACGGCAGTAATTTTTTACTGCTGCTGGATGAGCGGTACTACCGCCCAGCAAGCGGTAGTTCCGCTCAGGCGGTACTATCGCAAGGACTCGCGGTACTACCGCGCCATCGCGAGCGGGTGGGGGTTAAGAGTGGGGCAGGGGGAGTTCCAACTCCCCCATACCCATTCATCTCTTTTCCCCACCCCGTCTCTCTCTCTCTCTCCTGCCCAAGAACGGCGCTGAAGGACCTCGCCGGATCTCCGTCTCTGGCCGCTCTCCTCGCATTCCGACCGGTGGGATCGTTCCCCACCTTGCCCTCTTGCCATGGACATCCATATTTCCCCAAGACCTTCCCCTTTTGTTCCGTTCTTGTGCTTCTAGGTCTTGGGGAGATGCATGTGTAGTTCGTGTGATTTTTGGCTAAATCTGTGCAAGAAGGGAGTGTAGGACAGTGCTAGTGCGGTAGGTGCTACCTTCTGAGCATTGATGTCGGCGTTCTGGGAACGGGGGTCCCCAGACTTGCCTGCCTACGGCCTGCGGCGTGGCTCAAGTGGGGGCCCAGCGCGGCCCAGCTTCATCAGCTCAAGCTCAAGACCCTCGCGAGGGGCCAAGCCTCACGGGGCGGACGACATGAACCTTCCTTAGGAACAGCCTCGTCAGGCAGGCTCACGAGGAGGCGGAGAGATCAAGGCAGGGTACCTCACAAGGGTGCCCCGTCACGCAAGCCATGACGATCGGGACCAGGCGGGCGCCAGCCCGCGCAGTGTCCTCATTTCTCCTTTGGTGCAAAGGAGGCAAGCACAGGCCAAGGCATCATGCAAAGGTTACCGCTTTGGTGCAACAAGACCAAGACCAGCAGAGCAGTAGGATGGAGGTCATCGTGGAGCCCAGGACGGCATCACCATCAGAGCCTTTGGCAGCCAAAGACCAACTTTAGTTAGGATAAGTGTACTAGATGTTCCCCTTCAAAATGGCCAATTGTTGGCGCCCTTCCCGCTCATTATTTGGGAAGAGGACCAGGGCCTCCCTCTATAAATAGGACTAGCCACCACAGAGAGAGGCAGGACCAAGGACAAAGGAAAAAGAACGAAGGACGAAGGAAAGAGAACCAGGGAAGGACAGAAAGATGGACCAAGAGGTCGAAACCCCCTAGAGAGAGAGAGAGAGAGAGAGAGAGAGAAGCGACTGGACTCAACCAAGCAGTCCACCGCACCAGCTCAAGTACAGCCCCTCGCGAGGCTGTTCTTCCTTTGTACTGTTCTTCATCAGCCCCTGAGGCAATCCACCACACCACACACTGGAGTAGGGTATTACACCACAACGGTGGCCCAAACCAGTATAAACCTTGTGTCCCTTGTGTTGTTCATCGTTCCTAGTTTAGATCCCTTGCAAACCATTAACGCGTGAGCTGGTAGGGGAAAGATCTCCGTGCGCACCCCAGTGTCCGAACCTCAAGGGTCTGCCGGAACCCGAAATCCGACATTTGGCGCGCCAGGTAGGGGTGCGCCGGAGTCTTTCTTCCACTGGTCGCGTGTGATCTTCCGTCGTGTCCATGGCTGACGCTCGTCGAGCCCGCACCGAGCGCCGGGATGCTCGTGCCGCTCGAGTCACCCAGACGGCTCCCGTCGGCGGGCACCCCCGTCGTTCCCCGTTGCCTGCTGCCAACGCCGCCACCTGCCCGGCGGGGAACGAGCAGCAGGCCTCGTCCCTGCATCCATCGGTGAGGCGAGAAGGCCGCACCGCTACTCTTTTGCTCGCCCCTGCTGGTTCGTCGTCCCGCGCGCACCGCGCTCCCATGGAGGCTCGAGCCATGCTCATCGCGGCAAACAAGCTCCTGCGCTACCGCCCTGTCGACGACGTCTACGAGGAGTGGCTCGACTGCGTCGCCGAGCTCGTCCGTGTCGCAGTGGGCTCCCCCGTGCCGTCCCTCTTGTTGCCTCGCCCTTCACCCCGCGCGGGAGACAGGGAACCGGAGGTGCCCCCGCCACCTCCTTCCCAAGAAGGCGCCCTGGCTCCAAGGCGCGCGGCCCCGGGCCGAGACCCTCCGCATCTGGCGCTCGCGCAACAAGAAAGGAGCTGCCAGGAGATCCCTCGTCCCCAAGAAGGTGCTCACGTGCTCCCAGCACCGGAGCGCCGCGATCGCGCTCCAGCGCCACCACGTCAAGATCCCGTGCTGCTCCAGGCAGTGGTGCGCGGGAATCCACAAGAGCAAGCTCCGCATCAGCAGAGAGCCCCGGTGGCCACTGCGGGCTGCCGCGCCTTCACCGCCGAGCTACGTAGCGTCGCGTGGCCCGGCAAGTTCAAGCCAGACCTGCCTCCTCGCTACGACGGCACTGCCGACCCCGCGGAGTTCCTTCAGCTCTATGAGCTGGGCATCGAAGCCGCCAAAGGGGGCAAAAAGGTCATGGCGAATTGGTTGCCCATGGCGCTGAAGGACGGAGCCCGAACCTAGCTCCTGAACCTGGCTCCCGGCACGATCTCCTCCTGGGATGAGATGCGCACCGCTTCATCGCCAACTTCCAAGGCACTCGCGACCGGCCTCCGGTCGTGAGCGACATGCGCTGCATCAAGCAGCAGCCAGGAGAGACCCTGCAGAAGTACATCCAATGCTTCAACAACGCCCGCCTCAAAATCCCCAAGGTGACTGAGGAAGCCATCATCTCAGCCTTCTCCGATGGCGTGCGTGACGTCAAGATGGAGGAGGAACTAGCAATGCATGAAGACCTCAGGACACGGGAGTTGCGCCCGGGCCACGCCCGAACGTACGCCACCAAGCCAGGTCCCTCGGACCTGGTCGTCGCGCGCCTCCCTGAGCGGAGCCAAGGTATGAAAATTTGTTTGAACGTCAAGGGGGACTCCTGAGCATCGCGACTCAGGAGCCTAACTGGTCACGTAGCCCCTCACTCCATAGTCCCGTCCTGGTCTCCGGCCGGGGCTAACGGCGGTTGAGGTATGCGCGGGGCCGGGCCCGCCGATGTAGAACGACCAATCCACTCCTATGCCTCCTGTCCCTACTTGCTGTTCGCGCGTCAAGGGGGACTCCTGAGCATCGCGACTCAGGAGCCTAACTTGCCACGTAGCCCCTCACTCCTTGGTCCCGTCCTAGTTTCCGGTCGGGGCTAACGGCGGCTGAGGTATGCGCGGGGTCGGGCCCTGCCGACGTAGAACACACGCAAGTAGGAGGGGAGAATGCGAATTCAAAGCAAATATTACCAGCCATAAGTCGTTTCACAACGCCAAACACAAGTTTAAACGCCTCCACGAGGCATGGTGCACGTTGCAGGAATTAAAAAAAGAGCGGAAGCTACGAAGGGATCACTCTCCTATGGCGCCCTCACCTCCCGAGGCCACGGAGCTGGCGGCACCACGCCCAGGCAAGGTGCTGAAGGCGCGGAACTTCCCCAGCAGGGCCTCGGCTCGGCTTTTCACGGCCTCAGCAGCAGCGGCGGCAAGGTCGCCGCTCACAGGCTCCAGCAGGCCGTGAAGGTCGACGCTGGGGTCGCGAAGGTAGATGTGGCTGAGGACACGCGTCAACGCTGCAGAAGACAGGGCATGCGCCTCGGCCTCGGCCGGGGGGCCAAGGCCATCCGCGACGTCTTCAAGTGCATGGACCAAGAAAGGAAGCAGCTCGGCGGGGCCGTCCTCCGCACCAGCCAATGGCTTCTCCAGGCCACCCTCGTAGAGCGTCTTCAACGCGGCGCGAGCCTTCTCCTCCAACCTGGCGAAGGCCACCCGATCCTCAGCCAGGATCTTTGCCTTCCTGTCTAGCTCGATCCTCTCCGCTTTCAGCGACTGTTCCAGCGTCTCCAACCGGCCACGGCAGTCATCAAGCTCGGCATCCCGGTCCCTGACGGCGGCCTCCCGAGCCTCCATCTCCTTCTCCTTCTCCTGGCGGCCGCGGACCTCCTTGGCGAGCTCGTCGCGCAGGCCTTGCAGCTCGACCTCCAGCGCCTTGCAGCGGTCCCGGGCATCCGCGCGTCGCCACAGGCAGCATCGCGGCGGCCACAACTTTGGCCAGGCGGCTTGTTTCTCCCCATCGGAGGTCGACGCAGCTTGGCCTGGCTCAAACAGAGGCAGCAGAGCGGGCCCAGCCAGAAGCCAGCTCCAGGCGCCCGGCCACCAGACGGGGATCAGCATTCCGGAGATCCTCTTGCAGCCGGCTCAGTTTGCTGGCAGCCTGGTCCAGGATGGCCGAGGGATCGAAGTGGCCCTGGAGCCGGTGGAGGCAGGTGTAGAAGACGGCAGCGTGATCACGGCTTGGGAAGGAGGAGCCCCCTGGGCCTTGGGCACCTCAGCGACAACGTCAAGCGCAGGCACCTCCAGAGTCAGCGAGGCCACGGGGGCTGACTCACCGCCAGAGTGCCCTGGGCTCATGAGGATGACCAGGCAGGAGGCGCGAGCTTGCTGCCTCCTTTCCCTCAGCAGACGGAGTCAAGCAGCCCGGCAGCGAACCCGCCTCAAGCAGGGCCGCAGAAGCCCCCTTCGACCTTTTTGCTGCAGGTGCCGACCTCGCCAAGAGAATACAGACGTCAAGCCTCGGCGGCAGAAGCAAAGCAAAACACGGATCGAGCACTTATTGGTCATCGTCCATGGACTCAAGCAGCCTCCGGCCGAACTTGAAGCCTGAAAGCCTGCAGCTAGGGTCAGCCTTGGGAGGCCCGGAAGCAGTAGGCGCGTCGGGAAGGCCGGAGCTGGCCTCAGACCGCCTCGAGCCGAAGCGGACCACAGGAGAACCAGCCCGACCTGCCCTTCCTCGGAACTGTGGGAGAATCCTCCCTCCTTGCACAGCACCGGCCTCATCGTCAAAGATGGAGCGAAGGGCGTGGGACCTGTGCCGAGGGAAGGAATCACCCGATTCCTCGCCAGTCGCCTCAAAGTCAGACTCTTCTTCCTCCACCTCCTCTTCTTCCTCCTCACTCCTGCTGGAGTTGCTAGAGCAAACGTTCACTCGCCAACATCGTCAGATCCTCGGGAGCCCCGGCGGGCACCAGCCCCTCACCAATGAAGGTGGGCATGGCGCTCACCACTTGCTCCCAGTCATCGCGAAGGAACAGGGGGACGGGAGCGCCGTCCGGCCTCGCCACATCTCCCCCGACCAAGGAGTGAAGAGCCGCGGCCAGATCTTCGTCAGAGAGGGCCTCGGAGCTCAGGAGAAGGGCGTCGTCTGCCTCCCCAAGCCTCCACAGCGGGAGCGAATGCTCCCAGAGCGGAGCCATCCGGTGTTCCAGGAACTCCCTCAGGAGCGTGGCCCCGGTCAGCTTCGCCGCCCCCAAGCTGCCTGGCCTCAGGTCTGCGTCTATCCTCTTCAGCACCATCTTCGCACGAGGGTTGATGAGCTCCGCGCGAGACCATGCATCAACGGTCTTGGGATGCCCCGACGGCAGCGCCAGTCGGGGGTGGATGCGCCCGACATCCACCAGGACCCACTTGCTCCTGAAGCCTTCGATCCTCTTCCCGGGCTTGGAGATGGAGTTGGAGCTGGAGTATGCGACAAAGCTCGCGCATGCAGTAATAGGGCCACGAGAGACCCAGAGGTAAAAGTAATGGCGCAGCAAAGCCACCGAGGGCTTTATCCCAACATGAGCCTCACAATAGTAGGCGAAAATCACCAGGAGAAGAACATAGTTGGGGTGGAGATGCAGAGCTTGCAAGTTGTATTGGCGGAGAACAACAAAGAAGAACTCGGAAAAAGGAGGGACCAGACCGGCGATGATGGCGCTCACGAAGAGCGGGTAGAAGGTGCTCCCCTGGCCTTCAGGCTGATCAGAGCCGGCCTTAAGCACAGTCGCTCCTTTGTTGCCATGCGCCACCGTCCTCCGATGCACAAGGACGAGATTCTTCTCCGACACAGTCGGAGGATCCAGAGCTGGAAGGTACCAGTCCTCAGACAGGGTCTTGCGAGGCGCCATGGCTTGCAGGATGGGAAGGATTGAGATAGATCTGGAGGATTTCAAAAGCAAAGAGGAGAAGGGCGAAAGGGGATCTGGAGCAAGGCGAGCAAGGGCGAGCACCAAGTCTGGCCCGGGCCTCCTTTTTGTCAGAAGGACGGTTGCCGAGGCGTCGTGGGGAAGCGGAGACGCCCACAACCAACCAATCTCCACGCGGCGCCCAAGGCCGCAGGCTGTTGGGGCCCACGGCGCTTCGCACTTGCCCCTTCGCTTCTCCGCTAAGCCAAGTTCGGGCGCGCCTTGGGCCCGAGGCTCTGTCGGCGATTCTCGGGAACGGGGGTCCCTAGACTTGCACGCCTCGGCTGCTGGCGTGGCTCAAGTGGGGGCCAGTGGCGGCCCAGCTTCATCAGCTCAAGCTCAAGACCCTAGCGAGGGGCCAAGCCTCGCGGGGCGGACGACAGGAACCTTCCTCAGGACCAGCCTCATCAGGCAGGCTCACGAGGAGGCGGAGAGATCAAGGCATGGTACCTCACGAGGGTGCCCCGTGATGTAAGCCATGACGATCGGGACCCAGTGAGGCGCCCGGCCCAGCCTTGATCCTCGTTTCTCCTTTGGTGCAAAGGAGGCAAGCACGAGCCAAGGCATCGGGCAAAGGTTACCGCTTGATTGCAACAAGACCAAGACCAGCAGAGCGGCGGGACGGAGTTCATCGTGGAGCCAGGGGCGGGCGTCACCGTCGAGCCTTTGGCAGCCGAAGACCAACTTTAGTCAGGATAAGTGTACTAGATGTTCCCCTTCAAAATGTCCAATTGTTGGCGCCCTTCCCGCTCATTATTTGGGAAGAGGCCCAGGGCCTACCTCTATAAATAGGACTAGCCACCACAGAGAGAGGCAGGACCAAGGACGAAGGAAAAAGAACGAAGGACGAAGGAAAGAGAACCAGGGAAGGACAGAAAGACGGACCAAGAGGTCGAAACCCCCTAGAGAGAGAGAAGCGACTAGACTCAACCAAGCAGTCCACCGCACCAGCTCAAGAACAACACCTCGCGAGGCTGTTCTTCCTTTGTACTATTCTTCATCAGCCCCTGATGCAATCCACCACACCACACACTGGAGTAGGGTATTACACCACAACGGTGGCCCGAACCAGTATAAACCTTGTGTCCCTTGTGTTGTTCATCGTTCCTAGTTTAGATCCTTTGCAAACCATTAACGCGTGAGCTGGCAGGGGAAAGATCTCCGTGCGCACTCCAGTGTCCGAACCTCAAGGGTCTGCCGGAACCCGAAATCCGACAACTGCGTTGGATTTCCTTGAAGAGGAAAGGATGATGCAGCAAAGTAGCGTAAGTATTTCCCTTAGTTTTTGAGAACCAAGGTATCAATCCAGTAGGAGGCTACGCGCGAGTCCCTCGTACCTGCACAAAGAAAATAACTCCTCGCAACCAACGCGATAAGGGGTTGTCAATCCCTTCACGGTCACTTACGAGAGTGAGATCTGATAGAGATGATACATAATATTTTTGGTATTTTTGTGATAAAGATGCAAAGTAAAATAAAAGCAAAGTAAAAAGCAAAGATAATAAACAAGTGTTGGAAGATTAATATGATGAAGATAGACCCGGGGGCCATAGATTTCACTAGTGGCTTCTCTCAAGAGCATAAGTATTTTACGGTGGGTGAACGAATTCTTGTTGAGCAATTGTGAGAATTGAGCATAGTTATGAGAGTATCTAGGTATGCTCATGTATATAGGCATCACGTCCGAGACAAGTAGACCGACTCACCTGCATCTACTACTATTACTCCACTCATTGACCGCTATCCAGATGCATCTAGAGTATTAAGTTCAAGAAAAGCGAGTAACGCCTTAAGAAAGATGACATGATGTAGAGGGATAAATTCATGCAATATGATAAAAACCCCATCTTGTTATCCTCGATGGCAACAATACAATGCGTGCCTTGCTGCCCCCTCACATCCTTTGGGAAAGGACACCGCAAGATTGAACCCAAAGCTAAGCACTTCTCCCATTGCAAGAAAAACCAATCTAGTAGGCCAAACCAAACAGATAATTCGAAGAGACTTGCAAAGATAACCAATCATACATAAAAGAATTAAGAGAAGATTCAAATATTGTTCATACATAATCTTGACCATAAACCCACAATTCATCGGTCTCAACAAACACACCGCAAAAAGAAGATTACATCGAATAGATCTCCACGAGAGAGGGGGAGAACATTGTGTTGAGATCTAAAAAGAGAGAAGAAGCCATCTAGCTACTAACTATGGACCCGAAGGTCTGAGGTAAACTACTCACACTTCATCGGAGGGGCTATGATGATGTAGAAGCCCTCCGTGGTGGATGCCCCCTCCGTGAACTCCTAACAGGCCCCAAGATGGGATCTCGTGAGGTCTGCAGACGGTTGCGGCGGTGGAATTAGGTTTTTGGCTCCGTATCTGATCGTTTGGGGGTACGTAGGTATATATAGGAGGAAGGAGTACGTCGGTGGAGCAATAGGGGGCCCACGAGGGTGGAGGGCGCGCCTGGGTGGGGGGGGGGGGAGGGCGCGCCCCCTAAATCGTGCCCACCTCGTTTCTTTCTTGACGTAGGGTCCAAGTCTCATGGATCATATTTGGTGAGAAAATCAAGTTCCCGAAGGTTTCATTCCGTTTGGATTCTGTTTGATATTCCGTTTCTTCAAAACTCCGAAATAGGCAAAAAAACAGCAATTCTCGGCTGGGCCTCCGGTTAATAGATTAGTCCCAAAAATAATATAAAATTGAATAATAAAGCCCAATAATGTCCAAAACAGTAGATAATATAGCATGGAGCAATCAAAAATTATAGATACGTTGGAGACGTATCGAGGCATCCTAAGCTTAATTCCGCTCGTCCTCGGTAGGTGAATGATAAAAACAGAATTTTGATGCGGAGTGCTAATTGGCATAATTTCAATGTAATTCTTCTTAATTGTGGTATGAATATTCAGATCCGAAAGATTCAAGAAAAAGTTTAATATTGACATAAAAATAATAATACTTCAAGCATACTAACAAAGCAATTATGTCTTCTCAAAATAACATGGCCAAAGAAAGTTATCCCTACAAAATCATATAGTCTGGCTATGCTCTATCTTCACCACACAAAGTATTTAAATCATGCACAACCGTGATGACAAGCCAATCAATTGTTTCATACTTTTGACATTTTCAAACTTTTTCAATCTTCACGCAATACATGAGCGTGAGCCATGGATATAGCACTATATGTGGAATATAATGGTGGTTGTGGAGAAGAGAAAAAAGGGAGAAGATAGTCTCACATCAACTAGGCCTATCAACGGGCTATGGAGATGCCCATCAATAGATATCAATGTGAGTGAGTAGGGATTGCCATGCAACGGATGCACTAGAGCTATAAGTATATGAAAGCTCAACAAAAGAAACTAAGTGGGTGTCGTCCAACTCGCTTGCTCACGAAGACCTAGGGCATTTTGAGGAAGCCCATCAACTGAATATACAAGCCAAGTTCTATAATGAAAAATTCCCACTAGTATATGAAAGTGACAAAATGAGAGACTCTCTATCATGAAGATTATGGTGCTATTTTGAAGCACAAGTGTGGTAAAAGGATAGTAACATTGTCCCTTCTCTCTTTTTCTCTCGTTTTTTTATTTTTTTTATTTGGGCCTTTTCTCTTTTTTTTATGCCCTCTTTTTTTTCGTCCGGAGTCTCATCGCGACTTTTGGGGGAATCATAGTCTCCATCATCCTTTTCCTCACATGGGACAATGCTCTAAAAATGATGATCATCACACTTTTATTTACTTACAACTCAATATTACAACTCGATACTTAGAACAAAATATGACTCTATATGAATGCCTCCGGCAATGTGCCGGGATATGCAATGAATCCAGAGTGACATGTATGAAAGAATTATGAACGGTGGCTTTGCCACAAATACGATGTCAACTACATGATCATGCTAGCAATATGACAATGATGGAGCGTGTCATGATAAACGGAATGGTGGAAAGTTGCATGGCAATATATCTCGGAATGGCTATGGAAATGCCATGATAGGTAGGTATGGTGGCTGTTTTGAGGAAGGTTTATGGTGGGTGTATGATACCGGCGAAAAGTGCGCGGTATTAGAGAGGCTAGCAATGGTGGAAGGAAGAAAAGTGCATAAAAATCCATGGACTCAACATTAGTCATAAAGAACTCATATACTTATTGCAAAAATCTACAAGTTATCAAAGCAAAGTATTATGCGCATGCTCCTAGGGGGATAGATTGGTAGGAAAAGACCATTGCTCGTCCCCGACCGCCACTCATAAGGAAGACAATCAATAAATAAATCATGCTCCGACTTCATCACATAACGGTTCACCATACGTGCATGCTATGGGAATCACAAACTTTAACACAAGTATTTCTCAAATTCACAACTACTCAACTAGCATGACTCTAATATCACCATCTTCATATCTCAAAACAATTATCAAGCATCAAACTTTTCATAGTATTCAACGCACTCAAAAGAAAGTTTTACAAATCTTGAATACCAAGCATATTAAGATTATTAAGCAAATTACCATGCTATTTAAGACTCTCAAAATAATCTAAGTGAAGCATGAGAGATCAATAGTTTCTATAAAACAAATCCACCACCGTGCTCTAAAAGATATAAGTGAAGCACTAGAGCAAAACTATATAGCTCAAAAGATATAAGTGAAGCACATAGAGTATTCTAACAAATTCCAAATCATTTATGGCTCTCTCAAAAGGTGTGTACAGCAAGGATGATTGTGGTAAACTAAAAAGCAAAGAATAAAATCATACAAGACGCTCCAAGCAAAACACATATCATGTGGTGAATAAAAATATAGCTCCAAGTAAAGTTACCGATGGAAGTAGATTTAAAGAGGGGATGCCTTCCGGCATCCCCAAGCTTTGGCTTTTGGTGTCCTTAGATAATCTTGGGGGTGCCATGGGAATCCCCAAGCTTAGGCTCTTGCCACTCCTTGTTCCATAATCCATCAGAAGATTTCACCCAAAACTTGAAAACTTCACAACACAAAACTCAACAAAAAATCTCGTGAGCTCCGTTAGCGAAAGAAAACAAAAGACCACTTCAAGGTACTGTAATGAACTCATTCTTCATTTATATTGGTGTTAAACCTACTGTATTCCAACTTATCTATGGTTTATAAACTATTTTACTAGCCATAGATTCATCAAAATAAGCAAACAACACAGGAAAAAGAGAATCTGTCAAAAACAGAACAGCCTGTAGTAATCTGTAACTAACACAAACTTCTGGAACTCCAAAAATTCAGCCAAAATCGGACTACCTAGGAAATTTGTTTATTGATCATCAGCAATTGGAATCAGTATTTTATCACGTTACGGTGTTTTTTAATAATTGTTTTCGTGAACAGAAAGTTTCTGGAAATTACATCAAGATCAAATAACTATAATCCAAGAAGATCCTATAGGTTTAACTTGGCACAAACACTAATTAAAACATAAAAACACATCTAACCAGAGGCTAGATCTAAGATTTATTCCTAAACATAAGCAAAAAGCAAAAAACTAAAAATAAAATTGGGTTGCCTACCAACAAGCGCTATCGTTTAACGCCCCTAGCTAGGCATAAAACCAAGGATAGATCTAGGTATTGCCATCTTTGGTAGGCAATCCATAAGTGGCTCTCATGATAGATTCATATGGTAATTTTATTTCCTTCCTAGGGAAGTGTTCCATGCCTTTCTTTAATGGAAATTGGAATCTAACATTCCCTTCCTTCATATCAATAATTGCATCAATCGTTCTAAGGAAAGGTCTACCAAGAATAATAGGACAAGAAGGATTTCAATCTATATCAAGAATGATAAAATCTACGGGCACATAATTCCTATTTGCAATAATAAGAACATCATTAATTCTTCCCATAGGTTTCTTAATAGTGGAATCCGCAAGGTGCAAATTTAGAGAGCAATCATCAAAATCACGGAAATCTAGCAAATCGCACAAAGTTTTGGGAATAGTGGAAACAATAGCACCCAAATCACATAAAGCATAAAATTCATGATCCTTAATCTTAATTTTAATAGTTGGTTCCCACTCGTCATAAAGTTTTCTAGGGTTAGAAACCTCCAACTCAAGTTTTTCATCATAAGATTGCATCAAAGCATCAACGATATGTTTAGTAAAGGCTTTATTTTGACTATAAGCATGAGGAGAATTTAGCACGGATTGGAACAAGGAACTACAATCAATTAAAGAGAAACTTTCATAATTAAATTCCTTGAAATCCAAAATAGTGGGTTTAGCAACATCTAGGGTTTTGATTTCTTCAATCCCACTTTTATCAATTTTAGCATCAAGATCTAAAAACTCCAAATTTTGGAACGCCTTCTAGGTAAAGGTGGATCATATTTAGTCCCATCATTATCAAGATTCATATTGCAAAACAAAGATTTAATAGGGGACACATCAATAACTTTTAGATCTTCAAGTTTATTTTCATAGAAATCCGGTTTAGCGGCCATCTTATTGACTAAGGTAGCCTGCTTATCCGAAATTTCAGCAGTCAACTTCTCAAGACGAGCAATTTGGGATCTAATACCATTGAATTCTTTAGACATATCATCGAGCTCTTTATTCATAAAACTCATAAAACTTTTTTGTTCCTTAAGCTCGTTTCTGAAGAAATTATTATGCTCAAATTGCAAAACCATAAAACTCTTGACGTTGCTTTCAATCTCTTCTAACCTTTTAAGGTGAAGATCACCAAATCTAGGTAGAGCCATCGTGACAGACAAGCAATCCAACACACGAGCAAACAAAAAGCAAGCGAGAAAAAGGCAAATGGAAAAGAGAGGGCGAATAAAACGGCAAGGGTGAAGTGGGGGAGAGGAAAACGAGAGGCAAATGGCAAATAATGTAATGTAGGAGATAAGGGATTGTGATGGGTACTTGGTATGTTGACTTTTGCGTAGACTCCCCGGCAACGGCGCCAAAAATTCTTCTTGCTACCTCTTGAGCACTGCGTTGGATTTCCTTGAAGAGGAAAGGATGATGTAGCAAAGTAGCGTAAGTATTTCCCTCAGTTTTTGAGAACCAAGGTATCAATCCAGTAGGAGGCTACGCGCGAGTCCCTCGTACCTACACAAAGCAAATAACTCCTCGCAACCAACGCGGTAAGGGGTTGTCAATCCCTTCACGGTCACTAACGAGAGTGAGATCTTATAGTGATGATAGATAGTATTTTTGGTATTTTTGTGATAAAGATGCAAAGTAAAATAAAAGCAAAGTAAAAAAGCAAAGATAATAAACAAGTGTTGGAAGATTAATATGATGAAGATAGACCCGGGGCCATAGATTTCACTAGTGGCTTCTCTCAAGAGCATAAGTATTTTACGATTGGGTGAACGAATTCTTGTTGAGCAATTGATAGAATTGAGCATAGTTATGAGAGTATCTAGGTATGATCATGTATATAGGCATCACGTCCGAGACAAGTAGACCGACTCTGCTGCATCTACTACTATTACTCCACTCATCAACCGCTATCCAAGATGCATCTAGAGTATTAAGTTCAAGAAAAGCAGTAATGCCTTAAGCAAGCTGACATGATGTAGAGGGATAAATTCATGCAATATGATAAAAACCCCATCTTGTTATCCTCGATGGCAACAATACAATATGTGCCTTGCTGCCCCTACTGTCACCGGGAAAGGACACCGCAAGATTGAACCCAAAGCTAAGCACTTCCCCCATTGCAATAAAAACCATCTAGTAGGCCAAACCAAACTGATAATTCGAAGAGACTTGCAAAGATAACTAATCATACATAAAAGAATTCAGAGAAGATTCAAATATTGTTCATAGATAATCTTGATCATAAACCCACAATTCATCGGTCTCAACAAACACACCGCAAAACAAGATTACATCGAATAGATCTCCACGAGAGAGGGGGAGAACATTGTATTGAGATCCAAAAAGAGAGAATAAGCCATCTAGCTACTAACTATGGACCCGAAGGTCTGAGGTAAACTACTCACACTTCATCGGAGGGGCTATGGTGATGTAGAAGCCCTCCGTGGTGGATGCTCCCTCCGGCGGAGCTCCGAAGCAGGCCCCAAGATGGGATCTCGTGGGTACAGACGGTTGCGGGAGTGGAATTAGGTTTTTGGCTCTGTATCTGATCGTTTGGGGGTACATAGGTATATATAGGAGGAAGGAGTACGTACGTGGAGCAACAGGGGGCCCACGAGGGTGGAGGGCGCGCTTGGGGGGGGGGGGGAGGGCGCGCCCCCTACCGCGTGCCCACCTCGTTTCTTTCTTGACGTAGGGTCCAAGTCTCCTGGATCATATTCGGTGAGGAAATCACGTTCCCGAAGGTTTCAATCCATTTGGATTCCGTTTGATATTCCGTTTCTTCGAAACTCTGAAATAGGCAAAAAAAAAGCAATTCTGGGCTGGGCCTCCGGTTAATAGGTTAGTCCCAAAAATAATATGAAAGTGAATAATAAAGCCTAATAATGTCCAAAACAGTAGATAATATAGCATGGAGCAATAAAAAATATAGATACGTTGGAGACGTATCAGTAGGCATGCTATTTGGAGTGATACAACAGTATAGTTTGATCAACGGTAGTACCGTTTTTGTTTTGCGGCTATGTCTAGATCCAGATCCGCTATTCTTGTGTTTTTCGAATGTGTGCGGTACTACCGCTCCGCTGGAGCGGTACTACCGCATGGTCGCCCAAGAACAGCTTCGCGCGGTACTACCGCTCCACTTGAGCGGTACTACCGCTCGGGGCGCGGAAGTAAAAAAATTACTTCCGCTCCAGACGCGGTACTACCGTGCCACCCCGGCACAGTACTACCGCGACTCGAGCGGCTGTAATTTTTTACTTCCGTAAGCTGGTCTGGTACTACCGTAGAATTGCAACCTTTGTTGTTTTGTCCTTCCGAATCTCGTGCTTGCTTGTTTCATTTGGTTTTGGCCCTCGTCCTTGCAATAATCCTTCTCGGTTCCTCTTGTGTTTGTGTTGTGTGTCATAGGTGGTGGCCCCGGTTCCAATGTCCGTCGTTCGAATCCCAGCCGTGAAACAGGCTTGAAGCGCCTGCGCAACCAAGATGAGGCTCCAGAGGGCTCCAATGCCCCCCAACGCAGAACCAAGACCACCGCCACCAAGACCAAGGAGCCATCAATGGGCATGGATGAGATACCATTGGCTGAGTTTGTCACTCGCAGGAAGCTCAACCCTATGTGAGGCCCGTGAGAATTTCAGAGGGAATGAGTTGTTCTGGACCAAGCAGCAGAACCTTATCTATCTGGACGTGATCAAGGCCAAGCAGAACATCTACGTGGACGTGCACTGGATTGACATGGATCATATGAGGAAGGATAAACACCGAGACTGTTTTGGTGAGGCTCTGGACCTGGTGGAGAAATTTGGCATTGAGGACTTGCTCACTTTCCACCTGGACTTTGACCCTGAGATTGTGGCTCAATTCTTTGCTTTGGTGCACTTCCATACTGATGAGGCATGGACCATGACATGGATGACCAATGGACAACAGATGACTGCTAAGTGGAAGGAGTTCATGGATCTGCTACAGGTTCGTAATGAGGGGCTCAACAAGCCCGTTGGTGTTCGCCATCATGCCAACCCTGAGTCAGCCAGCAAGAACAAGCTCAGCCCTACTATGTTGAGAAGGCGCTTCCCAGTGGCAAGAAGGCGTGGGTGCTGAACTCTTTCCTTGACATCATGCATCGGATCTTCTGCAACTCCCTCTTCGCGCGCATTGGTGACAAGGATAAGGTGCATGCCTATCTCGCGGATGTGATGCTCATATGTGAGGAGGCGTGTCATGCTCAGAGGCAACCACTTGATGTCTCACATATCATGTGGTGTGGGCTACAGTTTGCCATGTTCAACCATAAGGTACCCATCTATGGACCTTACCTGTTTCACTTGATCTCGAGGACTTGGGAGAAGCTCTATCCCAACGATGAGTTTGTTACCCCCGACTGGATTCGTCATGAGCCCATCAAGCTCCGCATCAAGAGCCAGTGGGCTAACACCACTACCGTGCTGAGGCAGAGGCTGCTTAGATGGACATGGATGAGGATGGGGATGAGGATGAGATTGATAACCCACAAGTATAGGGGATCGCAACAGTTTTCGAGGATAGAGTATTCAACTCAAATTTATTGATTCGACACAAGGGGAGACAAAGAATATTCTCAAGTATTAGCAGTTGAGTTGTCAATTCAACCACACCTGGATAACTTAGTATCTGCAGCAAAGTATTTAGTAGCAAAGTAATATGGAAGTAGCGGTAACGATAGCAAAAGTAATATTTTTGGGTTTTGTAGTGATGGTAACAGTAGCAACGGAGAAGTAAATAAGCGAAGAACAATATGTGAAAATCTCGTAGGCATTGGATCGGTGATGGAGAATTATGCCGGATGCGGTTCATCATGTAACAATCATAACATAGGGTAACACATAACTAGCTCCAATTCATCAATGTAATGTAGGCATGTATTCCGAATATAGTCATACGTGCTTATGGAAAAGAACTTGCATGACATCTTTTGTCCTACCCTCCTGTGGCAGCGGGGTCCTAACGGAAACTAAGGGATATTAAGGCCTCCTTTTAATAGAGTACCGGACCGAAGCATTAACACATAGTGAATACATGAACTCCTCAAACTAAGGTCATCATCGGGAGTGGTCCCGATTATTGTCACTTCGTGGTTGCCGGATCATAACACATAGTAGGTGACTATAGACTTGCAAGATATGGTCAAGAACTCACATATATTCATGAAAACATAATAGGTTGAGATCTGAAATCATGGCACTCGGGCCCTAGTGACAAGCATTAAGCATAGCAAAGTCATAGCAACATCAATCTCAGAACATAGTGGATACTAGTGATCAAACCCTAACAAAACTAACTCGATTACATGATAAATCTCATCCAACCCATCATCGTCCAGCAAGCCTACGATGGAATTATTCACGCACGGTGGTGAGCATCATGAAATTGGTGATGGAGGATGGTTGATGATGACGATGGCGATGGATTCCCCTCTCCGGAGCCCTGAACGGACTCCAGATCAGCCCTCCCGAGAGAGTTTAGGGCTTGGCGGCGGCTCCGTATCGTAAAACGCAATGAATCGTTCTCCCTTATTTTTTCTCCTCGGACGTGAATATTATAGAGTTGGAGTTGAGGTCGGTGGAGCTCCAGGGGGCCCACGAGGCAGGGGGCGCGCCCAGGTGGGGCAGGCGCGCCCCCCACCCTCGTGGAAAGGGTGTGGGCCCCTTGGCCTTGATTCTTTTGCTAGTATTTTTTATTATTTCCAAAAATAATCTCCGTGAAGTTTCAGGTCATTCCGAGAACTTTTGTTTCTGCAGATAAATAACACCATGGCAATTCTGCTGAAAACAGCGTCAGTCCGGGTTAGTTCCATTCAAATTATGCAAGTTAGAGTCCAAAACAAGGGCAAAAGTGTTTGGAAAACTAGATACGGCGGAGACGTATCAACTCCCCCAAGCTTAAACCTTTGCTTGTCCTCAAGCAATTCAGTTGATAAACTGAAAGTGATAAAGAAAAAACTTTTACAAACTCGGTTTGCTCTTGTTGTTGTAAATATGTAAAGCCAACATTCAAGTTTTCAGCAAAGATTATGGACTAACACAATAAGTTTTAGGTCTCATGTTTACTCATGTCAATGGCATAATCAACTAGTGAGCAATAATAATAAATCTCGGATGACAACACTTTCTCAAAACAATCATGATATGATATAACAAGATGGTATCTTGCTAGCCCTTTCTGAAAACATAAATGCAGAGCACCTTTAAAGATCAAGGACCGACTAAACATTGTAATTCATGGTAAAGAGATCCACCATAATCATGCCCAATATAAACTAACAGTAATGCATGCAAATGACAGCGGTGCTCTCCAGCTGGTGCTTTTTAATAAGAGGGTGATGACTCAACATAAAAGTAAATAGATAGGCCCTTCGCAGAGGGAAGCAGGGATTTGTAGAGGTGCCATAGCTCGATTTTAATGCAGAGATAAATAATATTTTGAGCGGCATACTTTCATTGTCAACATAACAACCAAGAGATGGCGATATCTTCCATGCTACACACATTATAGGCGGTTCCTAAACAGAATGGTAAAGTTTATACTCCCCCTCCACCAACAAGCATCAATCCATGGCTTGCTCGAAACAACGAGTGCCTCCAACTAACAACAGTCCGGGGAGTTTTGTTTGCAATTATTTTGATTTGATTTGCATAAAGCATGGGAATTTGGACATCCGGTGACCAGTCATTTTCTCGTGAGTGAGGAGCAGAGTCCACTCCTCTTGAGAATAACCCGCCTAACATGGAAGATACAGAAAACCCTAGTTGATACATGAGCTATTCGAGCATACAAAACAGAATTTCATTTGAAGGTTTAGAGTTTAGCACATATAAATTTACTTGGAACGGCAGGTAGATACCGCATATATAGGAAGGTATGGTGCACTCATATGGAATAACTTTGGGGTTTAAGGGATTGGATGCACAAGCAGTATTCCCGCTTAGTACAAGTGAAGGCTAGCAAAAGATGAAGCGACCAACCAGAGAGCGACAATGATCATGAACATGCATTAAAATTAATATACACCGAGGTGCAAGCATGAGTAGGATATAATCCACCATGAACATAAATATCGTGAAGGCTATGTTGATTTTGTTTCAACTACATGCGTGAACATGTGCCAGAGTCAAGTCACTCGAATCATTCAAAGGAGGATACCACCCTACTATACCACATCACAACCATTTTAATAGCATGTTGGCACGCAAGGTAAACCATTATAAACTCTTAGCTAATTAAGCATGGCATAAGCAACTATAATCTCTAATTGTCATCACAAACATGTTTATTCATAATAGGTTGAATCAGGAATGATGAACTAATCATATTTACAAAAACAAGAGAGGTCGAGTTCATACCAGCTTCTCTCATCTCAATCAGTCCATCATATATCGTCATTATTGCCTTTCACTTGCACGACGAGCGATGTGAATAATAATAAAAGTGCACGTGCATTGGACTAAGCTGGAATCTGCGAGCATTCAATAAACAGGAGAAGACAAGGCAATACGGGCTCTTGGTTAAATCAACAATAATGCATATAAGAGCCACTTCAACAGTTTAATCATGGTCTTCTCCTATCGACCCCCAAAGAAAAGAAAAGAAATAAAGCTATTTACACGGGAAAGCTCCCAACAAGCAAAAGAAGAACAAGAAATCTTTTTGGGTTTTCTTTTAATTATTACTACTACAACAAGAAAAGTAAACTAGCTAAAAGCTACTACTAATTTTTTTGTTTGTTTTTCTTGAGGTTTATCAAACAAGAAGAAAGCATAAAAAGGAAAATAAACTAAGATGGATATTACAGTGAAAAAGTATGAGCACCGACATCTAGCAATGAGTGTGTAAACATAAATGTAATGTCGGTGAGAAATACGTACTCCCCCAAGCTTAGGCTTTTGGCCTAAGTTGGTCTATTGCCACGGCTGGCCTGGCGGATATCCAAAGTTACAGTTGGGGTCATACTGTGATGCAGCGGTCATTGCATTGTGGGCTACAGCTTGGAGGCGAGCTATCTCAACCCTCCTCTCGTACTCGTTCGCCTCCTCCCTGGTTATGAAATATCTCCCCTTTGCCTGAAAGTCAAAGAAGGTAGAAGCAGGGAGAGCGACGTGATAGGTGCGTCGTCTGTCAAAGATTAGTTGGTACTGGAGGAACTGATCGTTCCTCTCAACAAAACTATGACGAACCATAGCCTCATAATCTAAATAAGCCAAAGGCAACTCAATATCATCCTCACGTATGGTTACACCAAGAAAATTAGCTAAACGGGTTGCATAAATTCCACCAAAGAAATCTCCATTAAATCTATTATTATGCAACCTACGTGTAACAATGGCTCCCAAATTATAATGTTTATCTCCTAACACAGCACTCCTGAGAACACTGAGGTCAGGGACGCACATATGACATGCTTCATCCTTACCATTTATGCACCTACCTATGAAGAGAGCAAAATAATGTATAGCAGGAAAATGAATGCTTCCTATGGTAGCTTGTGCCATGTCTTTAGATTCCCCCACAGTTATACCAGCAAGAAAATCTCTAAATTCAGATTTGCGAGGTTCACTAGGACTACCCCATTGTGGAAGTTTGCAGGCAGTATTAAAATCCTCTAAGTCCATAGTATAAGAATTTTCATAAAGATCAAACAGGACAGTTTGAGAATTGCGTGACAATGAAAATTCAAACCTCCTCACAAAGGAATTAGTGAGATAGTGGTACTGACGACACTTATCTCCCTCGAAGCTTAGAAGATCAGTGTTACGCACATATGCGTTAAATTCTTCCTTGATTCCCACTCGATCCATGAAGTCCTCTGAAGGCCATTCACAAGCCCGCACTTGAGCGTCCCTTGGTGGTTCATCGTCGGCATCGCGCATTGCAAGCATGGGTCCTTGCTTCCTTGAAGGACCACCTTGGTACATTTTCCTAAACATATTTCTTCCTCTGAAAATTTTCTGAAAATTTTAGTAACTTCAAATAAAAGTGAACCAAGCTCAACAAAATTGATAGCAACTACTCCTACAAGTACCTAGAGCCTATATCATGCATTAGAACTACTTGGAACCATATAAATTTGACATGCAAGCTCAAGAACATGATCACCTAGGCAACACAAATTTGCAATGAATAAAGCACTAGAACAAAAACTAATTGGACTAATGGAGGAGTCACATACCAAGGAACAATCCGCCAAAGCAGTTTTGTGAGAGGTGCTTTGAGCAAGGAGACCAACAATCGCAGCAAAATGAGCTAGAACTCGTGCTTGAGCTGGTTGGTGATTTTTTTGGGAGGAAGAAGAAGTGTGTGGGTGTAGGAATAAGTGGAGGGGAGCCACCGTGGGCCCACGAGGCAGGGGGGCGCGCCCAGGGGGGTGGGCACAGCTACCTCTTGAGCTTGCGTTGGATTTCCTTGAAGAGGTAAGGATGAGGCAGCAAAGTAGCGTAAGTATTTCCCTCAGTTTTTGAGAACCAAGGTATCAATCCAGTAGGAGGCTACGCGCGAGTCCCTCGTACCTACACAAAGCAAATAACTCCTCGCAACCAACGAGAATAGGGGTTGTCAATCCCTTCACGGTCACTTACGAGAGTGAGATCTGATAGAGATGATAGATAATATTTTTGGTATTTTTGTGATAAAGATGCAAAGTAAAATAAAAAGCAAAGTAAAAAAAAGCAAAGCAATAATAAAGTGATGGAAGATTAATATGATGAAGATACACCCGGGGGCCATAGATTTCACTAGTGGCTTCTCTCAAGAGCATAAGTATTTTACGGTGGGCGAACGAATTACTGTTGAGCAATTGACATAATTGAGCATAGTTATGAGAATATCTAGGTATGATCATGTATATAGGCATCACGTCCGAGATAAGTAGACCGACTCCTGCCTGCATCTACTACTATTACTCCACTCATCGACCGCTATCCAGCATGCTTCTAGAGTATTAAGTTCAAGAAAACAGAGTAACGCCTTAAGCAAGATGACATGATGTAGAGGGATAAATTCATGCAATATGATAAAACCACCATCTTGTTATCCTCCATGGCAACAATATAATACGTGCCTTGCTGCCCCTACTGTCACTGGGAAAGGACACCGCAAGATTGGACCCAAAGCTAAGCACTTCTCCCATTGCAAGAAAAACCAATCTAGTAGGCCAAACCAAACTGATAATTCGAAAAGACTTGCAAAGGTAACCAATCATACATAAAAGAATTCAGAGAAGATTCAAATATTTTTCATAGATAATCTTGATCATAAACCCACAATTCATCGATCTCAACAAACACACCGCAAAAACAAGATTACATCGAATAGATCTCCACGAGCGACGGGGAGAACATTGTATTGAGATCCAAAAAGAGAGAAGAAGACATCTAGATACTAACTATGGACACGAAGGTCTGAGGTAAACTACTCACACTTCATCGGAGAGGCTATGGTGATGATGTAGAAGCCCTCCATGGTGGATTCCCCTTTCGGCGGAGCTCCGAAACAGGCCCCAAGATGGGATCTCGTGGGTATAGAAAGTTGCGGCGGTGGAATTAGGTTTTTGGCTCCATATCTGATCGTTCGGGGGTATGTAGGTATATATAGGAGGAAGAAGTACGTCGGTGGAGCAAGGTGGGGCCCACGAGGGTGGAGGGCGCGCCTGGGGGGGCCCTACCTCGTGCCCACCTCCTTTCTTTCTTGACGTAGGGTCCAAGTCTCCTGGGTCATATTCGGTGAGAAAATCACGTTCCCGAAGGTTTCATTCCGTTTGGACTCCGTTTGATATTCCGTTTCTTCGAAACTCTGAAATAGGCAAAAACAACAATTCTGGGCTGGGCCTCCGGTTAATAGGTTAGTCCCAAAAATAATATAAAAGTGGAAAATAAAGCCCATATTGTCCAAAACAGTAGATAATATAGCATGGAGCAATCAAAAATTATAGATACGTTGGAGACGTATCGAGGCATCCCAAGCTTAATTCCTGCTCGTCCTCGAGTAGGTAAATGATAAAAACAGAATTTTTGATGCGGAGTGCTACTTGGTATAATTTCAATGTAATTCTTATTAATTGTGGTATGAATATTCAGATCCTAAAGATTCAAGACAAAAGTTTAATATTGACATAAAAATAATAATACTTCAAGCATACTAACAAAGCAATCATGTTTTCTCAAAATAACATGGCCAAAGAAAGTTATCCCTACAAAATCATATAGTCTGGCTATGCTCTATCTTCACCACACAAAGTATTTAAATCATGCACAACCCCGATGACAGGCCAAGCAATTGTTTCATACTTTTGACATTTTCAAAACTTTTTCAATCTTCACGCAATACATGAGCGTGAGCCATGGATATAGCACTATATGTGGAATAGAAGGGTGGTTGTAGAGAAGACAAAAAAGGGGGAAGATAGTCTCACATCAACTAGGCGTATCAACGGGCTATGGAGATGCCCATCAATAGATATCAATGTGAGTGAGTAGAGATTGCCATGCAACGGATGCACTAGAGCTATAAGTATATGAAAGCTCAACAAAAGAAATTAAGTGGGTGTGCATCCAACTCGCTTGCTCACGAAGACCTAGGGCATTTTGAGGAAGCCCATCATTGGAATATACAAGCCAAGTTCTTATAATGAATAAATTCCCACTAGTATATGAAAGTGACAAAATGAGAGACTCTCTATCGTGAAGATCATGGTGCTACTTTGAAGCACAAGTGTGGTAAAAGGATAGTAACATTGTCCCTTCTCTCTTTTTATCTCATTTCTTTTTTTAATATATTTTTTTGGGCCTTTTCTCTTATTTTTTTATGGCCTCTTTTCCCTTTTTTTTATTTTTCGTCCGGAGTCTCATCCCGACTTGTGGGGGAATCATAGTCTCCATCATCCTTTTCCTCACTTGGGACAATGCTCTAAAAATGATTATCATCACACTTTTGTTTTCTTACAACTCAACAATTACAACTCGATACTTAGAACAAAATATGACTCTATATGAATGCCTCCGTGATGTGCGGGATATGCAATGAATCAAGAGTGACATGTATGAAATAATTATGAACGGTGGCTTTGCCACAAATACAATGTCAACTACATGATCATGCTAAGCAATATGACAATGATGGAGCGTGTCATAATAAACGGAACGGTGGAAAGTTGCATGGCAATATTTCTCGGAATGGCTATGGAAATGCCATGATAGGTAGGTATGGTGGCTGTTTTGAAGAAGGTATATGGTGGGTGTATGATATCGGCGAAAGGTGCGCGGTATTAGAGAGGCTAGCAATGGTGGAAGGAAGAAAAGTGCGTATAATCCATGGACTCAACATTAGTCATGAAGAACTCATATACTTATTGCAAAAATCTACAAGTTATCAAAGAAAAGTATTACGCGCATGCTCCTAGGGGATAGATTGGTAGGAAAAGACCATCGCTCGTCCCCGACCGCCACTCATAAGGAAGACAATCAATAAATAAATCATGCTCCGACTTCATCACATAACGGTTCACCATACGTGCAGGCTACGGGAATCACAAACCTTAACACAATTATTTCTCAAATTCACAACTACTCAACTAGCATGACTCTAATATCACCATCTTCATATCTCAAAACAATTATCAAGCATCAAACTTTTCTTAGTATTCAACGCACTCAAAAGAAAGTTTTACAAATCTTGAATACCAAGCTTATTAAGATTTTTAAGCAAATTACCATGCTATTTAAGACTCTCAAAATAATCTAAGTGAAGCATGAGAGATCAATAGTTTCTATAAAACAAATCCACCACCGTGCTCTAAAAGATATAAGTGAAGCACTAAAGCAAAACTATATAGCTCAAAAGATATAAGTGAAGCACATAGAGTATTCTATCAAATTCCAAATCATGTTTGGCTCTATCAAAAGGTGTGTACAGAAAGGATGATTGTGGTAAACTAAAAAACAAAGACTCAAATCATACAATACGCTCCAAGCAAAACACATATCATGTGGTGAATAAAAATATAGCTCTAAGTAAAGTTACCGATGGAAGTAGACGAAAGAGGGGATGCCTTCCGAGACATCCCCAAGCTTTGACTTTTTGGTGTACTTAGATTATCTTGGGGGTTACATGGGCATCCCAAAGCTTAGGCTCTTGCCACTCCTTGTTCCATAATCCATCAAAAGATTTCACCCAAAACTTGAAAACTTCACAACACAAAACTCAACAAAAATCTCGTGAGCTCCGTTAGCGAAAGAAAACAAAATACCACTTCAAGGTACTGTAATGAACTCATTATTTATTTATATTGGTGTTAAACCTAATGTAATACAACTTACCTATGGTTTATAAACTATTTTACTATCCATAGATTCATCAAAATAAGCAAACAACACACGAAAAACAGAATCTGTCAAAAACAGAACAGTCTGTAGTAATATGTAACTAACGCAAACTTCTGGAACTCCAAAAATTCAGACAAAATAGGACGACCTAGGAAATTTGTGTATTGATCAGCATCAATTGGAATAAGTATTTTATCACGTTCTGGTGATTTGTAATAATTGTTTTCGTGAACAGAAAGTTTCTGGAAATTACAGCAAGATCAAATAACTATCATCCAAGAAGATCCTATAGGTTTAACTTGGCACAAACACTAATTAAAACATAAAAACACATCTAACCAGATGCTAGATCTAAGATTTATTCCTAAACAGAAGCAAAAAGCAAAAAACTAAAAATAAAATTGGGCATAAAAACAAGGATAGATCTAGGTATTGCCATCTTTGGTGGGCAATCCATAAGTGGCTCTCGTGATAGATTCATATGATAATTTTATTTTCTTCATAGGGAAGTGTTCCATGCCTTTATTTAATGGAAATTGGAATCTAATATTCCCTTCCTTCATATCAATAATTGCACCAATCGTTCTAAGGAAAGGTCTACCAAGAATAATAGGACAAGAAGGATTGCAATCTATATCAAGAATGATAAAATCTACGGGCACATAATTCCTATTTGCAATAATAAGAACATCATTAATTCTTCCATAGGTTTCTTAATAGTGGAATCCGCAAGGTGCAAATTTAGAGAGCAATCATCAAAATCACGGAAATCTAGCAAATCGCTCAAAGTTTTGGGAATAGTGGAAACACTAGCACCCAAATCACATAAAGCATAAAATTCATGATCCTTAATCTTAATTTTAATAGTTGGTTCCCACTCATCATAAAGTTTTCTAGGGATAGAAACTTCCAACTCAAGTTTTTCTTCGTAAGATTGCATCAAGGCATCAACGATATGTTTGGTAAAGGCTTTATTTTGACTATAAGCATGAGGAGAATTTAGCACGGATTGCAACAAGGAAATACAATCAATCAAAGAGCAATTTTCATAATTAAATTCCTTGAAATCCAAAGTAGTGGGTTTGTTAACATCTAGGGTTTTGGTTTCTTCTATACCACTTTCATCAATTTTAGCATCAAGATCTAAAAACTCCGAATTTTTTGAACGCCTTCTAGGTAAAGGTGGATCATATTCAGTCCCATCATTATCAAGATTCATATTGCAAAACAAAGATTTAATAGGGGACACATCAATAACTTTTAGATCTTCATCTTTATTCTCATAGAAAACTGACAGAAAATATTATTTTTACTTTATTTCAACTAAATAACAGAAAGTAAAAGGAGGGTACAGAAGGTTGTGCTTTCTAACTTCATCCATCTCATGCTCATCAAAAGGAATCCACTAACAAGGTTGATCAAGTATTGTTAACAAACTCATTCCGAATAACATGGAACCGGAGAAACTTTGTATAACACTATGCTACCTCAACGGGGATATGCACGTCCCCAACAATAAGAATATCATATCTCTGTTTGACAGTAGGAAGAGGAAATTCAAAACCTCCAATAATAATCGATGGAATTTTTCCAATAGAATTGATACTGTGGACTTGAGGTTGTTTCCTCGGAAAGTGTACCGTATGCTTATTTCCATTAACATGAAAAGTGACATTGCCTTTGTTGCAATCAATAACAGCCCCCACAGTATTCAAAAAGGGTCTTCCAAGAATAATAGACATACTATCGTCCTCGGGAATATCAAGAATAACAAAGTCTGTTAAAATAGTAACATTTGCAACCACAACAGGCACATCCTCACAAATACCGACATGTATAGTGGTTGATTTATCGGCCATTTGCAAAGATATTTCAGTAGGTGTCAACTTATTCAAATCAAGTCTACGATATAAAGAGAGAGGCATAACACTAACACCGGCTCCAAGATCACATAAAGCAGTTCTAACATAATTTCTTTTAATGGAGCATGGTATAGTGGGTACTCCTGGATCTCCAAGTTTCTTGGGTATTCCACCCTTAAAGTATAATTAGCAAGCATGGTGGAAATTTCAGCTTCTGGTATCTTTCTCTTATTAGTAACAATATCTTTCATATACTTAGCATAAGGATTCATTTTAAGCATATCAGTTAATCGCATACGCAAAAAGATAGGTCTAATCATTTCAACAAAGCGCTCAAAATCCTCATCATCCTTTTTCTTGGATGGTTTAGGAGGAAAGGGCATGGGTTTCTGAACCCATGGCTCTCTTTCCTTACCATGCTTCCTAGCAACAAAGTCTCTCTTATCATAACGTTGATTCTTTGATTGTGGGTTATCAAGATCAACAGAAGGTTCAATTTCTACATCATTGTCATTGCTAGGTTGAGCATCAACATGAACATCATCATTAACATTATCATTAGGTTCATGTTCATTACCAGATTGTGTTTCAGCATCAAAAATAGAAATATCATTAGGATTCTCAGGTGTGTCTATAACAGGTTCACTAGAAGCATGCAAAGTCCTATCATTTTTCTTTTTCTTCTTTTTGAAGGACTAGGTGCATCAACATTAGTTCTTTGAGAATCTTGCTCAATTCTCTTAGGGTGACCTTCAGGATACAAAGGTTCCTGAGTCATTCTACCCCCTCTAGTCATAACTCTAACAACATTATCATTTTTCTTACTATTCAATTCATTGAGCAAATCATTTTGAGCTTTAAGTACTTGTTCAACTTGAGTGGTAACCATAGAAGCATGTTTACTAATGAGTTTTAGTTCACCTTTAACATTAGCCATGTAATCACTCAAGTGTTCGATCATGTAAGCATTTTGTTTCAGTTGTCTACCAACATAAGCATTGAAGTTTTCTTGTTTGACAATAAAACTATCAAATTCATCTAAGCATTGGCTAGCAGACTTATAATGAGGAATATCACCTTCATCAAATCTATAGAGAGAATTTACCTTCACTACCTGTGTCGGGTTATCAAGACAATGTGTTTCTTCAATAGGTGATGAATTAAGATCATATATTTCTTCAACAGGCGGTAAATTAAGACCATGTATTTCTTCAATAGGAGGTAAATTCTTAACATCTTCAGCTTTAATACCCTTTTCTTTCATAGATTTCTTTGCCTCTTGCATATCTTCAGGACTGAGAAATAGAACACCCCTTTTCTTCGGAGTTGGCTTAGGAGTTGGTTCAGGAAGTGTCCAATTATTTTCATTTGTCAACATATTATTCAATAGAATTTTAGCTTGATCAGCAGTTCTTTCCCTGAAAACACAACCAGCACAACTATCTAGGTGGTCTCTGGAAGCATCGGTTAGTCCATTATAAAAGATATCAAGTATTTCATTTTTCTTGAGAGGATGATCAAGCAAAGCATTAAGTAATTGGAGAAGCCTCCCCCAAGCTTGTGGGAGACTCTCTTCTTCAATGTGCACAAAATTATATATTTCCCTTGAAGCAGCTTGTTTTTTATGAGCAGGGAAATATTTAGCAGAGAAGTAATAAATCATATCCTTGGGACTACGCACACAACCAGGATCAAGAGAATTAAACCATATCTTAGCATCACCGTTTAATGAGAATGGAAATATTTTAAGGATATAATTGTAGCGAGTTTTCTCATCATTAGTGAACAGGGTGGCTATATCATTTAATTTAGTAAGATGTGCCACAACAGTTTGCATTCATAGCCATAGAAAGGATCGGATTCAACCAAAGTAATTATATCAGGATCAACAGAGAATTCATAATCCTTATCAGTAACAAAGATAGGTGAAGTAGCATAAGCAAGATCATATTTCATTCTAGCATTCATAGTTTTTTGTTTCAGCTTAGCTAATAATTTCTTAAGATCGCTTCTATCATTGCAAGCAAGAAAGTCTCTAGCAGTTTCTTCATCCATAACATAGCCTTCTGTGCACAACAGCAATTCATATTTAGGGGAGAGTCTTCATCATCACTTTCATCAATATTATCAGTTTCAATAATTTCATTATCTCTAGCCCTAGCAAGTTGTTCATCAAGAAATTCACCAAGTGGCACAATAGTATCAAGCATAGAAGTAGTTTCATCATAAGTATCATGCATAGCAGAAGTGGCATCATCAATGACATGCGACATATCAGAATTAATAGCAGAAGCAGGTTTAGGTGTCGCAAGCTTACTCAAGACAGAAGGTGAATCAAGTGTAGAGCTAGATGGCAGCTCCTTACCTCCCCTCGTAGTTGAGGGAAAAATCTTAGTTCTTTCATCTTTCAAGTTCTTCATAGTGACCAGCAGATATAAATCCCAAGTGACTCAAAGAATAGAGCTATGCTCCACAGCAGCGCCTTGAGAAAATAGTCTTGATAACCCACAAGTATAGGGGATCGCATAGCAGTTTTCGAGGGTAGAGTATTCAACCCAAATTTATTGATTCGACACAAGGGGAGCCAAAGAATATTCTCAAGTATTAGCAATTGAGTTGTCAATTCAACCACACCTGAATAACTTAGTATCTGCAGCAAAGTATTTAGTAGCAAAGTAATATGGAAGTAAGGGTAGCGATAGCAAAAGTAATATTTTTGGGTTTTGTAGTGATGGTAACAGTAGCAACGGAAAAGTAAATAAGCGAAGAACAATATGTGAAAAGCTCGTAGGCATTGGATCGATGATGGAGAATTATGCCGGATGCGGTTCATCATGTAACAATCATAACATAGGGTGACACAGAACTAGCTCCAATTCATCAATGTAATGTAGGCATGTATTCCGAATATAGTCATACGTGCTTATGGAAAAGAACTTGCATGACATCTTTTGTCCTACCCTCCCGTGGCAGCGGGGTCCTAACGGAAACTAAGGGATATTAAGGCCTCCTTTTAATAGAGTACCGGACCAAAGCATTAACACATAGTGAATACATGAACTCCTCAAACTAAGGACATAACCGGGAGTGGTCCCAATTATTGTCACTTTGGGGTTGCCGGATCATAACACATAGTAGGTGACTATAGACTTGCAAGATAGGATCAAGAACTCACATATATTCATGAAAACATAATAGGTTCAGATCTGAAATCATGTCACTCGGGCCCCGTGACAAGCATTAAGCATAGCAAAGTCATAACAACATCAATCTCAGAACATAGTGGATACTAGGGATCAAACCCTAACAAAACTAACTCGATTACATGATAAATCTCATCCAACCCATCACCATCCAGCAAGCCTACAATGGAATTACTCACGCACGGCGAGCATCATGAAATTGGTTATGGAGGATGGTTGATGATGACGATGGCGACGGATTCCCCTCTCCGGAGCCCCGAACGGACTCCAGATCAGCCCTCCCGAGAGAGTTTAGGGCTTGGCGGTGGCTCTGTATCGTAAAACGCGATGAATCCTTCTCTCTGATTTTTTTCTCCCCGAACGTGAATATATAGAGTTGGAGTTGAGGTCGGTGGAGCTCCAGGGGGCCCACGAGGCACGGGCGCGTCCAGGGGGGCAGGCGCGCCCCCCACCCTCGTGGAAAGGGTGTGGGGTCCTGGCCTTGATTCTTTCGCCAGTATTTTTTATTATTTCTAAAAATAATCTCCGTGAAGTTTCAGGTCATTCCGAGAACTTTTGTTTCTGCACATAAATAACACCATGGCAATTCTGCTGAAAACAACGTCAGTCCGGGTTAGTTCCATTCAAATTATGCAAGTTAGAGTCCAAAACAAGGGCAAAAGTGTTTGGAAAAGTAGATACGACGGAGACGTATCAAGGATCTTGACGACGTTCGGCGAGCAGGTATCAAGCGGGTCTGAGAAGCACATCACCCCTGAGGCGGAATGGATGACGAAGCAGGGCTACCAGTGGACTGAATCTGAGGAGGAGACCATCCCCGCTGCTGAGACCGACTAGGAGCATGACGAGTGATCACTTCAGCTTGGGCTACCACCTGTGTCGTAGGTGTCCTCTCTACCTTTTTGGTGTCTGGATGCCAAAGGGGGAGAGAGTGTAGGATTTGCGAGTCTTGTGTCATGTTGTTTCGCTTTGTCGCTTTGCTTTCGTTTTGTTGAACCTCGTTTGCTTTGGTTTGGCTTGTGCTCGTGAGTCTAAGTTCCCTATCATATGGTGTAAGACATATGCACTCTAGCGTATCTTATTGTCTTTCTTGCTTAGTAACCCGTGAGCTTATGCTATCTTGTGCGAGTTACTTTATGCTCATATTTATTATCTTGCCTCCTTGCTTAGTATTAGTTATTTTGTTGCAATATTTATCCCTAAGTGGTTTTGGTGATTGATGACAATGCATTTGTGGTCTAATCGTGTGCATTGAGCATTTTAGATATCTCATGTTTAGGCACAAGACGATTCGTGCCCCTCGGAGTCTAGTGAAGATGGAGTTTTCCCTATGTTTCTTTTCGGTGGATTTGAGTCGTAGGAAAGCCATACTATTAAGAGGGGGTCCGCTTTGGAAAAGTTTGGGTGGGATCATCACGTACATGTATGTTCCTTTTGCACCACCTTTCCTTTAACTCTTTGGAGCATCCTCTGTTTCTCCGTGTCTCTGCAAAATGAAGGAGTCCTAGTGTTGTTGTGTTGGGGCATGCGGTGGTACTGCTCTTGGAAGTGGTAGTACCGTAGGCCCTTCTTGATAATACCGGCCGGTAGCGGTAGTACCGCAGGTCCTCTTGATGATAGTATCGTGGGCTCGGGCCGAACACAACAAAGACGAGCGGATGTAGGGGCGGATGTAATATTTTACATATGCGCCCTGCGCGGTAGTACTGCTCCAGGTTTGCGATAGTATCGCGTCGGATTTTTGCACAGATCGAAACTCAACGGAAGTAGTCACGGATGTAATTTTTTATGTCCATGCCTTCCCAGCCTAGAAAATCCCTGCCTTGCGGTAGTACCGCAAGGTGGAGCGGTAGTACCGCTCCGGCGGTCCTACCGCTCTTTGCTTCAACGCATCAGGGCTAGTCTAGCCCCTGCCGCGCATACGGTAGTACCGCGGTGCCCCGCTGTAGTACCGCATGTCTGGTGCGGTAGTACCACAAGTCGCGGGTTGAGTAAGTGGATAACGGTTGGATTTGTCCTACCACTATAAAAGGGGGAGTCTTCTTCTCCGAGTTGACCACCTCTTCCATCCCCAAGCTCCATTAATGCTCTAAGCTCCATTTTCGCCCGATCTCTCTCCCTAGTCAATCAAACTTGTTGATTCCCTAGGGATTGGTTGAGAAGGCCCCGATCTACACTTCCAACAAGAGAAATTTGATTCCCCCCATCAATCCCTTGCGGATCTTGTTACTCTTGGTGTTTGAGCACCCTAGACGGCTGAGGTCACCATGGAGCCATATTCCATTGTGGTGAAGCTTCGTGGTGTCGTTGGGAGCCTCCAATTAAGTTGTGGAGATTGCCCCAACCTTGTTTGTAAAGGTTCGGTCGCCGCCTCCAAGAGTACCAATAGCGGAATCACGGCATCTCGCATTATGAGAGGGTGTGAGGAGAATACGGTGGTCCTAGTGGCTTCTTGGGGAGCATTGTGCCTCCACACCGCTCCAACGAAGACGTACTTCCCCTCGAAAGGAAGGAACTTCGGTAACACATCCTCGTCTTCACCGGCTCCACTCTTGGTTATCTCATACCTTTACTTGTGCAAGCTTATATTGTGTTGCATCTTTTGCTTGCTTGTGTGCTTGTTATTGTTGCATCATATATGTTGCTCGCCTAGTTGCATATCTAGACAGCCTACCTTGATGCAAAGTTTAAATTGGTAAATAATAGCTAAAAATTGGTAGCTGCCTATTCACCCCCTCTAGTCAACTATATCGATCCTTTCACCCACGCCGACCTGGATCCAGATTTGACGAATCCCGTCGTCGTTGCTAGCGAAGAACGCCAGATCCATCGCCATCGGGCCACCAACCTTGAACTAGCACCGATGTATCCCACTTGCCGACACTACATTGAATGGCAACATCCGCCAGACACGGAAACAAAAAGCTCACCGCTCTGAGTGTACGGCGAGAAGACGAGGCCATCGGCTCAATGACACCGCCAGAGAGAGCGTCACCGTGGTGAGGAGAGATCGAAGCCATCTTATTTGAAGAAGCAATAACCTCACCAAATTGGGCTACTAGATGAAGACGAGATCTAAATCTATGGACTAACTGGAAGAGAAGCAGGAGCCCACCCCCTCCTCCAGCCGTTGGAGCGGCGAACGGAGAGGCGCGAAGACCGCTGCCTCGTCGGTGTCCGAACAAGGTACGAACTGTCATTGTTCTATCGCCAAAAGGCTGGGCAAAATGATTCCTGGGAGAGAGACATGCGCGCTTCACAATAGGCCGCTTCTTAATCGTATCCTTGGATGCAATTTTTGGTTCCAAAATTCTTCTCCAATACACAAATTGACAACCATGTTGGTAGAAACATTCTGGCTTCCAAAAATAGAAGTAAAAGAATTTGTGCACAAGTAACAAGATTTCAATTGGATTCTCTTAAGGAAAAAGTAAGAATTTAACAAGCTATTGATTCTCTGCTCATTTAAAACAATAAATGAAACTTACATACAATACCTCTTGTTGCATCCTTGTTGGGTTGTACCTCGTCTGATGACAAGAACTAGTGCACGTGGAGCGTAAATGTTGGCAGGGATGTGTACTTGAATCATGGCGGCGGTGAGGGCAATAAGTTGGGAGGGAGGTTTCTGGATTAGGGCTAGGTGCCACATATGGGAGGAGTTGAGTTATCAAACAGAGGTTTGGAGACAAGATAGTTGGGGCAACGTTAGGGTGTGGGGAATTTATAGTCGCTTGTACGATGGGTGGCGGCACTATAGCATAATAGTGAGTATAGACATAAATGCCCCCCTCCCACCCCGCGCGTGTATTTCAAATGATCATAAATCCACCACAAAATTCCTTATTGGGTTACCATGTTAAGGTGTCATTCAATAATCATTTTATATTGTAGACTAAGCAACTTGATAGCATGGACTTTTCATATATGAGTTCCAACTAAAATGACTTCGACTACTGACTAAAGGGGGTGGATATAATGGGGTTGTTTGGATTGGTGCCGACGGCTGCCCGACTAAAACTTTGGCATTGACCAGAGCGCAGGAAATCGTTTGGATGGGCTTCAATTATTTGGCTCGCCCGATGCCCAACAATCTTTCACGTTCAGTCTGCGACCAATTTATTGGCGAGGCAAGGCTGGCCGATTCCTCAGCCAAAATATTGACGTGCCCTCGTTGGCAGGGGGAACATGGGCCAGATCCAAACATCCCCAATATATTTTTAATAAAGTGGTGAATATTATATTACCAATTTCTATGAAAAGAAATACATTTCTCGTGTGTAGATTCATGAGGAAAAAATAGGTGTTTCTTTTGAAAACTACCCCGATTAACCGTGCTTTCATGACATTTTCTTACCCACCGCATATTGCTCGGGAACTCCATGCCCCTTTCATGATTCCACCATTGTCCTGATTAGGAATAACCACCACGCAACATTAATTGCATGGGTGAAATATTTGGGATAAGGACCATGCAAGATTTGAGGAGAATGGACATGAGTTTGGGTGGTTTTGGAAGAAATAAACTAAAATGGCATTAGCATCGTTCTTTTGAGGAATATCACCCAAAAATTATGTTGTTCTTCTGAGAATGGAGGGAGTACTGTGACGCCCCTGATTCAATCGTACACTAATCATACACGCAAACGTGTACGATCAAGATTAGGGACTCACGGGAAGATATCACAACACAACTCTAAAATAAAAATAAGTCATACAAGCATCGTAATACAAGCCAGGGGCCTCAAGGGCTCGAATACAAGTGCTCGATCATAGACGAGTCAGTGGAAGCAACATAATCTGAGTACAGACATAAGTTAAACAAGTTTGCCTTAAGAAGGCTAGCACCAAGCGGGATCTGAGATAGAAAGAGGCGCATGCCTCCTGCACAGGATCCTCCTACACTACTCACAGTAAATGCCGTGAAAACACATAGTAGTAGGCACCTCAAGTGTAGTAGTCGCCATCGGCAGTGGCGTCAGCTCCACAGGCTCCATCGTGCAGTCGCATCAATCGGGTAAAGAAAGGGGAAAAGGGGAACAAGGCAACCGCGAAAGTACTCATCCAAAGTACTGCAAGCAAGGAGCTACACTACATATGCATGGATATATGTGTAAAGGGCCCTATCGGTGGGTGAAGCTGAGAATGCGAGAATAAGAGGGGATAACTAATCACAGCCGAAGACTACGCTTGGCAGCCTCCGTCTTGCAGCATGTAGAAGAGAGTGGTGAAGTCCTCCAAGTAGCATCGCATAGCATAATCCTACCCGGCGATCCCTCCTCATTGCCCTATTAGAGAAGCGATCACCGGGTTATATCCGCACTTGGAAGGGTGTGTTTTATTAAGTATCCAGTTCTAGTTGTCATAAGGTCAAGGTACAACTCCAAGTCGTCACTGTTACCGAAGATCACGGCTATTCGAATAGATAAACTTCCTGCAGGGTGCACCACATAACCCAACACGCGTGATCCCATTTGGTCGGACACACCTTTACGGGTCATGCCCGGCGCGGAAGATCAACACGTCGCAGCCCCACCTAGGCATAACAGAGGTCGACGCCGGTCTAAATCTAAGCGCCACAGTGCAGGCCCATCGCCCTTAGCACACACCGCACGTTGCATACATGGCAGGCAGACCTAGCCTAACAGGCGTTCTAGTCCAATCCGCACGCGCCCGCTTCGATCCGACGTCACAAAATGCTTGGTGATACCACGGCCGAGTGCCCATAAGCTGTTCCTCAGCGTAGTTGGTTAGTGCGTATAGGCCAAGAGCAGACTCGGATCAAATACCAAGATCTCGTTAAGCGTGTTAAGTATCCACGAGCGCCGAGCAGGGCCAGCCCACCTCTCACCCAGGCAGTCTCAACCCGCCATACAGCTCATACAAAGTAACGATCGGGGCCGTGGGAACCCAGGCCCACCTCTACCGAGATGGAGCCACATGTCCTTTCAGCCCCCATCTCCGAACAGTATCACATGTAATGTAATAGTGTAAAGTATATAGTATATGCCCGTGATCACCTCCAAGTGATCACAACCCGATAGTATAGCATGCCGACATGCACAAGAGTGTAGGGCCCGATGGAACACTAGCATCCTATACTAAGCGATAGGATAGCGAGTAAAGGTAACAACGGTAGTAGCAAGGACAAAGCTATGCAGCGGTATAGGATTAATCGAAAGCGGTAACATGCTACACTACTCTAACGCATAAGCAGTATAGAGAAGAATAGGCGATATCTGGTGATCAAGGGGGGGGGGGGCTTGCCTGGTTGCTCTGGCAAGGGAGAGGGGTCGTCAACTCCGTAGTCGTACTAGGTAGCAGCGGCGTCGGTCTCGGTGTCTAGCGGAAGAAGAGGGGGGAAGAAACAATGAATACAATGCAAACATATGCATGGCGATGCATGACAAAGCAAAGCGTGATGCTGGGCGTGCCCTAACGCGGTATGAGGTGATACCGGTGAAGGAGGGAAACATCCGGGAAAGTATCCCCGGTGTTTCGCGTTTTCGAAGGAAGGAGCGGAGGAAAGTTGCGAGTTTGATATGTTAGGGGTGTGTGGCGGACGAACGGGCTGCGTATCCGGATTCGTCTCGTCGTTTTGAGCAACTTTCATGTTGAAAATAATTTAATCCGAGTTACGGATTAAAAGTTATGATTTTCTAAAGATTTTATTAATTTCTAGAATTTAATTAATTATTTAAATTAATTCGAAAAATGGATTAATGACATTAGCATGAGGTCATGCTGACGTCAGCAGTCAACAGAGTTGACTGGTCAACCTGACGTGTGGGTCCTACATGCCATAGGCTAAGACTAACTAATCAGGTTTAGTTAGTCTAACTAAATGATTAGGTTAATCTAAACAAGATTAATTAAGTTAATTAATTAAGTAATTAAGTAATTAATTCAATTATTATTAATTTTATTTTATATATTATTTTTCTTATTTTTGTAAGCGTTACAGGCGGGGCCCCACATGTCTGGTTAAAGGGGCCAATCGGGCGCCGCTTCATGGCGGGGCGTCGAGACCCAGCGCCCGGCGCCACGCCCAATCTGGCGGACCCGGCGAGGCACCCGTGAGGGAGGTCGATGGCCATGGCGAGGCCATTGCCGAGCAGGTCCGGCCCGTGCGGCGGACAGGACTCAGAGGCGGGCGGAGTGCGATGGCGGATCTTGACCACACAGCCTGTGAGCGGCAGTAGGGCCGTGGGGAGCGGCGGTGCTCGGCAGAGTGGCGGTGGTGAGCACGGCGACAAGGGAGGAGCAACGGCGGGGTCGGCGTGTGTCATGTGGCGAGGAGATGGAGGAGGCGCGTGCTCACATCGAGGAGTAGGGCAATGGCAGCGGGGGTCGAGGGGGGTGACAGGGACGATGTCGGCGGAGAGGAGGCAGGCCGGCAGGGCAGCTCAGGCGAGTGCGTCGAGTGGCGGGGGCGAGGCGGTGATGGACGGCGACGGATCCAAGGCGACGCGGGGCTCCAGGCGGCGGTGGTGGCACATTTACTTACAACGGCAGCGGTGCGGCTCGGTGATGAGTGGAAGACGGAGAGGATAGGAGGACGGGGCGGGGAGGGTCCGGTTGGTGGCGCCGGTGAACGGCGAGACGGCGGGGACGAGCCGGGGCATCGGCGTCGGGTGCCCCATTCCTGATCCAGATTCGGGGAGAGGGGGAGTGGGATCGTGGGGGCGGGGAGTGAGGTGGGTCGTGGGTTAGGGTTTCCTCCCTGGTGGGGATATGGAGGGAGTGGGTCGGCCCAATTTGGGCGGTCAATTTGAGCCTTTGCCAGTTAGACCCTGAGATGGCCCAGTGGGGGTGCCTCTTTTTATTTTTAGTTAGATTTGTCTTTTCCTTTTATTTATTTATTTATTTATTTATTTCACTTTTTCATTTTATTTCATTTTAATATATTTAGACATTTTCAAAAAGGGTGTTCGTTGCATTATAATCACCTAGGCATTTAACTGCATACTCCGAACATTTTAGTTTAATATTTTGAAAACTTTGTCGTTTGACATTAATTTGAATTTGAATTTGAAAAGGTTTCGAATCATTGCGAGGTTAGCAACAGTAAGAGTGGTGACGTGGCATCATTAACAGAGGTTACTGTAGCTTGAATATCTGGGCGTCACAATTCTCCTCCACTACAAGAAATCTCGTCCCGAGATTTAAGAGGGGAGTAAGGGGGAACTTCTGGTTAAGAAATTCTAGCGAGGGTTCTCAGTCTTCGTTACTCTTCTCGAAGAGGTTGATCCAATACATTGATGTCTTAATTTCTCTGCTTCAGGTCCTCATGATGAAGTTTGTCGTCCTCCCTTCAGGATCTTCACCGTACTTACGGAAGGGTGAGAAGGGAGAACCCTATAAGGACGGATTCTAACAAGATCGAGCATCAGACGGTTAACCCAGGGGAAGAAGCATAAGTATCTCTCGAGTTGAAACTTAAGAAGATGCCGAGAGCAAAGTAAGAAGGTACCATGAGAAGTTTCAAACCGATAGGCAAGCGTTCAATGCCTATCAGAAGGTGAAGGGGTTCAGAGCAACGAGAATAAGTATTGCGTCGATGCCGAATAGATCACTTGGCAAGGGGCCCATAAGTTACATAAGAAGTCAAGCGCGAGGAATAACTTTGGAAATTGGGGTGTACAGGAGAGTCGAGGTTTCGCTCTGTGGGAACTGTGGGTTATGGGCCCACCATGTGGGTTTTAGGAGTAGTGACATCTTGCACGGTCATGATAGCAAGGCATGTCAGGAGTACCATGTCAGTTATGTCGGCAACAACGTTGGTACCAAGGGCGAGGGACGAAGAGAACCATTTTCCTGCTCGTTTCAACGAGGCGGACCAATAAGCAAAGTTCTCGTCCATCGGTGGTTACCGGAATGTTATCAACAAAAGTAATGTGTGGTCTTCTTGAGCGAATTGTACACCGAGGGGTTTACATAAGCGGTGAATTAATATTGCTTAGACCATAATGATCACCGAAAGGTTAAACCAAATAATGGAAAGGAAAATATGATTATCGGATATTCGAGGGTATGTCCTTCCCAATGATAAGCGAGCAAGATATCCATGACGAGGATATAATGTAGAAAACCTTTTAGGTAGGGAGAGAAATTTCGTGACATTACCCATACAATGGTGTTTGGATAATTGATAAAGAAACATTTAGCATTGGGCTTTAAATGTTCTTGTTGAAAATCGTAGTATCACGGACATGCTTGAGATAGCATTGACATGGTCTTCAAGCAAAGGTCGGGCTTGGATATACAAGGGATTCATCATCATTAACCCAAGGAGAGGATGAGGGGGGTGGCTGATGGAATCAGCGGCAATTTATCAAGATTAACAAAGATGGATTTCCACAATTATGTGAACAAGGAGATAATATTTGTCAGATCAAATGGTATAATGATGTATGCTCGAGGAAAACATACACATTTAAACATTGGTTGAAAGGTGCACCCGAATATGGGCTGGGTTGCACGACCAACGTCGGAATGGTGATTCAATAATCAATAATCTAAGAATGAACGGCCGACCATTAACTTCAAAGCAAGAGGGTTGCTAGAAGGGCAGAATCCAAACAACACCACTCACTTGTGGGTACCCCGGTTGGAATCAACACGAGGACCAAGAAAGAATGGTGATGGTGAGAAGTATCGTTATAGCAAGAATTCTGAAGAGGTGGAGCAATCCTCACAACATTCACGACATCAAAGACGGTAATACTCAGCGGTAGAATCATAACATAAGTTGGATAGCAAGGAACTCAAGGTATAACACGAAACACGAACAAGTTTGTGTTGGAGGGAAGGCAATAAGTGGCCGATGATAACACAACTCATCGAGGGCAAGGATGGTATTTCTCTTCATGAATCCGGTTGATATCCCGGAAGAGCTCATAAGGTTGATGATGATCACGACACCTTTGTCGAGAGATTTCATGAAGATGTAATCAATCGTGACGACATCAAGTCAAAGGAATGATGAAGCAAGAGGTTATTGGAACCACCGTTCGACACAAACTCGAACTCAAGCTTGTTGTTTAAGGTGAAAGGGTATGACGAGGAAAATCGGCGTAAGCTTAGCTATAAATGCAAATTGGTGCTCCGAGAATAAGGACCAGGTAGCAGTTAGAATCATCACGACAACGATATAGTCAAACAGGCTAGGAATGGCGTGATCGGGTACAAACTTCGTACTTATAGAAGCTATCTTGAAGAGTTGTTGAACCGTAGTGCGGACTCGGTTCAGTTATTGGTGTCTTTGAGTGTTTAAAACTTCGAGCACATGAAAAATTGGAATCGGTGGGAATGTAGCACTTGATGAAGAACTCATAAGAAGTTACGATTCCATGATAATCTCGAGATACCGGGGGTAATACTCGATGATAGATCAAAGTAGAGGTTGGACTGGGGTATTGCTCTCTGAGAAGACAAGTGCTTAAACTTGCACGAGAAATGGTATTTAAAAGAGAACATGGTCGGAACCACGATTGCAAAAGGCGGATCCCGGATATAAGATGAACTTATACCAAAGGGATAATTAATTTAAGAGAAGCTTTAATGATAAGATCTACATCGTGTCCATGGGCATGAACACAAGTTCAAGGTCGACTCCACTTCTCCAATGCATAACCTTTCATTCACTTCTCACTTTCGAGGAGGTTGTAGTGTTGAAATTTTATCGGCAAAATACCAGAGTGTATGACTCGTGAAAACTTTCTAGTTCACACATATTAAGGAAGGCATATGTTCAAGCCATCGGGGCTTCTTAGAACATATACCACGAACTTCAGAGTAATTAACACAAGCTCAAAGTAGAGCATGGTTGACAAAGCAAAGGATACAATTTACCAAAGGCGGTATATATCCTAGGAAAGGCTCAAGGTTATTGAATATGAAGGATATTGTCGGATAAAATCAAGGATCTGGAGTGAGTATCGGCACACAACCAGAGGAAGAAGCAAGGCAAAGACATTGGATTATAGAAACAAATGAATAACTTAGAGCTCAATTGCTAAGGAATTATGATTTACAAAGTTAAGGATCAGAAGCAGACGCTCTGATCAAGGATGGATAAGTTCAATAGACTTAGGGGCACAATCGATGGCAATTTAATTGGCGAGAACCAGCTCATGATTAAAACAACGTCTGAGCCGGAAGGATGAATTCTAGGATCTGTTTGAGGATTGCGAGCATTCGCAACAAATCGAATCAACGGACTCAAAATGACAATGACAATGGATGTCAACAAGATTACTAGACTTATGGGATTAACCATAATGCAAGCAATCAAGAATTTCAAGAGCAATAGGATGCTCAGGATTTTCGGAAGATCAAATGATATTTCGAGGATTGGTGACATACATGAATCAACTGGGGATGAGTGGATACTCGGTAAGTGCGAGAAATTATCCGTAGGGGTATTCAGGTGGTAAGGAACTGCAAGGCGATGAGGCATAAGTATTCTAAGAACAACAACGAGTATTTCGGGGCATCTTGTAATAAAAAGAGTAATCGAACTAAGTAAGAACGGTGTATGAATTTATTCATAGGGATATTTTGGTGGTAGTGAATTGCAAAAGCAATGGGCAGTCCCGAAAGAGTATCAGAAAGTAACTTTGAAATCTTCATGTGCAGTCGGCGATCATCTGGACTGAAGGGGCTCTCCGGGAGAAAGCGTTTTCGAGAACCTAAAGTTAGATTTTAGAAAATCATTTAACCCGAATAGAAGAGAGATCAGAATCCCAGAGTATAGACGAGGAATAAAAGATCCTACTACCACCCAATGGCGACGTGTGCCGGTAAGACACACAGCCATGTTAGTAAAAGTATTTGCAACGTCTAGACTCGACTCCGACCAAGGAGTTGGGAAGGGGGATTCCTACAGGCAATCGGCTCTGATACCAACTTGTGACGCCCCCGATTCAATCGTACACTAATCATACATGTTCACGCAAACATGTATGATCAAGATCAGGGACTCATGGGAAGATATCACAACACAACTCTAAAATAAAAATAAGTCATACAAGCATCATAATACAAGCCAGGGGCCTCGAGAGCTCGAATACAAGTGCTCGATCATAGACGAGTCAGCGGAAGCAACATAATCTGAAAGTCTGGACATAAGTTAAACAAGTTTGCCATAAGAAGGCTAGCACCAACTGGGATACAGATCGAAAGAGGCGCATGCCTCCTGCCTGGGATCCTCCTACACTACTCCTGGTCGTCTCCAGCAGGCAACACATAGTAGTAGGCACCTCCAATGTAGTAGTCGTCATCGACGGTGGCGTCTGGCTCCTGGGCTCCATCGTCTCGTCGCGGCAATCGGGTAAAGAAAGGGGGAAAAAGGGGGAACAAGGCAAATGTGAGTACTCATCCAAAGTACTCGCAAGCAAGGAGCTACACTACATATGCATGGATATATGTGTAAAGGGCCATATCGGTGGTGAGCTGCGGTAATGCCGTAATAAGAGGGGATAACTAATCACAGCCAAGACTACGCTTACAGCAGCCTCCGTCTTCTTGACATGTAGAAGAGAGTAGACTGAAGTCCTCCAAGTAGCATCGCATAGCATAATCCTACCCGGCAATCCCCTCCTCATTGCCCTATTAGAGAGCGATCACCGGGTTATATCTGGCACTTGGAAGGGTGTGTTTTATTAAGTATCCAGTTCTAGTTGTCATAAGGTCAAGGTACAACTCCAAGTCGTCACATTACCGAAGATCACGGCTATTCGAATAGATAAACTTCCCTGCGGTGCACCACATAACCCAACACGCTTGATCCCATTTGGCGGACACACCTTTACGGGTCATGCCCGGCGGAAGATCAACATTTCGCAGCCCCACCTAGGCATAACGAGAGAGGTCAACACGCGGTCTAAACACGAGCGCCACGAAGTGCAGGCCCATCGCCCTTACCACACTTGCACGTTGCGTCTGTGGCCGAAGGCAGACCTAGCCTAGCAGGCGTTCGATCCAATCCGACGCAGCGCCGCTTCGATCGGCCGACGTCACGCGAAATGCTTGGTGATACCACGACGTTGAGTGCCCATAATCGTTCCCGTGTAGTTGGTTAGTGCGTATAGGCGATGGCTTGACTCGAGATCAAATACCAAGATCTCGTTAAGCGTGTTAAGTATCCGTGAGCGCCCGAGCAGGGCGAGCCCACCTCTCACCCAGGCGGTCTCAACCCGCCTGCCGCTCCGCCACAAAGTAACGATCGGGGCCGTCGGGAACCCGAGGCCCACCTCTACGGGATGGAGCCACCGTCCTTTCGGCCCCATCTCCGAACAAGATCACGGGTAATGTAATAGTGTAAAGTATATAGTATATGCCCGTGATCACCTCCCGAAGTGATCACAGCCGATAGTATAGCATGCCAGACGGACAAGAGTGTAGGGCCAGCGATGGAACACTAGCATCCTATACTAAGCGATGGGATAGCGGTAAAGGTAACAACAATAGTAGCAAGGACAAAGGCTATGCAGCGGTATAGGATTAATCGAAAGAAGTAACATGCTACACTACTCTAACGCATAGCGGTATAGAGAAGAATAGGCGATATCTGGTGATCAAGGGGGGCTTGCTGGTTGCTCTGGCAAGGAGAGGGTCGTCAACTCCGTAGTCGTACTAGGTAGCAATGCGTCGGTCTCGGTGTCTAAGCGGAAGAAGAGGGGAAGAAACAATGAATACAATTCAAACATATGCATGACGATGCATGACAAAGCAAAGCGAGATGCTGGGCGTGCCCTAACGCGGTATGAGGTGATACCGGTGAAGGGTGGAAACATCCGGGAAAGTATCCCCGGTGTTTCGCGTTTTCGGGCAGAGGAGCCGGAGGCGGAAAGTTGCGAGTATGATATGTTAGGGGTGTGTGGCGGACGAACGGGCTGCGTATCCGGATTCGTCTCGTCGTTCTGAGCAACTTTCATGTTGAAAATAATTTAATTCGTTTCTAAAGATTTTATTAATTTCTGGAATTTAATTAATTATTTAAATTAATTCAAAAAAATGGATTAATGACATCAGCATGAGGTCATGCTGACGTCAGCAGTCAACAGAGTTGACTGGTCAACCTGACGTGTGGGTCCTACATGCCATAGGCTAAGACTAACTAATCAGGTTTAGTTAGGCTAACTAAATGATTAGGTTAATCTAAACAAGATTAATTAAGTTAATTAATTAATTAATTAATTCAATTATTATTAATTTTATTTTATATATTATTTTTCTTATTTTTTTGTAAACGTTCTGGGGCGGGGGCCCACATGTTTGTGGCCCCAAGGGGCCAATCGGGCGCCCGCTTAGCGGCGGGTCGTCAGACGCCGCCGTGGCGCCACGCCTTGATCTGGCAGAACCCGGCGACCCGTGAGGAGGTCGATTAGCCATGGCGAGGCCATTCTTGGGGCAGTCCCGTGGCCGTGACGGACTACAGGCGGGCGAGTCTGATGGCAGACCCACAGCAGCCTGTGTGGCAGTGAGTAGGGCCGTGGGAGGCGGCGGTGCTCGGCGGGAGTGGCGGTGGTGAGCACTGGCGACCATGAGGAGGAGCAACGGCGGGGGCGTGGCGTAGCCAGCGGGGCTTGATCGTGAGCGAGAGAGAGAGGAGGCGCGTGCTCACATCGAGGAGTAGAGGCAATGGCACCGGGGTCGAGGGGGTGTGACGGGACGGACGTCGGCGGAGAGGAGGCAGGCGGGGCAGCTCCGGCGAAGTCGTCGAGTGGCGAAGCGGCGATGATGGACGGCGATGGATCCGGCGGCGAACTGCGAGCAGCGGTGGTGGCACCACGGCTGACGGCAATGAGTGCGGCTCGGTGATGAGTGGAAGACGGAGAGGATAGGAGGACGGGGGTCCGGTGGGTGGCGCCCGATGAGCGGCGAGACGACGGGACGAGCCGGGGCATCGGCGGCGGGTGCCCCATTCCCGATCCAGATTCGGGGGGAGCTGAGGGGGAGTGGGATCAGGGGGGGGGGGAGTGAGGTGGGTCGTGGGTTTGGGTTTCCTCCCTGGTGGGGAGCTGGAGGGCGTGGGTCGGCCCATTTGGGCGGTCATTTGAGCCTTTGCCAGTTGGGCTGGCCAATTTGAGCCACAGATAACCCGATGGGGGTGCCTCTTTTATTTTTAGTTAGATTTGTCTTTTCCTTTTATTTATTTATTTATTTCACTTTTCTGTCTTCTTTCATTTTAATATATTTAGACATTTTTAAAAAGGGTGTTAGTTGCACTATAATCACCTAGGCATTTAACGACACTCGAACATTTTAGTTTAATATTTTGAAAACTTTGTCGTTTGACATTAATTTGAATTTGAATTTGAAAAGGTTTCGAATCATTGCGAGGTTAGCAACAGTAAGAGTGGTGACTTGGCATCATTAACAGAGGTTACTGTAGCTTGATTATCCGGGCGTCACAAGTACTTACCAGATTAGCGATCTCTGTTATCTAGAACATCATGAACCGTGCATGCCAGTGAACGAGACTTGCACAATAGAAAAGACCAAAGTAGTGATGCAAGTCAAGAGAAAGAACATGTGGTTTGAGGCGGCATCCATATAAATTCCCAAGAGGCCAAAAAACCATAAGAGCATAAGAGAATTCATTTATAAATGCCTCTAAGTGGTTTGAGGCAACATCTAGCCACTACAACCCGTTGACTCAATGCTTTTGTAGGAAGTGCCTCTTCACTTGGAGGCAAGCTCTAATGAATAAAACAAAAGAGCGCAAGCGAGCATGGAAGAAAGGCTATGCTAGTTTTTCTGAAAATAGATACCATAGATGTAAGGTTGCCCCAAAACACTCCAGTCTCCAGTTTTTGGTGACAAGCTTGGCTGCATAGGTGGGTCCCATGCCTCTCAAGACCTTGGATGCTCCAAGAAAAGTCCCCATACATAGTTGAAAGGATCGAGATGGATCTAGAGGGAGTGAATAGGGACAAATACAAAATTTAATTGATTATATATGGTTTAGGTAACATGGAACATAAAAGTGTAAGCATAAACAATTGCCTAAATTTTTGGTTCAACAAGTCATAGCAAATGCAAAGGCCAAGTAGGCAAACAAAATCACAAGTAGGGAGCTAGGGTTACAGATAACCAAAGGCACGAAGACAAGGATGTATCCTTATGTTCACTTCCTTGGAAGGAAGCTAGTTGTTGTTGGAGGGGTGGGTGTTACCACAAAGGTGTTGGGGAATGCAGTATTTCAAAATTTTCCTACGATCACGCAAGATCTATCTCGGAGATGCATAGCAACGAGAGGGCGAGTGTTACCCTTGAAGATCGCAAAGTGGAAGAGTTTATCAACGCGGTTGATGTAGTTGTACACCTTCACGATCCGTCCCAATCAAGTACCGAACGTACGGCACCTCCGCGTTCAGCACACGTTCAGCTCAATGATGTCCTCGCCTTCTTGATCCAGCAAGAGGGGCGAAGTAGTAGATGAGTTCCGGCAGCACGATGATACGTCTCCAACGTATCTATAATTTATGAAGTATTCATGCTGTTATACTATGTATCTTGGATGTTTAATGGGCTTTTATATGTTGTTTTATATGATTTTTGGGACTAACCTATTAACCTAGAGCCCGGTGCGGTTCACATTTTTTCGTTGTTTTTGAGTTTTACAGAAAAGGAATATCAAACGGAGTCCAATTGACGTGCCAATTTTTGACGATTTTTTATGGACCAAAAGAAGACTCCGGAGTAAAAGAGTTGGGCCAGGAGAGTCCCGGGGTGCCCACGAGGGTGGGGGGGCGCCACCCCCCCAGGCGTGTGGGCCTGCCTCGTGGACGCCTCGGGCACCTCCTTGACGTGAGACCGGCGCCAAAAATTCCTATAAATACAGAAACCTCGGAAAATTAACCTAGATCGGAAGTTCCGCCGCCGCAAGCCTCTGTAGCCACGAGAAATCAATCTAGGCCCTCTCTGGCACCCTGCCGGAGGGGGCCATCATCACCGGAGGCCATGGAGGAGGATCCCGGAGGGGCCATCATCGCAATGAAGGCCAAGGACCAGAGGGAGAACCTCTCCCCATCTAATGGGGAGGCCATGGAGGAGGAAGCACAAGTGGGAGAACCTCTCCTCCTCTCTCTCGGTGGCACCGGAGTGCCATCGGGAGGGGAATCATCGCCGCGGTGATCGTCTTCATCAACATCACCATCCTCATCTATTTTACGCGGTCCACTCCCCTGCACCCCGTTGTAATCCCTACTTGAACATGGTGCTTTATGCCACATATTATGATCCAATGATGTGTTGCCATCCTATGATGTTTTGAGTAGATATCCTTTGTCTTTGGGTTGATTGATGACCTAGATTGGTACGAGTTGTATGTTTTATTTTGGTGCTGTCCTATGGTGCCCTCCATATCGCGCAAGCGTGAGGATTCAACGTAGGGTGTTGCAATACGTTCATGATTAAGCTTATAGTGGGTTGGTGAGTGGTGAAACACAAACCCGAGTAAGGGGTTGTTAGTATGGGAATATAGAGGACTTGATGCTTTAATGCTATGGTTGGGTTTTAACTTAATGATCTTTAGTAGTTGCGGATGCTTGCTAGAGTTCCAATCATAAGTGCATATGATCCAAGAAGAGAAAGTATGTTAGCTTATGCCTATCCCTCATATGAAATTGCAATGACGACCACCGGCCTTATTAACAATTTCCTAGGACAATTCCGCACACCGATCCATCATTATTCCACACTCGCTATTTATAATATTTAGTAATATATTCTAACTTTATGATAGCAGTACCTACTTTTATATTTTAGCTCTCCGATACCATGCAAAGATATCCTCTTCATACCCACAACGTAGTTTTATTTCTCGTTTCTAGTTGGAAGCAAACGTTCGGTGCACGTAGAGTCGTATCAGTGACAGATAGGGCTTGAGAGAATATTGATCTTACCTTTAGCTCCTTGTGGGTTCGACACTCCATACTTATCACTTCCACCTTTGGAAATTGCTACGATGATTCCCTGCACTTGGGGATTATCAAGCTCTTTTCTGGCGCCCGTTCTTGGGAGCAATAAGCGTGGGGTTGATATTCTCGTATGTGCTTGTTTGCTTTCTTCACTAAGTAGATTTTGTTTTTCCTTTTTGTTTCTGTTTAGTTGTGGGTGAAACATACAATTTTTTTTAAAGAATGAAAATACAAAAAAATTTATTACTTGCCTCTCATGCCTAAAAAGTTTTTCAAAAAGAGAAGTGATTGGAAAGTTATGCATTGAAGAAGTGAGGGTCGACCTTGAGCACTTGCGTTCATACTCACGGAAACAATGTAGAACTTTTCATGGAAGCTTATCTGTAAATAATTATCCCCTTGTATATATCCATTGTATCATAAAAATAATGTGCTAAGCTTTGGTTTCAGGATGATTAAATTGCTTGTTTACTATGTGCAGAACAAAAACAGAAACTTTGGCTGTAGTGCATGAATTTACATTTTTGACTGGAAGATCAAATGGGTCTGAAACTTTTTGAACATTACTTCTGTACAAATTTTCCAAATTTTAAATTTTATTTCTTAATTTTAGGAGTTACAGAAGTTTACCAAACTTCCATATTACTACAGACTGTTCTGTTTTTAACAGATTCTGTTTTGCGTGTGTTGTTTGCTTATTTCGATGAATCTATGGCTAGTATAAAGTGCGAACCATAGAGAAGTTGTAATACAGTAGGTTTAAAACCAATATAAATAAAGAATGAGTTCATTACAGTACCTAAATGTAGTGATTTGCGTTATTACACTAACGGATCTCACAAGTTTGTGTTAAAGTTTTGTGTGGATGAAGTGTCCGAAGGTCGAGGAGATATCGATATGAGAAGAATAAAGAGAGGCAAGAGGTCAAGCTTGGGGATGCCCAAGGCACCCCAAGTAAATATTTCAAAGGATACTCAAGCATCTAAGCTTGGGGATGCCCCGGTTGGCATCTCATCTTTCTTCTTCAACAATTATCGGTATACCTCGGTTTTTGTTTTGTTCACATGATTTGTGTCCTTTGTGTTTTTATTTTTCTTTAAGAACCATGCTAGCATGAGTTAGCCCTTCATTGATTTATAAATACTTAATGTGCTTCACTTAAATCTTTTAAGTATGATCTTATAGAATTGCTCTTTGTGCTTCACTTAAATCTTTTGAGTATGGTTTTATAGAATGCTTCATGTGCTTCACTTATATATTTTGAGCTTGGATATTGGTTAGTCTATATTAATTGTAGAATGCTCCATGAAATTCACTTATATATTTTTGAGTATGAATAATACTATAATTTAAAGTGGGTTTGGAAGAGTGTCAACTTTAGGAATTAGTGATCCCACTATTTTGGAGGGTGTTGAATCTTAGTGTGATATTTATGAAAGTGGATTTGGAAGAGTGTCAACTTTAGCTAGTAATAATTCCACTATTTAGGAAGAGGTTCAAATTGAGTATGAGAACAAAGTTGCTATCCATGATGCTACTGAAAATTATTACGAGGGAGGAATACATGCTTGTAGGAGTTGCAATAATATCAAGTTTCCTCTCTATGTGCTTAAAGTTTGTAAGTTATACTTGTTTTGTCTTCCTATGCTAGTTGATTCTTGTTCCCATAAGTTGTGTGCTCACAAAATCCCTAGGAATAGGAAGTGGGTTAGATTCAAATATTCTAGTCATATTCTTCAAGATGCTCTCCTTGTGCTTCATTTTCTATCTTTTATGTGAGCATCATTGAAATCATCATGCCTAGCTAAAAGGCATTAAAGAAAAGCGCTTGTTGGGAGACAACCCAATATTTACCCTTAATGTTTTTATGTGTTAAAATGATTAAGATACTTTATTAATCATGTTTTATAGCTTATGTTTCAATAAAGTGCCAAGTAAGACCTTTGGGAAGACTTGGGAGAAAGTTAATGTGATCTTGCTGTAAAAACAGAAACTTTGAGCTCACGAGATTAGCTGTCATTTTTACAGAAGAGTTATTTTGAGTTGATTCTTTTTTCAGAAGATTAATAGACAAATTAATCACGTCCACCAATTTATTTCATAATTTTTGGAGTAGCATAAGTATTGTTTATGTTCATATCATTACAGATTGTTCTGTTTCTGACAGATTCTGTTTTCATTGCATAGTTTGCTTGTTTTCTAGTTTCTATGACTTACATTTCTCAATATAAATTGTAGAAATGATATGGTACAGTAGTCATTGTGTGAGAACAATTATGAACCTTGTCTTTGACAGTACCAAAGTGAATGTTTTACTCTTTATCATACTAACCTATCTCACGAAGTTTCGTTAAGTTTTGTGTGATTGAAGTTTTCAAGCTTTGGGCGAGATATCGATATGAGGAGAATAAGGAGTGGAAAGACCCTAATCTTGGGGATGCCCAAGGCAGCCCAAGGTAATATTCAAGGAAGACTCAAGCGCCTAAGCTTGGGGATGCCCCGGAAGGCATCCCCTCTTTCGTCTTCAAAACTATCGGTATACCTTACTCGGAGCTATATTTTTATTCGGCACATGATATGTGTTTTTCTTGGAGCGTATTTTCAATTTTACTTGCTGTTTGAATAAAATCATTGGATCTTAAATATTGAATGAAAAAGAATCCTCCCATGGCTAGTTAATCATTTGACTACTTAGTGTTCTTCACTTATATCTTTTTGGAGTAGTTTGTCATTTACTCAAGTGCTTCACATATATCCTATGAGTAAATGGTTGATTGAATTGAATGTCATAAATCTGAATTTATATATGTTCCATATGCTCATAACATGGGGAGTAATGACTCCACACATAATAAGTATAGGTAGTAAACTTATTGAAAGTTAGCAAACGTAGAATTGGTCACTTAAACAATTCATGAAAGAATATTGAAGGAAGAGAGATTTCACATATAAATATACTATCTTGGACATCTTTTGTAATTGTGAGCACGTAATGGGTTATGTCTTCTTATATCTGAAATAAAGTATATTGTCATGGATCGCCCAACACTTTGAGCTTGCCTTTCCCCCTCATGCTAGCCAAATTCTTTGCACTAAGTAGAGATACTACTTGTGTTTCGAAATACCCTTAAACCCGGTTTTGCCATGAGAGTTCACCATACCTACCTATGGATTGAGTAAGATCCTTCAAGTAAGTTGTCATTGGTGCAAGCAATAAAAATTGCTCTCTAAATATGTATGATTGATTAGTGTGGAGGAAATAAGCTTTATATGATCTTGTGATGTGGAAGAAATAAAAGCGACGGACTGCATAATAAAGGTCCATATCACAAGTGGCAATATAAAGTGACGTTCTTTCGCATTAAGATTTTGTGCATCCAACCCTGAAAGCGCATGGCAACCTCTGCTTCCCTCTGCGAAGGGCCTATCTTTTACTTTTATCTCTTACCCTTATGCAAGAGTCATGGTGATTTTCACCTTGCCTTTTTACATTTTATCCTTCGGCAAGCACATTGTGTTGGAAAGATTCTGATATATATATATATATATATATATATATATATATATATATATATATCTGATATATATATATATATATATCCAATTGGATGTAAGGCATCATGAACTATTATTGTTGACATTACCCTTGAGGTAAAATGTTGGGAGGCGAATCCATAAGCCCCTATCTTTCTCTGTGTCTGATTAAAACTTTGAACCATAAATATCGCGTGAGTGTTAGCAATTGTGAAAGATTAAATGATAGTTGAGTATGTGGAGTTTGCTAAATCAAAGCTCTGACATAGACTCTTCCTGAAAATAAGATGAATTGTAATTGTTTGATGACTGAGAATATTGTTTGTTAGTTTTCAAGAAAGTTTATGATCTATACTTTAACATGTGAATAGCTTGTTACTTGATCATGAAAAGTATTATGAGATGAGCTACTGTTATTACATATAATGATGCTAGAAAAAGTGATTGGAATTATCATTGATCAAACTTATGCACTTGCTAGCATTCACACTTCATAAATTATTTCTTTTATCATTTACCTACTCGAGGACGAGCAGGAATTAAGCTTGGGGATGCTGATACGTGTCCAACGTATCTATTATTTATGAAGTATTCATGTTGTTATACTATCTATCTTGGATGTTTAATGGGCTTTTATATGTTGTTTTATATGATTTTTGGGACTAACCTATTAACCTAGAGCCCAGTGCCAGTTCCTGTTTTTCCTTGTTTTTGAGTTTTACAGAAAAGGAATATCACACGGAGTCCAATTGACGTGCCAATTTTTGACGACTTTTTATGGACCAAAAGAAGACTCCGGAGTAAAAGAGTTGGGCCAGGAGAGTCCTGGGGCGCCCACGAGGGTGGGGGCGCCCCCCCCCCCCCCCAGGCGCGTGGGCCTGCCTCGTGGACGCCTCGGGCACCTCCTTGACGTGAGACCGACACAAAAAAAATTCCTATAAATACAGAAACCTCGGAAAATTAACCTAGATCGGAAGTTCCACCGCCGCAAGCCTCTATAGCCACGAGAAATCAATCTAGGCCCTCTCTGACACCCTGGCGGAGGGGGCCATCATCACCGGAGGCCATGGAGGAGGATCCCGGAGGGGCCATCATCGCAATGAAGGCCAAGGACCAGAGGGAGAACCTCTCCCCATCTAGGGGGAAGGCCATGGAGGAGGAAGCACAAGGGGGAGAACCTCTCCTCCTCTCTCTCGGTGGCACCAGAGTGCCATCGGGAGGGGAATCATCGCCGCGGTGATCGTCTTCATCACCATCATCATCACCATCCTCATCTATTTTACGCGGTCCACTCTCCTGCACCCCGCTGTAATCCCTACTTGAACATGGTGCTTTATGCCACATATTATGATCCAATGATGTGTTGCCATCCTATGATGTTTTGAGTAGATATCCTTTGTCTTTGGGTTGATTGATGATCTAGATTGGTACGAGTTGTATGTTTTATTTTGGTGCTGTCCTATGGTGCCCTCCATGTCGGCATAAGCGTGAGGGATTCCCTTTGTAGGGTGTTGCAATACGTTCATGATTAAACTTATAGTGGGTTGGTGAGTGGTGAAACACAAACCCGAGTAAGGGGGTTGTTGCGTATGGGAATAAAGAGGACTTGATGCTTTAATGCTATGGTTGGGTTTTACCTTAATGATCTTTAGTAGTTGCGGATGCTTGCTAGAGTTCCAATCATAAGTGCATATGATCAAGAAGAGAAAGTATGTTAGCTTATGCCTCTCCCTCATATGAAATTGCAATGACGACCACCGGTCTTATTAACAATTGCATAGGACAATTCCGCACACCGATCCATCATTATTCCACACTCGCTATTTATAATATTTAGTAATATATTCTAACTTTATGATAGCAGCACCTACTTTTATATTTTAGCTCTTCGATACCATGCAAATTTATCCTCTTCATACCCACAACATATTTTTATTTCTCGTTTCTAGTTGGAAGTAAACGTTCGGTGCATGTAGAGTCGTATCAGTGGCAGATAGGGCTTGAGAGAATATTGATCTTACCTTTAGCTCGTTGTGGGTTCGACACTCCATACTTATCACTTCCACCTTTGGAAATTGCTACGATGATTCCCTGCACTTGGGGATTATCACCTGACAGCCTTGATGGCGGTGTTGGTGAAGAACAATCTCAATAGGGCCTCGCCTAAGCACTACGAAAACTATGACAGAGGATAAACTAGAGGGGACGGGGTTGCCGGCACACTGCTTGGTGTTTCTTGATGTGTCTTTGGTGCTAGCCCTGCCCCTCTATTTATATGTTGAGCCCTGGGGTCAAAACTTGGAGTAAAAGCCTCCTCCAAGTTGGTTTTGCCCGAAAGGCAAGAGTCCTTCTCGGACTCCAGGGCTAGACGCTAGGGTTCTCGGCATCTACCCCCTAGACGCCAGGGTTCCTGGCGTCTAGCCTCTGGTCTCCGGAAAACTTCCTTTTGCACTTTCCAAAAGCCTTGTGGGCTTTCCCCTTTGGCCCAAATAAAGTGTTCAAACATTTCGGGAAACATCCGGAACCCCTTCCGGTGAATTCTGGAACCCTTCCGGAGACCAAACACTATTATCCCATATATCAATATTTATCTCCGGACCATTCCAGAGTTCCTCATCATGTCCGAGATCTCATCCGGGACTCCGAACAACATTCGGTCACCAACATACATAACTAATATAATACTATATATCGTCAACGAACGTTAAGCGTGCGGACCCTACGAGTTCGAGAACTATGTAGACATGACCGAGACACCTCTCTGGTCAATAACCAATAGCGGAACCTGGATGCCCATATTGGCTCCTACATATTCTACGAAGATCTTTATCGGTCGAACCGCATATCAACATACGTTGTTCCCTTTGTCATCGGTATGTTACTTGCCCGAGATTTGATCATCAGTATCACTATACCTAGTTCAATGTCGTTACTGGCAAGTCTCTTTACTCGTTCCGTAATGCATCATCCCGTAAATAACTCATTAGTTACGTTGCTTTCAAGGCTTATAGTGATGTGCATTACCGAGAGGGCCCAGAGATACATCTCTAACAATCAGAGTGACAAATCCCAATCTCGATCTATGCCAACTCAACAAACACCATCGGAGACATCTGTAGAGCATCTTTATAATCACCCAGTTACGTTGTGACGTTTGATAGCACACTAAGTGTTCCTCCGGTATTCGGGATTTGCATAATCTCATAGTCATAGAAACATGTATAAGTCATGAAGAAAGCAATAGCAATAAACTAAACAATCATAGTGCTAAGCTAACGAATGGGTCATGTCAATCACATCATTCTCTAATGATGTGATCCCGTTCATCAAATGACAACTCATGTCTATGGCTAGGAAACTTAAACATCTTTGATTAACGAGCTAGTCAAGTAGAGGCATACTAGTGACACTCTGTTTGTGTATGTATTCACACATATACTAAGTTTCGGTTAATACAATTCTAGCATGAATAATAAACATTTATCATGATATAAGGAAATATAAATAACAACTTTATTATTGCCTCTAGGGCATATTTCCTTCAGTCTCCCACTTGCACTAGAGTCAATAATCTAGATTACACAGTAATGATTATAACACTCATGGAGTCTTGGTGCTGATCATGTTTTGCTCGTGAGAGAGGTTTAGTCAACGGGTCTACAACATTCAGATCCGTATGTATTTTGCAAATCTCTATGTCTCCCTCCTTGACTTGATCGCGGATGGAGTTGAAGCGTCTCTTCATGTGCTTGGTTCTCTTGTGAAATCTGGATTCCTTTGCCAAGGCAATTGCACCAGTATTGTCACAAAAGATTTTCATTGGACCCGATGCACTAGGTATGACACCTAGATTGGATATGAACTCTTTCATTTGCTGCTTCTGAAGCAGCTATGTACTCCGCTTCACACATAGATCCCGCCACGACGCTTTGCTTAGAACTGCACCAACTGACAGCTCCACCGTTCAATATAAACACGTATCCGGTTTGTGACTTCGAGTCATCCGGATCAGTGTCAAAGCTTGCATCGACGTAACCATTTACGACGAGCTCTTTGTCACCACCATAAACGAGAAACATATCCTTAGTCCTTTTCAAGTATTTCAGGATGTTCTTGACCGTTGTCCAGTGATCCACTCCCGGATTACTTTGGTACCTCCCTGCTAAACTAATAGCAAGGCACACATCAGTGCAGTACACAACATTGCATACATGATAGAGCCTATGGCTGAAGCATAAGGAACACCTTTCATTTTCTCTCTATCTTCTGCGGTGGTGGGACATTGAGTCGACTCAACTTCACACCTTGTAACACGTGCAAGAACCCTTTCTTTGCTTGATCCATTTTGAACTTCTTCAAAACTTTATCAAGGTATGTGCTTTGTGAAAGTCCAATTAAGCGTCTTGATCTATCTCTATAGATCTTGATGCCCAATATATAAGCATATTCACCTAAGTATTTCATTGAAAAACTCTTGTTCAAGTATCCTTTTATGCTATCCAGAAATTCTATAACATTTCCAATCAAGAATATGTCATCCACATATAATATAAATGCTACAGAGCTTCCACTCACTTTCTTGTAAATACAGGCTTCTCCAAAAGTCTGTATAAAACCGTATGCTTTGATCACACTATTAAAACGTTTATCCCAACTCCGAGATGCTTGCACCAGTCCATAAATGGATCGCTGGAGCTTGTACACTTTGTTAGCATCCTTTGGATCAATAAAACCTCATGGTTGCATCATATACAACTCTTCTTCCAGAAATCCATTCAGGAATGCAGTTTTTACATCCATTTGCCAAATTCCATAATCATAAAATACGGCAATTGCTAACATGTTTAGGACGGACTTAAGCATCGCTACCGGCGAGAAAGTCTCATCATAGTCAACTCCTTGAACTTGTCGAATACCTTGGGCAATAAGTCAAGCTTTGTAGACAGTAACATTACCGTCAGCGTCAGATTTCTTCCTGAAGATCAATTTATTCTCTATGGCTTGCCGATCATCGGGCAAGTCAACCAAAGTCCACACTTTGTTCTCATACATGGATCCCATCTCAGATTTCATGGCCCCAAGCCATTTCACAGAATCTGGGCTCATCGTCGCTTCCTCATAGTTCGTAGGTTCGTCATGGTCAAGTAACATAACCTCCAGAACAGGATTACCATACCACTCTCGTGCGGATCTTACTTTGGTTGACCTACGAGGTTCGGTAGTAACTTGATCTGAAGTTACATCATCATCATCATTAGCTTCCTCGCTAATTGGTGTAGGAATCACAGGAACTGATTTCTGTGATGAACTAATTTCCAATAAGGGAGCAGGTACAGTTACCTCATCAAGTTCTACTTTCCTCCCACTCACTTCTTTCGAGAGAAACTCCTTCTATAGAAAGGATCCATTCTTAGGAACGAATATCTTGCCTTCGGATCTGTGATAGAAGGTGTACCCAACAGTCTCTTTTGGGTATCCTACGAAGACACATTTGTCCTATTTGGGTTCGAGCTTATCAGGTTGAAGCTTTTTCACATAAGCATCACAGCCTCAAACTTTAAGAAACGACAACTTGGGTTTCTTGCCAAACCACAGTTCATAAGGTGTCGTCTCAACAGATTTAGATGGTGCCCTATTTAACGTGAATGCAACCGTCTCTAAAGCATAACCCCAAAACGATAGCGGTAAATCAGTAAGAGACATCATAGATCGCACCATATCTAATAAAGTGCGGTTACGACATTCGGACACACCATTACGCTGTGGTGTTCCGGGTGGCATGAGTTGTGAAACTATTCCGCATTATTTCAAATGAAGACCAAACTCGTAACTCAAATATTCTCCTCCACGATCAAATCGCGAAACTTTATTTTCTTGTTACGATGATTTTCCACTTCACTCTGAAATTCTTTGAACTTTTCAAATGTTTCAGACTTATGTTTCATCAAGTAGATATACCCATATCTGCTTAAATCATCTGTGAAGGTCAGAAGATAACGATGTCTGCCGCGAGCCTCAATATTCATCGGACCGCATACATCAGTATGTATTATTTCCAATAAATCTGTTGCTCGCTCCATTGTTCCGGAGAACGGAGTTTTAGTCATCTTGCCCATGAGGCATGGTTCGCAAGTACCAAGTGATTCATAATCAAGTGATTCCAAAAGTCCATCGGTATGGAGTTTCTTCATGCTCTTTACACCAATATGACCCAAACGGCAGTGCCACAAATAAATTGCACTATCATTATCAACTCTGCATCTTTTGGCTTCAATATTATTAATATGTGTATCACTACTATTGAGATTCAACAAAAATAGACCACTCTTCAAGGGTGCATGACCATAAAAGATATTACTCATATAAATAGAACAACCATTATTCCCAGATTTAAATGAATAACCGTCTTGCATCAAACAAGATCCAGATATAATGTTCATGCTTAACGCGGCACCAAATAACAATTATTCAGGTCTAAAACTAATCCCGAAGGTAGATGTAGAGGTAGCGTGCCGACGGCGATCACATCGACTTTGGAACCATTTCCCACGCGCATCGTTACCTCGTCCTTAGCCAATCTTTGCTTAATCCGCAGTCCCTATTTCAGGTTGCAAATATTAGCAACAGAACCAATATCAAATACCCAGGCACTACTGCGAGCATTAGTAAGGTACACATCAATAACATGTATATCACATATACCTTTGTTCACTTTGCCATCCTTCTTATCCACCAAATACTTGGGGCAGTTCCGCTTCCAGTGACCAATCCCTTTGCAGTAGAAGCACTCAGTCTTAGGCTTAGGTCCGGACTTGGGCTTCTTCACTTGAGCAGCAACTTGCTTGCCATTCTTCTTGAAGTTCCCCTTCTTCCCTTTACCCTTTTCCTTGAAACTAGTGGTCTTGTTGACCATCAACACTTGATGCTCCTTCTTGATTTCTACCTCCGCAACCTTTAGCATCGCGAAGAGCTCGGGAATTGTCTTATCCATCCCTTGCATATTATAGTTCATCACGAAGCTTTTGTAGATTGGTGGTAGTGATTGAAGAACTCTGTCAATGACACTATCAACCGTAAGATTAACTCGGCCGAGTCAAGTGATTATGGTACCCGGACATTTTGAGTACATGTTCACCGACATAACTATTCTCCTCCATTTTACAATTTGTAGAACTTATTGGAGACTTCATATCTCTCAATCCGGCATTTGCTTGAAATATTAACTTCAACTCTGGAACATCTCATATGCTCCATGACGTTCAAAATGTCGTTGAAGTCACGGTTCTAAGTCGTAAAGCATGGCACCTTTGAACTATCAAGTAGTCATCAACTTTGCTCTGCCAGCGTTCTAGCGTCTGGTGTTGCTCTCAAGATGGGTCTTGCACCTAGCGGTGCTTCGGGGCGTAATTCTTCTATGCAGCAATGAGGATAATCCTCAAGTTACGGACCCAGTTCGTGTAGTTGCTACCATCATCTTTCAACTTAGCTTTCTCTAGGAACACATTAAAATTCAAAGGAACAGTAGCATAGGCCATTGATCTACAACAACATAGACATGCAAAATACTATCAGGTACTAAGTTCATGATAAATTAAAGTTCAATTAATCGTATTACTTAAGAACTCCCACTTCGACAGACATCCCTCTAATCATCTAAGTGATCACGTGATCCAAATCAACTAAACCATGTCCGATCATCACGTGAGATGGAGTAGTTTTCAATGGTGAACATCACTATGTTGATTGATGTCTACTACACAACCTTCTTCTTGTAGAGGTTGTTGGGCCTCCAAGTGCAGAGGTTTGTAGGACAGTAGCAGATTTCCCTCAAGTGGATGACCTAAGGTTTATCAATCCGTGGGAGGCGTAGGATGAAGACGGTCTCTCTCAAACAACCCTGCAACCAAATAACAAAGAGACTCTTGTGTCTCCAACACACCCAATACAATGGTAAATTGTATAGGTGCACTAGTTCGGCGAAGAGATGGTGATACAAGTGCAATATGGATGGTAGATATAGGTTTTTGTAATCTGAAAATATAAAAACAGCAAGGTAACAAGTGGTAAAAGTGAGCGTAAACGGTATTGCAATGGTAGGAAATAAGGCCTAGGGTTCATACTTTCACTAGTGCAAGTTCTCTCAACAATAATAACATAATTGGATCATATAACTATCCCTCAACATGCAACAAAGAGTCACTCCAAGGTCACTAATAGCGGAGAACAAACGAAGAGATTATGGTAGGGTACGAAACCACCTCAAAGTTATTCTTTCAGATCGATCTATTCAAGAGTTCATACTAGAATAACACCTTAAGACACGAATCAACCAAAACCCTAATGTCACCTAGATACTCCAATGTCACCTCAAGTATCCGTGGGTATGATTATACGATATGCATCACACAATCTCAGATTCATCTATTCAACTAACACAGAGAACTTCAAAGAGTGCCCCAAAGTTTCTACCGGAGAGTCAAGACGAAAACGTGTGCCAACCCCTATGCATAGGTTCATGGGCGGAACCCGCAAGTTGATCACTGACGGTGTCCTGGACTAGGAGGTACTCACCACGTCATCTCCCGATCTGTTAGATTGGGCCAAGGACCCCCATGGCCGTATACTCCTGGGCCAGTCCGAACAGCTGCCGCATACAAGGAAGATTCCACAAGACTTGGCGATCAAGACAAGGACTCCTCCCCACTGGCGTATTCAGCTAGGACTCTTGTTATCCTAGGCCTCTGGTGCATTATATAAACTAGGGCCAGGGTAGTCGATATAGATATACACAATCATAATCATCATATGCTAGCTTCTAGGGTTTAGCTTCTACGATCTCGTGGTGGATCTACTCTTGTACTACCCATATCATCAATATTAATCAAGCAGGAAGTAGGGTTTTACCTCCATCGAGAGGGCCCGAACCTAGGTAAACATCGTGTCCCTTGCTTCATGTTACCATCCGCCTCAGACGCACAGTTCGGGACCCCCTACCCGAGATCCACCGGTTTTGACACCGACATTGGTGCTTTCATTGAGAGTTCTGCTTTGTGTTCGGCAAAAGGTCGATGGCTCGCCTGCAGATCAACTGCGACTTCGGCATCTTCTCACCAGCCCAACTGGTCACCTTGGCTGGACCAAGGACTACGCCCTACCTCCGATCGTCATGTTCGGATGAGGACCTTCATCAACATCAACTCCGATCTCTATCAAGATCATGGAGGAATCATCCAGGGAGCCCGGGGGCTCAACGCCAACATTGCCCTCGGGCGACCGTGCTGGTTTTCTGGACAACGAACTTGTGTCCGCCGCCACCGCCTCCTCAATTGTCGTTTTAATGATTGCTTTGGTGGAATTGTGCGGAATTGAGTCTACAACAACCCTGGAAAATTTCATCGAGTTCCGATGGAGGAATCTCTGCAATCCACGATATACCGGAGCCCTGTCAAATCTGGACGAGAATCTAGGCGAGTTTAGGGCGTGGTGTCCAGCTTCTAGCTCGGACGTCCTTTGGAAGATCCAACCGTTGATTGGCTGCGGAATTCCTATATCTACCACCCCTCAAAATTTCAGCTTGATCCGACCGTCCAAACTCCGGAAACCTTCCGATTAGTGCATCACTTTTCGGATCTGTTTTTTGCGCGAAAACGAATCTGAACCGAGTTCGTCTTTTTTATGAACGGGATTTTGGACATCCTTTTTGAAGGAAGTTTTGTATGGGGTATTGTGTTTTGTTCCCGAACACATCCCACTAACTTTAAAATCTTTTGAACATGATCTTCAACATCATGTCGGTGTCAAACCAGCCGCAATATTGCTCCACGGCCGACTGCGCTAAACACGTCGTCACTTTGTTGAGTCGAGCTCAACTTCTTCGGATCATCATCTCGGCAAGCCGAACAAGAGTTCGGCATCGGAAAGGATAAATCATCACCAACATCGCCGCCCCATGGATTACACGGAGCAGACGCACCGGCATCGCCGCACGATCACTTCATCAAGCCGCATTGACCACGTCACGACCTGCATCGGCAGGGCCGCACTGTTGCTCCTTTGAGCCGGTGTCCTTCACGCCGACCTACTTCGACTCATCGGCTGACATCGAGGCTTCGACATCTCGGCTGGACCGGGGGCTTCGCCATCTCTTCATCAACCTGTACTCTAGAGACTTGGCGTCACTAGCCGACCAGCTCCGTCACGTTAAATTTGGACCGAGGGCTTTGCCTTGGCGAGCCAACCTTTTCCAGCATTGGCATGCCGTCGCTTTATCACCTGTCAGGCAATGGGTGTGCGGATCGAGTCCCAATTTTGGGAATCACCTTTCTTCGGATTGCTACAATAAATAAACCAGGTGCTATTAATCCTAGTATTCTTTGCTTGTTTGGGTTCATTTTTCCCAAGGAATTATTACTCTGGTTTGTCCATCATATGTACGCAGGTCTATCAAATGGTGGCCGCATTAATGACGATCGCATGGTGGTTCGGTCAGTTTCCGTACATAGTCCGCCGAACACCGCATCCGGAACTCGGATCGACCTGTGAATTCAGGCTTTGCCACGCCTTTACCGCATCACGCTGACGCCCTGCATCGACATTGACTTCGGCGCCAGGCCATATTTCTTTTATTACTCACTTTGCATAAATTATTTATTATGCAACATTTTTTATTATTACTATTATCCCCGGTCTGCACTATTTTTTGTGCATACAGAAAATGATCCAGCCGGACTATATCCTTTAAGCGTCACCTCAATTTGGACGGGGCTTCGTCAACACTTCATTACCCCATGCCGGGACTTGGCATCACTCTGCCGCCTGCATTGACCGTGCTATGTCACTACTTGAGTGCCGAGCTCTTTGCTCCGCCACCTCGGGACCGGCTTGGGGGATGGAACCTTGTCCCGCATCAAGCTCGGACCGCGTCATCAATACCGAACACATTAACCAGCTAAGTTACCTTCATGCTCAAAGTTTTAAATTTTTAATTTATGTTCGGTTCGCCCAAGCATTATACTTTTTTTTTGAAAAAAGTTGCTTGTAAAAATTTCCTTGTCCAAACTTTGTTTGTGACGCACAAATTCAAATACCCCGTTTACTTGGGGGCTCCCTTGTTGGAGCTTTTCCTCTTGCATATGATTATACTTGTACGGCTTCGTTCCTTGTTCGTGTATTACGCCACAATATGCACCATATTGACCTAAGTGATTTGCAAGCTGGGTTGCCTTGCTCCTGTGTTTACCCCTACGTTCTTGATTGTTCGGCTAGGGGTAAAGGGAGCACCTCTGCGATTGTCACGATCGGGTTACCCGAGCGGACCTCGAGGTAGGTGAAGCCGAAGCTAAGCGCTCTTCTTGTTTTCAATTATGGTCGGCACACAACGGAACTCATGAGTACAAAAATCTATTGCACAAGTCTCATATTAACAATGAGCACCGAAGAAAGGTACCGGTGGGGTACTATTTTCTTCAAGATGCTTCTTACACTTCATCAAGAATATAGCATAAGTTCCTCGGTAGCGCTTTATGCATTCTGACCTTATGACCTGATTGCACCTTATCGGAAACACCGCCGATATTCTCGGCAATGTGGAGTACATAACACTTTTCGGTCCTTGACCAAGAGGGAGAAGCCGACGGTCGGTTAAGACGCGTTTAAAGTTCGGGTGAACATAGATATGATATAAGTACTTCGGTACATACAATCATTCTTTTACCCAAGTCACTCGGGGGCTCTTAAATTTATGTGAGCTGTTTTATAATAAGTGTTCTTCTTCTTAGTCATTGCAAAGTCCTTTTTCTATCACTCCTTTTTTCGACGCGAGTGTGCGGTCAATAGCCGGGGCGCCTAATTTCTCTCTCAAAGCCGCTAAAGTTTGCTAAACTGGCCTAACAAGAAGTACTCCGCCTTCGGGATAGGAGGTTGAAGCCATAGGCTGACCCGCTTGAAGTCTCGAGATAGGATGTGTCATGTTAAAGCACGACAGAAACACCTTTTTTTTCTAAGACCAATTTTCGATTTGGCACCGAACACTTGATCTAGTTCGGACATTAAACTTTTGAATAAGTTTTTTGGCTTTTCGAGCCTATGGCACTTTTAAACTATTTGTGCATTTCCAGCATTAGTCTCGCAGTTCAACGCCGGACACCTTTAGGGATTCGCAAAACATTCTCGGATATTGCCATATATGCATCGGTTTGGTGTGTCTTGATTAATAGTTGGGTTGCCCGGATCCTGTGCTTTCCTCCTACGTTCCGCTTTGTTCGACTAGGTGTGCCAAGGGAGAATCATTGTGATTGTGCTTCCAGCTCGCATGGTCAAACACCTCAGTGGAGAAAGCCGAAAATTGACTGTCACGATACGCGTAAACTGGTCAGCGATCCGATGACTATGTTAAAAGACGGGCCGTTCATAACATTGGCCGAAGTGTTTAGGCTTGACCTCGGCTGTCGCCGAACACTAACCGGGGGCTCATAGCTAGCTTCCCCAGTATAAAGCTCCTATGACTAAGCGAAAGTTATAAAGCCAAGATATCTGATTGCCTCGTTTCTGCTAACACAACCGCCTTCGGGCACCGAGAGTCGGCTAAGGGTTGTTTTGTTAGTACGGAAACACCCTGCGTAGTATCTACCAAGGGGTAGAAGCCGACGATGGGCCACTTTCAACTGATAAACGGTCACAATGGAGTCAAAATAATGATGTAAAGTACTTGGATACATAGAATCATTACACATAATTTGTGATTTTACTGGATATCGATCCTTAATTCGCCACCCGTGCCCACATTAAGGCTCGGGGCCACTTGGGCTTCGTGCTCATTATTTATAAATATTAAAAGGGGCACATCGATCCCTTGATCTGGTGTTGCCACCCGACGAGTGTCTCGGGGGCTACTGCATTGCTTATTCAATGTAGAGAATTCAAAGTGCTCAGTGTTCGGCTTGAACGAACTATGCGCATACATGTCTTCGGACAATAATAGGTACCATATGGACCTATCCGGCATCAAGCTAGTATATTGCGGCGACTTCTCACGACCCTCTCTCAGGGGCCCGTTCGCCGATCACTATTATCTCTAATATATTACACTGCGTTGTTATTCCTATGTATGTTGCCGAGCTAGTAATTGATCCTCAGGCCGATTTCGTGCATCAACCTGAGTCTCAGGGGCTACTGGGAACAGCGGTTTTTATGCTTGCCTTCAGGTGCATCTCGGGTTTTAGACTGATACACACCTTGAGGGCTACTGGATATACATCGGCAGGGAATAAACTGCACCAGTTAAAAATACTCATAAAAATCAGTCCCATGGCCAAGGTGGTGCACCACCTCGAAAGCAGTCCGGCATAGAGCTCGGGCGCCAGTGGCTGGCTCCATAGAGGGCATTTCCGGTATTAAGCTTAGCTATGCTCTTTCAACTTTTTGAACCAAGGTGATCTATGACACCTCGGATATAATCCGGCGTTGGAGCTCGGATATAGTCCGACGTTGGAGCTCGGATATAGTACGGCGTTGGAGCTTGGACACAGTCCGGCGTTAGAGCTCGGAAGCGGTCTGGCATTGGTGCTCGGCTGCAAAAGATACCTCGAATGCAGTCCGGCGTTGGAGCTCGGACACAAGAGGACACTGCCTCCCGGGAAAAACTTCAAACCCGAGGTAGGGCATAAAAATAACAAGGCATTGATAAAGGCCGGAAACTTAAAGGGCTCCTCGGATACCCAACGTGTAAACTCTTCGGATGCACTTGGCGATCCTCAAGATCGAAGATGAGAAGATTTTTGAACCAGTTTTCAAGACCGGCAATCAAGATGAAAAACAGTTCGGAAGAATCGAGGAGCGTCCCTAACTTGAAGACCGGTTCAGGGGGCTACTGACGGTGTCCTGGACTAGGGGGTACTCACCACGTCATCTCCCGATCTGTTAGATTGGGCCGAGGACCCATGGTCGTATACTCCTGGGCCAGTCCGGATAGCTGCCGCATACAAGGAAGATTCCACAAGACTTGGCGGTCAAGACAAGGACTCCTCCCCACCGGCGTATTCGGCTAGGACTCTTGTTATCCTAGGCCTCTGGTGCATTATATAAACCAGGGTCAGGCTAGTCGATATAGATATACACAATCATAATCATCATAGGCTAGCTTCTAGGGTTTAGCCTCTACGATCTCGTGGTGGATCTACTCTTGTACTACCCATATCATTAATATTAATCAAGCAGGAAGTAGGGTTTTACCTCCATCGAGAGGGCCCGAACCTGGGTAAACATCGTGTCCCTTGCTTCCTGTTACCATCCGCCTTAGACGCACAGTTTGGGACCCCCTACCCGAGATCCGCCGGTTTTGACACCGACAATCACCAAAACATACATCAAGTGAATCACGTGATATCCCATTGTCACCACAGATACGCACGGCGAGGCATACATCAAGTGCTCTCAAATCATTAAAGACTCAATCCGATAAGATTACTTCAAAGGGAAAACTCAATCCATTACAAGAGAGTAGAGGGGGAGAAACATCATAAGATCCAACTATAATAGCAAAGCTCACGATACATCAAGATCGTACCATCTCAAGAACACGAGAGAGAGAGATCAAACACATAGCTACTGGTACATACCCTCAGCCCCGAGGGTGAACTACTCCCTCCTCGTCATGGAGAGCGTCGGGATGATGAAGATGGCCACCGGTGAGGGTTCCCCCCTCTGGCAGGGTGCCAGAACAGGGTCCCGGATGGTTTTTGGTGGCTACAGAGGCTTGCGGCGGTGGAACTCCCGATCTATTCTACTCCCCGATGGTTTTAGGGTATATTGATATATATATAGGCGAAAGAAGTCGGTCAGGGGGGCCACGAGGGGCCCACGAGGGTGGAGGGCACGCCCCCCTGCCTCGTGCCTCCCTTGTTGATCCCCTGACGTGCACTCCAAGTCTCCCGGATTGCTTTCTTCCCAAAAATAACTTCTCCCGAAGGTTTCATTCTGTTTGGACTCCGTTTGATATTCCTTTTCTGCGAAACACTGAAACAAGGAAAAAAATAGGAACTGGCACTGGGCTCTGGGCTCTGGGTTAATAGGTTAGTCCTAAAAATAATTAAAAGTGTTTAATAAAGCCCATAAACATCCAAAACAGATAATATAATAGCATGGAACATTCAAAAATTATAGATACATTGGAGACGTATCATTGATCATATCTACTATATGATTCACGCTCGACCTTTCGGTCTCAGTGTTCCGAGGCCATATCTGCATATGCTAGGCTCGTCAAGTTTAACCCGAGTATTCTGCGTCATAAAACTGGCTTGCACCCGTTGTATGTCGGCGTAGAGATTATCACACCCGATCATCACGTGGTGTCTCGACGACGACGCCGTCGCAATAAAGGCATACTCGAGAGAACACTTATACCTTGAAATCTAGTGAGAGATCATCTTATAATGCTACCGCCGAACTAAGCAAAATAAGATGCATAAAGGATAAACATCACATGCAATCAATATAAGTGATATGATATGGCCATCATCATCTTGTGCCTTTGATCTCCATCTCCAAAGCACCGTCATGATCACCATCGTCACCGGCTTGACACCTTGATCTCCATCGAAGCATCGTTGTCGTCTCGCCAACTATTGCTATCACTACTATCGCTACCGCTTAGTGATAAAGTAAAGCAATTACATGGCGATTGCATTTCATACAATAAAGCGGCAACCATAAGGCTCACGCCGATTCTTTGATAATCGCTACAAAACATGATCATCTCATACAACAATTCATATATCATCACGTCTTGACCATATCACATCACAACATACCCTGCAAAAACAAGTTAGACGTCCTCTACTTGTTGTTGCAAATTTTACGTGGTTGCTACGGGTTTAGCAAGAACCGCTCTTACCGACGCATCAAAAGACCACAACGATTTTTCATCAAGTGTGTTGTTTTAACCTTCAACAAGGACTGAGCGTAGTCACACTCGATTCAACTAAAGTTGGGGAAACAGACACCCAATAGCCACCTGTGTGTGAAGCACGTCGGTAGAACCAGTCTCGCGAATGCTTACGCATAATGTCGGCCTGAGCCGCTTCATCCAACAATACCGCCGAATCAAAGTATGACATGCTGGTAAGCAGTATGACTATTATCGCCCACAACTCTTTGTGTTCTACTCGTGCATATAACATCTACGCATAGACCTGGCTCGGATGCCATTGTTGGGGAACGCAGTAATTTCAAAATTTTCCTACGACGATGCAAGATCTATCTAGGAGATGCATAGCAACGAGAGGGGGAGTGTATCTTCATACCCTTGAAGATCACAAAGCGAAAGCGTTTATCAACGCGGTTGATATAGTCGTACACCTTCACGGTCCGTCCCGATCAAGTACCGAATGTACGGCACCTCCGCGTTCAGCACACGTTCAGCTTGATGACGTCCTCGCCTTCTTGATCTAGCAAGAGGGGCAAAGTAGTAGATGAGTTCCGGCAGCACGACGGCGTGGTGACGGTGTTGGTGAAGAACAATCTCCGCAGGGCTTCGCCTAAGCACTACGAAAACTATGACGGGGGATAAACTAGAGGGACGGGGTTGCCGACACACGCCTTTGGTGTTTCTTGATGTGTCTTTGGTGCTAGCCCTGCCCCTCTATTTATATGTTGAGCCCTGGGGTCGAAACTTGGGGTAAAAGCCTCCTCCAAGTCGGTTTTGCCCGAAAGGCAAGAGTCCTTCTCGGACTCCAGGGCTAGATGCCAGGGTTCCCGGCGTCTACCCCCTAGACACCAGGGTTCCTGGCGTCTAGCCTCTGGTCTCCGCAGAACTTCCTTTTGCACTTTCCAAAAGCCTCGTGGGCTTTCCCCTTCGGCCCAAATAAAGTGTTCTCGTACCCAAACATTTCGGGAAACATTCGGAACCCCTTCCAATGAATTCCGGAGACCAAACACTATTATCCCATATATCAATCTTTATCTTCGGACCATTCCAGAGTTCCTCGTCATGTCCGTGATCTCATTCGGGACTCTGAATAACTTTCAGTCACCAACATACATAACTCATATAATACTATATATCGTCAACGAACATTAAGCGTGCGGACCCTACGGGTTCGAGAACTATGTAGACATGACCGAGACACCTCTCTGGTCAGTAACCAATAGCGGAACCTGGATGCCCATATTGGCTCCTACATATTCTCTGAAGATCTTTATCGGTCGAACCGCATAACAACATACGTTGTTCCCTTTGTCATCGGTATGTTACTTGCTCGAGATTCGATCGTCGGTATCACTATACCTAGTTCAATCTCGTTCTGCAAGTCTCTTTACTCGTTCCGTAATGCATCATCCCGTAATTAACTCATTAGTTACATTGCTTGCAAGGCTTATAGTGATGTGCATTACCGAGAGGGCCCAGAGATACCTCTCCGACAATCAGAGTGACAAATCTATGCCAACCCAACAAACACCATAGGGGACACCTGTAGAGCATCTTTATAATCACCTAGTTACGTTGTGATGTTTGATAGCACACTAAGTGTTCCTCCAGTATTCGGGATTTGCATAATCTCATAGTCATAGGAACATGTATAAGTCATGAAGAAAGCAATAGCAATAAACTAAACGATCATAGTGCTAAGCTAACGAATGGGTCATGTCAATCACATCATTCTCTAATGATGTGATCCCGTTCATCAAATGACAACTCATGTCTATGGCTAGGAAACTTAACCATCTTTGATTAACGAGCTAGTCAAGTAGAGGCATACTAGTGACACTCTGTTTGTCTATGTATTCACACATGTACTAAGTTTCTGGTTAGTACAATTCTAGCATGAATAATAAACATTTATCATGATATAAGGAAATATAAATAACAACTTTATTATATTGCCTCTAGGGCATATTTACTTCAGAAGGCTCTCCCTATTATCCTTGAGATGCCATAATGAATGTGATTTTCAACCACTTGTGGTAGACCTTGTGGTGGAGTCCAAACCTTTACAAACATTCAGGGGGTAAATCACAAGTTGATTCCTCACTGAAGACTCCTACCACCAACGAGTCTCCAACCTCCAAGAGTAATAAGATCAGAGGGGAAATACTCAAGACTTTCTTAAAGAATGAATTGCTTTGGTCAAAAGAGAGGGGCGGAGTGGATCTATGCTTGGGCGAAATCTCTCTTGAGAACTCCCAAGAATCTCCTTGGAATTTTCTATTTGGTGTGCAAACAAGGAGGGGGGACCTTTATTGGACATAGGGTTCTTCGTTTTGTGTTTTCCACCCCCTCCACGAAGTGGTGGAGGGGTATTAATACCCATGCAAGAAAACTAGCCCTTTTGGGTTGATGACCTGCAGTCTAACGGTCCGACAGAAAAAAGATGCTCGGATAGTTTGGCCGCTTAAGCGTGTTGGCTCATAGCACAAAATGCATACTAGATGTAACAAGCACCAGAAGTCTACAAAGTTGCCGGACAGTTCGGTCAATTAGCCCAGATGAAGCTCTTCCCCGTGTGATCGACAGACATAAACATTCGACATAGGATATTGCTATGTGTTGTCTTGGCGCGTTTATCCATAGGATATTGATCTTTGTTGTCTTGGCGGAGTTATCTAGACAGTCTAGCAGTTTGCCCTGGCAGTCATGCTTCATCCCGGACAAAATCTCGTTATGAACATTTGTCCCGCAAGCTATTTTGTCTTGTGTAGCCAGAGAACGTCTACCCAGCCAGTCCAGCCAGAAGATTACTTGTGTTCTTTTCTTTTTATTTTGACACCAATGTATAGAATGTGCCATGGTTATTTGGCTTTTGACTTTTTGGTAGGAATTATGTGTTGCAATGATTGTTATATGAGAAAATTCATTGCAAACCCTTTGATCCCCTCTTAACGAGTGTAGGGTCCCTATAACTCAAGAGTTAAAAGAAAGTCGGTGCTTCTCATCGTTTTTGCACCTCTCTTGATTCATATTCATTTTGGGAGGTCTATGATCGACACATAAATTATCCACGAGGATTAAACCCTGTACATTCACTTAGCAAACATAATTAGTCCCATATAAGTATATTTATCATGATATCGAAAAATGATTAAATGGCGTGATTGCAGGTTTGATAGTATCTTATGATGTATCATGTGCAACAAATAGATGTTTAGATACAACTCTGCAGCGGTGTTGTATTAAATAGGATCTTGTGATGTATAATATGTAATAAATATATGTCTAGATACAACTCTTCAAGTGCTTGTGTCCTAGAGTTGTATCTAGAGTAGATGCCATTTAGTATGTCTCATGGGAGAACAAATCATAACGTATCCTCTATCAAAATATAATGTGCATTATTTCTCCTTTGACAAGGATATTGCATTATCGTTTTGGGTAGTCAACATGTTTTAGATGCAACGTTATGTCGTGCCATGTGATGACTTGCTTTCACAGGACAACGGAATAATGTTGATGAAAACATTTTTGCAAATTATGCGAGTAATGTGATTCTTTATGTGAGGGTGCCACCTAGTCATATGTTTATCAAGTAAATTCAACAAAAGTCAAAGCATCAATTCGTAGTTAATAAGTCAAAGAAGAAAGAAGATAAAAAGAGAAGGTCAAAGGCGAAGGTCAATTTAAGGAGGAGCGGTGGTAGGCTAGTCCACCATAGCCCATTCACCGCATAGACTAGTGGGTCAACTTTTATCCATTTACTTCTCTCGCCTGCCACCTCTAAGTAGTCTTGGTCATTTAAGGACTCCTAGCCTATATAAACCCCCAAGGGATGGAGGCTCAATCATGTCTCACTTGAATACACTCAAGGAGAGGGTGCACAGAGCTCTAGCCCCGTATCCGAGGAGTCCCATATGACTCAGACCAACATCGAGGAAAAGAAGCCCATGTTCGACCTTGGGATGTCCCATACAAATTAGGTTGGCGATCAAGCCTTCCCCGACAGCTCACAGAATAGGACTAGGTCGCGTTCCGTCTAGGCGACCGAACCTATTAAAAAAGATCATAACATCACTTTGTCGAACGTACAATGCAAAGTATTGGTAGATACACCCTATGGTTAAGAGATACCTCCTAATCTCATGTTGTCTTAACTACACCAACATCTTTTCCTTTTAGAAGTGTGGGTTTGGAAAATCCTTTTCTGAGCCCGGGCTCATCTGCACCCGTGTTGAATAAAAAAATAAAAACAAATACTAGAAAAATTAAAAAAATTCTAATTTTTTTCATGATAGAAAATTTGATGCGTGAGGTCCGCCCCTATTTTCATGTCATTTGGACAAATTAGAAACTCTCGGCAAAAAAGACAAATTCGAGGTCTGTAAAACAGTTTACTGTTTATATACTGTTTTGACCCGATTTGTCTTTTTTGTTGAGAGCACCTCAAATGTTCAAATAAGCTAAAATTTAGAGCGAACCTCACGCAACAAATTGTCTAATATGAGATTTTTTTTGAAATTTTTGAAATTTTCTATTATTGTTTGTGATTTTTTTTTCTGGACGGGTGCAGATGAGCCTGGGTACCGAATCACTGCACTCGGTGGGTTTGAGATAGTTTTAGAAGATTGCAGATGTTCTTGTGAATTTTGTTTGAATATTTCCTAACTTCTATATTTTTTTGTTGCATTGGCTGAATATACCACGATCATCGATTTAACCTACAAAGAGATCACATTTGTCCATTTAATCTTGTCATCTCTGTCGAAGTAAGAAGGCATGAAACCCAAAATGACAAAACGGAACCCATATTACGTGGAGCTAGTTTTTTGTGTGAAAAAGAATCAAAAACAATATTTTCAAACCCATTTTTTCTAAAAACAAATTTACATACACACATAGATGTGGCGCCCTCCTATAAAAGACAAATATATGGTCCAAAAATGGAGTTGTTATTTGCCTTTGTGCACCCACAAAATTGTCTTTTTTGTATAGATTACAAATTAACATATTTTTCATAAAGGTTTTAAATATATAGAATACATCCATATATACCAGTGGATTGTTTTTTCAAACTTCTTAATACATCTTTCACTTTTTTCAAAATAATGAGCTCCTTGACGAAAATACAAAGATGAACATGGTTCCAAGCGCACCCACGTGAATAGTAAATATAAAAAACTATTTTTTTTATTCTAAAATGTTGGGGTATCAAATTTGGTCGGCCATTCTACTCAGCTGTGATGTTTGGTGAAGTATTGACATATGTGGTATTCTTAGTGAAGATAGTACAATTGAGACCATACTATCCATTAAACAGTGTTTCTCATATAGCTTCAATTTTGTCATTTTTGCCCAGATTTTCGTGGATGCCATTTTTTTGTGAAACTTTATATGTGAGTATACCAGTTGACCTTGTATGTTAGAAAAGAAAACAGATATCTTTAATTTTCACTAGTAATTTTTAAATTTACCGTTCACAAGGGATGCGTGTGAAACCATGTTCATCAAATCAGCGGGCGCTCCTTGGAGCCAACTTTGACACTCATATGAAACCACACACCACCACTGCCAATGAAACATTTTTCAGATGCGTCATGCGGCCACCTGATATATCCTCCAAAAATATTTTGTCATCTAGAGCGTAACAGTATCTTATTTTATAGCATAAATTTAGCAAAAGTACAGCAGGCCGAAACATCCAAGCTGGCCCATCCTTCTATTCGCCAACCCCTTTCAATGTCACAACACCATGCTCTATCAGTGAATGACAGGATGGTCATCTGACGAACCTACTAGAACCAAATGCTCATGTTCCGCAGTCAACCGACTATTTATGGCATAGTGAGAAACTTGACTTGGTACTTGCAAAGTTGCTATCAATCCACAAATAATAGCGTATACAAAGATCCAAATAAGCTTTATTTTGTCAGGCCAACATCCTCCTTTATCAATCAGAACCGAGAAGGATGGTAGACAATTTTCACATGGTACCCCCAAATTCTTCAGCGCATTATTCCAGTCACAAAAACACTAACCTGACTGTTCTTGTAAAAGATAATACATGTTCGACCTATTGGTACAACACACTATAGTTTCGGTATGATACAGTTTTCAGAAATGCAGTTGCATCGAAAGAGCACTCAGACAAATGAAGACAATGGATGTGTATTCAGAAATGCAGTTTTCATGAAGAATACGAATTTCACGTTGTGTATTCAGTTTTCATGAAGAATACGAATTTCACGTTGTGTATTCAGTTTTCATGAAGAATACGAATTTCACGTTGTGTATTCAGTTTTCATGAAGAATACGAATTTCACGTTGTGTATTCAGTTTTCATGAAGAATACGAATTTCACGTTGTGTATTCAGCATTTATTTCGACATACTTATAACTTAGGTCGCAGCCCCATGCCTTTCCAGTGCCTCCTCCATTCCCTGTGGACACAATGGATGTGTATTTGTAATGAGAGTCTCACAATTTCATAAAATATAACCATCAATAGAGCGTATTCTTAAAAAAAAGGATAAATAGAGTATCAGATTGTTCGGGGATAAGGAAAACAACTGGGTTATGCGTGATCTGAGCTTCCGTTCACACGAATTAATGTTTGTGAAAGCATTCATTTCAGGGTTCGTTTGATTCAAGACACCCCGTTAGCCTGCCTCACGGCTGTCTTAACATCAATACCAATTCACGAAACTAAATGAATATGGGAAAAGATTAAATGCAAATACAGCAATTTAATGGGCATAAATATGAACTAAGAGCATTCTAGAAGATAATATGAACTAAGAGTATTCTAGAAGACAGATGCAGAACACCATGAAGCTCTCATACAAGGACATACTGCAGTTTTAATTGTGCAACACAGAGGCTGGAAGCTTACCAACTGATACATCAATGTTTACTGTACCATGGATGTCACCAGCATCTTTGAGATACTTGCTAGCAGCAGATCTAAGAAGAAGAGTTGGCGTTTTAGCTTATAGCACTAAGAGTTAGAGATATTCTATGCAATAATTCTAATCACTGTGACTCAAACAAGTAAATTTAGAATTATATGTAGTCAATGTTTCTTTAACCTGTCAAAAGGGAGTGGTTGGCCATTTTTCATTAGTGGAATAACTCCAAGGGAAATATCAAGTTGATCTGCATCAAAATGAATCCCTGAATAGCCGACAGAGCAAGCAATACGCCCCCAGTTCGGGTCTCGCCCAAATACAGCAGCCTGGCCCAAAAAATGATCCAATCATTCAGGTCTCCTGGGGTAAGGAATGCAAAAGAGAAAACTAGTAATGCTCGTATGCTCCCGGGTTGCAATATATGGCAGGTAAACAATAACATACTTTAACCAAGGAGGAAGCTGCCACTGAACGAGCAATTTTAGCTGCGTCTGCCTCATTATTTGCACCAGTTACAGTAACCTGCATAGGAAAAGGGCACTTTAGAAGATTGTGCTATATTACTGGAAATGTACAAAATGAATTTTGATATAATGCATGAAACTGTTGCCAGATGACTCAAATTGTTTTTCTGAAAGTAAAGAGCCAAGTCATCATTTTCGCAAGAAAATGTGCCCCAGTAGGCTGATGATGCAGAAGATACAAGTGTTAAAAGTATTATGCCACTGCTCCACTTAACCTCAATTAAGCAGGTTGCACCCTCACCATCCCATGCTATGGATTTTGCGAGGCCTTGCATTACCTACATAAAGATAGGTCAGACTCTTTCTACTTAACAGTACAACTGAAACTATATAGATTGCTATAAGTAATATTATGACACACACAGGCATGCTTGGATTGTGGAACTGGAACTTACTGCATCTAGGCATGCTTGGAGCTGTTGAGCTTCAGCGCTATCATGAGTGTGGATGTCCGACAAACCAGATAATCCACTAGCCATAGCAATAACACAGTCATTCGTACTTGTATCACCATCCACCTTCAGATTTATGAGATAAAACAGTTATGAGTTTTGGTACATTCCCAAGGAGATAATATGGCCATAAGATAACCCAACTAGTCAATAATGCTCATGCATTCTCAGAGTTATATTTCCAAACAAATTACCAAGCAAATTAAACCCCAGTGCAAAAACAAATTCATGTCTACTAATCAGCATCAAATACTATTCTACTAGATATGAACCTCCTACAACATTAAGATTATATTGACAGATTTTCAATAAATATGTATGGAAGTATTTTGATGAACTCCATAAGTTCTTTACAGGTTGTGTAATTGCTGCACACACTGATCAACATAAGAGAGAAGAGTGGTTACTTACAGTAATTTGGTTGAAACTTCTACTCACTGATGTCCGGACCATTTCTCTCCAAACATCACTTCTTACTTGAGCATCGGTCGTGAGAACCTATAAAAGATATTACCATCAAGCTCACGCTGTGCCTAGAGAGAGGAAATGAGAGAGGGAAAAGAGTGTATAAAATGAGACAGAAAGAGGGGACATACACCAAGCATTGTCGCCATATTTGGATGAATCATCCCGGAACCTTTGGCAATTCCTCCTATCTTGATAGGCACTCCTCCAATCTATTTTTTAGTAAGAATTGATGATAATCAAGATCATGTCACTTCATGATAGAAGCCAACAAATCCTATATGCAAGTAAATTAAGAATTTCAAACCTCAGTCTGGACAGCAATACTCTTGCTAACAAGGTCTGTAGTTGTGATGGCCACAGCTGAAGAATTTGAACTGTAATGGAAGGACAAAAACAATAGTTTAAAGATAGCAAATCATTAAGCTCCTAGTGGTGATTTTATCTCAATAGGATTACGTTTGTGGAGGCTTTGAGAAAACAAATTGTTGCTCACAAGACTAGAGTATATAATAATTATACCCTTCAGTAGATGAAGACAGAGAGCCCACAAGTCTAGGAAGTGAATTTATAAGTGCTTCCTGCATTGTTAAAACCAGAAGCATCAGATGGAAACTGTAATAGGTCAGACAATGTGTGGTGTCATATTGCCAGACAAGTTGCTTAGCTACCACTCCCTCTGATCTATATTAATTGTCCCTGCTTTAGCACAACTTTAGTACAGAGTTATACTAAAGCAGCGACAATTAATATGAATCCAAGGGAGTACCTCATATGAAACACTAGAGTGTAGATTTGTTGCAAAAACCTATTGTACCTTTTTTATTCTTTGACCAATGACACCAGTGGACTGGATCAGTATGTCATTTGTGCTCACATTCAAAAGCTGAAACAGCAATAATTGGTCAAACTAGCAGCAGTGATGCGCTGCGTAGTGCATAGGCATCCGAGGGACAGGTTCGGTACCTTGGCAACAGCTTCTGCACTATCCACTGTGTCCTGATATCCTGCATCACCCTGATGACCAATTATTTACAGAAATAGCTCTTGTTCAGTCAGTGCATCCCAAAATACAGTTCAGAGATGCTGACGATCATATTAAGTTCTCCAGAAAGGCAGAAAGACTTACGGTGGCTGCATTTGCTTGGCCAGCATTAATCAACACAGCACGAGCCTAGTAAACAGCAAAATGATAACAGTTAATACGCCTCAATGAATGACCACTACCATTGTGTATCATAATTTTTCCATCAATTTTTTTTTCTTTAGTTTTGGCAAGGTAAGACTAGGGGCAGAATTATCTTACTGTTTTGGATGAACTAAGGACACGCTTGCAGTACAGAACAGGCGCAGCAGCAACAACATTTGTTGTAAAAGATCCTGAAAGGAACCCAACACGATGAGAACTGAGTCTAACTGATAGGTTACCGATCATACATTACATCAGAAATCAACAGAATAATTCACGGTTGTTCATCATAGCGAGCAACTGAGCATACGCTGATAGAAATTCCCTAGTTGTGAATTGACTAAGGAACTAGCCAAGTACTATCATACCATTGTACTATTGTAACATAAAACGCTCGTAGTAGTCTTACCGGCGACGGTGGCGTCGACGTCGCAAGCAACAAGTGCCAAGTCAGGCTTCTGTCCCTTGGCGCGCAGGCCGCCGTAGATGCCCGCGGCCTTAAACCCCTTCGCCGCCGTGACGCCGCCTTCTACCTGCATCGACACCAAAGCAGAGCAAGTAGATTCAGAGGGCAAAGCCCTGACGACAAGTCCCGCGCCGAGCACAGCCAAATGGTCGAGCTAATCACCTGCTTCCATGGGCCGTCGGGAAGGAGGATCGGCGCCGCGGAGATGTACCCCTCGGTGGTGGAGGCGGAGCAGACGACCCTCCTGCTCGGCGACGGAGAGCTCATCCGCAGTGGGGGGTGCGGGAGCGGGGCGCGGCAGTGGAAGAGCAGGAGGGAGGGTGGCGGCATCGCTGGGGCGAGCGGCGGCGTGGCGTGACGGCTGGTCGCGCGGCGCGGGGCAGGTGGGAGTGGGAGTGGGAGTGCCGGAGTGGCGGGCGGGACGGGTCGGGGGGTTCTTTTTGCGGCGTGGCCGGTCGGCGGTTGGGACCCGGGGGTTGGTGGCGCGGCCGGCTGGCGCTGGCGGCTCGGCGGAGAAGGGCTGTTGGGGCTGGTCGTGGGCCGTGGACTCGTACTTCGGGTGGGGTGCTAGCCCGCGGTCAAACAGCTGAAAGGATAGATGGTCACCCGTCAGCATCTTCGGCCCACCCATCAACTCGAACTGTTCACCTCAAAAAACAAAAAACAACTCGAACCGAGGGCATAGTTTTCCCCGGAAGAATAGTTTTCCCTTGTGTGTTCAGTTACATGCTGAACTCGCAGCTCGCCCTTCCAAATACTTCTATGTGTGATATCCTCATTATATGGGCAGCCCAAAGAGATACAAAAGCCTATTACCCATTAGGGTTATGACCTAAGATAGGTACATTTTAGACTTTGTACGTGAGAGAATGGAGATGCTTTATCCTCCATCCAACAACCATTATCAAGTGTGATAAAAATCAGTTCAACCTCCATTGAAGAAGAAGAGAAAAAAAAAAAGAGAAAGGAAAGAGAGGAAGATTGAAGGAAGAAGCCAAGGAAGCTCCTCCCCAAGGTTGTGATGGTCCAGATCCACTGACTTATCTCCTTAGCTCCGGATCCACTATCTTTGATGAGATTGTTCCAATCCCTAACTCTTGATCCCCAAATCTTGTTGTGTTCATCCAGGATTCAAAAATCTTGATGTATGAGATCCTCTAGTGCTATCTAGAGAAGAACTTATTGTATCCCATATTTGATAATAGCGGAAGAGGATTTGGGTGGCGTCGGCCCGTGGTTTTTCCCCTCAAGTTGGGGGGTTTTCCACGTAAAAATCCGGTATCTCTCTGTTGATTCTTGCTGATGTCCAGAAAGTTACTCATACCACAAGACACTCATCAGAGGAGCGTCTTGTCTGTTGGGTAACATATTTTTCCTCCATATATGCTGTTGCATATGTTTCTTTCTGTACTAAGCAATGATCCTTGAGTTAGTACATGATGTGGTGCTGAGATTACTTTATTTTTGCTGCAATTTTCAGTTCATCATAAGTGCATTTCTGTTCTAATTCCCAACAGAGTGGCATCAAAGTCTTGGTTGCTAATCTCAATTGCTTGATTGTTGCTGGAAGTGTTGCTCACAATGGCTTTGGAAGAAAGCGCTACTACAAGTGGCATTGATAAAACTTGATTATTCCAATTAATCATTATGGAATCCCATGATGGAAGACATCCTTTATTGCAAGGATTTGTATGAGCTAATTGCGAAAGACTGGATACCCACCGGTGTCACGGAAAAAGAATGGAGAGTGTTGCACAGAAAGACATTAAGTATGATTCGGTTGTACATCAACCACAATATATTCCCATGTTGCAAATGACACAAATGTGTATGAGATGTGGCAGAAGTTGGAGTCTATGTGTGAGAGAAAGACATCAATTAACAAGGCCTCGGTGATCAAAAGACTTGCAAAGCTTGAGTACCGAGATGGCACAAGTGTAATTGAGCACTTGAATGTCTTCCAATGCCATATAAATCAACCCTCAGCCATGAAGATCAACTTTGAGGATGAGGTGCAAGCCTTGTTATTTCTTTGAGTTCCATGCCTAATAGTTGGAACACACTTGTAGTGTCACTTAGAAATTCAACTCCGGATAGGAAGCTGACTTTGGAGATGGTGAAGAATAGTAGGCTCAATGAAGAAGCCAGGAGGGAAAAGGGTGATGCCTCTTCTTTTGATGTGTATGTGACTAAAACCCATGGGAAGAATGAGAGCTGTGGATGCAACAATACAAGATTTCAGCAAGGCAGAAGTAAATCCAAGGGGAGATCAAAGTTAAAATAGAGAAAAGATATTACTTACTTTTATTATGGCAATTCGGGACACATAAAGAGCGGGTGTAGGAAGTACAAAAGAGAGCTTGCAAAGGGGAAACTTGCAAAGAAAACCAAGCAAAAGGATAAAAGCAACTCATCCATGACTGCAACGGGTGAGGACTATCTAGTCATTGAGGATGAAGAATGTTATAGTGTTGTTCGTGATGACGCCATGAGTTGGATTGTAGATTCTGGTGCGTCCTTCCACATCACATCACACATGGAGTATTTCACATCTTACGCTAGTGGCGTTAATGGCCAGGAGAGGATGGGAAATAATGGTTCGTCAACAATTATTGGCAAGGGCTCTATATGCACTGAAACAAATACATGTTGCAGATGCATGCTCGATGATGTGAGGCATGTTCCCGACATAAGGCTGGATTTATTGTCAAGCTATGCAATGAGGTGTTGAACATTGTTGAAAAAGACACTTCAGTTGAATTGTGGCATAAGAGGCTTGGGAATATGAGTGAGAAGGGCATGCACACGCTTTCTCACATGGAGTACCTACCTGAGTTGAAAGGTGTATCCTTGAAACCTTGTGCGCATTGTTTTGCTGGAAACAACATAGGGTTGCCTTTCGTACACTCCCTCCACACCATGTAGAAAGTGTTCTTGATATTGTGCACACTGATGTTTGCTCCATGATGGAAAAATCCTACGGTGGAACATTATACTTTGTGACTTCTATTGATGACCATTCCAGAAAGGGTTTCTGTGTATGTGCTGAAACACAAATACCAGACGCTTGAAGCCTTCAAGGACTTCCATGCCAAAGTTGAGAAAAAACTGGTAGGAAATTGAAGTGCGTGAGATCATACAATAGTGAATACCGAGGTCCTTTGGAAAGGTATTACAGGAAGTTTGGCATCAGGCTTGATAAGGGTCCAACAAAGACACCTCAACTTAATGGTCCTGCAGAGAGAATGAACAAGACACTCACAGAGAGGGTCACAACTATTCTTTATCATGCTCATTTACCCAATTCATTTTGCTCTAAAACATTAATGAATGCTATGTGTGTCATTAACCTATCTCCCCCAGTTCCTATTACAGGTGATATTCCTCAGAGAGTTTGGTCAGGGGAAGAGGTATCATACAAGCACTTGAAGGTATTTGGTTGCAGGGCATTTGTACATGTTCCAAGGGACGAGAGATCAAATCTTGATAGCAAGACAAAGCAGTGCATCTACCTCGGCAACCAAGTGAAGAGTTTGTCTATAGGTTGGGGGATCCAGCCAACAGGAAGATTGTGAGAAGCAGAGATGTGGTGTTCATTGAATATGAAACAATAAAAGATACTGGGAAACCAGAGAAGCTAATGACCAACACACCTTAGGTTGACATGGACCCAGTCCATCCTCCTCTCATGCATTACAATCATGGGGTAGATGATGATACTAAAGACAATGGAGATGCAACTGACCATGGCAGCACAAGTCAAAGTGGCGAGCATCCATCAAGTGATGATAATGATGATGATGAATTTGGAATGATGATGCCAAGAAAAATTCACCCGATTCACCGCCAGTGCAGCAACAAAGAAGAAGTTAAAGGGGGCACATTCCTTCTTCTAAGTATCCATCACATCAATATGTGTTGATGACTGATGCAGGTGAGCCCTCATGCTATGAGGAGGCAATGTCTGATGAGAACAAAGATGAATGGTTAGAAGCCATGCAAGATGAGATGAATTCCCTGTATGAGAATGATACTTTTGAGTTGGTAAATCTGCCAAAGAGCAAGAAAGCACTCAAAAACAAGTGGGTGTACAGAGTGAAGACTGAAGAAAGCACCTCACATCCAAGGTACAAGGCTAGATTAATTGTGAAAGGTTTCAGACGAAAAAAGGGCATTGGTTATGATGAGATATTCTCTCCGATGGTCAAAATGTCTTTAATAAGAGTTGTTCTTAGCTTGGCCACCACCATGGACATGGAAATTGAACAACTTGATGTGAAGACTGCATTCTTGCATGGTGACCTAGGGGAGGAAATATACATGGAGCAGCATAAGGGATTCATGGGAGGCAACATGCACTTAGTTTGCAAATTAAAGAAGAGCTTGTATGGCTTAAAGCAAGATCATCAGCAGTGGTACAAGAAGTTTGAGTCTTTTATGGCTGAGCTTGGTTACCATAAAGCACAACCTGATCATTGTGTCTTTATGAAGAAGTAGCCGAGGTGACTTTATTATTCTCTTGTTGTATGTTGATGATATGTTGATTGTTGGAAATGACACAAAGAGGATTTCTCTCCTTAAGAAGGCATTGAGTAAATCATTTACCATGAAGGATTTTGGACCAACTAAGCAAATTTTTGGCATGAATATCTCATGTGATAGATCAAAGAAGTTGCTTTGGCTCTCATGGGAAAGGTATATTGAGAAGGAACTTGAAAGGTTCAATACAAAAGATGCAAAATCTGTTATCTCCACTTGCAGACCATCACAAACTGGATTCAAAACAATAACCTACAAACAAAAAGGAGAAAGAAGAAATGAGAAAATGACCTTACCAATCTGCTATGGGCAGTATGATGTATGCCATGGTATGCACTAGGCCTGATATTGTATATGCAGTTGGAGTTGTTAGCCCGTTCATGACAAATCCAGGTAAAGCTCACTAGGAAGCAATGACGTGGACTCTCAGGTATCTCAAGGGAACTTCTACATATTGTTTATGCTTTGGAAGTGATGAAGTTCTATTGCAGGGCTATACAGATGTAGATTATGCAGGTGACAAGGACCGTAGGAAGTCCACACCTGGATACCTGATGACTTATGTAGGGGGAGTAGTGTCATGGCAATCAAGGTTGCAGAAATGTGTTTCTACATTAACTACAGAAGATGAGTACATAGCAGCAGTTGATGCTGGCAAGGAAGTTTTGTGGACGAATAACTTCTTGCAAGAGCTCGGCATGAAGCAAGATAAGTATGTTCTGTTTTGGGACAGTTAAAGTGCTATTCACCTTGCCAGGAATTCAAGCTATCACTCTTGAACCAAGCATATTGATGTGAGGTATCATTGGATTCGAGATGTTGTGAGTCCCAAGTTGCTAAAACTTGAGAAGATCCATGCCGACGAAAATGGTTCGGATATGATGACCAAGATCACTAAAAAAATCACTTCCGTGATGATACGTGTTTGTCACAGTAGGTCACTTTTTTGTCATGCATGTACATCCATGACAATTTTATGACAGAATCAAGATAGTCATACATGTGCTACCGTAGAAGTGTTCCATGACATTACCAAAATTATCATCACGGAAGTGTCCACTTCCATGACGATAAATCGCGCGTCATAGAAGTGCTTTCGTCAAGGGTAACCGACAGATGGCATCCACCATAATGGGTCGCCGTTAAGCTATCGGGTTCCGGTTTGGATCCGATACCCCGTTAACAGCTGGGACCAATGAGGATTTTCCACGTGTAAAATTATGATTGGCTATAGCAACCATGTGTCAGCACCACGAAAGGACAGATGTCAACCGCCCAATGGACAGGAGGCGCCTATGATACGTCGACGCGTGGTAAGGCCCAACAGCGGCCCATTTAGGTTAAAAAGGCTGGGCCAGTCAAAATTAGCGGGCCGACCCTTAATAGCCTGCTTATAGACGACCCATTCACAGTTACGGCCCATACGACTAGTGTCAAATCGGCCCGTCAACGGCCCGTCCTAAACTTGTCATCATCGCGGCCCATGGTCACTTCTGCCCCGTTAACAATCCGCTAAGTATTTGGGCCGAATTATGGCCCTGTGTGTTTCCGGCCTGTTAAAGGTTCATTTGGGCCCATTTATTGGCCATTGAAACTTTCAGCCCATAAACGACTGTGAAGGATTTGGGTCATATTCGACCATGTCTAACATTCGGCCTGTTAGAGGCCCACAGTAGATTTGGGCCACTTTCAGTCTGTTGCGGTTTTTGGCCTGTTAACGTCGGACGAAATCCATGGGCCATATGTGGCCCAATATCACATCGGGCCTATTAACGGCCCATATAAAATTGACACTAATCAAGCCCGACCGAACTTCCGGCTTGTTAAAGGCCCGTGTAGTAGGTCGGTGCATTTACGGCCCGTCTGAATTTCGGCATGTGAACGATCCGCATTGTAAATGGGCCACCACGAGGTGAGATACATTTCGGCCTGCTAATGACAAGTGGGTTATTTGGCACAATCAGGGCCCAACCACACTTTTGGCCTATTAAAGGACCATGTTTTTTATGGGCTCGAGACATTTACACATGTTAACGGCCTATTGTTACTGAGGGCCCAAATTATGTTTAGTCCTGTTAAAGGCCCACTGTGGGCACATGCCTAACAAAAAAATATGAAAGCTTATATTGATTTAGGCCTAGATATTTTTAGTGGGCTACATGCAAATTACGACCCATAATCTTAGCCCAATTGGAATGGGCCCGACGAATGTTGGCACGTTGGGCTCCTACGAATCTTTCGGCCGAATACATTACTAAGATAAACCTACACTATACAAAAATAGCGTTGTAATTTCTGCAGCCTTTGGCAGCACGATAAATGTTGTATCACAACAAAATAAATTCCAACCATACAACAAAAGGCCTCTTGGCATAAAGTTTACAGTTCTTGTAGATAAAAGCACCATCAGATGTATAGAAGCACAGATCATTTGACCTAAGTGCTAATGTTTCAGGTTGTAGAATCTGATGGAGCAACATGATCTTCCCCTTTTTTTCCGCCATTGCTCTTGAACAACGAAGCAAATGTCTGATAGTCTGGTTTCAAAACCATTCATATCTTGACGACATTTGTCAACCACTATTCTTGTTTCCGAAACGACGTCCATTGGGGATTGGACTTGTGTCTGGAGCACAGATATATCACTCTGTCTAGGCGGAAGATTTTGTTCAGTAGGCGATTTGGACGAGGTTACCTTGACAACCAACCCAGAATTACGCAGGAAGGTGCTTTTTGCACTATTAGTGGAGAGATCTTGGCCTTCTGCGGCAAGAGGTGACATTGTGCATGTGGCAGCCTCGTCACCTTCAGTGGTTGTGGTCATTGAATCATTTGTTCCATAGCTTTCTTGAAAGTTTGAACTTGTAGATTAGTGTACCAGATAAGTTACTAATGAGATAAAAATAAACAAAGTAGGTTTCACGTTTATACATAACTTATTTTGGTGAACTACTGTAATACATTAGCATGTATTGTAGTGCCAACTACATAATAAAATCACTTTCAGAACATATGTCCATGTAGCATGCCTATTGTATTGTCTATTTCCTCGCATTCGTTGACATCTAAGGATAAAGAGACATGGTTTAAAGTAGGATGAACATAGTATGACATCATTCATATCATGGGCAAACAGATATAAAACAAACATGCCATTGTATCATTGTGTGGACACATGAACATCACAACTAGATTACATATCAAGACCAAAAGAATATCCTTCATCTCTTTTAAACCATGTAAGATGAAATGATACATTAAGACAACCGTGTATAAAAGTGAACAGAGTAACTGACAATGGCTGCAAACAAGCAGTTAAATGAACACATCATAGTACCAAGCAGTTCAAAGGCAGGAGGAGTAAGGACTTACAACATCGGCTTGAACTGGTGTGCTCATGCCCTTCATCTTGCTGGTGTGGCAATCCTTGAAGATTTGCACTGCATTCGGTTCAGGTTCTTTTTGGTCCGCATGAGTGAAAGTGCAACTATCCCTAGGTGGTTTTGGTAATTCATAACAACATATAGCTCATTGAGCTAATGCTATTCCAAGACTATTATTTCAGGAAAGCTCAATGAATGGCATGGCATGGATGATGAAAGTGGATCCCTCAAAATACTAAGGACAAAGGATTGGCTCAAGCTCAAAAGCTCAAGACTCTTCATTTTACATTTTAGTGATCCAAGATCACATTGAGTCTATAGGAAAAGCCAATACTATCAAGAAGGGATGAGGTGTTGCTTAATGAGCCTTTTGCTTGTGTGCTTAGTGATATGCTCCAAAACCCTCAACTACTTTCCCACATCCACAAATGACCAAAACCTAAAGCCAAAATCGGTCACACCGATTCTTTCTATTCGGCGCTACCGATTCCAAAAGTCATAGCCACTGCCACAAACCCTAAGCAAGTCGGTCTTACCGATAGGGATCTCGGTCTCACCGAGATGGGGTTGCAATCTCTCTGTTACCCTTCGTAACGTTTCGGTCTAACCAAAGTGAGCGATCGGTCCCACCGAGATTGCAATGTAAACTCTCTGTTTCCTTTTTGTAACATTTCAGTCTCACCGAAAAGAGCAAATCGGTCCCACCGAGTTTACGACCAACTCTCTGGAAAGCTTATTACCAAATCGGTCTCACCGAAGTTTGTGTATGTCGGTCTCACCGAGATTATGCTATGCCCTAACCCTAACCGAATCGGCCTCACCGAGATGCATGTCAGTCCACGAAAATCACTAACGGTCACTAGGTTTACTAAATCGGTCCGACCGAAGTTTAACGATTCGGTCCCACCGAGTTTGGTAAATTGTGTGTAACGGTTAGATTTTGTGTGGAGGCTATATATACCCTCCACCTCCTCTTCATTCGTGGAGAGAGCCATCGTAACAAACCTACACTTCCAACTTACCATTTCTGAGAGAGAACCACCTACTCATGTGTTGAGGCCAAGATATTCCATTCCTACCATATGGATCTTGATCTCTAGCCTTCCCCAAGTTGCTTTCCACTCAAACCCTCTTTCCACCAGATCCAAAACCTATGAGAGAGAGTTGAGTGTTGGGGAGACTATCATTTGAAGCACAAGAGCAAGGAGTTCATCATCAACACACAATTTGTTACTTCTTGGAGAGTGGTGTCTCCTAGATTGGCTAGGTGTCACTTGGGAGCCTCCGACAAGATTGTGGAGTTGAACCAAGGAGTTTGTAAGGGCAAGGAGATCGCCTACTTCGTGAAGATCTACCGCTAGTGAGGCAAGTCCTTCGTGGGCGACGGCCATGGTGGGATAGACAAGGTTTCTTCTTCATGGACCCTTCGTGGGTGGAGCCTTCCGTGGACTCGCGCAACCGTTACCCTTCGTGGGTTGAAGTCTCCATCAACGTGGATGTACGATAGCACCACCTATCGGAACCACGCCAAAAACATCTGTGTCTCCAATTGCGTTTGAATCCTCTAAACCCTTCCCCTTACTTTCTTGCAATTTGCATGCTTTAATTTCCGCTGCCTATATACTCTTTGCATGCTTGCTTGAATTGTGTGATGATTGCTTGACTTGTCCTAAAATAGCTAAAATCTACCAAACTCTAAAATTGGGAAAAGGTTAAGTTTTTATTGGTCAAGTTGTCTAATCACCCCCCATCTAGACATACTTTAAGGTCCTACAACGAGCTTTCCTCTGTATTTGGAACAAGTCAATATAGATACGATAATATGGCACAGAAAAAAAAGGAGCTAGCAGCTATTTACAAGAGCCTCGTAGTGTGCAATATAGCTACGAGATCCTGTTGTCTGTTGGAATTTCACTTTAGAACGGTTTGTCTTGTTCTTCAAACAGTTAGCCTATAAGAAGATTGATAACCCACAAGTATAGGGGATCGCTATAGTTTTTTAGGGTAGAGTATTCAACCCAAATTTATTGAATCGACACAAGGGGAGCCAAAGAATATTCTCAAGTATTAGCAGTTGAGTTGTCAATTCAACCACACCTAAAAGACTTAATATCTGCAGCAAAATATTTAGTAGCAAAGTAGTATGGAAGTAACGATAGCAATTGGCAAAAGTAACAATAGTAGTTTTTGTAGCAATCGTAAATAAAGGGCAACGGAAAAGTAACTAAGCAAAGATCAATATGTGAAAAGCTCGTAGGAAATGGATCAATGATGGATAATTATGTCGGATGCGATTCCTCATGCAACCGTTATAACATAGGGTGACACAGAACTAGCTGCAATTCATCAATGTAATGTAGGCATGTATTCCGAATATAGTCATACATGCTTATGGAAAAGAACTTGCATGCCATCTTTTGTCCTACCCTCCCGTGGCAGCGGGGTCCTATTGGAAACTAAGGGATATTAAGGTCTCCTTTTAATAGAGTACCAGACCAAAGCATTAACACTTAGTGAATACATGAACTCCTCAAACTACGGTCATCACCGGGAGTGGTCTCGATTATTGTCACTTGAGGTTGCGGATCATAACACATAGTAGGTGACTATTGACTTGCAAGATAGGATCAAGAACTCAAATATATTCATGAAAACATAATAGGTTCAAATCTGAAATCATGGCACTCGGGCCCTAGTGACAAGAATTAAGCATAGCAAAGTCGTAGCAACATCAATCTTAGAACATAATGGATAATAGAGATCAAACCCTAATAAAACTAACTCGATTACATGGTAAATCTCGTCCAACCCATCACCGTCCAGCAAGCCTACGATGGGATTACTCACGCACGGCGGTGAGCATCATGAAATTGGTGATGGAGGATGGTTGATGATGATGATGGCAACGGATTACCCTCTCCGGAGCCCCGAACGGACTCCAGATCAGCCCTCCCCGAGGAAGATTAGGGCTTGGCAGCGGCTTCGTATCGTAAAACGCGATGAATCCTTCTCTCTGATTTTTTTCCTCCCCGAAAGTGAATATATGGAGTTGGGGTTGAGGTCGGTGGAGTCCCAAGGGGCCCACAAGGCAGGGGGCGCGCCCCAGGGGCGGGCGTGCCCTGCACCCTCGTGGACAGGGTGTGGGCCCCCTGATGTTGATTCTTTGCCAGTATTTTTCATTAATTCCAAAACGTGTCTTCGTGGATTTTCAGGTCATTCCGAGAACTTTTATTTCTGCACAAAAATAACACCATGGCAGTTCTGCTGAAAACAGCGTCAGTCCGCATTAGTTCCATTCAACTCATGCAAGTTAGAGTCCAAAATAAGGGCAAAAGTGTTAGGAAAAGTAGATACATTGGAGACGTATCAACTCCCCCAAGCTTAAACCTTTGCTTGTCCTCAAGCAATTCAGTTGACAAACTGAAAGTGATAAAGAAAAACTTCTACAAACTCTGTTTGATCTTGTTGTTGCAAATATGTAAAGCCAACATTCAAGTTTTTAGCAAAGATTATGAACTAACCATATTCACAATAACATTTAGGTCTCATGTTTACTCATCTCAATGGCATAATCAACTAGCGAGCAATAATAATAAATCTCGGATGACAAAACTTTCTCCAAACAATCATAACATGATATAACAAGATGGTATCTCGCTAGCCCTTTCTGAGACCGCAAAACATAAATGCAGAGCACCTCAAGATCAAGGACCTGACTAGACATTGTAATTCATGGCAAAAGAGATCCAGTTACAGTCATACTCAATGTAAATTAATAGCAATGCATGCGAATGACAGCGGTGCTCTCCAACTGGTGCTTTTTAATAAGAGGGTGATAACTCAACATAAAAGTAAATAGATAGGCCCTTCGCAGAGGGAAGCAGGGATTTGCAGAGGTGCCAGAGCTCGAGTTTTGAAACAAAGATAAATAATATTTTGAGTGACATACTTTCATTGTCAACATAACAACCAAGAGATCTCGATATCTTCCATGCTACACACATTATAGGCGGTTCCCAAACAGAATGGTAAAGTTTATACTCCCCCACCACCAACAAACATCAATCCATGGCTTGTCCGAAACAACAGGTGCCTCCAACTAACAACAATCATGGGGGATTTTTGTTTGCAATTATTTTGATTTGATTTGAGCATGGGACTGGGCATCCCGATTACCGGTCATTTTCACTCATCGTGAGAATAACTGACCTAGCATGGAAGATATAGACAACCCTAGTTGGTACATGAGCTATTCGAGCATACAAAACAGAATTCAATTTGAAGGTTTAGAGTTTGGCACATACAAATTTACTTGGAACGGCAGGTAAATACCACATATAGGAAGGTATGGTGGACTCATATGGAATAACTTTGGGGTTTATGGAAGTGGATGCACAAGCAGTATTCCCGCTTAGTAGAAGTGAAGGCTAGAAAGAGACTGGGAAGCGACCAACTAGAGAGCGACAATAGTCATGAACATGCATTAAGATTAATCAACAATGAGTGCAAGCATGAGTAGGATATTAATCACCGTGAACATAAATATCGTGGAGGCTATGTTGATTTTGTTTCAACTACATGTGTGAACATGTGCCAAGTCAAGCCACTCGAATTGTTCAAAGGAGGATACCACCCTATCATACAACATCACAACCATTTTAATAGCATGTTGGCATGCAAGGTAAACCATTATAAACTCCTAGCTAATTAAGCATGGCATGAGCAACTATAATCTCTAATTGTCATTGCAAACATGTTTCATTCATAATAGGTTGAATCAGGAACGATGAACTAATCATATTTACAAAAACAAGATAGGTCGAGTTCATACCAGCTTCTCTCATCTCAATCAGTCCATCATATATCGTCATTATTGCCTTTCACTCGCACGAACCGAACGGTGTGGATAATAATAATAGTGCACATGCATTGGACTAAGCTAGAATCTGCAAGCATTCAATACAAGGGAGAAGACAAGGTAATATGGGATCTTAGTTAAATCAACAATAATGCATATGAGAGCCACTCAACATTTTCATCATGGTCTTCTCCTCTCGACCCCCAAAGAATAAGAAAAGAAATAAAACTATTTACACGGAAAGCTCCCAACAAGCAAAAGAAGAACGAGAAATCTTTTTGGGTTTTCTTTTAATTACTACTACTACATGCGTGGAAAGTAAACTAGCTAAAAGCTACAACTAATTTTTTTTGGTTTTTCTTAAGGTTTTTCGAACACACAAGATGAAGGCTTAGAAAATAAACTAAACTATCATGGATAGTACAATGAAAAAGTATGAGCAACGACAACTAGAATGAGTGTGTGAACATGAATGTTATGTCAGTGAGAAATACGTACTCCCCCAAGCTTGGGCTTTTGGCCTAAGTTGGTCTATGGCCACTGCTGGCGGATATCCAAAGTTGTAGCCGGGTCAGTCTTGAGATGCAAGCAGCCTCTTGCCTGAAGAGCTGCAGCTTGGAGGCGAGCTGCCTCCGTCATCCTCTCATACTCATTTGCCTCCTCCCTGGCTATAACATATCTCCTTTTTGCCTGGAAGTTAAAGAAAGTAGGAGCAGGGAGGGCAACATGGACAGTGCGCCGTCTGTCAAAGATTAGTCGGTACTGGAGGAATTGTTCATTCCTCTCAAGAAACTGATGGTGAACCATAGCACTATAATCTAGATAAGCAGGAGGCAACTTCATATCATTTCCATGTATGAGTACACCAAGATAATTAGCTACACGAGTTGCATAAATTCCACCAAACAAATCTCCACTTGTACCATTAAGATGCAACCTTCGTGCAACAATGGCCCCCAAGTTATATTGTTTATCACCTAATACCGCACTCTTGAGGACACTAAGATCTGGAACGCACATGTGACAAGCCTCATCTTTACCGTTAATGCATCTACCTATAAAGAGAGCAAAACAATGTATGGAAGGGAAATGAATGCTCCCTATGGTAGCTTGTGTGATTTCCCTAGATTCCCCCACAGTGATACTAGCAAGAAAGTCTTTATATTAAGACTAGTTGACCCGTTGCGCCAAATGGCGCAGAGACCTGCTGAAGACATGTTGTCGATGAAAATAGTTTCAAGCTGCAAGAACCTTTAACTAAATCATGCTATTTTTTAAACATGTTTATTACATTGTTAAATAATAGTCTGGGAAAAGGAGAACTTTACATAATATGAATATGGCCAGTTTGAAAATATGGGCACTATGATGAGAGAGTAAAGTTGGCATGGTTGTATTTTTTTAGCAAGTTTGAAAACATGGTTATCATGATGAGAAACCTGGCCATGCATAGTTTCCTGCAAAAAAGAGGGAAAAGGATAAGAAACCTAAGGAAAAAAACATGGTTTAGTTGATTTTGTTACGCCAAATGGCGCAGAGACCTGCTGATTCCATGTTAGCGATGAAAAGGAATACATGGTTCAGTTGATTTTGTTATGGGCAAGCACACATGACAACAAATTTAATCTCTCTTAGTTGCAAACTTCACAAAAATCATAGAGTGGTCACTAAATTAGCAGAGGCACACTAAAGCCATGTCCGCGATGAAGAACAATTGCATGGTTTAATCCCCTTTAATAGGAAACACGGTGGATTGTTATGTACAATGAGATGAATGTACACATTTTAACTTGATAGTATAGAGTCTCATTTAAAAAAATATGTCTGGGCAAGCACGCGTGATAATAAATGAAATATTCTTTAGCCCCATAAATGGTGTGTTGTTGTGTACAATGAGATGATATATACACATTCTTATTTGGTTCAAGAAAAAAACGATGGCTTCTATCTACAATGAGACATATATGCACATTTTAATTTGGTAGCACAGAGTTGCATCCGAAACAAAATCCATGATTTAGTTGGCTTATTAGTTGTGGGCAGGCATATATTGAGCAAATTTAATTTCCTTTAATAGAAGAAAAAATGGTGGCTTGTCGTCCGATGATAAAAAGACCACTTTGTGGGCAAGTACATATTATAATAAGCATAATCTCCTTTAGTCGAAAAATGGTGTCTTGTACACATTCTAATTTGGTGGTGTAAAGCCCCATTCAAAACCTCGGCAGATTTACACATCGTCACAAGAATGTGACTTGATTAGTCTGTGTTGATTGATAATTTATGTTGTTTTAGGCTTCCACCACAACCGAGCATGAGGGGAGCTCGCATGCAAAGGCGGAGCTACACTGTCACAAAGGTGGGCATGCCAAGACAAAGGAATCCACTATTTTTCTCTCTCACAGCTCAGCCTACTCTCAATCCTCCACTTCATTTGCTATCATGGACGCCGTGGCCTCTTTTTGTAACACGTAGCTCCGCCAAAGGCTCGCATGGATGATCCCGTGAACATTAGCTCGATGAAAGTGTGGACAGCAGCTCCGGCGAAGCCGTGGACACGATCTCCTCGATGAACATGTGGACACCAGCTATGATGAAGGCGTGGACACCAGCTCTGATAAAGGTGTTTTCAGCAATGCTAGACATCAGTTACGCACAATAAGATAAATGTATCTACAACCACAAACAATGCACATGCAAAAAAGGTTAGATTTATGCATATAGTAATGTCAACTTTTTACAAAATCTGTAATTCGTATGATTTCCCTCCCCAACTGTTATAGACGAGCACACTCCTTCATAGGACTATTTTCAAATTATCTAAATTAGATCCATAGTAATAAAACCTAGAAGCAACCTCAGCAACAAAGAAAATATTAGAAATAAAGACTGCAAGTTAAACAAGCCAGACACATCATTTCACATCTAGTTCTAAAATTTTCATCATTCTGCTGACTCAAAAATAAAAACATAATGGAAAGATGTTAGATAAACATCACATAAGTAATCTTGATGTGGCATTAACTAAACGTTAAGAGGAGATGATCCCAATGGACAATATCAAACCGTACATAATTTTATGTCACATGTTATGGTTTGTTGGCCCACCTTTCTGATTATTCATTTAGTAAAATGATATAACTATCTTTTATAAGCTACAAAGAGATCAACAGCGAGCTTCAAGGTCCCATGAAAAGTCAATAGGATATAAGCCATGGCAGTACCTGGCCCTATTTTCAAATTCAATGCACACCATCTAATTCTAATAATAATCAAATCTAAATTAAAACGATACATAATATTTTTGTAGTTCGAGATAGGACCAAGTTGGAGTAGTACAGAGAAAATCAAACTTTATCCTAGCATTACACGTAAGAAACATGATTCACTTATCATAATAACAGAAACATATGAAATAAGGATAGGTTCCATCCCTACCTTGACATCCTGAGCCGTTGCACCTCCATCTACTCTGCCCATGGATGAAAAACAGAGGGCGGCTCAACTATTCAAAGCATAGCGTCCTTGCTGCTATAGTAAAATTTGTAAAGTATTGTCCTGCTCACAAGCAGTTAACATACAATGGACGATATGTCTGTCTAGGCATGTACTCTGCAACAAGAAATCTATCATCACCTTGGGAGGAACAGCCAAGCAGATTTGCTGACATTTTGCCCCAGAGCTAACCAGCTTATTTAGCATCTTCCTGAAGCATAATTATGTCCCCAAAAGATATGGCCAAATATTAGAAAATTACTGGCATGGTATGGATCAAGTTAAAATATGCACTGATATGAAACATCTAAAAAAGGAACAAATGAATTAAACCCATTAGCTATGCATGCTCTTTACAGAGCATACATGAACTATACAGCAAACTACACATGAATATAAACCGGGGCCATGACTTCACAATGTACAAAAAAAGTCAATAAAAAACAGACGACCTATTTCCAATCCAATGTGTACCAGGATTGAAGCAACTAATGGACTGCAATGTTGTAAAAATATATAGAAACTTGGACATCGAACGACTCTGCGAGACAATAAGTGTATTATGTTTAAGAGAAATGTAACTCTGTTGCGTACATGTTAAATTGCACTTGAATTATGTTTGTATATGCAGTTTGCATCTGCTTATCTGACAAATAGATGTTAATTTAAGTGTTCATGTTGTTACATTTCTGTCCATTTGCTTGCTTACCGCCCAAAATTTCACCAGATAGTGCTTTCTGTTGTGTTTTTGATGTTGTCGCATTTGACAAATAACAGTACTATAGCATCTGTTGATTAGAAATCAGATTTGTAGTCTAATTTCCCAACTGTAAGCATTCTCAGTATATCTATCTAGTGAGGCTAATAGTGATGTTATAATTACCAAGGAATCTTATTACTGCTATCTTAATAGTTGTTCATAAACCATGCTCTGTTGCACTATGCTAGTATATATACTATCCTGCTACGTTAAAATCAGTACCATCTCCCTCCTTCCCTCTAGTTCTATTGCTGTAGTGATATACCCCAGATCTTTTGTCCACCGCGCACCTATTGAAATTCCTAGATTTATACATCTTTCTATTTGACTCCAAACTAACAAAAACACTGGCCTGTAGAACAGAGGGACTGCTTGCTGGTTGTCTGCCTCTGCATGTTGTATCCAACTGGGCCAGAGCCATAGCTGAGTGTTGCAGGCACTAACTATAAACTTGTGTGCTCTGGCCTACAGGCCGTTTTACAGGTTTAGAAAGCTCCTTGGTCAGAAAATTCAGTTACCTGTTCGTAGAGGACTCCAAGTCTGCCCATGGCCAGTCATCCATTCTCGCCCAAGGACAACAACGGTGCCGACTGTATGCACGAGAAAGTGATTAGATGGACCCGTAATGTAACATCGATTTACTTAGCGAATAAGCAAACTAAAATTTCCTAGTAGAACAACTTAATTCTAGAACCTGATGTGCATATGTCACCAGAATGACTGTCACGGCTTCCATTGACACCACTCCTTGACAAGTTGATTATGCAGAAAATCACAAGTAATCTGCGGTAGTAAAAACAAAGAACCGAACCAACCGATAATGAGAAAACATAACTTGCGATTACCATGGCCGAGAAAGATCTAAAACCAGGAGTATATGTGGAAAGAGAGAGAGTGGAGAAAATGAGATGGGGAGGCGAGGAGCAACGATCATTTACAATTACACCAAGAAACTTTTCATTAATAGTCTCTATCTATAGTACAACATTGAGAGCCCCAGTGAGGTGAAGTACAAAGGCAAACTCACACCAAATTTAATAATCCAGTGCATCTACGAACTTGCAGCATCCCTTCTGAATAATTATTAGATCACTAAACTGTTGACAGAAGGATGTAAGTTTAGCACAACTGTGAAAGGACCACTAAGGATCAATAAGTAGGTTTATCCTTCAGGTTATACAAAAAGCATAAATATGTTGATATGGTGGCCTCTACAGCAGATCGCGACAGGGCACAGAGCAATGCCTGAACAAATGCTAAGTATACGTCAATTAAATATACTTATTAAAACTCATCCAAGGGATAAGCTGAAACTATGCTTCTTAGCAAAGAGAGAAGGAGATGATCAGCAATGGCAAAAGCAAATCTACACATAGTAATAACCTGATAAAGTATAGAATTTATACTAAGTGAAACTGAAAGAAACGATTCAAAAAATGTACAAACTTTACTCTACAGATCATGGAAGCTATGAAAAACAGAGTATCCTCAGGTGCAGGTTCTTCAAAACAAATTCAATTGGTTGCACCTTAGTCATATCAAATACAAACCCGTAGACTGATGAAGAAAGGTAGCTAGAGACAGCACATCAGAATTACAGTACTTTGAGAAAGAGAAGCATGTGCGTAGCGAGAAAGAACAGGCATGCAGGAAATAGAGAATCAAGCAAACCTTGAATAGCAAAGACAGAGTTGCAGATGCAAGAACCTAGCAGATCGTCGAACACCTGCTAGACAAACGGAGATAGACTGTCAGACTACATGCATAACGGTGCACACATAGGCATAAAAACAGCAGGCACATTCTAATAGACAAGCAAAACAACAGCTAATTACGAGCTAGAAAGCGTAACTGCACCAAGAAAGCAGGCTAGACAGAGGACTACACCAAGGCGGGCCAGCAGGGAAAATGAGATGAAAAAAAAGAAACATCATCACACACACATTTCATCGAACACGTTGCATGCAAGCAAATGGAATGCAAATTAACCTCAATGGCAATGGCAGAACGATGCGACGATGGACGCAGGAGACAACTGGAAGAAACAAACCTGCACACGTAGGGGACAAGATGAAGAACAAAGAAGTTAGTAGGGTGCAGGTTAAAGGAAGGCAAGAAGCAAGAATCAAGTAAAGAAGGGCACCAACCTCAACCGACAGTGTTCATCCAGCGCACGAAAGTTATTGCAACAGACAAGCACACCACAGGCGAAGAAGGATGAACAATCCAACCGAGGAGAACCCATAGGCACCTGGTATAGAAAAATGGCCAGCATAATTAGAATCAACTAACAGTGGCTAAACAAGCAGAGTAGACCATTGACAAAAGGGAAAATGATACAAAAGAGAAACACTGACGAAGAGAACAAGGGAGGAGCAAGCTCGCCAAATCCTAAAGGGGAAAGACATCGGGATCTTACTGGATTCAGAGAGGAGAGGAGGTGGTGGCCGCTGAACTCGTCACCAGCTACGGCGCAGCTGCCCCTCTCGACCGTGGGGGACGCAGCAGAGGAGGCGGGGCTGAGGCGATGCATCGGGCTGACCAGCGTCTGCAGTTGCTCCTGCTGCTCCGGCCAGTGGGCCTTCCTCCATGGCCGACCCTGCCTCCTTGCTCCGGCTGCTCCGGCTAGTGGGCCTTCCTCCATGGCCGACCCTGCCTCCTTGCTCCGGCTGCTCCGGCCGGCGAGCCTCCCACCACGGCCGACCTCGGCATCATTTGCCGCTGCACAAACTCCCGCTGCTTTCCCAGCGCCGCCTTCGCCTGCACCGACCCATGTGCCACCAATCTAAGTGACGGGTCAATGGCGGCGTCCTTCCCTGCCTTGTACTATCCCATCGGCCATGGATCCATGGTAGCCGGTGCAGGCATCGGGGCAACGATAGGGAGCGGGGAGGAAAGGCGGCGATGAGCATGCACACGCAAGGGAGAGGTGGCTTTGTCTTTGTGGCGGCCGAGGATGTAGATCGAGGAGGGAGGGAGGGTTGCGGCGTGCGATGGTGCGAGCGAGGGGCTTTCGAGGACACGACCTGCACGACGCACGACGCGGCCAACTGCTCCGCGACTCTCCATGACGCACGACATGGGCACATGCGGCAGCCCACCTTGGGACCACCCTGCGTGGGCCCTCCGTGACGCACGCTGCAGGACCGCCCGCCCAACCCATCCCGCGCGCCGCAAGAACGCCTGGTGAAAACGCAGAGATCAATTCCCAGCGAAGATCGAGCGGACAGGAACCAGAAAAAGACCTGGTCAAAGCCGATCGAACGGCCAACGAAGGATGCCATCGGGGGAGCTCCTGGGAGCGAGTTGCCCAGCCTCTGTTTTGTTTTAAATTTGCGAGGTTCACTAACATTGCCCCACTGCGGGAGTTTACAAGCAGTATTAAAATCTTCTAGGTCCATGGTATATGATTTATCATAAAGATCAAATAAAACAGTGTGAGAATTGCGTGAGGATGTAAATTTAAACCTCCTCACAAAGGAATCAGTTAGGCAGTGGTACTGTAAGCACTTATCTGACACGAAGTCCTCAAGATCAGCATTACACACATACGCGTCAAATTCATCCTTGATGCCTGCCTGGGCCATAAACTCCTCTGACGACCATTCACAAGGCCACACTTGAGCTTCCCTCGGTGGTTCATCATCCGGCTCATGTATCGTGAGCCTTGGTTCTTGCTTCCTTGAGGAACCACCTTGGTACATTTTCCTATGCATTTTTCTTTCTCTGAAAAATTTCTGAAATTTTTAGTGACTCAAAGTAAAAGTGAACCAAACTCAACAAGATTGATAGCAACTACTCCCACAAGTGCCTAGAGGCTATATCATGCATTAAAACTACATTTGACCATATAAATTTGACATGCAAGTTCAAGAACAGGGTCACCTTGGCAGCAAAAAATTGCAATAAATAAAGCACTAGAACAAAAACTAATTGGACCATTGGAGGAGTCACATACCGAAGAACAATCCCCCAAAACAGTTTTGTAAATGGAGGTTTGAGCAAAGAGATCGAAAATGGCAGCAAGATGAGCTAGAACACGGGTTTGAGCTATGGGAGGATTTTTTTCTGGAGGAATACAAAGTGAGTGGGTGCTGGAATAAGTGGAGGGGGTCCACGTGGGTCCCACGAGGTAGGGGGCGAACCCCAGGGGTGTGGGCGCGCCCTGTGCCCTCTTGTCCAGATGGTGGGTCCCACTGGTGTGTTCTCAGTGCCAGAAATTCTTAAATATTCTACAAAAAATCATATTTCATTTTCAGGACATTTGGAGAAATTTTATTTTCGGGGTATTTTTATTGCAAGGATAATTCAGAAAACAGACTGAAAATACTATTTTTGCTTTATTTATTCTAAACAACAGAAAGTAAAAGGAGGGTACAGAGAGTTGTGCTTTCTAACTTCATCCATCTCGTGCTCATCAATAGGAATCCACTAACAAGGTTGATCAAGTCTTGTTAACAAACTCTTTCCGAATCGCATGAAACCGGAGAATTTTCGAATAACACTAGGTTACCTCAACGGGGATATGCATGTCCCCAACAATAAGAATATCATATTTCTTCTTGACAGTAGGAAGAGGGAATTCAAAACCTCCAATAGTAATTGACGATGACATGTACCTAGGGTATGGTAATGGACCGGATCTAAACACCCTTCCGAAGGACACTGCCCTACAGTCAAGGACATTCAAAGGACAACAACTTCTACCAACTAGAATCACCTCAAGATGCTGCCCACTCGACCGACGGTTCCACTCCGATGACTCAATTCCATTCAGCCATATCAGAAACCACTCGGAGTACAGAAGATCTAAGGTCACTCTGGATGACAATGGTCAGGCGTTCACTTCGTAGTCTTAATGATCATTTATATGCCTTTATTGCTGGCGTTACCAGTAACGTCCTATCTTTATGTACATTGAACCCTGTGTAACTGAGGGCCGGAAGGGTCTAGCGAACTCTATATAAGCCACCCCCCTCCTCAGGCACAAGGGTTCACACCCCCTGTAACTTCACGCATAATCCAATCGACCAGCCTCTGGGCATCGAGACGTAGGGCTATTACTTCCTCTGAGAAGGGCCTGAACTCATAAATCTTGCGTGCACGACTTCACCGTAGCTAGGATCTTGCCTCTTCATACCTACCCCCCATTCTACTGTCAGACTTAGAACCACGGCAGGGCAGGTATCTTAGCGACTTTCTGGTGAGGTTCCCATCATCATGGTTTCCGGCGTTGGTTTGGCTGAAGGCCGCGAGATCCGTCTCGGCACGCTCGTCTTCGTCGCTGACGACTCCGCCTGGATCCAGTAGGCCCCCCTCGACGTCGAGACACTCCCCGTCCGCAGGGCGATGCACTTTCGCGCGTGCGTTCGCGGCGTCCTTCTACGCAGCCGTCGACCCCGTATCGGTCGGCTCCCGCGGTGTCTTCGCACCCCGCTGTTCGCCGTCGCAAGCGATCCGGTCGGTCGCGGCTTCAGCGGTGGGTGAAGCATGCGGTGGCATGTCAGTCGGCCACCCCTCAAGTCGCGGCAATCGAGCCCGACGAATCTCTCTACGGCCCGTTCGACCTATCGACTGACTCCGTCGAGACCCTATCCGAGTGCGACAGTAGCGACCTTGCGGTGGAAGTCCTGATAGTCGACATGCCATGCAGCCCGTCTGGCATGCGTCGCAATGATGGTGGCGACGGCGGCGGCGATCCATCGCGCGTTCACGAGGAGTACCACCCCGAAACCCTCTCTTCTCAGAAGAGGGAAGAACTTCACCGCCGCAATGTGGAGGCACTCCACACGCCCATTGTTGGAGAGACCTCTGAGGCTCGGGCCTTGGAGGCAGCGCGCCTGGCCACTTTGGCTGAGCGCACTCGACTGGAGAACCTTCAGCACGCACTCGATGAACATGCCCGGCGGCAGATCCCTGAGTCCAATCGACGGCAGCGACAACTATTCCCGCCTGAACCACATGTATACCGCACTCTGATTCAGAATCTTACAGCTGCAACCCGTATAGCAGAGTTTATTCAGCCATCCCAGTCGGAGGCTGGAAGAGGTTTGATGCAGATCAGAGCGTTGCTCTGGGCAGCAGGAGAGCAGAACACGATAGTGTCTCAGTCGCGGAACAAAATCCATAGCAGATCTGTGGTGGCTGACACAGTCCAGTTGGCTCACGGCCCAAGATCGCCTCCAAGGCGTGAGGGACGTGGGCATCGCCAAGAGCAGTACTTGGGTCGGAACCATGAGCAGTATGACCATCGACTCGGCCGTGATGACCGCCGTTGAGTGCCTACACCCCCTCCGAGGGGCGGATCATATGTGCCCCGACATTATGATGACAGGCGCCCGTACAGCTATGAGCGGAGGTTGCCAGTCGTCCCAAGAGAGCCAGGATTTGATGCAAGGTCTGGTTGATAGGAACCGAGCATATAGAGAAGGACAGGACATAAGTCACTCGACTAGAAGCAGAGTGCATGTTTCTGGTCCCGAATGTTTTAGCAGAGCCATCAGGGCTGCAGAGATTCCTCCCAACTTCAGGTTGATGACTGGAGTTAGTAAGTTCACTGGTGAGTCGAAGCCTGACACTTGGCTAGAAGACTATCGAGTGGCCATGCAGATTGGCGGTGGAAATGATGAAGTAGCTACGAAGCATCTTCCTCTGATGTTTGAAGGTTCAGAGCATGGTTGAATCAGTTAGCTCCTGGCAGTATTTCCAGCTGGGAAGAATTGGCTCGAGTGTTTGTTAGAACTTTTGAGGGCACTTGCAAATGATCTGCAGGGTTGGCTGAATTGCAGGATTGTGTATAAAAACCGAATGAAACTTTGAGAGATTACACCCAGAGGTGGACCACTTTGCATCACACTGTGAAGAATGTATCTCAGCATCAAGCAGTTTGCACCTTTAAGGAGGGAGTTCGGTACAGGGAGCTTAACGTGAAATTCGGCCGGATAGGAGACATGACCTTGACCCGAATGTTGGAAATAGCCACTCGGTATGAAAACAGTGAAGAAGAAGACCGACTCCATAGCGGCAAGAGCAAACCAGTCGGCCAGGACACTGGAGGAGGTAATTCCAATCGGAAGCAGAAGTGCAAAGCGGAACCTGCAGGTCCTGGAGAGGTTGCAGTCGCGACCCAAGGAAAATTTAAGGGAAAGCCTAAAGGGCCCTAGATCCCCAAGAAGGTGAAAGATCAAGCAGGAAACGATGTGTTGGATTTTCCATGTCACATTCACATCAAGAAGGATGAAGAGGATAATCTGATTTATCCCAAACATACCACTCGACAGTGTCGAGTCCTTATACAACAGTTCCGAGAAAAACAACCCAGTGAGAAAGAGAAGGAATCTGATAAGGATGAGGACAAGGGGGAGGATGATGAAGGATTTCCCAATGTCAATTCCACTTTGGTGATTTTTGCTGACATTGAAAGCAAAAGTTGACTGAAAGTCATCAACACAGAAGTGAACATGGTTGCTCCGGCAACGACGACCTATCTGAAATGGTCAAAAACTCCCATCACATTCGACCAGTCCGACCACCCGCCACGCATTGCCACCCCCGGGAGGCAAGCATTGGAGGTCGACCCAGCTGTTGGGGGTACCCGATTAACCAAAGTCTTGATGGATGGAGGCAGTGGTTTGAACATTTTGTATGCTGAGACCCTCCGAGGGATGGGCATTCCAATGTCCAAGCTCAGCGAGAGCAACATGCGGTCCCATGAAGTCGTCCCTGGAAAGAAAGCCGATTCACTCGGCCAGATCACTCTTGATGTGGTTTTCGGTGATTCAAAGAATTACCGTAAGGAAAAGTTGACATTTGAAGTTGTGGATTTTCACAGTGCTTGTCATGCTATCCTGGGCAGAACTGCATATGCTCGTTTCATGGCTCGGCCATGTTACGTGTACCTCAAACTCAAGATGCCTGGCCCTAGGGGCGTGATCGCCGTCACTTGTAATCGGCAGCGAGCAGAAGAGTGCCTCCAAAAGGGCTTGAAGATTGCCAATGAACAGATGGCAGCAGTAGAAATGGAAGAATACTGCAGATACGAGTGATTTGTTGAGAGCTAAGAAGCCTGCTTCAGACTCTGCATTTAAGTCGTCTGGTGAAACAAAGGCAGTTCATATTCACCCGACTGATTCCAATGCTGCTCCGACTCATATCTCAACAACACTCGACGGCAAATATGAAGAAGCGCTCATCCAGTTCCTCCGTGAGAACTGGGACATCTTTGCATGGAAACCTTCTGACATGCCAGGTGTGCCCAGGGGACTGGCTAAGCACCGTTTGCGAGTCGACCCAAAGGTAAAACCAGTTAAAGAGCATCTCCGACGGTCCGCCGTACAGAAAAGAAAAGCAATTGGCGAGGAAGTGTCTTGGCTTCTGGCAGCTGAGTTCATCCGAGAGATTTACCACCCCGAGTGGCTTGCCAATGTCGCCATGGTTCCCAAGAAAGATGATTCACTCTGTATGTGTATCGACTTCAAGCATATCAATCGGGCCTGCCTGAAAGATCACTTCCCTCTTCCCCGCATCGATCAGATAGTCGACTCGACTGCGGGATGTGAGCGATTGTCCTTTCTGGATGCATATTTTGGGTACCATCAGATCCGACTGTGTGGACCCGATGAAATAAAAAAACAGCTTTTATCACCCCATTCGGGTGCTTTTGCTATGTTACTATGCCCTTTGGTCTCAAGAATGCTGGCGCCACATTCATGCGCATGATTCGTGGCGCTCGCCACTCAAATCCGTCGGAATGTGGAAGCATACATGGATGACATCATGGTTAAGTCGCGTAAAGGTTCCGACCTGCTGACTGACCTCGCTGAAAACTTTGCCAATCTGAGAAGATATGATATCAAGTTTAATCCATCGAAGTGTACATTCGGAGTTCCAGGTGGAAAGTTACTCGGTTTCCTTGTTTCCGAACGTGGGATCGATGCAAACCCAGAGAAAGTTGGTGCAATACTCTGAATGAAACGTCATGTGCGCTGCATACCGACGCTCGTAAGCTTACCGGGTTGTTTGGCCGCTTTGAGTCGATTCATCTCTCGTCTCAGTGAAAAGGCATTGCCTCTTTACCGACTGATGAAGAAATCTGATAAGTTCGAGAGGACTCCTGAAGCTGACGTAGCATTTGCAAAGCTCAAAACCCTGCTTTCCACCCAGCCGATGCTTGCTCTTCCAATCAGCAAAGAGCCTTTACTGCTTTATATTGCAGCCATTGGGCAAGTTGTCAGTACAGTACTCACGATTGAGCGGGAAGAAGAAGGTAAAGCTTACAGGGTTCAGCGCCCAGTGTACTATATTTCTGAAGTCTTAACTCCATCCAAGCAGAGATATCCACATTATCAGAAGCTTGTCTATGGAATTTACTTGACCACAAAGAAGGTTGCACATTACTTCTCAGATCATTCAATTACAGTCGTCATCAACGCTCCATTGTCAGAAATTTTGAACAACCGGGATGCAACTGGTCGAGTGGCTAAGTGTGCGATTGAACTCCTTCCGCTGGATATCAAGTTCGAGGCAAAGAAAGCAATCAAATCCCAAGCAATAGCAGATTTTCTTGTCGAGTGGATTGAATAGCAGCTGTCGACTCAAATTTAGTCGAAACATTGGACTATGTTCTTTGACGGGTCCAAGATGTTGAATGGTTCAGGTGCTAGGGTAGTCCTGGTATCTCCGCGAGGTGACAAGCTCAGTTACGTTCTCCAGATTCACTTTGACTCCTCCAACAATCAAGCTGAATATGAGGCACTTCTGTTTGGGTTGCGTATGGCCATTTCACTCGGCGTACGACGCCTAATGGTTTATGGCGACTCAGATTTGGTGGTCAATCAAGTGATGAAGGAATGGGATGTTAGGAGTCCATCTATGACTGGTCATTGCAATGCAGTGAGAAAATTGGAAAAGAAGTTTGAGGGGTTAGAGCTTCACCATATACCCCGACTGAAGAACCAAGTAGCTGATGACCTGGCAAAGACAGGTTCCAAGCGGGAGCCCATTCCCAGCAATGTGTTTTTGGAGCATATTCACACACCATCAGTTCAAGATGATCCCTTCACTGAAGAACCCCCACAGCCTAAGAGCTCCACTGATCCGACTGAAGTTGAAATCCTAGCCGTGGTCGACTTGATCATGGAAGTTTTGGTTGTCATTCCTGATTGGACAGTGCCGTATATTGCATATATTCTCAGGATGGAACTCCCAGAGGATGAAGAAGAGGCTCGTCAGATTGTCCGTCGATCCAAATCCTTTACTGTGATGGGTGGACATCTTTACAGAGAGAGTGTTACTGGAGTTGCTCAGAGATGCATCACATCAGAAGAAGGCTGTATGATCCTCAATGATATCCACTTGGGGACCTGTGGTCACCATGCGTCCTCTCGGACCATTGTGGCCAAAGCATACCGAGTAGGGTTTTACTGGCCACGTGCTAATAAGATGGCAAAAGAAATAGTCGACAAGTGCGAGGGTTGTCAGTTCTACTCCAACATGTCCCACAAGCCTGCATCAGCCTTGAAGACCATTCCACTCGTCTGGCCATTTGCTATTTGGGGATTGGATATGGTTGGACCTATGAGTGGCTTCACCCATCTGCTCGTAGCAGTCGACAAGTTCACCAAATGGATTGAAGCTAAACCTATCAAAAACCTCGAATCAAGTACTGTTGTTAGCTTCATCAGAGAACTAACATTCAGATATGGAGTTCCACACAACATCATCACAGATAATGGGTCAAACTTTGATTCAGATGAGTTTAGAGCTTTCTACGCTTCCCAAGGCACTCGTGTCGACTATGCTTCAGTCGCCCACCCACGGTCGAATGGGCAAGCGGAAAGAGCAAACGGTTTGATCCTCAAAGGGATGAAACCCCGATTGATGCGTGACCTCAAGCATGCAGCAGGCGCTTGGGTCAATGAGCTACCATCAGTACTTTGGGGATTGATAACGACTCCAAATCGGTCGACTGGTCGGACTCCCTTCTTCTTGGTGTATGGGGTGAGGCTGTGCTTCCGAGTGACTTCCTTCACAATGCACCCCGAGTGGAACTCTTTTCAGAAACTGAGGCAGAACAAGCTCGATAGGACGCTGTTAATCTTCTGGAAGAAGAGAGAGATGGCCCTGATCCGGTCGACCATCTATCAGCAAGACCTTCGTCGGTTATATGCCAGAAATGTGAGAGGTCGAGCATTTCAGGAAGGTGACCTAGTGCTCAGAATGGATCAGCAACAACCGCACAACCTTGCTCCCGCTTGGGAAGGTCCCTTCATCATCACCAAGGAGCTCCACAATGGAGCATATCACCTCTACAATGTGGAGCACAATAAAGACAAGCCACGCGCTTGGAATACGGAGTTGCTCCGCCGTTTTTATACTTAAGTCATTCAGACTATTGAGATGTAATAAGAAGTACCTTTTAGGTTGTTTATCAACGACACAGTTTTACAGTCTCCTAAATGATTGTTGTTGCCTATACATGTGTTTAAAATCCCCTAGTGGGTGGCTTAGCTGCGAATCCGTTTCGCCTAAGTTTCAAAAACAGACTTCGAGTGAAGATAAAGCCTCTCACTTGGGGGCTTAGCCGCGAATTCGATTCGCCTAAGTTTGAAAAAATCCTACTGAGTGAAGAGCAAGCCTCTCACTCGGGGGCTTAGCTGCAGTTCCGTACTCGCCTAAGTTACAAACACAGACTCCGAGTGAAGAGAAAGCCTCTCACTTGGGGGCTTATCCGCGAATCCGCTTCGCCTAAGTTTGAAAAAATCCTACCGAGTGAAGAGCAAGCCTCTCACTCGGGGGCTTAGCCCCGAATCCGATTCGCCTAAGTTTGAAAAAATCCTACTGAGTGAAGAGCAAACCTCTCACTCGGGGGCTTAGCTGCAGTTCCGTACTCGCCTAAGTTTGAAAAAATCCCACCGAGTGAAGAGCAAGCCTCTCACCCGGGGGCTTAGCTGCAGTTCCGTACTACTTAAGTTTGAAAAATCCCACAGTGAAGAGCAAGCCTCTCACTCGAGGGCTTAGCTATGATTACAGACTACGCCTAAGTTTGAAAAAATCCTACCGAGTGAAGAGCAAGCCTCTCACTCAGGGGCTTAGCTGTAGTTTCGTACTCGCCTAAGTTTGAAAAAATCCTACTAAGTCAAGAGCAAGCCTCTCACTCGGGGGCTTAGCTACAGTTCCGTACTCGCCTAAGTTTGAAAAAATCCCACCGAGTGAAGAGCAAGCCTCTCACTCGGGGGTTTAGTTGCATTTCCATACTCGCCTAAGTTTGAAAAAATCCCACCGAGTGAAGAGCAAGCCTCTCACTCAGGGGCTTAGCTGTAGTTCCGTACTCGCCTATGTTTGAAAAAATCCCACCGAGTGAAGAGCAAGCCTCTCACTCGGGGGCTTAGCTACAGTTCCGTGCTCGCCTAAGTTTGAAAATCCTACTGAGTGAAGAGCAACCCTCTCACTCGGAGGCTTAGCTGCAGTTCCGTACTTGCCTAAGTTTAAAACATGTTCCGAGTGAAGAACGATTCTCTCGCTCGGGGACTTAGCCACACGCTCCATCCTGATCCGCAAGGATGACGAGGTGCAGGTCAACTGCCACTTTATCCTTAGAGCCGCGCCACAAGTACAATGTGCGCTCCATCCTGATCCGCAAGGACGACGAGGTGCAGGTCGACTACGACCTTCTCTTCAGAGCTGCGCCACAAGTAAACTGTGCGTTCCATCCGGATCCGCAAGGACGACGAGGTGCAGGTCGACTGTGATTTCTTCCTCGGAGCTGCGCCACAAGTACAATGTATGCTCCATCCTGATCCACAAGGACGACTAGGTGCAGGTCGACTGTGATTTTCTCCTCGGAGCTGTGACACAAGTACAATGTACGCTCCATCCTGATCTGCAAGAACGACGAGGTGCAGGTCGTCCGCGACCCCCTCCTCAGAGTTGCATCACAAGAACAAAAGTATGCTCCGAGTGAAGATACAAGTTCCACTCAGAAATAAAGACAAACATATTTAAGGAAAAACCAAGTTTAGATAAATCCCAGGAGGTTCCGGACTGTGGATTAAAGTACTCGGGCATCATGCGCAAAGGAGTTTAACGATTACAAAACCACTCGGCATATCGAGGAAAATTTAATCAGATCATAAAGGTTTGTTCACTCCGCAGGGGGAGGACTGGTAGGCTCAACAAACTCATCCAGGCCGATTCCATCTGCAATACGAGTAGCAGCAACAATGAAGGTCTCCATGAAAGACTAGAAGTCAATTCTCTTGGTGCTGGCAACCTTGATCGCTGCTAACTTCTCTTCTTTGGCCTCCTTGCAATGGACGCGGACAAGGGATAGAGCTACGTCAGCGCTGCACCGAGCAGAGGATTTGTTCCATTCCTGCACTCGACCAGGGATCTCATTGAGTCGATTCATCAAAGACTCGAGGTCATTTTGGAGCATCTCCCTTGGCCAGAGCGCCGTGTTGATCCGCGACACTGCAACCTTCAGTCGAGCGAGGTAGTCTGTGACGCCGACAAGCCGGGATTCCAGTCGGAGCACGTTCATGGCAGCTTCATCCTTAACAGGGGAGTTGATGGGATCCAAGCTTGTCTCGATTCGCCCAATTTCTTCCTCAAAGTTTTGCCAGAATTCTGCACTCACAAAGAAATAATGAGTCGACAGTTTTATGATGAATCGACGATAACAAAACAGTCGGACAAGGAAAGGTACCTTCAAGCATAAGGAATAACTTCTTGGCGAGTCCTCCCAGATAAGTCTCCAGCTCGTCTCTCCTCCGACTGAGATCACCAACCTTGTCAGTCAAAGCTTCCTTGTCCTTCTTCAGTCGGGTCACCTCTTTATTGGCCTTGTCAAGAGCAGTCTTCAGCTTGGCATTTTCTGTTTCTAACTTTCCGACTGAAGCCAGCTTCTGGTGAGCGAGTGATGTTTTCTCTTCGGCCAATTTTTGTGCGGCCGCAAGGTCAAGATCCTTCTTCTCCAAAGGCTGGCTCATTTTTCTAAAAGAAATAACGCTCGGTTTAGAGGAAGGGGAAATAATATTCGGTTCAGAAAAGAGCCAGTCGACAAGTTTCCCATACCAGCAGCATCATCCTTAGCCTTCTGCAAGTTCTCCTTGGCCAACTCCAGGTCAAGATTGAGCTGGATCTTCTTTTGCTCCAAGTTAGCAAACCGGGCTCCAAGTTCACAAGATCTCTGTGGTCAGGAGACAGCCAGTCGACAGATACAAAGTTTGGTCACTTATCAAACAATAAAGTTCAAATTCAAAAAGTTCTAAGACTACTGCCGAATCAACATTCAACAGTAGTCTCGGGGACTACACCTAGTGGGTGCACTTAGTGTGCCCCCACTGGTCCAGGTTCCACTCGACATGGTCCGTCCAGACCGAGTGAAAGAATGCCAAAAAAAGGGAGAGAAGCAACAGTTATTCTCAGACCACAACCGACTGCACGTAGTCGGCCGTGGTCTCGGGGACTACACCCAGTGGGTGCACTCAGCGTGCCCCCACCGGTTCAGGTTCCACTCGACAGGGTCCACCCAGACCGAGTGGAAGAACTGAAGAACAAGACATTTTTATCAAGACCCCCGCCGAATCACACATTCGACGGCGGCCTCGGGGACTACACCCAGTGGGTGTATTCCGTGTGCCCCCACTAGTCCAAACATACAATCGACACAACCTAGTCGACTCAAGTGGAAAAACTACTCAGCGAAAATCGAAACACCCAGTGGGTGTACAGGTGCAAAGTGCAGACTGACAAGTAGAAGCACAATAAAGGTTTTCAGGTAGCATATACTAACAGAACAAGTGACAAGCTAGAGGATCAGTCAGGAATAAGCTAACCTGGACATTGGCCTGAAGTGCTGAGCTGGCGTCATAGGCAGCTTGACTAGCCTCGCGTACCACTTTCATCTGCTCCATCATAAGGCCCGCCTGGCGTATAGCTTCCTTGGCGGCACCCACTTGGTCCTCTGGGACATGATGGGCGGTGAAAAGTGAAGATGGTGGATCAGATATAGCGGCTCGAGAATCTGAGGCATGGGGTTGCACAGATGAAACAGGAGCTTGTGCAGTCGATGCTGAAGGTTGTGCACTCGACAATGGAACGACAAAAGTTACAGAAGCCCGGTTGAGGCCCCGGACTGCTGAATCACTGATTCCATCGTCGGCGTCGATTGGGGCGTCTTGCTAGCTGATGCCTTCCTGCCTGAAGTCCCGCCCCTCCTTCCCATGGGCCTCTGTGGCACATCTTCGTCGTCGTCTGGAAGTTCAATAACATTGGGCAGAGCTGCAAAGGAATTGATCGCAAGAGCTCAGTCGACCGCCAAAGTGGCTGGTAAAGTAAAGACAAAATGACAAGATTTATACCCACGTTGGAGGTGAATGCGTCTTCCATATCCTCCTCATCATCATCTTTATAAATAGAAGTCCCAGAGGTAGCAGCACTGCAAATTATAGAATTCCCTTGGCCAGAATAGGAAAGTGAGTCGATCGAAGATCAAATCATGCAAAACTAAGAGGTCGAGCACAATGATTACCCAGAAGCAATGGGAACGGTCACTTTGATCTTGGGCAAGGCCTTCCGGAGCTTTGACAATGCGACTTTGGGCTGCTTCGGAGCTTTCTCAGTCGGCACAGGAAAAGATGTGCGAGTGCGCGCGCTTTGAAGTTTGTCCAGTCGGTGCAGTTGCCTTACCACGAACACTCGCTGGGTCTTGCCTCTGCTTGGAGTGTCTTTCCGAGCGAGGTGGAGAGTCGACCTCCTCGCCATTGCTTGAGTCTTCACTCTCCTCGTCTTCTCCTCTGTCAGAATGCCAGTCGCCACTGTCACCTCCGCTCGCCTCTCCCTCCTGCTCCTGCTCCTGCTCTTCGTTGGGCATCGAATACATCTTAGTATAAATCTGCAATACACAGAGTCGAGCGGATATCAACCAGTTTCGAGAAAAAATACATGTCAGAACAAAAAGACACTCGGAAGAAAAGGGTCAGACCTTATCTGGTTCGTTGGTGTTGTCGAGTGGAGGAATCCTCCTAGACCCCCTGGGTTGTCTTTGTTGCCAATGATGCCCTGCAGCCACTACGCCACCGTCTCCTCGTCAACTTCCTCCAGGTGGATCCGAGTGCTGTCATCAATACCCGAGTACATCCACATTGGATGATCACAGGCTTGGAGTGGCTAGATGCGTTGACTGAGAAACACCTGTAACAAGTCCATACCAGTCACACCGTCACGGACAAGTTGGACTACTCGCTCAACCAACATATTCACCTCCACTTTCTCAGCTGGAGTCACTTTCAAGGGAGAGGGCTTCTCAACTCGCTCCATGGAAAACAGAGGGAGGCCAGTCGACTGCCAGGGGTCGGTTGGTCCTTACAATAGAACTAGGTCGACTGCCATCCTCCGACTGACTCGGGAAGAATCATAGCAGGGAAAGTACTTTTACCCCTCATCTGGATCCCTAGACCTCCACACATCTGGACCACGTGCGTCCTCTCATCACTCAGATTAGCCTTTTTTATAGACCGAGGACGACAAGTGAAAATGTGTTTGAAGAGACCCCAGTGCGGTCGAGAGCCCAGAAAATTCTCACACATGGACACGAATGAAGCAAGGTACGTGATGGTGTTGGGAGAGAAGTGATGAAGCTGGGCTCCAAAAAAGTTCAGAAAACCCCGGAAAAAGGATGGGGAGGCAAAAAAAACGCGATCGACGTGGGTCGCAAGAAGGACACACTCACCCTCCTGCGGCCGCAGCTCGGTCTCATCCTCCGGAAGCCGCCAGGAACCATGAGGAATCAATACCCCTCGACCAGATCCTCCAGATCCTCCCGCTGGATCGTGCACTGAATCCAGTCGCCCTGGATCCAGCCGGGCGGCAGGCCAGATCTCGACGACGACCCTCCCCGGCTCATCTTCTTGCCCTTCGCCTTCGCCATCGCCTTCTTCGCAGGCTCCAGAGCCGCCGTCTTGTCCTTCGCCATCACAGCAGGTTGCGCTTGAGCTGGGCGGCAGCGTCGAGGGTGGAGGCAGACACAGTGGAGAAGTGAAGGAGGAAGAGAGAAAATGGGACGCACTGTGCAGAAAAAACCAGCCCAGATGCCTTATATGGGCTTATTCCCCGAGTGACTGATGTCGGTGTCAAAACCGGCGGATCTCGGGTAGGGGGTCCCGAACTGTGCGTCTAAGGTCGATGGTCATAGGAGACAGGGGACACAATGTTTACCCAGGTTCGGGCCCTCTCTATGGAGGTAATACCCTACTTCCTGCTTGATTGATCTTGATGAATATGAGTATTACAAGAGTTTATCTACCACGAGATCGTAATGGCTAAACCCTAGAAGTCTAGCCTGTATGACTATGGTAATGAGTCTCCTCCCCTGCGGACTAAGTCCTCCGGTTTATATAGACACAGAGAGGATCTAGGGTTACACAAGGTCGGTCAAAGAAAGGAATCTACATATTTGGTCGCCAAGCTTGCCTTCCATGCCAAGGAGAGTCCTATAAGGACACGGGTGCAGTCTTCGGTCTTCGTATCTTCACAGCCCATCAGTCCGGCCCATGGCTAACAGGTCGGAAGCCCGAGGACCCCTTAGTCCAGGACTCCTCGGTAGCCCTGAACACAGCTTCAATGACAAGGTATCCGGCGCGTAGATCTATCTTCGGCATTTCAAGGCGGGTTCCTCCTTCCGAACTCCAAAATAGTCTTCGGACATATCGAACATGTCCGGACCTGTAACACACACACCACACACAACCGCAGAGAGAATATAATTTTTACACGAGTCCAATCTGCTGACAACTTTTTGTAATCATGACATCACGTCTGCCCGGTCACAATCTGCCGCTTCACGTTTCGAGACGCGGTTGCCATTGGCACGTCTTGTCAAAGCAGAGATCGTGTCCCCTTATTGCGGGATTCTCATCAATACGGGCGTGGGTAACTAATACGTCTCCAATGTATCTATAATTTTTGATTGCTCCATGCTATATTATCTACTGTTTTAGGCAATATTGGGCTTTATTATCCACTTTTATATTATTTTTGGGACTAACCTATTAACCGGAGGCCCGGCCCAGTTCTTTGTTTTATGCCTATTTCGGTGTTTTAACGAAAAGGAATATCGACGGAGTCAAAAGCGGAATGAAATCAACTGGAGAAGTTATTTTTGGAAGGAAACCCACGATGGACTTGACTCCACGTCGGAAGATACGGGAGGTGCTCACGGCGTGGGGCGCCCACCTGGCGCGCTGCCTCGTGGGGCCCCGTAGCTCCACCGACGTACTCCTTTCACCCTTATATACCTCGTGCCCTAAAACTTCCGAGCAGAAGATAGATCGGGAGTTCCGCCACGCCAAGCCTCTCAGCAGCCACAAAAACCTCTCGGGAGCCCGTTCCGGCAACCTGCCGGAGGGGGGAACCCATCACCGGTGGCCATCTTCATCATCCCGGTGCTATCCATGACGGGGAGGGAGTAGTTCAACCTCGGGGCTAAGGGTATGTACCAGTACATATGTGTTTGATCTCTCTCTCGTGTTCTCTCGTGTTCTTCTATGGCACGATCTTGATGTATCCCAGCTTTGCTATTGTAGTTGGATCTTATGATGTTTCTCCCCTCTACTCTCTTGTGATGAATTGAGTTTCCCCTTTGAAGTTATCTTATCGGATTGAGTCTTTTATGAGAACACTTGATGTATGTCTTGCCGTGATTATCTGTGGTGACAATGGGATATCATGTGCCACTTGATGTATGTTTTGGTGACCAACTTGCGGGTTCTGCCCATGAACCTATGCATAGGGGTTGGCACACGTTCTTGATTCTCCGGTAGAAACTTTGGGGCACTCTTTGAGGTTCTATGTGTTGGTTGAATAGATGAATCTGAGATTGTGTGATGCATATCGTATAATCATACCCACGGATACTTGAGGTGACATTGGAGTATCTAGGTGACATTAGGGTTTTGGTTGATTTGTATCTTAAGGTGTTATTCTAGTACGAACTCTAGGGCTGTTTGTGACACTTATAGGAATATCCCAATGGATTGATTGGAAAGAATAACTTTGAGGTGGTTTCGTACCCTACCATAATCTCTTCGTTTGTTCTCCGCTATTAGTGACTTGGAGTGACTCTTTGTTGCATGTTGAGGGATAGTTATGTGATCCAACTATGTTATTATTGTTGAGAGAACTTGCACTAGTGAAAGTATGAACCCTAGGCCTTGTTTCCTATCATTGCAATACCGTTTACGCTCACTTTTACCACTTGTTACCTTGCTGTTTTTATTATTTCAGATTACAAATACCTTTATCTACCATCCATATTGCACTTGTATCACCATCTCTTCGCCGAACTAGTGCACCTATACAATTTACCATTGTATTGGGTGTGTTGGGGACACAAGAGACTCTTTGTTATTTGGTTGCGGGGTTGCTTGAGAGAGACCATCTTCATCCTACGCCTCCCACGAATTGATAAACCTTAGGTCATCCACTTGAGGGAAATTTGCTACTGTCCTACAAACCTGTGCACTTGCAGGCCCAACAACGTCTACAAGAAGAAGGTTGTGTAGTAGACATCAGTAACCCAACCGTACCATTTACACAGTCCTTGGGAATAGGCGAGTTTCGAGGCAAGTGGGGAGGTGTTCAATATTCACTGCCTTTATAAGGGGATAAGGATTCCCCCTTCTTCTCCCACGCCTTCTCTCTTCCTCCGCCCTTCCAATCTTGAGCTCCAGCACCCAAGTTCTCATCTTCTACCCACTCAAGCTAGCACTCAACCATGTCCGGATCCGGAGGTCAAGGCAAGTGGATGGTCTCCTTGATCAGGGAGAAGGACATTACTGAGCTACGGGCGGCCGGGTACTTGGCGAAGGAAATCGCCCACCGTCTTCCAGCCCAGGGGAAAACCGTCCCCACGCCGAAACCCAACGAGAGGGTGGTATTCATCCCTCATTTCCTTTGCGGGCTAGGGTTTCCACTCCACCCTTTCGTCCACGGGCTGATGTACTATTACGGGATAGACTTCCATGATCTATCCCCGAACTCTTTCCTCAACATCTCGGCGTTCATCGTCGTGTGTGAGGCCTTCCTCCGCATCCAACCCCACTTCGGGCTGTGGCTCAAATTCTTCAACGTGAAGCCGAAGGTGGTGGATGGCCAAAGACGCTGTGAGTGTGGAGGAGCCATGGTGAGTAAGTTGTCCAATGTCTCTCTGGCGAAAGGCACTTTCGTGGAGACTGTCAAGGAATGGCGTAAACAAAGTGGTTCTACATTATAGAACCCTCGGCACCAAGCCCAGGCATAGAATCGCCGAATTCAAACCCGGTGCTCCAATGCGGCTCATCTCCTGGGTCGAGAAAGAGCCCGAACTGGTGTTCGCCAGACGAGCTGATAGCGCTGTAGACATGCGTTCAAAGCATGGTGGACAAGGATGTCAAACTTGTCGATATAATCCAGGTGATGCTAGTTCGCCGGATTCTCCCGTGCCAAAGCCGAAGCCTCCCGCTATGGAAGTTCAATCCGAAGAAGCACCATACCCTGAAGAGGCTCTTCAAGACCACTCACAAAGATGCCTGGAAGTTGCTCTTCAAGGGCAACGAGACACCGCCAACCACGGATTCAGATCGTGGGCACGACATTAACCACCCCGCCTGCGAGCTGAGTTTCCAACGCATCCTCTACTTGTTTACTTGAAGGAGGATATCTGAACTTTTACTGTCATTGCTTCTTCAGGAATGGATGGAGAGGGCGAAGCGGATCCAGTGTCCGGCTCCGCTACCTGAAGAACCGGTCATTCCGCGTTTAACAAAGATGTTGGTGCCGGCGCCCTACACGGCGCCGACGAAGAAGGCCAATGGGGTCCGGAGTGGTCCCCGTCGCAAGGGTGCTTCGGACGCGATGTCTGAAGACAAGACCCGCTCCTCCGCCGCCGAAGATGACGACGATGAGGAGGAGGAGGAGGAGAACAACCCTCCCCCTGATGAGGGAAGGAAGAAGAGGGCGGCCTCCATGAACCTGGAGGCGGGGACGTCCAAGATGGGGAAGGGCTCCTTCACGGATAACTCCGCGTGGGTCGTCGACAGCAGTCCGGAGCGACACCCCCACACCAAGCCTCAAGCTGCATCGTAAGTGCTATGATTCCCGCATACCTATATGTCCACCCTCTCCTCTTCAATGTATTGACATGGTTAATTACGCTATTGCAGTCCGGCCCACGACAGCTCCCAGCGATCCTCATCAAGATGTTCGTTGGACTCAAAGAAGATGGCCAGCGAGACACCGCCGGCCCCTTACTCTACCAAGGCCAAAGGAGACGACGAGGTGCTCTCCCAACGGACCTTCCCAGGCCGGGGAGAGGCTCAGGAGGCGCCCGAAGGCGAAGCCCCCATCGCCGAACACCAGGGGGAGCCAATCCCCCTGGAGACTGGGGATGAGCGCCATATTCAGTTCGGCCCTCAACCGGACTTGATTCCGGAGAACGATACGGCTCTGGAATCTGGCACGCAACCTCCTACAAAAGAAGGGGGTATGCCTATTCCACCGGTGACCCCTGTCCAACCAGGGGCACCAGGTAATCTGCTGGAAGCGCTGCGAGGCGCTTCCATTGTGGATGAGCACCATGTTCTTATGGGCACGGTGATTGAAAGGGTTCAGTCCGCCAAGAGCGGACTAACTAAGCTTCTGACAGCTTGTGTGGTTTTGAGGTAAGCGACGCAAAAAGAGAAAATCCCAATATAGACAGTAGCCCCTGAGACACTGTCCGGTGTCCGGAAAGAAGAAACCGGACAGAGGATCAATCCCTTATGGCAGGAAACTAACTAAACTTGTCTGAAATGAATACGCAGGCGTCGCTGTTGGCCGCAGCCTCACATACTGCCGAAGTCTCCGGACTGAAGCGGAGACTGGAACAGGCCGAGGAGGAGCTCGGTGAGGCGAGGAGGCAGCTCCAAGAAAAACAAGGTATGTGATAACCTGTTTTATATTAAGAAGGTAAAATGGTATGCATTGAATGAAGTGTCAAGATATATATAGAGGCGATGACCGAGGTCGAGGCCCTAAAAGAGGCCCTGGCCGAAGCCGAGGGGAAGGCTGTCAAGGAGCAGGCCGCCCGTAAGAAGCTCAAGGCCTGGGTCAACGAGGTTCAACAAGAGCTCCAGGACTCGATGAGGAAGTGCGAGACCTTGGAGCGCGACGCGTCGGTTTGAGAGACCGAACTCGCCAAGGCTCGTCAGAGGCCAGCGGAGGCAACCGGAAAGAAGCCAGGCGCCCTCAAGAGATCCAGGAGGCCTGGAAGATCGCGGAGTAAGGCATTTAGTATGCAAAGCAAGTATATGAAGAAGTATTTCTTACTAACCGGATTCGTAGTTCTCCGAGGAGCCTCACAGATCTGCCCACTTGATCTGTCCAACGTCACAGAGTTCTTTCGAGCCGAAGAAGGGAGCTCCATGAAGAAATTGTTCTGGTCGCAGTATCTTGCACCAAAGCATCCCATGTCCTTCACCGATCAGCTGAAACAGCTGGTGGAGCTGCATAGGGTGGCCGAACTAGCCATGAAGGATTTGATAATCCGGCTATGGCCAGCCAAAGCTATGCCCGGCAGCTACTTCGGACTCGTGAAGCGGCTGTTGAATGATACGTCTCCAACGAGTCTATAATTTTTTATTGTTCCATGCTATATTATATTCTGTGTTTGATGTTTAATGGGATTTATTATACACTTTTAAATTATTTTTGGGACTAACCTATTAACAAGAGGCCCAACCAGAATTGCTGTTTTTTGGCTATTTCAGTGTTTTGCAGAAAAAGAATATCAAACGGAGTCCAAACGGAATGAAACCTTCGGGAACGTGATTTTTGGAACAACCGTGATCCACGGGACTTGGACCCTACGTCAAGAAAGCAACTAGGAGGGCACGAGGTAGGAAGGCGCGCCTACCCCCCTGGGCGCGCCCTCAACCCTCATGGGGCCCATGTTGCTCCATCGACGTACTTCTTCCTCCTATATATACCTACATACCCCCAAACTACCAGATACGGAGCCAAAAACCTAATTCCACCGCCGCAACCTTCTGCACCCGTGAGATCCCATATTGGAGCTTTTTCCGGCGCTCCGCCGGAGGGGGCATTGATCACGGAGGGCTTCTACATCAACACCATAGCCTCTCCGATGATGTGTGAGTAGTTTACCTCAGACCTTCGGGTCCATAGTTATTAGCTAGATGGCTTCTTCTATCTCTTTGGGTCTCAATACAAAGTTCTCCATGATTCTCGTGGAGATCTATTCGATGTAATCTGCTTTTGCAGTGTGTTTGTTGAGACCGATGAATTGTGGGTTTATGATCAAGTTTATCTATGAACAATATTTGAATCTTCTCTGAATTCTTTTGTGTATAATTGGTTATCTTTGCAAGTCTCTTCGAATTATCAGTTTGGTTTGGCCTACTAGATTGATCTTTCTTGCAATGGGAGAAGTGCTTAGCTTTGGGTTCAATCTTGCGGTGTCCTTTCCCAGTGTGTGAGGGCAGCAAGGCACGTATTGTATTGTTGCCATCGAGGATAACAAGATGGGGTTTATATCATATTGCATGAGTTTATCCCTCTACATCATGTCATCTTGCTTAAAGCATTACTCTGTTCTTTTGAACTTAATACTCTAGATGCATGCTGGATAGCGGTCGATGTGTGGAGTAATAGTAGTAGATGCAGGCAGGAGTCAGTCTACTCGTCGTGGACGTGATGCCTATATACATTATCATAGCTAGATATTATCATAACTATGCTCAATTCTATCAATTGCTCAACAGTAATTTGTTCACCCACCGTAATACTTATGCTCTTGAGAGAAGCCACTAGTGAAACCTATGGCCCCCGGGTCTATTTTCCATCATATTAATCTTCCAACACTTAGCTATTTTTATTGCCTTTTATTTTACTTTGCATCTTTATCATAAAAATACCAAAAATATTATCTTATCATATCTATCAGATCTCACTTTCATAAGTGACCGTGAAGGGATTGACAACCCCTTTATTCCGTTGGTTGCTAGGCTTTCATTTGTTTGTGTAGGTGCGAGGGACTCGTGTGTGGCCTCCTACTGGATTGATACCTTGGTTCTCAAAAACTGAGGGAAATACTTACGCTACTTTACTGCATCACCCTTTCCTCTTCAAGGGAAAACCAACGCAGTGCTCAAGAGGTAGCAAGAAGGATTTCTGGCGCCGTTGCCGGGGAGGCCTACGCCAAGTCAAGTCAAGATTTACTCTCCCGTCAACTAGCCATTTCTGGCGCCGTTGCCGGGGAGTCTACGCAAAAGTCAACATACCAAGTACCCATCACAAACTCTTATCTCCCGCATTACATTATTTGCCATTTGCCTCTCGTTTTCCTCTCCCCCACTTCACCCTTGTCATTTTATTCGCCCTCTCTAGACTATGTTGCTTTTAATGAAAACCTTAGAAAAAGGATTCCTACCAATGTTATAGTTGATATAATTTCTGAACTTAATAATGATTTTGCTATTCGGAATAATGAGCTAGGATATTCTCTCGAGTATAGGCTCACAAAGTTCTGTCAAAAGAACGCTTATAATGATGAATTGGTTGTGCAATACGAAGGGCCGAAGGCGGAACCTATACCTCCCAAATTGATCTTGGGGACTCCTGTCCCATTAAATTTAACCCTTTTTATTACTTTTTCTTGCCTCAAAGAAAACTTGCTGCTGAATGTAGATAATATGAAATGAGTTTTCGTGATCTATCCTATTATTATGGCAATACCTAGATCTATCCTTGCTTTTATGCCTAGCTAGGGGCGTTAAACGATAGCGCTTGTTGGGAGGCAACCCAATTTTATATTAGTTTTTTTTATTTTTGCTTCTGTTTAGGAATAAATATTTGATCTAGCCTCTGGTTATATTTGTTTTTATGTTTTAATTAGTGTTTGTGCCAAGTTAAACCTATAGGATCTTCTTGGATGATAGTTATTTGATCTTGCTGAAATTCCAGAAATTTTATGTTCACGAAAACAATTGTTGAAAATCACCAGAACGTGATAAAATATTGATTCCAATTGCAGCAGATCAATAAACAAATTGTCTAGGTCGTCCTATTTTGGTAGATTTTTTGGAGTTCCAGAAGTTTGCGTTAGTTACAGATTACTACAGACTGTTCTGTTTTTGACAGATTCTGTTTTTCGTGTGTTGTTTGCTTATTTTGATGAATCTATGGCTAGTAAAATAGTTTATGAACCATAGAGAATTTGGAATACAGTAGGTTTAACACAAATATAAATAAAGAATGAGTTAAATACAGTATCTTGAAGTGGTGTTTTGTTTTGTTTCACTAACGGAGCTCACGAGATTTTCTGCTAAGTTTTGTGTTGTGAAGCTTTCAAGTTTTGGGTGAAAGATTTGATGGATTATGGAACAAGGAGTGTCAAGAGCCTAAGATTGGGGATTCCCATGGCACCCAATATAATCTGAGGACACCAAAAATACAAAGCTTGGGGATGCCCCGGAAGGCATCCCCTCTTTCGTCTACTTCCATCGGTAACTTGGAGCTATCATGTGTTTTGCTTGGAGCGTCTTGTATTATTTGAGTCTTTGCTTTTTAGTTTACCACAATCATCCTTGCTGTACACACCTTTTGAGAGAGTCACACATAAATTGGAATTTATTAGAATACTCTATGTGCTTCACTTATATTTTTTTGAGCTATATAGTTTTGCTCTAGTGCTTCACTTATATCTTTTAGAGAACGGCGGTGGATTTGTTTTATAGAAACTATTGACCTATCATGCTTCACTTATATTATTTTGAGAGTCTTAAAACAGCATGGCAATTTGCTTTAATTATAATATCATGATAAATTTGATGCTTGATAATGGTTTTGAGATATAAAGGGGGCAATATCATAGTTGTGCTAGTTGAGTAATTGTGAAATTGAGAAATACTTTTGTTGGAGTTTGTGATTCCCGTAGCATGCACGTATGGTGAACCGTTATGTAACTAAGTCGGAGCATGAGGTATTTATTTATTGTCATCCTTTGTGTGGCGGTCGGGATCGCGCGATGGTTAACTCCTACCAACCCTTCCCCTAGGAGCATGCGTAGTAGTACTTTGCTTCAAGGGTTAATAAATTTTTGCAATAAGTATATGAGTTCTTTATGACTAATGTGAGTCCATGGATTGTACACACACTTACCTTTCCGCAATTTTCTAGCCTCTTGATTGCACTGCATTGCCCTTTCTCACCTTGAGAGTTGGTGCAAACTTCACCGGTGCATCCAAACCCCGTGATATGATACACTCTATCACACATAAACCTCCTTATATCTTCCTCAAAACAGCCACCATACCTACCTATTATGGCATTTCCAGAGCCATTCCGAGATATATTGCCATGTGTCGGGGAGGCTGATCTGGCCCACGAACACCTATGGGACCGGCGGACCGAGCCCCTTTCGGTTCGGTGGGGGGCGGAGGTCGCACGAAGAGCAGATCGAGGCGAAGCACACGAGCAGTTTACCCAGCTTCGGAGCTCTCGGGTGTGATAACACTCCTTCTGCTGCTTTTCTGAGTGTATTGAGTTGTTGCTCTTGAGTGGTACAGTACACACAAGCTGCTAACGAGACCGAGCGTGAGTGTTCTCTGGCTTCGAACCTCTCGAGCCCCCCTCCCTACGTTGCGCATGGGCCTCCTTTTATATGCTAAAGGGGTCTCCGACAGGTGGCAACGTAGACAAGGGTAAAAATGGAAAAGGAGTGGTTGGTACAGCTACTTGTACAGTGTATCATACCTAACCACGACGGCGGGGACAAAGGCATTAAATGCCCGCTTCTCGCCGCTCTAACGGTCTGAAAGGGACCGTCGGCGCCACCGCTTGCCACGATGGCAATCTTGTCGGCGCCGCTTGCCACCAGCGCTCCGCCGACGGACCTCTTGCCACGCTACGCTGGAAAGGTCCTGTGGCGACATGTTAGTGGATGTCTTTGGAGCGCAGTACAAAGTGGTGATGCCTGCTGACAAGCGCCTTGTCATGATTGTTGTCTTGTCGCGTCCGAAGCTTGTCGCTCACGGGCCTTCCCGACAAGCTCCTCTTGCCGGGCCTTGTCTCCCTAGGTGCCTTGGGTGACCTTCCCGGCAAGCTCCTCTTGTCGGGGTCTTGTCTCCCTGGCTTGAATACTTTGTTCTTGAATGGCTCCAAAGGAACCACGGAGGACCTTGGCGGTCACCCGGTAAACCTTTCCGCGGAGGGCTACAACTGCCGTGCACAAGTTCGGGATACTAGGGTACCCCTACTCTAGTACACCGACAGGAGCCCCCGGGCCTGGGCCACACACGGTGCCGAGCGCTGTTGGGCCAGGCCCAAAACAGGGCACGGGCACGCCTTGTCGAGGCGGCAAGCCTTGTCGAGCGAGGGGAGTTTGCCGGCGAGGAAGAGCTTGTCGGGCCTGAAGCTGAGTCGAGCGAGCCCGCCGAGGGCACCTCCTCCCCTCCTTCAGACAGCTTGTCGTGAGCGGAGCCCCCAGCTCCACCAAGAAGGCGTCTCCGCAAGGCCGGAGACGTAGCGGGGCGGCAGACGGGTCAACAGCCGCGCCCGCGCGATCGCTTCCACCGCTGCAAGCATCATTGTTGCTGGAGCACCTCACGCCAGCTGGCAACCGGAGCGGGCCCTCGCAGACCACCGCCTGCTCCCGCCAAGCGGCCAAGGAACCTACTCCTCCGCCTCGTCGTCTTTGAGGCGAGCCAGACTTGATCTCTCCGCGCTCAGCTCCGACGAGGAAGAAGAAGAGTAAGATTCTTTGCAGCATTTGTAGTTCTTCGACTTGTTGCTTTGTCTTGTATCTGATTTGCTTCACTCAACCCATTCCTTTTCGTGACGCCTGGCCCAGAGCGTCGAAGAGAGCCAAGTCCCCGGTGATTGTCATCGAGGACGAACCCACCGCGACAGCAGGAGGCGCGTCCGAGACCACCTTGCCGGACGCGGCAACTCTTCCTCAAAGCAGCCCCCAGCGCAGCCCCTAGCGTAAGTATATGGTTTACTTCCTGCTGTTAGGCGTGCATGGGTGCCCTTTCTTTGCTGATATCTGACTGCTGATTTGTGTAGGAGCAGAGCAGCTTTACCAGGAGTGCCCTGAAGCCGCCTCGACATGCCTTCTGCTTCGACTACACCGCCAAGGGAGGATTGCCCGACAAGGGAGCGTTCTCCGGCAAGGGAGACTTCTCCGGCAAGGGGCAGTTCTCCGGCAAGGGACAGCTCTCCGGCAAGGGACAGCACCAGCGATCTGCAGACCCTAGCACAGGTAATCCTCTTGCCCGAAAACTTTCCTTGTGTTCTTCTTCTTCTGATTTTCTTTTTGAATATTTGCTTGACTTTTCTTCATTTTCCGGTCGTTAGATCCATCCGCCACAGAGCCAATGGAGACCGAGGCCGCCGGCGAGGATGATGCGCTGTGGCAATCTTGACGACGCCGCTGCCATCGGAGAAGAAGTCGGCGCCGACGAGCCCGCCGCGAAGAGGCCGCCAAAGCTGCCGCCGTAGAAGCCGGGCGAGGGGTCCGTGATCGCACTAACGGCCCCGAGAAGGCCAAGGCCGGGCTCAAGAGCCCCAGCCCGTGCCTATTTGAAGGTCGGCGATGGCGTCTTCATCAAGCTCCCATGGGCGTCGAGCCTCAGGCGCCGGTGAAGGAGAAACTTTTGATGAAGAGCTGCTTGCCTCCGCTGGATCGACGCTGGTCGACGCCAAACAGCAGCAGGCGAAGTCGAGGAGGAGCTGCTTGCGAGCGCTGCCGCTCTACCGCCCGACAAGCCAAGCTGGAATCCCGGGAAGCGCTTGTCGCGAAGCGCGGAGCAGACATCGAGAAGCGCCGCTGGAGGAGCTCCGGGCCTCAACCAGGAAGCTCTCCGGTCCTTGGCGGAGGAGCGGGAGCGACTTCCGAGAGCGCAAAGCCTTCCTCCTCGAGAAGGCCAAGCCGAGGAGCAACAGCTGCTTGCCGCCGAGAAGCTATCTCTGCGCAGGAAGGCGAGTTGGCGCAGAGGAAGGTTAATCTTGACAGCCATGAGGAGGATCTAGCCACTTGCGAGCAAACATTTGGCGGGGCTCAAGGAAGCAAAGGATGCTGCCGCAGCCTGCCGAGGCCGCCAAGAAGGAGCTGGAGGCAGAAGGTGATGCAGCCGAGGCCAATCTCAAGGAGAGCGGCGAGGAGCTTGCTGCACTCAAGCACGAGCATGAGAAGGGCGCCTACACTCTTGGCGAGCTGCTGGGCCGTCTCGCCGAGAGGAGCAAGGAGCTCAGCGCTGCCAAGGACTCCAACGCAGATCTTGAGTTGAAGCTGACCACCTTGACTCAGGCGCTGGACGGCGCCAGGGAGCAGGAGGTGGCCTTGAAGGAGAAGATCAAGGCCGACGAGGCGCCGGGCGAGTATCTTGCTGCCGCCTGCAATACCTTTAGGGAGAATGTGGAGCACCGGACCGAGGGTCTTGTGGATGTTCTTTGCAGCCATCGACAGGAGTGGCGGGCTGGGATGGAGGATCTTGGATATTCCTCCGATGAGCACCTCCGACCCAGCGCCAAGCTCAGCTTGTTCTTCAAGGGCGTGGTGACGGCCCTCCAGTGACTCCGGGAAGAAATCCCAAAGCAGCTGGCCGAGGAGTCGCGCCAGATCTGCGCGGGAGCTCTTCAAAAGGTGCTGATGAAGGTGGCCTTCCGCAACCCAGGCCTCAACCTCACCAACGTCCTCAAGTCCTTGCCGCCGGATGCTGATGTGGAAGCGCTCAAGACCCTTGTCGCACCCATCCTGGACAGGGCGAGTGGGATCAAGAGGGTTGAGGGTGATCGTGTAGATTAGGCCGCCCGCTTTCTCTTTTTCTTGCCGCTGCTGGTCATGTTATGAGAACAATCTATTAGAGCTGCGACAAGCTATCTTGTAATATAACTCTATTTGGTAGCAATTACTATGTTATTTCCTTTACTTGGTTCCTTCCTTTGTATGTTTTTGCCCTACGCTTTTAGGGAACTTGTCGGTCTGAGGCACAGGCATGGCGCTGAAGTCTTGAGACGTCAAGACTTCTTTGGCGGTGCTGCTACCGACAAGAAACCTTATGTCGCAACTAGTCGCAGCTCACTTAAGTTGTTGAGCGGACTCGAAACAAAGTAAGGGCGCAACTAGCTACGAGTTGGTTCCTCCGCATGTGTTCTCCATACAAAGTACGGTCGTTCGAGGAAGATAACTTAAAATTTTAAAACTGATTGCTCAAACTTTAGCAACTTAGCTTTTACGTCGTTTGCTTCCGGTAAGGCTAGACTTCCTTGTGGGACGCTTGGTCCACACCATTATCTTGTCCTGTCCCCCCGGCAATCTTTTGGGCGAGGGTAACTTCATTTCTTTTAGAAAGAGTAAGAAGAGATAATAAAGATATGGAGCCTTATGGCTCGTTATTGCTTACCGGGGTAGGTGCTGCACAAAGTGTCAGATAACGCATGCAAAAATAGAAGTAGAAAGCATGAAATTGACAAGATGTGCGAAGCACATTATCTTTACTTATGCACGGGGTCTGCGCCCGGCTTTGTACAAAGGATTACAAGCAACATCGGCATGACTTGTACAAAAGGTGGTTGCCGGAACGGGTTCCGGCAACCGCGCCCTATGGGTCAAACTTACGAAGATGCTCAATGTTCCAGGAGTTGCTCACCGGAATGCCATCTTCGGTCTCAAAGCGACGATGCGAGCCTAGTGACTCGTTTCACCCGATGAGGTCTTCCCACTTCAGCGTCAACTTGTTGGAATTCTTGGCGGACTGAACGCGCCCGAAGACCAAGGTCGCCTTCCTCGAGACTTGGCATTAACTTTGCGGCTATGGTAGCGGCGCAAAGCTTCTTTGGTATCGAGCATCTCGTCTGACAGACTGAAGACGATCCTCCTCAAGGAGCAGCGCGTCATCTTGTCGCATAATCGCTCTTGCTCAAGCTCATCATAAGCGAGCACTCGAGGTGATCCGTATACGAGTTCCGTGGGGAGAACTGCCTCTGCTCCATAGACTAGAGCGAAAGGTGTCTCGGCGATGGCCCGATTTGGCGTCGTCTGATCGACCAAAGAACCACCGGCAGCTCCTCAATCCAGCTTCTTTCCGCACTTGTGCAGCCTGTCGAAAGTTCTGGTCTTGAGCCCGCAAGACTTCAAAGATTCGCCCTCTCCGCTTGACCGCCGTTACTTCTCGGATGAGCAATGAAGCGAAGCGGAACCTTGGCGCCAAGATCTTGGACGTCTTGCATGAAGGTGCGGCTCGTGAATTGCGTGCCGTTGTCGGTGATGATCCCGTTAGGGATTCGGAAGCAACAAACAATCGACCTAAAGAACTTGATCACGATCGTGCTGTCACCTTCCTCACTGCTTCCACTTCCGGCCACTTTGTGAACTTGTCGATTGCAACGTACAAGTACTCAAAGCCCCCGACAGCTCGGGGAAAGGGGCCGAGGATGTCGAACCCCCAGACCGAAAATGGCCAGGATAAAGGGATCGTCTGGAGAGCTTGAGCTGGCTGGTGTATCTGCTTGGAATGGAACTGGCACGCTTCACACTTGGTTACTTGTGCGATTTGCATCACGGAGGCTGTCGGCCAAAAGAAACCTTGCCGGAACGCTTTGCCGGCAAGTGCTCTGGCGCCAATGTGGTGACCACATATGCCTCCATGTACCTCTTCCCGGTGAATACACTTCAATTTCACACCGTTGAGTCTTCTTCTGTACAGTGTGTTGTCAACAAACTGGTACATACTTGACTGCCAGGCTACTCTTTCCGCTTCTTCTTGCTATTCGGGAAGTTCTCCTGTCTGAAGGAAACGGACAATCTGCTGTGCCCATCTTTGGAGCTTGCGGCTCGACAACAAGGACTAAAGGCACATCTGCTGCTGCGGGAACATCCGCTTCTCTGGCGAGAACCTGCGGCTCACCGGAGCTTGGCGTTCCCGGCAAGCTTGCCGGAGCAAAACTTGTCGGGAGCGTGCGCTTCAACGAACAAACCCTAGGGCTTGTCGGAGCAGGTCGCTTCCTCAAGACCCTTGGTGTTGATCTTGAGGACCTTCTTGTGGCGACTTGGGAAGTTCTGCGGAAAATAGTCACCAGAGATCAACTTCCTCTTCTTGCTCTGTCCGGTTGATGGCGTTACAGACGGTTGAGTCAGCTTGAGCACAAAAATCCCTGGTTCCACAGGTAACTTAAGTGCAACGCACTTCGACAGGCCATCGGCAATGTCGTTCTGAGCTCTTGGAACATGTTCCATTTGTAGGCCGTCAAAGTGCTCTTCTAGCTTTCTCACTTCATCAACATAAGCTTCCATCAACAGACTCGATAACTCTTGTTCACTTGGCGGATGACAAGTCGTGAGTCACCCACGACAATGAGCTTCTTGATCCCAAGGTCTCTGCGATCTCGAGACCGGCAAGCAAACCTTCATACTCTGCGGTATTGTTTGTTGCTTGCTCCTTGGGAAAGTGCATCTGGACTACGTACTTGAGGTGCTCTCCGGTGGGTGCAACAAGTAGCACGCCAAGACCGGCGCCTTGCGTGAGAAGGCACCATCAAAGTACATCAGCCACTCTTTGCTTGCTTCCTTGATGGGGATGCTCGTTTCGAATTTCTTCATCTTGTGTTGGCGTCCATTCTGCTATGAACTCCGCCAATGCTCGCTTTGGATAGTTGAAGTGCTCTCAAACTTGAGGCCAAAGCTTGACAGTTCAGGCCCACTTTCGACAATCCTGCCTGTTGCCTCCGGATTTTGCAAGATCCTCTTCAGCGGAAAAGCAGTGACGATCGTGATCTCATGTGCACAGAAGTAATGGCGCAGCTTTCTCGAGGCCATGAGGAGGCCGAAAAGCAATTTCTGCACACCAGAGTACCTTGACCTAGCCCCCTGCAGAAGGGAACTGACAAAGTAAACTGGGCGCTGCACCATTCTTTTCTGCATCTTCTCATGCGTCTGCGTAGATCCATCCTTGTCGGGACCAGAGCTTGCCGGTGAAGCCCCCTGCTCGTCGCTGGATGCATCTGCCATGGTTGCTAGCTCATCATCCGCCTCCCTCTCCGCTACTAACGCAGCACTAACCACTTGATTGGTTGCCGCTATATATAGCGGCAACTTCTCTTGTGGCTTAGGTGCGACAAGTGTTGGAGTGGAGGACAAGTATCTCTTCAAGTCTGCAGTAGCAGCCTCCGCTTCCGAGTCCATTTCATCGGACCTGCCTTTTCATAATTTTGAAAAATGGCGTATGCGCTTCAGCAGACCTAGAGATAAACCTGCCGAGAGCAGCTACGCAACCGCAAGTCTTCTTACGTCCCTGACGCGCTTTGGTGATTCAATCTGCTCAATGGCCTTGTTCTTGTCGGGTTTTGCTTCAATTCCCCGCTGAGAAACGAAGAACCCGAGAAGCTTGCCGTAAGGGACTCCAAACACACACTTCTCAGGGTTGAGCTTGAGGTTCATCTTGCGTAGATTTTCAAAGGTTTAAATCTAAATCTTGAATCGAGTCGCCTTGTCCTTGCTTTTGACCACTATGTCATCCATGTAGGCTTCCACATTTCTGTGCATTTGCGGCTCAAAAGCGTCATGGACTACTCTTGCAAATGTTGAACCAACATTCTTTAATCCGAAAGGCATCCGTACGAAACAGTATGTGCCACATGGGGTGATGAATGCGGTCTTCTCCTCATCCTCTTCTGCCATGAAGATCTGATGATATCCTCGAGTATGCATCCGTAAATGAAAGCAAATCACATCCGGCCGTGGAGTCAACAATCTGGTCGATGCGCGGCAAGGGAAATGGGTCTTTGGGACAAGCTTTATTGACATCGGTAAAGTCGATACAAAGCCTCCATTTCCGCTTGCCTTATGCGATACAACTACAGGATTGGCCAACCACGTAGGATGGAGCACTCCTCGACAAGGCCTGCTGCTTCCAATTTCTTGATTTCTTCTGCGATGAATTCTTGGCGCTCCACCGCCGCTTCGACTTTACGCTTGTGGGCGGGCATGAGGACAAGCGGCAATATGGTGCTCAATTACTTTCACAGGAACACCGGGATGTCGACGGTTGCCACGCAAACACGCCGACGTTTCGCCCGCAGGAAAGCAACGAGCGCGCCTTCCTATTTAGGGTCGAGAGTGGCACTGATGGTGAAGGTACCACCAGTGCCGTCCTCCTTGGCGGACACCTCCTTGGTCTCTGGTGGAGCTGCCATCGTCTTCTTACACTTGCCGGTGGATCTCGATGGTGCGTCCTCTATGGTAGCGCAGCACTCCGAAGAGGTGCGCTTGCCGGAGTGGGCTTCAGAGCTCTTGCGTGTCTTGGTCTTCTTCTTCGCCCCGTGATCTTCATCGGCAAGTGGCTTGCATTCTGCTGCAATGCCGCTTCGGTAGATCTTGTCGGCGCAGATAAGAGCATCCTTCTTGTCGCCGAGGACAGAGATGACACTTATCGGGCCTGGCATCTTCAAAGATGTTGTATGCATAGTGAGAGGCTGCCATGAATTTGGCGAGTCTTTGGACGGCCAAGTATCCCATTGTAAGGCAATGGAAAGTCAGCAACGTCAAAAGTGACCCTCTCGATCCTGAAGTTCAACTTCATTTGCCAAATGTCACCGTAACGTGATCTTTCCCTTCGGCTTGCTCCTTCCCGGATTGATTCCTTGGAATGTGTCGGTCTTTTCGAGCTCGCCATCAGGGATCTGGAGTTTCTGGAGCACCGCGGAGGAGATCAGGTTCAAGCCGTCCCCGCCGTCAACTAGCATCTTAGTGACCTTGAGGTTGCGGATAGTTGGTGAAACCAACATCGGCAAGCACCCGACCGCACTTCTGCGATCGTGGTGGTCCTCAATGTCAAAGATGATAGGCGTCTTGGACCATTTCAGAGGTTTGCGTGACTCGGACGGATGGTTACGCGCATTGACTTCCCGCATCCACTGCTTGAGCTGGCGGTGTGAAGTATGCAGAGAAGCACCGCCATCAACGCACAGGACCTCTGTGGCTTTCTGGAACTCCTGCTCATCGGTCTCGTCATCATCCATGTCTTCATCATTTTCGTCGTCTTCATCCTTGTCGCGGCCGCGGGGAGGTCTGTCTCCTTGCCGCTGCTTGGCCTTGCTGGCGTCCTCCTCGGCCGACATTTCTTGCTAGCTCCTCCAAAGACCTTCCTGGCCTTCTCCTTGTCGCGTCGTTCAGATTCAGCCTTCGCTGCTCGACAAGCTGCTCGACCTTTTGCAGCTCTGGAGGTCATGGCCCTTGGTGCGGTGGATCTTGCAAGATCTTGTTTGTTGGAGCCGCCCCGCTTGTCGGCGCGACCGCCACAACCGGCAGTTGGTGCCAGCGGCAACCTCCTTGCCGGAGCTACCATCTTTGGCTTTCTTGGCGCCACCTCCGCTGCCGGACTGCTCAACAACTAGCACATCTTTGCCTTTCTTCTTCCTGTTGTTCCGCCGCGGTTTTTCTTTGCGGGCGGTCTCATCATTATCGATCCTCCTGCTTCAAGATTCTCTCCGGGAGTCTCCTCCCTTCCTCAAGACGCGTGCACACTTGTCGGCCAGGCATATAGCTCACTGACGTCTCTGATCTTGCACATCGCCATCTCCTCCCGCATCCTGCGGTTTCGCACGTTCTGATGGAACGCGCTGATTACCGCGGCAGGGTGGACATCTGGGATGTTGTGTTGTACGCGGCTGAATCTCTGAATGTACTTGCTTGAGGCTCTCCTTCCTTCCGGGCGAAAGCAGATGAAGGTCGCTTTCTTGGCCATGGGGCTTATGGCCGCCTGTAAAGGCGCCGACAAACTGATGGCATAGATATGCCCAAGAGGATACGGAGTTGTCCGGCAAGTGCATGAGCCAGGATCTGACATTGGGCTTGAGCTCCAGCGGGAAGTAGTTGGCCAGGATCTTGTCGTCTCGCCCCCCGGCAGCTTGCACCGCGATGGTGTAGATGCTGAGGAACTCCGACGGATGCGTCTTGCCGTCGTACTTCTCTGGTACGTCTGGCTTGAAATTCTTCTTGCTGGGCCACTGGACTTGCCGCAGCTCACGAGTGAACGCAGGGCAACCTACCGCGTACGGCAAGTCGCCTGGTTCCCCTGGCGCATGCATGTCGACAGAGGGCCCAGCACGCTGGTCGGATTGACGCCGCGCTTCTCTTCGGGCGCCGGCGCGAGTTCGAGCGTCTTCTTCTTGTCGTTTGTGAAGAACTTGGCGCTGATCGCGACGAGCTCGTGGATCCGGCGATGCGGTGGAGTCGCTGTCGAGGTGGATCCGGCGAAGTCGGCGATCTTGGCCTTCGGGCGGAGAGTGCATGGTGGTTGCACCCCACGGTTTCATCGCCACCGGCTCGTGTTTGGAAGTCCTGCCGCGGCAGCGATGCACTCGGCTGCGCGGGCGTCGCCGTTGGCAAAGCCGATGAGACTACGAATGGTGGCCCTCCATTCATCGACCTTGTCGGCTGTTGGAGGTAATCCAGGAGCAGTTGAGCTCGCGCCAAAGCTTCTGCTGGAGTGGTGGGCGGTAGTGGCGGACGGCGCGAGGAGCGGGATATGCTCGGACTTCTAACTATGTTAGAAGGAGCAGTACCCCGTCCAGGCGACCGTGCCTCGCTTGCGCCAGCATGTTGGCGTGCATGCTGGTCTTGAGCATCCCGAGATCCACCAGCTCAATCTTGGTCCAACGAGCGTATGGCGTTGTGAATACCATGACGCTGTCGGTCCCGCGCCTCCTGAGACGGGCGCGGTGCATGTATAGATGCCGAGGTCTGCGCAGCCTTGTCCTTGGACTTGGCAGCACCGTGGGCTCCCCCGTCGACGTCCATTCTTCCGACCACCCGTTTGCTCCGGCGGTGGTGGGTTTGACGCGGACGGAACATCTGCCGCCGAAGCCTTCTTCTTCGGTGGCATGTCGATAAAGATGATGAAGATCTAGCTCGTGTGGACGCCGGATCAGGTTCACACAATCTTGACGGCCCGTACCTGGCGCGCCAAAGATGTCGGGGAGGCTGATCTGGCCCACGAATACCTATGGGACCGGCGGACCGAGCCCCTTTCGGTTCGGCGGGGGGCGGAGGTCGCACGAAGAGCAGATCGAGGCGGCACACGAGCTGTTTACCCAGCTTCCGAGCTCTCCGGAGAGATAACACTCCTACTGCTGCATGTCTGAGTGTATTGAGTTCTTGCTCAGGAGCGCTGAGTGCTACAGTACACACAAGCTGCTAACGAGACCGAGCGTGAGTGTTCTCTGGCTTCGAACCTTTCGATCCCCCTCCCTACGTTGCGCATGGGCCTCCTTTTATATGCTAAAGGGGTCTCCGATAGGTGGCAACGTAGACAAGGGTAAAAATGGAAAAGGAGTGGTTGGTACAGCTACTTGTACAGTGTATCATACCTAACCCTGACGGCAGGGGACAAAGGCATTAAATGCCCGCTTCACGCCGCTCTAACGGGCGTAAAGGGACCGTCAGGGCGCCACCGCTGCGCCACGATGGCAATCTTGTCAGCGCCACTTGCCACCGCTCCGGTCACCGTCAAGACGGCCTCTTGCCACGCTGCTACCGAAAGGTCCTGTGGCGACATCGTTAGTGGATTGCTGGAGCGCAGTACGTAGTGGTTCCGCCATGCGGCAAGCGCCTTGCCGCGGTTGTTGTCTTGTCGCGTCTGGAAGCTTGTCGCTCATCGGGCCTTCCGGCAAGCTCCTCTTGCCGGGCCTTGTCTCCTAGGTGCCTTGGGTGGCCTTCCGCAAGCTCCTCTTGCCGGGGCCTTGTCTCCTTGGCGTGAATACTTTGTTCTTGAATGGCTCCAAAGGAACCACGGAGGACCTTGGCGGTCACCCGGTAAGCCTTGCCGCGGAGGGCTGCAACTGCCCGTGCACAAGTTCGGGATACTAGGGTACCCCTACTCTAGTACACCGACACCATGCAACTTTCCACCGTTTCGTTTATCATGACACACTCCATCATTGTCATGTTGCTTTGCATGATCATGTAGTTGACATTGTATTTGTGGCAAAGCCACTGTTCATAATTATTTCATACATGTCGCTCTTGATTCATTGCATATCCCGGTACACCGCCGGAGGCATCCACATAGAGTCATATTTTGTTCTAAGTATTGAGTTGTAATTCATGAGTTGTAAGTAAATAAAAGTGTGATGATCATCATTATTAGAGCATTGTCCCAAGTGAGGAAAGGATGATGGAGATTTTGATTCCCCCACAAGTCGGGATGAGACTCCGGACTAAAAAAAAAGAGGCCATAAAAAAGGAGAAAAGGCCCAAATAAAAAAAATGAGAGAAAAAGAGAGAAGGGACAATGTTACTATCCTTTTACCACACTTGCGCTTCAAAGTAGCACCATGATCTTCATGATAGAGAGTCTCTCATTTTGTCACTTTCATATACTAGTGGGAAATTTCATTATAGAACTTGGCTTGTATATTCCAATGATGGGCTTCCTCAAATGCCCGAGGTCTTTGTGAGCAAGCAAGTTGGATTCAAACCCACTTAGTTTCTTTTGTTTGAGCTTTCATACACTTATAGCTCTAAGTGCATCCGTTGCATGGCAATCCCTACTCCTTGCATTGACATCAATTGATGGGCATCTCCATAGCCCGGTGATTAGCCTCGTTGATGTGAGACTTTCTCCTTTTTTGTCTTCCCACATAACCCCTATCATTATACCTTATTCCACCATAGTGCTATATCCATGGCTTGCGCTCATGTATTGCGTAAAGGTTGAAAAGGCTGAAGCACGTTAAAAAGTATGAACCAATTGCTTGGCTAAAATCGGGGTTGTACATGATATGAATATATTGTGTGGGGAAGATGGGGCATAGCCAGACTATATGATTCTGTAGGGATAATTTGCTTTGGCTATGTTATTTTGATAAGACATAATTGCTTGGTTAGCATGCTTGAAGTATTATTGTTTTTATGTCAACATTAAACTTTTATCTTTAATCATATCAAATCTGAACATTCGTGCCAAAATAAGAAGAATTACATTGAAATTATGCTAAGTAGCATTCCACATCAAAAATTCTGTTTTTATCATTTACCTACTCGAGGACGAGCAGGAATTAAGCTTGGGGATGCTTGATACGTCTTCAACGTATCTATAATTTTTATTGTTCCATGCTATATTATATTATGTTTTGGATGTTTAATGGGCTTTATTATACACTTTTATATTATTTTTGGGACTAACCTATTAACCGGAGGCCCAACCCAGAATTGCTGTTTTTTGCCTATTTCAGTGTTTCGCGGAAAAAGAATATCAAACGGAGTCCAAACGGAATAAAACCTTCGGGAACGTGATTTTTGGAACCAACATGATCCATAGGACTTGGACCCTACGTCAAGAAAGCAACCAGGAGGGCACGAGGTAGGGGCGCGCCTACCCCCCTGGGCGCGCCCTCCACCCTTGTGGGGCCCATGTTGCTCCATCGACGTACTTCTTCCTCCTATATATACCTACATACCCCCAAACTACCAGATACGGAGCCAAAAACCTTGTGGGGCCCATGTTGCTCCACCGTCGCAACCTTCTCTGCCTGTGAGATCCCATCTTGGGGTCTTTTCCGGCGCTCCGCCGGAGGGGGCATTGATCACGGAGGGCTTCTACATCAACACCATAGCCTCTCCGATGATGTGTGAGTAGTTTACCTCAGACCTTCGGGTCCATAGTTATTAGCTAGATGGCTTCTTCTCTCTTTGGATCTCTATACATAGTTCTCCACGATTCTCATGGAGATCTTTTAGATGTAATCTTCTTTTGCGGTGTGTTTGTTGAGACCGATGAATTGTGGGTTTTGTGATCAAGTTTATCTATGAACAATATTTGAATCTTCTCTGAATTCTTTTATGTATGATTGGTTATCTTTGCAAGTCTATTCGAATTATTAGTTTGGTTTGGCCTACTAGATTGATCTTTCTTGCAATGGGAGAAGTGCTTAGCTTTGGGTTCAATCTTGCGGTGTCCTTTCCAGTGACAGCAGGGCTAACAAGGCACGTATTGTATTGTTGCCATTGAGGATATCAAGATGGGGTTTATATCATATTGCATGAGTTTATCCCTCTACATCATGTCATCTTGCTTAAAGCGTTACTCTGTTCTTTTGAACTTAATACTCTAGATGCATGTTGGATAGCGGTTGATGTGTGGAGTAATAGTAGTAGATGCAGGCAGGAGTCGGTCTACTTGTCACGGACGTGATGCCTATATACATTATCATACCTAGATATTCTCATAAGTATGCTCTATTCTATCAATTGCCCAACAATAATTTGTTCACCCACCGTAATACTTATGCTCTTGAGAGAAGCCACTAGTGAAACCTATGGCCCTCGGGTCTATTTTCCATCATATTAATCTTCCAACACTTAGCTATTTTTATTGCCTTTTATTTTACTTTGCATCTTTATCATAAAAATACCAAAAATATTATCTTATCATATCTATCAGATCTCACTTTTGTAAGTGACCGTGAAGGGATTGACAACCCCTTTATTGCGTGGGTTGCGAGGCTTTTATTTGTTTGTGTAGGTGCGAGCGACTCATGCGTGGCCTCCTACTGGATTGATACCTTGGTTCTCAAAAACTGAGGGAAATACTTACGCTACTTTACTGCATCACCCTTTCCTCTTCAAGGGAAAACCAACGCCATGCTCAAGAGGTAGCAGTGAACGCCTGTCCTCAGCTGGACATCGTCAAGCGATTGGCATATATTGAAGGTGCACGCATGGCCTTCACCCATTGCAAGATGTAGTGGGCGAAGATGGAAGCCACCGAGCTGACCAGGGGGCCGCCAGAGGGCATGGAGCACCGCACACTTGAGCGCTATTTTGCGGATGTCCTAGAAGGGTCTCGGATTGTGGCAACGCAGTGTGGGCAGGACATTATTTTCGAATGAATACATTCGTGTTGTCTTTGCCTTGTATGATGAAACAAAGTCGGTTTGTAATATAATGCTTGTTATGTTTTAGTTTTTTCCTCCTGTGCGGCCGTGTTGTATGAAATCTGAGGGTTGGCCAGTCGTCGGCTTCTGCCCTCTTGTTGGTAGTACGGAGGTGTTCAGGATGGAATCTAAACAATCTTGATCCAATTATATGGTCCTTGAAGGAGTTGTTTAGCGCAACGAACCAAGCAATCAGACTATGCAGCTTAAACGCCCTCACTTAGCCATAGGAGTTTTACAATAAAACATGGGCGCAACACCTACTATCTGAACCAGAGTGCTATGAGCGTCTGATCGGGAAGTACAGATCCTTCGCGTAATGCGGGAGAAATCTCCAATGATTTGCAACCTCCGAACAGCTGACCGGCTCTCGCCGTATCATGACAGCCAATTTTCGGCTTTCTCTACTGAGGTGCTCCGTTGGATAAACCAGGGCACAATTGCAGCAGTTCTCCCTTTACTACCTTAGCCGATATAGCGGAACATGAGGTAGCAAGCACAGGAGCCGGGCAACCCAATTATTGACCAAATACATGATTTGGAGCCAATGCATATAGTGCTAAATTCGGGGTGCCGAACTATACTCTGAAAGTGTTCGGACTTTTGTTGCCATGTTGTGGGGTGCTAAGAAGCCCCTAGCAAGGTGGAACACACCGAGTGTACGGGTGTTATCTGATAGAATTACCAGGAAAGGAAAAGGCAAAAAGAAATAAAGAGGAAGAAGAAGTGGTAAGCTAGAGCCGTGGAAATTTGGGCCGCAAACTGTTTCTATTATAATTTCATTGGTGCGTTAAAGCACGTTTATAAAAGTAGTGCAATAAGCAGAAAGGCTATTTACTGTGCCTTCACCAAGAGAGTTGCGTATGGGTCCTGAAAAACAGGTAGAGTGATCGTTTAACGAAACCACCTCCCCATATGTCTAAGGCTCTCCCGTGCCGAGCTTGTATAATGCCATCTGTCGGTGTCAAAACCGGCGGATCTCGGGTAGGGGGTCCCGAACTGTGCGTCTAGGCGGATGGTAACATGAGACAAGGGACACGATGTTTTTACCCAGGTTCGGGCCCTCTCGATGGAGGTAAAACCCTACTCTTGCTTGATTAATATTGATGATATGGGTAGTACAAGAGTAGATCTACCACGAGATCGTAGAGGCTAAACCCTAGAAGCTAGCCTATGGTATGATTGTTGTTCGTCCTACGGACTAAAACCCTCCAGTTTATATAGACACCGGATAGGGTTAGGGTTACACAGAGTCGGTTTACAACAGTCGGAGATCTACATATCCGTATCGCCAAGCTTGCCTTCCACGCCAAGGAAAGTCCCATCCGGACACGGGACGAAGTCTTAAATCTTGTATCTTCATAGTCCAGAGTCCGCCAACGGTGATAGTCCGCTATCCGGACACCCCTAATCAAGGACTCCTCAAGAGTCTCCTGAACCAGGCTTCAATGATGACGAGTCCGGCGCGCATATTGTCTTCGGCATTGCAAGGCGGGTTCCTCCTCCGAATACTTCATAGAAGATTTTGAACACAAGGATTGTGTCCGGCTCTGCAAAACAAGTTCCACATACCACCGTAGAGAGAATAACTTTTGCACAGATCTGCTGACGTATTCCGTGGTGTGACATCACACCACGGCCAGGCCTTTATACGAATCGTTTTTACTATTCCACCTCAGTGCGTTTAGCGAGGCGGTTTCCTTGGCACGTCTTATCAAAGCGGAGATCATGCCCCCTTATTCCAGGATTCCCATCAATACGGATGTGGGTAACCCAACCGCGCCATTGATTACGGCGCTTGGGAGATAAGCGAGTTTTACCAGTCATGGGGACGATAGCTTCATTCGCCCATATAAGGGATAAGGATCCACCTTTTAACCCACGCTTTCTTCCTCCTTTGCTCATCCATTTCACAAGACTCGAGCTCCAGCGCCCAAGTCCGCACATCCCTCCTCAACCTTCTCCAGCCATGTCCGGAGCGGGAGGCAAGTGGATGGTCTCCTCCGTCACGGAGGGACAAGTCAAAAAGCTGCGGAAGGCCGGATACTTGTCCAGCGACATTGCGCACCGGCTCCTCGACGAGGGGCAGCTCATTCCCACCTCCAGGCCCCATGAGAGGGTGGTGTTCCTCACCCACTTCCTCCGCGGACTAGGTTTTCCACTTCACCATTTGTCCGGGGGCTCATGTTCTACTACGGCCTGGACTTCCACGATCTGGCCCTGAATTTCATCCTCAACATCTCGGCATTTATCGTCGTGTGCGAGGCCTTTCTCTGCATCCAGCCCCACTTCGGCTTATGGCTGAAGACCTTGAATGTCAAGCCGAAGGTAGTGGGCGGGCGCCAAGCGGAGTGCGGAGGTGCCATGGTTGGAAAGATGGCCAAAGTCCTATGGCTCGAGGGCTCCTTCGTGGAGACCATAAAGGGGTGGCAATCGGGGTGGTTCTACATCACCGAGCCGCGTGACTCTCAATGGGCGGCGACCCCCGAATTCCGATCTGGCTCCCCCACACGGCTCACATCATGGAAAGAGACGGGCCTGACGTGGGATGATTAGGAAGAGCTGTCCGTACTCCAAACCTGCGTCCGAAACCTGGTGGACAAGAATCCCAAGCTTGTCAATGTAATCCAGGTGATGCTCATCCGCCGGATTCTCCCCGCCAAGCAATGTGCCTTCAATTTGTGGGAGTTTGATCTCGCACAAGACCGAACCTTGAGCCGCTCTTTGACACTCACGTACAAGATGCCCGGAAGGTGCTGTTCATAGGCGCTGCCTCCGCATCCGCCATCAAGATCGCGGATTCAGCTCGCAGCGTCAAGCCGTTGAGGTAAGTTATTTTACCCTTTATGGGACTCTTTTTCATAGTTTGACTCTATGCGGATCTAAAACTCCCTAACCTTTGACAGATCGGGTGAAGACGTCCGGACAGATTAACCGTCTGCCCCTTGTTGAAGACTCCAAAGCAGACGCCCGATTGACGGGGCTGCTGGCTCCGGCACCTCACGTGGTGCCGGAAAAGAAGGCCAAGAAGAAGGCCACGGGAACTCGAAGGAGCTCCCGGCGCTAGGTGCTGTCGGACTCATCGTCTGGCGACTCCGAGGCAGAATTCTCCCCTGAGGATGAGGAGGAGGAAAAAGAAGCCTCTCCCCCAGCAGGGGGAGAGAAGAAAAGGAAGGCCGCGCCGACTGGGGAGGCCAGAGGGTCCAAAAAAGGAAGGACCCTTCCTCCGGACTTCTCCACCAACGCCGAAAACGACGAGGAGGAGTGGCCACCAAGGGCCAAGCCCCTGGCGAGATTGTAAGTGTCCGGGCTCTGGAATAGCTCATGACTTTTATTTGTCGCATAGTGTCTTCTAACGCCGAATATAACCATGTAGCCCGCCCAGGGCAGGCTTCGCCCGCCGTCGGCGGCTCCCTAGATTCGTCGGATGTGAATAGCACTTCACTTCCGACCGCCTCCTCTCCTCGTGACGCATACGACATCGTGGTGGAGTCCCAAAAGGGACCCAGCCAGGAGGAGGTGGTCCTGGAGGCGCTGCAAGGCGACCTTCCGGACTCCGGGCGCAAAGGGGGCGAGACCCCAGAGGGCTCTAAGTCCGGCCCTGTGCCGGACTCTGTAACGGAACCTTTAGTGGTTCCGAAGTCCGGCAAGTGGCCCCTTCGTAAGAAGGGCAAGACTGCGACGCCGGTGACCTCCGTCCATCCGGAGGCACCGGATAGCTTGCTGGAGGCGCTTAACGGCACCTCCATCGACGAGGAGCACCGCACTATTATGAGTGTGGTGATCCAGAAAGTTTAGTCCGCCAAGAGCGGGCTGATCAAGCCTGCATCAGCCTTCTAACAAGCTTTGAGGTAAGTTTAGAATATGTAAAAATATTTCCGCATAGACAGTAGCCCCTAATGCTTAGTTCGGTGTTCGTAAAGAAAAGCGGATCGAGGATCTAAAAATATATACGCAGGAGTCTAACATAAGTATGTCAATATGGGAATGCAGGCTGCGCTGCCGACCTCTGCCAAGACCGATCATGAGGTCAATGCATTGAAGCAGAGCCTCGAGCGGTCCGAGAACGAGCTCGGCCTTGCCAAGAAGCAGCTCGAGGACAAGGAAGGTAAGTAATACCTTATTAAAGAAATACCTTATAGAAAGGATTTGGTTGCAAAAATGACAGGACTAACGTGGGTATTGTAGGGGCCACGAACGAGGTGGCGACCCTGAAGGAAGCGGTGTCCACGGCCGAAAGCAAAGCGGCCGCGGAGCACACTGAGCGAGAGAAGCAGGAGGCGCGAGTGGCGGAGGTGCGGTAAGAGCTCCAGGCTCTCGTGGAAAAACACGAGAGTTTGGAGCATGACTCGAAGACTCGAGAGTCCGAGCTCGCCTCGGCTCTTGAGAGTGCCAAAGCCGCTAAGGCCGAAGCCCAAAAAGCCCTCCAGGAAATTGAATCATTAAAGAAGATAGCGGCGGGTAAGGCATTCTTTATGCAAAGCAAGCATGTGAAAGTGAATTATCTATTACTTACCCGAATCCAGAGCTCTCCAGGAGCATTCGCAGATTTGCCCGTAGTGTGTCCGATGTCGCCGCTGCTTCTACCGCGCCAAGGAGGGGAGCTCGACGGAAAAGGTGTTCTGGTCTCAGTATGCTGAGGCCGGACATCCGGTGCCCCTGAGCGACCAGCTGAAGTAGCTGGTCGAGCTCCACAAGGTCGCCGAACAGGCCATGAAGGGCCTCATAATTCGGTTGTGGCCATTGGAAGCCATGCCTGGGAGCTACTTCGGGCTAGTGCGGCGGCTGGTGGACGCCTGTCCATGGATTGAAGTCATCAAGCGCTCCGTTTGCATTGAAGGTGCTCGTCGGGCCCTTGCCCGTGCTAAAGTGCACTGGGGCAAGCTGGATGCTGAGAAGCTTGTGACGGACGGGCCACCGAAAGGCAAGGAGCATCGCAAGCCCAAAATGTACCATGAGGGCGTCCTGAAGGGTGCCCGCCTTATAGCGGGTGAATGCTCCAAAGATGTAATTTTTGAATAGACTCGCATTTTGTTATCCTGTATGCTGAAAACTTGTTCATATGCGCTAAGCAACGCTTGTGAATTTGAAATATTACCTTCTGTGCGGCCGTTTATCAAATTTGAGAGATGGCAAGTCGTTATTTCAGCCCCATGCCACGAAAGTGCCGGGGTGTTCGGGATAAACTTGAGAGCTCTTGTTCCCATTCTTGGGTCCTTCGAGGGAGGCGCTCAACGCAACGAACAAGGCAACCAGACTATAGTGCTTGAACACTCTCACTTAGCCATACAATTCTATAATTTTAAATTTTGGCGAAGCCCCTAGTATTCGGAAGACCGAGTTCGGGCGCTATCCACGCCTTGGCGGGACAATGCCGACTCCTCGCTCTAAGCGGCATAAGTCTTTAGGGACCCGAAAAAACCTCTCGAACAGCGACCAACTCTCGCCCTATGATGACGGTCAGTTTTAGCATTCTCCGCTGGGGTGCTCAACCCAGCTCAACCAGGGCACAATCGCAGTGGTTCTCCCAGCGCTACCTTTGCCGATATAACGGAACGTAAGGTACCAAAACATGGGAGCCGGGCAAACCCAACTATTGACCCAAGACATGATTCGAGCCGATGCATATAATGCTATAAGTTCGGGTGCCGCACTTGTGAAAGTGTTCGGACTTATCACACCATATTTTTGGGGTACTTAAGCCCCGTGTATTGGCCATACCAAAGTGTACGGGTGCAACATGTCATGAATGAACATATATATAGATAAAGAAAGGAGTGCAATAATAGGCAAAAGCTATGTATTGTTTATTCAAAAAAGGTACTGCAATGAAAGCAGAACGATATGAATAGTGCGATAAGCAAGGGATGGGACTATTTAGCATGTCCCCCTCCAGGGGTAAGCTGCGGGATGGTATGTAAAACATGTACAATGCTCGTAGTAGAGACCACATGGACACTCGACGTAGCTTTCTGCTTCCCTGGCTGTTGCATTGTGAGTTCGGCAATTCTAGTGCCGGACAGGGCTTCTGGAAAACGGAGTCCTGAAAGTAAGAGAAAAGAAGAAAGAAAAAGAATGACACAATTGGGAGCCCCTGGTGCGGTTGAGCCACATTCTGGGAGTGCCATGGTCGTGCCCCTCCCCTTATGCCCATGGTATCTCCAGAGCGTAGTTATGTATGCGTAGTACTGGCTTCGCAATTTCGCGAGGGCTGGGGTTGGGGCCGGATTGCTACGCGTGCTCGGATCGTGCCAGACGGTCTTGTTGTAGGTTACTCCAGGCGCGCTTGACGATGTCCGGACGTTTAATAGCCGGACTCGAGAATTGCTGTGAGAGGCTGCTTTGCACCTCCGCCGCGAGGGCTGCCGTGTGCTCCTCCATTCGGAGAGAGCGTTCGGTGTTTCCATTGACCGTGATTACTCCTCGAGGGCCTGTCATCTTGAGCTTGAGGTACGCGTAGTTCGGCACCGCATTGAACTTTGCAAATGCGGTTCGTCCAAGCAGTGCGTGATAGCTGCTGCGGAATGGGACTATGTCGAAGATTAACTCTTTGCTTTGGAAGTTATCCGGGGATCCGTAGACCACTTCGAGTGTAACTGAGCCTGTACAATTGGCCTCTACACCTGTTATGACACCTTTAAAGGTCGTCTTTGTGGGTTTAATCCTTGAGGGGTCTATGCCCATTTTGCGCACTGTATCCTGATATAGCAGGTTCAGGCTGCTACCACCGTCCATTAGGACTCTAGTGAGGTGAAATCCGTCGATGATTGGGTCAAGAACCAATGCGGCGAATCCGCCGTGGCGGATGCTAGTGGGGTGGTCCCTTCGATCAAAAGTGATCGGGCAGAGGACCATGGGTTGAACTTCGGCGGCTGGCTCCATCGCATATACGCCCCTTAGTGCACGCTTCCGCCTCCCTTTTGGGTATGTGGGTTGCGTATATCATGTTCACCGTCCGCACTTGTGGGGAAGCCCTTCTGTCCTCTATTGTTCGGTGGCCGGGCTTCTCCTCGTCATCGCTTATGCAGCCCTTGTCATTGAGTTCGCATTTAACTTGCTCTGCCTGTTTGAAGACCCAACAATCCTGTTGGTGTGGTTGGCTGGTTTTTCGGGGGTGCCATGTATTTGGCACGAGCGATCGAGTATTCGGTCCAGATTGGACGGGCCCTGAGTATTTCTTTTGAACGGCTTTTTCCGCTGACCGGGTTTAGAGCCTCCGAATCCGGCAATGACTGCCGTATCTTCAGAATTATCGCCGTTAATGCGGCGCTTGTGCTTGTTGCGATGCGACCTGCCATTGCTGTCCTTGGTATCCGAACTACCAGGGTTTTTGGTCAAGTTGTTACTACGAGCTAGCCAGCTGTCCTCTCCCGCGCAAAAGCGGGTGATGAGTGTTGTGAGGGCTGCCATGGATTTCGGATTTTCCTATCCTAGGTGCCGGGAAAGCCACTCGTCGCGGATGTTATATTTGAAGCCTGCAAGGGCCTCTGCATCCGGACAATAATGATTTGGTTTTTCTTGGTTAGGAACCGTGTCCAGAATTGTCTGGCCGATTCTTCTGGCTGCTGAATTATGTGGCTGAGGTCATCAGCGTCTGGTGGTCGCACATATGTGCCCTGGAAGTTATCGAGGAATGCGGCTTCCGTGTCCTCCCAACAACCAATTGATTCTCACAAGCTGTTAAGCCAATGCCGAGCTGGTCCTTTAAGCTTGAGTGGGAGGTATTTGATGGCGTGTAGATCATCACCGCGGGCCATGTGGATATGGAGGAGGTAGTCCTCGATCCAAACCGCAGGATCTGTTGTGCCATCGTATGATTCGATGTTTACGGGTTTGAAACCCTCGGGATTTGATGATCCATCACTTCGTCGTGAAGCATAGTGGGTGTGCGGCGCCTCAGATTGAGCTATATCATGACGCAGCTCAAATGAGCTTTGTCATCGTGTTCGCCCGGCCGGAATTGATGTATCCGGCGTGATGGTTATCATCACGTGTCGTGGGGCGCCCACGCGATCCGTAGATCGATCTTGTTTGCCTTGCCTTGTCCTCCAATATGTTTCGCAGGTCTGGCGCGTTTCCCCGTGCCTTGGTACTTTTCGAGCGACGCCGAGGTGTGGCTTGAATGGAGGGCCTAGAGGCCTCTCTGTCGCGGCCACGGGGTGGCCGGTCGGCCGCGTCATGCGCCGGTGATGTAGGTTTGGGTGCTTCCTCCTCTAATTGGGGTAGCAGCCTGCGTTTTGGGTATCTCTTGGAGGGGCGTTCGAGTTCATACTCTTCGGCTGCAAGGACTTCAGTCCATCTGTCAGCTAGCAAGTCTTGGTCAGCTCTAAGCTGCTCGCTTTTTCTTGAGGCTGCTTGCCGTGGCTATAAGCCCTGCGTTTGAAACGCCTCCTGTTTGGCGGGATCCTCGTGCACGACAAATTAAATCATCGAGGCTTGCCTCATCTTCGAGGAGGAGGCATATAATTATCGCCCTCCACCTCCCTGCGCCGCTCTATCATGAGGGCTGGCTTCTCCCTCCTCCCTGCTTTGAATCCTGCTTTGGAGGGGGTTGTCTTCGCACCGTCCGGGAGTTATTATCTCCAAGGCCGGAATCGCCATTTCTTTGTGGCGGGATTTAGAGTGGCGCCGCTGTCGCCGGCTGTTGGGATGTTTCTTGGAGGGGTCATCCTCCGCTGTTCCATCGCCATTCCCATCTTTTTGGGATGTCCACCATGTATATGTCGTATGACGAGGTGGCCTTCCGATTGCCCTCAGAGGCGCCGGATCTTGGTCGTCTCCAACATCGTCGTCCATACCATCGATGTCTTCGGAGTCGAAGTCGAGCATGTCGGTTAAATCATCGATAGTGGCTACAAAGTGGGTGGTGGGTGGGCGTTGAATTTCTTCATCGTCCGCATCCCAACCTTCCTGGCCGTAGTCCGGCCAGGGATCTCCTGATAAAGAGAGAGACTTTAGTGAATTCAGGATGTCGCCAAAGGGCGAGTGCTGAAAGATGTCCGCGGTAGTGAACTCCATGACCGGCTCCCAATCGAATTCAATTGGCCGGGGCGCGGGAGGTTCGGAGTCCGGAGAGGAGTCCGGCACCTTGGAGTCACGGGATTCGCAGCGATGGGATGGAGTTCGGCTCAATCGCCGTAGAGATCGTAGCCCCCGAGGCGGTGTCCATCCACTCGTCCTCGATCGGCAGAGTCGGCTCCGAGCTAAGGGTCAGAGCGGACGCTGGTGCGGCCTCCAGGGCACTGTTCGGCGGCAGTGCTAGATCGTGCCCATCGAGATAGTGCGGCGCGCTTGGCTGTGGCTCGAATCCGTCGAAGATCAAGTCTCCGCGGATGTCGGCCGTGTAGTTCAAACTCCCAAACTTGACCTGATGGCCAGGGGTGTAGCTTTCGATCTGCTCCAGATGGCCAAGTGAATTGGCCCGCAGTGTAAAGCCGCCGAATACGAAGATCTGTCCGGGGAGAAAAGTCTCACCCTGGACCACATCGTTGTTGATGATCGAAGAAGCCATCAAGCCTAAGGATGACGACACAGAGGAACTCTCAATGAAAGCACCAATGTCGGTGTCAAAACCGGCGGATCTCGGGTAGGGGGTCCCGAACTGTGCGTCTAGGCGGATGGTAACAGGAGACAAGGGACTCGATGTTTTACCCCGGTTCGGGCCCTCTCGATGGAGGTAAAACCCTACTCCTGCTTGATTAATATTGATGATATGGGTAGTACAAGAGTAGATCTACCACAAGATCAGAGAGGCTAAACCCTAGAAGCTAGCCTATGGTATGATCGTTGTTCGTCCTACGGACTAAAACCCTCCGGTTCATATAGACACCGGATAGGGTTAGGGTTACACAGAGTCGGTTTACAACGGTAGGAGATCTACATATCCGTATCGCCAAGCTTGCCTTCCACGCCAAGGAAAGTCCCATCCGGACACGGGACGAAGTCTTCAGTCTTGTATCTTCATAGTCCAGGAGTTCGGCCAACGGTGATAGTTCGGCTATCCGGACACCCCTACCCGAGATCCGCCGGTTTTGACACCGACACCATCCAATAGGGTCAACTATCCCGACCGCTCTTATTCTTGCCGTCTTGGTGTGTTTATCCTTCGAGAGGACCCATGATCAGGCCATCGGATGGGTTCCGCGGGATTGAGACCTGAAAGGAAAAAGTAAAAGTGAAAGTATGTGTGTATCCCGTGCCGGTTGAGCCACACTGTGGATCACAAGCTAGCTGTGCCTCCGTCGATGCCCATGGAATTTTGAGTGCGTAGTTATGTACGCGCGGCGCGAATGCCACCTGCTTTATCTGGACTGAGACGGAGGCCGGATTGCTAGTCGAGCTCCTGACGAGCCGAGCTATCCTGCTGCAGGGTAGTTCGGACCCTCTTAACGGTGTCCGTGGGCTTGACAGCCGAATTAGGGTTCTGCTTGAGAAGGCCGCTCTGTACTTCTGTTGCTAAGGCAACTCTGTGCTCTTCTGTATGGAGGGAGCGTTCCGTATTTTCGTTGATCGTGATGATGCCGCGTGGACCGGGCAGCTTGAGCTTAAGATAAGCATAGTGTGGTACTGCATTGAATCGAGCGAATGCGGTTTGTCCGAGCAGTGCGTGATAGCCGCTGCGAAAGGGGACAATGTCGAATATTAACTCCTCACTACGGAAATTGTCCAGAGACCCGAAGACAACTTCTAGCGTGATTGAGCCCGTACAGCGGGCCTCAACACCTGGTATGACTCCTTTGAAGGTAGTCTTTGTGGGTTTGATCCGTGATGGATTGATGCCCATTTTTCGCACTGTATCCTGATAAAGCAGGTTGAGGCTGCTACCTCCGTCCATAAGGACACGCGTCAGGTGAAATCCATCAATGATTGGGTCAAGGACTAGTGCGGCTGAACCGCCATGACGGATACTAGTCGGATGATCCCGATGATCAAAGGTGATCGGGAATGAATACCATGGATTAAATTTCGGGGTGACTGGCTCTATCGCGTAGACGTCCCTTAGTGCGTGCTTGCGTTCCCTTTTAGGGATGTGAGTAGCATATATCATGTTTACTGTTTTGACTTGGGGGGGGGACTTCTTATGTCCCCCTGTGTTTGGTTGTCGGGGCTCCTCGTCGTCGTCCTTGCTTTATGATCCCTTTTCCCTGTTCTTGGTGTTTAATTTGCCGGCCTGTTTAAAAACCCAACAATCTCTATTGGTATGATTAGCTGGCTTGTCTGGGGTGCCGTGTATCTGGCACGGGCGGTCGAGTATGCGGTCCAGGCTGGATGGTCCCTGATTTTTTCTCTTGTACGGTTTCTTCCGCTGGCTGGATTTGGAGCCACTGAATCCGACGTTGACTGTAGTGTCGTCAGTATTATCACCATTGCTTTGACGTTTGTGTCTGTTACATCGGAGCTTGCCGTTGCTGCTCTTAACCTCAGAGGGGCCTGCCTCGCTGGCTGTGTTTTTTCTATGAGCCAACCAACTATCCTCACCCGCGCAAAAGCGGGTCATGAGTGCCGTGAGGGCTGCCATAGATTTCGGCTTTTCTTGGCCGAGGTGGCAGGCGAGGCATTCATCGGGGATGCTATGTTTAAAGGCCGCTAGGTCTCTGGCATCCGGACAGTCGACGATCTGGTTCTTTTTGGTTAGGAACCTAGTCCAAAATTTCCTGGCTGACTCTCCAGGTTGTTGGACTATGTGGCTTAAGTCATCGGCGTCTGGTGGCCGGACATATGTACCTTGGAAGTTGTCGAGGAAGGCTTCTTCCAAGTCCTCCCAGCTGCCGATAGAGTTTTTAGGCAGGCTGTTTAACCAGTGCCGAGCTGGCCCTTTGAGCTTTAGTGGGAGGTATTTGATAGCGTGAAGGTCGTCTCCGTGGGCCATGTGGATGTGGAGAATAAAATCCTCGATCCATACCGCGGGATCGGTTGTTCCGTCGTATGATTCAATTTTAATGGGTTTGAACCCTTCGGGGAATTCGTGATCCATTACTTCATCGGTGAAGCAAAGAGGGTGTGCCGCGCCTCTATATCGGGCCGCGTGATACGTCTCCAACGTATCTATAATTTTTTATTGCTTCATGCTATATTATATTCTGTTTTGGAGGATTAATGGGCTTTGTTATACACTTTTATATTATTTTTGGGACTAACCTATTAACCGGAGGCCCAGCCCAAATTGTTGTTTTTTTGCCTATTTCAGAGTTTCGCAGAAAAAGAATATCAAACGGAGTCCAAATGGAATGAAACCTTCGGGAACGTGATTTTCGGAACAAACGTGATCCAGAGGACTTGGAGTCTACGTCAAGAAATCAACTAGGAGAGAACGAGGCAGGGGGGCGTGCCCCCCACCCTCGTGGGGCCCATGTTGCTCCACCGACGTACTTCTTCCTCCTATATATACCTACGTACCCCCAAACCAACAGAGGCATCCACGAAAACCTAATTCCACCGCCGCAACCTTCTGTACCCGTGAGATCTCATCTTGGGGCCTTTTCCGGCGTCCTACCAAGGGGGCATTGATCATGGAGGGCTTCTACATCAACACCATAGCCTCTCCGATGATGTGTGAGTAGTTTACCTCAGACCTTCGGGTCCATAGTTATTAGCTAGATGGATTCTTCTCTCTCTTTGGGTCTCAATACAAAGTTCTCCATGATTCTCATGGAGATCTATTCGATGTAATCTTCTTTTGCGGTGTGTTTGTTGAGACCGATGAATTGTGGGTTTTGTGATCAAGTTTATCTATGAACAATATTTGAATCTTCTCTGAATTCTTTTATGTATGATTGGTTATCTTTGCAAGTCTATTCGAATTATCAGTTTGGTTTGGCCTACTAGATTGATCTTTCTTGCAATGGGAGAAGTGCTTAGCTTTGGGTTCAATCTTTGTGGTGTCCTTTCCAAAGGATGTTAGGGCAGCAAGGCACGTATTGTATTGTTGCCATCGAGGATAACAAGATGGGGTTTATATCATATTGCATGAGTTTATCCTTGTACATCATGTTATCATACTTAAAGCATTACTCTGTTCTTTTGAGCTTAATACTCTAGATGCATGCTGGATAGCAGTCGATGTGTGGAGTAATAGTAGTAGATGCAGGCAGGAGTCGGTCTACTTGTCATGGACGTGATGCCTATATAAATGATCATACCTAGATATTCTCATAACTATGCTCAATTCTATCAATTGCTCAAAAGTATTTTGTTCACCCACCGTAATACTTATGCTCTTGAGAGAAGCCACTAGTGAAACCTATGGCCCCCGGGTCTATTTCCTATCATATTAATCTTCCAACACTTAGCTATTTTTATTTTCTTTTATTTTACTTTGCTTATTTATTATAAAAATACCAAAAATATTATCTTATCATATCTATCAGATCTCACTTTCGTAAGTGACCGTGAAGGGATTGGCAACCCCTTTATTGCGTTGGTTGCGAGGTTTTTATTTGTTTGTGTAGGTGCGAGGGACTGCAGCACGGCCTCCTACTGGATTGATACCTTGGTTCTCAAAAACCGTGGGAAATACTTACGCTGCTTTACTGCATCACCCTTTCCTCTTCATGGGAAAACCAACGCAGTGCTCAAGAGGTAGAAAGAAGGATTTCTGGCGCCGTTGCCGGGGAGGCCTACGCCAAGTCAAGTCAAGATTTGCTCTCTCGACAACGAGCCATTTCTGGCGCCGTTGCCAGGGAGTCTACGCAAAAGTCAACATACCAAGTACCCATCACAAACTCTTATCTCCCGCATTACATTATTTGCCATTTGCCTCTCGTTTTCCTCTCCCCACTTCACCCTTGCCATTTTATTCGCCCTCTCTTCTTCTGTTTGCCTCTTTCTCGCTCGCTTCTTGTCTGCTCGTGTGTTGGATTGCTTGTTTGTCACGATGTCTCCACCTAGATTCGGTGATCTTCACCTTAAAAGGTTAGAGGAGATTGAAAACAATGTCAGAAACTTTATGACTTTACAATTTGAGCATAGTAATTTCTTCAGAAATGAGCTTAAGGAACAAAAAGGCTTTATGGGATACATGAATAAAGAGCTCGATGATATGTCTAAGGAATTTTATGGTTTGAAATCTCAGATTGCTCATCTTGAGATGCTAATTGCTGAAATCTCGGATAAGCAGGCCACCTTAGTTATAAGATGGCCGCTAAACCGGATTTTTTTATGAAAATAAAGATGAAGATCTATAAGTTATCTATGTGTCCCCTTTTAGATCTTTGTTTTCCAATATGAATCTTGATAATGATGAGATTGAAGATGAGTTACCTTTACCTAGAAGGCGTTCCAAAAATTCAGAGTTTTTAGATCTTGATGCAAAAATTGCTAAAAGTGGGATTGAAGAGATCAAAACTCAAGATATTAATGAACCCACTATTTTGGATTTCAAGGAATTTAATTATGATAATTGCTCTTTGATAGATTGTATTTCCTTGTTGCAATCCGTGCTAAATTCTCCACATGCTTATAGTCAACATAAAGCTTTTACCAAACATATCATTGATGCTTTGATGCAATCTTATGAAGAAAAACTTGAATTGGAAGTTTCTATCCCTAGAAAACTTTATGATGAGTGGGAACCTACTATTAAAATTAAAATTAAAAATCATGAATGCTATGCTTTGTGTGATTTGGGTGCTAGTGTTTTCACGATTCCAAAAACTTTGTGTGATTTGCTAGGATTGCATGAATTTGATGATTGTTCTTTGAACTTGCACCTTGCGGATTCCACCATTAAGAAACCTATGGGAAGAATTAATGATGTTCTTATTGTTGCAAATAGGAACTATGTGCCCATAGATTTTATCGTTCTTGATATAGATTGCAATCCTTCATGTCCTATTATTCTTGGTAGACCTTTCCTTAGAACGATTGGTGCAATTATTGATATGAAGGAAGGGAATATTAGATTTCAATTTCCATTAAAGAAAGGCATGGAACACTTCCCTAGAAAGAATATTAAATTACCTTATGAGTCTATTATGAGATCCACTTATGGATTGCCTTCCAAAGATGGCAATACCTAGATCTATCCTTGCTTTTATGCCTAGCTAGGGGAGTTAAACGATAGCGCTTGTTGGGAGGCAACCCAATTTTATTTTTAGTTTTTTGCTTTTTTGCTTCTGTTTAGGAATAAATCTTTGATCTAGCCTCTACTTAGATATGTTTTTATGTTTTAATTAGTGTTTGTGCCAAGTTAAACCTATAGGATCTTCTTGGATGATAGTTATTTGATCTTGCTGAAAATTCCAGAAACTTTCCGTTCACGAAAACAATTATTAAAAATCACCAGAACGTGATAAAAATATTGATTCCAATTGCATCAGATCATTAAACAAATTGTGTAGGTCGTCCTATTTTGGTAGATTTTTTGGAGTTCCAGAAGTTCGCGTTAGTTACAGATTACTACAGACTATTCTGTTTTTGACAGATTCTGTTTTCGTGTGTTGTTTGCTTATTTTGATGAATCTATGGCTAGTAAAATAGTTTATAAACCATAGAGAAGTTGGAATACAGTAGGTTTAACACCCATATAAATAAATAATGAGTTCATTAAAGTACCTTGAAGTGGTGTTTTGTTTTATTTCGCTAACAGAGCTCACGAGATTTTCTGTTAAGTTTTGTGTTGTGAAGTTTTCATGTTTTGGTTAAAAGATTTGATGGATTAAGGAACAAGGAGTGGCAAGAGCCTAAGCTTGGGGATTACCATGGCACCCCAATATAATCTAAGGACACCAAAAAGCCAAAGCTTGGGGATGCCCCGGAAGGCATCCCCTCTTTCGTCTACTTCCATCGGTAACTTTACTTGGAGCTATATTTTTATTCACCACATGATATGTGTTTTGCTTGGAGCGTCTTGTATGATTTGAGTCTTTGCTTCTTAGTTTACCACAATCATCTTTGTGTACACACCTTTTGAGAGGGACACACATGATTCATAATTTATTAGAATATTCTATGCGCTTCGCTTATATCTTTTGAGCTATATAGTTTTTGCTCTAGTTCTTCACTTATTTTTTTAGAGCACGGCGGTGGTGTCGGGGAGGCTGATCGTACCCACGGACACCTATGGGGCCGGCGGACCAGGCCCCTTGTGGTTCGGAGGGGGGGCGGAGATTGCACGAAGAGCGGATCGAGGCGAGGCACACGAGCAGTTTACCCAGCTTCGGAGCTCTCCAGAGAGATAAAACTCCTACTTCTGCTTGTTTGATGTATTGTATTCTTGCTAGGGAGCAATGAGAGCTACAAAACCTAATGTGAGTGTATCTAGCCTCAGGTGAGTCGAATGAACCGAACCAGCCGAACCCCCTCTACGCTATGCATGGGCCTCCTTTTATATGCTCAAGGGTCTCCGGCTGTGGCAACATAGGCGGGGTACAAATGTAAAACAGGAGTTGGTACACCTACTCGAACAAAGGTACAAAGGTAAAATACCTAACCCCGACGGCAAGGGACAAAAGCAATAAATGCCCGCCGCTGTCGCCCAAACAATGCAACAGAGACCGTCAGTGCACCCCGCCGCCACGATGGCAAGCTTGTCGGCGCCGCTTATCGCTGCTCTCCGCTGGCTGCCTGACCCCGACACGCCGCGCATGGAACGGTCCCATGGCGACACGTCACCGGATGAGCTGGAGCGGAGATGGAGAGAAGTTGCATGCAGCGGTAAGCGCCTTTGTCGCGCCGAATCCTTGTCGTGCTCCGGAGGCTTGTCGCGCCTGAGCCTTCCCGCAAGCTCCTCTTGCCGGGCCTTTGTCTTCTGCGTTCGGAGGGCCTTCCCGACAAGCTCCTCTTGTCGGGGCCTTGTCTTCTTAATCAAATACTTTGTTCTTGAATGGCTCCAAAGGAGCCACGGAGGATCTTGGCGGTGACGAGGCAAACCTCGCCGCTGGTGTTATAATCGTCTGCGGCACGAGTACGGGATACTAGGTACCCCTACTCTAGTACACCGACAGAGCCCCCGGCCCGGGCAGTACACGGTGCCGAAGCGCTTGTCGGGCCAGGCCCAAAATCGCGGCGCGGACACACGCGCCTCGACCACGCCGCAACTCGCCCGGACCCACCACGATTTCCCACTAACGGCACGCACCGGACGTGGCGTCGTCGCGAGAGATCGTGTGCTCGTTCGTGGGGGTTCTTTATTAGTATAAGCGGAACGTCCGCCCCCTCCTCCCCTTTATAAGCGGAGGAAACAGAGGCAGGCCGACCACCCCTGCCATTGCTGTCTTGTCAAGAAACCACCGCCGCTCCCCTCTTCTTCTCCGGTGCGAAGAGAGCAGCGCCCCCCCCCCCATACGCCACAAGCACACACACCGCCGGCCCCCTCCGCCCCCTCGCCATGGCTCCGGAAGCCGATAAGGAGAAGGGTGTCAAGTCGGCCGAGGCGCAGCTGCTCATGGCGTTGTGCAAGGAGCGAGCCATCTTCCCCGCAGCTCGGCGCAAGGGAGCTGCGGACGCCTTTCTACCTCTTCGTCGACAGAGACTCAGGCGCATCCACGCACGAGGGTGCTCCCGCCTCCGCCTCCGATTTGGCCCCAACAGGTACCCTTTCTTCGCCTTTTTTTTCTATTATGGCTTTGCCCGCCTTTTCCGGAAGTTCTTTATGCGACAAAATGAACACCTTTAGCCTCTGCCTCCTTGATTTCACCCCCAACGCCATCTTGACCATGGCGGTTTTCGCAAGATTTGTGCGAAAACTTTGTCGGAGTCCACCAACGTGGCACTCTTCCGCCATTTCTTTGTTCCCAGCCGAGAGAGAGGAGAGCCACTTGCCGGAGGCATAGCTCGGGTCTCTAGGATCGGCAAGAAAGAGGCCTACCTAGAGGGAGAGTTCCGCAACAAGTGGGAGGAGTGGAGAGCCAACTGGTGCTAGGTCGTAGAGGAGAATCCGCAGCCCTTCACCGCCGTGCGCCAAACCCCAATAGTGCGCGGCAGGGATTGGAGTAACTTGGCGCTGGAGGATGCGGTCAAGATAGCCGTGACCGAATCCTGCGCCTCGGGCTTGCCGGGTTGACCGTAAGGCGCAGCTTGGCGCGGACTTCCTTCGCCGCCAGACGCTTCCCTTGCAGGAAAGGAGGAGGCTCGCTTGGGAGTTCCAAAATGCGGCCGACATCATGAGGCTGCGCCGGCCTGAATTGGAACTTTACCGACTTGGAGCTGGACTCGACATCGCCGAGCTGTTCAAGAACGACCCGACCACCCCGAGTGGTTTAGGTTGCCGCTGGGGGTCGCCCCATCGTGCAACAACTCGGCGCCGACCGCAGCCGCGCTTATGATGCCACCGTGCGACTCCCACGGAATCGTCCCAACTGGCAGAGCCCCGACGAGGTCGTGCAGCAATTCTTCGACAATTTGTAAGAAGTGCCGATCCGCTCCGACGAGCAGAAAAGGCTCACCCGCGACACCACCGACCAGGAGATGGCGCGGATCGCCACCAGGGTGGAGGAGGCGGCAGCAGCCGCTGCCGCTTGAGCCTTCGGGTTCACCGTGGAGGAGGCGGACGCGGCGAAGGCGGCAAGCCTTGCCGAGCGAGGGGAGGTCGCCAGCGAGGACGAGCTTGTCGAGCCCGAGGCCGGGTCGAGTGGACCCGCCGAGGGCGCTTCTTCCCCACCGCCAAGCGACTTGCCGCCAGCGGAGCCCCCGGCTCCGCCGAAGAGGCGTCTCCGCAAGGCTGGAGACGAGCCGGGGCGACAGACCGGCCCACAGCAGCAGCACCGCGCGACGCGCTCCACCCCGGCAAGCGAGGTTGCCGCGGGAGCGCCCCACACGGCCGCGACAACCGGGGCGGGATCTTCCCAGGCCACCGCCGACGCCTCCGCCAAGCGGCCAAGAGAGCCCACGCCTCCACCTCGTCGCACCGGAGGCGAGGGAGTTTGACTTCTCCGCGCTCAGCTCCGAGGAGGAAGGCGAAGAGTAAGCTTCTCGAGATTGTGCTTGTATTTTTTCAATTTTATTGCTTCATCTTGAATCTGATTTGCTTCGTTCCGACTCTTTCCTTTTCGTGACGCTGGCCTGCAGAGCGGCGAAGAGGGCTAAGATCCCGACGGTCGTCGTTGAGGACGATTCTCCTGCGGGCGACGGGGACGCGTCCGAGACCGCCTTTGCCGGACCCGCAACCTTCCTCAGAGCAGCCCCCAAAGACAGCCCCTGCAGTAAGTGTGCAGTTTTCTTCTTACTATTAGGTGTGCAGGGTGCTCCTTCTTTGTTGATATCTGACTGTGCTTGTGTAGGAGCAGAGCAGCCTCATCAGAGGGCTCAAGCCGCCTCGAGATCCTGCCACTGCCACCACGCCGCCAAGGGAGAACTCCCGGCAAGGGAGCGCCCTCCGACAAGGGAGGCCACCCCGGCAAGGGAGGCCACTCCGGCAAGGGAGGCTACCCGGCAAGGGATGGCGCCATGACCCTCCAAAGGGTCGAGGCCATGGTCATGCGGACCCCTGCGGTGTAATTCCTTACGCGAAAATCTCCCTTGGGTTTGCTTTCTTTTGTTTCTCTTTTTGAACATCTGCTTGACTGCCCTTTCTTCGTCTGACGCAGAGTCGATGGAGGTCGGGGCCGCCGGCGAGGAAGAAGTGGTCGTCGTCGTGGAAGAAGAGGCCGTCGCCGACGAGCCTGTTGGCGAGGAGGCCACCGAGGCTGCCGACGCGGAGGCCGGCGAGGGGTCGGGCGATCAGACCGACGTGCCCTGAGGCCGCAGGAGCGGCAAGCGCCACACCGACAAATGATTTCCCCCGCTGCCACAAGGCCAGTTCGAGGAGCCCCAGCCCGTGCCTTCCACCAAGGCCGTGAAGGCGTCTTCATCAAGCTCCCCAGGAGCCGAGCCTGTGGCGCCGGTCGAGGGACAAACCTTCGACGGCGAAGCTACTGCGCATTGGCCGACGCTGGTGGACGCGCCAAGCAAAGAATACGGCGAAGTTCGAGGAGGAGCAGCTCTTGAAGAAGCCGCTGTTGCTCTACCGCACTGCAGGCCAAGTTAGAGACCCGGAAGCCCTTGTCGCGAGGGCGGAGCGGACATGGAGAAGCGCCGAGGAGCTCCGAGCGCCAACAAAGAAGCCCTCCGCGACGTGGCGGAAGCGCTGGGGCACCGCGAAGAGCGCACGGCCTTCATCCTTGAGAAGGCCGTAGCCGAGGAGGAGCAGCGCTGGCTGCCGAGAAGCTCGCCGCAGAAAGCGAAGTTGGCGCAGCGGAAGGTCAACCTGGACAGCCACGAAGAAGACCTTGCCGCGGCGCAGGAGTCGCTGGCGGGCGCTTCAGAAGCGGGCGACGCCGCCGAGGCCGCCAAGGAAGAGTCAAGGCGAAGGTGGCACAGCCGAGGCCACCCTCAAGAAGAGCGGCGAAGAGCTTGTTGCCTCAAGCGCGAGCGCCGAGAAGGACGCTTACTCTGGGTGAGCTGCAGAGTCGTCTCGCTGATAGAGGCAAGGAGCTCGACGCCGCCAAGGATTCCAAGGCGGATCTGGAGCTGAAGCTGACCACCCTGACGCAGACGTTGGACAGCGCCAGAGAGCGGGAGGTGGGCTTGTTGGAGGCGATCAAGGCCAAGGAGGAGCTGCCTGGCGACGCTGCCTCCGGCCCGTAACACCTTGAGGGAGAGCGTGGAGCACTGGACCGAAGGTCTTGTGGACACCGCCACGACATCCACAACGAAATGATGGAGCTGGGATGGCGGACCTTGCATTCTCCGACGAGCATCTCCAACCCAGCGCCAAGCTCAGCTTATTCTTCAAAGGCGTGGTGACGGGCCTCCAGCGACTCCGGGAAGAGGTCCCAAAGCAGCTGGCCGAGGATTCACGCCAGGTCTGTGCAGGAGCCCTCAAGAAGGTGTTGATCAAGGTGGCCTTCCGCAATCCGGGCCTCAACCTTAACGGCGTCCTCATATCCCTGCCGCCCGATGCCAACGTGGAGGAGCTCAAAGCCCTTGTCGCACCCATTGTGGACAAGGTGAACAAGATCAAGCGGATTGAGGGCGCACCGTAGACTAGGCCGCCAACTTTATCTTTCCTTGTCGCTCACGATCATGTTTAGAACACTTTGTTAGATCAGCGACAAGTTATTTTGTAATATACTCTATCTTAGGTGATCAATGCAATGTTATTTCCTCTACTTGATTCCTTCCTTTGTACGTTTCTTCCTTACGCATTTGGGGGACTCGTCGGTGCGGGCACTTTTTCCGTGAGCGCTGAGTGCGGAACGTCAAGCCTGGCCGGCAAGGTTTCCGACAAGCAACCTTGTCGCGACTAGCTGCAGCTCACTTAAGTTGTTGAGCGGACTCAAACAAAGTAAGGGCGCGACTAGCCGTGAAGTTGGTTCCTCCGCATGTGTTCTCCATACAAAGTACTATCGTTCGAGGAAGATAACTTAAAAATTTAAAAATGGATTGCTCAAACTTTGGCAACTTAGCTTTTCTGTCTCTTGCTTCCCAATGAGGTGAAACTTCCTCGAGCAGTGCCTGGTCCATAATATTATCTCCTCCTTCCCCCCTGGTTAACTTGTGCGCGAGGGAGCCTTCCTTTCTTTGAGAAAAGCAAAAGACGAGAAAATAACGTTATGGAGCCCAGCGGCTCGATTCTGCTTACCGGGTGTGGTTGCTGCACAAAGTGTTAGCTAAAACATGCAATAAAATGATGAAAGCATGGATTTGACAAGTTGTGCGCAACACATGAGCTTTACTGATGCACGGGGTCTGCGCCCGGCTTTGTACAAAGGATTACATGCAATCGCGGCAAGACTTGTACAAAAGGTGGTTTCCGAACGGGTTCCGACAACCGCGCTTCTATGGGTAAAACTTACGAAGATGCTCAATGTTCCATGAGTTGCTCACCGAATGCCATCTTCGGTCTCAAGCATGACAGCGCCGAGCCTAGTGACTCGCTTCACCCGATAAGGGCCTTCCCACTTCAAGGCCAACTTGTTTGAATTCTTGGCAGACCGAACGCTACCAAGAACAAGGTCGCTTCCTCGAGACTTCGCATTAACCCTGCGGCTATGGTAGCGACGCCGAGCTTGTCAGTAGCGAGCAGCTCGCAGACAATGGCCTCAAGACGATCCTCCTCAAGGAGCAGCGTCATCTTGTCGCAGCTGCTCTTGCTCAAGCTCATCATAAGCGTAGTATTCGAGGCGATCCGTGATACGAAGTTCCATGGGGAGAACTGCCTCTGCTCCATAGACTAGAGCAAAGGTGTCCGGCCGGTGGCTCGATTTGGCGTCGCCCCGACGACCAAAGAACCACCGGCGACTCCTCGATCCAGCTTTCTTCCGCACTTGTGCAGCCGTCGAAAGTTCTAGTCTTGAGCCCGCGCAGCACTTCAACATTTGCCCTTCTCGCTTGACCGCTGCTTCTCGGGTGAGCAATGTAAAGGCAGACCTTGGCGCTAAGGTCTTGGACGCATCGCATGAAGGTGCGACGATCAGAATTGTGTGCCGTTGTCGGTGATGATCCTGTTAGGGATTCCAAACGGCAAACAATCGACCAAGAACTTGATCACGACCGTGCCGTCACCTTCCTCATCGCTTCCACTTCCGGCCACTTTGTGAACTTGTCGATGGCGACGCATAAGTACTCAAAGCCCCGACAGCTCGGGGAAGGGGCCGAGATGTCGAGCCCCTGCATCGAAAATGGCCGTGATAAAGGGATCGTCTGGAGAGCTTGAGCTGGCTGGTGTATCTGTTTGGAATGGAACCGCACGCTTCACACTTGGTTACTTGTGCACTTGCATCCCGGAGGGCTGTCGGCCGTAAGAAACCTTGCCGGAAAGCTTTGCCGGCAAGTGCTCTTGGCGCCAATGTGGTGACCACATATGCCTCCGCAGTATCTCCGCCAATAGCTTCGGCCCATCTTCCCCGGAATACACTTCAATTTCACACCGTTGAGTCTTCTTCTGCATAAAGATGCCGTCGACAAACCGGGTACATACTTGACTGTCGGGCTACTCTTTCCGCTTCCTCTTGCTCTCCGGGAAGTTCTCCCGTCAAGGAAATGGACAATCTCGCGCCCATGCCGGAGCTTGTGGCTCGACAACAAGGACTAAAGGCATATCTGTTCTTTGCGGGAACATCAGCTTCCACGGCAAGAACTCGCGGCCTGCCGGAGCTTGATGTTCCCCGACAAGCTTGCCGGAGCAAGACTTGTCGGGAGCGCCCGCTTCAACGAAACAAACCCCGGGCCCGCTTGAGCAGACTGCTCCTCAACACCGCTGGTGTTGATCTTGGGGACCTTTTGCAACGACGGCTTCGGGAAGCTCAGCCGGAAAGTAGTCACCAGAGGCCAACTTCCTCTTCTTGCTTTTGTACAGCTTGATGGTGTTACGGTTGGCTGAGCCGCCTTGAGCACGAAAATCCCTGGTTCCACAGGAAACTTAAGTGCGGCGCACTTCGACAGGCCGTCAGCAATATCATTCTGAGCTCTTGGAACATGTTCCATTTGCAGGCCGTCAAAGTGCTCTTCCAGCTTCCTCACTTCATCAACGAGGCTTCCATCAACGGACTCGTAATCTTTGTTCACTTGGCGGACGCACGAGTTGTGAGTCTCCCCGACAATAAGCTTTTTGATCCCAAGGTCCACGGCGATCCCGAGACCGGCAAGCAAACCTTCATACTCTGCAGTATTGTTTGTCGCTTGCTCCTTGGGAAAGTGCATCCGACGACGACTTGAGGTGCTCTCCGGTGGAGTGCGATAAGCGCACGCCGGCACCACTTTGCGGCGAGAAGGCACCATCAAAGTACATCAGCCACTCTTTGCTTGCTTCTTTGATGGGAATGCTCGCCTCGAATCTCTTCATCCGTGTTGGCGCCCATTCTGCTATGAATTCTGCCAACGCCTCGCTTTGGATAGTTGATGTGCTTTCAAACTTGAGACCAAAGCTTGACAGCTCAAGTGCCCACTCGACAATCCTGCCTGTCGCTTCTGGATTCTGCAGTATCCTCTTCACCGGAAAGCGAGTGACAACTGTGATCTCATGTGCTTGGAAGTAATGGCGCAGCTTTCTCGAGGCCATGAGGAGGACGAAAAGCAATTTTTGCACACTAGAGTACCTTGACCTAGCCCCCTGTAGGAGGGAACTGACAAAGTAGATTGGGCGCTGCACCATCCTTTTCTGTATCTGTTCATGTGTCTGCTCGGATTCATCCTTGTCGGGACCAGAGCTTGTCGGCGAAGCCCCCTGCTTGTCGCTGGATGTGCTTGCCGTGGTTGCTGGCTCGTCATCCGCCTCCCTCTCTGCTACTAACGCAGCACTAACCACTTGATTGATTGCTGCTATATATAGCAGCAACTTCTCTTGTGGTTTAGGTGCGACAAGTGTTGGAGTGGAGGACAGGTATCTCTTCAAGTCTCTGCAGCTGCAGCCTCCGCTTCGAGTCCATTTCATTGACCTGCCTTTTTCAAAATCTTGAAAAACGGCAGTATGCTGCTCAGCAGACCTAGAAATAAACCTCGCCGAGAGCAGCCACGCAACCGGCAAGCCTTCAGACATCCTTGACGCCTTTGGTGCTTCAATCTGCTCAATGGCCTTGATCTTGTCGGGATTAGCTTCGATCCTCATCGAGACACGAAGAACCCGAGAAGCTTGCCGGAAGGAACTCCAAACACGCACTTCTCGCGGTTGAGCTTAAGGTTGATCTTGCGCAGATTTGCAAAGGTCTTGTCCAAATCTTGAACCAGAGTTGCTTTGTCCTTGCTTTTGACCACTATGTCATCCATGTAGGCTTCTACATTTCGCGGCATTTGCGGCTCAAAAGCCGCCATGGACTACCCTTGCAAATGTTGAACCAGCATTCTTCAAACCGAAAGGCATCCGTATGAAATGTAATGTGCCACATGGTGTAATGAATACGGTCTTCTCTTCATCTTCTTCAGCCATGAAGATCTGATGGTATCCTGAGTATGCATCTAGAAACGAAAGCAAATCACATCCAGCCGTGGAGTCAACAATCTGGTCAATGCGCGGCAAGGGAAATGGATCTTTGGGACAAGCTTTATTAACATCCGTGAAGTCAATACAAAGTCTCCATTTTCCATTTGCCTTGCATTTACTACGAGATTGGCCAACCACGTAGGATGGAGCACTCTCCGACGAGGCCCGCCGCTTCCAGCTTTCTTGATCTCTTCTGCTATGAATTCTTGGCGCCCACCGCTTGCTTCCCGACTTTTTGCTTGACGGGCCGCGCGATGAGGACAAAACGCCGGCGGCGCTCAATCACTTTCACCTGAACACCGGGATGTCGACGGTTGCCATGCAAACACGCCGACATTCGCCCGCAGGAAAGCAACGAGCGCGCCTTCCTATTTAGGGTCGAGAGAGGCACCGATGGTGAAGGTACCACCAGCCGTCCTCCTTGGCGGGCACCTTCTTGGTCTTCGCGAGCCACCATCTTCTTGCACTTGCCGGTGGAGCTCGATGGTGCGTCCTCGACGAAGCGCAAAGACCGAAAAGGTGCGCTTGTCGGAGTGAGCATCGAGCCCTTGCCGGACTTGGACTTGGTCTTCTTCCCCCCGGGAGCTTCAGCGGCAAGTGTCTGGCAATCCGTCGCGGCTGCTGCATCCCGGTAGATCTTGTCGGCACAGATAAGGGCATCCTTCTTGTCGCCGTGGACGCTTATCGGGCCTGGCATCTTGAGTAGATTGTAAGCGTAGTGAGAGGCCGCCATGAACTTGGCGAGTGCTGGACGGCCAAGTATCCCATTGTAAGGCAGTGGGAAATCGGCAACGTCGAATGTAACCCTCTCAGTCCTGAAGTTCAGCTCGCTGCCAAATGTGACCGGCAACGTAATCTTCCCTTCGCTTGCTCCTTCCAGGATTGATTCCTTGGAAGGTACCGGTCTCTTCGAGCTCATTGTCGTGGATTTGAAGCTTCGAGCACCGCGGAGGAGATCAGATTCAAGCCGCCCCGCCACAACTAACATTTTTGTGACCTTGAGGTTGCGGATGGTTGGAGAGACCAACATCGGCAAGCACCCGACCGCAGCTTATGCGATCGTGGTGGTCCTCAATATAAAAATGATAGGCGTGCTGGACCACTTGAGAGGCTTGCGTGACTCTACGGATGGTTCCGCTGCATTGACCTCCCGCATCCATTGCTTGAGTTGGCGGTGGGAGGTATGCGTGGAAGCACCTCCACAACGCAAAGGACCTCTCGTGGCTTTCAAACTCCTGCTCATCGGGCGCTGCTGCCTTCCATATCTTCGCTGCCGTCCTCATCTTCATCCTTGTCGCGCCGCTGGGAGGTCGATCTCCTTGTCGCTGCTTGGCCTTGCCGCGGCGTCCTCCTCTGCAGGGACGTTTCTTGCTTGCTCCCCCAGCACCTTCCTGGGCCTTCTCCTTGTCGCGCCGCTTGTACTCAGCTCTCTGCTGTTCGACAAGCTGCTCGACCTTCTTGCAGCTCTGGAGGTCGTGGCCCTTGGTGCGGTGGATCTTGCAATATTGCTTGCCGGAGCTGTCCTGCTTGTCGGCGGCCGCCACCGACTGGTGGTTGGCGTCAGCGGCAACCTCCTTGCCGGAGCCACCAGCCTTGGCGTTCTAGTCGCCACCTCCATTGCCGGACTGCTTAACTGCTAGCACTTCTCTGGCTTTCTTCTTCCCGTTGCCTCGCCGCCGGCCCTTCTTTGCCGGGGCGGTGTCCTCACTGTCAGATCCCGCTTCTGCATTCTCTCCTGGGAGTCTCCTCCTTCCTCACAGGCACACTTGTCGGCCAAGGCGCATAGCTCACCGACGCCCTTGACTTTGCACATCGCCATCTCCTCCTCATCCTGCGGTTCCGCACATTCTGATGAAATGCGCTGATCACCGCGGCAGGGGTGGACGTCTGGGATGTTGTAGTGCACACGGCTGAATCTCTGAATGAACTTGCGCAGGGACTCTCCTTCCTTCTGGGCGAGCAAGTGAAGGTCGCTCTCTTGGCCATGAGGTTTGTGGCCACCTGTGAAGGCGCCAACAAACGGATGGCACAGATCCGCCCAAGAGGATATGGAGCTGTCCGGCAAGTGCATGAGCCAAGATCTCGACGTTGGGCTTGAGCACGAGCGGGAAGTAGTTGGCGAGATCTTGTCGTCCCGTCCCCCGCAGCCTGCACCGTGATGGTGTAGATGCTAAGGAACTCCGACGGATGCGCCCCTGCCATCATACTTCTCCGCACGCGTCTGGTTTGAAGTTTTTCGCTGGGCCATCGACTTGCCGCAGCTCACGAGTGAACGCAGGGCAACCTACCACGACGGCAAGTCGCTTGGCTCCTCCGGGCGCCGCGCATGTCAAGAGAAGGCCCAGCGCTTGTCGGATCGACATCGCACTTCTCTTCGGGCGCCGATGCGAAGTTCGAAAGCGCCCTCTTGTTGTCGCTCATGAAGAACTTGGCGCTGATCGCTGGCGAAGCTCATGGATCCGACGACGCAGTGGAGTCGCTGTCGAGGTGGATCCGGTGAGTCGGTGATCTTGGCCTTCTTGGCGGAGAGTGCACGGTGGTTGCACCTCCGACAGCCTCGCCGCCACCGGCTCGTGCCTTGTCGCCTCGCCGCGACAATGATGGCGTTGGTTGCCGCGAGCGTCGCTGCTGGCAAAGCCGGCGCGGCTCGATAGTGGCCCTCCACTCGTCGACCTTATCGGCCGTTGGAGGGTAGTCGAGGAGCAGCCGAGCTCTCGCCAGAGCTTCGCTGGAGTAGTGGGTGGCATTGGAGAACGGTGCGAGGAACGGACACGCCGACTTCTAACTATGTTAGAAGGAGCAGCACCTCGTCCGGGCGACCGTATCTCACTCGTGCCAGCATGTTGGCGCGCATGCTGGTCTTGAGGGTCTCGATCCAACGAACGTATGGCGTTGTGAACGCCATGACGTTGTTGGTCCCGCGTCTCCTGAGATGGGCGCGGGGGATGCGCGGACGCCGAGGTTTGCGGGGCCTTGTCCTTGGACTTGGCAATGTCGCGGATACCTTCGTCGGCGCCGTTTCCTCCGCTTGCCCCGCCCCACCACCCGCTTTGCTGTGGTGAGGTGGGTACGACGCGACGGTTTCTGCTGCTGCCAAAGCCTTCTTCTTCGGTGGCATGTTGAGGAAGATGTTGATGACGCTGCTCGTGTGAACGCCGGATCAGATTCACACGGCCTCGACGCCCCCTACCTGGCACGCCAAAGATGTCGGGGAGGCTGATCGTACCCACGGACACCTATGGGGCCGGCGGACCAGGCCCCTTGTGGTTCGGAGGGGGGGGGGGCGGAGATCGCACGAAGAGCGGATGGAGGCGAGGCACACGAGCAGTTTACCCAGCTTCGAGCTCTCCTGAGAGATAAAACTCCTACTGCTGCTTGTTTGATGTATTGTGTTCTTGCTAGGGAGCAATGAGAGCTACAAAACCTAACGTGAGTGTATCTAGTCTCGGTGAGTCGAATGAACCGAACCAGCCGAACCCCTTCTACGCTATGCATGGGCCTCCTTTTATATGCTCAAGGGTCTCCGACAGGTGGCAACATAGGCGGGGTACCAATGTAAAAACATGAGTTGGTACAACTACACGAACAGTTTACAAAGGTAAAATACCTAACCCCGACGGCAAGGGACAAAAGCAATAAATGCTCGCCGTTGTTGCCCAAACAAAGGCAACAGAGACCGTCAGCGCTTCGCCGCCATGATGGCAAGCTTGTCGGCCGCCGCTTATCGCTGCTCTCCGCTGGCTGCACAGCCGCCGACACGCCGCCGCATGGAACGGTCCCATGGCGACATCGCCGCTGGATGAGCTGGAGCGGAGATGGAGAGAAGTTGCATGCAGCGGCAAGCGCCTTGCCGCGCCGGTCCTTGTCGCGCCGGAGGCTTGTCGCGCCTGAGCCTTCCCGGCAAGCTCCTCTTGCCGGGCCTTGTCTTCTGCGTGCTCGAGTGGCCTTCCCGACAAGCTCCTCTTGTCGGGGCCTTGTCTTCTTAATCAAATACTTTGTTCTTGAATGGCTCCAAAGGAGCCACGGAGGATCTTGGCGGTGACGAGGCAAACCTCGCCGCTGGTGTGCTACAATCGTCTCAGGCATCTAGCACGGATACTAGGGTACCCCTACTCTAGTACACCGACAGGTGGTTTTGTTTCATAGAAACTATTATTCTCTCATGCTTCACTTATATCATTTTGAGAGTCTTAAATAGCATGGTATTTGCTTAAATTGGGAAATTAATCCTAATATGCTAAGTATTCAAAACTAGTAAAAACTTTCTTATGAGTGTGCTGAATGCTAAGAGAAGTTTGATGCTTGATGATTGTTTTGAGATATGGAGGTAGTGATATTAAAGTTGTGCTAGTTGAGTAGTTGTGAATTTGAGAAATACTTGTGTTGAAGTTTGCAAGTCCCATAGCATGCACGTATGGTAAACGTTATGTAACAATTTGAAACATGAGGTGTTCTTTGATTGTCCTCCTTATGAGTGGCGTCGGGGACGAGCGATGGTGTTCTCCTACCAATCTATCCCCCTAGGAGCATGCGCATAGTGCTTGGTTTTTGATGACTTGTAGATTTTTGCAATAACTATGTGAGTTCTTTATGACTAATGTTGAGTCCATGGATTATGCGCACTCTTACCCTTCCATCATTGCTAGCCTCTTCGCACTGCATTGCCCTTTCTCACATTGAGAGTTGGTGCAAACTTCACGGTGCATCCAAACCCCGTGATACGATACGCTCTTTCACAGATAAACCTCCTTATATCTTACTCAAAACAGCCACCATACCTACCTATTATGGCATTTCCATAGCCATACCGAGATATATTGCCATGCAACTATTCACCGCTCCGCTTATCATGACACGCTCATCATTGTCATATTGCTTTGCAAGATCATGTAGTTGATATCGTATTTGTGGCAAAGCCACCGCTCATAATTTTTCATACATGTCACTCTTGATTCATTGCCTATCCCAGATATCACGGAGGCATTCATATAGAGTCATACTTTATTCTAGTATCGAGTTGTAATCATTGAGCTGTAAATAAATAGAAGTGTGATGATCATCATTCATAGAGCATTGTCCCCAAAAAAGAGAAAGGCCAAATAAAAAAAAGGAAGGCAAAAAAAAAAGAGAGAGAGAAAATAAAAAGGGACAATGCTACTATCCTTTTTTCCACACTTGTGCTTCAAAGTAGCACCATGATCTTCATGATAGAGAGTCTCTTGTTTTGTCACTTTCATATACTAGTGGGAATTTTTCATTATAGAACTTGTCTTGTATATTCCAACAATGGGCTTCCTCAAATGCCCTAGGTCTTTGTGAGCAAGCAAGTTGGATGCACACCCACTTGGTTTCTTTTGTTGATCTTTCATACATTTATAGCTCTAGTGCATCCGTTGCATGGCAATCCCTACTCCTTGCATTAACATCAATCCATAGTCCATTGATTAGCCGCATTGGTGTGAGACTTTCTCCTTTTTTGTCTTCTCCACATAACCCCCATCATTGTATTCTATTCCACCCATAGTGCTATATCCATGGCTCACGCTTGCGTGAAGGTTGAAAAAGTTTGAGATCACTAAAGTATGAAACAATTGCTTGGCTTGTCATCAGGGTTGTGCATGATGAGAGCATTCTTGTGTGACGAAAATGGAGCATGACTAAACTATATGATTTTGTAGGGATGAACTTTCTTTGGCCATGTTATTTTGAGAAGACATAATTTCTTAGTTAGTATGCTTGAAGTATTATTGCTTTTATGTCAATATTAAACTTTTATCTTGAATCTTTCGGATCTGAATATTCATACAACAATTAAGAGGGTTACATTAAAAAATTATGCCAAGTAGCATTCCACATCAAAAATTCTGTTTTTATCATTTACCTACTCGAGGACGAGTAGGAATTAAGCTTGGGGATGCTTGATACGTCTCCAACGTATCTATAATTATTGATTGCTTCATGCTACATTATATTCTGTTTTGGAGGATTAATGGGCTTTGTTATACACTTTTATATTATTTTTGGGACTAACCTATTAACCGGAGGCCCAACCCAAATTGCTGTTTTTTTGCCTATTTCAGAGTTTCGCAGAAAAAGAATATAAAACGGAGTCCAAACAGAATGAAACCTTCGGGAACGTGATTTTCGAAACAAACGTGATCCACAGGACTTGGAGTCTACATCAAGAAATCAACCAGGAGAGCACGAGGCAGGGGGGCGCCTACCCCCCTGGGCGCGCCCTCCACCCTCGTGGGGCCCACGTTGCTCCACCGACGTAATTCTTCCTCCTATATATACCTACATACCCCCAAATGAACAGAGGCATCCACGAAAACCTAATTCCACCGCCGCAACCTTCTATACCCGTGAGATCCCATCTTGGGGCCTTTTTCGGTGTCCTGCCGGAGGGGGCATTGATCACGGAGGGCTTCTACATCAACACCATAGCCTCTCCAATGATTTGTGAGTAGTTTACCTCAGACCTTCGGGTCCATAGTTATTATCTAGATGGCTTCTTCTCTTTCTTTGGATCTCAATACAAAGTTCTGCATGATTCTCGTGGAGATCTATTCGATGCAATCTTCTTTTGCGGTGTGTTTGTTGAGACCGATGAATTGTGGGTTTATGATCAAGTTTATCGATGAACAATATTTGAATCTTCTCTGAATTCTTTTATGTATGATTGGTTATCTTTGCAAGTCTCTTCGAATTATCAGTTTGGTTTGGCCTACTAGATTGATCTTTCTTGCAATGGGAGAAGTGCTTAGCTTTGGGTTCAATCTTGCGTTGTCCTTTCCCAGTGACAGTAGGGGCAGCAAGGCACGTATTGTATTGTTGCCATCGAGGATAACAAGATGGGGTTTATATCATATTGCATGAGTTTATCCCTCTACATCATGTCATCTTACTTAAAGCATTACTCTGTTCTTTTGAACTTAATACTCAGATGCATGCTAGATAGCGGTCGATGTGTGGAGTAATAGTAGTAGATCCAGGCAGGAGTCGGTCTACTTGTCACGGACATGATGCCTATATACATGATCATACCTAGATATTCTCATAACTATGCTCAATTCTATCAATTGCTCAACAGTATTTTGTTCACCCACCGTAATACTTATGCTCTTGAGAGAAGCCACTAGTGAAACCTATGGCCCCCGGGTCTATTTCCTATCATATTAATCTTCCAACACTTCGCTATTTTTATTTTCTTTTATTTTACTTTGCATCTTTATTATAAAAATACCAAAAATATTATCTTATCATATCTATCAGATCTCACTTTCGTAAGTGACTGTGAAGGGATTGGCAACCCCTTTATTGCGTTGGTTGCGAGGTTTTTATTTGTTTGTGTAGGTGCAAGGGACTTGAGCGTGGCCTCCTACTGGATTGATACATTGGTTCTCAAAAACTGAGGGAAATACTTACGCTGCTTTACTGCATCACCCTTTCCTCTTCAAGGGAAAACCAACGCAGTGCTCAAGAGGTAGCACCGCGTCGCGACGTAGCTCCGATGGAGTCTGTCTATGGTTGTTGGCTCGAGTGTGACTAGGTTTTTCATGTCGGAATAAGTAGCCATCATCACGTGTCAAGGAACGTCCTCGCGATCCGTAGATCGATCGGGTATATCCTGCTCTACTATCCAGGGTTTGCCGGAGGTCGTATGTATGACCCCGAACTGTTTTGTCTCTGTTTTTTCGTGGCGGCGGGGCGGGCTGCTGTTCGGCTTGAGTTGCCGCTCTATCCCGACCACGAGGTGGTCGGTCCGCCGCACTGTCCCGACCGCGTAGTGTTCGGTCGGCCGCATTATGGGAGGGAAGTATGGGCTCCGTCGCCTCTTCATCGAACTTGGGTAGCAACCTTCGCTCTGGGTAACTCTTGGCTGGGCGTCTGAGGTCGTGTTCTTCGGTTGCCAGGACATCAGTCCATCTGTCGACGAGCAGATCTTGGTCAGCTTGAAGCTGCTGCTGCTTCTTTTTTAGGCTCCTTGCGGTGGCTATTAGCTGGCGCTTGAAGCGCTCCTGCTCGAGAGGTTCCTCAGGCACGATGAAATCTTTGTTGCCGAGGCTTTCCTCATCCTCAAAGAGTGGAAGATAACTACCATCCTCCGAGTCGTTGGGCATGGCCTGTTCGTCGGGGCTAGCTTGCCCGTTTTCTTGCTCCTCTTGTTCGAATGTTGATACGTCTCCAACGTATCTATAATTTATGAAGTATTTATGCTATTATATTATCAACCTTGGATGTTTTATATGCATTTATATGCTATTTTATATGGTTTTTTGGACTAACCTATTAACCTAGAGCCCAGTGCCAGTTTCTGTTTTTTTCCTTGTTTTAGAGTATCGCAGAAAACGAAAACCAAACGGAGTCCAATTGACCTGAAACTTGTCGGAGCTTATTTTTGGACCAGAAGAAGGCCAAGGAGTAAAAGAGTTGGGCCAGAAGATTCCCGCGCTGCCTGTCGGTGTCAAAACCGGCGGATCTCGGGTAGGGGGTCCCGATCTGTGCGTCAAGGCTGATGGTAACAGGAAGCAAGGGATACAGATGTTTACCCAGGTTCGGGCCCTCTCGATGGAGGTAAAACCCTACTTCCTGCTTGATTAATATTGATGATATGGGTAGTACAAGAGTAGATCTACCACGAGATCGTTGGGGCTAAACCCTAAGAGCTAGCCTATGATGGTATGATTGTAATTGTGATCGGCCTACTAAGGAGCAACCTCTCCGGTTTATATAGACACCGGAGAGGGCTAGGGTTTACATGGAGTCGGTTACAAGGAAGGAAATATAATATCCGGATTGCCAAGCTTGCCTTCCACGCCAAGGAAAGTTACATCCGGACACGGGCCGAAGTCTTGAGTCTTGTATCTTCTCGCTTCAATAGTCCGGACGTTGTACACAAATTCCGTCCGGATACCCCTAATCCAGACTCCTCAAGAGCTCTCGAACCAGGCTTCAATGACGATGAGTCCGGCGTGCAGTATTGTCTTCAGCATTGCAAGGCGGTTTCCTTCTCCGAATACTCCAAAGCGCCTGTTATGGCGAATAGTGTCCGGCCTCCAATCAATGTTGTGCTCCTCGGCTTCGGTGCCTCAGTAATGACCATCTCCACGTGTCGAGCGAATGCGAGGAGTCGGGGCATTTTTGCATTTTCCACCCTCGATCCTCCGGGCTAACCGTCTATTTGAGGGGACGAGAATTCTCAGATCCAAACCTCACTCTCCCTCCCAGAGCCAAGATCCAACAGAGCGCTCGCGAAAAGCCATTCCAACATGGCCGGCCGTCGCAGCTCTTCTGCTTGCCCTTCTCATTCCAAGTCGGAGGATTGGGGAGAGTGTTCAGTTCCTCATAGCCATTTGACAAAGTTACAAACCCAAGGGTTTCTCCCACCGGTGTTCATGGTCTCCGTCTGAGCTGGCATAGCCACTTATGACGGAGGATACCAAGCTGAGGGATCTCCTAACCCATCTCCGGAGGAGCGTATATGTCTGATCCCTCATCTGCTGAGAGGCGTTGGGTTCCCTATCCACCCGTTTCTTCACGCACACTTGGAGTTCTATGGCCTCCAATTGCACGATCTTACCCCTGCCTCTATTCTGCACATAGCGGGGTATGTTGCCCTGTGCGAGCTGTTTTTAGGCTGCGAACCACACTTCGGATTATGGCGGAAGCTGTTCTGCCTCGTCCCCCGCACCCAGGGGGAGTCCCTATGTCAAGTGGGCGGGGCCGAAGTATGGCGCATCACCGAGACTAGATATCTGTCCGGCACTCCTAAGAAGGCTCTAGAAAACTGGCCTTCAGAGTGGTTCTATATAAACGACGTCCCCCTTCCGGATCCAGTCCGGACAGGTCTCCGCAAGTTCAGCAATGCCCCGCCGAGGGCACGCCTAAGCTGGCGCCCCCGAGGCCCTCAAGAAGAGAACATGAGGGAAATATTCCTCCTGATGGACAGGATAAAGTTACTGGCCAAATCCGGACTGACGATAGTTGAGGTTATGGTGATATGCATAAGACGGGAGTGCACGCCCAATATCGGGGAAGCCCATGTCGCATTTCAACGGGAAGATGACGCCACCGTGTGGCCGTAGAAGGCGGGACTCCGCTGCCACTCACAGCAAGGATATTGTCCGATCTGTACAAAGGGAAGAGGAGGAATTCCTTCACATAAAAACGCTGGACGGGTTCTCCATGTACAACCTCCCAGCCAGGTAAGTTGCCATTCTTTTTCCCTCGCTTGTTTCTAGCTGCGTTCTTCGCTAAGATTACTTGCATCAATGCTTCGGCAGGAATTAAGGAGGGCCGTAGAAAGAATCTTCAGCCCTCCTCATAACCGTGAGGACCTGGAAGGGCCCTAGATCTGGACTTAAAGTGGATCCGGATATCACCGTGGAGCTTGTTAATGGGGTATTTTATCAAAGTAGCTGGGATGGCGCCCTAGTGGCCATTACGGCCGACTATCCTGGACTGCTCCCCGCTTCGTGTGTAAGCCGAACTAGAAAGCCCTATCCTTCGAAGAGGACTCCCCCCAGGTGTTATAATTTACCTTTGAGGCATCGTTCTATTTGCAGAAACGACGACCGGAGCGAGGGGCCGAGCCCCTAGGGACTCGTCAACCACGGGCGTCCAGATCGGGCATGCTCAAGAGGAAGGCAGTGAGGGTTGACACACCGCTACTGAGGTAAAACAATAACCTGTCCTGTAATTATAGAATTTAAAATATGACATCACCCTTTGTGTCTGGCAGGAAGAGGAATAACCGGACTATATCCGGAGAGCCTACCAATCACGCCTCCACCAGCCGGGTTGCAGAACAAGCTTAAGGGGCAGAGGCGGACACGGGGCCAACACCACATAGTTCTCCAACAGAGAGTGCGGACATGCTCTCAGCCACGAATTCCGAAGTAGAGAGCGCCATGAATCACAGGCGCCGACGGGCCATACTTCGGAACAACATCTTTTCCAAAGAGGCGTTTAATGCCTTCAATTCGCGGACGCAGACATCCAAGCTGCTCGGGCGGGCTTGCCCAAGCGACAAACCAAAGATAACCAAGACATACAGTGAGAAATTTTGATAAGTATGTATAGCAAGAGTTCTCGAGACTTAAAACGGTAGAAACAACAGTTTTAAGGATCAATTTATGTACAAGTCCTTGTAGAGAAGAACGAGCAATTGTTTCAGGAGCTGGAGGGATGCATGGCCGAACTGAGGGCCGCGGTTGCTAAATTAGAGGAGCCCCAAAAGCTCTCATCTGGTAACAATTGTCACAATTGCACGAAGATGCACCCGTTAGTAAATGGCTGATGTGACAAGTCTAATGTAAAATTCTGCATAATCCCGGTGAATCCGGAGGGCGTAGGAGAGGATGCATCGCATCTCAAAAAGCAGCTAGAGGCTGGCGAGCGCATTCTTACGCGAGTTAGGTGGGAGAAGAACAATCTTCAAGACGCCAAAGTCCAGCTGGACGTGGAGTTAAAAGATCTCCGCGCCACCGGCGGACTCCATGAAGGAGAACAAGAGGCTTCGACGCGGCATTTACAAAGAAGTGCCTAGACGAACTGTTGTATAGTTCGCTGAAGTATATTGAAAGAATTTTGCTTGCGGTGGATGTTAACGGGTTGCCCTCAAGAGGAGATGCCCTCATCTGCAAATGATTTACTACAAGACCTTTTCAGAATCGCACGAGCGAGCCTTGCAAGTGATGCAGGTGTTGCTCGGGCTTTGTGGCCATCAAGCCCTCTTGCCCGAATGGCATGGGGGAACTTGTGGGCCTGCTTCAAGGAGCCCGGCGCTCCGCCTATGGAAGATATCAAGATGCCGGCAAGGAGCAAGAGAAGCTGGCAATGGTGAAGACGCGCTACACAAGCTGGACCTGAACCATATGGCCGAAGTGGAACCGGCGGGGCCCGATGGGCAAGAAATTCCTGTTAGTCTGGTGTATGACCAGGTAGCGTTAGCCGCTAAGTATTCTCAATAGGATTGTAAACTAGATAGCCTGTTGGAGGGTATAGAAGAGGAATGTAATCAGTCCAAATGACTGTGTAATTTAATGGGCATGATTAGCCCCTAGCCGGATTAAAATCATTTGTCATGGTGGACCTTTTCGCTTCAGCCCCCGGATCCTATAGTCCGGGGTGTGTCCGAATACCCGCTCAGCTATACAAAACCGGGGTATGCGTGGAAACAAGGCGTAGGGGTCATAAGTGCTTGAACAGAAAAGTACCCAACTAGTTATGTTATATTACACGGAAGTAAGAAACATCTTCCAGAGAGAATAGTTCCGTTAGGGGTTCCTTTCCCTGGGTACGCATGCGACGATGCACATGTCCGGACTGCGAATGATGGCGCAGGATACAAGACTTCTGGGGATTTATGTTATGATAAACGAATACATCTTTTTGTTCACCGACCGAATATTCTCTTAAGTAAGCTAGCTTTCGGCTTCACCCAGTCTGAGTTACACATCCGGCTGAACCGGGCAAGAATAATCGCAGAGGTGCTCCCCTTATGCCCTAGCCGAATTAACGAGAACGTAGGGCATAAACACAAGAGCCAGGCAACCCAGCTTGGCAACATCTTAAGTCATATCGATGAATATAATGGTGAAGAAAAGGCACATATGGAAAAAGAATGCATATGCGACGGGCGGAAATCCATGTGAGTAATCATTTTTAGCTTCCGTATAGGAAGCCCCCAGGTATTGCTTACACACTTAGTGCGTCCGGAGTGATCCGAAAATCCGCACTGTATTGAATACTTTGTGTGAAGAGAGAAAAAGGTCGAGAAAGGAAAAGGGGATGGGGCATAATTAAAAGGGAGGGGTTAGGAGACGAACATCGTGTTCGGGCGCTAGGCGAGAATCTCCGTAGTCTTGCCGCGTTCCATGGGTTCGCCTCGAGTCTGTTATCGGATGCATTACGTAAGCGGTACGCTCCTCCGGTGAGAACTTTGTCAATGACGAAGGGACCCTCCCACTTGGGTTTGAGTTTGTCCTTCTTCTTCTCTGGTAGTCGTAGAACGAGCTCGCCAATATTGTAAGTTTTGGCCCGCACTTCTCTCCTTTGGTATCGTCGAGCCTGCTGTTGAGAGAATGCGGAACGGGCTTTTGCGACATCGCGCTCCTCCTCAAGGGCATCCAAATTATCCTGCCGATCTAACTCGGCTTCCTTCTCTTCGTACATGCGTACGCTTGGCGAATCATGTATTGTGTCGCAAGGTAATACTGCTTCCGCGCCGTACACCATGAAAAATGGTGTGTATCTGGTGGTGCGATTTGGCGTGGTCCGTAGCCCCCAGAGTACGGAGTCGAGCTCCTCCACCCAGTGCGTATCCGACTCTATCAAGGATCGCACTAGCCTGGGTTTGATGCCGCTCATAATGAGACCATTTTCCCGCTCTACCTGGCCGCTAGTTTGTGGATGGTAGACGGAAGCGTAGTTGAGCTTGATGCCCATTTTTGCGCACCAAGTTTTCACTTTGTCGGCTGTGAAATTTGAGCCATTATCGCGATGATGCTGTGGGGACACCGTGACGGTGTAATGCACCCCGAATATGAAGTCTATTACTGGTCCGGATTCAACCGCTTTGACTGGTTTAGCTTCTATCCATTTGGTGAATTTGTCCACCATGACCAATAAGTATTTCTTCTTATGGCTTCCCCTTTAAGAGGTCCGACCATATCCAGCCCCTGCATCGCAAAGGGCCAAGTTATGGGGATTGTTTGGAGAGCGGTAGGGGGCATATGACTCTGATTGGCAAAGAGCTGGCAACCGACGCAATGTTGGACAAGATCTTGTGCGTCTGCTCGGGCCGTCGGCCAATAGAAGCCTGTACGGAAGGCCTTGTTGACTAATGCCCGAGCACAAGGCGTGGTGCCCGCCCAGGCCGGCATGGATTTCAGCCAAGAGCTGCCGCCCTTCCTCTTCGGAGATGCATCTTTGTAGTACTCCGGTAGCACTTTTCTTGTAGAGTTCCCCTTAGTAGACTTTGTAAGCTTTAAAACGCCGAACAATGCAGCGTGCTTCATTCTGGTCTTTGGGGAGCTCCTGCCTATTTAGGTAGGCCAAGAAGGGCTCGGTCCACGGGGCGATTACATCCATGATTTCGTGGGCCGAGGATGTTATTTCGGGGTTAGAACCTCCGACTATGTGTGATGGTTCGGAATCTGGGGATGTATTCGGATCCGTGCTAGTATTGCCGGACTCCCCTCCCCATACTACGGATGGCTTGAACAGACGTTCCAAGAATATGTTAGGTGGGACAGGGTCGCATTTAGCGCCGATGCAAGCGAGGACATCCACCGCTTGATTGTTTTCTCGAGCCACATGGTGGAATTCGAGCCCCTCGAACCGAGCTGACATTTTGAGGACGACATTACGGTAGGCCGCCATTTTCGGGTCCTTGGCATCCAAATCTCCGTTTATCTGTGATATTGCGAGGTTTGAGTCCCCGCGCACTTCTAGGCGTTGAATGCCCATAGAGACTGCCATCCAAAGACCGTGCAACAGAGCCTCATATCCGGCTGCATTGTTGGAGTCTGTGTATAATATTTGGAGGACGTACTGGACCGTGTCACCGGTGGGAGATGTCAGGATTACACCTGCTCCCAATCCGGCCAGCATTTTAGAACCGTCGAAGTGCATGATCCAGTTTGAGTGTGCGCCGTACTCTTCAGGGAGTTCGGCTTCTGTCCATTCGGCGACGAAGTCAGCCAGCACTTGCGACTTGATGGCCCGCTGAGGTTTGTACGTTATGTCGAACGGGAGGAGCTCAATAGCCCATTTGGCAATCCGGCCCGTGGCATCGCGGTTATTTATTATGTCATTGAGTGGTACTTCGGAGGCCACCATAATCGAACACTCTTGAAAGTAGTGTCGTAGCTTCCGGGATGCCATGAACACCGCGTATGCTATTTTTTGATAGTGTGGGTATCGGGATTTGCATGGGGTTAGGACCGTGGACACGTAGTAGACCGGCTTCTAGAGCGGGTATTTGTATCCGTCGGCCTCTCGTTCAACGACGAGCATTGTGCTTACAACTTGATGCGTTGCAGCTATGTACAACAGCTTAGGTTCGTCGATATTCGGGCGTCATAATGGATTACCGCCAATAAGGTCTTTATTTCATCCAGTCCGCCGCTGCTGCATCCGTCCATACGAAGTGTTCCAATCAAGAAGGCGATAAAGCGGTAGTGCCTTTTCTCCTAACACGGAGATAAAGCGGCCGAGAGCAGCCATGCATCCGGCTAGTTTTTGGATGTGCTTGAGGTCCATTGGTATAGCCAATCGTGATGAGCTCGGATCTTTGCCGGATTCGCTTCAATTCCTCTGTTGGAAATGATGAAGCCGAGTAGCTTCCCCGAGGAGAGCCAAAAACGCATTTTTCTGGATTCAGCTTGATGTCGTATGTCCGGAGATTGTCGAATCTAAGCCTCAAGTAATCTATTAGGGTTTCGACGTGTCTTTTTTATGTGACCACGTCGTCCATGTATGCCTCCACTGTTTTGACGATTTGCTTTTCCAGGCATGTTTGAATCATGCGTTGGTAGGTTGCACCGGCGTTCTTGAGCCCGAAGGGCATAGTGTTGAAGCAGAAAGGGCCATATGGCGTTATGAAAGCTGTAGCAGCTTGGTCGACTCTGCCATCTTTATTTGATGGTATCCAGAGTATGCGTCGAGGAAACACAAATGAGTCATGTCCTGCTGTGGCATCGATGATTTGATCGATGCGAGGGAGGGGAAAGGGATCCTTGGGGCAAGCCTTGTTGAGGTCTTTAAAGTCGACACATAGGCGCCAGGATTTGTCCTTCTTTGGTACCATTACCAGGTTTGCCAGCCAATCCGGATGCTTGATATCTCTGATGAATCCGGCCTCGAGTAGTTTGGCTAGTTCTTCCCCCATGGCCTGCCGTTTGGGCTCTGAAAACCGTCTTAGAGTTTGCTTGACCGGTTTGTATCCTTTTAGTATATTGAGGCTGTGTTCGGCCAATCTGTGTGGGATGCCTGGCATGTCCGATGGGTGCCACGCGAAAATGTCCCAATTCTCGCGTAAGAAATCTCGTAGTGCAGCGTCAATCGCGGGGCTTAGTTGTGTCCCGATGGAAGCTGTCTTCGTGGGGTCCGTTGGGTGGACCTGGAATTTGACTATCTCGTCGGCAGGTTTGAATGAGGTGGACTTAGGTCGTTTGTCGAGTATTACGTCGTCCCTATCCACGATGGCCCATAGTGCTGTTAATTCTTCGGCTGCTAGGGCCTCAGATAATGCCTCCAGGGCTAGTGCTGCGGTTTTGTTTTCGGCGCGAAGCGCGACGTCCGGATCACTGGCTAGAGTGATGATTCCATTGGGCCCGGGCATTTTAAGCTTCATGTACCCGTAATGGGGTATAGCTCAAAGCTTGTAACGCGTCCCGCCCTAGAAGGGCGTGGTATCCGATCTTTGAAAGGGCCACTTGGAATGTGATTTCTTCGGACCTATAATTCTCTGGGGTGCCGAATACCACATCGAGTGTGATTTTTCCCACACATCGCGCTTCCCGAGTAGGGATAATTCCCCTGAAGGTCGTGCCACTTTGCTCAATGTGGCTTGTATCAATCTCCATCTTGCTGAGTGTTTCTTCATAAATCAGATTTAATCCGCTTCCGCCGTCCATGAGTACTTTAGTGAGCCAAAAGCCATCTACGATCGGACTAAGGACCAGAGCGGCTGGTGCCCGGACAGCCCGGGATCGAGGTTCATCCCTGGCGTTAAAAGTTATAGCAGTGTCGTTCCAAGGGTCTATTTTTGCCACACGGTAAATTTCAGCGGAGCTTCGGCGAGCTCGCTTGCGCCTATTGTTTGAGGCGAAAGTCTCGCAGACTGTTAGTACCGTATTGTGTTCGTTGGCGGGATGTTGTTCCACTTTATGGCCCCCAAGGAGATCCTCGCCGCTTTTTGCCACCTGCCGGAGTATCCAACATGCCTTAAGGCTATGAGTAGGTGTTGTATCCGGAGTACTGTGGAGCTTACATGGCCCGTCGAGCCATCCTTCCAATACGGATCTCCGCCCTGGAGTGGGCTTTGGTTTCTTGGGGGTTGGGTCGGACGACTTACGAGAGTTCGTCCGTTTAGTTCGGACAAAGGTTTTGGCGAGAGCAGTACTATCCCAGAATTCTGTTTGGGTCTTCCAAGCGCTCTCCATCGCACAATACTTCCGTACTATGGTTGCCAAGTCCGCTGGTACTATGTCGCGGCGGCTTATAGCATTGAGGAGTCCTTCATCCGTGCAGTTTTTGCAGAAAAGTGAGACCACGTCCTCTTCGCGGCAGTCCCTGACCTTGTTAAGCACAAGGAGGAATTTGGCCCAGTAGCAATGTACGGTTTCCTGGGGTTCTTGCCTAATGCGAGAGAGATAGTTTAGGTCCAGTTTAGAGTCCGGATTTTGATCCGGTCTAACGCCCAAGGGCGCGGGCGGCCCCGAGCTAAACAGCTCAGGATCCGGGGTGCCCAATATCTTCGGCCTGATGCCCTATTCTAAATCCGGGACCTGGGTCAGGTTTTCCTTTCAGCAGGTCTTTGGCTCAAGGAGTTCGGTGATCCGAACACAACTAGTCCTCAAAGTTGAGGGGCAATCCGCGTGTGGTTCCTCCACTATCGCTATCTCATGGGTGGCCGGCGGGGATCGGATGTCCCTTTGGTCGGGTTTAAGCCCAATCCGGTCGTAGTCTATAGTGACTCCCAGAGCAGCGATGCGATCCAAGAGTTCGTTAAGGGAGGAGAGCTCCATTGGATCCATCTGTTCGGTAAGTTTCGAACTGACGCGAAGATTGTGATTGATGACCCGAGAGGTCATCGTCGTCGCCACCGCCGACTGGGCGGTCATGATAAAGCCGCCGAGCCGGAGCACCTGGCCTACAGCCAGAGCCCCCTCCGAAGTAATATCGTCCTTGACAATGAGACGCGCCATCGAGCCTGACGGCAACGACACAGAGGAACTCTCAATGAAAGCACCAATGTCGGTGTCAAAACCGGCGGATCTCGGGTAGGGGTCCCGATCTGTGCGTCAAGGCTGATGGTAACAGGAAGCAAGGGACACAGATGTTTACCCAGGTTCGAGCCCTCTCGATAGAGGTAAAACCCTACTGTCGGTGTCAAAACCGGCGGATCTCGGGTAGGGGGTCCCGAACTGTGCGTCTAGGCGGATGGTAACAGGAGACAAGGGACACGATGTTTTTACCCAGGTTCGGGCCCTCTTGATGGAGGTAATACCCTACTCCTGCTTGATTAATATTGATGATATGGGTAGTACAAGAGTAGATCTACCACGACATCAGAGGCTAAACCCTAGAAGCTAGCCTATGGTATGATTGTTGTTAGATCCCTACGGACTAAAAGCCTTCGGTTTATATAGACACCGAATAGGGTTAGGGTTACACAGAGTCGGTTACAATGGTAGGAGATCTACATATCCGTATCGCCAAGCTTGCCTTTCACGCCAAGGAAAGTCCCATCCGGACACGGGACGAAGTCTTAAATCTTGTATCTTCATAGTCTATGAGTCCGCCAAAGATGATAGTTCGCTATCCGGACACCCCTAGTCCAGGACTCCTCAAGAGCCCTGAACCAGGCTTCAATGACGAGTCCGGCGCGCATATTGTCTTCGGCATTGCAAGGCGGGTTCCCCCTCCGAATACTTCATAGAAGGTTTTGAACACAAGGATAGTGTCCGGCTCTGCAAAACAAGTTCCACATACCACCGTAGAGAGAATAACTTTTGCACAGATCCGCTGACGTATTCCGCGGTGTGACATCACATCACAGCCAAGCCTTTATGCGAATCGTTTTTTACTGTCCCACCTCAGCGCGTTTAGAGAGGCGGTTTCCTTGGCACGTCTTATCAAAGCGTAGACCGTGCCCCTTATTCCGGGATTCTCATCAAATACGGACGTGGGTAACCCAACCGTGCCCGTTGGCACGCCTCTTCTATCGGCTCGAGTCCTAATCGACCACGGGAGGGCTCTTGGTATTCAACCTCTTTATAATGAGACCAAGGCCCTCTTCTTTTTCCACCCTCCATCGAAGTTCGCCTCGGCGCTTGAAGTTCTAACACCCAAAGCTTCAAATTTAGGCGCTTGGACCTTCGACGATGTCCGGCTCCGACCAGCTCGGCCGATGGATGTCTTCTTCCGTCACGAAGAAGATGTGCTAAAGTCTGAGACGCCGGGTATTTAACCGACGAGATTTCGCATAGGCTGCCTGCTCCAGGCAGGTCATTCCCACTCCGAGCCCGGCGAGAGCGTGGTGTTCGTGTCTCACTTCCTTCGGGTTTAGGCTTCCGACGGATCCCTTTGTCTTGAGGGCTCATGTTTTATTATGGGTTGGATTTCCATGACTTGAATCCGGAGTCCATCCTCCATATCTCGTCATTGATTGTCTTATGTGAAGCCTTCCTCCATATTACCCCTCACTTTGGACTGTGGCTCAAGACCTTCAAGGTGGAGCCGAAGATGATCGAGGGGCAACAAGCAGAGTGCGGAGGGGCGGTCATAAGCAAGTGTGCTGATGCTCCGTGGCCCGAGGGCTCTTTTCAAGAGGAGCTTGGTTTGTGGCAACAGGAGTGGTTTTATATCACTGCTCCTGTGGGCACCAAATGGGTGGCGCCACCCTCCTTCCGCCAGTCCACCACAGGCCGGCATCATGGGTCAACCGGGGCTCGACTGGGGGCCGCCCAAGGATGTTCCTCTCACAGGTGGCCGTATTCGAGACCTCCAAGAAAGAGAGATCAATCTGGTCGTGGCGGCGCAGGTTATGCTGATTCGGCGCCTTCTGCCCTGCAAACGTCACCCCCTCCGTCTGTGGGAGTTTAATCCGGAGGGACCACGAGTTCTCCAACATTTTATGGGCGCGACACCCAAGGAGATGTACAAACTGTTCTTCGGATCACAAGAGAAGTGTCCGGATTTGACCGAGGACGCAGGTCTAAGCTGCAATCACCCAGATACTCAAGTAAGTAACCTCAGAACCGGACAAGCTGTTCATTTATTTATCATATATATGCCCTTTAAGGAGCCGTTTCTTGAACAGGAGTGGATAGCCAAGGCAAAGTTAATAAGGTGTCCGGCTCCCCTCCCAGAGACCATGCCGGATCCCATGCTGACCAAGATGTTGAAGGCCGCGCCTTTTAAAGAAGGCGAAGGGGGGAGCAAGGAAGCAACTGCCTCCGTGAAGGAGGCTTTCAAGGAAGAGGGGATCAGGAATCCTCCCCTCCAAGGGGAGAAGAGGACCGCCTCCGAAGACCCGGAAGCCAAGGCCTCAAAACGGGGAAAGAAGTCTTCGTCAGAAAGTCCGGCGCCGGGAAGTATCCCAGCCGCACTATTTCCCCAAGGGGATCAGCCCTCCAGCGAGCCGTTAGTAAAAAGAAGGGGTCCTGTGAATAAAGAACATCCCTGTATTTATTTCTGAAGGCAACCGAAATTGTACCTTGTAGTTCGGATCTCAGCCCTTCTCAGCAGAGCTCGTCTTCGGGGGATCTTCGTCCGGAGATGATAGAGAGCGAAATGCCTCCACCGATCGCGCCTTCGTGCGAGGCGGGCGACCCTAAAGTGTCGTCACGGAGAGTTTCCCCGAGTCCGGCGGGGCCGGACGGTCCGGCGCCAATTGGCGTGTGGTCGGAGGAGCTGAAGGACTTGCTCGGGCGAGCGTATATCTCAGAAGATCACCGTGCGCTAATGGATATGATAATTGAAAGAATTGCATCCACTGAGAGCGGATTGCATGAAGCCACCAAAAGTTTACTGACGGGGTTTGAGGTACGAAAAAAATGATGTACCTTCTGACAGTTATGCATATATAATGCACCCTGTATAGATAGTAGCCCCTGAGACTCGGTATGTTGTCACAATCGACGGCGTGCGAGGATCATAATCTCAAGACTAACATGTCGCCGTTCCTATGTAGGTGGCAGGGCGTCCGGTGGCTAGCCGGACTGATGAATTTGCCGAACTAAAGCGGCAACTTGACGAGGCGGATGCGGACATCATGCTAGTCAATAAACGGTTTGACGAGTCACAAGGTATGCGACTTCTTCGCGGACACCTGGTAAGGGAGCTTGACGCCCATACCTTACTACTTGTATGCTTTGATGCAGACGGTGCCGCTGCTGTGGAGAGGCTGCGGGCGGAACTTGCTCGAGCTAAAGAGCAGGCCCGAAAGAGTAATGCGGCTGCTTTAAAGGCGGCCGCAGAGCTAAAAGCCGAACAGGCTGCTCATTGCCGAAGCAAGAAAGAAATGGCCGAGATGGCCGTGAAATTGAAGAATGCCACCGACCGTTGCAAGCTTCTTGAAAAAGAAGATCGAGCGAAACAAGAAGAACTGAAAAAGGCCACTACCGAGGCCAAGGATACTCGCTCTGTGATGAGAGCTATGAAGGAGGAGCTACGTCAGGCCGAAGATATTGCGGCTGGAAAGCCCTTTCTGCTGCGGAGGAAATTCACGGATCCTAAGTACACTCAATTGGACCGTCTGTGGGGTGCGGAGGATGCTTATCTGGACTTGGCGGCGAGTGCCGCAGACGCGGCTGAACACTTCCGAGGTCAGAAGGATCACAGAATGGAAGATCTTTTTTGGTCGCAATTCCATAGTCCGGAGCGTCCACTTTCGTTAACCGATCGTTTGGCCGAATGGGCTGAGCTGAATAGGTTGTCCGGACTTGCCATGAAGGCTGTCGTGAATCATTTGTGGCCGAAAAGCCCCAAGCCGAAGAGTTATTTTGGCTTGATGCAACAGTTCCTTGGTGCGGTGCCGCATATCGATGCAATGAAGCGGTCAGCATGCACAGAGGGAGCGCGGATGGCTCTTGCCCGTGTCAAGACATACTGGGCGGAGATGAAGGCCACCGACGTTGCATCCCAAGATTCGGACAGAAGCCGGGTACCTGCCGAGCACTATTTTGAGGAAGTCCCGCAGGGCGCTCGTTTAATAGAGACGCGGTGCTCGAAGGATATTATGTTTAAATGACATGTATGATTTGTGAAAACAACGTTTCAATAAGAGCTTTTTATACTTGTGCGTTCAAGTAGTAAACTACCTCCTGTGCGGCTGTTGATGTATATATGTATATAACCTGAAAGATGGCAGTCTTCGGCTTCAGCCCCCACGCACATAGTGCGGGGGTGTTTGCAAAGAAGTAGCGCTTTCACACTTAATCCAACGTCTTGGTCCTATAAAGGAGGTGGTAGCGTAGCAAACTAGGCAACCGGACTATAATGCTTTATCACTTTCACTTAGCCATAGGGGTTCGAGGGTGGGGCTACTATATAGCCCCTGGGGGCACCGCACTCTCCCGAATTCGGGGTGCGTATGTGCCTGATCGAAAACCGGTCCTTCGTTAATGCGGAGGAATTCTAAACATTCAGGTGAGTCATCGAGTGGTTGACCAGTCTCTCTCTATATCATGACAGTCAGTTTTCGGCTTTCTCTACTGAGGTGCTCGCCCGGCCGAATCGGGGCACAATCGCAGTAGTTCTCCTGGTGCCGCGTTAGCCGATAGAACGGAACGTAAGGCCGCAAAACACAGGAGCCGGGCAAACCCAACATTTGACCAAAGACATGATTCGGAGCTGATGCATATAAGGCCTAACTCGAGACGCCGAACACTCCCTAAGGTATTCGGTCTTTTATAAAGCGGGCCAACACGTCAAGCCCTTGGTAACAAGCCCCTGGTGTCCAGGTACGTGCAAAATTCTGACGCGGCCGATGCCAAAACGTCAGCCTCCTCCTCGGTTATAATAAGAGACCGGGGGATAGTAACAACAAGAGACAGTAAAAAAGGTTTACACAGGGTCTTAATCTGAAAAGAATCCTTGCAACGGGTCCCTACTGCACGTCTGCGCCTGTGTCTCCGTTGTGCCGTATCCTGGACGGGTGTATCACATTGTTCATCTGTAAAAGAGAGGAACTTTAGAAAAAAGGATCGTGCGAGAAAAAATGTACTTTATATTAAATAAACAGAGTACGGTTCGAAAGGTGAATGAAATTGAGCTTTATTGTCTCTTGTTGTACATGCGTGCAGCCCCTTGTACGGGGGTATGCCGCTAGTAGGCGCCGGACTCGTCTAGCCGTGTCAGGGGTTCGAATGGCCTATTCAGGTGCTTTGACTAGCGGAGCCGGACTGGTGTGGGGCTGTCAGGGCAGTCTCACGTTCTTCCGTGCTCGAGTAACACTTAATACTCCCTTTTAATGAGATAATGCCGCGTGGACCGGGCATTTTAAGTGTAAGAGATGCATAATGCGGTATTGCGTTAAAGCGGGCGAAAGCTTCACGCCCCAGTAGTGCTTGATAGCTACTTTCGAATGGGGCGATGTGGAAGGTTAATTTTTCGCGGCGGAAGTTGTCGGATGAGCCGAACATAACTTATAATGTTAGGGAGCCCGTACAATGGGCATATGTGCCTGGCATTATTCCTTTAAAGGAAGTGTTGCTATGGCTAATTTTGGTTGGGTCTATCCCCATCCTGCGGATTGTGTCCTGATATATCAGGTTTATGTCACTGCCGCCGTCCATGAGGACTTGTGTAAATTGGAATCCGTCGATTATAGGATCCAATATCAAGGCAGTCCATCTTGCGTTCCGGATACTTTCGGAGTAGTCGTGACTACTCGGAGGTGATTGGTTTTGACAACCAGTGTTGGTACTCCGCTAGGGTAGTCTGTGCGGCGCGCATTTTAGTGGGCGCCGCTCTGTTTTTCCCTTTTATCACGTGAAGTGAGTTTACTGTTTTAACCTCTTGTGGGAAATTCTTTTGTTTTCCGGTGCTCTGCTTGTGGGGTTCGTCATCATCCTCACTTGGTGTGTCGAGCGCTTGTGTTCGGCGTTGAGTCTGCCGGACTGCTTGAAGACCCAACAATCTCTGTGGGTATGGTTTGCAGGCTTCCCGGGAGTACTGTGGATTTGACATATCTTGTCCAAGATTTTGTTTAAGTTGGATAGCTCGTCGCTATTATCCTTAAGGGGCAGTTTTTTATTGTTCTGCCGAGAGCTTTTGAATCCGGCATTGACTGTCGCGCTCTTCGGACTGTTTCCCCTGGTCCGGCGCTGGTCCTTGTTGCGTTGTGGTTTCCCATTTCCATCCCTGACCTCGGATGTACTTGGGTCATTTGGTGCTGCATCTTGCTAGCCAGCTATCCTCTCCCGCATAAGCGGGTCATGAGGCTTGTTAATGCGGCCATTGTTCTCGGCTTTTCTTGGCCGAGGTGTCTGGCGAGCCATTCGTCTCGGACGTTGTGTTTGAAGGCTGCTAAGGCTTCGGCGTCCGGACAGTCGACTATTTGGTTCTTTTTGGTGAGGAACCTGTTCCAGAATTTCCGGGCTGGCTCTCCGGGCTGTTGAGTTATGTGACTTAGATCGTCTGCATCCGGAGGGCGGACATAGGTCCCCTGAAGATTTGCCCGAAACGCATCCTCGAGCTCTTCCCAACTTCCAATGGTGTTTTCGGGAAGGCTTTTAAGCCAATACCGAGCTGGCCCTTTGAGTTTGAGGGGTAAGTATTTTATGGCATGGAGATCATCTCCTCTAGCCATGTGTATGTGGAGGATGTAATCCTCAATCCGCACTCTGTGGTCTGTTGTTCCGTCGTATGCCTCTATGTTTACGGGTTTGAATCCGCTGGGAATTCGTGATCCAAAGACCTCATCGGTGAAACATTGGGTGTGCGGCACCCCTATATTTGGGTGTGCCGTGATGTTTGGATATTTGGCGTGTTGCATTGCTTTGAAGAGCTTGCTTTCTCGGACCATAGATGGACCTAATCGGGCCATCCTTTTGATCTTGAATCCTTATGCGGATCGCGTGCATCGACTTGTGTCTTGGCGCCATTTGCCGCTCTCTGTTTGCCGTGGGGTCGTCCATCCGACCGGGTGGCCTTCTTGCTTTTTGATTGTGGGGCTCTCGGCCTCCTCATCAAATTCGGGCGATAGTTTTCTCTTTGGGTAGCACTTTGTTCGGCGACCGTCAGCCGTATTTGTTCTATGATGTTGAGTACTTTGCTCCATCTGATTCGAGTGCATCTTCCGCTGTTTTGAGCTTCCGCTTCTACTTTTTCAGGCTACGCGCAGTGGCGGCGAGCCTTTGTGGAGGTTCTTCTGCTCCAACAATTTGTCCAGCGTGAGATCGTCCGGACTGTTATCTTCGCCGGGGACGGGTTGTTTATCCAAGTTGTCCTGTTCGGACGGTTGCTCGATAGCATGTTCGTCGTCCACCGGTTCGCCCTGCTCTATGGCTGGGTCTTTGTCGAGGCGGGACTTGGTGCAGCGTTTGCGTTGCCGTTTTGACTGCTTTTCGAGGGATTTGTCCTTCGTAGTGTCCCGTTGTTCCTCGTCGTCACTTCCTTTAGGTGTATCCACCATGTATACATCATGGGATGAGGTGGTTGTCCAGTATCCTATAGGTGCTGGTTCATGGTTGTCTCCTACATTGTCGTCCATACAGTCGATGTCTTCGGAGTCGAAATCGAGCACGTCGTTTAAGCTTTCGACAGTGGCTACAAAGTGGGCGGTGGGTGGGCATTGAATTTCGTCATCGTCCGCATCCCAACCTTCCTGACCGTAGTCCGGCCAGGGCTCTCCTGATAAAGAGAGAGTCTTTAGTGAATTCAGGATGCCGCCAAAGGGCGAGTGCTGAAAGATGTCCGCGGCATTGAACTCCATGACCGGCGCCCAATCGGATTCGATTGGCAGGGGCGCGGAGGGTTCGGAGTCCGGAGAGGAGTCCGGCGCCTTGGAGTCACGGTCTTCGCAAAGGACAGGGATGGAGTTCGGCTCAATCGCCGTAAAGATCGTAGCCCCCGAGGCGGTGTCCAACCACTCGTCCTCGATCGGGGGAGTCGGCTCCGAGCTAAGGGTCGGAGCGGACGCTGGTGCGGCCTCCAGGACATTGTTCGGCGGCAGAGCTAGATCGTGCCTATCGAGATAGTGCGGCACGCTTGGCTGTGGCTCGAATCCTTCGAAGATCCAATCTCCGCGGACATCGGCCGTATAGTTCAGGCTTCCAAATCTGACCTGATGGTCAGGGGCGTAGCTTTCGATCTGCTCCAGATGGCCTAGAGAATTGGCCCGCAGCGGCAAAGCCGCCAATACGAAGATCTGTCCGGGAGAAAAGTCTCACCGACACTGCGTCGTTGCTGACAATTGAAGGAGCCATCGGGCCTATAGGTGACGACACAGAGGAACTCCCAATGAAAGCACCAATGTCGGTGTCAAAACCGGTGGATCTCGGGTAGGGGGTCCCGAACTGTGCGTCTAGGCGGATGGTAACATGAGAGAAGGGACACGATGTTTTTACCTAGGTTCGGGCCCTCTCGATGGAGCTAATACCCTACTCCTGCTTGATTAATATTGATGATATGGGTAGTACAAGAGTTGATCTACCACGAGATCAGAGAGGCTAAACCCTAGAAGCTAGCCTATGGTATGCTTGTTGTTAGATCCTCTGGACTAAAACCCTTCGGTTTATATAGACACCGAATAGGGTTAGGGTTACACGAAGTCGGTTACAATGGTAGGAGATCTACATATCCGTATCGCCAAGCTTGCCTTCCACGCCAAGGAAAGTCCCATCCGGACACGGGACGAAGTCTTCAATCTTGTATCTTCATAGTCTAGGAGTCCGGCCAAAGATGATAGTTCGGCTATCCGGACACCCCCTAGTCCAGGACTCCCTCACCTACTTCCTGCTTGATTAATATTGATGATATGGGTAGTACAAGAGTAGATCTACCACGAGATCGTTGGGGCTAAACCCTAAGAGCTAGCCTATGATGGTATGATTGTAATTGTGATCGGCCTACTAAGGACCAACCTCTCCGGTTTATATAGACACCGGAGAGGGCTAGGGTTTACATGGAGTCGGTTACAAGGAAGGAAATATAATATCCGGATCGCCAAGCTTGCCTTCCACGCCAAGGAAAGTCCCATCCGGACACGGGCCGAAGTCTTGAGTCTTGTATCTTCTCGCTTCAATAGTCCGGACGTTGTACACAGTCCGGCTGTCCGAATACCCCCTAATCCAGGACTCCCTCACTGCCTACGAGGGTGGGAGGCGCGCTCACACTCCCTGGGCGCGCCCCCCTATCTTGTGGACAGCCCGAAGACCCCCCTGACTTGTTCTCGACGCCAAAACCTCTTATATATACAGAAACCTCCAGAAATTAACCTAGATCAGAAGTTCCGCCGCCGCAAGCCTCTGTAGCCACGAGAAATCAATCTAGGCCCTCTCCGGCACCCTGCCGGAGGGGGTCATCATCACCGGAGGGCATGGAGGAGGATCCCGGAGGGGCCATCATCACCATGAAGGCCAAGGACCAGAGGGAGAACCTCTCCCCATCCAGGGGGAGGCCATGGAGGAGGAAGCACAAGGGGGAGAACCTCTCCTCCTCTCTCTCGGTGGCGCCGGAGTGCCATCGGGAAGGGAATCATCTCCGCGGTGATCGTCTTCATCAACATCACCATCATCATCACCATCCTCATCTCTTTTACGCGGCCGACTCTCCCGCACCCAGCTGTAATCCCTACTTGAACATGGTGCTTTATGCCACATATTATGATCCAATGATGTGTTGCCATCCTATGATATTTGAGTAGATATCCTTTGTCTTCGGGTTGATTGATGATCTAGACTGGTACAAGTGGTATGTTTTATTTTGGTGTTGTCCTATGGTGCCCTCCGTGTCGCGCAAGCGTGAGGTATTCCCGCTGTGGGGTGTTGCAATACGTTCATGATTCGCTTATAGTGGGTTGGTGAGTGACTGAAACACAAACCCGAGTAAGGGGGTTGTTGCGTATGGGAATAAAGAGGACTTGATGCTTTATGATCTTTAGTAGTTGCGGATGCTTGCTAGAGTTCCAATCATAAGAGCATATGATCCAAGAAGAGAAATTATGTTAGATTATGCCTCTCCCTCATATGAAATTGCAATGACGACTACCGGTCTTGTTAACGATCACCTAGGATAATTCCGCACACCGACCCATCATTATTCCACACTTGCTGTTTATAATATTTAGTAATGTATTCTAATTTTATGATAACATCACCTACTTTTATATTTTAGCTCTCCGATACCATGCAAAGTTATCCTCTTCATACTCACAACGTAGTTTTATTTCCCGTTTCTAGTTGGAAGCAAACGTTCGGTATACGTAGAGTCGTATCAGTGGCAGATAGGGCTTGAGAGAATATTGATCTTACCTTTAGCTCATTGTGGGTTCGACACTCCATACTTATCACTTCCACCTTTGGAAATTGCTACGATGATTCCCTTCACTTGGGGATTATCAAGCTCTTTTCTGGCGCCGTTGCCGGGGAGCAATAGCGTGGGGTTGATATTCTCGTGTGTGCTTGTTTGCTTTCTTCACTAAGTAGATTTTGTTTTTCCTTTTTGTTTCTGTTTAGTTGTGGGTGAAACGTACAAAAAAAATTAAAGAATGAAAATACCAAAAAAAATTACTTGCCTCTCATGCCTAAAGAGTTTTTCAAAAAGAGAAGTGATTGGAAAGTTATGCATTGAAGAAGTGAGGGTCGATCTTGAGCGCTTGTGTTCATGCTCACGGAAACAATGTAGAATTTTTCATGGAAGTTTCTCTGTAAATAATTACCCCCTTGTGTATATCCATTGTATTATAAAAATAATGTGCCAAGCTTTGGTTTTAGGATGATTAGATTGCTTGTTTACTATGTGCAGAGCAAAAACAGAAACTTTGGCTGTAGCGCGTGATTTTACAATTTTTACTGGAAAGTCAAATGGATCTGGAAAAAAATTCACGTTACTTATGTATAATTTTTTCAAATTTATTTCATAATTTTTGGAGTTACAGAAGTTTACTAAACCTCCAGATTACTACAGACTATCCTGTTTTTGACAGATTCTGTTTTGCGTGTGTTGTTTGCTTATTTTGATGAATCTTTGGCTAGTATCGGAGGGTATGAACCATAGAGAAGTTGGAATACACTAGGTTTAACACCAATGTAAATAAAGAATAAGTTTGCAACAGTACCTAAAGGTAGTGATTTTCTTTATTATACTAACGGATCTCACAAAGTTTTTGTTAAAGTTTTGTGTGGACGAAGTATTCGAAGATCGAGGAGCTATCAATATGAGAAGAATAAAGAGAAGAAATAGTTCAAGCTTGGGGATGCCCAAGGCACCCCAATTAAATATTTCAAAGGATACTCAAGCATCTAAGCTTGGGGATGCCCCGGATGGCATCCCATCTTTCTTCTTCAACAATTATCGGTATACCTCGGTTTTTGTTTTGTTCACATGATTTGTGTCCTTTGTGTTTTTATTTTTCTTTAATAACCATGCTAGTATGAGATATATCTTCATCGATTTATAGAATGATCCATGTGCTTCACTTATATCTTTTGAGTATGACCTTATAGAATGCTCTTTGTGCTTCACTTAAATCTTTTGAGTATGGTTTTATAGAATGCTTCGTGTGCTTCACTTATATATTTTGAGCTTGGATATTGGTTAGTCTATACTAATTGCAGAATGCTCCATTAACTTCACTTATATATTTTGGAGTATGCATAATACTATCATCTAAAGTGGGTTTGGAAGAGTGTCAACTTTTGGAATTAGTGACCCCGCTATTCCAAATGAGAAGATTTTTCTTATGTGGAGAGTAGAAAATTCTCTATGCTTGTAGATCATGAAAAGAATGCTTTATGTGATGGTTATATTGTTGAATTCATTCATTATGCTACTGAAAATTATTATGAGGGAGGAATATATGCTTGTAGGAGTTGCAATAATATCAAGTTTCCTCTCTATGTGCTTAAAGTTTTGAAGTTATACTTGTTTTGCCTTCCTATGCTAGTTGATTCTTGTTCCTATAAATTATGTGTTCACAAAGTACCTAGGCATAGGAAGTTGGTTAGATTCAAATGTGCTAGTCATATTATTCATGATGCTCTCTTTATGTTTCAATTCTTATCTTTTATGTGAGCATCATTGAAATCATCATGCCTAGCTAAAAGGCATTAAAGAAAAGCGCTTGTTGGGAGACAACCCAATATTTACCCTTACTGTTTTCGTGTGTTTACATGATTAAGATACTGTAGTAATCATGTTTTATAGCTTTTGTTTCAATAAAGTGCCAAGTAAGACCTTTGGGAAGACTTGGGTGAAAGTTAATGTGATCTTGCTGTAAAAAACAGAAACTTTGCGCTCACGAGATTAGCTATAATTTTTTTATAGAAGAGTGCTTTTGAGTTTATTCTTTTTGAATAAGACTAATAGACAAATTACTTACGTCCAACAATTTATTTCATAATTTTTGGAGTAGCAGAAGTATGGTTGTCGTTCAGATCATTACAGACTGTTATGTTTCTGACAGATTCTGTTTTCATTGCATAGTTTGCTTGTTTTCTAGTTTCTATGGCTTATATTTCTCAGTATAAATTTTAGAAATCATAAGGTATAGTAGGCATTGTATGAGAACAACTATGAACCTTGTCTTTTATAGTACCAAAGTGAATGGTTTACTCTTTATCATACTAACCTATCTCACGAAGTTTCGTTAAGTTTTGTGTGATTGAAGTTTTCAAGCTTTGGGTGAGATATCGATATGAGAAGAACAAGGTGGAAAGACCCTAAGCTTGGGGATGACCAAGGAACCCCAAGGTAATATTCAAGGAATACTCAAGCGCCTAAGCTTGGGGATGCCCCGGAAGGCATCCCCTCTTTCGTCTTCAAAATTACCGGTATACCTTACTCAGAGCTATATTTTTATTCGTCACATGATATGTGTTTTGCTTGGAGCGTATTTTCAATTTTACTTGCTGTTTGAATAAAATCATTGGATCTGAATTATTGAATGAAAAAGAATCCTCCCATGGCTAGTTAATTATTTGACTACTCAGTGTTCTTCACTTATATCTTTTGGAGTAGTTTGTCATTTACTCATGTGTTTCACGTATATCCTATGAGTAAATGGGTCCTATGAGTAAATGGTTGAATGAATTGAATGTCATAAATCTGAATTTATATATGTTTCATATGCTTATTACATGGGGAGTAATGACTTCACACATAATAAGTATAGGTAGTAAACTCATTGAAAGTTAGCAAACGTAGAATTGGTCACTTGAACAATTCATGAAATAATATTGAAGGAAGAGAGATTTCACATATAAATATACCATCTTGGACATCTTTTGTAATTGTGAGCACTCATTAAAATATGACATGATAAAAGGTTGATGTTGGACAAGGAAGACAACTTAATGGGTTATATTTTTATATATCCGAAATAAAGTATATTGTCATGGATTATCCAACATGCTGAGATTGCCTTTCCCTCTCATGCTAGCCAAATTCTTTGCACCAAGTAGACTTGTGCTTCCAAACATCCCTTAAAACGAGTTTTGACATGAGAGTCCACCATACCTACCTATGTATTGAGTAAGATCCATCAATTAAGTTGTCATCAGTGCATGCAACAAAAATTGCTCTCTAAATATGTATGATCTATTAGTGCGAAGAAAATAAGCTTTATACAAACTTGTGATAGGGAAGTAATAAAAGCGACGGACTGCATAATAAAGGTCTCTTTCACAAGAGGCAATATAAAGTGACTTTCTTTTGCATTAAGATTTTGTGCATCCATCCATAAAAGCGAATGACAACCTCTGCTTCCCTCTGCGAAGGGCCTATCTTTTACTTTTATCTTCTACCTTATGCAAGAGTCATGGTGATCTTCACCTTTCCTTTTTACATTTTATCCTTTGGCAAGCACATTGTGTTGGAAAGATCCTGATATATATATATCCAATTGGATGTAAGTTATCATGAACTATTATTGTTGACATTACCCTTGAGGTAAAAGGTTGGGAGGCGAATCTATAAGCCCCTATCTTTCTCTGTGTCCGATTAAAACTTTGAACCCATAAATATCACATGAGTGTAGCAATTGTGAAAGATTAAATGATAGTTGAGTATGTGAAGTTTGCTGAATCAAAGCTCTGACATAGACCCTTCCTGAAAATAAGATGAATTGCAATTGTTTGATGACTAAGAACACTGTTTGTTAGTTTTCAAGAAAGTTTATGATCTATACTTTAACATGTGAATAGCTTGTTACTTGATCATGAAAAGTTTTATGATATGAGCTACTGTTATGACATGTATTGATGCTAGAAAAAGTGATTGAAATTATCATTAATCAAACTTAAGCACTTGCTAGCATTCACACTTCATAAATTATTTCTTTTATCATTTACCTACTCGAGGACGAGCAGGAATTAAGCTTGGGGATGCTGATACGTCTCCAACGTATCTATAATTTATGAAGTATTCATGCTATTATATTATCAACATTGGATGTTTTATATGCATTTATATGCTATTTTATATGGTTTTTGGAACTAACCTATTAACTAAGAGCCCAGCTGTAAGGGCATATTTATCCCGCAAGTGTTTTGGTGATTGATGACGATACTTTTGCGGACTAATCGTATGCCTTGAGTTTCTTAGATGTTTGATCACTAGGCACGAGATGATTCGGTGCCCCTCGGAGACTATTGAAGACGGCGTCGTTCTACGTTTCTTTTTGGTGGATTTGAGTCATAGGAGAGCCGTACTATTAAGAGGGGGTCCGCGTCGGAAAGGTTTGGGTGGAATCAACACGTACACTTGTCCTTCCTTTCCTTGCACTTTGGAGCATCTTCCCGTTGTCATAGTTGTGCTTAAAACTGGCAGCTACTGCTGTTCTTGCGGTAGTACTGCTCTAGGGAGCGGTAGTACCGCAAGCACCAGCTGTAGTACCGCTGGGGGGTCACGGTAGTACCGCTCCCCCGGAGCCGTACTACCGCGACTCCGAGGCCTTGTGCTGCTCCGGTACGGTAGTAGGCGCAGATGTAATTTTCTACATCTGCACCCACACGGTAGTACTGCACATCTTGCGCGGTAGTACCGCGAGTGGACACGGTAGTACCGCTCTCTTGGAGCCATAGTACCGTGGCCCTCATGCCCCGTGCACTGCTGCGCGCCACGGTTGTAGGAGCGAATGTAATTCTACATCCGCGCCTCCACGGTAGTACCGCGCCTCGGGCGCGGTAGTACCGTGTCGGGTTTTCGCACTGGTTCTTTTTCAGCGGAAGTAGGCACGGATGTAACTTATTTCATCCGCGCTCTTCGTAGGTTGGGGCTTGCACGCCTTGCGGTAGTACCGCAAAGGTGCTGTGATAATGCGCGCTGCGGTAATCTTCGCGCTCGGTCGAAGGGCCGATCCACGAGCTCTGCTGCTGCCCAGATAATCTGCGTGGCCCTCCGATAATGCCAGCGTGGCAGCGTAGCGGATAATACCGCGTTTTAAATAGCGGTAGTACCCGGCGTGTCGCCAGCTGAACAAGAGGATAACGGTTGGATCTTTTCTCCGAGTATAAAAGGCGTGTCTCCTACCTCTAGTTGACTACCTCTTCTATCTCTAAGCTCCATTGTTGCTCCAAGCTCCATTTTGGCCCGATCTCTCTCCCTAGCCAATCAAACTTGTTGATTTTCTCGGGATTGGGTGACAAGGGCCCGATCTACACTTCCACCAAGAGACTTTTGATTCCCCCCACTTATCCCTTGCGGATCTTGTTACTCTTGGGTGTTTGAGCACCCTAGACGGTTGAGGTCACCGTGGATCCATATTCCATTGTGGTGAAGCTTCGTGGTGTTGTTGGGAGCTTCCAATTAAGTTGTGGAGATTGCCCCAATCTTGTTTGTAAAGGTTTGGTCGCCGCCTTCAAGGGCACCAATAGTGGAATCACGGCTCTTGCATTGTGCGAGGGCATGAGGAGATTACGGTGGCCCTAGTGGCTTCTTGGGGAGCATTGTGCCTCCACACTGCTCTAACGGAGACGTACTTCCCCTCAAAAGGAAGGAACTTCGGTAACACATCCTCGTCTCCACCGGCTCCACTCTTGGTTATCTTATCCCTTTACTTGTGCAAGCTTATTTGTGTTTCTATCCTTGCTTGCTCTTGTGCTTGTGTTGATTGCATCATATAGGTTGTCCACCTAGTTGCACATCTAGACAACCTTTATTATTTCAAAGTTTAAATTGGTAAAGAAAAGCTTAAAATTGTTAGTTGCCTATTCACCCCCCCCCCCTCTAGTCAACTATATCGATTCTTTCAATTGGTATCAGAGCCTCGTCTCTTTTTAAGGACTTTACTGTCTGAAGAGTATGGTTGGCGTCGTAGATGATGTGGGGGAGCACTCCGGTGCGAATCCGATATCATCTACGGGAGATGGGGGTACCTCGATCTCTCGTGAGAATTCAATGTGGCGTTGGACACATTGAAAACCTCCATGACGACCGAGGTCAAGGACATGTTTAAGGAATTCCTAGAAGGGCTTAAACTTTCCACACTTACCCGTGAAAGTGGGTGATCCCGCCAACACGGGAGCGGATGCTAACTCCGATAAGGGGGAAGCTACTAGTGAGAAAGCCCCCTCGTCTAGTGGTAAGAATGGCACCGACATCTTTGCCCATGTGCAACCTCCTCCCGTTTATGGTGGACCGATTCCTTCCACTCATTTGAATCATGCCGGTCCACCACCTAAGATTGATAAAAAGGAGGATTTTGATTCTTGGGTTTATTGTTTTAAGCGTCATTTAAATCATGTGAACACTAACCTTTGGAGAATCATTGAAGAAGGTTTCTATCCGCATGATCCGAGCAACTTTTCTCCAAGAGAAGTCGTGGACCATCAATTCAATGAGAATGCTCTCTTCATCATCCAAGAAGCAATCCTTCCCGAAGACCTCCCTCATCTCCGGCCCTACTCCCTTGCCAAAGATGCTTGGCTCAAGGTGGTTTCCCTTTATCGAGGAAGCGCAAGCATTCAACGTTCCAATTATGAAGTGGTCCAAGATGAAGCCGATGAGTTTGCAATGAAAGAAGAAGAAGAACCTCGTGAGCTCTATCGGAGAGTAACCAAGCTTGCAGTCTCCGTTCGGGATCATGGAAGTAAGGACACGGATGACAACTGGATCAAGCGCAAATTCCTCAAGGCAATGATGCCCTACCACAAAGCCATGTCCTCCGTCATCCGTCAACAGCCGGACGTGTCCTCCGTCATCCGTCAACAGCCGGACTTTCACACCCTGTCCTCAAGTGATGTGTTGGATGAGTTTGTGGCTATGAGCATATTGGACAAGACTGCCGACAATGCGGTGCTTCACTCCCAAAGAGCAAAGAAGCCCAACCTCACTTTGAAGGCCAAGATTTGTGTCGAAGGAGATGGAGAGGAGGAAGAAGAAGAGAGCAACCTCGAAGATACAAAGTATGACTATCATGAACACATGGACCTTGCTTCAAGGCAATTTTGGAGCAAGAAGTACTCAAGGCCCAACTACAACAAGAGCAACTCAAGTGGAACTAAGGGCAAGCAACGAGTGAGGACTTGTTTCAATTGTGGCAATGTGAGTCACTTTGTTGCGGAGTGCCCATATGAGAAGAGGGAAGACAATGGTGGCAAGCTCATCCGTAAGGACAAGGCCAAGTCTTTCCCCAACAAGAGCAACTTCACCAAGAAGGCTCCTCACAAAGCTTTGGTGGTTCAAGAAGAGTACAATGAGGATGATGTCGGGGAGGCTGATCGTACCCACGAACACCTATGGGGCCGGCGGACCAGGCCCCTTTGTGGTTCGGAGGGGGGCGGATATCGCACGAAGAGCGGATCGAGGCGAGGCACACGAGCAGTTTACCCAGCTTCGGAGCTCTCCGGAGAGATAAAACTCCTCTGCTGCTTGTTTGATGTATTCTCTTCTTGCTAGGGAGCGTCACGAGCTACAAAACCTAAGCGTGGCGTTTCTGGTCTCTAGTGAGTCGAATGAACTGAAGCTCGAACCCCTTCTACGCTATGCATGGGCCTCCTTTTATATGCTCAAGGGGTCTCCGGCGGTGGCAACATAGGCGAGGGTACAAATGTAAAAACAGGAGTTGGTACACCTACCCGAGCGATTATGCAGTGCAAAATACCTAACTCGGCGGCAAGGGACAAAAAGCAATAAATGGCCGTCGATGTCGCCCAAACAAAGGCAACAGAGACCGTCAGTGCGCCACCTTCGCCACGATGGCAAGCTTGTCGGCGCCGCTTATCGCTGCTCTCCGCTGGCTGCACAGCCTCTCGACACGCGTGCATGGAATGGTCCCAAGGCGACACGTTCTTTGGATGAGCCGGAGCGGAGATGGAGAGAGGTTGCTTGCAGGCAAGCGCCTTGCCGCCCGAATCCTTGTCGCGTTCGGAGGCTTGTCGCTCCGAGCCTTCCCGGCAAGCTCCTCTTGCCGGGCCTTGTCTTCTGCATGCCTTGAGTGGCCTTCCCGGCAAGCTTCTCTTGCGGGGCCTTGTCTTCTTAATCAAATACTTTGTTCTTGAATGGCTCCAAAGGAGCCACGGAGGATCTTGGAGGTGACGAGGCAAACCCCTGCCTGGTGTCAGAATCGTCTGGTGACGTGCACGGGATACTAGGGTATCCCTACTCTAGTACACCGACAGATGATGATGATGATGATGAAGATGGTGAGTCGGTTTCCATGGACTCCGTTGCCATTGCAACGACTCCTCGGGTGTCTCTCTTCGATTCACCCAATGAAAGCATCACCGCCAAGTGCCTCATGGCTAAATCCACCAACAAGGTAACCCCCAACATCAAAACTACCATCATCAATCATTCTTGTTTGACGGATTGCATTGATGAACATGAGGGACTAATGTGGAGGAGAATGAGTTTGAGATCTTTATGGGTAAACTCAAGGGCAAATCCAAGAAGCACTTCGTTCCTCTCTTGGAACAACTTGGTGAAGCCAATGTCATGATCGAGGCTCATGAAGAAACCATCTCTAAGATGGAAGGGCATAGTCGTGACTATGCCGATGAGATTCGGATCTTTCCAATGCTCTTGAGGAAGAGCGTGGTCTTCGTTTGGCTCTTGAGGAGTCATACAACGATGATCATGCTAAATTAAAGAAAGACCTTGATCATGCTCTTGTTGTGTCTTGTGTGCTTAGCTCCGAGAAGGCAAAGCTTGGAGTTGATCTTGCTAGACTCAACGAGGACTTTGACATTCTCGACAAGGCTCACAAAGTCTTGAAGGGTGCTCATGCTAGTCTCAAAGAGTCTCATGATCAACTCCAAGTGAAGCTAACCAAGGAGAAAGCCACCTTTCCTCATATGATATTGATTGATAATGCAAATGCTACTAACCCTTGTTGTGAGCATGTGCATCTTGTTGAGGAGAATGCTAAGTTGAAGGAGCAACTTGAAAAGGGCCTTGTCACATGCATACAAGGTGAGAAGAACCTTAACGACCTTTTGAGTAATCAAAAGGAAGTTGTGGACAAGGAGGGGATTGGGTTCGCACCCAAGCCCAAGAACAAGAAGAAGAATGACAAGACGAAGCAACCTCCTCCTCTCAAGCAAACTTTTGTGAGGGAGGGAGAGGGTGCTTTCAAGAAGAAGAAGAAGCGTGCAAAGGGTGGCAATGCCAAGAAGGACAACGTCATCCCTTGAACATAGCCGATTTTAACCCCTCATATGTGTTGTGCCGTGCTAGTGATGGGCATGTTTATGCTAAATTTGTTGGTTCTTCTTATGAGTACATTGAATGGTCTATTTGGGTTCCTAAGACCCTCGTTACTAACATCAAAGGACCCATTACCAAATGGGTACCTAAAACCAAGCATTGATCTCTTGTAGGGGTTTGCTTCCAGTGGGGGATCATGGTTGCTCGATAGTGGAGCAACAAATCATATGACCGGGAGCAAGGACATGGTGGTGGACATGCAAAGGATCCCATCTATTCCCACCAATGTCGAGTGGGGTGATGCCTCACATTCTAAGGTATTGGGTCTTGGCAAGGTTGTCGTTTCTCATGATCTAACAATCAAGAAAGTCATGCTTGTTGAGTCCCTTGCATACAAATTTCTTTCCGTTCGTCAACTTGCACTCATGGGCTTTGCCACCTTCTTTGACATTGATACCGTGGCCCTCTTGTGGAGCAAGACTCTTAAAGTAGCCTTTGTTGGGCATGTCGAGAACGGTCTCTATGTGATAGACTTTTCTGAGCGACCCACTAAGACCGCGACATGCCTAATGGCTAAAGTTGACGTGGGATGGCTTTGGCATCACCGTTTAGCCCACGTCAATATGAGATCTTTGCAAAGTCTTCTCAAGGGGGACCATGTCCGTGGACTAACAAATGTTAGCTTTGCCAAAGATCGTGCTTGCAGTGCTTGTATCGAAGGAAAGCTTCATGAAACGGCTCACCCTCCCACGACTATCATCTACTCGAAGAGACCCTGCACATGGACCTCTTTGGACCTCCATCCTTTGATAGTCTTGGGGGTAGAAAGTATTGCTTGGTGATTGTGGATGATTATTCAAGATACACTTGGGTATACTTCTTCAAGAGGAAGAGTGAGACTCAACAAACTGTTATCGACTTTGCAAATGAAGCTCAACGTCAACATAATGCGAAGATCTTGACAATAAGAAGTGACAACGGCACCGAGTTCAAGAACTACACCTTGGATGAGTTTCTTAGTGAAGAGGGGATCAAGCATCAATATTCGGCACCATATACCCCTCAACAAAATGGTGTTGCGGAGAGGAAGAACCGGACGTTGATGGATGCGGCAAGGACCATGATGGCGGAGTTCAAGTCTCCATACAACTTTTGGGCCGAAGCCATCAACACCGCATGCCATGCATCCAATCGGCTCTATCTCCGCAAAGGCTTGAACAAGACTCCTTATGAGATACTCACCGGTAACAAGCCCAATCTCAAGTATTTCCGAATTGTTGGTGTAAGTGTTTCATTCTCAAGAAAGGTGTTCATTTTTCTAAATTTGAAGCTAGAGCCTATGAGGGCATATTTGTTGGTTATGCTACAAACTCTCATGCTTACCGTGTCCTCAATAAATCCACGGGACTTATTGAGGAGACATGTAACGTGGAGTTTGATGAGAATAACGGCTCCCAAGTGGAGCAAAGTGGCACTTGTGATGTAGGTGATGAAATTCCTCCTCAAGCCATAAGAAGAATGGGTGTTGGTTTATCCTACCCATTGAGGAACCCCTTGTGGCCGAAGGAGAAGGACAATGCTCCACTCAAGTGGAGCCATCACCAACTCAAGGCCCACACGCTTCCGAAGAACAAAGTGAAGGCCCTCAATCTCATGAACAAGACCAAGGGCAAGATCGTGCTCAAGACGATGGTGATACACCAAATGATGCCCAAGGTCAAGTTATCTTCCCGAGCATGCTCAAGATCAAGAACATGTTCAAGACGGCGCTCAAGATGATCAAGTGACTCCTCCTCATCTCACCTCCGAGGAAGAATTAGGCGTCGTGCCTCCAAGATTGCATCCAAACTTACTACCAAAGGCCATCTCATGGAGAATGTGGTTGGAAGCCTAATGAAAGGGGTAAGCACTCGTAGACAATTGGCAAACTATTGTGAACATCACGCGTTTGTCTCTTGTGTTGAACCCCAAAAGGTCTATGAGGCGCTCGAAGACTCAGATTGGCTCAATGCCATGCATGAAGAGCTCAACAATTTCGACTACAACAAGGTGTGGAGATTGGTGCCAAGGCCATCGGGGAACCACAACGTCATTGGAACCAAGTGGATCTTCAAGAACTAGCAAGATGCTCATGGGAAGATCATTCGCAACAAGGCAAGATTGGTAGCACAAGGCTACTCCCAAGTCGAGGGTATCGACTACGTGAAACCTTTGCTCCCGTTGCTCGTCTTGAATCCATTCGTTTGTTGATTGCTTATGTTGCCCATCACAACTTTAAGTTGCAACAAATGGATGTGAAAATTGCTTTTCTTAATGGTCCTATTAATGAGTTGGTCTATGTCAAGCAACCCCCCGGGTTCGAGGACCCCTACTTCCCGGATCATGTGTATCAACTCGATAAGGCACTCTATGGCCTTAAACAAGCCCCACGCGCGTGGTATGACCACCTTACCGAGTTGTTACAAGATCGTGGTTTTGAAGTAGGGCAAATCGACCCCACTCTTTTTACTAAGAAGGTCAATGGGAGTTGTTTGTATGCCAACTATATGTTGATGATATTATCTTTGGTTCCCCTAACAAAGCTTTCAATGAGGAATTTGCCGCTCTCATGACCTCCAAGTTCAAGATGTCTTCTATGGGAGAGTTGAAGTTCTTCCTTGGTTTCGATATCAAACAAAGAAGAGAAGGAACCTTCATCAACCAAGCCAAATACACTCAAGCCATGCTCAAAAGATTCAAGCTAAGTGATGTCAAGCCGGCTACTACACCAATGCCTACCAAGTGCCAACTTGACATTGATCCCAATGGTAAGCGGTGGATCAAAAGGTATATCGCTCCATGATTGGCTCCTTGCTTTACCTTTGTGCATCTAGACCGGATATCATGTTGAGTGTGGGAATGTGTGCACGGTTTCAAGCCGCACCGAAGGAAAGCCACTATGTGGCGGTCAAGCGAATCTTTTGATATTTGGCTCATACCCCAAACTTTGGCTTATGGTACCAAGAGGAGCAAACTTCAAGCTTGAAGGATTTACAGATTCGATTGGGCGGGAGACAAAGTGGATAGGAAGTCCACTTACGGAGGGTGCCAATTTCTTGGTTGCTCTTTGGTAAGTTGGTCTTCCAAGAAGCAAAGTTAGGTGTCTCTCTCGTCCACCAAAGCGGAATATGTGGCGGCCGGTAGTTGTTGTGCTCAATTCCTATGGATGAGGCAAACTTTAAAGGAGTACGGTGTCATTTGTGACAAAGTGCCTCTTTGGTGTGATAATGAAAGTGCCATCAATATTTCTCTCAACCCGGTGCAACACTTCAAGGCCGAAGCACCTTTGAGATTCGGTATCACTTCATCCGGATCACATTAGGCGAGGGAGATCGAGCTCAAGTATGTCAACACTCATGATAACCTTGCAGATATTTTCACGAAGCCCTTGGATGAAGCAAGATTTCGCGAAGTTAAGGCATGAGCTAAATATCATTGATTTGAGCAATGTGACTTGAACCCGTGCACCCCCCACCACACTCAACTTGTTGTCTAGTTTAGGTGTAGGCATGGACAAAGGGGGAGTGTTGTTCTCTCAATGAACTCTCCCTCTCCCCTTCATGCATAAATAGATCAACTCTTTCACATTAGCCATTTTTGATGGTACTTGTGCTTCAAAGACGAGTTTTGGTCATGGTCCCAAGGATAATTCTTCGCGGTGCCATACCATCTAACTCAAACATAGGTGGCTTCGGCCACCACCCTCTCCTTTTGAGAGGTTGTGTCGCTTGGTGTTCTCTTGTTGTCTTTCTGTCTTTGGGTTGTGCGTGTGCTTGTGGCTTCCTGTGTGTGAAAAGTTTCCGTGCAAAGACCTTATCTTTTGTGTTGAAACCGGGGATGTCTTGAGCTCGCGGTACTACATGACGACTCTGATACTACCGCTGACCAGCCACGGTACTACCGCATGTGGGAGCATCGGTACTACTGCCCCCACGTGGCAGTAATTTTTATCGCCGCTGGGTGAGCGGTACTACCGCTCCGGTCTTGGTACTTCCGCCGAGCGGTACTACCGCGATGACCTGCGGTACTACCGCTACTGCGTATGCCGTGGGGTTAAGGACGGGCAGGGGAGTTCTAACTCCCCATACCCATTCGCAGTTCCTCCACGTCGTCTCATCTCTCTCCCGCTCAAGATAGGAGCGGCGTTCATCGCCGGATCTCCTCCTCGGCTGCCCTCCGTGATTCCGTCCGGTGGGATCCTTCCCCACCTCGTGCTCTTGCTATGGACCCAGGTTTTCCCCAATCCCTTCTCATTTTATTGCGTTCTTTGTCTTTAGGTTGTTGGGGAAGACTTGGATGTTCTAGAGATTCAGAGGCCTTCTCTTTGCAAGAATAGGATGATGGAGAGTAGCCTTGCATAGGAATTATACTTGTTTTGTTGTCTTCGCGAGATCGATCACCGTAGTAATCGCCATTTTTCATGGGTCTTTTCAGATTCGAACTGCCGTTCGGATCTGACGCGGCGCGGTACTACCGCCCGTCGGGCGCGATACTACCGCTTGCACGGTACTACCACCCCTCGGGCGCGGTACTACCGCGGACACTGCGGCACTAAAGCCTTACTACTGCTCCAACCACGGTACTACCGTGGCCTAGCACGATACTACCGCGCCTTGGAGCAGTACTAATTTTTTAGTACCTCAGACACTGGCAGTCCTACAGTGGCTCACATCTAACGCTGGCCAACCTTCACGTATACTTCCTATGTGTTTCTTGTGCTTTGTTGTGGTCTTTGCATTGATCCTCTTCGCGTTCGTTGGTGTTTTGCGTGTGTGTCTCAGGTGGTGGCTCTCATTGTTCCAATCCCGGTCGTGACACTTGGCTCCAAGCGTCTGCGCAAGAACCTGTGTGGCCTGCAGAGGGCTCCTCTGCCCCAAGCACAATGTCAAGACTACTGCTAACAAGTTCAAGGAGCCCGCCAAGGGCATGGATGAGATGCCCCAATCTGACTACGTCCGTCTCAGGCAAATTCACCCGTACGACCCCTCGTTCCTCTGTCAGGGGTTGTGAGCTGTTTTGGAACAAGCATCAAACCAACATCTATCTGGATGTCATCAAGAACAAGCAGAATACCTATGTGGATGTCAAATGGATTGACATGCATCACTTGAGGAAGGACAAGTTCCGTGCCTACTTTGGAGAGGCTCGACTTGGTGGAGCAGTTTGGCATTGAGCATGTGATATCCTTTCACCTTGACTATGATCCCGAGCTTATCATCAGTTCTTTGCTTGATTTACTTTCACCCTGATGAGGAGAGGAGGATGACCTGGATGACCAATGGCCGTAAGCTGACTGCTACCTGGAAGGAGTTCATGGATTTGCTCCAAGTACCTGATGACGGGCTCGACACTCCCGTGGGTGTTCGCCCCCATGCCAATTCTGATTCTGCCAACAAGGACAGGCTTGCACCGTACTATGTTGAGAAGACGCTTCCAAGTGGCAAGATAGGGTTGGTGCTCAACTCTTTTCTGGATATCATGTACCGCATCTTCCGCAACTCTCTGTTCCCTCGCATTGGTGATAAGTACAAGGTCCATGCCTATATGGTGGATATGATGCTCATCTGCGAGGAGGCTCGTTTGTCTCAGACTCAGCCACTTGATGTCTCACACATCATGTGGTGTGAGCTTCGGTTTGCGGTGTTCAACCGCAAAGTGCCTATCTACGGGCCCTATCTGTTTCTGCTGATCTCGAGGACCTGGGAGAAGATGTTCCCTGGTGAGGAGTTCCTTGCCCCTGACTGGATTCGCCATGATCCCATCTGTCTGCGTGTCAAACCCAACTGGGCCAACACTACTACTCGTGCCGAGGCGTCTGCTGCTAGGGCTGCTGTTGGTGAGGAGGATGCTGGCGCCGAGAATGTTGCTGAGGGCGATGCTGCTAAGCCTTCCCAGAGCTCCTCTATGCCTTCATGGGCCAAGAAGCTGAAGGACAAGATGAAGACTCTTTTCTGCATGCAAGCCAAGGGGCAGTACATGACTCACGTGGCATCTAAGGAGAGTCGTCGCCGGGACAGGAAGATCTTGCAGCTCTATGGTGAGGATGTGTCTGGCGGGTCTGAGGAGCGCATCACTCCAGAGGCCGAGTGGATGGAGAAGCAAGGCTACATGTGGACTGATTCTGACGAGGAGGGCGTCGAGGAGTCCATCCCTCTTGCCGAGGATTACGGCGGAGAGGGTTGGGATGAGTTCCTGCTGCTTGAGCCACCACTTGTGTGTAGGTGTCCTCTCTGCCTTTTTGGCGTCTCGATGCCAAAGGGGGAGAGAGTGTAGGGATTTGCGAGTCTTGTGTCGTGTTCGTGTTTGGTGTGTTTATTGCGTTCTCGGTTGAACCTCGTTTGAACCTCGTTTTAGTTGCTTTTCCTTCATATGGTGTAAGACATATGCACTCTATCTATCTTAGCGAGCTTATGTTATATTGTGCTATATGTTGCTTAGATGTTATTCTTCGGGCCTTTGTCTCTAAAATATAGGGGGAGTGGTGATCCTAGTATGTGTGCTATGCAGTCCAAAGCATTCATCCAGGGTGCACACATCTAGGGGGAGCCCGTCTATATTTTGGAGAGGAGGGGTTTGCCCTTGCTCAATATTATCGTATCTTTGTGCAAATCCCGTATTGTCATCAATCCACCAAAAAGGGGGAGATTGTAAGGGCATATTTATCCCGTAAGTGTTTTGGTGATTGATGACGATACTTTTGCGGACTAATCGTATGCCTTGAGTTTCTCAGATGTTTCATCACTAGGCACGAGACGATTCGGTGCCCCTCGGAGACTATTGAAGACGGCGTCGTTCTATGTTTCTTTTTGGTGGATTTGAGTCGTAGGAGAGCCGTACTATTAAGAGGGGTCCGCGTCAGAAAGGTTTGGGTGGAATCAACACGTACACTTGTCCTTCCTTTCCTTGCACTTTGGAGCATCTTCCCGTTGTCATAGTTGTGCTTAAAACCGGCGGCTACTGCTGTTCTTGCGGTAGTACTGCTCTAGGGAGCGGTAGTACCGCTGGGGGTCATGGTAGTACCGCTCCCTGGAGCCGTAGTACCGCGACTCCCAGGCCTTGTGCTGCTCCGGTACGGTAGTAGGCGCGGATGTAATTTTTTACATCCGCGCCCCCACGGTAGTACCGCACATCTTGCGCGGTAGTACCACGAGTGGACACGGTAGTACCGCTCTCTTGGAGCCAATTACATCCGCGCCCACACGGTAGTACCGCACATCTTGCGCGGTAGTACCACGAGTGGACACGGTAGTACCGCTCTCTTGGAGCCATGGTACCGTGGCCCTCATGCCCCGTACCTTGCGCCACGGTTGTAGGAGCGGATGTAATTCTACATCTGCGCCTCCACGGTAGTACCGCGCCTCGGGCGCGGTAGTACCACGTTGGGTTTTCGCACTGGTTCTTTTTCAGCGGAAGTAGGCACGGATGTAATTTATTTCATCCGCGCTCTTAAATGAGGTCGGGCTTGCCTGCCTTGCGGTAGTACCGCAAGGGTGCGCGGTAATACCGCTGCGGTAATCTTGCGCTCGGTCGAGCCAGGTCCGAGCTCTGCTGCTTCTTGCAGCGGTACTGCGTGGCCCTCCACGGTAGTACCCAGCGTGGCAGCAGCGGTAGTACCGCATTTTAATGGCGGTAGTACCCGGCGTGTCATGAGCTGAACAAGAGGATAACGGTTGGATCTTTTCTCCGAGTATAAAAGGCGTGTCTCCTACCTCTAGTTGACTACCTCTTCTATCTCTAAGCTCCATTGTTGCTCCAAGCTCCATTTTGGCCCGATCTCTCTCCCTAGCTAATCAAACTTGTTGATTTTCGGGATTGGGTGACAAGGGCCCGATCTACACTTCCACCAAGAGACTTTTGATTCCCCCACTTATCCCTTGCGGGTCTTGTTACTCTTGGGTGTTTGAGCACCCTAGGCAGTTGAGGTCACCGTGGAGCCATATTCCATTGTGGTGAAGCTTCGTGGTGTTGTTGGGAGCCTCCAATTAAGTTGTGGAGATTGCCCCAACCTTGTTTGTAAAGGTTTGGTCGCCGCCTTCAAGGGCACCAATAGTGGAATCACGGCTCTTGCATTGTGCGACGGCGTGAGGAGATTACGGAGGCCCTAGTGGCTTCTTGGGGAGCATTGTGCCTCCACACCGCTCTAACGGAGACGTACTTCCCCTCAAAAGGAAGGAACTTCGGTAACACATCCTCGTCTCCACCGGCTCCACTCTTGGTTATCTTATCCCTTTACTTGTGCAAGCTTATTTGTGTTTCTATCCTTGCTTGCTCTTGTGCTTGTGTTGATTGCATCATATAGGTTGTCCACCTAGTTGCACATCTAGACAACCTTTATTATTGCAAAGTTTAAATTGGTAAAGAAAAGCTTAAAAATTGTTAGTTGCCTATTCACCCCCCCTCTAGTCAACTATATCGATCCTTTCACTAGTGCTAGTGCCAGTTTCTGTTTTTTCCTTGTTTTAGAGTATCGCAGAAAAGGAAAACCAAATGGAGTCCAATTGACCTGAAACTTGACGGAGCTTATTTTTGGACTAGAAGAAGGCCAAGGAGTAAAAGAGTTGGGCCAGAAGAGTCCCGGGCTGCCCACGAGGGTGGGAGGCGCGCCCACACCCCTGGGCGCGCCCCCCTACCTCATGGACAACCCAGAGACCCCCTGACTTGTTCTCGACGCCAAAACCTCTTATATATACAGAAACCTCCAGAAATTAACCTAGATCGGAAGTTCCGCTGCCGCAAGCCTCTGTAGCCACGAGAAATCAATCTAGGCCCTCTCCCACCCCTTTGGAGGGGGTCATCATCACCTGAGGGCATGGAGGAGGATCCTGGAGGGGCCATCATCACCATGAAGGCCAAGGACCAGAGGGAGAACCTCTCCCCATCCAGGGGGAGGCCATGGAGGAGGAAGCACAAGGGGGAGAACCTCTCCTCCTCTCTCTCGGTGGCGCCGGAGTGTCATCGGGAGGGGAATCATAGCCGCGGTGATCATCTTCATCAACATCACCATCATCATCACCATCCTCATCTCTTTTACGCGGTCCACTCTCCCGCACCCTGCTGTAATCCCTACTTGAACATGGTGCTTTATGCCACATATTATGATCCAATAATGTGTTGCCATCCTATGATGTTTTGAGTAGATATCCTTTGTCTTTGGGTTGATTGATGATCTAGATTGGTACGAGTTGTGTGTTTTATTTTGGTGTTGTCCTATGGTGCCCTCCGTGTCGCGAAAGCGTGAGTAATTCCTGCTGTAGGGTGTTGCAATACGTTCATGATTCGCTTATAGTGGGTTGGCGAGTGACTGAAACACAAACCCGAGTAAGGGGGTTGTTGCGTATGGGAATAAAGGGGACTTGATGCTTTAATGCTATGGTTGGGTTTTACCTTCATGAGCTTTAGTAGTTGCGGATGCTTGCTAGAGTTCCAATCATAAGAGCATATGATCCAAGAAGAGAAAGTATGTTAGCTTATGCCTCCCCCTCATATGAAATTGCAATGATGACTACCGGTCTTGTTAATGAAAGTGCGTTATATCGACTAGAGGGGGGGGTGAATAGGCGATTTTTATGAATTCTTCAATGAGGAATTTGCCGGTGAGGAAATTCCTAAGTGAAGAACTACTTGCAGTGTAATAAGTACTCAGAAGTAAGCATAAGAGAATGCGGGCATGGTCATCATGATGAAATGAAGACAATCAGAGAGTACGGAAAGCGTAAACACAGGATAACACAAGATGAAGACACACAGACTGAAGAAATTGAATTGAGGAAATTGAGAAAGTCTTCAGTCAAAGTCTTCAAACACAGATATGAATGAACACTCAACACAAAGAATGAGGAAATGAAAGAGTTGAGGAAATAGAACCGATTAGGTTGGTGAAGACAATGATTTGGTAGACCGGTTCAAGCTACTTTGTCTCGGTTATGCGTCAGTTGGAGGAAGCGGTGAGTATTTAAACTCGAGGACACACAGTCCTGGACACCCATTTGCTGAGCACGCAGCTCAGGACACCAAGTCCTCACCGTATTCTCCTTGAACTAAGGTCACACAGACCTCGTCCAATCACTCGTGGTAAGTCTTCAGGCGACTTCCAAACCTTCACAGACTTGGTCACTCGGCGATCCACAATTCCTCTTAGATGCTCTAGACCATGACGCCTAACCGTCTGGAAGAAGCACAGTCTTCAAAGGTAACAAGCGTCGGATCCACGCAGGATCAATCTCTTGATGATGCTCAATCACTTTGGGTTTGTAGGGTTTGGTGTTTGGGTTTTCCTCACTCAATGATTTTCGCTCAAAGTCGTCGGAGGATGGGTTGCTCTCAAATGACAAGTGTCAAGTTCTCTCGAGCAGCCAACCAGCTAGTGGTTGTAGGGGGCAGCTATTTATAGCCCGAGGAGCAGCCCGACATGATAAGACATAAATGCCCTTCAATGATATGACCGTTAGGTGGATAAGATATTTTTGGGACAGGTAGCACGCAAGACAAGAACGGTCGGAAATTTGACTCTCAAATTCCTCGGGGCTATCATGTTCCTCCTTTGTGTAGGCAATCCGCCTTTGGCGAATTCCTAACTCCTCGGTCGGGACAAATTCTGAGCGACGGAAGAACTTCGTCTCTGTCCTTTGAAGAAATTGGTACTGAATCGTATGAGATTTCCAAAGGCTTCACTCGAAGGGATTGGTAGGTGTAGGATTTTGAGTTGAGCATCACATGGAAATTTTCCTTAGTATTTCCTCGACCCCTTTAACAATACGGTGTTTCCTATGACTCAAGAAAGAGAAAGCGAAACTACGAAAACAAAAGTCTTCACGCTTCATGTTCCTCAAATGAATACCAAGTCTTCAAGGTCACACCAATTTCTTCACTTTCAAAGTCTTGAGAAAGTCTTCGAATATCAAAGTCTTGATCGAAGAACTTCATTTTAGGGGTCGACTTTCTCTGTAAATATCAAACTCCTCATAGACTTATAGACCTGTGTACACTCATAAACACATTAGTCTCTTAACCTATAAGTCTTCAATACACCAAAATCACTAAGGAGCACTAGATGCACTTACAATCTCCCCCTTTTTGGTGATTGATGACAATATAGGTTAAGTTTTCAACGGGGATAAACATATGAAGTGTAAATACTGATATTGAGGAATTTGATTGCAAGATATAGAAGAACTCCTCCTGAAGATGTGCATAGTGAGGAATTTGATTTTGAGGCATTGCACATTTGAAGAGTTGAATCATGGAGATCTCCCCCTATATCTTGTAATTCATACACGCATTTGACATATAATATGAAGAATTTAAAATGCATGATGAAATATGGTGACTGATGTAATTCAACATGCGTGTATTAACATATAATGAGGAATAAGCATGGAGAGGAACACATCAAAAGTATCAGAGCACCATCGGGTTTAAGATTACAACTCGATCCAATAAAAGTTTTCAGAAGAACGAGAGTTATAACTTAGCAAAAAAACGCCCATATAGTAGACCCGCTTAAAGACTAACTCACATTTCTCCCCCTTTGTCATCAAATGACCAAAAGGATCGAAACTGAGGACTAACGCCCCTGAAGAATTTCAAGTTGGTGAAGGAGCGCCAGCGTTGTTGGGGTTGGTTGTCGTAGTAGGGCCTGCCGCAGTGTGGTCCAAGTCTTCATTTTCATCAGTGTCTCACGATGAAGAATAGGAGCTGGCCACCAAGGAAGGAACTTTGACCTTCTTGTATTTCTTCGGAGGAGGTGCAGACCAGTCAAATTCTTCCTTGAGACCCATTGTCTTCAGTTCTTCTGACGTAGACATTAGAAAGAACAGCCAGTGCGGTTGAAGGTTTCATGGAGGTAGTATTGGTTTTCTTCACTGCATTGTGTGTTGAAGTCATGTTGTGAAGAATTGAACCAAAGCGACGCTTGACCCATTTATGATTGCAATCAACCTTCTAATGAAGGCGAGGAGTAACTCACGATCAGTCATCACCACAGTGCTTTGTGGCTTGAGGATTTTGCTTACCGAGGTATTGGCGGCGAGTCATGTGTGGCAGAGTCATCATTGGTGGAGTAGGATGCAGCTTTGCAAAATTGACCATCCAATGGACGAATGCCTTCATCTATCACAGCAGTTGCCTTGCCCTTGTCATCAGCTGAGGAAAATGTCCGTTTGAGGACTTCAATTGGAGGAAAGTAGCTGCAGTGGTTCAGAGTATCAGCCTTGTAATTGAGATAATCCATGGTGCATAAGGCTTCAGCTCAAAAGGTGACATAGCAATGTTTGTTAGAGTCCTCATGAAGAAATCATGGAAGTTGACGGGAACACCATGAATGATATTGAAAAGCATATTCTTCATGATGCCAACGACTTCTTCATCATTTGAGTCGTGGCCTTTGATAGGACTCATTGTCTTCGTCGAATCCGATAGACAGTCCGAGGCACATATAGTAATTCCTTGACGAGGAATTTGGTTCGAGGTGCCTGTCACGGCTTCAAAGGCTTCATCAAGACTTGCATGTAGTGATTTGAAAGCTTCGTGTTCGTTGTAGATACAACGAGCACCATCAAGGGAGGACCGAGTGGTAGGGCACGAAGCAATTCAGTTGCTGGTGCCTTGTAGTGAGTATTTTCAGACATCCAGTCCAACACCCATGAGTTCACATCTTCAGCGTCTCCGGTGATGTGCAGCGTCGCATAGAATTGAAGAATGAGTTCTTCATTCCAATCACAGATGTCAGTGCAGAAATTCAGAAGTCCTGCATCGTGAAGAACACTAAGGACCTGCTCGAAGCGGGCGGAGATTCCATGTCCACATGAGGAATATGTGCATGATCGAAGACTTTGTCTTTGTTGAAGAGCACAGAAGAATAGAAGTTGGCTTGACTGGCAGTCCAGAAACGCCTCTTCCTTATGCGAGCAGAGTTGTATGGGTTGTAATCCGTGAAGAAAACATGCTCGCCAAAGAAGTCTTCAGCCTTGAACTTTTGCTTCGTTGAGAATGGATTCTTTGGCTTTGGCAGTGGAGTGTCAGTGAGTTGCATCACGACCTCTGGAATCGCAATCTCAGGTTCTTCAGGCTGAGGAATTTCTGGTTCCTCTACATGTGCGATCGAGGATCAGCAGCAGCAGTTCATCGATGCTAGTGGATGGAATTTCTTCATGTACAGATGAAATGGGATGAGTTTCTTCAGAGCCCATTTGAACTGTTGGAGCAGGGGACTGAGGAATCTGTTGGATTGGGGTGAAGAGTGGAGAATTTGTATGCTGACTTTCCCAAAAGTCATCGTTCATCACTGGTGTTGAGCTTCCAATATCCACATCTTCTTCAATTTCCTCAACACCAGCCTCTTCAGCTGTGAACTGAGGCATAGGCGAGGAAATGATTGGGGTTGAAGGGATGGCTTCCACTTCAGTTTCTTCATCAATCTGCTCTGACGAAGCAGCAGAATGATTTTCTTCATCAGATCTGCTTGGGATCTCATAATCTTCACCAAAAGGAACAAGGTCGTTTGATGGCATGGAGGAAATTGGAACAGCATCAATGGGATTTTCAAATGAGCTGGTCATTGTCTTCATCTTCTTCGGGGCTGAAGAATTTGAAGCAGCAGATGCTTTCCGTTTCTTCACTGCAGCTCGTTCTGCAGCCTTGATCTTCTTCACATCAAATGCAGGTGGAAGGATTGGAGTTGGTGTAGTTGCAGGAGGAGCTGAGGAATCTGGTTGAATTTCCTCGGTGCAATCGATGCACGATTGCCTGACTTCTTCGATTTCTTGGTGCACCACTAGTGGATGCCTGGCAATTTCTTCGGCGGATGGAATCATCAGCCTGGAACTAGCATTGTCTTCTTGACCTGAACTTCATCGCCGGTCTTTGGCATGTTCTTCGATCGGTGAGCAGAGGCTCCAGCCTGAGGAATTTCTTGTTGCATTGGGGCTGCAACATTTGAGAACTTCTTTGTCAGATTGACAAATCTGACTTTGACTCCTTGCCAATCAGCATAATATGAGTCAAATTTGTTGCTGAGGGCTTTAATGTCAGCCTGCATCTTGATAAGTTCTTCAGTTTTCATCTTGACAACATTTTTCTTCAGCAGTTTCTCTTTTCTGTACTATGATTTCTTGATCTCTCTGGCTGTATCAAATTTCCATTTCTCCTCTTGGATGAAATGAGTCAGCATGTGACTTTGTCCAGGTGTCAACTAGAAGTCGGGCATAGGAGTGTTTGGGTCCTTGTGCCAGAGATCAATGTAGTCTAGGATCGCTCTTGGATCCAACAATGATGCTTGCAGTATGCGTTTGGCTTTAGCGGCCCTTTCTTGTCGGTCTCGATGATTTCCATAAGTTCATCATCATCAGCCTCATCATCTTCGTGTGGCTCTTGGAAGGCGACCTGTTTCTTCTTGGGACTTGGCCGAGGACCTCGTCCGATTGTGGCCTTAGTATTAAGCGAGTTAGGCGGATGAAGAATTTGGTGCAGGTGAGGAACTTCTTTGAAACACCGAGGCAATGGAGATGCCTGCAGTCCTTTGGCATGTGGCCGGATGCACAGTGCCGAGGACTTTGTCGGAACTCGAGGACTTTGTAGGAGCTGAGGATTTGGGAGGAGCAGAGCAGCATGAGGAATTGGCCGTGAGGGCACACGGTGAGAACTTGGCCGTGAGAGGGCACTGTTGGTGAAGCACTTGGCTTGTGTGCGGGCTTCTTTGCCATATATTTTCTTGGCTTGACAGAGGCCTCGATGGCAGCAGCAGATGGCAGAGTCCTCATTAAATTTCCTCCTTTGCCTCGTTGGCTTGTCTTGCCAATTTGGCTTGGCGCTTGGCCCATTCTTCAGGAAAGTCCTCACCACGCTTGATGCTGGTGGGGTCATCTTCTTGACCAGGTGCCAATGGAGCTCTTGGGCATGGAGGATTGAGAGCGAATTTCTTCATGTACTTTGGAGTAACATATCTGTACTCCCTCCATTCCCTTGCCCATCTTCTTTCAATCCTTTGGATGTGCACCTTGCGCAGATTTTTGTTTTCTTTTCCGAACTCGGCTTCATCAGGTGTGCAATAATCAGCATAGATGTCCTCAGGAATCTCAAACGCAGCCATGACCTCAGGCCTCTTTCCTCCTTTCTGTGGCCTCTTTCCTTCTGCCATATTCTTGGTGAGGAATTTGAACAAACTAATTCTCTAAAGAAGTATGCAACTTTTCTTCGAGGAACGCTGCAAATGAGTTAAGTTGATGAGAACCTAGTGATTCAGCAGCGGACATGAGTACCTGTGAACAGAGTATAGTTGCGAGGAATTTGGAGAGGTTATATGCGTTCTCAGAAGGTTTTTTTTTTAAAAAGTTTGAGGAATTTGACCAGATGAGCCTTGAAGAATTTCACTAAGCGATCTTTGTCTTAGGTTCCATAGTTGTATAGATCGGGGATCCACACAATTCAGGAATCTTGAAGAAAAATCATTGCTTAGAGAAACGAATCAAGAGCATATTTCGTTTGAGGTGTTCATATGTGAGAAGATTTGAAGAATAAACACCTTTGAAGATTTTCAGGAAGGTTTGAGAATCAAAGCGAGTAATAAAAGTAACTTTTAATTACCTGAACTAAAGAACACGACGAACTGAGAAGTGTAGATTAGAAGTTAAATCGATTCAGATCTCCCACGCCCTAACTCGGCGGAGGAAGACAGCTACGGCGGCGGCGGAGTGAAGATTTCCGCGGTCGGCGCGAGTACGACGGCGACGAGGTCGAGGCAGTGAAGCTCTTCCTCACCAGCGACGATGGAGTAGCGGCGGCGCTAGGGTTTGAGAAGCTCGAGCGAGAGAGAGAGCGGTCGAGCGGAGTAAAGGAAGTGAGGAAGGGGAGAGGGGGTATATATAGCCACGGTGAAAAACCGATCGCTCAAGATTTTGGAATGAGCGTGCCTGACCCATCTCATTCGCTTGACATGTGTCACCCACGTACTGAAAAGTGGAGATTGTGTTAGATCGTGGGTGAATAGATAAGTTTATCGTGGGATGCAGAACAGTTTGAGCGGCAAAACCGAAAATTTGGATAATATAAGTTAAAAATTCCGTTCGCAATTTCTTCAGCTGACAAGGACACAGTGAAGATTTTGAACGAGTTTCAAATAGAACGCACATGAAGAATTTGTGAATAGATTGGATTGAGTATAGCATAGAGGGGGAAGGGTCCGATCACATTCACTTAGCAGAAAAAGCAACTTGAAGAAATAGCCATAAGTGAATGCTGTAGAGGACATAAACCCAACGACGGAATCAGTGAAGATTTTGCAAAGTTGAAGAATTTGAAAAACTGAAGAATTTCAAAACTGAGGAAAAACTCAAATTGAAGATTTTCAACTTTGGTGGTGGCGTGACCCACCGTATAAGAATGATGATTTCAGACATTGCGCACAATTGTCGTAGGGTTCTGAGAATCAAATTCTTCATTAATTTCTTCACACTTAGAGTGTTATTCTTCATTGATTGAAGAAAAACGTTTCTTCATGTGTTGCACATCTAAGTCATCAATTTTTCATAAGTGTCAGGATGTGTGTCCTTTTCAAAGAACATTCGAAGATCTAAGATATTTAGCTCACACCGCAACTTGCTAAATCTCTTCTCATCCAAGGGCTTTGGGAAGATATCGGCTAACTGTTCTTCAGTCTTCACATGCTCGATGGAGATGTCGCTCTTCAACACATGATCATGAAGAAAATGATGATGAATCTGAATGTGCTTTGTCTTCGAGTGCTGAACTGGGTTGTGAGCAATCTTGATGGCACTCTCATTGTCACAGTAGAGAGGCACATTCTTCACGTTGATGCCGTAGTCCTTGAGAGTTTGCTTCATCCACAACAATTGAGCACAACAAGAGCCGGCAGCAATGTATTCAGCTTCCGCAGAGATAGTGATACGCAGTTCTGCTTTCTTCGAGGACCAATGCACCAAAAGATCGTCCGAGGAAATGACAAGTACCAGATGTTGACTTGCGGTCCACATGATCACCAAAGATAGTCGAGTCAAAATATCCAATGAGATCAAACCTAGAGCCCTTGGGGTACCATAATCCTAGTGTTGGTGTGTGAGCTAGATATCGAAGAATATGCTTCACAGCCTTATGGTGTGATTCCTTCGGTGTAGCTTGAAATCGGGTACACATGCAAACACTAAGCATTATATCTGGCCTAGATGCACATAAGTACAATAGAGAACCAATCATGGAGCGGTATACCTTGTGATCGAAGTCAATACCATTTTCATCGATTGCATAGATGGCCATTTGTGGGAATAGGAATTTTGACGCCTTTGCAATCTTGCATGCCGAATTTCTTCAGGACATCTTTGAGGTATTTTTCCTGAGATATGAATATGCCATTGTGTTGTTGATGAATTTGAAGACCTAAGAAAAATTTCAATTCTCCCATCATAGACATTTGATATTCTTCACTCATCATATAGGCAAATTCATCACTATAACGTTGGTCAGTACACCCAAAGATAATATCATCAACATATATTTGGCACACAAACAGTTCACCATCATATGATTTAGTAAAGAGAGTAGGGTCGAGTGAACCGGTGTGAAGCCATTCTTCACGAAGAATTCCTTCAATGTATCATACCACGCCTGGGGAACTGTTTGAGGCCATAGAGGGCCTTGTTCACCTGAAGACTTTGTCGGGATTCTTTGGATCTTCAAAACCTGGGGTTGAGCAACATATACTTCTTCCTCAAGCTTACCATTGAGGAATGCACTTTTCACATCCATTTGATATAAAGTGATATTATGATGGTTAGCATTAGCAAGTAATATGCGAATAGCCTCAAGTCTAGCAACAGGTGCAAAAGTTTCATCAAAATCAATTCCTTCAACTCGTGTGTAGCCTTGAGCTACAAGTCGTGCCTTATTCCTCACCACAAGGCCATTTTCATCTTGCTTGTTGCGGTAGATCCACTTTGTGCCAATGATATTATGCTTGCGAGGATCTGGACGCGTTTGACCGGTTCCCATACATTGTTGAGCTCGAATCGATGTAATTCTTCTTGCATTGCCTGAATCCACTCGGGCTCAGAAATGCTTCATCTACCTTAGTGGGCTCTGTGATAGAGACAAAAGCATAGTGCCCACAAAAGTTAGATAAATGTGAAGCTTTTGAGCGTGTGAGAGGACCTGGCGCTTCAATGTCATCGATGATCTTGTCAACTTGCACTTCTTATGCAACGCGGGGATGAGCTGGTTGTCGTCGAGGAATTTGATCAGCATTTTCTTCAGTATCATTTTCTTCAGCATTATCCTCAGGTGCATCAGCTCGATGTTCTTTGCGTACAGGAATGAATTCTTCAGCAGATTCTTCAGTAGGAATGACATCCTCAGTTGCCTTGAACTTGATAGATTCCTCGGTGCTTTGGTTCATCTAACACGGAAGGTAGGTGCTCTCTTTGCGAGCCATTAGTTTCATCAAACCGCACATCTACAAGATCAACAATCTTGTGAAGAGCGATGTTGAAGACTCAGAGGTGTGCGAGTCCTTTCCGTAACCAAGCATAAAACCTTCATGTGCTTTCGGTGCAAATTTAGAATTGTGATGAGGATCTCTAATCCAGCATTTAGCAATCAAGACTTTGAAATAACTCACATTGGGTTTCTTGTCGTTGAGGAGTTCATATGCGTCTTCTTGAAGAATTTGTGAAGATATACTCTGTTGATGATATGGCACGCAGCGGTATCAATTGCATCAATCCAAAAAGCGACGGCGTTTTGTATTCATCAAGCATAGTGCGAGCCATCTCAACAAGAGTTCTGTTCTTGCGCTCCAGACACCATTTTGCTAAGGAGTATAGGGAGCAGATAACTCATGAGTAATACCAAGTTCATCAAGATCGGAATTCTTGACCTCAATTCCATTGTCACTCCTGATGTGTCTGATCTTCACACCAAAGTTAGTTGAAGCCCTGGAGGAAAATCGTTTGAAGACTTCCTGCACTTCATTTTTGTAAGTAACAATATGTGTACCCATGTGTAACGAGAGTAATCATCAACAATAACAAAGCCATATAGAGATGCATCATTAGTGACAGCTGAGTAATGATTAGGACCAAAGAGATCCATGTGAAGCAATTCAAATGGACGAGTAGTGGTCATGATAGTCTTCGCTGGATGCTTGGCCTTGGTCATTTTTCCAGCTTCACGGGCTCCACACAAGTGATCCTTGAGGAATTTGACATTCTCAATGCCAATGACATGCTTCTTCTTCGCATGGCGTGTGCAAATTCCTCATGCCTGCGTGACCAAGTCGTCGATGCCATAGCCAGCCTTCTGAAGCTTTTGCAAGTAGACACACGGCTGGTTGTGGTCATGTAGAGAAATCAACAATGTACAAGTCTCCTCTCCTAAAGCCTTCGAAGACTTTGGAATTGTCAGCTTCCATGATCACAACACAACAATACTTTCCAAAGACAACAACCATATCAAGATCACAAAGCATTGAGACTGACATGAGGTTGTATCCTAAGGACTCAAAAGCATGACTTTGTCCATGTGTATGTGCTTAGAGATCGCAACCTTACCAAGACCCAATACCTGACTTTTGCCTTTGTCAGCAAAGATGATATGCTTCAGATGTGACGGTGATAAGGGAGCATCCATCAATAGATTCTTGTCACCAATATGTGATTTGTACATCCACTATCGAGGACCCACTCATTGGCTTTGGGTTGATCATCCTGCAGATGAATTAGTGCAACTTACGATCTCATATACTTCATCAGTGAAGAATATGATATCAATTTCATCAGATGAATTACATCAGGGAGTATAACAGATAAGCAGTATGAGCACGTTGAAATGAAAGTTCATTTCTTCATGATTAGCTCAAGGCCCTTTCAGTAATTTTGTCGTGCCCCAAGAAATTCTTCAGACGTTAAAGCACGTCAAGACCTGACCCTAGAAGAGATTAGTTCTTTTATTCACCACCCACATCTCAAGGGGTGGCAAAGAGTTCATCACTCTACGAAGCTCCATATGAGAATGGTGGCATAGAGGCCAATCCATTTTGTTTCACATAAGAGAGGTTAGGGTAAGCATATGAATAAGCGGAGAAATTCTTCGAGGACTTATGAACATATTGGTTTGAAGAATAATGCACATATTCATAGCCCTTAGCTCTACCTGCGAAACAGAGTTGTTAGCACGATGATAATCATATGAGGACTTTGATCCTTTTGAGGAATTTGATCCACGTGAGGAATTTGGTCCGTTTGAGGACTTGGATCCATATGAAGAATTTGGTCCATATGAAGAGTTTGGTCTAGGGTTCCTATTCTTCATAGGTGGTGTCATGAGGACATTCACCTGAAGACTTTCAAGGCACTTCTTGGGAACCCAAATTTTCTTCATAGGGGAACCGTTCCTGCAGTTAGTGCCAACATATCTAGCAAATACTTCACCATTCTGATTTTTGAACAAGTTATAGTTGGAGTCAAATGACTCATCAGAAGAATGAGGAGATTGACATGTAAAGCCAGATAAGTTAGATGGATCAACTGGAGGTCCCTTTGCAGCAACCCATGAGGTTTTGGGGTACCGCCAAAGCTTCCAATATGTTCCATCAAGATTGAGTTTCCTCTCAAAGGCAATACCCTCTTTCCTAGGGTTCCTGTTGAGGATCTCGCTTTTAAGCACGCCACAAAGAGTCTGATGCCCTTTGAGGCTTTTGTACATGCCTGTCATGTAAAATTCCTTCAGCCCCGTGCATCGTCAAGGATACTAGCAATGTCCTCAAATGAGGAATTAGTGATAGCAGAGGCAGGTGAAGAATTTGTAACAGTTGAAGCATTTGAACATTCAGTGTGAAGAATTAGCGATTCACGCTCAATGCACTTTAAGCATGGAGGAACAAATTCTTCCCGAGAAGCGCTGATTTGTTGAGCAAGTAATGAATCGCTCCTTTCAAGATCTTCATAACTCACTCTTAGCTTCTCAAGATCTTGCTTTCTTTGAAGAAATTCATAAGAAAGTTTCTCATGATCGGACAAGAGAGTGTTATGATGACCTTGAAGGCTGTCAAGCCTAGACTGAAGTCTCTGAAGATTTTCAGGCAGGGCTTTGGTGCGATCCATTTCTTCACCCAACATATCGTCACTTTTATCTAGCATGTTTCGAACCTTTTCAAAAGCCCTTTGTTGTTTTACAGCAAGCTTAGCAAGTTTTGGGTAGCTGGGCTTTAGATCTTCATCAGATTCATTTTCACTAGATTCAGAGGAGGTATATTTGAGTACCTTGGCACCCTTTGCCATGAAGCAATAGGTGGGAACGTAGTCATCACTATCTTCATCAGCTTTGTTGGTGAGGTCATTTTCTTCATAGTTGAAGATGGACTTGCTGACGAAAGTAGTAGCGAGAGCCAGACTCACCACACCAGACTCGGATTCTTCTGATGCCTCCTCTTCCTCATGTTCCTCAGATTCAGCTTCAGAGTCCATTTCCTTGCCAATGAATGCCCGAGCCTTCTTGGAGCTGCTCTTCTTGTGAGAAGAAGACTTTGAGGATTTTGATGATGAAGATTTCGACGATTTCTTCTTCTTCTTAGCGTCATCAGAATTGTAATCCTTGTATTTCTTCTTCTTTAATTCCTTTTCCCACTGAGGACAATCTTGAATGTAGTGACCAGGCTTCTTGCATTTGTGGCATAGTCTTCTCTTATAGTCACTGGATGAGGAATCACTGCTCCTTGAGGATTTTCCAAAGCGACCACGTCTTGAGAACTTCGAATTTCTTCACGGCGGTTAGCTCCTCGCTCAATTCTTCAGGATCTCCAAGGCTACTACCGAGTCTTCACAATCATATTCGGACATAGCCTTGGCCTTGAGGCACGTGATTTTCCATAGCTGGAACCATAGAGATCTCTCTTTTCAAAATTTGGAACTCATGAGTATTTAGCCTCTCGAGGATATCACCGGATCAAGTGACTTGTAGTCAAGACACTCTTGTATCATCGGTGCGGAGTATCAAATAAGGAATCAAGCGATCTCAACAATTTCTTCACAACCTCATGGTTGGTGATGTCAGTGGCACCAAGCGCTTGAAGCTCATTTGAGATGTCAGTGAGGCGATCGAAGGTTTGTTGAACATTTTCGTTGTCGAGTCTTTTGAAGCGGTTGAAGAGATTGCGAAGAACATCAACTTGAGAGTCACGCTGAGTTGAGACTCCTTCATTTACCTTGGACAGCCTGTCCCAGAAGAGCTTAGCAGTTTCCAAAGCACTCACTCTTCCATATTGTCCTTTGCTCAGATGGCCACATATGATATTCTTCGCTTGAGAATCGAGTTGCTTGAATCTCTTCACATCGGTAGCATTCAGAGAAGGTGTGACTGAGGGAACACCATTTTCCACAACATACCGGAGATCGTTGTCAATTGCCTCAAGATGCATTCGCATCTTGTTCTTCCAGTAGGGGTAGTCCGTCCCATCAAAGGTAGGACACCCAGCTGGGACCTTGATCATACCTGCGGTCGACATAACTAAAACTCCAGGTGGTTAAACCAAAATCACACAAAACAAGGGAGTACCTTGCTCTGATACCAATTGAAAGTGCGTTATATCGACTAGAGGGGGGTGAATAGGCGATTTTTATGAATTCTTCAATGAGGAATTTGCCGGTGAGGAAATTTCTAAGTGAAGAACTACTTGCAGCGGAATAAGTACTCAGAAGTAAGCATAAGAGAATGCGGGCATGGTCATCATGATGAAATGAAGACAATCAGAGAGTACAGAAAGCGTAAACACAGGATAACACAAGATGAAGACACACAGACTGAAGAAATTGAACTGAGGAAATTGAGAAAGTCTTCAGTCAAAGTCTTCAAAACAGATATGAACGAACACTCAACACAGTAACGAGGAAATGAAAGAGTTGAGGAAATAGAACCAGTTAGGTTGGTGAAGACAATGATTTGGTAGACCAGTTCCAACTGCTATCTCAGTTGTACGTCTGGTTGGAGCGGCTGAGTATTTAAACTTGAGGACACACGATCCGGACACCCAGCCTCTGAAAGCACGCAGCTCGGGACACCAAGTCCTCACCGTATTCTCCTTGAACTAAGGTCACACAGACCTCGTCCAATCACTCGTGGTAAGTCTTGAGCGACTTCCAAACCTTCACAGACTTGGTCACTCGGCGATCCACAATTCCTCTTGGATGCTCTAGACCATGACGCCTAACCGTCTGGAAGAAGCACGATCTTCAAAGGTAACAAGCGTCGGATCCACGCAGGATCAATCTCTTGATGATGCTCAATCACTTTGGGTTTGTAGGGGTTTGGTGTTTGGGTTTTCCTCACTCAATGATTTTTGCTCAAAGTCCTCGGAGGATGGGTTGCTCTCAAATGACAAGTGTCAAGTTCTCTCGGGCAGCCAACTAGCTAGTGGTTGTAGGCGGCTACTTATAGCCTAGGGAGCATCCCGACATGATAAGACATAAATGCCCTTCAATGATATGACCGTTAGGTGGATAAGATATTTTGGGACAGGTGGCACGCAAGACAAGAATGGAAATTTGACTCTCAAATTCCTCGGGGCTATCATGTTCCTCATCGTTTAGGCAATCCGCCTGGCGAATTCCTAACTCCTCGGTCAGACAAATTCCTTAGCGACTGTAAGAACTTCGTCTACATCCTTTGAAGAAATTGACTGAATCGTATGAGATTTCCAAAGGCTTCACTCGAAGGGATTGGTAGGTGTAGGATTTTGAGTTGAGCATCACATGGAATTTTTTCCTTAGTATTTCCTCGACCCCTTTAACAAAGACGGTGTTTCCTATGACTCAAGAAAGAGAAAACTAAACTACGAAAACAAAAGTCTTCACGCTTCATGTTCCTCAAATGAATACCAAGTCTTCAAGGTCACACCAATTTCTTCACTTTCAAAGTCTTGAGAAAGTCTTCGTAATATCAAAGTCTTCAAATCGAAGAACTTCATTTTTAGGGTCGACTTTCTCAGAATATCAAACTCCTCATAGACTTATCGACCTGTGTACACTCATAAACACATTAGTCTCTTAACCTATAAGTCTTCAATACACCAAAATCACTAAGGGGCACTAGATGCTCTTACAGTTAACGATCGCCTAGGATAATTCCGCACACCGACCCATCATTATTCCACACTCGCTATTTATAATATTTAGTAATATATTCTAACTTTACGATAACAACACCTACTTTTATATTTTAGCTCTCCGACACCATGCAAAGTTATCCTCTTCATACTCACAACATAGTTTTATTTCTCGTTTCTAGTTGGAAGCAAACGTTCGTGTAATGAGAGTCGTATCAGTGGCAGATAGGGCTTGAGAGAATATTGATCTTACCTTTAGCTCCTTGTGGGTTCAACACTCCATACTTATCACTTCCACCTTTGGAAATTGCTACGATGATTCCCTTCACTTGGGGATTATCAGATGTTACCTCGGCGAGGTCTTCATTGTTTTCGGCATCGTCCGGAGTATTATTTTCTCTGGTGCCAGCATTGCTGTCTTTTGAATGACGTGACTTAGAGCGACGCTGAGGACGCCAGCGTTTTTGCTGTGTCTCTGGAGGTTTATTCTCAGCTGGATTGTCTTTGTCATCGTTGTTGGTTATTTTGGGTGTGTCCACCATGTACACAACGTTCGAAGAAGTGGCCGTCGAACGTCCAGTAAATGGTGGATTTTGGTCCTGCTCTTCATTAGCATCGTCATCCATACCGTCGATGTCTTCAGAGCCGTAATCAAGCGTGTCGGTTAAATCCTCGACTATGGCTATGAAGTGGGTGGTGGGCGGGATGCAAGATTCTACATCATCAGCCCCTAGTTCGAACCAAACATAGTTCGGCTGTGAGTCCCCCGCCAAGGACAGGTTCTTTAATGAGCTTAGCACATCGCCCAAGGGCGAGTGCTGGAAGATGTCTGCGGTGTTGAACTCGAAGATCGATAAACGATCACGCTCGGCATCCGCGGACTCACATGGTTCGGAACTTACACCCAGAGACGAGTCCGGGGTTCCGGCGACACAAATATTGTGTGAGTTTAAGTCCATGTGTGGCTCCAACGCCGAAGAATCTGTGGCCTCTGTGGTGGGGTTGAACCTCCAGTCCTTAGATGGCGCCGTATGCTCCGGATCTAAGGCCAGAGCAGTCACAGGAGCTATCTCCTGAATGCGATCTGATGACAGATTTAGGTCATGTTCATCAAGGTGACCAGGAGCGATCGCCGCGGTTTCGAATCCAGCGAATATCAAATCTCCACGGATGTTCGTGACGTAGTTCAAGCTCCCAAATCTGACCTGATGGCCATGGGCGTAGCTATCGATCTGCTCCAGATGTCCAAACGAGTTGGCCCGCAGTGTGAAGCCGCCGAGCACGAAAATCTGTCCGGGGAGGACGGTTTCTCCTTGGACAATGTCATTGTTGACGATTGAAGGGGCCATCGAACCTTTTGAGGACGGCACAGTGGAACTCTCAATGAAAGCACCAATGTCGGTGTCAAAACCAGCGGATCTCGGGTAGGGGGTCCCGAACTGCGCGTCTAAGGTCGATGGTAAGAGGAGATAGGGGACACAATGTTTACCCAGGTTCGGGCCCTCTCTATGGAGGTAATACCCTACTTCCTGCTTGATTGATCTTGATGAATATGAGTATTACAATAGTTGATCTACCACGAGATTGTAATGGCTAAACCCTAGAAGTCTAGCATGTATGACTATGGTAATGAGTCTCCTCCCCTCTGGACTACGTCCTCTGGTTTATATAGACACCGGGAGGATCTAGGGTTACACAAGGTCGGTTACAATGAATGGAATCTACATATTTGGTCACCAAGCTTGCCTTCCACGCCAAGGAGAATCCTATCCGGACACGGGTGCAGTCTTCGGTCTTCGTATCTTCACAGCCCACTAGTCCGGCCCATGGCTAACAGGCCGAATGCCCGAGGACCCCTTAGTCCAGGACTCCCTCAACTGACTTGTGGGCCCAGGCAATCCTGTCAAATCCCGCAATACCACGCCGCTCGATGTGGCAAAAATGTGGCGCAAGAATCGGTTACCGCCTATTCCGTTCCGCTTACTATGGTCCTCTCCGTCCCACGTGTTTCCCCAAATTTCAAATCCCGTGAGATCCGGGAGTGGCAGTGCAGTCTATCATGCCAAAGTCTTGTACCATGTCAACACTCGGAGCTTATCAGCAAAGTTCACTCGACAATTTTGGAATGGATCAAGGCGACTGAAAATGAAGTCGAAGTTGTTACATGGTCCACCAATCCAAGTAAAACGCTTCCGAAGCGTGAAAACTGGGTCGGAACCATCTTCAAACTCCATCTCCACTCGGACCCTGAACCATTCGGGGACTAATGACGATGACATGTACCTAGGGTAGGGTAATGGACCAGATCTAAACACCCTTCCCAAGGACACTGCCCTACAGTCAAGGACATTCAAAGGACAACAACTTCTATCGACTGGAATCACCTCAAGATGCTGCCCACTCGACCGACGGTTCCACTCGGATGACTCAATTCCATTCGTCCATATCAGAAACCACTTGGAGTATAGAAGATCTAAGGTCACTCTGGATGACAATGGTCAGGCATTCACACCATAGTCTTAATGATCATTTATATGCCTTTATTGCTGGCGTTACCAGTAACATCCTATCTTTATGTACATTGAACCCTGTGTAACTGAGGGCCGGAAGGGTCTGGCGAACTCTATATAAGCCATCCCCTCCTCAGGCACAAGGGTTCGCACCCCCTGTAACTTCACGCATAATCTAATCGACCGGCCTCCGGGCACCGAGACGTAGGGATGTTACTTCCTCTAAGAAGGGCATGAACTCGTAAATCTTGCTTGCACGACTTCACCGTAGCTAGGATCTTGCCTCCTCATACCTACCCCACATTCTACTGTCAGACTTAGAACCATGACAGTAATCATTGTAATTTTTCCAATAGAATTGATACTGTGGACTTGAGGTTGTTTCCTCGGAAAATGTACCATATGCTCATTACCATTAACATGAAAAGTGACATTGCCTTTGTTGCAATCAATAACAACCCCTGTAGTATTCAAAAAGGGTCTACCAAGGATAATAGACATACTATCGTCCTCAGGAATATCAAGAATAACAAAGTCCGTTAAAATAATAACGTTTGCAACTAGAACTGGCACATCCTCACAAATACCGACAGGTATAGCAGTTGATTTATCGGCCATTTGCAAAGATATTTCAGTAGGTGTCAACTTATTCAAATCAAGTCTATGATATAAAGAGAGAGGCATAACACTAACACCGGCCCCAAGATCACAAGCAATTTTAACATAGTTTCTTTTAATGGAGCCTGGTATAGTTGGTACTTTTGGATCTCCTAGTTTCTTTGGTATTCCACCTTTAAAAGTATAATTGGCAAGCATGGTGGAAATTTTAGTTTCCGGTATCTTTCTTTTATTTGTAACAATATCTTTCATATACTTAGCATAAGGATTCATTTTAAGCATATCAGTCAAACGCATACACAAAAAGATAGGTCTAGTCTTTTCAGCAAAGCGCTCAAAATCCTCATCATCCTTTTTCTTGGATGGTTTAGGAGGAAAAGGCATGGGTTTCTGAACCCATGGTTCTCTTTCTTTACCGTGCTTCCTAGCAACGAAGTCTCTCTTATCTTAACGTTGATTCTTTGATTGTGAGTTATCAAGATCAACAGCAAGTTCAATCTCTACATCATTGTTATTGCTAGGTTGAGCATCAACATGAACATCATCATTATCACTAGGTTCATGTTCATTACCAGATTGTGTTTCAAAGATCGTAAATAGAAATATCATTGGGATTCTCAGGTGTGTCAACAACAGGTTCACTATAAGCATGCAAAGTCTTATCATTTTTCTTTTTCTTCTTCTTAGAAGGACTAGGTGCATCAACATTAGTTCTCTAAGAATCTTGCTCAACTCTCTTAGGGTGGCCCTTAGGATACAAATGTTCCTGAGTCATTCTACCCCCTCTAGTCATAACTCTAACATCATTATCACTTTTCTTATTATTTAGTTCACTGAGCAAATCATCTTGTGCTTTAAGCACTTGTTCTACCTGAGTGGTAACCATAGAAGCATGTTTACTAATAAGTTTAAGGTCACCTTTAACTCTAGATATATAATCACTCAAGTGTTCAATCATATAAGCATTATGTTTCAATTGTTTACCAACATAAGCATTGAAGTTTTCTTGTTTAACAATAAAATTATCAAACTCATTCAAGCATTGGCTAGCAGATTTATTACGAGGAATATCACCTTCATCAAATCTATAGAGAGAATTTACCTTTACTACCTGTGTTGGGTTATTAAGACCATGTATTTCTTCAATAGGTGGTAAATTCTTAACATCTTCAGCTTTAATACCCTTTTCTTTCATAGATTTCTTTGCCTCTTGCATAGAATACCCCTATTCTTTGGAGTTGGCTTAGGAGTTGGTTCAGGAAGTGTCCAATCATTATCATTACTCAATATATTATTCAGTAGCAATTCAGCTTGCTCAATAGTTCTTTCCCTGAAAACACAGCCAACACAACTATCCAGGTGGTCTCTGGAAGCATCGGTTAGTCCATTATAAAAGATATCAAGTATTTCATTTTTCCTGAGAGGATGATCAGGAAAAGCATTAAGTAATCGGAGAAGCCTCCCCCAAGCTTGTGGGAGACTCTCTTCTTAAATTTGCACAAAATTATATATAAATTTCCCTTAAGGCAGCTTGTTTCTTATGAGCAGGGAAATATTTGGCAGAGAAGTAATAAATCATATCTTGAGGACTACGCACACAGCCAGGAGCAAGAGAATTAAACCATGTTTTAGCATCACCCTTTAATGAAAACGGAAATAACTTAAGGATATAGTAGTAACGAAAATTTTCCTCATGAGTGAATAGGGTGGCTATATCATTCAATTTAGTAAGATGTGCCACAACAGTTTCAGATTCATAGCCATAAAAAGGATCAGATTCAACCAAAGTAATTAACTCAGAATCGACAGAGAAATCATAATCCTTATCAGAAATACAGATAGGTGAAATAGCAAAAGCAGGGTCATATTTCATTCTAGCATTCAAAGACTTTTCTTTCAGATTAGCTAACAGTTTCTTAAGATCATATCTATCTTTGCAAGCAAAAAGGTCTGTAGCAGTTTCTTCATCCATAACATAACCCTCAGGCACATCAGGCAATTCATATCTAGGGGGAGAAGATTCATCATCACTTTCATCAACATTATCTGTTTCAATAATTTCATTCTCTCTAACCCTAGCAAGTTGTTTATCAATAAATTCACCAAATGGCATAGTATTATCAAGCATAGAAGTAGTTTCATCATAAGCATCATGCATAGCAGAAGTGGCATTATCAATAACATGCGACATATCAGAATCAATAACAGGTGTAGGTGTCGCAAATTTACTCATAACAGAAGGTGAATCATGTACAGAGCTAGATGGCAGATCCTTACCTCCCCTCGTAGTTGAGGGAAAAATCTTGGTTCTTTCATCTTTAAAGTTCCTCATAGTGGTCAATAGATATAAATCCCAAGTGACTCAAAGAATAGAGCTATGCTCCCCGGCAACGGCGCCAGAAAATAGTCTTGATAACCCACATGTATAGGGGATCGCAACAGTTTTCGAGGGTAGAGTATTCAACCCAAATTTATTGATTCGACACAAGGGGAGCCAAAGAATATTCTCAAGTATTAGCAGTTGAGTTGTGAATACAACCACACCTGAAAGACTTATTATCTACAGCAAAATATTTAGTAGCAAAGTAGTATGGAAGTAACGGTAACGGTGGGAAAAGTAACAGTAGCAGTTTTTGTAGCGACCGTAACAGTGGCAACGAAAAGTAACTAAGCAAAGATCAATATGTGAAAAGCTCGCAGGCAATGGATCAATGATGGATAATTATGTCAGATGCGATTCCTCATGCAACAGTTATAACATAAGGTGACATGTAACTAGCTCCAGTTCATCAATGTAATGTAGGCATGTATTCTTAATATAGTCATATGTGCTTATGGAAAAGAACTTGCATGACATCTTTTGTCCTACCCTCCCGTGGCAGCGGGGTCCTGTTGGAAACGAAGGGATATTAAGGCCTCGTTTTAATAGAGTACCGGACCAAAGCATTAACACTTAGTGAATACATGAACTCCTCAAAGTACGGTCATCACCGGGAGTGGTCCCCATTATTGTCACTTCGGGGTTGCCGGATCATAACACATAGTAGGTGACTATTGACTTGCAAGGTAGGATCAAGAACTCACATATATTCATGAAAACATAATAGGTTCAGATCTGAAATCATGGCACTCGGGCCCAAGTGACAAGCATTAAGCATAGCAACATCAATCTTAGAACATAATGGATACTAGGGATCAAACCCTAACAAAACTAACTCGATTACATGGTAAATCTCATCCAACCCATCACCGTCCAGCAAGCCTACGATGGGATTACTCATGCACAGCGGTGAGCATTATGAAATTGGTGATGGAGGATCGTTGATGATGACGATGGCGACGGATTCCCCTCTTCGGAGCCCCGAACGGACTCCAGGTCAGCCCTCCCGAGGAAGATTAGGGCTTGGTGGCGGCTCCGTATCATAAAACGCGATGAATCCTTCTCTCTGATTTTTTCTTCCCCGAAAGGAATATATGGAGTTGGGGTTGAGGTCGGTGGAGTCCCAGGGGGCCCACGAGGCAGGGGGACGCGCCCCATGGGGGGCACCCTTCACCCTCGTGGACAGGGTGTGGGCCCCCTGATGCTGATTCTTTCGCCATTATTTTTCATTAATTCCAAAACGTGACTCCGTGGATTTTCAGGTCATTCCGAGAACTTTTATTTCTGCACAGAAATAACACCATGGAAGTTCTGCTGAAAACAGCGTCAATCCGGGTTAGTTCCATTCAAATCATGCAAGTTAGAGTCCAAAACAAGGGCAAAAGTGTTTGGAAAAGTAGATACGTTGGAGACGTATCAAAGATACACTTGTAAGGCACATACATAAATACAAGTTCAATATGTGATCTGATCAAATACATATACTCTACTTGATACTTTGGATAGGACCCGTGTTTAACAAGGGATGTCCAGTCTTCTTCTGTAATATATTCCACTGGAGATGTTTGGGCCATTTCATTGTTAGCCTTGCCTTCAAAGTGAGCTTTTCTAAGGTCGTTCTGATACTGTCGTAGAGCAGACTGAAAAACATGAGTGCATGCTTGTTTAGTTGCATCATCTTTCGGATCCAACTTGAACCTCATCTGTTGAAAAAAGAATGTGAGTCTTATTAGGAGGAAGCTAGAAAGTATGGGACAGAGAAAGAAAATATTACAAATTGCGATGAATAACATTACTTACGGATAAATGGTCAAGGAAGGTGTTAAATTGGGTATTGTCTTTCTCATTCCTGTACTGGATCCGCGTTGGGAGAATACGTGCATGACACCTAACGGCAACGGCTGCCTCTGATACTAACTTGGCTGACTCTGTAGCATCATGATGTCTAGTATGCAAATATATTCTTGTAGACACGTGTTGGGCCTCCAAGCGCAGAGTTTTGTAGGACAGTAGCAATTTTTCCTCAAGTGGATGACCTAAGGTTTATCAATATGTGGGAGGCGTAGGATGAAGATAGTCTCTCTCAAACGACCCTGCAACCAAATACAAGAAATCTCCCCAATACACCCAATACAATGGCAAATTGTATAGGTGCACTAGTTCGGCGAAGAGATGGTGATAAAAGTGTAATATGGATGGTAGAAATATATTTTTATAATCTGAATAAATAAAAACAACAAGGTAGCAAATAGTAAATGGGCACAAAAACAGCATTGCAATGCTTGAAAATGAGGCCTAGGGTCCGTACTTTCGTTAGTGCAATCTCTCAACGGTGCTAATATAATTGGATCTTATAATTGGATCATATAACCACCCCTCAAAGGGCGCTGAAGAATCACTCCAAAGTTCCTATCTAGCAGAGAACATAAGAAGAAATCGTTTGTAGGGTACGAAACCACCTCGAAGCTATTCTTTCCGATCGATCTATCCAAGAGTTCGTACTAAAATAACACCAAATAATTTCAGATTCATAATACTCAATCCAACACAAAGACTTCAAAGTGTACCCAAGGTTTCTACCGGAGAAACAAAGACAAGAACATGCATCAACCCCTATGCGTAGATTACCCCAATGTCACCTCGGGAATTCGCAAGTTGAGTGCCAAAACATATATCAAGTGAATCAAAATAATACCCCATTGTCACTGCGAGTATTCATTTGCAAGACATATATCAAGTGCTCTCAAATCCATAAAAGTATTCAATCCGATAAATCGAAATCTCAAAGGGAAAGCTCAATTCATCACAAGATTGTGAGGGAAAAACACCCTATGATCCGACTATATTAACAAAGCCCACAATACATCAAGATCGTGACATATCAAGAACATGAGAGAGAGAGAGATATATTAAACACATAGATACTGGTACAAACCCTTAGCCCCGAGGGTGGACTACTCCCTCCTCATCGTGGTGGCCGCCGGGATGATGAAGATGGCCACCGGAGATGATTCCCCTTCGGCAGGGTGCCGGAACGGGGTCTATATTTGTTTTCGGTGGCTACGGAGGCCTGCGGCGGCGGAACTTCTGATCTAGGTTAACCCCGAGGGTTTTCGTAATATTTGGGATTTATAGGGCAAAGAGGGGGTGCGGGAGGCCATCGAGGTGGGCACAACCCACCTGGGCGCGCCTGGGCCCCCATGCTCGCCCTGGTGGGTTGTGCCCCCCTCGGGGCACCCCCTAGGTGCTGCTCTGGTCCATCGGGAGTCTTCCGGTCGATAAAAAATCCACAAATGTTTAGACTCCATTTGATATTGATTTCCTGCAATGTAAAAAGAAGCAAAAAACAGCAACTGGCACTGGGCACTGGGTCAATAGGTTAGTCTCAAAAAATGATATAAAGTTGCTATAAAATGATTGTAAAACATACAAGAATGATAATATAACGTCATGCATACTTCATAATTTATAGATACGTTGGAGACGTATTAGCACCCCAAGCTTAATTCCTACTCGTCCTCGAGTAGGTAAATGATAAATAAACAATTTATGAAGTGTGAATGCTAGCAAAGTGCACAAGTTTGATCAATGATGATTTAAATCACTTTTCCTAGCATCATAACAACAACTCTTTCTTATAAAACTTATCATGTTAAAGTAGCAACCAATTCACATGTTAACATTCAAACGATGAATTCTCTTAAAACTCAACAACTTATGTTCTCAGTCACCAAGCAATTGTAATTCAACTTATTCAACAGAGTTTAAGTAAGAGCTCCACATACTCAACCATCATATAGTCTTATATGATTGCTAACACTCACCGCATACACATGAGCAAAACGTTTCAACCGGAGACACAGAAAGATAGGGTCTTATAATTTCGCCTCCCAATGTATTCACCTCAAGGGTGATGACAACAAAAATAACTCATGCTACCCATATCTAACTGGATATACGTGCCTAGATTTTTCCTCACCACATGATGCTTGCCAAAAGAGAAAAATAAAATGGAATAGAGAGAAAAACTTTGACTCTTTGCATAAAAGTAAATACTGAAAAGTAAAAGATTGGCCCTTCGCAGAGGGAAGCAGAGGTTGTCATGCGCTTATTTGTTTGTATGCTCAACCCCTCAGTGCAAAAGAACGTCAGTTATATTGCCTCTTATGATAGCAACCTTTATTATGCAGTCAGTCATTTTTATTCTTTGCCATCACAAGTTCGTACAACGCTCAATTTTCTTTTACACTAAATGATCTAACACTTTTAGAAGCAATTTTTATTGCCTTATTGCACCGGTGACAACTTACTTGAAGGATCTTGCTCAATCCTTAGGTAGGTATTGTGGACTCTTGAAAATAAGATTTGGGTTTAAGGGTTTTTGGATGCACAAGTAGTATCTCTACTTGGTGCGGAGTTTTTGGCTAGCAAAGATGGGGGGGGGGGGGATGGCAAGCACCACATGTTGAAGGATCTATGACAATATAACTTCTATGTGAATGTTAACAAACATAAATCATTATGTTGTCTTCCTTGTCCAATGTCAACAATTTTGGCATATAATATTTTTATGGGGGCTCACAATCACAAACGATTTCCAAGATAGTGTATTTGCACGTGAAAGTTCTCTTCCTTCCACTAATCAATCATGAATTGCTTGTATGACCAATATTGTGATTGTCAAGCTTCAAAAGATTTCACTTTCTAAACACGATGTGAAGCTACCACTAGGCATGATATAATTTCAACTTCATGATTTTCAACTCATTCAACAATTTACTCAAAGGATATAAGTGAAGCACAAGAGTAAATGACAAGCTACTCCAAGAAGATATAAGTGAAGATCAAGCGAGTAGTTAAGTAAATAGGTAGCTAATTGTGGACTTTCTCTTATTTAAAAGTTTCAGATCTAAGAATTCTATTAAAACAGCAAGCAAAATGAAAATAAAATGACATTTCAAGGATAGCACAACTCATGTGAAGAAGCAAAAACTTAGGCTCAACCGATACTAACCGATAATTGCTGAAGAAGAAAGGTGGGATGCTTACCGGGGCATCCCCAAGCTTAGATGCTTGAGAATTCTTGAAATATTATTTTGGGGTGCCTTGGGCATCCCCAAGCTTGAGCTTTTGTGTCTCCTTAATTCGTTTTATATCAAGGTTTCCCTAAATCTTAAAAACTTCATCCACACAAAACTCAACAAGAACTCTTGAGATAAGTTAGTATAAACCAATGCAAAAACTTTATCATTCTCTACTGTAGAAAATCACTAAAATTATTATTCAACATTGCATACTAAATGCTTCAGAAAATTTAATACTCCTATCCTCAAATAGAATCATTAAACAAACAAACATATGCAAACAATGCAAACATAACAGCAATCTGCCAAAACAGTACATTCTGTAAAGAAGGCAATATTCATCATACTTACCTAGCTCAAAAAATTCTGAAAAAATTACCACACTATATAAAATTTATCTTATCTTCTTTTTCAAAAAGTTTCAACATTTTATCACATTCTGAACTTCCTAGGGAATTTTTGCAATATTGAAAAACTTTCTGTTTTCAAACAGCAACATGTAGACTTGTAAAATAAGCATAGTAAAGGCTATCAATGCCATTTTTATTGAATAAAAGATGCAAAACATTATTATAAATAACATAAATAAAATCCTAACAAAATAAAATTATGCTCCAAGCAAAACACATATCTTGTGACGAATGAAAACATAGCTCCAAGTGAGGTTACCGATAATGTTGGAGACGAAAAAGGGGATGCCTTCCGGGGCATCCCCAAGCTTAGTTGTTTGCATCTTCATTGAATATTACCTTGGGGTGCCTTGGGAATCCCCAAGCTTAGGGTCTTGTCACTCCTTATTCTCCTCATATCGATATCTCACCCAAAACTTGAAAACTTCAATCACACAAAATTTAACGGAACTTTGTGAGATAGGTTAGTATGATAAAGAGCAAACCATTCCACTCTTGGTACTGTCAAAGACTAAATTCATAATTGTTATCACAGTATGCCTACTGTAGCATATCATTCATACAATTTATATTGAGCAATATAAGCCATAGAAACTAGAAAACAAGCAAACTATGCATTGAAAACAGAATCTGTCAAAAACAGAACAGTCTGTAGTAATCTGTACTCAAACCATACTTCTACTACTCGAAAAATTATTAAAAAATTAGGAACACATGAGAAATTTGTATATTAATCTTCTTCAAAAATAATCAAATCAAGACAACTCTTATGTTAAAAATGAGAATTCTTTTCGTGGGTGCAAAAGTTTCTGTTTTTCATAAAGATCAAATCAACTATCACCCAACATGATCCCAAAGGCTTGGCACTTTATTGAAACAAAAGCAATAAAACATGATCAATATAGTAGCATAATCATGTGAACACACAAAAACAGTAGGTAAAAGTGTTGGGTTGTCTCCCAACAAGCGTTTTTCTTTTATGCCTTTTTAGCTAGGCATGATGATTTCAATGATGCTCGCATAAACGTAAAGAATTGAAACATAAAGAGAGCATCATGAAGCATATGACTAGCACATTTAAGCCTAACCCACTTCCTATGCATAGGGATTATGTGAGCAAATAATTCATGGGAACAAGAATCATCTAGCATAGGAAGGCAAAACAAACATAACTTCAAGATTTTCAACACATAGAGAGGAAACTTGATATTATTGCAATATGTAAAAGCATTTGTTCCTCTCTCATAATAATTTTCAGTAGCATCATGAATGAATTCAACAATATAACTATCACATAAAGCATTCTTTTCATGATTCACAAGCATAGAAATTTTATTACTCTCCACATAAGCAAATTTATTCTCATAAATAGTAGTGGGAGCAAACTCAACAAAGTAACTATCATCGGATTGAAAATTAAAATCATGATTAAAACTTTCATGGTTATCATTATTCTTTATAGCATACATGTCATCACCATAATCATATAGCAACTTTATTCTTATAATAATCAATTAAAACCTCTTCCTAAATAGTGGGTTCATCACTAAATAAAGTCACGACCTCTCCAAATTCACTTTCATCAATATAATGATCATAAAATAGGAGGCATGAAATCATCATAACAAATTTTCTCATCAAAACTTTGGGGACTAAAAATATCATCTTCATCAAATATAGCAACCCCAAGCTTATGGCTTTGCAAAATCATTAGCATCATGGATATTCAAAGAATTCATACTAACAACATTGCAATCATGCTCATCATTCAAATTTTTTGTGCCAAACATTTTATTGACTTCTTCTTCTAACAATTGAGCACAATTTTCCGAACTATCGTTTTCAAGAAAGATATTATAAAGATGATCAATAATATGATGCAACCTCAACTCCATTTTTTGTGTAGTTTTCTTTTATAAACCAAACTAGTGGTAAAACAAGAAATTAAAAGATTCAATTGCAAGATCTAAAGATATACCTTCATGCACTCACCTCCCCGGCAACGGTGCTAGAAAAGAGCTTGATCTTTACTACGCAACTTTATTCTTGTAGACACGTGTTGGGCCTCCAAGCGTAGAGTTTTGTAGGACAGTAGCAATTTTCCCTCAAGTGGATGACGTAAGGTTTATGAATCCGTGGGAGGCGTAGGATGAAGATAGTCTCTCTCAAACAACCCTGCAACCAAATACAAGAAATCTCTTGTGTCCCCAACACACCCAATACAATGGCAAATTGTATAGGTGCACTAGTTCGACGAAGAGATGGTGATAAAAGTGTAACATGGATGGTAGAAATATATTTTTATAATCTGAATAAATAAAAACAGTAAGGCAGCAAATAGTAAATGGGCACAAAAACGGTATTGCAATGCTTTAAAATGAGGCCTAGGGTCCGTACTTTCGCTAGTGCAATCTCTCAACAGTGCTAATATAATTGGATCTTATAACCACCCCTCAAAGTGTGATGAAGAATCACTCCAATGTTCCTATCTAGAGGAGAACATATGAAGAAATCGTTTGTAGGGTACGAAACCACCTCGAAGCTATTCTTTTCGATCGATCTATCCAAGAGTTCGTACTAAAATAACACCAAATAATTTCAGATTCATAATACTCAATCCAACACAAAGAACTTCAAAGTGTGCCCCAAGGTTTCTACCGGAGAAACAAAGACAAGAATGTGCATCAACCCCTATGCGTAGATTACCCCAATGTCACCTCGTGAATCCGCGAGTTGAGTGTGAAAACATATATCAAGTGAATCAAAATAATACCCCATTGTCACCACATGTATTCGTTTGCAATACATATATCAAGTGCTCTCAAATCCATAAAAGTATTCAATCTGATAAAACAAAATCTCAAAGGGAAAACTCAATTCATCACAAGATAGAGAGGGGAAAACACCATATGATCCGACTATATTAACAAAGCCCGCGATACATCAAGATCGTGACATCTCAAGAACATGAGAGAGAGAGAGAGAATAAACACATAGCTACTGGTACAAACCCTCAACCCCGAGGGTGGACTACTCCCTCCTTATCGTGGTGGCTGCCAGGATGATGAAGATGGCCACCGGAGATGATTTGCCCCTCCGGCAGGGTGCTGGAACGGGGTGTAGATTGGTTTTCGGTGGCTACAGAGGCCTGCGGCGGCGAAACTTCTGATCTAGGTTAACTCCGAGGGTTTTTGGAATATCTGGGATTTTATAGGGCAAAGAGGGGGTGCGGGAGGCCATGGAGGTGGGCACAACCCACCTGGGCGCGCCTGGGCCCCCAGGCGCGCCCGGGTGGGTTGTTCCTCCCTCGGGGCACCCCCAGGTGCTGCTCTGGTCCATCGGGAGTCTTCCGGTCCATAAAAAAATCCACAAAAAGTTTCATGGTGTTTGGACTTCATTTGATATTGATTATGTGCAATGTAAAAAACAAGCAAAAAACAAAGAATCGACATCAAGTAATCGGGTCAATAGGTTAGTCCCAAAAAATGATATAAAGTTGCTATAAAATGATTGTAAAACATCCAAGAATGATAATATAACGGCATGAATACTTCATAAATTATAGATACGTTGGAGACGTATAACATCACGTGGCCTTTTAAAACCTGCCTCAAAATGGATCTCCATTCTTCCTCCTTTATATTTTGTTAATCTGTCAAGCATTATCCCTGATGTCTGTTTCCGCTTGCGCCGTAGTGCTAGTTCAACAACGAATATGGAAAGTGTTAGTGCACATCAAACTGTGAGAGTACATATAAAGGAGCATGCAACTGCAACTTGACTCGGTCAGGTACCATCTTGGTGTTGATGCTCATGAGGTTCATCTGATCTTGCCAAGTCCTGTTGTGTCAGCAGTGCTTCAAAAGTTGTGTTAGGTGTGAAGGCAGCTTGGGAACTGTCTAGTTCTGGAGCAGACGAACGAGTTACTCGTTGAGATGCCGGTACAGTTGAAGCGGATGCTGCAGCTGGTGGAGCAGGTGATACTGTGTTTGTAGATTAAGCCGCTGGACTTGGACCTTCGATTGCACTATAAGTACCAGCAGAATCTCGAGGGCAGATCCTTCTCCGTTGCACTCGACGAGTAACACCATTCCCTACTATAATCTTTTCCTTGCTCTTTTTTGACTTTGCCATGTCAAGCCGTACCCACAACACAAAAGAATAAAATCGCTCTTCAGAACTCATTGATGCATGATATAGAAAAGAAATACTTTGATGTAAGACAACCGTATGAGGATGTAATATGTAAGAAAAACAGGACGGTGTGACATATTCACAGCTACGATGTGTAAACTAAGCAGAAGGATTTTCAAGAAAATAGAAGTAATGCAAGCTAGGCACCATATGAAAGATGCAACCAATATCACTCTGCCAAGTTAAAAGTGCCTTGTCATACGTGGCATTTTGAAAAATTAGAAGCAGTACAACCTAGAAATCAATGCAAGATGCAACCACTATCAAACTGCCATGTGAAAAGCATCCAATCATGAGTGACTGATGCGGGATACACAACAACAGTACTTTGATGTAAGAACATGGTATGATAGATACATGTAGTGTATTCTAGACATAGAAAGGCATGTCATATCCACCACTACAAAAAAAGACACTTCCGTGATGATACGTGTTTGTCACAGTAGGTCACGTTTTCTGTCATGCATGTACATCCATGACAATTTTATGACAGAATCAAGATAGTCATACTTGTGCTGTCGTCGAAGTGTTCCATGACATTACCAAAATTATCATCATAGAAGTGTTCACTTCCATGACGATAAATGCCGCGTCATGGAAGTGCTTTCGTCAAGGGTGACCAACACGTGGCATCCGCCGTAACGGGTCACTGTTAAGCTATCGGGTCCAGTTTTGGATCCGATAACCCGCTAACAGCCACGACCAATGACGATTTTCCACATGTAAAATTCTCATTGGCCGGCAGAACCACGTGTCAGCTCCGCGTCGGCACAGTTGTCACTCATTCAATGGGCGAGATGCGCCTATGATATGTTGACATGTGGACCAGCCCAAAAGTAGCCCATAAAGATTAAATGGGCCGGCCCAAGTAAAGGCCCATAGGATTTTGCGTACCATAATGGGTCGGCCCAGCTAAAGGCCCATGAGATTTCACCGACCATAATGGGCTGGCCCAGCTAAAGGCCCACAAGATTTCTCCGACCATAATGGATCGGCCCAGCTAAAGGCCCACAAGATTTTGAGGACACTAATGGGCCGGCCCGTTAACAGGCTGCCATGTTTTGGGTCAAATGCCGGCCCATATTTGATACGGTCCATTAACAGCCTACCATGTTCCGGGCCCAATAAAAGCCCATATGAGATCCGTCCCATTAAAAGCCTACCATGTTCTGGGCTAAATTATGGCCCATATCAGATCCGACCCTTTAAGAGGCTTTGGGCTAAATTATGGCCCATGTCAGATTCAGCCCGTCAACTGGACGCTATGCTTTTGGGCCCACTTGCTAAAGGCCCATTTAGTAATTCAGCCTGATATTAGTTTTGGCCTGTTAAAGGCCTGTTTAATATTTCGGCTGTATATTTATTTCGGCCTGTTAAAAGCCCGTCATATAGTTGGGCCTAACTACGGCCCGATTTGCATCCGGTCTGCTCACAGCCGATAATCTGATTGGGCCAAACAAGGACCGAGACAATTTTGGCCTGTTAACTGCCCGTGATGTGATTGGCACAATCATGGGCCGGGGTCTATTTTGGCCTGCTGCCGGCCCATGAGCTATTCGACACGTTTCAGGCCCAACCTACTTTTCAGCCTCCTAAAATCCCATTGAGTTTTCTTGCGAAAATAGGGCCGGCTGTTTACTCGGCCTATTAGAGGCCCAAATCTACTAGTGGGCCAGTTTACATTTAGGTCTGTTAACGGACCGATTATGTAGTGATTTGCATGACGGGCCGATTATGTACCGTAATTTTACGGTTTGGCCGGTTTACTGCAAAGACAGGATATATATACAATAAAATAACTGCAGCATCGTGAATAAGAAAAAACCTAGACTATACAATAAAGAAATTACAGCATATTACATCCACTGGGCATCAAAGTTCTCAACTATGATAATAAAGCACAAGCAGACAACAGATTACATATATTGGGCATCAAAGATCGCCACCAATGCAAATAAACATGCGAACAAAATAATATACAAAACCGATAGCACTTCGATAGAGTTCAAGAAAGGTTAGCCCTGCTTGGGAGCTGCAGCGCAAGCAGCTGAGCAAGCTGATGAGACTGCACTTGTTTGACACTTATATCCTCCTCACTCTGAAAGATAAACAAGTAGACAGATGACAGGTTTTGCACATATAAGTATCAGTGTTGACAATTCATCACATTTCTTACTGACGAATAAAGTGACACAGTTTAAAATAGCATTAACACAATATGGAATTGTTCAGGTTAAGACATGGCAGGAAATGACATTGTGAAGGAGTTGGCAGCTTCACGACACCACTGGATTACAGATCAAGAACTCATAAGTATCAATGGTTAGTGTGCTGCCAATTTATCCCATTTCAGATTGGCAAATAAAGAGACGGTTTAAATAATAGTAGAATGCTATGACATTGTCCATAGTTAAGACATTGCAGAATATGACATTGTGCTGTAGTGGGTAGGTTCACCACACCACTGGATTACGGATCAAGAACAGAAGCATACATGCAGTGCAAAAGAAGATCACTTGCTCTATATAGTTCAATTTACATGGTTTGAAGAAGGAACTTGGTTGTACAACTGCAAACTTAAATTGAGAAGGTTAAACTTTTGTTTATGAACTACATAATAAACTTTAAACATGCAATTTGATGCAAACACCAAAAAATAAACAGCTGTCGCACTCATGCCTAACCAAATATACACAACAAAGTTTGAAGGCTTGAGAAGGACTAACTTACATTATTGGTGAAGACAGGCTCTATAAAGCCCTTGTCCATGCTGATGGGGGGGGGGGCAATTCAGGAGTTTTACCACAGAATCTTCTTCATAAGCATTGCCTTTATTCTACATTTTGTTAAGAGTAAATACATATGTGATAATATAAGAAAAAATGGAGAATATGTAAGATAAGATGAAGAGTGATGCTACATAACCAAGTAGCTATAAATGTAAGTACAAAGAAAATGCATAAGAGGTACAGCCAAGAGCAATGCAGAACTAAACTTCTTCAGGACCATCGGTGTTATCCAACCTTATGGTAAGAGTAAATATAGATCTGATGCGTATAAAATGGAGGGTGAAGGAAAATAAGCTGCAGAGTGATGGTACATGAACAACTACCTGTCAATATAAGTACACTGATAAAGGACATCAAGTACTTACAAGAACAATGCAGAGCTAAAAAAATTGATTGGCATTGGATATATTCTACACTAATGTAACCACTCATACAGATCAGATAATTTGGAGCGAACAATTGATAAGCAAGCTATCATGCATACTGCTGTCACATAATGAACCAGGTATGAATGCAAGTATAGTGATACAGGACAACAGGTACTAACAAGAGCAAAGCAGCGGGCGGCATATTTGTGATATCCTGTCATTCTTTTCAAACCGGAATTCTTCTTCGAGCTGATTTCCTGCAAAAAAGATCCGTAAGGCACATGCGAAAAAGTAGAAGTTCAAATTGTCATGTGATATCATAGACAGTACCTCATCCTGGGAACGAGACCAGTGCATAAAAAGGTTTTTCCATTCAATGTCTTCTAAATTTAGCACAGGAGACTTCACTAGAAATTCGTTTATAGACTTGCCATCAAAGTGTGATTTCCTCAGGTAACACCGATATTGCTGCAATGCTTCCTTGAAAAGCGCAAGCAAGTTTTGCTCATCATGACTATCCAGATCTACCCTCGCCTACTTACAACAATGTAATGTAAATCATTGATGTGTTCAATCAGTAGAAAACAGGAAAATAATCACCATGAATAATAGCACTTACACGTATGTGGGACAGGAAGATGTGAAAATGGTGTTTGTCTTCACTATAATCTTCCCATGATGGGATTATATGCACGTAGTCCCTAACAACATTGAAAGCATTGTCTTTAAAACTGGGAATAATTGGAATGGGGTTCCAATCTAGAGGAATTGGCCGTCTCTGCAGTTGGGATAGGTCTTCGTCTGGTGGACTTGCTGTACTTTTTGCTGGAGTGGGATTTTTCTGTGGTACGGCTGGTGCCATGGCAACTGAAATCGACATACCTTTTGCTGGAGTGCCGGTCCTGTGTGGTGGGGCTAGTGGTGTGTCCACTGAAGTATGGGTAGAGTCTGCTGGAGTCGGTCCTACGTTTTGTGTCACTGGTTGAACAACCAATATAAGTGGGGTGCTGTCTGATTTCTCCAGCACCACCACATTTTTCAAGGACATTGCTGGTGCTCCTTCAGGTTCGGCAATCACCCTCTTCCTTTTTGATGTCTGATGCACAAGAACAACATTTGAGTGAAAAAACATGGTATGATGACAGATGGAGTATGTATTGATAATGGATGGGCATGGCATCTTGACATATATGATGAGTAAACTAAGCAGATGGCGGTGCAACAAAGTAGAAGAAATCAAAGACAACATATGCAAGATACGCGCAATCAATAAAACCTTGCCAAATTAGAACAGGCACCTTGATGGGTGAACAGGATAGGACATCTGCCTTTGACTCCTCGATGTTAGAATAGTCATTAGGATCATATTCTGAACAAGAATCTACAGGTGGGGAGCGTATGAGTCTCATTGCGTCTAGAATGGCACTCAATGCCTTGGTGCCAATTTTATAAGTCATTGCAGTGTTCCACAATATTCTTGTGATGCGCGGATTCTGATATTCATTGTAATTACGTATAATATCCGAGAACCATGAAAACAGTGATATTATCTTTGTAATGCAGAGGATATTCTAATATAGGGGCGCCCCTGTAAACCCTTGTGTGCGATAATTGGATTGTGATAAGAGAGCTCATGTGTGCTGTAATATGGTGCGTGCATTAATATAATCTAGCACAAGTACACAAAAAAATAGGTTTCAAAAGTAAGGATAGTTGCCTGATGATAGGTTCATAATATACTGTATAGAGAGTTTATTGCCAAACCATGATAACAAGAGCACACAGCAACTAGGCAGATCGTAGTGTACATAAAAGGGGTACATCATAACCATGATATCTAAATCAGGAAAGTGGAACTGGATGGAAAATACGGTGTTGAATTGCCGCTACTAATGGAAAGCCTATTGATCACGTACATGCCAGCTCTATCAGCTCTTGACTGCAGATGTCCCTGCGCCCCTTCCGGACAAGGAACATACTGTACGTACTAAATACAAAATAACAAAAGAGGAACATGTTCAAGAACAGAAGAGGAAGCATATTCTTGAGGCTCCGCTTCATTGCATACAATGTTGGTTTCCCACTCATGATGAATCACAGCGCCCAAAGAAATGCAATTCCATGTTGTCTCTCTATATGTGGCCACATGCATTTGGAAAATCAAGTGGGAGCATTACCTGACCAATTAAATGTGTGTCTGTTAACTAATATCAGTATCATATCACAATTCGTATTTGAAGAAGTAAGCTTTGGAATTATGATTGGTGTGTTGTTTAGCTTCAAGAGTGGACTGCTGCTAGTGCTGACACATAGCAACTACATAGATCATAGTGTAGATATAACGGGAAAACCGTAAGTATCAGGAGTAAAATCAACAAAGTGGAACTTGCTGGAATATATGTGCTAGTATTGCCGGTACAGCTAGAAAGGCTTCGGATACCAGCTCTCTTCGACTGGAGGTGCGGTACTGTTAATATCAGTGTAACTCTCAAAGGCGACACAACTCCCCGCATTTCCTTGCTAATCTTATAGGATTCAAGTGGGCAGGCCACTACAAATCCTATTCCTATGTTTACAAAATCCTACGAATCAAAGAGGCCAAGAGTTCAAAGTGTCCATCACAACCGACCGTATAGACCTCTTCAGACCGCAAATGTCCCCGCTCATCTTCACTACAAGGAACATATCAGACTACTATCATACTCCCTCCGTTCCAAAATATAAGTCTTTGTAGAGATTTCCACTATGGATCACATACATATGTATACAGATACATTTTAGAGTGTAGATTCACTCATTTTGCTCCATATGTAGTCCATGGTGGAATCTATACAAAGACTTGTATTTAGGAACGGAGAGAGTACTTATTAAAGAAGAACGGAAGAGGGACATGCTAAAGAAGAGCAAGCAGATTTTGGATAATAAAATGCTCGTTGCGTAGTGCCCACACATGATGAACCAGAGCGCATTAAGAATGTAACTCCCTGCTGTCTCTCTATATGTGGTGCACGTGCTTTTCGAAAGTAAAGTAGGAACATTAGCTGACCAATTAAGTGTTATCTGTTTTAGTAATATCAGCATCATATCAGATTTGTATTTGAGCAACAAGTTTGGAATTATGAGTGGCATGCTGTTTAGCTTGATGGATTCAGGAGCAGTGCTAAGCGGGTATGATGATGGTACTGAATATAAAGGCATGTCTGCATGCAAGTTGCGTGACTTTTGTCATTTGGGTCAGTCGACCATTTCAGGCGGTTGGATGAAGATCATACGTCTCCTAACCCTTCTTCTTCCTCGTCTCTGATTCTTCCCATACAGAACACCGCACGGGCCGCCGGCCTAACCATCGGCCCCCATCGCCCGTGTTCCCCTGCCACCCCCACCCCCTACCCGCGTCGAGTTTTCTTCGTTTGACGAGGCCCCACCACCGCCCCACAACCATCATCCCCACCCGAGCCCCTTCCTTCGCACCGGCGAACTCCGGCGAGCTCTGAAAAATCGACTGGCCCAATTTTGAAATTTAGTTTACTGTCATTTAACTAGTGTGGAATATAAAAGGGGGAAACCATAAGCATTGCGAGTGTAGTGTTGAGTGTGCCATGGCGGATCTGAAGGTGCAAACCGGACAAAGGCAACTTCGCAACCAATGTTTGCTTTCAACTTGCAAGTAAGGGATGGACAAGAAATCAGAGTAAAGCAGTGGCGTTCTATTTTCTTGCTGCGATAAATAAGTTAGTAGATACGAAAGAGTACCGGCTCTGGTGCGGCGCCGAGTATGCATCTGCTGAGAATTTGACGGTGCTGCGGTAGCGATGGCTATCGGCGGCGTGGAAGTAGATCTAGGAGGGTAGACGGTGGTGGCGGGGCGCGCCAAGGTGGACGATGGCGGGGATGAAGCGAGAGGACGGGATGCAAGGATCCCGGTCCAAAGCCGTGGATGAGAGAGGTTGATCTCTTGTAATGGACGACGAAGTTGGGATATCAGCTCCGGCATGGTGGAGGAGGACGACGGTGGATGGGATGGCAGACCGAGGAGGCTAGGGTGGAGAGGGTGTTTTGGCGCCCACGGAGTACAAATGGGGAAATGGAGGGAGAGAGGAAGGGGGAACCATGTCTTCAGGGCGCGCTTGTCTCAAATGCGAGGAAATTTACAAACTTAGCCCCCATTTAAAATTTCCTACATCACAGCAATATTAGTCGGTTGGGGATAGGACGGTAATCTCACATACACCGAATATTTGCCGGCAAGAGTTTGTTTTTGGTACCCACCGTTTATGAATCGGGGAGGAGTCGATTTTGGCCGAGGAGACACTGTGTTTTGGCGCCCACCGTGTATGAATCCGGGTGAGAGGCGGTTATGTCATGTTTGAGTGAAATTACAAACCTACCCCTATCGAAACCTATAAAAATCAAGCCGATAGGCTTTGCGTGTCAGGGATAGGCAATAATTTCCGTCTCGCAGATTTTGGTTTCGGGCGGTTACTGCGACTTTCCCCACTTCGTTCAAATTTTTGCAGAGGAAGAGTGCATGTTTACCGTGCCAAGTCAATTCGAATCCAGTTTGTATTCTATTTTTGTTCGGGCAGTATCCATTTGTGATTGGAATAAAATTCTATATACATCATTTTTTTATATATACTTTCAAAAGCACAACAAAGAATTCTGCTCCTTTATATGTATATAATATGATTTACAAATACAATCTCAAAATCATAAGGTTGAATTCAAAAAAATCAAACCAAAATTATGTTCTACTAAAATGTATGGATCAGTAATATCTACATATTAAATAACATAGATGCGCGTGAATTCATATGAGTATGCATGTTTGATAGATCAATTTTGGTTTGAGTATGAATTACATGTATCATCATCTCGAATTCAAATATTTGAATCCCTTTTATGTTGACTCCTTTCAAGCCCATCTCTCTCGCATGCTCCTTCATGTAGCTATCATTCTCTTTTCTCCATCTCACCCGCATGCTCACTTCATGTTTCTCCTATCTTCGCAAACATGGTCTCTTGACGTCTTCCTTCACAAGTGTCACACTCTCCCTATCATTATACATTACATGATTTTCATTATCTCTCACGTCTCTACCGTTCTCTGGTATCACTAGGTACCTAAGCTTTCTTTTTCACTGCCACACACACAGTCTCACTCGTCTTTCACTTTGTCTTTCTCTCTATGGGGTTCTCTCACACACCCTATATGTCTCTAGATATGACTCATACCACTAAAATTACTCTCTCCTGCAGACACAATATTTGTTGCGGTCTCCTTTCCGTCTCCATCCCAGTTATAAAACTGACATTATTCATTTGTTTACCGATCAGAAAAACTCCCCCCCCCCCCCCGCTCTCTCTCTCTCACACACACACACACAGCTCCTACTTCCACTCCCCTTCCCGACTATCGTCTCTCTCTCACACCCACAAAACTCTCGCTTTCGCACCCCGACTCGTATTTCTCTCACATCATTGATCGACTAGCCTCCAGATAGGTTTATACACCCGCACACTCGTTCTTCCACTATCGTGTACATGTATCTCTGTGCTCCTTGTATCTATGTAGATTTTTCGTCCCTTCTTGAGACACGCCTGAGGGAGTCCTGGATTAGGGAGTCCTCGGACAGCCGGACTGTATACTTTAGCCGGACTGTTAGACTATGAAGATACAAGATTGAAGACTTCGTCCCGTGTCCGGATGGGACTCTCCTTGGCGTGGAAGGCAAGCTTGGCAATACAGATATGTAGATCTCCTCCCTTGTAACCGACTTTGTGTAACCCTAGCCCCCTCCGATGTCTATATAAACCGGACGGTTTAGTCCGTAGGACAACAACAATCATACCATAGGCTAGGTTCTAGGGTTTAGCCTCTATGTTCTCGTGGTAGATCAACTCTTGTAATACTCATATCATCAAGATCAATTAAGTAGGAAGTAGGGTATTACCTCCATCGAGAGGGCCCGAACCTGGGTAAACATCGTGTCCCCCGCCTCCTGTTACCATCCGCCTTAGACGCACAGTTCGGGACCCCCTACCCGAGATCCGCCAGTTTTGACACCGACATTGGTGCTTTCATTGAGAGTTCCACTGTGCCGTCACCGTAAGGCTTGATGTATCCTTCGATCATTGGGAACGATGCGATCCAGGGTGAGGTTTTCCTCCCCGGACAGATCTTCGTATTCGGCGGCTTCGTACTATGGGCCAACTTGCTTGGTCATCTGGAGCAGATCGAGAGCTACGCCCCTGGCCATCAGGTCAGGTTTGGAAACTTAAACTATACTGCCGACATCCGCGGAGACTTGATCTTCGACGGATTCGAGCCCATGTCAGGTGCGTCGCACAGTCACGACGAGCATGATTTAGCTCTGCCGACTGACAGTGCTCGGGAGGTCACACCTGTGACTACTCCGGCCCTCAAACCGGAGCAGATTGCGTCATCCGAGGATGGGTGGATGGACCCCACCTCGAAGGCCGCGCACTCAACGGCGATAGGGCCGAATACTGATTTCACCGCCTACGAGACCCATGTTGCCGAACCGTTGGATTCGTCCCCGGCCATGGGCTCCGAGCCGCCTGCCTCCGTGCCTATCGAATCCGATTGGGCACCGATCATGGAGTTTACCTCCGCGGATATCTTTCAGCACTCACCCTTTGGCGACGTGCTAAACTCGTTGAGGTCCCTCTCCCTGTCAGGAGACCCCTGGCCGAACTATGTCCGGCTAGAGTGGGATGCGGATGACGAAGAAATTCGCTCCCCACCCACCACCCACTTAGTAGCCACTGTAGACGATCTAACCGACATGCTCGACTTCGGCTCTGAAGACATCGACGGTATGGACGACGATGCAGGAGACGAACAAGAACCACCGCCCACAGGGGCTGGAGTGCCACCTCATCATATGACATATACATGGTGGACACCCCAAAGAAGGCAATGGCGATAAGACAACGGAGGATAATCCCTCCAAGAAGCAATCCAAGCACCAACATGAGCGGCGCGGCTCTAAGTCCCGCCATAGCAAAAGCAGCGATACCGGCACAAGAGACAATAACGCTCCAGACAGTGCCCGAAGACGACGACAATCCCCTCCAACCAGATCTCGAGCGGGAGGATGAACAAGCTAGCCCTCCGGAACAGGCAGCAGACGCAGAATCAGAGGATGACAATTACATGCCTCTCTCTGAAGACGAGGTGAGCCTCGGCGACGAAGAATTTATCATGCCTGAGGATCCCGACGAACAGGAGCGCTTCAAGCGCCAGCTTATAGCCACAGCAAACAGCCTGAATAAAAAGAAATAACAGCTTTGAGCTAACCAGGATCTGCTAGCGGATAGATGGACTGAAGTCTTTGCGGCCGAGCAATACGAACTCGAACGCCCAACCAAGAGTTACCCAAAGCGCAGGTTCTACCCCAACTCGAGGAGGAAGCATTAAAACCTACATTACCAGCGTATGATGCGGCTGATTGGCCACCTCGTGGTCGAGACGTAGGGGCATATCAGCCCGAAGTCCTGCCCGCATCCCGTCGCCAGACAAACAAAAACACAAAGGCCCGGGGCAACACGCGGGACCTGCAAGACGTATTGGAAAACAAAGCAGGACATACAAGATCGATCTACGGATCACGGGGTCGCGCCCCAACGCGTGACAATGATCGTCACGCCGGATACGCTAAAAGAAAATCCGGCCGGGCCAAATACAGCAGACATGACTCGTATGAACTGCGTCGTGACATAGCCCGGCACAGAGGCGCCGCACACCCCTATGCTTCACCGATGAAGTAATGGATCATGAATTCCTAGAAGGGTTTAAACCCGTGAACATTGAATCATATGATGGTACTACAGACCTCGCGGTATGGATAAAAGACTGCTTCCTCCACATTCACATGGCCCGCGGGGATGATCTACACGCCATCAAGTACCTCCCGCTAAAACTCAAAGGGCCGCCTCAGCATTGGCTGAATAGCTTGCCGGCAAACTCCATTGGAAGTTGGGAGAGCCTGGAAGACGCATTCCTGGACAATTTCCAGGGCACTTATGTGCGACTGCCGGATGCTGACGATTTAAGTCATATAACTTAGCAGCCAGGGGAATCGGGCAGGAAATTCTGGACCCGGTTCCTAACTAAGAAGAACCAAATTGTCGACTGTCCGGATGCAGAGGCCTTAGAGGCATTCAAGCATAACATCCGTGACGAGTGGCTCGCCCGGCACCTCGGTCAAGAGAAGCCAAAATCCATGGCAGCCCTCACGACACTTATGACCCGCTTTTGTGCGGGCGAAGATAGCTAGTTGGCTCGTAGTAACAACACAACAAGCAAACCTGGCACATCAGAGGCCAGGGATAGCAACGGCAAACCACGACGCAACAAACACAAGCGTCACAAATATGGTGAAAATGCCGAAGATATGACAGTTAATGCTGGGTTTAGTGGCTCAAAGTCCGGTCAGCGGAAAGGGCCCCTCAAAAACAACAATTTGGGTCCATCCAGTCTGGACCGCATACTCGATCGTCACTGCCAAATTCATGGCACCCCAGGGACGCCAGCCTCCCATACCAACAAAGGATGCTGGGTCTTCAAACAAGTTGGCAGGGCAGGCGCCAAAAACAGTAAAGGAGGGACTCAAAGCGATGATGACGACGAAGGGCCTAGATCACCGAACACAGGAGGGCAAAAGCAATTTCCCCCGCAAATCCAAGTCGTGACGTGGTAAACACCACCCAAATTCCCAACCTGGACTGGATACGCACCCCTAGGGATGCCGACCTAACGGAACTAGTCGTCCCACAAAATAAACTAGGGCTGGTCACCTTCAACTGCACGTATCGTCCTGTTAACGCCAATCAAGGCAACCTAGCCGCACTAGTCCTCGACCCAATAATTGACGGGTTCCACCTCACATGAGTCCTTATGGACGGAGGTAGCAGTTTAAACCTGCTTTACCAGGACACAATGCGCAAGATAGGCATCGATCATTCGGTGATCAAACCCACTAAAGCCACTTTCAGAGGCATTATACCAGGTGTGGAAGCTAGCTTTACAGGCTCCATCGCCCTTGAGGTAGTCTTCGGATCACCAGACAATTACCGTACCGAAGAGTTAATCTTCGAAATCGTCCCCTTCCGCAGTGATTATCAGGCACTGCTCGGACGACCCGCGTTCGCTCGATTCAACGCGGTGCCACATTATGCCTACCGTAAGCTCAAAATGCCCGGTCCACGCGGCGTCATCACGGTTAATGGCAAAGACGAACTTTACTTCAGCATCAACGAGTACAAAACTGCCTTAACAGCAGAAGCAACGAGCAACACCTTGAAGCCGGACCCCGAGTCGATGGCTAGGCTCCCGGACACCATTAAAGGACTCCGAACTACTTCGTGGAAGGATAGCCCGGCTCGTCCGCAGCTCAGTTAAACACTCCGGCGAAGGCCAGGATAGGCCACACTCAGCGGCTCAACCGCTCTCCGGCAGGCAAACATTTCTTACACTTCCTTCGTAGGTTCACCTTTGCACCGACCAGGACGGGCGATACAGAGGCAGCCCAAACGTGCAAGGGAATCCTTAGATATTCTCCGTGATGACCATCCGACTATACTCCGGATCCGCACGCAGCTCCTTCCTCCCTGGTCTCAACAGGTTCCATAGTCGTATTTCTTTTTCATTATTAACTATCTTATACGCATGTCACACCCTGATTTTCATGGCACAACACTTAAGATGATAAATCATGAAAAAGTGTGGTTTGACAAAAACTTTTGCATTATTTGACTTTCTATTTGGAATTGGTTTTCTCTTTGTGTTTTTTTTCAAGTGCTCTTTAAAGTCAACACAACTCCACCTTCTATACTTCATCTCCTTGCCCCAAACTTGTGCCCAATGATCATGCCATATGTATAGAGCAATATAGTATTTTCTTACAAAAATAATTTGGCCAAAAAGTATTTTCTAAAATTAGTTTTCCAAAAACCCCTGAATTGAGGATTACACTGCATGTGCTTGATTTGGGGTGTGAAAAATCTTTCAAAAGGTATATTTGAATCCTATTAGATGTAGGAATCCCATAAACCACAAAAATATAATTTTAAAAGTTATTTTCATATTTTATTTAAAATCTTTTTCTTAAGGCCAGAAATGGTCTTTAATAGGGAAAAATTATTTTATTGTTCTAAAAATATTTGACAAAAATCAGGGAAACTCAGTGGGCATATATTTCCAATATATAAGAGTTTCAACACATGGTCATGTTCAAAATATTGGACAAAACCTCCCAAAACCATTTCTGCCCATTTCAAGGATTTGAAATATTTCTACAGGAAATATCTTCATAAAAATCTAAGGAAAATCCAGCAAGTCACAAATGCATATTGTGATCACCTTGGAAAGCCTCATGTCAATCAAGGTCATTTTGGTTCACCAAAATGCCCCAAAACCCTCTCTGACCAGAATCAAATTTGAACAACTTTGTACTACCAACTTTCTCTCCTTGACCCCAACTTTGGTGAGCATGTTCACATTACCAAATGAGGCCACTACACCAAGTGGTGCATCAAGGAGAAGTGATTTTCTCAACAAGATCTACACAAGTTAATTTCTGTTGATTTCTAGGGTTTACAAAAGTTGCATTGGCAACTTTGCCCAAATAAGCTCCAAACTGGTGGAAGGCCCTAATAATATGTCTCGTTTCACCCTGTGGAGTCTCATGGCAAATGAAGATCATCTACTTGCCCAAACCAGCAACAAACACCTTCTGCCATTTTACTAGAGCCCCTGTTTTGACCACTTCCACTCTTCTCCATGGCCTCAACGTTTTACCACAGCCCCTCCTAGTCCCCTTGCACCTCCAGTAGCAATGGAAAATCCATAGCTCAGTTATTGGAGGGGTAAACCCCACTTTCTCTCTCTGGACAGCCCATTTCCCTCTCTCCCTCAACCTCTCTCCTCTCCTACTGGCTGTCTAGGGCATCCAAGGCCCTCTCCCCTGTGACACTCCAAAAATTTTGATTTGATTTTTATCAAACTCTTTATTTGATTTGAAGGAGGCTATTTAAAATCTTTCTAAAAAGACCCTCCTTCTCAAAAAAAATTCTATGACTAATATTTTATTTTTGTGTCTTCCTCAACCTTGGTGTTTGATATTGAAGACTTTGCTTTTGGTGTTAACTCATCACAATTAATTTTGGAAATTATTTCTATTAAAAAGAAATCCTATGGGTTTTTGGAATTATTCATTTTATTGCAACCATCCTTTTTACCATGCCTCATGTTAAAAATTTCTTCCAAAACCCCTCCCTCCACTTTGGGTCAAGTCAAATATTCAATTCCAACAAGTTCAACCCATTTTTGATTTTATTCCGTTTATTTTATCCCCAAAACTATTTTTGCCATTATTTTTGGACTTAGGTGGTTTACAAAGGAAGTACCAAATTTCCTTTGAGTTTTGATCCCAAACCAACTCCTCTGACTTGTCCTTAGCACCCCCAACCTACATCCATCAAGATCCACTCTTCCACAGTTCAAAATTTTCAAGTTTTGCTCACTGCAAGTTTGGACCAGATTTGTCATTTTTGGTGAAATTCAATATTTTTCTTCTCCAAAAATTCTGGGATAAATCAGGCAACCCCTAGATGCATCAAGAGACCACCTCACCAAAGATCAGCCCCAGAAAAATTTTCCACATGCCAAAATCATTTCATCGAGCACCTGGCATGCACTGTTGCTGTTCAAATTCAGAAAAGTTCAGAGTTTCAGTGTCTGGGTTCAGTCGACAGTGTCGTTTCGTCAGAACCCGTCGACAATCTCGCCAGTAGCCTCCTTGGATCGATGCTCACTGCTCCCCCTTCTTATCCAGTGCACCGCAAGGTCGCTTGGCCGGGCGCGGGCGTCGGTGGCGACGTGTCTTGCCTGCGCTGGCGTCTTCCGCGGTGGCAAAGCCACCCGTGGCGGCCAACAGGCGCCAGCCCTGCAGAACAGCGCCATCCGGCACCGCCCAAACCACCTGAGACCTCCGCGTGGCCTTCTCCTTCCCTGTGCATGCTGCAGCACCATCGCCTTGGCCTGGCAAGCACAGAGCATGCTCTCTGCCGCCGACGGGCCCGCGAAGCGCCGTTCCGTTGAAACTGCGGAGCAGGTCTAATCCAACTGAGGTTAGCGTTTGAATGGAACCAGTGGACCATCACGTTGATGCCCAGCCACCTAAACCACCCGTCTGCCATCGCGTCGCCGCCAGATCGCCGCCGGAGTTATCTCTGTTCTCGAACCGCCTCGGGCCGGCTATAAATAGCCACCCCGAGCTCGCCTTCGACCAGCACCACTCCCTCCACCTCACCAGGACTGCGCCCGACCACTAGGAGGATCTCGGGGAGGCCTTCTTCCCCGACTCCGGCCGCCCCGATCCGCTTCGGGCTCCGGCAAGATTAGCTCGAGTGCGTGCACCCCCGCCTCTCAAGTTGTACCAGTGGCATCCTAGTGCACCCACTCCACTAACCCACGCCCCAATTTGAAGCTTGCAGCCCTCCCCGGTGAGATCCACCGACGCCCGAGCCTCCGTCTGCCGGAGTGAAGGCCGCCGTCGACGTGGGGCTCGCCGGCGACCAACTCCACCACCCACAGACGCGGGAGAACACCCTGAGTCCGTAGGTACCCTCCGCTCCTCCTAACTCGCCGCGGATCATCGCCGGCGACCACCGCAAGCTTCGGGGGCCGGCGCGCTCTGTTTCTCTCTCTCAAACTTTTAAACCTGACGAGTGGGACCCCCTCGTCAGCCTCTCTTTTATATTCGAACCGTTTTTCTGGAAAGCGCCTTCGGGCAAATACGCTTTCTAACTGAAACATTTTTCTGTCTTTTTTTGGTCTACCCCCTGGAAACTTTCTGTTTCATTACGAACAAGTCCCTGGACTAAAACTTTAATAACTTTTAAACAGAAAGTGATTTTTGATTGATTCTTTTTCTGTCATCTTTAATTTTCTGCCTAGTTTTTTACCATATTTATTTGAAAAATATTTGGGACACTTTTTGTGCACACACGGTATTTACGTTAGTACGTATCTTCTTTATACCGTAGATACCGGAGGAGGTGACGGAACCATAAACTTCACCGAGCTAGACTCTGACTACTCCAAACCAGGCAAGCATGTTTGAACCTTTGATATGATGAGTGTTTTGCATGTTTGCTTGAGTGGTTATTTCATGGCATGTTTATATGAATATCGTAGTATTATATTGCATGCAAAGCTAATACAAGTGAGCTCCGAAACTCGATGTGTTATTTGATGTGAGTTTACATGATCATGTGGTGACATGAAAGGTGGTAAGATAGTATTGTTGAAGCATGCCAGTCTTATGCCAAACCGTTTAACTCCAGTGTCAACGTGGATCAAGTCACGCTACCATCCGTTCCTTTTCTTGTACTACCACATGTTTTCTTCAAAGAATATGGTTTAGTAAGTGGCAAACCTCTTTCTTCATACACACCAATTAGAGAGGCCGTGATGAGGGTTCCATGGCCCTGGATTAAAGCCACTCATCCGGTCAGGGGGCATGGGGGTTTACGGTTGGGACCGAGAGGGGGGCACCCCTTAGAGCGCGCGATATAAATTTGATCCCATGCTATTCGAGGTTGTGACCTCCCCGTCTTAGAGTTTTTCTTGAACGTTGCCTAGGGTGATTCCTGGCAGCGGAATGTGGAATGGGTGTGTACTGGTTAGATGTGTTTCTTCTAAAATGCCGTAAACGGAACTAGTCCCTTGTGACTACTGAAATCCGTTAGCTGTGGTTAAATAGTACAAACTCTGCAGAGTCAAAATCATTCAATTAACTGTATCCATGGTCAAGGACTGTGTTCCACTTGTCTTTGTCAGTCTCATTGTCAGTCTCAGTGACAATCTCCGGCAAATAAACATGAGTGTTAAATCCGTCTTAATGATTACTCATGTGGATGGACCAACCGTTTATTATTTTGAATTGAGTATTTCCTTGGAATGGTCTACACTGCTTGAATACGACAATGAAATATAAGCCCTTTATGTGAAGTCGCTCAGACGTCCGACTGTGGCATCTATGTTATTTACTTTCGATATAAGCCCTTTATGTGATGTCGCTCAGACGTCCAACTGCGGCACTCTTGTTATTTACTTTTGATATAAGCCCTTTATGTGATGTCGCTCAGACGTCCGACTGTGCCACTCTTGTTATTTACTTTCGATATAAGCCCTTTACGTGATGTCGCTCAGACGTCCGACTGTGGCATCACTGTTATTTATTTTCATTATAAGCCATTTCCGAGATGTCGCGTAGACGTCCGACTGTGGCACACACTGTCATTTACATTTCAATATAAGCCCTTTATGTGGTGTCGCTCAGACGCCCGACTGCGGCATGTTAATCTATTTTTACCTCTCGAGGCGTCGCTTCAGACACCCAATCGGTTTTTAGTTATTTTGTTGGGATTTCGGGAGGACTACCGCCTGACTTCCCTTTTTCTTAAACATGCCTTGCAAATTTCTAATCAGAGTGTGCATCGCTAAACTGCTCATGTGAATCATGAAAGCATTTGTTATATCTAATGACCGAACAGTCTTGCGAGAACATTCAAAGTACTCACCTGGCTTGTTGATTTGGCCAGATGTTGATGAAGGCGATCTTATGGATGAAGAGTTCGATAGCGAGTCCGACGCCTAGAGGAGTCCCAGTCAGTCCCGTGCGATTCCTGAAATTTGGTCACTTGTATCATATACGCTTCTGCTACCAAAATAACATCATCGAGCTTCACTTCGACGCTCGATGAGCTGCAAGAGTAGGAGTCAAGTCACCCACTTCACTGTGACATATCCACCACCACTTTTATTACGAGTCAGTAGTATGCCACCACACCCTTGTGTCATATCCGCCCTTATGTATAATATTGGCGTGCTTGTAATAAATTGTTGAGCAACCTCAGCTCAACCCTGTATTATATTTAGTACTTCTGGACTTCTGTATCAAGAATTTATCTACCAGTAAGGGGATTCTCCTATACTGGAAATAAAAGGGTCGGTTTCTCAATAATTATTTTATTGGAAAACCGATCGTGACATCCCCTTTGTTTACTCCTCCCTAAACAACCTACACACAAGTGGCCGCGCCCTACAAGCCAAAGGCATGCACTGGCATGCAATTGGCGTGCTCCAGAGCGAGCTACAGTGCACATCCGCACTGTAGTCATCCCCAATCCGCAACATCTGGCCACTTCGGGCCTGGCCCTTGCGCCAGTCGAGGTGCCTCGACGTCCGGGACACGACACGCTGTCGGCCCCCTCCTCCTTCTCCCTCCTATCGCCTCCCTCGCACGCGCGCCGGCCGCCCCAGCGCACCAGTGAGCGCGCTCACACGCGTGGTGCCCTGGCCCCCCTGCTTTCCCTCTCTTCTCTCCCCTCGCCCTAGACCAACCCCACGAGCACCCCAGACACGCCCACGCGCGCCCCCGTGATCCACAGCAACGGCAACGACCACGCCGGCGCACGGGTCTACAGTGAGCCATAGCTCGCCTACTTAAAGGCCTCCTCGAGCCTCTCCCTTACCACCACTCGCTCCTACCCACTCCAAATCGGCCCCCTGTGCCCTCCACTCTCCTCCAGGAGCACCCGAGCTCGAGATCGAGCTCGAGCTCCGCCGCCTCGGGTCACCGTCGATCCCACGGTACAGGCCACCCCCAACCCTCTTTATTGCTTCTCCGAACGCCCATAGCTCACCGATCGATTCCCCTCTTTCCGCTTCGTTTTGCGATGGAAACGGCCAGAGCCATCAACGCCCGACGCTCCTCCGCCGCGAACCTCGTCGCCGGCGAACCACTGCTCCCCTCCGGCCAACTCCGGCATCACCCGACCAGCGACACGACAAGGAGTCCAACCGTGCTATTAGCTCGACCCGCCATGCACTACATCGCCGCCGGTGAGCACGCCGGCCCTCTGGTCGCGAGGTCAGAGATGACAGGCGGGCCCCGCCTGTCATCCTCACCTCTCTCTCGCCCCCTCTCTCTCCCACTGGCAGCTGGCCCCGCACGTCAGGTTCAAACCTGGCACGCGCGTGCTGGCTCGCCTGGGCCTCTTTTCCCTCTGGGCCTGCTGCACAGTGGCCTTTCTGGCCCAGTGGCACAGTGCCACTTTTCTTTTTATTTTTTTTGTGAAGTTTCCAAAAATTCCACCGATTTAAATATTTATCCAAATGGAATAATTCCAACTCCTAAAATCTTAGAATAATCCCACCTATTTAATGGTGTAACTTTCATAAATATCCATCAAAATTTTCTGCACTGTTCAGATTTAAATTCAAATTTGAGCATTTATATTCCCCTCTGAAAATCCATTTCTCCTATTCTACAACTCCAAATCCATAACTAGTAATTTTCCCCTTCTTAGATTTCCCCCTAGTATTTATCAAAAATAAGTTGACATTTTTCTGAGCACTTTGGTTTTTCTGTTTTACTATTGCCTTATTTTCTCGTTATTTTCTTTTGCGACGAATAGATCCCGTATTTGACGAAGTAGTTGGATAAGAAGAAGGAGAAGGACTTGAAGACTTTGAAGATCAAGGCAAGCAGCCCTTTGACCATGTCTATGAAACCTTTTTTATGCATGTCTTATATGAAAGTGACAAAATTAGAGACTCTCTATCATGAAGATCATGGTGCTACTTTGAAGCACAAGTGTGGTAAAAGGATAGTAACATTGTCCCTTCTCTATTTTTCTATCATTTTTTTATTTGGGCCTTTTCTCTTTTTTTATATGGCCTCTTTTTTTTGTCGTCCGGAGTCTCATCCCGACTTGTGGGGGAATCATAGTCTCCATCATCCTTTCCTCACATGGGACAATGCTCTAATAATGATGATAATCACACTTTTATTACTTACAACTCAAGAATTACAACTCAATACTTAGAACAAAATATGACTCTATGTGAATGCCGCAGGCGGTGTACCGGGATATGCAATGAATCAAGAGTGACATGTATAAAAAAAATTATGAATGGTGGCTTTGCCACAAATACGATGTCAACTACATGATCATAATAAACGGAACGGTGGAAAGTTGCATGGCAATATATCTCAGAATGGCTATGGAAATGCCATGATAGGTAGGTATGGTGGCTGTTTTGAGGAAGATATAAGGAGGTTTATGTGTGATAGAGCGTATCATATCACGGGTGTGGATCTTTGTCGGTGTCAAAACCGGCGGATCTCGGTAGGGGGTCCCAAATCTGTGCGTCTAAGGCGGATGCTAACAGGAGGCGGGGACACAATGTTTACCTGTGTTCGGGCCTCTCGATGGAGGTAATACCCTACTTCCTGCTTGATTGATCTTGATGATATGAGTATTACAAGAGTTGATCTACCACGAGATCGTAGAGGCTAAACCCTAGAAGCTAGCCTATGATTATGATTGTTCTTGTCCTACGGACTAAACCCTCTGGTTTATATAGACACCGGAGGGGGCTAGGGTTACACAGAGTCGGTTACAAGGGAGGAGATCTACATATCTGAATTGCCAAGCTTGCCTTCCACGCAAAGGAGAGTCCCACCCAGACACGGGACAAAGTCTTCAATCTTGTATCTTCATAGTCCAACAGTCCAGCCAAAGTATGTAGTCCGGCTGTCCGAAGACCCCCTAATCCAGGACTCCCTCAGTAGCCCCTGAACCAGGCTTCAATGACGATGATTCTGGCGCACATATTGTCTTCGGCATTGCAAGGCGGGTTCTTCTCCAAATTCTGAGTACCTGTCGAGTAGTGTCCGGCTTCATGAATGCTGCACTACTTGGCTTCTGCGCCTAATAATGGCTATCCTCCACGTGTCGAGCGAATGCGAGGAGTCGAGGCATTTTTACACTTGCCACCCTAGCCATGTGAGTAAATCGTCTATTTAAAGAGACGGGGATCCTCAGATCCAGATCACACCAACCTCCCGCAGCGAGTATCCATCGGAGCACGCCCGGAAAAGTCCATACCATCATGGCCGGCCATCGCAGCTCCTCCTCTCGCTCCCGTAGCTCTAAGCCAGGTAATTGGAAGAAGTGTTCCGTCCCCCACAACCAATTAGTAGAGTTACAGACCCAGGGGTTTCTCCCTCCTGCGTATATGGTCCCTGTCCGAGCCGGATTAGCCACTTACAATGGCGGGAAACAAGCAGAGAGCTTTCCCAACCCATCCATGGGGGAGCGGGTATGCCTTGTCCCTTACTTATTGAGGGGACTCGGATTTCCAATCCATCCATTCCTCCGCGGGCTCCTGGAGTTCTATGGCCTCCAGCTGCATAACTTTACTCCCGCCTCCATATTACACATCGCGGGCTATGTCGCCCTTTGCGAGCTGTTTCTGGGCTGTGAAGCTCATTTCGAGCTATGGAAGAGGCTATTTTGTCTCGTACCCCGTACATAGGAGGGGTCAATATATCAAGTGGGCGGAGCTGAGATATGGCGCATCGCCGGGACCGGATACCTGTCCGGTACTCCGAATAACACATCTGAAGACTGGCCTTCAGAGTGGTTTTATATGGAGGACGTCCCCCTTCCAGACCCTATTCGTATGGGCCTTCCTGAGTTCAATAATGCTCCTTTGAAGAAACGCCGCAACTGGCGCCCTCGGAGCCCCTAGGAGGAAGATAACAGAGAGGTCCTTTACCTGATGGGCCGGATAAAAATGCTGGCCAAATCAGGATTGACAATAATCGAGGTCATGTCAATATGTATAATGCAGGGGGTGCAGCCACTTCAATATCGGGGACAACCCATGTGGCACTTCAATGGAGAAGACGATGCCACCCGTTGCGGTCGTAAGGGACCGGACTCCATTGCTGCTCTAGAGAAAATACTATCCAATTTATATAAAGGAGAGGAAGAGGAGTTCATCCGCATTAAGCCACGGGATGGATTCTCCATGTACAACCCCCCAAACTGGGTGAGCCACTACTTTTACTCCGAACCTTCCCGCATTCTTTGTCATAAGTATTTACCTTGCTATTTCATAGCAGGAACCGCGGAAAGCTGTGAGGGAGGTCCACAACCCATCTCCACAACCAGAGGACCCTGATCGGGCCCTCGACCCCGGACTCGAGGAAGATCCGGATACATTTGTGGAGCTTATTGACAGGACGTTCTATCAGATAAGCTGCGACGGTGCATTGGTGGCCATTATAACCGATTATCCTGGACTGCTCCCTCCATCGCATGTAAGTAAAACTGGAGTCCCAACTTCCGAGAAGGATCCCCTTTTTTGCACCTCACCTACCGCACACATATGGTGCTTTACAAGGAAGGCCCTCGGGACGCCATGCCGAACCCGCAGTGACTCACCAACAAGGGGCACCGAAGCCGGGCAGGCTTACAAGGAAGGCGGTCAGGACTGAGATGACGTCGCAGAGGTATGAAAAAGAACCCCGCTCCGTGGTTGTCGTCTTTTAAAATATAATAACATCCATGGTTTCTGGCAAGAAAAACGCTCGCCGGACCATATCCGGAGAGCCTGCCGGTCACGCCTCCACCAGCCGGGCTCCAGAGCCGGACTTAGAGGTAGACGCTAACGTGGGGCCAACACCAGATGTTCCTCCTACAGAGGATGCGGATAGGCTGTCCGCTACGAATTCCGAAGTGGAGAGTGCCATGAATCACAGGCGTCGTCGGGCCGTACTCCGCGACCCTTGTTTCTCTCAAGAGGCGTTCGATGCCTTCAACTCAGGAGACGTGTACATCTGAGCTGCTCAAAATTGTCTTGCCAGAGCCACAGACTAGTATGTAAAGGATATACGGGTAAGAAAATCTAATAATTATGTATATCAGTAGCCCGTGAGACTTGAAACAGTTGGCACAACTGATTTAAGGATCATTGTTTGTGTAGGTTCTCACAGATAAGAATACCCCATTGTCTCAAGAGCTGGAGGAATGCAAAGCCCAGCTACGGGCCGCAGTTGCCGCAATGAAGGAGTCCGAGAAGGCCCCATATGGTAACACTTATTTCTATCGAAAAGAATGACATGTACCAGTTAGTATTCAGCAGGCCTGCAAATCTAACAACAGATTCTGCGGATGACCCCGGAGTGAATCCAAAGGTCGTACGGGGGGATAAGCAGCATGCTCAACGACAGCTAAAAGCTGGCGAGCGCGTGCTTACACAGGTTAGGCGGGAGAAAAACGATCTCCAAGATGCCAATACCCAACTGGGCGTTGAACTGAAAGATGTTCGGGCCCAGCTTGCTGACTCCGTAAAGGAGAATAAGAGGCTTCGACGCAGCATTTTTAGTAAGTGCTTGAACGAACTTTTATAGAGTTCGGCGAAGAAACCGGCTAAAAGAGTTATATCTGTAGGTATGCTGACATGTCGTCCCGCAGAGGAGATGCCCGGGTCTGCGGGTGATCTTCTGCCAGAGCTCTCACAACTGCACGAACAAGGTCGGTAGGTGATGCAGGGAATTGCCCAAGCCTTATGGCCATCTGCCTCCCTGCCAGGAGGCACATGGGAGCTTGTAGAGATACTCAAGGGAGTGCATCGACGCTTCCGATTATGGAAGATATCAGCCTGCCGACAAGGTGCAAGGGAAGCCTTGGCCATGGTGAAGACGCGATATACCAAGGTTGACCCGAACCACATGGCTGAGGTCGGACCTGTGGGGTCTGATGGGAAAGAGATCCCCATTAGTTTGGTGTATGACCCGGTGAAATTAGCCGCAAAGTATTCCCAAAAGGATTGTAGGCTATACAGCCTATTGGATGGTATAGAAGAAGAATTTAGTCAGTCTAAGTGACTATGTACTTCAAGTGACATATATTGTCCCTAGCCGGATTGTAAATCATTTGTCATGGCGGACCTTTTCGCTTCGACCTGCGGACCCGACAGTCCGGAGTGTATCCGAATACCCGCTCAGTTATGTAAAAGTCGGGATACGCGTGGAAGCCAGGCGTAGGGGTCATAAGTGCTTGAACAGACAAGTACCCAACTAGCTATATTATATTACATGAATACTAAGAAACATCTTCCAGGGAGAATAGTTCCGTTAAGGGTTCCTTTCCCTGGGTACGCATGCATTAATGTGCATGTCTGAACTATGAGAAGAGACACAGGATATAAACATCTGGGGGCATGTATTAAAACAAATAAAAGTCATCTTTTGTTCACCGACCGAATATTCCCTTAAGAACGCTAGCTTTCGGCTTCACCCAGTCTGAGGTACACATCCGGCTGACCAGGCAGTAACAATCGCAGAGGTGCTCCCCTTATGCCCTAGCCGAATTAACGGGAACATAGGGCATAAACACAACAAGGCAACCCAGCTTGGCCAAAACTTAAGTCATATTGATGCATATAATGGCGAAGAAAAGGTACATGCGGAAAAGTAACACATGTGCGGGGGGCATAGAGCCCGGAACATAGTTATATTAGGCTTCTGTATAAGAAGCCCCCAGGTATAATGAGCACGCCTAGCGTGTCAAGATTGTGTAGTCAAGACACATTTTAACCTTTTAAGGCCGTGAAGAAAAAGGGAAGAAAGAAAGAAAAGACAGATAATGGATATATAAAAAATTGACGGAGGTAAGGAGACGAACACAGATTCCGGCACTAGGCGTAGAACCTTCGGAGTCTGGCTGCGTTCCATGGGTTTGGCTCGAGTCGATTGTCCGATGTGTCCCGCAGACGGTACGCTCCACCGGTCAGAACTTGGTCAATAATGAAGGGACCTTCCCATTTGGGCTTGAGCTTGTTATTTTTCTTCTCCGGTAGGCGTAGAACGAGTTCGCCAACATTATAAGTTTTGGTACGTAATTCTCTGCTTTGATACCGTCGAGCATGTTGCTGATAGAATGCGGAGCGGGCTTTTGCCACATCACTCTCCTCCTCCACGGCGTCCAAACTGTCCTGCCGATCAAGCTCGGCTTCTTTCTCTTTGTACATGCGCACTCGAGGTGAGTCATGAATGATGCCGCATGGCAATACCGCCTCTGCGCCATACACCATAAAAATGGTGTGTATCCGGTAGTGCGATTCGGCATGGTCCGCAGCCCCCATAGTACGGAGTCGAGCTCCTCGACCCAGTGCGTATCTGATTCCTTCAAGGATCGCACTAGTCTGGGTTTAATGCAGCTCATGATAAGACCATTTGCTCGCTCAACTTGACCGTTCGTTTGCGGGTGATAGACAGAGGCATAATCGAGCTTAATGCCCATGTTGCTGCACCAAAATTTTAACTCATCGGCTGTAAAGTTCGAGCTGTTATCGGTGATGATGCTGTGGGGGACGCCGTAATGGTGTACACCCCCGGATATGAAGTCTATCACTGGTCCGGACTCGGTCGTTTTAACTGGTTTGGCTTCTATCCATTTGGTGAATTTATCCACCATGACCAATAGGTATTTTTTCTTATGGCTTCCCCCTTTAAGGGGTCCGACCATATCAAGCCCCCAGACCGCAAAGGGCCAAGTAATGGGGATTGTTTGGAGAGCGGTAGGTGGCATATAGATTTGGTTTGCAAAAAGCTGGCAACCGACGCAATGTTGAACGAGGTCTTGTGCGTCTGCTCGGGCCATCGGCTAGTAAAAACCTGTACGGAAGGCCTTGCTTACAAGGACCCGAGCTGCGGCGTGGTGGCCGCCAAGTCCAGCATGAATTTCTGCCAAAAGTTGTTGTCCTTCCTCTTATAAAGCTCTACCTCATGGACCTTGTAGGCTTTAGACCGCCGCACAATGCAACGTGCCTCGTTTTGGTCATCAGGGAGTTCTTGCCTAGTTAGGTAAACCAAGAAGGGTTACATCCACGCAGGCGATGACAGCCATAATCACGTGGGCCGAAGGTGTTATTTCGGTGGCAGAGCCTTCGATTACGTCAGAGTGTTCGGGGTCTAGTGTTGTGTCCGGATCCGGACTGTTTTTGCCGGTCTCCCCTTCCCACACCACAGATGGCTGAAACAGCCTTTCCAAGAAGATATTAGGTGGGACAGGGTCGCGCTTAGCGTCGATGTGGGCGAGGATATCCGCCGCTTGATTGTTTTCTCGGACCACATGGTGGAATTCGAGGCCCTCGAGGCGAGCTGACATTTTGAGGACGGCGTTGCGGTAGGCCGCCATTTTTGGGTCCTTGGCGTCAAAGTCCCCATTTATTTGGGATATTGCAAGGTTCGAATCCCCACGCACCTCTAGGCGTTGAATGCCCATGGAGACTGCCATCCGGAGACCATGCAGCAGGGCCTCATATTTTGCTGCATTGTTGGAGTCTGTGTATAACATTTGGAGTATGTATTGGACTGTATCTCTGGTGAGGGATGCCAGGACGACGCCTGCCCCCACACCGGCCAGCATCTTAGAGCCCTCGAAGTGCCTGATCCAATTGGAGTACGCGCCGTACTCTTTAGGGAGTTCGGCTTCCGTCCATTCGGCGACGAAATCAGCCAGTACTTGCGACTTAATGGCTCGCCGTGGTTTATATGTTATGTCGAACAGGAGGAGATCGATAGCCCATTTAGCAATCCGGCCCGTGGCATCGTAGTTATTTATTATGTCGTTGAGTGGTACTTCGGAGGCCAACGTAATTGAACACTCTTGGAAGTAGTGTCGTAGTTTCCTGGATGCCATGAAGACCGTATGCTATCTTTCGATAATGTGGGTACCGTGATTTGCATGGAGTGAGGACGGTGGATACGTAGTATACCGGCTTTTGAAGCGGGAACTTGTGTCCGTCCGTCTCTCGTTCGACGACGAGCACTGCGCTTACAACTTGGTGTGTTGCCGCTATATATAACATCATTGGTTCGCTGACATTTGGTGCGGCCAAGATTGGGTTGGTGGCCAAGACGGCTTTTATTTCTTCCAATTCGGCCGTGGCCGCATCCGTCCACTCAAAGTGTTCGGTGCATCGAAGAAGGCGATAAAGAGGTAGTGCCTTTTCTCCTAATCGGGAGATAAAGCGGCTTATGGCAGCCATGCATCCAGTTAATTTCAGGATTTGCTTGAGGTCTGTTGGGATAGACAACTATGACAGAGCTCGGATTTTAGCCGGGTTTGCTTCAATTCCTCTATTTGAGACGATGAAGCCCAAGAGCTTTCCGGCAGGCACGCCGAAAACACATTTTTCCAGATTGAGCTTGATGTCATATGTTCGGAGATTGTCGAACGTGAGCATCTAGTCGTCTATTAAGGATTCGACGTGTCTGGTTTTAATGACCACATCGTCTACGTATGCCTCCACTGTTTTGCCAATTTGTGTTTCCAGGTATGTCTGAATCATGCGTTGGTAGGTTGCGCCGGCGTTTTTGAGCCCGAAAGACATGGCGTTAAAACAAAAGGGGCCGTATGGAGTTATGAATGTCGTTGCGGCTTGATCGGACTCCGCCATCTTAATTTGATGGTATCTGGAATATGTGTCGAGGAAACACAATGAGTCGTGACCTGCTGTAGCATCGATAATTTGATCGATGCGGGGGAGGGGGAAGGGATCCTTGGGGCAAGCATTGTTAAGGTCCTTGAAATAGACACATAGGCGCCAGGATTTGTCCTTCTTTGGTACCATCACCAGGTTTGCTAGCCAGTCCGGATGTTTTATTTATCTAATGAATCCGGCATCGAGTAACTTGGCTAGCTCTTCTCCCATGGCTTGTCGCTTAGGCTCCGAGAAACGCCGAAGAGTCTGCTTGACCGGCCTGAACCCCTTTAAAATGTTAAGGCTATGTTCGGCCAGCCTGCGTGGGATTCCTGGCATGTCTGAAGGATGCCAAGCGAAGATGTCCCAATTCTCGCAAGAACTCCCTTGATGCGGCGTCTGCTAGGGGTTCAGCTGTGCCCCGATGGATGCTGTTTTTGTAGGGTCCGTTGGGTGGACCTAGAATTTGACTATTTCGTCCGCTGGTTTAAAAGAGGTGGACTTGGGTCTTTTGTCGAGTATCACGTCGTCCCTGTCCACTGTGGAGCGCAGTGCAGTTAGTTCTTCGGCCGCAAGGGCTTCGGATAATGCCTCGAGGGCTAGTGCGGAGGTTTTATTTTCGGCGCGGAGTGCTTTGTCCGGATCACTAGCTAGAGTGATGATTCCGTTGGGCCCGGGTATTTTGAGCTTCATGTACTCGTAATGGGGTATAGCTTGGAAGATCGTGAATGCCTCCCGTCCTAAAAGGGCGTGGTATCCGCTACTGAACGGGGCCACTTGGAATGTGATTTCTTTGGACCTATAGTTTTCCGGTGTGCCGAATACCACATCTAGTGTGATTTTTCCCGCACATCATGCCTCCCGACTAGGGATGATTCCTCTGAAGGTCGTGTTGCTTTGCTCAATGCGACTCTTGTCTATTTCCATTTTTCGAAGAGTCTCCTCATAGATGAGGTTTAATCCGCTGCCACCGTCCATGAGCACTTTAGTAAGCCGGAAGCCGTCCACAATTGTACTAAGGACCAAAGTGGCTGGTGCTCGGGCTGTTCGGAATTTAGGTTCGTCACTGGCATTGAAGGTTATAGCCGTATCGCTCCATGGATTTATTACTGCCACAAGGCAGACTTCGGCAAGGCTGCGAAGTGCTCGCTTGCGCCTATTATTTGAGGCGAAGGTCTCGAAGACTGTCAATACTGTATTGTAATTTTCCACGGGAGATCCTCGCCGCTCTTGGCCACCTACCGGAGTATCCAACATGCTCCAAGGCTGTGCGTTGGCATGGTATCCGCTGTACTGTGGATTTTGCATGGCCCATTGAGCCATCCCTCCAATACAGTTCCACGCCCTGTAGTGGGCTTTTGTTTCTTTATAATTGTATCGGGTGACTTACGAGAGTACACCCTTTTAGTTCGGACGGGGGATTTGGTGAGAGCCGGAGGGTCCCAGAATTTTGTTTGGGTTTTCCAGGCGCTTTCCATCGCACCGTACTTCTGTACTATGGCTGCCAAGTCAGCAAAGTTTGCTATGTCACGGTGAGTTATGGCGTTCAGGATTCCCTTGTCCGTGCAATTTTTGCAAAAGAATAAAATTGCGTCTTCCTCACGACAGTCCTTGACCTTGCTCATTACAAGGAGGAATCTGGCCCAATAGTGATGTACTGTCTCTTGGGGCTCTTGTCTAATGTGGGAAAGATCACTTGAGTCTGGGTGGGTGGGTAGATTTAGGTCCAAACCATGACCCGATCTGAGACCCAGGGGTGAAGGAGTTTCCGAGCTTGGCAGTTCGGACTCCGGGATGTTGCCCAATAGTTCTGGCCCGCTGTCTGATTCTAGGTTCGAAGCTTGGGCCATGTCCTCCCGTGGACGGGTATCCGGCTTGGAGAGCTCGGAAATCTGGACATAGTTTGTCCTCAAAATAGAGGAAGAATTGCTACATTGCTCCTCCACCACCGCTATCTGATGGGTGACCGGGGGAGAGTTAATGTCACGACCGGTTTTCCGGGTATTGATTTCCAGAAAATGGCCTTTGTGCTCACTCAGCCCTGTGATTACTCAAGAATGATGAGGCACCAACTTGATACAGAAATTCCAAGAAAAATACAAAATATGTAGTACAAGACCATTCGGGCCTGTGAGTACAACAAATGTTTTCTAGTGGTTGATGGCGGAAGCGGTTTGTGGATCATCAGCGTCTATGGGACTCCATTTCCCACAGGAACAGCTGACCAGGATAACTCCTATCTTCGCGAGGCTGTTATCACCATCGGCAGAGGTTCCAGGCTGTCATCGCAACGCTCCTCTCCATGCAAGAAATCTGGCCAAGACAATAGCCAGGACAAGCCGAAGAGTACTTTGAATGTACTGCAAACATTATGAACACAGGTATAATATAACAACCGATAATCATGCTCAAAATATTCTATGATCACAATGTCAGTCATAAAAAATAAAATCCTTGATGCATGCAAGCAGGTTATTGATATGTAACAATGAATATGTAATGATAGAGTAGGAATAAAATGCACCATTCGGATGTCTGAAGCGACGTCTCAAATTGATGGTAAATAACAAGCATGCCTCAGTCGGGCGTCTGAGCAACACCACATAAAGGGCTTATAAAGTAAAATAAATAACAAGCATGCCACGATTAAGGCCTCTCGGTGACACCACATAAAGGGCTTATAAAGTAAATGAATAACAAGCATGCCATAGTCAGGCGTCTCAAATGACACCACATAAAGGGCTTATAAAGTAAATGAATAACAAGCATGCCACGATCCGGGCATCTCAAATGACACCACATAAAGGGCTTATAAATAATCACAGTGAATACCCCGGAGGTAGAACCATCCCAGGGATACTCAATAATTCAAATAATATAACGGGTTAGTCCACAACAAATAATAATCATGATCATCACAAGTCACAAGTCATGATCCCAGTTCTGGTTTAACAGTTTCTCCTCCAAAGACCGACACTTGACCCATCCCAGACTGTAATCCTTAACCATGGACACGGCTATTCGAATAGGTTTAAACTCTGCAGAGGGTGTACTCTTTACCCACGAGTAACGGATTCCTTTAGCCCATCGGGACTAATTCCGTCTACGGCCTTTTAGTTGAAAAGACACCTAACTTGCACACACCAGCTTAACTTACCGGTGTCTGGAATCACCCACGACGCCCGTCAAGCAAACTCTAAGTGGGGAGGCTACAACCTCGCGTAGCATGGGATCAAATTTACATCGCGCGCTCTAAGGGGTGGCCTCCCTCTCGGTCTCAACCGGAAACACCCATGCCCCCGGACCAGGTGGCCTGCCTACCAGCCTACAACCCGGTATCTTCCACCATGGCCTCTCTCAGACGGTGTGTGCCGTAAAGGGGTTGACGACTTATCGAACTGCACCCTACTTGTTGTAGAGACAAGTGGTAGTACGAAACAAGTATGGGGGTTACTGGAACAAGACTCAATCTATGGTCGACTAAGGAGGTTTAAGTATTCCCTGCATGATTAGCATAACGAATATATTTCATCCAATAGATAGAATCACCACTCATCATACCCCTCATGCCATGCCGGACACACTCGTCTCGACGAAGAACTAGGGACAAGCTTGGGTCTACCCAAGACAGAGACTTTCCTGTTTTCCTTCCGGTAGGCACGAAAGGCATACGAGGATGATCATTATCACAAGCATGTCCATTTCCAACAGCAAGGAAATTTCCAATAAGCATTCATGCAAATGATCACATCACCACATAAAATAACGAGTTCTTCGTATTGAGGTGGTGTCATAATCGTGTCAAACAATGCATGCAAAATATTATGCCAGGGTTCAGAATGCTTGCCTTCAAGGTGTGCAGAGGCAGGGTGCACTCCAAAACTTTTGAAAGCTTTCTCCTCTCTCCAAAAATCCTATTAAAAATATTTTTGAATCAATATATAGTTTCAAAAACAGTACCAAAAAGTTGTCTGAATTTTTTTGAAATAAATTTTAAAATAAATTAGACAATATTTGAGAGAGGTAGGAAAAAGAATCAATTCATTTGGAGTTATATTTAAAAAGTTATAGGCAGTCAAAGTTGTGGTCAAAGATCTGTTTTTAAAAATAAAACAAAAAAAAGAAAACGCTTTGAACAGGTATACGTCGAATACGTACTTTGCCCTTTACGCCTTCACTTAACCAACGTGGACCGGAGCGGTGGGTCACCGATCAGGGCCCGCCCACCCATCGGGTCGTTTGACTATTCTCTCCTCCCTCCTCTTCCTCTGCCCGAGAGGCGGCGGGACTCCAGCGATGCTCGCCGGCGAACGGCGGCACCGTTCGGGAAACCGAGGCCATCCGCGGGCTCAGGGGGTCGAGGTGGTCGCTTTGGTCTCTGGGGTGGACGGAGCTGCCGCCCGGCTCCCGCACGGTGGTCGTCGGGCAGAGTGGGCTTTTGACTCCGGCGGTTCCTGACCAAAATCAGGCATGGGGATGGACTCATGGGTGCTGCAGGATGTTGTTGGTGCAGTGAGTGGAGAGGGGGAGGCCGGAGATGGGGAAGAAGACCTCCCCGGGTCGATTGGCTGCCATGGGGGAGCTAGGGGACTGTTTTGAGGCTGCCTGGGGAACGGGACGTGCTCGGGGCCTCTTATATAGCGTGGCCATGTCGGTTCACGGCGGCCGCGGATAGGATCGCCGGCGAACCGCCTCTCTGTTGCCGCAGGAGGATGTGGCGGCGACGAGCGCTTGCAGACGAGTGAGGGGATAAGCTTGGACTGCTCCAGAGGGTAGGTGGCGAGCGCTAGCAGCTTCGGTAGCGCCGACCGGTCACGAGGCTGTCGAGGCGGCGATGGCGGCTAGCTGGCAGCTTCTTGAGAGGCGTGGCGAGGGCTGCGGTGCTCGTGGGGTGCGAGAAGGAGATGTGGCGTCTTTGGCTGCGGTTGGCCAAGGGCGAGCAGGTCTTGAGGCGAGCGGCGGCTCGGTCATGACCGCGTGCAAAAGCAGCTCTGGGCGCCAGGAGCATCTGCAGGGCGTGCTTTCGACAAAATGCCAGGGCATGCTAGAGATCTCGGGTGAGGTTGGGGGGTTTAACAGACCTAGGTCAAAGTCATCTAGAGGCTTAGTGGACAAGTTAGTTTTCCCAGAGGTGCAAGGTCTTAGTGCAAAACAAAGATCATGCCAAAGCTGTTCATGCACTCAAGGTGTTTGACAAAATGCCACAGGCACCTAGGCAGTTCTTGGAGTGGTCAAATCTTCCAGAGTGGGGTCTCTTTAGATGAATGAGAGGGTGGTAAGGTCATTTGGGCAAAAGAAGAAACTTGCTAGTGCAAGTTTTGCAAATCTTCAGATTTGGACAGAAGGAACAGGGCATGATTGCAAGAACTAGAATTGCTCCAATGAGTCCAACCTCTTGGACTTAAGGGTATTGCAGGATGGATTATAAGTAGGAAAAGGAATCACAGCAAAAGGAGCAAGTTAAAATATAGTTGTAGTACAAATCATCAAGTTGGACCAGAATGGAAATGAGGATGATTCACTCAAAATTTTCAAAGAACATAGCTGGGTTTTTGCATACAGTTGAATAATATGCTCCTACTGACATCCCAAAATTTTGGTAAAAGTTTTAAAGAAATATTTAAATAGGTTGTAGTGCAAAACTGCCCACTGGACCAGATTTGAAAATTAGGTGTAGAACTCAAAATATCCAAGGAATGAAATATATTTTTGCATAAAAGTGTTTTAAAAACATAACATGACCTCCCCAAATTTTGGTGGAACTTTTGAATGAATTTATAAAAGGGTTGCAGTGCAAATGGGACCCTAAACTTATGAAAAACCAAATTAGAGAAATAAAGTTCAGGGGAAAATAATTATATAAATAATCCCACTGATAAAAGCATTGTTTTATTTGAGAGGGTAAAAGTGATTGAAAAGTTTTTACTTGGGGTAAGAACTCCATAATAATAAAGGGAAGAATGGTTCTGAAATCAAAAGAAAATCGAGAAAACAAAAGTTTAAGTTTCCTGGAAAAAATTTAATTAATAAAACAAGGTTAAAATTTTTGGGGTGTTACAACACTACCCCCCTTAAGAAAAAATCTCGTCCTCGAGATTTGTTAAGAGTTGTTTTGAAAAACAAATACTCCACGGTTACGTGTTTTTGCAAGCAGTGTATGTGCTCGAGTAGTTGTGGTGCTGCGTGAATAAAAATAATTCCATGCTGTGAGAATATATACGATGCAGCAACACAGGGAGAAGAAATCTCACTATAGGAATTTTCGCGAGAGAATAATAGTAATATATTAGAGTCAAACCGCAACAGAACTACTCATATTAATAGAAACTAAGTAATTTACTCGCCGCACAAACTCGGGGTACCACGCATAAGTTACAATGCATAAATAAATGTTGCAATAATAAACACAGCTGCGACGTCTATAATGCAAACGGTAACTGGACGGGGTCCCGAGAAAATGTCTCTGCATCGGGATGCACTCCTCTTCTATCGGGAAAGCGGATTGACCAGCCGATGAATGTGTCTCTCTGGTCGGGCCTCGTTAGTGGCCGATGGCGATCCGAGAATTTAAATCTGCGAGACTCGGAGATAACCCATTACTCATTTGGGTCAAGCGTTCTTGGCGATAACGTCTTGGACCAGGTTGGCGATCTTTGGGTCTCTCTCAATCCGTCCACCGAAAAGATGTTACTCCTCCGGGTCTTTGCATGGCTCGGAAAGTAATAATATCCTCTTTCACCGCATAGGGTACCTCGAATCGGCGGGCAAGTGCTTCGTGTGCAGCCGCTTCTATGGCCATTAGTGGAGCTGGCATAGATTTCCCCACGAAGGAAACTTCCGTTGGGTCTTGGTTTGGATTTACGGAGGGATGTGTACTACTGCCCAATATTTCGAGGTGGATGGAGTGATTCTCGATTTGAACAGCTTCGTCTTTGGGGTGGCTGGGTAGAACCCATGGTACTGCAGGTAAAATCCCACAATATTTTGACAAAACTACCCGGGGTTGCATCTGGGGTTCTCAGATAAATACTAGGGCTCGGCATGGCAAGAAGTGGTTGTGAGGATGGTGCACAAGGTGAGGGGTGCTCGGCAAGGTCACGAGGTGGCCTTTTTATATAGCATCCGGGCTGGGTTATAAGCCGCGGTGAGGGGAACTAGTTTGTCGGTCTTGACCTCACAGGGTCGGGGTCAAAGCCACAGATACACATATCTCACTAAAGTGACGTATCACTATGGGGGGTTGTCGGGGTGGTTTTGGTAGCTGTGCCCGGAAAAAATATGCGACTACGTGCTGACATAATTATGCAAGGTTACTATTTAAAACCGAGGCACAACAACAGGCTGCGTTAATTTACAAGGTCACATGATTGCAAAGCGAGGATACACTGAGACTCGGCACTACTCGAGTGATTCAGTCTACCTCGTTTATATCCAAGCGGGCTTGCCTTGTGGATGTCTAGGCTTCTCCACGGGTCTCACCGTCGGGATTAGCTGGTGGTGGTTGAGGGACTGCAGGGTCGGGGTGGCAATGATGACTATCGCGGGGATTGTTGGCCACAATTCCATTGGAGTGTGCTCCCAAAAGGCGACGAAGCACTTCTGGGGTCATCAAAGCACCTTGGTTGATGGATGGGGTAGACCTCAAGGTCTCGATTGGTTGTCCGAACAGCACGACTGGGCTGTCAGCGTCGGACTCATCTTCTCCTCTCGCCGGGGCTTGACGAACCAGCTCTCCACGAGCTGCGATCAGATCAATGGTGATTTGATCAAACAGTTCCTCTAGTGCACCTACATATCGCACTAGGTGCAACAACGCAGGATCCGTCTCGTGATCCCCTGGCTATAATTTGGGGTGTTCTACCATACCCTTCGTGATCTGGGGTAGTAGTAGAACGAACGACGATTAACTCGGGCGATAATCGCCGGAGTTGAACTATAGCCTCTCGAGCAGCTAATTTGGATGGCTTGTGGCTCAAAGGAAGTTGTCCTTCCGGTGAACCTATAGGGGCGTTTCCGCGATGCACCCCTACCGTAGATGTGCACAAGGGCCCGATTGACGGCTCTCACCGCTCATGGATCCTTGGTACACAACATATTCTGGGGGCTCTTCTAACGCATAGGCTCGACGGGTGAGGTTTGCGAGTATGGTCACAAAACCTCCAAGGTTGGTTGCTGTGGTCTCATTGTGCACTACGGGGCCAGGCATTATGGCTTGGTCTGAGGTAGAGGTTGTATTGTGCTGGGTTGAGGCGAGCGTGCCCTTTTTATAGAAAAAGGGAACAAAGTCTTCCTTCGCACGGTTGCGAATGAGACATTATAGTCGTCGGTCACTGGCGCGTGATCGACAGGCTAGGTTGATAGGTTGGGCACCGACTGCCAAAACTGTCGGGGTCACTGTGTGGCTATCTTGCACGAGAAGCTTGGCTGGGTTTAGGTTAAGGTCTGGTGGTTTGGCTGGCCTAGGTTTTTCGACCTGGCTAAGATAGGATTAGATAATGGTCAGCCTGGCTCTGATACCAAGTTTGTCACGACCGGTTTTCCGGGTATTGATTTCCAGAGAATGGCCTTTGTGCTCACCAGCCCCAGGATTACTGTTAGCTGATGAGGCACCAACTTGATACAGAAATTCCAAGAAAAATACAAAATATGTAGTACAAGACCATTCGGGCCTGTGAGTACAACAAATGGTTTCTAGTGGTTGATGGCGGAAGCGGTTTGTGGATCATCAACGTCAATGGGACTCCATTTCCCACAGGAACAACTGACCAGGATAACTCCTATCTTCGCGAGGCTGCTATCACCATTGCGTAGGTTCCGGGGCTGTCATCGCAACGCTCCTCTCCACGCAAGAAATCTGGCCAAGACAATAGCCAGGGACAAGCTAGTGAGTACTTTGAATGTACTCGCAAACATTATGAACACAGGTATAATATAACAACCGATAATCATGCTCTGAAAATATTCTATGATCACAATGTCAGTCATAAAAAATAAAATCCTTGATGCATGCAAGCAGGTTATTGATATGTAACAATGAATATGTAATGACAGAGTAGGAATAAAATGCACCATTCGGATGTCTGAAGCGACGTCTCGAATTGATGGTAAATAACAAGCATGCCTCGATCGAGGCGTCGAGCGACACCACATAAAGGGCTTATAAAGTAAAATAAATAACAAGCATGCCACGATCAGGCGTCTCAACGACACTACATAAAGGGCTTGTAAAGTAAATGAATAACAAGCATGCCACGATTCGGCGTCTCAGCGACACCACATAAAGGGCTTATAAAGTAAGTGAATAACAAGCATGCCACAGTCGGGCGTCTCAGCGACACCACATAAAGGGCTTATAAATAATCACAGTGAATACCCCGGAGGTAGAACCATCCCAGGGATACTCAATAATTCAAATAATATAACGGGTTAGTCCACAACAAATAATAATCATGATCATCACAAGTCACAAGTCATGATCCCAGTTCTGGTTTAACAGTTTCTCCTCCAAAGACCGACACTTGACCCATCCCAGACTGTAATCCTTAACCATGTACACGGCTATTCGAATAGGTTTGAACTCTGCAGAGGGTGTACTCTTTACCCACGAGTAACGGATTCCTTTAGCCCATCGGGACTAATTCCGCTTCTGACCTTTTAGTTGAAAACACACCTAGCTTGCACACACCAAATTAACTTACCTGTCTCGAATCACCCACGGCGCCGTCAAGCAAACTCTAAGTGGGGAGGCTACAACCTCGCGTAGCATGGGATCAAATTTACATCGCGCGCTCTAAGGGGTGGCCTCCCTCTCGGTCTCAACCGGAAACACCCATGCCCCCGGACCAGGTGGCCTGCCTACCAGCTACAACTGGTATCTTCCACCATGGCCTCTCTGTATGGTGTGTGCCAGAAAGGGGTTGATGACTTACTGAACTGTGCCCTACTTGTTGTAGAGACAAGTGGTAGTACGAAACAAGTATGAGGGTTACTGGAACAAGACTCAATCTATGGTCGATTCAGGAGGTTTAAGTATTCCCTGCATGATTAGCATAACGAATATATTTCATCCAATGCATGTAATCACCACTCATCATACCCCTCATGCCATCTTTGGACACACTCGTCTCGACGAGGAACTAGGGACAAGCTCGGGTCTACCCAAGACAGAGACTTTCCCGTTTTCCTTCCGGTAGGCACGAAAGGCATACGAGGATGATCATTATCACAAGCATGTCCATTTCTAGCAGCTAGGAAATTTCCAATAAGCATTCATGCAAATGATCACATCACCACATAAAATAACGAGTTCTTCGTATTGAGGTGGTGTCATAATCGTGTCAAACAATGCATGCAAAATATTATGCCAGGGTTCGTAATGCTTGCCTTCAAGGTGTGGAGAGGCGGTGCACTCCAAAACTTTTGAAAGCTTTCTCCTCTCTCCAAAAATCCTATTAAAAATATTTTTGAATCAATATATAGTTTCAAAAACAGTACCAAAAAGTTGTCTGAATTTTTTTGAAATAAATCTTAAAATAAACTAGACAATATTTGAGAGAGGTAGGAAAAAGAATCAATTCATTTGGAGTTATATTTAAAAAGGTATAGGCAGTCAAAGTTGTGGTCAAAAATCTGTTTTTAAAAATAAAACAAAAAAAGAAAACGCTTTGAACAGGTATACGTCAAGTACGTACTTTGCCCTTTACGCCTTCACTTAACCCACGTGGACCGGTGCGGTGGGTCACTGACAGTGGGCCGCTTTGGCCCATCGGGTCGTTTGACTATTCTCTCCTCCCTCCTCGTCCTCTGCCCGAGAGGGGGCGGGACTCCGGCGATGCTCGCCGGCGAACGGCGGCACCGTTTGGGAAACCGAGGCCATCCGCGGGCTCAGAGGGTCGAGGTGGTAACTCCGGTGGTCGCTTTGGTCTCTAGGGTGGACGGAGGTGCCGTGGCGAAGCTCCTTGGGACGGTGGTCGTCGGGCAGTGGGCTTTTGACTCCGGCGGTTCCTGACCAAAATCGGGCATGGGGATGGACTCGTGGGTGCTGCAGGATGTTGTTGGTGCAGTGAGTGGAGAGGGGGAGGCCCTGGTGGCGCCGAAATGGCCGGGACAGTGGCGGCGGCTGTGGTTGCCGGAGATGGGGAAGAAGACCTCCCCGGGTCAATTGGCTGCCACGGGGGAGCTAGGGGAGTGTTTTGGGGCTGCCTGGGGAACGGGATGTGCTCGGGGCCTCTTATATAGCATGGCCATGTCGGTTCGCGGCGGCCGCAGATAGGATCACTGGCGAACCGCCTCTCTGTTCTTCGCGAGGAGGGCGTGGCGGCGGCAGCGCTTGCGAACGGCGAGGGATAGGCTTGGACTGCTCCAGAGGGTAGGTGGCGATCGCTAGCGGCTCGGGCGGCGCCGACTAGTGCAGGGGTTGTCGGGCAGCAGTGGCGGCTAGCTGCTGGCTTGCCGGAGACGTGGCAAGGGCTGCGGTGCTCGTGGGTGCGGAAGGAGACGTGGCGTGCTGGCTGCGGTTGGCCAAGGGCGAAGCAGGTCTTTGGGCGAGGCAGCGGCGGCTCGGTCAGACATGCAAACAGCGCTCTGGCGGCGCCCGGCACGCCTGCAGGGACGTGCTCGACAAAATGCCAGGGCATGCTAGAGATCTCGGGTGAGGTTGGGGTTTAACAGACCTAGGTTATAGTCATCTAGAGGCTTAGTGGACAAGTTAGTTTTCTCAGAGGTGCAAGGTCTCAGTGCGAAACAAAGATCATGCCAAAGTTGTTCATGCACTCAAGATGTTTGACAAAATGCCACAGGCACCTAGGCAGTTCTTGGAGTGGTCAAATCTTCCAGAGTGGGGTCTCTTTAGATGAATGAGAGGGTGGTAAGGTCATTTGGGCAAAAGAAGAAACTTGCTAGTGCAAGTTTTGCAAATCTTCAGATTTGGACAGAAGGAACAGGGCATGATTGCAAGAACTAGAATTGCTCCAATGAGTCCAACCTCCTGGACTTAAGGGTATTGCAGGATGGGTTATAAGTAGGAAAAGGAATCACAGCAAAAGGAGCAAGTTAAAATATAGTTGTAGTACAAATCATCAAGTTGGACCAGAATGGAAATGAGGATGATTAACTCAAAATTTTCAAACAACAAAGCTGGGTTTTTGCATAAAGTTGAATAATATGCTCCTACTGACATCCCAAAATTTCGGTAAAAGTTTTAAAGAAATATTTAAATAGGTTGTAGTGCAAAACTGCCCACTGGACCAGATTTGAAAATTAGGTGTAGAACTCAAAATATCCAAGGAATGAAATATATTTTTGCATAAAAGTGTTTTGAAAACATCACATGACATCCCCAAATTTTGGTGGAAGTTTTGAATGAATTTATAAAAGGGTTGCAGTGCAAATGGGACCCTAAACTTATGAAAAACCAAATTAGAGAAATAAAGTTCAGGGGAAAATAATTATATAAATAATCCCACTGATGAAAGCATTGTTTTATTTGAGAGGGTAAAAGAGTCCAACAATGTTTGAAAAGTTTTTACCTGGGGTAAAAACTCCATAATAATAAAGGGAAGAATGGTTCTGAAATCCAAAGAAAATCCAGAAAACAAAAGTTTAAGTTTCCTGGAAAAAATTTAATTAATAAAACAAGGTTAAAATTTTCGGTGTGTTACAGTTAATCTCCCGTTGGTCGGGTTTAAGCCCAATCCAATCATAATCCGTAGCGACTCCCAGGGAGGCAATGCGATCCAAGAGCTCGTTCAAGGAAGAGAGCTCTATTGGATCCATCTGCTCGGCGAATCCCAAGCCGACGTGGAGGATGTTTTTGATGACCCGAGAAGTCATCGTCGGCGCGACAGCCGAACGGGCGGTCATGACGAAGCCGCCTAATCGGAGAGTTTGGCCTACAGCCAGGGCTCCTCCTGAGGTAATGTTGTCCTTGACAACAAGACGATCCATCAAGCCTTATCGTGGCGGCACAATGGAACTCTCAATGAAAGCACCAATGTCGGTGTCAAAACCAGCGGATCTCGGGTAGGGGGTCCCGAACTGTGCCTCTAAGGCGGATGGTAACAGGAGGCAGGGGACACAATGTTTACCCATGTTTGGGCCCTCTCGATGGAGGTAATACCCTACTTCCTGCTTAATTGATCTTGATGATATGAGTATTACAAGAGTTGATCTACCACGAGATCATAGAGGCTAAACCCTAGAAGCTAGCCTATGATTATGATTGTTCTTTTCCTACGGACTAAACCCTCCGGTTTATATAGACACTGGAGGGGGCTAGGGTTACACAGAGTTGGTTACAAGGGAGGAGATCTACATATCCAAATTGCCAAGCTTGCCTTCCACGCAAAGGAGAATCCCACGCGGACACGAGACAAAGTCTTCAATCTTGTATCTTCATAGTCCAACAGTCCGGCCAAAGTATATAGTCCGGCTGTCCGTGGACCCCCTAATCCAGGACTCCCTCAGATGCACCGGCAAAGTTTGCACCAACTCTCAAGGCGAGAAAGGGCAATGCACGGTATCGTAGAGGCTAGAAAATTGTGGAAGGTTGAGAGTGCGTATAATCCATGGACTCACATTAGTCATAAAGAACTCATATACTTATTGCAAACGTTTATTAGCCCTCGAAGCAAAGTACAACTACGCATGCCCCTAGAGGGATAGATTGGTAGCAAAAGACCATCGCTCGTCTCCGACCACCACTCATAAGGAAAGCAAGAAAAGAACACCTTATGTGTCAAAATTGTCACACAACTTTTACAATACGTGCATGCTACGGGACTTGCCAACCTTAACACAAGTATTTCTCAATTTCACAATTACTCAACTAGCACGCTCTAATATTACCACCTTTATATCTCAAAACACTTATCAAGTATCCAACTTCTCATGATATTCAATGAACTCAATATGGGAGTTTTTATTATGCTCATCTTGGATGCAAATTATCATGCTGTTTAAGAATCTCAAAATAATATAAGTGAAGCATGAGAGATCAATAATTTCTATAAAAATAAAACCACCACCGTGCTCTAAAGGATATAAGTGAAGCACTAGAGCAAAAACTATATAGCTCAAAAGATATGAGTGAAGCACATAGAGTATTCTAACAAATTTCAAATCATGTGTGTCTTTCTCAAAAGGTGTGCACAGCGAGGATGATTATGATAAACTAAAAAGCAAAGACTCAAATCATACAAGACGCTCCAAGCAAAACACATATCATGTGGTGAATAAAAATATAGCCCCAAAAAAGTTACCGATAGACGAAGACGAAAGAGGGGATGCCTTCCGAGGCATCCCTAAGCTTAAGCTTTTGGTTGTCCTTGAATTTTACCTTGGGGTGCCTTGGGCATCCCCAAGCTTAGGCTCTTGCCAATCCTTGTTCAATAATCCATCAAATCTTTACCCAAAACATGAAAACTTCACAACACAAAACTTAACAGAAAATCTCGTGAGCTCCATTAGCGAAAGAAAACAAAACACCACTTCAAGGTACTGTAATGAACTCATTCTTTATTTATATTGGTGTTAAACCTACTGTATTCCAACTTTTCTATGGTTCATAAACTCCATTACTAGCCATAGATTCATTAAAATAAGCAAACAACACGCGAAAAACAGAATCTGTCAAAAACAGAACAGTCTATAGTAATCTGTAACTAACGCAAACTTTTGGAACTCCAAAAATTCTACCAAAATAGGACGACCTAGATAATTTGTTTATTGATCTACTGCAATTGTAATCAGTATTTTATCACGTTCTGGTGATTTTTAAAAATTGTTTTCGTGAACAGAAAGTTTCTGGAATTTTCAGCAAGATCAAATAACTATCATCCAAGAAGATCCTATAGGTTTAACTTGGCACAAACACTAACTAAAACACATCTAAACAGAAGCTAGATGGATTATTTATTCCTAAACAGAACAAAAAGCAAAAAACTAAAATAAAATTGGGTTGCCTCCCAACAAGCGCTATCGTTTAACGCCCCTAGCTAGGCATAAAAGCGAGGATAGATCTAGGCATTGCCATCTTTGGTAGGAAATCCATAGGTGGCTCTCATAATAGATTCATATGGTAATTTAATTTTGCTTCTAGGGAAGTGTTCTATGCCTTTACTTAACGGAAATTGGAATCTAATATTCCCTTCCTTCATATCAATGATTGTACCAATCGTTCTAAAGAAAGGTCTTCCAAGAATAATAGGACATGAAGGATTGCAATATATATCAAGAACAATGAAATCTACGGGCACATAATTCCTATTTGCAACAATAAGAACATCATTAATTCTTCCCATAGGTTTCTTAATGGTGGAATCCGCAAGGTGCAAGTTTAAAGAACAATCATCAAATTCACGAAAACCTAGCAAATCTCACAAAGTTTTTGGGATCGTGGAAACACTAGGACCCAAATCACACAAAGCATAGCATTCATGATCTTTAATTTTAATTTTAATTGTAGGTTCCCATTCATCATAAAGTTTTCTAGGGATAGAAACTTCCAACTCAAGTTATTCTTCATAAGATTGCATCAAAGCATCAACGATATGTTTAGTAAAAGCTTTATTTTGACTATAAGCATGCGGAGAATTTAGCACGGATTGCAACAAGGAAATACAATCTATTGAAGAACAATTATCATAATTAAATCCCTTGAAATCCAAGATCGTGGGTTCATTGCTATCTAAAGTTTTATCTCTTCAATCCCATTTTAAACAATTTTAGCATCAAGATCTAAAAACTCCGAATTTTTGGGACGCCTTCTAACTAAAGTTGACTCATCTCCAGTACCATCATTATCAAGATTCATATGGCAAAACAAGGATTTAATAGGGGACACATCAATAACTTTTAGATCTTCATCTTTATTCTCAGAAAAACTTTCTGGTTTAGCGGCCATCTTATTAACTAAGGTGGCCTGCTTATCCGAAATTTCAGCTATTAATTTTCAAGACGAGCAATCTGAGATTTCAAACCATAAAATTCCTTAGACATGTCATCAAGCTCTTTGTTCATGTACTCCATAGAGCCTTTTTGTTCCTTAAGCTCGTTCCTAAAGAAACTATTATGCTCAAATTGTAAAGTCATAAAGCTTCTGACGTTGCTTTCAATTTCTTCCAACCTTTTAAGGTGAAGATCACCAAATCTAAACAGGGCCGTAAGGGCAACAAGCAACAAGAGGCAAGCGTAAAAGAGGCAAACGGAAAAGAGGGCGAATAAAACGGCAAGGGTGAAGTGGGGGAGAGGAAAACGAGAGGCAGATGGCGCCAGAAATCCTTCTTGCTACCTCTTGAGCATTGCGTTGGTTTTCCCTTGAAGAGGATAGGGTGATGTAGCAAAGTAGCGTAAGTATTTCCCTCAGTTTTTGAGAACCAAGGTATCAATCCAGTAGGAGGCCACACTCAAGTCCCTCGTACCTACACAAACAAATAAGAACCTTGCAACCAACGCGATAAAGGGGTTGTCAATCCCTTCACGGCCACTTGTAAAAGTGAGATCTGATAGAGAAGATAAGATAATATTTTTGGTATTTTTATGATAAATATTAAAAGTAAAGAAAGTAAAATAAACGGCAAAAGAAATAGCTTGTTGACGGAAGATTAATATGATGGAAAATAGACCCGGGGGCCATAGGTTTCACTAGTGGCTTCTCTCAAGATAGCATAAGTATTACGATGGGTAAACAAATTACTGTCGAGCAATTGATAGAAGTAAACATAGTTATGAGAATATCTAGGTATGATCATGTATATAGGCATCACGTCCGTGACAAGTAGACCGCACTACAAAAAAAATACACTTCCGTGATGATACGTGTTTGTCACAGTAGGTTGCATTTTTTGTCATGCATGTACATCCATGACACTATGACAGAATCAAGATAGTCATACCTGTGCTGTAGTAGAAGTGTTCAATGACATTACCAAAATTATCTTCACGGAAGTGTCCACTTCCATGATGATAAATCGCGTGTCACAGAAGTGCTTTCGTCAAGGGTGACCGACACGTGTCATCCACTGTAACGGAACGCCGTTAAGCTATCTGGTCCGTTTTTGGATCCGATAACCCGCTAACAGCCCCGACCAATGGGGATTTTGTTGGAAATATGCCCTAGAGGCAATAATAAAAGGATTATTATTATATTTCCTTGTTCGTGATAATTGTCTTTTATTCATGCTATAATTGTATTATCCGGAAATCGTAATACACGTGTGAATACATAGACCACAACATGTCCCTAGTGAGCCTCTAGTTGACTAGCTCGTTGATCAACAGATAGTCATGGCTTCCTGACTATGGACATTGGATGTCATTGATAACGGGATCACATCATTAGGAGAATGATGTGATGGACAAGACCCAATCCTAAGCATAGCACAAGATCGTGTAGTTCGTTTTGCTAGAGCTTTTCCAATGTCAAGTATCTTGTCCTTATACCATGAGATCGTGTAACTCCGGATACCGTAGGGAGTGCTTTGGGTGTACCAAACGTCACAACGTAATCGGGTGACTATACAGGTGCACTACAGGTATCTCCGAAAGTGTCTGTTGGGTTGACACGGATCGAGACTGGATTTGTCACTCCAGACACGGAGAGGTATCATCAGGCCCACTCGGTAATGCATCATCATAATGAGCTCAAAGTGACTAAGTGTTTAGTCACGGGATCATGCATTACAGTACGAGTAAAGTGACTTGCCGGTAACGAGATTGAACGAGGTATTGGGATACCAACGATCGAATCTCGGGCAAGTAACATTCCGATTGACAAAGGGAATTGTATACGGGGTTGATTGAATCCCCGACATTGTGGTTCATCTGATGAGATCATCGAGGAGCATGTGGGAGCCAACATGGGTATCCAGATCCGCTGTTGGTTATTGACCGAGAGCCGTCTCGGTCATGTTCTACGTGTCTCCCGAACCCGTAGGGTCTACACACTTAAGGTTCGGTGACGCTAGGGTTGTATGAATATGAGTATGCAGCAAACCCAGAGTTGTTCGGAGTCCCGGATGAGATCCCGGACGTCACGAGGAGTTCCAGAATGGTCTGGAGGTAAAGAATTATATATAGGAAGTGCTGTTTCGGCCATCGGGAGAGTTTCGGGGGTCACCGGTATTGTACCGGGACCACCGAACGGGTCCCGAGGGTCCACCGGGTGGGGCCACCTATCCCGGAGGGGCCCATGGGCTGAAGTGGGGAGGGAACCAGCCCCTGGTGGGCTGGTGCGCCCCCTTGGCCCCCCTCGCGCCTAGGGTTGGAAACCCTAGGGGTGGGGCGCCCACTTGCCTTGGGCAAGCCTCCCCTTGGCCGCCGCCTCCCTTGGGAGATCTCATCTCGGGGCGGGCGCCGCCTAGGGGCCTATATAGGGGGAGGGAGGGCAGCCGCACTCAAGTCTTGGCGCCTCCCTCGCTACACCTCCTCCTCCTCCCGTAGTTGCTTGGTGAAGCCTGCCGAGTTCGCTGCATCCACCACCACGCCGTCGTGCTGCTGGATCTTCATCAACCTCTCCTCCCCCTTGCTGGATCAAGACGGAGGAGACGTCACGCTGACCGTACGTGTGTTGAACGCGGAGGTGCCGTCCGTTCGGCGCTAGGATCTCCGGTGATTTGGATCACGACGAGAACGACTCCCTCAACCCCGTTCTCTTGAACGCTTCCGCACGCGATCTACAAGGGTATGTAGATGCATCTCTCTCTCGTTGCTAGATGAACTCATAGATGGATCTTGGTGAACGTAGGAAAATTTTATTTTATGTAACGTTCCCTAACAGTGGCATCATGAGCTAGGTCTATGCGTAGTTCTCTATTGCACGAGTAGAACACAAATCTATTGTGGGCGTAGATGTTGTCAACTTTCTTGCCGTTACTAGTCTTATTTTGCTTCAGCGGTATTGTGGGATGAAGCGGCCGGACCGACCTTACACGTGCGCTTACGTGAGACAGGTTCCACCGATCGACATGCACTAGTTGCATAAGGTGGCTAGCGGGTGTCTGTCTTTCCCACTTTAGTTGGAGCGGATTCGACAAAAGGGTCCTTATGAAGGGTAAATAGAAGTTGACAAATCACGCCAGGTTTTTCGTAGGTAAGAAAACGTTCTTGCTAGAACCCTATTGCAGCCACGTAAAAGATGCAACAACAATTAGAGGACGTCTAACTTGTTTTTGCAGCAATTGCCTTGTGATGTGATATGGCCAAAAGTTGTGATGAATGATGAATGATATATTGTGATGTATGAGATCATGTTCTTGTAATAGGAATCACGACTTGCATGTCGATGAGTATGACAACCGGCAGGAGCCATAGGAGTTGTCTTAATTATCGTATGACATGCGTGTCATTGATTCAACGCCATGTATTTACTTTGCTTTATTGCTAAACCGTTAGCTATAGTAGTAGAAGTAATAGTTGGCGAGCAACTTCATGGAGACACGATGATGGAGATCATGGTGTCATGCCGGTGACAAGATGATCATGGAGCCCCGAAGATGGAGATCAAAGGAGCTATATGATATTGGCCATATCATGTCACTACTATATATAATTGTATGTGATGTTTATTATGTTTATGCATCTTGTTTACTTAGATCGACGGTCGTAAATAAGATGATCCCTTATAATAATTTCAAGAAAGTGTTCTCCCTAAGCGTGCGCCGTTGCTAAAGTTAAATGCGTTTGAAGCACCACGTGATGATCGGGTGTGATAGATTCCTACGTTCACATACAACGGGTGTAAGACAGTTTTACACATGCAAAACACTTAGGTTAACTTGACGACCCTAGCATGTACAGACATGGCCTCGGAACACAAGAGACCGAAAGGTCGAACATGAGTCGTATGGAAGATACGATCAACATGGAGATGTTCACCGACGATGACTAGTCCGTCTCACGTGATGATCGGACACGGCCTAGTCGACTCAAATCATGTAACAATTAGATGACTAGAGGGATGTCAAATCTGAGTGGGAGTTCATTATATAATTTGATTAGATGAACTTAATTATCATGAACATTAGTCTAAAATCTTTGCAAAATGTCTTGTAGATCAAATGGCCAACGCTCATGTCACCATGAACTTCAACGCGTTCCTAGAGAAAACCAAGCTGAAAGATGATGGCAGCAACTATTCGGATCGGAACGGAACACGAGGATCATCCTCATAGCAGCCAAGAAACAATATGTCCTAGAAGCACCGCTAGGTGAAGCACCCATCCCGAGAGAACCAAGGCGTTATGAGCGGTTGGCAGTCTCGTGTTGATGATTACTCCCTCGTTCAAGGCGGCATGCTTTACAGCTTAGAACCGGGCTCCAAAAGCGTTTTGAGCAACACGGAGCATATGAGATGTTCGAGGAGCTGAAAATGGTTTTCCAAGCTCATGCCCGGTCGAGAGATATGAAGTCTCCGACAAGTTCTATAGTTGTAAGATGGAGGAAAATAGTTACACAAGGAGCACATACTCAAAATGTCCGGTTGCACAACCGCTTTGTCCCAAATGGACATTAACCTCCCTGGACGAGGCGGTCATTGACAGAATCCTTGATCGCTCCCACCGAGCTACAAGAGCTTTGTGATGAACTACAATATGCGAGGATGGTGAAAACTATTCCTGAAGTATTTTCAATGCTGAAGTCAGCAGAGGTAGAAATCAAGAAAGAACATCAAGTGTTGATGGTCAATAAAACCACTAAGTTCAAGAAGGGCAAGGGTAAGAAGAACTTCAAGAAGGACGGCAAGGATGTTGCCGCCCGATAAGCCGATTCTTGGGAAGAAGTCAAAGAATGGACCCAAGCCCGAGACCGAGTGCTTTTATTGCAAAGGGAAGGGTCATCGAAGCGGAACTGCCCCAAATACTTAGCAGACAAGAAGGCCGGCAACACTAAAGGTATATTTTATATACATGTAATTGATGTGTACCTTACCAGTACTCGTAGTAACTCCTGGGTATTTGATACCGGTGTCGTTGCTCATATATGTAACTCACAGCAGGAGCTGCGGAATAAGCGGAGACTGGCGAAGGACGAGGGGACGATGCATGTCGGGAATGGTTCCAAGGTCGATGTGATCACCGTCGGCACGCTACCTCTACATTTACCTACGGGATTAGTTTTAAACCTCAATAATTGTTATTTAGTGCCAAGTTTGAGCATGAACATTGTATCAGGATCTCGTTTAATACGAGATGGCTACTCATTTAAATCCAAGAATAAGGGTTGTTCTATTTATATGAGAGATATGTTTTATGGTCATGCTCCGATGGTCAATGGTTTATTCTTAATGAATCTCGAACGTGATGTTACACATATTCATAGTGTGAATACCAAAAGATGTAAAGTTGATAACGGTAGTCCCACATACTTGTGGCACTGCTGCCTTGGTCACATTGGTGTCAAGCGCATGAAGAAGCTCCATCTTTGATGGACTTTTAGAGTCTCTCGATTATGAATCATTTGACACATGCGAACCATGCCTTATGGGCAAAATGACCAAGACTCCGTTCTCGGAACAATGGAGCGAGCAACCAACTTATTGGAAATCATACATACCGATGTGTGCGGTCCAATGAGCGTTGAGGCTCATGGAGGATATCATTATGTTCTCACTCACTGATGACTTGAGTAGATATGGGTATGTCTACTTGATGAAACACAAGTCTGAGACCTTTGAAAAATTCAAGGAATTTCAGAATGAGGTAGAGAATCAACGTGACCGAAAAATAAAGTTCTTACGATCAGATCGTGGAGGAGAATATTTAAGTCACGAATTTGGTACACACTTAAGGAAATGTGGAATCGTTTCACAACTCACGCCGCCTAGAACACCTCAGCGTAACGGTGTGTTCGAACATCGTAATCGCACTCTATTGGATATGGTGCGACCTATGATGTCTCTTACAGATTTACCGCTATCATTTTAGGGATACGCTCTAGAGACAGCTACATTCACTTTAAATAGGGCACCGTCTAAATCCGTTGAGACGACACAGTATGAATTATGGTTTGGGAAGAAACCTAAGCTGTCGTTTCTAAAAGTTTGGGGATGCGATGCTTATGTCAAGAAACTTCAACCTAAAAAGCTCGAACCCAAGTCGGAAAAATGTGTCTTCATAGGATACCCTAAGGAAACCATTGGGTATACCTTCTACCTTAGATCGAAGGCAAGATCTTTGTTGCCAAGAACGGATCCTTTCTCGAAAAGAGTTTCTCTCGAAAGGAGTAAGTGGGACGAAAGTAGAACTCGATGAAGTACTACCTCTTGAACCGGAAAGTAGTGCAGCTCAGAAAATGTTCTGTGGTGCCTACACCCTCTTGGAGAGGAAATTAATGATGATGATCAAGGTACTTCGGATCAAGTTGCTCTTGAACCAGAGGTCCATGAGGACACGTTCCACAACAGAGTGGTATGGCAACCCTGTCCTGGAAATCATGTTGTTAGACAACGGTGAACCTTCGAACTATGAAGAAGCAATGGTGGGCCCAGATTCCAACAAATGGCTTGAAGCCATGCAATCCGAGACAGGATCCATGTATGAAAACAAAGTATGGACTTTGACAGATTGCCCGATGATCGGCGAGCGATAGAAAACAAATGGATCTTTAAGAAGAAGACGGACGCAGATGGTAATGTTACCATCTATAAAGCTCGACTTGTCGCTAAAGGTTATCGGCAAGTTCAAGGGGTTGACTACGATGAGACTTTCTCTCTCGTAGCGAAGCTGAAGTCCGTCCGAATCATGTTAGCAATTGCCGCATACTATGATTATGAGATATGGCAAATGGATGTCAAAACGGCATTCCTAAACGGCTATCTTAAGGAAGAACTGCATATGATGCAGCCGGAAGGTTTTGTCAACCCTAAGAATGCTAACAAGGTATGCAAGCTCCAGCGATCCATTTATGGGCTGGTGCAAGCATCTCGGAGTTGGAACATTCGCTTTGATGAGATGATCAAAGCGTTTGGGTTTATCTTGAGACTTATGGAGAAGCCCTGCGTTTACAAGAAAGTGAGTAGGAGCTCAGTAGCATTTCTCATATTATATGTAGATGACATACTTTTGATGGGAAATGATATAGAACTTTTGGACAGCATTAAGGCCTACTTGAATAAGAGTTTTTCAATGAAGGACCTTGGAGAAGCTGCTTATATATTAGGCATCAAGATCTATAGAGATAGATCGAGACGCCTCATAGGTCTTTCACAAAGCACATACCTTGAAAAGATATTGAAGAAGTTTAAAATGGACCAGTCCAAGAAAGGGTTCTTGCTCAGACATAAGGTGTGAAATTGAGCTCGGCTCAATGTCCCACCACGGCAGAAGATATAGAAGAGATGAGTGTCATCCCCTATGCATCAGCCATAGGGTCTATTATGTATGCCATCTTGTGTACCGGACCTGATGTAAACCTTGCCGTAAGTTTGGTAGGAAGGTACCAAAGTAATCCCGACAAGGAACACCGGACAGCGGTCAAGAATATCCCGAAGTACACCGAAAAGGACTAAGGACATGTTTCTCGTTATGGAGGTGACGAAGAGCTCGTCAGAAGGGTTACGTCGACGCTACCTTCGACACGATCTGGATGACTCTAAGTCACAAACCGGATACGTGTATATGTTGAATGGTGGAGCGATGGCTAGTGCAAAGCAAGGTGAGCGTCGTGGCAGGATCTACATGTGAAGCGGAGTACATGGCAGCCTCGGAGGCAGCGCATGAAGCAATTTGGGTGAAGGAGTTCATCACCGACCTAGGAGTCATACCCAATGCGTCGGGGCCGATCAAACTCTTCTGTGACAACACTGGAGCTATTGCACTTGCCAAGGAGCCCAGGTTTCACAAGAAGACCAGGCACATCAAGCGTCGCTTCAACTCCATTCGTGAAAATGTTCAAGATGGAGACATAGAAATTTGCAAAGTGCATACGGATCTGAATGCCGCAGATCCGTTGACTAAACCTCTTCCGCCAGCAAAACATGATCAACACCAGAACTCAATGGGTGTTCGATTCATCACAATGTAACTAGATTATTGACTCTAGTACAAGTGGGAGACTGTTGGAAATATGCCCTAGAGGCAATAATAAAAGGATTATTATTATATTTCCTTGTTCGTGATAATTGTCTTTTATTCATGCTATAATTGTATTATCCGGAAATCGTAATACACGTGTGAATACATAGACCACAACATGTCCCTAGTGAGCCTCTAGTTGTCTAGATCGTTGATCAACAAATAGTCATGGTTTCCTAACTATGGACATTGGATGTCATTGATAACGGGATCACATCATTAGGAGAATGATGTGATGGACAAGACCCAATCCTAATCATAGCACAAGATCGTGTAGTTCGTTTTGCTAGAGCTTTTCCAATGTCAAGTATCTTTTCCTTAGACCATGAGATCGTGTAACTCCCGGATATCGTAGGAGTTCTTTGGGTGTACCAAACGTCATAACGTAACTGGGTGACTATAAAGGTGCACTACAGGTATCTTCGAAAGTGTCTGTTGGGTTGACACGGATCGAGACTGGGATTTGTCACTCCGTATTACGGAGAGGTATCACTGGGCCCACTCGGTAATGCATCATCATAATGAGCTCAAAGTGACTAAGTGTTTAGTCACGGGATCATGCATTACGGTACGAGTAAAGTGACTTGCCGGTAACGAGATTGAACGAGGTATTGGGATACCGACGATCGAATCTCGGGCAAGTAACATACCGATTGACAGAGGGAATTGTATACGGGGTTGCTTGAATCCTCGACATCGTGGTTCATCCGATGAGATCATCGAGGATCATGTGGGAGCCAACATGGGTATCCAGATCCCGTTGTTGGTTATTGCCCGAGAGCCGTCTCGGTCATGTCTACGTGTCTCCTGAACCCGTAGGGTCTACACACTTAAGGTTCGGTGACGCTAGGGTTGTATGAATATGAGTATGCAGCAAACCGAAAGTTGTTCAGAGTCCTAGATGAGATCCCCGACGTCACGAGGAGTTCCAGAATGGTCCGGAGGTAAAGAATTATATATAGGAAGTGCTGTTTCGGTCATCAGGAGAGTTTCGGGGGTCACCGATATTGTACCGGGACCATTGAAAGGGTCCCGGGGGTCCACCGGGTGGGGCCACCTATCCCGGAGGGCCCCATGGGCTGAAGTGGGGAGGGAACCAGCCCCTGGTGGGCTGGTGCGCCTTTAGGCCCCCTAGCCTAGGGTTGGAAACCCTAGGGGTGGGCGCCCACTGCCTTGGGGGCAAGCCTCCCCCTTGGCTGCCGCCCCTTGGGAGATCTCATCTCCAGGGCCGGCGCCGCCCTAGGGGGCCTATATAAAGGGGGGGAGGGAGGGCAGCCGCACCCTGAAGTCTTGGCGCCTCCCTCCCCCTGCTACACCTTCTCCTCCTCCCGTAGTTGCTTGACGAAGCCCTGCTGGAGCCCTGCTGCATCCACCACCACGTCGTCGTGCTGCTGGATCTTCATCAACCTCTCCTTCCCCCTTGCTGGATCAAGACGGAGGAGACATCATGTTGACCGTACGTGTGTTGAACACGGAGGTGCCGTCCGTTCGGTGCTAGGATCTCCGGTGATTTGGATCACGACGAGAACGACTCCCTCAACCCCGTTCTCTTGAACGCTTCCGCACGCGATCTACAAGGGTATGTAGATGCATCTCTCTCTCTCTCTCTCGTTGCTAGATGAACTCATAGATGGATCTTGGCGAACGTAGGAAAATTTTATTTTATGTAACATTCCCCAACAGATTTCCACGTGTAAAATCATCATTAGCTGGGGGAAACATGTGTCGGCTCACCGTTTTGACAGATGTCATCCACTCATTGGACAGAAGGCACCTATGATACGTCAACACATTGCATGACCCAACAGAGGCCCATTCCAGTGAAAAGGCCGGCCTGTTTGACTTGGTCAAAAGGTGGCAGGCCGGCCCACGGAAAGCATGTTAACGGCCTGTTCGCATATTGCCCATTTACAGCCCGCTAACCTAGGGCCTGTTACGACCTATCCGTATTAGGCCCAGTAGCGTCATCTGGGCCGTCCAATATGATTCCATCCCATTTTAAGTTCCGGTCCATGTATGGCCCATGACGTCTTTCGGCCCAGATGAGGCCCTTTGTAACTCTTGGCCCATTAACGGCCCGTGGTGAAACTGGCTCGTAATGAACAGTGTATCACTTTATACCCATTAACGGCCCGTTAATCCATTGGGACGTTTGCAGCCCATGTTATCTTTTGGCCTTCTCAGGGCCCATTTATTCTTGGGCTCATTTCCAGCATTCGGTTACTTATGGCCCGTTACTGCCATTTTCTGCTTGTGGGCCAAATTCAGCCCGTGGTTACAGTCGGCCCGTTTGTGGCCCGTTAATACGTTGGGCCGTTTTCATAGCGTCATCAAATACGACCGATTAACGACGGCCCGTTATGGTCGGCCCATGAACGGACGACTCCAACTCTAGCCCGTTTACGGCCATAATGCGGTCTGTTTTTGGCCCATGTTTGGCCAATCGATCATACGGCCCGTCTAAGGCCCATTGATGATAGGACCCATAGAAGGCCCATTGTTTCTATGGCCCGTAGAAGGCCCATTTATTTCTATGGACCGTAGAAGGCCCATTGTTTCTATGGCCCATAGGAAGCCCAGTGTCACTACAGTAAATATGTAGCCCATGGCCTGTTAAAGGCGGGAAACTACTATAGGTTTAGACACGCTAATGGCCCAAGATGATTATAGGCCCACGTTTTGGCCCATATGAGTAATGAGCCGGCCTGAAGACCGACAACATTGAGATCCACTGAACCTTCCGGCCTAAATTACAGCATACCGACCAAAGAATAAAACCTAGACTATACAACAAAGAAATTACAATATATTAGGAATCAAAGTTCGCTACCCGATGATAATAAAGCGCAACATGACCGCGGATTACATACACTGGGCATCAAAGGTTGCCACCAGTGCATATAAATGCGCCGACAAAAGAATATACGAAACTGAGAGCACTTCAGAAGGCACTAGACCTGGCAAGCTCGGGCCCCTGCAAGCAGCCGAACAAGCTGATGAGACCTCAGTTGTGTTAATGATAGAGGCTTCATCCCTAGCTGTATGGCGCCATAGTGCGCCAGGCAGTCCCCTGACATCTTCATTACATCTTTGACTTCAAGTCGGAGCTGAGCTGAAGCAAGCCTTTCCGCTTTAAGTTGAGACTGAAGAAGTCGAACTGATTGAGGCAGCGACTACAGAGGTTGTCTCACACCTGCCGTGAGTAGCTTCAACTCACTGCCTTCATCAAGGCAGGACCTTGGGGTCATCTCGTTGTCCTCAAGATGGTTTGGCTCACTATCTTTCCTAAAGTTCTGCACGGCATAAGAGATACTGACTGAAAGAGAAATAAGGAGACATGTAATAGGTTTCACAATTATATAAGCAAATAAATGGATCTGTTCTGCATAAGGAACATGTTTTTACAACTACAATTTAAAACTGGTAGTTGTTGCAAACATCCAATCAGATGTAAACAATAGTGGAGGAAATGATGCCTATCCAAATCTATACTAGAACAAAGTTTGAAGGCTTGAGAAGGATGAACTTACGTTACATGTTAACACGGGCTGGACAAAGCCCTTATCCATGTTGATGGAAAGATAATTCAATAAATTCCCCAAAGAAAATTATTTATAAGCGTTGCCATTATTCTACATTTTACAAAGAGTAAATATAGATTAAATAATATTGGAAGAAATAGAGGATAATGAAGCTCAGGTGCAGACTGATGGTACATAATCAAATAGCAATTAATTAAGTACAGCGTTACAAGGCAAAAGGTACTGACAAGAGGAATGCAGACATCAACGTGTGCAATGGCATTGGCTTTATTCAACATTTTGGTAAGAGTAAATGTGGATATGATAATTTGGAGAAAGTGGAGGGTAGGGCAGATAAGATGCAGAGTAATGCTAGACAATCAACTATCTCGCGATGCATGTACAGTAATACCACCACCATCCGTTATTAGTTGTCGCTCAAATGGATGTATCTAGCACTATTAAGTTCTAAATACATCCAATTGATCAACAATTAATTCGATACAGAGGGAGTACATGACAACATGTACTTACATGAGCAATCCAAAACTTCATAACCATTGTGTTAATTCTACATTTATCTAAGAGTAAATATAGATCTTATAATTTCAAACAAAGGAAGGATAAAGAAGCGAACGTTTACAGTGATGCTACATAATCAAACAGCAATGAGTGTAAGTATGCTGACAAAGGGCAAGAGGTACTGACAAGAGCAATGCAGAGCCCAGTATTGTCAAGAGACCCTATGATCCTTTGAGCAAGGAGATTCATCTGAAATTAGTTTCATACAAGAGAGAAGGTAAGGCACATGCAGAAATTTAGGAGTTCAAATTTTGAATTGATATCATAGACATTACATGACGCTGGGCTGTCAGTAGTTCTAATAGGGGTTTGGCCACTGCAGTAGGGGTAAAGTCTGTTACAGTTGGGCCTGTGTTTTCTGTGGCTGTTGATCTATCTGATTTAACAGGTATCACTACCTTTTCCAAATACCTAGTTTGTACTCCTTGAGGATCTGCAATCACCCTCTTCCTTTTGGACATCTATTACGAAAGAACAACATTTTACTGGAAAAAATAGTATGACGACACATGGAATAGGTACATAAAATGGATAGGTATGGCATATACTCATATATGATGCTTAAACTAAGCAGATGGTGTAACAAAGTAGAAGTAATGCAAGAGGTCAGATGCAAAATATGTGCGGCCAATACAACCTTTCCAAGTTAGAGCATGCACCTTGATGGGTGAATAAGATAGACCATCCTCCACCATGCCAAGTTTGTTAGCCAGTGGATCATTCCGCAATATTCCTCTCATGCGCCCATTCTCATATTAATTTTGATAATGTTCAATACCTGACATGCATGAAAACATAAAAACAAGTGAGATTATCTTTGTAATGCGTATGATTCTAATCCAATACTTCCTCCTCAGAACCCCTTTGTGCTATCTCTTGAATTCTTCTAAGAGGTGCCATGCATGCTGTAATTTGGTGTGTGCATTAATATAATGTGGCCTACTACTCAAAATATGAGAGCTCCAGAAGTGATGATACTTCGCAGATGACAGCTTCAACATATAGTAAAGAAGAACAAGTCGACCTGACCTGACAGATTCAAAATATAATAACTCGACCTGACCAGTCGACCGCAAGAGAAGAGGATCATCTTAAAGAAGAGCAGAAGAGCAAGCAGATTGAAGATATTACAAGTCTTTCTATACAATGTCGGTTGGCCACCCATGATGAACCAGAGCGCACAGAGATATACTATTCCTTCCGGTCTCTCCATATGTGGCTCACATGCATTTTGAAACTAAAGTAGGAACATTTAGCTGACCAATTAAACATCTCTTAGTTTTACTAATATCATATTTGAATTTGTATAACTAAGCTTGTTTAGCTCGATGGGTGGAGCAGTGCTATTACGGCACGAACCATGTAGGCTGATTGTGGTCATCATAAAATGGGGAAACCGTAAGCATGATGAGTATAGCGTTGACCGTGGCAGTGGGATGGCAGATCTGAAGCTGCAAACCGTGCAAAGGGTAGTTAGCAACCGATATTTGCTTTGAAATAACAACTAAGATTTGGTATGAACAAGAAAGTACAGTCAACAAGTGACAAAGAAATGCAATTCCGTCGTCTCTCTATATGTCGCGACATGCATTTGGAAACTCAAGTGGGACCTTTAGCTAACCAATTAAATGTGTCTGTTAACTAATATCAGTATCATATCACAATCATATTTGAACAACTAAGCTTTGGAATTTTGAGTGTTGTGTTGTTTAGCTTGAAGGGTGGAGTAATGCTAGTATGAAGGAAGCACCTACGCAGATCATAGTAGAGTAGATAAAAGGCGAAAACCCTAAGCATCAAGAGTAAAATCAGGAAAGTGGAACTAGCTGGACCAATGGGTGGCGCACATGCTTTTCGAAACTAATATAGGAACATTAGGTGACCAATTTAACGTTCTCTGTTTTAGTAATATGAGCATCATATTAGATTCGTATTTCAACACGTAAGCTTTGGAATTATGAGTGGCATGTTGTTTCGCTTGATGGGTTGAGGTCTTGAGGAGCAGTGCTAGCACGACACGAAGCAGGGAAGCACCTACGATGATGGTAGTGAATATAAAGGGGTAAACCATAAGCTTTACGAGTATAGTGACCGTGACATGGCGGATCTGAAGGTGCAAGCCGAACAAAGCTACTTCGCAACCAATGTTTGCATTCAACTAGCCACTACGATTTGGTACGGACAAGAAAAGTACAGTAAACAATCTAAGATCTATTTTCTGGGTGAGATCAATAACTTAAGCACATATGGAAGAGTACCACCTCTCTTGCGACGCCATGTAGGCCTCTGCTGATACGTTGAGGGTGCTGCGGGTGCGATGGCTGTCGACGGCGGGGAAGAAGACTTTAGATGGCAGAAGGTCGGGTTGGGGGATAAATCATGTTGCCATGGACGAGGCGGTCGTAGGAGCGGCAACGACAAAGTGGACGACGGCACCGATGAAGCGAGACGACGCAATGAAAGGATCCTGGTCCGGCGCTGTGGATGAGAGACGTCCATCTCTTGCACTGGACGACGGGGTAGGGGTAGCGGCTCCGGCAAGGTGGAGGATGGGGTGGTGGATGGAGGCCGCAGTGGGGAGGTTGTCGTGGCGCCAACGGTGTATGAATGGGGAAATGGAGGGGGAGGGGGGATCTCAAACTTTGGGACACGCTTGTCTGAAATGTGGGAAAGTTATGAACTTATCCCCCATTTAAAATTTCGGACATCACGTCGGTTGGGGATAGGACGGTAATCTCGCATCTCCCAATTATTTGCCGGTAATGATTTCGAGCGAGGAGAGGGTGTTTTGCCGCCCACGGTGTATGAACGGGGCTGACAGGTAGGGCGGTTGTGTCACGTCTGAGGGAAGTTACACATCTGCCCCTATTTAAAATATTAGCCTACATTGATTTCGGACGAGGAGAGTTTGTTTTGCCGCCCACCGTGGATGAATGGGGAAATGGAGGGAGAGACACATGTCTTTCGGACGAGCTTGAATCAAATGTGTTTTGCCGCCCACGTTTGGCGCCCACCGTGTCTGAATGGGCTCAGAGGCCATCGAGTCATGTCTGATTGAAGTTACTAGTCTACCCCTATAGACAGCAGTGTAAATCTGGTCGATAAGGATGTAAAGTGTCGTGGGTAGCGATAATTTCCATCTTGCAAACACTTGCTTGGGCAGCCCACAAATGATAGTGGGTGTTTAGCCGCCTTCGTTCAAAACTTGGGAGAATTATCATTCACGCTTTCCCCGGCCCCGCAACTAACCAAATCCAATTTTTATTCGATTACGAATATCCACAGATAATTCTATGTTTTGTTATTTATTTCTTCAAAACCACAACAAAGATTTATTCCACCTTTATATATGATGATGATTTAGAAATGCCGTGATCTTTGAATTCAGTAGGTTGGATACACTTTGAGTCAACAGTTATTTCATCCAATACAATATGCTCACACGAAAAATAGTTCACCTTATGTCAATCATACAAGTACTGAGGATTACCTCGCCTAAAAAATTCGGATCATTACAACACATGGACAACATAGGGGGTCTTACAACATAATCCATTCAGAGACATGACACAACATGCAAGTACAATAATCTAATGACAATTTCAACTGCTATCTAAAGAAGAACTATGATTACCATGGGCTTCAGATAGCAGAAGCAGCAGGACCTCCTTCGTCTTCAAATGCAACATTCTTACTTCCTCCAATTCTTGGGTTGCTTGCATAATGCATGCAACTAATTGCATAATTTCCAGCTTCAAGATCGAGATTACCTAATTCATGGTAGCCACACCATCTCTTTCTGCCTCTAGTAGAGTCTCAAGAACTATAATATATGTGCTCAGACTGCTCTCCAGCGGTGTTGCCTCTGAACTACTACCATCTGGTAACATGGATGGCGCACTGCTTCCACAAATAGATTCTGGGTTTGTACATTGTGTCCTAGTGTGAACGGCATCCTGAAATGTTTCCGCTGGACATAAGTAAGAGATAGTTATCGCATGATCCAGGCAGTAAGCTTACATGGTAAACGACATACGAATTATTGCCAAGCATGGCAAGCTTGGTTTAAATGGTTCAAAGCAGCATCAACCGAAAAGAAATTAAAATGGTAAGATGAAACTAGGGATGCAAGTGGCAAATAAAAACATCCGCCAGTCCCATCTAGTTAGTTTTTGCTAGCTCCTTGGTTCATTTTCCTCAAAAACAAAAACTCTTTTGAACTATCATACGACTAGTGGGCTTTAATCGGGATTAAACGGGACCCTGTTGACATCCCTAGTTGAAAGGGAGTGTACCACCGCTATATTTAAGCTGCCAAGGCATCTAAGCAGTTGAAATAATCTGAGAAAGCACTTAACAAAGGTGGCCTCATATAAACTACGAAGATAGTCTTGTGATGAAGTTCAGAGGAAAAGTTAAGGACTCAAATGAACTAGGCATGCATTTCTTTACGATAGTACAACAGCAATCGCCGACATATTGGCCAACTCGGGTATAGCGTAACAAGTAACAAACAAGCATTGAATCAAGCAATACAAAGAAAGCGGAACCGAACTATTTTTTATTACAGCAGGATTACAGGTTGAGGGCACAAGCCAAGAAATCAGCCCACACGCATTACATTTCACATGTACTAAAACACACCGGCTTACCATATGTTGATGTGAAGCCTCATTGCTGTTGCAATGTTCTTTGAAGATATCACAAGATCCTCGTGCTTACAAATCTACTTGTTGTAGTTTATTATGCACCCTCTATTTAGGTAAAATTAATTTTAATCGCATGCACTGGTTCGAATTGATCATCAATGGTTCATCTAAACTAATGAAATAAGGGTGTCTGCATACATGACAATATATATGCTTCCCTCTATTTTTATGCTTGTTCGAGGTGCCAGCCCCAAAAGAACAAATATTTTGCTTGATGGGGTTGGCAGCTCCATAATTAATAGAAGCATCAAATTAGTCATGCAACTTGGGAAGATCAAGAACACACAAAAAGTAATGAACAGAGGCTCAGAAAGTGATGTAATAGCTAGCATCGAGAAAATGTAGGGTAAAACGAACAAAAACAAGCGGAACCACATGCTAGTTTGCTGATGTGTAATTAAGCATAGAGAACATGAAGCGATGCGATGGAACCAATAGGCGGCATCGTAACAACACCATTATCATAAATATAGCATGCAATAAGTAAAATAGTAGACGGTGATATCTAGGAAGTACAGTAATACTTAGGACAAAACTAAAGCATATTAACTATATGTGCACTGGTATGTAATTTAGCACATGTAACATGTTCACTGCCAGAAGTATGGCCCTACAGCTGCAAGCAGAATAACGCGTCTCATGAAAAACTGAATGATGCCCTGAATAAATTCAAAGGTGTGGTGCTTATGCTAAGGAAGTGAACGTAGGCGCCGGCCGTTGGATAATAGTACCTGATTCTCGGTGGTGTATGGGTATCATTGGCATACTTGATAGCTAAGGATCGTCGATGGTGCTCGTGTTGCGGTTGAGTTTGGGCAGGCTGTCGCCGTCGCTAAAGCGGCTTCGGTGCTACGGTTGCAGCGCCTGTCGACATACAAGAAAGCTCATCTGTGGTAAGTGAACAGTTGCATGATAAAGAGAAAAACCGAAGGAGTATAGATCGAAATAACCTGATGAGGCTGCAGCGTCGGTAAAGCAGGGCCAGTGGAGTTGAATATGGCGTCCATGGAGCGGGTCCGGTCACGATGGGCGAAAAGGCTTCGACAGTAGCGTTGTCTGATGCTTTTCGGAGGCGGATCTGTTGCGGCAGACAAGGGCTTGTATGAAGGGCCAGCGAAGGGACGGACGAGGGTGTCAATGAAGGGCCTACACTGTGGTGGACGAGGGCGCCGGTTAAGAAGATCTGGTGCGGTAGACCATGATGGCGGTCAAGGAGATCTGGAGCGGTGTACAAGCCAGTCGCTGAAGCGGCTCCGGTGAAGTGGTGAGTTGGCAGTTGGAGGTTCCAAGGTGCGGTAGGTAGATCTGTCGTGGTGTGAGGTTCACCGCTGTGGCGGAGGACTAGATTCGGCGGCTTGACGTGGTTGGGGGGAGGGGGGTCGGGGAGGGGAAGGGGAGGGGCTCTGGGGAAGAATGTTGGGGGCAATGAATGGACAATCTAACTTTCAGGTGCGAGATATTTTGATGTGAGCGGGAAGTTTGAAAGCTTTTGGCACCTGAAATCATATTCTGGTCTTGTACAGCCGACTATGATATCATGGCTGAGAATTTGTTTGTTTTGCACGCAAAAAAAGTGCAAGTTTTGAAAATCAATGTCTCCAACTCGAAACTTAGATTGTCCATTCAATTCAAATATGGATCATTGAGCTACTACAAGCAAATACCATCATATGGTCCAATTCAAATGAAATTCCACATGTGTTTATCCTAAATATGATGACAAAATCAAAAATGTGTATGTGTACGAATAAAGTGGATGATTATAAAGTTTGAACATGCCTGTATGTGTATATCTCTAGGTTTGATATATGAATTTGAAATCACGAAATCCCGGCTTAAAAATGTACCTCCGTTTGAATGAATTACAAAAGCTAATGATGGAGTCGAATTCCAAAATTCCAATCTTAGGTTTGTAATTCTGGTACATCAAAGTATATCACACATGTTCAAAAGTATCGTTATCTCATAGTCCAAACTGTGAAACAAATTGATCAACCTTGAGTGCACACACTATTGACCATGTATATCTCAATTACGCTAAAGTCCCTCAAATATAGACACCTCACTCTTTATCCAAGCAACCCCCCCTCGTCAGCCCCACACACACACACAGAGAAGTCGTTCTCTCCCCCAAACACCAACACACGAGCACATTAACACCCTCTCTCTTCTAAAGTCCGGACCCCAATATAGGTCTCTATCACTTTATCTCTTGGGCATGCACACATCTCTTCCCCCACTCTCTAGCTAGGTCTCCCGACATCTCTCTTTCCCAAGCACACGCACTATGTAGAGTGTATCTTTCCCATACACACAAAACTTCGCCCCCAAACGTCTATCTCCCTAGTTATGTGGTTCTCGCATACTCACCTCACACACCACCCCCACTGCAAAACAAGCACACTTTGTCTCCTTGTGCACCACTCTCCTCTTTCTATCTCTCCCACATGCGGACCCGCCCAGCTCCTCCCTCAGATACATATATGTCGTGACTCTTTCCATAGCTCCCTAATGTATCATCATTCTCGATCTCGCACGTTGTTCTCTACACCATCTATTCTAGATCTCTCATGAAGTCCCTATCACACACACGATGACTCGCTTCCCTTGCTTCTCCATACATAGGCCAATTTCAAACAACATCAACATTGTCTCCCTATCTATACGCCATTTATGGACACAAACGCCCCCTCTCTCTCCCCCTCTCTTCCTCTTTCTCTCTCTCTCTCCATCGCTAGCTCTCTCTCTATCTCTCTCTCTCTCTCGCTCTCACACCCCTCTCCCACACACAATCGATGTCTCTTCCAAATAGTCTGCTCCCCCCACCCGCACCCATGCTATCCCGCTACTACACATGTAACACCATTCCCCCTTCCCTTATACTAGGTTTACATCATGAGTGGTCTCTCTACTCCACATACACACACTCCCTCTCATACACAAATGCACGCACAAACACACACAGACATGCACAAACACCCATTAATCTGGATCCTCATCTCTCCCCAAGTCCGCATGTGTATCTCGCACACTCACTCTCTAATTATGTATATGTGTCTCCACGTTACACAACACAAAGCCCCATGTACATGTCTCTCTCTATCCTCCACACACATAGACACAAAGAATCTGTTATCATTGCCTCAGTCTCTAGACATATCACACACGCACACTATCATTATCTCTCTCGCAAACATGCTCAACAAGGGTTTCCCCGTGAATAACTTACCGTCTATTCATCAATAGTCGTGGCAGTACGGCGAACACGAGACATGAAAAAGAATAAATCTACACGTGCTTAGACCACCTAGTATGACTACTAGGACTAGAGCAAGCCAAAAAGCGCGCCGTCATCATCCCCTCCTTATCGGCGACGGGAAAACCTTTGTTTTACACAGTCGAGAAGTCATTGTGCTAAGGCCTCACATGCTAAGGCGTTGAATAGAATGTAGATGCTAGTTTACGGAAAAAAGTATTGATAATACGTTTGTATCTCCATACTTATATTTCTTCTCTTATAAAAAACCGAGTTGGTGATGATGGTATGCGTGCCATCTTGCAATATAGACCGTCTGATCTATATCTGACTGATGGAAATTAAACTAAAAGATACCCGCACCCCTCACCACATTTGCAGACAAGGCCTTCCCTCGTTCATCCTTATCTCCAACAACCTCATTGTTGAGCAATTAAGAAAGGAAGCCTCTGGAACAAATCGCTTTGGTGGCCCGGCGTCATCAATCCCCATGCCTCTGCTCGGTCCGACCACCGATCACCACCACGCCCCACTCCTCTTCACCTTATCTCATATTTCTAGAGATATCATTAGTTTTACACATGGGATTACTCCCGCATGGGTCAATCACAACGAGTGTTTAAAAAAATGCATCTTGATGTTCCGTGCAATGCATGGATCTTGCTAGTACTCCTACAGAAGACTAAGTTGGTGATGATGGTGTGTCTGCCATCCATCGTTTGTGACCATTAGATATACATCTAACGACTGTGAGGTAAGTTGTTGCCTTTTCTCACAAACATCCCACTTGTCTACCAATTTACAGAAAAACCCATAATTAGTATCTTAAAACCAACCACATCCCTCCCTGACCTCACCAAAACAGCCCAAGGAATATATTCTAATTGAAACATAATATATCTCTAGTGATATATGTATATAAAAATTAGAGTGTTTTGTATCAAGTTTGTGAATAAGTATTATTCTAATTATGATTCGTTGCAACGCACATGAACATTGCTAGTATTTCCAACCATGCAAATTTTTTCCCTAGTATTCCATAGTTTCGAGTTTTCCATCAAGATATTAGTCACTCATGGTTGATATTTACTTTCGATCATGTCCACATATGCACTATGTAACTAGCCTTGCTTATTGGGTTCCAAAGCTTAACTTTCACTCCTACTTATAATATGTAGAGTATTTAACAAAAAAGTACCACTTTCAACCAGCCCTAGGAAGAATCTATTGTACAAAAAATAGCAAAAACATACCCAAAATTTCTTAATCCACTCCAAAAACTACTACCTACCGATTAGGTTAGTTTAAACCCATTTATGACAGGGTTGGCCCACACGTCCGTGCTGACGAGCCAGCTTAAACCAACACATTTTGTTTGACCATTGACACGAGGGACCCACATCTGACCTTCTATCCTGTTATTCCCCCTCAAATCATTATTTTTCATGAACATTACTTCAAACAGTGTTGATGCGTGTTCGTTGGTGGCACCAGTGATGAGCGAGTTGGCCGCCGCTCCGCCGGACGGGCCGGACGCCTTACCGCCTCCGCAGGTTGGCGGTGGCCCGAGCGTGACTCACGAGCGAGCAAGCCGCCGCGCTGGCCTTCGCTCGAGCCAGATGGCTGGCCTTAGCGCGGTGCACGCGAGCAAGCCGCCGCACCGCCGTGCCAAACTAGCTAGAAAACCTTGCAGACAAGCAGCTGGACGGAGCTATCTTGGCTAGCTAGCGGCCGCAAGCGCCGGACGGAGCTGGCATCCAGGCTGCCGCAAGATGGGCTCCGCACCGCCGGCGGTTTTGACCTCGCCTTCTGCCGGCGGCGGTAGCTGCGTCCCATGGCCGAGGATGACTAGGTGGACGGGACGGAGGTAGGAGGTCACTCGGGGATTTTTGTGCAGACTGACATGTAGGTCCCACAAGTCATAACGCCCGGTCGAATAGAAGGCGTTGACTTAATGGGTGACACGGGTCCTGTTTGGATACTCTAAGTCAGAGGTTAGATTCTAACCCTGAACTAACACTAACCAAAGTGGTGTTTGGATGGCAGGGTTAGATTGACAACAAATGTATCCAAACAGGGCCATGGGTTGAAACGTGCCTATAATGACACTTTGTAGAGTAGTCGTTTCATGGTAGGGCTGGTTCGTAAGAGCATGTACAATGGTTGATAAGGTAGTCTTATCTTAAGTCTGCCACGTATGGAAGTGGTAGTAGTTTCTTGGCATTATTAGTGGTTTCTTACATTATTAGGGGTTTCTTGTAAGGAACAATGTACTACTAGCGACAAAAGGCGATTCTAGGTTGCGTTGTACTCCAACAAGTACTACTAGTGGTCGCGAGAGTGTATACCTTGTTTTGTGAGTTCGATCCGGCGAGCATACGGCCTTTTTTTAAATAGTAACTTCGCTGCGAGCCAATATTTTACACGGGTAGTTTGAGTTTCGAAGTCAAACAGACATGCGACACCACAATCTAGGTGCACTGGATAGCCTAGCCACGTGAACGGGTTTTCCTTCCCAGCATCTCGTGGCTGGCATGCTCACCCTAGTCGCACCTTGCTTGCAGCTTCCTCATCAGCTAGTAGCATATTTAAACTAGCGCCTCCCAATTAAGCCCGAGGAGCCGTAAACTGGCGGGGCATTGGGAACTGTGCAATATGGCTCAGACGTAAAGTGCTCTACTACTACTCTGTAGCTTGTGGTGTTGCACGCATGGACTTCACTCCATTATCGGCTCTACTATAAAAGAAATTCCTCTTGACGTGTTTTTTTTTGAAACGGAGGCAAAAGCTTTGCTTCATCTCATTCATAAAGAAGGAACTACTAACAAAGTTCGATGAGATCCATTACACCTCCACAAAAGGAAGTGAAAAGCCTAGTCTCGCTGTATCAAATAACTCAAATGTTCTCGCCTTGATGCAAATCATTGATAAACAAGCTGCTAGTGTGTGCGTGAGAGGAGCGGCTGAGTAGGCCAGCTACGTGAGAGGAGCGGATGAATAGAGCACCGAGAGTACCCACTAGGCCACTACGCAAGTGTACTTTCCCTGCATTGATAGTACATCGATGGTACTAGAGAATAGTAGTACCCTCCACTTCCAACTGTAGCTCCTTGGCCCTGAGATTCAGGAGTTCAAAACTGGTGCACTATACTAGAAGTATAGTACATAACACTAGTAGTACCCTCGCACTACTAGTTGAGAAAGTAGTACTAGTACTGCTACATTACGAGTACATACTCCTCCGTCACATAATGTAAGACTTTTCTTGACACTAGTTGGCGTGTACGAAAAATAGCAAAAACATACACAAAATTTCTTAATCCACGCCAAAAACTACTAGCTAGTGCCAAAAATTTCTTACTAGTGCTATTATTTATAGTATAATGCAATCCCATAACGTCCCATAATGCTAATACTAGTAGTAAATAATAGACTCACCCCTTCGGTACAGTTGGAAGGAACGATCTACAGTTGGAAGGGACGAGGCCCTGCGGTTACTACGCTCTTATCTCCTCCTCGCCAGTTCCCCTCCCCCGTAGAGAAGGCAGTTCGTCGCTGCTCCCATGGATTCTCCAGGCGATTCTCCTCCTCGTCGGGGCTCGGAGACCTTGGACGACGATCCTCTGGGAGAAATCGCACGCCGCTCCGACGTCCTCACCGCCACAAGACTCGGTGCTTAAAATGGCTTGGGAAAAGGCCATGCTTGTTGGTCTTCCATGCGTCCTCGAGGGGAAGGTTCTTCTATGGGACAATCCTTCGAACAGTCCACCGCTCCCTGGCCATGGTTGCACGTTGACTCCGCTAGAGTTGCCGATGTTGAGAGGTAGTCGGATTTTGTCCGACGAGCAGGTTAGTAATGGAGTTTGACATGCAGTACTTAGTTATTCCATTTCCATCCCGTAATTTCTTCGCTGCCCAGCGTCTTATATATAGGTCTGGGTCGGTGCCAACAAAGATTGGCTTGCATACCTCCGGCCGGATACCACCATCATTTTGCACAACATCCACAACAGTGCGGCCGTTCCGGTATACCCCTTCTCCACCATTGGGATCGGCCTTCCGGACTAGCTGGGCTTGAATATGTATGATGATGCCTACATGAGATTGAAGAAGATAGCAATTGCGGACCCGCCGACAAAGCGACGTGGCTACGACGATTACTATCTCATCGCGGTGTTCCACATAAGGATTGCCATCAATGCAAGAGGCAGTAACGGCAGAGGCTGGCGCATGTTGGCGGCGGCAGATTTGTACCCCTACACGTTCAAAGACGCCGTGCGCCATCTTGGCCGCATCTTCACGGTGACAAGCCAGGGGACTTGTTTCATCTGGTTGCCATCCTATGGTACGGGAGATTACAAACGGAATGCACAAACCATCATTTGCATCCCTAATGGTACTCCATTATTTTGCGAGGACCACCATCCCGTGATCAAAATAAGATCACCGATCCTGGATGTGCATTTGCATCCGCGATTCGGTCTAACACGGAACCTTGTAGCTGACTTTGGCATATTGGGATCAACTATCTTAGCAGTCGTTACCCATGGTACCACTGATGTGCAACATGGTCACACAATCTACCACGATCGGACCGTCACCATTTACCCAGGTATTCCATTTTTTAACCCTCTCGCCTTCTCTTTCATTGTTGTACTAGTACTCTACTTACGTACTAGTAGGAGTACTTTTTACCTTGGAGGACGCGTATAGCTAGCTAGGCCCTTGAAGACTTGAACCCACTAGCTGCCACCATTTTTGTTTTTCCATGTCTTACTATCTCATCCATGTAGCCAATAGTGGCTATATATAATAAACCAATTATTTTACTTCCTCTATACCGGAGTAGTAATATTTGCTGCACAGTATTACTAACCGCCATATTTGAGCACAACATTATTATGCACGGACCTTGAGTATGTATGTCACCATGTGTCCAGATCTGAGATGCCGCGTGTACCAGATGAACGACGCCGAGTTCGACCCCCTTGATGCTACGTGGGTGCCGAGGAACACTCTTGGAGAGTACTCGCTTTTCATTGCGGACAACTGCCCCATTGTGAAGCAGATGCCACCTTCCGTGCATTACACGGAAGGCTTGCCGTTCATGAAGCATGGTTCTGTCTTCCGTGCGCACCGACGGATAAATGACATGCTGGGACACACTATCCCTGATTTATGCCGCTTCAGCTTGGATGAGTCTCCATCGTGTGGAACCGGACTAGAAAGCTGCGACAATGATTCCCGTTGCCCACTGCTATGGATTGTGCTATCCATGAAGAACACCTAGGACTGGAACCTCGAGGAGGACATGTAGCCCATCTATAACGTGTAAGTGGAGTACGGTAAATTGTGAACGGCAGCGTTGTGAATAGTCGTGCACAAATTTATCACATGAATTGGAGATGAACTTGTGTGGCATACTGGCATTTGTCCTTTAGAATTTATTACTAGTAAATGTGTTATGTGTACATGCAACTTGTGTGGTTGTTGCACGGGCTCCAACATGCTCTTTGAGAAAAATAGGTGGCACAGCTTTGGATATACGTGACGTGGCGGCATCATACAGTAGCATCATTCGCTATAGTTGTAGTATGCTCCTACTAGGACGACAACTCCTATAAAATCTTACGCTTGGCTCTTTGCCTCTTCGAGAGGTTCAACAGTTCGTACTCGTGTGAACCTTGCACTTGGCTCTTCGCCTCTTCGGAAGGTCCAACAATGATGATACTACAGTACACATTATGCTTCTGGCAATCTGACACCAATTGAACTGCTGCACGTCCACCGCGAGGGCGAGGGAGAGGGAGAGGGCGCGCTGTACTCAAAACCCTCTCCTCGTCCTGTGAACCACCGCGCGCATGGGCGAGGGAGAGGCGTAGTAAGCAAGCTTCTCCTCGTTCGGTGAGTTGACGGGACACATCAAAGCAGTACTAGTACTAGTCCATACTGCGTCCTTTCCGGTTAATATGGCTTAACTTGAAACGAGAAAAATACACTGGCAGTCAACGTATGTAACAATACGCTCTTTACGGTCACTATATATAGTTTTGCAGTGATTATGCGATCACTAGGTCATCGTAGAGCACCATATTGCACCCTACTGACCGGCCACATAGTCAACGTGGCACTTTGTTGACCGGTTAAATTGTCACCTGGTTTCTGGGTCCCACTTGTCAGTTGGCAGAGCAAAGAAATCAGCTAAAAAACAAAGAGTGTAGTACATCTACACTTCCAATGCATTTAGCCTTCAATCTAAATCGATATTGATTGACTAATGCACTAACTTGTGCTCTAGGTATAGGCTACATGTCTATCCTTAATTACAGCATGCAACCATCTTCATTTAATCTTCTTCTCTCAATGGTCGCATGCACACATAACTTTTGGGCGTTAAGTATGCCCTGGTCAATGTGTAAATCTCTAAATGTACAGTCTTTCACGGACGTAGGGAGTAGGTTGAGCACTTGAGCATGAGTGTGTGTGTTGCGTCGTGTGTTGTGTGCCGCATGGGTGCGTGAGTGTTGCGTGCGTCCATGTGTACGTGTGAGTGTTGCATGTTGCATGCATGCATGCATGCATGCATGGGGCTTACTCCCCCCCATTGACATGTTCATATTTCAAGAAAATACGACCATGTACGTACATACGGGCAGGGTCTAAAACGCCTACTCGCGCATACGTACGATCTGGGCTCGTGTACATGGTTGGGTCGGAACGGAGAAACAGTGCCATCGTCGTGTTCATGGGGAGCCAATCGGCTGGGTCGGAACAGAATGCGTCGTCGTGTTCATCGGGAGGGCTTGGACGGAACAGCCGATGGAAACGAGACCTGGCGTACTGCAGAACGGAGGAAACGGCCTTGTGTTTAACCGGCCACGTTCGAAACGGGATCCTATTCATTGGGAGGGGTCTGGCGTACCGCAAAACGGAGGAAACAGACCTCCTATGGTCGAAACGGGGGTCCTGTTGATCAGGAGGGTGCGGCGTACCACAAAATGGAGGAAACGGACTTGTGTTGGAGCGCTACGGTCAAAATAGGGGTCCTGTTCATCGGGAGGGGTGTGGCATACCGCAAAACGGGACTCCACAGGATACTGTTCATCTCCACCAACGACCCCCTCCAGCCTCCACGGGCTACTGTTCATCCACCGTCGACCTCCTCCAGCCTCCACCTGCGACTGTTCATCCACGGGCTCCTGTTCATCCAGCCTCCACCGCGCGCTACTCCACCGGCTACTGTTCAACCAGCCCTCTCCATGGGCTCCTATTCAACCACCCCTCCACGGGCTACTGTTCATCCAGCCCTCCACCGTCTACTGTTCATCCTGCCCTCCAGGGGGTGGTCCTGTTCATCCAGCCCCAACCAGCTCAATTGATCGGGGTACTGTTCATACAGAGGCAATACCATGGGGTCCTGTTCATCCACCCCCACCGGGAACTGTTCATCCAAACCCCTCCCCCCACAATGCTCACTGTTCATCCATAGGTAGCATCGATCGGCTTCAGTTAGCAGCAGTAGCAAAGGAATCGCTCGATCGGGTTCAGTTAATAGCCATCGATCGATGCTCGGGTTCAGTAACGCGTAGCCTGCAGTGCAATTGCTCGGGTTCAGTTAGAGCCCAACGCCTCGCTCGGGTTCAGTTAGAGCCCAACGCCGCAGCATACGCACGCACGCACGTCTGAGAAACGCGCATCGCTCGGCCCCCGACCACCCACCGTAACTGGAGACTCCCCGATATTTTCCGCTCCCTCGCTTGTACCACAGTTTTTTCCGTCGTGGACGGCCCAAAGAATGTCATGCAGCTGCGTCTCCGGCCCGCCTAGGACGAAAAGCCCATTTTCTGTCATGATTTTTTGTCATAGAAGTAGGACCCCATCACATCTATGATGATGCCGTGTTTTGTCACAATTATCGTCATAGAAGTGTCATAAGTATGACAGAATTTTTTTTTGTTCGGCCCAAAATGTCACGGATGTGTCTTTTTTTGTAGTGCCGACTCCTGCCTGCATCTACTACTATTACTCCACACATCGATCGCTATCCAGTATGCATCTAGAGTATTAAGTTCATAAGAACGGAGTAACGCTTTAAGCAAGATGACATGATGTAGAGGGATAAACTCACACAATATGATATAAACCCCATCTTTTTATCCTCGATGGCAATAATACAATACGTGTCGCTTTCCCCTCATCACACCGGGATCGAGCACCGCAAGATTGAACCCAAAGCTAAGCACCTCTCCCATTGCAAGAAAGATCAATCTAGTAGGCCAAACCAAACTAATAATTCGAAGATACTTGCAAAGATAACCAATCATACATAAAAGAATTCAGAGAAGATTCAAATATTGTTCATAGATAATCTTGATCATAAACCCACAATTCATCAGATCTCGACAAACACACCGTAAAAGAAGATTACATCGAATAGATCTCCAAGAGAATCGAGGAGAACTTTGTATTGAGATCCAAAGAGAGATAAGAAGCCATCTAGCTAATAACTATGGAGCCGAAGGTCTGAGGTAAACTACTCACACATCATCGGAGAGGCTATGGTGTTGATGTAGAAGCCCTCCGTGATCAATGCCCCCTCCGACGGAGCGCCGGAAAAGGCCCCAAGATGGGATCTCACGGGTACAGAAGGTTGCGGCGGTGGAATTAGGTTTTCGTGGTGCTCTCGATGGTTTGGGGGTACGTAGGTATATATAGGAGGAAGAAGTAGGTCGGTGGAGCCACGAGGGGCCCATGATGGTGGAGGGCGCGCCCAGGGGGGTAGGCGCGCCCCCTGCCTCGTAGCCTCCTCGTTGGTTGCTTGATGTCCACTCCAAGTCCTCTGGATCACGTTTGTTCCAAAAATCACGCTCCCGAAGGTTTCATTCCGTTTAGACTCCGTTTGGTATTCTTTTTCTGCGAAACACTGAAATAGGCAAAAAAACAACAATTTGGGCTGGGCCTCTGGTTAGTAAGTTAGTCCCAAAGATAATATAAAAGTGTATAAATAAGCCCATTAAACATCCAAAACAGAATATATAATAGCATGGAACAATAAAAAATTATAGATACGTTGGAGACGTATCAGCTGGGTAGGGTGAACCTAAAGTTACGAAAACAGGCCCCTACCAAGCGTAATCCGTAGACCTGTTCCGAAGGTTATGATGGTAACTTCACAATGCTCGAATCAGGGTCGCGGGAGATTTTCCCGCCGACCTCTAAATTTTGTGACACTGAACTCCCCGTGTGGCGTGTTGGGTGATTGGGCTAAGCAACTAGCGACTAGTACTTGTAACTACTATTACTCCCTCCGATTTTATTAACTCTGCATATTAGGTTTGACCGAAGTCAAACTTCCTAAAGTTTGACCAAGTTTATAGAAAAATATAAACATTTACCATAACAAATATGTATGATGTAAAAGTACATTCAATAATGAATCAAATGGTATTTATTTGTTATTGTATATGTTAATATTTTTTGTTATAAACTTTCTGAGAGTTTAGAAAACTTGACTTTGACCAATGCTAATACGCGGACTTAAATAAAAACTGAGGGAGTACACATTTGTTTTCTTAGTTTGTAGTGAATTAATCATTTGTTACAATCATTGTTGAATTTCAAGATGTATACGAGGTCTATAGTACTTCACAATATGCTCAAACTCACATAATCCCAATCAGATGAGAATTTAAATGCATTTCATAGTTATTACTTTGTAGGATGCAACAAAACCAACCATAACTCTACATCATCCATTATAAAAGCAACATTTTGAACACATCCCAATGTGTGAATGAAACGTGTAGAGAGAGCTTGCGAAGATGGAGCAGATAGGGCGGTAAAGATTGTGTGTATGTGGAGAAGACAGTAGGAGACAAACCTAACAAGAGAGAGAGAGAGAGAGAGAGAGGAAGAAGTTAGGTCTGTGAGATAGATGGAGACATGTAATATATGGGAGATGTGTGTGCATCCGGATTCTGTAGACGTGGAAGGAGAAGAGACAACAGGTTTGATGAGAGAACTGGAAAAACATGGACGAGAGGGGAAGGATCTCGTGGGTTGAGGGATTGATAATTTTGTGCGGGAGAGAGAGGGATTGGTAATTTTGTGCGGGAGAGAGTGGGGGGGAGGAGTCAGTCCGCCATCGTCACATCATCCTGCTTCCAAATAGCGCATTCTCTAGTGCAGTGTGCTCACCGTCTTCGATCTCCTCGATGCCCTCTTTGAAGGTTGAGGTGTTGTGCATATAGCCTTGCATGGGGATGAATTGTGTGCTCGGGGGAGGGGGAGTGTGTGTGCAGTGTGTGTGTGTGTGTGTGTGTGTGTGTGTGTGTGTGTGTGTATGTGTGTGTGTGTGTTAGGTATTGAGAGAAATCAAACATATGGAGAGAAATGTGTGGGTATGTGACGGAAAGCTACATGCTAAATAGGGTTTTCACGAAGAGATTGTGCATGCGAGATAGAGAGCGATGTGCGGGCCTTGAGGTGGGCAGGGGCCGGGTGAGGGTGTCAAAATGTGTGTGTTGATGCATGTGTTACATGCGATCGTGCGAGGGACGGACGAATCCAGAGAGATGGTTTTGTGTTACAGATGCTCCTATCTCTCTCTCTCTCTCACACACACACACAAGTACAATAGAAGACCGTTCTCTCATGTATACACAATGTATCCGCATCTGTCTATGTCTCACTCATGCATGATCATTTGCACATTCACACCTCTCTATGTCTCTATCACACACACATCGTCTCCACATTGCCCTTCCGCCACAACACACATATAGACACATACACACGTTCTCTCTCAGTCACACACACAAAATCGGTATTAAAAAAACTAGGGCGCACCTAAAACGTCCAAATCCAAATAAACACAAACTGGAGCTAAACTCAAATATATGGAAATATTGTAGCGTCAAGAAATTTTCTAGGAAAAAATGTTGAGTAATATTCAGGGATTGTTTTCACACACACAAAAAGGTCCGGTTGGTGTCCTTCGAGCGCGACACAGTGACGCACCGTTCGATCGACCGCGCGGCCGCGGTTCATGCGCTTGCACAGGATTCCGTATCATGGCTATGGTAACTAATATAAGCGCTACCTCAGTCTAATGTTTACGTGTACTAGTACGGTTTTATTTTATGTTTGACAGACCCTATATAAAACTAAACTAAGCTCCCATACGCGCACTCATCAATATGTCGGTGCCCGCCTGCTCCGGCCAACTATTTCTCGCCCATCACCGCCGTGTCGCCGCCATCCCTGTACCATGAAGCCGAAGGCTCGCCCGCTCACATCGTCTGCAGTCCCTCCTCGCGATGCCGCCGCGCTACCAAGCACGCGAGCAGCTGGTGGAGCCGCGTCTATGCACGCAACGTACGAAGAGGAGGACGAGCGCGTGCTCCAGCATGCCTGCTAGGAGGAAGCGCGCGGAGGAGGCGCGCATGGTGGCTGTCACGGCGGAAGCCGGTCGCGCCCGCAAACCAGGTGCGGACGTGGAATCTACCTTCGAGCCCTTGAATGCCACATGGATCCTGCAATCTGAAGGAGCGATTTGGGTCAGTCGACTCTTGTGAGCCATTGGATGCAACATGGATGGTAGAAGGGCTTCTTCAACCTCTGAAATTGATGTTCATCTTCTCAGCCCGCCACACGCTTAACCGCCTACCGCCGCCGCCCGACCCTCCCCTGAACCGCCTACCACCGCCATGCTCCCCCCACCCCCACCCTCGCTATCCGTTTGACCCCGGGCACGATCCATTTTTTCCGACGAACTACATTCCACACAGAACATTCATAAGATAGATCATGGGCACCCTACCACCCTAATATAGATACCGGTATAGATACCGGGGTAGCTTCTCTGCCATCTTCTTCCTTTGTTCCGTCGAACTTATTTCACAAATCGACAGACCCAAATTATACTACTAGTACGAATGTATTAAGTACAGTAGGAACACAAAGATACGAGCAGTAGTACCAACTGCAAGAACAGTAGTAAGACATATAGTACTAGTACTACTGTACGTACTAAAGAGTTCAAATAACGAGAAAGAACATAAAGTTCAAATAACGAGAAAGAACATAAACATAGTTCTGCTGGGGGCTCAGCACAACACATCCTTGAAATAAAACTAAGCAACTAGTCTGTTTGACACTGTAGTAGAACCAGCATGAGTGAGAGCACTGCCACCTTACTCGGAGTCCGAGTCCACGTCCTCGATTTCGTCCTCGTCCCTCTTCCTCTTCCTCTTTGCTGCTGCTTCTTTGCATGAACCGAACACTGGGCTCTGCTTCTTCATCCAACTCTTGTATATATTTAAACAAAGGTAGGCATCCATTGCTGCGTACAGGATGTGATCTTCATCTATTGTCTTCGACTCCCATGCATGATGAAACTCGTGATGAGGTTTCTTTAGTTTAGCGTACGAAGGATCAATCATGGCTGCTGCCAGGGTCCGCATTGAAGGCTGAGAGGAGGACACCAGGCTTGCCTTCTGGAGATCGAAGGGCTGGCCCACAGCAAGGCCTATCCGACCCAGGACATCCTTGTCGTTCCTAAAGTCTATAGTAACAAATTTCACTCTTTCGTCCTTGAGGAAGTTCTTAAAATCCTAGCACTCAACATCAGCATGGCATATGTGGTAGATCAAGCACACATTATGTACGCAAACCTGGATTACGGCAGGCTTCTTCTTCTCTACCTCCTTTAGAATGTTCTCGCTTTCCAGGACTGTGGTGTACTCATCATCTAGCCCAGCGACCCACTCATCCTTTGAGTTTTCGAACATGCTTCTGAAGCGAGCAAGGCATCCTTTCACTGTCACGGATCCACAGGTGTAGATGACGATGAACTCATTGTCGGTGATGGCTCTAACCTGGTACTCAGCAGCGACCATGGAGATTTGGGAGGTCAGGGATTTTGGAGGAGCCTTAGGAGAAGTTGAACTGGTGTAATGTGAAAGGACGGAACGACTAGGAGCAAACTATTGTAAGGTAGAAGACGGGGAAGAGTAGGGCGTGCGAACAGCGTGGGGTTGTTGGCTTGCCCGATGGATAAATAGCTGCAAGCCCCCAAAGAGTTCTCGAGTACTATGCATGACCCACTAGATGTCATGTCTACTAGACCCATATCGTAGGCCTGGCGGTACAGCTTCTGCCTGTTCGCACGCCATGCCGGCGCGTGGATGTAACTTCACTTAATTCCCTCAACCATTGCGCCTCCCACGACCTTCGCCTCCCTCCCGCGGTCGCGCCCTTTGAGACTTTGACCGGCTATAAATTAGCAACTTTTTTGCCTACTCCGCATGCATGATACTCCCTCTGGTCCTTTTTACTTCCGTCAACCGTTTGCAAAGTTTTTGACCAAATTTATACTAAAAATATCAATATCTACAATACTGATTATAATGAGTATAAAATCTACGTTTATAGTGAGTATAAAAATATTGATTTGACATTGTGAATGTTGATATACATTTTTCTATAAGTTTGGTCAAAGTAGAGGTACATTGACTTTAGACAAAACGTAAATGCACAATGCAGACTAGCTCCTCCGTCCAGGTGCGTGCCATGTCCTATCTAGTCATCACAACAAGGTTAGCTATTAGAGTACTACTTGACTTCCATTTGTCCAAATATGGATGTACCTATATACTAAAACATGTCTAGATACATCTATATTTTGACAAATGGAAGGCATGTATTGTGGAACGGAGGGAGTAGTTTAAAGGGCTCGATTCAAAAATTTCACCTACTCTTACCAATATAGAGGCGGTGGAATAGTTTTTGTAGTGGTTTCTAGAGTCTGGACTCCATTTTCAGGAACCTTCGCATGCAGTAATTTAGTGCACCTTGAAATCTGAACGCCTGCTTGACTCTCCTTCTCCCTCTAGCAGTCCCACCACTCCACCGCGTGTGGAAAAAATCTGCATGCATGACTCTCCTCCCGCGCGCTCGTCCAATCGGTTGTGACCAGCAATATTTCCACCCCTTCCCTCACCCATAATTTACTCCAACAAATATGCCCACGTAGCTGCTTGATTACTTTCTTTCAGAGAGGTGCTTTGGGTCACTGACATGTGGGCCCAACAGGCATCTGGCCCACATGTCAGTGACGCAACTGGACCTGCAGTTAAGTCAGTGAAGCTCAGTCCATATATTACGTAGGTGTGCCATTGCTCGCTATAAATATTGCGCCTCCCACGGCATTCGGAAGAAAGCTCACGTTCATCGCTATCTCCTCCCCCTCCCTCTCACGTCGACCACCATGGCATCCCCCCTCCAAAGCCCTAGGTGCCCCTCGCTGCACCGCGCGGACGGTCATGCGTCGCCTTCCGTTCCTCACTGCCACTAGTCGAGGAGGATGCGCCGCCGTCCCGTTCCTTGCCGCCACTAGTCGAGGAGGAAGCGTCAGTGTTCCGCTCCTCGCCGCGACGCGTTGAGGTGGACGCATCAGTGTTCCCAATCTTGCCAGCACGCACGTCGGAGGACGCGTCGGCTCCCCGCTACAAGGAGAACGCCGCGCTGCCCGCCGAGCCCCCCAGCCTTGAGGAGCTTTGGAAAGAAATGGATGTTGCCTTGTGGGAGGATTTGCCTCCAGAAGAGCGCGCCAAAATAGAGGCGGAGAAGCAGGCCGAGGAAGAGAAGCGCGCCCCCGAGCAAGCTGCCTGGCAGGCCTATGTCGCGTCCGAGAGATTCAGGCAATTGGCTCTTTGGCAGAAGACTCCTGCGAGGGCCGTGAGGGTAGCGGAGGACGCCCGTGCCAAAGCCCGGAGTGCAGTCGGCCCCAAGCGCCTCATCTCCGCTTGGCGGTACGTGGACCGGGTGCACGCTTCCAGCAAGGAGGAGTACCTATTGGCGCCAGATCACCACACCGGTGAGATAGCGCTCGCCCACCGGCAAGCCGCCAATTAGCACCTCGTGAGTTGCGAGGCTGAGGAAGAGGCATTGTGTCGGCGTGCTGGGAAACGGCCGCGCACCACGGCACTCGTGGCGCGCCGCAAGCACTCCTGCGAGCGATGTGGCTTTTATTAGGAATATAATTTAGTTTCGTAAGGCGATCTCATTAGTTTTGCGACACAAATGATAAATCCCTTATGTTCGGGAATTATTAGCGTCCTTAATTAAGTATGTGAAAGGAAAGGTTTGGAAACCTTGTGTATCCGTACGCATTTTGTAAGTACGTGCATATGTCACATGCACTAACATTTTATCAGTTAAATCTTTGGTCAAAATTTAGCACAAATTACAAAGGTGACGAATAAACCAGGACGGAGGTACTAGTAGTAGTTTTGAAGCCCAAATAAATGAGTGAGGCGCCTTAATGTTACTCTCCACTGTGACTAGTCTTATGAGAAAAGCTGGGGAAGAGACGGCTTATTTTTTAAGCCGCCAAAAGAACTGGCCCTAGGAGAGGTAGCTAGGGATACTAGGAGTAGTAGCTAGGGAACGAGTGTGCGAGATGAACCGGCAAAAGTAAATGCAGAGAGATGAAATGCAAAAAAGACAGAGGGATGTGATGGTTGCTTGTCCGTTTTTTTTAGCAGGCCACTTATTACTAGGAGTGGTTGGGTTTTGCGATATGACGGCTTTACTGCCGCGCCACGAGCGGGGTGAGACTCGCGTGCAGCGTCGCCCTCTACACTAGTACTACATCAGTCGTGGTTTATTATTCCCCCATTGAATTTGACTGAATATTTAACTGACAAAATGTTAGTGCATGTCAACAAAAACTATATCGTTGGATTCGTATTTGAACATAGTTTTCAATGATATATTTTAGATGACATGGATCAGCATTTATCGTACTATATATAATGTTAGTTCAATTTTTGGTCGTACTAATCTATAGTAAGGTGCCCGTGCGTTGCGGAAACGATGAAATGCATTGATCGGGGAGTTGTTTATTTTGACAAAGGATGCGGGGGTCATCTCATGTGTAACGGGTATCAATAAGTTTCTTCGGATATTATTTCATCTTTAGAGCTCACAAACATCCAGGTGAAATAGATAAAAAAGTATATTTTGCAAACAAAAGCGTTCAACTGTTCAACCTGCATCCAAAACTTGTGAAGAAATAACACTTATTGTGCTTTGCAAGAAATGATCTTTAAGAATTAGTTTTTGAGTATCGATTGTTATACATGTTGGCTACAGATGACATGGCACTTTCTTATAGTCAACAGTTGGCTATACTATTAAGTATTAACCATGCCCTTAGACACGTAGACGGAGGGATTAAATCAGGATGACTTGGAAGGGGGCAGAGGAGATGTAAGAAATGGTTCATTATAAGTCTTTCACCAGTATTGTAGTAAAATTTTCATACATGGGAGATTCTAGACTAAACCATAAATGCATACACTTTTATTCATGCGCGATACTCCATAGAGCAAGATCATGCATGGAAGTCTCCACATGCTTAGACAGCGGATTACATTTAGTGAAGACTAATGATCAACATTTAACTTGGTAATGCATATGTCCAGGTGAACCTCCTTGGAGTCCCCGTGCCCCACGTTGGGGGCCAAATCATACCATGCATCTTCCATGTCCACATCGGCGGGAAGGTCCCAGCTCGACACAGTCCTAGTCAGCTTGATGTAGCTAGTGTCGCCGCCCACGAACCTCCGAGGGGTAGTAACAGTGAGCACACACCCGTACATCGGCCTCGTGTCAGTGTCAGCGTCAGTGGCGTTGCCCCTGACACACACTACAGAGATGGAGCGGTGGCCTGCGCGAGCCTCGCCGGTGGCCACGATCCAGAGGAAGACGCCGTTGTCCTCCTACGAGACTAGCAGGCGGCGGTGATCCTCCAGCGTCTCCGGCACGGTGAACGGGTAGCATGTCTCGTACTTGATGTTCTTAGCCACGGGCCAGTAGTGATAGACGGACGACTGCGTGAGGTGATGCACGAGGTCCGCCGGCGAGCCCCAAAACGGCATCGGGCACTCATAGCAGTAGACGAAGGGCTCCTTGGAGGCATCGACCAGGCCGTCCATGAGCAAGTTACTATGAGATTTAGTCTGAATAAGCACAAAATAAATCATGACGGCTATAACGGAGATTAAACTAATCATGTGGACTAGCATAGTAGATGAACATATCGAATCTTGGACACATACTAGAAACATGAATTCTTCCATGATTTCTTACAAGAAGGACACAAACACATATGGTGCAACGGAGCAGAACCGTTGGCTTTGAGGTTGTCGCCCATGTCGTTGAGGAAGAGGTTGCCGAGGTCGGGGAAGAAGTCGTCGTCGATGAAGTCGTCGCTGCCAGTGATCGAGTGCGCTCCCAAATTTCAACAAATTGCTTGAATGGAGCGCAGGAGGGAGTGGCTGTAGGGGAGGTTGTGGCGGCTGAATGGAGCGTAGGAATAGCACACGAGGAAGTAGATGGTGCTCCTCCCTAGTCTCTATCTCTACTCTTATCTCTATCTCTACTACTCTTCTTTATTTTTTATAATATACTAGTAGCTGTAAAATCGAATAGTACTGCACCGCCCGCTGCACGCCCAGCTTAACACGCCTCCTCGCCTCCATCAAACCCCTCCGTTAAACCCGCATGCAAACCGAGAAACCTACTTCGGCCCGCGGGAGGAAATTTGTCGGTTGCCGTTGGAGAATAATAGAGTGACGTCCAATCCATTTGACTAAATTGTGTGTATGATTCTCCCTCTATAAAAAGTTAATTGCATCCTTAATCTTGTTTTCTAAGTACTCTATGGGTTCCACTATCAGTACAGTGTACATTATTTGCAGGCTGGCTATAGATTCGTAATGAAAGTTGGAAAGAAACGAATCCATCCTTAATCTTGTATTCTAAGTACTCTGTGGGTTCCACTCCCAGTACAGTAGCGAAAGAAGTATATATTAAGAATATAAAAAGCTACAGTTTAGGACAGAATTCGAACTCAGGCCATCGCGCTGCAAGCATCCGGCCTAGACCAGTACACGAGGTGTTCGTTGCGGACGATGCAGGAGATAAACCTTTATAGCAATGAGCCCGTCCGTTGCAACGGATCCAAAGTAGAATAATACACATCACTAAAAATGTCTTATGTTTCACTCCAAATATATTCTTTGGGCTGTTTTGATGAGGTAAGGGAGGAATGTGGTTGGTTTCAAGATACAAAAGGGGTTTTGTGTAAACTGGAGCAGAGAAGTGGGAATTGTTGCAAAAGGCCACAACTTACATCACAACTGTTGGATGCAGATCTAATGGTCAGAAATGGCGGATGGTAGACACACCATCATCACCAACTGAGTCTTTTATAGGAGTGTGTGTGTGTGTGTGTGTGTCTATATATATATATATATATATATATATATATATATATATATATATATATATACTAGCAAGATGCCCATGCGTTGCATGGAAAATCAAGATGCATTTGTATGAGTAGTTTATGTTGTGGGAGAGATGAACAAGAGAAGGCCTTATTTGCAATTGTGGAGAGGGGTGCGGGTATCTTCTTGCAAATTTGCCATAGTTTCCTTCCTATCCGTCAGATATAAATCGGACGGCCTATATTGCAGGATGGCAGGCACACCATCATCACCAACTCTATTTTTTATAAGAGTAGAGATTTCCTTCCTATCCATCAGATATAAATCGGAAGCCCTATATTGCAGGATGGCAGGCACACCATCATCACCAACTCTGTTTTTTATAAGAGTAGAAATAAGTATAAGTAATATAGGAGTAGGAGTAGAGAAAAACCGAGTTGGTGATGATGGTGTGCCTGCCATCTTATAGTATAGACCGCCAGATCTATATCTGACGGATAGAAAGCAAACTATGACAATTTTACAAAAGATACCCACACCTCTCTCCACATTTATAGATAAGGCCTTGCCTTGTCCATCCTTATCTCCCACAACTTCGTTGCCGAGCAATTAAAAAAGGAATTCTCTGGAACAATCTGGCATGGTGGCGCTGCGCCTGGCCCATCCCCATGCCTCCGCCCAGTCCGACCACCAGTCACCACCACGCCCCACTCCTCCTCACCTTATTTATCATCTTTCTCGAGATATCATTTTTTTGATGAAATGGTCGAGATACCATGTTTCCCATAGAATTCTCGAGATATCATTAGTTTTTACACATGGGATTACTACTGCATGGGTCAATCACAACAAGTGTTTTGTTAAAAAATGCATCTTGATGTTCTGTGCAATGCATGTGCATCTTGCTATTTTTTTGCATATAATTCCAAACACCATGTAGACATGGTCTTTGACCATTTTACAACTATTTTAGTATCATTGTTAGTGGTTCGCCGGTGCAAGTTATAGCCCGGGTGTTTTAACCTTTTTTTAGTAATGATATCTGGCGATTGTTCGCCACGAGCTCAATCCTGGTGAATCCCACGTAACCGTCAGATTTCCATCCGACGGTGGCCTGTTTTTAAGCCATAGTATTTGACAAAACCGCCACCCTTACACACATACTGTAACTGCGTCGCGGGCGTTTGCAACTGCCATGTCTGCCAGCGAACGTTTGTTGGGGATTGGAGTTAGCACCGTTGGCGGTTTGTAGTCGTTCCACGCTCGGGCATTGAAGTGTGTAACTATTTTAGATTAGAACATACTAATCCTCCGGTGCTAGTAGTAGAGCAGAGTCCTACTCCACTACTACTCTGGTCAAGCAAGTTAGGGCATAGTAGTAGGTACCGAGGGAGTACCCGATCGTGATCACTCAAGCAAGTTTTCCGCATCGATATGACCCTCTGTTGTTGGTACATGTCTAAATAAGTCAAGCGGCGTGTTGTAGTCATCATCACCTGTCCACTTCCCGTAGCACATATTCGCTTCTCCATCCTTGTCCGCACATAATCGTCCAATCTTCCATCCCCGCTAAGGCGCCTCCCCCCTCTTCCAAAACCCAAGCACTAACAATGGCAGAATCGAGCAGCTTTGCCGAAAGAGTGGCTGGAATTTGCTCCCCACAGAGGTAGTCAAGCTCATTGTTTCGTGTGTGGACAACCTCAGTACCATCCCGCTCGTCGCGTGCTTGTCGGGGCTGTACCGTTTACTCAAAGCCCTCAGGCCGGATCTTTTTAAGCCAGCTCCTTGCTTGCTGATGCCGCCTGATCTTCAGAAACGGCATGTCACGCAACATAACGATTGTAGGGTGGCGAGCATCAACCCTCTTGACTGCGATCCGATCCCCGTCACCCTCAACTACATTAACGGTATGTACTGGTTTGGCATGAACACGTCTTGGATGGTGCTCGTCGACGGTGGCGGCAGCTGGATGCTCGTGGATGTCTACACCCGGTGATTGATCCCCCTTCCTTCGATTAACACTACTGCTTGCTTTGGCACCGCGCCCGTAATCTGGGAATCTTACAAGATGCTTGACATGATACCAAGTTTGATTTGCTCAAGGTTGTAATCTGCCAAGTGCCCACAAGATCTGTGAATTATAAAGACTTCAAGCTAATTGCGTTCTTCAACCGCGGTCTCGCCTATGTGAAAGGTCACTGCGGTAAGTGGATAAATCTGGATGTCCATCGCAGGATCATACATCCACCATGGTTCTCTGATGCCATTGAACACAAGGGCTTCATTTACGTTGTCGACTCCTTCTATGGCTAGACGTATTGCTGGCCTACTCTAGTCATCACTACAAACGGTTGTTACAGCAGTATGTTACTTTCCTATGATATCATGATGGCTTGCTTATATTACTGTCAACATTTACTGAAAAAATATTCATGCTCATAACATGTTGTTCTTAAGATTGACTACATCAAGAGCCCTTTTTATTTGACTCAACTTGATATGATGTTGTAGGTCACTTTGGTGTCCTACCCTTCCTAATCCCAGAACCTTTCAAAGAAAAGCGGCATGGCAGTTGTAGGTGGTTCCTGGCTCGATCAGACAATGGCGAACGATTGATGATCGTTCGCACGTACTGGACATATTGTTTTGCAGAATACAATCACAGTCACTGCAAGGTCTTTGAGCAGGATCCCAGCTTCTCTGGGCCTTCAGGATTTTTTGACTGGAGGTTGGTAAGTAGCCTTGGTACATTCTCTCTGTTTCTCGGACTGAATTATCCAATTAACCAGGAGATAACCGATGGCAAGGATCATAATGGCAGTGCGGTTTCGTTCATCAGGCAAAACTGTGTGTACACAGCATACCATGCGTCTCTACATGCACCATACCCTGATATGTGCCACCACGCTCTGCAGCCCAAAGTAGGAGAGAGGGTCGCAAGTATCAGACTTCGATCTGCTGGCTGGAGTTTCCCCCGTCAGGCACTCATCTGGTTCAAGCCGTCAGCCAATCTCCACAGCTTAATAAATAGTAAGTCTAACTGAGCCAATTAGTTAAATGCATACACTTGGTGTAGTAGGATCTTTATTTAGTTTGATGCATACACTTGTTCTTTTTGGTAGCCCTTTTGTAATGGTGGCTGATGTTTGGTTTGGAAGAGAGAGCCATGTCTTTACTCTTCTGGCCTGCTTATTGCTTCTGTTGCACCCCAACCCTGGTTGTTGCTGCTGCTGTTTTGAATGTACAATCAGTAGTATATTTCGTCTGTTGGTCGAATAAATGTGTTGTTAGAACGACAAACACAATGTTTTGGAAGTCGTTGCACGGTCCATTCCTTTAGTGCCCCGTACCGTACGTAGCGCATACTATTTTTCGTAGGAACACATATTCCACTTGTTGATAACATGCAAGCCACTGATGAAGGCCCAATCGAGGAGCCCATAATTAACTGGGAGGGAGGCTCTCGCATGAATCCGGGCCAGGTACATGCTCATGGTCCCGTAAACATAAATAAGTAAATAAATAAATAAGTAAAGCTAAATGCTCATGTACCAGTTCTTTAAATTCACGATTTAATAGGAGGATATTATTTCCTATGATAGTGTCGTTACATTCAGTCGATATAATTCTTAGGAAAAGATAGCGACCAGTCTTCTTTCTCCCACCATTTTCTTCCTGCAACCAGCGGACCCATGCAAATCGTAATCAACATCGTAAATAGTTCCGGTCCATTTTTATTTTTCAATAAGAATGTCCAACTCAGCCAAACACATTGGCGACAACACTTTATCCTCTGCCTTGGTGCGCTCGCCGCGGCACCGCCGTCCGGCCCTGTCAACATAGTGAATCCGGATAGGACTGTAGATGTGAGTATGACAGTACGGACCCACCAGGTCCACTCCCGAACACAAGCAGAGTGCCTCTTTTACTACTCAGATGCACCCCTCGTTTTTTACTCTAATCCACCCTGCTGATATCTGGGACCCACATCATTTTCAACGTATAGTCAATTAATGACAGAATTGCAGAATCTTTTTGAGGATTTGTTCAGAGGAGCAGGCTATAAACTGGGTTGTGCGGTCTCTGTGGCCCGTCTAACAACATGACCAGCCCAACAGCTTTTTCTTTGGGAAAATAGGCATGCCACTATTTCTTTTTGAAGAATACCCAAGCTAGGAATATTTGTTTACTCCGACTTACTGTGCTGCAAATCTTTCAAGAAGAGGAGGGATGCATTCCGGCCTGGCCAAAGAGTTTGGTCAGTATCTGTTAAAAGTAAATGGGAAAATTAGTTTCCTTTTTTGTTTTTGTTCTTCACTGATATTTTATATTTCATTGGACTTTAACATGACATAGTACTAATTTATTTTTATATTTGTTTTAGTATGGCTAATAATTTTTGGATTAAGAATATTTTGTTCCCCAGCAAACAAAAATGTGAAATTTCAACATTTCGCACATTTTTAGTTCAATTTTTTAACCCTGGCACTGACCAGAAAATGGGCAGCAATTCTAAAAATGGAAAATGGCTGCAATAAATTCCATATGAATTAGAAAATGAGTAAAAATTATAAAAATTAATAGAAAATGGGCTGTACACACCACAAATTTCGAGGTTGACTTTTTTACGCAAGCCTTTGTCAGTTAATACACGATTCTAGTAGCAGTGACTGTTGGATGTCCATCCAACAGCCGACGTGCTTCTTTAATCTCTGATCTTCCTGCTCCAGCCGCCTAAACCAGCGCCGGCGGGACTGCCTGCTCCCTCCTCTTGTGGCCCACTGTCATGCCGCGCAGGCTTCATCGGCCCACCCTACTCCCTCCGCTGGCCTGGCCGCACACAATCAACTGCCTCCTTATTACGCGAAAAAATGATTCCTCCGACTGACATCTGGGGTGCACCGGTTCGGAGGCTGACCTTTGGGCCTATTAAGTTGACGCGTACGCAAGGCTTTGTCAACTTAGTCAACAAACGATTCTAGCAGCAGTGACCATTGGATTTGAATCGAACGGTCCTGCTGTTTCTGCAATCGATGCTCTTCTTGCACCAGCCGCCCAAACCAGCGCCGGCAAGACCGCCGGCTCCTGCCTCCAGTGGTCGGCTGTGCCGCCGTTGAGGCCTCACCGCCCCCTACTACTCCCACCGTTGGTGGGCCCTCTGGCGGCGAGCTCACACCGCGGCGAACCGGTGAACCCTTGTACTCCTCTCCGCGTGGGCATCCACTGCGGCGTCTTCCCCGTCTCCGTGTCGTCCCTTTCCTAGGCCTCGCCGTCGTCCACCGCCCTGGTGCTCTCGGCGCGCCGTGGTCAACATGGTCAATGAACGACAACCATCGGACGTGGAATTTACGTGGAGAGGTTGACAGCTGGGTCCACGGCCGCACACAAGGAAATGCCTCCTTATTATGCGCAAAATAATGATTCCTCCACCTGACATCTGGAACCCACCAGAAGGGCCTCTATATTTCACGAAAAAAACGTTCCCCCACTGACAGCTTGGACCCACCAGCTATATCTTCACACACAAGGAAGTGCCTCCTTATTACGCATAAAAAAATGAATACCCCCCTGCTAGCTGGGACCCAGCATAGTGGGAGGTTGACATGTGGGCCTACTAAGTTGACGGGGACGGAGGGCTTTGTCAATTTTAGTCAATATGAACAATTCTAGCTCCAGTGACCGTACAATGTCCATCCAACGGCCGTAGTGCTTCTTCAACCTCTGGTTTTCTTGCTCCAGCCGCCGAAAGCAGCGATGGTCGTGCCGCCTGCTCCTGCCTCCCATGGCCGGTTGTGCTGCCATGGAGGCCTCACCGCCCCTACTACTCCCACCGCTGGCCAGGCCCTGTGGCGACAGCACCCTCACACCGCAGCCGAACCAGTGAACCCTCGTACTCCTCTCCGTGTGGGCATCCACTACCGCGTCTTCCCCGGCTCCGCGTCGTCCCCTTCCTAGGCCTCGTCATTGTCCACTGCCTTGGTGCTCTCGGCGCGGCGTGGTCAATGTGGTCAATGACCGATGTCGTGGTGGGTGCACGGCAGATGCCATGGGATGGCTAAAGATAGGAGGAGGCTCCAGGGCACTGGTGGGCTCCAGAGGTGAGGTCGGCATGAGCGAGCACGGGACGCAATACATACCCAGGTTCGGGGCTCTCCGGACAAATAACACCCCTAGTCCTGCCGAGTGTGGTTTATACGTAACAGTACAGAGTTGCTCCTAGAGCTGTATGGAGGAAGAAGGAGGTCGGGCCAAGGCTTAGGCTGCTCCCTCTCCTCGGGTGTCGCTTGCTAGATGTGTGTGAGTGGGTGGATGGGTGAGTGTGTTGCCTTCTTACTTGCCCTTATGCATGAGGGCTCCTTGGGGGTTTTATAGGTCAACCCCCCAGGGGTACAAGGGTAATGTTACAAGGCCATAGGGTTGGGTCGTCAGTTTCCCGGAACCCGGTGCTGGGACCCGCTGGGTGCCAGGGCTTGCCGGGTTCGCCGGGCATGGGCCCCATGCGCCTAGGGGGCATTATGTGCCGTCTTATTGATCGTGAGGGCGAGGCCGAGTTGAGTCGGCTACAATGACGTTCCGTCAGATCGCCGCTTACTGGTGTCATGGGTGACATCGGGCACACTGTTGCCACGCCAACCCTGGTCAGCGGGTAGGTGAGGGGCTTTGTTGCCTCGTCCGGCTGACCAGAGGCATGGGCGGAGTACTGTGGCTTCGGTCATCAGTTGGGGCAGTCTCGTCCCGTCGTACGGCGGGGATGGGACGGCTGCTGACCCTTAGCCGGGTTTGGAGAACACACCAAGGGCGGTGTTGGCTTGTTGGAAAAGTCTTGAGCTTGGTTGTTGGGGCCGTGTTGAGGAGTCTGGCCGGGTTACAGAGCCTGGCCGGGTCGCAGGGCCTGGCCGGGTTGGGCGACCCGGCCAAGGGCGAGCCGGATTGAGGGGCGATGCTGGCCCCGTCGTTTTTGAAAAGGATCCAGGTTCCGTTGCCTTCCTGGGGTTCATCCCCCCGACAGTAGTCCCCGAAGCTGTGAAGGTCCGCCGTCTTCTGGTGGGAGGGCCTTCGCAGTTTCCCCCTTGCAGAGGCGGATTTGGTGGCCGCCGGGTCCGGCAACACCCACTTTGTGCCGGATTCCGGAAGCCGGATCGCGGCATCCCGCTGGTGGCGGGAAACGAAGGAGTTCAACGAATATTGGGCGATTTTTTGGGCTACGCGCAGCCGCCACGTGGTGCCCGGGAGCCAGAGGTGTCTGACAGGCCACGCGCGCGATGGGAAGGGGCGACGGCCTAGGGCCCGCCGCCGCGCACCCTTGGCCCACGCGCCCGGATTTATTGCGGCGTCCGCGGGTCGGTTGCCATTCTCGATGCATTTACTGCGTGCGTACGTGCGCACTTATTGCGGGGAAGTGGAAGGGGCGAGCGCAAATGATCCCACTTTTCCACATTTCGAACTATGGCCTATACATTGGGGGCAAAGGGGGCGGCGGAGATCATTCACACTCACGCTCCCCTTCCTCTTCATCCTCCCTCTGCTTCCGACGACCGCCGCCTGCTGCGACGCCCGCTGTCTTGAGCAGAGCTTTCTTGCCATCTTCTTCCTTTTCTCCTCCCTCTTCTTCCGCGCTCGGGTCGATGGGCCGTTAGGATCGTGGATGGGTTCCACCATCACCCCTGATGACATCGCCTACCTTCACGACACTAGGCGCCTGCCGAGGGCGGAGGAGGTCAAGGTGCGCCTCCCGCAGGGCAAGCGGGAGTCGCGGCCCGAGGGCTCGGAGCGGGTGGTCTTCCAGCCGCACTTCAAGCGTGGGTTTGGGCTGCCCGCGAGCGGCTTCTTCCGTGACTTTCTGGAGTTCTTCAGGCTCCAGCCCCACAAGCTTGGCGCCGGCGCGATCATGGAGTTGTCCGGCTTCATCACCCTCTGCGAGGGGTACCTGGGGGTCGAACCTTCGATCGACCTCTAGGTGCGCTTCTTCTCCCTGAAGCAGCAGGGGTCGAGGGCCGGGGAGATGTCCGAGTGCGGGGCGGCCGTCATCTCCAAGCGGTCGGGCGCCGACTGCCCGAAGGTGCCGCTGGAGGATTCTGCCAAGAAATGGCAGAATTCTTTCTTCTACGTCCGCAACCTCGGCGAGGACCGCATCAACCTCCCGCCGTTCATCAACTCGCCGCCGTGGGGGAAGCAGAACTGGGGGTATTACCCCAAGTGCCCGTCGCAGGAGGTGCTCAACCTGTGCGAGCGGGTGTCGGTGATGAAGGAGCGGGAGAGGCTCACCGACACCGACCTCATCGCCGCTTTATCTCCCGGCGGGTGCTGCCGCTGCAGCAGCACCGCCATCTCATCGGTCAGATGACCGGCCTCCAAGATCCCAACTGCATGGCGAACACGCAGTTGGCGGCGGACGAAGTTGCGCGCCGGGTAAATGACATCTCCAAGGCCAACTTGGGGGTGAACTGGGAGTTCGGGAAGGCCCCGTACAGCCGTTTGGACCCGGCACCGTTGGTGAGTCCCTGCTCCCCGTACTTCGCTGCTGCTTATCTTCTCGTTTGTCCCGACGCGACGCGCGAGGTGCTTCTGAACGCCATCTGGCATCCTTACGACCGGGCGCGGGTGCAGGTGGTGCGGGTTGCCTCGGAGGAGCCCGAGGCCCATGGTGGAGGGGAGGCGGCGGCCGCCGACACGGGCGCGGGGCACCGAGCAGGTGAGTCTTGTTTATATTTCTCGAGCCACCGATCATGGGACGGCTTTGGGGATGCTGACACGAGCTGCTGATGTAGCGGCGCCAGGTGGAGGAGGCAGCGGCACGGCTGGAGCCGGGTCGTCCCGGGGGGTGGCGACGGCGAGGCGCCCGCATGGGAAGGACAGCGTCCTGCCGCGGGCCCCGTCTGCGAAGCGCGCGGCGGACCCGGCTGGGGGTGTGAAGCCGCCCGCTAAGAGGAGGAGCAACGCTCCACAAGAGAGGGCAGAAAGGCCCGCCGTTCCGGTGGTGCTGGGGTAAGTAACCCGTTTTTGCCCGAGCCGGGTTGCTAAGCGGCTCTGCTCGACTCGGCGTGATCGTTTCTTGTCTTGTGCTTCAGGTCGCCGATCTGGCTGGCGCTGGCGACAGCGAATGCCGCGTCCGCCGAGGGCGCCGTGTTCCGGAGGAGCCGGTCCGGCACCGTGGACCGGGACGAGGAGGAGGCACCGGTGAATCTGGACCTTGGTTTGGACCCGGCCGATGCCGCGGGCCTGGCCTGGCGGGACCGGAACCGGGCCGAAGCGGAGCTGGAGGCGGCATCGACCTAGGCCTGGGTCAGCGCTATGACGACGTGGGCGCGAGCCGGCGAGGAGGCGGCATGGCCGAAGATGCCGGCGGGGACGGTGGTGGCGACGACGGTCTTCGTGCCGGCGTCGGACAGGGAGCACGGCCAAGGCGGCCGTGCGGATGTGATGGACCTCGACCGGGAGATCGTGGTTGTCGGGGATGACACCCCACCGCGGACCGACGTGGTCGAGCGGGAGGGGGCCGATGGAGGCGGCGGCGACGCTGTCTTGGAGGACGCGGCGCGGGCGGCACCAGAGGGGGCGTCCCGGAAACCGACGAGCGAGGCGCCGCCGGTGGTGGAGCCTCAAGCCGCTCCGCCCACTGAGCCGGCATTGGCACCAGAGAGGGCGCCGGAGTAGGCGACGACTTCGGGGGTGGCGGCCGGCGGAGAGCATGCCCTGGTGCTTAGGTCCGGAGGGCGCCGGGTCACCGAGCTGCGGCCTTCGTGGAGCGGGACCGGCGAGGTGTTCTTCGGTCCTCCGACCCAGGAGGAGGCAGCGATGGCCGCCGTGACCCGCCGCCTGCGGGGGCGGAAGGACCGGATCCAGGCCTTCGCACAGGCTGAGGTCGAGGCGACGCAGGAGCTGGAGCGCGCTGTCTTCGTAAGTCTCTGTTTGCATTAGACTTTTCTTTTCATTGCTTTTTCCATTGTGGGGGTGCGCCAGCGCACCCACTGGGTGTAGCACCCGAGATTCGGGCCAACTTCATAGCAGTTGGGTCGAATCTTATCTTGCTGTCTCGCGCTGATTGTTTCCTTCTGTAGCAACTTGACTCCTACCGGGTCAACGTCTTCAACCAGCTCCTCAAGACGCATCGGCGTCTCAAGGAGAGGCTCGCCGCCAAGGAGGAGGAGCTCCGCATCACGGCATGTACTTCTTCCTCATGGTCTTTTCTAGTAGGGGCGCGCTAGCGCACCCACTGGGTGTAGCCCCCGAGATTCGGGCCAACTGCATAGCAGTTGGGTCGAATCTTAAAATAGTACTTCGTTGCTGAGTTTTTCTTCTACAGCCGAGGTGCTGTCTTGGAGGACCCGGCTGATTCGGGCCGGTTTTCACTATGCCCGGCTTGTCGCAGACGTCGGCCGGCTCAGGGCCGAGGTGGAGAAGGCGAAGGCGGAAGCGACGGGAGACCGGTAGGCGCTCGACGAAGCCAGTCGGCTGTGGGAGCAGCTGGCGGGCAACAAGAGTCGCCTCGAGGCCGAGGTGGAGCGCCTCAAGGCAGAGGCCGCCAAGGTCCTGGACGCGTAGCAAGCCCTTGCCGAGGCGGACCAGCAACGCGGCAAGCTGGCCGACGACAAGGGGCAGCTCCAGGCCGAGGTGGAGCCCCTGAAGGCGCTAGTGGCCATGGCGGAGGAGACCCGGCTCCGCGAGGAGGCCGTGAAGGCGGCCGAGGACAAGGACGCCGAGCTGAAGGCGGCCCTTGCCAAGGTCGCCGACCTGGAGAAGGCGCTGGAGGAGCGTGACCGCACTATTGCCCGGGAGCGGCGCGGTACGTTGCTCGAAGCGCAGCACCTGGAAGAGTCCTTCTCCAGTAAGTGCTTTCTTTTGGTTTCGTTGTTGCCGGGTTGGGACTCTGGCTCTTCTTCCTTAGTAAATTTCTTCTGACTTGCTTTTCTTCTTGGCAGGGTCTTTCTGGAGACGCGCCAGCTGGTGGAGGAGGCGGTCCACTTTCAGCGCAACCCGCAAGGGATCGTCGGCTCCGGGACGGACCCGCGGGTGGCCTGGACCTTCTTGGAGATCGTTGCTGCTGCCGAGGCCCGTCTGTGGGTTCTGAGTGAGCAGATGGGGCGGCTCTCTGAGGCCAGCGCGGCGACGACAGCGGCCCTCTGGCCGGGTGCCGTCGCGCCGACCAGCTTCACGCGGCTGGCGCGGTGGTTGGAGGCGGGCCCGGACCGCCTTCACGAGTGGCGGGTTTCCGCCGCTCGTGCCGGCGCCGAGATGGCGCTCCGGTTCGCGGTGTCGTGGCATCCGGACTTGGCGCTGGATGCGTTGATGGGCCAGCGAGCCGGCTCGGAGAGCCAGCTGCAGGCGGAAGCTGGACGGATCGCCGCCCAAGCCAGCTACATCGCCGGGGTTGCCTTCCATGACGAGTTCCAGCCGTAGCAGGCGGAGGATGGCGGGGTCATTCCTGCCGATGACTACGGCCTACTTCTGGACGACCCAAAGGGCAGCTCCGAGGAGACGGACGTCTACCATGATGCGGATACCGGGGAGGAGGATACCGACACTTCTGCGGACCTGGGAGCTGCGCGCTCTGGCGGAGGCGATGCCTGATTTTTTAACTTTATGAAAAAAAATGTTAGGTAGCAGGTCTACCCACCCACTGGGTGTTTGACTGGGTGTAATGAACTCTGGCCTTGGGCCTGTTTTAAATTTATGATGTATGAGTTGTGTGAATGTTTGCGCCTTTGCTTCTCGTTTTTGGAGCTGTTTTCTTGCCTTCGTCTCCCTTTGGGTTTCACCCCCGCAAGTCTGACGACCAAGGCTCTGGTCCGTGACAAGGGGTTTGGCCTTTGAGACGGTCGTGTAGTACTTTGGGCTTTCGAAACGTTGAGCATGAGCGAAACACCCACTGGGCCGGCTGGCGGCAACACGGCGGGCCGGGTTGGGGAGCAGCTAGTCGTGCGGGGACTTAAAGTGGAGGGGCCAGGTTGAGTGATCCGGCGATATGTAGATATTTTGTGGATGTTTGCGCTGTTGCTTCTCGTTTTTTGAGCCGTTTTCTTGCAACTCTCCCCCTTTTGGTTTTCTCCCCGCGAGTCTGACGGCCAAGGCTCTAGTCTGTGACAAGGGGTTCGGCCTTTGGGAGGAGCGTTCAATACTTAGTCGTTCAAAACGTTGAGCGCGAGCGAAACACCCACTGAGCCGGCTGGCGGCAATCCGGCGGGGCCGGGTTGGCGAGCAGCCGGTCGTGCGGTAAATTAAAGTGGCGGGGCCGGGTTGGGCGACCTGGCGGTCGTTGACTTAGTGTTCGTGGCGCGCAGGTGCTTTTGGACTTGTCTGCTTGTCGGCCGATAGCCAAAGCCAGACCTGCGGCATAGGGCGAAGCGAAAAGCTTATGGAGAACCAACGCGTTTGAGAATCGCTAAGGAAAAAACGACGGTTGGCCAAGCCGGCCAGCCCCCAAGCCCCCGGGTTGAGCGAGTCGACCCGGTGGTCGGGCTTGGCTTAAGAGTAAAGTAGTGCACAGATGTGGGAGACACAATAGCTTGGTCGCAAAAGGGGCAGCCCCCGAGCGTCGTTCGGGGACCCCGTAATTTCATATGGTTACAAAAGGCAGCGATACATACGTGCACTAGGTTAACTGTAAAATGGGCGGAGGAGCTCTGCATGCCATGGTCGGGTTGTTTCTTCGCCGGCGGTGTCCCTCCTGCGCTTGTTTGTCTTGCGGGCGTCGATGAGGTAGTACGCGCTGCGGTCGCATAAGTCCTTGCCGACGATGAAGGGTCCCTCCCATGGAGAGGATAGCTTGTGTTGGCCAGTCTGCTCTTGGACGAGTCAGAGGACGAGGTCTTCCTCTCGGAAAGCGAGGGGCTTGATCTTCTTGATGTGGTAATGCCTCAAACCTTGCTGGTAAATGGCTGAGCGACTTAGCGCTAGGAGACGTGCTTCTTCGAGTAGGTCGATGCCGTCTTCGCAGGCTTCTTTTGCTTTGATTTCCGTGTACATCATGACGCGCGGCGAGTCGAACTCGACGTCGGTCGGGATGACGGCTTCTGCTCCGTAGACGAGGAAGAACAGGGTGAACCCGGTCGACCTGTTTGGCATGGTGCGGAGACTCCAGAGGACGGCCGGCTACTCGTCAAGCCAACTGCAGGGTGAATGGATGAGCGGCTTGACGAGTCACGGTTTGATGCCGGATAGGATGAGACCGTTCGCCCACTCGACCTGGCCGTTGGACTGCGGGTGTGCGACGGAAGCCAGGTAGAGGCGGATGTCGGAGACAGAACAGTACTGCGCGAGTGCGTGATACGCCTCCAACGTATCTATAATTATGAAGTATTCATGCTATTATATTATCCATCTTAGATGTTTTATATGCATTTATATGCTATTTTATATGATTTTTGGGACTAACCTATTAACCTAGAGCCCAAGGTGCGGATTACATTTCTTTCCTTGTTTTTGAGTTTTACAGAAAAGGAATACCAAACGGAGTCCAATGGACGTGCCAATTTTTGACGATTTTTTATGGACCAAAAGAATCCCCCGGAGTGAAAGAGTTGGGCCAGAAGAGTCCCGGGCAGCCCACGAGGGTGGGGGCGCGCCCACCCCCCTGGGCGTGGGCCCCTGCCTCGTGGACAACCCGGAGACCCCCCAGACGTGAGACCTACGCCAAAAAATCCTATAAATACTGAAACCTCCAGAAAATAACCTAGATCGGAGATCCGCCGCGCAAGCCTCTCAGAGCCAACAAAAACCAATTGGGACCTGTTCCGGCACCACATCGGAGGGAGGGATCCTCACCGGGGCCATCTTCATCATCCGGCGCTCTCCATGACGAGGAGGGAGTAGTTCACCCTCGGGGCTGAGGGTATGTACCCGATAGCTATGTGTTTGATCTCTCTCTCTCTCGTGTTCTTGATTTGGCACGATCTTGATGTATCGCGAGCTTTGCTATTATAGTTGGATCTTATGATGTTTCTCCCCCTCTACTCTCTTGTAATTAATTGAGTTTTCCCTTTGAAGTTATCTTATCAGATTTAGTCTTTAAGGATTTGAGAACACTTGATGTATGTCTTGCATGTGCTTATCTGTAGTGACAATGGGATATTCATGTGATCTACTTGATGTATGTTTTGGTGATCAACTTGTGGGTTCAGTGACCTTGTGAACTTATGCATAGGGGTTGGCACATGTTTTCGTCTTGACTCTCCGGTAGAAACCTTGGGGCACTCTTTGAAGTTCTATGTGTTGGTTGAATAGATGAATCTGAGATTGTGTGATGCATATCGTATAATCATACCCACAGATACTTGAGGTGACATTGGAGTATCTAGGTGACATTAGGGTTTTGGTTGATTTGTGTCTTAAGGTGTTATTCTAGTACGAACTCTTGAATAGATCGATCCGAAAGAATAACTTTGAGGTGGTTTCATACCCTACAATAATCTCTTCGTTTGTTCTCCGCTATTAGTGACTTTGGAGTGACTCTTTGTTGCATGTGAGGGATAGTTATATGACCCAGCTATGTTATTCTTGTTGAGAGAACTTGAACTAGTGAAAGTATGAACCCTAGGCCTTGTTTCCTAGCATTGCAATACCGTCTACGCTCACTTTTATCATTAGTTACCTTGCTGTTTTTATATTTTCAGATTACAAAAACCTATATCTATCATCGATATAGCACTTGTATCACCATCTCCTCGCCGAACTAGTGCACCTATACAATTTACCAGTGTATTGGGTGTGTTGGGGACACAAGAGACTCTTTGTTATTTGGTTGTATGGTTGTTTGAGAGAGGCCATCTTCAACCTACGCCTCCTACGGATTGATAAACCTTAGGTCATTCACTTGAGGGAAATTTGCTACTGTCCTACAAACCTATGCACTTGGAGGCCCAACAACGTCTACAAGAAGAAGGTTGCATAGTAGACATCAAGCTCTTTTCCTCAAGCGCCGTTGCCGGGGAGGTGAGTGCTTGAAGGTATATCTTTAGATCTTGCAATCGAATCTTTTAGTTTCTTTTTTTATCACTATTTTAGTCTATAAAAGAAAACTACAAAAAAAATGGAATTGAGTTTGCCTCATACGCTTCATCTTTTTAATATCTTCCGTGAGTATGATGGAAAGGAAAATTGTGCCAAAGTGTTAGAAGAAGAATGCATTAAAATGTTTGGCACAAAATATTTGAATGATGAGCATGATTGCAATGTTGTTAGTATGAACTCTTTGAATGTCCATAGTACTAATGATGATTGCACTAGTCATGATGAAAATGTCTCTTATAAGCATGTCGCCTTTTGTGGAGTGCATAGAGCTTGCAAGTACACACCAATCAGGGAAAATAGATTTTGCAAGAGGCATAAGTATTTGGAAACTAAATGTTTACAAGAAAGGCTAGATGTTAGTGCTGAAAATTTAAAATATCTTAGCCATACTTGTGAATTTTGCAATGAACATGGTCATTTAAATATCAAATGCAAATTGTTTCATGATTGAATCGTGTCCAAAAATTGTGATGACTTGATTTCCCTTGCACATCATAATGAACTTAGTTTGATTTTAGGTTATGAAGAAATGAAACGTCAAACTAAGCTTATTCCAGAATATAACCTTGAGAAATTCCTCGATATTGATCTAGAAGAAATTTATATGTATTGTGCGGTGAACTGCATTCAAAACCCTTATATTTCCAATTACATAAAGAAAAGAAGACAAATAGAAGATGAAGAGAACTCTAACGAAAGGGAAGAGACTTCCCAATATCCTCCTATTATTTTTTATGATGAATCAGGTAACGAGGAGGAGCCTTCTTTTCGATCAATCTCATTAATAAGGAGCTCCAAAAGGAGGATTGAACCCACACATGATGTGAAGAAGAAAAAGGAAAGACGGAGAAGCAAAGGTAGAAAGGTATCCCTCCCTAATGATGTTGCTCCTATTACCCATTGCGATGATGATAATTGCTATACTATTGGTGATATCCATACTATTAATGATGAGAGTGATTATGCTTATGATATGAAAAGGCCCAAGCTTGGGGATGCTATGTTTGAAGAAGTTGATGTTTTTGAGAATATATTTGCTGCAATTAATGTTTGTCCCAAGCTTGGGGATGATATGTTTAATGAAGATGATATTTTTAGTCTCCCAAGTTTTGATGAGCAAATTTATTATGATGATAGCATGCCTCCTATTTATGATGATTATTGTGATGACACTTATGCTATAAATAGTAGTGATGATTATATTTATAAAACTTGTCATGATTATGATTACCCTTTTTCTGAACATTATCTTTTAACGTGGAAACAATTTATAGTATTCGAGTCTCTTATGATACTCCCACTATTCCGAAAGAGAAGAATTTTGCTTATGTGGAGAGTAGTAAAATTTATGTGCAAGTAGATCATGAAAAGAATGCTTTTATGTGATGGTTATATTGTTGAATTCATTCATGATGCTACTGAAATTTATTATGAGGGAGGAACATATGCTTGTAGGAATTGCAATAATATCAAGTTTCCTCTCTATGTGCTTAAAGTTTTGAAGTTATGCTAGTTTTGCCTTCCTATGCTAGTTGATTATTGTTCCCAAAAGTTGTTTGCTCACAAAATCCCTATGCATAGGAAGTGGGTTAGACTTAAATGTGCTAGTCATATTCTTCATGATGCTCTCCTTATGTTTCAATTCTTATCTTTTATGTGAGCATCATTGAATCATGCCTAGCTAGGGGCGTTAAACGATAGCGCTTGTTGGGAGGCAACCCAATTGTATTTTAGTTCCTTGCTTTTTGTTCCTGTTTAGTAATAAATAAATCATCTAGCCTCTGTTTAGATGTGTTTTTATGTTTTAATTAGTGTTTGTGCCAAGTTAAACCTATAGGATCTTCTTGGATGATAGTTATTTGATCTTGCTGAAAATTCCAGAAACTTTCTGTTCACGAAAACAATTGTTAAAAATCACCAGAACGTGATAAAATACTGATTCCAATTGCAGTAGATTAATAAAAAAAATTATATGTCTTACTATTTTGGTAGAATTTTTGGAGTTCCAGAAGTTTGCGTTAGTTACAGATTACTACAGACTGTTTTGTTTTTGACAGATTCTGTTTTTCGTGTGTTGTTTGCTTATTTTAATGAATTTATGGCTACTATCGGAGGTTATGAACCATAGATAAGTTGGAATACAGTAGGTATAACAACAATATAAATAAAGAATGAGTTCAATACAGTACTTTGGAGTAGTGTTTTGTTTTATTTCGCTAACGGAGCTTACGAGTTTTCTGTTAAGTTTTGTGTTGTGAAGTTTTCAAGTTTTGGGTAAGGAATCGATGGACTATGGAATAAGGAGTGGAAAGAGCCTAATCTTGGGGATGCCCAAGGCACCCCAAGGTAATATTCAAGGATAACCAAGAGCCTAAGCTTGGGATGCTCCAGATGGCATCCCCTCTTTCGTCTTCGTTCATCGGTAACTTTACTTGGAGCTATATTTTTATTCACCACATGATATGTGTTTTGCTTGGAGCGTCATTTTATTTTCTTTAGCTTTGCTTGCTGTTTGAATAAAATACCAAGATCTGAAATTCTTAAATGTTATAGAGTCTTCACATAGTTGCATAATTATTCGACTACTCATTGATCTTCACTTATATTTTTCAGAGTAGTTTGTCATTTAATCGTGTGCTTCACTTATATCCTATGAGTAAATGGTTGAATGAATTGAATATCATAAATCTGAAATTATATATGTTTCATATGCTTATCCCATGGGGAGTAATGACTTTACATATAATAAGTAGAGGTGGTAAATTTATTGAAGGTTAGCAAACATTGTATTGGTCACTTGAACAGTTCATGAAAGAATATTGAAGGAATAGAGATTTCACATATAAATATACTATCTTGGACATCTTTTGTAATTGTGAGCACTCATTAAAATATGACATGCTAAAAGTTGATGTTGGACAAGGAAGACAACGTAATGGGTTATGTTTTCTTGTATCCGAAATAAAGTATATTGTCATGGATCGCCCAACACGTTGAGCTTGCCTTTCCCCCTCATGCTAGCCAAATTCTTTGCACCAAGTAGAGATACTACTTGTGCTTCCAAACATCCCTTAAACCAGTATTGCCATGAGAGTCCACCATACCTACCTATGGATTGAGTAAGATCCTTCAAGTAAGTTGTCATCGGTGCATCCAATAAAAATTGCTCTCTAAATATGTATGATTTTTTAGTGTGGAGAAAATAAGCTTTATACGATCTTGGGATATGGAAGCAATAAAAGCGACGGACTGCATAATAAAGGTCCCTATCACAAGTGGCAATATAAAGTGATGTTCCCTCGCATTAAGATTTTGTGCATCCAACTATAAAAGCGCATGGCAACCTCTGCGTCCCTCTGCGAAGGGCCTATCTTTTATTGTTGTGTAAGAGTCATGGTGATCTTCACCTTTCCTTTTTACATTTTATCCTTCGGCAAGCACATTGTGTTGGAAAGATTCTGATATATATATCCAATTGGATGTAAGTCATCATGAACTATTATTGTTGACATTACCCTTGAGGTAAAAGGTTGGGAGGCGAATCTATAAGCCCTATCTTTCTCTATGTCTGATTAAAACTTTGAACCCATAAATATCGTGTGGGTGTTAGCAATTGTGAAAGACTAAATGATAGTTGAGTATGTGGAGTTTGCTAAATCAAAGCTCTGACATAGACTCTTCCTGAAAATAAGATGAATTGTAATTGTTTGATGACTTATAACACGGTTTGTCAGTCTTCAAGAAAGTTTATGATCTATACTTTAACATGTGAATAGCTTGTTACTTGATCATGAGAAGCTTATCATATGAGGTACTATTATGATATATAATGATGCTAGAAAAAGTGATTGAAACTATCATTGATCAAACTTATGCACTTGCTAGCATTCACACTTCATAAATTATTACTTTTATCATTTACCTACTCGAGGATGAGCAGGAATTAAGCTTGGGGATGCTGATACGTCTCCAACGTATCTATAATTTATGAAGTATTCATGCTATTATATTATCCACCTTAGATGTTTTATATGCATTTATATGATATTTTATATGATTTTTGGGACTAACCTATTAACCTAGAGCCCAGTGCCAGTTTCTGTTCTTTCTTTGTTTTGAGTTTTACAGAAAAGGAATACCAAACGGAGTCCAATGGACGTGCCAATTTTTGACGATTTTTGTGGACCAACAGAAGCACCCGGAGTGAAAGAGTTGGGCCAGAAGAGTCCCGGGCTGCCCACGAGGGTGGGGGCACGCCCACCCCCGCCCTGGGCGTGGGCCCCTGCCTCGTGGACAACCCGAAGACCCCCCAGACGTTAGACCTACGCCAAAAAATCCTATAAATACTGAAACCACCAGAAAATAACCTAGATCGGGAGTTCTGGCGCCGCAAGCCTCTGTAGCCACCGAGAACCAATTGGGACCTTATTCCGGCACCCTGCCGGAGGGGGGATCCCTCACCAGTGGCCACCTTCATCATCCCGGCGCTCTCCATGATGAGGAGGGAGTAGTTCAGTCTCGGGGCTGAGGGTATGTACCAGTAGCTATGTGTTTGATCTCTCTCTCTCTCTCTCTCTCTCTCTCTCTCTCTCTCTCTCGTGTTCTTGATTTGGCACGATCTTGATGTATCGCGAGCTTTGCTACTATAATTGGATCTTATGATGTTTCTCCCCCTCTACTCTCTTGTAATGAATTGAGTTTTCCCTTTGAAGTTATCTTATCATATTGAGTCTTTAAGGATTTGAGAACACTTGATGTATGTCTTGCATGTGCTTATCTGTGGTGACAATGGGATATTCACGTGATCTACTTGATGTATGTTTTGGTGATCAACTTATGGGTTCGGTGACCTTGTGAACTTATGCATAGGGGTTGGCACACGTTTTCGTCTTGACTCTCCGGTAGAAACCTTGGGGCACTCTTTGAAGTTCTATGTGTTGGTTGAATAGATGAATCTAAGATTGTGTGATGCATATCGTATAATCATACCCACGGATAGTTGAGGTGACATTGGAGTATCTAGGTGACATTAGGGTTTTGGTTGATTTGTGTCTTAAGGTGTTATTCTAGTACGAACTCTTGAATAGATCGATCCGAAAGAATAATTTTGAGGTGGTTTCGCATCCTACAATAATCTCTTCGCTTGTTCTCCGCTATTAGTGACTTTGGAGTGACTCTTTGTTGCATGTTGAGGGATAGTTATATGATCCAACTATGTTATTATTGTTGAGAGAACTTGCACTAGTGAAACTATGAACCCTAGGCCTTGTTTCCTAGCATTGCAATACCGCTTCACGCTCACTTTTTATCATTAGTTACCTTGCTGTTTTTATACTTTCAGATTACAAAAACCTATATCTATCATCCATATTGCACTTGTATCACCATCTCTTCGCCGAACTAGTGCACCTATACAATTTACAATTGTATTGGGTGTGTTGGGGACACAAGAGACTCTTTGTTATTTGGTTGTAGGGTTGTTTGAGAGAGACCATCTTAAACCTACGCCTCCCACAGATTGATAAACCTTAGGTCATCCACTTGAGGGAAATTTGCTACTGTCCTACAAACCTCTGCACTTGAAGGCCCAACAATGTCTATAAGAAGAAGGTTGTGTAGTAGACATCAGTGCGCCCTTGGCGTAGTTGGTGCCGTTGTCCGTGATGATGTTGTTTGGCATGCCATAGCGTACCGTGATGTCCTTGATAAATCAGACGGCCGTTGGATCGTCTAGCTTCTTGATTGGCCTTGCTTCGATCCACCTGGTGAACTTGTCCACCGCCACCAGCAGATGCGTCATGCCGCATCGAGCGGTTTTGAAGGGTCCCACGATGTCGAGCCCCCAGACCGCGAAGGGCCAGGCGATCGGGATGGTTCGGAGTGCTGACGCCGGCTGGTGGCTGCATTTGCTGAAGCATTGGCATCCTCACATCTGAGGACGAGTGACTCTGCATCTTCGAGGGCCGTGGGCCAGTAGAAACCATGGCGGAAGGCCTTGGCCACCAGGGACCGTGAGGGGGAGTGGTGCCCGCACTCGCCCTGGTGTATGTCGAGGAGGATCTCGATGCCCTTGTCCAGCTCGACGCAGCGCTGGAACACGCTGGTGGAGCTGCGCTTAACGAGCTCGTTGTTGATGATGTTGTAGGCGGACGCTCGGCGCTGCACTTGCCGGGCTTCGGTCTCGTCCATGGGAAGGGCCTGTTTTCCAGGAACTCCGAGATGTGCAGGGCCCAAGATGGTGCCACGACCCCGGCGAGGACGGCCATCGCGACGGGTTCCGGGGTGACAGCCCCCGAGCCGGGTTCGGCGGCCCCAGGGCCGGGTTGGAGTGTGGTAGGGCTGGTTGGAGCAGTCCCCGGGCCGGGTTGAGGTGCGGCCGGGTCGGTTGGAGCAGTCCCCGGGCCGGGTAGAGGCGCGGCCGGGTCGGTTGGAGCAGTCCCCGGGCCGGGTTGAGGCGCGGACGGGTCGACTGGGACGTGGATGGACTCGGAGTCCAGAGATGGCTTGATGGACGGCTTGTGCAGATGCTCGAGGGAGACGCCGTACGGAATGGACTGCCGGGACGAAGCGATCTTGGCGAGCGTGTCGGCCGCTTCGTTTTCTACGCGCGGGACGTGGAGAAACTCGCAGCCCGCGAAGAATCCGGATAGCTTCTGGACAAGGAAGCGTTAGCTCGCCATGTTGGAGTCATGGGCGTCCCATTCGTCGGAGCTTTGCTGCACCACCAGGTCCGAGTCGCCGTAGCATAGGATGCACCTGATGCCGAGTTCCTTGGCAAGCCGGAGGCCGTGCACAAGGGCTTCGTACTCGGTGAAATTATTGGAGGCGGCGAAGTGGATCTGCAGCGCGTACTTGATCCGGTCGCCCTTGGGGGAGGATAGCATGATGCCAGCCCCTAGGCCGAGTCGCATCTTCAAGCCGTCGAAGTGCATGCGCCAGTGCGTCGAGTCTGGCGGCGGCGACAGGTACTGGGTCTCGGTCCAGTCAACGAGGAAGTCGGCCAAGGCTTGGGACTTGATCGTGGTGCGGGGCTCGTAGAGGATGGTGTGGCCGGCTAGCTCGAGTGCCCACTTGGCGACCCGGCCAGAGGCATCCCGACACCCAATGATCTCGCCGAGAGGGGCCGTGCTGACCACGGTGATGACGTGCTCTTGGAAGTAATGCTTCAGTTTCTTTGCAGTGAAGTACACGCCGTAACACATTTTCTGGTAGTGCGAGTAGTTCTGCTTCGAGGCGGAGAGCACCTCGCTCAGGTAGTAAACTGGACGCTGGACGGCTTGGATCTGGCCCATCTCTTGTCGCTCGACCACCATCACCGTGCTGACCGTCCGCGAGGTTGCGGCAATATAGAGCAACAGCGGCTCCGTCTCGGCCGGTGCGGCCAGGACTGGTGCGATGGTGAGCATGCGCTTGAGATCCCGGAAGGCTTCGTCCGCCTGGTTGTTCCACTCGAACAAGGTCATCTTCTTCATCAGCTGATACAGGGGCAAGGCCCTCTCGCCCAGCCGGCTGAGAAACCGGCTGACCGAGGCCAAGCAGCCGGTGAACTTCTAGACATCGCGCAGCCGAGCCGGCTTGCGCATGCGCTCGATGGCCTTAATCTTCTCCAGGTTCGCCTCAATGCCGCGCTCCAGAGACGAGGAAGCCGAGTAGCTTTCCGGCCGGGACGCTGAAAACGCATTTCTCCAGGTTGAGCTTGACCTTGTACTCGCACAGGTTGGCGAAGGTTTCCTTTAAATCATCGAGGAGCGTTAGGTGCTGCTTGGTCTTCACCATGATGTCGTCCACGTAGACGTGGATGTTGCGGCCGAGTTGCGGCATCAAGCATTTTTGCATGCAACGCTGGAAGGTGGCACCGGCGTTCTTCAAGCCGAACAACATGGTGATGTAGCAATACACCCCGAAGGGCGTGATGAAAGACGTCTTCAGGGCGTCGGCCGGGTCCAGCTTGATCTGATGATAGCCGGAGTAAGCATCCAGGAAGGACAGGAGCTCGCACCCAGCGGTGGAGTCGATGACTTGGTCAATCCGCGGGAGGGCGAACGGGTCTTTGGGGCAGGCCTTGTTCACGCTGGTGTAGTCGATACACATGCGCCAGGTCTTGTTCTTCTTCAGGATGAGGACTGGGTTGGCCAGCCACTCGGGGTGAAACACTTCCATGATGAACCCGGCCGCCAAGAGCTTGGCGACCTCTTCACCGATGGTCCTTCTCTTCTCTTCGGGAAAAAACGTCGCAGGGGTTGACGGACAGGCTTGGCATCCTTGCGGACGTGGAGTTTGTGCTTGGCGTACTTCCTCGGGATACCCGGCATGTCCTTGGGGGTCCATGCAAAGATATCCCGATTCTCATGGAGGAAGTCGACGAGCTCGCCTTCCTATTTGCTGTCGAGGCGGGTGCCTACGACGACGTACTTGCTGCAGCTGGGGTCTTCCGGGTTCAGCTTTACCTTCTTGGTCTCCTTGGAGGGCTTGAACGCGGCCTCGTCGGCCGGCTCCTCAGTCGGGACCTGCGCAATCGACGCCTCTTGTGCCAGGGCGACGATCCGGTCGAGTTGGCGCCGCTCCTCGGCTATGACCAGCTACTCGGCTAGCTTGGCACCGTCTCGGGCGCAGTCCAGGGACTTGCGGTAGTCGCCAGCGACGGTGATGAGGCCCTTTGGACCTGGTAGCTTCATCTTCAGGTAGGCGTAGTGGGGGACCGCCATGAACTTGGCGAGCGCGGGCCAACCCAGCAGCGCGTGGTACGCGCTGGATAGGTCCACCACCTCGAACCAGATCGGCTCGCGTCAGAAGTGACTGCTGTCGCCGGATAGGACGTCGAGCCGGACCCGGCCGATCGGGGAGCAGGAGAGGTCAGGAACGATGCCGTGGAAGATTGTCCAGGTCGGCTCCAGGTCCTTGGCCTCGAGGCCGAGCTTGGTCATGGTGTCGCGGTAGAGGATGTTGATGCTGCTGCCGCCGTCGACGAGACCCCGGGAAATTTTGCACGTGCACCGGGGTGCAGTGATAGTGGGGTCGAGAATGAGGGCGTAACCACCCGGGTTTGGCATGACGGCTGGGTGGTCCTGTCGGGTCCAGGTGACCGGGCGCTCCGACCAATGCATGTATTCCGTCCTAGCCGGGATGACGGTGTTCACCTCCTGCCGAAGGAGGCGCTCGCTGCGCTTGTCATCGTCGAGGCTGGTGAAGACGGCGTAGGGGTAGGGGTAGGGGCCGTCGCGCATCGCGCCGCTGGCTGGAGGTGGTGGCGGAGGCGGAGGCGGTTGCCCTGCTCCCGAAGCTGGAGCCGGACGCGGTGGGATGTCGCCCCTCGCGATGCGCTTGGTGATGGCGCACTGTCGGAGCATGTGTGTAGACGGCCTCGCGCCGCTGCGGTGCTTGCAAGGAGCATCGAACATCTCCTTGAAACTCATGGCGGGCTGCCATGTCATTTTGCCGGTGCTCCGGCACTTGGCGGCCGGGTCGGTCGCGGGCGCCTGCTCGGCGGCCGCGACGAGCCGGTTGTCATAACGCTGAGCCGGTTGATCGGCTTTGCGCTTGTTGTTCTGCTGGTTTGTGCTGCTGCCGGCTTCGGAGGCCGCACCGGCTTGGCCTTGCGGGCTTCATCCAGTGCCACCTGGATCTTCATGGCGGAGTCGGTGTTGGCGTACTTGTCTGCCCTCACCATGAGCACGGCCATGGTGGCCGGCTCGGAGCGCAAGAGCTTGTGCTTGAGGAGGGTGCCGTCTCGGCACCCATTGACCAAGTATTGGATTGCTTGGACTTCGTTGACGCCCTCGCAGCTGTTCCGGAGCTCGGTCCAGCATGGGAGGTACTCGCGGCCGGTTTTCGCCGGCCCCTGCACGCACATGGCGAGCTGACTGGGGCGACCGGGTCGCTTCTAGGTGTCGGTGAAGTTGCGCACGAAGGCTTGCTCGAAGTCGACTCACACGTTGATGCTGCCAGCCGGCAGACTATTCAACCAGGTGCGGCCGACCCATGGAGCATGAGAGGCGCGTAGCGCACGGTGAGGCGATGGTTACCGCTGGCAATGCCGATGGCAGTAGTGTAGTCGGTGAGCCAGTCCTCCAGCTTCACGGTGCCGCTGTACTTGGGGGTGTCGCGGGGGAGCGTGAATCCTTTGGTGAAGGGCTCGCCCCGGATGCGTGGCCCGAAGCACGCTGGTCCGACAGGGCCGGTCTCCTCCAGCTCCTGGGAGAGGGCGAGTCGGTCGAGGCGGTGGAGAACGCCGGTGTCGTCGATGGCGCGCGGGCCCAGCCGGTCGGTGACCATGCCGCGGGGGGCCGGGTCACCTGTAGTCGGACGCCGACCAGGTTGAAGCAGGGGGTCGAGGAGGCGCCGGGCCTCCGAGGCCGGCTCGTCCGCCAAGCCGCCAGCAGCCGTCGGGGCGGGGTTGCGCCGGGTCCGGGTGCGGTCGGAGTGCGCCTTGTCGGGTGGAGAAGACGCCGTATGCTGGTTGTCGTCGGGTCCGGCGACTCGGACGGAGCCGGATCCGGCCTTCCTGGCGAGCTAGTTTAGGCGGTCCTGCTGTGCGTTGGCCGCGGCGAGGAGGTCGTTCACCCTCTTGAGGCGATCTTGAAGTTCCTCGCCCGTGAGCTAATCTAGGCCGACCGCGGCCGCCTGGGCAGCATGCATGTTCTTCACGGGAGTCTCGTAGATGGGAGGGAGGGCGCCGAAAGTGCACCCAATCGCGCCACCCCGGGCTCGCACGTCGACGACCCGGCTGGGCTCGAGGGCGGTAGGCGTGAAGACGTAGGCGGTGTCGCGCTCCAGCTGGGCGGAGTCGAGGCGACGCTGCGTGGCGGCGAGTGTCTCGGCGAGGTCCAGCAGGCGCTGGCGATCCTCGTTGAGGCGAGTTCGGGCCTCGGCGATGTTGGAGGCGTCGACGTCGATGCCGATGGGGACGTGGAGGCTCTGCATCGTGGCGCACAGTGGGTTGGGCGAGTCGGCCCTAACAGCCGCGGCCTTAGCTTCGGTGGCCTTCCTCGTCGCGCTCGACGAGGAGGAGGCGTCGATGTCGGTGACGAAGACCTCCACGCAGAGGTCCATCGCTCTAGCAGGAGCGTCGCCATTGAAGGAGAGCGGGGAGTCGGAAAAGCTAAGTATCTCGCGGGGGTATTCGTCGTCCGTAGGCGCATCGGAGATGCGCAGCGTGGCGAAGGAGGCGGGGGGCGCGTTGATGACGTCGTCCGCCAGCGTGACGGGCTCGTCGGAGTCGGAGAAGATCCCGGTCTGAAGGATACTCCCGGCCAGGACCCCGAGCTGCCCCACGGTGGGCGCCAACTGTCGTGGTGGGCGCACGGCAGATGCCATGGGATGGCTAAAGATAGGAGGAGGACGCTCGAGGGCACTGGTGGGTGATACGTCTCCAACGTATCTATAATTTTTGATTGTTCCATGCTATATTATATTCTGTTTTGGACATTAATGGGATTTATTATACACTTTTATATTAGTTTTGGGACTAACCTATTAACCGGAGGCCCAACCCAGAATTGTTGTTTTTTTGCCTATTTCAGAGTTTCGCAGAAAAAGAATATCAAACGGAGTCCAAACGGAATGAAACCTTTGGGAACGTGATTTTTCCGAACGAACGTGATCCAGAGGACTTGGACCCTACGTCAAGACATCAACCAGGAAGGCACGAGGTAGGGGGGTGCGCCTACGCCCCCCAGGCGTGCCCTCCACCCTCGTGGGGCCCATATTGCTCCACCGGCGTACTTCTTCCTCCTATATATACCTACGTACCCCCAAACTACTAGATACGGAGCCAAAAACCTAATTCCACCGCCGCAACCTTCGTACATTGCGTGAGATCCCATCTTGGGCCTTTTCTCGAGCTCTCTACCGAGGGGCATCGATCACAGAGGGCTTCTACATCAACACCATAGCCTCTCCGATGATGTGTGAGTAGTTTACCTCAGACCTTCGGGTCCATAGTTATTAGCTAGATGGCTTCTTCTCTCTTTTTGGATCTCAATACAATGTTCTCCCCCTCTCTTGTGGAGATCTATTCGATGTAATCTTCTTTTGAGGTGCGTTTGTTGAGATCGATGAATTGTGGGTTTATGATCAAGTTTATCTATGAACAATATTTGAATCTTCTCTGAATTCTTTTATGTATGATTGGTTATCTTTGCAAGTCTCTTTGAATTATCAGTTTGGTTTGGCCTACTAGATTGATCTTTCTTGCAATAGGAGAAGTGCTTAGCTTTGGGGCAGCAAGGCATGTATTGTAATGTTGCCATCGAGGATAACAAGATGGGGTTTATATCATATTGCATGAGTTTATCCCTGTACATCATGTCATCTTACTTAAAGCGTTACTCTGTTCTTATGAACTTAATACTCTAGATGCATGCTGGATAGCGGTCGATGTGTGGAGTAATAGCAGAGATGCAAAGGTGAATTGGTCTACTTGTCGCGGACGTGATGCCTATATACATGATCATACCTAGATATTCTCATAACTATGCGCAATTCTATCAATTGCTCAACAGTAATTTGTTTACCCACCGTAATACTTATGCTCTCGAGAGAAGCCACTAGTGAAACCTATGGCCCCGGGTCTATTTTCCATCATATTAATCTTCCAACACTTAGCTATTTTTATTGCCTTTTATTTTACTTTGCATCTTTATCATAAAAATACCAAAAATATTATCTTATCATATCTATCGGATCTCACTTTCAGAATTGACCGTGAAGGGATTGACAACCCCTTTATTGCGTTGATTGCGAGGATTTTATTTGTTTGTGTAGGTGCGAGGGACTCGTATGCGTGGCCTCCATCGGATTGATACCTTGGTTCTCAAAACTGAGGGAAATACTTACGCTGCTTTCTTTGCATCACCCTTTCCTCTTCAAGGGAAAACCAACATAGTGCTCAAGAGTTAGCAAGAAGGATTTCGCGCGCTGTTTGGAGGCTTACGCCAAGTCAAGTCAAGATTTGCTCTCCCGACAACGAGCCATTTCTAGCGCCGTTGCCGGGGAGTCTACGCAATAGTCAACATACCAAGTACCCATCACAAACCCTTATCTCCCGCATTACATTATTTGTCATTTGCCTCTCGTTTTCCTCTCCCCCGCTTCACCCTTGCCGTTTTATTCGCCCTCTCTTTTTTGTTTGCCTCTTTTTCGCTTGCTTCTTGTTTGCTCGTGTGTTGGATTGCTAGCTTGTCACGATGGCTCAAGATAATACTAAATTGTGTGACTTCACCAATACCAACAAGAATGATTTTCTTAGCACTCCGATTGCTCCTCTTACCGATACTGAATCTTGTGAAATCAATACTGCTTTATTGAATCTTGTCATGAAAGATCAATTCATCGGCCTTCCTAGTGAAGATGCCGCTACCCATCTAAATAGCTTCGTTGATTTGTGTGATATGCAAAAGAAGAAAGATGTGGACAATGATATTGTTAAATTGAAGCTATTTCCTTTTTCGCTTAGAGATCGTGCTAAAGCTTGGTTTTCGTCTTTGCCTAAAAATAGTATTGATTCTTGGAATAAGTGCAAAGATGCTTTTACCTCTAAGTATTTTCCTCCCGCTAAGATCATCTCTCTTAGAAACGATATTATGAATTTTAAGCAACTTGATCATGAACATGTTGCACAAGCTTGGGAGAGGATGAAATTAATGATACGTAATTGCCCTACACATGGTTTGAATTTGTGGATGATTATACAAAAAAATTATGCCGGATTGAATTTTGCTTCTAGAAATCTTTTAGATTCGGCAGCGGGAGGCACTTTTATGGAAATCACTTTAGGGGAAGCTACTAAAATCCTAGATAATATTATGGTTAATTATTCTCAATGGCACACTGAAAGATCTACTAATAAAAAGGTACATGTGATAGAAGAAATTAATGTTTTGAATGGAAAGATGGATGAACTTATGAAATTATTTGCTACTAAAAGTGTTTCTTCTGATCGTAATGATATGCCTTTCTCTACTTTGATTGAGAATAATAATGAATCTATGAATGGGAATTTTGTTGGTAGGAATAATTTTGGTAACAACGCATATTGAGGAAACTTTAATCTTAGGCCGTACCCTAGTAATTCCTCTAATAATTATGGCAATTCCTACAGCAATTCTTATGGAAATTTTAATAAGATGCCTTCTAAATTTGAGACTAGTGTTAAAGAATTTATGAATTCGCAAAAGAATTTCAATGCTTTGCTTGAAGAAAAATTGCCTAAGATTGATGAATTGGCTAGGAACATTGATAGAATTTCTCTTGATGTTGATTCTTTGAAACTTAGATCTATTCCACCTAAGCATGATATCAATGAGTCTCTCAAAGCCATGATAATTTCCATTGACGAGTGCAAGGAAAGAACCGATAGGATGCGTGCTAAGAAAGATTGCTTTGTGAAAGCGTGTTCTTCTAATTTCTATGAAAATAAAGATGAAGATCTAAAAGTTATTGATGTGTCCCCTATTAAATCTTTGTTTTGCAATATGAATCTTGATAATGATGGGACTGAATATGATCCACCTTTTCCTAGAAGGCGTCCGAAAAAATCAGAGATTTTAGATCTTGATGCAAAAATTGGTAAAATGGGATTGAAGAGATCAACTAGATATTAATGAACCCACTATTTTGGATTTCAAGGAATTTAATTATGATAATTGCTCTTTGATAGATTGTATTTCCTTGTTGCAATCCGTGATAAATTCTCCACATGCTTATAGTCAAAATAAAGCTTTTACTAAACATATCTTTGATGCTTTGATGCAATCTTATGAAGAAAAACTTGAGTTGGAAGTTTCTATCCCTAGGAAACTTTATGATGAGTGGGAATCTACTATTAAAATTAAAATTAAAGATCATGAATGCTATTCTTTGTGTAATTTGGGTGCTAGTGTTTCCACGATCCAAAGACTTTGTGTGATTTGCTAGGTTTCCGTGATCTTGATGATTGTTGTTTAAACTCGCACCTTGCGGATTCCACCATTAAGAAACCTATGGGAAGAATTAATGATGTTCTTATTGTTGCAAATAGGAATTATGTGCCCGTAGATTTTATTGTTCTTGATATAGATTGCAATCCTTCATGTCCTATTATTCTTGGTAGACCCTTCCTTAGAACGATTGGTGCAATTATTGATATGAAGGAAGGAAATATTAGATTCCAATTTACGTTAAGGAAAGGCATGGAAAACTTCCCTAGAAAGAAAATAAAATTACCTTATGAATCTATTATGAGAGCCACTTATGGATTGCCTACAAAAGATGGCAATACCTATATCTATCCTTGCTATTATGCCTAGCTAGGGGCGTTAAACGATAGCGCTTGTTGGGAGGCAACCCAATTTTAATTTAGTTTTTAGTTTTTTGCTTCTTTTTAGGAATAAATCTTTGATCTAACCTCTGGTTAGATTTGTTTTTATGTTTCAATTAGTGTTTGTGCCAAGTTAAACCTATAGGATCTTCTTGGATGATAGTTATTTGATCTTGCTGAAAATTCCAGAAACTTTCTGTTCACGAAATCAATTGTTAAAAATCACCAGAACGTGATAAAATATTGATTCCAATTTATGATGATCAATAAACAAAATATCTAGGTCGTCCTATTTTGTCTGAATTTTTGGAGTTCCACAAGTTTGCGTTAGTTACAGATTACTACAGACTGTTCTGTTTTTGACAGATTCTGTATTTCGTGTGTTGTTTGCTTATTTTGATGAATCCATGGCTAGTAAAATAGTTTATAAACCATAGAGAAGTTGGAATACAGTAGATTTAAAACCAATATAAATAAATAATGAGTTCATTACAGTACCTTGAAGTGGTGTTTTGTTTTCTTTCGCTAACGGAGCTCATGAGATTTTCTATTAAGTTTTGTGTTGTGAAGTTTTCATGTTTTGGGTAAAAGACTTGATGGATTATGGAACAAGGAGTGGAAATAGCCTAAGCTTGGGGATTACCATGGCACCCCAAGATAATCTAAGGACACCAAAAAGCCAAAGCTTGGGGATGCCCCGGAAGGCATCCCCTCTTTCGTCTACTTCCATCGGTAACTTTACTTGGAGCTATATTTTTATTCACCACATGATATTTGTTTTGCTTGGAGCGTCTTGTATGATTTGAGTGTTTGCCTTTTAGTTTAACAAAATCATATTTGCTGTACACACCTTTTGAGAGAGACACACATGATTCGGAATTTATTAGAATACTCTAAGAGCTTCACTTATATCTTTTGAGCTATATAGTTTTTGCTCTAGTGCTTCACTTATATCTTTTAGAGCATGGCGGTGGTTTCGTTTTATAGAAACTATTATTCTCTCATGATTCACTTTATTATTTTGAGAGTCTTAAACAGCATGGTAATTTGCTTCAATTGGGAAATTAATCCTAATATGTTAGGTATTCAAGACTAGTAAAAAAAACTTTCTTATGAGTGTGCTGAATGCTAAGAGAAGTTTGATGCTTGATGATTGTTTTGAGATATGGAGGTAGTGATATTAAAGTTGTGCTAGTTGAGTTGTTGTGAATTTTAAAAATACTTGTGTTGAAGTTTGCAAGTCCCGTAGCATGCACGTATGGTAAATGTTATGTAACAAATTTGAAACATGAGGTGTTCTTTGATTGTCCTCCTTATGAGTGGCGGTCGGGGATGAGCGATGGTATTTTCCTACCAATCTATCCCCCTAGGAACATGCGCATAGTGCTTGGTTTTTGATGACTTGTAGATTTTTGCAATAATTATTTGAGTTCTTTATGACTAATGTTGAGTCCATGGATTATACGCACTCTTACCCTTTCATCATTGCTAGCCTCTTGATGCAGTGCATTGCCCTTTCTCACATTGAGAGTTGGTGCAAACTTCGCGGGTGCATCAAAACCCCGTGATATGATACGCTCTTTCACACATAAACCTCCTTATATCTTCCTCAAAACAGCCACCATACCTACCTATTATGGCATTTCCATAGCCATTCCGAGATATATTGCCATGCAACTTTCCACTGTTCCATTTATCATGACACGTTCATCATTATCATATTGCTTTGCATGATCATGTAGTTGACATTGTATTTGTGGCAAAGCCACCGTTCATAATTTTTCATACATTTCACTCTTGATTCATTGCTATCCCATTATACCGCCGGAGGCATTCATATAGAGTCATACTTTGTTCTAGTATCGAGTTGTAATCATTGAGTTGTAAATAAATATAAGTGTGATGATCATCATTCATAGAGCATTGTCCCAATAAAAAAAGAGAAAGGCCAAAAAAAGGCCCAAAAAAAGAAGGGACAATGCTACTATCCTTTTTCCACCCTTGTGCTTCAAAGTAGCACCATGATCTTCATGATAGAGAGTCTCTTGTTTTGTCACTTTCATATACTAGTGGGAATTTTTCATTATAGATCTTGGGGTGTATATTCCAACAATGGGTTTCCTCAAATGCCCTAGGTCTTCATGAGCAAGCAAGTTGGATGCACACCCACTTAGTTTCTTTTGTTGAGCTTTCATGCATTTATAGCTCTAGTGCATCCGTTGCATGGCAATCCCTACTCCTTGCATTAACATCAATCGATGGGCATCTCCATAGCTCATTGATTAGCCACGTTGATGTGAGACTTTCTCCTTTTTGTCTTCTCCACATAACCCCCATCATTATATTCTATTCCACCCATAGTGCTATATCCATGGCTCACGCTCATGTATTGCGTGAAGGTTGAAAAAGTTTGAGATTACTAAAGTATGAAACAATTGCTTGGCTTGTCATCAGGGTTGTGCATGATGAGAGCATTCTTGTGTGATGAAAATGGAGCATGACTAAACTATATGATTTTGTAGGGATGAACTTTCTTTGGCCATGTTATTTTGAGAAAACATAATTGCTTAGTTAGTATGCTTGAAGTATTATTATTTTTATGTCAATATTAAACTTTTGTCTTGAATCTTTTATATCTGAATATTCATACCACAATTAAGTGAATTACATTGAAATTATGCCAAGTAGCATTCCACATCAAAAATTATGTTTTTATCATTTACCTACTCGAGGACGAGCATGAATTAAGCTTGGGGATGCTTGATACATCTCCAACGTATCTTTAATTTTTGATTGTTCCATGCTATATTATATTCTGTTTGGACATTAATGGGATTTATTATACACTTTTATATTATTTTTGGGACTAACCTATTAACCGAAGGCCCGGCCCAGAATTGCTGTTTTTTTGCCTATTTCAGAGTTTCGCAGAAAAAGAATATCAAACGGAGTCCAAACGGAATGAAACCTTTTCGGAACGAACGTGATCCAGAGGACTTGGACCCGACGTCAAGACATCAACCAGGAAGGCACGAGGTAGGGGGCGCGCCTACACCCCCCAGGCGCGCCCTCCACCCTCGTGGGCCCCACGTTGCTCCATCGACGTACTTCTTCCTCCTATATATACCTACGTACCCCCAAACTACCAGATACGGAGCCAAAAACCTAATTCCACCGCCGCAACCTTCTGTACCCGTGAGATCCCATCTTGGGGCCTTTTTCGGAGCTTCACGAGGGGGCATCGATCACGGAGGGCTTCTACATCAACACCATAGCCTCTCCGATGATGTGTGAGTAGTTTACCTCAGACCTTCGGGTCCATAGTTATTAGCTAGATGGCTTCTTCTCTCTTTTTGGATCTCAATACAATGTTCTCCCCCTCTCTTGTGGAGATCTATTCGGTGTCATCTTCTTTAGCGGTGTGTTTGTTGAGACCGATGAATTGCGGCTTTATGATCAAGTCTATCTATGAACAATATTTGAATCTTCTCTGAATTCTTTTATGTATGATTGGTTATCTTTGCAAGTCTCTTCGAATTATCAGTTTGGTTTGGCCTACTAGATTGATCTTTCTTGCAATAGGAGAAGTGCTTAGCTTTGGGTTCAATCTTGCGGTGTCCTTTCCCAAAGGATGAGGGGCAGCAAGGCACATATTGTATTGTTGCCATCGAGGATAACAAGATGGGGTTTATATCATATTGCATGAGTTTATCCCTCTACATCATGTCATCTTACTTAAAGTGTTACTTTGTTCTTATGAACTTAATACTCTAGATGCATGTTGGATAGCGTCCGATGTGTGGAGTAATAGTAGTAGATGAAGGCAGGAGTCGGTCTACTTGTCGCGGACGTGATTCCTATATACATGATCATACCTAGATATTCTCATAACTATGCTCAATTCTATCAATTGCTCAACAGTAATTTGTTTACCCATCGTAATACTTATGCTCTCGAGAGAAGCCACTAGCGAAACCTATGGCCCCAGGGTCTATTTTCCATCATATTAATCTTCCAACACTTAGCTATTTTTATTGCCTTTTATTTTACTTTGCATCTTTATCATAAAAATACCAAAAATATTATCTTATCATATCTATTAGATCTCACTTTCATAAGTGACCGTGAAGGGATTGACAACCCCTTTATTGCGTTAGTTACGAGGATTTTATTTGTTTGTGTAGGTGCGAGGGACTCGTGCGTGGCCTCCTACTGGATTGATACCTTGGTTCTCAAAAACTGAGGGAAATACTTACGCTGCTTTACTCCATCACCCTTTCCTCTTCAAGGGAAAACCAACGCAGTGCTCAAGAGGTAGCAGTGGGCTCCAAAGGCGAGGTCGGCATGAGCGAGCGCGGGACGCAAGACATACCCAGGTTCGGGGCTCTCCGGAGAGATAACACCCCTAGTCCTGCCGAGTGTGGTTTATACGTAACAGTACAAAGTTGCTCCTAGAGCTGTATGGAGGAAGAAGGAGGTTGGGCCAATGCTTAGGCTGCTCCCTCTCCTCGGGTGTTGCTTGCTAGATGTGTGTGAGTGGGTGGATGGGTGAGTGTGTTGCCTTCTTACTTGCCCGTATGCATGAGGGCTCCTGGGGGTTTTATAGGTCAACCCCCAAGGGGTACAAGGTAAATGTTACAAGGCCGTAGGGCTAGGTCGTCAGTGTTCGGGAACCCGATGCTGGGACCCGCCGGGTACCAGGGCTTGCCGGGTTCGCCAGGCGCGGGCCCCATGCGCCTAGGGGGCACTGCGTGCAGTCTTGTCGATCGTCAGGGCGAGGCCGAGTCGATTCGGCTACAGTGGCGTTCCGTCAGGTCGCTGCTTACTGGCGTCATGGGTGACGTCGGGCGCACTGTTGCCATGCTAGCCCTGGTCAGCGGGTAGGTGGGGGGCACTGTTGCCTCGTCCGGCTGACCAGAGGCATGGGCGGGGTACTGTGGCTTCGATCATCAGTTGGGGGAGTCTCGTCCCATCGTACGGCGGGGATGGGACGGCCGCTGACCCTTGGCCGGGTTTGGAGAACATGCCAAGGGCGGTGCTATCTTGTTGGAGAAGTCTTGAGCTTGGTTGTTGGGGCCATGTTGAGGAGTCTGGCCGGGTCGCAGGGCCTAGCCGGGTTTGGCGACCCGGATTGAGGGGCGATGCTGGCCCCGTCGTTTTCGAAAAGGATCCGGGTTCCGTTGCCTTCCCGGGGTTCATCCCCCCGACAACTAACTTCCATTGGAAGAGTACTGTACGTGGAGAGGCTGACAGCTGGGTCCACAGCCGCAGCAACGAAGTGCCTCCTTATTACGCGGAAAATAATGATTCATCCACCTGACAGCAGGGACTCACCGGACAGGCCACCGTATTTCATGAAAAAACATCCCCCCCCTGACTGCTGGGACCCACCAGCAACATCTTCACAAGCAAGGAAGTGCCTGACAGTCGGGACCCACCTGGTCGAGGCGTACGTAGCATTGTCATTCTGGTCGCGAACATGTACGTACAAATTGGTCGATGTAGAGGCGCACACATGTCATAGTAGAGGCGCGCACGTAGCATGTACACGTACGTACATCGGCCAGGGTGCAAGAAAGAAAATACGGCCACGTACGTACATACGGGCGGGGTCTCGAACGCCTACTCGCACATACGTACGGCCAGGGCTCGTGTACATGGCTGGGTCGGAACGGAGAAACTGCATCGTCGTCGTGTTCATGGGGAGGCAACGGAATGCATCGTATTCATCGAGAGGCAACGGAACGCGTGCCGTTCATCGGGAGCCAACCGGCTTGGACGGAACAGGCGATGGAAACGAGGCCTGGCGTACCGCAGAATGGAGGAAACGGCGTTGTGTTCGACCGTCCACGGTCGAAACGGGATCCTGTTCATCGGGAGGGGTCTGGCATACCGCAAAACGGAGGAAACGGACCTCCTATGGTCGAAACAGGGTCATGTTGATCAGGAGGGGTGTGGTGTACCGCAAAACGGAGGAAACAGACTTGTGTTGGAGTGGTACGGTTGAAACGAGGGTCCTGTTCATCGGGAGGGGTGTGGCATACCGCAAAATGGGACTCCACGGGTACTGTTCATCTCCACCGTCGACTGCCTCCACGGGCTACTGTTCATCCACCGTCGACTGCCTCCACGGGCTCCTGTTCATCCACCGTCGACCTCCTCCAGCCTCCACCTGCGACTGTTCATCCACGGGCTCCTGTTCATCCAGCCTCCACCGCGCGCTCCTCCACCGGCTACTGTTCGACCATCCCTCTCCACGGGGTCCTGTTCAACCACCCCTCCACGGGCTACTGTTCAACCAGCCCTCCACGGGGTCCTGTTCATCCAGCCCTCCACGGGGTCATGTTCATCCACCGGCTCGATCGATCGGGGTACTGTTCATCCAGCGGCAACGGCCTCTACTACCACGGGTTCCTGTTCATCCAGCCCCCCATTGGGAACTGTTCATCCAAGCCCCCAACAACGCTCACTTTTCATCAAGGGAAGGAGGCAGCAGTGTTCGATCGGCTTCAGTTAGCAACAGAGTGAAGGAATCACTCGAGTTCAGTTAACAACAAGGTATCGATCGCTCGGGTTCAGTAACGTAGCTAGTTCAATCGCTCGGGTTTGGTAACGTAGCTAGTGCAATCGCTCGGGTTCAGTTAGAGCCCAACGCCTCGCTCGGGTTCAGTTAGAGCCCAACACCTCGCACACACACGCGTACATACGAGAGAAACGTGCATCGCTCGGCCCCCGACCACCCACCGTAACCGGCAACTCCCCCGATATTTTCCTCGCCCTCGCTTCTACCACGGTTTTTTCCGTCATGGACGGCCCAAAGAATGTCATGCAGCTGCGTCTCCGGCCCGCCCAGGACGAAAAGCCCATTTTCTGTCATGATTTTTTGTCATAGAAGTACGACCCCACCACATCTATGATGATACCGGGGTTTGTCACAATTATCGTCATAGAAGTGTCATAAGTATGACAGAAAAAATTCGTTCGGCCCAAAATGTCACGGATGTGTCTTTTTTTTGTAGTGCACATGTATAACGTATAAACTCAGCAGGTGCAATTTAATCAAAATAGAAGAAATAGAGGCTATACAACATATGCAACATGAAACCAATTACCACAATTCCAACTTAGATCAAGCACCTGCGATGGTGGAGTATGGGAGATGAACTCATTACGTAGACTCAGGACTTCAACTGCATTAGCAGTAGCAGTAGTAGTGGCAAATCTAGAGAGTCTCTGTTTGCGTCGGTCTGGAGGACCACCAACATCCCCTAACTTACTCTTTTCCTTCCTCTTTACAGATATTGCCTTATGAAGTCACAACCACAAGAAGATGAATAAAATTAGCTCTGCATAACTGGTTGATGCATCATACAGACGAACACTATTTTGATGTAAGGCAAGCGCATGATAGGAGGATGGAATATATACAAAAAAGACAACATTGCATATTCACACGTACGATAGGAGGATGGAATATGTATGAAAAATAGTAAGCAGAAGGCATTTCAACAAAATTAGAAGAAATGAAAGCTAGGCACCATATGAACATGCAACCAATATCACTATCAGGTAAAAAGTGTCTCGTCATAAGTGCCATCTCAAGAAATTTTAAGCAGTACAAGCTAGAAGACAATGCAAGATGCAACCTACATCACACTCCCCAAGTTAAATGTGTCTTATGGGTAAGTGATTGTTGTAGGTATAAGTTGTAAGCTATGAAGATAAATTCAACAAAATTAGAAGCAATATGTAGGATCGAAAGTATGTCTAGAGGGGGGTGATTAGACTACTTGACCAAATAAAAATCTAGCCTTTTCCCAATTTTAAGTCTTGGCAGACTTTAGCAACTTAGCACAAGTCAAGCAATCAACCTACACATGCAAATCTAAGAGTATAGCAGTGGAATGTAAATCATTGCATATGAAGGAAGGGAGGAGTATGGAGGGAGCAAACGCAATGTAGAGACGGAGATTTTTGGCGTGGTTCCGATAGGTGGTGCTATCGTACATCCACGTTGATGGGGACTTCAACCCACGAAGGGTAACGGCTGCGCGAGTCCATGGAGGGCTCTACCCAATGAAGGGTCCACGAAGAAGCAACCTTGTCTATCCCACCATGGCCATCGCCCACGAAGGACTTGCCTCACTTGGGTAGATCTTCACGAAGTAGGCGATCTCCTTGCCCTTACAAACTCCTTGGTTAAACTCCACAATCTTGATGGAGGCTCCCAAGTGACACCTAACCAATATAGGAGACACCACTCTCCAAAAGGTAATATATGGTGTGCTGATGATGAACTCCTTGCTCTTGTGCTTCAAATGATAGTCTCCCCAACACTCAACTCTCTCTCACAGATTTGGATTTGGTGGAAAGATGATTTGAGTGGAAATCAACTTGGGGAAGGCTAGAGATCAAGATTCTTGTGGTTGGGATGATATATCTTGGTCTCAACACATGAGTAGGTGGTTCTCTCTCAGAAAATGAATTGTAGAAGTGTAGGCACGTTCTGATAGCTCTCTCCTCGAATGGAGGAAGGGTGGAGGGGTATACATAGCCTCCACACAAAATCTAACCATTACACACAATTTATCAAACTCGATGGGACCGAATCATGAAACTCAGTCAGACCGATTTAGTTCAAAATGTGAACATTAGGCTTTTCGGTGGGACCGACATGTCAACTCGGTGAGACCGATTTCATTAGGGTTAGGTCATAACGTAATCTTGGTGAGTTTGATCACATAAATTCGATGGGACCGATTTCTGCAATAGGAAAATAGAGAGTTAGTCAGGCAAACTCGATGGGACCGATCGCTCATTTCGGTGAGACCGAAACGTTACGAAAAGGAAACAGAGAGTTTGCATTGGAAACTCGGTGGGACCGATCGCTCATCTTGGTTAGACCGAAATGTTACGAAGGGAAACAGAGAGTTTACAATCCCATATCGGTGAGACCGAGATCCCTATCTGTGAGATCGAACTGATTAGGGTTTCTGGCTATGTCTATGTCAAATGAACTCGGTGGCGCCGGATAGATCAAATTGGTGGGGCCGAGTTTGACTTTTGGTTTGGGACATATGTGGATATGAGAAAGTGGTTGAGGGCTTTTGGAGCATATCACTAAGCATTTTGAGCAAGCAAGAAAATTAAGCAACACCTCATCCCCTTTTAATAATATTGGCTTTTCCTATAGACTCAATGTGATCTTGTATCACTAAAATGAAAATGTAGAGTCTTGAGCTTTTTGCCAACATGTGTCCTTAGCATTTTGAGGGGTCCACATTCCTAGTCCATGCCATGCCAATCATTGAACTTTCTGAAATGATCATCTTGAAAGAGCATTAGTTCAATGAGCTATATGTTGTTAGGAATTACCAAAACCACCTGTGATAGTTGCACTTTCAATCTCCCCCTTTTTGGTAATTGATGACAACATATAGATCAAAGCTTTGACAAATGATAGTAAGATTGAAATACATCGTCGCTTTGAGAAGTATGTGACAAGCAAGAGCTCCCCCGCATTATTTGAAATTTGCTTTTGAATGCAAATGCACAATCGATTAGGATCATGGGTTACTCTTCCATATCACATACATCTTGGTGGAGCGCTCAAAATGATAGAGAGTAAAATATGCACTCATCACCAAGACAAAGTGAATGATCATATATGAGGGATAAGTAATAGCATCAATAAGCACAAGCATTAAAGTATGATATGATGAAACACATGATCATACAAGTATCTCACACACACAAACATAAAGTATCAACCAAATAAGCATACAAATAAGTATAAACCAAATAGCAAAAGAGGCAAAAAGAAGCAAAGCACTCTCTCTCGAAGCCTATGATCTATACACTTTCTCCCCCTTCGGCAACAAGTTACCAAAAAGCTCGAAAATGCATAGTGCTATGCGTCTCTCTAGGCTTGATCTTTGGGAGGAGGCGTTGAGAGGACTCCAAGGATGAATGCATCTGTTGAAGTTGTTGGAGCTGGTGGAGTGGCAACTGGAGGAGCTATTGATGTTGTGGCTGCAGGTGCTGATGTAGTCGCTCTTGTGTCAGTCACTTGCACTGCAGCAGATCTCTATCCTCTTGGCACTCTTTGAAAGGCATCTGTGGTAGCCTGCCCTTTCCTCTCCTCAGCTTCTTCCTGGAGCTGCTCAACTGCTGTTTGCATCTCTATCACCTTCAAATGAAGATCATAAAACTTTGTTTCAATGCCCTCTCCAGGATTCTTGGTTCTGAGTTAGGGTGGCCAGTCCTTTCTCAATCCTCAAGGTGGCTTGAATCAGATATCCAAGTTGATCTTGCTTAGATTTGAGAAATACTTGAGAAGCTTCTTCAGCACTTGGCATCTTTGCTGCTTTCTCAGCCTTTGCTTTTTCCCTCTTCTCTTGAGCCTCTACAAAAGTAGGATCTTCAACATCCATGACAATTGTGTTGTCCTCAAACTCAGGCCTCAAGGGAAGATGTTCCTTGTACAATAGGTATGTGCCTGTGTCCATCTTGGAGTTGATGAGCATTTGGGTCTGTGGAGCATACCCACATGACCTCTTCTGATCTGCAGTTGTCCTCTTGATTGTCTCAACAATCAGACTCATCACCTTGAACTTTTGGGGCACATCAAACAACTGCAGCAGGTTAATGGAATGGCCTCTGATCATTATATGATCTCCTGACTTAGGCAACAAATTATGCCTCAAGATTGTCTTGATGGTGGTCAGGCCTGACAATAGATAGTACACAGAGCCTAGCCTGTGAGTTTCCAAGGCTTTGTCAGGAATCTCCTTGTACATGTTAGCCATTGAGTTGATATCCTTCTTCTTCTTGGCATATTCATCTATGTCATCTTCATGCTCTGCAGGGGCATTGATCATTTTGGCCCATTCAGCAACTGTTGATTGGTACCTAGTACCTTCACACATCCAGACAGTTCTACCATCAGGATAGAAATGTGTTGTGGAGTAGAATTGCATGATAAGTTAATCATTCACTTGGTCAACTTCTGACCCACAAACTTGTCCACTCCACATAGCCTGAAGGTCTCATGCACTCCTGGAAAGTGGTCGTCATTGTTGTCAATATATTTCCAATCTGCCCACTTCATATCACAAAAAATTGGCTTCTTATCAAGAAAAATGGTATCATAGAAGTCTTTCTGCTCCTTGGTGTGGAACCTATAATCCACATCAGTCCTTCTCCTCACTGCATATGGATCAGATTCTCTCCATAGTCTGAGACCTGCATATTTTCTGATCTTCATGTTCTCTGCCACTGGATTATTGTCATCATGGTCAGGGATCTTTGGCTTGAGCTTCCTAAGCACTTGGGCTTCAGCATCTTCTTCTTCTTCAACTTCAGTCTAGAGCCTTTGGGGCCTTGTTCTTCTCAGCAGCTGGTATATTCCTTGTGCTCCTTTTTGGTGCAGTCTTAGGAGCTGGAGCAGAAGCTTTGGGGGCTGTCGTGGTTTTGTCACGGCAGATGTCCTAGAGGAAGGACTTAGTCGTGGAGCCATGGCGACGGGTTAGCTTAAAGGGGTTAAAGCGGACAAGGGACACAGAGAGTTTATACTGGTTCGGCCCCTTGCGGTGAAGGTAAAAGCCTATGATCCAATTGTTGTGGGATTGCTTGGGTTTCAATGACCAGGGAGCGAATACGCTTTGCCTGAGTCTCGAGTTGTTGTCTGTCTCTAAACGCCTTGGTCGTCCCTTATATACATGGGTTGGCCTTGCGTCGGTTCTGAGGTTCCGAGGCCGGCTCATAAACGTGTCCAGCCCGGTATCTACTATTTCTGCCTTACAATACAAGCATACATATCAAGGTCGGTTTATGACTACATGCCTAACACTACTACAAAAAAGACACATCCGTGACATTTTGGGCCGAACGAATTTTTTTTTGTCATACATATGACACTTCTATGATGATAATTGTGACAAAACCTGGTATCATCATAGATGTGGTGGGCTCCTACTTCTATGACAAAAAATCATGACAGAAAATGGGCTTTTCGTCCTGGGCGGGCCAGAGACGCAGCTGCATGACATTCTTTGGGCCGTGCATGACGGAAAAAACCATGGTAGAAGCGAGTGGGAGGAAAATTTCGGGGAGTTGCCGGTTACGTGGGAGGTCGGGGGCCGAGCGATGCGCGTTTCTCTCGTACACATGCGAGGCGTTGGCTCTAACTTAACCCGAGCGAGGCGTTGGGCTCTAACTGAACCCGAAGCGACAGAATTTGCCGCCACGCTGCTATCGAATCCGGCGATCGATCGATGGTCGTTAATCGAACTCGATCGAGCGATTCCTTCGCTACTGCTACTAACTGAAGCCGATCGATGCTGCCTCTAGGATGAACAGTGAGCGTTGCAGGGGGGTTGGATGAACAGTGAGCGGTGGCGTTGCCTCTAGATGAACAAGACCCCGTGGTGTGGTGGAGGGCTGGATGAACAGTAGACGGTGGAGGGGTGGCTGTCGGATTTCGGGTTCCGGCAGACCCTCTAGGTTCGAACTCTGGGGTGCACGCGGAGATCTCACCCCCTACCTACCTGCGCCTCGTCGCCTCGCAAGGATCTAAACTACGTAAAGAGCAACACAAGAGACACAAGGTTTATACTGGTTCGGGCCACCGTTGTGGTGTAATACCCTACTCCAGTGTGTGGTGGATTGCCTCAGGGGCTGATGATGAACAATACAAGGAAGAACAGCCTCGCGAGGGTCTGTTCTTGGCCGGTGCGACGAACTGCTAGGGGGAGTTTGGTCGCTCTCTCTCTATCTAGATTGCTTGATCTCTAGCTCTGTTCTGGATTCCGGATCCTCTCTCCTCTCTCTGTGGGTGGCTAGTCCTATTTATAGGCAGAGGCCCTGGGCCTCTTCCCAAATATTGAGCGGGAAGGGCACCAACAATTGGCCATTTTGAAGGGGAACATCTAGTACACTTATCCTGACTAAAGTTGGTCCTCGCCTGTCAAAGGCTCTGACGGTGACGCCGGCTTGGGCTCCACGATGACCTCCTTCCGGCCGTTGTGTTGGTCTTGGTCTTGTTGCACCGAAATGGTTGCCTTTGCTCGATGCTCTCGCCTGCGCTTGCCTCCTTTGCACCAAAGAGGAAATGAGGACAACTTGGCGGGCTGGCGCCCTTTGGCGCCCTTGGTCGTCATGGCTTGCATAATGGGCACCTCGTGAGGTACCCCGCCTTGATCTCTCCGCCTCCTCGCGAGCCAGCCTGACGAGGCTGTGCCTGAGGAAGCTTCCTGTCGTCCGCCCCACGAGGCTTGGCCCCTCGCGATGGTCTTGAGGTTGTGCTGATGAAGATGAGCCGTGTTGGGCCACCCCTTGAGCCACGCTGCAGGCAGGCAAGTCTGGTACCCCGTTCCCCGACAAGTAGCCCCCGGGCCCAAGGCGCGCCTGGATTTGGCTTAGCAGAGAAGCGAAGGGGCAAGTGCGAAGCGTCGTGGACCCTAACAGCCTGCGGCCTCGGGCGCCGCGTGGCGGTTTATTTGACGTGGGCATCCCTGTTCCCCCACGCCTCCTTATTTTGTGCCCAGCTACACGGACCCGTGGTTGCACACAGTCATCCCTCTTCTCGCCGCTCGACCGTCTCCTGCTCTTCCTCCTCTCGAGCTCCAGTCTCCGCTTCCAATCCAATCTTGAATCCTCCCCCTTCCTGTCGCCATGGCTCCAACGAAGAAGGGGAAAGGGAAAAATCCTTTGCCTCCGCCCCGCTCGCCGTCGCCGACGGCTCCTACCGTCGATCGGTCGATCATACCCAACCGAGAAGGCTTAGACAAGGTCAGCTCTGCCCTTGCCACTATCTTCAACGAATGCAGGAGGACGATGGTCTGGCCCGCGTCTCACTTCTCCATTGATAGAATAGTCACCGAGGTCCGGTACTTCGCCGACGCATACAGCGTGAGGACCGTTCCCCCACCAATTTCTTCAATGCTTTGTGCTTTCCCATTACCGGATCCATATGATGCATTTGGGTCCTGAATCCATTACTCTTCTTGCCGTTTTCGCCTTTATACGTGAGGCGATGATGGGCATCCTCCTTGATTGCCTTGCTGCGCCACTTCTTCTCTTTGCGCCTCATCGACCCCACCCAATGCTCGGGGTGCGTGAGCTTCATTGCCGCACCAGAAACTGTGGCTTCAGGGATTGATTTCATCCTTCCTCCGCCCGCGTCTGGGTTCCGTGAGCGGTGGCTGTATGTGGATGTTAGGGTGCCCAGCCCCCTGCTCTCGGAGCCAGCATTGCCCGCTATCCCCAATTCAGGCTGGAGCCAGGAGACGCTCACGAGCCCCCGGCTCGTCTTAAATCTAACATCGCTTGGCGTGCCAAGGCGCTTCGGCGTGGCGGCGCCCAAGGTGGTGAATGAGTTCCTCCTATGCCGCATTGCCCCTCTCCAGCGCCATTCCCGCCGGATGTGGGCCTTGGCGGCGTGAGAACCGCATGAGGCTCCGGAGGAGGACTCGGCGCTGAAGTGCTGAGGAAGGTTCTCATGATCCTGACTGGAGACCCTTCCCCTGGCAGCATCCGGCAAGGGGGGATTTGCTATATCTTTGCTCGAACAGGGGTGACTTCATGAAGCAGATGCCCAGCTTCGACGAATGGGGGCTGCGCCCCACCGGCCTCATGGGACCTCGTGAGAACCCAGTTGTGGTGACTGCCCTTCCAGTTGCCCACGGCGGTCCTTCCTCGAGTGGTGGAGCAGGGAGGCAAGGGCCACCGGAGGCTGAGGGGGCCTCCGCCGGGATGACGACGCCAGGCGGCACTCCTGAGGTGGCAGCTCCTGAGGCCCGCACTGCTGTGGCTGCAAGCGTTGAGCCGCGGCCCGCGGCTCCCATGGCCGAGGCCCCTAAGGCCCCGGCTACCCTCCTTGGTGAGGCGACCGGCGGCGTGTGCCATGACGACGCCCCTAGCGCTGGTCACCTTGGTGCTTCTTCCTCGTCGTAGGCTGACCCCTGCGCTGAACTCCTGGGCCGCTTCTGCGTGGACTTCGAGGCTCTCCGAAAGAGAAGGGAGGCCTTGGGTGATGATTACCCTTGCCGCCTGCTGAAGCGCAGGAAGTATTTCGCCATTGATGAGTAAGCCTTCTCCTTTCCTAGTTCCTTATTTTCCCATTGCTTCGGCTGATCCTCGCTCCGCAGGGCCCTTCCTGCCGAGCTCACGGAGATGGCTGAGGAGCCATCCCCCCAGGCCTCGCCCTCTCCACTGTCTCCGAACGCCCCGAGCTCAAGCACTGCCCTTGTGGTGAGGCCGGTCGGAGAGGTGAGCCATCCTGTGGCGCATCATGGTTCTGCGCACCTCGCGACCCTCCTTCGTGAGCCTTCCTGGGGCATAGCTAGCCTGCCTTGGGCTCCTCGACCGGTTATGGATGGCGATTGGCTGAGGTCGGCCCTTCGTTTTTCATTCGGGGACGAGCCGGCTCTAGGACGGGCTTCTGGAGAGGCGTGCCCGGCCATCGCGAGGGCACCAGCCCCCAGCCCCCTGCCCAGAGGGGGAGTGCTGATCCGTGGCCCCCCGCGCACACCTAGGGCGGATGATGACGTGGAAGACATGCTCGAGCGCACCAGGGAGCACCGTGCCCTTCGCCAAGGGTTTCTCCAGAGGGCGGCTGACGCAGTGAGCCAGCTTGGTGTAGAGCTCGCTGACGAAGACGCGCGCCTTGAAGCTGAGGGCCTGTGCCTAGCTTAAGAGGGGCGCAAGTTGAAGGTGGCCGTTGCCCTTGCGCGCCACCAGTGCGACCTCGACAATGAGAAAGCCGAGGTGTCGCTGGCGGCCTCACGGGCGGCCCGTTCCCAGGCCGTCGAGGAGGCCCGGAGGCCGACCCGGGCGTGAGGCGGCGGAGGAGCGGGCGCGGAAGCTCCAGGCCTGGAGCGATTCCCTGGAGCAGTAGGTGGAGCTGCGTGAGACGACCCTTGCAGCGATGAAGGGGGCTTCGGTCGACCAGGCGGAGCTCCAGAGACGTGAGGAGGCACTGACGCTGGAAGCTGCCGAGCGCGCCCGTGATCTTGAGCAGCTGGAGACGAGGGAGCGCTTGGTGACGCAGGCGGAGGACAATGTCGCTGCGCGGGAGGCCCGAGTCCTGGAAGAGGTTGATCGCCGGGTGGCAGCGGCCCGCTTGAACCTCGAGCGCGAGTTCGAGGAGAGGCTGGGGTTGATCAGGGCCGAAGCGGAAGGCAGGACCGCCGCCCTGAGGGCCAAGCTGGATGAAGAGACGCGGCGGGCTAACGCTTCCCGGGCCGCCCTTGGCGTGGCGCAGGAGGAGCTGACTTCCTCCTGCGCCGAGATGCTTCTTCTACGTCAGCGGGTGGACGCGGCTGAGGCCGTTGCACGGCGGAACAAGGACGAGATACGCCAGCGGCAGATCCTGGAGCACGGGCACGGCCCTATGCTCCGCACGCTCCGGGAAAGAGCTAGCACGGCCTTGGGCAACATCTGCGAGGCGGCCGTTGGCGAGCCTCATGCAGTTAACTATGCTGGTAACCTCCAGTTCTTCACTGATGTGGTGACGCAGCTGGAGGTGCGGTCGGGCAGAGCCAACAGGTTGGTGGAGGAGAGGAGCCGCGCCCTGCTCGGGCGCGCCTTTTCTCGCGTCTTCAGCCATCTTCGGAACATGGACCCCAACTTCGATTTTGACGCCGCCATCGCCCCAGTACCCCAGGCCGTCCGGGACGACCTGGCGCACTGGGTGGAAGACAACGTGGATGCCCTCGTCAGGGCCTTCGCTACTGACGATGACGGCGTGGTCGTGGCCGCTGATGAAGGCGGCATGGTGAACGGCCCTGACGCCGCTGACGGCGACGCGGAGGGCGATGGCGAGGCCAGCGACGCCAGTGACGATTCAGGAGGTGACCTTGAGTATGCATTGAGGGATTTATCCGATTAACCGCGTGCCGCTCCTGCTTTCTTATCCCGCGCAGACAGAGTTCGGGCTTGGCCCTGAAGGTTGTAAGAGCATTTTGGGAGGGGGAGCCCCTCGTGTAAAAACTTGCAGTTAGCGTATTAGTAGATGCGATATCATTCGTCCACCTGCACCAAGTGGCTGGCCTGGCGAAGAGTTGGCTGGCTTGTTTACCTTCGACCCGCATGGGCCCCGAGATAGCCTGCGGAGGGCTGTGGCACTCCGTGTGCTCCCTGAACGAGCCCATTTAACCTGTGATGAGAACCTCCTGAGAGGGCGCGGTGATGGCGGTCCGGTCTGTACGCATGCTAGGCCTGGCCCGGCTCGCGAGGGGCTCACGAGGGGAGGCAGCTGAGGCAGAGTGGTAACCAGAACGCGAGAGATTGCTCGAACGAGACTAAACACCCCTTCCCCGAACACACGCAAATCGCAAGCTCAAATCCAACTTAAATGCAAAGGGGGGAAAAGCGACAGCCAAGGGGAAAAGCAAGAAAAGCAGAAAAATCCGCGTCCGGCACCTAGTCTAGTCTTGGACGTCTTCTCACCAGCGCGGAGCTAAGTGCTGCCACTAGGCGTGGGAGGGAGCCCCAGGGCCTGAGGTCGGCGCTCCTGCGACTCCGAGGCGTGTACAGACCCACTCAATATTACGTGAGAGTGTCACAGGGCAGCGAGCTTCACAGGCACTGGGCCTTCTTCACAGGTACCGGCCTTGCTTCATATCGCCAGACGAGGGCCCCGCCTTGCGCCCCACTCTAGTGCCATCGACGACGTCCGGAGACTGAAGACGCCGCCGATGGGGTAGAGCGGTCGCCAGCGGTTCCCCCGACGACCACGGGTCCTCTGTCGGGGGTAGGCCCTGAGGCACCTCCCCGGCAGAGGGCCTACCTCCTGAGGACGCCTTGCTCCGAACACCGCGGTGGTAATGCCGGGTCTCGGCCCCTCTCCTGCAGCCCCCGGCGCCCTCCTCCTGAGGGGTAGGAAACTGCGGGATTGGGGCAGCCGTCCGCTGTGGCGATCTGTACCTCCTGTGATCCATGGTTAGCGTATGCCCGCTCCTGAGGAATTAGCGGTACCCGATAATCTTTGCTCCCGGCGCGGTCGTTGGGGCTTTCCCAGGGCTCCTGGAAGAGCTCAGCTTCGGGTGCCTCGTCCCCCAGCTTGGGCCGAGGAGCGAGCCGTGTTTGTCCTCCTGCGCGTGCCCTTGATCCATCATGTGGGGCACGTACTCTTCTGGGGCCGCCATACCGAATGCTGCACCGTAGTGCCCCATGTGCCACGCAGCCCCGCCTGAGGTGCCCACCTGGGGGTGGTAGCGCGGTGGCCCACTGGGACCATGGGCCGTGGCGAGTCCTCCTTCACGCCGAAGCGGAAAGCGGCCGCCATTGCTAGCCCGGTCTTGTGGCCTGGCTCGCGTTGGAGTGGCCTTGAGATCGCTTGGAGCTGCTGGCAGGCGTGCGTGGGGCCTCCGCGTGGGCATACAGACCTGAGGTGGCAGTTGGGTGCGAAGGGGTGGCGCCCGATGCGGCGAAGCCAGGAGCTCGCCACCCGCTCCAAGAAGACGTCGCGTCGCGGCCGCCCTCCGGCCTTTGCATTGTAGTAGCTCTCGGGCCACCGTGAGCGCGGCCCTTGAGTTCACCTGCTCCCGTCGGGTGTATGGCGTTGTGGCCGCGGCGTGGTTCGAGGCCCTCGCGCACCGACCGCGCCTGCCGCGACGTGAGAGCTGTCGTTGCCTGACCGCGTCGCCCGCGGCCCACAGCCCTGCGGACCGCGAGCTGCCGGGCATGGGGTCGCCCGGGCGAACGGCTCTGCGTGGGCGGGCCAGCCGCCAGGATCAGGTTGCCCGCTGGGTCGCCGGACATGATGATGACGATGCGACGGGGCGCGAAGCGGCAGAAGGCGGATTCCGGCGCACCCCTACCTGGCGCGCCAAATGTCGGATTACGGGTTCCGGCGGACCCTCTAGGTTCGAACTCTGGGGTGCACGCGGAGATCTCACCCCCTACCTACCTGCGCCTCGTCGCCTCGCAAGGATCTAAACTACGCAAAGAGCAACACAAGAGACACAAGGTTTATACTGGTTCGGGCCACCGTTGTGGTGTAATACCCTACTCCAGTGTGTGGTGGATTGCCTCAGGGGCTGATGATGAACAATACAAGGAAGAACAGCCTCGCGAGGGTCTGTTCTTGGCTGGTGCAACGAACTGCTAGGGGGAGTTTGGTCGCTCTCTCTCTCTCTCTAGATTGCTTGATCTCTAGCTCTGTTCTGGATTCCGGATCCTCTCTCCTCTCTCTGTGGGTGGCTAGTCCTATTTATAGGCAGAGGCCCTGGGCCTCTTCCCAAATATTGAGCAGAAAGGGCGCCAACAATTGGCCATTTTGAAGGGGAACAACTAGTACACTTATCCTGACTAAAGTTGGTCCTCTTTGTCACAAAGGCTCTCAGCGGTGACGCCTTGGCTTGGGCTCCACGATGACCTCCTTCCGGCCGTTGTGTTGGTCTTGGTCTTGTTGCACCGAAATGGTTGCCTTTGCTCGATGCTCTCGCCTGCGCTTGCCTCCTTTGCACCAAAGAGGAAATGAGGACACTGCGCGGGCTGGCGCCCGCCTGGCGCCCGCCTGGCACCCTTGGTCGTCATGGCTTGCGTCATGGGTACCTCGTGAGGTACCCCGCCTTGATCTCTCCGCCTCCTCGCGAGCCAGCCTGCCGAGGTCGTGCCTGAGGAAGCTTCCAGTCGTCCGCCCCACGAGGCTTGGCCCCTCGCTAGGGTCTTGAGCTTGTGCTGATGAAGATGGGCCGTGCTGGGCCACCCCTTGAGCCACGCTGCAGGCCGCAGGCAGGCAAGTCTGGGTACCCCCGTTCCCAGAACGCCGACAGTGGCCGTGGAGGGGTGGTTGAACAGGACCCCGTGGTGTGGAGGGCTGGATGAACAGTAGACGGTGGAGGGGTGCCCGTGGAGGGGTGGTTGAACGGTAGCCGGTGGATTAGCGCGCGGTGGAGGCTGGATGAACAGGAGCCCGTGGAGGCTGGAGGAGGTCGACGGTAGCCCGTGGAGGCTGGAGGAGGTCGACGGTGGAGATGAACACTATCCCGTGGAGTCCTGCTTTGCGATGCACGCCACACCCTCCCAATGAATAGGACCCCGTTTCGACCGTAGCACTCCAACACAAGTCCGTTTAAATCTGTCCGCTTTTGCGCACGCCATCGTAGGATCTTGAGAAGAGGTGTCTAGAGGGGGGTGATTAGACATCGAGTACCAAACTTGCAGTTTTTAAGTTTCTTTAAAGTTTGAGTGGAGTTTAGGCACAAGTTTAACATTCACAACATATAGCAAGCAAGCATGCAAAGAGTATATGAGCAGCGGAAAATAAAGCATGCAACTTGCAAGAATGTAAAGGGAAGGGATTGGAGGATTGAACGCAATTTGGAGACACGGATGTTTTTGGCGTGGTTCCGATAGGTGGTGCTATCGTACATCCACGTTGATGGAGACTTCAACCCACGAAGGGTACACGAAGAAGCAACCTTGTCTATCCCACCATGGCCGTCGCCCACGAAGGACTTGCCTCACTAGCGGTAGATCTTCACGAAGTAGGCGATCTCCTTGCCCTTACAAACTCCTTGGTTCAACTCCACAATCTTGTCGGAGGCTCCCAAGTGACACCTAGCCAATCTAGGAGACACCACTCTCAAGAAGTAACAAATGGTGTGTTGATGATGAACTCCTTGCTCTTGTGCTTCAAATGATAGTCTCCCCAACACTTAACTCTCTCTCATAGGATTTGGATCTGGTGGAAAGAGGGTTTGAGTGGAAAGCAACTTGGGGAAGGCTAGAGATCAAGATTCATATGGTAGGAATGGAATATCTTGGCCTCAACACATGAGTAGGTAGTTCTCTCTCAGAAATAGGATGCCGGAAGTGTAGGTTCAATCTGATGGCTCTCTCCACAAATGGAGAGGAGGTGGAGGGGTATATATAGCCTCCACACAAAATCTAACCGTTACACACAATCTACCAAACTCGGTGGGACCGAATCGTTAAACTCGGTCAGACCGATTTAGCAAATAATGTGACCGTTAGGGTTTTCGGTGGGACCGGAATGCAACTCGGTGGGACCCGATTCGGTTAGGGTTAGGGCATAACGTAATCTCGGTAGGACCGATTACACAAACTTCGGTGGGACCAATTTTGGAAATAAGCTTTCCAGAGAGTTGGTCGGGCAAACTCGGTTTGACCGATTATCAAACTCGGTGGGACCGATTTTGATAATAAGTTAACGAGAGAGTTTGCATTGTAATCTCGGTAGTACCGATTGCTCAAACTCGGTGAGACCGATTTTGATAATGGACATACACAGAGAGATTACAATCCCATCTCGGTGAGACCAAGATCCCTATCGGTGAGACCGATTTGCCTAGGGTTTGTGGCAGTGGCTAAGACATCCAAACTCGTTGGCGCCGGATAGAAAGAATCAGTGGGGCCGAGTTTGACTTTAGGTTTAGGACAAATGTGTGGAAGTGGGAAAGTAGTTGAGGGTATTTGGAGCATATCACTAAGCACTTTGAAGCAAGAGGCTCATTAAGCAACACCTCATCCCTCCTTGATAGTATTGGCTTTTCCTATAGACTCAATGTGATCTTAGATCATTAAAATGTAAAATGAAGAGTCTTGAGCTTGAAGCTTTAGCCAATCCTTTGTCCTTAGCATCTTGAAGGAGTTCCCACATCCTTTAGTCCATGCAACTCCATTGTTGAACTTATCTGAAACATACTAGATAAAAGTGTTAGTCCAACAAGAGATATGTTGTCATTAATTACCAAAACCACCTAGGGAGCACTTGTGCTTTCAATCTCCCCCTTTTTGGTAATTCATGGCAACATACATCAAAGCTTTAGATAGAGATATAAAGAATAGCAAGTAAAGCTTTGGAAAGACATGTAACAAGCATAGGCTCCCTACATGTATGCAATCATGTGAATATGAAATATAGAAGCATGTGATAGCATAACCATGATAGAGCAGGCAATGTGTTACATGTATCTTGGCTATATGCATCAGAGCAAAACGTATTAAAGAGAATACCTTCATGCCCATGAGTCCTTCTTGCAAACAGTATGTACATCAGCAAGAATTCCTCATACACATGATTGTGATGCATATACTTACCTTGTGGTCTTGAGTTGGCTTAGGATGGAATGAACCTGCGTAAACAAGGTTAGATAACACAGATACATCTACTAGCCGAGCAAACATAAGAAACCACAAGAATACCAAGACTGGGATGACATGTAGAGAGTGAGTACTGAGTACCACATTGGATTAGACATGTCCCCAAGAGTAAAGATATTCAATGAATTTAAATGATCTCTTTCCCTTAGATGTATTGCTCCCCACAGATCTAACATGGGATCTTTGGGAGAAGATAGGGAATGTAAAATCAGAGCTGAAGGAAAACAGAGCTGAAAGATATGACTGATGATCAGAGCTAAAGTTCAGAGCTAATGTATGCTAATGCAAAATTTAGCACAACAGATCATATGAACATGTCTCTCCCCTCAAGAAGACATGTGGACATCTCTCCTCTTGAACACCAAGCATCTGGGATCCTTGAGAAATACTTTCTACTTAAGTATCCTCTCCCCCTGGAGATCTCTCTCGTCTTTTGTGGGTCTCTCCCCCTAGAAGGTCTCTCTCTACCTTAAGAAGAAAGGTGATAAGTTTTGATGCTCTCTCTCTATCTCCAAATGATAAGCTTTGATGTTCTTTCTCTCCCCCTTTTACTTCAATTTCCAAGAAGGGTCTTCCGAGTCTGCCGAATGGGTTTGGTCCTTGAGACACGTAACAAAGCAATGATGAAAATGTGATGCTTGTAGAGGACAAGATTCATTGAGTGGAGCTGGATCGGAAGAAACACAGAATATGTGGCAAAGACTTTTTTCTCATATGAAATCGGTGGCACCGAGTGGTATGCTTCAACAGATCGTAAAAGATTCGTTGGACCGAAAATAACAAATCAGTGTAACCGAAGTTCATCACAGAGAAAACACTTGTCACCTCAGCTCACTAGACTAGTAAGATCTCACAAAGATTTGCAAGGAATTAACCGAAAGATATGCAAGGAATTAGATGCGTAAAATGCAGAGAAAAGCAGAAAGAAATCTAGATGAAGTTTTTTTTTGAAAGGGGAAACACAAATGCATGAGACAAATGCAAAAACTTCGTAAAAGAACACAGGAGAACTTCATCTAGTGATGGTCATGCGACAAAGTCACCTATGTTAGAGTATATTGACTTAGGAGTCAAGTGAGATCACTTGATCATAGGCCATACTCATCGTTTAAGCTCAAAATGGGGTTGCCATTTTTCGTTTAAGCATCTTGATGTATTCACATCTTGTCGAGTTGCTTTAACTCATGACTCGGAGTAAAGCTTCTCTAAGATGGAACAACATACCTTGGTTGGTGGTGTTGTTCATGTAGTTGAACTTGCGTGGGTTGCTCAAGGTTGATGTAGCTCATCAAGAATTTGGAGCACCACTTGGAATTTGAGTCCATCTACCTACATGGGTTAGTTCTTGCAAGGAAGAGAACTTGTATATCCAAAAATGACAATCATGAAACTCAACATAGAATTTGTCAAAGGATATGTTTGAATGGTTTCATGCTTCCTTGTCTTCAACCACCTTGTGTAGAGACTTGGTGATGTAGAGATTGCTCAAGATATGAGTAGGTTGCAACCTCATGGAATTTGATTCAACCATGTACCTACATGGGTTAGATAACATGCAAGATACAAATATATCCAAGACATAAGTTTTTCATCATAAGAGAAATATCAAGGATTAGTCATAAGCTCATGTCTTGCATGTATCCAATGGAGTTTCTACTCCAAGTTTGAAGCATCAATGATGTTCAATTCTCCTCTTAACCTGCAAAACACTTTCTCATCAAGAGGTTTAGTGAATATATCCGCTAATTGCTTTTTGGTGCGAACATGCTTAATATCAATGTCACCCTTAGCAACATGATCTTGAATGAAATAATGACGAACTTCAATATGCTTAGTTCGAGAATGTTGCACAGGATTATGACCAATTTTGATAGCACTTTCATTATCACAAAGCAATGGAACATGTCTCACATATATCCCATAATATTTAAGAGTTTGGGTCATCCAAAGTAATTGAGCACAACATGAACCAACGGCAATATATTCAGCTTCTCAAAGGATAAGGATACCAAGTTTTGTTTCTTGGAGGACTAAGACACAAGAGATCTACCAAGAAATTGACAAGTACCCGAAGTGGACTTTCTATCAACCTTGTCTCCGGCATAGTCCGAGTCGGAATAGCCAACAAGATCGAAAGAGGCCCTCCTAGGATACCAAATGCCAAAATTTGGTGTATGGATTAAGTATCTCACTATCCTTTTCACGGCCTTAAGATGACATTCTTTAGGGGCAGCTTGATATCGTGCACACATGCACACACTTAGCATAATATTGGGACGTGAAGCACATAGATATAACAATGAACCAATCATAGAGCGATAAACCTTTTGATCAACCGTTCACCATCTTTGGTTAAGTCAATATGTCCACTAGTAGGCATGGGTGTAGTCATACCTTTGCATTCTTGCATATTGAACTTCTTGAATAAGTCCTTGGTGTACTTTATTTGCGAGACAAAAGTACCTTCCTTAGTTTGCTTGATTTGCAAACCAAGAAAGAATTTGAGTTCACTCATCATAGACATCTCAAACTTCTCCGACATTAGCTTCCCAAACTTTTCACTAAAATGAGGGTTAGTTGAACCAAATATAATATCATCAACATAAATTTGGCACACAAAGAGTTCACCATTAACCATTTTAGTAAAAAGAGTAGAATCAATTTTCCCAATTTCAAAGCCTTTTTCAATAAGGAACTTGGTCAAGCATTTATACCATGCTCTAGGAGCTTGTTTAAGTCCATAAAGAGCTTTGTGAAGTTTGTAAACATGATGGGGTTTCTTAGGATTGACAAAGCCGGGAGGTTGTTTAACATAAACTTCCTCCTCTATTTCACCATTTAAAAAAGCACTTTTAGTGTCCATTTGGTACAAGGTGATATCATGGTGATTAGCATAGGCAAGTAAGATGCGAATGGACTCATGTCTAGCAACAGGGGCGTAAGTCTCACCATAGTCCATACCTTCAACTTGTGTGTAGCCTTGGGCGACGAGACGTGCTTTGTTGCGAACTACTTGTCCATCTTCATCTTGCTTGTTGCGAAACACCCATTTGGTACCGATGATGTTGTGGTTGTTGTCGGGCTTCTCAACCAATGTCCAAACTTGGTTCCTCTCAAAGTTGTGTAGCTCTTCATGCATAGCATGTATCCAATCCGGATCTTCCAATGCTTCTTCGACCTTCATAGGTTCAATGCTAGAGATCAAAGAATAGTTTTCACAAAAGTTAGCTAAACGAGTTTTAGAGCGAGTGATTCTCCCGGTTTGAATATCATCGTAGATTTGCTTGACGGGATGGTCTTTAGCAATTCTTGCTCGAACTCGTGAAAGCTTTTGCTTGGGTCTTCGTTGAACATCTTCTTCATCTTGTTCTTCTTCTTGGGCTTCTTCATTGTTGGCGTTGTCGTTCTCTTGTCGTGGTGGAGAAGGAGGTTGTTGACGTTCATCTTGATGCACTTCCTCATTTTCTTCATCTTGGTGTGTCCCACTTGTGGATGCTTCCGTATCAACTCTTGGTTCACCTTGTCGTGAAGTAGAAGCTTCCACTTGGACGGACGAGGTACTCTCCTTCACCTCCGTTGGATGGACCTTGCCAATAGACAAGTCTTGGATTGCTTCCGAAGGATCTTTGTCTCCTACATCAATTGGCAATTGCTCTACTTGCGAGCCGTTAGACTCATCAAACTTCACATCTACCGTCTCTTCAACCTTTCGGGTGAAATTGTTGTAGACATGGTAAGTGTGAGAATTTGAGCCATAAACTAGTAGGAAACCTTCATGAGACTTAGGAGCAAATTTAGAACGACGATGCTTATCAAGGATGTAGCACTTTGAGCCGAATACTCGAAAGTATCCAACTTGGGGTTTGTTACCGGTGAGTAGCTCAGATGTCGTCTTGCCGAGTAGCTTGTGAAGATACAAGCGATTTGTTGCATGACAAGCTGTCTCAACCGCTTCGCCCAAAAGTGCTTGACGTCTTGTACTCATCAAACATCGTTCTCGCCATTTTGATGAGCGTCAGGTTCTTCCTCTCAACAACTCCATTTTGTTGAGGTGTGTACGTAGTCGAGAACTCGTGTGAAATCCCTTCTTCGTCAAGAAAGGTGTCCACATTTGCGTTCTTGAACTCCGCTCCATTGTCGCTCATGAACCTTCTTTATCTTCACTTCAAATTGGTTTTGGGCCTTCCTAGCGAAGTTTTTGAAGATCTTTTGGACCTGCGATTTATCATCGAGAAAGAACACCCACGTAAATCTGAAAAAATCATCAACTATAACTAGACCAAAAGAATTTCCACCGAGACTCTTGTAAGAGTTGGGACGAAAGAGATCCATGTGAAGTAGCTCGAGTGGCCTCTTCGTGGTCATGATGTTCTTCACGGGATGCTTTCCTCCAACCTGTTTACCTGCTTGACAAGCACTGCAAAGTCTATCCTTATCAAATATGACATCATTAACTCCAAGGATATGATTCCCCTTAATAAGCTTGTCAAGGTTTTGCATACCAACATGACCTAATCGTCTATGCCATAACCAGCCTTTTGAGGATTTAGCAATGAAGCAAGTTTTAGGTTGAGCCTTTTAGTGAAATCAACAATGTATAGATCACCTCTCGCACACCAAGTAAAGACCATTTTATGATTATCTCGATGAAACACTTGGCAATCTACTTGATAAATAGAACATTGAAACCGAAATCAGCAAGTCTAGATATCGAAAGTAAGTTGTAACCAAGAGATTCAACGAGCATAACATTTTGTATGGAGCTATCATGTGATATGGCCACCTTACCGAGGCCAACCACCTTACCCTTTGAGTTGTCACCGAAAGTGACATACTTTCGAGGACTATCATTATCAGCAAGCTCACGAAACATGTCTTTATCTCCGGTCATGTGATCGGTACATCCACTATCAAGAACCCATTCCTTTCCTCCGACATATATCCTCAAGATTTGCCATAAGACCAAAATGTCTCATTGCATCATCAAGATCGAAGTCACTATCATCATCCTCATCATAGTATCCATGTTCAACATCGTCATGTGGTGGATCAAATCCTAGAGAGGGTGATTCATTAGAATGAGTTTGACAATAATCTTGTCTATGAATTCTTATAGCTTCGGAAATAATGTCACTAATAATACCAACATTTCCTTTGGCACGCATAAGGTTTGTAAGCTCAAATAGACGATCACCAAACATAGGATCACTAGTGTTCATCTTACTCAAGGCAATAGATTTATAGAGAATCTCATCTAGATTTTTCAAGGAATAATTTGGAAAGCGTTCCTCAAGAAACTTCCATATAGTGTAGGCACACTCAAAAGTAGGCAAGATTCTAATCAAGTTTCTAGGCAAGCCTCTAGTGATAAGATTAACTGTTCTAAGATTTCTAGTCATGTCAATTGACTCATCATGGGATGGATGCATAGGATCAACATAAGGTGCACAAGGGCTAGCAATGTACTAGTTAAAATGATATTGATTGAAAATAACAAGCATCTCATTTTTCCACTCACGAAAATACTCTCCATCAAGAATAGGCACTCTATGACTAAGACTCCCCAAAGTAGACTCATCCATCTTCCTCCAATGGTGATAAAACCAAGGCAATGGAGACCAATGCTCTGATACCACTTGTAGGACCTTTAGAAGAGGTGTCTAGAGGGGGGGGGTGATTAGACACTAAGTACCAAAGTTGCAGTTTTTAAGTTTCTTTAAAGTTTGAGTGGAGTTTAGGCACAAGTTTAACATTCACAACATATAGCAAGCAAGCATGCAAAGAGTATATGAGCAGCGGAAAATAAAGCATGCAACTTGCAAGAATGTAAAGGGAAGGGATTGGAGGATTCAAACGCAATTTCGAGACACAGATGTTTTTGGCGTGGTTCCGATAGGTGGTGCTATCGTACATCCACGTTGATGGAGACTTCAACCCACGAAGGGTAACGGTTGCCTTGAGTCCACGAAGGGCTCCACCCACGAAGGGTCCACGAAGAAGCAACCTTGTCTATCCCACCATGGTCGCCGCCCACGCACGGACTTGCCTCACTAGCGGTAGATCTTCATGAAGTAGGCGATCTCCTTGCCCTTACAAACTCCTTGGTTCAACTCCACAATCTTGTCGGAGGCTCCCAAGTGACACCTAGCCAATCTAGGAGACACCACTCTCCAAGAAGTAACAAATGGTGTGTTGATGATGAACTCCTTGCTCTTGTGCTTCAAATGATAGTCTCCCCAACACTCAACTCTCTCTCATAGGATTTGGATATGGTGGAAAGAGGGTTTGAGTGGAAAGCAACTTGGGGAAGGCTAGAGATCAAGATTCATATGGTAGGAATGGAATATCTTGGCCTCAACACATGAGTAGGTAGTTCTCTCTCGTAAATAGGATGCTTTGGAAGTGTAGGTTTAGTCGATGGCTCTCTCCACGAATGAAGAGGAGGTGGAGGGGTATATATAGCCTCCACACAAAATCTAACCGTTACACACAATCTACCAAACTCGGTGGGACCGAATCGTTAAACTTGGTCGCACCGATTTAGCAAATAATGTGACCGTTAGGGTTTTCGGTGGGACTGAATGCAACTCGGTGGGACCGATTCGATTAGGGTTAGGGCATAATGTAATCTCGGTAGGACCGATTACACAAACTCGGTGGGACCGATTTTAGTAATAAGCTTTCCGGAGAGTTGGTCAGGCAAACTCGGTTTGACCGATTATCAAACTCGGTGGGACCGATTTTAATAATAAGTTAACCAGAGAGTTTGCATTGTAATCTCGGTAGTACCGATTGCTCAAACTTCGGTGAGACCGATTTTGATAATGGACATACGGAGAGATTACAATCCCATCTCGGTGAGACCGAGATCCCTATCGGTGAGACCGATTTTCCTAGGGTTTTGGCGTTGGCTAAGACATCCAAACTCGATGGCGCCGGATAGAAAGAATCGGTGGGGCGAATTTGACTTTAGGTTTAGGACAAATGTGTGGAAGTGGGAAAGTAGTTGAGGGTATTTGGAGCATATCACTAAGCACTTTGAAGCAAGAGGCTCATTAAGCAACACCTCATCCCTCCTTGATAGTATTGGCTTTTCCTATAGACTCAATGTGATCTTAGATCACTAAAATGTAAAATGAAGAGTCTTGAGCTTGAAGCTTTAGCCAATCCTTTGTCCTTAGCATCTTGAAGGAGTTCCCACATCCTTTAGTCCATGCCACTCCATTGTTGAACTTATATGAAACATACTAGATAAAAGTGTTAGTCCAACAAGAGATATGTTGTCATTAATTACCAAAACCACCTAGGGAGCACTTGTGCTTTCAGCCACACCCCTCCCGATCAACAGGACCCCCGTTTCGACCGTAGGAGGTCCGTTTCGTTTGTTTTGCGGTACGCCACACCCCTCCCGATCAATAGGACCCCCGTTTCGACCGTAGGAGGTTCGTTTCCTCCGTTTTGCGGTACGCCAGACCCCTCCCGATGAACAGGATCCCGTTTTGAACGTGGCCGGTCGAACACAAGGTCGTTTCCTCCGTTCTGCGGTACGCTAGGACTCGTTTCCATCGCCTGTTTCGTCCAAGTCGGTTGGCTCCCACGCATTCCGTTGCCTCCCGATGAACACGACGCATTCCGTTGCCTCCCGATGAACACGGCGCATTCCGTTGCCTCCCCATGAACACGACGCATTTGGTTGCCTCCCCATGAACACGACGACGACGCTGTTTCTCCGTTCCGACCCAGCCATGTACACGAGCCCTCACCATACATATGCGCGAGTAGGCGTTCGAGACCCTGCCAGTATGTACGTACATGGCCGTATTTTCTTTCTTGCACCCTGGCCGTTGTACGTACGTGTACATGCTATGTGCGCGCCTCTACTACGACACGTGCGCGTCTCTATAACGACCAGTATGTACGTACACGTTCACGACAAGAATGACAATGCTACGTACGCTTCGACCAGGTGGATCCCAACTGTCAGGCACTTCCTTGCGTGCGAAAATGTAGATGGTGGGTCCCAGCAGCCAGAGAGGCGAATCATTTTTTTTGCCCGGACGCACTTCTTTTGCATGAGAAGATGTAGCTGGTGGGTCCCAGCAGTCAGGGGCAAATCATTTTTTTTACCCGGACGCACTTCCTTGCGTGTGAAGATGTAGCTGGTGGGTCCCAGCAGTCAGGGGGGCGAATCGTTTTCTTTGCCCGGACACACTTCCTTGCGTGCGAAGATGTAGCTGGTGGGTCCCAGCAGTCAGGGGGACGTTTTTTGCGAAATACGGTGGCCCATTCGGTGGGTCCCTACTGTCAGGTGGATGAATCATTATTTTGCGTGTAATAAGGAGGCACTTCCTTGCTGACCATGGACCCACGGTATCGGCCTCTCCACGTACAGTCCACGTCCGATGGAAGTCGTTCCTTGACCACGTTGACCACGCCGCGCCGAGAGCACCACGGCGGTGGACGACGGCGAGGCCTAGTAAGGGGACAACTCGGATCCGGGGAAGACGCAGCAGTGGATGCCCACACGAAGAGGAGTACGAGGGTTCACCGTTGGCTGCGGTGTGAGGCTCTTTGTCATTGCAGAATAACAGGGTGTGGGTGAGTAGAGGGATGGCACGGCCAGTGGGAGTAGTAGGGGGCGGTGAGGCCTCTGCGGCATCACAGCCGGCCACGGGAGGTAGGAGCACGCGGCACGACCGGGCTGGTTTGGGCGGCTGGAGCAAGAAGACCAGAGGTTGAAGAAGCACTACGGACGTTGGATGAACATTGTACGGTAACAGGAGCTAGAATCGTTCATATTGACTAAGTTGACAAAGCCCTCCGTCCCCGTCAACTTGGTAGGCCCACAAGTCAGCCTCCCACTATTTTGGGTTCCACCGGTGGCGGGGAGTATTCATTTTTTTGTGCGTAATAAGGAGGCACTTCCTTGCGTGCGAAGATAGCTGGTGGGTCCGACATGTCAGCGGGGGGCACGTTTTTTTCGCGAAATGCAGAGGCCCTTCCGGTGGGTCCTAGATGTCAGGTGGAGGAATCATTATTTTGCGCGTAATAAGGAGGCATTTCCTTGTGTGCGGCCGTGGACCCGGTATCGGCCTCTCCACGCAGCCTACTTCGATGGTGTCGTTCGTTGACCACGTTCACCACGCCGCCGAGTGCATCCAAGGTGGTGGACGACAATGAGGCCCCGGACAGCAACGAGCCGAGATGGGAAGACGTGGGAGTAGAGTCGCAGACGGAGAGGTGTCTGAGGTTAATCGGTTCTAGTGCGGTGTGGTTGGCGATCGGTGGAGAAGAACAGGAGGTGTGGAGGGGTGGAGGATGGCCTGGCCAACGGCGGAGTAGCGCTTCATAGCGAAGCGTGCTAAGCTGAGCTGCTAGCGGCGAGGCGGGAGGTGGTCCCGGCGGCGCTGGAGGAAGAAGACGAGATTGAAGATGGATGTCGGTTGTTGGATGTAAATCCAACGGCTAACATGTCAGAATTATTTGTTGACTAAATTGACAATGACTTGCGTTGGCTTCGACCTATTGGCCCACTTTTCAGCTTCCAAAAATGTGGCACGTATTCAACCCATTTTTTCAGAATTTACAGTCTTTTTTTGCACGGTAGAATTTACACTCAATTTGATCTTTTTTTGAATTACAGCCATTAGTTGGGCTGGGTGAACAAATAATGTAGCGTCCATGCGGCCCATTTATTTTATTTCATAAAAAATTACAGGACATTTGCACTTTCTGGAAACACACGATTTTGCTGGGCTGATTCTAATTATAATGTTGGGTTGGGCCAGCAATGTTATCAAAAAATAAAAAGGGGTTGAGCATTTTTTATAAATATATTTAAATAATAAGTGATATTATTACATTCGTCCTTAAATCTTACCAAGTTTTGTACACAATCACTAGGATTTTCGTACAAAACAATCCAGGATTTTATTTGTTAAGAAATTATTTTTATAAGTTAATAAGATGTAGGATATTGTTTTCTTACATATGTAAGTATCTGTTAAATATATGATGACAATAAAAATAATATATAATAACATATAAAATAATTTAAATATATATAATATAGTTAGATGGGAAACATAAGTTCGACCTGGCCTTTCTATTCTTATATAGAAAAATAGAACAGACCTCTGCGTTTTCTTCAAAAAAAATACATAAATTTGGCTGCCAAAAATAAAACCTCGGATGGGAGGTCCATAGGCCGGTCGATAAATGGCAGCCCTAAGAAAATACAAACAGGCCTATGGACCTCCCATCCGAGGTCGTGGGCTGCGCATGTTAAAAATGAAAGCCTAGACGGGGCAGCCCAAAACCACGTCCAACACTTGCCAAAACTTTGTCCCTCGTTTTCTTTGTGTTTCGCACACTCGACATTGTGTGGGCATTTTGACCGTGCATCATATGAAGATGTGCTATGCATGAATGTTGATCAGCATGATGTTAACTGGCTGGTAGTTCCATTTTCGACCATGAATAAAACTTCCAACATGATGTTAACCCTGTTTGAAAAGGCCGTGTTAATATAAATGCTACGCCTCACGAAAGTTGTAGTTTCTTATCTGAAACTGAACTTGCAGTTTCTTATCTAAAACTGAAACTTGGAGTTTCTTCTCTGAGAATCACATTGTCTGCACTTTTATACTCCTATGAAAGTACATTTTTAAGTGCTAAAAATAGATCTCTAGAATTCATAAAATACTTCATATGCTCAATACTGCAAATCTAAAATTCAAAAGACATTCATATCTGAAAGTACTCTCAAAATACACAACACAAAACACAATTCACAACCTGCAAATACTGACAACCCTAAGCTCCTCCTGACAATTCACAACCTGCCCGACTATTGGGCTGGGGGGCAGCCCCCTCCTATTCCTCGGCGTGCATACCGCCCGTGAGACGATGTGAATGGCGAGGGAGGCGATGGCGGGAAGCGTCGTCGGGCCAACTGCTTTTCTCCTCTTGCGCTTGGGTTCGGTCGACGAAGACTCCACCGGCTCGCTCTTGCAGACACCCTCACAAACGGCACCACAGATGCTCGATCCTTCAATCTCTGGTGGATGCTCCATGGGATCAATACTCCCACCACCGCTCCCTCACGATCGGATTCGGTGAATCTGTTTGCTCCATGGCCCGGAGGAGCAGCTCTATGTACTCACGGCAAGACTCCTCCGGGAGTATCGCCGCCTCGCTTCTGCTGAAGATATTTGGCCATGGATGTCGCCATCGCCGCTAGTTGGTCCTTGTTGTCAAACCAAGATTGTATCTCCAACATCCTAGCTAGCTTCACAGGGTCGCCGTCTGCGATCCTCACGTATCGGTTGTACTCCTCCATCGATCTACTTCTCCACAGCACCTTCACTCACCGGCGGTGGTTTTTGAATGTAAGAGGACTGGAGTAGCGCTAGTTTTGGATTAGAACGGGAGAGGAGCGACGCTGGTTTTGGACTGGAACAGGAGAGGAGGGGCGGTGGTTTTGAAATGGAAGAGGAGAGGAGCGGCGCTGGATTTAGATTGGAGCAGAGAGGAGCGGCGGTGGTTTAAGAGGAGAAGAGCGGAAGAGCGGTGCTGGTCTTGGAAGTATTTTTTTGTTGTTTTGCGTATTTTGGGTCAAAGTTTGACCATGTACTGTATTTGACAAGCAAAATGTGAATGCATGTCACCAAAAATTGTATCGTTTGGTTCGTATCTGAATGTACTTTCAAATTATATTATTTTGCAACATATAACATATATTTTATGTGCGAAAATCATGGTCAATTATGACCCAAAATAAAAGGGAGACTTGTTAATGTGGGGTCGCTTTCTTAATTGAAGGGTAAATTGATTTTGATTTTGATCCAGTCACAGCGCGCCGGCCCTCCCGCCCAATCCTAAATCGCTGCCGCATGCTCCTCTCCCTCTTCTCCATTGCAAAACCACCTCCTCTCCTCTCCATCATCTCCATTCCAAAACCACCGTATCGCCTCTCCCTCTTCTGATCTTCTCCATTGCAAAACCACCTCCTCTCCTCTCCATCATCTCCATTCCAAAACCACCGAATCGCCTCTCCCTCTTCTGATCTTCTCCATTGCAAAACCACCTCCTCTCCTCTCCATCATCTCCATTCCAAAACCACCGTCTTGCCTCTCCCTCTTCTCTATTGCAAGACCACCGTCTCTCCTCCCATCTTCCAAAGCTAGCACCGGACCACTCAGAAGGACATCTATGGAGAGGATGCAGCAGCGAATCAGGCAGATCGCCAGCGGCGACCAGGCAAAGTTAGCCAGGTTGAAGGAGATCCTTAGTTGGTTTGACAATGAGTGGGAGATTTCGAGGACGGTGCAGGCCATGTGGCAATGTATGCGAAAGAGCGAGACGGCGACGATGTACATGTACTCCTCGGGGGCAGTCACGCCGCAGTCCTCCGAGTTCATCGAGTATCTCCTCTGGGCGATGGAGCAGACGGATTCGCCCGAGGCGATCAAAGCGGAGGTGGTGGGCGACAGGTCGAAGGACGAGCACCAGAGGATAACGAATCGATCGAGTATGGTGTGCCGTTCGGGAGGGTGCAGAGCCAGCCGGAGCTACAGGAGTATTCGTTCTCCCACCGCAAGAGGAGGCCGGATGGCGCGACATCGCTTCCCCGCCGTTCTCCATGGTTCCCTCGACGCTCGCCTCGTTTCAACGACGGCGGTAGGGTTTAAGGTAAGCTTCGCACTAACCTAATCTTCCACCTGCTCATGCTTACAATCAGTGTGACAGCTAATGAAAATCATGCTTACAATCAGTCTCCGAATACTACGCCAATCACCCTAAAATAGCTCTGGACCTTTGGGTCAAAGTTGTGACACAGTGTACAAATAAAGAAAAAAAGATTGGTGCTTCTTTCATAAAAGAGTACTCCCTAGAAAACTGCCAATATAAGCTACTAGTATTTGGTTAGAGGATTTGCTGCCGAGAAAGATCCGTCCACAGAGAGCGCCACACATCCCATGGGTGGTGGTGGATGCCAATGCATGCATGCAGCATGGTTGGTGTCGGTAATTGGTACTTGGCACACCTCGCACTCTGCATATATGCCGGTTCCATACGTACATTTGTGCAGTTCCACCAAAATGCAGCTGAATAACCCTGTTTGCACAGATAATGAAAAAGCGTGATTACATTATAGTGGCACTAGTTGATGAAACACACAAAATAAGTAGAAGAGAATATTGCAATAATATCATAGTATGCCATGCTGCGAGGCGAGATGGGCCCTGTGACGCCTCATACGGTACGCCTCATACTGGACATCGTCCCAAGTCTCCCAGATACACCTTCTGCCAGTGATGAACATCAGTGTACAGCGGTAGTACAAGGAGGCACCTTGAGACATTCAAATCTCTATTTTTGTACATATCAACTAAAATTAAGCACCCCAGTTTGCAGAAACGCTTAAACATTAACAATGGGACTAGTTGATGAAACATACTTTAACAAAGAGAAGCACTTTCTTTATCTACATTGGAAATGAAATGATAGAGATGACACTCACTCTATTTTAACTGTATTATTACTTCATTTTATCAGTGACACTAGGGTCGAGCGGTGTGGCAAACGAGGTGTACCGCGTGCGTCGCGAGGATGGAGGCCGGGGTGCTTAGGGATCTTTGAGCTGGCTCTTTCAGTAACCAACATGGATGATTCAATTCATGGGACCTTTTGGTCCAGTTCACCTAAAATGAAGCAATGTCCCGTGAGCTAGCAGCTTCTTCTTCAATTTTTTTTAAAAGGGCTCCAGCCCCGGTTCCATTTCCATCAGAAAACGAACCCCACAGAGCTTCTTCTTCATTAGTTGCAATAATATTGAGCAACATCAAGGTTGGTTGTGAAGCTCCTGGAATACTCAACTATAATTTGGATATCATTTGTGTAGTTCAACTAAGATTGAGCGTGAAATGTATATCTCTATTTGCACAAAAAAGGTGGAAAGGAGGGTGACTAACAAGTGATGAAACATGCATCAAATGAAAAGAAGCATGTTCCTTATCTGAATGGCAATCCTACAAGGACAGTGGCAATTTCTAAAGCAAAGGGCATTGCTAGATATTAGTGTGGGCATTAGGATTAACTATGACAGCCGTTAAACACGACATTACTTTGGGCACGGGAGAGTAGGCGGACCAGGATAGTTGCATTTCTAACGAAAAGAACCAACTTATCTTAATGGTAAATTTTAGCAAGACATGTAAAGAAGTGCCATTGATTCATATTACTGGAGACATTACATTGAAAACAACATTGGTTTAACGTGTCCTTACTTTTAACAGTGCGACTGCTACATTTTACCAGTGGCATTACATAAGAGTGGTTTCGGGCAACAAACATCGTAACATGATATTTGGGTTGGTCCCATTTTTGTTCGGTATATCCACCTTATATATCAGGCGAGGCTAGCAAATCTCATCGCTAGACTTACACTGCTGACTTGTCCCCAGTCCCCACTTTCTTTCCTTTTTCAACCAATAGATCGGGTTTATATTGAGTTTGTATTATGCTTCCCTTTATTTCCCTATTAGACCTAGAGACCAGTTGGATAGCCAGTCTACTGCTACTTTTTGCCCCATTATTTCCTCTTCCGATCAAGTCCTAGATTCAGGTAACAAATCCTCCCCACCCCACCCCTTTCTTCCTTGTTTGAACCAAGTAGTACTAGATTCGAGTGCATGAACTAGTTTTACCTCTTAAACGTAAAAAATAGGTGGTTTTCAAACAGTCGATCGATCCTATCTACGAGGGGGGCTGAGAAATAGTAAAAGATACAAATGCAGCAACGTCATGAGCTCGGGAAGTAGAGCAAGGCCGGTTTCGAAGGAAGTTATACCTGATGGTCGCCGGGATGTTGCTAGGTGGGCGGCGGGAGGCCGGATCTGCCCACACTACGGCTGTCGGCGTTCTGGGAACGGGGGTCCCTAGACTTGCCTGCCTGCGGCCTACGGCGTGGCTCAAGTGGGGGCCCAGCGCGGCCCAGCTTCATCATCTCGAGCTCAAGACCCTCGCGAGGGGCGAAGCCTCGCGGGGCGGACGACAGGAACCTTCCTTAGGAGCAGCCTCGTTAGGCAGGCTCACGAGGAGGCGGAGAGATCAAGGCAGGGTACCTCACGAGGGTGCCCCGTGAAGCAAGCCATGACGATCGAGATCAGGCGGGCACCAGGCGGGCGCCAGCCTCTGCAGTGTCCTCGTATCCCCTTTGGTGCAAAGGAGGCAAGCACAGGCCGAGGCATCAGGCAAAGGTTACCGCTTCGGTGCAACAAGACCAAGACCAGCAGAGCGTCAGACGGATGTCATCGTGGAGCCCAAGACGGCAGGCGTCACCGTCAGAGCCTTTGGCAGCCGAAGACCAACTTTAGTGAGGATAAGTGTACTAGATGTTCCCCTTCAAAATGGCCAATTGTTGGCGCCCTTCCCGCTCATTATTTGGGAAGAGGCCCAGGGCCTCCCTCTATAAATAGGACTAGCCACCACAGAGAGAGGGGATGGACCAAGACAGGCCGAACCTACCGGAGAGAGAGAGAGAGAGAGAGAGAGAGAGAGAGAGAGAAGCGACTGGACTCACCCTAGCAGTCCATCGCACCAGCTCAAGAATAGCCCCTCGCGAGGCTGTTCTTCCTTTGTAATGTTCATCACCAGCCCCTGAGGCAATCCACCACACCACAAACTAGAGTAGGGTATTACACCACAATGGTGGCCCGAACTAGTATAAACCTCGTGTCCCTTGTGTGTTCTTCTTCCTAGTTTAGATCCCTCGCAAACCATGGACGCGTGAGCTGGTAGGGGAAAGATCTCCACGCGCACCCCAGTGTTCGAACCTCAAGTGTCTGCCGGAACCCGAAATCCGACGTTTGGCGCGCTGGGTAGGGGGTGCGCCGGAATCTTTCTTCCGCTGGTCGCGTGTGATCTTCCGTCATGTCCATGGTCGACGCCACGAGCCCGCACCGAAGCTTGGGCTGCTCGCGCCGCCGAGTCGCCCAGACGGCTCCCGTCGGCGGGCGCCCGCCGTTCCCATCGCTGCCGCCAACACCGCCACCGCCCGATGGGGAACGGCAGCGAGTTCGTTGGGGGAGCTGCGCGACCTCTACCTCGCCCCTCGCGCCGCGCCGGCGCCCCCGGTCGTCGCAGCTCTCCTGGGCGGCTCACTGGCACCACCTTCGAGCCGCCACGTCAAGCCGTTCACCCGCCATATCACCACCGCCTCCAAGCGCCAGGGGGCCTGTGACGCCCCCGATTTAATCGCACACTAATCATGCACGCAAATGTGTACGATCAAGATCAGGGACTCACGGGAAGATATCACAACACAACTCTAAAACATAAATACGTCATACAAGCATCATAATACAAGCCAGGGGCCTCGAGGGCTCGAATACAAGTGCTCAATCATAGACGAAGTCGTGAAGCAACAATATCTGAGTACGGACATAAGTTAAACAAGTCCGCCTTAAGAAGGCTAGCACAAACCGGGATACAGATCGAAAGAGGAGCATGCCTCCTGCAGGATCCTCCTAAGCTACTCACAGTGGTCGTCGTGGGCTGCTGCGTAGTAGTAGGCACCTCGAGTAGTAGTCGCCATCGACGGTGGCGTCGCTCCAGCTCCTGGGCTCCATCGCCCTGCTTGGCAGCAATCGTAGAGATAGGGGAAAAGGGGAACAAGGCAACCGTGAGTACTCATCCAAAGTACTTTCGCAAGCAAGGAGCTACACTACATATGCATGGATATATGTGTAAAAGGCCATATCGATGGACCGAATCAGAGAATGCCGTAATAAGAGGGGGATAGCTAGTCTTATCGAAGACTACGCTTCGTCACCTTCGCCTTGCAACATGTAGAAGAGGGTAGGTTGAAGTCCTCCAATGTAACATCACATAGCAATAATCCTACCCGGCGATCCCTCCTCATTTCCCACGAGAGAGCGACCACCGTTGTATCCGCACTTGGAAGGGTGTGTTTTATCAAGTATCCGGTTCTAGTTGTCATAAGCTCAAGGTACAACTCCAAGTCGCCCTGCTATCAAGATCACGGCTATTCGAATAGATTAACTCACTGCAGGGGTGCACCATCTTACCCAACATGTTTGATCCCATTTGGCCGACACACTTTCTGGGTCATGCCCGCCGCTGAAGATCAACACGCCGCAGCCCCACCTAGGCACAACAGAGAGGCCAAAGACGCCGGTTCAAACCTAAGCGCCAGAGTCTGGGCCCATCGCCTCGAAAGCACACCAAGATGTTGCGAGGGCGGCCAAAGTGCACTAGCCTAGTGGCGTTCTAGTCCACCAAGGCCGCCCGCCGGGCCGACGTCTGAAGTGCTTCGGCTGATACCACGATGCCGAGTGCCCATATCTTTCCCACGTAGTTGGTTAGTGCGTATAAGCTCGTAGCGAACGCCGAACAGGGCCAGGCCCACCTCTCTCCTAGGCGGTCTCAACCTGCCCTGTCGCTCCGCCTCAAAGATCCACTCGCGGGTGCTCCACCAGCCGACCCGACTTTAGTCTCCACATGTATCATGTATAAAGTATATAGTATATACCGTGATCACCTCCCGAGTGATCACGGCCCGATAGTATAGCACACAGACGGACAAGAATGTAGGGCCACAGATGAAAATACTAGCATCCTATACTAAGCATGTAGGATTGCGGTAAAGGTAACAACAAGAGTAGCAAGGACGGGCTATGCATCGTGATAGGTATAATGTAGCAAGAACATGCTACACTACTCTAATGCAAGCGATAGAGTAGAATAGGCGATATCTCGTGATCAAGGGGGGCTTGCCTGGTTGCTCGCAAGAGAGAGGGGTCGTCAACTCCGTGAGTCGAACCGGGCAGCAGCAGCTACGGTCTCGTAGTCTACCGGAGAGAAGAGGGGAAGAAACAATGAATACCAAGTAAACAGATGCATATCGATGCATGACATGACAAGTAGCGATGCTAGGCGTGTTCTAACGTGGTATGAGGTGGTATCGTTAAGAAACATCCGGGAAAGTATTCCGGTGTTTCGTGGTTTTCGAAGCGAGGAGCTCTGAGGGGAAAGTTGCAGGTTCAATAGGTTAGGGTGTGGCGGACGAACGGACTGCGTATCCGAATTGGCCTCGCTGCTCGAGCAACTTTCATGTTGAAAATATTTTAATCCGAAGTTACGGATTAAAAGATATGATTTTCTAAAGGTTTTATTAATTTCGAATTTAATTAATTAATTATTTAATTCAAAAATGAATTTATGACGTCAAGATGATGTCATGCCGACGTCAAGCAGTCAACAGAGTTGACTTGGTCAACCTGTCATGTGGGTCCTGCTCACGCTGATCAAGTAGTTAATTAATGTAGTTAATTAAGTTAATTAGCCATTAGGTTAATTAATCAGGATTAATTAAATTAATTATTTACTTAATTAATTTTATTCATTTTTATTTTTATTAATTATATTTATTTAATTCCCCATTTCCTTTTTCCCTTTTAAAAAAAACGTTCTGGGGGGGTGGGGCCCCCATGTCATAGGCAGGGGCCGGTCCACTGGTGACCGAGTCAACAGACTCCAGGGCCCCTAGGGCCCACGGGTCGCTGACCTGTGGTGGCCTGGTGCCACGCCGGGCGTCGGGCGTTGGGGATCTCCGGTGGGCTCACATGGCGGAGGGGGCGCCGGACCTCGCCGGAATCCGTCCGCGGCCAAAGGGGCGCCGGGTGCGTTAGAAAGTGGGGAGGACGCGCGTCCATCGGTGGTAAGGGCACGGCCGACTCGGCCGGAACGGCGCCGGCGAGCGGAGGCGGCGGGTGGTTCGGGAACTCGTCGAGCGTGCTACATGGGGCCGGGGTGGCGGGACGGGCGAGAGGCGGCAGCGAAGTGCGGCAGCCACAACCCGGCGTGGCGGCGACGGCGGCTCCCTAAGCGCGGCGTGCTCGCTGGGCCGTGGAGTTCGCACGGGGCCTCCCGAGCGGCGCCGAGGCGAGGAGGAGCTCCGCGGGGGGGGGGAGGTTCCGGCAAGGGAGGGGAGGTACGCGGGGCGCGGCCGGAGCCGGCGACGGGGGCGCGGTGGTGGCGCACGGGAGGGGGACGAGGGGAGTACGTGGGGATCGATCCCCAGGGGGATCGGGGGAGCGAAGGGGGGAAGGGGAGAGCTCACGGTGGGGGAAGCGTGGGGTCTCGGAAGCGAGCTCGGGGGTGGTCGGGGCGGCAAGCAGGAGGAGGGCGGGAGGCGCTGGGCGTGGCGGATCCGGCGTGGGGGTCGTGGGGGGCGGCCCCGAGGCGGCGAGGGTTCTGGCGCCAAGGCCGGTCGGGAGGAGGAGGAGGTGCGGACGGGCGGTGGGTCACCCGGCGTCGAAGCGACAGGATCGGCGGATCCCGATCCAACAAGGGGGAGGGAGGAGGAGGGGATGGGGGGGGGGAATGGGTGCGGGCTAGGGTTTCCACCGACCGGGGAATAAGGGAAGGCCCGGTGGGCCGGGCTGTGGGTCGGCAGTTGGGCTGTGGGGGCTTGGCCCAGTTGGGCCAGTGGGGTTTTTCTCCCCCTCTCCCTTTTTTTGTTTTCTTTACCTTTTCTTATTTTTTTTCTTTTCTGTTTTAATTTATTTAAAATATCCAGACACTTTATAAAAATGTGTGCACCCCACCATAATTAACTTTGTAATATTAGACAACCACCGAACTTTTTAGTTTTAATTTTTTGAAAACTTTTATTGTCATCATAAATTTGAATTTGAATTTCGAAACAGTTTTGTATTAACCCGTGCTTAACTACAGTGACAGAGGTGACGTGGCATCATTAGTGGGGATTACTGTAGCTTAATTACCCGGGCGTCATAGGGCCCCGCCGGGCTGGGTGGCGCCCGAGGCCGACCTGCTCTTCAACTCGGACGATCACCCCTCCAACCCCGCCGGTTCGGGTGCGCTCCCGATGCTGTGCACCCCCACCATCTGCGAAGTGGCTGTCACCAGGACCCTCATCGACGGTGGAGCCGGCCTCAGCGTGCTCTCTGTGGAGGCCTTCAGCCTCCTCCATGTGCCACCAGAGCGGCTCCGGCCCAGCAGGCCTTTTTCAGGAGTCGGAGCCGGTTCCACCGCCTCCCTGGAACAAATTCGCCTCCCGGTGACCTTCGGCACCCGCGACAACTTCCGCACAGAGCTGATCGAGTTCAACATCGCCCCCATCGGCCTCCCCCACAATGCCATCCTCGGCTACCCGGCCTTGGCCCGGTTCATGGTAGCAACTCACCCAGCGTACAACCTCATGAAGATGCCCGGGAGCAGCGGCGTACTTACCGTGCCAGGAAACACGGGAGATGCACTGCAGGCGCTCAAGCTTGTTTTCAAAGGCGGGCTGCGGCCACACAGCCACGACGCCCTGGCCAAAGCGCTGCGCCGTCCAAAAATAAGCAGCTATTCACTCAAAACAAGGCGGAAACCAAGCAGGTACCAGTCAACGAGGACGGGTCCACTGACGTCACCTTCACCATAGGTGCAAACCTCGAACCCGAGCAGGAGGAGGCCTTGGTGAAGTTCTTGCGCGCGAACAAGAAGGTGTTCGCGTGGGGACCTGATCAGTTGGCGGGGGTCCCGAGGAGCGTGATTGAGCATCACCTCAGCGTGTGCCCCAACGTGCGCCCCGTGAAGCGTATACAGGCGACAGTCCATAGAGAAACAAGCTTTTATCGTCCAAGAGACCCGCAAGCTGGAGGCAGCGGGGGTTATTCGCGAGGTCCGCTACCTGGATTGGCTGGCCAACCCAGTTGTCGTGCCAAAGAAGGGGGGAAAGAAACATATGTGTGTCGACTTCACCAACCTCAACAAGGCCTGCCCACAGGATCTGTTTCCGCTTCCTTGCATCGACCAGATCGTCGACTCCACCACTGAGTGTGACCTGCTGTGCTTCCTGGATGCCTTCTCAGGCTATCACCAGATCAAGATGGCGGTAGAAGACGTGGAAAAAACGGCTTTCCTGACCCCACGCTGGCGGTATCGCTATACCGCATGCCATTTGGGTTCTTGCATAGCAGCACGACCTTTCGGTGGCCGATGCACATCGCCTGGCCGATTTCGGGAGGAATATCGAGGCGATGTCGATGACATTGTAGTGAAGTCTCGAGAGGGAAGACCACGATGTGACTTGGAAGAAACCTTCGCAAGCCTCGATAAAGTGGACCTGCCGCTCAACCCGGAGAAGTGCGTATTTGGAGTCCCCTCGGGAAAGCTCCTGGGTTTCCTCGTGTCCCATAGGGGCATCGAGGCCAACCAGAAAAAGGTCAAAGCAGTCGAAGACATGAGCCCGCCAAAGGCCCTCAGAGAAATGCAGAAACTCACCGGCGCGTGGACCGCTTAGGACGTTTCATCTCCAAGCTGGGGGAACAAGCACTGCCATTCTTCAAGCTGATGAAGAAGAAGGGCCCCTTTGAATGGACTGAAGAGGCCGACAAGGCATTCCAAGAACTCAAGAGGTACCTTACCACCCCTCCGGTGATGGTAGCTCCGCGTCCTCGGGAGCCTCTGGTGCTCTACCTCGCGGCCACCCCCTACTCCGCCAGCGTAGCCCTGGTAGCGGTCAGGGAGGAGCATCAGGCCAAGGCCGCAACTGCCCTCCGGGCAGGAGCGAAGCGAAGCCAAGAGAGCCTCACAAAGACCGCGGCCGCGGCCGAAGGGGATCAGCCGCAGCAGGAAAGCGCGCCCGGAGCAGAAGAGGCCCCGCCAAGCGATCAGGCGCTGGGGGCTCCGTTGCCTCAGGAGGTACCCCAACCTACGGAGGACGCGAACAGCGCCAGCGCACATACTCGCCGAGCACCCCTGTACTTCGGCCAAGACGGTGTCATGCGGGACGCGAGGGCCCGGTATCCCATGCCCCCAAAACTCCTCCTCGCGCTATTGGTGGATTCACGCAAGCTGCGGCACTACTTCCAAGGTCATCCCATCAAGGTCGTCTCAGCATACCCTCTGGAGAGGGTGCTCAGGAGCCCCAACTCAGTTGGAAGAGTCGCCGAGTGGAACATCGAATTGCAAGCATTTCCGCTAGAATTCAGCACAACCAGAGTCATCAAGGGGGCCGCATTGGCAGATTTCATGGCAGAATGGACGGAGGTACCCGGCCTCGAAGCAGGAGAAGACCGATCACTTTCTCCGGGGAGTGAGGCACCGGACGACTGGGTCATGTACTTCGACGGGGCATTCTCCCGACATGGCGCGGGGGCTGGCGCAGTGCTCGTATCCCCTACTCAGGACATGCTCTATTACGCCGTGCAACTTTGTTTCTAGCACGGGGAAAAGGTCTCCAACAACATAGCAGAATATGAAGGCCTCATAGCCAGCCTGAGAGCGTAGTCGCTTTGGGGGTAAAGCGCCTCATCATCAAGGGCGATTCGCAACTCCTCGTCAACTTCTCCAACAAGATATACGAGCCGAAGGACGAGCACATGGAGGCCTACCTCACGGAGGTGCGCAGGATGGAGAAACAGTTCTGGGGGCTAGAGCTGCAGCATGTGCCTCGCGGCACCAATCAAGAGGCGGATGACATCGCCAAGAGGGCGACCAGGCGGCTGCCTCAGGAGCCTGGCGTCTTCGAGGAGCGACTCTTCAGGCCCTCAGCGGCACCATCACTATCAAGCGCGGCGCAACCTCAGGAGGAGCTCCCCCAGCCGCCTACCTCGGGAGCCCCGGCCTGCGGCCCGGCCTCAGGAGCATGTCTGCTCCTGGTGTTGGAGCCTCGGGAAGGGTGCTGGATCACAGAGCTAAAGAGCTACTTGATGTGGGGGACCCTGCCGGAAAAGGAGGAGGAGGCGGAGCATGTGGCACGGCAAGACACAGCCTACTGCATCAGGGATGGAGAGCTTTACCGGAGGCGGCCGAATGAGGTGTCCCTATGTTGCATTTCCAGAGAGCAATGGAAGGAATTGCTGGAAGACATACACGGTGGAGATTGTGGGCATCACTCATCGTCGCGAACCCTCGTTGGCAAGGCGTTCCGCAGCGGGTTCTACTAGCCCACAGCACTCAGCGACGCTGTTGAGCTGGTAAGGGCTTGCGAGGCCTGCCAATTTCACGCCAAGCAGATCCATCACCAAGGGAGGTCTGCAAACTATACCCTCTCATGGCCATTAAATGCGTTAGGGGCTGGACATTCTAGGCCCGTTCCCTCAGGCGCCAGGGGGCTATCGCTACCTCTATGTCGCCGTGGACAAGTTCACCAAGTGGGCTGAGGTGGAAGCTGTCCGCACCATCCCAGCGGGCTCTGTGGCCAAGTTCATCAGGGGCCTCGTTAGCTAGTTTGGGGTGCCTAATCGCATCATCACCAACAAAGGTTCGCAGTTCACCAGCAATCTCTTCAAAACGTACTGTGCTAACCTTGGAACGCAGACATGCTACGCTTCGGTGGCGCACCCTCGGAGTAACGGCCAGGCCGAGCGAGCCAATGCGGAGGTCCTTAAGGGCCTCAAAACCAGGACCTTCAAGAAGAAGCTGGAGGCCTGCGGCAGGGGCTGGCACGACGAACTCTAGTCTGTGATGTGGTCCATCCGCACGACCGCGGCCAAGCCGACTGGCGAGACCCCCTTCTTCCTCGTCTATGGAGCAGAAGCCGTCCTCCCTCAAGAGGTCAGGCGTCGCTCCGCACGGGTCCTGGCGTTCGATGAGGCGCAGCAGGACACCATGCGGGGGACGGATCTCGTGCTGGGGGAGGAACATCATCGAGAGGACACGCTGCGGGCGGCAAGGTATCAACAGGCGCTACGGCGATACCACTGCCGCAACATCGGCCCCAGGACTCTTGAGGTAGGGGACCTCGTGCTCAGACGGGTCCTCTCCAGGGAAGGGTTGCATAAGCTCTCTCCCATGTGGGAGGGCCTGTTCAAGGTTGTTCATGTTTCAGGCCCGGCTCCGCGACGCTTGGAGACTCGGGGAGGGTGCCCATCCCGAACGCGTGGAACATCCAGCATCTCCGGAAGTTCTACCCTTGAAGAAAGGCCCGGAGCCTGTGAAGAAGGCCAACACCTGTGAAGCTCGTTTTCCCGAGAAAGGCCCGGAGCCTGTGAAGAAGGCCAATGCCTGTGAAGCTCGTTTTCCCGAGAAAGGCCCGGAGCCTGTGAAGAAGGCCAACGCCTGTGAAGCTCGTTTTCCCGAGAAAGGCCCGGAGCCTGTGAAGAAGGCCAACGCCTGTGAAGCTCGTTTTCCCGAGAAAGGCCCGGAGCCTGTGAAGAAGGCCAACGCCTGTGAAGCTCGTTTTACCGAGAAAGGCCCGGAGCCTGTGAAGAAGGCAAACGCATGTGAAGCTCATTTCCCCAAGAAAGGCCCGGAGCCTGTGAAGAAGGCCAATGCCTGTGAAGCTCGCCGCCCGTGACACTCTCACGTAATAATGAGTTGGGGCTGTATACGCCCCGGAGTCTCCGGAGAGCCGCCCTCGGGCCTCGGGGGCTCCCGCCCCACGCCTGCTGGCAGCACTTAGCTCCGCGCTGGTGAGAAGACGTCGAAGACTAGATTAGGTGCCATACGCGACTTTTTCATTTGCTTTCTGCAGTTGGCTTGTTCGTTCCTATTTGAAGTTTTATTGAAGTTGTTTCCGTCCTTGGCTTGTGACTCTTTGTCTTTTTCGCTCTCTTGCCTCGATTTCTCTCGCGCAAGTCTCGCGAGGGAGAAGCGCGTGCACCCTCGCGAGTGTTTTACGCCCTTGTCGCTTGAAGCTTTCCTATCCAGGTCCACTACAGGAGCACCCCTCCCAGTCCGTGCCCCACGGGCATCGCGACGCGAACACAGGACCTGGGTCGGTCGCCTCCACAACCGAGGCCGGAAGCTACCCCTCCTGACTAATCCTTGCAGGACATGAAGCATTCGACGAGGCCTCGGCCTCGGGAAGTGAAGACCGCGACAGGTCGCCCTGAGCTAAGTAATTCCTACACGCGGGCATGCGGCACAAAAGCACAACACAGAAATAGCAGAAACAACATGGTAATTAACAGCAACAGTTCAGCACGCCCCCACGAGGCCCTACACTACTTTCTCTTTGCGCAGGGAAGGGAGAAAAACAAAATAGGCACGACTTGCTCGGCGCCAACCCGCGGTGAAGGCTCGCACTGCCTCCGGAGCTCAGTCGGACTCCTCCTCACGCTTCATCGAGGTGCGATGGCGGGCTGACCCGCTACCTCCCTCCAGGCGGGCGCGACGGCACGAGGGCTGGTTGCGGCCACCGCTGGAGGAGCTGATGTCCGAAGGAGAGCTGCCGAAGTTCGACGAGCCCCGAGCGCCGCCGACCACGCGGCTGCTGTCATCTTCATCCCGATCATCGCCGGGGCTGGGTCCACGGCCGCGATCATCTTCTTCGGGGCAGCACCGGGCTCGGCGACCGTCTTCTCCGAACACCCTCACGTAGAGGGTGGCGTCGCCATCGAACTTGAAGTTCAAGGTGCACCGCCGGCTCAGGCCACGCGCGCGGGCAAACGTTTGCCAGCCGCGGGTCAAGGCCACACTCCCGGCGAAGGAGACCTCCAGCGAAGCCCAGGAGGCCCGGCTGCAACAACCGTCCGCCTGAAGCCAGAGGCCGCCCGGAGCGCCGGCCGGAAGTTCACCTACAAAGAAGCGGGGAAGCTGGAGCCAGGTGCTGGTCGGCTCCACCGACCACACGACGAACTCCGGCAGCACCTCCGCCGAGTGGAAGCGTGGCCTAGGGGGCCACGAGGTCACGGCATGCCCCCCATCGACAACCTGGCACCCATCGCCGCGCAGGGGATCACCTCCACGACCGCGGGAAGCCGCTACGGGAGCCGCAGGATGCTTGCGGGGACGACCTCGACCGTGCTTGGCCGGGGGAGAGTTAGGCCCAACCTGGCGGGCCTTTCCCTTCTCCGCGGCTGAGAACCTCTTCGACGGAGCCATGGAGAGAAAGGAGTAGCAAGAGGGGATGGACTGGAAGGTCTTGCGCCGTTTCGTAATTATAGCTGGAGGAGGCCAACCGTCGACCTCCACGATCACAGGTAATCATGACCCATTCCTGCGTGCAGGGACTTGTCCAGTCATGCGGTTGCCAAGGGATTGTGGGGAAGCGGAGACGCCCACGACCAACCAATCGCCACGCGGCGACCAAGGCCGCAGGCTGTTGGGGCCCGTGGCGCTTCGCACTTGCCCCTTCGCTTCTCTGCTAAGCCAAGTCCAGGCATGCCTTGGGCCCGGGGGCTACTGTCGGCGTTCTGGGAACGGGGGTCCCCAGACTTGCCTGCCTGCGGCCTGCAGCGTGGCTCAAGTGGGGGCCCAGCGTGGCCCAGCTTCATCAGCTCGAGCTCAAGACCCTCGCGAGGGTCCAAGCCTCGCGGGGCGGACGACGGAAACCTTCCTCAGGAGCAGCCTCGTCAGGCAGGCTCACGAGGAGGCGGAGAGATCAAGGCAGGGTACCTCACGAGGGTGCCCCGTGACGCAAGCCATGACGATCGAGATCGGTGAGGCGCCACCTCACATGATGTCCTCGTTCCCCTTTGGTGCAAAGGAGGCAAGCACAGGCCGAGGCATCGTGCAAAGTTTACCGCCCGGTGCAACAAGACCAAGACCAGCGTGAGGCGGCAGGACGGAGGTCATCGTGGAGCCCAAGACGGCGTCACCGTCAGAGCCTTTGGCAGCCGAAGACCAACTTTAGTCAAGATAAGTGTACTAGATGTTCCGCTTCAAAATGGCCAATTGTTGGTGCCCTTCCCGCTCATTATTTGGGAAGAGGCCCAGGACCTCCCTCTATAAATAGGACTAGCCACCACAGAGAGAGGGGACGAACCAAGACAGGTCGAACCTACCGGAGAGAGAGAGAGAGAAGCAACTGGACTCACCCTAGCAGTCCATCGCACCAGCTCAAGAACAACCCCTCGCGAGGCTGTTCTTCCTTTGTACTGTTCATCACCAGCCCCTGAGGCAATCCACCACACCACAAACTAGAGTAGGGTATTACACCACAATGGTGGCCCGAACTAGTATAAACCTCGTGTCCCTTGTGTGTTCTTCTTCCTAGTTTAGATCCCTCGCAAACCATGGACGTGTGAGCCGGTAGGGGAAAGATCTCCGCACGCACCCCAGTGTTCGAACCTCAAGGGTCTGCCGGAACCCGAAATCCGACAATGGCAGCGAGGAAGAAGGGGTCGGAGGCCCTCCCTCACCAGCGGTGATTGGGAGAGAACGGCAAGGCAGGCTGATCGGGACGCACCCAGCAGTGGGTAAGAGCCGTCACCGAGGACGACCGCATGAACGTTGCACCTTCTCACCTTCCCCGGCGGAGAGGATCCGGCTGGATCTGTGACCAGCGGTGAGCAGAGAGAGAGAGAGAGAGAGAGAGTGGCCATTGCTATCATGTTTAGATCTGGAGAGGCCGAGACAGTGTGAAGAGAGCAACACTAGCAAGCAAGCGCGGAGGCGCCTGCCTATATAGTGGAGTAGTACTAGTTTTCTTTTGTCTACCAGAGCCGGCTTGACCTCGTCAATGACTATCGAGAAGTCTTCATGCACGTGGCCGGGAGGCGCAGTTGTCGTCATTTTGATCTGAAGCGCCGGATTATAAAATATAACATGAAAAAATGCCACGTGACAAGAAATCATAACCTCACTGCCCAAAGGAGACAACATGAATCCCGACGGACAAACTAGACGAGGCACAAAGCTCAAATTAAAGATAAACTCATAGAAAAGGGGTCCGTCGATAGATGTCCTAATTAACATAGTCGGCTTGACCTAGATGGCAGCCGAGTAGTCACTGTTCGTGCATGTGCCCCCAATGACTAGCACAACTCAGTTGTCGCTGTTTAACCCTCGAAGTGATCCGAAGCACATGACACCTAATTTTGCGAGATGACAAGAAACCTTCTTTAGATTTCTCACCACAACTACAGCCATGTACAACACAGCCTGCACGATATGTAGACGATAGCCAATCCAGGCGTGTCTGTTGGAGTCTGGTCACATGCATGGACGAACTGATCTTCCTTGTCTTGCAGGGATCGTCCATGCACCAACGTAGTACAACACTTCTCTGGTACTATCGCTCGTCTCCCTCTTCTATTAAGTCACCCGACTTGCAGTGCCGGGGAGTGTGCCTATGGTCGGTTCTCAATTGCCGTCCCACATGTGTGTGCAAACGCAATATGACGCGCGTTCCATTCGGAGAGCAGCGTGCCAGACCGACCGGCCGTTTGGGGTGCGACGCGAATGCGGCGGGCGTGATGTATACTCCGTACATGTGTACCGTCGTTTCTAGACGCTTTGCTCCATGGCGCGGGCGCAATCCGTGGATACAAAATTAGTATACTGTATACTATTTAAAAGTCGAGGGCGGGGCCTAGTCGGTTCGACAGAGACGCGAGAAGACGAGGGAGTACGCTGCTGCAAACATAGGGCTGTGTGATTTGACAGCGAGTTACTACTGGACAGGTGGGGCCCCGTGATTTGACTTGCCATTATCCTACGGCCGTCGTGAGTCTCCCGATTCTTGACCACCTCCATACAGGTGCCTCTCCCAATGCTCCACCATGTAGTAGAGGCTGGCTCTTGCATGAGAGCCCACTTCTCCACTTTTTCCTTGCCTCTCTTTCCTCCACATATGCAAAAATGCCATGTAACGCGCACTATTGTACTTACTTTTACTTGCTCCTACAGGTGCTTAAGCTTGCCACATAGGCATAAAGTCTGATGTGGCAAGTTAATCAAGAAGAGAGAGACTAGTTTGGTGACCCAAGGAAGAAACAGTGCTAAGCACGTGTACCTAGGTGAAAAGACAATTTTGAGTATATAGCTAATTAAATGAAGCAAACTTAGCAACACCATTTCATTGCAAGAGGTCACTCCTTGGCAAATGCAATAAATACTAGTACTCCCTGTGTCCCGTAATATAAGAACGTTTTTGGCACTACACTAGTGTCAAAAACGTTCTTATATTATGGGACGGAGGGAGTACGAAGAAAGAGATAGAGAGGAGTAAAAAAATACACTTATAGACAACCTTATAGCCAACCTTGTTGTAGTATGAGTGACTAAGTGATGACTATGTATGACATGCCAACATCATATATCCTAACGCACCGTGTTAAATCTCCAAGGGCGCGACCGCGCGAGCGACGCGATGGTCGTGGTAGGCGCGACCATGATACGGGCTGCTGGCAGCCCTTGGATCTGAGATCAAACGGTCGCATGCTAAGTTGCTGAAAATTTGCGAATAACCCTCCGTGATAGGATATTCACCAATAGGTCTACAATCACGCCATGCAACCGCTCGATCTCGCATCCAAGGGCTCTCGGAAGCCCGTATCATGGGAGAATGGAAAGCCACTACCACCGCCGTTCGCCGGCAGCGATTCGCTACTACTCGTCCCCGCATGTCCTTTAATACTACGACGGTTTGCTCCTAGTCGTCCCGTCCATTCACATTATGGCAGTTCCACTAATCCTAACCCTCCTCCCAAATCCATGGCGTCCCAAATCTCCCTGATCGGCGGTGAGTACAAGGTCAGAACCATCACCGGCGATGAGTTCGACGTCATCTGCACCCGTTCTTCCGCGGTGATGAAAGGATGCCTGTCTTGCTTCAGATGCATGTTCAAAGACTCGGATGATGAGTGGGTCGCTGGGCTAGATGTTGAGTACACCACAGCCCTGGGACGAGAGAAGGATCTAAAGGACGAAGAGAGGAAGAAGCCCGCCGTGATCCAGGTTTGCGTGCATGACTTATGCGGTCTACCACATATGCCATGCCGACATTGAGTGCGAGGATTTTAAGGACTTCCTCGAGAGCAACCTAGTCAAATTCGTTACTGTAGACTTTGGTAACGACAAAGAAGTCCTGTGTCGGAGAGGCCTCGTTGTAGGCAACACCTTCGACCTCCAAAAGAATCGGCTGGTGTCCTCTCGTCACCTTCAATCACGACCTGGCAGGAGCCATGGTTCATCCTTCAGACGTAAACTGGAGAAACCTCCGTACATGTTTCATCGTCATGCATGGAAGCGGAATGTACTAGATATAGACCACATCCACTATGCTGCAATGGATGGCTACCTTTGTTTCAATATCTACAAGGGTTGGATGAAGAGCAACAACCAAGTTGGCGGTTCAAGCAAAGAAGTATCGGCCAAGAGGAAGAGGGACAAGGACGAAGTCGAGGACGTGGACAAGGACTCCGAGTAAGGTGGCAGTGTCGTTGCTCATGGTGGTTCTAATGCAGTGTCTACCGGGATAGTTGCAAAGTTTAATTTCAGGTGTGCTTAATTTAATTTGAGGGGTGTGTTGTGCTGAGCCCCCAGCAGAACTATGTTATGTTTCTTCTTGTTACTTCAACTATTCAGTACGTACATACTAGTATTTCTTACATTTCATCTTTTAGTTGAGTAGTAAACCGATACGGAGTATAGTACTACCACTCATTTCTTCACATTATATACGTACAATATATATGGCCAACATCATATAGCCAGCAGTTTAGTTGTCAAAGAATTTCAGGGTGCTTAGTTTTGTCAAAGAATTCCAGGGTGCTTAGTTTTATTTGAGGGGTGGGTTGTGCTGGACACCATTATCGTGACTAGCCTTTTTAATAGTACTATATGCATAATTTGGCGACCAGCGATCTCTATATGTACCACCTTTTTTTTAATTTCAAGTTTTGCTCCATGGCGCAATCCATCGATACTACTGCTGTACAAAAGTATACATTTTTTAAAAGGCTAGAGGGCGGGGCCTTCTAGCTTGGTCGGTTTCACGAGAGGCGAGGGCCTTTGTGATTTGACGACTCATTACTGCTGGAAGGCGGGGCCTTGTGATTTGACTGCTTGTATAAATGCGTCGACGACCTAATCGAGGAGGAGCAAAGAATCGTGCGGTATACTCAAGTTTTCCACTGGAGTAGTACTGCGACGGAGGAGCACGAAACACGGCAGCCCAGTGCCATATGGCGATAAAAATGATCTAATTTGCTAGTCATCTCATTGTTAGCATTGTTCTATTCATTCCCTAAAAAACCATTGTTCTATTCATGCCTCGCAGAGAACGTGACACGTGCGGCGAAACACCCGAAGCAAAAGATGAAACACAGCAGCAAAAGAAGAAGGAAGATTATCACCCCAAATGATCTAATTCACCATGGAGTCTTAACTGCTTCTTCATCACCTCCACGACCTCCATCTCCTCCGCCATCTTCTTCATTCTGTCCATAACGCGGGATTTCTCGACGTGAGCCTTCATCATCTGTTCCACGGCCACATTACGTACCTTGACAGCAGCCGGGTGCTTGATACGGAGCTTCGCCAACTCCTCCTTCTATTCCATGATGAGGGTCTGCAGCATCTTCATCGAGGAACTACTATTCTCATGCAGCTTCTTCTAGCCGGCGTTCTTCTCCTTCAACAGGTCGATCTCGTGGCAGAGCTTCGCCTTGTCCTCCTGAAGTCGCAGGATTTCGCCGATCGCCATCTTCTCCAAGGCAATGCTCTTCTTCAGCAGCATCACCAAGCCGGCGGTCAACTCCCCCTGCTGATTGAGCTCAGCAGGCATGTCGTCGAGGCTCTCCTTCAGCAACTCCATCAAGCCTCGGACGAACTCCTTCTGCTTATTTGAGGTGCTTATTGAGCTGATCGGGCATGCCATCGAGGGATAACGACTCCAGCTCCGCCAGCTCGGCATGTTCGCCTCCGCGGCTAGGGCGCCTCACAGGAGCCATCGCCGCCCATGAGAGATCTTCGAGGTCTCTGCGTGGCGGCGAGCCCTCTCTTTTTCCGCGGCCTTGGTTGCCGCTCCTTGTTACGAGTAGTTCTCGACCTAGAGCTCGGCTCACCGGCCATGGCAACGATTTTACGAAGAAGAAGCACTTATGAGGAGGAAAGGTAGAGTAATTTTTCGGATAGGTAGTTCCCTTTTTATAACCTAAGTACTAGCACTAGTACTAATACCTGCATAGTGGGAACACGTTCAGGTTTGGTACGTACTAGTAGGTGTGAGCAGGCTTTCGAATGTGATGGGAACAAGGTAAAGACTAATTGATGGTTTTGGTTTTGAGGCCCGAAACGGCTCCTGATGAGTTTAGCGGAACATACATTTCAAGTACTACACTACTCAAATGCGTAAATATTATGTTACTGTAAAAAATTGGCACAAAATACGAAGGAGACCAATGGAAGTACTACTTAGCAACCCACGATTTAATTACTCGCATGCGCGCAGTGGAGTAATAATGTCTTTCTTCCGCCCTCACGTCCACTCAATTTTCATGCGCTATATTAAATGACCATCAATGAAGTGAACGACTTTACACGCGTCAAATTATCACATGGGGTGGATCTTGCTACAAAATTGCATCCACCCGTGTACCCGTGTGTGCATGCGAGGGAATGAGTTCTTGCGTGGCGTGCGTGCACATCTTCGCTTCATGCATATACCGCCAGTATGGCTCAAGGAGGACGAGTACATTCTTCTGGAACCAGCAGCACGTCACTGTGATCAATCCACGCAAGGAGGTCGCGACAACGCCTCCACATGTGCCACGTGGCTTCACGAACTATAAGAGAGACACTGTGTAGCGTGGCATTGGTATTCTAATTTACGTGTTTTGCACATACTCTAAGTACTAGTAAGGTACACGTGCATTGCACGCATCAGATTTTGCAACCAAATTATGAATAAATACCACACTATAGCATGTAAGCTCTGAGTCATATATTCCTGATGTAGCCCTTCGTTTAATTCTTATAGTTCATCTCATTCAAAATCAATTAGAGGGTGCTTGGACACGTTTTAGTCCCATGACTAAAAGTAGTGAGACTAAAACATGCTAGCCTCATCCATGCTTGGATCTAAATACTAAGGAGACTAAAATCAAGTTAATGAGCATTTATTATCCTCCAAACCCTCCAATCCAGAACTTGCCCGTGTTAAAGGAGAGGAGTTAAATGAGGAGAGAGAGGACTAATCCACATTTTAGTAGGGGTACCTCGACTAAAAAAATTAGTCTCAAGACTAGTTTTAGCCCCTCTTTAGTCAGGGGTGCTTGGAACTTTAGTATCTTAAAGAGGTTATTTTTAGTCAGACTAAAATAAGTCCCTTGGATCCAAGCACCCTCTTAGTTTTTATAAAAAAGCTAAGAACGCGGGAATAGAAAAAACATGGGATTATAGTGGAATGTCGTCTTGAATCCTACAGGATTGTACGAGTGTTTGATTGTGCATGGAAAAACGCAGAATTCTTTCAAAGAGGTTTGAGTGGATGGGATGTTTCCTATGAAATCTAGTGCAAATGAATCATATGGAAAAATTCCTATGGTTTACAATCCTACGAATCAAACAACCAAGATAGGAAAAATTCCTAATGATTAGAATCCTCCAAAATTCCTTTGAGAATCCTTTGAATCAAAGAAGCCCTTAATCTATTTTATGATTCATGGAATTGTGCGTTGTAAAGCATAAAGTAAAAACAAATAATGGCAATTGCTCTAAAAAAAGTTTGGGCAATTATGATACGGAAGATTCTAGAACAAAAGAGAACCACTGTTGTTTTGAGATTTGTGCATTATGCTTAAGTTCAACCATGGAGTCTACTAGATTGTACATGTGGCAAAATCCGGTGGGGGGCGAGTACATTCTTCTGGAACCAGCAGCACGTCACTGTGATCAATCCACGCAAGGAGGTCGCGACAACGCCTCCACATGTGCCACATGGCTTCATGAACTGTAAGAGAGACACTGTGTAGCGTGCCATTGGTATTCTAATTTACATGTTTTGCACATACTTGAAGTACTAGTAAGGTACACGTGCATTGCACGCATCAGATTTTGCAACCAAATTATGAATAAATACCACACTATAACATGTAAGCTCTGAGTCATATATGCCTGATGTAGCCCTTCGTTTAATTCTTATAGTTCTTCTCATTCAAAATCAATTAGAGGGTGCTTGGATACGTTTTAGTCCCATGACTAAAAGTAGTGAGACTAAAACATGCTAGCCTCATCCATGCTTGGATCCAAATACTAAGGAGACTAAAATAAAGTTAATGAGCATTTATTATCCTCCAAACCCTCCAATCTAGAACTCACCCGTGTTAAAGGAAAGGAGTTAAATGAGGAGAGAGAGGACTAATCCACATTTTAGTAGGGGTACCCCTGACTAAAATTTTTTAGTCTCAAGACTAGTTTTAGCCCCTCTTTATTCAGGGGTGCTTGAAATTTAGTCTCTTAAAGAGACTATTTTGAGTCAGACTAAAATAATTCCCTTGGACCCAAGCACCCTCTTAGTTTTTATAAAAAAGCTAAGAACGCAGGAATAGGAAAAACATGGGATTATAGTGGAATGTCATCTTGAATCCTACAGGTTTGTACGAGTGTTTGATTGTGCATGGAAAAATGCAGAATTCTTTCAAAGAGGTTTGAGTGGATGGGATGTTTCCTATGAAATCTAGTGCAAATGAATCATATGGAAAAATTCCTATGGTTTACAATCCTACGAATCAAACAACCAAGATAGGAAAAATTCCTAATGATTAGAATCCTCCGAAATTCCTTTGAGAATCCTTTGAATCAAAGAAGCCCTTAATCTATTTTATGATTCATGGAATTGTGCATTGTAAAGCATAAAGTAAAAACAAATATTGGCAATTCAACTAGAAAAAAAGTTTGGGAAGTTATGATACGGAAGATTCTAGAACAAAAGAGAACCATTGTTGTTTTGAGGTTCGTGCATTATGCTTAAGTTCAACCATGGAGTCTGCTAGATTGTACATGTGGGAAAATCCGGTGGGGGGCTAGAAGATGGTGCGAGGGGCCGAGTGGAGGGAGACTATGAAGGAATGCACAAGTGCGAGATCGATATTTAGAGAGAGGGGCGAACACGTGCGCTTGTTGTAATGCAGTGATGGCGGAGCCATGAAAAATAAGTGAGCTAGGGGGCCAAACATTTCTAATCCTTTACGAGGAGGGCCAATTCATGAAACTAAACCTTTTTTAGCAGCAATTGTCTAATGATCACATTCATATTATCCTTGATATATAGTGATGTTAGGGGGGGCAGGGCACTTACTGCCCCCTGTCTTCGCCATTGTGCACGCGTCTGAGAGATGAAGCGGAAGGCATGGATGATGAGAGGGGGACGTTGGATATATAATTAATGTGGGTGTATTAGCTATATATGTTAATCCTATATAGAGAGGTATAGATTGATCGATGTGGACATGGGAAAGAGGGTCAGACCTCACTAGGTATATCGATTGATCGGTTTGTGTGGAAAACTATGAAAGACCTAGCTATATACACACATACATAGAGGAACATCGATCGTTGTGCATGCACGCGTGAGAGATAAAGAATGCCCGATATGATGGAGAGGGGATGTGTGTGGGTGTGTGCCTTCATGGGAGACCGACCTGAAGAAAAAGATTGCATGCGTCACGATGGATAATGCCGATCGGTAGTGTGTGTGCATGCATGCATGAGAGAAAGATTAGTGGTACAATTATAAAGAGAAGACTACTGTGTGGGTGTAAAAAGAATAGGTGAGGTCATAATCAATGTAAAGTTGAATTCAAATATTTGAATAATAGATCCTGATGTTTGAAACCCATGCATGCATGAATATAACGGAGATCTGCAGCGGTGTGGTTTGGAAGCTTGAGCATGTTGTAATGTATACACATTGAACAAGGTCAGACTGATTTGAATTTGAGATACCGATGGCAGCCATCATTTGGCCACGTCGTATCCGTGCATGGACACACTATTCTAATTGGAGATCATGGGCGGCTTTCGCATCACATATCTATATCTATACCCCTATATATATATTATATTTTATATTTTTTATATTGTGTGCGGGTAACTTTAACTTTGAAAGATGGTCGTTGGATGAGGCGAATCCGATGGTCCAAAGATGGCAAATTTGAGCACTATTGGCCGTTGGATATCATCTAGATTCCACCAGATTTTGCCACATGTATAATATAGAAGACTCCATGGTTGAACTTAAGCATAATGCACAAACATCAAAACACAGGCACTTCTTATTTGTTCTAGAATCTTCCGTATCAGAATTGCTCAAATGTTTTTCTATATGATTTGACATTATTTGTTTTTACTTTATGTCTTACAACGCACAATTCCATGAATCTGAAAATAGATTAGCTTTCTTATAGAAACTAGATGATTTTGAATGAAATGAACTATAAGAATTAAACGAACATCTACATCAGGCATATATGACTCAAAGCTTGCATGCTATAATGTGGTATTTATTCATAATTTGGTTGCCAAATCGCATGCGTGCAATGCACGTGTACCTTACTCTAGTCTAAATGGCGTTTGTGTGTGTGTTGTGCGTGTTGAGGTGCAAATTCTCTTTTTTTTGTACACGTTAAGCTTGTTCTTCCGAAATTTCAAGCCGCGCCTTGTTATGCCGAAAATTCAAGCTAGCGTCTCCGTCTATCGTGCTGCGAAACTCCCGCCTCTTCAACCCGCGCCTTGTTAGCCCAAAATATTTAAGATATATCTTTGTCTTTTTGTGCTCCGACAACTTCCTCCATCTCAACCCGCGCCTTGCTATTCCGAAATTACAACGCGCGTGAAAACTCCCACCTCCTGTGAAATCCCGACACGCGAAATGCCTGTGGTACCCCTGAACCGAAAGAACTGCCTCAAATCGGTGGGGGGTACTTCCATAACTTACCCCACATTTCGGACAAGCGCGTCTCTAAGCCATGGTTCCCCACTGCCATCCCATCCTCCCACCCTTTCATACACCGAGGCCGCGAAAACCCGCGACGAAACCCCACACCCTGCTCCGTCCGCCACCCAGCCGGAGCCTCTTCCCCGACAACGTCGTCCACAGCAACACCTCAACGTCCCTCATCCACCGTACCGGATGAGGATCCGTCGTCGATCTCATTGTCCCGCCGGTTCAGCCACCCCATCCAGCTTCCCCGACGTTCCCCTCGTCTTTCGCGCCACCTCCATTCCCACACCGCCGTCTTCACCTGCACCACCGGAAGAGCATCATCATCACTGTTTCCTCGGATGATGCTACGGCCTAATCGGTGCCACCAAATAGGTTGTACACTAATCGCCGCATTTTCTTCTTGATTCGATCTCACAGTGCTGCCGGCGCTCGGTCCCGAGCCGACACGGCGCAACTCCATCCACGGCGTCGCTCCCTCGGCGACGACGTCCACATCAGTAGGAGTTGTTGTTGCTTTAGCTCTCACTCGCGCTGCTGCTCTGCTCTTGCTCTCGGTCCCCTTCCTGGTCTGCTCTTGCTATTGCTCTTGCTCGCACTGCTACTCTCGCTCTTGCTCTTTCTTGCGATGCTGCTCCAATTTAGCTACACTTCAGTTGACTGAATCGACTTTTGGGTCAGTCGATTTTCAGGGGGTGGGGTGGCGACTCGCCGGGGTGAAGGAAGAACCAGCCGCAGCGGGGAGCGGGGCTCGCCAGAGAGGTACCCCACTATCTATCTTAGGGTTCAGGATGGGGGCGGTGGTTGCCGGCGGTGGTTGCCGGCGGTGGCGGGGCGTTGGCGGGGTGGTGGCGTGGGGAACCCCGAAGAAAAAGCTCGGCACGGGGGGGAGGGGGGTGGGGGCCTAGAGGGATGTCCGGGGCAGCGGCGGACCGGCGGTGGGGAGTGTTTTCGGTATGGGCGGCGACTTACCGTGGCGGCGAGGGGGCTGCTGTTTGGCGGTGGTGGTGGCGGCTCGAGGTGGAGGTTGAAGATGACCCGCAGGCCCTTGTTTTCGTATCCAACGGCTGAAAAATCGACTGACCAGAGATGAAAAAGTTAGTCGATCGACGTTTAGCATCACCTTGCTAGTGCGTTCAGTTTCGACAGCATAAATTCAGTTTTGACAAAGAAAGTTCAGTTTAAAGCTTAAGTTCAGTTTAATGATTAAGTTCGAGAGATGAGCGGCTGATGTATTTTACATCTAGCACTTTGTGGTTATGTATTTTACGTCATGTATTGGAGATGCTATTAGAATTCCACTCAGGTTAACGTTGTTCGTTGTCTCTCTTGTCCTGCTTCAGCCTCAGCGTCGTCCAACTCAACGGGGCTGCTCCAACGACGAAACCCTCCATCACAGCGGAGCAGTACCTCAGGCTCCATCTCCAGATGCCTAAGATCTTCTTCCCCTCCTCCGACAGCAAAGTCAGCTGGAGCATCCTCACCGGCCAAGCCAATCATGCTGAGATCAACATGGCTTCGCCAAAGAGGTTGTACACTTGTTGCATCTCTTTTTTACTCTACATGTTATATATATATATTGTCCACTGAGCACTCGTAGTAATGGGAAATACAATTATTTTATCCTACTATATGACAAACAGTAAGTTACCAAGCAACTTAGCTATCCGTGATGGACTCTCTTGAACGCCATCATTATTTATCTCTGCGCATTTGAGCTGTGCATTTGTCGATGGGCCTGGGAGTTGAGCTAGTATGGCAGTGGCCTGGGTCTACTAGAATCGCCAGTGCTTGAAAGGAAAAGTGAATGAAAAACATAGGAATTGGAAAGTTTCCTATGGTACTACTTTTCATGAATTTGGTGCAAAGGAATGGAGCAAAGGAAAACTGTAGGATTTGTTCCTTTAGTGTCTCCTTGAAAGAAAGACCGTAGGAATTCTAATTTCCACTTCTCCTCCTTTTCATATTCCTATTCATCAAGCACAAGACTAAGAGATAGTAGCATAATAGCATTATAACCGTACATTTTCTTGTGGTTTGACTTAATCGCACCATGCTTTTTTGCATCCTGTGATCTTCCAATTGTTGTGAATCAAACACCCAGATTGGCAGAAATCTTGTGTTTTTAAATTCTTTGTTTTGCACGTGCATTCCTATCCTATTCCTCTCTATTTCCTATCCCTGCATTGTTAGAATCCTCAAATTCAAACAAGCCCTTACTCAATTTCTTATGTTACAGATATGTGTCAAAGAAAACCTTGTGTGGTTTGTCCTGCTCCCGCGGCGCTGTGTTCCACCCCAGCTCAGCTGCTCTAACGACGGAAGGGTTCCCCACAGCAGGGATCCGCTCTCGGTATCTTCGCCGCCTCGGATCTTCTTCCCGCCGCAGCCACGACATAACCTGCATTACCATCATCAACTGAGCAGATGACCTTGAGGACTACATGGGTCCGCAAGAGAGGTCGCACTCTTCCGTGTCTACTTACGTTATGCGTCGCTTAATATGATGACATGCTACATTATCATCGTGTTCGCCTATTAGACTCCGAGTCAGGTCCAAACTAATGCTGAAACTTGAGTTTTTAAATGGTTGTGCGGTACATATTGGGGCAGCAATCAGTACTATCTGTCTACTATCTGGTTAATCTCGGGTGTCTACTATGAGTTTCATGTTGGGTGCAAACAAACATTAAAGGAGCCATTATCTGTATTTTTTAACTAAAGCTATTATCTGCCTGCTATCATTGGTTTTGGGTCTATCCACAGTTTGCTACCATCACTGGATTTGTGCATGCACTCCTTACATAATCTCACTATGTTTTATTCCTATGCATGCCAGTTATTGTACACAATGGAACTGATCATGTAGAGCAAAAGAGACGAGCCTTGTGTGGCAATAAAATTTCATGCAGACGTCGTTCCATGGTGGGCGCAAAGGCAGCCCCCCCTCCACCCATTTCGGATCGTAATCAAGACGAAGATAACTGATCTGAGGGGGATTCAGAAGGAGAAGACCACTCCTATTTACCCCATGAGGTCTTTGCTCTAACTTGGCATGCTGATGTTGGTAATATCATGCATATGGTGCCTTGCACTGCTTCATATACATTAAAGATGTCATCTCGCTTAGTTTAGACATGCTTTGTGTCAATGCCATCTGTTTAGTTTCTTTATCGTATATGTGAATCATGCAATGCCATCTTGTCTAGACAGGCATCATATATGTGAATTTTGCAATGCCACCCTGGTTAGCCAGTCATCTTATATGTGAATTATATCATGCCATCATTTTTTTATTACGTGTTAAATTTGTCAACAATTTTAGTACATTCAATTACTCTTCCTGTGCATCAGCCATTCGGCACGGTCATACAAATATCTGGAGTGGAAACAAGGTCTTCAGAGCAGACAATGCTATCTGACGAAGCGCATGTCTTGCTGGTTACCGATAGCTCCTTAGAGGAGGATTCAGAGACAGATGACCGGTCATATCCCCCCCCCTCGAAGTGCATGCCCTAACTTGGCAGGGTTATGTTGCTCATATCGTGCGTATGGTATCTTGCATTGCTATGTCATTTGCTTAGTTTACACATGCTTTGTGTGAATGCCACCTGTTTAGTGTCTAATTACCATATATGTGAATTATGCAATGCCATCTTGTTGCAAGACATTATATATGTGAATTATGCAATGTTATCTTGTTGCAAGGCATTATGTATGTGAATTATGCAATGCCATGCTGTTTAGGCAAGCGTCATATATGTGAATTATATCATGCCGTCCTTTTTTTTTGTATTTCACATTGCTTTTGTCGACAATGTTTGTATATTCAACTGCTCTTCCTGTGCATCAGCCATTTGAATTGGTGATGGAGAAATTTGGAGTGAAAACAAGGTCTTTAGAGCAGACAATGCTACCTGCTGAAGCAGATATCTTGCTGGTTACAGATAGCTCTTCAGAGGAGGATTTAGAGGTAGATGACCAGCCCTATTATCCCCCTGAGGTGTATGCTCAAACTTGGCAGGGTTATATTACTCATATAACGCATATGTTGTATTGCAATGCTTAGTTTTTACATCATATACACAATATTGAATGCCATTTCCTTAGTTGACACATGATATATGCGATTGCCCTCTGCTCACTTCCTTAGTATATAAATCATATATTTGAATTATGTCATGCCATGATGTTTACATAGACAGCATGTATCTGAATTATGGCATGCCAACCCATTTTCTAAAGACATAATATAGTTATATCATCTCATCTTGTTTACATAGTCATCATATTTTAAATTATGTCATTCTATCCGTGAATTATATCATGCCATCATGTTTCCATCAACGGCATGTTTGTGATTTATGGCATGCCAACCACTTTAATAGACAAATCGTATAGTTATATCATGTCATCCTGTTTACATAGTCTTCATATTTTGAAGTATGTCATTCTATCCTATTTAGTTAGCCATCGTACATGTGAAATTGTGTCATGCTATCCTGTTTAATTAGCCATCATATATGTGAAATTATGTCCTGTTATTCTGTTTGCTTAGACAACATAAATGTGAATTATTTCATGCCCTATTTTCTTCCCCACTAACCATTGCACCTGTCTATCTTACAATGTCTGTACATTCAATTACTTTTCTTGTTTATCAACCATTTCAATTAGAGGGAGTGATGGCGATTCTGTGGGAGTAAAAACACGGTCTTGAGAAAAGATCGTGCTACTGTCGATGCAGATAGAACCACGGTTGTACTTGCCCAAGAACCAGCCCCACCACACATAACCCACACTCATGCAGATTGTACACCTACCCGGTTGGACAGAGAACCAGCTACACCCCTTCTAACCCCAACCCCAAAGCAGATAGACACCCGGTTCCTGTTGACACAAAGACCGTCTCCACCACAGGCACCCAAACACAAGCGGTTAGTAAGGCAACTGCGATTGCCCAAATCACGAGGACCACCACTCCGAACCCGAAGTCAATGCTTAAAGCGTAAGAAGAATTGTTCTCGTGTCAGGTTCCGTAGCTATGGTTCATACTACTTTGCTCTTGCATCATCAGATTTACTAATACCAACCAATTTCAAATTTGAAGGATGCAATTGAAACTCCAATGGTGCAACAGGTATGTTTTAAACCCGTTTCTTCAACGTGTTTGGCTGTTTGCTGTTATAACTTGCTCTATGTTGATTTCAGTTTCAATTGAATAAACAGTTATGTTCTCATGCCATGCACATTACAAGTGTTGTTATTGCTGTGTAGTTTCCCACACTTATATTCTGTCTATGCCGCTTTGTCTTAAATAGATATGATTCGAACTGTATCTATCTTGATTTGGCAACATAAACTAGAATGATATAGACCATACAGTGACCATACTACATAGATATATGTTTGTTTCATGCTGTTATCCTGTCCACCTTACTAAACTGGTTTACCAAAATGAGTTTCATATACTACATTGTAAACCTGAGATGTGTTCGTTTGTTTCTCTTTTAGAACGCGGATAAAATATTGGAGAAGAGTACCCTGTTATGCAATGGTAAAGGAAGTAATGCAGATAAGGTTCAAGATAGTGAGACATCCCTGTTGGTCTCCAAGAAAGCTGATAAAAACTATATTGAAGACACTTTGAAACAACCCCAAAGTCCTGTCTTGATGTAGTGTTCGAAAGTTATCTTGGCTACCCTTCTTGGCACCAGCTCTTGAACTCTTGAACTCGTTACTGAATCAGTTTGGCTTCTTGAGTCTCAATTTCAAGTTGAAAGACATCGATCAGATGTTATGCGACAGTAAGCCACGTCGTCTCCCGATCAGTTGGATTGGGCCGAGGACCCCCATGGCCGTATACTCATGGGCCAGTCCGGACAGTTGCCGCATACAAGGAATACTCCACAAGACTTGGCGATCAAGACAAGGACTCCTCCCCACCGGCGTATTCGGCTAGGACTCTTGTTATCCTAGGCCTCTGGTGCATTATATAAACCGAGGCCAGGCTAGTCGATAGAGATATACAACAATCATACCATAGGCTAGCTTCTAGGGTTTAGCCTCTACGATCTCGTGGTAGATCTACTCTTGTACTACCCATATCATATTAATCAAGCAGGAGTAGGGTATTACCTCCATCGAGAGGGCCCGAACCTAGGTAAAAACATCGTGTCCCTTGTCTCCTATTACCATCCGCCTAGACGCACAGTTCGGGATCCCCTACCCGAGATCCGCCGGGTTTTGACACCGACACCGGTGCTTTCACCGAGAGTTCACGGCATGTGTTCGGCAAAAGGTCGATGGCTCGCCTGCAGATCAAGCTGCGACTTGACATCTTCGTCACCACCGACCGGTCACCTTGGTTCGTCCAAGGACTGCGCCCTATCTCCGATCGTCATGTTCGGATGAGGGCCTTCATCAACATCAGCTCTGATCTCTTTCAAGATCATGGAGGAATCATCCAGGGAGCCCGGGGGCTCAACGTCAACATTGCCCTCGGGCGACCGTGCTATTTTTCGGGACAGCGAACTTGTATCCGCCGTCACCGCCTCCTCGAGTGTCGGTTTGATGATTGCTTTGGTGGAATAGTGCAAAATTACGTCTACAACAGCCACGCTAAATTTCGTCGAGTTCTGATGGAGGAATCTCCGACAATCTACGATATACCGGAGCCTTGTCAAATCTGGACGAGAATCCGGACGAGTTTAGGGCATGGTGTCCAGCTTTTAGCTTGGACTTCCTTTGGAAGATCCAACCGTTGATCGACTGCGGAATTCCTATATCTACCACCCCTCAAAAGTTCAGCTCGATCCGACCGTCCAAACTCCGGGAACCTTCCGATTAGTGCATCACTTTTCGGATCTGTTTTCTGCGCGAAAACGAATCCGACCCGAGTTCGTCTTTTTTATGAACGGGATTTTTCGGACATCCTTCTTGAAGGAAGTTTTGTATGGGGTATTGTGTTTTGTTCCCGAACACATCCCACTAACTTTAAGATCTTTTGAACATGATCTTCAACATCATGCTGGTGTCAAACCAGTCCGACAATATTGCTCCACGGCTGCCGACCTGCGCTAGACACGTCGTCACTTTGTTGAGCCGAGCTCAACTTCTTCGGATCATCATCTCGGCAAGCCAAACAAGAGTCCGGCATCGCGAAGGATAAATCATCACCAACATCGCCGCCCCACGGATTACATGGAGCAGGCATACAGGCATCGCTTCATCAAGCCGGCATCGACCACGTCATGACCTGCTGCTTCTTCAAGCTGGTGTCCATCACGCCGACCTACTTCGACATCTCGACTGGACCGGGGGCTTCGCCATCTCTTCATCAACCTACTCCGGACACTTCGGCGTCACTAGCCGACCAGGCAATGGGTGCGCGGATCGAGTCCCAATTTTGGGAATCACCTTCCTTCGGATTGCTACAACAAATAAACCAGGTGCTATTAATCCTAGTATTTCTTTTTGCTTGTTTGGGTTAATTTTTCCCAAGGAATTATTACTCTGGTTTGTCCATCATATGTACACATGTCTATCAAATGGTGTCTGCATTATCGACGGTCGCATGATGGTTCGGTCAGTTTCCGTACATAGTCCGGCGAACGCCGCATCCGGAACTCGGACCGACCTGTGAATCCAGGGTTTGCCACGCCTTTATTGCATTACGTCGACGACCTGCATCGACATCGACTTCGGCGCCAGGACATATTTATTTATTACTCACTTTGCATAAATTATTTATTATGCAACGATTTTTTTTAATTATCATTATTACTATTATCTCCGGTTTGCGCCATTTTTTGTGCACAGGAAAATGGTCCGGGGACTTCGGCGTCACTCTGCAGGTCTGCATTGACCGTGCTATGTCACCACTTCGGCGTGTCGAGCTTTCCGCTCCGCCACCTCGAGACCGGCTTGGGGGATGGAACCTTGTCCCGTATCAAGCTCGGACCGCGTCATCAATACCGAACATATTAACCAGCTAAGTAGCTTTCATGCTCAAAGCTTTAATTTCTAACTTGTGTTCGGTTCGACCAAGCATTATACTTTTTCGGAAAATTTTGCTTGTAAAAATTTTTCTTGTCCAAACTTTGTTTGTGACGCATAAATTCAAATACCCAATTCATTTGGGGCTTCCTTCATGAAGCTTTTCCTCTTGCATATGATTATACTTGTACGGCTTCGTTCCTTGTTCGTGTATTATGCCACAATATGCACCATATTGACTTAAGCGATTTGCAAGCTGGGTTGCCTCGCTCGATGTTTACCCCTCGTTCCCGATTGTTCGGCTAGGGAGTAAAGGGAGCACCTCTGCGATTATCACGATCGGGTCACCGAGCGGACCTCAGACTGGGTGAAGCCGAAAGCTAGTGCTATTACTGTTTTCAATAATGGTCGGCACACAACGGAACTCATGAGTACAAAAAATCTATTGCACAAGTCTCATATTAACAATGAGGACCGAAGAAAGGTATCGGTGGGGGTACTATTTTCTTCAAAGATGCTTATTACACTTTATCAGTAATATAGCATAAGTTCCCTGAGCGCGCTTTGTCTGTTACAACCTTATGACCTGATTGCCTGGTTATTGGAAACACCATCGATATTCTCGACAGATGGAGTACATAACACTTTTCGGTCCTTGACGAAGAGGGAGAAGCCGACGGTCGGTTAAGAGCGTTTAAAGTTCGGTTGAACATAGATATGATATAAGTACTTCGGTACATGCAATCATTCTTTTACCCAAGTCACTTGGGGGCTCTTAAATTTATATGCGCCGTTTTATGATAAGTGTTTTTCTTCTTAGTCGTTGCAGAGTTTTTATTATTATTTATCACTCCTTTTCTCGGCACGAGTGTGCGGTCACTAGCCGGGGAGCCTAATTTCTCTCTCAAAACCGCTAGAGTTTAGTTTTCTAAACTGGCCTAATGAGAAGTACTACGCCTTCGGGATGGGATCTGAAGCCATAGGCTGACCCGCTTGAAGTCTTGAGATAGGATGTGTCATGTTAAAGCACGATGTAGCACTTTTTTCTAAAGTCCAATTTTTGGATTGGCACGAACACTTGATCTTGTTCGGACGTCATGTTTTCACCGACGTTTTTTGGTTTTCAAGCTTTTGGCACTTTTAAACTATTTGTGTGTTTTCGGCACAACTCTCGCGGTCTGTATTTGAACACCTTTAGAGATTCGGCAAAAACATTCTCGGATATTGCTATATATGCATCAGTTTGAATTGTGTCTTGATTGATAGTTGGGTTGCCCGGCTCCCGCGCTTGCCTCCTACATTCCGCTTTGTTCGGCTAGGTGTGCAAAGGGAGAACCACTGCTATTGTGCTTCCAGCTCGCATGGTAAAGCACCTCAGTGGAGAAAGCCGAAAACTGACTGTCACAGTAGGTGTAAACTGGTCAGCGATCCGATGACTATATTAAATGACGGGCCATTCATAAAATTGGCCGCAGTGTTTTCGGCTTGACCTCGACTGTCGCCGAACACTATCGGGGGCTAGTAACTAGCCTCCCAAACTAAATCCTCAATATTTTGCTCTTACATTGGAGCTGAGGTTTCATGATCATGCTTAGCATGACAACCCAAAGAAAGGAACCGATAGCGGGACTATTTTCTTTGGAAGACATTTCTTACATTAAATAGAAATATAACATATCTCTCTGCGTACCTTTGTTTATAAAACCGTATGGCCAGATTGCCTTGTTTGTCGTAAATCTTTGCCCTCATAAAGGCTTTATAAAGTAGGACAAACACTCCTCGACTACTGGCCGAGGAGGTTGAAGCCGATGGTCGGTCAACAAAGTTTTGTACAATGCGGATCCGAGTATTAATGACATAAAATACTTGGATACATTGAGTCATTACACATAATTTGTGATTTTACTGGATATCGATCCTTAATTGACCACCCGTGCCCGCATTAAGGCTCGAGAACTCTTGGGCTTCGAGCTTATTATTTACAAATATTAAAGGGCACATCAATCCCACGATGCGGTGTTGCCACCCGACCGGTGTCTCGGGGCTACTCTTGCATTGCCTGTCCAATGCAGAAAATTTTAAGTGTAATACAGTCTCCGAGGAGATTTTGATCCTCAGGTTGGTCGGCCGCACCCAACCTGAGTCTTGAGGACTGAGCATGCCGCTTTTTGTGTCCCGAAGTATTCTGCCGAGCTAGGACTTGATCCTCAGACCAATTTTGCAAATCAAACTGAGTCTCAGCAGCTACGGGGACCAGCGGTCTTATGTCATCCTTCATGTGCATCTCGGGTTTTAGACCGATACCCACCTTGAGGGCTACTGGCTATGTATCTCGGCAGAGAATAAATTGCACCAATCAAAAATATTGACAAAAATCGGCCCACATTCGGGTGGTGCACCACCTCGGAAGCGATCCGACATAAAGCTCGGGCGCTAGTGGCTGGCTCCATAGAGGGCATTTCCGGCATTAAGCTCGGCTAAACTCCTTCAAACTTCTTTGAACCAAGGTGATTTACGACACCTCGGATACAGTCCGGCGTTGGAGCTCGGATACATAGTCCGGCGTTGGAGCTCGAATAACGTCCGGCGTTGGAGCTCGGATACATAGTCCGGTGTTAGAGCTGGGAAGCAGTCCGGCATTGGTGCTCGGCTGCAAAACATACCTCGAATGCAGTCCGGCGTTGGAGCTCGGACGCAAGAGGACGCTGCCGCCCGGGAAAAACTTCAAACCCGAGGTGTGGCATAAAAATAACAAGGCATTGATAAAGGCCGGAAGGCTCCTCGGGTACCCGACGTGTAAACTCGTCGAATGAATTTCGGCGATCCTCAAGATCGAAGATGAGAAGATTTGTTGAACCAGTTTTCAAGACCGACGACCGAAGATGAAGAATAGTTCGGAAGAATCGAGGAGCGTCCCTAACTTGAAGACCGGTTCAGGGGGCTACTGATGGTGTCCTGGACTAGGGGGTACTCACCACGTCGTCTCCCGATCAGTTGGATTGGGCCGAGGACCCCCATGGCCGTATACTCATGGGCCAGTCCGGACAATTGCCGCATACAAGGAAGACTCCACAAGACTTGGCGATCAAGACAAGGACTCCTCCCCACCGGCGTATTCGGCTAGGACTCTTGTTATCCTAGGCCTCTGGTGCATTATATAAACCGAGGCCAGGCTAGTCGATAGAGATATACAACAATCATACCATAGGCTAGCTTCTAGGGTTTAGCCTCTACGATCTCGTGGTAGATCTACTCTTGTACTACCCATATCATCAATATTAATCAAGCAGAGTAGGGTATTACCTCCATCGAGAGGGCCCGAACCTGGGTAAAAACATCGTGTCCCTTGTCTCCTGTTACCATCCGCCTAGACGCATAGTTCGGGACCCCCTACCCGAGATCCGCCGGTTTTGACACCAACAATGGGCCTTCTACGGGCCGTAGAAACAATGGGCCTTCTACGGGTCGTATCATCAATGGGCCTTATACGGGCCGTATGATCGATTGGCCAAACAGGGGCCAAACAGACCACATTCTGGCCGTAAACGGGCTAGAGCTGGAATTGTTCGTTCATGGGTAGACCATAACGGGCCATCGTTAATAGGTCGTGTTTCATAATGCTATGAAAACGGCGCAATGTATTAACGGACCACAAACGGGCCGACTGTAACCACGGGCTGAATTTGGCCCACAAGCAGAAAATGACAGTAACGGGCCGTAAGTAAACGAATGCTGGAAATGATCCCAAGAATAAATGGGCTCGAGAAGGCGAAAGATAACATGGCTGAAATGGCCCAGCGGAATAATGGGCCGTTAATGGGTATAAAGTGATACCTTTGTTCTATACGGGCCCGTCTCACCACGGGCCGTTAATGGGTGTAAAGTGATACCTTTGTTCATTACGGGCCGATTTCACCACGGGCCGTTAATAGGCCAAGAGTTACATAGGGCCTCATATGGGCGAAAGATGTCATGGGCCATACATGGGCCGGCGAAAACGGGCTGGAATCATATTGGATGGCCCAGATGACGCTACTGGGCCTAATTCGAATAGGGCATAACGGGCCTTGGGTTAGCGGGCTGTAAATGGGCTATATACGAACAGACCGTTAACAGGCTTTTGGGCCGGCCCGCCACCTTTTGACCAAGTCAAACGGGCTGGCCTTTTCACAGCAATGGGCCTCTGTTGGGTCGTGCCATGTGTTGACGTATCATAGGCGCCTTCTATCCAATGAGTGGATGACATCTGTCCCAGCGATGAGCCGACACGTGTTTCCTCCATCCAATGATGATTTTACACGTGGAAAATCCCCATTGGTCAAGGCTGTTAACGGGCTATCGGATCCAAAACCCGACCCGATAGCTTAACGGCGTTCCGTTACGGTGGATGCCACGTGTCGGTCACCCTTGACGAAAGCACTTCTGTGACGCGCGATTTATCGTCATAGAAGTGGACACTTCCGTGATGATAATTTTGGTAATGTCATGGAACACTTCCACGACAAAGAGGTATGACTATCTTGATTCTGTCATAAATTTGTCATGGATGTACATGCATGACAAAAAACGCGACCTACTGTGACAAACACGTATCATCACGGAAGTGTATTTTTTTTGTAGTGTTAATCTGTCTTTGGGCCCTGGGCCTTCATAAAGCGCCACCGTCTTCGTCTTTATGGGCTTCAGATATAGTGAACCACTATGGAGTCAACCCGGCCTCTCCTGGCCGGTTTACGCCCAGTAGTAATATCCCCAACATTAGGCCCCAGATTGATTTGAACTGGTTCATGTTAATCCTCAATGCTTAAGAAAATTTCTTCTTCAGCACCTTCACGTAATCTTGTAAACCGCCGTGACGTCAGCTTCCAGAACCATGATAAATCGCCATGACGTCATCTGTTATTAAAAACTGCGCATAACCCACCTTCATTAATGGGCCTCCTACAATCGAGGCAATAGAGCTGTGGCATATCCCATTTTTCAGGCTCCTCGATTCTCGCGCCTACCACTTATCCATTCACCTTATAAATAAGGCCGAGGAGTTATTTTCACTTTTCCCCCTCGTGCCTCTTCGCATCGTCTTCTTCCGCGCGCTGACAAACCCTTCGAGCTCCGCCGCTGCCGTCGGTCTTCGCATTTGCCTCAACAATGGCCGCTGCATCAGCCTGATCATACCAGAGAAACGCGGCGATCCTCCGCTGCTTCCTCATCACCAGTAAGTTCCTCTTCTCCTCACTCTAGATCCACCATTAGGCGCTCTTCATTGTTGCAGCTGGATCCAATGACATATTTTGGAGTATCTTTCGCCTTCGATGCTAAAACTCAAATAGTTCCCCAGAGGGGGCCCCGGGTTGAAAGAGCGCAGTGTTCATCAGAGTTCTTCGAAGTTCTTGGAGCTGTTCTTCCTTGTTCCTCTTTAGTAACACCAATGGCTAGCTAGATCTGATATTTTCCAGTGCCCTTGTAGTTTAAACTCCCTTTTCCTTGTTAGGGCATCTGCTTTGTATAAAACTCATCTGAACTTTGTTGAACTGTTCGAACACTTGAAATTAGGTCGGAACACATTTTGATTTTCCAACGCACAACAGATCTGAAATTACTATGCCAAGCTGTGAAACTTGTTTTTCCTTCACTTATGCCTCTTAGACCTGTATCTTCAATACTAGATTAGGCGGTTTAATTTTTATAGAAAAAATGATAATCCGGATGGTACCATTAGTCCCTTGTTGAACCGCCAATGCATTTATCTTCGCACTTTCTCCATTGTCAGACTCCGATTTACCAATAACAACCTCCGGTTAAACATCATGTATATATCCTTGCACCGCTTTATAGTTGTCCACTGTGAATCTTAAACCGTCAATAATCATGTTCCAGCTTCTCATTGCAATGGCCAAGCAAGTCTATGAATGCAACTGGGTTCCTTCTCGGGTCACTGAAGATCAGTTAAACAGATGCGTTGCAACACGCGCTTTAGCCAAGAAAGACGTCATCCACTGGAGGCCCCCTGGCACGGAAAATCCTCCTACACCCAAGGACGGGGAGGTAGTCGTTTTCGTTGACCATCTGGGTCGAGGTTTTAGTCCCGGTTCAAAATTCTTCTGAGATGTGTTGGCTAGTTTTCAGCTTCACCCTCAGGACATCGGTCCAAACTCTGTGACCAACATCTGCCATTTTCATGTCTTCTGTGAGGCTTATCTGCAAGAGGAACCTCTGATTGAATTGTTTAGGGATTTCTTTCACTTACACCGTCGCACAGAGTTCACAGATGGACCCAATACTGAATTGGGCGGAATGGCGGTTCAGAAAAGGAAGGAAGCCACTTTCCCTCATCCCAAGCTTCACAGCCACCCCAAAGAGTGGAACCAGACTTGGTTTTACTGCAAAGATACATCTCCAATTGATGAAAACCCCTTGCCGGGTTACCGCCCTCACCGCCTTAGCAATACACATCCTTTTCCTCAAAGGTTAACTGCAAAGGAAAGGGCCATCTATGCCCCACAGCTGTCGAAGCTTAGAGCCTTTATGGCAAACGGTTTAACAGGCATTGATTTTGCTCATTGTTGGATTAGCTGGAGCATTCTACCCTTAAGCCGGCGCCCTGGTTTGATGTGTGAATAGACATGGAGTTTGACCGGCCCTCAACGACATATTAATATTCAACTGACAGAGGTCAAAGTTACTGAGGCTGTCAAGAAAATGTTGAATGAACCGGAGGCCGCCTGTGGTCAGACCGGATTAATTCCTTTCTGCACCTTCAACAAACCGCCAGCTGTAAGAATCATATAACCGCTTTGTCTTAAGTCGCTTCTTTCAAAAATATTCTCTGAAAGCTTGTTTATTTTTTGACAGGGTGATGATCCGTTCTGGAATAAAAAACCACAAGACAAACCGGCAAAACCGCAAGACAAACCGGCAAAACCACTTCGCCCAAAGACCAGGGTTATTAAAAAACCTGCCAAGAAAAGGACCACTACGTCTTCCGATGCAAATGCTGATGCCGATGTAGCTAATCCGGACTAAGAGGTAGAACTTGACTCTCTTGGTTCATTTTTCATACACCTCATTGACAATGATTATTATCAGGACGACGCTGAAGGCAGCCAAGCTGATGATGTAGAGGTAATCATTCTTTCCTTCGATTCAGATCCTCTGCCCACATCAAAAATCCGTCGAGAAAACCGGAAAATAAAATTTTCTCACCCCCTTGCTTACTTGGACCCAAACTTTCTTTCGAAGACGCAGCAACACGAAGCTCGTCGCACAACCCGGCACAGTGGCCAGGTAGTTACCTCTGCCAGTTTACCGAATACTACGGTTCAGTAATGCCAATCAGAGGTCTCTTACACTCTTGACACTACTTGCCCTAAGAGGGGTTGTTTTCGTCAGCCACTTAACCCGTCTGATTCAAATTATCAGGGTACTTCCCACTCATCTTCTGGCGAGTCATCAGCCACAAAGCTTCCACTCCTCAAAACGGTTCCTGGGTGAGTCGTACCTTTAATTTTTATTTTCAATGCCTTATGCTTGACACAATATCTTGACCTTTTATATTTGTTTCTCTCAGTGCCAAACCAAGACCCAGCAAAAAGGCTCGGTTAACTAAACCGGCTGACGATAATATGGTTGTTGAACCGGAAAAACTCCAGATCCTGAAGAAACCAATGTTGATGCCATGCTCAATGATCCGCTGCCTCAAGACCATGACTTGTTTATTGAACAAGTAGAAATTGACACCATAGGCCATGCTGACAAACCGACCAGCCCGGTCTGGCCTGATGACAAATCGGCCAGTCCAGCTAAGGCTACCGATAAACCGCCAACTCTCGTGAAGGCTGCTGATTATAAAGAGGATGATGCTATGATTACCGGTGTCAGCCATACTGCTCCTAGCAATCCGGTCGCTTTATCCAAACATAGCGCCAAGGATGAACTTTCTGATATGGGCAAAGGCAAATGGAGCACCGATTTGTCCAGCTACGCTCATCTCAACGCCCAAGACATTCACTCTGGCTTCTTGAACCATCTGTACACCAGTCATGATTATGAAGCCGGTTTAGTAAATCTGATGAAGGAGCGATATGAGGTAACCACACAACTATCTTTCTTATGTCCATTTTGAAATATCAACTCCAGTAGCCCCCAAGTGATGGTTTATGATACCAATCTAAACCTGGACTTAGTAATAACTTTATATTTGCAACACTACATCTTTTTCACTGGCGTAGCCCCCAAGGGCCGGTTTAACTTTATAAAGATGAACCGGGACTTTTAAAAGACTTCCTAGATGAGTACTTTGAGCAAACATACATTAGCCCCCAAGTGCCAAGAGGAATACTTGTATTATGCTTGGGACTTGTAGAAATTTCTGAGAATAAGCAAATATGCATTAGCCCCCAAGTATCAGGTGCATAACTTGTTATGTGCTTGATACTTCAAACATGTATTGCCACCTCATTATACTTTTGTCTGTTACAGGCTGAGCTGAGCAAAAAGGAAGCTCAAACCGCTGATCTGCAATAGAACATCATGTCTCAGCAAGCCGAAACCTCCAAGTCTAAGGAAGAGTTGACCAGCGCTTTAGACGCTATGGAGAAACTGAAAGAGAGCTTCAACAAGGAGCGGGCGGATTGGGAGACAGAAAAATCTGTTTTGCGAAAAAGAGCCGAGGACGCAGAAGCAGCTCTTAAACCGGTGGTAGATTAGCTGACTGGCATAAAGCGGCAGATACATGCCATAACTGCTGCTGTGTTCGGTAAGCATCCTTGCTTTATACTCTCGACATATCTTTCCATGCGTTGCCGGTTTACTGATGTTTGTAATGATGCAGGAACTCGCATTAGTCATCTGGGCTCTGATGTACAGAAGAAGCTGAAGGCTGCCTACACGCTGATAGAGCAATTGTATACCGGTGCACAACGAATCATCTGCACCGCTTCTCACAATAAGCCACCCCCGACGTTAATCGAGGATACCTTAGACATGCTATCTATGATGCCTGCCCGGGTAGAAGAGCTAAAGAGATCTGCTGCAAGGGCTGGCGCTCTGACCGCACTAACCCGGGCAAAAGCATGGGTGCCTGATCTTGATCCAGCGGACGTGGCTAAAGGCTACCCAAGCTTAAAAGAAGACAGATCCGAATTTGTCAATGAAGATCTCCGCGCCATAAACCGGGAAGTGCGTCCACTGGCTTGTCAACTTGCTGAAGAGGCTGATCTTTCATTTTACCAGGCGAGTTATGACACTAATAACAAACAGGTTGCTGCACCGACTCCTGAGGCTCAAAATCTGATCCCTCCAATCCGTAAGCACACTTATGCCCCTGACATTGAACCGTCCACCCTTATAAGCGACGAAGCTGTGTTCCAAACTTTAACTGGGATCATTTGGACAACTATTGACTTCCAAATTACCGGGTAGAGATTTAAGAGGATGAACCGGTACAAGATGATCCGCAGCTGTCAGGTCAAGCTGGTGACCAATCATAATCTGGAGGCCGGTTTAGTCTTCCACGTGCTGCAATACTTATTTGAAAAACAATTATTCTTTTGGGCACTGAAACGCCTTGTAATAGGCTAGTTAAAGTACTTGGTCTGTTATGCCTTCGTGCATATTTATCTGCGCCTGATACTTGCTAATCCGCCATGCTTAAGACATGATGTTCATAATCCATAGCAATTTATTCAAGCTATCCCTGCAGATAAGAAGTTTAAAGTGCCCTGGCGGTTTTACCACCGGGCGGGTCATAATGTCCAAATATATAACCAAGGTTTATAACCAAGGTTGTAAAAAGATAACCAAATATGGAAATACTTGATACCTGTGACCTTGAGTCATAATGTTGGCTGACCAACTTTGTTAGTGAGGGTGATAACCCTAATCTTGAGTAACAATAACTCCTTTCATATTGTGCCGGTTTATGAAAAAACCGTTCCGGGTTGTTATAAACACCGGTTTAACCAGATTCATTTCTGGTGACTCATAGTCGAAACCAGACCGGGCTAATACTCTTCGGATTATGACTGATCATATACTGACAACTTGTAGCTGAAAGTCAAGCCGGTTTAACGAACGCCGGTTCATCAAATCATTAGAAATCTTATCCAAGGAGAAAAAATCTAGCAAATAAAAGCAAATGAAACCCTTGTAGTCGAGGCTTTTCCTGGGCTGCCAGGCCCCAAATTCGAGGCTTTTCATGGGCTGCCAGGCCACTGAGTTAAACCATTTTACAAAGCCTTTTAAGATGGTCCTCAATCCTTAACCAATCATCATTTTAATCTGACAAGTTCAGGGTCTTATCGTGAGTAACTTGTCAAAGTTCGATGGGTCATACCAGGTTTACAGGCGGAGTGACTTACTTAAAAAGGCAGGCTAACCCGGGGTTTTAGGTGTATACACCAGGCTTCCAAGCCATGGCTTGATAGCCTATTACAAGTGTAGATTCTTTATTCATTGCGACAGCAAAGAATCCCCAAGTAACATTGTGAGTTGTGCTCAGTGAGTGCCTATGTTTGAGTTGTTGTTTTACAACACTCTCTTTGGCCCTGGAGTAATTTGGCTTTGAGCCGATCAAGAGGTGTGACTATGGTTCGGATACGACCAAGCCCCCAAGTGATGTTGTGGCATTGCGCCGATCAAGAGGTGTAGCTATGGTTCGGATATGACCAAGCCCCCAAGTGATATTGTATAAAGCTTTGATAAGCTGAATCAATGGGTAAACCGGACGCCGCTTTATAAACAGAACCCCCATGTAACCACACATGATATAAGAAAAACAACAGATACCCCGCTTTAGCCGAGGTTCCGGTTTATTTTATTGATCATAATATATACATTGTCATAACTATGTACAAAAATAGAGCCTATGGCTCAAGTATAGTAGGTACGGAGATGACCGATATTCCACGACCGATGGGTCTCCTCCTTCGATTTACGTGAGTCTTTGCGCTCTCGAACATCAATTAGGTAGTATGACCCGTTGTGCAGATTCTTGCTGACCACAAAGGGTCCTTCCCAAGGGGGGGATAACTTGTGCATATCAGTCTGATCCTGGATGAGCTGGAGCACCAGATCACCTTCTTGAAAAGTTCTGGTTCTAACCCGGCGGCTGTGATAACCACGTAGATCCTAGTGGTAAATCGCCGAACGAGCCGCTACAATGTCACGCTCCTCATCTAACAGATCAAGTGCTTCTTGTCGTGCCTTCTCATTGTCAGCTTCAATATACGCCGCTACATGGGGTGAATCATGACGAATGTCACTAGGAAGAACCGCCTCCGCTCCATAAACCGTGAAAAAAGGCGTGTACCCCGTCGATCTGTTGGTGTGGTATTGACTCCATAACACAGAAGGCAATTCCTCTACCCAACAACCCGGCGTCCGCTGCAAAGGAACCATAAGCCGGGGCTTGATGCCTCTCAAGATCTCTTGATTGGCCCTCTCCGCTTGATCGTTAGACTGGGGATGAGCCACTGATGATACGTCAAGCCGGATGTGCTCACGTTGACAGAACTCCTTCATTGCATCTTTGGACAGATTGGTGCCATTATCTGTTATAATGTTGTGTGGAAAGCCAAACCGGAAAATCACCTTCCTGATGAACTGAACCGCCATAGCTGCATCACACTTACTAACTGGCTCTGCCTCCACCCATTTAGTGAACTTATCAACTGCCACCAGAAGGTGGGTCTTCTTATCCTTGGATCTCTTAAAGGGTCCAACCATATCGAGCCCCCAAGTCGCAAACGGCCAAGTGATTGGAATCATCCTCAAATCTTGAGCCGGTACATGAGCGCGTCTTGAGAATTTTTTACATCCGTCACACCTTTTGACCAAGTCCTCGGCATCAGCATGAGCCGTCAGCCAATAGAAACCGTGACGAAACGCCTTGGCTACCAGAGATTTTGAACCGGCGTGGTGACCATAATCTCCTTCGTCGATCTCACGCAAAATTTCATGGCCTTCTTCAGGATATACACAATGTTGAAACGCCCCTGTAACACTGCAATGGTGTAACTCTCCATTGATAATAGTCATGGACTTTGACCGCTGGATTATCTGCCTGGCCAAAGTTTCATCTTCTGGTAACTCACCCCAGTTCATATACGCCAGATATGGAATCGTATAGTCCGGGATAACATGAAGAGCCGCCACCAACTGAGCATCCCGGATCAGGAACAACTAAATCCTCTTCGCCAGGGATCTTGACAGACGGATTATGCAGCACATCCAGGAAAACATTGGGTGGAACCGGTTTACGCTGGGAACCCAAACGGCTTAAAGCGTCCGCCGCTTCATTCTTCCACCGGTCCACATGATCAACCTGATAAACTTTGAAGTGACCTGCAACAATGTCCACCTCTCGACGATATGCTACCATGAGTGGGTCCTTGGAATCCCAAGTACCGGACACTTGTTGAGCCACCAGGTCCGAGTCACCGAAGCACTTCACTCGGCTTAGATTCATCTCCTTAGCCATCCGAAGACCATGGAGTAAGGCCTCATATTCAGCTGCATTGTTAGTGCAAGGGAACATTAAACGGAGAACATAACAAAACTTATCACCTCGTGGGGAAGTTAAAATGACTCCAGCCCCCGAGCCCTCCAATTGCCTGGACCCATCAAAATGAATAGTCCAATAAGTATGATCCGGCTTCTCTTCCGGCGTCTGTAGTTCTGTCCAATCATTGTTGAAATCCACAAGTGCCTGAGATTTAATCTCCGTTCGGGGTATATATTTTAATCCGTGAGGCCCAAGCTCGATAGCCCACTTAGCAATCCGGTCGGTTGCTTCCCTGTTCTGGATTATATCCCCCAAAGGAGCAGAGCTGACCACTGTGATGGGATGACCTTGGAAGTATTGCTTAAGCTTCCGGCTTGCCATAAAAACTCCATACACCAGCTTCTGCCAATGCGGGTACCATTTCTTGGACTCTATAAGTACCTCACTGATATAGTAAACCGGCTGTTGAACCGGATACTCCTGTCCAGCCTCCTTGCGCTCCACCACAATAGCCACGCTAACAGCCCGGACGTTAGCTGCCACATATAGTAACAATGGCTCCTTATCAACAGGAGCAGCAAGAATCGGTGGATTAACAAGCTGCCGCTTTAAGTCTTCAAACGCTTCATTGGCGGCGTTACTCCAGATGAAGTTATCTGTTTTCTTCAGCATCTGATATAGAGGAATTGCCTTCTCACCAAGGCGACTGATAAACCGGCTCAGTGCGGCAATCCGTCCTGCCAGGCGTTGAACATCATTGATGCATTTCGGTTTAGCCAAAGAAGTTATAGCCTTGATTTTCTCCGGATTAGCTTTGATTCCTCTGTTAGATACCAGAAAACCCAAGAGCTTGACTGCCAGTACACCAAAGACACACTTGGCCGGATTAAGCATCATTTTATAAACCCGGAGGTTACCAAAAGTCTCCTTCAAGTCATCAATCAATGTCTCCTTCTCTCTGGATTTCACCACAATATCATCCACATAGGCATGAACATTGCAGCCGATCTGATCATGAAGACAATTCTGCACACACCGCTGATAAGTCACCTAGGCACTCTTGAGCCCAAAGGGCATAGACACATAGCAGAAGGCTCCAAAGGGAGTGATGAAGGTTGTCTTCTCCTGGTCCTTAACTACCATTTTGATCTGATAGTACCCAGAATACGCATCTAGAAAGCTCAAACATTTGCAACCCGCCGTAGCATCGATGATTTGATCAATACGCGGGAGGGCGAAAGGATCTGCCGGGAAAGCCTTGTTGAGATCTGTGTAGTCCACACACATACGCCAAGTGCCGTTCTTTTTAAGCACCAGCACCGGATTAGCCAACCACTCAGGATGAAATACTTCAACAATGAACCCGGCTGCCAAAATCCTGGCAACTTCCTCACCAATAGCCTTGCGTCTTTCTTCATTGAACCGGCGAAGAAATTGCTTGGCTGGTTTATACTTGGGATCCACATTGAGAGTGTGCTCAGCGAGTTCTCTCGGTACACCTGGCATTTCAGAAGGCTTCCACGCAAAGATGTCCCGGTTCTCACGGATGAACTCGATGAGCGCGCTTTCCTATTTCGGATCCAATTTAGCGCTGATGCTAAACTTCTTGGACGAATCGCCAGGAAAGAAATCAACAAGCTTAGTCTCATCAGCCGATTTAAACTTCAGGGTCGGATCATGCTCTGTAGTTGGTTTCTTCAATGAAGTCATATCCGCCGGATCAACATTGTCTTTGTAAAACTTCAACTCTTCTGTTGCACAAACCGACTCAGCATAAGCCGCATCACCTTCTTCACATTCCAAAGCGATCTTGCGGCTCCCATGCACTGTTATAGTTCCGTTATGACCCGGCATCTTGAGCTGCAGATAGACATAACAGGGCCGTGCCATAAACTTAGCATAAGCCGGCCATCCAAACAGGGCATGATACGGGCTCTTGAATTTCACCACTTCGAAGGTCAATGTCTCTGATCTTGAATCATGCTCATCACCAAAAGCAACCTCCAGAGCCATCTTACCAACTGGATATGCCGATTTACCAGGCACCACATCATGGAAGACCGTGTTGGATGGTTTAAGATTTTTATCTGTCAACCCCATGCGACGGAAAGTTTCATAGTAGAGGATGTTGATACTACTCCCCTCGTCCATGAGTACCTTGGTGAACTTATAACCTCCCACCTGAGGCGCCACCACCAATGCCAAATGACCCGGATTATCAACCCGGGGTCAATGATCCTCTCTACTCCACATGATCGGTTGTTCAGACCAACGTAAGTAACGGGGCACCGCCGGTTCAACGGAATTCACAGCCCTTTTATGAAGCTTCTGATCATGCTTGCACAGGCTAGTGGTGAAGACATGATACTGCCCACTATTCAACTGCTTCGGGTTGCTCTGATAACCTGACTGCTGCTGCTGCTGATTACCCTGATGATTATAACCACCTTGATTGTCCTGATTGCCTTGATTGCTATGTCTGCTCTGATTACCGTGAAAACCTGAACCGGAACTGCCTCCGCCGTAACCCGGGTCGTGAGATCCAGGGCCTGAACCGCCTCCCGGTCAATGATCATACCGAAAAAATCAGAATTTTTGAACTCCTCCATGATATAACAATCTTTCCAGAGGTGCGTGGCCAGTTTATCCCGCGACCCGTGCTTTGGGCAAGGCTGATTCAACAGATAAGACAAGCGCTCCTGATTAGGACTCGGTCCTCCACTACGCCGGGGTGGTTTGCCCTTATGCCGCTGGCCCTTGTCCTGCGCGTTGGTATTAGCCACAAAATCTAAACTGTTATCCGCTTTACGTTTATTGTTGTTTCCGTGACCCGCCGGGTTATGCTGCTGTCCCTTGGTGTTGCCGATCTTCTTTGCCTTCCCTGTCTTGTCATCGTTAGACTCGGGATCCTTGGTACTATCAGAGTCGGCATACTTCACCAGAGCTGCCATAAGTGTTCCCATGTCATTACAATGACGCTTGAGCCGTCCCAACTTTAACTTCAGAGGTTCAAACTGGCAATTGCCTTCCAATGTAAAAATTGTTGTATCAGCATTGATGCGGTCCGATGAATGCAAGATCGCCGAAACCCGGCGCACCCAATGGGTTGTTGATTCTCCTTCCTCCTGGAAACAGGCAGCTAAGTCCACAATTGACATGGGCTGCTTGCATGTATCCTTAAAATTCTGGATAAACCGGGCCCTCAACTCGGCCCATGACCCAATGGAGTTAGCTGGCAAGTTTTTCAACCAAGTGCGAGCCGTTCCTTCCAACATCATGGTGAAGTATTTAGCGCACACCGCATCATCCACATCCAGCATCTCCATTGCCATCTCATAGCTTTCAACCCATGACTCAGGGGACAAATCGGCGGTGTAGTTCGGCACTTTACGTGGGCCCTTGAAATCCTTGGGCAGGCGCACGTTGCGCAGCGCCAGGACGAGAAACGGCACTCCCAAAGCGCTGGAGGTAACCCGTGGTTCTACCGACGTGGTTGGACGAACCAGAGTGAGTTGGCGGGCCTCATGTTGTGCTGCTAATTCGGCCTCCCGGTGTGCCCTAGCACGGTCCACTACTTCCTGAGCATCGCCACTGCCACCCGCCGGGTTATGACCACGGGGCGGATCATGGTTTCGCGCACTGCTTGATACGGCTGGTTCATCGATGCGTCTGCTGTAACTCGGGCTTGGACGGGAAGTGGAATGAATCCTTTCGCGACTATATGAGTAAGCCTGATGTTGAGTTAAAGATGTCTGAAGGAGCTCCCTAGCTCGTCGCGTCTCAACCGCTACTGGGGACTCGCCTTTGATTGGGAGAGCCGCCAATCTTGAAGCGGCAGCGAAATGTTATCCATCAGGTTAGAATAGTGACCCGATGGTGTTGGGACATGTTGTGACCTTCTTCTCATAACGTCGTTTGATGCACTCTGATCCAACATAAGACGATAGGCATGTGCATCTAACGCGGCCCGTTCTACAGTCATCCTGGCATCCTCTGCTGCCAAATTGGCCTTGGCCTGCATTATCTGATCCTTCACCTTTGCAATCTCTGCAGTATGTTCATACGGATTCGCCGGATTAACCTCCGCCATCAGTGTTGCCAAAGCATCAAACAAATCAGATAAAACCTGGGCCGGCGGTCGCACAGGGCCTCCTGCCCCGGCCGCTGTCGCTGCTGCTGACCCAGAAATAATAGTCGCTGCGGTCGAAGAGTGGAGCGCTGGCTGTGTACCGGCCATGAAGATCGCAACCCGATTTGGCGGATCAAAGGGGTCCGGAATACTTTCACCATCGGAACAGCCCCCAATCCGGCCATCTTGCAACTGATACAACGACTTTGTCTCTCCGGTCGATGACTCGTCGCCGGAATAAATGACGGTTTCACCACCAGATTCCGATCTATCCTCAGATTCCCCTCCGTGGATGACTCCCACGAAGGCACGCTTCATGACAGGCTTAACCCGGGCAGATCTCGCACGCTGAGCCGTTTCGACGAGGTCGGTGCAGATGTCCGGCTCAGGGCCCGGTTCGCTGATCTCGCTAATGAAAACGTGTATGCCACCGAAGGGGACCCGGTACCCGTACTCGATTGAGCCGGCCTCAGGGCCCCAGCCTGCATCGTCGATGTAGAGCTTGCCACGATGACTCTTGGTCATCCGGCCCACATCGTAGCCCTTGAGTCCTTCGAAGCTGCCCTCTAAGAACTTGAAACCATCGTGCGATAGCCCCACGGTGGGCGCCAACTGTCGTGGTTTTGTCACGGCAGATGTCCTAGAGGAAGGACTTAGTCGTGGAGCCATCACGACGGGTTAGCTTAAAGGGGTTAAAGCGGACAAGGGACGCAGAGAGTTTGTACTGGTTCGGCCCCTTGCGGTGAAGGTAAAAGCCTACGATCCAGTTGTTGTGGGATTTCTTGGGTTTTGATAACCAGGGAGCGAATACGCTTTGCCTGAGTCTCGAGTTGTTGTCTGTCTCTAAACCGCTGTCGGTTCGTCCCCTTATATACATGGGTTGACGCCCGTCGGTTTACAGGGTTCCGAGGCCGGCTCATAAACGTGTCCGACCCGGTCTCTACTATGTCTGCCTTACAATACAAGCATACATATCAAGGTCGGTTTATGACTACAGGCCTTAATCTGTCTTTGGGCCCTGGGCCTTCATAAAGCGCCACCGTCTTCGTATTTATGGCCTTCAGATATAGTGAACCACCATGGAGTCAACCCGGCCTCTCCTGGCCGGTTTATGCCCAGTAGTAATATCCCCAACAGGGTCTGTCTTGCGCTTAGAAGGGGCAGCCCCAGACTTGATGGCATCCCCCATCATCTTTTGAGACTTGGGTGCTGGTGCAACATCCTCTTCCTCTTCCTCTTCATCAGATGAGTGCTTCTCAAATTCTGCCATGGCTTGCACCATCTCCCTCTCTTCCTTTCCTTCTTCTTCTTGCCCTCACTAGCAGCCTCTTCGCCAGTTGATTTGGAAGTTTCAAGTGTGGAGGCGCTGGCTTCTGGCATGGGCACCCTCTTTGCAGGAGCCTTCTTATGCATACCAGGCTTGGTGGATGCAACTGTGCCAAACTCTTTCTTGACAACCTTTTTCTTGGAGCTCACCTCCTCCTCAGCAGCCACATAGTCTTCATCTTTAGACTCAGAATTTTTCTTCCTCCTCTGCCTAGTAGCAGCCTTAGGCAGGTTGCTAGGAGTACTTCTGTTGCCTTCATCAGAACTGCCTCAGGGACTAGTGCCCTCACTCAAATTCACCTGCTCTTCTGACTTATTCTGGCTATCACTCTGATCAGACATTCTGGCATTGTAAGCTGACTGTTGACCCTGTGAATAGTTATAGATGAGATAGAGTGCATGAGCATCACAAAGTGCAGAGGTTTTGCAAAAAATATAAGTCAAAAACTTAGTTTTAGTTTTCCATAGAAAGCATTTCGGAGCTACCGATTTGTTAAACACGGTGACACCAAAGCAACTTTTGGAGTCTAAACTAGTGAAATCGGTCAGACCGAGACACAGTTTAGTGACTCCGAGATTGCTAGGGTTTCGCTGAAAGTTGAACTCGGTCACACCAATTTTCAAGTTTCGGTCAGACCGAAAAATGCAAGTGTAATGGCCTAAGCCAAATCGGTGAGACCGGTTTCCACAACTCGGTCGGTCCGAGATGAGTTCGGCGGAAACCTAACCCGAAATTTTTGAGTCAAAATCTAATCTAAAGGAATTTTTTGCTGGACAGGATGATCTCATATGTGGTAAGAAACACGGCATTTGCTTTGTGCCAAGAATCAGAGGTAAGAACAGCACAAAGGTTCATACTCATACCCTAGGTCGGTGATGAGCTTGCTACGGCGGCAACGGCGGAGTTGAATTCCGTTGAGGGTGACGGAGACCAGCGGCGGGAGGTCGCTGGCGACGAGAGGATGATTCGGAGAAATTTCCAAAATTTGACCCGTCGGTATATATATCCTGACCTTGTCGGTGTGACCGAGTGGAACAACTTTGTGGCACCGAGATGCAGAATCGCAAGCGGTTACTGCAACTCGGTGTGACCGAACAGTTCTAATCGGTTGCACTGAGATTGAAAACCTAGATCAACTCAGTGAACTCGGTCAGACCGAAAAGGATGAATCGGTCAGACCGAAATGCACAGAGAGGTTTTGGAAGTTTAAGTCTATGATGAATTGGTGACTCCGAGTGCTCCTCACACAAAGGGTTCGGATCTGACTTGATCAAACTTTGTGATGTAGCATGAATAGAGTTTGAGACAAGAAAAGCATAGATAGCTAGAGGAAGTTCTTAGGCATTCTTGTCCATCCATTTGGCAAAAGAAAAAGGGCCAAACAATCAAAGCAATAAATGGATGTCCTCGAATGAGAAAAGTATGCAACCAACATGCTCACACAATAAAATGGCAAATTAAATATGTGACAAAGCATGCACAAACACTCTAGCATCTATCAAGCAATTGGCGATGACTAGGTCATCTATATATGAGTATATTGACTGAGAGTCACATGAGAACATTTGATCATAGGTCATACTCATCGTTTAAGCACAAGTGGGGTTACCACTTTTACATAAAGCATTGTTGTGTTCACACCAGTAGAGTTGCTTTAGCTCAGTGTTTAGAGTAAAGCCCCCCTAGATGTGATGTCCCCCCTAAGAGGGATGAACTAACCTTGGGTTTTGTTGATGATGACTTCATGTAGATGTTGAAGATGTGGATGCTCGAAGTTGATGTAGATCATTCGGAGCAATCCATTGGAGTGAGTTGCACTTTCAATACCTACACGGGTTAGTCCCACAAGGAACAAACAAGGATATCCATAGACATAGAGTGAAGTTCACACAAGATGATGTCCATGAAAGCGTTAGGTTACCTTGTCCCTTGTCTTACCAACAAGAGGGTTTGTGACTCCTTGAACTAGTGCAAGATATGAAAGTTGTTTGCACTTGTCCTTGCTAAGATGATATGAGTGAAGTATGTTGGTGGAGTCACCCTCAAGAACTCTTTAGTTCTTCTTCTTCGGGATCCACATCAACTTGATGGGAATCCTTGCAGTTGTAGTCATACTTGATGAAATAGAACTTGATGTAGTCTTGGGAACCGATTTGACCAAGGCCTTGGGAGCTTCTTCAAATGCATCAATCTCCTCTTGAAGCTTGTCCTTGCCTTTTGCTTGTGGTCTTGTGGTGGAAGATCATCTTGAGCTTGTGTCCCCTTGAAAGAAGTAGGATCATACTTTTCTTGTTGAGGAACAAACTTCGTCTTGGGGCATTGATCTTCTTCCCACTCAAATCCATTGGAATTGAACTTTCGTTCAAAACCAACACCTTGATTCTTCCAATGTCTTCCTTGCTTGCGTATAATTTCCTCAAACTGCTTGCTTCCGGCAAGGCTCTTGTAAACACCTTTCTCTATAATTCCCTTCAATAAGCTATTTTCTTGCACAAGTGTAACTTGGCTAAGAGAATCATTAGTGGAATCAAGAGAACCACTAGAAGCAACAATATTGGATTTAACATGATTATGGTTACTACTAGAAGAAGAATCTTTTTTACACTTGTTGCTAGATTTTACTTGTGGCATGTAAGTAGACAAGAGTAAACGCTTGGCAATGTAAGAAGAACTTATCTTACGAAGATCATCATTGATTGCCTTTAAGAACCCATGCTCTTGCTCGAGGTTGAGCTTTTCAAAGCGTAGCTTCTCATGAGTCTTTAAAAGCTCTCGATGATCTTCCAAGGTAGTTTCATGAGCTAACTTAAGAGTGTTTAGTTCTTTAGTTAGACGCCCAATCTCGTTATTATCATCGTCATTCCTTTTATCTTGATTAGCATGATTAATATCAAGTTCATCATAGTTTTCATCACTAGAGTTGTCAACAAGTAAATCATCATCACCTAGCAAATCATCTTCATCACTATTGAAATCAACATACTCGGGGTGTGATACCTTTGGGCCTTTAGCCATGCAGCATCTTCCAATTCCTTCATTTGGTGAGTCAAATATGTCGTAGGAGTTGGTTGACACAAGTGCAAGACCGGCAAACCCTTCATCTTGAGTATCTTCGGTTTCAGAGTGATAACTTCTCTCGGAGTGATGGTCGGAGTCGGAGCCGGATACCCATTCTCCAACATGAGCTTGATGTCTTCGTTTTGTGTAGCTCCTTGATGACTTGTCCTTCCTTTCCGAATCCTTGCTTCTCCGTGAGGGTCTTCGTTCATAACGATCATCTCTACCCCTTCTCTCTCTTGGTGGTGATTCTTCTCTTCTACTTCTTCTTTTTGGAGAATCTTCTCTTCTTTTGTAGGGAGTCGTACACTCATTGGAATAGTGTCCGGTCTTCCACAATTGTAGCAATTACGCTCTCAACAAGAAGACCTTTTGTCATTGTACGACCTTGACTTGGAGCTTCTCTCTTTGCTTCTACTCTTGTAGAATTTGTTGAAGTTCTTCACCATTAGGCTCAATTCCTCATTAAAGGCTTGTTTCTCACTCGATGATGTAGGAGCATCACATGAGGCTTTGTAAGCACCACTAGACTTGTTGTGAAGCTCTTATTTGTCCTTGAGTGACATCTCATGAGCAACAATTCTTCCAATGACTTCCGTTGGCTTGAGATCTTTGTAATTGGGCATCATTTGGATCAATTTGCACACGGTATCATATTTCCCATCCAAGGCTCTTAGAATCTTCTTGATGATGAATCTATCGGTCATCTCTTCACTTCCTAAGCCGGCAATCTCATTTGTGATGAGAGCTAGCCTAGAGTACATTTCAGAGACACCTTTACCATCCTTCATTTTGAAATTGTCAAGCTGACTTTGAAGCACATCCAATTTGGATTTCTTGACGGAGTCGGTACCTTTGTGCATATCAATCAAAGTATCCCAAATTTCCTTTGCATTCTCAAGACGACTGATTTTGTTGAATTCTTCGGGGGCACAAACCATTGAAGAGGATATCGCAAGCTTGAGCATTGTATTGCAGCAACTTCAACTCTTCCGTGGTAGCTTCACGGTTCGGTTCTCTTCCATCGAAGAATTCACCTTGCAAGCCAATACACACAATAGCCCAAACGGCAGGGTTATGTTCAAGAATATGGATTTTCATCTTATGCTTCCAACTAGCAAAATTAGTACCATCAAAGTAAGGACCTCTACGGTGGTAACTGTCGGCGTTCTGGGAACGGGGGTCCCCAGACTTGCCTGCCTGCGGCCTGCGGCGTGGCTCAAAGGAGGCCCAGGACGACCCATCTTCATCAACGCAAGCTCAAGACCCTCGCGAGGGGCCAAGCCTCGCGGGGCGGACGACAAGGAGCTTCCTCAGGCACGGCCTCGTCAGGCTGGCTCATGAGGAGGCGGAGAGTTCAAGGCAGGTTACCTCGCGAGGTGCCCATGACGCAAGCCATGACGACCAAGGGCGCCAGCCCGCGCAGCGTCCTCCTTTCCTCTTTGGTGCAAAGGGAGCAAGCGCAGGCGAGAGCATCAAGCAAAAGTATATATTTCGGTGCAACAAGACCAAGGCCAGCCCCAACGGCTGGAAGGGAGTCATCGTGGAGCCCAAGCAGGCGTCATCACCAGAGCCTTTGGCAGGCGAGGACCAACTTTAGTCAGGATAAGTGTACCCGCTGTTCCCCTTGAAAATGGCCAATTGTTGGCGCCCTTCCCGCTCAATATTTGGGAAGAGGCCCAGGGCCTTCGCCTATAAATAGGGGTAGCCACACTCAGAGTAGGGGGATCCGGCATTTGGAATCCAGAGAGAGAGACCCGATCCTCAAGCTAGAGCGACGGGACACCACCCAGCAGTTCATCACACCCACCAAGAACAGACCCTCGCGAGGCTGTTCTTCCCTGTACTGTTCCTCATCAGCCCAAGAGGCAATCCACCACACCACAAACTAGAGTAGGGTATTACACCACAACGGTGGCCCGAACTAGTATAAATCATGTGTCTCTTGTGCTGTTCTGTTTAGTAGTTTAGGTCCCTGCGATTCGGCGAGGTACGAGACGGTGGAGGGTTGGATCTCCGTGCGCACCCCAGAGTTCGAACCTTAAGGGTCTGCCGGAACTCGAAATCCGACAGTAACTTCCCTCGCTAGACGGCATACTCTCCTAGGTTGTTAAACCAAGGCTATGATCACCAAAGCTATGGAAACCAAGGCAAATGGAGACCAAATCTCTGATACTTGTAGGATCGAAAGTATGTGTAGAGGGTTGGATCTCCGCGCGCACCCTAGTGTTCGAACCTTAAGGGTCTGCCGGAACCCGAAATCCGACATTTGGCGCGCCAGGTAGGGGTGCGCCGGAATCTGCCTTTCGTCGCCTCGTTCTTCCCCGACCACTGCAACCATGTTCGACGCCCGTCGGGCTCAAGCGCCGAGCCGCTCGCCTCCCATGTCGCCCAGACGGCTCCCGTCGGCGGGCGCCCTCGTCGTTCCCCGTCACCTGCCGTCAACGCCACCATCGGCCCGGCGGGGAACGAGCAGCAAGCATCGTCCCAAAGACCCGTCCATGAGGCGGGGCGGCCGCACCGCCACGCCTTCGCTCACCTCGCTGGTTCTTCGTCGCGCGCTTCGCGGCCATGGAGGCCCGAGCTGCACTCATCGCGGCTAACGAGCTCCTGCGCTACCGCCCCGTCAACGATGTCTACGAAGAATGGCTCGACCGAATCGCCGAGCTCGTCCATGCTGCAGGAGGCGACCTCGCCGTCTGCCTCGGCCAGACTGCACCCGCCCGCGCACGGGCGATGAAGCTCCGGGCGCCTCGAGACGCCTCCTCCTCAAGACGGCGCGCCACAGCCCCAAGCGCGCGGCCTGGCGGAACCCGTTCCGCCAGGTGCCGGCGCGGCAAGAGCAGAGCTGCCAAGAAGTTCCTCGCCCGCAGGAAGCTGCCCGAGCGCTCCCCGCTCCAGCACGTCAAGACCCTGCGATGCCTCCAGCCGCGGCGCAGGGAGACCCGCAAGACCAAGCTCTCTGCCGTCCGAGGCCCCCCGCGGCCACGGCGGGCTGCCGCGCCTTCACCTCCGAGCTGCGCAGCGTCGCGTGGCCCGCCAAGTTCAAGCCGGACCTGCCTCCTCGCTACGACGGCACCGCCGACCCTACGGAGTTCCTCCAGCTCTACGAGCTGGGCATCGAGGCTGCCAACGGGGATGAAAAGGTCATGGCGAATTGGTTTCCCATGGCGCTCAAGGACGGGGCCCACACCTGGCTCCTGAATCTGGCCCTAGGCGCGATCTCTTCCTGGACCGAGATGCGTACCCGCTTCATCCCCAACTTCCAAGGTACTCGGGACCGGCCACCCATCGTAAGCGACATGCGCCGAATCAAGTAGCAACCAGGGGAAACCCTGCAAAAGTACATCCAGCGCTTCAACAACGCTACCTCAAGATCCCTGTGGTAACGGAGGAGGCCATCATCTCGCCTTCTCCGGCCAGGCGTCTGTGACGTCAAGATGAAGGAGGAGCTGGCGATGCATGAAGATCTGTGCACCTCCTGGAGCTGTTCAACTTGGCGACCAAGTGCGCCCGAGGCTAAGGAGGGCCGCCTCTCCCTCCTCGAGCTGCCCGCCACGGATCCCAAGAGAAGAAGTCCAAGGCCAAGGGCGTGAAAAGCATAAGGGGCTGCCGTACTCATGACGAACCGGACACCAAGCGCGGCGCAGATCAGCCCGAGTCGTCCAAGGGCAGCCCGATGCTGCGTGTACCACGACCTCCACACCCACAACACCAATGAATGTCAAGAGCTCTGGGGTCTGTGAAGGAAGGGTCGGCAGGCGCCCGAAGCGCAGAGCGACCGGGCTACGGCCGAGGAGGAGGAAGGAATGCAGACGCCTGGGAAGACCGCGCCCATGCCAAGGGTGGCGCGACCAACCTCGCGAGGACCCGGCAAGACCCACCTCGCGAGGGAGGCTGGAGGGATCAGGCTCGCGAGGATCGCCTGCAGGGGAACGCAGGCCTCCCTCCGCTACCGCTGCCGCCAAGGAGAATCGAAGACCGTCATCAGGACGAGGGGGCTGGGGGCTTCCAGGAAGCGCATGCGATCGCCTGCATCCTGGGCGGAGCTCAAGCCCCAGCCTCTCGGCGCATCTTCAAGCAGTTCGCCTGTGAAGTGAATGCAACCCTCCCCAAGCTCGAGTTCACGCGCCCTCTCAGGTGGTCGGCGTACGCCATCACGTTCAGCTCAGCGGATCAGCTCAAGTGCGCAGCCACAGCCGGAGTCCTCCCGATGCTTTGCTCCCCAACCATCAGCAATGTGCTAGTCACCAAGACCCTCATCGACGGCGGAGCAGGGCTCAACGTCCTGTCCATAGAAACATTCAACAATCTTCAAGTGCCTTAGAGTTAGCTTCCGCCAACCAAGCCTTTCTCCGGAGTCACCGACGACTCCACGGTCCCGATCGGGCAGGTCCGCCTTCCTGTCACCTTCGGGGCTCGCGACAACTACCACACCGAACTCATTGACTTCGACGTCGCCCATATTCGCCTGCCGTACAACGCCATCCTCGGGTACCCAGCGCTGGCAGATTTCGTGGCCGAATGGACAGAAGCACCCGGCCTCAGGGCTGGCGAGGATCGGTCCCTCTCCCCAGGGAGCGAAGCGCCAGAAGGTTGGGTCATGTACTTCGACGGAGCATTCTCCAGACAGTACTGGGCTGGGGCAAGGCTCATATCCCCGCTCAGACAAGCTCTACTATGCCGTGCAGCTCTGTTTCCAAAGATGGCGAGAAGGTCTCCAACAATATAGCAGAATCACGAGGGGCGATAGCGGGTCTGAAGGCTGCCGCTGCCCTGGGGGTGAAGCGCCTTACCATCAAGGGCGATTCGCAGCTCCTCGTCAATTTCTCCAACAAGGTGTATGAGACAAGAGATGAACACATGGAGGCCTACCTTCCGGAGGTCCGCAGGATGGAGAAACAGTTCTGGGGATTGGAGCTGCAGCACGTGCCCCGCGACACCAATCAAGAGGCCGACGACATCGCCAAACGAGCCTCCAGGAGGTTACCCCAGGAGCCGGGCGTCTTTGAGGAGCGGCTCTTCAAGCCATCAGCCCTGCCGCCGTTATCAAGCACAGCACAGCCTCGAGAGGAGCTCCCTCGGCCACACCTCGGGAGCCCGGCTGTGGCCCGGCCTCAGGAACACGCCTGCTTCTAACGATGGAACCTCAAGAGGAGTGCTGGATCACGGAGCTTAAGAGTTACTTAACGCGTGGGGCTTTGCCGGAGAAGGAGGAGGAGGCAGAACGAGTGGCGCAGCAAGCCACGGCATACAGCATCATGGATGGAGAGCTCTACCGGAAACGACTGAACGATGTATCCTCGCGGCTGCATCACCAGGAACAGGGAAGGAATTGCTGGCAGATATACATGGCGGATATTGTGGGCACCATTCATCGTCCACGGACCCTTGTCGACAAAGGCGTTCCATGGCCGGTTTCTATTGGCCCACCGCTCAATGACGCTATCGAACTCGTGAAGGTTTGCGAGGCTTGCCAATTCCATGCCAAGCAAATCCACCACCAAACAGGAGGTCTGCAAACCATCCCCTCACTTGGCCATTCGTGGTCCGGGGCTGGACATTCGCCCTTTCCTCGGGCGCCAGGGCTATCGCTACCCCTACTTCGCCGTGGACAAATTCACCGAGTGGGCCGAATTCGAGGCCGTCCGCGCCATCCCCGCTGGTTCTGCGGTCAAGTTCATCAAGGGCATCGTGAGCCGGTTCGGAGTGTCGAACCGCATCATCACCGACAACGGTTCGTAGTTCACCAGTAACCTTTTTAAAACGTACCGCGCTAACCTTGGGACGCAGATATGCTACGCTTCGGTGGCGCACCCCCACAGCAATGGACAGGCCGAGCGGGCCAATGCAGAGGTCCTGAGAGGCCTCAAGACTAGGACGTTCAAGAAGAAACTGGAAGCCTGCGGCAGAGGCTGGTACGACGAGCTTCCGTCCGTGTTGTGGTCCATCCGCACAACCGCGACCAAGCCAACTGGAGAGACCCCCTTCTTCCTGGTCTACGGAGCCGAAGCGGTCCTCCCTCATGAGGTCAAGCTTCAATCCACGCGGGTCCTGGCGTTTGATGAAACGCTGCAGGACGCCATGCGGGGGACGGCCCTTGTGCTGGGGGAGGAGCGCCGTCGGGAAGCTGCGCTGCGAGCGGCAAGGTACCAGCAGGCACTCCGGCGATACCACTGCCGAAGCATCCGCCCCAGGACTCTCGAGGTAGGGGACCCCGTGCTCCGTCGGGTCCTCTCCGGGGAGGGACTGCATAAGCTCTCTCCCATGTGGGAGGGCCCATTCAAGGTTGTTCATGTTTCCAGGCCTGGCTCCGTGCGCTTGGAGACTCAAGAGGGAGTACCTATACAGAACGCGTGGAACATCCAGCACCTCCGGAGGTTTTACCCCTAAAAGGCCCAGAGCATGTGAGGAAGGCAAATGCCTGTGAAGCTCATCTTTTTGGAAAAGGCCCAGAGCCTGTGAAGAAGGCGAACGCCTGTGAAGCTCATCTTTTTGGAAAAGGCCCAGAGCCTGTGAAGAAGGCGAATGCCTGTGAAGCTCATCTTTTTGGAAAAGGCCCAGAGCCTGTGAAGAAGGCAAACGCCTGTGAAGCTCATCTTTTTGAAAAAGGCCCAGAGCCTGTGAAGAAGGCGAATGCCTGTGAAGCTCATCTTTTTGGAAAAGGCCCAGAGCACATGAAGAAGGCGAATGCCCGTGAAGCTCATCTTTTGGAAAAGGCCCAGAGCACGTGAAGAAGGCGAACGCAGGAAGCCGACGCTGCCTGGAAACGCCCGGAGCCTGTGAAGAGGGCACACGCCCTTGAAGCTTGCTTCCCAGAAGAAAGGCCCAGAGCATGTGAAGAAGGCGAACGCCTGTGAAGCTCGCCGCCCGTGACACTCTCACGTAATAATGAGTTGGGGCTGTACACGCCCCGGAGTCTCAGGAGTGCCGGCCTCAGGCCCTGGGGCTCCCTCCCACGCCCAGTGGCAGCACTTAGCTCCGCGCTGGTGAGAAGACGTCGAAGACTAGACTAGGTGCCGGACGTGGCTTTTCCATTTGCTTTCTACAGTTGACCAGTTATTCCCATTTGGAGTTTTTATTGAAACTATTGCCTCTTTTTGATCCATGGTTCTTCGATCTTTCTCACTCTCCTGCCTCGATTTCTCTTGCGTGGGGACTCGTGAGGCGGGAGCCTCGGGAGCCCCCGCGAGCGTTTCTGCCCCTATAGGTCAAGTTTTCACGGCCCTGGTCCACAGCTGGAGCACCCCTCCTAACCATGCCTCACGGGCAGCACAACGCGAACACGGGGCCTGGGTCGGTCGCCCCCGCGGCCACGGCTGGGATTCACTTACGAATGGGCGCACGGCAGAAGGGAATAGTATCAGGATAACAAAAGCAGTACAATAATTAACAGCGTTGACCTAAACGCGCCCCCACGGGGCCATACATTGTTCCCTTTTTATGCAGGAGAAAAGAAAGGAAAAGGATGAAGCGGTGAAGCACGCCCGTGCGGCTCTCTTGAAGGCCCGAGCCGCCTCCGAGCTCGGGGGACTCCTCTCGCACTTCACCGGGCGTGGCGGCAAGCGGACCGCTGCCACCCCCAAGCGGTAGCCCGGCTGAGGCTGGCCGCGTCTTTGGAAGAATCACCACCCGAAGAAGAGCTGGTGAAGCGTGAGGAGTCGTGGGCATCGCCGGCCGCACGCGCACTGCCCTCTCCGCCCATGTCGGGGCTGAGTCCTCGGCCGCGGTCGTCGTCTTCAGGGCAGCACCCCATGCGGCGGCCGTCTTCCCTGAACACCCTCACGTAGAGGGTGGCGTCGCCATCATACTTGAAGTGCAGGGAGCACCGGCGGCGGAGACCACGTCTTGTAGCGAAAGCGTCTGCCACCATGGGCCAGAATAGGTCCCCTGCAGCCGAGACCTCCGGAGAAGCCCACGGCCCATTGCAGCAGCCATCCGACCGAGCCAGAGGCCACTCAGGCGCCATCTGGGAGCTCACCTGGAGGAAGCACGGGAGCTGAAGCCGACGCCGGACGGCTCCTCCGCCTCACCAAGAACTCCGGCAGCGCTTCAGTGGCATGGAGCGCGTCCTCGGGGGCCAGCGGTCGGGCACGCCCTCCGACCATGGCCAGCCGCTTCGTCGCCATCTTGAGAGCCTCCCAACGACCATGGGGACCGCCGAGGAGGCCATGGGGTGCTTGCGAGGGTGACCTCGGCCACGCTTAGGCGGAGGAGAGGAAGACTCGACCTGACGGCCCTTCCCCTTCTCCGCGGCCGAGAACTTCCTTGGTGGAGCCATGAAGAAGAAGGAGAGACAAGAAAGGACAGACTGGAAGGGCGCGCGCCGTTCCGTACTTATAACCAGCGGAGGCCAACCATCGGCCTCCACGATCACCGATCATCATGACCAACTCTGCATGCAGGGACTTGTCGAATCCGGGCGGTTACCGAGGCATCGTGGGGAAGCAGTGCGTAGCGTCCAATCAACCGCCACACGGCGCCCAAGGCCGCAGGCTCTTAGGGCCCGCGACGCTTTGCACTTGCCCTTTCGCCTCTCTGTACGGCCAAGTTCGGGCGCGCCGTGGGCCCGGGGGCTACTATCGGCGTTCTAGGAACGGGGGTCCCCAGACTTGCCTGCCTGCGGCCTGCGGCGTGGCTCAAAGGAGGCCCAGGACGGCCCGTCTTCATCAACGCAAGCTCAATACCCTCGCGAGGGGCCAAGCCTCGCGGGGCGGACGACAAAGAGCTTCCTCAGGCACGGCCTCGTAAGGCTGGCTCATGAGGAGGCGGAGAGTTCAAGGCAGGGTACCTCGCGAGGTGCCCATGACGCAAGCCATGACGACCAAGGGCGCCAATGGGCGCCAGCCGCAAGCGTCCTCCTTTCCTCTTTGGTGCAAAGGGAGCAAGCGCAGCGAGAGCATCAAGCAAAGGTATACATTTCGGTGCAACAAGACCAAGACCAGCCCCAACGGCCGGAAGGGAGTCATCGTGGAGCCCAAGCGGCGTCATCACCAAAGCCTTTGGCAAAGCGAGGACCAACTTTAGTCAGATAAGTGTACCATTGTTCCCCTTGAAAATGGCCAATTGTTGGCGCCCTTCCCGCTCAATATTTGGGAAGAGGCCCGGGGCCTTCGCCTATAAATAGGGGTAGCCACACTCGAGTAGGGGATCCGCATTTGGAATCCAGAGAGAGACCCGATCCTCAAGCTAGAGCGACGGGACACCACCCAGCAGTTCATCACACCCACCAAGAATGGACCCTCGCGAGGCTGTTACGCCTATCTTATTCCTCACCAGCCCAAGAGGCAATCCACCACACCACAAACTAGAGTAGGGTATTACACCACAACGGTGGCCCGAACTAGTATAAATCATGTGTCTCTTGTGTTGTTACATTTAGTAGTTTAGGTCCCTGCGATTGGCGAGTGCGAGGCGGTGGAGGGTGGATCTCCGTCGCACCCTGAGTTCGAACCTTAAGGGTCTGCCGGAACTCGAAATCCGACAAAGAACTTCCCTCGCTAGACGGCATACTCTCCTAGGTTGTTAAACCAAGGCTATGATCACCAAAGCTATGGAAATCAAGGCAAATGGAGACCAAATCTCTGATACTTGTAGGATCGAAAGTATGTGTAGAGGGGGTGATTAGACTACTTGACCAAATAAAAATCTAGCCTTTTCCCAATTTTAAGTCTTGGCGGATTTTAGCAACTTAACACAAGTCAAGCAATCAGCCTACACATGCAAATCTAAGAGTATAGCAGCGGAATGTAAATCATTGCATATGAAGGTAAAGGGAGGAGTTTGGAGGAAACAAACTCAATGTAGACACGGAGATTTTTGGCGTGGTTACGATAGGTGGTGCTATCGTACATCCACATTGATGGAGATTTCAACCCACGAAGGGTAACGGTTGTGCGAGTCCACGGAGGGCTCCAGCCACGAAGGGTCCACGAAGAAGCAACCTTGTCTATCTCACCATGGACATCGCCCACGAAGGACTTGCCTCACTTGGGTAGATCTTCATGAAGTAGGCGATCTCCTTGCCATTACAAACTCCTTGGTTCAACTCCACAATCTTGACGGAGGTTCCCAAGTGACACCTAACCAATCTAGGAGACACCACACTCCAAAAGGTAATAGATGGTGTGTTGATGATGAACTCCTTGCTCTTGTGCTTCAAATGATAGTATCCCTAACGCTCAACTCTCTCATAGATTTGGATTTGGTGGGAAGATGATTTGAGTGGAACTTCTTTCTTTGCTTCTACTCTTGTAAAACTTGTTGAAGTTCTTCACCATTAGGCTCAATTCCTCATTAAAGGCTTGTTTCTCACTCGATGATGTAGGAGCATCACATGAAGCTTTGTAAGCACCACTAGACTTGTTGTGAAGCTCTTCTTTGTCCTTGAGTGACATCTCATGAGCAACAATTCTTCCAATGACTTCCGTTGGCTTGAGATCTTTGTAATTGGGCATCATTTGGATCAATGTGCACACGATATCATATTTCCCACCCAAGACTCTTAGGATCTTCTTGATGATGAATCTATCGGCCATCTCTTCACTTCCTAAGCCGGCAATCTCATTTGTGATGAGAGCAAGCCTAGAGTACATTTCAGCGACACCTTCACCATCCTTCATTTTGAACTTGTCAAGCTGACTTTGAAGCACATCCAATTTGGATTTCTTGACGGAGTCGGTACCTTTGTGCATATCAATCAAAGTATCCCAAATTTCCTTTGCATTCTCAAGACGGCTGATTTTGTTGAATTCTTCGGGGGCACAAACCTGAAAGGATCGAGAAGAGGTGTCTAGAGGGGGCGTGATTAGACACTAAGTACCAAAAGTTGCGGTTTTTAAATTCTTTAAGTTGAAGTGGATTTTGGCACAAGTTTAACAAACTCAATACATATCAAGCAAGCATGCAAAGAGTATATGAGCAGCGGAAAGTAAAACATGCAACTTGCAAGAATGTAAAGGGAAGGGTTTGGAGAATTCAAACACAATTTGGCGACAAGGAGATTTTTGAGACGTGGTTCCGATAGGTGGTGCTATCGTACATCCACGTTTATGGAGACTTCAACCCACGAAGGGTAACGGTTGTGCGAGTCCACGGAGGGCTCCACCCACGAAGGGTCCACGAAGAAGCAACCTTGTCTATCCCACCATGGCCTTCGCCCACGAAGGACTTGCCTCACTAGCGGTAGATCTTCACAAAGTAGGCGATCTCCTTGCCCTTACAAACTCCTTGGTTCAACTCCACAATCTTGTTGGAGGCTCCCAAGTGACACCTAGCCAATCTAGGAGACACCACTCTCCAAGAAGTAACAAATGGTGTGTTGATGATGAACTCCTTGCTCTTGTGCTTCAAATGATAGTCTCCCCAACACTCAACTCTCTCTCTCATAGGATTTGGATTTGGTGGAAAGAAGATTTGAGTGGAAAGCAACTTGGGGAAGGCTAGAGATCAAGATTCATATGGTAGGAATGGAATATCTTGGCCTCAACACAAGTGTAGGTGGTTCTCTCTCAGAAAATGTAGATTGGAAGTGTAGGTCCGTTCTGATGGCTCTCTCCATGAATGAAGAGCAGGTGGAGGGGTATATATAGCCTCCACACAAAATCTAACCGTTACACACAACTTGCCAAACTCGATGGGACCGAATTGATAAACTCGGTCCGACTGATTCAGCAAATCTAGTGACCGTTAGGATTTTCGGTGGGACCGACATTCAACTCCGTAGGACCGATATGGTTAGGGTTAGTGCATAACTTAATCTTGGTGAGACCGATTACACAAACTCGGTGAGACCGATTTTGGTAATAAGCTAACCAGAGAGTTGGTCATGTAAACTCGGTGGGACCGATTCGCTCATTTCGGTGAGACCGAAATGTTACAAAAAGGGAACACAGTTTACATTGCAATCTCGGTAGGACCGACTATGCAAACTCGGTGAGACCAATTTTGGTAATAGATCCATACAGAGAGATTTCAATCCCATCTCGGTGAGACCGAGATCCCTATCGGTAGACCGGTTTGCCTAGGGTTTGTGGCAGTGGCTATGACATCTGAACTCGGTGGCGCCGGATAGAAAGAATCGGTGGGGCCGAGTTTGGCTATTGGTTTAGGTCATATGTGGATGTGAGAAAGTAGTTAAGGGTTTTGGAGCATATCACTAAGCATTTTGAGCAAGAGCCTCATTAAGCAACACCTCATCCCTCCTTGATAGTATTGGCTTTTCCTATAGACTCAATGTGATCTTCGATCACTAAAATAGAAAATGTATTGTCTTGAGCTTTGAGCTTGAGCCAATCCTTTTGTCCTTAGCATTTTGAAGGGGTTCCACATCCTCTAGTCCATGCCACTTCACTGTTGAACTTTTCTGAAACATACTAGATAAAAATGTTAGTCCAACAAGAAATATGTTGACATTAATTACCAAAACCACCTAGGGAGCACTTGTGCTATCAATCTCCCCCTTTTTGGTAATTGATGACAACATACATCAAAGCTTTAGATAAAGATATAGAGAATAGAAAGTAAAGCTTTGGAAAGACATGTAACATGCATAGGCTCCCCCTACATGTATGCAATCATGTGAATATGAAAAATGGGAGTATGTGAATGCATAAACATGACAGAGTAGGAAATGTGTTACATGTATCTTGGCTATATGCATCAGAGCAAATGATGTGAATATGATAAATGTACCTTCATGCTCATGAGTCCTTCTTACAAACAGTATGTACATCAGCAAGAGTTTCTCATACACATGACTGTGATGCATATACTTACCTTGTGGTCTTGAGCTGGCTTAGGATGGGATGAACCTGCGTAAACAAGGTTAGATAACACAGATACACCTACCGGCCAGAGCAATCAGGAGAAACCACAAGAGTACCAAGACTGGGATGACATGTAGAGTGAGTACTAAGTACCACATTGGATATAGACATGTCCCCAAAGGTAAAGATGTGCAATAAGTTCAAGGATTTTCTTCCCTTAGATGTCTTGCTCCCCCTGAATCTAGCATGGGATATTGGGAGAAGATAGGGAACAGAAAATCAGAGCAAAATCAGAGCTCAAAGGAAATAAACAGAGTCAATGCAAATGAGCAAATATGAACATGTCTTTACCCTCTTGAAGACATGTGACTTCTCTCCTCTTGAATACCAAGCATCTGGGGTCTCTTTCTTCCCTAGAGTATTCTCTCCCCCTATAGATATGATTAAGCTTTGATGTGATCTCTCTCTCCCCCTTTGACATCAATTTCCAAGAAGGGTTCTTCTGGATTTTTGTCATGATGGGTGTGGTCCTTGAGTCACAGAACAAAGCTGCAAGTTGAATGGGATGCTGGTCGAGGACAAGATTCATTGAGTGGAGCTGGATCAAAAAGAATGCAGAAACAAGCGGCAAGATGTTTTTTCTGTAGTGAAATCGGTGACACCGAGTTATATGGTTCTGTTGCACCGAGAGGATTCGGTTGGACTAAAAGCATTAGACCGGTGAGACCGAGTTCATCGCAGAGAAAACACTTGTCACCTCAGCTCACTAGACAAGTAAGATCTCACAAGGATTTGCAAGGAATTAACTGAAAGATTTGCAAAGAATTGGATGCAAGGAATGCAGAACAGAAACTAAAAAGGAGTCTAGATGAAAAAAAAATGAAGAGGGAAACAAATGCAAGAGCACATAAAAGAACACAAGAGAACTTCATCTAGAATTGGTCAGTGACAATGTCACCTATGTTAGAGTATATTGACTTAGGAGTCAAGTGAGATCACTTGATCGTAGGTCATACTCATCATTTAAGCTCAAAATGGGGTTACCATTTTTGTTAAAGCATGTTAATGTATTCACATCTTGTTGAGTTGCTTTTTCCTATGACTTGGAGTAAAGCTCTCTAAGATGGAATAACATACCTTGGGTGGTGGTGTTGATCATGATCATGTAGTTGAACTTGTGTGGGTTGCTCAAGGTTGATATAGCTTATCAAGAGTTGGGAGCGCCACTTGGAGTTTGAGTTCATTTACCTACATGGGTTAGTTTTTGCAAGGAAGAGCACTTGTGTATCCAAAATGACAATCATCAAACTCAACATAAAATTTGTCAAAGGATATGTTTGAATGGTTGCGTGCTTCCTTGTCTTCATCCACCATTGTGTAGAGACTTGGTGATATAGAAATTGCTCAAGATGTGAGTGAGTTGCAATCTCATAGATTTAGATTCATCGAAGTACCTACACGGGTTAGATAACATGTAAGGTGCAAATATATCCAAGACATAAGATAGTCAACATAAGAGAAATATCAAGGATTAGTCATAGGCTCATGCCGTGCATGTATCAAATGGAGTTTCTACTCCAAGTTTGAAGCATCAATGATGTTCAATTCACCTCTTAACCTACAAAACACTTTCTCATCAAGCAGTTTGGTAAATATATCCGCTAATTGCTTATCAGTGCGAACATGCTTAAGATTGATGTCCCCTTTGGCAACATGATCTCGAATGAAATCATGACGAACTTCAATATGCTTAGTTCGAGAATGTTGCACGGGATTGTGAGCAATCTTAATAGCACTTCCATTGTCACAAAGCAATGGAACATGTTTTACATATATCCCATAATCTTTAAGAGTTTGGGTCATCCAAAGCAATTGAGGACAACATGATCCAAATGACAATGTATTCCGCTTGATTGGTGGATAAGGATACTGAGTTTTGTTTCTTGGAAGACCAAGACACAAGAGATCTACCAAGAAATTGACAAGTACCCGAAGTGGACTTTCTATCAACCTTGTCACCGGCATAGTCCGAGTCGGAGTAGCCAACAAGATCAAAGGAAGCCCTCTTTGGATACCAAATGCCAAAATTTGGTGTATGGATTAAGTATCTTACTATCCTTTTCACGGCCTTAAGATGACATTCTTTAGGAGCTGCTTGATATCGTGCACACATGCACACACTTAGCATAATATCGGGATGTGAAGCACATAGATATAACAATGAACCAATCATAGAGCGATAAACCTTTTGATCAACCGGTTCACCATCTTTGGTTAAATCAAGATGTCCACTAGTAGGCATGGGTGTAGTCATACCTTTGCATTCTTGCATATCGAACTTCTTGAATAAGTCCCTGGTGTACTTCGTTTGAGAGACAAAGGTGCCTTCCTTATTTTGCTTGATTTGCAAACCGAGAAAGAATTTGAGTTCACTCATCATAGACATCTCAAACTTTTCCGACATTAGCCTTCCAAACTTCTCACTAAAATGAGGGTTAGTTGATCCAAATATAATATCATCAACATAAATTTGACACACAAATAGTTCTCGATTAACCCTTTTAGTAAAAAGAGTAGAATCTATTTTTCCAGTTTCAAAGCCTTTTTCAATAAGGAACTTGGTCAAGCATTTATACCATGCTCTAGGATCTTGTTTAAGACCATAAAGAGCTTTGTGAAGTTTGTAAACATGATTAGGTTTCTTAGGATTGACAAATCCGGGAGGTTGCTTAACATAAACTTCCTCCTCTATTTCACCATTTAGAAAAAGCACTTTTAATGTCCATTTGGTACAAGGTGATATCATGATGATTAGCATAGGCAAGTAAGATGCGAATGGACTCAAGTCTAGCAATGGGGGCATATGTCTCACCATAGTCCATACCTTCGACTTGAGTGTAGCCTTGGGCGACTAGGCGTGCTTTGTTGCGGACGACTTGACCATCTTCATCTTGCTTGTTGCGAAACACCCATTTGGTGCCGATGATGTTGTGGTTGTTGTCGGCCTTCTCGACCAATATCCAGACTTGATTTCTCTCAAAGTTGTGTAGCTCTTCATACATAGCGTTTATCCAATCCGGATCTTCCAAAGCTTCTTCAACCTTCATAGGTTCAATGCTAGAAATGAATGAATAGTGTTCACAAAAGTTAGCTAAACGAGTTTTAGAGCGAGTGATTCTCCCGGTTTGGATATCATTGTAGATTTGCTCAACGGGATGATCTTTAGCAATTCTTGCTCGAACTCGTGAAAGCTTTTGCTTGGGTCTTGGTTGAACATCTTCTTCATCTTGTTCTTCTTCTTGGCCTTCTTCATTGTTGACGTTGTCATTCTCTTGTTGTGGTGGAGAAGGAGGTTGTCGATGTTCATCTTGGTGTGCTTCCTCGTTTTCTTTGTCTTGATGTATCCCACTCGTGGATGCTTCCATATCAATTCTTGGTTCACCTTGTCGTGAGGTAGAAGCTTCCACTTGGACTGACAAGGTAATCTCCTTTACCTCCGTTGGACGAATCTTGCCAATAGACAAGTCTTGAATTTCTTCCGAAGGGTCTTTGTCTCCTACATCAATTGGAAATTGCTCTACTTGCGTGCCGTTAGATTCATCAAACTTCACATCTACCGTCTCTTCAACCTTTCGGGTGAAATTGTTGTAGACACGGTAAGTGTGAGAGTTTGAGCCATAACCAAGTAGGAAACCTTCATGAGATTTAGGAGCAAATTTAGAACGATGATGCTTATCAAGAATGTAGCACTTTGAGACGAATACTCGAAAGTATCCAACTTGTGGTTTGTTACCGGTGAGGAGCTCGTATGCCGTCTTGCCGAGTAGCTTGTGAAGATACAAGCGATTTGTTGCATGACAAGCTGTCTCAACCGCTTCCGCCCAAAAGTGCTTTGGCATCTTGTACTCATCAAGCATCGTTCTTGCCATCTCAATAAGAGTCCGGTTCTTCCTCTCAACGACTCCATTTTGTTGAGGTGTGTACGTAGCCGAGAACTCATGTGAAATCCCTTCTTCGTCAAGAAAGGTATCCACATTTGCGTTCTTGAACTCCGTTTCGTTGTCGCTTCAAACCTTCTTGATATTCACGTCAAATTGATTTTGGGCCTTCCTAGCGAAGTTCTTGAAGATCTTTTGGACCTGCGATTTGTCATCAAGAAAGAACACCCACGTAAATCTTGAAAAATCATCAACTATGACTAGTCCAAATGAGTTACCACCGAGACTCTTGTAGGCATTTGGACCAAAAAGATCCATGTGAAGCAGCTCGAGTGGTCTTCTCGTGGTCATGATGTTCTTCGCGTGATGACTTCCTCCAACTTGTTTCCCTGCCTGACAAGCACTACAAAGTCTATCCTTGTCAAATATGACATCTTTTATTCCAAGGATATGATCACCTTCAATAAGCTTATCAAGATTTCGCATACCCACATGACCTAATCGTCTATGCCATAACCAACCTTTAGAGGATTTAGCAATTAAGCAAGTTCTAGGTTGAGCCTTTTGAGTGAAATCAACAATGTAAAGATCACCTCTACGTATGCCGGTAAAGACCATTTTATGATTGTCTCCACGAAACACTTGGCAATCTACTTTGATGAATAGGACATTGAAACCGAAATCAGCAAGCCTAGAAACTGAAAGTAAATTGTACCCAAGAGATTCAACGAGCATGACATTTTGTATGGATCTATCATGTGAGATGGCCACCTTACCGAGGCCAACCACCTTACCCATTGAGTTGTCACCGAAAGTGACATACTTTCGAGGACCATCATTTTTGGCAAGCTCACGGAACATGTCTTTATCTCCGGTCATATGATCAGTACATCCACTATCGAGGACCCATTCCTTTCCTCCGGCCATGTAGCCGCCAAGGTTTGCCATAAGACCAAAGTGTCTCATTGCATCATCAAGATCATAGTCACTATCATCATCCTCATCATAGTATCCATGTTCAACATCATCTTGTGATTGATCAATTCCTAGAGAGGGTAATTCATTAGACAAATGATCATTTCTATGATTGTCTTTATGGATTCTAATAGCTTCGGAAATGATATTGCCAATGATCCCAACATCTCCTATGGCACGCATGAGGTTGGTAAACTCAAATAAAAAATCACCAAAGCTAGGATCACTAGAATTCATCTTACTCAAGGCAATAGACTTATGGAGAATTTCGTCTAGATATTTCAAGGAATAATCTGGAAATCGTTCCTCAAGAAATCTCCATATGTATAGGCACAATCAAGAGTAGGCAAACTAGCAATCAAATTTTTGGGCAATCCTCTTATGATAAGATTGATGGTTCTAAGATTGTGAATCATGTCAAGATCCTCTTCGGGTGTGGGATGCAAGGAATCAACATGAGGTGCACAAGGGCTAGCAATATACTTGTTTAAATGATATTCATTAAAAATCTCAAGCATTTCATTTTTTCCACTCATGAAAATACTCTCCATTAAGAATAGGCACTCTATGTCTAAGACTCCCCAAAGTAGACACATCCATCTTCCTCCAAAGGTGTTTAAACCAAGACAATGGAGACCAAGCTTAAACCTTTGCTTGTCCTCAAGCAATTCAGTTGATAAACTGAAAGTGATAAAGAAAAACTTTTACAAACTCTGTTTGCTCTTGTTGTTGTAAATATGTAAAGCAAGCATTCAAGTTTTCAGCAAAGATTATGACTAACGACATTCACAATAACTCTTAGGTCTCATATTTAATCATGTCAATAGCATAATCAACTAGCGAGCGGTAATAATAAATCTCGAATGACAACACTTTCTCAAAACAATCATAATATGATATAATAAGATGGTATCTCGCTAGCCCTTTCTGAGACCGCAAAACTTAAATGCAGAGCACCTTTAAAGATCAAGGACTGACTAGACATTGTAATTCATGGTAAAAGAGATCCAATCATAGTCATACCCAATATAAATTAATAGTTAATGGATGCAAATGGAAGCTGTGCTCTCCAGCTAGTGCTTTTTAATAAGATGGTGACGGCTCAACATAAAAGTAAATAGATAGGCCCTTCACAGAGGGAAGCAAGGATTTGTAGAGGTGCCAGAGCTCAGTTTTAAAATAGAGATAAATAATATTTTGAGCGGCATACTTTCACTGTCAACATAACAACCAAGAGATGGCGATATCTTCCATGCTACACACATTATAGGCGGTTCCCAAACAGAATGGTAAAGTTTATACTCCCCCTCCATCAACAAGCATCAATCCATGGCTTGCTCGAAACAATGAGTGCCTCCAACTAGCAACAGCCCCGGGGGAGTTTTGTTTGCATTTAATTTGATTTAGTTTGCATAAAGCATGGGACTGGGCATCCCGGTGACCAGCCATTTTCTCGTGAGTGAGGAGCGGAGTCCACTTCTCTTGAGAATAACCCGCCTAGCATGGAAGATACGGACAACCCTAGTTGATATATGAGCTATTCGAGCATACAAAACAGAATTTCATTTGAAGGTTTAGAGTTTGGCACATACAAATTTACTTGGAACGGCAGGTAGATACCGCATATAGGAAGGTATGGTGGACTCATGTGGAATAACTTTGGGGTTTAAGGGATTGGATGCACAAGCAGTATTCCAGTTAGTACAAGTGAAGGCTAGCAAAAGACTGGGAAGCGACCAACTAGAGAGCGACAATAGTCATGAACATGCATTAAAATTAATAGACATTGAGTACAAGCATGAGTAGGATATAATCCACCATGAACATAAATATCGTGAAGGCTATGTTGATTTATTTCAACTACATATGTGAACATGTGCCAAGTCGAGTCACTTAAATCATTCAAAGGAGGATACCACCCCACTATACCACATCACAACCATTTTAATAGCATGTTGGCACGCAAGGTAAACCATTATAACTCATAGCTAATCAAGCATGGCACGAGCAACTATGATCTCTAATTGTCATTGCAAACATGTTTATTCATAATAGGCTGAATCAGGAACGATGAACTAATCATATTTACAAAAACAAGAGAGGTCGAGTTCATACCAGCTTTTCCCATCTCAGTCAGTCCATCATATATCGTCATAATTGCCTTTCACTTGCACGACCGAACGAGGTGAATAATGATAAGAGTGCACGTGCATTGGACTAAGCTGGAATCTGCGAGCATTCAATAAACATGAGAAGACAAGGCAATATGGGCTCTTGGTTAAATCAATAATAATGCATATAAGAGCCACTTCAACAATTTAATCACGGTCTTCTCCTATCGACCCCCAAAGAAAAGAAAAGAAATAAAACTATTTACATGGGAAAGCTCCCAACAAGCAAAATAAGAACGGGAAATATTTTTGGGTTTTCTTTTTAATTATTACTACTACAGCAAGAAAGTAAACTAGCTAGAGGCTATTATTAATTTTTTTTGGTTTTTCTTAAGGTTTATCAAACACACAAGAAGAAAGCAAGAAAAAGAAAGTAAACTAGCATGGATATTACAGTGAAAGAGTATGAGCACCGACATCTAGCAATGAGTGTGTGTGAACATAAATGCAATGTCGGTGGGAAATACGTACTCCCCCAAGCTTAAGCTTTTGGCCTAAGTTGGTTTATTGCCACGGATGGCCTGGCGGATATCCATAGGTGTAGCTGGGGTCGTACTGAGATGCAGCGGCTATCATCTCCTGAGATGCAGCGTGGCGGCGAGCTGCCTACGCCCTCCTCTCGTACTCATCTGCCTCCTCTCTGGTGATAACATATCTTCCTTTTTCCTGATAATCAAAGAAGGCAGGAGCAGGAGAGTAATACTGGACAGACGCCGTCTGTCAAAGATTAGTCGATCTTTGAGAGGTGATTCACTCCTCTCAACAAACTGGTGGTGAACCATAGCATTAAAGTATAGGTAAGCAAGAGGCAATTCAATATCATCATCACGTATGGTTACACCAAGAAAATCAGCTAAGCAGGTTGCATAAATTCCTCCGAAGGAATCTCCATTAAATATATTATTATGCAACCTACGTGCAACAATGGCTCCCAAATTATAAAATTTGTCTCCTAACACAGCACTCCTAAGAATACTGAGGTCAGGGACACACATATGACATGCTTCATCTTTACCATTTATGCACCTACCTATGAAGAGAGCAAAATAATGTATAGCAGAAAAATGAATGCTCCCTATGGTAGCTTGTGCTATATCTCTGGATTCCCCCACAGTTATACTAGCAAGAAAAATTCTAAATTCAGATTTGCGAGGTTCACTAGCACTACCCCATTGTGGAAGTTTGCAAGCAGTGGTAAAATCCTCTAATTCCATAGTATAGGATTTCTCTAAAGATCAAACAGGACAGTTGGAGAATTACGTGAAGATGAAAATTCAAACCCCCTCACAAAGGAACTAGTGAGATAGTGGTACTGGCGGCCCTTTTCTCCCTCGAAGCTCACAAGATCAGCGTTACGCAAATAGGCATTGAATTGTTCCTTGATTCCTTTCGATCCATAAAGTTTTCAAGGCCATTCACAAGGCCGCCTTTGGGCGTCCTTGGTGGCTCCTCGTCAAGATCACACATTGCAAGCCTGGGTCCTTGCTTCCTTGAAGAACCACCTTGGTACATTTTCCTAAGCATATTTCTTCCTCTGAAAAATTTCTGAAATTTTAGTAACTTCAAATAAAAGTGAACCAAGCTCAACAAAATTGATAGCAACTACTCCTACAAGTGCCTAGAGCCTATATCATGCATTAGAACTACTTGGAACCATATAAATTTGACATGCAAGCTCAAGAACATGGTCACCTAGGCAGCACAAATTTGCAATGAATAAAGCACTAGAACAAAAAATAATTGGACCAATGGAGGAGTCACATACCAAGGAACAATCCCCCCAAGCAGTTTTGTGAGAGGTGCTTTGAGCAAAGAGATCGAAAATCGCAGCAAAGTGAGCTAGAACTCGTGCTTGAGCTAGATGGTGATTTTTTTGGGAGGAAGAAGAAGTGTGTGGGTGCAGGAATAAGTGGAGGCGAGCCACCATGGGCCCACGAGGCAGGGGGCACGTCCTCCACCCTCGTGGCCAGGTGCCAGCTCCCCATGTTGTGTTCTCAGTGCCAGATATTCTCAAATATTCCATAAAAAATCATATTTCAACTTCATGGCATTTGGAGAACTTTTATTTTTGGGGTATTTTTACATTGCACAGATAAATCAGAAAACAGACAGATAATACTATTTTTACTTTATTTGAACTAAATAACAGAAAGTAGAGAGAGGGTATAGAAGGTTGTGCTTTCTAGTTTCATCCATCTCATGCTCATCAAAAGGAATCCACTAACAAGGTTGATCAAGTCTTGTTAACAAACTCATTCCGACTAACATGGAACCGGAGAAATTTCGAATAACACTATGTTGCCTCAACGGGGATATGCACATCCCCAATAATAAGAATATCATATCTCTTTTTGACAGTAGGTAGAGGAAATTCAAAACCTCCAAAGATAATCGATGGAATTTTTCCAATAGAATTAATATTGTGGACTTGAGGTTGTTTCCTCGGAAAGTGTACCGTATGCACATTACCATTAACATGAAAAGTGGCATTGCCTTTGTTGCAATCAATAACAGCCCCTGCAGTATTCAAAAAAGGTCTTCCAAGAATAATAGACATACTATCGTCCTCGGGAATATCAAGAATAACAAAGTCCGTTAAAATAGTAACGTTTGCAACCAAAACAGTCACATCCTCACAAATACCGACAGGTATAGCAGTTGATTTATCAGCCATTTGCAAATATATTTCAGTAGGTGTCAGCTTATTCAAATCAAGTCTACGATATAAAGAGAGAGGCATAACACTAACACCGGCTCCAAGATCACATAAAGCAGTTTTAACATAGTTTCTTTTAATAGAGCATGGTATAGTAGGTACTCCTGGTTCTCCAAGTTTCTTTGGTATTCCACCCTTAAAAGTATAATTAGCAAGCATTGTGGAAATTTCAGCTTCCGGTATCTTTCTTTTATTAGTAACAATATATTTCATATACTTAGCATAAGGATTCATTTTGAGCATACCAGTTAATCGCATACGTAAAAAGATAGGTCTAATCATTTCAGCAAAGCGCTCAAAATCCTCATCATCCTTTTTCTTGGATGGTTTGGGAGGAAAAGGCATGGGTTTACGAACCCATGGTTCTCTTTCTTTACCGTGTTTCCTAGCAACAAAGTCTCGCTTATCATAACGTTGATTCTTTGATTGTGGGTTATCAAGATCAACAGCAGGTTCAATTTCTACATCATTATCATTACTAGGTTGAGCATCATCGTGAACATCATCATTAACATTTTCATTAGGTTCATGTTCATTGCAGTTGTGTTTCACATCGTAAATAGAAATATCATTTGGATTCTCGTGTGTTTCAGCAATAGGTTCACTAGAAGCATGCAAAGTCCTATCATTTTTTGTTTTCTTCTTTTTAGAAGGACTAGGTGCATCAATATTATTTCTCTGAGAATCTTGTTCAATTCTCTTAGGGTGGCCTTCAGGATACAAAGGTTCCTGAGTCATTCTACCAGTTCTATAGCCACTCTAACAGCATAATCATTTTTCTTACTATTTAATTCATTGAGCAAATCATTCTGAGCTTTAAGTACTTGTTCTACTTGAGTTGTAACCATAGAAGCATGTTTACTAATGAGTTTAAGTTCACCTTTAACATTAGCCATGTAATCACCCAAGTGTTCAATCATATAAGCATTTTGTTTTAATTGTCTACCAAAATAAGCATTGAAATCTTATTGCTTAACCATAAACTATCAAACTCATCCAAGCATTGGCTAGCAATTTTAGTAGGAGGGATTTCAGCTTTATCATATCTATAGAGAGAATTTACCTTTACTACCTGTGTCGAGTTATCAAGACCATGAGTTTCTTCAATAGGTGATGGATTAATATCATATGTTTCTTCAGCAGGCGGTAAATTAAGGCCATGTATTTCTTGAATAGGAGGTAAATTCTTAACATCTTCAGCTTTTATACCTTTTTCTTTCATAGATTTCTTTGCCTCTTGCATATCTTCAGGACTGAGAAATAGAACACCTCTCTTCTTCGAAGTTGGTTTAGGAATTGGCTCAGGAGCCGGCTCAGGAAGTGTCCAATTATTTTCATTTTTCAACATATTATTCAATAGAATTTCAGCTTCATCCGGTGTTCTTTCCCTGAAAACAGAACCAGCACAACTATCCACGTAATCTCTAGAAGCATCGGTTAGTCCATTATAAAAGATATCAAGTATTTCATTTTTCTTGAGAGGATGATCAGGCAAAGCATTAAGTAACTTGAGAAGCCTCCCCCAAGCTTGTGGGAGACTCTCTTCTTCAATTTGCACAAAATTATATATATCCCTTAAAGCAGCTTATTTCTTATGAGCATGGAAATATTTAGTAGAGAAGTAATAAATCATATCCTGGGGACTACGCACACAACCAGGATCATGAGAATTAAACCATATCTTAGCATCACCCTTTAATGAGAACGGAAATATTTGAAGGATATAAAGGTAGCGAGATTTCTCATCATTAGTGAACAGGGTGGCTATATCATTTAATTTAGTAAGATGTGCCACAACAGGTTTGATTCATAGCCATAAAAAGGATCATATTCAACCAAAGTAATTATATCAGGATCAACAGAGAATTCATAATCCTTATCAGTAACACATATAGGTGAAGTAGCAAAAGCAGGATCAGGTTTCATTCTAGCATTAAGAGATTGTTGCTTCCATTTAGCTAATAACCTCTTGAGCTCGTATCTATCTTTGCAACCTAAAATAGCTAAAGCGGCTTCTTTTTCCAAAACATAATCCTCAGGCAATTCACATTTATTAGGGGGAGAGTCTTCATCATCACTTTCTTCAATATTATCAATAATTTCATTCTCTCTAGCCCTAGCAAGTTGTTCATCAAGAAATTCACCAAGTGGCACAGTAGTATCAAGCATAGAAGTAGTTTCATCATAAGTATCATGCATAGCGTAGTGGCATCATCAACAACGTCGCGACATATCGGAACGAATAGTAGAAGCGAGGTTTAGGTGTATGAAGCTTACTCAAATCGGAAAGGTGAATCAAGTGCGAGCTAGATGGCGGTTCCTTACCTCCCCTCATAGTTGAGGGATAAATTGTTGTCTTAAGCGTCTTTCAAGTTCATCATAGTGACCAGCAGATATAAATCCCAAGTGAATCAAAGAATAGAGCTATGCTCCCCGGCATGGCGCCTTAAAATAGTATTGATAACCCACAAGTATAGGGGATGCATAGCAGTTTTCGAGGGTAGAGTATTCAACCCAAATTTATTGATTCGACACAAGGGGAGCCAAAGAATATTCTCAAGTATTAGCAGCTGAGTTGTCAATTCAACCACACCTGGATAACTTAGCATCTGCAGCTAGCAAAGTAATATGGAAGTAACGGTAACGATAGCAAAAGTAATATTTTTGGGTTTTGTAGTGATTATACTTGATGTAGCGGAAAAGTAAATAAGCAAAGAACAATATGTGAAAAGCTCGTAGGCATTGGATCGGTGATGGAGAATTATACCGGATGCGGTTCATCATGTAACAGTCATAACCTAGGGTGACACAGAACTAGCTCCAATTCATCAATCTAATGTAGGCACGTATTCCGAATATAGTCATACGTGCTTATGGAAAAGAACTTGCATGACATCTTTTGTCCTACCCTCCCGTGGCAGCGGGGTCCTAGAGTAAACTAAGGGATATTAAGGCCTCCTTTTAATAGAGTACCGGACCAAAGCATTAACACATAGTGAATACATGATCTCCTCAAACTATGGTCATCACCGGAGTGGTCCCGATTATTGTCACTTGAGGTTGCGGATCATAACACATAGTAGGTGACTATAGACTTGCAAGATAGGATCAAGAACACACATATACTCATGAAAACATAATAGGTTCAGATCTGAAATCATGGCACTCGGGCCCTAGTGACAAGCATTAAGCATAGCAAAGTCATAGCAACATCAATCTCAGAACATAGTGGATACTAGGGATCAAACCCTAACAAAACTAACTCGATTACATGATAGTTCTCATCCAACCCATCACCGCCCAGCAAGCCTACGATGGAATTACTCACGCATGGCGGTGAGCATCATGAAATTGGTGATGGAGGATGGTTGATGATGACGATGGCGACGGATTCCCTCTCAAGGGCCCGAACGGACTCCAGATCAGCCCTCCCAAGAGGTTTTAGGGCTTGGTGGCGGCTCCGTGTCATAAAACGTGATGAATCCTTCTCTCTGATTTTTTTCTCCCCGAAAGTGAATATATGGAGTTGGAGTTGAGGTCGGTGGAGCGTCAGGGGGCCCACGAGGTAGGCGGCGCGCCCAGGGGGGCTGGCGCACCCCCCACCCTCGTTGACAGGGTGTGGCCCCCCTGACGTGGATTCTTCTTCCAGTATTTTTTCTATTTTCCAAAAAGATGTTCCGTGGAGTTTCAGGTCATTCCGAGAACTTTTGTTTCTGCACATAAATACCACCATGGAAAGTCTGCTGAAAACAGCATCAGTCCGGGTTAGTTCCATTCAAATCATGCAGGTTAGAGTCCAAAACAAGGGCAAAAGTGTTTGGAAAAGTAGATCCGACGGAGACGTATCAACATCCACGTTGATGGAGACTTCAACCCACGAAGGGTAACGGTTGCGCGAGTCCACGGAGGGCTCCACCGACGAAGGGTCCACGAAGAAGCAACCTTGTCTATCCCACCATGGACATCGCCCACGAAGGACTTGCCTCACTTGGGTAGATCTTCATGAAGTAGGCGATCTCCTTGCCCTTACAAACTCCTTGGTTCAACTCCACAATCTTGACGGAGGCTCCCAAGTGACACCTAACCAATCTAGGCGACACCACTCTCCAAAAGGTAATAGATGGTGTGTTGATGATGAACTCCTTGCTCTTGTGCTTCAAATGATAGTATCCCCAACGTTCAACTCTCTCTCACGGATTTGGATTTGGTGGGAAGACGATTTGAGTGGAAAGCAACTTGGGGAAGGCTAGAGCTCAAGATTCTTGTGGTTGGAATGGTATATCTTGGTCTCAACAAATGAGTGGGTGGTTCTCTCTCAGAAAATGAATGGTAGAAGTGTAGGCACGTTCTGATAGATCTCTCCTCGAATGGAGAAAGGGTGGAGGGGTATATATAGCCTCCACACAAAATCTAACCGTTACACACAAATTTACCAAACTCGGTGGGACCGAATCATGAAACTCGGTCAGATCGATTTAGTTCAAAATATGAACGTTAGGCTTTTTGGTGTGACCGACATGTCAACTCGGTAAGACCGATTTCATTAGGGTTAGGGCATAACGTAATCTTGGTGAGACCGATCACATAAATTTAGTGGGACCGATTTCTGTAATAGGCAAACAAAGAGTTGGTCAGGCAAACTCGGTGGGACCGATCGCTCATTTCGGTGAGACCGAAACGTTACGAAAAGGAAACAGAGAGTTTGCATTGCGAACTCGGTGGGACCGATCGCTCATCTAGGTTAGGCCGACATTACAAAGGGAAACGAAAAGTTTGCAATCCCATCTCGGTGAGACCGAGATCCCTATCGGTGAGACCAAACTGATTAGGGTTTTTCGCTATGGCTATTTCAAATGAACTCGGTGGCGCCGGATAGATCAAATCGGTGGGGCCGAGTTTGACTTTTGGTTTGGGACATATTTGGATATGAGAAAGTGATTGAGGGCTTTTGGAGCATATCACTATGCATTTTGAGCAAGCAAGCCATTAAGCAACATCTCATCCCCTTTTAATAGTATTGGCTTTTCCTATAGACCCAATGTAATCTTGGATCACTAAAATGAAAATGTAGAGTCTTGAGCTTTTTGCCAACATGTGTCCTTAGCATTTTGAGGGGTCCACATTCCTAGTCCATGCCATGCCAATCATTGAACTTTCTGAAATGATCATCTTGAAAGAGCATTAGTTCAATGAGCTATATGTCGTTAGGAATTACCAAAACCACCCAGGGATAGTTGCACTTTCACAATACAAACTAGACATCATACGAAACACGCAACCACATGTAACAGTTCCAAGTTAGAGCAAGCACGTGTGATGGTGGAGTAGGGGAGATGTGCTCATCATCTACACAACTACGTTGACTGCCCAGCCTTGTGGTGTCTTGTGAATCTTGTTGGGAGGATGACGGAGTAGAATCTGTAGAGACCTTCTATTTGAGTTTCTCTAAAGGACCACCATCATCCACTGCCTTACTAATTTCCTTCAACTGTATTGATTTTGCATTGTGAAGTCAAACCGATAAGAAAAAGGAATAAAATTTGCTCTTCAGAACTCATTCATGCATGATACTTATGAACACTACTCGGATAAAAGGCAAACACATGATATGAGGATGGAATATGTACGAAAAACAGGACGGTGTGACATATTCACACCTATGATGTGGTAACTAAGCAGAAGACATTTCAACAAATTAGAAGCACTGCAAGCTAGACGCCATATGAAAGATGCAACCAATATCACTCTGCCAAGTTCAAACTGTCTGGCGTTTCAACAAATTAGAAGCAGTACATGCTAGAAATCATATGCAAGACGCAACCAATGTCACAGTGGCGACTTAAAGGTGCCTCATCATAAGAGACCGATGCGGGATATGCAAGAACAGTAGTCTGATGTAAGAACATGGTGTGATCAGATATAGTAAGTTCTAGAAATAGTAACACGTGACATATTCACAAGCATTATGTGTAAAGTAAGCAGATGCAATTCAACAAAGTTAGAAGCAATACAAGCTAGACATCATACGCAACATGCAACCACATATAATAGTGCCAAGTTAGAGCAAACACGTGTGATGGTGGAGTTGGGGAGATGTGCTCATCATCTACACAGCTATGTTGATTGTCTAGCCTTGCATTGTCTTGCGAATCTTGTTGGGAGGATGACGGAGTAGAATCTATAGAGACCCTCCATTTCAGTTGCTCGGAAGGACCACCATCATCCAATGCCTTACCAATTTCCTTCTGCTTCATTGATTTTGCATTGTGAGGTCAAACCGACAAGAAAAATGAATAAAATCCGCTCTTCAGAACTCATTCATGCATGATACTGACGAACACTACTCTGATGAAAGGCGAAGTCATGATACGAGGATGGAATATGTACGAAAAACTAGACGGCTTGACATATTCACACCTATGATGTGGTAACTAAGCAAAAGGCACTTCAACAAATTAGAAGCACTGCAAGCTAGACACCATATGGAAGATGCAATCAATATCTGTAGGATCGAAAGTATGTCTAGTGGGGGGTGATTAGACTACTTGACCAAATAAAACTTATCCTTTTCCCAATTTTAGTCTTTGGCAGATTTTAGCTATCTTAGCACAAGTCAAGCAATCTTAACACAATTCAAGCAAGCATGCAAAGAGTATATGAGCAGCGGAAAGTAAAGCATGCAACTTGCAAGAATGTAAAGGGAAGGGTTTGGAGAATTCAAATGCAATTGGAACCACGGATGTTTTTGTCGTGGTTCCGATAGGTGGTGCTATCGTACATCCACGTTGATGGAGACTTCAACCCACGAAGGGTAGCAGTTCTTGCGAGTCCACGGAGGGCTCCACCCACGAAGGGTCCACGAAGAAGCAACCTTGTCTATCCCACCATGGTCGCCGCCCACGAAGGACTTGCCTCACTAGCGGTAGATCTTCACGAAGTAGGCGATCTCCTTGCCCTTAGAAACTCCTTGGTTCAACTCCACAATCTTGTCGGAGGCTCCCAAGTGACACCTAGCCAATCTAGGAGACACCACTCTCCAAGAAGTAACAAATGGTGTGTAGATGATGAACTCCTTGCTCTTGTGTTTCAAATGATAGTATCCCCAACACTCAACTCTCTCTCTCACAGGATTTGGATTGGGTGGAAATAAGATTTGAGTGGAAAGCAACTTGGGGAAGGCTAGAGATCAACATTCATATGGTAGGAATGGAATATCTTGGCCTCAACACAAGGGTAGGTGGTTCTCTCTTAGAAAATGTGTATTTGAAGTGTAGGTTCATTCTGATGTCTCTCTCCATGAATGAAGAGTAGGTGGAGGGGTATATATAGCCTCCACACAAAATCTAACCGTTACACACAACTTACCAATCTCGGTGGCACCGAATTGAGAAACTCGGTCGGACCGATTCAGCAAATCTAGTGACCATTAGGATTTTCAGTGGGACCGACATGCAACTCAGTAGGACCGATATGATTAGGGTTAGGGCATAACGTAATCTCGGTGAGACCGATTACACAAACTCGGTGGGACCGATTTTGGTAATAAGCTAACCAGAGAGTTGGTCAGGTAAACTCGGTGGGACCGATTCGCTCATTTCGATGAGTCCGAAATGTTACAAAAAGGAAACAGAGAGTTTACATTGCAATCTCGGTGGGACCGATCGCTCATCTCGGTGGGACCGAAATGTTACGAAGTGAAATAGAGAGATTACAATCCCATCTCGGTGAGACCGAGATCCCTATTGGTGAGACCGATTTGCCTAGGGTTTGTGGCAGTGGCTATGACATCTGAACTCGGTGGCGCCGGATAGAAAGAATCGGTGGGGCCGAGTTTGACTTTTGGTTTAGGTCATATGTGGATGTGAGAAAGTAGTTGAGGGTTTTGGAGCATATCACTAAGCACTTTGAGCAAGCAAGCCATTAAGCAACACCTCATCCCTCCTTGATAGTATTGGCTTTTCCTGTAGACTCAATGTGATCTTGGATCACTAAAATATAAAATGTAGAGTCTTGAGCTTTGAGCTTAAGCCAATCCTTTTATCCTTAGTGTTTTGAGGGGTCCACTTTCCTCATCCATGCCATGGCATTCATTGAGCTTTTCCTGAAATATTTATCTTGGAATAATGTTAGCTCAATGAGCTACATGTTGTTAGGAATTACCAAAACCACCCAGGGATAGTTGCACTTTCAATCTCCCCCTTTTTGGTAATTGATGACAACATATAGATCAAAGCTTCGACAAATGATAATAAGAGTGAAAAAACATTGTCGCTTTGAGAAGTATGTAAAAAGCAAGATCTCCCCCTAAATTTGTGCATAGTTTAAGATTTGCTTTGGACTGCAAATGCACAAAGGGTTAGGCTCATGGGTTACTCTTCCATGTCACATACATCTTGGTGGGGCGCTCAAAATGATAACAATAGAATACATGCACTCATCACCAAGCAAAGTGAATGATCATATAGAGATAAAAGGATAAGGTCATCCAACAAGCATTAATGTAGTATATGATCAAACACATGATCATCCAAGTATCACACAGACATAAAGTATCTCAATCAAGCAAATAAAGTTCAACCACCAAATCAAGAGAGAACAAAAAGCAACGCTCTCTCTCGAAGCCTATGATATATACATTTTTCTCCCCCTTTGGCAACAAGTTACCAAAAAGTTCATAGAAAATACATAGCACTAAATCGTTTCTCAGGCTTGATCTTCAGGTGGTGGTGTAGACAGAACGCCAAGGATGAAGGCATCAGTTGATGTAGATGGAGCTGGTGGAGTAGGTGCTGGAGCTGGTGGCATTGAAGTTGTAGCATGTGCAGATGAAGTGGCTCTGGTGTCTGTCACTGGCACTGCAGCTGACCTCTGAGCTCTAGGCACTCTGGCAAATGCCTTAGTGGTTGCCTTGCCCTTCCTCTCCTGCATATCATCCTGAAGTTGCTCAACAACAGACTGGATCTCTGTTACCTTCACATCCATGTCATAGAACTTCTGCTCCATGATCCTCTCTAGGCTCTCCTGGTTTTGAGTCAAGGTGGCTAGCCCTTCTCAATCCTCAGAGTGGATGCAATCAAGTAGCCAAGTTGATCCTGTTTGCTCTTCAAGAAGTACTGAGATGCCTCTTCCATTGTTGGCATCTTGGCAGCCTTCTCAGTCCTTGCCTTCTCCTTCTTTGCTTGAGCTTGCACAGAAGATGGTTCATCTTCATTCATAACCACTTGGTTGTCCTCAAAGTCTGGATAGATAGGCATGTGCTCCTTGTCCAACAAGTATGTGCTGCCCATCTTGGAGTTAATCAGCTCCTCGGATCAGGGGCATACCCACAACTTCTCTTTTGGTCGTGTTTGTCCTCTTGATAGTTTCAACTATAAGACTCATGACCTTGAACTTTTGTGGAACATCAAATAAGTGTAGCAGATTTATTGCATGGCCTCTGATCATGTTGTGATAACCTGACTTTGGCAAGAGAGTGTGCCTGAGGATCCAGTTAATGGTTGTCAATCCTGACAGAAGGTAATGTACTGATCCAAACTTGTGTGATTCTATAGCAGCATCTGGGATCTCCTTGTACATATGTGCCATAGTGTTGTGATCCATCTTCTTCTTGGCATAGACATCCAAGTCATCTTCTTCCTCCTTAGGTGCATTGATCAGATTAGCCCATTCTTCAATTGATGATTGGCACCTAGTACCTTCAGACATCCATACTATCCTTCCATCTGGATAGAGGTGTGATGTGGAGTAGAATTGCATTATTAGCTCATCATTCCACTTTGTGAGCTTCTGCCCAACAAAGTCTGCCACTCCACAAGCACTTTGAAGGCATCATACACACCAGGATAGTGTTCTTCATTCTCCTTGATGTATTCCCAGTTGACCCATCTCATGTCACACACTATTGGCTTCTTGTCCAGCAGAATTGTCTCATAGAAGTCTTGTTGTTCCTTTGTGTGGAACCTGTAGTCTACAGCAGTTCTCCTTCTGGTGGCATATGGATCTGACTCTCTCCATAGCCTTAATCCTGATTCCTTCCTGGTCTTCATGTTCTCAGCTACAGGATGGGCATCATTATGATCTGGAATTTTAGGCTTCAATTTTCTAAAAACATGTGTCTCATCATCTTCTTCTTCAGCAACAATTTCAGGCACTGGGGCCTTGTTCTTCTCAGCAGCTGGAATGTTCCTGGTACTCCTCTTGGGTGCAGTCTTGGGTTTGGAGGCAGCCTTGGGTGCTACTTTGGGCTTTGATGAAGCAGCCCCTGACCTAATAGCATCACCCATAAGCTTCTGAGCTTTGGGTGCTGGTGACATCCTCTTCTTCTTCCTCCTCTTCCATCATGGAAGGCTTTCCAATTACTCTGGACATGGTCTTCTTCACCCTTTCCTTCCTCTTCTTCCCTTCTGCAACATCCTCTTTGGGTTTAGCTTCCAGAGATGCTTAAGTGGAGGTTCTGGCTTTAGACATGAGCTGTCTTCCTGCTGGCCTTTTGGTCTTCAGACCTGGCTTAGTTGCTGCAGCTGAGCCATATTCTTTCTTGAGCACCTTCTTTTTGGAAGTGGCCTCATCCTCAACAGCCACATAGTCTTCATCCTCAGATTCGAGGTTCTCTTCTTCTGCCCCGTGGCGGCTTGGGTAGGTTGCTTGGGGTGCTCCTGCTGCCCTCATCATAGCTGCTAGAGAGACTAGTGCCCTCACTCATGTGAACCCGCTCCTCTTCCCTGTTCTAGCTGTCACTTTGATCAGACATATTGCTATCACTGACAACAGACCCTGTGAGTAGATATAGATGAGATAGAGTGGATGAGCATCACAAAATCTGAGAGGTTTTTGCAAAGAATGAGTCAAAACTTAGTTTTAGTTTTCCACGAGAAAGCATTTCGGATCTACCGATTTGTAAACTCGGTGATACCGAAGCAGCTTTGGAACCTAAACTAGTGAACTCGGTCGAGACCGAGTCACGATTCGGTGGCACCGAGACTGCTAGGGTTTCACAAAGTCCTGAACTCGGTCACACCGATTTGCAATTCTCGGTCGCAAGAGAGTTACATGTGCAATGGCCTTAGCCGAATCGGTGGTACCGAGTTCCACAACTCGGTTGGTCCGAGATGGTTTGGCGGAAACCTAACCCTCAATTTTCTATTCATCTCTAATCTACGGAGTGTTTTGGTGGATAGGATAGTTTCAATCGTGGCAAGATTCATGGCGAACACAATGTGCTAGGAATCGGATAAGGATATACGATGATCAAGTTCATACCCTAGTTCGGTGATGAACTCGCTTCTGGCTGACAACGGAGGGATGATTCCGTTAACGGTGGCGGAGACCAGCGGGGAGGCAGGTGGCGGCGAGGAGGATGATCAGGAGACCACAGGAGGCAGCAGGCGATAGAGTTCGGAGAAAATTTCCAAAATTTTGCCCGTGGGTATATATAGCCCGACCACATCGGTGTGTGACCGAAAGTGGAACAACTTCGGTGGCACCGAGATGCATAACTGCAAGCGATTCTGACAACTCGGTGTGACCGAAAAAGTTCAAATCGGTTGCACCGAGATTGAAAACCTAGATCGACTTAGTGATCTCGGTATGACCGAAATGGATGAATCGGTCGGACCGAAGCGCATAAAGAAGTTTTGGAAGTTTAAGTCTATGACTAATCGGGGACTCAAGTGCTCCTCACACACAGTGGTTCGAATCGACTTGATCAAATTTTGTGATGTAGCATGAATAGAGTTTGAGACGAGAAGAGCATAGATAGCTAGAGAAGGTTCTTAGGCATTCTTGTCCATCCACTTGGCAAAAGAAAAGGAAAACAATCAATCAAAACAACAAGTGGATGTCCTCGAATGAGTAAAATATGCAACCAACATGCTCACACAATAAAATGACAAATGAAATATGTGGCAAAGCATGCACAGCCAATTCTAGCATCTATCAAGCAATTGGCGATGACTAGGTCATCTATGTATGAGCATATTGACTTAGGAGTCAAATGAGAACATTTGATCATAGGTCATACTCATCGTTTAAGCTCAAGTGGGGTTACCACTTTTACATAATGCATTGTTGTGTTCACACCATTAGAGTAGCTTTAGCTCAATTCTTAGAGTAAAGCTCCCCCTAGATGTGAGATCCCCCCTTAGAGGGATAAACTAGCCTTGGGTTTTGTCGATGATGACTTCATGTAGGTGTTGAAGATGTGGATGCTCAATGTTGATGTAGATCATTTGGAGCAATCCTTTGGAGTGAGTTGCACTTTCAATACCTACACGGGTTAGTCCCACAAGGAACAAACAAGGATATCCATAGACATAGAGTGATGCACACGCAAGATAATGTCTATGAGAGCATTAGGTTACCTTGTCCCTTGTCTTACCAACAAGAGGGTTTTTGACTCCTTAAACTACTGCAAGATGTGGAAGTTGATTGCACTTGTCCTTGCCAAAATGATATGAGTGAAATATGTTGGCAGAGTCACCCTCAAGAACTCTCTAGTTCTTCTTCTTCGGATGGGAATCCTCAAAGTTGTAGTCATACTTGATGAAGTGGAACTTGATGTAGTCTTGGGAACCCACTTGACCAAGGCCTTAGGAGCTTCTTCAAATGCATCAATTTTTTCTTGAAGCTTGTCCTTGCCTTTTTGCTTGTGGTCATGTGGTGGAAGATCATCTTAAGCTTGTGTCCCTTTGAAAGAAGTAGGATCATACTTCTCTTGTTGGGGAACAAACTTAGTCTTGGGGTACTGATCTTCTTCCCACTCAACTCCATTGGCACTGAACTTTCGTTCAAAACCAACACCTTGATTCTTCCGGTGCCTTCCTTGCTTGTGTACAATTTCCTCAAATTGCTTACTCCCGGAAAGGCTCTTGTAAACACCTTTCTCTATAATTCCCTTCAATAAGCTATTTCCTTGCTCAAGTGTAACTTGGCTAAGAGAATCATTAGTGGAATCAAGAGAACTACTAGAAGAAACAACATTGGATTTAGCATGATTATTGTTACTACTAGAGGAAGAATCCTTCTTGTTCTTGTTACTAGACTTGACTTGAGGCATGTAAGTAGATAAGAGTAAATGCTTGGCAATGTAAGAAGAACTTTTCTTGCGAAGATCATCATTGATTGCCTTTAAGAACTCATGCTCTTGCTCAAGGTTGAGCTTTTCAAGGCGTAACTTCTCATGAGTCCTTAAAAGTTCTCGGTGATCTCCTAAGATAGTTTCATGAGCTAAGTTAAGAGCGTTTAGTTCTTTAGTTAGAAGCTCAATCTTATCCTTATCATTGTCATTCAATTTATCCTGATTAGCATGATTAATTGATGTTTCATCATAGTATTCATCACTAGAGTTGTCAACAAGTAAATAATCATCGCCTAACAAGTCATCTTCATCACTATTGAAATCAACATACTCGGGATGTGTTACCTTTGGACATGAAGCATCTTCCAATTCCTTCATTTGGTGAATCAAATATGTCGTAGGAGTTGGTTGACACAAGTGCTAGACCGGCAACACCTTCATATTGAGTATATTCGGAGTCGGAGTGATAGCTTCTCTCGGAGTGATTTTTGAGTCGGAGCGGATACCCATTCACCAACATGAGCTTGATGTCTTTGTTTTGTGTAGCTCCTTGATGACTTGTCCTTCCTTTCCGAATCCTTGCTTCTCCGTAAGGGTCTTCGTTCATAACGATCATCTCTACCCCTTCTCTCTCTTGGTGGTGATTCTTCTCTTCTACTTCTTCTTTTTGGAGAATCTTCTCTTCTTTTGTAGGGAGCCGTACACTCATTGGAATAGTGTCCGGTCTTCCACAATTGTAGCAATTACGCTCTTGACTAGAAGACCTTTTGTCATTGTAGAATCTTGACTTGGAGCTTCTCTCTTTGCTTCTACTATTGTAGAATTTGTTGAAGTTCTTCACCATTAAGCTCAATTCTTCATTGGAGGTTTGTTTCTCACTTGATGATGTGGGGGATTCACATGAGGCTTTGTAAGCACCACTTGATTTGTTGTGAAGTTCCTCCTTATCCTTGAGTGACATCTCATGAGCAACAGTTCTTCCGATGACTTCCGTTGGCTTGAGATCTTTGTAATTGGGCATCATTTGGATCAATGTGCACATGGTATCATATTTTCTATCCAAGGCTCTTAGGATCTTCTTGATGATGAATCTGTCGGTCATCTCTTCACTTCCTAAGCCGGCAATCTCATTTGTAATAAGAGCAAGCCTAGAGTACATTTCAGCGACACCTTCACCATCCTTCATTTTGAACTTGTCAAGTTGACTTTGAAGCACATCCAACTTGGATTCCTTGACAGAGTCGGTACCTTCATGCATATGAATCAAAGTATCCCAAATTTCCTTTGCATTCTCAAGGCGGCTGATTTTGTTGAATTCTTCGGGGCACAATTCGTTGAAGAGGATATCACAAGCTTGAGCGTTGTATTGCAGCATCTTCAACTCTTCGTGCTAGCTTCACGGTTCGGTTCTCTCCCATCAAATAATTCACCTTGCAAGCCAATACACACAATAGCCCAAACGGCGGGGTTATGTCCAAGAATATGCATTTTCATCTTATGCTTCCAACTAGCAAAATTTGTACCATCAAAGTAAGGACCTCTACGGTGATAATTTCCCTCGCTAGACGCCATACTCTCCTAGGTTGTGAAACCAAGGCTATGACCACCAAAAGCTATGGAAATCAAAGCAAATGTAGACCAAAGCTCTGATACCATTTGTAGGATCAAAAGTATGTCTAGAGGGGGGTGATTAGACTACTTGACGAAATAAAACTTATCTTTTTCCCAATTTTAGTCTTTGGCAGATTTTAGCTATCTTAGCACAAGTCAAGCAATCTTAACAAATTCAAGCAAGCATGCAAAGAGTATATGAGCAGCGAAAAGTAAAGCATGCAACTTGCAAGAATGTAAAGGGAAGGGTTTGGAGAATTCAAACGCAATTGGAAACACGGATGTTTTTGTCGTGGTTTCGATAGGTGGTGCTATCGTACATCCACATTGATCGAGACTTCAACCCACGAAGGGTAACGGTTGCCCGAGTCCACGTAGGGCTCCACCCACGAACGGTCCACGAAGAAGCAACCTTGTCTATCCCATCATGGCCGTCGCCCATGAAGGACTTGCCTCACTAGCAGTAGATCTTCACGAAGTAGGAAATCTCCTTGCCCTTAGAAACTCCTTGGTTCAACTCCACAATCTTGTCGGAGGCTCCCAAGTGACACCTAGCCAATCTAGGAGACACCACTCTCCAAGAAGTAACAAATGGTGTGTAGATGATGAACTCCTTGCTCTTGTGCTTCAAATGATAGTCTTCCCAACACTCAACTCTCTCTCACAGGATTTGGATTTGGTGGAAAGAAGATTTGAGTGGAAAGCAACTTGGGGAAGGCTAGAGATCAAGATTCATATGGTAGGAATGGAATATCTTGGCCTCAACACAAGGGTAGGTGGTTCTCTCTCAGAAAATGTGCATTGGAAGTGTAGGTTCATTCTGATGGCTCTCTCCACGAATGAAGAGTGGGTGGAGGGGTATATATAGCCTCCACACAAAATCTAACCGTTACACACAACTTACCAATCTCGGTGGGACCGAATTGAGAAACTCGGTCGGACCGATTCAGCAAATCTAGTGACCGTTAGGATTTTATGTGGGACCGACATGCAACTCGGTAGGACCGATATGATTAGGGTTAGGGCATAACGTAATCTCGGTGAGACCGATTACACAAACTCGGTGGGACCGATTTTGGTAATAAGCTAACCAGAGAGTTGGTCAGGTAAACTTGGTGGGACCGATCCGCTCATTTTGGTGAGTCTGAAATGTTACAAAAAGGAAACAGAGAGTTTACATTGCAATCTCGGTGGGACCGATCGCTCATCTCGGTGGGACCGAAACGTTATGAAGGGAAACAGAGAGATTACAATCCCATCCCGGTGAGACCGGGATCCCTATCGGTGAGACCGATTTGCCTAGGGTTTGTGGCAGTGGCTATGACATCTGAACTCGGTGGCACCGGATAGAAAGAATCGGTGGGGCCGAGTTTGACTTTTGGTTTAGGTCATATGTGGATGTGAGAAAGTAGTTGAGGGTTTTGGAGCATATCACTAAGCAATTTGAGCAAGCAAGCCATTAAGCAACACCTCATCCCTCCTTGATAATATTGGCTTTTCCTATAGACTCAATGTGATCTTGGATCACTAAAATATAAAATGTAGAGTCTTGAGCTTTGAGCTTGAGCCAATCCTTTTATCCTTAGTATTTTGAGGGGTCCACTTTCCTCATCCATGCCATGCCATTCATTGAGCTTTTCCTGAAATATTTATCTTGGAATAATGTTAGCTCAATGAGCTATATGTTGTTAGGAATTACCAAAACCACCTAGGGATAGTTGCACTTTCAATATCACTCTGCCAAGTTAAAGCTGTCTTGTCATAGGTGGCGTTCATCAAACTAGAAGCACTACATGCTAGAAATCATATTCAAGACACAAACCAATATCACACTGCCAACTTAAAGGTGTCCACTCATAAGTGACTGATGCAGGATACACAAGAAGAGTAGTTTCATGTAAGAACATGGTGTGATAGACAGATATAGTATGTACCAAAAATAGGAAGGCATTTCATATTCACATGTATCATGTGTAAGCTAAGGAGATGCAGTTTACACTAATTAGAAGCAATACAAGCTAGACACCATATGCAACATGCAACCAGATATCACATTGCCAAGTTAGAGCAAGCACCTTGGATGATGGAGTAGGGGAGCGGAGACTTGGAACTTGTAATGCACTAGCAGTACGAGGAGAATCCGTACAGATGCTCCATTTATGTTGCTGGCCATCATCGCCTTCCTTCCTCTTTTTTGATTTTGCCTTGTCAAGTCAAACCAACAAAAAAAGGAATAAAATTTGCTCTTCAGAACTCATTGATGCATGATACTGATGAACACTACTTTCATGTAAGGCAGCCGCATGACTGGAGAATGGAATATGTATGAAAAATGGGACGACGTGACATATTGACATGTATGATGTATAAAGTGTAAACTAAGCACAAGGTGTTTGAACTAGTTAGAAGCAATGCAAGCTAGAAAACATATGAAAGATGAAATCAATATCACTCTGCCAAATTAAAAGGGTGGCCTCATAAATGTACTTGACCAAATTAGGAGCAATACATGGCAACAGACTAGAAACAATATGCAATATGCAACGAATAAAGGTGTCTCATCGTAAGTGATTGATGCAGGATACAGAAGAGAGGTAGTTTCATGTAAGAACATGGTTAACAAATAGATGGAGTATGTACCAAAAATAGGAAGGCATGTCATATTCATAGGTATAATGTGTAAACTAAGCAGATGCAATTTACCCTAATTAGAAGCATTACAAGCTAGACACTGTATGCAACACGCAACCACATATCACACTACGAAGTTAGAGCAAGCAACTATGATGGTGGTGTAGGGGAAATGCGGTCTTCAAGTACAGAGCTACATTCAATATCTTCATTTAGGCTTGTTGTTTCTTGAGAATCATGTGGGGAGGATGAAACTGCACTGATTATAAGAGTAGTGCGTCTCATACTAACCCACGGGCGTGACTGTCTCATCATAAGTGATAGATGCAGCATACACAAGAACAGTAGTTTGATGTAAGAACATGGTGTGATAGGCAAATGTAGTATGTACCAAAAACAGGAAGGCGTGTCATATTCACATGTATAATGTGTAAGCTAAGGAGATGCAATTTAACAAATTAGGAGCAATACAAGCTAGGCACCATATGCAACATGCAACCAGATATCACACTTCATGTTAGAGCAAGCACCTGGGGTTGTGGAGTAGGGGAGATGAGATTTGGAACTTGCATTGTAGTAGGAGTAGCAGGAGAATCTGCAGAGATAATCTGTTTCGGTTGCTCCAGAGGACCATCATCATTCTGTGCCTTCGTCCTTTTAGATTTTGCCTTGTCAAGTAAACACACAAGAAAAAGGAATGAAATTCGCACTTCCAAATTCATTGATGCATGATACTGACGAACACAACTTTATGTATGGCGACCACATTGTAGGAGGATGGAATATGTACGAAAAACACTATGCAGAAGGCATTTCAACAAATTGGAAGTAATGCAATCTAGAAACCATATGAAAGATCCAACCAAAATCACTCTACCAAGTTAGATGTGTCTCATTATAAGTGGCACTTCAACAAATTAGAGGAAATACATGTTTGAAATGATATGCAAGATGCAACCAATATTACACTGTCAACTTGAAGGTGTCTCGTCAGAAGTGATTGATGAGGGATACACAAGAAAAGTAGTTTGATGTAAGAACATGGTTAATAGAAAGACGTATTATGTACCAAGAACAGGAAGGCATGTCATATTCATAGGTATAATGTGTTAACTAAGCAGATGCAATTTACCCTAATTAGAAGCATTACAAGGTAGACACCATATGCAACATGCAACGACATATCACATTGCCAAGTAAGAGCAAAGCACCTGCGATGGTGGTGTAGGGGAATTGCGGTCATCAACTAGAGAGCTACGTTGACTATCTTCATTTAGCCTTGCTGTTTCTTGAGAATCATGTGGGGAGGATGACACTGCACTCTTTAAAAGAGTAGCGCGTCTCTCAGTAACCCACTAGGATGACTGTCTCATCATGTGATTGATGAGGGATAAAAAAGAGCATTAGTTTGATGTACGAACATGGTTAATAGACATATGTAGTATGTATCAAAAACAGGAAGGCATGTCATTATCAAAGGTATAATGTGCAAAGTAAGCAGATGCAATTTAACCAAATTGGAAGCAATACAAGCTAGAAAGCATATGAAACATGCAACCACATTTGACAACGCGAAGTTAAAGCAAGCACCTGGGATGGTTGTGTGTGGCAATTGAGATCATCAACTGCATAGCTACGTTTACTGTCTCCATCTGCTGACACTACACCCTTTAGAGCGCTGAAACACTTAGTGCTTATCTTTGAATTACAGTGGAGCGACTTCTGTCTTTTCTTTTGTGTATTCATCAACACTGCGTCAGAGTCTGAAATACCCAAGCCTAAAAACAATAGTGTGAGTATGGGTGAAGTGTGTGCACAAGTATTACAGTGTAAAAGTAGCAGATAGCAGGTCGGTGAGAAATAAATGACGGGAGACATATGATAGCTCTACAACATGCATGGCACACGAAATTACTAGATTCTAGGATTTTGAAATATGAGCACAGGGATGGCTGGGAAATGCAGATGCTCCTCCAGCACACCACAAGGTGTGGTCCTATGAAAATAACAGTTGACTGAAAACAAATAGGTCAGTCCATTTTTTCTGCATCGTACGATGTACAAAGAACGGGCAAATCGCCTTCATCTACCTACAACCAGTCAGTGTTGACGGTCTTTCTCAAAATGCCAGCGACCACCGGCCCAGTCCCCTGCCTCTGCCCTCCCCTCGACCTCACCTCACCGCCATGCTTTGCACCGCCCCGACCATCCCTTCAAGCCCCACCGACCTCCAGATCGGGCGCAAGAAGCTCCTGCGCCCCACACCCCTATGATAGACACCGATGCGCCGCTTCCCCGGCGAATAGGCGGACTAGGTGCTCTGAAAGCGGTTGCTGCTTCTTTTAATTGCGAATCAATTGACCCTGAATTGAAATCCAGGCGGGCTACTGACCTCTAGCCAAGGTGAAATAGTAAATGGGAGGAAACCTTGTGCATTTAGTATCACAAAGAAGATGCAGTAAGAAGCGCTCAACTAGTTTCTTTCGTGGGATGAATACGGTGTGAGCAGAGACGTAAGATTTGCACGAATAAGGGAAGAGGAGTACCTCTTTCTGCTGGCAGTGTTGTGTCCTCCTTCTATTTTGCCAATGATCTTCTTGTGGTCCGCTGGAAACGAGAAGTTGTGGAGGACGGTGGAGCCTTGGATGAACCCATGGCCAAGTTGTTGAGTGTGGTGCGGTGGCCGTCTGTCGGCGGTGGGGAACCAAGAGGCGGTGAATGACGACGTAGCGGGAACAACTCCAGTGTGGTGGACGGTTGCGACAGTGGAGCGGTAGCAGTGAGGCGCAGGACGCGTGGTCGAAGTGGTTCTGGTACGGCGAACATCGGCGTCGGTGTCCTGGAGGCAGCTCTACCTCGGCTTCAGCTGCTAAGTCCTTGAGGGCGTTGCGGTTGCGGTTGCGTTGGACGACGACGTCGGGGTACCGGCTCCGGCATGATGGAGGAGGGCGGCGGTGGATTGGGCGCGATGGGTGGAGGACGGAGGAGGCCGGGGTTTCGCGACTGGTGGAGAGGGTGTTTCGGCGCCCACAGAGTATGAATGGGAAAACGGAGGGAGGGGAAACTAAGGGGGAACAATGTTTCGTTTTGGGACGCGCTTGTTTGAAATTTGGTGAAAGTTACGAACTTTGCCCCCATCTAAAATTTTGTACATATTGCGGGTTGGGGGTAGGACAGTAATCTCAGGTGTCCCAAATCGTGAGTGGGATAGATTTCGGCCAAGCGCATGCGTGTATAGGCGCCCACGGCGTATGAATGCTTCTTGGAGGCGGTTGAGACTGGCATCTTGGTGAAGTTACAAACCTACCCGGCCCAGAGTCGGGACAGTAATTTCCTACCACCAAACATTAGTCTCGCGCGGTTTCGGGTGACCAGAGGCTTATTTGGTGCTTCATTCAATATTTGGGAGCGGAAGCATTAATGTTTTCGGTTCTCTTGAATTGAACTTTCAGGATTTGTCAAACTTCACAAATTTTGACTCTTGAAAATCCTAAAAGTACGATTATTTTGGAATGGAGAGGGTACATTTGAATATACACTATACACGAGTATATATTAAAAAATATGCAACTTACCTCAGTTCATGCATGGTTCCAGATATAATCTCCTTGGTTGCAAAAAATAGTTAGACATGTGTATGAATATATAGCATGTTCAAACGCACATCAAAGATTGATGCCCCCTTTTAGATATAATTTACAAATGCCATTATCTCGGATTCAAATAGATGAATGCACTTTCTATGAATTCAAATATTCGAAACCCCCTTTATGTTGAATTCAACATGTATTCTATTTTGTAGCTGGAGTGCACTAATTAATGTTTATATATGAACTACATCATTATCTATCAATAACCTTTTATTGATCCATATTATGTTCTATTGAGGACTTCTCAAGCCTCAATCTCTATCATTTATAAGATCCATAATCATGTTCGTTTTTCCTAAAACTATTTCAAGTTATGTAGGTTGATAGTTAATTCATATCAGTCATGAAGTTGCCTTGTGTAACCTTTACAACAAACACTTTGTGTAACTCTTTACAACAATCTCTTCATCTCCTCCAAGAACAAGAAGCAAAAAAAAACTTCGTCTAATTGAGGAACTTAATCTTTAAGTAATTACCCTAGCGAACCTCTATAGAGTCACCATGGTATTTACTCTTGATGATTCGTTCATAAGAACCATATGGCTTTGTACATTTGATAGCATATATGATGAATTCAATCTCTGAAGTTAATTGATTTCTATTCATTCACACATGCTCATCAACTATTGTTTTCTGCATAATGTTATGCTAATTGACATTTTGAGAAAATATTTTTCATCTTTTAAACTTCTTTAAAACTTTGTCACAATACATGTCTTAGCATAATCAGATGTTTCAATCTATCTATATATAGATTTTCATCCAATAATTCTAAGTCCTTTTAGAAACGTAATTTTAATCTTTTGTACTAATATACTTTATATTAATTCTGATCAAGTGATATGTCATACAGATGTAAGATCAGAAATGTCATAGAGCTCTCACTAAACTTCTTGTATCCACAAACTTCTTGATAAACTTCAAATTCTCCAATTACTTTATCGAATTTCCAGCTACTTGATACTTTATTTCAAATCATACACATGACCTTGAAATATTTATATCATTATAGTATTCCCAACAAAACCTTTTATTTGAATCTTATATACATCATGTTTCAAATCTCTTTCAAATAGTTTTGTTACTCATATGTTATATATCAATAACACTCACCACTGTAATCCATTAATACTTTTAGTATTGCTACTAACAAGAAGATTTGATAAGATCAATTCTTCCATTCCTATAAAACTCTTTTGTAATACTTTTCTTTCAGGATCATTTATCCATGATTAATCGAAGATCCATTTATACACCTTCTGAAGGTTTTTCCAAGTTCAAAACTTGTTCCTTGCATATGGACTTCACTTTGGATTTAAATGGTTTGAGTAATACTTATCTTAGCTGGGCACCATCACTGATTTCTCGTAGTGTGTTGGTTTTATCTTCTTTTAAGACAAAATACTCGGTAGATTCAATAATCTTCCTGACCTTTGCATTTTGTTACAGACTTAACTACATCTACTGCAACAGTTTCTTTCCTTAGTTTTATAACAAACATACTTCAGAACATTTCTGGTTTAGTCTTGTTATAACTTTAAGCCAGAGATTAATTGTCTCGATAAGCTGTATCATCCTATATCTTAGCTACATCTAATGTAGCAGTTTCTTTGCTTAGTTTGAAAGAAGTTTAAAAGGAGAAAATGTTTTCTCAAAATGTCACGAGCTGACATGAGATCGAGTTTGTGCGAACACTAAATCAAACAAATCGTACAGTTACAGACTTAGATGAGATATCACTAAATCTCATCTAGATGAGATTTAGCAAATCCGAAAGGGAAAAAAAATCTAGTTACACTATCCTCTAGATACATAGTCGAACCAAAATAAAGAAAAAATAAAATAAAAAAGACACATGACCCTCCACAAAAAGCTACAGCCCACAAAATAACCTAACACACAAAACATAAAAACGCTCACCAAAAAAGTCTTACTGAGCGTACTGCTCCACGAGGGATGAACATAAAAAACGTCACAACGCCAATGAGCTCAACTCGAAAGCACGTATATTTAACAATATATGAATTAGATGAGACATTATTAACTCTCATCTAGACGCGAATTAGCAAAACCAATCTGAAACGGAACCCCGTATCACGCTGCAAAAACGGCCCAACAAAAGATTCACGCGCGAGCAAGCCGACAAGTAGAGGACGACGCAGCACGATGCGCGCGCAACAAAACAACCTACAATCAAGATTTGCATGACATTTCAAGCAAACAAATGGAAAAAGTGAAAAGAGTTCTTGAATTTAAAACAAACAAATAAAGAAAAGAAATAAAAAATAAAAAAGGGGGTCAAACCCTATTGCAAATCCCTTAGACCTTGCGTCACTCACTAATGGAAGAAGTTAACATTTATTTTTGAGGAACTAAGCGGAAAGAGATTAACAGATAGCGTTACTGGACCGCAAAATAACATAAAGAAGTCCAGGTTTGCATGGTACTCGTATATAATCATGAGAATAAAACTAGAGCCTGTATTTATCCAAGAAACTAGATATACATCTGTAGGAGCTTAATAATTCTCTTTTTGCCAGTGACGTTTCACCAGTGAAGTTATTCTAGGCTTCTAGATACATCTATTTCCAAGACAAGTAATTCCGAACGGAGGGAGTACTAGCCAGCTAGCTAGCATTGTACGTAAATTTGTCATAGAAGGACGCGGTGACGATTATCTGGCCGTGTCCCGTACCGTTCATCTACATATAGACTCTAACCAACGTAACCTTCTTCAGTTGAGCTACAGAGCAGCGAACCAAGCACCCCCACGTCGGCGCGAGCGCGGCCGTGGTCACGCTCACGCGCGGCGCCGGACACGAGGCTCACGACGGCCGGCGACAGCGGGGCCACGCAGAGGCCACGCCGGCGCAGGCCCGTCGCGGGCTCTTCTCCGGCATCCCGCGACGACGGCGGCGGCGAGGAGGAGCTCTCTCCATGGTAGGGCGCGGTCAGGATCTGCGGCAAGAGACAGGAAAAATGCACCGGTGAGACACTGCGTGCGACATGCAGAAATGACGACACTCAGGGGCCGGTTGACGATGCGGATCTGGCGCGCGCTGTCACCTGGATTTGGTCGTGGAGGTTCCTGATGCAGGCGGCGGCCTCGTGGAGAACCGACGCGGTGTCCGTCTGCAAGATGTGCATGGACCGATCGTGTTCAGGTGCGGCTTCAGGCTACTTCATGGAGAGCCAAGAAAACGGTAGCATGCACACTTGTTTTACCTTGCCGTAGGGGGAGACCAGCTGCTGCAGCGCGGTGATCTTGTCCCCCAGCTTCTGGCTCCTCTTGCACGGCGCCTGCATGGATGCAACTGTTTTGGTCACAAATTCGTGTCACCCAGTAGCACTGTTGCGCCGTGCAAAATCGTTTTGTTCCGTGCAGCTGGTAGTGTCACTTCAAGTGTACTATCTGACACACGGCCCTGTTATGAATCCAGCAGATAAAAAAAGGGAGAAGGCAAACGCAACGTCACCTTGGCAGCTGCTGAAGTATTTCTTGGCTTTGCGCTGCTGCCCTGCAGCCGGCTGTCCGTCGTCGTTGTCTTGCGCCTCTTGGAGCCACTGAAGCTGCTTCCGTCACAGACCATCGTCTCGCTCTCGCCGCCTGCTGCCGTCCATCTCACAGGATGCTGACAGAAAAACAAACATGCCAACAAACGTGAACACCACATCACCTTGGTTTTTGTATCTTCAGATCGATCGATCGATCACGGGATTAGAAGATGGCACTGATAATAATAGAGTAAAGAGCAGTACGGTGGCAGCAGTAGGTGGCTGGGCCTGGGCGTAGCCGAAGTGCATGAACGCAGCAGGCCTGCCGTCGCCGCCGTAGGCAGAACCGTCTCCCATTCCTAGGTTCATCGGCGCGGCGAGCAGTGAGATCAGATCAGAAACAAGTAAGCAAAGAGAAAACCCCAACTGTATGTACAGGCAAGTAAATAAGGACGTACCGAAGTAGCTCTCGGAGCTGCGCGTGGCGAAGAGAGCCGGCGCCGGAAGGCTCTGAAGCGACGACATGTGGTGGCAGAGATGGCCGTAGTCAGCGGCGAGCCTGTTTCTGCTCATGGGGAAGTAACAATTCCTTGAAACACTTGACGTGGGAAACTAGTGACATCGAGACCAAACAGTTTGATAACTTACATTCCGTCAAAACCCGCGGATCCGGGCGCCGAATTCGAGGACTCACATTTCACTGCAATCGAAAACAGAAGATGATTTCAGAGAGATCATCGTAGAGAACCGCGTGGCAGGGGGAACGGGAAATGTACCGTAGTCGTCGCTGAAGGGCAGCAAGAGCGGGGAAGGCTCAGAGCAGTTCCACATTGTGGTTGCGATCAGACCCGATCTGCCAGCAGCTCACAGGATTTCATCACCTGGAACGGAAACGACACATTCAGTTCCGGTGAGACGAAAAGAAGAGCCGACACAAGAACCACACGGCACGAGATTCCAACTTTATTCTGGTGATCTACAACTCGAGGACACGAACTTCCGGCAGAAAGGAGAGCAACATGAACGACCGGTAATTCACGAGAAAAAATATAAAAAAAAACTCGAGTACAAGATTCAGAAACCGCACGAGAAGTGGTAGAGGAAGAAAGAAGAAGATTCAGAATCCACCACCACAACAACATGAAGAAAACAGTAGTAGTAATAAACAACCTGCTCCTCATCGTCGCTCAGCAATGCACAAGGAAAGGAAGAAGGATGAAACCGTAAGGCTCATGGGTAGAAGAGAAGAGGAGAGAGGCCGCTCTGCTACAAGTTCAGTTCAACTGCTCTCCTAGTTAAGTAGTCCAAGGTGCACCTATATATAAATAAATGCGTGGGTTGCTTTTGCCTTCCCCTCTTCGTCTCCTGCCGTTTTCACTCTTCTCCTCGAATTTCAGTAGCTTGCCAAAATAAACACGTGAGAGAGAGGAGAGACGCCAAGGAAATCAAAGGAGCGCACGGGAACACGGGATGGAGAAGGCCATTATACCTCACCATCCTTAAATAGCAGGGCCACCACCCCTCCCGGTTCTCGTAAATAAATCCAAGCCCCGGCCGTTCAACCCACATAACATGCATTGACTTATTACACGCAGATGTCATTAGTACTACTGGCATGATTGGCTCAAGGCCGATCTGATCCAATCACTTGTTGCAAATGCGTTACCATCTGTTGGCATTCTATATACTCGTAGTACTGTTGCCGGACCAACTGCGCGGCTTTGTCAGTATCATGTAGTGCTAGAAAAACGAGATTTTTTTGGCGCAGGGCGCTTGTCCTGCCGTCGTGACGGCTGACGAGTGTGGGGACGCCGGTCCGTGTCCGGTTGACCGCTGTCCCAACTCCTCATCAAGAGTTTGGGTTCCCTTCTTTATTTATCGTGTAAAATAAGGATCAGTTCGAGGCAGCGGCAAGTGTTTTTTATGGCGGCCGAGCCGATTGTTTAAACTGCGTCCCGAGACCGAGCCGCGGGGCATGGCCGGCCGCCCCATTGTTTAAGCTGCGTCGCATCGCATTTCTGTTTGAGCTGAGCTGCGATGGCCTGGCTAACTTGTTTTCCTGAGACAGACATCACAGCTCACTGTGCGCCAAAAAAGCAGCCGATCGCGGCTTTCGTCGCGACAAGGAAGGGTGCTGGTCAAGTTGTAACACCTGGATTCAGCGGAGCCTCGAAGCAGAGCAGATCGCTTGGAAGACAGACACAATCACCTCCCATCGCAGTAAAAGAAAAAAAAATACTCCGTCAGTGTCGGAGTAATGGACTACGGGTAGGTAGACCCGAGCCACTGAACCTTTCAAAACATCGTGCAGGCTGCGCCCCTCAAGACCCCAAGACAAAGAGCCGCCTTCAGATAGTCGGCGGCAGTCATGTTGCACTACCTCAGGCCGAGTCCTGGGGCCGCCTTCAGGACAAGCCGACTCCAAGCCAGCGACCTCCAGCGAGGCCGGCTACAAGGAGTCGGCCCGCGACCTCCACCGCCGCCTGGGCGACTATGGGGTAAAGTCGCCTCGCGGCCCATCCCCGCCCAGTCCATAAAGGGCAGGTATGGCTACGAGCGTCGTGCAAGCGGAGATCTCCGTCTTGGCGCGGCATCTGTTGCCATGCCGGCCACAACGTCGGCACCATGGGCGATTCCTCGTACCCACGTTGGCACATGTCATGCGACCCGAAGACGGCGGGACCGCTGTCGGCGGGAGTACCAAGACGGCGAGAGCACCCCAAAGACGGACCCGATGGAGTCGGCCTCCGGAGTCGGCGGCCCCTCAGCGGGATCCACGCGCCATTAAGCGAACAAGGCGGGGAATGGCAGCGGTGATCGCCCAAAGCGGCAGACTGCTGCCATAACCCCATGACCAAGCTTCACGTCATTAGAAGCACGGCTACAGAATCTGCAGCCGGCAAGACCTGGCCACAAGGCGGACAAGCTACTGCCACCCCATCTTTGTCAAGCCGGGCTGAGGCCCACTAGTTGGCGGGCCCCGTGAGTCATGGAGAAGACGGCGACTCGAGACCAACGGCTTGGACCCACACCCGGCGGATTACCGTTGTACCCCGGTAGGCCTATATAAACCCCCCGGGGCACCCATGCAAAGGGTTGGAAGCTAGTAGTTTTAGACACACACATAGAGGGAGAGAAGAGCAAGCCGAGCCCTTCTCCCTCCTCACCCCGAACAGCTCAAGGAGCCTCTTGTACCCACTTTGCCATAGTGATCATGCGGAGACCCCGCAGAGCAGCAGTAGGGGTGTTATCTCCTCGGAGAGCCCTGAAGCTGGGTAAGATTCGCCGGCATGCATGTCTTCGCCTCATCCCGTTTCCAGGCACCGGCGACGTTCTACTCGCCCCCTCCATGATAAGCCATCCTTTGGCATATGTCGCACCCAACCCCCGACATTTGGCGCCCACCGTGGGGCCTGGTGCACCGTCGTCTGGAGACCTGCTCTGGACGGGAACCCTCTTCGCCCCCTGGCGAAGCGCAGCCACCGCACGCCAGATGGAGTTTGCGCCGACCTTGCTGCATGGCGCCGAGGCTGCTCAAGGCGGCGAAGTTGCCTCGCCGAACTTGTCGGCGAGGTTCGCCTCTCCGACGAAGCTGCGTCCGACGCAGTACGGACAGCTCCCAAGCCTCCTCGCGGGCCTCCTCGAGCAGCTCCACGCCGACGGCGAGCCCGCCGACTGAGTCCGTAGGCTCCACCGACCGATGCCGGTCGATTCCGACACCGCGTCGCTCGGCTGCGTTCCCACTAACGTGGTGGTCTCTGACGAAACCTCTCCCTCGTGCGGAGAGCGGCGGGAGCACCGTCACGAAGTACTGCGTCATCGATCACGGCGAAGCCCTCCGGTGAGAGCTCGTGACCCTCTCGACGCTGTTCTGCAAGACCTGACCGCCTCCCTTCCGGAGGACGCCGACGCCGAAACGCTGGAGGCGCGCCGCCTTCAGCTCCTCGAGGGCGCACAGAAGCTGGCAAGCATGAGACGCTTGTCGGAAGCCTATCGGCCTTGAGATGGATCGCGTTGTAGGCGGCTCGCCCGGCTCGGCCCAGGCCTAGCCGCCTAGGCGCGGTCCGGCTGTTGTGGCCAGTAGCTCTCGCCCGATCTGTTTGGGGCTGGTCGCATACATGTACGCCACACCGATGGAGAACATTCGCGCTGCCCGAGCAGCGGCGAAACTGGATAACCGAGCGAGCGCCGCTGATGAGAGCGAAGTCCGGCAGCTCCTCGGCGCCGCCGCGCGCAAGCAAAGCCGGCTGCCGCCGCAGGCGCCAGCGGCGACAACACGACGACTTGCCCCTCGCCGAGATCAAAGCGCGACATCTCGACGCCGACCGGGCGGCGTCCGCGGAAGAAAGAACCAGGATTCGGTACAGCCATAGCGGACTCACATCTCCATCGAACGCGACGAAGACGGCCGCCCCAGGGCGGTGGAGCGGCGGGACGACTATCAGCCTCCGCCTCCCCGCAGAGAAAGGCGAGTCTCCCCGCCACCCGTCGAGCACCCGACTCTCGGCGGCCGCCTTGGCCACCGAGAGGGAGTCAGAGAGAACGACGCCCACCACCAGATCGAGCGACTCCACCGATCCCTGGCGCTAGAAGAAGAAGATGAGTTGGGCCCACCCTGTTTCGGACCTCGCATCCGCGACGAGCCCTTCTCCCGAGGATTCACACTCCCCCGAGACACACCCAAATACACCGGCTCCGTGAAGCCGGAGGACTGGCTGGTGTACTACTCCACGGCCATCAGCATAGCGAACGGCAACAAGCGCGTTGCCGTAAAGTATGTTCCCCTCATGCTCCGAGCACGGCCGGACATGGTTGAACAACTTGAGGCCCCGCAGCATCAACGGCTGGGTCGACTTCACCGAGGCCTTCATCCGCAACTTCACGAGCACATACAAGCGACCTCCCAAGCCTCATCACCTGTCCTTGTGCGTGCAAGGCCCCATGAGTCCACTCGCGACTACCTCACGCTACCGGGCGAAGCTCGGAACTCCTGCGAAGGAGTGCACGTGGTGCAGCAATCGAGTACTTCACCGCCGGGTGCGTAGAAGGCACCCTCCTCAAGCACAAGCTCCTTTGCGACGAGCCGTAGACCCTCGACGAGCTGCTAGTCATAGCGGAACAAATGCACGCCATCGCCGACTCTTCCATGAAGACGGAGATCGAAGTCGATCTGACGGCAAAGTAGCTCCTCATGCTCCCGAGAACTCCAGGTGGCGATGCCCGGCCGGCGGCAGAAGCGATCACAAGCGCAAGGCCCGCGGCTTCCAACAGCCGGCGGTGGCGGCGATCGAACCAGCAGCGGAAGGGCAGCCTCACTAAGCGGCGTAAAGGCGGCAAGTCCAACTGGTTGCCGCCTTCTCTTACGAAAGCGCACTCTGGGCCGGACCACCAAGTTCCACAATGGCGCCAAAGCCGTCAAATCACAAGACCCGGAAGTGCTTTGGCTCACCAGATCGCCAAGGAGACGGCCTTGCCCTCTCCTCACTTTCTTTGGCCGCCGCCTCCACCACCGCCCCAGCGGCTGTCCGGCCCGGTCGGCAGATACAAGACGATTACCGGAAGAGCACGGGCGCCTATGTCGTGTTTACCGGTAAATGGTGATGATCGCCCATAGCAATGTGGCGGCCGGCGAGAGGTGAATGCCGTAGCGTCAAGCGCCCCAGAATTCATGCATTGGTCCGAGAAGCCCATCAGCTGGAGTCGTGCTGATCACCCAGAGGTGATGCCGAATCCGGGCTCCTACGTCATGGTCTTGGGAGCCACCCTTGTGTAACACCCCGGATGTAACTTTCCATATTTGTATCTCCAACTCTTGCCATTTTCGCCATTGTGATATGATATTCCCTTCGTGGTTGGGTTTTTGTCTTTCGTTTTTGCATTTTGTCCATGTCATGCATTTCATATCATGTCATCATGTGCATCTCATTTGCATACGTGTTCGTCTCATGATTCCGAGCATTTTCCCGTTGTCCGCTTTTGCAATCCGGCACTCCTATGTCCCCCGGCGTCCCTTTTACATTTTTCCGTGAGCGGGTACTAAACTTTCTCGGAATGGACCGAGGTTTGTCAAGTGGCCTTGGTACACCACGGTAGACCACCTGTCAAGTTTCGGGTCATTTGGAGCTCGTTTGGTACTCCAACGGTTAACCGCACTCTCGCAAAGGCCTCTTTTAAGTTGCAGCCCAACACCCCTTCAAAACAGCCCAATAACTCATCTACGTCACTTCCATGCTCTCCGTCGTTCGATCACGATCGTGTGGGCGAAAACTACACCTCATTTGGAGCTTCCTAGCTCCTTCTACCTATAAATATAGCCTCCCCCCGAAATCCGGATCATTCCACACTAACCCTAGCCCGCGCCTCTACGCCGCGGACGTGTCCGATTTGGGCGGTTTCGTCCGCCCGCCGCCCGCCAACCAGCGCCACGTCGTGCGCCCACATCGCCCGCCGCCCGCCCGAGGCCAGCGGGAAACCCTCCGGCCAACGCGCTCCGCCAGCGGGACCCGCCGTCGCCCTCCGCCGCCTCGGCCGCCCGCGCCGCGCCGGACCTCGCCGCCAGCGCCCGCCGGACCTCGCCGCCGTCGCCTCGCCGTACAAACCAGCGCCCGCCTCGGCCGCCGTCGCCCTCGCCGGCCCGCCCCGACCAGCCGCCTCGGCTCGCCCGGCCGCCGTCCTCCGCCGCCTCGGCCCCATGTGAAACCCGCCCGCCATGGCCGCGCCGCCCGGCCTGCCCTCCAAACCTCTCCTCCGCCCGCTCGTGGCCTCGCCGGCCTCGCCTCGGCTTCCGCGCCGGATCCGATCTAGATCCAAACCTCAGTTGACTTTCCCCTCCCCCGAAATCCTCTCAATTTCAAACCATCTGCTAGAGGTTGTAACAATCCGAACGATCCCACTAGTCATTTTCTGTCAGTATTCTGTTGCATATTCATCATACCATAACTTTGCACCTGTGGCTCCGTTTGGGGCGTATAGCATACCGAATTGTTCGCCTCGAAGGGTAGATCATTTCATCTCATTGCATCATTTTCATTTGAGCTCATCTTGATGCCCGAAATGCTGTTAGAAGATGGCTATGTGATGTTAGTTTCTGTTTCTTAACAGAACATGCACTTTTGTCATTTTTGCCATGATTGATGTGTGCACCCTATGAACTTGAGTCCTACATGTGTTTTCTAATACGCCATGCTATCTTTAAAGGGGTGTATGTCATGTATTTTTGTGATCTCTGTGGTGACTAGGACAAGCATGCAAACTAGGCTTCATGATGTTGCTGATTTCAGCCCCTGTTTTGCTGATGTTTTTATGCCATGTTAACTTGATGCTACCGAGAGATACATGCATATTTTGAGATACTTCAGTAAGGATGTTTTGAACATATGGTTATTATCTATCCATCCATGCCCTTGTTTGTAATTATGGAGTGCCATAGCTTGAGTCAATCGAGCTCTACTTTTGCTATAAAATGTTTCCTGGCAGATTGTTTACATGTTATTTAATTTTGCCAAGGTTGTTGTGGTTGATCCGTGTATTCTATGATGTTGTTCTTGCCATTTATAGCTTCTATGCCATGTCTTCTTGATGTATGTATGCTTAGTTTATCATGAAATTCTCTGTAGTGAGTGCATTGAGCTCTTAAACATGCCTACTTGTTATCTGTTTTTGTCATGCCCTGTTGCTGAATCTGTTAACGAAACTTGCTATGTTGACATGGGTGCTATCGTATTTTCTGATCCTCTTTGGCTTATGGTCAGTAAGGGACTTTTGTTCTATGCTTTGAGTAGATTCATGCCATGCCTTGTTTTATTATAAGTTCCTCTAGCATATTGTTTGCTTGCTATGAACATGGCTTCCTGATGCTGATTCTGCCATGTTCAGTATTTCACCAAGTCTGTGAAGCTGATATGTTTTGCACTTTTGTCATGCTTGTTTGGACCTGTTATGGTGTGATTTAGCCGTAGCTCAGTGTTCATCTTTTGTCAAGCATCTTGAGTAGATCACTTCCATATGCTTTTCTGGTACGTTTGGGTGCAGTAGCTTATTTTCTTGTTGCGTGCTAAGTGGCATCATGCTGTTAATGGCAGATTTGTGTCATTCTCGTTTTGCTTGTCATTTGCAAACCGTGCATCCGATTCCGGTGATCTTTATATCGATTTCAACCGAAATCATCCCACCTTTCCAGCGGCATACTTGGTTTGCCAAGTTGATGCCTGGTTCATCATTTTCCTTCCGGAGCACGCATATGCATTGCACATCACATCTCGCATATCATGTCATGTATTGCATCATGTTGCTTGTGCATTGCTCCGTGATTTATTGTGGTTCCATTGTTTGTGTTCTTGCTTTGGGTAGAGCCGGGAGACGAGTACGTGAACGAGGAACCTGTTGAGAACGCTTACGAGGATCAAGCTTTCGACAACTCTGAAAACTTTGCAGGCAAGATGACCATACCCTCGAAATCACTTATATCTTTGCTTGCTAGATGCTCGCTCTTTTGCTATGCCTATGCTACGATGCCTATCACTTGCTTATCATGCCACCCATATTGCCATGTTAAACCTCTAACCATCCTTTCCTAGCAAACCGTTGTTTGGCTATGTTACCGCTTTGCTCAGCCCCTCTTATAGCGTTGTTAGTTGCAGGTGAAGATGAAGTTTGTTCCTTGTTGGAACATGGAGATGTTGTTCCTTGTTGGGACCTGTTTACTTGTTGGGGATATCACAATATATATGCTATAATTAATGCATCTATATACTTGGTAAAGGGTGGAAGGCTCGGCCTTATGCACAGTGTTTTGTTCCACTCTTGCCACCCTAGTTTCCGTCATACCGGTGTTATGTTCCTTGATTTTGCGTTCCTTGCACGGTTGGGTGATTTATGGGACCCCCTTGATAGTTCGCTTTGAATAAGACTCCTCCAGCAAGGCCCAACATTGGTTTTACCATTTGCCACCTAAGCCTTTTTCCCCCGGGTTTTCGCGAGCCCGAGGGTCATCTTTATTTACCCCCGGGCGGTGCTCCTTCGAGTGTTGGTCCAAACTAGAGCACCGTCTTGGGACCATTCCTTGGCAACTCGGATTACGTCGGTTCTGTCGCTTAGCTTATCCGGTGTGCCACGAGAGCGAGATATGTGCAGCTCCTATCGGGATTTGTCGGCCTGATCGGATGGTCTTCTTTGGTCTTGTTTTACCATCGTCGAAATGTCTTGTAGTCCGGGATTCGAGATCGATCGGGTCTTCCGGTAGAAGGAATATCCTTCGTTGACCGTGAGAGCTTATTATGGGCTAAGTTGGGACACCCTGCAGGTATTATCTTTTCAAAGCCGTGCCCGCGGTTATGAGGCGGATGGGAATTTGTTAATGTCCGTTGTAGAAAACCGAAGTTGACCTTAATTAATACACATCAACCGCGTGTGTAACCGTGATGGTCTCTTCTCGGCGGAGTCCGGGAAGTGAACACGGTGTTGGAGTTATGCTTGGCGTAAGTAGTTCAGATCACTTCTTGATCGCTACTAGCTTCACGACCGGCGCTTTGCTTCTCTTCTCGCTCTCTCTTTCACGAATGTAGCCACCATATATGCTGAGTAAACGCTTGCTGCGGCTCCACCTCACAATTCTGTCCTTCCTATAAGCTTAAATAGTCTTGATCTCGCGGGTGTGAGATTGATGAGTCCCCGTGACTCACAGATTCTACCAAAAGCAGTTGCAGTGCCGACGATGCGGTCACGAGATGACGCAACCGAGCTCAAGTGGGAGTTCGACGAGGAACGTGGTCGTTACTATGTGTCTTTTCCTGATGATCGATGAGTGGAGCCCAGTTGGGACGATCGAGGATCTGTGTAGCATTTGGGGTATCTTCTTTATTTTGGTTCCGTAGTCGGACCTTGAGTGTAATCTGAATGATGGATGTTTATTTATGTATTGTGTGAAGTGGCTGTCGTAAGCCAACTATGTATCTCTTTCCCTTATGTATTACATGGGTTGTGTGAAGATTACCTCACTTGCGACATTGCTTTCAATGCGGTTATGCCTCTAAGTCGTGCTTCGACACGTGGGAGATATAGCCGCATCGAGGGCGTTACACCTTGCCACGGATAGGCGGGCCGCTCGCTTCTCGCGAGTACTGATAGACGGAGGCAGCAGCATCAACATCCTGTACAAGGATACGATGGAGAAGCTAGGAATCAAGCAGAGGCAGCTTCAGCATAGTCGGACTGTGTTCCACGGAATTGTACCTGGCCTTTCCTGCTCACCAATTGGCAAGATTCTGATAGACGTCCTCTTTGGGGACAAGGATCACTTCGCCGAGAGCGGTCTGGTTCGAAGTGGTGGACCTCGAGAGCCCCTACCATGCCTTGCTTGGCCGACCTGCTTTGGCCAAGTTCATGGCGGTCCCCCACTACGCCTACCTCAAGATGAAGATGCCGAGTTCCAAGGGGATTCTGACCGTAGCCGGCGACTACAGGAAGTCGTCCGCCTGCAGGAAAGCAGCCGGCTAGCCGAGTCCACAGTGATCGCGGTGAGAAGCGGCTCTGGATCGGGTTGTGACGATGGCGGCAAGCAGCCGGAGATGTCGTCCGACCCTAAGGAGTCGAAGTCGAGGGCTCGTTCAAGCCGCCAAAGAGACCAAGAAGATACCCTTGGACCGGAGCACCCAGAGAAGTCTGTTTGTCATAGGTGCGAACCTCGGCAACAAATAGGAAGGCGAGCTCGTCGATTTCCTCCGTGAGAATCGGGACATCTTCGCATGGTCCCCAAGGACATGCTGTGTGCCGACGGATTTCGCCGAGCACAAGTTACATGTCCGACCTGATGTGAAGCCCGTCAGGCAGCCTTTGCGCCGCCTGTCAGAAGAGAAAAGAAGAGTTGTTGGAGAAGAGATAGCCCGGCTCCTCGCAGCCGGTTTCATCATGGAAGTTTTCTTTCCAGAATGGTTGGTGAACCCGGTCGTGGTACTAAAGAAGAACAAGCAGTGGCGGATGTGTATTGACTACACAAGCCTCGACAAAGCCTGCCCCAAGGACCCGTTCGCTCTACCCAGAATTGATCAGGTGATAGACTCCGCAGCCGGATGCGAGCTGTTGAGCTTCTTAGATACGTATTCAGGATATCATCAGATCAAGCTGAACCCGGCAGACAGATTGAAGACCGCCTTCATCACGCCATTTGGAGCCTTCTCCTACCTGACCATGACGTTCGGCTTGAGGAACGCCGGCGCCACCTTTCAGCGTTGCATGCGAAGTGCCTCCTCGAGCAGCTTGGCGAAGCATGCGTTTACGTGGGCGGCGTGGTGGTGAAGACGGAGAAGCGAGGAACGCTGTTGGAAGACCTCAAGGAGACCTTTGAAAACCTGCGCCGATTCCGGATCAAGCTCAACCCAGAAATGCGTCTTGAATTACCAGCCAGCTCCTCGGCTTCCTGGTATCCGAGCAGCGACATAGAGTGCAACCCGTGAAGATCAAGGCAATTGAGAGAATGGAAGTGCCCGCCGACCTTTGGATGTGCGTAAGTTCACGCTGCTTGGCGTCTATCGGTCGATTCATCGATCGGTGGGTGAGAAAGCCCTTCCTCTGTACCAGCTTATGAAGAAGACCACCTTCTTGAATGGAACTCAAAGCGGACGAAGCTTTTCTCCGATTGAAAAGAATGTTGGCTACTCCCACAGTCTTTGGCGGCTCCGACTCCAAAGGAGCCCATGCTCACATATTGCCGCCACCAGCAGGGTAGTCGGCGTAGTTATTGTGGTTGAACGCATAAGGAGGAAGGCAAGGCGCTACGGTCCGAGAGACCGTATATTACTGGCGAGGTCTTGTCGACCTCCAAGCAGAACTACCCCACTACCGTGAAGATGTGTTACGGCGTGCACTTTGCCGCCAAGAAGTTGAAGCCTTACTTTCAAGAGTATTCAATCACCGTGGTTTACACGGCCCCACTAGCAGAGATCATCGGAAGCCGAGATGCTTCAGGCCGAGTGGCCAAGTGGGCCATAGAGTTGGCCCCCTACACCATATTTTACCAGCCCCGCACCGCCATCAAGTCACAAGCACTGGCCGACTTCCTCGTCGATTGGGCGAGACCCGATGTCTGCCGCCGGCGCTGACTCCACCATTGGCGGATGCACTTTGATGGCTCCAAGATGCGCACCGGCTTGGGAGCGGCGTGGTCCTCACTTCCCCTAAAGGCGACAAGCTCAAATGCAGCTGCAGATCCATTTCGCCGCCTCCAACAACGTCGCCCGAATCTGGCGCTCATCCACGGGTTCCGGCTTGCCAAGGAACTCGGCATTCGCCGGATCACGTGCTATGGCGACTCCGACTTGGTGGTCCAACAGTCATCCGGCGGGGCGCCAAAGATGCAAACATGGCGAGGTACCGCTTTACAAAGCAGCTGAGTGGATATTTTGAGGGATGCGAATTCCTCCATGTACCAAGGAACGACAACGACCAAGCGGATGCCACAGCAAGAATCGGTTCCACCCGACAGCAATACCATCGGCGTCGCCCTTGGCGCCTTCTCAAGCCATCCGTCAAACCGTCACCAGAATCAGACTCCATCTTTGTGCGGCTCCCCGAAGAAGGCAGGTCCGACTCGAGCCTCGGCGGCAGCACAAGAATCCTTGAAGACGCCCCAAGAACGCTGGTGCCGGCCCGGACTTGAACCCGGCCGGGGATCACGGCGACCTTTACAAAGACTCCAAGATTTGCCCGTGGATCGCGCTTAATCGGCCGGGGACTTCTCCAACGCATGCAAGCTGCTGCAGACTCCAACCCGCCGCCTCCCCAGCCGCCCTCGTCCAAGTAGTAGTCTTGGCGATCGAAGAAATAGCAGCACCCTCATGGGCCCAGCCCATCTTGAAGTTTTAGTAAGCGGAGAGCTACCAATCGATGAAACCTTGGCTCGGCAAGTGCAACTCCGAGCGGCAGCCTACACTATAATCAATAGAGAGCTGGTCAGGCGCAGCGTCACCGGTGTCTACCAGCGCTGCGTCGAATCAGAGCAAGGCCAAGCAATCCTCGAAGACATCCATCAGGGCGAGTGCGGCCATCATGCAGCCTCCAGAGCACTCGTCGCCAAAGCCTTCCGACACGGTTTCTTCTGGCCGACTGCCCTAGAAGAGGCCAAGGAATTAGTTCAAAAATGCAAGGGGTGCCAGGTGTTCCACTCCAAGCCGCTTCGGCCGGCTTCAGCGCTCAAGACTATCCCCATCGCCTGGCCCTTTGCTATCTGGGGCCTGGACATGGTGGGACCATTCAAGACGGCACGAGGTGGCCTAACTCATCTACTTGTCGCGGTGGACAGGTTCACCAAGTGGATAGAAGCAAAACCCATCAAGAAGTTGAATGGTCCTACGGCAGTGACTTTCATAGCCGACATCACGACTCGGTACGGCGTACCACACAGCATCATCACCGACAACGACACAAATTTCGCCAAGGGCGCCCTGGCCCGTTTCTGCGCGACGCAGGGCATCCGACTGGACTTAGCGGCCGTTGCCCATCCATGATCAAGCGGCCGGTGGAGCGAGCGAACGGCCTCATCTTATGCGGCATCAAGCCTCGCTTTGGTCGAACCACCGGAGCGTTCGGCCGGCTTGAGGCGTTACCGGCAAATCCTCTGGAGTCTGCGTCACGACTCCAAACAAGTCAGCGGCTTCACACCCTTCTTCCTCGTCTACGGTGCGAAGCCGTCATCCCAACGGATATAGAGTTCGACTCCCCGAGTCACCATGTACACCGAGGAGGAAGCGAGAAGAAGCACGCCAAGACGGGCGTCGATCTGCTTGGAAGAGGGCCGCCTTGGCACTCGGCCGGTCCAGCATATACCAGCAGAGCTGCGCGCTACTACAACAAGAAGGTCAAGCCAAGATCGTTCCTAGAAAGCGACCTTGTGCTCCGGCCGATCCGGTGAACAGCCGGCCCGGCCTGGTATCGGCACCTTGGGAAGGACCGTTCATCATCGATAAAGTCTTTGAGCAACGACTCCTACTACCTGATCGGCCCGAAGCCCGAGCACGCAAGAGGGCGACTCCGGCAAAGAGGCGGGCGGCCATGGAATCTGAATCTCCTCCAAGATTTTCTGATTGATGCAGTATGTACCACGCTACCCCTTTTGTGTTTGAAATACCAAGACTCCGGGCCCCCCGAGACGAGCTCGGGGACTGCCCTCTTTTGTTATCTGTATGATAAGAATTATGCCTTTGAGTATGTTACCCTTTGATTATGATGTTTGGCACCGGGCTCGACCAGTCGGCCGGAGACTCGCCGCTTTGAACTACGAAGTGCTTCCGAAGTCGGACAAGTAGGCCTTGATTGCCCAAGCCGTCTCTGTCGAAGCCGCAGACTTGCAGAGCGACTGTTGGCGGGCGGGGAGTGAGGTAGAGCGGGCGCCCACACGAAAAAATGGCTAAGGACCCAAAGCATAAACATAGTTCAGATCGGCGCCCAACCCGTTTCGTGAAACCGACTCTTAAGAAGCCGGCTTGCCGTTTTCTACCCAACTTGCTTAAACGACTCTAAAATGGCCAAGTACTTGCCTTCTCAAAGTAGCCGAGCACTTGACCTAGACGGCAATCCGCAGAGCGGCTGCCCGGCACCCAAGGCGGCATCTAAGGGAAGGCGGCAAGGGAAAAGCCACAAGAGCACTGAGCAAGGAAACATGAAATTAGAATAATATTTACACAAATTTAGGCCCTTGGCCGGATCCTCGAACAGAGGTTCAGAATACACCCCGCGGGTGGAATTGTGCGAATTAAGAAAGTTCTTTCGAAAGACTAACAAGCAGATAAAATAAAGCCAAGGCAGCGGCCTAAGAAGCAGCGGATGGGGTTAGAAGGCCGGAGGCGGCGGCGGCGTCAGGCGCCGGGCGGCTGGCCGGGCAGCTCGGTTTGATCGTCTCGCGGCGGATGGCTCGAGATGGCGCGGCTCGTTCTTTGGGCGCGGTCGGCTGAGGCTGGCCGCCCGCTCCGTCTTCTGACGCCTCCATGCCGTCTCCGTCCTCCGCCTCGTCTTCATCCTCGGTGCTGGAGTCGATCACCTCCGTCGATTCCTCGCCGTAGTCGGGGTTCATCCCGAACCACTCCGGCGGCGCCTCCCCACCGTCTTCAGCCCGCTCCGGGACGAAGACACTGGTGTCCGTATAGTCGGCGATCGCCGCCGCCGCCTTCGGCAGGGCGCCCTCCGCGACTGCAGCTCCGCTTGGCTTCGGCCGAACGCTGCCGGCCGGTCGGTGTCGAGCCTCGATACCACGCCTTGACGAACTCGAGGCTCGGCGAGCTCCAGCCCGAGCCGCGGAGCCCTTCCAAGCCTCAAGGCGCTTCGGCCGCGACCTCCGGCCGGTCGGCGGTCCGGTGGGAGTCTGTGAAATCGGCATGTCCGGCCACAGGGCAGCAATCGCTGGGCCCCGACACGCTGAAAGGCGGCGCAGCATCCGATGTGCCGGCCGTGAAGCGAGCCTCAATGCTCGGGAGCTGCTCGTCAAGGGTCCGGGGCGTTAGCTGCGATCTCGGCGCCACCCGCCCTCCGCGCCTCGCGTTCGGCCTCGATGGCACGATTGGCCGCCTGCGTATGACCAGGGAAGAAGTCTGCCAAGAAGAAGAAAAAGCAAGTCAGAAAAAACAGGAGCCGGCTTAACCCATAGTCGGCAACCCAAAAGAGAAAGTAAAAGCAAACTTACCATCGACGATGTCTTCAATTTCATGAAAGCCGGAGGTCAGTTGCGCCTCTCTGTCGGTACAGGCGGAGCGCTCGCTCTCAAATTCGGCCAGGAGGGCGGCCTCTTTCTTCTTCGCCTCGGCCCGCGCCGCCTTGAGCAGCTCCCTCTGCTCCGCCAACCGCGTGGCCCGGCAGGTCGCGCTTCTGCGGCGAAGCTTGCCGCACTCCTCCTCTTTGACGCCAGGCGGTCTCGGCCCGTACCAGTGATCCCTTGAGCGGCGTTGGATTCGAAGAATAAAGGAAGAAGGACGCGAAGTCGTCGAGATAAGAAGGTCGCCCGGGAAGATCCGGCCCGATTGCGCAGCGATCGGCTGAATCTCGAGGACTACAGCCCAGCAGTGCAAGCGCGCCCAAGAAGAAAAACTCACCTCGGCTCCTCGCCCAGTCGGCAGCCCGCTTGTTCGGCTCTTCAACGTTGCGGTTGAAAGGCGGTAGCGCAGAGGTTGTGATACTCCTGTAACAAGGATTCCGCATACGAGATAAAGACTTAGAAGTAAGCAAATAAAGTTCCGGGCACTTTGCTCGGCCGACCCGTAACTCGAGACTACACCCAGGTGGAGTGGGGCGCCGCGCACGAAGAAGATCAAAAGAAAAATCGTAAATAAAACATACCCGCCGCGGCGGATCGCGGCGCCAGTGCGCCTTGGAAAAAGGAGTTACGAGGGCGGCGCCTTGACGCAACCGCTTGGGCGTCGAGCGTCGTGTTCAGCAGGCCCGTGCCGCCTCCTCGCACCCACCCAGCGGGCGCGGCGCTTGTCGCTTCGGCGTCGGGGATGGCCGAGCTGGCGGCGCCGGTCTCCAAGGGGCGCGGCGCCGAGTCCGCCTTCTCAAGACGGCGCCGCACTGGCGAGGCGACCTGAAGAAGCAGCTGCGCCACGGCTTCATCGTCGGTCGGCGGCGCGGGTGGGTCCGCCGGCTGTTTGCCTCGCGCGACTTCAGACTGCGGCGGAGGCGGCGGAGGTGGCGCGGCCGCGCTCGGCGAAGAGACCTCGCCGCCTTCCCTCCCTGCGACAGGGACCTCGCCACCGATTCCCTCCAACTGTCCCGTGAACTCCGGCGGTGGTGGCGCTGAGCTTCAATGAGTGACAAGCAGCGCCGATTGAAGGCGCGCGGCCTCCTCGGCTTGCCTTCTTGTTGCTGCTGCGGCTTCGACCGCCTTCTCGGCCACCGCCTTCTCTCGACGGGCGGCCGCCTCCTCGTCGCGCTTCTCCTGCGCGTTCCGCTCTATTGCCTCCCTGAGGGCGGCCGCAGGGTCAGCCCGCCGACTGCTGGCGGACGTCTCTGCCGACCCCATGACGGAGGCGGCGGCGACCTCTCCAGTGAGGGGAGCCACGATGATAAAAGGACATGAGAAGACTTGGGCAAGACGGACCAGAAGAAAACAAGACGGAATAAAAAGATACTTACGCGGAGACCAGCGGTGGTTTTTTCACCTCCTTGCGGAAGCGGTTGGCCTTCGCGACCGCTTCTTGTGAAGTCGCGCGGCTGCTCCCCGATTCTCTTGGCTGTTGGCCGACTGGCTGACTCGGCCCGGCCGGCGCTTCTTGGCCGCCTCGGCCCCAAAGGCGGCGGAGGAGCTCGCGCTGGTTGGCAGTTCTCTGTTGGCGGCGGGGCGACTTCATCATCGAGCCCGGTCTGCGAAGGTGGCCGAGGGCTGAGGTCGTCGGCCCCTCCCCTCCTTCGCATCGGCCTCCATCGCCGCCACGCCCAAGTCGGGTCGTCGGCATCACTCTCCGCCCGGTCGGGACGAAGTCGCGAGCCGGCCTGGCCGCCCGAGGGCGGCATGAGAGGATTCTGAGTCAGAAAGGACCAAGGAAAGTGAGAGCCGGATCCGGCTAAGGAAGGAAACAAAGAAGCGAGAGGCGACTTACCATCGGCGGGGATTGGCGCGTGAGTATGGCTCCTTGCCGAAACGCCATTCCTCCATGAGGTCCCAGTTCGCCAAGAAGTTCACCGTGTCCACCACCTCCGCGTGGGGCATGTCCTTGGAGCACGGTCATTTGGGGTCCCGGCTGACGCTCATCTGGCAGATCGGATGAGGCGCCCTGAAGAGGGAGAACTTCGGCGCGCCACAGGCGGCCAGCAAGTCTGCCCAGTCGAGGCCCTCCGATGTATCATTACGGGCCCGGCGGCGCGTTACTGCGGAGTCGGCGTCAAGACCTGTGGGACCAGCTGGTGGAGTCGGCCCGCTAGTTCGCCGCCCACGTAGGGCGGCAAGTTGACCCGATCGCCGTCGGGGCGACGTTCTTGACGATAAATCTGGCGCTGCCACATCTTCACCGACTTGATGAGGGGATGGCGGGGAAAGGGTTATCGGACACCGGCCTCCTCTTGGCGATGAACGTGCCGCCTGAGCCGGCACGCGAGCGATGTGGGTCCCGAAGCCGCTTGAAAGAACTCCCCCATAGCTCGATGGTGGGGAGAACTCGAGGAAACCTTCGCGCATAAGGATGCGAAGGCGGCGGCCAGCACCACCGTGTTGGGGGTGAGGTGGTCTGGCCGAGCCGAAGAACTCCAAGAACGCGGAAGAAGCCGCTGCGGCAGCCCCAACCCGCAGCGTGAGGTGCGAGCGGAAGATAACCGCTCGCCCTCCTCCCGGCGCCCGGCGTGATTTCTCCCTTCGGGGCCCGGGCTCGCACGAGGTGGCTGCCGGAATGCGGTAGCGTCGGCGAAGGAACTCGATCACGTCGTCGTCGATGATGGAGCCGTCCCACACCGGAGCGCGGTGGGAGGCGCGGCGGCTGATGAGGAGCTCATCTCCGCGGCGAGGAAGAAACGAGGCTCGGCGCGGAGGAGCAAGGAAGAAGGCAGGCGGGGAGCGGGGATGAGAGAGTGCGCGTCGTCGCCGCCCCTCCCCGCCTACTTATAGGCGCTGGGCTCTGCGGCCGAGGGGCGGGCGTGGGATTAATCGCGCCACGTCCTCGTGCCCCCACGATTTAACCCACGACGTTATCGCGCGATAACGGCGTGAAAACAACCGCCGCACGACCGCGGCGGATCCGCCAGCGCCGGGCATGGTAGTGGCGGACCCGCCGACGGGCCTGTCTTGTCACGCAGCGTGGGTGGCGGCAGCCTGCCGCGCATGGCGCCGCGTGGCGGACCCACGACGGGCGGTTGCCGGGAAGCTTATCAGGCACGCCGCCCGGGTCCCGCTGCGACCTTCAAAACCTTTGAAGAGCAAGACGGCCCCCTGCAAAGCCGATTCCAGATGGAGACGGCGGGCCGAGTCCAGATTCTTCCATCAAAGGGATGAAGTAGCCGAGGCTCCTCGACGGGCTGCCTCGGCGCCTCCCGGCTTCGGGACTCACTGGGAGTAATGGACTACGGGTAGGCGGACCCGAGCCCCTGAACCTTTCAAAACATCGGGCAGGCTGCGCCTCAAGACCCCAAGACAAAGAGCCGCCAGATAGTCGGCGACAGAGTCGCCGACTGCACCTCTGGGCCGAGTCCCAGGGGCCGCCTTCAGGACAAGCCGACTCCAAGCCAGCGACCTCCAGCGAGGCCGGCTACAAGGAGTCGGCCCGCGACCTCCACCGCCTCATGCCTGGGCGACTATGGGGTAAAGCCGCCTCGCGGCCCATCCCCGCCCAGTCCATAAAGGGCAGGTATGGCTACAGAGCGCCCGTCGACGGAGATCTCCGTCTTGGCAACCTTTATTGCCATGTCGGCCTCGCATCGCTACCGTTAGCGATTCCTGTACCCACGTTGGCCTGTGTATACGACCCGAAGACGGCGGGACCCGCCTGTCAGCGGGAGTACCGAAGACGGCGAGAGCACCCCAAAGACGGACCCGATGGAGTCGGCCTCCGGGAGTCGGCCGACCCCTCCCGCGGGATCCACGCGCCATTAACCAGACAAGATGGGGAATGGCAATAAGGATCGCCCGCCAAAGCGGCTGCTTGTTGCCATAACCCCATGACCAAGCTTCGCGTCATTAGAAGCACGGCTCGATGTCTGCAGCCGGCAAGACCCTTCGCGGCGGACAAGGCTGTCGGCCCCATCTTTGCCGTCGTGGGCCCACTAGTTAAGCGGGCCCCGAGTCGGCGGAGAAGACGGCGACTTCGGAGGCCAACGGCTTGGACCCACACCGGCGGATTACCGTTGTACCCCGGGGTAGGCCTATATAAACCCCGGGGCACCCATGCAAAGGGTTGGAAGCTAGTAGTTTTAGATACACACGTAGAGGAGAGAAGAGCAAGCCGAGCCCTTCTCCTTCCTCACCCGAACAGCTCAAGGAGCCTCTTGTACCCACTTTGCCATAGTGATCATGCGGAGACCCCGCAGCAGCGATAGGGGTGTTATCTTCTCGGAGAGCCACGAAGCTGGGTAAGATTCGCGGCGTGCATGTCTTCGCCTCATCCCGTTTTCAGGCACCAGCGACGTTCTACTCGCCCCCTCCATGATAAGCCATCCTTTGGCATATGTTGCACCCAACCCCCGACAGTCAGCTAGTAGGGTAATACTGCGTCATGATACGTTCATGCATGATACTCCCTCCGTTCCGAAATATAAGTCTTTCTAGAGATTCCAACAAGTGATTACATACAAAGCAAAATGAATGAATCTACACTCAAAATATGTCTACATACATCCGTATATTATAGTTCATTTGAAATGTCTAAAAAGACTTATATTTAGGAACGGAGGGAGTAGTAAATTGATAATACTGCATTTGTTAGCCAGAAACGAAATGTGATATTCTGCACCTGCCATTTTGTTTTGTTCGAAAAACGCAGCCGCTCTATGCTGCCGAACATAGAAAGGCGCTCGCTCCTCTCACGCGGCCCCAGACTCCAAATCCAGCGTTTTTTCCTCAAACATGGTGGCGTGCACAGAGACATCAATCTGTTGTAGAAGAAACGCAAACGCGCGGTTGCGGTGGCTAAAAAAGGATAGATCAGACTCAACAAATAGGTGCACCAAGTCAACAAGTTGATGCCTGGCATTTCAAGACCAAGTTGAAAACAAGAGACTGCCAGAACCCGAGCTTTTCGCCCCTATAGGTATCTGCAAGCCAATTTCCACACTTGATTCGATCACAAACGCTGTGTCACGTAAAGTTTTCCGGTGCGTGATTTCCGACCGTGTCCCCTCGCCTGCTTTAGCAAGTTAAGAAGCAGTCGCCTTCACGCGTGCCGTCTTAGTAACCTAGAATAGTTCATGCTGACAAGTCCACAACTGTAGCTCAGCCATTGGCCTCCTCCTCTATCTGCAGCAGATCAGACAGCAATTGTTTTCACCAAGCTATGATTTGCAAGATAAAAGAATGGAGAACGAAATTTGACTCGGTTCGTGGTTATCACAGAGAACCGTTTCATCGCGTGACAAATCAAGGGTTAGAGTAGTGATTCAGCAGTGCTAAATGACATATACATGCCCCACATTGACCAGGGCGACTGTGGTATCAACCACTTCAGGCTTAACCTACTGTAAAGCTCTTAATCTATGCACATAACATGTAAGCAGAAGAGGGCAAACGAGCCCAGTGTCGTGATTCGAATCATCGAAATCTTGTGCCTAGAAAGCTTGCATTTGGCTGATACTGCCCAGGAGAATCAGGGATTCATCTGTGGCAGGTCCATTCAACCAGAAAATATGCCACATTCCATAACGCTGGAAGATCGTTCGCCCTCCATACACAGATATGGAAGCAGGTGGGCGACCAGGGGAAACAAGGTACTCCCTCCGTAGAGAAATATAAGAGCGTTTAGGTCACTAAACTAGTGATCTAAACACTCTTATATTTGTTTACAGAGGGAGTAAGAAACAAACGACTCAAAGAGTTTCAGGTAGATTATACCTTGCCAGTACAGATCATTACACCAAACTAAGACAGCAAGGATGACGTAACGCATACATCTCACTTAACTACAAGGCGGCAGACAAGAAAAATGATGCAGAGATAGATGGCAAAAATAGGAAGAACAAAGCGTGAAGGCTAACCCATTTGACTTCACATGGATAGTCGAAAGTGCAACCGGGGCGCCCAAGCTACACAAGACAAAGACATAAGACTGAAGTCACCGCAGAGAAAATCATTGTGTGCAGGCTAACCCATTTGAAATGCAGGCGGCATCTAAATGAAGCAAATTATCAAACTTGGAAGAAGCCATATAGATAGACAGCTAATCATAGACAAAAGTGACTCGAAACAATAACCTTTATGCATTACGGCAGCAAACACAGATTTGGAAGATGCAAGGTAACTAAATATAGAGTAAAGCTCAACGATTGATATGTCAGATAAGATACTCGATTTGCGAAGCTCTTGGTTTGTAATTAAGAGAATCTTGACTCTCATGCAGGACATCCTTGTTGTCGATTTTTTGTGACGGAACAAAACTGAAAGCTTGAATAGTCAAATGATAGCAGTTCAGGTGTCTCCGTCAAGGATAGACTAAATTACCATAGCACTATATGACCAATAATAACAATCAGCACCTCCTACCATAAATATCAGGCACTTCATAACTAGAATGGATTCAGAAATAGTTCACTGAAAGAGGGAGTAAAAAAAATCTAGTTTTGCAGCATCCATTGCAAGAATTTGGTCATGTGTCCAAGGCTCCAAATGATTTGAAATAGTTATCACTTAGCAGCATACTTTCATGACCAGTACTATGAAAGAGTGAGATGCATGTCTATTTGATTTTCAGCACAAGCTCGTGAAACATTTTGTCTATCTACATCTTGATTGAAGATTTATTAAACTCTTCACTAAAAGTCAAACATTACAGAAGCCGTGGCCTGTGGGCAACAATTTCGTTCATTTAAGTATAGCCCTCCAACAAGATATGCATGTAGAACACTTCAACATCTCTGGAGGAACACAGCCAGCAGTCAGAAAAGGGTGCATATATCTTCAAGCTTTCGCAAAACGCATTAAAACCTTTGAGGTTTAGAAGATTAAGTATAGCCCTCCCACAAGATAAGGATCAGAAAGGGTGCATATATCTCAGGCTTTAAGAAAGTCAAACATTATAGAAGCTTTGTCACTAATATAATTTAGTTAATTTAATATATCTGTACATAAGTATAGCCTTCCCACAAGATAAGGGTCAGAAAGGGGCTTTGTCACTAAACCTTACACTAGCAAGTAACAATTGAAGTTGTAACTCCGAAAATCGAGAAGCACAAGTGCAGTACAATTCAGTAAGACCAACACAATATGAACATTGTCACTACTATAGAGTTTTGAACATTCAAGAGGATTTTAGGGCCAACAACAAAGCAGCTCTAGAAACCATCTAAAGATCATTGATAATGCAACGAAGGAGCAATGAGATAATGAAATGCAACCCAAATCCCATTATTCTCATTCAGGCTTTAGGCAAGAAAAACAAACAATCCTACTGAGTTTTCTTGGGGAATGATCACCAGTACAATTACATAGTCGGAAAATCCAAAGGTCGAATCATAGCAGGGGATTAAGAAATAATTCTGGCCCATCTTCATCAATTGTGTTCAAGGTTAGTATCAGAATAGGTCACTAAGAGGAAATTCAGTTCGAATCACACCAAAGTGGACAACAACTAAACAGTGTTTCACCTAAGTGGTCACCTATGTTTGATCGCTTTGCCCTTTCCCCATAAATACATTATTACCTCTATAAGAGAGAAGATTAAAGGTGCTCCTCACTCTTCTAGGCTTTAGACATAATCACCTGGTGGTACTAACCACTACAATTTCACCGCTAACGTAAGTTATAAAAGTTCCAATGCACTTACAGGCTTGCAGCAGTACAACAAGTAAACAAGAGGATGTGAAGTAAGTATGAACGAATATTGACAAGTACTTAGCAGAGGCTTATGTGTTATCTCCAATCTGTATCCTGGTAGATTCATACGAGGAGAAAAAAATGAGCTAACTCAAGAAACAGCACATATTTGTAGTATTGAATAAAACTCCATCCCAAAACCCAGTGGGCACATTGTGTATATCATGCCAAAAGTGAATTACAGAGCCTTTCTCCTTAGATCAAAAGAGACCGCTTAAACAAGCATTAGAGAAAAAAGATTAAACTTTATTGGCTCTGCCCCTGGTATTGATGCATTCACTTCGAGCAGCCCGTTGGAACTGCTAGAAAGGATTACCTTGCAGGCGCTGCTGCAGGGGCATTTACCACGTTCCTGCGCACCACCCTGGGGCCTCCGCCACTGCCATTCATATTCAAGCCATTGGCACTGTCCCCATCACCCACAATCAAATCCCGAAGGCCCGAGGTCAGGTCCTTCTCTCTCTTCTCTTTCTCCTTCTGCTTGGCCCTGGCAGCGGCGGCAGCGAGCGGCTCGAAGTGGTTCCCGTAGATGTACTCGGCGGAGTAGCCGTCCTCGTCGTCAAAGAGCATGACGTGGCCGTGCCACTCCCACACGGTACTCCCCGCCGGCCTCGTCGTGGAAGCCGACGCACACGTGGTGGTCGCCGACGGCAACGGACTGGCCCGAGTTGGGCTTAAGGGCGTCCCCGTCGCCGGCGAGCACCATCCTGACGATCTCCTTCTCCAGCTTGGTCTCCTCCCGCGAGAGCATCCGCCGCCGCCTGGCCTCCCCGGAGACCTCCCCGTCGGAGAGGCCGCCGTCCTCCCCTTCTTCGTCGTCATCATCGGACTCGCCCGCCGCGGCGGAGAGCGCGGCGAACTCGTTGAGGAGGAAGTCGTCGAGGTCCTGGGTGAGGAAGGAGTTGGTGTCGAGGAAGGGCGGGCGGAGCTGGACGCGGCTCATCAGGTTCTGGAGGAAGAGCGCGTCGACCGGCGCCGCGGAGGGGGCGGGGCCGCCGGCGGCGCCAGCGGAGGGGCGGGGCGGCTGCGGCGAGGGAGGGGCCATGTGGGCGGTAGGGTTTTGGGTTTGGGGGCGCGTGGGCTTGTGTTGTGTGGATGCAGACCTGCAGATAGGCGAAGGGAACGATCAGAGAGAGGTTGTTGGATGTGAGAGACGGGGAGATATTTTTCTCGGGGGACTACAGAAGATGGGCTTCATCAGGTTGGGCCTTACTTTTCTTGTATCGATTTTCTGGTATGCGGGCTTGTACCCTTAAAGAAAAGAAGAAAGTATAGTTTTCCCCCTCAAATCCATATTGATGGATCCATAACCCCCTGAACTCTAGTACTACCATATAATTTACCCCATCAAATTTCTCTCAAAAAAAAATTACCCCATCAACTTGTCAAAACCGGACAAATCAAGCCCCGTAGTGGTTTTGGGTCACATTGAAACTGGTTTTGAGTGCTGACCAGAGTCAACACAACTAAGCCAGAAGATTTAAAAGAAAAAATTGCCGAGCGGCGGCCGTGGCAAATCGGCGAGGTGCCGACCGCGACTGTGAGAGGACAACTTCACTGAAGAAGGCCTCGGGAAGGCTTGCGCTGGTGGCGACGTGCCTCGGGAGTCAAGGAGGCTAGAAGAGGCGTCGGGGTTTCGCTGGAGGTGGAGATCGAGCGATGGCGGCGGCCGGCAAAGAAGACAAAGACCATGTCGGCGAAGAAGACAAAGACCATGCCGTCGATTTGTGGAGGCTTGGCGCGATTCCTTCTAGAGGGACGAAGAGGGCAACGAGGCGGATCTACATGACATGTTAGCTGGGCTCGGAGTGGTCTCTTGCCACGAGGACGACAAATGGCGACTTTGGCGACCTTCTCTGGAGCACGAACTCGAGGGAGAGAGAGAGGAGGGAAGGAGAGAGCTGTGAGAAGGAGTGGATAGTGCATGGCGATACAAGGCTGCTGGCGCAAGGGATAAGGCTGAGGCGGTCCAGGTTGATAGCAATGTCCGACACGGCGGAGGGTGGCGATTCCTTCCGGCTAGAACGCTTGTACGCGCACGTACACAGGAGGTAGCAAAAGCACCTGATCAATTTTCATTGGAAGTTGGCTCGTGCACCTAGCAAATGGGTCGGTCAGATGCATAGCCGTCGGGTAGATCGATCGTTCCGGCTAGAATGAACAAGCTGCACAACATCCGCACGACATGACCGGGCACGAAGTCGCGCTCCTCGCCGGAGCCGATGTGGCCGCGCTTGACATTGTCACGCGTCTCGTCCAATTCGCCGACGGTCGCGCCGCTCCCGTGGCACCGTGCTCTCCCTCGGTGGCGGAGCACTCGAAGCTATGGTGACGCTCGACAAAAAATAATAATTAAATCCTCTGGCTTATCTGTGTTGACTCTGGTCAGCACTCAAAACCGGTTTCAATGTGACCTAAAACCATTACGGAGCTTGATTTATCCGGTTTTGACAATTTGAGGGGGTAAATTATATGGTATTAGAGTTCAGGGGGTTATGGATCCGTCAATGTGGATTTGAGGGGGAAAACTATACTTTCTTCTAAAGAAAACTTATGCGGGCTTGCAAGTAGTAATTCATTCCCACCGCCATCATGCAAGGGCTATTTCTCGTGTAAATTAAATCTAGATGTTGGAGTATCATCAGGCGGGAACATGGGCACGACATCTGTTGTGTGTCAAGTTCGCGATGGAACTTTTATGGGCTCATCTATGTTGGTCATTCAAGGCATGACAGTTAGAGAGGGAATGTCCCTGGTGCAAGATCTTGAAATCGATCACCTTCAAATCTCTTTAGATTGTAAGCAAGTGGTGCATCATGTTCGTTAAAGAGCTGGAGGAGACCATGGTACCACCATAAGAGAGATCTTACATCTCTCTGTAGAGAGGCATATGTGGTTGGGCACCTCACATGACCCAATTGTAATTCCTATAAACATTTTAGCTAATCAATAAAAGCCTAGCAAGCCTTTCTCAAAACAAAAAACCACGCTAGGGCTATTTCTCGCCGGTTTCTCCGGGTGTTTTTCTTTAGGTTTCTTCTGACATGGATTTTACACGGGATTATTTCTTATTGTTTTGTTTTTTATTTTATTTTCAAATACACGCACTTTTTCCAAGTTTTAAAACTTTTTCAAATTCGTTAAATTTCTCAAATCTGTACAAAATCAAGTTTGTGTGCCTTTTCAAATTCGTCAACTTTTTGCTTTACAAACGTTTTCTAAATTACGAAGTTTTTTTTTAATTTTGTTAACTTTTTGAATTTTTTGTGAAATTTAAATCTGCGAGTTTTTTCTCAAATCATTAACTTATTTTGGAAATTTAAAGATTTGTTCCCAATTATGAACTTTTTTCAAATTCATTAAGTTTTGTTCATTTTTTTTCTAATTGCGAACTTTCCAGGTCTTGAACTTTTTTTGATATTTCATGAAATTTTGTCAAATATTTTTGTGATTTTGTTCAAATTCATAAGTTTTTCATTTTTGCAATGTTTTCAAATTACGAACTTTCCAAGTCTTGAAATTATCTCAATTTTGCGAAAAAAATTAATTTCATGATGTTTTCATAAGTCAACAGTAAACTCTCCTTGTCAACTATCAATGGTCATCGATCGGTCGACACCCAAATAGCGTTGGTCCATTAGTTTAATGAAACTACTACGGAGCCCACACTTCATTCACGATATATGCACAACTGCTAATCAGACGGATGTGTTGCACTTTCTACCAAGATTCGATGGCTTGATGTGCACCATCGTGCATGGATCGTGATAAAAGCGTCGTGTGCATAACAGTGTTCTTAGTTAAATGATATAAAAAATGCGCTGCTAGGATGTTACATTAGCTCATGCCAAAGGCGCTAATTAGGATGTCTTTGTGGCTTGGTGCGGCAAGGAACAACCGCTCCCTTGCCATGAAGCTTATGAGACAGAGCCTAATCCACAATTCACATGCTCACTCTCCGCGCTCACAACAGGATTAGACGTCTTTTTTCGATAAAGGGTGGATTTTATTGACTCAAAATGATGCATCAAGAAGATACAAACACAATAAGCACACACCCGGTCTCTCCATAGCTAGGATGCACACAGCCAACACCAACACACGCACACAAAAACACGCCGACAAATAGCAAAGTCATACAAGACCAAAGCTATGCGTAGACGAGGAAAAAAGAAAAAGGCCCCAAAGGGATCACATCACGATCGGCAAACTATAACAATGACCATATCTGCACCGACAATCTCATGACACCACGCGGACGACGAGGTTCTTCAACAGCAACGCCTTAAGGAAGGGAGTGACATTCAAGTGTCACCGTCACCGGATCCAGCCACCGAAGGTTGGAATCTAAGTTTTCACTCTGAAGAATCAGTCCGAACATTTCGAACAATGCCTTCAACAAGGTAACAACGTCAAAACATCGCCATTGTCAGGTATACCCAACTCGGGGCAGACCAAGGCTTTCACCCCGGAGCTCAAGACCAGGTGCTCAAGTAGCACCACCATCAAGGTCATTCATGTGTTGTCGCCGCCACTTTTCCACGATCCCAACAGCTACAAGCGATATGACCGCCGCCATCGCACAACAGTTCCTCCGCATCAAGACATCGTCCATAGTTTGCATCTCGCCGTCGAAGTGAACCACCATATCTGCAGAGATGAAACTCTCGATGTAATCTTTTGATGGCGACAACAATCCGCGGTGAGGCCGCTGCCGTCTGGATCCAATCCCCAATGACGTAGTCAACTAGGTGGACGCCAATACCATGGGTTGCGGCCGCCGATCATCTGCATACATGTCCACGCATGTGCATTTGTGTATATGCATTCATGCATCGGACCCACGTGCTTCTCTGATCAAACTCCCAGCCATGGACCTCATCCGGATCGGAGCCGGAAAGGTAGCTGCGAGATCCGGAGGCACCATGTATGGACCGATCGGGAAGCTCACGACATGAGACGACAATGACCAAAACAGATCGAAGCCAAGAACGACGGCAGCGGTCGGAAGGCGACCACCGGGAGGGAAGAACAGAAGAAACCGTAGGAGACACCCCGCCGCCGCCGTCCGCCGGGCAGCCGGCCTCCTCCGGCGACGGCAAGGTGAACGGGGCTGCGAGGGAGGGCCTCCGGGGCCTACGGCGGCGGCGCCTCCGGAGTCGCTAGAAGCGACCCGGGAGGCTAGCGGGTAGTTATGAGACGATAAAGGTAAAGAGAAGGGGCCGCCTTAGGATTAGACGTCTGGAATGGAAAACTTAATTTGACCCTCTCTACGTCAAAGGGTCAACTAATCGTACAGGCGCAACCAATTCGGTCGGCTCATCTCCCACTATACATATAGCCTTGTAGTTTCAGTTTTAAGAACTTTCTTCCCAGCCGGTTTTTACCGGTTTGGGACCTTCTAGAAGATTCCTGAACCGGTATTTTTTATTTTACTTTGTTTTGTTTTTCCACTGTTTATTTTTATTATTTCTGAAAATTGTTTAGAGTTCCACAGAATGTTCGCCTTTAAAAAATCAGAATTAAAAAAACCTATTTAAACAAAATCACAATTAAAATAATATTTGTGTTTAACAAAAATTGATCGAGAATTTAGCAAATGTTCCATTCTCATTTCTTGTTCACAAATTTTCAAAATATTCTTGTTTTCCGAAACAATGTCCAGTAACTTTTAAAAGTGTGAGTATTTTAAAAAAATTCACATGCTTTCAAAATTTTCTTTGCTTTCTCAAAAACATTAGTTTTTTTAATAAATGTTCATAGATTCAAAAAATGTTTGTGTTTACAAATTTTATTTGCAGATCCAAAAAATGTTAGCATTTTCATTTTTTCGGAGTTTCAAAAAATGTTCATGTTTAAAAACCTGAATTTCTAAAAGTATACCCATTTTTCAGAAAAACCACAAATTCGAAAAATGTTAAAGTTTTAGAAAAATTGTTCGAACATTTTGAAAACTATCCACTTTCTGGGAAAAAAACACTTCTGAAATTTTAGAAAACGTTTGATCTAACGCTGTTGATAATTCTTAATACCCCGCGCTATATATTAACCAGCAAATGTGTTGATGTTCAGCTCAGCTTGTTAACAGCGCGCTTGTATATGAGGTCGTGTTTTCAAACATGAGCGAGCACGATTTGCTTTCGAATTTTGCACAGTGTGCTCCCCCTTTAGGGTCAGCCGAGTTTCCTGCCTCGTTGTGTGTCACGCGACAATTCATCACAAAATGCGACACATTGGAGCTCCCATCTAGAATTTAAGAACTGAACATTTATGTTTTTTTAATGGCCTAAAGCCATACATTAAACATCACTTGTCCTGACAAAACATCCATACAAAAAAAAATACATTCAAATGCATGGGATGCTGAAGTCTTCTTTCTTCTGTATCCACTGACAGTGCACCGTGAGCATAGCTCGATGCCACCTCTGGGCCTCCTCCTCGGTGGAGCAATTTTTTTATTCCTAGAAGCTTGTCGAATTAGTGGCCAGGAAGTCATCGATGCAGATCAGGATACGCCGACAACCGTGATTTGGGAAGCTAATCACCGCCTCGGAGAAGAAACACAGATAATGGAATGTTGAAACTCCGAAAATAATAAAAGCCAACCGAATCCAATTGGATACACCAGACGACTAAACCAACCCGATCCTGAATTTTGGCAGCATCAGTGCAATGTTAATGGAAAGCAACCGAGCAAAGATCTTACGTTCTGAGAAGTGAAGACAGGAGGACACGACACTTCCTTTGAGTGGAAAAATGAGGGTGACACCATAGATTTGCAACCGATGCAAAGTGACCACAATCTTTTTTTTTGCGGGAAAAAGCGACCACGGTCATATGGACACATGACATAGCTCAGATTCCCGATCAACCAAAAAATTGGCAATATCAATGCAATGTTGATGGAAAGCAACCGAGCAAAGATCTTGACGTTCTAAGTATTTAAGACAGAAGGATGCGACACTTCCTTTGGATGAGTTTGCAACCGATGCAAAGTGACCACAATCATATGAACACATGACATAGCTCAGATTCCCGAACACCCAAATTTTAGGCAGCATCAATGCAATGTTGGGGAAAAGTTGTGAGAGTGGGTGACAACAAGGTAAATCTTCTCAAGATGCTATCAAATTGAAGTGTGTTAGCACGTGCACGATACTCCCTTTGTCCCATAATATAAGAGCGTTTTTGACATTAGTGTAGTGTCAAAAAAGCTCTTACATTAGTGTAAAAAACGCTCTTGCATTATGGGACGGAGAAGTAGTTAGCTAGAGTACTTTATAAACCCCTTTTTCCTAATCGAAGTAAAAAAAACATGATTTTTAGGGACAAAAGTATTCATTGCCCACACAATCAAATCCCGAGATTTTAGATTACCACGTGTTTAAATAAAAACTATGTTACCAAACTAGGTCTGAAGCTGTATGTACTCACTTCAATCCACATTAACTGGTGCAGTTTTAGTACAACTCAGATTTGAATCGGAGGGAGTAACTTAACATTCATCCATGTTATGAGATGCAAGGTTCAGAGTCTGATTTTCCACATAAATACGCGATAGAGTGCCTGAATATGAAGGACTGAAGGTGTTTTGTGCAAGTAAGCTCTGACTAGCCTAAACCCACATCAAGAATGACGAAATCACAAAAGGAAAATTCCCCACCAACTACAGAGACCCGTGAAACCACCAGCTATTGAGCTTCAAGATGCAGTCGAACTTTTTCATCTCTGATCCCTCTCGCCAGTCAACTTTGCAGATCACTGACCGATGCCGTAGTCGATGCTCAGTTCCCGCAGCGGCGGGATGGTGTCCATGGCGAACAACATCAGACGAGGGTACGACTCGTTGTCGTCGCCACGGAGCACCAACTGGACGAACACGTTCGGGGCGCTGCTGTGGCTGATGTAGGGAGCAAAGTTCCTCCTCCGGGACACGTCGAGCACGTAGCGCGGGCGCGGCCCTGCCAAATGTGCGAATCGGGGAGGTTCCTCGGCGTCATCCGGAAGCGTGGCAGCGGAGGCGTCTCCCCACTCCTCCATCTCGCCGGAAACTTCCTCGGATCGACGATGCCGCCCCATTCAGTCGACGCGCCGGCGGCATTGCCTGCGTGGTGATCATCGTCGTCCACGGTGACCACGTCTCCGCTGAACTCGCAGACGAAGGCGCCCGGCTGGATCAAGTCCAGTGCCCTGACGCCCCAATCTGTCTGCCTCGACCGGAACACCTCCAGCCGGTGCTGCATCCCTCGCTGCGTCACCCGGTTCGAGCAGCTCGCTGGGCACCCGCACTGCGCGCCACACTCGTACACCACCGGCCTTCCCCTGACGAGCGTGCCGTCGGCATTGTACGCCGGGCCGCCTCCGCCATTCTTCCTCACGCAGGCGCAGCTGCCAGATGACGACGTCCCGCCGCACGACGCCGTCGCATACTGGCAGCACTTGAGACGTCTCGCCGTCCTGGGCAGCACCGGGGGCGCCGGGAAGTCAGGGCGGGCAATGTACTCGAAGCCGAGGGGAGACATGTCTCGATCCACATTGTTGAAGACGGGGACACGGATCAGCTCCTTGCCCTTGGACAGGTCTCGCGTCACGTAGCCGCGCGGCCGGATGTCGGAGTCGAGCATGTTCGTGAGATCCCGGGCAGAGCGCCAGATCTTGCTGCCGAGCGGAGCCTGGCCGGGGATGCGCACGAGCTTGAACTTGCAGACCTCGTGGCCTGACTTTCCGGGGCCGTAGGTGATGGAGTCGACCTTGTAGAGGCCGTCGTAGACGTAGAGCTTGGCGCTGGGGCTGGTGTCGCAGTCATGGCAGCGGATGACGCGTACCTCGACGCTGTACTTGTGGCTGTAGGCGAGCGCGAGGTTGCCGCGCTCGAATTCCTGGTCGGTGTTGTGCTCGACGCCGTGTCGCGGACGGCCGCCGCTGCCGGTGTAGATAAGGACCTCGCCGTTGTCGTGGTCGTCGAGGTAGCCGCCGGAGGAGACAATGCTGGTGGCGACAGGGTGCCCCTCGCTGACGAGGTTGGCCGGGATGAAGCCGATGCCGGCCTGGGTTTGATTGTGGAGGCCGACGACGATCAGCTCGGCGCGGTAGCTGAAGACGTCGCCGACGAAGACGCCCGGGATGGGGCCGACGATGCGCACGTCGCGGTAGAGGCAGAGGCCCTGGGAGAGCATCGTGCTCAGGGCGGTCATGTCGGCGCGCATGCGGCCGCCGCGGTGGTAGATCCCTCGGACCGCCTCGAAGGTGAGGCGCGCCCGGCGCGCTAGTGTGCGGACCTCGAGGTGATCAGCCTCCGCGGTGACGGTGGCGCGCACCATCTCCGGGCCGGCAGTGCCGCGCGCGCGTTTCTTGCCCTTGGCGCTGGCTCTGGCAGTTGAGGAAGAGGCCCGCGCCGGGTCGGCGCTGCGCGGCGCAGGCGGAGGCGGGGGAGGCGTAGAGTAAAGGCTGGCGCTCCGCGGAGCAGGCGGAGGTGGGGGAGGCGGTGGCGAGGGAGGCGATGGCTGGGGAAGTGTGGAGGAAAGGCTGGCGGAGATGGCGTCGAGGCGCCGCTGGGCGAGGCGGAGGCTGTGGGCGAAGTCGGCATGGTCGTCGGGGGAGGGCTCGAGCTCCCGGCGGAGCGCGGCACAGAGCTCGGGGGTGAGCGGCGTCGTCTGGGTCGGGGCCGGGAGCGCGTAGGCGTCGGGGTCGGGCTTGGTGGACACCCGGCGGAGGAGGGCGGCGCAGAGCTCGGCGGTGGGAGCGGGGGCGTCGGGATCTGGCTTGGGGACGAGGAGGGGACGGCGGGGAGCGGACGCCATGGGCGATCGGCGAGACGGCGACGGCGGAAGAGGGTTTTTGGGCGCTGGGCTGGGGGCTTTCCTTCTCTCCGCCGTTGGTTGGAGACCGCTCCTGATTTTACTCTGCCATGTGACCACGCTGCTGCCGCCAGCGTCGGGTCTTTTCTACTTCCTCCTGAGGGCAGTTATGCCTTTCCGGATTCCGTAGTTTCAGTCACCATTTTGAGTCGTGAATGGGTTGGTCGGTCGTCGCTGCACGACTTGCGATTAACGCCGTTATTAAGGGTAGGTTGGACGCGAGAATTAAGGATGTCTTGCCTTCAAATATTTGTAGAGAACAACGAGCACAAAAATGTAGGAAGAGAAACTTGGAGGCTCTTTCTCATTAATCTTCGGTGGATCATTGTACAAGGTATGAAAATAGTATGTTCATACTATATACTGTAAAGTTAGTACAAAATTGAACCACTTATTTTAGGATGGAGGAAGTTGTATATTTTTGTTATTGTGATGAAAGTTTAGATACCATATATATTTGTTATTGTGAAAGTTTAGATTGTTTGGATAAACTTGGTCAAACTTTATAAAATTTGACTTAGGTCAAAGGTAATATGTGGAGTAAATAAAAAACGTTCCTTAGCCCATAAGCAATCTTGCTTCACAAGTTTGCTAGACTTTTTGGTCACCAAGTTACTTCACCTATGAAAGCTTGTCTACAAGATCCCTTGGAGAGGATGGAACTTGCCATAGTCTAGAAGGAAACTTCTATGGCAAGTTAGCTTAGCCAAGGAAACTTGCATGGTAAGTTTCCTTACATATGAAGTTTGATCCTCGATCAAGGTGTCTAGTTTTCGTCAGATAATTATTTATTATTATAACACGCGGTGTCATAACATTCGCCCTTGGCGATTACCGCGCAAAGCATATACCTCGCTAAAAAATCCTCTAAAAAACCAACAGAAAAAGGGATGAAGAAAAGAGTGCACTATATACGCAAGTTGCCTCGTTAAAAACCTTATGTGAGAAAACCCAATTGAAAAAAGCCTCACTAAAAAAGGTACAATGACTAATCTCATGGATTAGTTGCGTCCTTTAGGACCGATGATCTCCCTGGTTACCTTGTATTGCACATGTTTCCTCATTAAAAACCTTATGTATGAAAACCAAGTGGGGAAAAGTCACCATGGTCTTCAGGACTGATGATCTTCCAGATCATCTTATATAGGCTATGTCGCGGAGATTTTCTTCCCATAATAATTGCAACTCTCTAAATCGTCTCAACTAGGCCCCCTGTGTTGGTTGATGCCGTATAGTAGGGCTTCGTGTGACCAGAATGCTTGATTCAATCTTCTGTCATCCCTATGGTTGCTCTCCTCAAGGGAAGGACTACCATAAAAATTGTGTCGATGCAGCCCGAGAGCAAGAAGTTGTGTGTGTGTGGGGGGGTCCGCATAAAGAAGCTTTCGCGAGGGTCCGGAGCAAAAAGCAGGAACACACGACGCATCCTCCGGGTGGAGCTGCGGGGGGGGGGGGGTCCACTTAAAGCGATGTAGGCCCCGAGTCCATCAACAAAGAGATACCTTTGTGCTTCCACGATTTGTCTATCCCAAGGGGTTCATGATAGTGTTTGTGCTGAAAAGTTGTGTGTCATGTTTATTAGCAAACTATAAAAGGGAAATGAAAAAAATGTGGGAAGCCTCAAGGGCCTCCTTATTTTTCAATCTGATTCTGTTTGAACTAAGTATACATGTAATGCAGATTTGCAATTATCTATGCGAAAAGTACGTAATACTTAGAGTTTATGCGTAGAATAGACGGAGATGCTCGGCATTCCCAGGTCGCAAAGTTACCCGATCTGTTTTTTTGTTGCGGAGGTAGTAGGCCCCATTGTTGAGGACCTCGTGGATCATGTAGGGGTCCTCCCAAGGAGAGGACAACTTGTTCTTGCGTGGCTTTTGCTGGAGGCGCAGTACGAGGTCGCCGACGTTGAATTCACGTGCTCGTACGCGTTGGCATTGGTGTTGCCGCAACTTCTGTTGGTAGATTGTTGTGCGCTCGAGGGCGAGGTGGGTGTGCCTCTTCCTTGGCGCTCACGTCGTCATTTCTGCTTTCTTCTGCGGCCTCCTCCTTGTAGGCGTGGACTCGTGGCGAGTCGTACTCGATATCTAATGGTAGGCCTGCCTCTGCTCCATGCACCATGAAGAAAGGTGTGTAGCCAATTGGTTTGTTTAGTGTCTTCCACAGGCTCTAGAAGATGGAGGGGAGCTCCTCCACCCAGTTGCCCTTTGAGCGTATCAGCGGCGTTTATGAGCTGTGGCTTCAGACCTTTCATAATCAATACGTTGTCCCGTTCGACTTGTCTGTTAGACTGGGGGTGAGCGACTGATGTGTAATCTATTTGGATCCACCTTTTGTGTCAGAAATCTTGGAATATCGTGGCGGTCAAGTTGGACCCGTTGTCCGCGATGATGCTATGCGGGACGCCGAAGTGGTGGATGAACTCGGAGACAAACTTCACTGTTGTGTTGGCCTCCGTGTTGGTTACCGGCTTGGCCTCTATCCACTTTGTGAACTTGTCTCTCACCACCAGCAGGAACTTGTGCCCTCCCGGTGCGGGTTACAACTTGCTGATGTTGGGAAACGTAGTAGAAAACAAAAAAAATCGGCCTACGATCACCCAGGAGCAATATGAAGATGCATATAGGGTTTGGATCAACGATCGTTACCGACTCCTGAGTGCAGTGGAAGTAGATTAGTCGGTGTAGATCGTACTTGGAGTCCCTCGAGCTATTTATGACAACGCCATGAACCGCCCTCGAACGATCCCACGAATGGAAGACCGAAAGCACGACCTCTCTACTTGGTTACAAGCGTACGGTCTTCATGATCCGGCAGTGCTAATCATCGCCGGAGAATTAGAGGGAGGAGATTAGAACCACACTGGGCTTCTAATTATGAGAATTATAGGAGCTAGATCAAGTTCTAACTGATCAACTAGGGTCAACTAGAACTAGAGGAACTAGAGGAGGCTCCAAACCTTTTTGTTCTAGGGGCTAGCCCTGCCCCTCTATTTATATGTTGAGTGCTCAGGTCATAACTTGGGGAGGAACCTCCCCAAAGTCGGTTTGGAACGCAAGGAAGAGTCCTCCTTATTTTCCAACACGAAACGCCAAGGTTCCTGGTGTTTCCGGAAATGCCACGGACCTCGTTGTCTAGCCCAGGACTGTGGCGCCAAGTACCACAGCGTTTGGCCCCTGTCTTCCGTAGAACCCCTTTTGCACTGACCTGAAGACTTGTGGGCCTTACCCCTTGGCCCATCCATAGTGTCCTCGCACTAGAACATTTTTGGAAACATCCAGAACTCTTTCGGTGACCCAAAAATGCTTCCGGTTCCTCTCGAAACTATTCTGAATATTAATGAAACAATCCCACAAATAAATCCTTGATACTCTTGTCCTACTAACACTTAGTAGATCATGATTACCTTCATCTTGTGACCCCGTAGGTTCGGTAAATCATAGACATGAAAGAAACCATTCATTCAATGACCGATAGCGGAACTGTGGACATCCATACCGATCCCTATGATTACATGAATGACATTTGAGTGAACCTTTGGTTATCATGTGATGTTCCCTTTGCTTTGTGATACTTTACAAAACCCGTGATGCATTGGTATCCTCCTGAGTCATACACATGCTCACTATTCCGTTGATCTCGTAGCCGGTTTTGTTCTTCTTTCTCGTTGAAGTGTTTCGGCATCCCCGTGATGTGGTCACCTGTGTCTGGCCAGAATATGATGGATACCATCACATAGAGAGGGCCCTAGGAATATCTCTCCATCATGAGAGGAGCAAATCCCACTCTCGAGCTATCTAGTCCCTTGTCAAACTTTCCGATGAACCCGTAAGTTGTCGTTATGATCACCGTGTTACTGTGACGTTTGAGCAACCCCAAAGTCCACCGCACGGTAGGAAGTGACTATGATACCCTCATGGCCTGAGGAACTAAAAACACATGTGTCGGTGTCAAAACCTACAGATCTCGGGTAGGGGGTCCCGAACTTTGCGTCTGAGGATTGATGGTAACAAGGGACAAGTGGGACACAATGTTTACCCAGGTTCGGGACCTCTTAATGGAGGTAAAACCCTACGTCCTGATTGATTGTATTTGATGAGTATAGGGGTTACAAGAGTTGATATACCTCGAGATCGTAATGGCTATACCCTAGTTGTCTAGCCTATGAGAATTCTGATAGCCTTTACGGACTAAGCCCTCCGGTTTATATACACACTGGAGGGGCCTAGGGTTGTACATATTCGGTTTGCGGGGGAAGGAAATAACATATCCAGACACCAATCTTGCCATCCACGCATATGGGAGTCCTACTCGGACACGGGGGAGGGGGGGGGAGTCTTCTGCTTGTATCTTCACGGCCCATCAGTCCGGCCCATATCAAATGGTCCGGACACCCGAGGACCCCCTAATCCAGGACTCCCTCAACATGCTAACACTGTCAGCGTAAATAAAACTAGGGTAATAACGATTTGGTGCCGTGGGCCTAAAAAACAAATCGGGCCCTATGTTTTCGTTTACTAGAAGGGAAATTGCGAAAGACTCCATGATATCAGGCGGGCCTTGCCCTATGACTATATGCAGTGCCCCGAGAAGATGATACCGGTTGAACTCCTGAGATTACTTCGCGGGACCTTCCCGGGAGGGTACACCAATGCGTCCGGGAGGAGAAGACCTCGTCCCCAAGAAAGACAGGTTGCGACCCATACCATAGGGACGACTACCTGTGTTTGGTGGTAGGCTAAGGGTGTACGGTCGGGCCTCGCGCTTGTACCACAGAGGGATTCGTGTGGGCCAAGCCATCCACTATGGTCATGATAAGATTCGCATGTTGCCCATGATGCAATAGTAGCGGTACTTCATCATCGTCCCACGAATATCGAAGAGGCAGGTAAGTACCCGGGGGGTAACGCACTACCCCGGAAGGACGTCATCGTCGCTCGTACAAGCATCTTGTGGGCAACCACGCCACCGTAGTATAGGCTATGCAAGCCGACTCTAATGTATATTCAACCAATCAGAACCTTCGGTAAGGCCTCCCTCGGCACTATAAATAGGGGAGACCTGTGCCTCGCAAGGGGGTCGATCTTTTTGGCCTTAGAAGAGAGATATGCCAATCTTCTCCTCTTGTAAACATACACATTGTAGCTCCATACCATTGTGATACAAAACAAAGCAGGAGTAGGGTATTACACCAAGAAGGTGGACCGGACCTGGGTAGTTCCTTGTGTTCATATGTAGTTCATCCATCACATTCATCCATGACTTAGGATTGTTGGACATGTTCAGTCCCTAGCCGAACTCTCAAAGGGTTGTTTCTCACAACTCATATGTAGGTTCTTAAAAACTGACAAACACTATGTGTTATAACAATTGATTTCAGACGATATTATCTCAAAGTTAACAAACAAGATTGGGTCAATTCAATATGATCATTATTTTAACGTCATACTTCATTGTTGTTTCGGGACTATCGTTACACTTAACGATATCCCGAGTTCCGGAAAACATGATCACCAACAACACTTAAGCCAGTCTTAGAGGCAATACTAGGGACCTATTCTTTAACGTTTATCATTTCACACGTGCATCTGAGTTTTCACTGAATCACATATTCCAGGATCATAGCAGTTATAACATGAAATATAAACTCTTAGTTATGAAAATACAATAATACATATTGTTGCTCGTAGGGCATATTTCCAACAGTCTCCCACTTGCACAGAGTCAATAATCTAGTTGCACAGTCTATTTTAACATCTGTGGCTTATCTGATGTTAGCTCATGCTTTGCTTGTGGTAGAGCCTTCGTCATTAGTTTTGACACATTTAAAACCTTGCAATATTTGTGTTTAGTCGTGTCCGATCTTGATTCCTTTTACTTTTGAACAATGACACTATTATTCATAATACAGTGTCATTGGTTTCATTGCACTTGGGATCACTCCAACTATGTCAAGACACTTACAGTCGAAACAGGGTCCTGTTCATCCACCGTCTACTGCCTCACCTCAACGGGATACTGTTCATCCACCGTCGAATTCCTCCAGCCTCCACCAGCTACTATTCATCTAGCCTCCATCGGCTACTATTCATCTAGCCTTCACGGGTTCCTGTTCATCCACCCCCAACCGGCTGGGGTGCGGCGGCCTCCTCGGGGTCTTGCACGGGGGCTCGACCGGCTTTAGTACGTAGCAGCAACAATTGATCGCTCGGGTTCAGTTAGCAGCCGAAGTGAAGGAATCGCTCGGGTTTAGTCAGCAACGAAGGAATCGCTCAGGTTTAGTTAACAGCCCGGATCGGTCGACCCGGTTCAGTAACGTAGCGAGTGCAATCGCTCGGGTTCAGTAAGCGAATGCCTTGCTCGGGTTCAGTTAGAGCCAACGCCTCGCACACAAGCGCACGTACGTACAAGAGAGAATAATGCAAACCACAGTGCATCGCTTGGCCCCGATCACCCACTGTAGCCGGGAACTCCCTGAAATTTTCCCCGCCCTCACTTCTACCATGATTTTTTTCGTCATGGACGGCCCAAAGATTGTTGTCGGTGTCAAAACCGGCGGATCTCGGGTAGGGGGTCCCGAACTGTGCGTCTAGGCGGATGGTAACAGGAGACAAGGGACACGATGTTTTTACCCGAGTTCAGGCCCTCTCGATGGAGGTAATACCCTACTCACTGCTTGATTAATATTGATGATATGGGTAGTACAAGAGTAGATCTACCACGAGATCAAGGAGGCTAAACCCTAGAAGCTAGCCTATGGTATGATTGTTGTTCGTCCTATGGACTAAAACCCCGGTTTATATAGACATGGATAGGTTAGGGTTACACGTAGTCGGTTACAAAGGTAGGAGATCTACATATCCGTGTCGCCAAGCTTGCCTTCCACGCCAAGGAAAGTCCCATCCGGACACGGGACGAAGTCTTCAATCTTGTATCTTCATAGTCTTGGAGTCCGCCGCGATGATAGTTCGGCTATCCGGACACCCCTAGTCCGGACTCCCTCGGTAGCCACGAACCAGGATTCAATGACGACGAGTCCGACGCGCATATTGTCTTCGACATTGCATGGCGGGTTCCTCCTCCGAATACTTCATAGAAGGTTTTGAACACCAGGATAGTGTCCGGCTCTGCAAAACAAGTTCCACATACCACCGTAGAGAGAATAACTTTTGCACAGATCTGCTGACGAATTCCGTGGCGTGACATCACACCCTGGCCAAGCCTTTATATGAATCGTTTTTTAACTGTTCCACCCTAGCGCGTTTAGCGAGGCAGTTTCCTTGGCACGTCTTATCAAAGCATAGATCGTGCCCCCCTTATTCCGGGATTCTCATCAATACGGACGTGGGTAACCCAACTGTCAGGACCCCGATTCCAAGTCACATCGATCTAGCTGGTAACACCTCATATCACTTTGCAGCCTCACGCACGGTATTCCCACGGGTGTCGCCTTACCATGGCCCGGGACCGTTTGCGCCTTTTGGCTCACGTATATGATAGTGTCGCCAAAGATCCATATGACAAAGAACCCGGGCCGACATGGCTAGTCGTGAACCCAAAGCGGCGCTAACCCATGGGGACAGGCATACATGAATCACATCGAGCATGTCGGTCATCAACGTGTGAATTCGGGCTGTAGCACTGGGCTAACAGGACTCCGGTATCCTGGCTGTAGCAGGCTAGGCGAGACTCCGAATATCACCGCGTGACATTTCCCGAAGGGAACAGACATAAGGAACGAAGTGAAACACATGCCGCCAGATCAAGCGTCCAAGCGGTAGTGCTGGGCTAGCGGGACTCCGGTGAACCGGGCTGTAGCGGACTACTATCGCTCGTAAGCACGAGACTACATTTCCCCATATGAGAGGCTGCCAAGGATAAACAACTAGTTTGTCGGATCCCACACATACCAAGCATTTCAAACATACACACAATATGCTCAATATGTGTAAATACAACATGGCATCACAACATAACTCTACGACTCAAATATCTATTCATTAGGCTCCGAGGAGCGAGATATTACAAACATGGGTCTCATGACCCAACACTCGAAACATACAAGTCACATCACAAGCGGAAGCTAAACATGTCCGAGTACGCATAACTATAAATGAAAAAGGCTGAGAAGCCTGACTATCTACCAGATCCTGCCGAGGGCACAAGATCGTAGCTGAGGTAACATGCTAAACGTCGAAGTCCAAGTGGAACTACTAGTGAGACTGACGTCTCTCTGCAAAACATAAAATAGGCAAACGTGAGTACAATTGTACTCAGCAAGACTTACATCAGAACTAACTACATATGCATCATTATCAAAAGGGGGTGGTGGAGTTTGACTGCAACAAGCCAGCTTTGACTCGGTGGCTATCCTGAACTACATTGCAAGTAACTCTTTTCGTGTGGCGCTGCGAGTCCACATATTCACCATATCAATACACCACTATGGACCCGCTCCCGTCTCCCTATGAGAACGCCATCCATAGCACTCACGCTTATCTTGCGCATTTTAGAGTATCCACTTTCACTTGTCTATGAACCGATATAGGCAACCTGTAAGTCCTTTTCATGGACACGGCTATTCGAATAGATCATATTAACCCTGCAGGGTGTACTTCTTCACACACGCTCTCACCACTTACCGCCGTTTACACGACATGTACTCGGCAACCTTCAAGCGGAAGCCCAACGTGGGTGTCGGCCACGACCTACCTAAACACTCAAGTCCCTAGTCCGGGTTTATCGCCTATTCGGGTTCCATCCGCAGGAGTCCGCCGAGGTTTCCACTAACGGCCCCGAACGATGTGTGCAGGGTTCGAGACACCAAGCAGGCGAATCGGTACACAGACCGCGTGCCTACCGCAACACAACCCACCACTATGGTCAGCGTTGCGCGGCCCCCAAAGATGCTACAAACACCGAAACTACTTGCAACTCCCGGACCGAGGACAAGAGTGGTTAAGAAGCGAGAGGGTCCATTGGTTTCGGGCCCAATGCATGGTAGTAACTGTTTCATGGATCACAAACACGTAACTCAGTTCTCGAGGGCGGCTGCAATGAGACAACCCACCATGTACTCCTACATGGCCTCTCACCGCTACCTTTACCAAATCGTGTTCACACACTTAGCTCACACACAAGAGGACATGTTCACACACCTCCGATTCATACCGATGAATCAGACTGACTCAACTCTAAGCAAGAGCAGGCATGACAAACAAGCATGAATGAGTAGGCACAACATGGCTCAAGCAACTCCTACTCATGCTAGTGGGTTTCATCTAATTCTTGTGGAATGACAGGTCATGCACGAGAGGATAAAGGGGTTCAGCTACCGCAACAAGTAACAGATGAATCGTTGTTGTCCTAATGCAAGAAAAGAGAGCAGGAGCGAGAGAGTGGGATTGTATCATAATGAACAAGGGGTTTTGCTTGCACAGCACTTCCGAAAATAATATAGTTCTTCATCGGTGTCATCGAATTCATCGTCGGAACCATGTCTATCGAGAGGAACAACCACCGCAATCGAGAAAGAACACAATCAATGCAATGCACATTCACATGAATGACATGTCATGTTAAGGTACTGAATTGACCTAATGCAGCAGTAAGCCAAGTTAATTGAAGTGGAATTCAAACAAGGTTAAACTCCAACTCCAAATGCTAGTTCATAAATTGCCCTAATCATGATTCATCCTATTCAGTGAGGTTAACTTGTTCAAACATGCATGATCATGGCATAAACAGATTCTTCATATTTTTCTGATCATTTTTCATATATAACTTATTTCCATTGGAGTTACGGTTGAATTTCTATGAATTTTTGAAGTTTGAACTATATTCTGGAATTTCCTATACCAGAATAATTCCAGTAATTCATTTACTGCGTTAGCAATGCATCAGGATGATGTCATAGGTTAACGGGGATGTCCAGGTCAAACCTGACTGGTGGGTCCCGGTGTCAGTGTAATTAGTTTAACTAAAAATTAATTAAAACTAATCCTAATTAGTTAACAGGGCTGGGCCCCACCTGGTATTGACTCAGGAGAGTCAACCAGGGCCCACCCGTGGTCAAGGTCAGCGCTAACTACACCGGCGTTTAGCCGCCGGCGAGCCAGACGCGGCGGCGGAAGTGGTTTTGGTTATTTCGGCAACCAAATGAGCCGCGGAGGTGTCTATGGATAGCTGGGAGCAACCCGCAGCTTTCGGTGGAGTTGGTTGAGCTCGGGGCGGCCGGAAATGGTGCCGGCGACGACCTAGGCGGCCGCCGGAGTTCGGGCGAGCTCGGGCTCGTCACTGCAGTGGCCTAGGCGGGGCGGCACTAGCATCTATGGCTCCTATGTGTTGCGGGGAGTGCGATGGCACTAGCCCGGGACCAAATGGTCACCGGAGCAGCACCGGCGACGAGGGCAGGCGGCGACGCGTTCGGCCATAAAGGGGGCGACGGCTACGCGGTGAAATCGAGCACGGGGAGAGAGAGGAGAGGCGTAGGAGCTCACAACAGAGAGGAAGAGGTGGTCAGCGGGCTCGGGGGCGTCCGGAGTTCAACGAATCGGGCGACGGCGACCGGCTGGTCCGAGGTAGAAGACGAGCCCGGTGAGGTCGTTCGGGGGCTTCTGGAGGGGCGTGGCTCGGTGAGGGTGTCGAGGACGGAGTGGCGGAGCTTGTGGGCTAGTCAATTTGGGCATGGAGGGTTGGTGGCCGCGAGCAGCGGCAGTGGCGATGGGCTCCGCTTCGGGTGTGCTCGGGAGAGGAGCAAAGGACGAGGGAGAGAGCAGAGAGTGAGGGAGGCCGAGGGGGTCAGGCGGCGCCCGAGGAGAAGTCGCGAGGCGTCAGCGGTGGCGACGCAGCAGTGCAGGCGGTGGTGGTGTGGCGCCACAGCAGCTGCGTGCGTTGTCCCTCCTCTGCCTACTGGCAGAGGTTGGGGATGACTGGCACCAGGCCAGGTGGGCTGGGCCGGCTGGGCCAGCTGGAGGAGCTGGGCCAGGTGGGGCGCCAGGTAAGTTCTCTCTCTTTCTCTTTTAATTCCTGTTTTCTATTTTTCTGCAGCTTTGTGGCTTTATTAAAAATACTAAATCAATCCCAAAAATCATGCAACTGCTCATGACCACCGTTGGAAATATATCCTACGGAAACATTTCAGTTGGGATTATTTGAGCATTTAAAATATTTATATTATTTAAATGCCCAAATGCAATTAAGTAATGATTTAATTCAAAAATCCAGAATGGCCTAGGAAAATGTGCACCATTTTTGGGAGAGGTTCTAGACCAATCCAAAAATAATGAACTTTTCTGAAGAGCATTTTGTGTTCATTGAGAATATTTTTATTTTGATCCTAAATGCATTTCATTTAGTGCTAGGGTTTGTCATCCCCATTTCAAATTTCATGAAAATTAAACATGATGCATGGATGCATTGCCACTAGTTACAAGCAAGCTCTAGGGCTGTGACAACTCACCCCCACTAAACAAGAATCTCGCCCGAGATTCAAGACGTGAGGTAAGAAGACAGAGGGGACACAAGCTAGCACAAACTTCATGATCCAGATGTCTTTCTCGAGGTTGTTGATTCATTGCTTCATATTGATCTTGACGTCTTGCTTTGAGAACTACAACCAACATGACAACGAGAAGAAAGGAAGGATTTTGGAAGAATCAGTCTTCTTGAGGTCCGAGCAATTTAGGATCAATCACGGGATGAGACATAGGAACATATCTTCAGCTGAGGCACGAGGCATACATCTAGAGGGATGGGGTGAACAGATGACGGAGGTTCACTACGCAGACACAATTCCACACTCTAAAAGATGACGAACGGTTGTCAACGTAGCGAGGAGTTGAGTTGCCATGATACCATAACGGGACATCTTTAAGAAGGTGACTCAGTAAATATTCCCTTAAGTGGCAAAAATAATTACTTTTGATTCGGAGATCATTGAAACTCTTCATACCAGCCTAAGGCAATCGCAATCGATCACTTGAAGGAGCTCGGAAGAATGGCATATTCGGACTAGAATGGATGATGTGGACTACCTTGTTGAAGACAACACAATGGATGATTTTGCTTATCATTGGAGGTGGAGGGGACCCTTGGTAGGACCACTTTGAAGATGATCCCGACAAGAATCACGAGAAGGCAGCCCATGGAAAATTGGCACGATGGGATGTAAGTCGGGAACAAAATGCAAATGTTGGGAATGTTCCAACCACCATATACACTGAGATTCAGTCTGGTTAGAAACATGATACTTCGCACTCACATGTCTGAAAGAAAAGTTGCAACACAAATCGATGGGATAACGTTGCGAGATTCTCGGGATATGAACTACGATAGCAAGCTCCAAAACATGAGCTGGTTCTGCTACATACATGTGAGCATGTTGTCCAAGACAAGAATGACCACATAGTAGTCTTATCATAAAACACTACCGAAGTTCGTGTGGGGAACCATCATCGAGTATATCGAAGTCCTTGTATAAGCCGCGGTCTTAAGAAGGAACTTCTTCTCCTTGAACAAATCAATCGGTGGCTTGGTGTGCTATGGAATTCATATGGAATGAAGATGATCAGTCTATCGCACCATAGAATACTTCAAGCGTGCATTACTGACTTGGAATGATTCCAAAGGAAACAAAACAAACCTTTCTCAAATTCATGGCGGCAACTTACACCTAAAGCACATGAATTCGAGGAAGTCACTCTTTCCATCCAAGCATAAGCTTCATGAACGGAACACGAAGAAATGCTTACACAAGTTTCCAACACTAGGTTGATGTTCAACATGAATCATGGGGGAGACAAAATGTTGCTGATGGGCTCAACAACAACTCGTCGGAATTTCCATATCACTGGACTTCCACCATCATGTGAACACGGTGATAGCATTGGTCAGACCAAAAGATGTAATGGTGTATGCTCGAGGGATCAACCATGAGTAAGACAACATTACGAGCATCGTTGGTTACGATTCGACTTGATGATAGCCCATACTCAAGTCAAAGTTTTGACAAGGCAATAGATCCAACAACTGATCACGAGGACCAACCGATGGAGATATCATCTTTCTTCAACACACACACACGCACAGAAGATATCCCTTAGAGATGAACTAAGTTAAACAAAGCTTTATCTTCCAACTCTCCAAGTTGTTGTCTAGCTCAACCAACTAGCTCAGGGATATCCAACACAGATTCTTGGAGAATGGGTGGTTTAGAAGAAAACCAATATGATCACGAACCCAACATAGCGGTCGGTGACAACTGGTAACACTTCCAAGAAGATATTTGGAAAGTCACGAACCACCGATATATTACTAAGCTCGAGAACAATCATGCTATTCAGGGTAAGACGATATGACCAAAAGAGTGAGGAATTGACACAATCCTAACTCATAGATCGAAGAGTGCACCAGAACTAAGGACTAGGTAGCACGATTAATCTTAGGATGATGATTCAATAACCAATACGCTAAGAATAAGAGTATTGTCCATTTACTACCAAGCAACGAGTTGCTAGGAGTATTGATTTCACACATAAAAATTCACTTGTCGGCATACCGGTTACAACAACACGAAATCGTGAAATGAATAATGATAGCGAGAAGTATCACTACGTCAAGAGTTCATATGAGGTGGTGCAATTCTCATGACACACTTGACATAAAGATGGTAACACTCCAAGGTACAATGAGCAAAAGCTGGATTGGCATTTTGATCTGCGGAATACAACTGCTTTGACCCAATCCTAGATATGGATGAGGTAATCGAGTTTGTTTCTCCTAGTCATTCGGAATAGAATGGCTTGACGGACCACAAGGATAATAGGCATCGATAAACACGATCGCACACATACTCTTGACTATCAATTGATAGACGAGAGTCAGAATACAACTAAAGAGGGACAACTCAAGGAACATATAATTTTCTGAGTTGTGGATGCATAGATTAGTATGTCGAGCAAAGCTCAACATTTCTTCCGGATAATCCATGCAGAGAAGGTAGAATGGCAGAGTCACAATATAGAATGGAGTACTCCTCAAGAGTACTCGACCGTGATCCTTCGGTTCAGCGAGGAACTTGCCATAAGCGGTTCATGGTATTTGGAAGAAGGAAATACCACGGACCTCGAGGACTATTGCAAGGTTACTAATATCCTAAGGAAGCTAGCAATTACTATCAACATGAAGTAAGTAGGGTGAATCTCGGGTTCAAGAACCCATGAATAGAATGCCTACTAACTAATAACATCACGGGATGCTTTCAAGAATAATGGCGTAAACATCACTGCTTGTGGATACAAAAGCATTGCTAAATTGCTAGGTGACTTCCTAAACACCTAGGGTCATAATAATAGCTCCAACATCTACGCCGAGGCAACAAAATACCTCAACTTACCGATTAGTGTGCTTATTCGACCAAAAAGGACATCGAACGGAAGAAAAGGATTTGCAAATGCATCGGACTATTTAGAGACACAGGATGACTTTGACAAAGATAACGATCGTAAATGCTCAAAATGATTTGAGACATCCTGCAAAAGGGTGGCATAACCACTCAACATCACAATATCAAGGTTCCGAGATCAACAATTATCATACGTAAATAGTAGGAACTAAAGCGGGCTTAAAACCAACAATCTTAAAGGTCTATGGATTAGTAACACGTCATCGTGATAGATAGATGAGAAGCCTAGTTCTTAAACCCCGTAGAAGAGAAGAGGATGACTCGGATCGTAAGGCCATGAGGTATAAGGAGTAAAAAGAGCCTTACGTTCCTTCCACAATCAATTCCCTTACATAACTAAAGCATTTCTAGACACAACTTCGACCATTTTGGCTTGGTAATCCTCTGCAACAAAGCTCGATACCAACGCCGTCAGACCCCGATTCCAAGTCACATCGATCTAGTGGTAACACCTCATATCACTTTGCGGCCTCACGCACGGTATTCCCAGGTGTCGCCTTACCATGGCCCGGGACCGTTTAGCCTTTTGGCTCACGTATATGATAGTGTCGCTAGCATCCATATGACAAAGAACCGGGCCGACATGGCTAGTCGTGAACCAAAGCGGCGCTAACCCATGGGGACGGACATACATGAATCACATCGAGCATGTCGGTCATCAACGTATGAATTCGGGCTGTAGCCTTTGGGCTAACAGGACTCCAATCCCGGCCGTAGCGAGCTAGGCAGACTCAATATCACCAGCGTGACATTTCCCGAAGAACGGACATAGGAACGAAGTGAAACACATGCCGGCCGATCAAGTGTCCAAGCAGAGTGCTTTGGGCTAGCGGTGACTCCGTGAACCGGGCTGAAGCGGACTACTATCGCTCGTAAGCACGAGACTACATTTCCCCATATGAGAGGCTGCCAAGGATAAACAACTAGTTTGTCGGATCCCACACATACCAAGCATTTCAAACATACACACAATATGCTCAATATGTGTAAATACAACATGGCATCACAACATAACTCTACAACTCAAATATCTATTCATTAGGCTCCGAGGAGCGAGAAATATCAAACATAGGTCTCAAGAACCAACAATCAAAACAAACAAGTCAAATCACAAGCGGAAGAAAAACATGTCTCGAAAGTACGCATAACTATAAATGAAAAAGGCTGAGAAGCCTGACTATATACCAGATTCTGCCGAGGGCACAAGATCGTAGCTGAGGTAACAAGCTAAACGTCGAAGTCCAAGCGGAACTACTAGTGAGACTGACGTCTCTCTGCAAAACATAAAATAGGCAAACGTGAGTACAATTGTACTCAGCAAGACTTACATCATAACTAACTACATATGCATCATTATCAAAAGGGGGTGGTGGAGTTTGACTGCAGCAAGCCAGCTTTGACTCGGTGGCTATCCTGAACTACGATCGCAAGTAACTCTTTTGAGGTGGCGCTACGAGTCCACATATTCACCATATCAATACACCACTATGGACCCGCTCCCGTCTCCCTACGAGAACGCCATCCATAGCACTCACGCTTATCTTGCGCATTTTAGAGTATCCACTTTCACTTGTCTATGAACCGATATAGGCAACCCCGCAGTCCTTCTCCGTGGACACGGCTATTCGAATAGATCATATTAACCCTGCAGGGGTGTACTACTTCACACACGCTCTCACCACTTACCGCCGTTTACACGACATGTACTCGGCAACCTTCAAGCGGAAGCCCAACGTGGGTGTCGGCCACGGCCTACCTAAACACTCACGTCCCTAGTCCAGGTTTATCGCCTATTCGGGTTCCATCCGCAGGGAGTCCGGCCGAGGTTTCCACTAACGGCCCCGAACGATGTGTGCAGGGTTCCCGAGACACCAAACGGGTGAATCAGTACACCGGGCCACGTGCCTACCGCAACACAACCCACCCCTATGGTCAGCGTTGCGTGCGGCCCCCAGCATGCTACAAACACCAGAAACTACTTGCAACTCCCGGACTGAGGACAAGAGTGGTTAAGAAGTCGAGAGGGTCCATTGGTTTCGGGCCCAATGCGTGGTAGTAATCGTTTCATGGATCACAAACACGTAACTCAGTTCTCGAGGACGGCTGCAATGAGACAACCCACCATGTACTCCTACATGGCCTCTCACCGCTACCTTTACCAAATCGTGTTCACACACTTAGCTCACACACGATGGGACATGTTCACACACCTCCGATTCATCCCCGATGACTCGGACCTGACTCAACTCTAAGCGATGGCAGGCATGACAAACAAGCATGAATGAGTAGGCACAACATGGCTCAAGCAACTCCTACTCATGCTAGTGGGTTTCATCTAATTACTATGGAATGACAGTCATGCGAGAGGATAAAGGGGGTCAGCTACCGCAGCAAGTAACAGATGAATCGTTGTTGTCCTAATGCAGTAAAAGAGAGCAGGAGCGAGAGAGTGGGATTGTATCGGAATGAACAAGGGGGTTTTGCTTGCCTGGCACTTCTGAAAATAATATAGTTCTTCATCGGTGTCATCGAATTCATCGTCGGAACCATGTTTATCGAGAGGGAACAACCACCGGCAACTGAGAAAGAACACAATCAATGCAATGCACATTCACATGAATGACATGTCATGTTAAGGTACTGAATTGACCTAATGCAGCAGTAAGCCAAGTTAATTGAAGTGGAATTCAAACAAGGTTAAACTCCAACTCCAAATGCTAGTTCATAAATTGCCCTAATCATGATTCATCCTATTCAGTGAGGTTAACTTGTTCAAACATGCATGATCATGGCATAAACAGATTCTTCATATTTTTCTGATCATTTTTCATATATAACTTATTTCCATTGGAGTTACGGTTGAATTTCTATGAATTTTTGAAGTTTGAACTATATTCTGGAATTTCCTATGCGTAATAATTCCAAGAATTCATTCTTTGCGTTAGCAATGCGTCGAGATGATGTCATAGGTCAACGGGGACGTCCGTGTCAAACCTGTTGGTGGGTCCCGGTGTCGATGTAATTAGTTTAACTAAAATTAATTAAAACTAATCCTAATTAGTTAACAGGTCGGGCCCCACCGGTATTGACTCGGGAGAGTCAACCGGGGCCCACCCGTGGTCAAGGTCGCTAACTACACCGGCGTTTAGCCGGCGAGCGACGCTGGCGGAAGTGGTTTTGGTTATTTCGGCAACCAAATGAGCCGCGGAGGGTGTCTATGGATAGCTGGGAGCAACCCGCAGCTTTCGGTGGAGTTGGTTGAGCTCGGGGCGGCCGGAAATGGTGCTGGCGACGACCTAGGCGGCTGCCGGAGTTCGGGCGAGCTCGGGCTCGTCACTGCAGTGGCCTAGGCGGGGCGGCACTAGCATCTACGACTCCTATGTGTTGCGGGGAGTGCGATGGCACTAGCCCGGGACCAAATGGTCACCGGAGCAGCACCGGCGACGAGCGCAGGCGGCGGCGCGTTCGGCCATAAAGGGGGCGACGGCTACGCGGTGAAATCAAGCACGGAGAGAGAGAGGGGAGGCGTAGGAGCTCACAACGGAGAGGAAGAGGTGGTCAGCGGGCTCGGGGGCGTCCGGAGTTCAACGAATCGGGCGACGGCGACCGGCGGGTCCGAGGTAGAAGACGAGCCCGGTGAGGTCGTTCGGGGGCTTCTGGAGGGGCGTGGCTCGGTGAGGGGTGTCGAGGACGGAGTGGCGGAGCTTGTGGGCTAGTCACTTGGGCATGGAGGGGTTGGTGGCCTTGCGAACGGCGACGGTGGCGGCAGGCTCGCTTCGGGTGTGCTCGGGAGAGGAGGCAGAGGACGAGGGAGAGAGCGAGATAGTGAGGAGAGGAGCGAGGGGGTCCAGAGCGGCGCCGAGGAGAAGTCGCGAGGCGTCGCGGTGGCTGTGCCACGCAGGCAACTGGTGGTGTGGCGCCAGCTGCAGGCGTTGTCCCTCCTCCGCCTCTTGGCGGAGGTTGGGATGACTGCACCCGGGCCGTGGGCTGGGCGGCTGGGCCACTGGAGGAGCTGGGCTAGGTGGGGCGCCTGTAAGTTCTCTCTCTTTCTCTTTTAATTCCTGTTTTCTATTTTTCTGCAGCTTTGTGGCTTTATTAAAATACTAAATCAATCCCAAAAATCATGCAATCAAGCTCATGACCACCGTTGGAAATATATCCTACAAGAAACATTTCAGTTTGGGATTATTTGAGCATTTAAAATATTTATATTATTTAAATGCATAAATGCAATTAAGTAATGATTTAATTCAAAAATCCGAATGGCCTAGGAAAATGTGCACCATTTTTGGGAGAGGTTCTAGACCAATCCAAAAATAATGAACTTTTCTCAAGAGCATTTTGGGTTCATTGAGAATATTTTTATTTTGATCCTAAATGCATTTCATTTAGTGCTAGGGTTTGTCATCCCCATTTCAAATTTCATGAAAATTAAACATGATGCATGGATGCATTGCCACTAGTTACAAGCAAGCTCTAGGGCTGTGACACCAACCGTGCCCGTCGGCACGCCTCCTCTATCAAAGGCGAGTCCTAATCGACCACGGGGAGGGCTCTTGGTATTCAACCTCTTTATAATGAGACCAAGGCCCTCTTCTTCTTTACACCCTCCATCGAGTTCGCCTCGCTCGAAGTTCTAACACCCAAAGCTTCAGATTTAGGCGCTTCAGACCTTCAACGATGTCCGCTCCGACCAGACGGCCGATGGATGTCTTCTTCCGTCACGTAAGAAGATGTGCTAAAGCCGCGAGATGCCGTGTATCTAACCGCGAGATTTCGCATAGACCGCCTACCTGTGGCAGGTCATTCCCATTCCTGAGCCCGGCGAGAACGTGGTGTTCGTGGTCTCACTTCCTTCGGGTTTAGGCTTCCGATGGATCCCTTTGTACGAGGGCTCATGTTTTATTATGGGCTGGATTTCCATGACTTGAATCCGAGTCCATCCTCCATATCTCGTCATTCATTGTTGTATGTGAGGCCTTCCTCCATATTACCCCTCACTTTGGATTATGGCTCAAGACCTTCAAGGTGGAGCCAAAGATGATCGAGGGCAACAAGCAGTGCGGAGGGTCGGTCATAAGCAAATGTGCTGATGCTCCGTGGGCCCGAGGGCTCTTTTCAAGAGGAGCTTGGTTTAGGCAACGGGAGTGGTTTTATATCACCACTCCTGTGGGCACCAAATTGGTGGCGCCCCGCCTTCCGCCAGTCCACCACAGCCGGGCGCGCCATGGGTCAACAAGGGGCTCGACTGGGGCCGCCCAAGGACGTTCCTTTGCTGCAGGTCCGTATTCAAGACCTCCAAGAAAGAGAGATCAATCTGGTTGCGATGGGCGCAGGTTATGTTGATCCGGCGCCTTCGCCTCGCAAACGCCGCCTCACGCCTGTGGGAATTTAATCCGGAGGGACCCCGAGCTCTCCAAAATTTTATGGGCACGATGCCTGTGGAGATGTATAAACTGTTCTTCGGATCACAAGAGAAGTGTCCGGACCTGACTGAGGATGCAAGACTAAGCTGCAATCGCCCAGATGCTCAAGTAAGTAGTCCTGTAACCGGACAAGCTGTTCATTCATTTATCATATATATATGCCCTTTAAAGGAGCCGTTTCTTGAACAGGAGTGGATAGCCAAGGCAAAGTTAATAAGGTGTCCGGCTCCCCTCCCAGAGACCACGCCGGATCCCATGCTGACCAAGATGTTGAAGGCCGCGCCTTTTGAAGAAGGCGAAGGGGGGAGCGGGGAAACGACTGCCTCTGCGAAGGAGGCTATCAAGGAAGGAGGGATTAAAAGTCCCATCTTTCGAGGAGAGAAGAGGACCGCTTCGGAAGATCTGGAGGTCAAGGCCTCAAAGAGGGGAAAGGAATCTTCGTCAGAGAGTCCGGCGCTAGGAAGTAACCCAGCCGCACTATTTCCCCAAGGGGATCAGCCCTCCAGCGAGCCGTAAGTAAAAAGTAGGGGTCTTGTAAATAAGGAACATCCTCAGATTTATTTCTAAAGATAACCGAAATTGTACCTTGTAGTTCGGATCTCAGCCCTTCTCAGCAGAGCTCGTCTTGGGGATCTTCTTCCGAAATGATGGAGAGCGAACGCCTCCACTGCCGCACTCGCGGCGAGGCGGACTACCCCGAGGTGTCGTCGCGAGGGTTTCCCCAAGTCCGCGGGGCCGAGGGTCCAGCGCCAACTGGCGTCTTGGTCGGAGGATCTGAAGGATCTGCCGGGCGAAGCGGTTATCTCGTAAGAGCACCGTGCTCTAATGGGTATGGTGATTGAAAGAATTGCATCCGCGGAGAGCGGATTGCATGAAGCCGTCGAAGCTTCTTCGACGGGTTCGAGGTACGCAAAAATGATGTACCTTCTGACAGTTATGCATATAGAATGCGCCCTGTGTAGATAGTAGCCCCTGAGACTCGGTATGTTGTCAAAATTGATAGCGTGCCAAGGGTCAAAATCTCAGTTATAACATATCGCCGCTCCTAAACAGGTGGCGGGGCGTCCAGTGGCCAGCCAGACTGATGAATATGCCGAACTAAAGCGGCAACTTGACGAGGCGGATGCGACATCGCTACCGGGTCAATAAATGGTTTGACGAGTCACAAGGTATGCGACTTCTACGCGGACACCGTAAGGGAGCTTGACGCCCATGTCTTACTACTTGTATGCTTAATGCAGATGGTGCCGCCATTGTGGAGGAGCTTTCATGAACTCGCCCGAGCGAAAGAGCAAGCCAGAAATAGTAATGCGGCCGCTTTAAGGGCGGCCGAAGAGCTAAAAGCCGAACGGGCTGTTCACTGCCGAAGCAGGGAGGAAATGGCCGATATGGCCAGAAAATTGAAGAATATTACCGACCGCTGCGAGGTTCTTGAAAAAGAATGACAAGCGGAGCAAGAGGGCCTGAAAAAGGCCAACGCCGAATCCAAGGATGCCCGTTCCGCTTCGAGAGCTGCCAAGGAGGAGCTGAGTCAGGCCGGGGCTATTACGGCTGGGAAACCGTTTTTGCTGCGGAGGAAATATACGGATCCAAAGTATGCTCAGTTGGACAAGTTGTGGAGTTCGGGGGATGCTTATCTGGACTTGGCGGTGAGCGCTGCGGACGCGGTTGAGCATTTCCGGGGCCAGAAGGGGCTGTAAGGGAAGAGCTATATTGGTCGCAATTCCATAGTCCGGAACATCCTCTTCCGCTGACCGATCGGTTGGCCGAATGGGCCGAGCTGAATCGATTATCCGGATTTGCCATGGAGCATGTCTTGACTCATTTGTGGCCGGGCGGACCCCAGCCGAAGAGTTATTTTGGTTTAGTGCAGCAGTTCATTGGTGCGGTACCGCGACGACGCAATGAAGTGGTCGGCGTGTGTTGAGGGAGCTGATGGCTCGCCCGTGTCAAGACATACCGGGCAGAGATGAAGGCCACCGACGTTGCATCCCAAGATTCGGATGAAGTTTAGCACGTGCTTTAGCGCTACTTTGAAGAAGTTCCGCAGGCGCTTCGTTTAATAGAGACGCAGTGCTCGAAGGATATTATGTTTAAATGACATGTATGTTTTTTGAAAACAATGTTTCAATATAATTTAAGAGCTTTTATACTTGTGCGTTCAAGTAGTAAACTACTCTCTGTGCGGCCGTTTATGTATATGTATATATAACCTGAAAGATTGCAGTCCTTGGTTTCATTTCACGCACATAGTGCGGGGTGTTTGCAAAGAAGGCGCTTTTTCACACTTAATCCAACGGCTTGGTCCTGTTAAGGAGGTGGTAGCATCGCAAACTAGGCACCCGGACTATAATGCTTTATCACGTTCACTTAGCCATAGGAGTTCGGGGGTGGGGCTACTATATAGCCCCAGGGCACCGCACTCTCCGAATTCGTGCGTATGTGCTGACCGAAAACCGTCCTTCGTTAATGCGGAGGAATCCTAAACATTCCGATGAGTCATCGAGTGGTTGACCAGCCTCGCTATATCATGACATCGATTTTCGGCTTTCTCTCGAGGTGCTCGCTTGCGGCGAACCGGGGCACAATCGCGATAGTTCTCCACAGTGCCACGTTAGCCGATAGAACGGAACGTAAGGCAGCAAAACACAGGAGCTGGGCAAACCCAACATTTGACCAAAGGCATGATTCGGAGCTGATGCATATAAGGCCTAACTCGAGACGCCGAATGCTCCCTAAGGTATTCGGTCTTTATGAAAACGGGCAGAATAATGCCCTAAGCCCCTGGTGTCCAGGTACGCGCAAAATTCTGGTGTGGCCAATGCCAAAACGCCAGCCTCCTCCTCGGTTATAGTAAGAAACCGGGGGATGTATATCAACAAGAGACAGTAAAAAAGGTTTACGCAGGTCTTAATCAAAAGAATCCTTGCAATGGGTCCCTACTGCACGTCTGCGCCTGTGTCTCCGTTGTGCCGTATCCTGGACGGGTGTAGCAAGTTGTTCATCTGTAAAAGAGAGGAATTTAGGTTGAAAGAAAAAGGATCGTGCAAAAGACGTACTTTATATTAAATAAACAGAGTACGATTCGAAGAAGTGAATAAAATTGAGCTTTATTGTCTCTTGTTGTACATGCATGCAGCCCCTTGTATGGGGGTAAGCCGCTAGTAGGCGTCAGACTCGTCTAGCCGTGTCCGGGGTTTGAATGACCTATTCAGGTACTTTGATTAACGGAGCCGGATAGGTGTGGGGCTGTCCAGGCAGTCTCACGTTCTTCCGTGCTCGAGTAACACTTAATACTTCCTTTTAATGAGATGATGCCGCGTGGACCGGGCATTTTAAGTGTTTGAGATGCATAATGCGGTATTGTGTTAAAGCGGGCGAAAGCGTCGCGTCCCAATAGTGCTTGATGGCTACTGTTAAACGGGGCGACATGGAAGATTAACCTTTCGCGGCGGAAGTTGTCGGATGAACCGAACACAACTTCTAGCAGTATGGAGCCCGTACAATGGGCATATGGGCCTGGCATTACCCCTTTAAAGGAGGTGTTGCTAGGGCGAATTTTTGTTGGGTCTATCCCCATCCTGCATGGATTGTGTCCTGATATATCGTGTTTATGTCACCGCTGCCATCCATGAGGACTTGTGTAAATTGGAATCCGTCGATTATAGGATCCAATATCAAGGCAGTCCATCCTGCGTTCAATACTTTCGGAATAGTCCCGATGGTCGAAGGTGATTGGTTTTGACAACCGGTGTGCGGTAGCGCGCATTTTAGTGGGCGCCGCCTGCTTTTTCCCTTTGATCACGTGAAGTGAGTTTACTGTTTTAACCTCTTGTGGGAAATTCTTTTGTTTTCTGGGGCTCTGCTTGTGGTGCTCGTCATCATCTTCACTTGGTGTGTCGAGCCCCTTGTGTTCGGCGTTGAGTCTGCGGACTGTTTGAAGACCCAACAATTTCTGTGGTATGGTTTGCAGGCCTCCCGGGAGTACTGTGGATTTGACATATCTTGTCCAAAATTTTGCTTAAGTTGGATAGCTCATCACTGTTGTCCTTTGGGGGGCAGTTTTTTATTGTTCTGCCGTGAGCTTTTGAATCCGGCGTTGACTGCCGCGCTCTTTGGACCGTTCCCTTTAGTCCGGCGCTGGTCCTTGCTGCGTCGTGGTTTCCCGTTTCCATCCCTGACTTCGGATGTACTTGGGTCACTGTGCCGCATCTTGCTAGCTGGGCTTGTCCTCTCCCGCAAAAGCGGGTCATGAGGCTTGTTAATGCGGCCATTGTTCTTGGCTTTTCTTGGCGAGGTGTCTGGCGAGCCATTTGTCTCGGACGTTGTGTTTGAAGGCTGCTAAGGCTTCAAAGGTCCGGACAAATGACTATTTGGTTCTTTTTAGTAAGGAATCTGTTCCAGAATTTCTGGGATGACTCTCCGGGCTGTTTAGATATTTGACTTAGATCGAGTGCATCATGAGGGCGGACATAGGTCCCCTGAAAATTTGACCTAAACGCATCCTTGAGCTCTTCCCAGCTTCCAATGGTATTTTCGGGAGGCTTTTAAGCCAATGCCGAGCTGGCCCTTTGAGTTTTAGGGGTAAGTATTTTATGGCGTGGAGATCATCTCCTCGAGCCATGTGTATGTGGAGGATGTAATCCTCAATCCGCAGACTCTGTGGTCTGTTGTTCCGTCAGATGCCTCTATGTTTACGGGTTTGAATCCCACCGAAATTGTGATCCAACACCTCATCGGTGAAACATAGGGGATGTGCGGCGCCCCTATATTTGGGTGTGCCGTGATGTTCGGATTTTTGGCGTGTTGTATTGCTTTGAAGAGCTTGCTTTCTTGGCCCATAGATGGACCTAACTGGGCCATCCTTTTGATGTGAATCCTTATGCGGATCGCATACTAGCTTGTGTGCGGCGCCATTTGCCGCTCTCTTTTTGCCGTTGGGTCGTCCATCCGACCGGGTGGCCTTCTTACTTTTTGATTGTGGGGGCTCTAAGGCCTCCTCGTCAAATTCGGGCAGTAGTTTTCTTTTGGGTAGCTCTTTGTTCGGCGATCGCCGCCAGATTTGTCTGCGGTGTTGAATACTTTGCTCCATCTGATTCTGAGTGCATCTTCCGTTGTTTTGAGCTTCCGCTTCTGCTTTTTCAGGCTATGCGCAGTGGCAACGAGCCTTTTCTGGAGGTTATTTTGCTCCAGCATTTTGTCCGGCGTGAGATCGTCCGGATTGTTGTCTTCGCCGGGGACGGGTTGTTTATCCAAGTTGTCTTGTTCGGACGATTGCTCGATAGCATGTTCGTCGTCCACCGGTTCGCCCTGCTCTATGGCTGGGTCTCTATTGAGGCGGGACTTGGTTCGACGTTTACGTTGCCGCTTTGACCGCCGAGGATTTATCCTTCAGAGCGCCCCGTTGTTCCTCGCCTTCATTTCCTTTAGGTGTATCCACCATGTATACATCATGGGATGAGGTGGTTGTCCGACATCCTATAGGCGCTGGTTCATCGTTGTCTCCTACATCATCGCCCATACCGTCGATGTCTTGAGTCGAAATCGAGCACGCCGTGTAAGCTTTTCGGCTGAATCTGAAAGTGGGTGGTGGGTGGGCGTTGAATTTCTTCATCGTCCGCATTCCAACCTTCCTGACCGTAGTACGGCCAGGGCTCTCCGGATAAAGAGAGAGACTTTAGTGAATTCAGGATGTCGCCAAAGGGCGAGTGCTGAAAGATGTCCGCGGCAGTGAACTCCCTCACCGGCGCCCAGTCGGATTCGATTGGCAGGGGTGCGGAGGGTTCGGAGTCTGGAGAGGAGTCCGGCACCCTGGAGTCGAGGTCTTCGCAAGGGCTAAGGATGGAGTTCGGCTCAATTGGCGTAGAGATCGTAGCCCCCGAGGTGGTGTCCAACCACTCGTACTCGATCGGGGAATCCGGCTCCGGATTAAGGGTCGGAGCGGATGCTGGTGCGGCCTCGAGGCAATCGCTCGGCTGCAGAGCTAGATCATGCCCATCGAGACAAGGCGGCACGCTTGGCTGCAGCTCAAATCATTAAAGATCGAGTCTCCGCCGATATCGGCCGTATAGTTCAAACTTCCAAAACTGACCTGATGGCCACGGGCGTAGCTTTCGATCTGCTCCAGATGGCCAAGTGAATTGGCCCGCAGTGCAAAGCCGCCGAATACGAAGATCTGTCCGGGGAGAAAAGTCTCACCCTGGACCGCGTCGTTGTTGATGATCGAAGGAGCCATCGGGCCTATCGGTGACGACATAGAGGAACTCTCAATGAAAGCACCAATGTCGGTGTCAAAACCGGCGGATCTCGGGTAGGGGGTCCCGAACTGTGCGTCTAGGCAGATGGTAACAGGAGATAAGGGACACGATGTTTACCCAGGTTCGGGCCCTCTTGATGGAGGTAATACCCTACTCACCGCTTGATTAATATTGATGATATGGGTAGTACAAGAGTAGATCTACCACGAGATCAAGGAGGCTAAACCCTAGAAGCTAGCCTATGGTATGATTGTTGTTCGTCCTATGGACTAAAACCCTCCGGTTTATGTAGACACCGGATAGGTTAGGGTTACACAGAGTCGATTACAAAGGTAGGAGATCTACATATCCGTATCGCCAAGCTTGCCTTCCACGCCAAGGAAAGTCCCATCCGGACACGGGACGGAGTCTTCAATCTTGTATCTTCATAGTCTTGGAGTCCGGCCGCGATGATAGTTCGGCTATCCGGACACCCCCTAGTCCGGGACTCCCTCAATTGTCATGCAGGTGCGTCTCCAGCTCGCCCAGGACGAAAAGCCCAATTTCTGTCTTGATTTTTTGTCATAGAAGTAGGAGCCCACCACATCTATGATGATACGTGTTTCTGTCACAATTATCATCATAGAAGTGTCATAACCATGATAGGAAAAAAATTCGTTCGGGCCATAATGTCACGGATGTGTATTTATTTTGTAGTGCTCCCACATCTTGGATGCATGTTGGTATGCCAAGCATGTCCACACGCAAGTCGAAGCAACCACCCCCCCTCCGCGGAGGTCTCTTCCAAATGGTGGCCGGCCACAATCCAAAATCATGTTTTAAAATTCTTGATGTGTGGCAATTAAATTACTTTTATTTGCAATGTCTTCCAAGTATGTGATGTTGAAAATTTATATTTTGGTGAATGTCTATATAAAAAACTGGAGAGGAAATGATGGGATCACGAAGAGAGAGAGAGAGAGGGGAAATATTAGGAAGAAAGTATGATAGACGTTGATAGGTGGCTCCATCAAATGTAGGGAATGAGTTATAGAGAATATGAGTTTGCACACAACGCCCCTCTACCACCAGGCGGAGCCAGGATTGCCTGGCACCCTGGGCAAGAAACTAAGGGCCAACAAATACCCAAAAAAACAGTTTCAATGCTTACAATTGAAGGAAATATGCCCTAGAGGCAATAATAAAGTTATTATTTATTTCCTTATATCATGATAAATGTTTATTATTCATGCTAGAATTATATTAACCGGAAACATGATACATGTGTGAATACATAGACAAACAGAGTGTCACTAGCATGCCTCTACTTGACTAGCTCGTTAATCAAAGATGTTTATGTTTCCTAGCCACTGACATGGGTTGTCATTTGATTAACGGGATCACATCATTAGGAGAATGATGTGATTGACATGACCCATTCCGTTAGCTTAGCACACGACCATTTAGTATGTTGCTATTGCTTTCTTGTTGACTTATACATGTTCCTACGACTATGAGATTATGCAACTCCCGTTTACCGGAGGAGCACTTTGTGTGCTACCAAATGTCACAACGTAATTGGGTGATTATAAAGGTGCTATACAGGTGTCTCCGAAGGTACATGTTGGGTTGGCGTATTTCGAGATTAGGATTTGTCACTCCGATTGTCGGAGAGGTATCTCTGGGCCCTCTCGGTAATGCACATCACTTAATCCTTGCAAGCATTGCAACTAATAAGTTAGTTGCGGGATGATGTATTACGGAATGAGTAAAGAGACTTGCCGGTAATGAGATTGAACTAGGTATTGAGATACCGACGATCGAATCTCGGGCAAGTAACATACCGATGACAAAGGGAACAACGTATGTTGTTATGTGATACGTCTCCGTCGTATCTACTTTTCCAAACACATTTGCCCTTGTTTTGGACTCTAACTTGTATGATTTGAATGGAACTAACCCGGACTGACGCTGTTTTCAGTAGAATTGCCATGATGTTGTTTTATGTGCGAAAAAACAAAGTTCTCGAATGACCTGAAACTCCACGGAATATCTTAGAATAAATAATAAAAATCCTCGCCAAAGATGAAGACCAAGGGGCCCACACTGCTCACGAGGGTGGGGCGCGCCTCCCGGGCGCGCCCCTACCTCGTGGGCCCCTCGACACCCTCCGACACCAACTCCAACTCTATTTATTGGCTTTGGGAGAGAAAAATCGAGAGAAGAAATCATCGCATTTTACGATCACGGAGCCGCCGCCAAGCCCTAATCTCTCGGGAGGGCTGATCTCGAGTCCGTTCGGGGCTCCGGAGAGGGGATTCGTCGCCGTCGTCATCATCAACCATTCTCCATCACCAATTTCATGATGCACACCGCCGTGCGTGAGTAATTCCATCGTGAGGCTTGCGGACGGTGATGGGTTGGATGAGATTTATCATGTAATCGAGTTAGTTTTGTTAGGGTTTGATCCCTAGTATCCACTATGTTCTGAGATTTATGTTGCTATGACTTTGCTATGCTTAATGCTTGTCACTAGGGCCCGAGTGCCATGAATTCAGATCTGAACCTATTATGTTTTCATGAATATATGTGTGTTCTTGATCCTATCTTGCAAGTCTATAGTCACCTATTATGTGTTATGATCCGACAACCTCAAGTGACAATAATCGAGATACTTCTCGGTGATGACCATAGTTTGAGGAGTTCATGTATTCACTATGTGCTAATGCTTTGTTCCGGTTCTCTATTAAAAGGAGGCCTTAATATCCCTTAGTTTCCAATAGGACCCCGCTACCACGGGAGGGTAGGGCAAAATAAGTCATGCAAGTTCTTTTCATAAGCACGTATGACTATTTACGGAATACATGCCTACATTGTATTGATGAATTGGAGCTAGTTCTGTGTCACCCTATGTTATGACTGTTACATGGCGAACCGCATCCGGCATAATTATCCATCACTGATCCGGTGCCTACGAGCTTTCCGTATACTGGTTCTCGCTTATTTACTTTTCCGTTGCTATTGTTACAATCACTACAAAATACCAAAAACATTACTTTTGCTGTCTCTACTTTTGTTACCGTTACCACCACTATCATATTACTTTGCTACTAAACACTTTGCTGCAGATACTAAGTTTCGGTGTGGTTGAATTGACAACTCACCTGCTAATACTTGAGAATATTCTTTGTCTCCCCTTGTGTCGAATCAACAAATTTGGGTTGAATACTCTACCCTTGAAAACTGTTGCGATCCCCTATACTTGTGGGTTATCAAGACCTTTTCTCGCTTTGCCTTTGCCGGGGAGCATAGCTCTATTCTTTGAGTCACTTGGGATTTATATCCACTGGACACTATGAAGAACTTGAAAGACGCTTAAGACAACAATTTATCCCTCAACTATGAGGGGAGGTAAGGAACTACCATCTAGCTCGCACTTGATTCACCTTCTGTTATGAGTAAGCTAGCGACACCTAAACCTGCTTCGCTATTCATTCCGATATGTCGCATGTTATTGATGATGCCACTTCGCTATGCATGATACTTATGATGAAACTACTTCTATGCTGGATACTACTGTGCCCCTTGGTGAATTTCTAGATGAACAAATCTCTAGGTCTAGAGAAAGAGAAATTATTGAATCTGAATACGATGATGAAAGTGATGATGAAAATATGCCTGCTATTCCTGAGGGTTATCTTTCTGATGCGGAATCTTCTGCAGCTATTTTTGCCCCGCCAGATAGATACGAACTTAAGAGGCTGCTAGTTAAATGGAGTAAAGAATCTCTTAGAGATAGGATGAGACCTGACCGCTTTTGCTACTTCACCTATCTCGTGTTCTGATAAGGATTATGAATTCGTGTTGATCCCGATATAATTACTTTGGTTGAATCGATCCTTTTTATGGCTATGAATCTGAAACTGCTAGGCACATCTTACTAAGTTAAATGATATAGCTGCTCTGTTCACTAATGATGAGAGATCGTGCTACTTTTATATACTCAAAATATTTCTGTTCTCATTAAAGGGTGATGCTAAGATATGGTTCAATTCTCTTGATCCTGGTTGTGTGCGTAGTCCCAGGAGATGATTTATTACTTCTCTGCTAAATATTTCCCTGCTCATAAGAAACAAGCTGCTTTGAGGGAAATATACAACTTCGTGCAAATTGAAGAAGAGAGTCTCCCATAGGCTTGGGGAAGGCTTCTCAAGTTACTTAATGCTTTGCCTGATCATCCTCTTAAGAAACCTGAAATACTTGATATCTTTTATAATGGACTAACCGATGCTTACAGAGATTACCTAGATAGTTGTGCTGGTTCTCTTTCGTGGAAAGAACACCGGATGAAGCTGAAATTCTATTGAATAATATGTTGACGAATGAAAATAATTGGGCACCTCCGAGCCAGCTCCCGAGCCACCATCGAGCCTATTCCTAAACCAACTCAAGAAGAGAGGTGTTCTATTTCTCGATCTGAAGATATGCAAGAGGCAAAGAAATCTATGAAAGAAAAAGGTATTAAAGCTGAAGATGTAAAGAATTTATCTCCTATTGAAGAAATAAACGGTCTTAATTTACCGCCTGTTGAAGAAGTATATGATCTCAATTCCTTATTCACTGAAGAACCTCCTGATCCCGATATCCCGACACATGTAGTAAAGGTAAATTCTCTCTATAGATATGATAAAGATGAAGTGCCTCCTACTAAAATTGCTAGTCAGTGCTTGGATGAGTTTGATAACTTTATGTTTAAGCAAGATGACTTTAATGCTTATTTTGGTAGACAATTAAAACAAAATACCTATATGATTAAACGCTTGGGTGATTATATGGCTAATATTAGAGGTGAACTTAAACTTGTTAGCAAACATGCTTCTATGGTTACTGAAAGAACGTGGATGTCGCCTAGAGGGGGGTGAATAGGCGCTTTAAAATAATTACGGTTTAGGCTTGAACAAATGCGAAATAAACCTAGCGGTTAATTTGTCAAGCACAGAACCTACAACAACTAGGCTCACCTATGTGCACCAACAACTTATGCTAAGCAAGATAAACTACTAGGTGATAGCAAGATATATGACAAGAACCAATATGGCTATCACATGGTCAAGTGCATAAGTAAAGATCTCGGGTAAGAGATAACCGAGGCACGCAGAGACGATGTATCCCAAGTTCACACCTCATGGATGCTAATCTCCGTTTGGAGGCGGTGTGGAGGCACAATGCTCCCCAAGAAGCCACTAGGGCCACAGAATCTCCTCACGCCTCGCACAATGCAAGATGCCGTGATTCCACTAAGGGACCCTTGAGGCGCCACCGAACCCAGATAAATGGCCACCCTTGGGGGCGGTCACCGAACCCAGACACTTTGGCTACCCTTGGGGTGGTCACGGTACCCGTCAAATTGCTCAGGCGATCTCCACAACCTAATTGGAGACCTCGACGCTTGCCTTGAGCTTTACACCACAATGATTGAGCTCGAACACCACCAACCATCTAGGGCGCCAAGGCACCCAAGAGGAACAAGCTCTAGGGTGCCCAAACACCCAAGAGTAATAAGCTTCTCAAACTTCACTTCCACGTATCACCGTGGAGAACTCAAACCGATGCACCAAATGCAATGGCAAGGGCACACGGAGTGCCCAAGTCCTTCTCTCTCAAATCCCACCGAAGCAACTAATGCTAGGGAAGAAAATGAGAGGAAGAACACGAAGGAGAACACCAAGAACTCCAAGATCTAGATCCAAGGGGTTCCCCTCACAGAGAGGAGAAAGTGATTGGTGGAAATGTGGATCTAGATCTCCTCTCTCTTTTTTCCCTCAAAAACTAGCAAGAATCCATGGAGGGATTGAGAGTTAGCAAGCTCGAAGAAGGTCAACAATGGGGGAAGAACACGAGCTCAAAGGATAAGGTTCAATGGGGACGAAGACCCGCTTTATAGGTGGGAAAAAAATCCAACGGTTATGCTCACAGCTCAAGACCGAGCGGTAGTACCGCTTGACATCACGGTACTACCGCAAGGGGTAGCGGTACTCTTGCTAAGGGAAGCGGTACTACCGCTATGCAGCGGTACTAAAAAATTACATCCGTGCCTACCACCGCTGGACTTGTGATGAGTTTTTGGTCCCGAGCGGAAGTAGCCACGGAAGTAGCCGCGGTAGTACTACTCCAAGCGGTAGTACCGCTCCCAAGGGCGGTAGTACCGCTCCCAAGGGCGGTAGTAAAAAATTACTTCCGCTCCGACCCACGGTAGTACCGCTGCAGCCTTTTCAGAACACCAAAACTACCACAACTTCTGCATTCGGACTCCGAATTCGACGAAACCAAGTTTGTTGGAAAGCTAGCGACAAGGGCTAACACAATCTTGATAGAAATACCAATAATAAGCAAATGAGAAAAGGCCCAAAATAAAATGGTGAGAACCCTTCCTCGGATAAGACCAGTAAAACCTCCAACACCGAAAACATCATAGAAGACGCATGCAAACTCCGTTTTCGATGAACTCAAGCTTGTCATCAAGATGACCATAAGCTCCAAGACTCAGAAACAGAACTAAACAAGAACCAAGAAACATGATGCAGGGATGCAATGGTTTGATCTCTCGACAAACGATATGATCAAGCTACTCACTTGAGAGCCCCCTTTGATAGTACGGCTATTGATCCTATAACCCGGTCTCCCAACTACTACCATGAGACCGGTAAAATAGAAAACCTATCAAGGGCAAACCTTTGTCTTGCACATGATCCACTTGAGCTAGATGATGACGATCTTGTCCTCCGCAAGATGGACCACCTTTCTTGATTGTGTTGGGTCGATGGAGACTAGATGATTGCTCCCCCATACTCCACTATGGGTGAGCCACTCTTCGACACATCTTCACAAGTCCATTGACACCATAATGGATGGCAAGCTTCAAGCACTTGATCTCTTCGTGATGCTACACTTGAACTTGCACATAACAATCTTGATGACGATCACTACTTGATGTCATCCTTTCCATGGGTTGTATGATATCTTCCTCTTGACGCAAGCCCATGGACATATACCTAACCCCACATAGAACTCTCACATAGACCATGGGTTAGTACACAAAGTGCAATGGACAATGCTTACCATACCATGGGATCACTTGATCCCTCTCGGTACATCTTTTACGCTTTGTGAGTTGATCAACTTGATTCACTCTTGACTTAGTCTTGATCAACCTTGAATCTTTCCAACTCTCTTAGTTTGGATGATGTCTTGAAGGTAAACATGAATGATCACACAATCTTCTTCTTCAAGACATGCTTGCAATAAGCTCAACACTCACATGACCAATCTTTGGATAATTCCTTAATAGCACCTTGGTCAACACATAAACTCCTTGAAACCAACGCATGGACTTCAAGAAATGCCTATGGACAAATCCTTCAAATATAACTCAATGCAACCATTAGTCCATAGAGAATGTCATCAATTACCAAAACCACACATGGGGGCACCGCATGTCCTTTCAATCACCCCATTTTGGTAATTGATGACAATCACTTTCAAGAGAGTTTATATAAGGAATTATGCATCACCATGCAATGCAACAACCAATAATGCATGCGTATGAGATGCAAATGCTTAGGAACAAAACCAAAGCAAGGAGAAAACTCTGAAGACTTCTCCACAAAACTCTCTGAAACTTCTCCCCCATTGGCATCGATTGCCAAAATGGGCGAAAAGCTAGGAAGACCAACTATATTAAGACACCAAGATTGCAAAAGAGTGATATGCCACAAAGACATAACAAAGAGAGAAACAAGCAATCAAGCAATCAAAAGATACCAATTGAAGCAAGCTATCAAAAGATACCAATTGAACCAACTAGACCAATGAACCCACGTGCCACATGAATAAAGATATTATGTTATGAGCAGAGGAGTGTTCTAAAGAAACTAGAGAAGCTCCCATGATTTGTGCACATCAAGAATTTTTGTATTAGGATACAAAGTGCACAAAATAGGATCATAGCTCCCCCAGAATCAATAGAAACTTACAACAAGTGCAAGTGAGCATATAGGAAATAAGCCTAGCGCTTGCAACAAGCACATGGTTGAGCAACATTGTAAAAGAGGGAACTTAAGAATAGGATCAACCAAAATGATGTGTGTGAGTCATGGCAAAGCACATGAGAAGACTAATATACGGATGAGCATAAGCATCAACATAGTCTCGAATGAATGAGATACATGGGGCAAAGCCTTTCATTCTCACACACAACTAGCAAATGGGTTCACAAGCTTACTAATAAGAAAATAGAGAACCTATGCTTGTGACAACCCGTGGTGAAGATAGACGATGAGAGGCTCATCAAGACGAGGGGTACCAATTAAGATGGCAAACGCCTCGTAAAGATAAGCAAGAGGGAAATAATCTTCACCACACAAGAGTACATCAAGATGCAATGATAGAGGACACGCACTCAAGGCAAAAGCTTTCACGGAGCCACCAAAGAAATAACATAAGAAAGACAAGGTGGACGTGAAAGAAAGGATATCAACTAGAGATGTAATTTCTCTCAAGTGTATAAGGTTCTAGGTAGACAAAATCATGATGATATATATCTACAAAGAGGGATATACACCTGAAATAGTTACAACATGAAGGAACAGGATATCCACAAGGAAGTCATAAATATACCAATAAGATATTTGCTTGAAAGCATAGCACTTGGCTAGATATGGTCTTATTGATAAATGAATTCCTACCGCATGAACATCAAAGACATCACAACTAGCAACATGAGATCATCGTTGAGATGCTTTGAGAAAGGAAACAAATATCACAAGAAAGAATGAAATACATGCCATGATACAACCTACACAAGGTTGATGCAAGTAATGTGTGCATGTAGTAGATGATGATACTTATTCTTGAGATACCATTGGAAGGATGTAGTAGATACCAATTGAAGGTAGATAGTAGTTCATTGATCATCCTAGCTTGACTCCAATATGCACATGGTGACAACACCTTCCTTGTGAGTGAGCCGAGCATCCAATGCATCTCCAAATGTTCCTATAAGAACAACACAAACTAAACGGTACCCAAACTCATCGGGACCAAATAGTTAGAAACACCAATACATAGGACAAACTCCACATAAATATGTGCATATAGATATGAAAATGAATATCATGCACATCTCATCCAAATTGAGACTAGGTGGAGTTTCTCCCATATATTGAGTCAAAGAAAGAAAGCATGCCAAATAAAATACATGAAGAAAACATGCATGCTCAAGACTTCAAAACCCGAAACCAAAAGACAAAGAAATGCCAAGTGAAAAGGATACCAAATGAATAAAACATCACTTGGAGGATATACATAAAAGATACATCAAGGAATGAGATATCCATTGATACACTCAAAATAAAAGATATCAAACTCCCAAAAGAGAGGATGGTTCCAAACAAACCAAGCTCTCTACAAAGTTTCATGATAGCACAAAGTACCAAAACAAAAACGGCTTGCCTTCCACCAACACACACTTGATAAGGATCACAAGAAGAGTGTTCTATAGAGAATAGGATAGCTCCCCCAACACTAGTGCATTATAGAGAATTTGCATTTGAATACAAAATGCACAAGGTGGGATCACCACTTTCGCTATATCTAGAAAACACTAGACAAGGACGAGAAATAAACAAGATCCACAAGTGGTAGGGAAGACAACGGGAGTTGACACAAACCTTGGCAAGAGAAAAGGCAAAATAAAAACAAAAGCCAATGTAAAGATGATCAATAAATTCTACCACAAAAGTGAGTACCAATTGTCAAAAGACAAGAAGTAAATGGAAATAATTCCCGGTGGTAGATAGCAAGGATATCTGACATCATCTTCACACCAAACACAAGCAAATTGCAACTTGTAGAACTATCATGCCACCTAGGAACAAGATAATTTACAATATCAATTCTAGGTGACAATATCTCAAATGTACACATTTTCTAGGCTAGTAATACACACATAGCATATTACTCCCCATAATGTGATACCAATTAAAGATAGACAAGAGGCAATTAAAAAGATCCAACAAGAGATAATTAATGGACAATTTAGAATTTGAATTTCTCATGAGAGATATACCACCTAGAGACTAGATACTCTTGAAGTATCAATACTAGATGGTATTACTCATGTACACACATTTATAGGATTGTGAGGTGCACAAAGCACATCACTCCCCCATAATTGGATATTCCATTAATCTCTCACAAGAGCCAACTAAGAAATAAACAAGATGCAAAAGGCTCAACACAACACACATGTACATGATGTGCAAACCAACATGCACATACTTGATTTCTCAAGATAAGCAATTTGGAAGCACAACATATACAAGCACATGCAAGATACAAAACCACAACATGCTAAGGGACAAGTAACTTTTAATGTAAGCAATTTAAGCACGAGTTACCGCAAGGAGGAACATTGGATATATGATAGAAAGATAATCCGAATGACTTGGCTTGACACAATATGAATGATGAGGACCCCTTAAATCTTCATAATGTAGCCAAGTCTCCAATGACCTCCAACAACACCTATTGATCAAGTTTGAGCTAGTTGGTCCCCACCCAAGTTGGGTCCTAAGAGGTTAATAACAATAGGCTTGGCCGCCCAAATGGTTCTTTTCTTGACACCACTTTGAGTACCAACAAACTTGGCAAACACATTGCCAACCTTATCCTTACCAAGAGAATAGACATCATCAATAATAATTGGGTTGGATAAGTTACCACTAGTGCATGAAGAAGCGACGTGGCCCTTCTCACGACATAAGTAGCAACGTCTACTCTTCACTTTCTTCTCACTTGATTTCTCAACAAGAGAAGCATTAACTTGAGTCTTCTTGGGAAGTGGCCTTTCTTCAACTTGAGGTTGAGCATGAGATTCAACGTGTGCCCTCTTCCCTTGTTGCTTGACACTAATGTCCTTCTTCTTCAATGGGCAAGATCTAACATGATGCCCTTCTACTTTGCACTTGAAGCAAACTATCTTGGCTGATTTCTTGACTTGTTCTTGGCCCTTCTTTTTGTTCATCTTGGACTTCTTCTTCTTATTGGAGTTGAATCCAAGTCCACCTTTGTCATTGGGGGATTTTTGCACACTCAAGATATTGTTGGGTGTGGATTTCCCTTCATGACTCTTTTCCAAGTCTTTCTTCAAAGAAGTGACTTGGGCCTTGAGCTCTTTGATTTCCTCTACATGGTTAGTCTCAATACAAGTACTAGAGGAAGTATAAGCTTCATTGTTAGAGCAACAAGGCAAGGAAAGCAATTCATCACAAGATGTACCAACATTGTGAGTAGATGAATTACGAGGACTAGCACATATCAATATAGCATTTTGACTAGAAGTAGTGCTAGTATCCACATGAGGCTCACTAGATGTTACCTTAGCAAGCATGGCCTCATGAGCTATCTTTAGCACATTATGGGATACTAGAAGATCATCATGAGAGCTTGTGAGACTTACATGATTTTCTTCCAACATCCCATAATTGCTAGATAACAACTCAAGTTGAGCCCTTAGCTCAACATTCTCCTTCAATATGGATGCTTCACAAGAGATAGAGTTAGTAGCACAAGCATCATCATTAGCAACAAGAGGAGAAGACAACTTGGCAAGCTCTTTTGAATATGAAGCTTTAAGTTGAGAATGATACTCGGTGAGTTTGATGGGCTCACTCTTAATGACCCTTGAGCCATTTTCGAGGTGCTCAAAGTCCTCAAGGAGTTTAGCATGCACAACTTCAAGCTCCTCATTTTTAGTTTCAAAATCATTGGCCACCTCGAGAGCTCTATCACGAGATTCCCTCACTCTAGATAATTCTAGAGCAAAAGTCTCCTCAAGAGATTCCTTGGTGGTTTGTTCAAGTTCAAGAGCTTGAGAGAGGTCCGCAATCTCATTAGCGTAATCACGCTCATGACCTTCCATTTTATCAATGGTGACCTCATGCTCCTCAAGACGAGATTCCAACTCATCAATATATTTCTTGCCCTCAATAGCAATAGACATGATTTCCATGAAGTTGGAACGAGCAATTTTATTCTTAAGAAGAGCTTTAAAAATCATTTCCCCTTAATTTTTAAGGAGGCAACATCATCACTCTCTTCATCATAATCAACATCATCATCACTCTTGCCATCATCAATATCATCACAAGATATATTGGGATTCAAAGTGGGAGATACCTTTGAAGCCTTGGCCATAAGGCAAAATGCAATAGATGATGATATAGGATCCCTTGAAGCACCATTCAAGACCACATCTTGTTCCATGGAGTGTTGGGTTTCATCTACATTGTTAGCACGACAACTCGAGGAAATACATGCATTTTTATCATGACAACAAGATATAGCAAGCATATCATCATGAGATTTAGTCAAGCAATTTCTACATGATATGCAAGGACTATCAACACAAGCAAGTGAAACATTTGGAGTGCCCGGTGCTAAGGCCCAAAGAGGCGAGACATTGCAATAATATAGTGATGAAGAATCATCCACAAAAAGCACACTATCATCATTGCAATGACCGACACTACCTCACCATATCATTACCTTGTGGCAAACCACATGTAGGTGAAGTAGAAGAAGTTGAGAAGACTATACGGCCGGAGGTGGAGGGAGAACAATCATCCCTACAAATCTAGGACACACCATATTTATCTTGAAGCTTAGTCCACAACTCATGAGCATCCCGAACGACATGAGTTGAAATATAACTACATTGCTCAAAGCATCAAAAGCACATTAGAAGCTTGAGCATTGAGATAAGAGTTTTCTCATCCTCTAAAGATAATCTTTGGGGATCCTTTGGAGGAGAAAAACCCATATCTACAATTCGCTCCAAATTTGGGTCCATGACCCCAAAGAGATTAAGCATGCGAATTACCCAAACATCAAACTTTGTGCCATCGAAACTAAGAGTGTCAGAGAATCCTAATCCCCTAGTCAACATCTTTACTCTCTAGGCGGTTAAGCCCAACAAAGAGAGACGAGGCTCTGATACCAATTGAAAGAACGTGGATGTCGCCTAGAGGGGGGGGGGTGAATAGGCGCTTTAAAATAATTACGGTTTAGGCTTGAACAAATGCGTAATAAACCTAGCGGTTAATTTGTCAAGCACATAACCTACAACAACTAGGCTCACCTATGCGCACCAACAACTTATGCTAAGCAAGATAAACTACTAGGTGATAGCAAGATATATGACAAGAACCAATATGGATATCACATGGTCAAGTGCATAAGTAAAGAGCTCGGGTAAGAGATAACCGAGGCACGCAGAGACGACGATGTATCCCGAAGTTCACACCCTTGCGGATGCTAATCTCCGTTTGGAGCGGTGTGGAGGCACAATGCTCCCCAAGAAGCCACTAGGGCCACCGTAATCTCCTCACGCCTCGCACAATGCAACATGCCGTGATTCCACTAAGGGACCCTTGAGGCGGTCACCCAACCTGCATAAATGGCAACCCTTGGGGCGGTCACCGAACCCGTACACTTTGGCTACCCTTGGGGCGGTCACCGGTGCAGATCAAATTGCTCAAGCGATCTCCACAACCTAATTGGAGACCCGATGCTTGCCCGGAGCTTTACACCACAATGATTGAGCTCCGAACACCACCAACCGTCTAGGGCGACAAGGCACCCAAGAGGAACAAGCTCTAGGGTGCCCAAACACCCAAGAGTAATAAGCTTCTCAAACTTCACTTCCACGTATCACCGTGGAGAACTCAAACCGATGCACCAAATGCAATGGCAAGGGCACACGGAGTGCCCAAGTCCTTCTCTCTCAAATCCCACCGAAGCAACTAATGCTAGGGAAAAAAATGAGAGGAAGAACACCAAGAACTCCAAGATCTAGATCCAAGGGGTTCCCCTCACATAGAGGAGAAAGTGATTGGTGGAAATGTGGATCTAGATCTCCTCTCTCTTTTCCCTCAAAAACTAGCAAGAATCCATGGAGGGATTGAGAGTTAGCAAGCTCAAGAAGGTCAACAATGGGGGAAGAACACGAGCTCAAAGGATAAGGTTCAATGGGGAAGAAGACCCCTTTTATAGGTGGGAAAAATCCAACCGTTATGCTCACAGCTCAAGACTGAAGCGGTAGTACCGCTTGACATCACGGTACTACCGCAAGGGGTAGCGGTACTACTGCTAAGGGAAGCGGTACTACTGCTTGCGAGCGGTACTAAAAAATTACATCCGTGCCTACCACCGCTGGACTTGTGATGAGTTTTTGGTCCCGAGCGGAAGTAGCCACGGAAGTAGCATGATAGTACTGCTCAAGCGGTAGTACCGCTCCAAGAGCGGTAGTACCGCTCCCAAGGGCGGTAGTAAAAATTACTTCCGCTCCTACCCGCGGTAGTACCGCTGCAGCCTTTTCAGAACACCAAAACTACCACAACTTCTGCATTCGGACTCCGAATTCGACGAAACCAAGTTTGTTGGAAAGCTAGCGACAAAGGCTAACACAATCTTGATAGAAATACCAATAATAAGCAAATGAGAAAAGTCCCAAAAGAAAATGGTGAGAACCCTTCCTCGGATAAGACCGGTAAAACCTCCAGAACCGAAAACATCATAGAAGACGCATGCAAACTCCGTTTTAGATGAACTCAAGCTTGTCATAAAGATGACCATAAGCTCTAAGACTCACAAAGAGAACCAAACAAGAACCAAGAAACATGATGCAAGGATGCAACGGTTTGAGCTCTCGACGAACGATACAATCAAGCTACTCACTTGAGAGCCCCCCTTGATAGTACGGCTATTGGTCCTATAACCCGGTCTCCCAACTACTACCATGAGACCGGTAAAATAGAAAACCTATCAAGGGCAAACCTTTGTCTTGCACATGATCCACTTGAGCTAGATGATGACGATCTTGTCCTCCATAAGATGGACCACCTTTCTTGATTTGCGTTGGGTCGATGGAGACTAGATGATTGCTCCCCCATACTCCACTATGGGTGAGCCACTCTTGACACATCTTCACAAGTCCATTGACACCACAATGGATGGCAAGCTTCAAGCACTTGATCTCTTCGTGATGCTACACTTGAACTTGCACATGACAATCTTGATGACGATCACTACTTGATGTCATCCTTTCCATGGGTTGTATGATATCTTCCTCTTGACGCAAGCCCATGGACATGTACCTAACCCCACATAGAACTCTCACATAGACCATGGGTTAGTACACAAAGTGCAATGGACAATGCTTACCATACCATGGGATCACTTGATCCCTCTCGGTACATCTTTTACGCTTTGTGAGTTGATCAACTTGATCCACTCTTGACTTAGTCTTGATCAACCTTGAATCTTTCCAACTCTCTTAGTTTGGATGATGTCTTGAAGGTAAACATGAATGATCACACAATCTTCTTCTTCAAGACATGCTTGCAATAAGCTCAACACTCACATGACCAATCTTTGGATAATTCCTTAATAGCACCTTGGTCAACACATAAACTCCTTGAAACCAACGCATGGACTTCAAGAAATGCCTATGGACAAATCCTTCAAATATAACTCAATGCAACCATTAGTCCATAGAGAATGTCATCAATTACCAAAACCACACATGGGGGCACCACATGTCCTTTCAGTTACCACTCAAGTAGAACAAGTACTTAAGGCTCAGAAAGAAGTGCTTGATGAAATGAATAGTAAGAAAAATGATTATGCTGTTAGAGTGGCTACTAGAACTGGTAGAACGACTCAGGAAACTTTGTATCCTGAAGGCCACCCTAAGAGAATCGCACAAGATTCTAAGAGAAATAATATTGATGTACCTAGTTCTTCTAAAAGGAAGAAAAAGAAAAATGATAGGACTTTGCAAACTTCTAGTGAACCTATTGCTGAACCACCTGAGAATCCAAATGATATCTCTATGTCTGATGCTGAAACACAATCTGGTAATGAACATGAACCTAGTGAAAATGTTAGTGATGATGTTTGTAGCGACCAGACCTCAAACAGTCTGATCTCTGTGCTCAGTGTCATCCCTGGATCAGTAATGCTGACACCACACAGTACTCGAAGGATTTATAACAGAGTAGCAATCACACACTTATTACAATCGAATGTCTCAAGAGAGAACTTAATCAAATAAATATTTCTTAAGGCCATCTAATAACGATAAAAACGGAAGGCTTGGAAGAATAAGCGAGTCCATCAACTCCAACGGCATCACCGAGTATAGAACCACGACCTATGCACCTTACTGTAAATGCGAAAAGTCTGCAACATGAAACGTTGCAGCCCGAAAATGGGTCAGCACATGGAATATGCTGGCAATGTAACACATAGAGAATAATGGAATGAATAGCCTGTACTACATGCATATATGGCTGGTGGAAAGCTCTATGGTTACGGTTTTTGCATAAAGCCAATTTTTCCCTACTTCAAAGGAATAAATTTATTTAACTATCATGGTGGTTGTGAAACATTGAGAATGGTTGATGACATCCTCAATCCCAATTAAAAGTACTCATTAACAAACCCAACAATATTAATTAGAAGTAACATGATGATATTCACATGATATCCAAGTACTAGATACTCAAGATGTCCATAACCGGGGACACGCCTAACCATGATTAGTTTATACACTCTTCAGAGGTTTGCGCACTTTTCCCCACAAGACTCGATCGCCTCCGTTGGATTTCTTGCACTACATGATGTTTGAGAACCGGATGACCGAGACATAGTCTTTCGGAAGCGCTAGCACCTTACATGTGGGTAGACCGATACACCTACTTTCCCCTACATCTTCTAGCCTACCCGTAAGAGTTCGCACAACTTAATCAACTATGCCAGAGCCCATAATGGCTTGTGGCTGCACACGGAAGTTTCTAGTTTGAATAATCTCATGATCCCTTTGAGCCTGGGTGGCGGTCAGAAGAAATACAGGCAAGTCCTGATAGAAACCAGGTGCCTCAATCCACCCAGATGTGTGTTTAAGTTGCCACCTTAAATAAACCATTAAATAACAATCTCACATCTGTCATGGATACACTCACCCAATCCACATCTACTAGCATAGCATAGCATAATAAGCAAATGTAGAAGTAGCTCCCAAAGGTTTGATAATAAAATAGGTAATAGGTACTACTTCATCTACTTCCCAAACCCACAATTTAATTAAATCCTAATCATGCAAGTGTTTGAGGATAGATCTAATGCATAAAATTTGGGTATGAGAAGAGGTATGATCAAAGTGTTACTTGCCTTGCTGATGATCCGCGAAACCTAGAGACTCGAAGTAACAGGCGGCGCACTCCGGGTAATCTATCACAGACAAACAAACAAGCATACAATAAGTACTCATCTAATGCACAGGTAAAACTCAAATAGATCTAACCAGATAGTTCAACTTAAGAACTCCGGTTTGCAAAAATAATCAAATCAAACGAAGCAATGAAAGTCAAACGGCGGAAGAAAACAGCTTTGTTTTACTAATCTGGATCTAAGTCAAATTTTACTGAAGCAAAAACTTGTTTAAGTAGATTATTCGGAAAGAGGGTTTCGAGAGGAAACTCCAGGCGCTTGAATCGCCTGATTCCGATAAACGAGCGAAAAGTTATACTAAAACGAAAATCGGATCTGGAATCGCGATCAGAAAAATCGCGGATTAAATCCGAGAAAAAGAAAAAAACGACGAACAGATTCGTTTAAATGAACTAACGAACGAACGTTCGTTAATTAGCCTAAACCGAGAAAAAAATAAAAAATAAAAAAACAAAAAAAACCGAAGAAAAACCGCTCGGTTTTTATAAAAAAAACCGGCACGGAAATCGAGGCGGCAGCGAACCTCGGGCGGCGTGCGGCTCCGGCGGCGGTGGCGGCGCTAGGCGGGCTAGGGTTTGGTGAGGCGGGCGGCTCGGGTGGGCTGGGGTGCCGGGTGGCAGCTTATAGGCGCCCAGCGGAGTCCCGCTCGAATGCGGCCCGATAAAGGCGGTCTTGGCGTTTTTTAATAATTCTGTGAAAAAAATCAAAAGAAGTACTAAACGGACTCCAAAAATCCGAAATAAATTTTCCCGGCTTCTAAAATCAAGCCGGATTTAATGAACATTTATTTGGGGCCTAAATGCAATTTTGAAAACGCAGCATTTTCCTAAATTCAAATAAAAAGTAAAAGCTCCAAAATAAAATCTTATTTGATTTTATTATTAAATCTTCATTATTTCTTTATTTTGGGAAAGTAATTTTATTCCCTCTCTCATATTTTTGTAATAGAAATAATTGAAGATAAAATAATTAAAATCAAATGATCCTATTTTCAAAATTTGAGAAAACTCAAATATGAAAATAACGAAAATCCTCAACTCTCCTTGTGGGTCCTTGAGCTGTGTAGAATTTTCTAGGATCGAGCAAAATGCAAAAGAAAAATATGATACGCAATGATGCTCTATGTATAACATTCCAAATTGAAAATTTGGGATGTTACAAACCTACCCCCTTAAGATGAATCTCGCCCTCGAGATTCGGGTTGGCTAGAAAATATGTGAGGGTGGTCCTTAAGCAAATCTTCCTCTCGCTCCCAGGTGGCTTCATCCTCAGTGTGGTGGCTCCACTGAACTTTGCAAAACTTAATGACCTTGCGGCGAGTTACTCTGCTGGCATACTCCAAAATCTTAACTGGTTTCTCCTCATAGGTCAAATCATCATTCAACCGAATCGCTTCCAGTGGCACGGTATCTCTCAATGGTATATCGGCCATCTCTACGTGACACTTCTTCAACTGAGAAACATGAAACACATTATGTACTCCTGACAATCCTTTGGGTAATTCCAACTTGTACGCAACTTCTCCCATGCGTTCCAAAACACGATAAGGTCCTACAAATCGAGGTGCTAACTTTCCTTTAACTCCAAAACACTTAACTCCTCGAAGTGGCAATACGCGAAGATAAACTCTGTCTCCGACTTTGTATTCTGTCTCCTTGCGTTTTGAATCCGCATAACTCTTCTGTCTTGATTGGGCTACCTTGAGCCTATCGCCAATCAACTTTACTTTATGTTCAGACTCCTTAATCAAATCCGGTCCAAACAACTGGCGGTCTCCAACTTCATCCCACAACAACGGGGTCCTGCACCTCCTCCCGTACAAGGCTTCGGAAGGTGCCATCTTCAGACTGGTTTGGTAACTGTTGTTGTAAGAAAACTCCGCATACGGCAAATTGTCATACCAACTTGATCTATAATCTAAAGCACAAGCTCTAAGCATATCCTCCAAAATCTGGTTGAATCTCTCGGTTTGTCCATCTTTCTCTGGATGGAAAGCTGTGCTAAACTCCAGCCTGGTTCCCAAAGTTTCGTAAATCGCCTTCCGAACTTTGAGGTAAATTGGGTTCCTCTATCGTCACGATACTCACGGAACTCCATGCAAACATACAATCCTGGTCATGTATATCTTAGCCAATTTAGCCTTTGTTGTAAGTAGTCTTTTTGGAATGAAATGAGCTACCTTCGTCAAACGATCGACTATAACCCAAATCGAGTCATAGCACGAGCAGTCTTGGGCAATCCGTGATGAAATCCATACCTAGTTTATCCCACTTCCATTCGGGTATAGGCAATGGTCAGAATAACAATCCTGCTTACGATGTTCGCTTTCACCCTCTGACATACATCACAAACTGCTACATACTGTGCAATATCCTTCTTCATTCCGGTCCACCAGAAAGTATTCTTCAAATCCAAATACATCTTAGTATTTCCTGGTTGAATCGAATATGGTGAATCATGTGCCTCTTGTAGAATCAACTTCCTGATCTCCGGGTCATTGGGCACATAAACACGGTCCTCAAACCATAGGGTATCGTGCTCATCCTCACGAAATCCCTTTGCTTTTCCTTCGCTCATTTTCTCCTTTATAGAGGCAATCTCTTATCGTAATCCTTAATGAGCTCCAACCATCTCCTCTGCCTGAGATTTAGCTCCTTCTGCGTGAAGATGTACTTCAAACTCTTGTGATCCGTATACACCTCACAATGGTTTCCAATGAGGAAATGTCTCCATGTTTTCAACGCATGCACTACGGCTGCTAACTCCAAATCATGCATAGCGTAATTTAGCTCATGAGGTTTAAGCTGTCGTGAAGCATACGAAACAACTCTTCCCTTCTGCATAAGCACTGCTCCAAGTCCTCGACGTGAAGCGTCGCAATACACCTCATAATCCTTGGTCCGATCTGGCGAGAATTAACACTTTGGTGAGGTAACCAAACATTTCTTCAACTCTGGAAACTAGCTTCACACTCCTCACCCAAATGAACTTGGTATCCTTCTTCAACAATTCTGTCATAGGCTTCGCAATCCTTGAGAAATTCTCAATGAATCTCTGGTAGTATCCTGCTAGTCCAAGGAAACTTCGGATCTCTCCAACCGTCGTTGGCGCTTCCCGATTTATTACAAAGGACAACTTTAGTGGGGTCATCGCTATACCTTCTTCGGATATAACATGTCCAAGAAATCCAACTTCCTTCAACCGAAACTCACATTTGCTTTGAACTTGGCATATAAGCGGTGTTCTCTGAGCTTCTCAGTACCAAATGCAAATGCTCCTTATGTTCCTCTTCATTCTTGAGTAAACCAAAATATCATCAATGAACACCACGACGAACTTATCCAAAAACTCCATAAACACTTTGTTCATCATGTTCATAAAATAGACAGTGCATTAGTCGGACCAAATGACATAACGGTGTACTCATACAGCCGTGCACAGTGGTAAAAAGCCGTCTTAGGTATATCTTGCTCTCGAATCTTCAATCGATGGTACCACGATCGCAAATCGATCTTGGAAAACACCTTAGCTCCTTGCAACTGGTCAAACAAGTCATTGATTATCGGCAGTGGGTACTTGTTCTTAATGGTCACTTCATTCAATCCTCGATAATCAACAACCATTCTTAATGATCCATCCTTCGTCTCCACTAGAAGTACTGGTGATCCCCAAGGCGAAGAACTTGGGCGAATAAAACCTTTATCTGATAACTCCTTAATCTGCTTCTTAATTTCCTCCAAATCTTGGGCTGGCATCCTATACGGTCTCTTAGATATTGGCCCGGTGCACGGCAATAGTTCAATCGAAACTCAATGTCTCTATCCTGGCATGCTCAGCAACTCTTAGGAAACACGTCAGGAAATCCCTTACCACCGGTACTTCCTCCTACACAACTCGATAAGGAATTTACATGTGCTCTCCTCGGCTCATGCCGTGATACATACTTGATTCTCCTTCCTTCTGGGGTGGTAAGCAAAATTGTCTTACTGGCGCAATCGATGTTTCCTCCATACATCGACAACCAATCCATACCAAGAATTACATCCAAACCTTGGGTTTCCAATATAATTAGATCCGTTGGGAAAACATGCCTCCCTATACTTAATGGCACTTGAAAACATCCTTGACAGGCCGTATACTCCGCTCCTGGTGAGCTTACTAGCATGGGTGTCTTAAGAGTTTTAGTGGGTAGGCTAAACTTATCCGCAAATCCCCTTGATATGAACGAATGCGATGCACCAAGATAAAAAGAACAAGCTGCGATAAATGACTTAACCAAAAACTTACCTATTAGCGCATCTGGCTGAGCTTCAACCTCCTCCACGGTAACGTGGTTCACTTGTCCTTTGTTGAAAGGATTCGGCTTCTTTCCTGAGCTTCCATTGCCATTTCCATTCTGGCCTTCTGGACAATCGTTGGCATAATGCCCAGTCTTGCGGCACTTAAAGCAAGTGATGTGGCTCAGGTCTGCCTTGGATGGTGTTGACGGGTTGGTGCGGTTTTGTCCATTGCTTCCTCCATTCCCGTTCCCATTCTTGGTGCCATTATGGTTGTGCAAGCTACCTCCTCCATGGGTATGCTGAAATTGTCCTCCTGGCTTCGGGGTAAAGCGAAGTTTCTGCTGAGCTCCGGAGTTATTCTTCCCTTGTCCATACTTCCTCTTGCGATTGTCAATCTGCCGCTTCCCTTCAATCATGAGCGCCACGATCTACTAACTCCTGGTAGTTATTGAAGGTGGCTACCATCAATCGCATGCTTAGCTCATCATTTAGTCCTTCTAGAAACTTCTCACCTTAGTCTGCGTCTGTAGTAACGTCATCCGGGGCATAACGTGCTAACTTCTTGAAATCATCTACATCTTGTGGCTGTCAGTCCTCCTTAGCGCAAGTTGCAAAACTCACGCTTCTTCATGGCCATAGCTCCTGCTGAAACATGGGCGATCGGAAAGCTTCTTGGCTGATCCCATGTGGCCGGTGTCTCTGAGGGTAAGTGGTCAGAAATTCTCCCACCATGCTGCTGCGGGTCCTTCGAGCTGATGTGTGGCAAATTTCACCCTTTCTCCATCTGTACATCCTACAGTGGTCAACTTCCTCCCTATCTTTCGGAGCCAATCATCCGCAACAATCGGCTCGGTGCTATTGGAAAACACCGGCGGATTCAGCCTTAAGAAACGGGTCAAATGGTCAACAGGTGGTGGTGGCGGTGGGTTGTTGTTGTTGTTGTTGTTGTTGTTGTTGTTGCCTTGGTTCTGTACCAATGTTTGAATCAAGGCATTCTGCTGCTGATTAACTGAGTGATCTCTGGCGGGAAAACAAATTCGGGGTCGCGTCTCGGAGGCATCTAAGGGGTTTAAGAAAAGACGAGAATTAAGAATAGAATGAGGTCTAGGGAGTAACACTACCCATATGCACATGAGACAAATCACACAATATCACTCCAATCAATTCAAACAAGGGCATACAACGGTCTATCTATCGTTACAAAGTGCTGAAACTAAAACTAATATAACATGGGGGTAATCTACTACTGTTATGGTGGTCAACTAGAAAAACTGCTCCGATGAAGACTCCATGATATCTGCTCCAGCTTCATCTTCGTAATCATCATCACTAGGATCGGAATCGGTGTAAATGCGATGATGATGTAGTTCTCTGGACAGGTGCTATCTTCATCTTCTCCTCCGGTCTTGAATTCCCCATGAGTTCTTCAATCTTCTCCTTAAGATCGCCGTTTTGTCCCACTAGAGCTACAATCTCCTCCATGTAGTCCTTGCGAGTGGCCTTTAGTTCTCCTTCTAGTTCGATAATCTTTGCTTTTGCTGTCTTCAACTCCATCATGTCTGCGCACATCTGGTTCTCCTGGCGTCGAATGTGCTGGTTTAACTCCTGGATGAAAGCTGCAATGGATCGATCCTTCTTAGTGCCAATTATCTCCCATTGTTCATCTCGGCGCCCACAAATCTGATAAATAGTATCCTTGAGTTCTTCTTTATAAACTTCTCCAATGCACCCCATGGTTATGTGAGCTGCCATGCTCTTTCCTAGACTCCAGGTTGGTGCATTGAAAACACACTCTATGGGCTCCGTGATTGGCGCAAACGTCCTTCCGGGAACTTGAGCTTGAATTTTCCAGCGCTCTTCTTCGGGTAGAGTGGAATTGTAAGTCCCGGTGAAGAAGCTTGGTAATCCGATGTTAAGGAAATTAGTGACTTCCTTCAGGTGTCGTCCAAAGGGTGTATCCTCATCCGGCTGGGTGAACTTGATCCTCGCTTCCGTCATCCTAAAAGAGTAGAAAAGATGAGGAGTCAGAAATGAGAATAGAGAGTAGTGATCTAGGGCTTTAGCTTAATGGTCGTGTCCTACGATCGGTGTGTGCTCGATACCATCTTTGTAGCGACCATACCTCAAAGCAGTCGATCTACGTGCTCGATGTCATCCTGGATCGATGTCGACACCACATAGTACTCGAAGGATTTATAACAGAGTAGCAATCACACACTTATTACAATCGAATGTCTCAAGAGAGAACTTAATAAAATAAATATGGCTTAAGGCCATCTAATAACGATAACGGCGGAAGGCTTGGAAGAATAAGCGAGTCCATCAACTCCAACGGCATCACCGAGTATAGAACCACGACCTATGCACCTTACTCATCGTCAAAAGTCGCAACATGAAGCGTTGCAGCCCGAAAATGGGTCAAAGACATGGAATATCTTTGGCAATGTAACATATAGAGAATAATGGAATGACTAGCCTATACTACATGCATATATGGCTGGTGGAAAGCTCTATGGTTACAGTTTTTGCATAAAGCCAATTTTCCCCTACTGCAAAGGAATAAATTTATTTAACTATCATGGTGGTTGTGAAACATTGAGAATGGTTGTGACATCCTCAATCCCAATTAAAAGTACTCATTAACAAACCCAACAATATTAATTAGAAGTAACATGATGAGATTCACATGATATCCAAGTACTAGATACTCAAGATGTCCATAACCGGGGACACAGCTAAACATGATTAGTTTATACACTCTGCAGAGGTTTGCGCACTTTTCCCCACAAGACTCGATCGCCTCCGTTGGATTTCTCGCACTACATGATGTTTGAGAACCGGATGATCGAGACATAGTCTTTCGGAAGCGCTAGCACCTTACATGTGGGTAGACCGATACACCTACTTTCCCCTACATCTGCTAGCCTACCCGTAAGAGTTCGCACAACTTAATCAACTATGCCAGAGCCCATAATGGCTTGTGGCTGCACACGGAAGTTTCTAGTTTGAATAATCTCATGATCCCTTTGAGCACGGGTGGCGGTCAGAAGAAATACTGAGGCAAGTCTGATAGAAATCAGGTGCCTCAATCCACCCAGATGTGTGTTTAAGTTGCCACCGTAAATAAACCATTAAATAACAATCTCACATCTGTCATGGATACACTCACCCAATCCACGTCTACTAGCATAGCACAGCATAATAAGCAAATGTAGAAGTAGCTCCCAAAGGTTTGATAATAAAACAGGTAATAGGTACTACCTCATCTACTTCCCAAACCCACAATTTAATTAGATCCTAATCATGCAAGTGTTTGAGGATAGATCTAATGCATAAAAACTGGGTATGAGAAGAGGTATGATCAAAGTGTTACTTGCCTTGCTGATGATCCGCGAAACCTAGAGAATCGAAGTAACAGGCGGCGCACTCCGCGTAATCTATCGCAGACAAACAAACAAGCATACAATAAGTACTCATCTAATGCACAGGTAAAACTAAAATAGATCTAACCAGATAGTTCAACTTAAGAACTCCGATTTGCAAAAAGAATCAAATCAAACGAAGCAATGAAAGTCAAACGCCGGAAGAAAACAGCTTCGTTTTACTAATCTAGATCTAAGTCAAATTTTACCGAAGCAAAAACTTGTTTAAGTAGATTATTCCGAAAGAGGGTTTCGAGACGAAACTCCAGTCGCTTGAATCGCCTGATTCCGATAAACGAGCAAAAAGTTATACTAAAACAAAAAACGGATCTGGAATAGCGATCAGAAAAATCGCGGATTAAATCCGAGAAAAAGAAAAAAACGACGAACAAATTCGTTTAAACGAACTAACGAACGAACGTTCGTTACTTAGCCTAAACCGAGAAAAAAATAAAAAAAAATAAAAATAAAAATAAAAATAAAGAAATAATAATAAAATAAAAACCGAAAAATAAACCGAAGAAAAACCGCTCGGTTTTCATAAAAAAAACTCGAAAATCGTGGCCGAACCTAAGGCGTCTTGGCTCGTGATGGCCGTGTGCCCATGGCGCTAAGCGAAGCTAGGAGTTTGAGGTAGGCGGGCGGCTCGGGTGGGCTGGTCTTAGGGTGGCGCGCTTATATAAGCGCCCGGCGGAGTCACGCTCGAGTGCACCCGATAAGCGGTCTGCGTTTATTTTAAATAATTACGTGCAAAAAAAATCAAAAGAAGTACTAAACGAACTCCAAAAATCCCGAAATAAATTTTCCCGGCTTCTAAAATCAAGCGGATTTAATGATCATTTATTTGGGGCCTAAATGAAATTTTGAAAAACGCACATTTTTCCTAAATTCAAATAAAAAGGCGAAAAATTCCAAAATAAAATCTTATTTGATTTTATTATTAAATCTTCATTATTTCTTTATTTTGGGAAAGTCATTTTATTCCCTCTCTCATATTTTTGTAATAGAAATAATTGAAGATAAAATAATTAAAATCAAATGATCCTATTTTCAAAATTTGAGAAAACTCAAATATGAAAATAATGAAAATCCTCAACTCTCCTCGTGGGTCCTTGAGTTGTGTAGAATTTTCTAGGATCGAGCAAAATGCAAAAGAAAAATATGATATGCAATGATGCTCTATGTATAACATTCCAAATTGAAAATTTGGGATGTTACAATGTTCATGATGATGCTCGACCTAGTAATGATAATGATGTAGAAGTTGAACCTGCTGTTGATCTTGATAACCCACAATCAAAGAATCAACGTTATGATAAGAGAGACTTTGTTGCTAGGAAACATGGTAAAGAAAGGGAACCATGGGTTCGAAACCCATGCCTTTTCCTCCCAAACCATCCAAGAAAAAGGATGATGAGGATTTTGAGCGCTTTCTTTGAAATGATTAGACCCATCTTTTGCGTATGCGATTGGTGATATGCTTAAAATGAATCCTTATGCTAAATATATGAAAGATATTGTTACAAATAAAAGAAATATCTGGGAAGCTGAAATTTCCACCATGCTTGCTAATTATACTTTTAAGGGTGGAATACCAAAAGAAACTTGGAGATCCAGGAGTACCTACTATACCATGCTCCATTAAGAGAAATTATGTTAAAGCGCTTTATGTGATCTTGGAGCCGGTGTTAGTGTTATGCCTCTCTCTTTATATCGTAGACTTGACTTGAATAAGTTGACACCTACTGAAATATCTTTCCAAATGGCTGATAAATCAACTGATATACATGTCGGTATCTGTGAGGATGTGCCTTTTGTGGTTGCAAATGTTACTATTTTAACGGACTTTGTTATTCTTGATATTCCCGAGGATGATAGTATGTCTATTATTCTTGGAAGACCTTTCCTTAATACTGCGGGGCTGTTATTGATTGCAACAAAGGCAATGTCACTTTTCATGTTAATGGTAATGAGCACACGGTACACTTTCCGAGGAAACAACCTCAAGTTCATAGTGTCAACTCTATTGGAAAAATTCCATCGATTATATTTGGAGGTTTTGAATTTCCTCTCCCTACTGTCAAGAAGAAATATGATATACTTATTATTGGGATGTCCATATCCCCGTTGAGGTAACATAGTGTTATTCGAAATTTCTCCGGTTCCATGTTAGTCGGAATGAGTTTGTTAACAAGACCTGATCAACCTTGTTAGTGGATTCTTTTTGATGAGCATGAGATGGATGGAACTAGAAGCACAACCTTCTGTACCCTCTTTATATTTTCTGTTACTTAGTAGAGATAAAGTAAAATAGTATTTTTCTGTCTGTTTCCCGATTTATCCGTGCAATATAAAAATATCCCGAAAATAAAAGTCCTCAGAATGCCATTCCTATTTAATATGATTTTTTCGGGAATATTTGAGGATTTATCTTGTGCAAAAATTACATGGGAGGCGCCACAGCCACGAGGGTGGGCGCCCCCTACCCCTGGCGCCCCCACCTCGTGGGCCCACGGTGGCCCTCCTCCACTTATCCCTGCACCCATCTTCTTCCTCCGCCTCACACAAACCCGAAAAACCAACTCAAGCTCGAGTTCCGACCACTTTTGCCGTGATTTTCGATCTCCTTGCTCAAAGCACCTCTCACAAAACTGCTTGGGGAGATTGTTCCTTGGTATGTGACTCCTCCATTGGTCCAATTAGTTTTTGTTCTAGTGCTTTATTCATTGCAAATTTGTGCTGCATAGGTGACCATGTTCTTGAGATTGCATGTCAAATTTATATGGTTCCAAGTAGTTCTAATGCTTGATATATGCTCTAGGCACTTGTACGAGTAGTTGCTATCAATTTTATTGAAGTTGGTTCAATTTTGTTTGAAGTTACTAAAAATTTCAGATTATTTCAGAAATAATGAAGAGACTTTTGAGGGGCTCGTCGAGCCGAAGCTCGAAGGAAAAACAAAAGGAAGAAGAGCAGAAGGCCAAATTTCATTTGCCTTGTACCGCGGAGGTCAGCCGTGTGAATGGCCTTCCGACGACTTCTTGAGGAGAGCCGGGATTTATGAAGATTTCTATTTATTGATTGAGAACGCTGGCCTCAACGACTTCCTTCGCGACCAACGTCATCAGTATCTCTTGCTCACAAATACTTTTGTGCAAAACTTCTACTTTTTCCCTAAGAAATCACCTCCAACAGTAGAGTTTCATTTATATGACGTTGTTAAGGAGATGACATTAGCTGAATTTTGCGAGGTTTGCAAAATATCCTTTGAGGGTACCTTAGATGAACCACACCGTAATGAAGTGGAAGCATTTATTAACACTATCACTGTGGGAGAAACCAGGAAGGTTTCTGGTGCAAGAATTACTAGCATACATTTTCCTGTTTTACGTACTTTGCCTTATTTGCTAGTCGTTGCTTGATTGGTCGCGGGAACTGTGTTAACCTTAGTGTTCCTGATATTATTATTTTGTTCCATGGTTTATACTGAAATAACTCTATTAGTATGGGTGGAATTGTTGCTAGACGGTTAAGTTTGAACCATACTAAGGGCCCCATCTTTGGAGGCATTTATGCTTCACGCCTAGCTGAATATTTTGAAATACCTATTAGGCATGAGGAGAAAGAAGAAACAACGTTGCCCCGGGCTTATTTAGATTATAAGAGTATGCTAGCGCATGATTTTCTTGTTAAGAGTCATGAAGGGAGCTCAAATATAAATTGTACTTTGATAAACATCACCCTGAGACTATTACTTTGCCTGCTCCCTCTTTGTTTAACTTGTCTACAGGTCCTTACATCGTTCCGTGGGCGGCTGTTCAAGCCTATCGGAATCCTACACCAGCCCCGGAACCGGAACCACAAGATGAGCCTCCACGACAGTCTGTTTATTCTTGGGATCCTGAGGCGATTTGCCACCCGATGGCGATCGAGTCCTCTTCATCACATTATGATCCCAACTATTCTTCATCGTAGTACGACCCCAGCTACACCTACGGGTATCCGCCAGGCTATCCCTGGCAATAGACCAACTATGGCCAAAAGCCTAAGCTTGGGGGAGTACATATTTCTCACCGACATTACATTCATGTTCACACACACTCATTGCTAGATGTCGGTGCTCATACTCTTTCACTGTAATATCCATGCTAGTTTATTTCCTTTTTCCTGCTTTCTTCTTGTGTGTTTAATAAACCTTAGACAACCAAAAAAAATTAGTAGTAGTTTATTTTTCCTGCTGTAGTAATAATTAAAAAGAAAACCCAAAAAAATATTTCCCGTTCTCCTTTTGCTTGTTGGGAGCTTTCTCGTGTAAATAGTTTTATTTTCCTTTCTTTTCTTTGGGGGTCAGTAGGAGAAGACCATAATTAAATTGTTGAAGTGGCTCTTATATGCATCATTGTTGATTTAACCAAGAGCCCATATTGCCTTGTCTGCTCCTGTTTATTGAATGCTCGCAGATTCCAGCTTAGTCCAATGCACGTGCACTCTTATTATTATTATTCACATCGTTTGGTCGTGCAAGTGAAAGGCAATTATGATGACATATATGATGGACTGACTGAGATGGGAAAAGCTGGTATGAACTCGACCTCTTTTGTTTTTGTAAATATGATGAGTCCATCGTTCCTGATTCAGCTGATTATGAATAAACATGTTTGCAATGACAATTAGAGATCATAGTTGCTTGTGCCATGCTTGATTAGCTATGAGTTATAATGGTTTACCTTGCGTGCCAACATGCTATTAAAATGATTGTGATGTGGTATGATGGGGTGGTATCCTCCTTTGTATGCTTGATTAGCTATGAGTTATAATGGTTTACCTTGCGTTCCAAGTAAATTTGTATGTGCCAAACTCTAAACCTTCAAATAAACATTATGTTTTGCATGCTCGAATAGCTCATATATCAACTAGGGCTGCCCTTATCTTCCGTGTTAGGCGGGTTATTCTCAAGAGGAGTGGACTCCGCTCCTCACTCACGAGAAAATGGCTGGTCACCGGGATGCCCATCCCATGCTTTATGCAAACTAAATCAAAATAATTGCAAACAAAACTCCCCACAGGACCCGTTGAATGTTGGAGGCACTCGTTATTTCGAGCAAGCCATGGATTGATGCTTGTGGAGGAGGGGGAGTATAAACTTTACCATTCTGTTTGGGAACCGCCTATAATTTGTTTAGCATGGAAGATATCGTCATCTCTTTCGACATAGGTACAACAACAAGAGCAAACAGAGTTTGTAAAAGTTTTTCTTTTTCTCTTTCAGTTTGTCAACTGAATTGCTTGAGGACAAGCAAGGGTTTAAGCTTGGGGGAGTTGATACGTCTCTGTCGTATCTACTTTCCCGAACACTTTTGCCCTTGTTTTGGACTCTAACTTGTATGATTTGAATGGAACTAACCCGGACTGACGCTGTTTTCAGCAAAATTGCCATGATGTTGTTTTATGTGCAGAAAACAAAAGTTCTCAGAATGAACTGAAACTCTACGGAATATCTTAGAATAAATAATAAAAAATCCTCGCCAAAGATGAAGACTAGGGAGCCCACACCCTGTTCACGAGGGTGGGGGGCGCGCCCCCCCTCCTGGGCGCGCCCCCTACCTCATGGGCCCCCTAGACACCCTCCGACGCTAACTCCAACTCTATTTATTGGCTTTCGGGGAGAGAAAAATCAAAGAGAAGAAATCATCGCGTTTTACGATACGGAGCCGCCGCCAAGCCCTAATCTCTCTCGGGAGGGCTGATCTGGAGTCTGTTCGGGGCTCCAGAGAGGGGGGTTCGTCGCCGTCGTCATCATCAACCATCCTCCATCACCAATTACATGATGCTCACCGCCGTGCGTGAGCAATTCCATCGTAGGCTTGCTGGACGGTGATGGGTTGGATGAGATTTATCATGTAATCGAGTTCGTTTTGTTAGGGTTTGATCCCTAGTATCCACTATGTTGTGAGATTGATGTTGCTATGACTTTGCTATGCTTAATGCTTGTCACTAGGGCCCGAGTGCCATGAATTCAGATCTGAACCTATTATGTTTTGATGAATATATGCGTGTTCTTGATCCTATCTTGCAAGTCTATAGTCACCTATTATGTGTTATGATCCGACAACCCCGAAGTGACAATAATCGGGATACTTCTCGGTGATGACCATAGTTTGAGGAGTTCATGTATTCACTATGTGCTAATGCTTTGTTCGGTTCTCTATTAAAAGGAGGCCTTAATATCCCTTAGTTTCCAATAGGACGCCGCTGCCACGGGAGGGTAGGACAAAAGATGTCATGCAAGTTCTTTTCCATAAGCATGTATGACTATTTACGGAATACATGCCTACATTGTATTGATGAATTGGAGCTAGTTCTGTGTCACCCTATGTTATGACTGTTACATGACGAACCGCATCCGGCATAATTATCCATCACTGATCCGGTGCCTACGAGCTTTCCATATACTGGTTCTCGCTTATTTACTTTTCCGTTGCTATTGTTACAATCACTACAAAATACCAAAAACATTACTTTTGCTTTGTCTTTACTTTTGTTACCGTTACCACCACTATCATATTACTTTGCTACTAAACACTTTGCTGCAGATACTAAGTTTCCAGGTGTGGTTGAATTGACAACTCAGCTGCTAATACTTGAGAATATTCTTTGGCTCCCCTTTGTCGAATTAACAAATTTGGGTTGAATACTCTACCCTCGAAAACTGTTGCGATCCCCTATACTTGTGGGTTATCATTATGCGGTCTGACCGATAAAGATCTTCATAGAATATGTGGGAGCCAATATGAGCATCCAGGTTCCGCTATTGGTTATTGACCGGAGACGTGTCTCAGTCATGTCTACATAGTTATCGAACCCGTAGGGTCCGCACGCTTAACATTACGATGACAGTTATATTATGAGTTTATATGTTTTGATGTACCGAAGCTTGTTCGGAGTCCCGGGTGTGATCACGGACATGACGAGGAGTCTCGAAATGGTCGAGACATGAAGATTGATATATTGGAAGCCTATGTTTGGATATCGGAAGTGTTCTGGGTGAAATCGGGATTTTTCCGGAGTACCGGGAGGTTACCGGAACCCCCCGGGAACTTAATGGGCCTTAGTGGGCCATGGTGGAAGAGAGGAGAGGAGGCCAGGGCTGTGCGCCCCTTCCCCCCAGTCCGAATAGGACAAGGAGAGGGGGGCGGCGCCCCCCTTCCTTCCTCCCCTCCACCTCTTCCCCCTCTCTCTCCTAGTTCAACATGGAAAAGGGGGGAGGCCAGCACCCGGTAGGAGTAGGACTCCTCTGGCGCCTCCTCCACGGCCAGCCGCACCTCCCCTTGCTCCTTTATATCACGGGGGGGGGAACCCTAGACACACAAGTTGATCGGTTGATCTCTCCCAACCGTGTGCGGTGCCCCTCCACCATAGCCCACCTCGATATCTTGTAGCGGTGCTTAGGCGAAGCCTGCGTCGATAGAACATCAACATCGTCACCACGCCGTCGTCTTGACAAAACTCTCCCTCAACACTCGGCTGGATCGGAGTTCGAGGGGCGTCATCGTCTTTGAGCGTGTCTTTGAACTCGGAGGTGCCGCACGTTTTGTACTTGATCGGTCGGATCGTGAAGACGTACGACTACATCAACCGCGTTGTGCTAACGCTTCCGCTTTGGGTCTACGAGGGTACATGGACAACACTCTCCCCTCTTGTTGCTATGCATCACCATGATCTTGCGTGTGCGTAGGATTTTTTTTGAAATTACTACATTCCCCAACAGTGGCATCCAAGCCTGGTTTTATGCGTAGATGTCATATGCACGAGTAGAACACAAGTGAGTTGTGGGCGATATAAGTCATACTGCTTACCATCATGTCATACTTTGGTTCGGCGGTATTGTTGGACGAAGCGGCCGGACCGACATTACGGTATGCGCTTACGCGAGACCGGTTCTCCCGACGTGCTTTGCACAAAGGTGGCTAGCGGGTGTCAGTTTCTTCAACTTTAGTTGAACCGAGTGTGGCTACGCCCGGTCCTTGCGAAGGTTAAAACAACACTAACTTGACAAACTATTGTTGTGGTTTTGATGCGTAGGTAAGAACGGTTCTTGCTAAGCCCGTAGCAGCCACGTAAAATTTGCAACAACAAAGTAGAGGACGTCTAACTTGTTTTTGCAGGGCATGTTGTGATGTGATATGGTCAAGACGTGATGCTATATTTTATTGTATGAGATGACCATGTTTTGTAACCGAGTTATCGGCAATGGCGTGAGCCATATGGTTGTCACTTTATTGTATGCAATGCAATCGCCCTGTAATGCTTTACTTTACCACTAAGCGGTAGCGATAGTCGTAGAAGCATAAGATTGGCGAAACGACAATGATGCTACGATGGAGATCAAGGTGTCGGGCCGGTGACGATGGTGATCATGACGGTGCTTCGGAGATGGAGATCACAAGCACAAGATGATGATGGCCATATCATATTACTTATATTGATTGCATGTGATGTTTATCTTTTATGCATCTTATCTTGCTTTGATTGACGCTAGCATTATAAGATGATCTCTCACTAAATTTCAAGATAAAAGTGTTCTCCCTGAGTATGCACCATTGCCAAAGTTAAATGCGTGCCGGACACCATGTGATGATCGGGTGTGATAAGCTCTACGTCCATCTACAACGGGTGCAAGCCAGTTTTGCACGCAGAATACTCGAGTTAAACTTGACGAGCCTAGCATATGCAGATATGGCCTCGGAACACTTAGACCGAAAGGTCGGCGTGAATCATATAGTAGATATGATCAACATAGTGATGTTCACCATTGAAAGCTACTCCATTTCACGTGATGATCGGTTATGGTTTAGTTGATTTGGATCACGTGATCACTTAGAGGATTAGAGGATGTCTTTCTAAGTGGTAGTTCTTAAGTAATATGATTAATTGAACTTAAATTTATCATGAACTTAGTACTGATAGTATCTTGCTTGTCTATGTTTGATTGTAGATAGATGGCCCGTCTTTGTTGTTCCATTGAATTTTAATGCGTTCCTTGAGAAAGCAAAGTTGAAAGATGATGGTAGCATTACACGGACTGGGTCCGTAACGAGGATTATCCTCATTGCTGCACGGAAGAATTACGCCCTGGAAGCACCGCTAGGTGCCGAACTCTTCTTGAGAGCAACACCGGATGTTATGAGCGTCTGGCGAGCAAAGCCGATGACTACTCGATAGTTCACTGTGCCTTGCTTTACGGCTTAGAACCGGGACTTCAACGATGTTTTGAACGTCATGGAGCATATGAGATGTTCCAGGAGTTGAAGTTGATATTTCAAGCAAATGCCCGGATTGAGAGATATGAAGTCTCCAATAAGTTCTATAGCTGCAAGATGGAGGAGAATAGTTTTGTCAGTGAGCATATACTTAAGATATCTGGGTATAATAATCACTTGATTGAACTGGGAGTTAATCTTCTGGATAATAGCGTCATTGACAGAATGCTCCAATCACTGCCACCAAGCTACAAGAGCTTCGTGATGAACTATAACATGGAAGGGATGGAAAAGACGATTCCCGAGCTCTTCGCAATGCTAAAGATTGCGGAGGTAGAAATCAAGAAGGAGCATCAAGTGTTGATGGTCAACAAGACCACTAGTTTCAAGAAAAAGGGCAAAGGGAAGAAGAAGGGAACTTCAAGAAGAACAGCAAGCAAGTTCTTTGCTCGGGAGAAGAAACCCAAGTCTGGACCTAAGCACAAACTGAAAGTGCTTCTCACGCAAGCGTGAGTCCTTTGGAAGCGGAACTGCCCCATGTATTTGGTGGATAAGAAGGATGGCAAGGTGAACAAAGGTATATGTGATATACATGTTATTGATGTGTACCTTACTAGAGCTCGCATGAGCACAGGTATTTGATACCGGTTACATTGCTAATATTTTCAACTCGAAGCAGGGACTACGGATTAAGCAAACACCGGCCAAGGACGAGGTGACGATGCAGCGTGGGAAACGGTTCCAAAGTCAATGTGATCGCGGTTGGCACGCTACCTCTACATCTACCTTCGGGATTAGTTTTAGACCTAAATAATTGTTATTTGGTGCCAGCGTTGAGCATGAACATTATATCTGGATCTTGTTTGACGCGAGACGGTTATTCATTTAAATCAGAGAATAATGGTTGTTCTATTTATATGGGTAATATCTTTTATAGTCATGCACCCTTGAAGAGTGGTCTATTTTTGATGAATCTCGATAGTAGTGATACACATATTCATAATGTTGAAACCAAAAGATACAGAGTTGATAATGATAGTGCAACTTATTTGTGGCACTGCCGTTTAGGTCATATCGGTGTAAAGCACATGAAGAAACTCCATCTTGATGGACTTTTTGGAGCCACTTGATTATGAATCACTTGGTACTTATGAACCGTGCCTCATGGGCAAGATGACTAAAACGCCGTTCTCCGGTACTATGGAGAGAGCAACAGATTTGTTGGAAATCATACATACGGATGCATGTGGTCCGATGAATGTTGAGGCTCGTGGCGGACATCGTTATTTTCTCACCTTCACAGATGATTTAAGCAGATATGGGTATATCTACTTGATGAAGCATAAATCTGAAACATTTGGAAAGTTCAAAGAATTTCAGAGTGAAGTTGAAAATCATCGTAACAAGAAAATAAATTTTCTACGATCTGATCGTGGAGGAGAATATTTAAGTTATGAGTTTGGTCTACATTTGAAACAATGCGGAATAGTTTCGCAACTCACGCCACCCGGAACACCACAACGTAATTGTGTGTTCGAACGTCGTTATCGTACTTCACTAGATATGGTGCGATCTATGATCTCTCTTACTGATTTACCGCTATCATTTTGGGGTTATGCTTCAGAGACGGCCACATTCATATTAAATAGGGCACCATCGAAATCTGTTGAGACGACGCCTTATGAACTGTGGTTTGGCAAGAAAACAAAGTTGTCGTTTCTGAAAGTTTGGGGCTGCGATGCTTATGTGAAAAAGCTTCAACCTGATAAGCTCGAACCCAAATCGGAGAAATGTGTCTTCATAGGATACCCAAAGGAGATTGGGTAGACCTTCTATCACAGATCCGAAGGCAAAACATTCGTTGCTAAGAATGGATCCTTTCTAGAGAAGGAGTTTCTCTCGAAAGAAGTGAGTGGGAGGAAAGTAGTACTTGATGAGGTAACTGTACCTACACCCTTATTGGAAAGTAGTTCATCACAGAAATTTATTCTGTGACACCTACACCAATTAGTGAGGAAATTGATGATGATGATCATGGAACTTCAGATCAAGTTGTTACTGAACCTCGTAGATCAACTGAGTAAGATCCGCACTGAGTGGTACGGTAATCCTGTTACGGAAGTCATGCTACTAGATCATGATGAACCTACGAACTATGAAGAAGCGATGGTGAGCCCAGATTCATAAAATGGCTTGAAGCCATGAAATCTGAGATGGGATCCATGTATGAGAACAAAGTGTGGACTTTGGTTGACTTGCCCGATGATCGGCAAGCAATTGAGAATAAATGGATCTTCAAGAAGAAGACTGACGCTGACGGTAATATTAATGTCTAAAAAGTTCGACTTGTTGCAAAAGGTTTTCGACAAGTTCAAGGGGTTGACTACGATGAGACATTCTCACCCGTAGCGATGCTTAAGTCTGTCCGAATCATGTTAGCGATTGCCGCATTTCATGATTATGAAATTTGGCAGATGGATGTCAAAACTGCATTCCTGAATGGATTTCTGGAAGAAGAGTTGTATATGATGCAACCGGAAGGTCTTGTCGATCCAAAGGGAGCTAACAAAGTGTGCAAGCTCCAGCGATCCATTTATGGACTGGTGCAAGCCTCTCGGAGTTGGAATAAACGCTTTGATAGTGTGATCAAAGCATTTGGTTTTGTACAGACTTTTGGAGAAGCCTGTATTTACAAGAAAGTGAGTGGGAGCTCTATAGCATTTCTGATATTATATGTGGATGACATATTACTAATTGGAAATGATATAGAATTTCTGGATAGCATAACGGGATACTTGAATAAGAGTTTATCGATGAAAAACCTCGGTGAAGCTGCTTACATATTGGGCATTAAGATCTATAGAGATAGATCAAGACGCTTAATTGGACTTTCACAAAGCACATACCTTGACAAAGTTTTGAAGAAGTTCAAAATGGATCAAGCAAAGAAATGGTTCTTGCCTGTGTTACAAGGTTTGAAGTTGAGTAAGACTCAATGCCCGACCACTGCAGAAGATAGAGAGAAGATGAAAGATGTTCCCTATGCTTCAGCCATAGGCTCTATCATGTATGCAATGTTGTGTACTGGACCTGATGTGTGCCTTGCTATAGGTCTAGCAGGAGGTACTAAAGTAATCCAGACTGGATCACTGGACAGCGGTCAAGAACATCCTGAAATACCTGAAAAGGACTAAGGATATGTTTCTCGTTTATGGAGGTGACAAAGAGCTCATTGTAAATGGTTACGTTGATGCAAGCTTTGACACTGATCCGGACGATTCTAAATCGCAAACCGGATACGTGTTTACATTGAACGGTGGAGCTGTCAGTTGGTGCAGTTCTAAACAAAGCGTCGTGGCGGGATCTACGTGTGAAGCGGAGTACATAGCTGCTTCGGAAGCAGCAAATGAAGGATTCTAGATGAAGGAGTTCATATCCGATCTAGGTTTCATACCTAGTGCATCGGGTCCAATGAAAATCTTTTGTGACAATCTTTGGTGCAATTGCCTTGGCGAAGGAATCCAGATTCCACAAGAGAACCAAGCACATCAAGAGACGCTTCAATTCCATCCGGGATCTAGTCCAGGTGGGAGACATAGAAATTTGCAAGATACATACGGATCTGAATGATGCAGACCCGTTGACTAAGCCTCTTCCACGAGCAAAACATGATCAGCACCAAGGCTCCATGGGTGTTAGAATCATTACTATGTAATCTAGATTATTGACTCTAGTGCAAGTGGGAGATCAAGGAAATATGCCCTAGAGGCAATAATAAAGTTATTATTTATTTCCTTATATAATGATAAATGTTTATTATTCATGCTAGAATTGTATTAACCGGAAACATGATACATGTGTGAATACATAGACAAACAGAGTGTCACTAGCATGCCTCTACTTGACTAGCTCATTAATCAAAGATGGTTATGTTTCCTAGCCGTTGACATGGGTTGTCATTTGATTAACGGGATCACATCATTAGGAGAATGATGTGATTGACATGACCCATTCCGTTAGCTTAGCACACGATCGTTTAGTATGCTGCTATTAATTTCTTCATGACTTATACATGTTCCTATGACTATGAGATTATGCAACTCCCGTTTACCGAAGGAACACTTTGTGTGCTACTAAACGTCACAGCGTAACTGGGTGATTATAAAGGTGCTCTACAGGTGTCTTCGAAGGTACATGTTGGGTTGGCGTATTTCGAGATTAGGATTTGTCACTCCGATTGTCGGAGAGGTATCTCTGGGCCCTCTCGGTAATGCACATCACTTAAGCCATGCAAGCATTGCAACTAATAAGTTAGTTGCGGGATGATGTATTACAGAACGAGTAAAGAGACTTGCTGGTAACGAGATTGAACTAGGTATTGAGATACCGATGATCGAATCTCGAGCAAGTAACATACCGATGACAAACAAAACAACGTATGTTGTTATGCGGTCTGACCGATAAAGATCTTCGTAGAATATGTGGGAGCCAATATGAGCATCCAGGTTCCGCTATTGGTTATTGACCGAAGACGTGTCTAGGTCATGTCTACATAGTTCTCGAACCCGTAGGGTCCGCACATTTAACGTTACGATGACAGTTATATTACGAGTTTATATGTTTTGATGTACCGAAGGTTGTTCGGAGTCCCGGATGTGATCAAGGACATGACGAGGAGTCCCGAAATGGCCGAGACATGAAGATTGATATATTGGAAGCCTATGTTTGGATATTGTAAGTGTTCCGGGTGAAATCGGGATTTTTCCGGAGTACCGGGAGGTTACCGGAACCCCTCGGGAACATAATGGGCCTTAGTGGGCCTTGGTGGAAGAGAGGAGAGGAGGCCAGGGCAGGGCCGCGCGCCCCTCCCCCCTAGTCCGAATAGGACAAGGAGAGGGGGGCGCCCCCCCTTCCTTCCTCCCCTCCACCTCTTCCCCCTCTCTCTCCTAGTCCAACATGGAAGGGGGGGGGAGTCCTACTCTCGGTAGGAGTAGGACTCCTCCTGGCGCGCCTCCTCCCTTGCCGGCCACACCTCCCCCTTGCTCCTTTATATACGGGGGCAGGGGGCACCCTAGACACACAAGTTGATCAGTTGACGCTCCACCATAGTCCACCTCGATAATACTGTAGCGGTGCTTAGGCGAAGCCCTGCGTCGGTAGAACATCAACATCGTCACCACGCCGTCGTGCTGACGAAACTCTCCTTCAACACTCGGCCGGATCGGAGTTCGAGGGACGTCATCCGGCTGAACGTGTGCTGAACTCGAAGGTGTCGTACGTTTGGTACTTGATCGGTCGGATCGTGAAGACGTACGACTACATCAACCGCGTTGTGCTAACGCTTCCGCTTTCGGTCTACGAGGGTACGTGGACAACACACTCCCCTCTCGTTGCTATGCATCACCATGATCTTGCGTGTGCGTAGGATTTTTTTTGAAATTACTACGTTCCCCAACAACAATAGTGAAGCTATTTTGCATAACTAGTAAGGACCCAAACACAATATTCAATGGCAGTATTTGTCCAATGGTGGTTCAACAAATAAAGTAAGACATATCAATGGATAATTTATAGCATAGATGATACAAAATATGGTACCAAATCAAAGGATCGATTGATTTGAGACTCCCATGACCACACCTTCAATAGTAGAAACAGATAAACCTTCAATTTGGACAAACAAAGGAGCATGATTAATATATAAGAACTTTGTCGGCGTCCTGGGAACGGGGGTCCCTTGCCTGCCTGCGGCCCATGGGGTGGCTATGCTAGCGGGCCGTACGGCCCATCTTCATCGACAAGGCATTCAATACCCTCGCGAGGGGCCAAGCCTTGGGTGGCGGACGACCCAAGACCTCCTCCGGAGCGGCCTCGCCAGGCAGGCTCGCGAGGAGCGGAGATATCAAGGCGGGGCAAACCTCGCGAGGCTCTCGTGACGTGAGCCATGACGATCGACACCAGGTGGGCGCCAACGCGTGCAGTGTCCTTGTTTCCTCTTTGGTGCAAAGGAGGCAGGTGCAGGCGCGGAGTACCGAGGCGCCAAGCAAAGGTTTCCACATCAATGCAACGAGACCAAGACCATGAGGACGATAAGACGGAGGTCACCATGGAGCCCAAGACGGCGTCACCACCAGAGCCTTTTGCAGGCGAATACCACTTTTGTCAGGATAGCTTGTACTAGTTGTCCCCTTTCAAATTGCCCGCCGTTGTTGGCTCCCTTCCCGCTCAACATTTGGGGAGAGGACCAGGGCCTTTATAAGTAGAGCTAGCCACCATTGTAGCAGATAACTCATTCAGAGGCACCTCACCCACACAAGTTCATTGAGCACAAGAACACCTCAACCTCAGGAGGTTGTTCTTCCTCTTGTACTGTTCATCATCAGCCCAAGAGGCAATCCACCACCACCACACTGGAGTAGGGTATTACACCACAATGGTGGCCCGAACCAGTGTAAATCTCGCATCTTTCCGTGTTGCGAGTTCGTCGAGTTCGTCAGCGAGATCTTAGCGAGCTAGGGCATAGATCGGTAGGAGGGAAATAACTTTGCGCGCACCCCAGAGTTTGAACCTTAAGGGTTTTGCCGGAACCCGAGATCCGACATTTGCGCGCCAGGTAGGGGTGCGTCGTAGCTTCTCCTCCATCGATCTGCGCTTCGCCGTCATGGCAGGCGCCCCGCCACCAGCTCCAACGGCGATGCTGACGACGGGGCCAGGGGGCTTAGAGCCCTAGCCCCCGCCCTTCGGCAGGTGCCATGCCCATGCAAGTTCAGGCCGGAGATGTCGCCGCGCTATGACGGCGCGGCGGACCCGACGGCGTTCCTGCTGGCATACGAGGAGGCCGTCCTCGAGGCCGGGGGCGACGACAAGGTCATGGCGAACTGGCTTCCCGTGGCCCTCGCTGGCGAGCCACGCGCTTGGCTGCTCAACCTCCCTGGATCCACGGTGGCGTCCTGGGGGGAACTTCGTGACCTCTTCACTGCTCGCTACGCGGTGCCGGCGCACCACGCAGTCGCAGCCCTGCTGGGCGGCTCTCAAGCACCGCCTTCAGATCGCCACGTCAAGCCGTTCCTCCGTCAGATTGGTGCCGCTTCCAAGTGCCCGAGGCTCCGCCGGCTTGGGCTGCGCCTGAGGCCGACCTCACCTTCAGCTCAGAAGACCACCCCAACTCTACCACCGGCTCGGTCAAGCTCCCAATGCTATGCACCCACCATCTGCAACGTATCTATTACCAAGACCCTCATCGACGGCGGTGCAGGCCTCAACTTGCTCTCCGTAGAGGCCTTCAGCCTTCTTCACGTACCACTCGAGCGGCTCAGTCTCAGCAAGCCTTTCCCAGGAGTTGGTGGCGGCACTGCCCACTCTCTGGGACAGATCCGCCTTCCCATCACCTTCGGCACACGCGACAAATACCACACTGAGCTGGTCGACTTCGACATCGCCCGCATCGGCCTCCTGTACAACGCCATCCTCGGGTACCCAGCTCTCGCCCAGTTCATGGCGGCGACTCATCCGGCCTTCAACCTCATGAAGATGCCTGGGAGCAAAGGCGTCCTCACCATCAAGGGGGGTACCAAGGAGCTCGTGAAGGCACTCAAGCTCGCCCTCAAAACCGCCGCGGTGGTGCAGCCTGCCGACGCGGGCGCCTCCGAGCCCAAGGGAGCCATGCCGACCAAGAAGAAGCAGTTGTTCACACAAGACAAGGCGGAAACCAAGCAGGTGCCGGTCAACGAGGACATGCCCTCAGGAGCCACCTTTACCATAGGTGCCAGCCTCGACCCAGGGCAAGGGGAAGCATTGGTGAAGTTCTTGCGCGCAAACAAGGATATATTCGCGTGGGATCCCAATCAGCTGGTAGGAGTCCCGGTGTAGCGACCCGACCTCAGACGGTCGAGTCTCTGTGTATCTGTGCTATCCCTGGATCGGTATGCTAGCACACACAGTACATCAATGTATATATCAAAGTGCAATCACATGTACAAATGTAACGAAAAACTGATATATACCTTAAGAATCTCAATGAAACAGGCAAACGGGTGTGGAGTCCCATCAACACCATCGGCAAGTTGAGTGCGGACCGTAACCCTATCATATCACTTACTCGTCGGATAATACCTGCAACATAATATGTTGCAGCCGTGTAGGTCAGTACGTTGAATGTACTGGCAAGTCACACCACAAGAGATGAATAAATGTCCTATTTATACATGCAATATGGCTGGTGGATGGTTCTAAATTTAATTTGCATAAAGCTGATTTTTCCCTATCATCAAAAGAATATCATATTGTTACTACATAATTCATCATAATATGATTGAGATGGTTGCTCCATTCAATCTATACCCAAATTCATTAAAACCCATTAAATTAATTAAGAGTGATGAGATCGCTCGATTCCCACTTTCCAGATGCTCAAATTGTCCATAACCGAGGACACAGCTAATCGATTAGTTTTACACTCTGCAGAGGTTTGCACACTTTTCCCCACAAGACTCAATCACCTCCTTTGTAGTCCTCGCACTGCCTGGTGTTTGAGAATCGGAAGATCGAGACATAGTCTTTTCAAGTGTTCCTCTTAACTCTGGGTAGACCGGTACACCTACATATATAACTACATCTGCTAGTCTACCACGGTAAGAGGTCACACAACGTACTCAACTAAGCCGAGCCCATAATAGCTTGTGGGCATGCGGGTAAGCTTCTAGTCATGAAAAATTGATGAATCCTTTGAACACGGGTGGCGGTCCATAGGGTGATCACACGGGTACTCCGGGATCCCCCGGCAAGTCCACCGGTTTCTCCAGGTGCCCGGCAAGTCCATCAGTTTCTTCAGTATGCCTTACCAATTCACCCAGATGTGTATTAATGTTGCCACCTTAAGGTTACCCTTATTTATTATATCACTCGCAACTTTCATGATCTCACATACCAATCCCCGTCTACATTGGCATAGCAAAATTCCTACAACGTTGGCGACAAAGAAGTAAAGGCTCAGACCTACCTCATTGCACTCTTTGGGTTTATAATATAGCCAACTAACATATTCATGCAAACCCTACATCAAAGGACTAAATGCATATATAAAACATATGTATAAAAGGGCATGATCAAGATGTAACTTGCCTTGTACTATTGATGAAGATGAAATATTATATTGAGTCGTCTCTCCTTCTCGTTACGATATATCTAACGATATAAGAAAGTACTTTAGCTCACAATAACATCCAAAAAAATCCAAATAAAATATTCAAATTACAATACAAAATAAAAAATATATTCCTACATAAGTTGTTAGGACTTGGTTACGGGTTGAGATAAGATCAAAAATGAAAATATGATATAGGTTTTGTTCTAGGGTTGGGTCAAAGTGAAGATCACGGGTTGAAGAGTTGTGAGGCAAGGTTCTACAACAAAGTCCATAATGAAAATGGTATATGGAGTTTGTGGCATAAAGGTTTTATGTTACAAATTGTATGTAACATCTCGTGAAGTCTAAATTTTTATAATGATAGCATATGACCAGAGGGGTTCCTAATGATCTTCTCAAGAAAGCTGAATCAAGAATCAAATTAAACTAATGATGAAATTGAATTACGATAAAAGAAAAACTATATGAAGTGTTAAGGTTGAAACAGTGGCTAGACATAGATGAACAATTAGGAAAAAAATTTAACAACAAGATATGGACTGAAAGATCAATTTTTGCTGAAGGAAACATCTTCAAAAGAATAACAAATTAATAGATATAGCAAAAATATTCAAATACAAATCTTAAATTCGTGTCAAATTTAATTTACCAAAAATGAAATGTTTTTGTCTCAGGATAAACTTCGTGTTTCAACGAATCCGTGGATATAAAATTTGTCGAATTCGGACTTACGGTCTAGGAGATATGAATTTCCGAAGTTTGAGTATTTTTCTGAAAAACAATTACGGATTTACACACTGCTCACCGGAGTTTCCCCGGAGTTTCGTCGGAGTTGGAGAAGAAAAGGTCCCGACGTCAACGAATGGCCGATCGGCGGAGAGCAGGCCGAGGCGAACTTGAGAGATGCAGAGGTGAGATCGTCCTCGTCCTCGGGCGCGGTGGAGAAGCCGCCGGAGTTGCGAAAACGGGTAAATCCCGGCGAGCAATTCCTCTCGGAATAGAGCGATATAAAGAGGAGTTTTCAGGGAGAGGGATGAGGGCTTCGAGGCGCACCTAGGGGTCCTATTTAGAGTGGCCGAGGGATCCGGTACAGGGAGATCAAACGAGCTCATTGTGCCCTCTAATGACAGATTGATTCCGGAACAATTAAGACATTAAAGTGGAATTTTAATCCTCTGAATGGGTTCTCAATGCAATACAAAAGATCTTTCGTGTTGATAAGAAGTGGAAAGAGTGAACGTTTCAAGTGCTAGAGGGAGAGGAAGATGTACACGTGCCATGGCTATTTCTCTTCTCCTCCAGATTGAAACGTACAGAGGAGGAAGAAGGGTTCCTGGACTTGGGCTAAGGAAAAAATAAGATGGGCCTTAGTGGGGAACCAGGCCCAAGGGGAAAATGGAAAGAGAGAAAAAAAATAAAAGTGGACATGGTTCAAATAGGCTTAGGACGTAATTACCAAATAATATTTTTTTGGTGCAAAAGTTTTAGAACAGAAAATAAAAAAAATGTTCACATTTATTTTTAATTTAAGTGTGCAAAACGTTTGTGTAAACAACAAATCAAATTTTATTAATAAATATTCAATTGAACCTAAATAACATTCATATACTTCGAAAATAGTTTTAGCCAAAAATTAAATAGTTATCCTGCTCTTGTTATTCTATAAGTGTATTATCATTATCCGCAAAAATGTTATCTTTTATAAATTCTCAATTGAAAATTAATAATTGAGCCATATTAAACATTTCCAAATATATTATGGAGAAGTCATGTCATCTCCCATCATAAATTTTATTTGATTAATTTGGAAATATTTAAATGACAGTAAAACTCCAAATAATATCATATTTCAATTGAAACTCCAAAATCCAAACAAATTCCATATGAAATATTCATCCACCACATTTGAGAAAGTCATGTTATTCTCACTCCAAAATTGTGATTGTGGTTTCCAATATTTCAAAAGAGTCAAACAGAAATTAAAGCCCTTTGATTTCTTGAAATAACTTCCCCAACCATAGTTTTATTTATTGGACAAAATGTTACCCGACTTTTATAACATGATTAGAAAAAGTTTTAAACAACAACTCAAAAGGTTTTAATTCTCATGAAAAAAATAAAATAATTTCACACAATCCATCACACAACAATCAAACAAACAATGCTATTTATTTATTTAATATAACATTCCAAAATATAGAATTTTGGGATGTTACAAACCTACCACACTTAAAATGAATCTCGTCCCCGAGATTCGGAAAGGCTATAAAGAAAAGGTTAGGGTTGGGGTCTCCTTGCATTTCCATTGATCATCATGAAGGTCCCGGGTGCTACCACACTTAAAATAAACTCATGCACCACCTCTATAGTGTTGACAACACATTTCTCCTCAAATTTCTTGTAATAACTCCTTCATTGATGCTCTCCTATTAGAGGCATAACATTTCCTTCAATATCCTAGGTCTTTGCATCAAAATGAAATTCTTCCGAGACTGGATCTTCTCATCTGACAGGTTTAGCGCCAATGCTAAACAACTATCGAAAAATCTCATGGAGGTCTGCAATTATTGGTTCCCTGCAAGAAATGAGTATTGGCTTCATTCTCACCGTGTAACCTACGATTGGCAACAACTGCCATGTACATGGGTTCCTCATCATACCATTCTATGGTTTAAGAAAGGCTTCAACGGGCGTCGGCACTTTACTGTGGATAAGTCACTCAGATTTACCATTCCAAATAACAAGAGCGAATGATAAGAGTAAGTCGTCATGGTGGCCAAGCCATGCCGCACCCAAATCATTACCCTGTATAAGGTTTAGTGAATCTCGCACTCTAACACTCAGGCATCCTCACAGGCATCGCAGATTTCTCTTGTCCACGAACTGGGTTCGAATAAATCCATCGATTCTGCAAGCCAAACAAAAACAACTATCGTTTCACCAAAACCCTCTGGTTTTACGTATCCTCCTATGGAATAGCTATAACTTCATCGGCAGACGTTGCATGGCTCCTTCATAATTCTTCCTTCAACAAGATTGTGCTTGTACCTCGGTAAATCACGGGCACGTGGGTTACGCCCACTTCAACACTTGTATAGCTTTTACTCATCCTTGGAGTTTCTACTGATCCATATTCTCAGGTAATTCTCAGACTACTTCATTTCCTTCATCTCCTTGTGGTAACCAACATAACAAAATCAAACTGCAACTTATTTTTGTCCAGCTCCTTTCTACGGATCGGCATGAACAACACGTTTCTTTCTCCTTTGACCCTGTGGTTTTACGAAATACTACCACACTTAAAATGAATTTACTAATTCATCCATAGACCATATTTCTCATATCCTCGAAAATGGTCAAAATCTAAGAGAGTGGCAACTCTTACAATTCAACATGGCACTGATGATTCAACTTTATTGATTCATGAAATATTACATTCCCCAAGACTTCCATTACATAGGTCAACTCAACCTACTCATAAAAATAAAATTGCTTCCTACTACTTATTACAGATATCATAATCTCGACTACTCAGTTTTAGCTTTCTTTTGATCCGAACATTCCCTAGCATAATGTCCCGCTTCATTGCAGCGAAAACAAATGGCTTCCGACTTGTCTCGAGGCTTCCTTGTGATTTTCTGGACTCCTTGGGTTCTTGGCTTCTTGTACGAACATTCATGGTATTATTGGACATGGTTCAAATAGGCTTAGGACGTAATTACCAAATAATATTTTTTTGGTGCAAAAGTTTTAGAACTGCAAATAAAAAAAATGTTCACATTTATTTTTAATTTAAGTGTGCAAAACGTTTGTATAAACAACAAATAAAATTTTATTAATAAATATTCAAATGAACCTAAATAACATTCATATATTTCGAAAATAGTTTTAGCCAAAAATTACATAGTTATCCTGCTCTTGTTATTCAATAAGTGTATTATCATTATCCGCAAAAATGTTATCTTTTATAAATTCTCAATTGAAAATTAATAATTGAGCCATATTAAAAATTTCCAAATATATTATGGAGAAGTCATGTCATCTCCCCTCATAAATTTTATTTGATTAATTTGGAAATATTTAAACGACAGTAAAACTCCAAATAATATCATATTTCAATTGAAACTCCAAAATCCAAACAAATTCCATATGAAATATTCATCCACCACATTTGAGAAAGTCATGTTATTCTCACTCCAAAATTGTGATTGTGGTTTCCAATATTTAAAAAAGAGTCAAACAGAAGTTAAAGCCCTTTGATTTCTTGAAATAACTTCCCCAACCATAGTTTTATTTATTGGACAAAATGTTACCCAACTTTTATAACATGATTAGAAAAAGTTTTAAACAACAACTCAAAAGGTTTTAATTCTCATGAAAAAAATAAAATAATTTCACACAATCCATCACACAACAATCAAACAAACAATCCTATTTATTTATTTAATATAACATTCCAAAATATAGAATTTTGGGATGTTAGACCCGGGAGAGGTGATTCAGCATCATTTAAGGGTATGCCCCAATGTACGCCCCGTGAAGCAGTGGGCGAGATGGCAGTCCACTGAGAAGCAGACCTTCATCGTCCAGGAGACCCGCAAGCTGGAGGCGGTGGGCGCCATTCGCGAGGTCCGGTATCCCGAATGGCTGGCAAACCCCGTTGTAGTGCCGAAGAAAGGTGGGAAGGAATGGATGTGTGTCGAATTCACCAACCTTAACAAAGCTTGCCCCCGGGATCCGTTCCCGCTCCCGCGCATTGATCAGATCGTCGACTCCACCGCTGAGTGCGACCTGCTGTGCTTCCTGGATGCGTTCTCAGGGTATCACCAGATCAAGATGGCGGTGGAAGATGTGGAGAAGACAGCCTTCCTGACCCCGTGTGGGGTGTACTGCTACACCTGCATGCCCTTTGGATCACATAACGCAGCGCAACCTTCGAGATCGATGCACATCGCCTTGGGGCGGCAGCTCGGGAGAAACACAGAGGCCTACGTCGACGACATTGTGGTGACGTCTCGGGAGGCGAGGACCCTGATTCATGACCTAGAGGACACCTTCGCGAGCCTGCGCCAAGTGAACTTGCGGCTCAACCCGGAGAAGTGCGTGTTCGGCGTCCCTTCCGGCAAGCTGTTGGGCTTTCTCGTGTCCCACAGAGGGATCGAGGCGAATCCAGGAAAGATCAAGGCCATCGAGGACATGAGCCCGCCACAGTCCCTTAAGGAGATGCAGAAGTTGGCTGGTCGGGTAACTGCGTTGGGACGCTTCATCTCCAAGCTAGGGAACGCGCCCTACCCTTCTTCAAGCTGATGACGAAGAAGGACCCGTTCGAGTGGACCCAGGAGGCCGACCGAGCTTTTCAAGACCTCAAGAGATACCTGACCAGCCCTCCGGTGATGGTGGCACCACGTCCCCTCGAGCCCTTAGTACTCTACCTCGCCGCTACCCCGTACTCCGCCAGCGCAACACTGGTGGCGGTTCGGGAAGAGCACCAAGCCAAGGGCGCGCTGCGCCGGGCTACAGCTGAAGCAACACAAGACCAGGAAGGCACCGCAAGAGCCGTGGCAGCACCGACAGAAGACCAAGCTCAGCAGGATGACGCCGTCAAAACTCCCGCAGACCATCAGGCGTCAGGAGTCCCGTCGCCTCAGGAGACATCCCAACTTCCGCAAGGTACGAGCCCAGACAGCGCGCCAGCCCTCGTCGAACACCCAGTGTATTTCGTCAGCACCGTGTTGCGAGATGCGAAGGCACGATATCCCATGCCTCAGAAGCTCCTGCTCGCACTCTTGGTGGCCTCGCGCAAGCTGCGGCACTACTTCCAGGGGCACCCCATCAAGGTTGTCTCAGCCTACCCGTTGGAGAGGGTGCTCAGGAGCCCCAATTCTGCTGGAAGGGTCGCTGAGTGGAACATCGAGCTGCAAGCATTCCAGTTAGAGTTCAGCACTACCAGGGTCATCAAGGGAGCCGCGCTCGCTGATTTTGTGGCGGAATGGACGGACGTCCCGACGCTTTAAGTAGGCGAAGACCGGTCCACCTCGCCAGGAAGTGAGGCGCTCGACGGTTGGGTCATGTACTTCGATGGCGCCTTCGCGCACCAAGGCGCAGGGGCTGGAGCGGTACTCATCTCGCCCACTCAGGATAAGCTCTACTACGTCGTGCAGCTCTGCTTTCAGCATGGCGAGAAGGTCTCCAACAACATCGCGGAATACGAAGGCCTCATAGCTGGCCTGAAGGCCGCGACAGCTCTGGGAGTGAAGCGCCTTACCGTTAAAGGCGACATGCAGCTCCTCGTCAACTTCTCCAACAAGGTATACGAGCCGAAGGACGAGCGTATGGAGGAATACCTCGCAGAGGTGCGCAAGATGGAGAAGCAGTTCTTGGGCCTGGAGATCTAGCACGTGCCCCGGGGCACCAACAAGGAGGCCAACGACATCGCCAAGAGAGCATCCAAGCGACAGCCGCAAGAGCCCGGCGTCTTTGAGGAATGGCTCTTTAGACCGTCGGCGACACCACCACTTTCAAGCATAGCTCAACCTCAGGAGGAGCTCCCACAGCCTCCTGCCACAGGAGCCCTGGCCTGTGGCCCGACTTCAGGAGCTCGCTTGCTCTTGGCACCCGAGCCTTAGGAGGGATGCTAGACCAAGGAATTCAAGGAATATCTGATGCAAGGGGCACTGCCGGAGAAGAAGGAGGATGCAGAGCGTGTAGTTCGGCAGGCCACGGCGTACTGCATCCAGGACGGTGAGTTGTACAGGAAGCGGCCGAACGACGTTTCCCTGCGCTGAATTTCCAGGGACCATGGGAAGGAGCTGCTGACTGACATACACGATGGGGACAGCAGGCACCACTCGTCATCACGGACTCTTGTCGGCAAAGTGTTCCGTAGTGGGTTCTATCGCCCATCAAGGCCAACGACGCAATGAGCCGGGTGAAGTCCTGTGAAGCCTGCCAGTTCCACGCCAAGCAGATCCATCAGCCGGCTCAGGGCCTCCAGACCATTCCGCTCACGTGACCATTCATGGTCTGGGGGCTGGACATCTTGGGCCCATTCCCTCGAGCGCCTGGGGGCTACCGCTACCTCTACGTCGCCATCGACAAGTTCACCAAGTGGGCAGAAGTGGAAGCTGTCCGCACCATCCCAGCCGACTCTGCTGTCAAGTTCATCAAGAGCCTCATGAGCCGCTTCGGGGTCCCAAACCGTATCATCACAGATAACGGCTCGCAGTTCACTAGTAACCTCTTCAAAACCTACTGTGCTAACCTTGGAACGCAGATTTGCTACGCTTTTGTGGCGCACCCCAGGAGCAATGGTCAGGCCGAACGCGCCAACGCGGAGGTCCTGAGGGGCCTCAAGACCAGGACCTTCGAGAAGAAGCTCGAGGCCTATGGCAGGGGCTGGCACGACGAGCTCCAGTCCGTGCTATGGTGCATCCGCACCACCGCCACCAAGCCAACGGGCGTGACCTCATTCTTCCTTGTCTACGGAGCTGAAGCAGTCCTTCCTCACGAGGTCAAGCATCGCTCCGCACGGGTCCTGGCGTTTGATGAAACGCAGTAGGACGCCACGTGGGGGATGGACCTCGTGCTGGGGGAGGAACGTCGTCGCGAAGCTGCGCTGAGGGCGGCAAGGTACCAGCAAGCGTTACGGCGATACCACTGCCGCAACATCCGCTCCAGGACGCTCGAGGCGGGCGACCTCGTCCTGAGGCGGGTCCTCTCCAAGGAAGGGCTGCACAAGCTTTCACCCATGTGGGAGGGCACATTCAGGGTCGTCCATGTCTCCAGGCCTAGCGCCGTGCGCCTGGAGACGCATGACGGGATACCCATCCAGAACGCCTGGAACATCCAGCACCTCCGGAAGTTCTACCCATGAAGCAAGGCCCAGAGCCTGTGAAGAAAGGCCCAGAGCCTGTGAAGAAAGGCCCAGAGCCTGTGAATAAGGCCCGGTGCTTGTGAAGAATCGCTGCCCGTGACACTCTCAAGTAATAATGAGTGGGGCTATACACGCCCCGGAGTCTCAGGAGCGCCGGCCTCAGGCCCTGGGGCTCCCTCCCACGCCTAGTGGCAGCACTTAGCTCCGCGCTGGTGAGAAGACTTGAAGACTAGATTAGGTGCCGGACGTGGCTTTTCATTTGCTTTTCGTAGTTGGCTTGCTTTTCCTTAATCGAAGTTTGCTTCTGGTGTTCCTTGCTGATTTGATCCCCCCGTCTCTTGCCGCATTTTCCGGCTCTGGTTCGCTCGTATTCTCTCTCTCGCATGCCTCACGACGGGGGCTAGGCATGTGCCCTCGCGAGCGTTTTTTCCTCTGCCTTCTCTTGAGCGTTTTTTCTCTTCCCTATGCCTTCTCACGAGCTACCCTCGTTCGAGTCCGAAAGCTGGTGCATCTCTCCTAAGCCTTGCCCCTCGGGTATCGCGATACAAAGCGCCGGGTCAAGGCTTGGGTGAACGACAAGTCTCCTGGCAAGCTCCCTAATGAATTTCCTGAAGTTCCTGAGCAATCGTGGACCACAGGGTCAAGATGGACACAAGGAAACAAACACCTCGTGAGGAGGAGGGCACCATGAGTGCATCGGGCTAAGTTGTTTGCGCAAAATAGCAACACAACACTGAAACATCAATCGTAGCTTAATAGTTAATAAGTTATAGGTTTGATACACGACCCTCTGGGCACATGCTGGTTTCATTTTGATGCAGGAAGGAAAAGTGGAACAAGACAAAAGCGGCGCTGGCCCCTATAGCGGCCGACGGGGGCAGGGCCCAGGCGACATCCCGGGACTAGTCGGACCCCTCCTCGTGCTTCACCGATGCGCGGCAACGAGACGACCCGCTACCACCCTCGAAGCGGGCGTGACGGCTGGTCAAGGCCGCCACTGCTAGAACTGTCGCCAAGGGAGGAGCCACCATAGCCAAACGAGGCACGGCCGGCGGGTTCATCCTCCTCCTCGTCCCGACCATCGCCAAGGCCAAGCACCTCCTCGCCGTCGTTCACCTCGGGGCAGCACCCGGTGCGGCGACCGCCTTCCCCGAACACCCTCACGTAGAGGGCCGCGTCGCCGTCGAACTTGAAGTGGAGGGTGCACCACCTGCCCAGGCCGCGTGCACGGGCGAACGTCTGCCAACCGCGGGCCAGAGCTATGTTGCCCGCGACAGAGACCTCGACCGCGACCCAAGAAGCCCGGCTGCAGCACCGTCTGCCTGCAGCCAGAGCCCGCCTAGACCGGAGGCCGGCAGCTCGTCGGCAAAGAAGTGGGGAAGCTGGAGCCAGCTGCCGGCCGGATCCTCCGACCAAACAACGAACTCCGGCAGCACCTCTGACGCATGGAACCGCAGTCGGGGGGGGGGGGCGCAACCACGGCGTGTATCCTCTCGTCGACAGGACTGCCGCGACCAGAGCGACTCCTGCCACGCACTATGGTGCCACCCCGAGGGCCGGGGGCTGCGGCAGGGGTCGCGGCATGCTTGCGGGGACGGCCACGTCCTCTCTTGGGCGCCAGGGAGCCGGGCCCCTCCCGGGGGGCCTTGCCCTTCTCCGCGGCAGAGAACCTCTTTGACGACGCCATTGCTGCGAGCGGTGGAGCAAGGAGGAAGAAGCGAGCAAGGAAGAGATGGGCAACAGGAGCTCCGCCCCCTTCCTCAATTATAGCAGGGGAAGGCCAACGAGCGCCCCGACGATCACATTTAATGATGATTTTCCTTGCATGTCGCAGGGACTTGTCAAGTCGAGCAGTTGCCGAGCCAGTGTGGGGAAGCGGAGACGCCCACGTCCAATCAACTGCCACGCGTCGACCAAGGCCGCAAGCTTTTGGGGCCCGTGGCGCTCTGCACTTGACCTTTGGCTTCGCCTCGAAGCCAAGCCCGAGTGCGCCTTGGGTCCGGGGGCTACTGTCGGCGTCCTGGGAACAGGGGTCCCCAGACTTGCCTGCCTGGGGCCCACGGCGTGGCTATGCTAGCGGGCCGTACGACCCATCTTCACCGACAAGGCATTCAAGACCCTCGCGAGGGGCCAAGCCTCACGGGGCGGACGACCCAAGACCTCCTCCGGAGCGGCCTCGCCAGGCAGGCTCACGAGGAGTGGAGATATCAAGGCGGGGCAAACCTCGCGAGGCTCTCGTGACGTGAGCCATGACGATCGACACCAGGCGGGCGCCAGGCGGGCACCAGCGCGCAGTGTCCTTGTTTCCTCTTTGGTGCAAAGGAGGCAGGCGCAGGCGCGGAGTACCGAGGCGTCAAGCAAAGGTTTCCATATCAGTGCAACGAGACCAAGACCATGAGGACGGCAAGACGGAGGTCACCATGGAGCCCAAGACGGCGTCACCACCAGAGCCTTTTGCAGGCGAAGACCACTTTTGTCAGGATAGCTTGTACTAGATGTCCCCTTTCAAATTGCCCGCCATTGTTGTCTCCCTTCCCTCTCAACATTTGGGGAGAGGACCAGGGCCTTTATAAGTAAAGCTAGCCATCACCATAGCAGATAACTCATTCAGAGGCACCTCACCCACACAAGTTCGTCGAGCACAAGAACACCTCAACCTCAGGAGGCTGTTCTTCCCCTTGTACTGTTCATCATCAGCCCAAGAGGCAATCGACCACCACCACACTAGAGTAGGGTATTACACCACAATGGTGGCCCGAACTAGTATAAATCTCATGTCTGTCCGTGTTGCGAGTTAATCAAGTTCGTCTGCGAGATCTTAGCGAGCTAGGGCGTTGATCGGTAGGAGGGAAAGAACTTCGCACGCACCCCAGAGTTCGAACCTTAAGGGTTTTGCCGGAACCCGAGATCCGACAAACTTCAATAAAACACACCTACAACAACACACACATACAATATAAGCAAAGTTACTAACCTCAAACACATGGCCATTTGCTCCTTGATAGATGCATCACTGGACTCATGAACAAGTAAAGCCAATTTGCTATCTCCAATATCCTCAATAATGGACTTGGTGGTCTCTTGTGCACAAGCCTCATAATGTTGTCTAGATTTACTATGAGGGTTGGTGTAATATCTTGCCACTTATGATATCTGCCTCTGCGACGGGGATTGCAAACACATGGCCACAGTCTCCAAGATCCTTGTATCGCACCCTAGGCCAGCCAGACGCCTTGACATCCGCATGTTCAGTACTAACTGCAAGGTCCAAGCCAAGTTAGACGAGTGGTTCTAGCCCCTGCCCTAGATCAGCTCGAGGAGCTCAGGTTTGAAGCTGGACGATGTCGCCTGCCACCGTCCGCACTCCGCCTCATGCCAACGCTGCGCCGCGCCAGCTTCAGCTCCTGCTATTTTCCCCAAATTAATGTCGCGCCCGCCCTTCTTCTCCCTCACCTCAAGCAGCTCGACCTCTTCGACGTTGGCATCTCGAAGAAGGCTATGGAGTAACTACTTGAAGGAAATATGCCCTAGAGGAAATAATAAAGTTGTTATTTATATTTCCTTATATCATGATAAATGTTTATTATTCATGCTAGAATTGTATTAACCGGAAACTTAGTACATGTGTGAATACATAGACAAGCAAAGTGTCACTAGCATGCCTCTACTTGACTAGCTCGTTGAATCAAAGATGGTTAAGTTTCCTAGCCATAGACATGAGTTGTCATTTGATTAACGGGATCACATCATTAGAGAATGATGTGATTGACTTGACCCATTCCGTTAGCTTAGCACTTGATCGTTTAGTATATTGCTATTGCTTTCTTCATGACTTATACATGTTCCTATGACTATGAGATTATGCAATTCCCGAATACCGAGGAACACTTCGTGTGCTATCAAACGTCACAACGTAACTGCGTGATTATAAAGGTGCTCTACAGGTGTCTCCGATGGTATTGTTGAGTTGGCATAGATCGATATTAGGATTTGTCACTCCGATTGTCGGAGAGGTATCTCTGGGCCCTCTCGGTAATGCCCATCACTATAAGTCTTGCAAGCAATGTGACTAATGAGTTAGTTGCGGGATGATGCATTACAGAACGAGTAAAGAGACTTGCCGGCAACGAGATTGAACTAGGTATTGAGATACCGACGATCGAATCTCGGGTAAGTAACATACCGATGACAAAGGGAACAACGTTTGTTGTTATGCGGTTTGACCGATAAAGATCTCCGTAGGATATGTAGGAGCCAATGTGAACATCCAAGTTCCGCTATTGGTTATTGACTGAAGATGTCTCTCGGTCATGTCTACATAGTTCTCGAACCCGTAGGGTCCGCACGCTTAACGTTCGGTGACAATCGATATTATGAGTTTATGTGTTTTGATGTACCGAAGATAGTTCGGAATCCCGATGTGATCACAGACATGACGAGGAGTCTCGAAATGGTCGAGACATAGAGATTGATATATTGGATGACTATATTCGGACACCGGATGAGTTCCGGGGTCACAGGATAATTATTGGAGTGCCGGGGGGTTATCGGTCTATTGGGCCTACATGTGCCATAGGGAAGAGGGGAGGCAGCTCACAAGGGGCAGCCGTGCCCTCTCCCTATAGGGAGTCCAAATTGGACTAGGGAGGGGGGGGGGCGCTCCCCCTTTCCTTCTCCTCTCCCTCTCCTTCCTTCCCCCTCCCTCCTCCTAGTTGGACTAGGAAAGGGGGAGTCCTACTCCTACTAGGAGGAGGACTCCTCCCCCTCCTTGGCGCGCCCCAAGGGCCGGCCGGCCTCCCCCTTGCTCCTTTATATACGGGGGCAGGGGGCACCCTAGAACATACAAGTTGATCATTGTTCTCTTAGCCGTGTGCGGTGCCCCCCTCCACCATAATCCACCTCGGTCATATTGTCGTAGTGCTTAGGCGCAGCCCTGTGCCGGTAGCTTCATCATCACCGTCATCACGTCGTCGTGCTGATGAAGCTCTCCCTCGACACTCTGCTGGATCGTGAGTTCATGGTACGTCGCCGAGCCGAATGTGTGCAGATCGCGGAGGTGCCGTACTCTCGATACTAGGATCAGTCGATCGTGAAGACGTACGACTACATCAACCGTGTTGTCATAACGCTTCCGCTTTCGGTCTATGAGGGTACGTGGACAACACTCTCCCCTCTCGTTGCGATGCATCACCATGATCTTGCGTGTGCGTAGATTTTCTTTTGAAATTTCTACATTCCCCAACAGTGGCATCCGAGCCAGGTTTATGCGTAGATGTTATATGCATGAGTAGAACACAAGTGAGTTGTGGGCGATAATAGTCATACTGCTTACCACCATGTCATACTTTGATTCAGCAGTATTGTTGGATGAAGAGGCCCGGACCGGCATTACGCGTACGCTTACGCGAGACTGGTTCTACCGACGTGCTTCGCACACATGTGGCTGGCGAGTATCAGTTTCTCCAACTTTAGTTGAATCGAGTGTGGCTACGCCCGGTCATTGTTGAAGGTTAAAACATCACACACTTGACAAAAAAATCGTTGTGGTTTTGATGCGTAGGTAAGAACGGTTCTTGTTCAGCCCGTAGCAGCCACGTAAAACTTTCAACAACAAAGTAGAGGACGTCTAACTTGTTTTTGCAGGGCATGTTGTGATGTGATATGGTGAAGACATGATGCTAAATTTTATTGTATGAGATGATCATGTTTTGTAACGAAGTTATCGGCAACTGGCAGAAGCCATATGGTTGTCGCTTTATTGTATGAATTGCAATCGCCATGTAATTGCTTTACTTTATCACTAAGCGGTAGCGATAGTCGTAGAAGCAATAGTTGGCGAGATGATAACGATGCTACGATGGAGATCAAGGTGTCGCGCCGATATGGTGATCATGATGCTGCTTTGGAGATGGAGCTCAAAGGCACAAGATGATGATGGCCATATCATATCACTTATATTGATTGCATGTGATGTTTATCCTTTTTGCATCTTATTTTGCTTAGTTCGACAGTAGCATTGTAAGATGATCTCTCACTAAATTTCAAGGTATAAGTGTTCTCCCTGAGTATGCACCGTTGCAAAAGTTCATCGTGCCAAGACACCACATGATGATCGGGTGTGATAAGCTCTATGTTCACATACAACGTGTGCAAGCAAGTTTTGCACATGCAGAATACTCGGGTTAAACTTGACGAGCCTAGCATATGTAGATATGTCCTCGGAACACTAAGACCGAAAGGTCAAGCGTGAATCATATAGTAGATATGATCAACATAGTGATGTTCACCATTGAAAACTACTCCATCTCACGTGATGATCGGACATGGTTTAGTTGATATGGATCACGTGATCACTTAGATGATTAGAGGGATGTCAATCTAAGTGGGAGTTCTCTAGTAATATGATTAATTAAACTTTAATTTATCATGAACTTAGTACCTGATAGTATTTTGCATGTCTATGTTGTTGTAGATAGATGGCTCGTGCTGTTCTTCCGTTGAATTTTAATGCGTTCCTAGAGAAAGGTAAGTTGAAAGATGATGGAGCAACTACATGGACTGGGTCCGTAACTTGAGGATTATCCTCATTGTTGCATCGAAGAATTACGTCCTGGAAGCACCGCTAGGTGCCAAACCCGCTGCAGGAGCAACGCCAGATGTTATGAACATCTGGCAGAGCAAAGTTGATGACTACTAGATAGTTCAGTGTGCCATGCTTTACGGCTTAGAACCGGGACTTCAACGACGTTTTGAACGTCATGGAGCATATGAGATGTTCCAGGAGTTGAAGTTAATATTTCAAGCAAATGCCCGGATTGAGAGATATGAAGTCTCCAATAAGTTCTACAGCTACAAGATGGAGGAGAATAGTTCTGTCAGTGAGCATATACTCAAAATGTCTGGGTATAACAATCACTTGATTCAACTAGGAGTTAATCTTCCTGATGATAGTGTCATTGACAGAATTCTTCAATCACTGCCACCAAGCTACAAGACCTTCATGATGAACTATAACATGCAAGGGATGGATAAGACAATTCCCGAGCTCTTCGCAATGCTAAAGTCTGCTGAGGTAGAAATCAAGAAGGAGCATCAAGTGTTGATGGTCAACAAGACCACCAGTTTCAAGAAAAAGGGTAAAGGGAAGAAGGGGAACTTCAAGAAGAATGGCAAGCAAGTTGCTGCTCAAGTGAAGAAGCCCAAGTCTAGACCTAAGCCTGAAATTGAGTGCTTCTACTGCAAAGGGACTTGTGACTGGAAGCGGAACTGCCCCAAGTATTTGGCGGATAATAAGGATGGCAAGGTGAACAAAGGTATATGTGATATACATGTTATTGATATGTACCTTACTAATGCTCTCGCAGAGCACTGGTATTTGATCTTGGTTCATTGCTAATATTTGCAACACGAAACAGGGACTACGGGTTAAGCGAAGATTGGCTAAGGACGAGGTGACGATGCACGTGGGAAACGGTTCCAAAGTCGATGTGATCGCGGTCGGCACGCTACCTCTACATCTACCTTCGGGATTAGTTTTAGACCTGAATAATTGTTATTTGGTGCCAGCGTTAAGCATGAACATTATATCTGGATCTTGTTTGATGTGAGACGGTTATTCATTTAAATAAGAGAATAATGGTTGTTCTATTTATATTAGTAATATCTTTTATGGTCATGCACCCTTGAAGAGTATTCTATTTTTGTTGAATCTCAATAGTAGTAACACACATATTCATAATATTGAAGCCAAAAGATGCAGAGTTGATAATGATAGTGCAACTTATTTGTGGCACTGCCGTTTGGGTCATATTGGTATAGAGCGCATGAAGAAACTCCATTCTGATGTACTTTTGGAATCACTTGATTATGAATCACTTGGTACCTGCGAACCATGCCTCATGGGCAAGATGACTAAAACTCCATTCTCCGAAACAATGGAGCGAGCAACAGATTTGTTGGAAATCCTACATACTGATGTATGTGGTCCGATGAATGTTGGGGCTCGCGGCGGGTATCGTTATTTTCTCGCCTTCACAGATGATTTGAGCAGATATGGGTATATCTACTTGATGAAACGTAAGTCTGAAACATTTGAGAAGTTCAAAGAATTTCAGAGTCATCGTAACAAGAAAATAAAGTTTCTAAGCTCTGATCATGGAGGAGAATATTTGAGTTACAAGTTTGGTCTTCATTTGAAACAATGCGGAATAGTTTCGCAACTCACGCCACCCGGAACACCACAGCGTAATGGTGTGTCCGAACATCGTAATCGTACTTTACTAGATATGGTGTGATCTATGCTGTCTCTTACTGATTTACCGCTATAGTTTTGGGGTTATGCTTTAGAGACGGCTGCATTCACGTTAAATAGGGCACCATCTAAATCCGTTGAGACGACACCTTATGAACTATGGTTTGGCAAGAAATCAAAGTTGTCATTTCTTAAAGTTTGGGGCTGCGATGCTTATGTGAAAAAGCTTCAACCTGATAAGCTCGAACCCAAATCGAAGAAATGTGTCTTCATAGGATACCCAAAGGAGACTATTGGGTACACCTTCTATCACAGATTCGGAGGCAAGACATTCATTGCTAAGATTGTATCCTTTCTAGAGAAGGAGTTTCTCTCGAAAGAAGTGAGTGGGAGGAAAGTAGAACTTGATGAGGTAACTGTACCTGCTCCCTATTGGAAAGTAGTTCATCACAGAAATCTGTTCCTGTGACTCTTACACCAATTAGTGAGGAAGCTAATGATGATGACCATGTAACTTCAGATCAAGTTACTACCGAACCTCGTAGGTCAAACGGAGTAAGATCCGCACCAGAGTGGTACGGTAATCCTGTTCTGGAGGTCATGTTACTTGACCCTGACGAACCTACGGACTATGACGAAGCGACGATGAGCCTAGATTCCGTGAAATGGCTTGAGGCCATGAAATCTGAGATGGGATCCATGTATGAGAACAAAGTGTGGACTTCGGTTGACTTGCCCGATGATCGGCAAGCCATCGAGAATAAATGGATCTTCAAGAAGAAGACTGATGCTGATGGTATTGTTACTGTTTACAAAGCTCGACTTGTTGTGAAAGGTTTTCTACAAGTTCAACGAGTTGACTACGATGAGACATTCTCACCCGTAGCGATGCTTAAGTCCGTCCAAATCATATTAGCAAATGGATGTAAAGACCGCATTCCTGAATGGATTTGTGGAAGAAGAGTTGTATACGATGCAACCTGAAGGTTTTATCGATCCAAAGTATGCTAACAAAGTGTGCAAGCTCCATCGATCCATTTATGGACTGGTGCAAGCATCTCGGAGTTGGAATAAACGTTTTGATAGTGTGATGAAAGCATATGGTTTTATACCGATTTTTGGAGAAGCCTGTATTTACAATAAAGTGAGTGGGAGCTCTGTAGCATTTCTAATATTATATGTGGATGGCATATTGTTGATTAGAAACGATATAGAATTTCTAGATAGCATAAAAGGATACTTGAACAAGAGTTTTTCAATGAAAGACCTCGATGAAGCTGCTTATATATTGGGCATCAAGATCTATAGAGATAGATCAAGACGCTTAATTGGACTTTCACAAAGCACATACCTTGATAAAGTTTTGAAAAGTTCAAAATGGATCATGCAAAGAAAGGGTTCTTGCCTTTGTTACAAGGTGTGAAGTTGAGTCAGACTCAATGCCCGACCACTGCAGAAGATAGAGAGAAAATGAAAGGTGTTCCCTATGCTTCAGCCATAGGCTCTATCATGCATGCAATGTTATGTACCAGACCTGATGTGTGCCTTGCTATCAGTTTAGCAGGGAGGTAACAAAGTAATCCAGAGTGGATCATCGGATAGCGGTCAAGAACATCCTGAAATACCTGAAAAGGACTAAGGATATGTTTCTCGTTTATGGAGGTGACAAAGTGCTCGTCGTAAATGGTTATGTCGATGCAAGCTTTGACACTGATCCGGATGACTCTAAATCACACCAGATACGTATTTATATTGAACGGTGGATCTTGTCGGATGTGGGGTTCCGGCAAACCCTTAAGGTTCTAACACTGGGGTGCGCGCAAAGTCTTTCCCTCCTACCGATCTACGCTATAGTTCGCTAGGATCTTGCGGACGAACTCGATGAACTCGCAACATAGAAAGACACGAGGTTTATACTGGTTCGGGCCACCAATGTGGTGTAATACCCTACTCGAGTGTGGTGGTGGTGGATTTCCTCTCGGGCTGATGATGAACAGTACAAGGGAAGAACAACCTCCTGAGGTTGAGGTGCTCTTGTGCGTATGAACTTGTGGTGTGAGGGTTCAATGGACTGCTCGATCCGGATCCCCCTCCTACTGTGGTGGCTAGTCCTATTTATAGAGGCCCTGGTCCTCTTCCCAAATATCGAGCGGGAAGGGAGCCAACAACGGCGGGCAAATTTGAAGGGGGACAACTAGTACAAGCTATCCTGACAAAAGCGGTCTTCGCCTGCGAAAAGCTCTGGGGTGACGCCGTCTTGGGCTCCACGATGACCTCCGCCTTGCCGTCCTCCTGGTCTTGGTCTTGTTGCACCAATATGGCAACCTTTGCCTGATGCCTTGATAACCCACAAGTGTAGGGGATCGCAACATCTTTAGAGGGTAGAGTATTCAACCCAAATTTATTGATTCGATACAAGGGGAGCCAAAGAATATTCTCAAGTATTAGCAACTGAGTTGTCAATTCAGCCACACCTGGATAACTTAATATATGCAGCAAAGTATTTAGTAGCAAAGTAATATGATAGTAGTGGTAACTGTAACAAAAGAGTAATGAAAGCAAAAGTAATATTTTTGGTGTTTTGTAGTGATTGTAGCAATAGCAACGGGAAAGTAAATAAGCGAAAACCAGTATATGGAAAGCTCGTAGGCATTGGATCGGTGATGGATAATTATGCCGGATGCGGTTCATCATGTAACAGTCATATGATAGGGTGACACAGAACTAGCTCCAATTCATGTAATGTAGGCATGTATTCCGAATATAGTCATACGTGCTTATGGAAAATAACTTGCATGACATCTTTTGTCCTACCCTCCCGTGGCAGCGGGGTCCTAATGGAAACTAAGGGATATTAAGGCCTCCTTTTAATAGAGAACCGGAACAAAGCATTAGCACATAGTGAATACATGAACTCCTCAAAATATGGTCATCACTGGGAGTGGTCCCGATTATTGTCACTTTGGGGTTGCCGGATCATAACACATAGTAGGTGACTATAGACTTGCAAGATAGGATCAAGAACTCACATATATTCATGAAAACATAATAGGTTCAGATCTGAAATCATGGCACTCGGGCCCTAGTGACAAGCATTAAGCATAGCAAAGTCATAGCAACATCAATCTCGGAACATAGTGGATACTAGGGATCAAACCCTAACAAAACTAACTCGATTACATGATAGATCTCATCCAACCCATCACCGTCCAGCAAGCCTACGATGGAATTACTCACGCACGGCGGTGAGCATCATGAAATTGGTGATGGAGGATGGTTGATGATGACGACGGCGACGAATCCCCCTCTCCGGAGCCCCGAACGGACTCTGGATCAGCCCTCCCGAGAGGTTTTAGGGCTTATGGCGGCTCCATATCGTAAAACGCGATGATTTCTACTCCTTGATTTTTTCTCCCCGAAAGCAAATATATAGAGTTGGAGTTGGCGTCGGAGGAGCCTCAGGGGGCCCACGAGGTAGGGGGCGTGCCCTAGGGGGGGGGGGGCGCCCCCACCCTCGTGGACAGGGTGTGGGCCCCCTGGTCTTCATCTTTGGCGAGGATTTTTTATTATTTTTAACTAGACGATCCGTGGAGTTTCAGGTCATTCCGAGAACTTTTGTTTCTGCACATAAATAACACCATGGAAAGTATGCTGAAAACAGCGTCAGTCCGGGGTTAGTTCCATTCAAATCATGCAAGTTAGAGTCCAAAACAAGGGCAAAAGTGTTTGGAAAAGTAGATACGACGGAGACGTATCATGCCTCGGTACTCTTCGTCTGCGCTTGCCTCCTTAGCACCAAAGTGGAAATGAGGACGCTACACGCACCGGCGCCCGCCTGGCACCGTTCGTCATGGCTCACGTCACGAGAGCCTCGTGAGGTTTGCCCGCCTTGATATCTCCGCTCCTCGTGAGCCTGCCTGGCTAGGCCACTCCAGGAGGTCTTGCATCGTCCGCCTCACGAGGCTTGGACCCTTGCGAGGGTCTTGGATGCCTTGTTGATGAAGATGGGCCGTATGGCCTGCTGCTTAGCCACGCTGTGGGCCGCAGGCAGGCAAGTCTGGGGATCCCCGTTCCCAGAACACCGACAGTAGCCCCCGGGCCCAAGGTGCGCTCGGGCTTGGCTTCGCGGCGAAGCCAAGGGTCAAGTTCGGAGCACCACGGGCCCCAAAAGCCTGCGGCCTCGGTTGACGCGTGGCGGTTGATTGGACGTGGGCGTCTCCGCTTCTCCGCGCTGCCTCGGCAACTGCACGACTTGACAAGTCCCTGCGACATGCAAAGGAAAACCATCATTACCTGCGATCGTGGGAGACGCCGGTTGGCCTTCTCTTGCTATAAATGGGGAGAGGCGGAGCCCCCATTGCCCATCTCTTCCTTGCTTGCTCGTTTCTTCCTCCTTGCTCCATTGCTTAAATCAATGGCGCCCATCAGAAGGTTTTCGGCCGAGGAGAAAGGAAAAGCTCCTTGCGACGATCCGGGGCCACTTCCGCCGAAGAAAAGGTCGATCCATCACCGTGATGAAGCGGCGATGCAGGTGGTTACGAGGCCTTGGTGCAGCGGCCTCCGCCGGGGTACCCGCTACCCTTATATGCCCGAGCCGAGGGCTCGGGAGGTCGGAGCGACGAGCAGCACCGCCCATGCCGCGTCCGGGGTCGCCACGCCACGGCGCCGCGTGCCGTTGCCCCTGGGGTCCACGCCACCGACTCCTTGCGCGAGTTGGTGCTATGGGCGCCGTTGCCGCCAAGCTCCTGGATCTGCTTCCCGCGGTTCTTCTCCGACGTGATGCCGCCGAGGGGCCGCCGAGCTCGCTACAAAGACGCCGATCGCAGATTCGTGACCGGAGCGGAGATCGAAGCGGTCCCCTCCGGCAAGATCTTCATGACTCGCGGCTGGGGCGAGATCGCGCGGGTTTGCCGTGCGAGGGGAGCCCTCGCGATCCACTTCGAGTACGACAGCGACTCCACGCTATCCTTCAAGGTCTTCGACGCCGAGGGCCGCCGCCTGGAGTGCTGCCCTGGAGAGGAGCGCCAAGCCGACGTGCGCCCCGCCCGCAGCTACTCCAACAACAGCAGCCCCTGGGGGTCCAACAGCTCTCCAGAGCTTTACGAGACTCCGGAGATGAGCGACGATAGCTACGTCCCCCCGAGCTCTTGCCGCGTCGGAGCAGGGTTGCGGCCTCTGGCCGCCGCCGCTGCTGATCTGGATGAGGTTGGCGCCGGCCTCCCGTGGCCCACTTTTGATGATGGCGTCCGCCACGGGAGGGTGTAGATAGGATTCCCCTTAGTATCAGTTTTTGTTCCCTGCGAAGGATCACGAGCCACCCCGTGGGGGCATGTAAGGGTCTATAATGCCTTTGGTGCTTATCTTCCTTGTTATGAAAACTTGGTGAGTGCATGTCCCGTTAAATCTTGGCCCCTCCTTTCTTTCCTCGCGACAGCTTTGTTGCTCTACACCGACAGGTCCAGGTCCCCAGGTAGGCTATAGCCGTCGCTGGTATGCCAGGTCGCGTGCCGTGGTCAAGGCCAGGAGGTGTGCGGCCCGAGGTCCAGTAAGAGCCCATGAGGCGCGATGCTCAGGAGGTCCCCCTTAGCGCTCAAGCAGCCATGGTAAGGCAAGAAAGGAACAAGACTTGTCGTTCGTGGCAGGGACGGACCCATGCACCAGCGCCGTGCCTGTGTGGAGGCCACGGGGGAGGCGATGATCGAGCAGGCGATAGCCGTCGGCAGGTTAAGCATAAAGAGCAGATCGACTTGGATAAATGCAGGAAGATACATGCCACTGGGTCTGGCCCGAGTGGCTTGGGGATGATGTAGCCCGAGGGGCGCCCTCATCAAGGTAAGCTAATGACTTTTAAACAAAAGGGATACATGCCACATGGACGGACCCATGTGGCATGGGAATGATGCAGCCCGAGGGGCGCTCCCAGCTTAAACGAACTTGGAAGATGTCACCTGGCTCTGTAGACAAAGTAGAGTTGGTGCAGCTGAAGCCTCGCGCTGAAGGAATGGCTCCTCATGAGCCACCGAGACCCTGAGCCTCGGGAGGCTCTAGGGGCTCGGGAGGTTCCCTGAAGACTGTCTCCATCTCCTCCAGAACGGTGTGGATCCTGGCCTCCTGAGCTGCCAGGACCTGCTGCCTGTTGCGCTGAAAGGTCGACGCCATGCTCGGCAAGCCGAAGGGCATGCGAACGTAGCTGTGTGGTGGACCCTCACAGTGGCCCACACGTGATGGCCAGAAGCGTTGTGAGATGCGGCCCTGTTGAGCCCTGGGACGTCGATGCAGACTCGCAGCCCAACATCCTCGCCTGGATGGGGGGCTGCGCCTTGTGAGCGGCTGTGGCCGCGCATGGCTCTTGCTTCGTGCAGTTCCTGGGTGGTCTTGTTGATGAATTCCTGGGTGGTGGGCACTCCTTGCCCTGTGCTCTCCTGAGGAAGTCGTGCCGTGAAGCACGCTTCCAAGTGGTGCCCAAGCGCCTCCCTCGTGAGGTTGGCATGGTCTGAGGCTCTCCAGAAGAGAGCCCCCGAGCCCTGCCTGAGGAGGGCGCCGGGCGTGCTTTCCTATGCGGTGGAGGGAGGCGCCCTGGAGCGGGCGCTGATCCTGACGAGGCTCCTGACGCATCGCCATCTTCTTGCGGTCCTACACGACGTGGCAGCTTCTTCTTGGGGATGGTCTCCGGAGGGCCTTCACTTCTGTTGTCGGGGTTGTCGATTGCTGCGGCTTGGAAGGCGCGCTCAAGGGAGCACACCGCATCCCTCTCTTCACATGGGACCATGATGATTCCCCCGCTTCCTGGCATCTTGAGAACGTTGTAGCCGTGGTGAGTGATTGCCATGAACTTGGCCAGGGCTGGATACCCGAGAATGGCATTGTACGGCAGGCGGATGTGTGCGACGTCGAAGTCGATGAGCTCGGTGCGGTAGTTCTTGCGCTCCTCGAAGGTGACAGGCAGGCGGACTTGCCCGATCGGTGTGGTGGAACGGTCGATCCCCGAGAAAGGCTTGGTTGGTCGGAGCTGCTCATAGGGCACTTGGAGGTTGTCGAACGTGTCGACGGATAGGACGTTGAGCCCCGCGCCATTGCCGATGAGAGTCTTGGTGACTTGCACATTGCTGATGACTGGGGAGCACAGCATAGGGAGTGCGCCAGCGGTGGCTGCGCACTTGAGCTGGTCTGCCGAGTTGAAGGTGATGGCGCATTGGGACCACCTGAGCGGGCGCGTGGCCTCGAGCTTGGGGAGCGCCGCTGAGGGAGTCCCGGATTAGGGGGTGTCCGGATAGCCGGACTATAGCCTTCGGCCGGACTCCTGGACTATGAAGATACAAGATTGAAGACTTCGTCCCGTGTCCGGATGGGACTTTCCTTGGCGTGGAGGGCAAGCTTGGAGATACGGATATGTAGATCTCCTACCATTGTAACCGACTCTGTGTAACCCTAACCCTATTCGGTGCCTATATAAACCGGAGGGTTTTAGTCCATAGGATGAACAACAATCATACCATAGGCTAGCTTCTAGGGTTTAGCCTCTCTGATCTCGTGGTAGATCTACTCTTGTACTACCCATATCATCGATACTAATCAAGCAGGAGTAGGGTTTTACCTCCATCGAGAGGGCCCAACCTGGGTAAAAACATCGTGTCCCTTGTCTCCCTGTTACCATCCGCCTACACGCACGCTCGGGACCCCCTACCCAAGATCCGCCGGTTTTGACACCGACATTGGTGCTTTCATTGAGAGTTCCTCCGTGTCGTCAGCCTTTAGGCCTGATGGCTCCTCCGATCATCAACAACGATGTGCTCTGTGGTGAGACTTTTCTCCCGGACAGATCTTCAGATTCGGGCGGCTTTGCATCCTTTGCGGGCCAATTCAGCCATCTCCGAGCAGATTGAAGGCTACGCCCGCCATCGTGTCATATTTGGAAGTTTGAACTACACGGCTGACATCCGCGGAGACTTGATCTTCGACGGGTTCGAGCCACAGCCAAAGCGCCGCGCACCGTCTCCGGCGGGCATGATCTATCTCTGCCGCGGGACGGTGTCCTGGAGGCCGCACCAGAGTCCGCTCCGACCTTTAGCTCGGAGCCAACCGCGCCGATCGAGGATGGGTGGCTAGACACCGCCTCGGGGGCTGCGATCTCCACGGCGATTGAGGCGTACACCTACCTCGTCCTTTGTGAAGCTCGTGACTCCAAGGCGCCGGACTCCTCTCCGAGCTCCGAGCCTTCCGCGCCCCTGCCAATCAAATCCGATTGGGCGCCGATCATGGAATTCATCGCCATGACATCTTCTTTCAAAGACTCGCCCTTTGGCGACATCCTGAATTCAATAAAGTCTCTCTCTTTATCAGGAGAGCCCTAGCTGGATTATGGTCAGGAAGGTTGGGATGCGGACGATGAAGAAATTCAAAGCCCACCTACCACCCACTTCGTAGCCACTGTCGATGATTTAACCGACATGCTCGACTTCGACTCCGAAGACATCGACGGTATGGACGACGATGTAGGGGAGGAGCATGAACCAGCACCTATAGGGCACTGGAGAACCACCTCATCTCACGATGTATACATGGTGGACACACCTAAAGGAAGCGACGACGAGGAACAACTGGACGCTACGAAGGATCGCTCCATCGAAAAGCAGTCAAAACGGCGACGTAAGCGCTCCTCAAAGTCCCACCTCGACAAAGACAACAGCCATACAGACCCAGCTATAGAGCAGGGTGAACCGGTGGACAACGAACATGCTATCGAGCAACCGTCCGAACAGGACAATCTGGATAAACAACCCGTCCCGGCGAAGATAATACCCGGACGAACTCACGCCGGACAAGTTGCCGGAGCAGAAGAACCTCCACAAAAGGCTCGGCGCCACAAAGACGTAGCCTGAAAAAGCGTAAGCGGAAGCTCAAAACAGCGGAAGATGCACTCAGAATCAGATGGAGCAAAGTACTCAATACCGCAGACAAATACGGCGACAGTCGCCAAACAAAGAGCTACCCAAAGTGAAAACTACTGCCCGAATTTGATGAGGAGGCCGTAGAGCCCCCACAATCAAATAACAAGGAGGCCACCCGGTCGGATGGACGACCCCATGGCAAACAGAGAGCGGCAAACGGCGCCGCATACAAGCCGACACGCGAACCGTACAAGGATTCACATCAAAAACATGGCCCAGTTAGATCTATCTACGGGCCAAGAAAGCAAGCTCTAGTAAGCAAGGCAACACATCAAGTATCCAAACATCACGGTACACCTAAATATAGGGGTGCCGCACACCCCCTATGTTTCACCGATGAGGTGCTGGATCATGAATTTCCAGCGGGATTCAAGCCCGTAAACATAGAGGCATACGACGGAACAGCAGACCCTGGAGTCTGGATTGAGGATTACATCATTCATATACACATGGCTAGAGGAGATGATCTCCATGCCATAAAATACTTACCCCTCAAGCTCAAAGGGCCAGCCCGACATTGGCTTAAAAGCCTTCCCGAAAACACCATTAGAAGTTGGGAAGAGCTCGAGGATGCCTTTCGGGCAAATTTTCAAGGGACCTATGTCCGACCTCCGGATGCCGACGATTTAAGTCACATAGCTCAACAGCCAGGAGAGTCAGCCCGGAAATTTTGGAACAAATTCCTTACTAAAAAGAACCAAATAGTCGACTGCCCGGACGCCGAAGCCTTAGCAGCTTTCAAACACAACGTCTGGAGACGAATGGCTCGCCAGACACCTCGCCAAGAAAAGCCAAAAACAATGGCCGCATTAACAAGCCTCATGACCCACTCTTGCGCTGGAGAGGATAGTGGCTAGCAAGATGCAGCACCAGCGACCCAAGTACATCCAAGTCGTGGATGGAAACGGAAACCACGACGCAGCAAGGACCAGCGTCAGACTAAGGTAAACAGCCCGAAGAGCACGGCAAATAACGCCGGATTCAAAAGCTCTCGACAGAATCATAAAAGCTACCCTTAAGGATAACAGGACGAGCTCTCTAACTTAAACAAAATCTTGGACAAGATATGCCAAATCCACAAGATTCTGTGAAGCACGCAAACCACACCCACAGAGATTGTTGGGTCTTCAAGCAGTCCGGCAAACTCAACACCGAACACAAGGGGCTCGGCACACCAAGCGAGGATGATGACGAACCCCAAAAGCAGAGCATCGGAAAACAAAAGAATTTCCCACAAGAAATCAAAACAGTGAACTCAATTCACGTGACAAAAGGGAAAAACAGAGCGGCACCCATAGAGGTACGCGCCATATGGCCTATCCCAGAGGAGTCCGCCATCGTTGTTCGCACCAATCACCTTTGACCATCGGGATTACTCTAGAAGTATACGGAATGCAGGTTGGACTGCCTTGATATTAGATCCGATAATTGGCGGACTCCAATTTTCACAAGTCCTAATGGACGGCGGCAGTGATCTAAACCCGCTATATCAGGACACAATCCGCAATATGGGGATAGACCCAACCAAATTTCGCCACAACAACACTTCCTTTCAAGGGGTAATGCCAGGCCCATATGCTCATTGTACGGGCTCTCTACTGCTGGAAGCTGTGTTCAGCTCACCCGACAACTTCCGCCGTGAAAAGTTAACCTTCCACCTCACCCCATTTACAAGTAGCTATCAAGCACTGTTGGGACGCGAAGCTTTCGCTCGCTTTAACGCAATACCGCATTATGCATCCCTTACACTTAAAATGCCCACTCCACGTGGCATCATCTCATTAAAGGGAAACATCGAGGGTTCCTCGAGTCCGGAAAATTGTGCGGATGCCTTGACAGCCCCACAATAAACCGGCCTCACCAATACAAGCTCTTAGACAGGTCGGCCAGACCCTTGCATACACCGGACGAGTCCGGCGTAAACATACATGGGCTCGCTAGACGATACCCCCGCATAAGGCTCCAGCATCCACAACAAGAGACAATAAAGCTCAATTTTGTTCATTCTTCGAATTGTACTTTGTTTATATAATATAACGTACATTTTCGCACGGTCTTTTTCAACTAAGTTCCTCTCTTTTACAGATGAACACCGTGCTACACCCGTCCAGAATACGGCACAATGGAGACACAGGCGCAGATGTGCAGTAGGGACCCGTTGCAAGGATTCTTTTCAGATTAAGACCCTACGTAAACCTTTTTTTACTGTCTCTTGTTGATACACATCCCCTGGTTTCTTGCTATAACCAAGGAGGAGGCTGGCGTTTTGGCATAGGCCACGTTAGAATTTCACGCGTACCAGGACACCAGGGGCTTTTTACCAAGGGTGATTGTTCGACCCGTTTTCATAAAGACCGAATACCTTAAGGAGTGTTCGGCGTCTCGAGTTAGTCCTTATATGCATCAGCTCCGAATCATGTCTTTGGTCAAATGTTGGGTTTGCCCGGCTCCTGTGTTTTGCTGCCTTATGTTCCGCTCTATCGGCTAATGCGGCACCAGGAGAACCACTGCGATTGTGCCCCGGTTCGCCAGGGGAGCACCTCGAGAGAAAGCCGAAAACTGACTGTCATGATATAGCGTGAGACTGGTCAACCACTCGATGACCCTCTGGAATCTTTAGAATTCCTCCGCATTGACGAAGGGCCGTTTCCCGGCCGGGCACATACGCGCTCCGAATTTGGGTGAGCGCGGTGCCCCTAGGGGCTATATAGTAGCCCCACTGTCGAACTCCTACGGCTAAGTGAAAGTGATAAAGCATTATAGTCCGGTTGCCTAGTTTGCTGCGCTATCACCTCCTTTGTAGGACCAAGACGTTGGATCAAGTGTGAAAATGCGTTTTCTGCAAACACCCCCGCATTATATGCGCGGGGGCTGAAGCCAAAGACTGCCATATTTCAGGTTATATACACATCTACATTAACAGCCGCACATGAGGTATTTTTAATTCTTGAAAGCACAAGTATAAAAAAGCTTTTATATTCCATCGAAACATTGTTTCACAATAATACATGTTATTCGAACATAATATCCTTCGAGCACTGCGTCTCTATTAAACGAGCACCTCAAGAACTTCCGGAAAATAGTGCTCGGCTGTGTACTCGGCTTCCGTCCAAATCTTGGGATGCAACATCGGTGGCCTTCATCTCCGCCCAAAGATGTCTTGACACGGGCAAGAGCCATCCGCGCACCCTCTATGCATGCTGACCGCCTCATTGCTTTGATATGCGGCACCGCACCAAGGAACTGTTGCACCAAGCCAAAATAACTCTTCGGCTCGGGCCTTTTCGGCCACAAATAGGTCACGACATTCTTCATGGCAAGTCCGGACAACCTATTCAGCTCCGCCCATTCGGCCAAACGATCGGTTAATGGAAATGGACGCTCTGGACTACGGAACTGCGACCAAAAAAGCTCTTCCATCTCATGATCCTTTTGATCTCTGAAGTGTTCGGCCCCGTCCGCGGCACTCGCCGCCAAGTCCAGATAAGCATCCGCACTACTCCACAGCCGGTCCAACTGAGCATATTTAGGATCCGTGAACTTCCTACGCAGCAGAAAGGGCTTTCCAGCCGCGATATCTCCGGCCTGACGTAGCTCCTCCTTCATAGCTCTCATCGCAGAGCGAGCATCCTTGGCCTCGGTGGTGGCCTTCTTCAGGTCCTCTTGCTCCGCTCGACCTTCTTTTTCAAGAAGCTCGCAGCGGTCGATAGCATTCTTCAACTTCACGGACATCTCGGCCATTTCCTTCTTGCTTGGCGAGCAGCCTGTTCGCTTTTAGCTCTTCGGCCGCCTTTAAGGCAGCCGCATTACTTTTCCTGGCCTGTTCCTTGGCTCGGGCAAGCTCCGCCTGAAGATTCTCCATGGCAGCGGCACCATCTGCATCAAGCATACATGTTGTAAGGAACGGGCATCAAGCTCCCTTACTAGGTGTCCGCGGAGAAATTGCATACCTTGTGACTCGTCCAGCCGCTTGTTGACAAGCGTGATGTCGGCATCCGCCACGTCAAGTTGCCGCTTGAGTTCGGCAAATTCATCAGTCCGTCTAGCCATCGGACGCCCCGCCACCTACATAGGAAGGGCGACATATTATTTCTGGGATTATGATCCTCGGCACGCTGTCATTTTTGACAACACACCGAGTCTCAGGGGCTAGTATCTACACAGGGCGCATCTTATATATGCGGAACCGTCAAAAGGTACATCATTGCACGTACCTCAAAACCCGTTAGTAAACTCCTGGCGGCCTCGTACAACCCGCTTTCATGACGAAATCTTTTCAATCACCGTACCCATCAATGCACGGTGATCTTCTGAGATAGACACTCGCCCGAGCAGATCCTTCAACTCCTCCGACCGTGCACCAGGAGGTGCCGGGCTCATCCGATGGCCTTTTTCGAAGGCCGGACACGAAGGGCTTTGGGGGGCTCTACGACCGCACTCCACCCTTGCCGGATTCGGGGAAACCCTCCGCGATGACACCTCGGGATCGTCCGCCTCGCTAGGCGGTACGGCAGGGGGAGGCGTTCCGCTCTCCATCATCTCCGAACGAAGATCCCCCGAAGACGAGCTCTGCTGGGAAGGGCTGAGATCCGAACTACAAGGTAAAATTTTGGTCATCTTCAGAAATAAAACAGGGATGTCTTTTATTTTATAAACTCCCCTCTCTACTTACGGCTCGCTGGAGGGCTGATCTCCTTGGGGAAACAATGTGGCCGGGGCATCTTCCGGCGCAGGACCCTCTGGCGAAGATTTCTTCCCACGCTTTGAGGCCTTGGTCTCTGGGTCTCCAGAGGCGGTCCTCTTCTCCCCTTGGATGGAGGGATTATCAATCCCTCCTTTCTTGATAACCTCCCTCGCGGAGGAAGTAGCTTCCTTGTTCCCCCCTTCGCCTTCTTCTAAAGGCACACCCTCCAGCATCTTGGTTAACACGGGATTCGGCATGGTCTCAGGGAGGGGGGCCGGACACCTGATCAGTTTTGCTTTTGCTATCCACTCCTGTGTAAGGGACAACTCTTTTAAGGGCAAGTTTATGATAAATATACGGATAGCTTGTCCGGGTACGGGACTACTTACTTGAGCATCCGGGTGATTGCAGCTCAGACCTGCGTCCTCGGTCAAGTCCGGACACATTGCTTGTGATCCAAGAACAATTTGTACATCTCCACAGGCGTTGCGCCCATGAAGTGTTGAAGAGCTCGTGGTCCCTCCGGATTGAACTCCCACAGCGGAGGGGGCGACGTTTGCGAGGCGGCTGCGGCGAATCAGCATGACCTGCATTACTCTGACCATATTGATCTCTCTCTCTAGGAGGTCTCGAATACGGCCCCGCAACAAGGGCACGCCCTGGGCGACCCCAGTCAAGCCCTTTATTGACCCATGACGCCAGCCGCGGTGGAGGACCCGAGCGAAAGGCGGGTGGGCCACCCATTTGGTGCCCCTGGGAGCTGTGATATAAAACCACTCTTGTTGCCATAGACTGAGCTCCTTTTGAAAAGAGCCCTCGGGCCATGGAGCGTCAACATTCTTACTTATAACAGCCCCTCCGCACTCTGCCTATTGCCCCTTGATCATCTTCGGCTCCACCTTGAAGGTTTTGAGCCACAATCCGAAGTGTGGGGTAGTGCGGAGGAAGGCTTCACATACGAAGATGAACGACGAGATGTGGAGGATGGACTCCGGATCCAAGTCGTGAAATTACAGCCCGTAACAAAACATGAGCCCCCTCATGAAGGGGTCCATCAGGAAGCTTAGTCCCCGAAGGAAGTGAGACGTGAACACCACGCTTTCACCGGGCTTGGGAGTGGGAATAACCTGCCCTTGAGCAGGCAGCCTATGCGAGATTTCGCCGGTTAGATACAGCATCTCTTAGCTTTAGGACATCTTCTTCCGTGACAGAGGAAGGCATCCACCGCCTTGGAGGTTGGAGCCGACATCATCGAAGGTCCGCGCTGAATCTGGAGCTTTGGGTGTTGGAACTCAAGCGAGGGGCGGATTCGATGGAGATTGAGAAAAAGGAGCGGGGCCTTGGTCTCTTTATAAAGAGGTTGAATACCAGGAGCCCTCCCCGTGACCGCTCGGGACTTGCCTTCGATAGAGGAGGCGTGCCAACGGGCACGATTGGGTTACCCACTCCCGTATTGATGAGAATCCCGGAATAAGGGGACACGATCTCTGCTTTGACAAGACGTGCCAAGAAAACCGCCTCGCTAAACGCGCTGAGGTTGGGCAGTAAAAATGATTCGAATAAAGGCTTGGCCGTGGTGTGATGTCATGCTGTGGGATACGTCAGCAAATTGAACTCGTGTAAGTGTTATTCTCTCTACGGTGTTATGTGGAACTTATTTTGCAGAGCCGGACACTATCCTTGTGTTCAAAATCTTCGATGAAGTATTCGGAGGAGGAACCCTCCTTGCAATGCCGAAGACAACATGCACGCCGGACCCGTCGTCATTGAAGCCTGGTTCAGGGGCTACTAAGGAGTCTGGATTAGGGGTGTCAGGATAGCGGACTATAGCCTTCGGCCGGACTCTGGACTATGAAGATACAAGATTGAAGACTTCGTCCGTGTCGGATGGGACTTTCCTTGGCGTGGAGGGCAAGCTTGGCTATCTGGATATGTAGATCTCCTACCATTGTAACCGACTCTATGTAACCCTAACCCTATTCGGTGTCTATATAAACCGGAGGGTTTTAGTCCGTAGGACGAACAACAATCATACCATAGGCTAGCTTCTAGGGTTTAGCCTCTCTGATCTCGTGGTAGATCTACTCTTGTAGGTAAAACCCTCTCGATGGACTAAAAACCTACTCCTGCTTGATTAATATTGATGATATGGGTAGTACAAGAGTAGATCTACCACGAGATCAGAGAGGCTAAACCCTAGAAGCTAGCCTATGGTAAGATTGTTGTTCGTCCTATGGACTAAAACCCTCCGTTTATATAGACACCGAATAGGGTTAGGTTACACAGTAGTCGGTTACAATGGTAGGAGATCTACATATCCGTATCGCCAAGCTTGCCTTCCACGCCAAGGAAAGTCCCATTCGACACGGACGAAGTCTTCAATCTTGTATCTTCATAGTCCGTGAGTCCGCCAAAGGTCATAGTCCGCTATCCGGACACCCCTAACTGGGACTCCTCAAGAGTCTCCCGAACCAGGCTTCAATGACAACGAGTCCGGCGCGTAGATTGTCTTCGGCATTGCAAGGCGTGTTCTTCTCCAAATCCTATGTACCTGTTTGAATAGTGTCCGGCTTTTTGTAAATATCGTGCTCCTTGGCTTCCACGCCCAATAATGGCCATCTTCCACGTGTTGAATGAATGCGAAAAGCCAGGGTATTTTTACATTTACCCCCCTAGCTGCGCACATGAGTTGCCTATATAAGAGACGAGGATCTAGATCCAAATCACATCATCTTTCCTTCGCGAGCTTTCATCAGAGCGCATCTGACAGAAACCCATTCCATCATGGACAGTCGACGCGGCTCCTCATCTCGCCCTCCTAGTCCTCAATCTGGAGATTGGGAGAGATGCTCCGTCCCGCACAACGAGTTAGTGACGCTCCAAACCAAAGGGTTTCTTCCCCCAGCCTTCATGGTTGTTCTGATTCGAGCCGGACTCGCCACCTATAAGGGCGGAAAACAAGCGGAGAGCATCCCCAGTCCCTCCTGAGGAGAGCGGGTATGCCTTGTCCCTTATTTGATAAGAGGGCTCGGATTTCCAATTCATCCGTTTCTCCGGGGCTCTGGAGTTCTATGGCCTCCAGCTTGCACAACCTTATGCCTGCCTCCATTCTCGCATATTGCGGGCTTCGTGGGCCCTTTTTGCGAGCTGTTTTTGGAATCGAGGCTCATTTCGCTACCGTGGAAGAGGCTGTTCTCGCCTCGTACCCGTTCTCGTGAGGGGTCGATTTATCAAGTGGGCGGTTTAACTATGGCGCATCGCCGGGACCGGATATCTATCAGAACCCCAAAGAAGGCGTTCAAGACCTGGCCTTCGAATGGTTTCATATAGAAGACGTCCCCTGCCGACCCTATTCGGATCGGCCTCCGGAGTTCAAGAATGCTCCTTTGAAGAAACGCCTAAGTCAAGGCGTCCACGGAGCCCCCAGAGGGAGAATGACAGGGACGTCCTTTACCTGATGAGCCGAATAAGGTTGTTGGCTCATTCCGGACTGACCATGATCGGAGTCATGGCCATATGCATCATGCAGGGGGTGCAGCCACTTCAATATAGAGGCCACCCCATGTGGGATTTCAATGGGGAGGATGACGCCACCCGCTGCGGCGGTAAGGAGTCGGGATCGGTTGCTGTTCTGACGAAGGCCTTGTCCGCATTATACAAGGGAGAAGAGGAGGATTTCTTCCGCGTCAATCCACAGGGCGGATTTTCTATGTACGATCCTCCAAGCTGGGTAAGCGGACACTTCTTTATGCCCATCCGTTCCATATTCCCATATTTAAGTACCTTATCTTGTGATTTTGACGCAGGAATTGCGCCGGGCCATAAAGGATATAAACAACCCACCTCCACAACCTGAGGATCCGGAACGGTCCCCCGATCCGGCCCCCCAAGAGGATCCGGACATATCTGTGGAGCTGATCGATGGGGTATTTTACCAACTGAGCATCGACAATGCCTTGGTTGCCATTACGGCCGATTACCCCGGAATATTTCCAGCCTCACAGGTAATTGAGGCCGAAGTCCCAATACTTTTGAAATGATCCTCCATGCTTATCTTTGACCACCGTATATCAATGGTGTTTTTGCGGTGGGAGCCCTTGAGGCGGAAGGCCGAACTGCGGTGGCTAGCCAACAAGGCAGCAAGGCTCAAAGCAGTCGAAAAGAAGTGCGGTCCAGATTGAGACGTCGGGCGCCATGGTATGGCATGCCGCCTTATTCCTGTGTTTTATTCCCGGAAGGTATACTAACGCCGTGCTCTCTTCAGAAAAAAGCGCCACGGACTATATCCGGAGAGGCTGCCAATCGAGCCTCCACCAGCCAGGCTCCAAAGCCAGGTCTAGAAGCAGAGGCGAACATGAAGTGTGCGTCGGACGCTCCTCCGACAAAGGATGCCGATGGGCTATCTGCCACAATTCTGAGGTGGAGAGTGCCATGAATCACAGGCGTCGCCGGACTGTTCTTCGTGACGCATGTTTCTCCCAAGAAGCATTGGATGCCTTCAATTCGGGAGATGCGCACCTCCGTGCTGCTCAAAATGGTCTAGCCAGAGCCACGGAGCAGTATGTGAAAGACATAAGGGTGAGAAAATTTGATGGTTATATATACCAAGAGCCCCGAGACTTGAAATAGTTAGAATAACTGATTTAAGGATCATTTATTGTGCAGGATCTTACAGAAAAGAATACTCAACTGTCCCAGGAGCTTGAAGAGTGCAAAGCCCAACTTGAGGCCGCACAAGCCGTGACAGGGGAAGTCAAAGAGACCCCCTCTGGTAACATACGCTTTTAAAAGATAAGTATGTTATGAAGTGCGGCGTGTGTATAGATCTGACAATAACATTGCAGATGGCGCCGGGGTAGATCCGGACAAGCAATAGCTTTTGCGCCGGTTAAAGGCCGTCGAGAACGTGCTTACGAGGGTGAGACAGGAGAAAAATAATCTCCAAGATGCCAACACCCAGCTGGGTGAGGAGCTAAAAGATGTTCGTGCCCAACTGTCTGACTCCGTTAAGGAGAATCGGCGGCTTCGACGCGACATTCTTAGTAAGTGCTTAAACGAACTTCGAAAAAGAAGTTCGGCGAGGAAGTCGACTAACAGAGTTATGTCTGTAGGTATGCTCACAGGCCGTCGTGCAGAGGAAATGCCCGGTTCTATGGGTGACCTTCTTCCCGAGCTCTTACAACTGCACGAACGAGTTCGGCAGGTGATGAAAGGCATCGCCCAGGCCTTGTGGCCATCTGTCTCCCTGCCCGAAGGCCTTGGGGAGCTTGCAGAGAGGCTCCAGGGAGCGCGGTGGTGCTTTCGATTATGGAAGATATCGGCCTGCCGTCAAGGCGCCAGGGAGGCCTGGGCCATGGTGAAGACGCAGACACGGTTGTCGACCCAAACCACATGGCCGAGGTCGGACTGTGGGGCCGGAATGGGAAGGAGATCCCTATGAGCTTAGTGTGCGGCCGTGTAGAATTGGCCAAAGTATTCCCAAGCAGGATCAGAACTAGACAGCCTCGTTAGATGGCAATCAAGAGGAATACAATCAGTCAAATTGACTATGTAATTTAAGGTGACATGTAAAATGCCTTCTAGCCGGATTGTAGATCGTTTGTCTTAGCGGACCTTTTCGCTTCAACCTCGGGACCCAATAGTCCGGAGTGTGTCCGAATACTGTCACATCCCTAGTTATGGTTTGACCTAGACTAGCTAGTCATGTGTGCATCATGTTTAAATTCCACTTAATTTTGAAATGGGGATTTGTGAAACCCTCAGAAGTTATTTCTGGAAATGACTCAGATAAAAAGTGCTCCAAAAAGGTCCAAGAAAATGCTCATGTTGCTCTCTGAAAATATTGGACAGAGATAAAAATCAAACCAATATTTTTAATGAGCTCATAAGTATTTATTTTGGGCATTTGGAATTAATCCAATAATTAATTGCCCTGGATATATATTTGTTATATATATAATATATGTCCAAAACTTCTGTTAATTGGTGAGGAGTTTTGGAGCAATCCAGCTAGTTCCTACAAAAATTGACAGAAGTAAATAAAATGATTTAATATTTTGTTAAATCAAAACAAATATCAGAAAATAGAAAAAACAAAAAAATGTAAAAGCTTACTGGCGCTTACCTACAGCCTTTGGCGCCTCTGGCCGCCCGTTTCGCTCGCCTGCACCACGAGGCATAGCCGTCTTCCTCCTCTTGCCAAGAGGGCGAGGGGAAGCGGTGCCCGACGCCGTGCACGCCAAAGACGCAGCTGCCCGCCTGCTCCTCTCCTCATGCCGCACGCCGCCACGCCCCCAAGCCTCTCTCGCTCTCTCCTGTGCCATTCTCTCCTCCCCCTCGCTCCCTCTCTCGCGGTCGAAATCGCCGTCGCCGCCGTTCACAGCCACCGTGGCCTCGACCACTGCCGCACCTCCCCGACATGCTCCCCAGCTCCGTCGTGACCCCCTCTACCTCCTCGTCGAGCCACGCACCTCCGAACGGCCTCCATCGTCGCCATCGTCGTCTCCTTCATCGCCGGCCGCCGTGGATCCCCATCGCCGCCCACGACCACAGCCGTCCCGAGCTCGCCGCAAGCTTCCATCGAGATCGTTGAGCTGCTGCTCCTTCCTCTCCGTTCTCGCCCTCGCACCGCAGCCGCATCCTTTCGCCGCTGAACACTGCCGCCGCCGCTCCAGCTGGCGAAGCTCACGCCTCGCAGCCTTCCGCTCGCACTTCGATGCGCGCGAGCACCAAAGACTCGGGATGGTCTCCGCGGCCCATTTGGTCGCTAGAGCGACGATCCCGTGCTCCTCCGCCACGTTTGGCCTCGCCGGCGGCTAGACGCTGGCGGGATTGACTGGGTTTGACCCCTAGTTGACCCAGATTTGACCCGTATGGGTCAATGACAGGTGGGGCCCGGCCCTGACTAATTTTTAGTTAGGGTGACTAATTAACCTCTGTTAGTTAACTGTGATCTGACGTGTGGACCCCGCGAGTCAGGTTTGACCCAGTCAGCGCTGTTGACTTGCTGACGCAAGCATGACGCAGTGCTGACGCAATTATTTATGTTCTGGATTTAAATTAAATCAGGAAAATCCAGAAAATGATCCAAACTTCAAAAAATCATAGAAATTCAACCGTAGCTCAGATTGAAATAATTTATATATGAAAAATTATCAGAAAAATCCAATCTATCAATCTGTATCATTTTCATGCATGTTTGATCAAGTTAACTTCACTGTTTAGGATGAAACATGAATAGGACAACTTTTATAACAGTTTTGGAGTTGGGATTTGATGTAGTTTTGAATTCCACTTCAATCAAAATGACTTGCTGTTGCATTAGCCCAAATCACAGCATATGGCCATGTCATGATCATGCATCATATTGCTGCATTGCATTGATTGTGTTTCTTCTTTGTTTGTTGGTGCTTGTCCCCTCTCGGTAGACGTGGTTCCGACGATGAGTTCGATGACACTGATGAAGAGCTATACTATCTTCAGAAGTGCCAGGCAAGCAAAACCCCCTTGTTCATTCCGATACAATCCCACTCTCTCGCTCCTGCTCTCTTTTACTACATTAGGACAACAACGATTCATCTGTTACTTGCTGCGGTAGCTGAACCCCTTTATCCTCTCGCATGACCTGTCATTGCCACAAGAATAGATGAAACCCACTAGCATGAGTAGGAGTTGTTTGAGCCCTGATGTGCCTACTCATTCATGCTTGTTTGTCATGCCTGCTACTGCTTAGAGTTGAGTCAGGTCTGATTCATCGGGAATGAATCGGAGGTGTGTAAACATGTCCTACTGTGTGTGAGCTAAGTGTGTGAACACGATTTGGTAAAGGTAGCGGTGAGAGGCCATGTAGGAGTACATGGTGGGTTGTCTCATTGCAGCCGTCCTCAGAACTCGAAGTTCTGTGTTTGTAATCCATGAACAAGCATTACTACCACACATTGGGTTCCGTAACTCGACCCCTCTCGACTTATTAATCAACATGATCTCTGCCTGTGAGTTGCAACTAGTTTCGGTGTTTGTAGGTAGTGTTAGTAGTCTACCAAGTGGCACCCGCACATGTGGGCTTGGGACAGATTAGGCACCGTGGCACGGTGTACCAAGTGTAGAACCACCCGTAGAGGTGGGCTTGGGAACCCCGAACACATCGTTTGGGGCCGTGAGCGACACCCGACCGGATCTCCTCATGGATGGAACCCAAATAGGCGATAAACCCGACGAGAGACTTGTGTGGTTAGTCGTCGTGGCCGACTCCCTGCCAAAGCTTCCGCTTGAAGGTTGCCGAGATACACGATGTGTACATGGTGGTAAGTGGCGAGCGTGTGTGAAGAAGTACACCCCTGCAGGGTTAACATCATCTATTCAATAGCCGTGTCCGCGGTAAAGGACTTCGGGTTGCCTGCAGTTCATAGACAAGTGAAAGTGGATACTCTAAAATGCGCAAGATAAGCGTGAGTGCTATGGATGGCGTTCTCATAGGGAGACGGGAGCGGATCCATAGTGGTGTATTGAAATGGTGAATATGTGGACTCGTATGCGCCACCTCAAAAGAGTTACTTGCAGTCATAGTTTAGGATAGCCACCGAGTCAAAGCTGGCTTGCTGCAGTCAAACTCCACCACCCTCTTTATTGAAACCGATGCATATGTAGTTAGTTCTGATGTAAGTCTTGCTTGGTACATTTGTACTCACGTTTGCTTATTTTATGTTAAGCTTCCGCGTGTGCTTTGTTTTGTATGCTCTGAATGTCGGGTCATGAGACCCATGTTTGTAATATCTCGCTCCTCGGAGCCTAATGAATAAATACTTGAGTCGTAGAGTTATGTTGTGATGCCATGATGTATTTACACATATCGAGCATATTGTGTGTATGTTTGAAATGCTTGGTATGTGTGGGATCCGACAATCTACTTGTTTATCCTTGGCAGCCTCTCTTATGGGGAAATGCAGTCTAGTGCTTCCTTGAGCCATAGTAGTCCGCTACATGCCGGTTCACCGGAGTCCTGCTAGCCCAAAGACTACCGCTCAGACACTTGACTGGCCGGCATGTGTTTCACTTCATTCCTATGTCTCAGTACCTTCGGGAAATGTCACGCGGTGACATCCGGAGTCCTGCCTAAGCTGCTACAGCCCGGGTTCCCTGAGTCCTCATAGCCAGTTACAGCCCGGATTCACACGCTGGCGACCAACATGCTCGGTTGATTCATGTATGCCTGTCCCCATGGGTTAGTGCCGCTTTGGGTTCACGACTAGTCATGTCGGCCCGGTTCTCTGTCATATGGATGCTAGCGACACTATCATATACGTGAGCCAAAAGGCGCAAACGGCCCCGGGCCATGGTAAGGCGACACCCGTGGGAATACCGTGCGTGAGGCCGCAAAGTGATATGAGGTGTTACCAGCTAGATCAATGTGACTTGGAATCGGGGTCCTGACAAAAACCCTCGCGGTTATATAAAAACCGGGGCATGCGTGGAGACCAGGCGTAGGGGTCATTAGTGCTTTATCAGACAAGTGCCCAACTAGTTATGTTATATTACATGGTTAGTAAGAAACATCTTCCAGGGAGAATAGTTCCGTTAGGGGTTCCTTTCTCGGGAGGCATGCCCTAAAGTGCATGTCCGGATCACAAAAAAGCGTAACAACATCCGGGGCAGATAAATAACTAGGTAAGAAATCTTCTTTTAGTTCACCGACCGAATATTCTCTTAAGAACGCTAGCTCTCGGCTTCACCCAGTCTGAGGTACACATCCGGTCAATTCGTCAAGAATAATCGCAGAGGTGCTCCCTTTACCACCTAGCTGAACAATCGGGAACGTAGGGGTAAGCACAAGAGCCAGGCAACCCAGCTTGGCCAAAACTTAAGTCATATCGATGCATATAATGGTGAATAAAAGGTACACGCGGAAGTGTGACACATGTATTGGGCGTGAAGCCCTTATAGTTAAGCTTCTGTGAAAGAAGCCCCCAGGTACAATGAGCGCTAATAGCGCGTCAAGTGTGTGCGAACAATGCGCTAACGAGCCTTCCAAGGCTTGAAAGAAAAAAGGAGGGAGAAGGAGAAAAATAGAAGACAACTAAAATGTAAAATATGGACAGAGGAAGGAGACGAACTCGTAATCCGCGCTTAGGCGTAGAATCTTCGGAGACGTCTTTGCGTTCCATGGGTTCGGCTCGAGTCGGTTATCCGATGCATCTCGCAGACGGCACGCTCCACCGGTCGACTTGGTCGATGATAAAGGGACCTTCCCATTTGGGCTTTAGTTTGTCCTTTTTCTTGTCTGGCAGGCGTAAAACTAGCTCGCCAACATTGTAAGTTTTGGCCCGTACTTCTCTGCTTTGATATCTTCGAGCCTGATGTTGATAGAATGCGGAACGGGCTGTTGCTACGTCATGCTCCTCCTCTAAGGCGTCCAAACTGTCCTGCCGATCGAGCTCGGCTTCTCTTTCTTCGTACATGCACACGCGAGGTGAGTCATGAATTATGTCGTAGGGCAGAACTGCCTGTGCGCCGTATACCATAAAGAATGGTGTGAATCCGGTCATGCGATTCGGAGTGGTCCACAGCCCCCAGAGTACGGAGTCGAGCTCCTCTACCTAGTGCGTGTTAGATTCCTTGAGGGACCACACTAATCTGGGTTTGATGCCGCTCATAATTAGACCATTTGCTCGCTCAACTTGACCGTTAGTTCAGGGTGATAGACTGAAGCGTAGTCGAGCTTAATGCCCATGTTTTTGCACCAGAGTTTGACCTCGTCGACCGTAAAGTTCGTGCCGTTATCAGTGATGATGCTGTGGGGGACACCGTAATGGTGTACGACCCCTGATATGAAGTCTATCACCAGTCCGGATTCGTCTGTCTTGACAGGCTTGGCCTCTATCCATTTGGTGAATTTATCCACCATGACCAGTAGGTATTTTTGCTTGTGGGTTCCCCCTTTAAGGGGTCCGACCATGTAAAGCCCCCAGACCGCAAAGGGCGAGGTGATGGGTATAGTTTTGAGGGCAGTGGGTGGCATGTGGCTTTGATTAGCAAAGAGCTGGCATCCGACGCATCGTTGGACTAAGTCCTGAGCATCCGCCTCGGGCCGCCGCCAATAAAATCCTCAGACGGCAGGCCTTGCCTACAAGGGCCCGGGCTGCAGCGTGGTGCCCACCGAGTCCGGCATGTATTTCAGCCGTAAGATTCCGCCTCTTCCTCTTCGGAGATACACCTTTGAAGGACTCGGTTGTGCTTTTCTTATAAAGCTCTCCTCATGGACTTTGTAGGCTTTAGATCGCCGCACTATGCAACGGGCCTCGCTTTGGTCCTCGTGGAGTTCTGCTGGTTAGGTAGGCTAGGAATGGTTCTGCCCACGGGCAATGACCGCCATTATTACATGGGCCGAGGGTGTTATTTCGTTGGTAGAACCACCAACTGTGTCGTAATGTTCGTGTGGGCAAGGCGGCTGGGACCGGGTTATTATTTCCGGACTCTCCCTCCCATAATACGGATGGCTTGAACAACCTCACTAGGAAGATGTTGGGGGGGGGGGGGGACAGCATCGTGCTTTGCGCCGATGTGTGCCAACACGTCTGCTGCCTGGTTGTTATCCCGGGCTATATGGTGAAATTTGAGCCCCTCAAACCGAGCTGACATTTTTAGGACGGCATTGCGATATGCTGCCATTTTCGGATCCTTGGCATCAAAGTCTCCAGATATTTTGTATCGCGAGTGGTTCGAATCCCCGCACCTCTAGGCGTTGAATGCCCATGGAGACCGCCATCCGGAGACCATGTAGAAGGGCTTCAGATTCGGCTGCATTGTTGGAGTCTCAGATACACTATCTCGAGTACGTATTGAACTGTATCTCCGGTTGGGGACGTCAGAACGACGCCAGCCCCCAGGCCAGCCAACATTTTGGAGCCGTCGAAGTGCATTATCCAGTTGGAATATGCGCCGTACTCTTTAGGGAGTTCGGCTTCGGTTCATTCAGCGACGAAGTCAGCCAAAACCTGCGACTTAATGGCTCTGTGTGGCTTATAGGTTATGTCGAATGGGAGGAGCTCGATGGCCCATTTGGCAATCCGGCCCGTCGCGTCGCGGTTGTTTATAATGTCGTTAAGGGGTACTTCAGAGGCTACTTTTATTGAACACTCTTGGAAGTAGTGTCGCAGCTTCCGGGATGCCATAAACACCACGTACGCTATCTTTTGATAATGCGGGTACCGTGACTTGCATGGAGTTAGGACAGTGGACACGTAGTAAACTGGTTTTTGAAGAGGGAACTTGTGTCCGTCCGCTTTCTCGCTCGACAACGAGCACCACGCTTACAACTTGATGAGTTGCTGCGATGTATAATAGCATTGGTTCGCCCATGTTGGGCGGCCAGACCGGGTTTGTTGCCAATATGGCTTTTATTTCTTCGAGTCCGGCCGTGGCGGCATCCGCCCACTCGAAGTGTTCAAAAGGCCGGAGGAGGCGATAAAGGAGTAATGCCTTTCCTCCCAAACGGGAGATAAAGCGGCTTAGAGCCGCCACGCATCCAGTCAATTTTTGTATTTGTTTGAGGTCTTTTGGGATATCCAATTGTGACAAAGCTCGGATCTTGGCTGGGTTTGCTTCAATTCCTCTACCGGATACAATGAAGCCCAAGAGCTTTCCGGCTGGTACGCCGAAAATGCATTTTTCCGGGTTGAGCTTAATGTCATATGTTTGGAGATTATCGAATGTGAGCCTCAAGTCGTCTACTAGAGTTTCGACGTGCTTGCTTTTGACGACCACATCATCTACGTATGCCTCCACTGTTTTGCTGATCTAGTTTGCCAGACATGTCTGAATCATGCGCTGATATGTTGCGCCGGCGTTTTTGAGCCCGGAGGGCATTGTGTTGAAGCAGAATGGGCCATATGGAGTGATGAATGCCGTTGCGGCTTGGTCAAGCTCTGCCATCTTAATTTGTTGGTAGCCGGAGTATGCGTCGAGGAAACACAATGAATCGTGTCATGCGGTAGCGTTGATGATTTGATCGATGCGGAGGAGGGGGAAGGGATCCTTTGGGCAAGCCTTGTTGAGGTCCTTGAAATCGACGCATAGGCGCCAGGATTTGTCCTTCTTTGGTACCATCACCAGGTTTGCTAGCTAGTCCGGATGTTTTATATCTCTGATAAATCGGGCCTCCAATAGTTTGGCTAGCTCCTCTCCCATGGCCTGTCTCTTGGGTTCGGAGAAACGCCGAAGAGCCTGTTTGACTGGCTTGAATCCTTTTAGGATGTTTAGGCTGTGCTCGGCCAGTCGGCGTGGGATTCTGGCATGTCTGAAGGGTGCCAGCAAAATGTCCCAATTTTCGTAGGAATTCTCTTAGTGCGACGTCTACATCAGGATTTAATTGTGCCCCAATGGAGGCCGTTTTTGTAGGGTCCGTTGGATGGACTTGGAATTTGACTATTTCATCCGCTGGTTTGAAGGAAGTGGACTTGGATCTCTTATCGAGTATCACATCGTCCCTATTCACCGTGGAGCGCAGCGCAGTGAGTTCCTCGGCCGCTAGGGCTTCGGATAGTGTCTCAAGGGCCAGTGCGGCTGTCTTATTTTCGGCGCGGAGTGCTATGTCCGGGTCACTAGCAAGAGTGATGATTCCGTTGGGCCCGGGCATTTTGAGCTTCATGTACCCATAATGGGGTATAGCTTGGAAAATTGTGAATGCCTCTCGCCCTAATAGAGCGTGGTATCCGCTGCTGAACGGGGCCACTTGGAACGTGACCTCCTCGGACCTGTAATTATCAGGCGTGCCGAACACCACATCCAGTGTGATTTTTCCTGTACAACGTGCTTCCCGACTGGGGATTATTCCTCTAAAGGTTGTGCTGCTTCGTTCAATGCGGCTCCAGTCTATTTCCATTTTTCGGAGGGTTTCCTCATGAATGAGGTTCAATCCGCTGCCACCATCCATGAGTACCTTAGTAAGGTGAAAGCTGTCCACTATTAGACTGAGGACCAATGCGGCCGGTGCTCGGGCTGTTCGGAATTTAGGTTCGTCACTGGCATTGAAGGTAATAGCCGTGTCACTCCATGGGTTTATTGTTGCTACTTGGTAGGCTTCGGCAAGGCTACGGAGTATTCGTTTCCGCATATTATTTGATGCGAAAGTCTCGAAGACTGTTAATACCATACTGGTATCCCTGGGTTGGTGCTCTAGAGCTAGAAGCTCTTCGCCACTTTTAGCCACCTGCCGTAGTATCCAACATGCTCTAAGGCTATGAGTTGGAGTGGCGCCTGCATACTATGAATTTTACAGGTCCATTGAGCCATCCCTCCAAAGACGGTTCCATGCCCTATAGAGGGTTTTTGCTTTTTGGTATTTAACCCAGGTGCCTGGCGATGATGCACCCTTTTATTTCGGATTGGGGTTGTATTCAAGGCCGGATTGTCCCAAAATCTTGCTTCGGTTTTCCAGGCGCTTTCCATCGCACAGTACTCTCATACTATGGACGCCAAGTCGGTAAAGCGTGTGATGTCACGGTGACTTATAGCGTTTAGGATCCCGTTGTCTGTGCAATTGTTGCACAATAATGAGATTGCGTCCTCCTCGCGGCAGTCCTTTATCCCGCCCATAACCGGAGGAATCGACCGATAATGGTGTATCAAGCTTCTGCAGGCTCTTGCCGAATTTGAGATAGGTCTCTTATGTTTGGGTGGGCGGGTGGAATTAAATCCGAACCGCGCCTAATCTGAGACTTAAGGGCCAAGGAGCTTCGAACTTGGAAGCTTGGATTCTTGGATGTTGTCCAATGAATCTAGCCCGCTGCCTGACTTTAGGTTCAGGGCTTGAGTGACGTCCTCTCCTCCGCGGGAATCCGGCATGGAGGGATTGGGAATCTGGACGTAGCTAGTCCTTAAAATAGAAGAAGGGTCGCTGTATTGTTCCTCCACCACAGCAACATGGTGGGTAACCTGGGGAGAGTTAATCTCTCTCAGATCGGGTTTAGGCCCAATCTGATCATAGTCTATAGCGACTCCCAGGGCGGTGATGCGATCCAAGAGCTCGTTTAAGGAAGAGAGCTCCATCGGATCTAACTGCTCGGCGAGCTCCGAGTTAACGTGAAGATTGCTTTTGATGACCCGAGAAGGCATTGTCGGCGCGGCGGCCGAATAGGCGGTCATAAGAAAACCGCCTAGCCGGAGAGTTTGGCCGACAACCAAAGCTTCTTTAGCAACAGTGCCGTCTTTAAAGACGGGATGAGGCATCCTTCCTGACGGCGACGACACAGAGGAACTCTCAATAAAAGCACCAATGTCGGTGTCAAAATCGGCGGATCTCGGGTAGGGGGTCCCGAATCATGCGTCTAGGCGGATGGTAACAGGAGACAAGGGACACGATGTTTTTACCCAGGTTCGGGCCCTCTCGATGGAGGTAAAACCCTACTCCTGCTTGATTAATATTGATGATATGGGTAGTACAAGAGTAAATCTACCACGAGATCGTAGAGGCTAAACCCTAGAAGCTAGCCTATGGTATGATTGTTGTTCGTCCTATGGACTAAAACCCTCCGGTTTATATAGACACCGAATAGGGTTAGGGTTACATGAGTCGGTTACAATTGTAGGAGATCTACATATCCAGATCGCCAAGCTTGCCTTCCACGCCAAGGAAAGTCCCATCCGGACACGGGACGAAGTCTTCAATCTTGTATCTTCATAGTCCAGGAGTCCGGCCAAAGGTCATAGTCCGGCTATCCCGACACCCCCTAATCCGGGACTCCCTCAAGGGTCTTGGATGCCTTGTTGATGAAGATGGACCGTACGGCCTGCTGCTTAGCCAGCTGTGGGCCGCAGGCAGGCATGTCTGGGGACCCCCGTTCCCGGAACGCCGACAGATCTGTCAGTTGGTGCAGTTCTAAGCAAAGCATCGTGGCGGGATCTACATGTGAAGCGGAGTACATAGCTGCTTCGGAAGCAGCAAATGAAGGAGTCTGGATGAAGGAGTTCATATCCGATCTAGGTGTCATACCTAGTGCATCGGGTCCAATGAAAATCTTTTGTGAAAATACTGGTGCAATTGCCTTGGCAAAGGAATCCAGATTTCACAAGAGAACCAAGCACATCAAGAGACGCTTCAATTCCATCCGCGATCAAGTCAAGGAGGGAGACATAGAGATCTGCAAGATACATACAGATCTGAATGTTGCGTAACCCGTTGACTAAGCCTCTCTCACGAAAGCAAAACATGATCAGCACCAAGACTCCATGGGTGTTAGAATCATTACAAGGTAATCTAGATTATTGACTCTAGTGCAAGTGGGAGATCAAGGAAATATGCCCTAGAGGCAATAGTAAAGTTGTTATTTATATTTCCTTATATCATGATAAATGTTTATTATTCATGCTAGAATTGTATTAACCGGAAACTTAGTACATGTGTGAATACATAGACAAACACAGTGTCACTAGTATGCCTCTACTTGACTAGCTCGTTGAATCAAAGATGGTTAAGTTTCCTAGCCATAGAAATGAGTTGTCATTTGATTAACGGGATCACATCATTAGAGAATCATGTGTGACTTGACCCATTCCGTTAGCTTAGCACTTGATCGTTTAGTATATTGCTATTGCTTTCTTCATGACTTATACATGTTCGTATGACTATGAGATTATGCAACTCCCAAATAACGGAGGAACACTTTGTGACCAAACGTCACAACGTAACAGGGTGATTATAAAGGTGCTCTACATGTGTCTCCGATGGTACTTGTTGAGTTGGCATAGATCGAGATTAGGATTTGTTACTCTGATTGTCGGAGAGGTATCTTTGGGCCCTCTCGGTAATGCACATCACTATAAGCCTTGCAAGCAATGTGACTAATTAGTTAGTTGTGGGATGATGCATTACGGAACGAGTAAAGAGACCTGCCGGTAACGAGATTGAACTAGGTATTGAGATACCGACGATCGAATCTCGGGCAAGTAACACACTGATGACAAAGGGAACAATGTATGTTGTTATGCGGTTTGACTGATAAAGATCTTTGTAGAATATGTAGGAGCCAATATGAACATCCAGGTTCCGCTATTGGTTATTGACCGGAGACGTGTCTCGGTCATGTCTACATAGTTCTCGAACCCGTAGGGTCCGCACGCTTAATGTTCGGTGACTATCGGTATTATGAGTTTATGTATTTTGATGTACCGAAGATAGTTTGGAGTCCCAGATGTGGTCACGGACATGACGAGGAGTCTCGAAATGGTCGAGACATAAAGATTGATATATTGGAAGACTATATTCGGACACCGGATGAGTTCCGGAGGTCACCGGGTAATTTTCGGAGTGCGGGGGGGGGGGGGGGGTTATCGGAACCCCCGGGGGAACTATTGGGCCTACATGGGCAATAGGGAAGAGGGGAGGTAGCCCACAAGGGGAAGCCGTGCCCCCTCCCTATAGGGGTCCAAATTGTACTAGGGAGGCGCGCCTTTCCTTCTCCTCTCTCTCTCCTTCCTTCCCCCTTCCTCCTCCTAGTTGGACTAGGAAAGGGGAAGTCCTACTCCTACTAGGAGGAGGACTCCTCCCCCTCCTTGGCGCACCCCAAGGGCCGGCCGGCCTCCCCCTTGCTCCTTTATATACGGGGCAGGGGGCATCCTAGAACATACAAGTTGATCATTGAGCTCTTAGCCGTGTGCGGTGCCCCCCTCCACCATAATCCACCTCAGTCATATTGTCGTAGTGCTTGGCGAAGCCCTGCGCCGGTAGCTTCATCATCACCGTCATCATGCCGTCGTGCTGAAGAAGCTCTCCCTTCGCACTCCGCTGGATCGTGAGTTCGTGGGACGTCACCGAGCCGAATGTGTGCAGATCGCGGAGGTGCCGTACTTTCGATACTAGGATCGGTCGATCGTGAAGACGTACGACTACATCAACCGGGTTGCCATAAGGCTTCCGCTTTCGGTCTACGAGGGTACATGGACAACACTCTCCCCTCTCATTGCTATGCATCACCATGATCTTGCGTGTGCGTAGATTTTTTTTGAAATTACTACGTTCCGCAAGACTACTCTGCAACTACACTGTGCTCGAGTACCATCGTCTTCAGCAGATCCACGGGTTCATTAGCCTCCACATCGCCTCGATGAATCTCCAATGGATTTATGTGTCTTGCTGGCCCCGCAACAAGACATAAATTGTGAAGAGATCACTCAAGTTGTTCAGAGTTATGGTCATTGAGAATGCGCCTTTCCTTGAGAGATTGCTTGTATCTGATCTAGAAGGTCCAACAAAAATTAGGGTCATTGACGCGCCGAAATTGACAGCGTTGGTGTACTCATCTGCCAAATTCTCCGAACTATTTATTGGATCTATAATCGTCCAGGTACAACACTCATCTTATTCTCCGTCTTCTTGAAATTCACATTTTTAAATTTTTCTTGATGTATTTACGACTTTCATCCAGAAAATGATTCCCACAAACTTGACCCAGTCTGTGTGCACAGTGAAGATATTGGCAATAAAATCTATCGACCCCAATCTGGATCAAGTTGTTGTATTCCTTACATGCTTTCCGTGCACAGAGAATCTACTCATCATGGTGAAACTTCTTTCCGATTAGTAAATGGTAATCACAACGTAGCTCATTTTTTTTCGTAATTTTCCCAAATTATGATGACAAGTGTAGTGTTCAAAACTGCATCTACGCACTGCATGGAAAGAAATGTTTTTAGTATTTTTTTCTCATGTGATCACCTGCATTGTTTTTTTGTTGTACTAGTAGCCTAGGCTAGTCATAGTGGCAAGTAACTTAGACTAGTAACTCTATGGTTAGCCTAAGAGCAAGTACTACCTCCGTCCTAGTTTACTCTTCATATGTATTTTGTAGTATCAAAATTTAACCATAGATTTAACTGACAAAATGTTAATGCATGTCACTAAAAATTATATCGTTGGATTCGTATTTGAACATAATTTCAAATGGTATAATTTTTGGTGACATGCATTGGCATTTTCTTAGGTAAATGTATGGTCAAAATTTTACACTAACTAACATCAAGATGCATCTTTTTATAGAACACATGTTGTGATTGACCCATGCGGGAGTAATCCCATGTGTAAAAACTAATGATATCTCGAGAACGCGGAGGGATAAGGTGAGGAGGAGTGGGAAGTGGTGTTGATTGGTGGTCGGACTGAACAGAGGCATGGGGATGAACGACGCCGGCAGCGGCCACCATGCCAGATTGTTACGTAGGCTTCCTTTTTTAATTGCTCAAAAATGATGTTGTGGGACATAAGGATGAACGAGGGAAGGCCTGGTATGTAAATGTGGAGAGAGGTGCGGGTATCTTTTTACAAAATTGCCATAGTTTGCTTTATATCCGTCAGATATAGATCGAACGATCTATATTGCAAGGTGGCAGGCACACCATCATCACGAACTCGTTTTTTATAAGAGTATAGATTACGAGGTAGTACAAAAGTGGGCTATAATGGCCCTCCACTATGTAGGCCAAAACACGTGCCAAATTCAGTTTTGATGCATTTGGCATCGATGCCCTCAATTTCTCACATGGTGCCCCAATCTGGATCACCTACTTTGCTCCCGTGCCAAATTAACTCACGCAATGAAAAAACACTTGCGTGGGAGAGGGAGAGGACTGAGGCAATAAAAACACTTGTTTGGGAGAGGGAGAGGCTGGTGTAGTTGGTTTGATTGATTTGTTTGTACATGTGGGTCTGTGTGCACAGCGGTGCCAACTCTCGCACATTGCTAGAGCGGTGCCAAAATCTTTTGATTTGACATTGATGCGTATTGCATGTGGCATACTTTTGAGAAATATGGCATCAGCCACATGGAAGGCAACAAATACCCAAGCCTTCACGTGCTCGTAGGTAAATGAGAGGAAAGAGAGAGAGAGAGAGAGAGAGAGAGAGAGAGAAAATATCACTAGCCTTAGAGCCAGCCCTATAGTCAACCCTATCGTATGAGCAAACGATATTGGTACCTCTTAATGACACGACAATCTTATACAACCAGCTGCTCTAATATGTTATTTTCTTTTGTAGATAAAAAAGACACGAAAGTGAAAAATGTGCTGCACTATAGCAATCTCATCGAATGCCTTGATCGCCATCTTACAGAAATTGATTTTATCGACTACCGAGGCAGCACATCTGAGATAAAATTGGCCAGGTTCTTTGTTCTGAAGGCAAGTGTGCTCAAGGTAATGAGGTTTGGCATTCTCTGGCGCAACAATGAATGGCGTGTTGATCACCGCAAGCATCTCATCAATCAGACTAGTATTGTACTCCCTTCGTACTAGTGCATTAGTCACGTTACGAAAACCAAGTAATCCCAAAACTTTTAGGTGTGGTGCATTAACTACCACCTCGTTCCCTGTTTTTTGCCATGAAAAAAGAAATCAGCCAATAGGAGACGTGGGGTTTGTATGCATTCTCAATGACTTGAGACTACTTAGCACAACATGCAGTGCTCAATTCTCTGAATGCAATGACATTAATTACGAAATACTACTACACATCAAAGTTCTCTCGTTTTGCCCCAACTTGGTCTCGGTGAGATGACTACTACACTGCACCGCCAACGCCGCTGCTCCTCACACGTAGGTAAGATGAGGACGATAGGACGCTGACCTTCTTGGACCACAGGGCAACTGAGGACGACATTGTTCAGATGCACGTTGAGCTCGCCGCCAACGCCGCTGCTCCTCACACGTTGGTTGGTGACCCAGTGCACTAGGGCGTGAGGATGTCGTTGATGGATCCGTATGTATATTTATCTTTCCGTCAATTCCATGTAGTAGTATATTGTACTAGTAATTATCTTACCTTTCGCATCAACTTCATAATTTTCGTATGTACTCCCTCTGTTCCTAAATATTTGTCTTTTTAGAGATTTCAAATGGACTACCACATAGGGATGTATATATAGAGATTACAGAGTGTAGATTCACTCATTTTTCTCCGTATTTAGTCACTTGTTGAAATCTCTAGAAAGACAAATATTTAGGAACAGAGGGAGTACCATGCATGAACCGTGCCAGAACCAAACTTCTCATTACTCTAGGGAAAATCGTTATTTCTATCTATCGGTCGCGCTAAGGAGCGGAACCAAATTTTACAAGTTAGAAGTTCAAAAGGAAAAGCCTGATGTGTTCCCGTCACCCCCCCCCCCCCCACACACACACACACACACGGTTGGTCCAGCACGCCGCTCAAGGGGAGATGCGTGATGTGTTGCATTTTCACTTACAAGTGGGACCGTAGTTGAACAAACCGACTATCGGCAAACTCCCACCATGCCCACCGCGTGATGGCTGAGTTAGAGAAAACAAGAGGGAGAAGAGATAGTTGTAGCATGGACTCCAAGAAAATTGGTATCATATGGGACTCGTGCGGGTGGCGTGTGACGTACTACTAGATGTGAATGCTAGTTATGGCCCGTGCCACCCCACTCTATCGAGGTGCTGGTTACGTAGAGCGAACACATTATCTCTCCAGGAGTACGGTACACCACTAGTACTACTCACATTGTTGTGAAATTTCCTGGAGTTCGTGCTCAACCCTCCTCTCTCTCTATCTCTCTCTTCTCAGCCAGCCAGCAGACGCTCGGAGTGTGCCCATCGTCAGTTTGCTCACATGCGGTCCCACATGTCAGTGAAAATGCAAGACGATCCACTAAACCTGCACATCTTTCACCTCGACGTGCTGGTGATGAAAACAAATCCAATAAAGATCTTCAGTGGCCGCTTTTGGAGTTAATCAAGTGTAAGATTCTATTTACAGTTTAACCCAAGATGCACATCACGTGGCTTCAACTAGCACTCCATTTTCTTGCATGACACGACCTGGATGTTGGATGTCCCACATGTCGGCAAAAGGAGGAAGAACTCGACCAAATCTTCTCCATATTTAGACCCGGGGAGTAGAAAACACGGCAAGCCCTCTGCCTACATCATACGTACAAGCACACCTCACGCTATCACCATATTTCTCGGCCTCGGTGTGACACATAGCCCTAGTTGATGGTATACTACTACTAGGACTAACTATTGTACTAGCATACTATTAGCTTGGCTCTATGTGATGTGGCAACTTCATATAACCGGATGTTGGCTATACTACTATGGTACTCACACTCCAAGAAGTGACTCGAAAACCATTCATAAATTGAGTTTATCACATGCATATGCAAATGTATCATTCATTACATACAACAAGTCATTATCACAAAACAAATACATTCTAGTAATACTAAAGTTTTTATCACACAACAAATAACAAGAAATGAAATGAACTTCAGCTCAACCAATCCTTGGTGTTGGAAACGCTTGCTTTGAATCATAAGTAAGCCTATGGGAAGGGCAAGCTATTGTCAATATCAAGACCAACGCAGGACTCATCATCCAGGCTGAAGCGGCCTATATCAAGACGCATATTGTCCTAGCCAGGGTAGGGAACCATAGCAATGTCCGAGGTATAGATACAGTTGCTTCTCATAAATGGTAGTAACGTTGTGCCAACAGCAGCTGGATTGCATATCACCATCATTGGATAGTTTTATCCAAGGAAGAGCAAGTTTTATACTAGACTATCAATACGGAACCAGGCAGAAGGTGCTGACGCTAGCACACTAGTATCCATCCCGAATACCATACAACGGATGTTGGAATAGGTCAGGAGAGTGCGTCCATGGGAGACAACACCTGCTTCCTTAGTAACATCAGTAGTGCCCTATATACATACAAGAAGAGGCGATCCATCGGAATAAGCTGCCAGGTGCTACTGAGTATGTAGGTCCTGCTCATCCTCATGCTCGTGATGATCACCATCGTCATCTCCCCCTTGGTTATAAATTTTTTCAAGTATAGGTGATGGAATGTTCACAGGACCTTGGCAGAAACACAAGAAGGTTAATTAGTATGGGGATACTAACTCGCATGCACGTGGATGAAACAATTCTAATTACGGTGGGAGACAAGGTACCAAAACAATAAGGATTCCATGCAAAACTAGTGCCACGAGTGGTGGCGGCAAACACAAGACGGTCGTATTGAATTGCATCACAGTACACATCCGTGTACAGAAATTGATTTTTGAGCAATATCCATTGAGGCGTGGAAGTAAGGACGGCAACAAGCTTGTCGAAGATAGCAACAACATGATAGTTCGTGTAATCCCAAGAGCAGCTGGGAACTCGACAAATTGCTATCTTCTATGGACGACAGTCACCATGATCGTATTTGAACGTACGAAGATCATTTGTGTGCTCAACCTCTGGGCACTCTGAGATTTTTGGAAGTGGAACCCGGTGACGAGTGTACACATTCACAATTCCTACTCGCAGTTGTACCCAATTTAAACAACCCAATCTCCATTTGTGCCTGCCCAGGCCTTACCCTTAAGCGATGGCATCTTGTCACACATATCATTATCAAGCGGCATCAACTTGCACAAGGCGAGGCTTCCGTCGTCCCCGCACCAGCGAGCAGGGTCATGGCGAAGAAGATAGGGGAGATCAAACCGCTCCTGAACCCTTGGGTTCTTTGTAATGATGTTATTTGTTGAGTCGAGAATGGTCTTGAATGAACATACCATGCTAGACGAGGTGCTGGTGTCGCACTGATCAATGAGTTCCTCCACCATATCATGTTTTAGATCGGGGCAAGAATAACGGGGTCGTTTCCGGCCTGTTCCCTCCATGGAGAAGACGATCGAACAATCTTAGAAGGAAGGGTGAAGGCAAATGGAGGGGGGAAGAGCATGCGACAACAGTTCCAAATTGAGAGGGAAAGGCGAAGAGGCGGTGGACGGTTGCCACGGTACAAGAAGAGGCGCCCCGACCTACATAGATGTCCGTTCGAGAATTGTACAAAAGGACTCGCCGTTGTCTAACTGACATGTTGGAACGGGACCACATGTCAATGAAACATGGTGTGTCATTTCCCGTGCAAAATGCGATCTGTCTGCGTTGTCCCGAGGTGCCGCATTATTTCTTGACTTTATTTTTTTAATGGCGTGCCATTCAGTTTTGAAGCACAACTAATTGGTACTATATGCAGAGAAAATATAAACTACTCTACCACTACTCCACCTCTAGTACTCCCTTCGTTCCTTTTTACTTCACATATAAGATTTGTGTCGAGTCAAACTTTACAAACTTTGACCAAATTTGTATAAAAAAATAACAACACCTACAATATCAAATATACAAAATATGAAACTACATTCCGTAATGAATCTAAAGACATTCCTTTGGCATTGTAAAAGTTGATATTTTTTCTATAAGTTTGGTCAAACTAGAGATACTTTGACTTCAGACAAAAGTTATATGCAGACTAAAAAGAAACAGAGGAAGTACTAGTATAAAAAAGATACTATATAGGCTGGAGCTTTAGCGCTTGCTTGCTATGGGCTGCCCACTTGCTTCTCCCACTACCACCCTCTCTCCAGATCTAAAAAACATGGCGGTGTCCCCTCTCTCTCCCTCCTCACCGGTGGTCACAGATCCGCCGGGGAAGAAAAGGGCGTGCAACGTTGACACACTCATCGTCGGCGAGCGAGGTCATACACTGACGACAAGGCCGTCCTCTCAGACCTAGCGCCCGCACGGGATGGCCTCCATCCCCAAGCTCACTGCTGTAGTGTGTGCAGAGGACGACGACCACGAGCCACTTCCCACCAACCCTCGGGTATGCTAACTCTTTTCAAACGATACCCTTGTTCTATTACCCCATCAGCCACATCACTACATGTGGATCTTTCTCCACTCCACCACCTTCCAAATTTGCTATCATCTACTCTGATGTTCACGCAGACGGAAACCTGAATTTGCACTATTAAAGGAAATCCTACTTCATGCATACTAATCCAAGTCTGGGTTGAATAAGGAAAGGAAGGGATAAAGTACTGGCGAAGAGACTAGGTATCGAACCCGCATCTAGGTTGAAAAGGGGAAAATCAGTAGCCAAGGAATGAGTCTCGTGTCCCTTGGTTGAAAAAGGGTAGAAAGGCAGGACAACGCAATAGAGAATGACCAAGTCGATCGGTTTGTTGTCCTCAAATAGGAAAAAGGTGGCTAAGGAGAACAAAAATGGGACGTAATCCACATATGCTGCCTGGATATTTTTTGCTCTGGGAAACCATACCTCCCTCACCACTCTATGCGTCCGTGGAGGTACATCGTCTTGCGCCTAATCGTCCAAATGGGCCTCCCATGCTCTTATTGCCATTTTTTTTGCTGTTAGTATAACGCCACCGGTAAAGTCAAGCAATGCTACTGCTAATGTGATGCCACATTTAACTAATGTCGCACTCAGTCTAATGCCACCGATAAATTTAAGCAATGTCATTTAATGTCACTGGATTATTTCAGGGTTAGCTGTTGATTATGGACGTATTAAAGATTTTGCAGCTAAGGCATTCTAATGTTGATGCACAACCAGTATACCAACGATGAAACTTGTTACTACCTTCAGATTTTTGCACTGTTAATGCTTATAGATTATATACCTCACTTTCATGAGATAAGTCAATTTTTCTTGTACAGTGTCACCAAAATGCCTAGGCACTGATGTCATTTTATTTTGGTTAAACTGCACAAAAAATTATGAAGACAAGAGGAAAGGTCAAGAGTGAGCACCTCCTCCTCCGGTTGTTTTCTTGATTCATTTGATCAACTTTTTATGTTTGCTCGATTATCAAGATTGGGATTGCAAATTTTAGGTCCCCTTGAGTTCAAAATGATATTTACCTTGAAGGTACATGGTTTGCAATTTTTTATACTGTCATTAGTTAATAATGCTAGTTACCTTCAGACTTTTTTATTTGGTTTAATGTTGTTGCACAACTAGTATACCAATGCTGAAACTTGTTACCTTTACATTTTGTATAGTTAATCCTGATAGAAATCTTATAGTGCTAGCTTATGGAAATCTGTATAGTAAAACCACTGTACACTACCCTGCAATAAAAAACTACTCTACTGTTGCACTAGCCACTGGATTAGTGTATATTTGTACTATTCGAATGGTGTTGCATTAGCGTATGGACATATATAAGGTGTGGCTACCTTTCTCAGTTATGTGCTCAAGAAAACTACTGCCTGTTTTTCTAAATACTAGACGTTTGGTACTTTCAATTGAACTGTGAAAATGTCTTATATTAAGGAACAGAGGGTGTAGAGTTCACTCAAATTATTCTGGTAAAGCTAGTCACACCTTTGTTAAAATTAAGGGATAATTAATTTGGTGCCCTTAGTTGTGTCCCACTCGGCAGGTTTACCCCTAGTTTCCGAAAACACTTGTTCTTGCCCAAAGCACTTTGCTCCTCTTATGCTTTTTCCCTTTGACCATTTGACCATCACTTGGAAACTTCATAAAAAATTCATACTAACTCAGAAAAATTCAAATAAGATATCAAAATGTTCAGAAAAGCATCACCTATATGTGCATGTCATTTGCATTCATGAAAAAAGTGTTGGCCAGTCCCCATCTCAGTTTTAGCTCTTATCATCTTAGCATGAACAGTAAAATCTAAAAAAATTTGGTGGCAAACTTTGACCAGTGTTTTGAGTGCTTGCCAAGTTTCATAAGGGAATGGCATTCATGGAAGTCGTGGTAAGAAAATGAAATTTTGGAGCATTGATTTTTGTTTTATGCCACGATTTCCACGAATGTCATTCCCTTCTGAAACTTGGCAAGCACTCAAAACATTGGTCAAAGTTTGCCACCAAACTTTTTTAGAATTTTTTTTAGATTTTACTGTTCATGCTAAGATGATATGAGCTAAAACTGAAATGGGGACTGGCCAACACTTGTTTCATGAATACAAATGACATGCACATATAGGTGATGCTTTTCTGAACATTTTGATATCTTATTTGAATTTTTCTGAGTTAGTATGAATTTTTTATGAAGTTTTCAAAGTGAAAGTTCAAATGGTGAAAGGGCAAAAGCATAAGAGGAGCAAAGTGGTTTGGGCAGGAACAAGTGTTTTCAGAAACTAGGGGTAAACTTGCCGAGTGTGACCCAACTAGGGGCATAAAATCAATTATCCCTAAAATTAATGTTCATTATGTTATCGGAGGAGGTCTTCATGTTTGTCTCTAATGCCTGTCGATTACATACCTGACATCATGATGTAATGGTAAGTCATTTCTTTTTGTATAGTGTCACTGAATTTTTAAGGCGGTGATGGCATTTTATTTTAGTTGAACTGCACAAAATATGCTTAAAAGAAGAGGAAAGGTCAGGAATGGCTCAATCTTTCAGAAAATACTATGTATGCCTTCCTGACATCAGCCGTTGGTTCCTTATTTATTCCTTCAAACAGGTGGTTAGAAACAGTCTATCTACCTTCTCCTAGTAAGAAATTGGAATGCTTATATTTGTGAGTCTATGCTTCAACTAGTGCCACTTTTATAGTAATCACACTTTCAATATCTGTGTAAATAGGGATGCTCGATTTTAGTGGATCTGCACAAAAAGTCCAAATGGTTCAACATTATGAGCATGTTTTCTTCCAAACTGTTATATCAGATTGGTGGCACTATGAGCTGTTCATTACGAAGGTACATGGTTTGCTACTATCTTGCTAATATTTTTGTACTGTTATTAGATAGTAATGTTAGTGGTTTGCATGTGAATTTATTGGCGGGGTGGACCTACATTGGAGGTGCAAGACATGATTCAATGACTGGATGCTCAATTTCAGTTGTATCAATTTCACCTCTTCCATCACTGGGAACATGGATATCCTTGGTCTAATGAAGAATATGCATTATATTTCTGCTTTGTACCGGCAAATCAATTCAGTACAAAATTTTCTAGGGCAAAACATGACAGTATCAAATTGTCCAGTGCAAAACATGAGAGAAGCTAAGAGGAAACGACTAGCAGAGACGTGTTTAAACTGAAAATACAAGGTGGGGTATATGTTTACTAGCTGCTTGATATTTGTGCAAACAGATGTCTGCCCTTTGCTATTGGGCAAACAAACAAAGTGACCTCAATTTTGGTGGAACTGCATAAGAGAATAGTACAGTCACTACATGCAGTGCCATTTGAAATTAGACACAGAAAGATTGGATAGTTACTTCATGGACTGCACAAAAGTAGTACTGTACTATTTATTGGCCAACACTAGGTGCTTCATTGCTTTGGTCTGATTAGACAATGGGCATCATTTTGCCTACGTTAAAGTTTGTATTCTGAAAATAGTCTCGCCGTGTGATCGAGAGAAGACCAAATCATATTGCAGTGGATGTCGTCCCATCATGTGTGGTTCATTCTCATGGTTCCAGTTGTTGGTGAAACCACTTACGTTTGCAAGAGGAAATGTAGACTTCACAAACAAATTTGTCTTTCACTCTATTTTGAATGTTGGCCCAGAGAAGCATCCATGTTACTAGCAAGAACATATGTTTTTTCTAGATCTTTGCTTTTGGTGCTATATATTTGTATATGATCTGTGAATCATTGAGATGCATTAACATGTTGATCTTATGTATGGGAATCGTACTAGTTGGTTGTGAATTTGGGCTACTAATGTGAACATATTACAATGCCAGGCCTGTGAGTCTCGTGTGAACATTTCGAGCGGATCGACTCTTACTACTGTGCACAACATGATCCTTATTTCTGAGTGCTCAGTGTTTACAAGTTACTAGCAGTTCATTATTTCTGTTCGCTCAGTGTTTACAAGTTATTGATCGATCACTAGCTAGCCTACTAATACGCTCCTGGCAGTTTTAGTTGCGATGCAAGATCCAAAGGTGGTAGTTTCTTGAATAAAAACGCCTACCTCTGAAGAAACTGACATGTTGTTCTGAAGAAAATGCCATGCGAAACTGAAGAAACTGCCAGCAAAAACATTCTCAAATGACTTATTGATGACCCACAAGTATAGGGGATCAATTCCAGCTCTTTTCGATAAGTAAGAGTGTCGAACCCAACGAGGAGCAGAAGGAAATGACAAGTAGATTTCAGTAAGGTAATGTGTGCAAGTGCTGAAATTTTAAGTAGCGGAGTAGTTTGATAGCAAGATAATTTGTAACAAGCAAGTAATGATAATAGTAACAAGAGTGCAGCAAGGTAGCCCAATCCTTTTGAGGCAATGGACATGACAAAACAGTCTCTTATGATAAGGAAAGCGTTCTTGAGGGTACACGGGAATTTCATCTAGTCACTTTCATCATGTTGGTTCGATTTGTGTTCGCTACTTTGCTAATTTGATATGTGGGTGGACCGGTGCTTAGGTGCTGTTCTTACTTGAACAAACCTCCTACTTATGATTAACCCTCCCACAAGCATCCACAACTACGATAAAAGTATTGAGAATAAATTCTAACCATAGGATTAAACTTTGGGATCCAATCGGTCCCTTACGGAATAGCGCATAAACTGGGGTTTAAGTTTCTGTCACTCTCGCAACCCACCATCTAATTGCTACTCCACTATCCATTCCCTTAGGCCCAAATATGGTGAAGTGTCATGCAGTCGACGTTCACATGACACCACTAAGGGAATCACAACATGCATGCTATCAAAATATCGAAGACATATCAAGTTCACATGATTACTTGCAACATGATTTCTCCCATGACCTCAAGAACAAAAGTAACTACTCACAAATGATAAACATGCTCATGACCAGAGGAGTATTAAATACCATATTGGATCTGAACATATAATCTTCCACCAAATAAACCATATAGTAATCAACTACAAGATGTAATGAACACTACTAGTCACCCACAAGCACCAATCTATAGTTTCGGTAACAAGATTGAACACAAGAGATGAACTAGGGTTTGAGATGAGATGGTGCTATTGAAGATGTTGATGGAGATAGCTCTCCCCAAGATGGGAGAGTTGTTGGTGATGATGAGGACGATGATTTCTCCCTCCGGGAGGGAAGTTCCCCCGGCGGAATCGCTCCGCCGGAGGGCAAAAGTACTCCTGCCCAAGTTCCGCCTCGAGGCAGCGGCGCTTCATCCCGAAAGTACTCCGCTTATTTTTTCTAGGTCAAAATGACCTATATACCAGAAGATGGCACCGGAGGTGGGCCGAGGAGGCCACAATCCCCAGGGCGTGCCAGGGGGCCCTGGCACGTCCAGGTGGGTTGTGCCCACCTGGTGGCCCCCTCTGGTAGTTATTGGCTCCAGTAATTCTTATTTATTCCATAAAAATCTCCTTGAAGTTTTAGCTCATTTGGAGTTGTGTGGAATAGGTGGCCTTACGTAGCATTTTCAGGTCCAGATTTCCAGCTGCCGGAATTCTCCCTCTTGGTGTGTACCTTGTAAATTATGAGAGAAAAGGCATTAGAATTACTCCAAAAAGCATTATTAAGGGTAAAAACATTATAAATAACGGTAAGAAAACATGATGCAAAATGGACGTATCACTTTCTCCCACCGAACGTTCATCATCTATTGTGATCCTACACCTACACTATCCGACCGACTCGATCCGACGTGAACAACCAGCGGATCATGCACGTACCTCATCTGGATGAATCAAGCGCACTCGTTTGACCGTCATGCTGATGTGCGACCCAGCATGGACTGGGCGCTCCACTGACGGGACGGGATGACACAGTCATAATTTCTGTTTATCTAGTTTTCCACGGCAAGCTGGCGCGCTAAGCCATGCCTGCTTATGCATTGAATTTTGATGACCACGATGACCGCCGTGTTTCCCACGACATGCTGGTTTACCTACCTTCCGCCTATAATTACTGGTTCTCGGCATTCTCCGATGGCACCATCACCCAACTCGACCTATCCTCATAAGCCCCCACCGGCCCAACGTCTCTCGCTACTTGCCCTCGCTCTTTCCACGTCCGTCATGCCCCGCCTGCCCGTAATAGGCAACGCCAGAGGCGATTATCACCGAAACTAGTTTTTGGTTTTTCACCGGCAGGCAGACGGAGCGAGGAGGCATTCTATCGGTCTTTAGATGGCAATGCAGAGTATACGGACTTGTTGGAGCGCGACCGCCTGGCGGAGGAGCAGCGTACCCTCGATTTGCGCCGCCATCGGGGCATGGAGCAGAAGCGCACCGACGCTCTGAGTTGCGAGCAGAGCGCCCGCAACTGGGCTGACTACATGGAGGCCGGTGCCCGACAAATAGCCCTGGAGGCTGTTGGGCACGCACGCGTTCGCGATGCCGAATTTTACTACCAGCTCGTCAAGTGGTTTCCCACTTAGAAGCCGAAGCTTCGGTGGACCATGCCGGCATGGAAAGGGCCAAAGCACGCGAGCAGCATGCCCTATCGCACCCCTGGCAAGTCCGACGCGAGGAGGATGACATCGGTGCCTGCGTGTACCGCAGATGGCGGCCGGCATCGTCTAGTTAGCTAAGAGTAAGTTAGTACTTGTACACTACTAGAGTATTAGTGGGAGTAGATATTTAACTTGGCTATGATGGTTGTCAACGTGGAAGTTCAGTACTCTATATCTAGATTAGACCTGTTACTCTGCTCTGAATGTTGAACTTTCCATTTGAACGTATGGAATGGGATGTTATTTGGCTGTATTTGTTCGCCAGGCTGACTTGTGGGCCTACTAGGTTGACGGTACACAATCAGGAGATGATTGTACGTGGAGAGGATCATAGCAGGGACCCACCAGGGTCATGGCAGTATGCAAGCAAGTGCCTCCTTATTTCAAGCCAAAAAAAAGGTTCCTCGTAATGAATTTCTGACATCTGGGTCCCATGCCATTGTCAACGTAGTCAATAAACAAGAGAATTGCACAACGAGCGGTTGACACCAGGAACCCAGCAGCTCGCCCAATTCTTTTTGTTTTTGAGACGGAAGCAGGGTGTCAACTGGGATGTGCAGGACATTCTGGCCTATCTAGCTTGCCTTTTATTTTATGCTTACCACAAGACCGGCCCAGTAGTTTTTTTCTTTCTGAAAATGGCTAGCCCAGTTTTTTTTTTTTTGCAGAATACCCAACCGAGGCCTACTTGCTTTTGTCAGCCCTGCTGGGCTGCAAATCTTTCAAGACGAGAAGAGTTTCATTCAGCTTACCCAGAAAGTGGGCTATCAGTAATGAGAAATGGGTCGTACATTTTCAAAACACATCAAACCGACAATTAGTTTCAAATTTCTTGTTTTTTCATTTCGAGATTTTAAATTCCATTGATTTTTATGCGTGGACAATTATTTGGATTTTATATTGATATAAATTTGTTTATCAATTTAGTATGAATGTGACTCGAAATTTCAGGATTAAAAACAGTTCGGAGCGCACCGAAATATGCAAAATTTCGTAGAATTTTTAAACCGTGGCCACTATATGGGCTGTAACGCTAACAAAAATATATGGGCTCCAAAAAATCCTTAAGAATTAGCAAATGGGTTGTAAATTATTAAAAATAATAGCAGATGGGCTATATGCTATTTTCCATAGATTAGAGTCTGACTTGTGCGCCTACTATAGGTTAACGCGTATGCTTTCCTAAAAAAGGTTGACGCGTACACTTTCCTAAAAAAAAGGTTGACGTGCACGCAAGGTCGTGTCAACTTAGTCATCACACGAGAGCAGTGACTGTTGGATGTCCATCCAACGACAGTCGTGCTTCTTCAATCTCTGCTCTTCCTGCTCCAGCCGCTCAAACCAGTGCCGGTAGGACTGCCTGCTCCCTCCTTCCGTGACCGGCTTTGCTGCCGCGCAGGCCTCACCGACCCACCCTACTCCCACCGCTGGCCAGGCCATCCCTCTACCCACCAGCACCTCATATTATTTTTCAGTGGCGGCAGCCTCACCCTGCAACCAACCAGTCAACCCTCGTACTCCCCTCAGCGTGGGCATCCACTGTTGTGGTTTCGCTGGCTTCGGGTCATTCCCTTCCTGGGCCTCGTCGTCGTCCACCGCGTTGGTGCTCTCGACGCGGCATGGTCAACATGGTCAACAAACGACAGCCATCTGAAGAGGGATGTAAGTGGAGAGGCTGACAGTAGGGACCCACACAAGCAAGTGCCTCCTTATTATGCTGATTTGTGGGCCTACTAAGCTGACGCGTACGCATGCTTTGTCAACTTAGTCAACAAATGATTCTAGCACCTGGACCATTGGATGTTAGTCCAACAGCTGTGCTGCTTCTTCAACCTCTGATCTTTGTGGTCCAACCACCCAAACCAGCGCCGGCGGGACCGCCTGCTCCTGCCTCCCGTGGATGGAAATGCTGTCGTGCAGGCCTCACCGCCCCACCCTAATCCCAATGCTGGCCAGGCCTTCCATCTACTCACCCACACCCGGTGTTATTCTCCGGCGACAGCAGCCTCACACCGCAGCGGAACCAATGAGCCCTCATACTCCCCTCTGTGTGGGCATCAACTACCTTGTCTTCCTCGGCTCTGCATAGTTCCCTTACCAGGCCTCACCATCATCCACCGTCTTGGTGCTCTCCGCACAGCGTGGTCAAAGTTGTCAACGAACAACAACCATCGGAAGATGACAGTACAAGACGAGGCTGACAGCTGGACCCACCAGCTACATCTTCGCACACAAGGAAGTGCCTCCTTATTACGCGCCAAAAAATGATTCCTCCCCTGACAGCTGGGACCCACCACATATATCTTCACATGCAAGGAAGTGCCTCCTTATCCTCCTTGACGGCTGGGACCTACCAGGTAAAAGCATACGTAGCGTTGTTTGTCTGGTCGCGAACATGTACGTAGATACTGGTCGATCGGTCTCTCTGCAACACGTGTAGTAGTAGAGCCCCCGACGCAGCAGTTCATGCAGTCCCTTCTAAACCATGTGCACGTACGTGCAACCACATGCTAAAAAATACAACCAGATACGTACATACGGGCGGGCTGGGGTCTCGAACGCCTACTCGCGCATACGTATGGCCAAGGCTCGTGTACATGGAGAGGCAACAGACGGTAGCAATGGCGTCCTGTTCATCGGTAGCCAACTAGCTGGGTCGAAACGGAGAAACTGCGTCGTGTTCATCGGGAGGGGACAGAATGTGTCGTGTTCATCGGGAGCCTACTGGCTTGGACAGAACAACCAAAACGAGGTCTAGCATACCGGAGAACGGAGGAAACAACCTTCTGTTGGACCGTGTATGGTCGAAATGGGGTCTTGTTCATTGGGAAGGGTCTGGCATACCGTATAATGGAGGAAACAGACTTGTGTTCCAGCTCATACGGTCGAAACGGGGCGCTGTTGATCGGGAGGGGTGTGGCATACCGCAAAACGGAGGAAACAGACTTGTGTTGGAGCGCCTACGATCAAAACGGGGTCCTGTTCATCGGGAGGGGTGTGGCGTACCGCGAAACGGTCTCCACGGCCTACTGTTCATCCACCATCTACTGCCTTGCTCCATCCTCCACGGGCTACTGTTCATCCACCGCCGACTTCCTCGAGCCTCCACCAGCTACTGTTCATCCACGGGGTCCTGTTCATCCAGCCTCCACCCACTACTAGGGAAAACCTTATACACAAAATGTTACCAGTGGCGCTGTACAAAATCATACGCTGCTGCTACTTAGTAGCAGCCACAGAATAAAACCGCTGCCATCGCTATGACTTTAGCGAGCGCAGATTAGCAAAAAGCGCCGCTGCTATGTTTGAACTGGGCGCACATGGCTAGCCCAACCTAGCAAAGAGCGCGATATCGCCCAGTACATCGATACTCTCCTTAGTCATGGCGGCTTACATGTAAGGCGCTACTGCTAATGGAAATAAAATAAAGTGAAAAACAAGTAGAAAAGTAAATGAAAATTAAAGAAATAGAAAAAGGAGAAAGGAAAAAAAATAAAATGTAAAGAAAAATAAAAGGAAAAAGGGAAAAAGGAGAAAGGAATAGCAGTAGCGGGTTTCAGGAAACGCGCTGTAGCTAACAAGCTATAGCGCCTTTTCGTAAACGCAGCCTACCGTTCGTTCACTTAAACAGCGGTTTCCCCCGCCCCGCCACCACGCCGCTTCCCCAAATCCCTCACCCTCGCCGCCGTCTCCCCAATTCGCCGTCGCCCCACTTCGCCGCCGTCTCCTGCCGGCGTGGACGCCCGCAACCTCACCGTCTCCCCCCGAGGCTGCCGTCATCCTCACCGCCGCCGCCCGAGGCCGCCCTCGACGTCACCGTCGGCGCCCTCCACCTCACCGCCGTCCGAGCCCGCCCAGGACCGCCGTTGCCCATGCCCGAGCCCTCTCTCTCTGCACGTGCCTCCGTCACCGAGCACCTCCCCGCCACCGTTCTCCCCTCTCTGGAAGTCCCCCACCCCTCCCTCCACTCCTCTCTCTCTCTGCATTTTAGAGAAAAAATTAGTAGAGCAAAAGTTTGTTTATAGCAAAAAAATTAGTTTAGAGCAAAGGATGTTAAGTAGTAGATGTTAGAGCAAAAATTAGTTTAGAGCAAAAAATTTGGTTTACAACAGAAGTTAGTTAGAGGCAGAGGGTTTAATTAGGGTAGATGTCGCTTGTATAGTATATAGTGATACTAGTAGATGTTAATTAGGTTAGGGCAATAGTGGTACTAGTAGATGTTAATTAGATGTTTTTCGGTAGGGCACTAGAGTTTTGCTAGGTTAATTAGGTTAGTAGTCTTTGCTAGTAGTAGTAGTGGTACAAGAGGTTAATTAGGTGATGTTAAATGAATAACCTAAATGAATGAAATTAGTAATTAACTGAATTTTTTTCCTTTCATCATTATAGAGCACTAAAGTTAACTAAATTTTGTTCTATTAGTAGTTAAATGAATTTTCTTCTACCCTTTGTTTTTGAATTAGCTTGTGAAATTTGGACATGTGGTTGCTCGTGTATATTTGGACATGTGTTGCGGTGTCGAAGAGGGATATTTGAACACTGTTTCCGGGGAATAATCTTTGAGTGGCCTATGTTTTGCCGAATGTTGATTCATTTCATTCCGGCAAATTTCAGGTTCTTGATTTGTCCACTTTTTAGCAAAGGTCATGCGAAATTTGCCGTGAATTTCGGCATGACTTGTGCTACAAACTAGGACATATCGAGTGCCGGGATTTGCCGCACTGTGAAGGAGTCAACATTCCTGCAAAACAATAGGCCTTTTATGTCATTATTCATTTTATTAGGTCTAGAATTAATTGACTAGATTTAATCATAGGAAACATGGCTAGCAACGATGAAGGATAGGGTTACGGTGATTATGACGGCGTCTACCGGGCGGCAGACGATTTTTTTAGCCTTACCGACGATCAACCGATGTTGTTGCTGGGCCCACCAGTGGCATCGGGGACTGAGACCGAACATGGGTAGCCGCTCAGCGTCTCGACCTGAAGCCTTTCACTAGGCTCGGGGACTATCTCCCTGACATGGATGGATGGAACGACATGTTGGAGTGATTGTCGATATATGACAATGTGTCTGTTTAGTCCATACTTTCTGTATGACAAAACTTTGAGTTATGCACGGTGAAACTTTATTTGTGATGTAATTAAACCGTCCTCCTCCTCGACTAGCGAAAATCACTCTAGTTAGGTAATTTTGGGGTACGATGAACTTTGTCATTTATGCTTATGATATGTTGTTTCTATTTTTGCCAAGTCTGTCTCTTTCTGTTGCTCAACTATATATGTTGCATATCATCGACTCATGTGACGATGCCGGTGCATAGATCATCGATGGTGAATAAGTGCTACGCCAGGATTATATATACGACAAGTGTCCGGAGTGTCAGGCCCATGTGTACCGGTTTCCGGTTTCCGAGCGACAGGCAGTAGTTAGTTTAGGTTCAGCTAATGCGAGAGAGGGATACGAACTCATGTACTCAAAGTGATAGCTCTTCTCGCGTATATCATTGTTTATATGGATGACAATGTATTTGCAAGTAATCGAGACTTGTATCGCTATTTTTGAGATGATGACGAGAGACCACTTTGTGTTGGATGATGATTATGATGATGACATGATTTGATGAGACTAATTGTATGTATATGCTATGATTACATTTGTATGTGTATGATGTGCTAAAGATTATTGTATAAAGCCTATTCAAATACAAAAACAAATATGCAGGGAAAAAAACTAATAAAACTAGTAGTAGCGAGGGGGGAAATTTAGCAGTAGCGCCGCCTTACCGATGGCGCTTCCCGATGAATACAGCAGATAATATCAGCAGCGCCCTTTTCTAAAGAGCGCTACCTCTATTCATGTATAGCGATGGCGTGGGACAACAGCGCCATCGCTATCGTTAGTCAGAAGCGCCTTATTAGTAGCGCCGGTCCCTGTGCTACTGAGAGGGCCCAAACCCGCGCTGTTTCTAGGCTTTTCCCTAGTAGTGACCAGCTACTATTCAACCAACCCTCCACGGGGTCCTGTTCATCCACCCTCCACCAGCTACTGTTCAACCAGCCCTCCAGGGGGTCCTGTTCATCCACCCCCAACCGTCTCGATCGGGTGGTGTGTGGCGGCCTCCTCTCGATAGGGGTCCTGTTCATCCAGTGGTAACAGCCTCTTCTACCACAGGGTCCTGTTCATCCACCCCCACAGGGAACTGTTCATCCAACCCCCAACAACGGCCACTGTTCATCAAAAGGCAGCCGCATGTTTGATCGGCTTCAGTTAGCAACAGTAGCAAAGCAATCGCTCAGGTTCAGTTAACAACCAAGGGGTCGATCACTCAAGTTCAGTAAAGTAGCTAGTGCAATCGATTGGGTTCAGTTAGCAAACGTGTCGCTCGGGTTCAGTTAGAGCCCAAAGCCTCGCACACACGCACATACGTGTACGATAGAAACGCGCAATCCCTCCGTGCATCGCTCGGCCCCGACCACCCACCGTAATCGGGAACTCACCGAAATTTTCCTCGCCCTCGCTTCTACCATGATTTTTCTGTCATGGACGGCCCAAAGAATGTCATGTAGGTGCGTGCCCGGACGCCCAAGATGAAAAGCCCATTTTCTGTCATGATTTTTTGTCATAGAAGTAGGAGCCAACCACATCTATGATGATACGTGGTTGTGTCACAATTATCGTCATAGAAGTGTCATAAGCATGACAGGGAAAAAATTGTTGGGGCCAAAATGTCACGGATGTGTCTTTTTTGTAGTGCTAGAAGCATCAGTTAGTCCATTATAAAAGATATCAAGTATTTCATTTTTCTTGAGAGGATGATTAGGCAAAGCATTAAGTAATTGGAGAAGCCTCCCCCAAGCTTGTGGGAGACTCTCTTCTTCAATTTGCACAAAGTTAAATATTTCCTTTAAGGCATCTTGTTTCTTATGAGCGGGTTTTTTCTAGAGAAGTAATAAATCATATCCTAGGGACTATGCACACAACCAAGAGCAAGAGAATTAAACCATATCTTAGCATCACCCAGATCTGAAAAAGATGGCGGTGGCCCCTCTCTCTCCCTCCTCATTGGTGGTCACAGATCCGCGAGGATCCCGTCCGCCGGGGAAGAAAAGGACGTGCAACATTGACGCACTCGTCATCTGCGAGCGAGGTCACACACTAACGACAAGGCCGTCCTCTCAGACCTAGTGCCCTGCGGGATGGCCTCCATCCCCAAGCTCACTGATGTAGTGTGTGCGGAGGACGATGACCCCGAGCGAAGCCACTTCCCGTCGACCCTTAGGTATGCTACCTCTTTTTGAACGATACCCTTGTTCTATTGCCCCATATACCACGTCGCTGCATGTGGATCTTTCTCCACTCCACCATCTCCCCAATTTGCTATCATCTACTCTGCTGTTCATGCAGATGGAAACCTTAATTTGTACTATTAAAGGAAACCCTACTTCATGCATACCAATCCATGTCTAGGTTGAATAAGGAAAGGAAGGGAGAAAGTACTGTCGAAGAGACTAGGTATCGAACCCGCATCTAGCTTGAAAAGGGGAAAATCAGTAGCTAAGGAATGAGTCTCGTGTATCTTGGTTGAAAAAGGGTAGAAAGGCATGACAACGCAATAGAGAATGACCAGGTCGATCGGTTTGTTGTCCTCAAATTGGAAAAAAAGGTGGCTAAAGAGAACAAAAATGGGACGTAATCCACATATCCTGCCTGGATATTTGTTGCTCTGGGAAACCATACCTCCCTCACCACTCTATGCGTCCGTGGAGGTATATCGTACTGGGGCGCCCACTGTCCGAATGGGCCTCCCATGCTCTTATTGCCATTTTTTTGCTGTTAGTATAACGCCACCGGTAAAGTCAAGCAATGCTACTGCTAAAGTGATGCCACACTTAACTAAGGGAAACACTTACTATCTATAGTCTGATAGATGTCCAGCCCCGGACCAATCCAAATTCCGTCGATTCAATGAAAGCTGACGCCTCACAAACTGTGTTTCTTATGTAAAAATAATAATCATTGGCAGGAATAACTACTGCAGCCCCACGCATAATTCTCTCCCTAATCTCTCGGCTCGATCTCCTCCACCTCCGCTCAGATCCCCTTCTCCCCTCGCCTCGCACGCAGCTGCCTCCAGCTCTCCTCGAGGTCGCCACCGCCTGGGGTGGGCTCTGACGTCGTTCGCGCTACGCCTAGCAAAAAAGCTGGCCACGGGCAACGACGACGTTGCCTTCCGCCGTTTTCAATCTACACGACGGCGACACCCGCCCTAGTGGCCACCAGAGCATGCGGCAAAACCATGGAAGAGCTCCTGGCCTTGCTTGGCACCTCGTCACCCGACGAAGTCGCCGGGTTCGTGAGCGGCCTCACCTCTGATCCATCCAGCTCCGGCCGGCTCCACATCACCTATGCCTACGGTGTGTTCCACGAGGAGAAGATGTAACTCACGCAACCTACCTGCACAACGCCGCAGTCCTATAAGGCCGAGATACATACAGTGGGCTTTGACGAGGTCTACACTTTCATCTTGCTCTTGTTGCCGCCAGTGTTAGGTCTGACATTGTAATGAATTCGTGTGTGCAAGCGGTGCTTCTAATATGCAATAGTTTTGCACCACATGATAATTTGCTTCCATATTTTTTTGTGAAATTGTGCTTTTCCTTCCATAGTTCAACCAAATTATATAAACTTTCTAAAATGTAGGTGATTAAACAATCTGTGAGTTCTGATCGGCGTCGGCCTTTATGACGCGGCGGCCATAGCCTCAAGCTGTGTCTGCGTCATTTACGGTGGTGCGGAAGTCACAAAGGAGCACGTGGCCGTGCCATGCCCGGCGAGGAGATCGTCAACGGATAAGATTAGAGGCTGGTGACGAGAAGAGAAAATGTGCTAGCATAGTAGCATCTGGCACAAGTTTAAGAAAATTTTGATTTCTTTGGATGCAAATTATATTATCTTCGGAAACAGATTCTAATATATCAAGAAGCAATGCATGATTGATGGAAACAATTTTTTTTCTGCTGGGAGCAATTCCACATTACACTTGAAACAATTTTTTGGTCGTTGTCTTGTCTATGCATAGCAAACAAAATATACTGATATAATTTTTCACTGAATTGAAGCAATCGGTTGGTATGAAACAATTTCTGGGCGAGTAATGCGACAAAGTTACATGTTTTCTTTCTGCTGTAGAAAACTTGTTTCATGCTTCCATGGGTGCTTGCTTTGAGTACATTTTTTTCTCTACTTCTGCTTCCATGTTTCAGTGACCGCATGCTTTGAATTTGATCACGATGCACACTTGGTCCTTAGAGGCTGCTAGCTTGTTCAGAATATAAATTGTCGTGGAATTGTCACGGCAGATGTCCTCTTGCAAGGACTTAATCGCGGAGCCATCGCAACTAGGAAGCTTAAAGGGGTTAATCGGGACAAAGGACACGAGAGGGTTTATACTAGTTCGGCTCCTTACGGTGAAGGTAAGCCTACGTCTAGTTGGGTTGGTATTGCTTGAGGTTTCGATAACCAGGGAGCGAGATACGCTATGCCCGGTTCTCGAAGGGTTGTTTTCTTGCCCTAAACCGCTGCCGGGTCGTCCCCTTATATACACGGGTTGACGCCCTGCGGCTTACAGAATCCCGGCCGGCTCATAAACAGTGTTTGGCTCGGTAACTAGTCAAGTCTACCTTATGATACAAGTCATGCCATTATGGCGGTTTACTACAACGGGCCTTAAGTCGCCTGTGGGCCTTAGGCTCCTTGTTGAGTCGCCATCTTCAAGCTTGGACTTGGGCTTCTGTCTGGTAACTATTTACGTAACTCGGCCCTTCCTGACCGGCTTACACAAGTAGTTATATCCCCAACATTAGGCCCCAGATTGATTTGAACCTGTTCATGTCAATCTTAAAATAACTTGAAACATAAATCCTCAGTCTTCAGACTGCGCAAAAAAGACTTTCTTTAACCCGGCGTGACGTCACTCTTTGGATCCGTGCTAACCCTTCATGACGTCATCTTTCCTTTAATCCCGCCGAATCGGCCCAACGGATCTTTGTCTTTATTGCCCGTTCCGAGAATCGAGGCATCGGGGCCGCTGGATAGTAATTCTTATCCCCTCGTTTCTCGTGTCGTCTTAGTTATTCTCTCCTTATAAATAGGCGCGACCTGGGGTTTCATTTTCCCCCCTTTCCAGTCGTCTTCCTCCGCTCGCTCTCTTCCTGACGCTCGAGCTCCGCCGCCGCCGCAGCGCACCTCATCTCCGTCAACCTTGGCCGCTGCATCGACTTGAATCCGACCAGAGAAACGGCAGCACCCCCCCCCTCGCAACAGATCCAGTACTGTAAGTTTCCCCTTTCTGCATCTTGTATCTATGCTAGGGTTGATAGTTCTTCTGTACAGTTCACAGTTCATCCCCTGTTCTTTGTATTTCCTCTGCCGGGGCTTCTTTTGACCCCACAGTAGCATAAATCTCGTGCGATACCTATTCCGCATCCATTTTATATACTAGCAGATCTTCTTTTCTTGCAAAGAATCCTCATTAGGATGCATGAACTCCTCTGCATCATGTTTTAGGTCTAGAAATTTTCCTTTTCTGAACGACCATTTGATCCAAAATAACAGTTGTAACTTATGAAATCTGTTTTTATCACCCGGAACACTTCTTATGTTAAATGCCTTCAACATGACTGTCCAAATGTCCGGTTTAAACGCAACCCACTTGGTTTGTAAACCTTGGCACCTTCTCAGGTCTTTAAAACTTTTGAACTGTCGCTAACACTTGTGGCGGCTTAAATAATGCTGCCCAATTATCCTTATGTCATTAGGCCCCTTTAAGCTGCTACCATTCAGCAATTTGAATATCTTTTTCCGGGTTAAAATTTAAGCCGGAACTTCTTATTTTGCAATAGGCCAATCTGTTGTCGTGGCGCCTAAGCCAACCAAAGCTCCTGTAACCTGCAACTGGGTTCCATCCACTGTCACCAAAAGCAAGCTGGCTGAATTTGTGAAGTCTGGTCACTTGCCAAAGAAGGAAGTCATGTGTTATCGTGTTCCTGACCCATCCGAAGAAAAGCCTCAACCAAAAGACGGGGAAGTGATAGTTTTCACGGATCACATGAACTGGATTTGCCCTCCGGCTCAAAAATTTTCGTGAGAAGTTGTGAATTTCTTTGACCTTAGACCTCAAGACATTGGGCCTAATTCCGTGTCAAATCTCTGCAATTTTCAAGTTTTCTGTGAAGTGTACCAGGGAGAAGAACCAAGTCTGCTTTTGTTCAGAGAACTTTTTTATTTGAACCGGCAAAACAAACGTGCCAACGGGCCTAGTCTTGAACTTGGCGGCATCTCCATCCAACGGCGAAGAGATTGTCTTTTCCCTTATGCCGAGCTGCCAAGTCACCGAAAGATCGGAACCAGACGTGGTTCTACCGCCAAGATACATCACTGGCGATGAGAAGCCCTTTGCCCGGCTTTCGCGCCTGCGTCTCGAATCCAATCACCCATTTGGCAGATAAGTTATCCGGTGTTGAACGCCTGCCTCTCAACCCCACCATCAAGAAGATCAAAGCTCTTCTAGGGAACGGTTTAAATGGCACCGACCTGGTTCGAGTCTGGGTCACCTGGCGGATACTACCATTAAGCCGCCGCTCCGGCTTAATGTCTACTTATACAGGCGAAAAAGATGACTTGATGCGTCATAGCTCTGATGATTTATCAGATGATGCAATAGATGCTACAGTACAAACTCTGTTGAAAGAAGGCATCATAACGATAATGCCTTGACTTACTTCCTTCAGAAGAAGAACCCGGCTCCTGCGGTAAGTTACTAGTCTTCACAAACCACATGCCAGCGATGACTTCTGGAAGGTCAAATATGACCATGAGGCTGCTAAACAGGCCAGGGCGGCCAAGAAGACTGAAAGAAAAACCGCCAGGATGGGCACCTCTAAGAAGAAGAGACCCAGCACCTCTGATCTGCTTAAACTGGATGACTCTTCTTCGGATGAGGAAGAGGTAATCTTTTTCAATTTTCTTTAGCTCCTTTGCCATTCCTTACTAACATTTGATCCTTTCAGGAAGATACTGGAAACATTCAAGCAGCTGGCGAAGAGGTAACTATAATTTCCTCTGACTCAGAGCCTTTGCCAACACAAAATATCCGAAGGGTGACCCGGAAAGTAAGGTTTTCACACCCTCTAGCTTACCAAGATCCTCAATTTCTTTTGAAGCAACAACAACTTGAGAACCGGAGGCAAACTCGGGCCACTCAAGACGCAGAACTCTCCTCCGGCTTACCCGATATAACTAGGAAGCATCGAACTGAGGTCATCTCCGCTTTGCGTTCTGTTTATCCTTTGGCAGGTTTATTTAAATCGACCCCTCAATTCATCGACTCCAATTATCAGGATACCTCTCCGTCTTCCCATGAAGTCGATGCAATCAAACATGCCGCTTTTAAAACAGCTCCCGGGTAATGCCAGCTTTCTTACTTTAAGTTTTTCCATACTTATTCGTTGGTACTCATCCTTCCACTTTGGTCGACACACAAGCGAAGCCTAGCAAGAGGGCCAAAAAGAATAATTTGTCCCAAGACCCGGTGGTCACTGAACCGGCAATTGACTCATCTGTTCCTGAGAGCTCCATTCACCAGCCACCGCTTGAACCGGCTTTTGATATTCCGGTGTCAACCTCTGACCCGCCTGCAGAAGACGTTGTCCACGATTCTGATAAACCGGAGACTCCTAGCCCGGTCAAGACGACTGAACCAGAAGTTGAATTTCTGAAAAGCCAATACGTTGACCCGGCCCGGCCCACTGTCCTTGCTCGATGCACTGCCAAAGAGGAGCTTGCCCAACTTCAGAAAACCAAACAGGACATCACTGATTATACTCACCTAAGCATTGGTGATATAGTCTCGGGCTATCTGAATCAAGTGCACAATAGCCGTGACCTGGAAATTGACATGGTGAAGCAAATACAACATAAATCTAAGGTATACCTTTAACTTTTTCCTGAACCTTACTTATCGTATCAGCCCCCAAGTCTATTGCTTATGAATGAATATGTCAGAGACTTAGAAATCTACTTATCGTTAGTTTTGTCCGATTAAATTGAATATATTTAACCCGGTGACAAAGATGAAACTTTGAATTTGGGTTACACATTAGCCCCCAAGTGTCAAGTGCCTTTACTTGTAAAGTTCTTGAGACTTAATATACATGACCCGGTAAAATAGGTTAAGAAATTCTTTAAACATACATTAGCCCCCAAGTGCCAAGTATCTTTACTTGTAAAGTGTTTGGGACTTGAATGTAATCTTACCATGATTCTTACCATAACCTGATGTCGATGCAGGCCGCCATAAGTCAATTTGAGACGGAGATTGCTGACCTGAACAGTCAGTTGACAACCCAAGAGCTTGAAACTCAGAAAGCCAACTCCAAGTTTGAATTCAGTGTCTCCGAACAAGAGAAACTTAAGAAAAAGTTTGAATCGGAGAAGAAAACTTGGGTTGAGGAGAGGGCTTCATTGGTGACCCGGGCTGAAATAGCAGAAGCATCTCTTGCCGAGGCAATCACGAAATGTCTGCTTAAAGCGCCAGATATCTCAAATGGTCTCAGCAATCTTTGGTAAGTTACCATGTATAACTCTGAATATCACAATAATTCCTTTGATGTCTATTTTAATTGTTAACTCCGGCTCACCTTATATGTATAAACGCAGGACCCAGGAGCACGAACCTTAAGCAGAATATGCTGGTCAAGCTTAAGGCGGTGTACACTCTGGTGGAACAACTATACACCGGGACACAACGTGCCTTAGCCGTTGTGGCTTTATCAAATGATGCTCCTTACCTCCTACAAGATGTACTCAAGCGGCTTGCCGTGTTACCTCAATGGATTCAGGAGCTAAGGCGAGCATCTGGTAGAGCCGGGGCCATAGCAGCGTTAAGCCGGGCCAAAGCATTGGCTCCAGAGTTAGACTTAAGCGACGTTGCTCTTGGATATCCCAGCTTAAAGGAGGACGGCTCAAGATTCACCAATCGCACTTCACCACCTGTGTGAGAGTCGTACGTCCTGTGGCCACCATCATCGGCAACGATATTGATCTTACAAAGTACCAGCCGGGTTATGACTACGAGAACCGGAGGATTCCAACTCCACATTATGATGACGTCAGCCTGATCCCTCCAACTCGTAAGCAAACCTTTGCTCCTAAAGTTGATCCGGCCAGCTTAATAGATGATGAAGCTGAATTTGAAGCTTTAAGCGGCATTGACTGGACCTCGTCAACCTTCCAGGATAAAAAAACCAAAGGAGAGGCGGGGAAGGATAACCCGGAGTCATCAAGCCAGCCGGAAGAATGAGCCGCCAGATGTGTTATGACTTTTGCAAAATAACGCTTCACCTACTTTAGACTCGGGGAGTCTTGTAACAGGATAGAGAAAACTCCTTAACTCTGTCATGCCTTCGCGCACGTTTGGCGGTGCTTAACAATGTCTCAAGCCGCCAGCAATGTGCACTGCCGGCTTACCTGAATCATCCAAAAGCTTTCTGCTTTACTCTGTGTATAAAACAAAAATTTCCTTTGGCATCTCGCCACATCCGGAGTCATGTAAAATAACGTTAATCCGGAGTAGGAACCAAAACATCATAAGTATCAGTCGGTTTAAGGCGTACCTTACCGGCTTACTTGATCCCAAAAAAGTAGACAGTTATACTTAACTTCAAATCGGCACATATAATGTTTACGGCCCTTAGTATTATTTACTCTTATAGAATAAAGTAAACCTGATTTTCAAAGGCCTCGATTCAATACGATCAGTAGAACCGTTCCAAAGGGGTTAAGCTAAGATTCGGATACGATCATATAGCCCCCAATGGCTTTGGCGATGTCGATCAAATGGGTATCGACAGCTATGTTCTATTTGGTTCGAATACGACCTATGTTTGAACAGGAAGCCCCCAAGTGACCATGAGAGTTGTTTAATGACGCTGATTTGAATATGATCCACGTCAGACCCAAAGAGGTTAAGCTATGATTCAAATATGATCAAGAAGCCTCCAAGTGGGTTCGGTAGTGTGCCAATCAATTGGGTATCGACATCTATGTTCTCTTTGGTTCGAATACGACCTATGTTTGAACAGGAAGCCCCCAAATGACCATGGCTTGATTCAGATATGATCATAAGCCGGACCAAAGGGAAAGCCGGATTCAGATATGATCCGCTCCCTGTTAGTCGTTTCCATCACACAGTAAAGAAGACACATAAACCTTGTAGGATGGAAAAGAAAGAGGTCCTGCTTTATTGCTTTATAATATATACATTGCTAAAAAGAAAAGATAAATATACTCGAAAGCCAACGGCTTAAGTATAGTAGGGCCGGAGATGCGCTTATGTTCCACGGCGTCATGGTCTCCTCCTCCGACTTACGTGAGTCTTTGTGCTCTCGAACATCGATGAGGTAATATGACCCGTTGTTGAGATTCTTGCTAACCACGAAAGGCCCTTCCCAAGGAGGGGACAGTTTGTGCATATCATTCTGATCCTGGATGAGCCGGAGCACCAAATCGCCTTCCTGGAAAGTTCTGCTTCTAACCCGGCGGCTGTGATAACGGCGCAGGTCTTGCTGGTAAATCGCCGAGCGGGCTATGGCCAAGTCTCGCTATTCATCCAACAAGTCAAGTGCGTCCTGTCGAGCTTTTTCGTTACCAGCCTCGACGTAAGCCGCCACCCGGGGTGAATCATGCCGGATGTCACTTGGTAGAACCGCCTCTGCTCCGTACACCATGAAGAAAGGCGTATAACCAGTAGACCTGTTTGGCGTTGTGTTGATGCTCCATAGCACAGAAGGTAATTCCTCCACCCAACAACCTGGAGTTCGCTGTAAAGGAACTAAGAGCCGGGGTTTGATACCTTTCAAGATCTCTTGATTAGCTCTTTCTGCCTGGCCATTAGATCGGGGTGAGCAATAGCCGAAACATCAAGTCGGATGTGCTCTTGTTGACAGAACTCTTCCATGGCACCCTTGGAGAGATTAGTGCCATTATCAGTTATAATACTGTGCGGAAAACCAAAACGAAAGATCACCTTTTTTATGAACTGAACCGCCGTGGCTGCATCACACTTACTGACCAGCTCTGTTCAACCCACTTGGTGAATTTATCCACTGCCACCAATAGGTGTGTCTTCTTATCTTTAGACCTTTTGAAAGGTCCAACCATATCAAGCCCCCAGACTGCAAATGGCCAAGTAATTGGAATCATCCTCAATTCTTGAGCCGGCACATGAGCTCGTCTTGAGAATTTTTGACATCCGTCGCATTTGCTGACCAGGTCCTCCGCATCAGCATGAGCCGTGAGCCAATAAAAACCATGACAAAAAGCCTTGGCTACCAGAGACTTTGAACCGGCATGATGACCACAATCACCTTCATGAATCTCACGAAGTATCTCCTGACCCTCCGTGGGTGACACACAACGCTGAAACGCCCAGGACGCCAAGCGGTGATGCAACTCGCCGTGAACAATCGTCATGGATTTGGACCGCCTGATGATTTGCCTTGCCAAGGTCTCGTCCTCAGGCAACTCTCCCCGGGTCATATAGGCTAAGTATGGAACCATCCAGTCCGGGATGGCATGCAGAGCCGCCACCAGCTGCGCCTCCGGGTCTGGTACTGCAAGCTCTTCGTCTGTAGGCACTCTGACAAAAGGGTTATGCAAAACGTCAAGGAAAGTATTTGGTGGCACCGGCTTACGCTGAGACCCCAGCCGGCTTAAAGGATCAGCCGCCTCGTTCTTCCTTCGATCAATGTGCTCTACTTGGTAACCCTTGAAGTGCCCAGCCACCGCATCAACTTCACGACGATAAGCCGCCATAAGGGGATCCTTAGAATCCCACGTGCCTGACACCTGTTGAGCAACGAGGTCTGAATCGCCCAAGCATCTTACCCGGCTTAAATTCATCTCCTTGGCCATCCGGAGGCCATGGAGTAAGGCCTCATATTCAGCTGCATTGTTAGTACAGGGAAACATAAGCCGGAGCACATAACAAAATTTGTCACCTCGAGGGGAAGTTAAAACAACCCCAGCCCCCGAGCCTTCCAACTATCTGGACCCATCAAAGTGAATAGTCCAACATGTGTTATCCGGCTTCTCCTCTGGTGCCTGCAACTCCGTTCAATCATTAATAAAGTCCACTAGGGCTTGAGACTTGATAGTTGTGCGCGGCATATACTTCAAACCGTGAGGCCCAAGCTCGATGGCCCACTTGGCAACTCGTCCTGTGGCTTCCCTATTCTGGATGATGTCTCCCAAGGGGGCTGAACTTACCACAGCTTATAGGATGACCCAGAAATCTTGTTTTAGCTTCCGGCTCGCCATGAACACCCCATAAACCAGTTTCTGCCAATGCAGATACCTTTGCTTGGACTCTATGAGCACCTCACTGATGTAATAAACCGGCCGTTGAACCGGATGCTCCTTTCCAGTCTCCTTACGCTCCACCACAATAGCCACACTAACAGCACGTGCGTTAGCAGCAACATACAATAGCAATGGCTCTTTATCAATCGGAGCTGCGAGAACCGGCGGCTCAGCCAATTGCCTCTTTAAACCCTCAAAACCAGCATCAGCAGCCTCACTCCAGACAAAGGTGTATGCTTTCTTCATCATCTGATACAACGGTAAAGCCTTCTCCCCTAGCCGGCTTATGAATCGGCTTAAAGCAGCAACGCGACCCGCCAGTCGCTGAACATCATTGATGCACGCCGGCTTAGTCAGAGAGGTAATCGCCTTGATCTTCTCTGGGTTAGCTTCAATGCCCCTATTTGAGACCAGGAATCCCAAAAGTTTGCTGCGCAGTACACCAAATACGCACTTATCCGGGTTAAGCATCATCTTGTAGACCCGGAGATTATCAAAGGTTTCCTTTAAATCGGAGATCAAGGTTTCCTTCTCTCTGGACTTCACCACAATGCCATCCACATAAGCATGAACATTGCGCCCAATCTGATTGTGGAGACAATTACGCACACTGCTGGCGATAAGTCGCTGGGCACTCTTGAGCCCAAACGGCATAGACACATAGCAGAAGGCTCCAAATGGAGTAATGAAAGCCGTCTTCTCCTGGTCCTTAACTGCCATCTTGATCTGATGATAACCAGAGTAAGCATCCAAAAAGCTCAACCGCTCGCATCCTGCAGTGGCATCGATGATTTGATCAATGCGGGGCAAAGCAAAGGGATCAGCCGGACAAGCCTTATTTAGGTCCGTGTAATCGACACACATCCGCCAAGTGCCTTTTTCTTGAGCACAAGCACCGGGTTAGCCAACCACTCCGGTGAAAAACTTCCACGATGAACCCCGCCGCTAAGAGCCGAGCGATCTCTTCCCCTATAGCCTTTCGCCTTTCCTCATTGAATCACGGAGAAACCGCTTGACCGGCTTATACTTTGGATCAATATTAAGAGTGTGCTCAAAGTTCTCTCTGACACCCGGTATGTCGGAAGGTTTCCATGCAAAGATGTCCGGTTCTCACGGATGAACTCGATGAGCGCGCTTTCCTATTTGGGATCCAAATTGGTACCGATCTTTGAACTGCTTAGAAGAGTCACCGGAGTGAAGTCAACCAGTTTTGTCTCGGCCGACTTAAATTTCAAAGCCGAGTCTTGCTCTGTGGTTAGCTTCTTCAAAGAGGTCATATCTGCCGGGTCAACATTAGTTTGATAAAACTTCAGACTCCTCTTCAAAGACAAACGGATTCAGCATAAGCCGCATCTCCTTCCTCGCACTCCAAGGCCACCTTTCGACTCCCATGCACAGTGATGGTGCCCTTGTACCCCGGCATCTTGAGCTGCAGATAAACATTACACGGCCGTGCCATGAACTTGGCATAAGCCGGCCGTCCGAACAGAGCATGATATGGGCTTCTGATTTTGACTACCTCAAAGCGTCGACTTCTCAGCCACTCGAATCGTATTCGTCTCAAAAGCCACTTCCAGCTCAATCTTTCCAACAGGATACGCCGACTTACCTGTACCACCCCATGGAAAACAGTGTTGGACGTCCTCAAGTCCTTATCGATCGAGACCCATATGGCGAAAGGTCTCATAATAGAGAATGTTGATGTTGCTTCCGGCCCATGAGCACCTTAGTGAATTTATATCCACCGACACGAGGAGCCACCACCATAGGCTAATCGACCCGGGTTATCAACCCGGGGAGAGGGAGGGGAGGAGGGGGAGGAGGGTGATCTTCTCTACTCCAAATGATAGGCTGTTACGACCACCTCGGATACTGGGAACCGCCGGTTCAACCGAATTCACAACCCTTTTATGAACCTTCTAGTCACGTTTACACAAGTTAGTGGTAAACACATGGTATTGCCCACCGTTTAACTGTTTTGGATGGTTCTGATAACCTGACTGCTGCTACTGCTGTCCTCCTTGACCGGACTGCTGCTGATTATAGCCACCTTGACCACCTTGAAAACCGGAACTTGAGCCGCCACCCAGGCCATGGAAACCACCTGCACCTAAACCGCCGCCTGATCCGTGATTGCCATCAAACATGTTTGAATTCTTGAAAGCCTTCATGATCGCGCAGTCCTTCCATAAGTGGGTGGCCCGATTTTCTTGAGTACCGTGTCTTGGACAAGGCTCATTCAGAAGCTGCTCAAGAGATGGACCTGAGCCATCAGATCGAGGAGGTCCTCTCCCCTTACGCTTCTTGTTATTACCTTGAGCATTAGCATTGGCCACAAACGCCGGATTACCGTCCAATTTTACGCTTGTTACCACCTTGATTTGCCGTATTGTCTTCTTGACCCTTTCCGTTGCCGTTCTTCTTTCCCTTCCCTGTCTTTTCCTCCTCAGACACGGGATCTTCAGTAGTATTAGAATCGGCATATTTAACCAAAGCCGCCATCAGCGTACCCATGTCATTGCAATCACGCTTAAGGCGCCCCAGCTTTTGTTTCAGTGGCACAAAACGACAATTCTGATGGAGCATAAGTACCGCAGAGACGGCATCCATATTATTAGACGAATGTATTATTTCTTTGACCTGGCGCACCCAATGAGTTGTGGACTCACCTTCCTCCTGCTTACAATTGGTCAAGTCCACAATGGACATAGATTGCTTGCAAGTGTCCTTAAAGTTCTGGATGAACCGGGCCTTTAACTCGGCCCATGAACTGATGGAATTGGGAGGCAAGCTTTTCAACCAAGTTCGGGCCGTTCCATCTAACATCATGGTGAAATACTTAGCCATTGTCGCGTCACGACTTCCAATAATTCCATGGCCATCTCGTAACTTTCAATCCATGCCCCCGGATGTAAGTCGGCCGTGTAATTCGGCACTTTTCGAGGACCCTTGAAATCCTTGGGCAGACGCACATCTCGAAGAGCCGGCACCAGACAAGGGACACCGCCGGTTCGAGTGGCCACCCCGGCTCCAACAGAAGTCATTGGATACTCTGGGAAACCATCATACGCCGTCTGCTGAGCCGCTAATTGAGCCGCTCGTTCATCCTCCTGATGCAATCGATCCTGCACCGGGTTATAGCCGCCGGGTTGGTTGCGACACTGGCATTACTTGATAAAGCCTCGACTCCATGTGTCTGCAGAACTCGGACTCCGGTTTGGTCGAGGTGCTACCCAAGGCCGAGGAGTGGAATGAATCTTGTCCCTGCCAGAAGAATAGGCCTCTTGTTGTGCCAAGGCCGTGCAAGAAGCTCCCTAACCCTCCGGGTTTCCACCGCCGCCGTCGTCACCATCCACCGAAGAGCCGCCACCGCTACCGATCTTGCTATCGTGTTCTCCATGGGGTTGGAAAAGTGGCCCGAGGTGTTGGTATGTATCGGGCGGGCCATGCTCCCGTGAAGAGGCGCCGCCTCTCGAGGTCGAACCGACCTCCGGGTGTCATATCTTGCTGGGCTTCTGGCGGATTACTAGGACCGGCTCCGGGTGTCGTGAAAAGATTCCGAGTATCGTAAACCGGAGGCAGACGGGACTGGGTTTTCTAATGCCTCCTTCTCATCACCTCATTGGATGCATTCAGATTCATGTTAAGCTGGAAAGCCTCTGACTGGAGTCGCTGCGCCCGTGCATCCAAAGCCGCCCGCTCCGTAGCTAACCTGGTGTCTTGTAACATCCCAAAATTCTAAATTTTGGAATGTTATAAACACATAGATAGTTTTGTATGATTGTTTGATTGATTGACTAAAAGTGAGTGAATTTGAAACTTTTTGAAAGTTAAATGAGAGGGAATAAAAAGACTTTCCCAAACTTTCTTTTTTGCTTTTATGATCTTCGGGATTTCAAATTCTTTTCATCACAAAACCCTGGAGATAAGATGACATGACTTCTTCCATTTATTTAAATGACAAGGGGTGTTGAAAATATTTGAATTTCATTTGAGAATATTTCCAAATTCTGAAACTTTAAGCAACTCAATGATTTTCACGAGCGAAGATAAAATGACTTCTTCAAATTATATGAAATATGAGTTGGGAGTTTCAAAGAATTAAATTCGAAGTTCTTTTGAATTTATTTTCAATTTGGAGTTATTTGAGTTTTATTCAAAGTATTTTTCTCCAAAAATAACATATATGGAAAATAGGGTAACATGATTCCCTACATCAGAAAAATGGAGAGAAATAAATTTGAATTCATTTTGGTATTTTTAAAAAGATTTTCATTGGATTTTTCTAGAGCAGAAGCACTCATTGTTTTATTTGAATTTGCATGTACTTTATTTGACTCTAGAAAAATGTTCATCTTGTAGGAAATCTTTTTTTGAAAATTTTGATATATAATATGCCTATATAAAATTATAGTTTCATTTTCGTTTTTCAGTTTATCGCTTTTTGTTTAAAAAAATAATAATAACAAAAGCTGCACGCGCGCCTGAAACTAACTGTCGCCGCCGTGCGCATCATAGTACCAGCGGGCGCCCCTTCTTTTCTTTTTCTATATAATATATGGGCCAGGCCCAGCGGGCCATATTCCTTCCCCATATTCTTTTTCCATAGTTTTTCTTTTTCTTTTCTATTGCTCAAAAAAAATTACAGTGTACGCACGCGGCCGGCCGAAAGCCTTTTGGCCCATGCCACACGACTCTCCTTTTCTTCTCTGTTTCGTATATTTTCGTCTACGTTTAGTCCCACATTGTCTAGCTTTTGACCCCTAAACCTCTTTTCCACCTATAAATATAGACCCATAGAGCCTTCAAAAATCATCCGATTTGGATTAAATCAATATTTTGGTTTTACTAGATTCCTTAAAGAAAAATATTTTTTTCCTCTCCGGCGTGACTTCTGGAAATTGTCTCTTTTCTCCAAAGTCGTCTTTTCTCTGCCTTATAAAGGTATATTTCTTTGTTTTTTTCTTCTTATATTTCCGTAGTTTATTTTTTTAGACTAATACGATAGATTAGATTATAAATTAGTCTACGTATTTATACATTAGAACTTAGCCGTAACTATTTTTCTTTCGTAAAACAGCTTGGCCCTTATTTTTCAAATAGCCATAACTTTTTACTCGTTCATCCAAATTAGATGAAACCAACGCCCACTTCTTCGTTATGATCCCCTCTATCCAGTAATCCAACTTAAACATGTTTTTGAAAGTTTTAAAATTTGAATTCAAACTGATTTGTATTTGAACTTCGTTTGATCATAACTTGAGTTTTATAACTCCGTTTGAGTTGATTCTTTTTGCAAATCGAAGCTCTTGACCTAAACTTTCTGATAAGGAGAAATTAACATAATTTTGGTACTATCAGAAATTGTTTTATGTTGCAAGAGTTATTTGCTTGGTTTTGATGTTTTTCAAATCGTCTTCTCCGTTCTTTCTGATCTTTTGAGTGATTGCTTATGTGTGGTTACTATTTATTGCTTACGATAGATTGATCGGAGTGTGACGAGTAGAACTATCAAGAGTTTTGAGTGCGAATCATCTTCATCAACATTGCAGGCAAGTAACACTTTGATCATACTTCTTCTCATACCCAGTTTTTATGCATTAGATCTATCCTCAAACACTTGCATGATTAGGATCTAATTAAATTGTGGGTTTTTGGGAAGTAGATTGGTAGTACCTATTACCTGTCTTATTATCAAACCTTTGGGAGTTACTTCTACGTTTGCTTATTATGCTATGCTATGCTAGTAGACGTGGATTGGGTGAGTGTATTCCATGACAGATGTGAGTTTGTTATTTAATGGTTTATTTAAGGTGGCAACTTAAACACACATCTGGGTGGATTGAGGCACCTGGTTTCTATCAGGACTTGCCTGTATTTCTTCGGACCGCCACCCAAGCTCAAAGGGATCATGAGATTATTCATGCTAGAAACTTACGTGTGCAGCCACAAGCCATTATGGGCTCTCGCATAGTTGATTAAGTTGTGAGAACTCTTACGGGTAGACTAGCAGATGTAGGGGAAAGTAGGTGTATCGGTCTACCCACATGTAAGGTGCTAGTGCTTCTGAAAGACTATGTCTCGGTCATCCGTTTCTCAAACACCATGTAGTGCGAGAAACCAAACGGAGGCGATCGAGTCTTGTGGGGAAAAGTGCGCAAACCTCTGCAGAGTGTATAAACTAATCATGGTTAGCCGTGTCCCCGGTTATGGACATCTTGAGTATCTAGTTCTTGGATTATCCTGCTGATCTCATCATGTTACTTTAATTAATATTGTTGGGTTAATGAGTACTTTTAATTGGGATTGAGGATGCTGTCAACCATTCTCAATGTTCAACAACCACCATGATAGTTAAATAAATTTATTCCTTTGTAGTAGGGAAAAATTGGCTTTTACGCAAAACTGTAACCATAGAGCTTTCCACCAGCCATATATGCATGTAGTATAGGCTTATTCTTTCATTACTCTCTATGTGTTACATTGCCAAAGATATTCCATGTCTTGACCCGTTTTGGCTGCAACTTTTCATGTTGCGCACTTTTCGCATTTACAGTAAGTGATACGTTAGGGTTACGATTTCTACACTCAACTTTGCCGTTGGTGTTGATGGGAATCCATAACCTTATTGCTTCCACTATATGGATTGAGGTAATAGTATTTACGTTACTTTATACATGTGATTTACCTCTGTTATAAATCCTTTGAGTATTGTGTGTGTGTCAGCATACCGATCCAGGGATGACACTTAAGCACAGAGACTTGATCCATTTGGGTCGGGTCGCTACATGTCTTCAGCCGCCAAGGCCTCCTTGGCCTGGGCTATCTCCTCATGTACCTTTGCCACCTCCTTATTATGTTCATCTGGATTTGCAGGAATAACCATGGAGGTTAATAAGGCCGTCAATTTGTCCATAAGATCTATCAAGACTGAGCGGCCGGGCGCCATGGGCCTCACCGCCTACCGCTCCTAACCCGGATGTGATGGTCGTCGCACTGCCGAAGTTTTGGCCGGTTGGGTACCAGCCATGAAGACTCCTGCCCAGCTCGGCGGCTCATAGCAACTGAACGCTAGAGTCGTCGTAACAGCCCCTAGCATGCCTTCCTGGACCTGATATAGAGAATCTGTTGAACCGGAGGACGAATCATTATCTGATGGGACGGCTGTCTCTTCGCCATCTTTAGATCCTTCCGAAAGTGCCTCTCCATGAACACAACCCACAAAGGCACGCTTCATCACATGTTGAATCTGAGCGGGTCTCAGCCGCCGAGCCGTCTCGATGAGGTCGATGCAATTTGTCCGTCGGGGCCCGCTCACCAATCCGCCGATGAAGACGTGAATTCACCAAGGGGACCCGGTACCAGACTCAATTGAGTCGGCCTCGGGGCCCCACCTTCGTTGTCGATGTAGATCTTGCCGCGGACGACTCTTGGCCATCCGCCCATCACAGATCCCTTGAGCCCTTCAAAGCTGTCCTTCAAGAACTCAAATCCACCGTGCGCTGGCCCCACGGTGGGCGCCAACTGTCGTGGAATTGTCACAACAGATGTCCTCTTGCAAGGACTTAATCGCGGAGCCATCGCAACTAGGAAGCTTAAAGGGGTTAATCGGGACAAAGGACACGAGAGTGTTTATACTAGTTCGGCTCCTTACGGTGAAGGTAAGCCTACGTCTAGTTGGGTTGGTATTGCTTGAGGTTTCGATAACCAGGGAGCGAGATACGCTATGCCCGGTTCTCGAAGGGTTGTTTTCTTGCCCTAAGAAGCTGCCGGGTCGTCCCCTTATATACACGGGTTGGCGCCTGCGGCTTACGTAATCCCGGCCGCTCATAAACGGGTCCATTTCGATAACTAGTCAAGTCTACCTTATGATACAAGTCATGCCATTATGGCTGTTTACTACAACGGGCCTTAAGTCGCCTGTGGGCCTTAGGCTCCTTGTTGAGTCGAAATCTTCAAGCTTGGACTTGGGCTTCTGTCTGGTAACTATTTACGTAACCCGGCTCTTCCTGGCCGGCTTACACAAATAGTTATATCCCCAACATAAACCATGTAAGGAAGCACACGGATAGCGGAGTGAAGCAAATGTTATTGTGAAGACGTAACATATGATATGAAGCATGTAATTTATGTTGATGTGGAAGCAAAATTTTGGCGACCAGAATGAAGCAAATATTTAGGTCATTCGAAACAAAATATTACGATGAAGCACTATGATTTTCATGATGACAAGTAAGAAAATATTTACGTCGTTGGAAACATGTTATACGAACCAATGAAGCATGTTAATTTTTAGTTGATGTGGACGCAGAAACTTAGTCGATGGAAGCATAGTTTTGATGCATTGCAAATGAATAGAAACGATTTTTTTGGGTGTAAAAAACTTTTATTTGCATTGGAAGAAAATTTGGTACAGTGGGTACAAAGTTTGCCTCACAAGGAAACAAACTGCATGGCGTGGAAGCTTATTTCACCAGATTGATTATTTCCGTCCAAATCCAGAATTAGTTTCCTAAGATTTGTTTTGCTTCCTAAAATAATGGATTAATTCACCAATCACGTGATCTGTGGACAATTATTAGTATCCTCTAATCACGCAAGGTTGTGCAAAGTTATTAGCTTGGGAAACACTTGCTATCAAACAAACCATGTGCGGGATACTAGCAGATCGGACGACAACCATGATTCTAATCCTACAGTCTTCTACTGGTCTGATGGGAAGCAATTAGTAGTAGTCTGATTCCTAGTGCTGCCCTTTAACTAATGTCGCACTCAGTCTAATGCCACCGAAAAATTTATGCAATGCCACTTAATGTCACTGGATTATTTCAGGGTTAGCTGTTGATTGTGGATGTATTAAAGATTTTTCAGCTAAGGCATTCTAATGTTGTTGCACAGCCAGTATACCAACGATGAAACTTGTTACTACCTTCAGATTTTTGCACTGTTAATGCTTATAGATTACATACCTCACTTTCATGAGATAAGTCAATTTTTCTTGTACAGTGTCACCAAAATTCCTAGGCATTGATGTCATTTTATTTTGGTTAAACTGCACAAAAAATTATGAAGACAAGAGGAAAGGTCAAGAGTAAGCACCTCCTCCTCCGGCCGTTTTCTTGATTCGTTTGATCAAATTTTTATGTTTGCTCGATTATCAAGATTGGGATAGCAAATTTTAGGTCCCCTTAAGTTCGAAATGATATTTACCTTGAAGGTACATGGTTTGCAATTTTTTATACTGTCATTAGTTAATAATGCTAGTTACCTTCAGACTTTTGTATTTGGTTTAACATTGTTGCCTAACTAGTATACCAATGCTGAAACTTGTTACCTTTACATTTTGTATAGTTAATGCTGATAGAAATCTTCCAGTGCTAGCTTATGGAAATCTATTCAGCAAAACCACTATAATGTACCCTGCAATAAAAAACTACTCTATTGTTGCACTAGCCACTGGATTAGTGTATATTTGTACTATTCGAATGGTTTTGCTTTAGCGTATGGACATATGTATAAGGTGTGTCTAGCTTTCCCAGTTATGTGCTCAAGAAAACTACTGCCTGTTTTTCTAAATACTAGACGTTTGGGTACTTTAAATTAAACTATAAAAATGTCTTATATTAAGGAACAGAGGGTGTAGAGTTCACTCAAATTATTTCGGTAAAGCTAGTCACACCTTTGTTAAAATTAATGTTCATTATGTTATCGGATGAGGTCTGCATGTTTGTCTCTAATGCATGTCCATACCTAACATCATGATGTAATGGTAAGTCATTTCTTCTTGTATAGTGTCACTCAATTTTCAAGGCGGTGATGGCATTTTATTTTAGTTGAACTGCATAAAATATGCTTAAAAGAAGAGGAAATGTCAGGAATGGCTCAATCTTCCAGAAAATACTGTGTATGCCTTCCTGACATCAGCCGTTGTTGCCTTATTTATTCCTTCAAACAGGTGGTTAGAAACAGTATTGCTACCTTCTCCTATTAAGAAATTGGAATGCTTATATTTGTGAGTCTATGCTTCAACTAGTGCCAATTTTATAGTAACCACACTTTCAATATCTGTGTAACAGGGATGCTCGATTTTAGTGGATCTGCACAAAAAGTCCAAATGGTTCAACATTATGAGCATGATTTCTTCCAAACCGTTATATCCAATTGGTGGCACTATGATCTGTTCATTACGAAGGTACATGGTTTGCTACTATCTTGCTATTCTTTTTGTACTATTATTAGATAGTAATATTAGTGGTTTGCATGTGAATTTATTGGCAGGGTGGACCTACATTGGAGGTGCATCACATGATTCAATGATTGGATGCTCAATTTCGGTTGTATCGATTGCACCTCTTCCATCACTGGGAACATGGATATCCTTGGTCTGATGAAGAATAGGCGCTGTATTTCTGCTTTGTACCAGCAAATCAATTCAATACGAAATTGTCCAGGGCAAAACTTGACAATATCAAATTATCCAGTGCGAAACATGAGAGAAGCTAAGAGGAAACGACTAGCAGAGGCGTGTTTAAACCGAAAATACAAGGTGGGGTATATGTTTACTAGCTGCTTGATATTTGTGCAAATTGATGTCTGCCCTTTGCTATTTGGCAAACAAACAAAGTGACCTCAATTTTTGTGGAACTGCACAAGAGAATAGTATAGTCACTGCATGTAGTGCCATTAGAAAATAGACACAGAAAGATTGGATAGTCACTTCATGGACTGCACAAAAGTAGTACTGTACTATTTATTGACCAACACTAGGTGCTTCATTGCTTTGGTCTGATTAGACAATGGGCCTCATTTTGCCTACATTAAAGTTTGTATTCCGAAAATAGTCTCGAAGTGTGATCGAGAGACGACCAAATCATATTGCAGTGGATGTTCCCCCATCGTGTGTGGTTAATTCTCATGGTTCCAGCTGTTGGTGAAACCACTTACGTTTGCAAGAGGAAATGTAGACTTCACAAACGAAATTGTCTTTCACTCTGTACTAAATGTTGGCCCAGAGAAGCATCCATGTTACTAGCAAGAATATATGTTTTTTCTAGATCTTTGCTTTTGGTGCTACATATTTGTATATGATCTGTGAATCATTGAGATGCATTAACATGTTCATCTTATGTATGGGAATTATACTAGTTGGTTGTGAATTTGGGCTACTAATGTGAACATATTACAATGCCAGCCCCGTGAGTCTCGTGTGAACATTTCGAGCGGACCGACTCTTACTACTGTGCACAACATGATCCTTATTTTTGTGTGCTTAGTGCTTACAAGTTACTAGCAGTTCCTTATTTATGTTCACTCAGTTTTAGTTGTGATGCAAGATCCAAAGGTGGCAGTTTTTTGAATAAAAATGCCTACCTCTGAACAAACTGACATGTTGTTCTGAAGAAAATGCCATGCGAATCTGAAGAAACTGCCAGCAAAAACGTTCTCAAATGCTTTGGTGGACGACGCCGGCATGGAAAGGGCCAAAGAGCACGAGCAGCGCGCTCTATCGCACCCCTGGCAAGTCCGGCTCGAGGAGGAGGACGTCGGTGCTGGCTTGTAGCATGTACTGATACGTCTCCAACGTATCTATAATTTTTTATTGTTCCATGCTATATTATATTCTATTTTGGACATTAATGGGCTTTATTATACACTTTTATATTATTTTTGGGACTAACCTATTAACGGGAGGCCCAACCCAGAATTGCTGTTTTTTGCCTATTTCAGAGTTTCGCAGAAAAAGAATATCAAACGGAGTCCGAACGGAAGGAAACCTTCTGGAACGTGATTTTTGGAACGAACTTGATCCAGAGGACTTGGAACCGACGTCAAGACATCAACCAGGAGGGCACGAGGTAGGGGGGCGCGCGTACCCCCCCAGGCGCACCCTCCACCCTCATGGGCCCCACGTTGCTCCACCTACGTACTTCTTCGTCCTATATATACCTACGTACCCCCAAACTATCAGATACGGAGCCAAAAACCTAATTCCACCGCCGCAACCTTACATGCAGTGAGATCCCATCTTGGGGCCTTTTCCGGAGCTCTGCCGGAGGGGACATCGATCACGGAGGCTTCTACATCAACACCATAGCCTCTCCGATGATGTGTGAGTAGTTTACCTCAGACGTTCGGGTCCATAGTTATTAGCTAGATGGCTTCTTCTCTCTTTTTGGATCTCAATACAATGTTCTTCCCCTCTCTCGTGGAGATCTATTCGATGTAATCTTCTTTTTGCGGTGTGTTTGTTGAGACCGATGAATTGTGGGTTTATGATCAAGTTTATCTATGAACAATATTTGAATCTTCTCTGAATTCTTTTATGTATGATTGGTTATCTTTAAAAGTCTTTTCGAATTATCAGTTTGGTTTGGCCTACTAGATTGATCTTTCTTGCAATAGGAGAAGTGCTTAGCTTTGGGTTCAATCTTGCGGTGTCCTTTCCCAGATGTTAGGGCAGCAAGGCACGTATTGTATTGTTGCCATCGAGAATAACAAGATGGGGTTTATATCATATTGCATGAGTTTATCCCTCTACATCATGTCATCTTGCTTAAGGCGTTACTCCGTTCTTATGAACTTAATACTCTAGATGCATGCTGGATAGCGGTCGATGTGTGGAGTAATAGTAGTAGATGCAGGTGAGTCGGTCTACTTGTCTCGGACGTGATGCCTATATACATGATCATACCTAGATATTCTCATAACTATGCTCAATTCTATCAATTGCTCAATAGTAATTTGTTCACCCACCGTAATACTTATGCTCTTGAGAGAAGCCACTAGTGAAACTATGGCCCCCGGGTCTATTTTCCATCATATTAATCTTCCAACACTTAGTTAATTTTATTTCCTTTTATTTTACTTTGCATCTTTATCATAAAAATACCAAAAATATTATCTTATCATATCTATCAGAGCTCACTCTCGTAAGTGGCTGTGAAGGGATTGACAACCCCTTTATTGCGTTGGTTGCGAGGATTTATTTGTTTGTGTAGGTGCGAGGGACTCGTGCGTGGTCTCCTACTGGATTATACCTTGGTTCTCAAAAACTGAGGGAAATACTTACGCTACTTTCTTTGCATCACCCTTTCCTCTTCAAGGGAAAAGCAACGCAGTTGCTCAAGAGGTAGCAAGAAGGATTTACGGCCGTTGTCGGGAGTCTACGCAAAAGTCAACATACCAAGTACCCATCACAAACCCTTATCTCCCCATTACATTATTTGCCATTTGCCTGTCGTTTTCCTCTCCCCCACTTCACCCTTGCCGTTTTATTTTCCCTCTCTTTTCCGTTCGTCCTTTTGTTTGCTCATGTTGCCATGTGCCTTCTATATGCTTGCATCTTCGCTTGCTAAAATTCTATTGATATGGATCCACTTAAAGTGTTCTACTTGGATCATCTTCGATCCTTATCTTTCGTCTTTGAAACCCCAACTAGCCTAGTTGATGGGAAATCTTTAGATGAGCATGCTCATTTTGTGCGTCATCGTTTGTCTGAAAAAGGGAAGCTCTTATGGTATCATATAAATAGTTTGCTATGTTATGCTTGGAATCTTTGTGAAATTTGTGATTTTACTTGTTGCTCTAAGAACCCTAAAAAACACCTTCCCTACCTATGTGAGTTTGATGATAATGAAATCTTATCTTCTTATGCAAAGGGTGTTTATAGTTACTATGATATTGAACAAATTGAAGAATTTGTCGTTTTTAAGGGTGCTCATGAAGTTGCTTCTTTGATTGAAAAGTATGAATTTACTCTCAACAAATCCAAAAATTCTGTCATACTTAAATATTGCAATGAAAACTTTGCTCATAATGTCTATGTCCAAGAATTTATTGAAAGAATGACCGTTGCTTTGGAAGAAAATAAGGATATGCACGAATCTATAGATAATTATGATTTCGATGATTTGATTTAAATATCACTTGATGAACATGATGCTTGCTATGCTTGTGGCCATGATGCCAATATTTATGAAGATGAATTTGCTATATTTCCTTACGTTAAACATGAGATCGTTGCTATCGCACCCATACTTGGTAGTTCCTTCAATAAAAAGCATGATTGCAATGATTTTACTATAAATTCTCTTGATGTCAATTGTGCTAATAATATGCAAAATCCTAAGCTTGGGGATGCAGATCCCGCATATTTGGAGAATATTCAATCTTATGAAATTTTTGATAAAAGTGGGTTTGCAGAGGTCATGACTTTAGTTAATGTTAATCCCACTATTTCGGAAGAGTGTCAACTTTGCATGCATGTGGATCGTGTTGAAAATATTTTATATGATAGCTATATTGTTGAATTTTCTTATGATCCTACATGTATTTATTATGAGATAGGAAAATATTCTTGTAGAAATTTCATGTTACTAAATTACCTCTCGTCATGTTAAGATTGCTATCGTCTCTTTCTTCTTCCTTCCATATGCTAGTTTTTGCTTGCCTTGATAATTTGTTTGCTTATAAAATGCCTATGCATAGGAAGTATGTTAGACTTAGATGTGTTTGTCACATGCTATTTGATGCTCTCTTTGTGCTTCAATTCTTGTCTCTCATGCGAGCATCATTAAAATTATCTATGCCTAGCTAGGGGCGTTAAACGATAGCGCTTGTTGGGAGGCAACCCAATTTTATTTTTAGTTTTTTTTATTTTTGATTCTGTTTAGGAATAAATATTTGATCTAGTCTCTGATTAGATGTGTTTTTATGTTTTAATTAGTGTTTGTACCAAGTTTAACCTATAGGATCTTCTTGGATGATAGTTATTTGATCTTGCTGAAAATTCCAGAAACTTTATGTTCACCAAAATATTTGTTAAAAATCACCAGAACGTGATAAAATATTGATTCAAATTTATTCTGATCAATAAACAAAATTTCTAGGTCTTCCTATTTTGGTAGATGTTTTGGAGTTCCAGAAGTTTGCGTTAGTTACAGATTACTACAGGCTGTTCTGTTTTGACAGATTCTGTTTTTCGTGTGTTGTTTGCTTATTTTGATGAATCTATGACTAGTAAAATAGTTTATAAACCAAAGAGAAGTTATAATACAGTTGTTTTAACACCAATATAAATAAAGAATGAGTTCATTACAGTACCTTGAAGTGGTGTTTTGTTTTCTTTCGCTAACGGAGCTCACGAGATTTTCTTCTGAGTTTTGTGTTGTGAAGTTTTCAAGTTTTGGGTGAAAGATTTGATGGATTATGGAACAAGGAGTGGCAAGAGCCTAAGCTTAGGGATGCCCATGGCACCCCAAAATAATCTAATAACACCTAAAAACCAAAGCTTGGGGATGCCCAGGAAGGCATCCCCTCTTTCGTCTACTTCCATCGGTAACTTTACTTGGAGCTATATTTTTATTCACCACATGATATGTGTTTTGCTTGGAGCGTCTTGTATTATTTGAGTCTCTATTTGTTAGTTTGCCACAATCATCCTTGCTTTACACACCTTTTGAGAGAGTCACATATGATTTGGAGTTTATTAGAATACTCTATGCGCTTCACTTATATCTTTTGAGCTATATAGTTTTTACTCTAGCGATTCACTTATATCTTTTAGAGCACGGCGATGATTTTGTTTTATAGAAACTATTATTCTCTCATGCTTCACTTATATTATTTTGAGAGTATTAAACAACATGGTAATTTGCTTAAGTTGGGAAATTAATCCTAATATGTTAGGTATTCAAAGACTAGTAAAAAACTTTCTTATGAGTGTGCTGAATGCTAAGAGAAGTTTGATGCTTGATGATTGTTTTGAGATATGGAGGTAGTGATATTAAAGTTGTGCTAGTTGAGTAGTTATGAAATTGAGAAATACTTGTGTTGATGTTTGCAAGTCCCGTGGCATGCACGTATGGTAAACGTTATGCAACAAATTTGAAACATGAGGTGTTCTTTGAGTGTCCTCCTTATGAGTGGCGGTTGGGGACGAGCGATGGTCTTTTCCTACCAATCTATCCCCCTAGGAGCATGCGCGTAGTGCTTGGTTTTTGATGACTTGTAGATTTTTTCAATAAGTATGTGAGTTCTTTATGACTAATGGTGAGTCCCTGGATCATACGCACTCTTAACCTTCCATCATTGCTAGCCTCTTTGCTACCGTGCATTGCCCTTTCTCACATTGAGAATTGGTGCAAACTTCGCAGGTGCATCCAAACCCCGTGATATGATATGCTCTTTCACACATAAACCTCCTTATATCCTCCTCAAAACAGCCACCATACCTACCTATTATGGCATTTCCATAGCCATTCCGAGATATATTGCCATGCAACTTTCCACCGTTCCGTTTATCATGACACTTTCATCATTGTCATATTGCTTTGCATGATCATGTAGTTGACATCGTATTTGTGGCAAAGCCACCGTTCATAATTTTTCATACATGTCACTCTTGATTCATTGCTATCCCAGATATCACGGAGGCATTCATATAGAGTCATACTATGTTCTAGTATCGAGTTGTAATCATTGAGTTGTAAATAAATAGAAGTGTAATGATCATCATTCATAGAGCATTGTCCCAATAAAAAGAAGAGAAAGGCCAAAAAAAAGAGAAGGCCCAAAAAAATATAATAAATAAAAAGGGACAATGCTACTATCCTTTTTCCACACTTGTGCTTCAAAGTAGCACCATGATCTTCATGATAGAGAGTCTCTTGTTTTGTCACTTTCATATACTAGTGGGAATTTTTCATTATAGAACTTGGCTTGTATATTCCAACAATGGGCTTCCTCAAATGCCCTAGGTCTTCGTGAGCAAGCAAGTTGGATGCACACCCACTTAGTTTCTTTTGGAGCTTTCATGCATTTATAGCTCTAGTGCATCCGTTGCATGGCAATCCCTACTCCTTGAATTAACATCAATCGATGGGCATCTCCATAGCTCATTTATTAGCCGCGTTGATGTGAGACTTTCTCCCTTTTTGTCTTCTCCACATAACCCCCATTATTATATTCTATTCCACCATAGTGCTATATCCATGGCTCACCCTCATGTATTGCGTGAAGGTTGAAAAATTTGAGATTACTGAAGTATGAAGCAATTGCTTGGCTTGTCATCGGGGTTGTGCATGATGAGAGCATTTTTGTGTGACGGAAATGGAGCATGACTAAACTATATGATTTTGTAGGGATGAACTTTCTTTGGCCATGTTATTTTGAGAAGACATAGTTGCTTAGTTAGTATGCTTGAAGTATTATTACTTTTATGTCAATATTAAACTTTTATCTTGAATCTTTCGGATCTGAACATTCATACCACAATTAAGAGAATTACATTGAAATTATGCCAAGTAGCATTCCACATCAAAATTCTGTTTTATCATTTACCTACTCGAGGACGAAAGGTGAATTAAGCTTGGGGATGCTTGATACGTCTCCAACATATCTACCATTTTTTATTGTTCCATGCTATATTATATTTTGTTTTGGACATTAATGTGCTTTATTATACACTTTTATATTATTTCTGGGACTAACCTATTAACCGGAGGCCCAGCCCAGAATTGCTATTTTTTGCCTATTTCAGAGTTTCGCAGAAAAAGAATATCAAACGGAGTCCAAACGGAATGAAACCTTCAGGAACGTGATCCAGAGGACTTGGACCCTACGTCAAGACATCAACCAGGAGGGCACGAGGTAGGGGGCGCGCCTACCACCCAAGCGCGCCCTCCACCCTCGTGGGCCCCATGTTGCTCCACCAACGTACTTCTTCCTCCTATATATACCTACGTACCCCCAAACTATCAGATACGGAGCCAAAAACCTAATTCCACCGCCGCAACCTTCAGTACCTGTGAGATCCCATCTTGGGGCCTTTTCCGGAGCTCCGCCGGAGGGGGCATCGATCACGGAGGGCTTCTACATCAACACCATAGCCTCTCTGATGATGTGTGAGTAGTTTACCTCAAACCTTCGGGTCCATAGTTATTAGCTAGATGGCTTCTTATCTCTTTTTGGATCTCAATACAATGTTCTCCCCCTCTCTCGTGGAGATCTATTTGATGTAATCTTCTTTTTGCAGTGTGTTTGTTGAGACCGATGAATTGTGAGCTTATGATCAAGTTTATCTATGAACAATATTTGAATTTTCTCTGAATTCTTTTATGTATGATTGGTTATCTTTGCAAGTCCCTTCGAATTATTAGTTTGGTTTGGCCTACTAGATTGATCTTTCTTGCAATAGGACAAGTGCTTAACTTTGGGTTCAATCTTGCGGTTTGGCCTACTATGTATGATTGATTTATTTGTTTGTGAGGGTGCGAGTGACTCGTGGGTGGTCTCCTACTGGATTGATACCTTGGTTCTCAAAAACCGAGGGAAATACTTACGCTACTTTACTGCATCACCCTTTCCTCTTCAAAGGAAAACCGACGCAGTGCTCAAGAGGTAGCATGTACCGTTTACTGAAGATGTCGGCCGACATTGTCTAGTTAGCTAAGAGTAAGTTAGTACTTGTACACTACTAGAGCATTAGTGGGAGTAGATAGTTAACTTGGCTATGATGGTTGTCAACATGGAAGTTCAGTACTCTATATCTGGATCAGACCTGTTACTTTCCTCTAAATGTTGAACTTTCCGTTTGAACGTATGGAATGGGATGTTATTTTTGTTACTTGGTTGTATTTGTCCGCCACGGGTTTAGAGGCTAACTTGTGGGACTACTAGGTTGACGGTACACAATCAGGAGATGGTTGTACGTGGAGAGGATCACAACAAGGACCCACCAGTGTCATGGCAGTATGCAAGCAAGTGCCTCCTTATTTCAAGCCAAAAAAGGTTCATCCTAATGAATTTCTGACATCTGGGTCCCATGCCATTGTCAACGTAGTCAATAAATGTGAGAATTGCACAACGAGCGGCCGATACCAGGGACCCAGCAGCTCACCCAGTTCTTTTTGTTTTTGAGACGGAAGCAGGGTGTCAACTGGGATGTGTGGGACACTCTGGCCTGTCTAGCTAGCCTTTTACTTTATTTTACCACAAGACCAGCCCATTAGTTTTTTTTCTTTCTGAAAATGACTAGCCAGGTTATTATCGTTTTGAAGAATACCCATTTGAGGCCTACTTGCTTTTGTCAGCCCTGCTGGGCTGCAAATCTTTCAAGACGAGAAGAGTTTCATTCGGCTTACCCAGAAAGTGGGCTATCAGTAATGAGAAATGGGTTGTACATTTTTAAAACACATCAAACCGACAATTAGTTTCAAATTTCTTTTTTTTTTCATTTCGAGATTTTAAATTCCATTGATTTTTATGCGTGGACAATTATTTGGATTTTATATTGACATAAATTTATTTTTCAAATTAGTCTAAATGGACTCAAAATTTCGGGATTAAAAACAGTTCGGACCGCACTGAAATATGCAAAATTTCATAGAATTTGTAAACCGTGGCCATAATATGGGCTGCAATGCTAACAAAGGAATATGGAATCCAAAAAATCCTTAAGAATTAGCAAATGGGTTGTAAATTTAAACCTATAACGTTTCTAGCCTACCCGCTCCCAGGAAGCTCCCCCGATTTCCTGCCTCGTCGGTCGTCGGATTGGTGGTCAAAATCGTTGCTGTGTGATCTGAGACGTTGGATCCTCACGCCTGGTTTTGACTTTGCAGTAGTTTCCAGAGCGGCAATGACCTGCGGGATCGCCCTCGTCCACGATTGGCTGGGTCAGCCGTTTTGGGGTGCGCGAACGCCCTCTCCTCACGCGCCGCGTGCGCGCGGGATTCTCTCGCGTGGAGAGGTTGGCGTTGCCTGCTGCCTGTGGCTGCCGCTGCAGGTGGGCTTTGTTTCCTGCTGGTCCCATTTGTCTGTTACCTACCTGATTTTCTTGCGTGTGGTGTTGGAGAGAGGCAGGGCTGACCGATGCATGTGTATGTGGGGCCCTGGCTGACCGATGCATCGTGCGCACGTCGTGCGTGCCTCACCTCCGTCTACGGTTGGAGAGAGGAGATGGACTGGCAAAATATCTCGCGAGCCCTATAGGAGCCTCCAGTTTCTCTTTCCCTCTCTGGCTCTCTCCAATCTCCCTTACCTACTACTGCCGCCGCCGCCGCCTCTCGGTTTCTGATGCCGCTCCGACGAAGATCACCGCGCCGCTGGTGCTTAGATACGGGGGACGTCTCGTGTTCTTCGTTGACGGGAGGAGTGCAACAGTAGCCGCGCCAGGCGGCATGCCTCGTCGTGCCGCACGGTGGCCGAGACGCGGCTGCCCCATGCTCTACCGGCGCCGCTTCATCGTCTTCATCTACATGAGGCATCTCTGCCAGACCACGTGGCCATGCCTCCCCCATCTACCACGCTGGATGGCCGCCTCCTGGATGAGTTAACACGCTGCATCAACCGTCCTCGTTCTTGCATTTGTTTCTTCTTCCTGCACCTATCTGTCAGCTGAAATTGCAGGCTGAGGTGAGCACCATGAAGATGAGGAGGTCAGTGGCTGATATAGGGAGCTCCTCGAACAGGGAAGTAGCAGTCCTGGACTCCTGGAGGAAATGGAGGATGTCATGTTTCAGGTATGTTCACCGGAAGAGGGGTTACTATTTTGGCATGTCCAGTTGGTTCATTCAACCTTTGCATCTTCCTCTGGCTGGCACGTCCAGATTGTACTTTTAGATGAAAAGAAAGTGCCTTTTTCTTTCTATATAGTTGACCCGTGAATAGTTATATTCACAAATGTAAGATTTTTCTGAACTTTATCTTCTAATTTGCAGTTTTGATGGGGATCGCTACAAATAGTTATGTTCATGAATGTAAGCATGAGTGTGTGTTTCTATCCTCTGATGTCCCAGCACTTAAAGTCTTCTAAAACATTTGCTGGGTATGTTCAGATTCACTCTGATTTAGCCATGGCTTAAAAAGCATGACCCATGTAATTCTTTAATGTTGCGGAAGATGCACAAATGTATCATTTTGTTTTCTGTTGGATAGAACAAAAGAGATCGACAAGTTTAAAGTTAAAGTTAGTTGTGCAGCTGCATAGGCATATGAATAAGTTACTGCACGGGTAATTTGGTTTCTTCTGTGAACTTGAATACCATAAGTTTTGGAAAAGTAAATGTTAATCATCTTTGAATTTGCAAGCCTCAAAATTAGGGGAAAAGATCCTAGATCGATCTGACCTCCTTGGTGAGGAGGGGAAGAAATGTAAGAGTTTTCTGAACTTTATCTTCTCATTTGCAGTTTTGATGGGGATCGCTACAAATAGTTATGTTCATGAATGTAAGCATGAGTGTGTGTTTCTATCCTCTGATGTCCCAGCACTTAAAGTCTTCTAAAACATTTGTTGGGTATGTTCAGATTCACTTTGATTTAGCCATGGCTCAAAAAGCATGACCCATGTAATTCTTTAATGTTGCGGAAGATGCACAAATGTATCATTTCGTTTTCTGTTGGATAGAACAAAAGAGATCGACAAGTTTAAAGTTAAAGTTAGTTGTGCAGCTGCATAGGTATATGAATAAGTTACTGCACGGGTAATTTGGTTTCTTCTGTGAACTTGAATACCATAAGTTTTGGAAAAGTAAATATTAATCATCTTTGAATTTGCAAGCCTCAAAATTAGGGGAAAAGATCCTAGATCGATCTGTTGACCTCCTTGGTGAGGAGGGGAAGATGGAGGAGGCTCTCGTTCTTGGCACTCGGGTCTCGATAGGATTGGCATCAGCTGCAATCATCTGCAAAACACAAAATAAAGATCAAGCCTTGGCAACAGAAACCAGGGGAAACCTGAAATTCTGTACTGAACAAGACGAGATAAGTTGGGGTGAAATTTAGGTCGCCCGATTGATGAGCTCCTGCATATGCATACTGAATGTTGAGCTTTATTTCACCGACATTTGGTTCTGAACATGTGTGCTAATAAGAAAGTTTGTATTCTTCTCTATTTTGAACAACCCACAAAGAGACTAAAAAATGGTGATATGTTCCTTTCCGTGGTTTAAGAATTCTGGGACTAGGCCCAACTAACAAATAGCTTCCTCGTCTTAAAATACATCTGTGTTCAGCTGTTTTCAGGAGAAATGTTTGATCATTTTCAGATGATCAACATATGGTGAGTGAGATTCAAGGGAACACGCGACCCGATTGTGCCTTCTATAAGCAAAGCTGAGTTGTTGAGGTAATTGTTCTTTAGGTGCCCTCTATAAACACGCGGCACATCTATATGTTCTTTTCATATGGTACCATATATAAGTACATTTCACTAATATGTGTCTTCTTTTACTTTTGTCCTTGGTGACTGTGGCTGTATTCTTGGCTTTGGTTATTTTGTTTTGAGTGTAAAATTGGTTGTTGAAATGATGAATGTGCTAATTCATCACTGGTCTCATTCCTTCTTGCAAATAGTTTCTACTCGATGTGGTTATGAGCACCTACCTTTTTTCAGTTACAAGTGTCCTTTGGTTAATGGATGATTTTGTTTTGCTTATGCAGCTTGCTCGAGGCAGACCTGCAAGCCCGATGGAAAACTCACCGCATACACCGTGTCGTGGCTTTGAGTTTCAGCGTCAACATCACCTTTCTCTAACTGGCTTGCTTAGCCATGGACAGAGAGACCACCCTTCATTGATTTCTTCATCTATATCTTTATTCTAGGCATTATGTCTTTGTTGGCTGTACAATTGTCCAAACTCCAGCCTAGCTATAGGTTTGTTTGAGGGGGATTGAGTAGGAGTGTCTCTTCTCTATATCTAAAATGGATTGAACATCCAACTTTAGTCAGGAACCAACTATCAGTAAGGAAGTGTAGCCTGGGAGAGGTGTGCAGAAATCCTTGAGAAAAGAGAAAATCACTATGAATGCTACTTTCCAGTGATTTCTGGTGGTCCGTTAATTTTTATGAGTGAACTCGGAAGTTTTATGCATATTAGAAAGTTGCATTTCTTCTTATCCACATGCTTGCTAAATGCATTTTCCTTCCATTTTTTGCTGGAAAGTAGGGAGCCTAGCACGATTTACATATATTTTACATGAACTTCATGCAACCACCTGCTATGAATATGAGATATCACACATTGTTACTTTAGTGAGAAGTTCGTGAACATACTTTCTATATCTCTGGATTTGGTTTAAGTGTTTCTTCCCTTATCCACTCTCTCACTGGGCTTCTTTCTCTCTGCTTCCATTTTAGTACTTGAGAAACACATGAGACTGAATATTGTACCAGTTTAACTCTTGGATTCACTCACAACCAGAAGGTACAGCAATCTAGAGCAGAATAAACTCAGTTAAATCAGCTTATCTAACAAAGCCCTGTAACAGAACAAATTATGCAGAGTCTTGAAAGGGAACATTCATGATGATTTCTCAGTGAGGCGATGCACTTGGTGGCGAACCGAATTTACGGGGAGGAGCAGGCGGCGGGGTCAGAGAGAGAGAGACTTACCTGGACCCGGACCATCGTGCGGGAGAGGGTGGAGAGGCTCATGGCGGCGACAGCGAGGGCACCAGGAGGAGGGAGGGGCCCCGGCGTCGCCGGCGAGCATGCCGAGTCGAGCGCCTCCTCGAGCACTTCGGCCACTAGATTCGAAGAAGGAACGGGGAAGAGGAGGGGCGTGCGAGTCACGCGCCTCCACGTCCGCCTCCGACGACGCCTAGAGCTGGCGCGAGCATGCCGAGCTTGAGGGCCTCCTCGGCTACATCCGCGGCCGGATTCGACAAGAAGGGGAGGAAGATCAGTGCCTGCGAAGCTCGCGCAGGCTGTGGTGACAAAGGGGAGGGGCGGCCTCACCTGGGACAGCCGGCTATGGAGGGAGCTAGCGATGGGAGAATGGGCAACAGGGGAGATGTGAGGAGGATGACTGACTTTTCTTAGTGTCCGATTCTTTTTTCCTTTAAAATTTGTTTAGGCGGTGGGAATGGATTCCTATCTGGACTTGGACGGCTGGACCCAAACATTTTTTTATCTTTTTATAAATTTAAAAGAATCCACTCTTTTTTCTTTTAAAAAATCCATTAACTTTTATCAGGCGTATCCCATTCACCTGCGTGGGTGCTATCTTTTATCAGTACGACTTTGTTACCGTCATGATCATTTGAATATTTTAAAAGTTTATATATAAATATCAGTAAAAAATATCAAATAATTATCAAACATATTTAGGTTCTGTAACCATGCAGGTCATCTTGTGGTCTGTGAACGTTAACTTTTATGGAGTACTTGAGAACTCTCATCTAGGGTTTCTCTGCCTCTCGCCGGCGCCGCCGGCGGTCCGCCTCATCTCCTATGGTCCTTGGATCATGGAGGCACGCAGTAGATCCCGACCTTTGCGGTGGGAGGGCTTCGTTGTTAGGTGTTTTTCTGAGTTTTGTTAGTGTTTGTACCATGCTAAAGAAGACAGGTGACATCGATTTTTTAAAGTGGAATAAGGTCCTCCTCGCCTAGCTTTCGTCCCGACTATGCTTCTAGCGTCATCGAAGGGTGTGCGGAGCTGTGTTTCCGGCGGATCTCATGCAATTCGGCTGGCGTTTGTCTTCGATGGATCCGTCTGGATCCGGTCGGCGTTTGTCTATGTATATGTGTTTGCGGGTTGGATCCTTCTAATCTACGCTTATGTTTATCAGCGGCGGTTATTGTTTTGGTGCGCTGGTCCTGTGAGGCCTTAACACGACAACTTCCCGACTGTTTACTACAATAATATTTGCCCGACTCAGACGAGGGAGGGACAATGACAGCGGCACACCTTCGGCTCGCTCCAGTGCTTGTAGTACTCGCTAGGTGGTCTATAGACATGTATGTAATTTTTGCGTCTGGTGTTCTTTGTACTACCTTGAAGTTAATGAATAGATTGGAAGTTTTCTTGCAAAAAAATATATTTATGGAGTACATCACCGAAGGTACATTGTCCGATATTGTACACGTGTATTTTTCATTGTGTGTCATTATATTTATTCTATGTTGTATCACTATTTCAAACAAACTCTGGTCATATGAAAGATTTTAGATAAAACTAACTATCATTTTAATGGACTGGAAATTATTGATGATAATATAAGAAATCGAGACCTGAAAGATGACGGAAACAACATAGATCCTATGAATTGTATGATTTTGGATAGACTCCATCATTCTTTATTTAATTAAAGGGTGTTCAATTTGTTATCGTATGTGCTTGCACACAACTAAATCATCTGAATTATGGATTTCCTTTTCAATATGAACATGGATCCAATGGGTCTCTGCGCCATTTAGCGCAACGAGTCCACTAGTTATTAAAAATAATAGCAGATGGGTTGTACATTGTTTTCCATAGATTTCAGGTTGACTTGTGCGCCTAGTATATGTTGACGCGTATGCTTTCTTAAAAAAAGGTTGATGCGTATACTTTCCTGAAAAAAGGTTGACGCGCACGCAAGGTCGTGTCAACTTAGTCATCACACGAAAGCAGTGACTGTTGGATGTCCATCCAACGGCAGTCGTGCTTCTTCAATCTCTGCTCTTCCTGCTCCAGCCGCTCAAACCAGCGCTGGCGGGATTGCCTGCTCCCTCCTTCCGTGACCGGCTTTGCTATCACGCAGGCCTCACCGGCCCACCCTACTACCACCGCTGGCCAGGCCATCCCTCTACCCACCAGCACCTCCTATTATTTTCCGGTGGCGGCAGCCTCACCCCGCAACCAACCAATCAGCCCTCGTACTCCCCTCAGCGTGGGCATCCACTGTTGTGGTTTCACCGGCTTCAGATCATTCCCTTCCTGGGCCTCGACATCGTCCACCGCATTGGTGCTCTCAGCGCGGCATGGTCAACATGGTCAACAAAAGACAACCATCATAAGAGGGGTGTAAGTGGAGAGGCTGACAGTAGGGACCCACACAAGCAATTGCCTCCTTATTACGCTGACTTGTGGGCCTACTAAGTTGACGCGTACGCAGGCTTTGTCAACTTAGTCAACAAATGATTCTAGCAAGTGGAACATTGGATGTTAATCCAACAGCCGTGTTGCTTCTTCAACCTCTGATCTTCTTGGTCCAGCCACCCAAACCAGCGCCGGCAGGACCGCCTGCTCCTGCCTCCCGTGGATGGTAGTGCTGTCGTGAAGGCCTCACCGCCCCACCCGAATCCCAATGCCGGCCAGGCCTTCCCTCTACTCACCCACACCTCATGTTATTCTCCGGCGACGGCAGCCTCACACCACAGCGGAACCAATGAGCCCTCGTACTCCCCTCTGTGTGGGCATCCACTACCTTGTCTTCCTTTGCTCCGCATTGTTCCCTTACCAGGCCTCGCTGTCGTCCACCGCCTTGGTGCTCTCCGCATGGCATGGTCAACGTTGTCAATGAACGACAACCATCGGAAGACGACGGTACACGATGAGGCTGACATCTGGACCCACCAGCTACATCTTCGCACGCAAGGAAGTGCCTCCTTATTACGCGCCAAAAAATGATTCCTCCTCCTGACAGCTGGTACCCACCACATATATCTTCGCATGCAAGGAAGTGCCTCCTTATCCTCCCTGACGGCTGGGACCTACCAGGTCGAAGCATACGTAGCGTTGTCTGTCTGGTCACGAACGTGTACGTACATAATGGTCGATCGGTCTCTCTGCAATGATGAACCGTGGCCGAGCAAGCAGCGGCACGTGTAGTAGTAGAGCCCCCGACGTAGCAGTTCACGCAATCCCTTCTAAACCATGTGCACGTACGTGAAACCACATGCTAAAAAATACGGCCACATACTTACATACGGTCGGGCCGGGGTCTCGAACACCTACTCGCGCATACGTACGGCCAGGGCTCGTGTACATGGAGAGGCAACAGACGACAGCAACGGCGTTCTGTTCATCAGTAGCCAACCGGCTGGGTCGGAACGGAGAAACTGCGTCGTGTTCATCGGGAGTCAACAGAGTGCGTCGTGTTCATCGGGAGCCTACCAGCTTGGACAGAACAGCCGAAACAAGGTCTGGTGTACCGGAGAACGGAGGAAATGACCTTCTGTTGGACCGCGTATGGTCGAAACGGGGTCCTGTTCATCGGGAAGGGTCTGGCATACCACAGAACAGAAGAAACAGACTTGTGTTCAAGCTCCTACGGTCGAAACGGGGTGCTGTTGATCGTGAGGGGTGTGGCATACCGCAAAATGGAGGAAACGCACTTGTGTTGGAGCGCCTACGGTCGAAACAGGGTCCTGCTCATCGAGAGGGGTGTGGCATACCGCAAAACGGACTCCACGGCCTACTGTTCATCCACCATCTACTGCCTCGCTCCAGCCTCCCCTAGCTACTGTTCATCCACGAGGTCATGTTCATCTAGCCTCCACCGGCTACTATTCAACCAACCCTCCACGGGTTCCTGTTCATCCACCCTCCACCGGCTACTGTTCAACCAGCCCTCCACGGGGTCCTGTTCATCCATCCCCAACCGGCTCGATCGGGTGGTGTGTGGTGGCCTCCTCTTGATACGGGTCCTGTTCATCCAGCGGCAACGGCCTCTACTACCACGGGGTCCTATTCATCCACCCCCACAGGGAACTGTTCATCCAACCCCTAATAACGGCCACTGTTCATCAAAAGGCAGCCGCAGGTTTGATCGGCTTCAGTTAGCAACAGTAGCGAAGCAATTGCTCAGGTTCAGTTAACAGCCAAGGGGTCGATCGCTCGAGTTCAGTAAAGTAGCTAGTGCAACCGCTTGGGTTCAGTAAGCAAACGTGTCGCTGGGGTCAGTTAGAGCCCAACGCCTCGCACACACGCGCGTACGTGTATGGGAGAAACACGCAATTCCTCCATGCATTGCTCGGCCCCGACCACCCACCGTAATCGGGAACTCACCGAAATTTTCCTCGCCTTCGCTTCTACCATGATTTTTTCCGTCATGGATGGCCCAAAGAATGTTATGGAGGTGCGTGCCCGACCCGCCCAAGATAAAAAGCCCATTTTCTATCATGATTTTTTGGCATAGAAGTTGGAGCCCACCACATCTATGATGATACGTGGTTGTGTCATAATTATCGTCATAGAAGTGTCATAAGCATGACAGAAAAAAATCGTTCGGGCCAAAATGTCACGGATGTGTCTTTTTTTGTAGTGCTAAAAGCATCAGTTAGTCCATTATAAAAGATATCAAGTATTTAATTTTTCTTGAGAGGATGACCAGGCAAAGCATTAAGTAATTGGAGAAGCCTCCCTCAAGCTTATGGGAGACTCTTTTGTTCAATATGCAGAAAGTTAAATATTTCCTTTAAGGCAGCTTGTTTCTTATGAGCAGGAAAATATTTTTCAGAGAAGTAATAAATCATATCCTGGGGACTATGCACACAACCAGGAGCAAGAGAAATAAACCATATCTTAGCATCACCCTTTAATGAGAAAGTAAACAACTTAAGAACATAGTAGTAGCGAATTTTTTCCTCATGAGCAAACATGGTGGCTGTATCATTTAATTTAGTAAGATGTGCCACAACAGTTTCAGATTCATAACCATGAAATGGACCAGATTCAACGAAAGTGATTAACTCAGGATCGACAGAGAATTCATAATCCTTATTATTAAAAAAGATAGGTGAAGTAGCAAACTTAGGATCATATTGCATTTTAGCTTCCAAAGATTTTTCTTTCAACTTGACTAGTAGTTTCTTAAGATCCTATCTATCCTTACAAGCAAGAAAGTCCCTAGCTACCTTTCCATCCATAACATAACCCTCAGGTGTAACAGACAGTTTATATCTAGGAGTTCTAGGTCTAATGGGTGTTTTAAACTTTCCAGTTTCAATAATTTCATCAGTTTCAGAAATATCATTAGTTTCAGCATTCTCAATATCTTTAGCTCTAGCAAGTTGTTCATCAAGAAATTCACCCAGTGGCACAATATTATGAAGCAAAGTAGTAGTATCATCATAAGCATCATGCATAGCAGCAGTAGCATCATCAATTAATTGCGACATATCAGAATTAATAGCAGGTGTAGGTGTCGCAAGCTTACTCAAAACAGAAGGTGAATCAAGTGTAGAGCTAGATGGTAGTTCCTTACCTCCCCTCGTCATAGAGGAAAAAATCTTGGTTTTGGTATCTTTCAGATTCTTCATAGTGATCAACAGATATAAATCCCAAGTGACTTGGCAAATATAGCTATGCTCCCCGGCAACGGTCAGAAAAAGGTCTTGATAACCCACAAGTATAGGGGATCGCAACCGTTTTTGAGGGTAGAGTATTCAACCCAAATTGATTGATTCAACACAAGGGGAGCCAAAGAATATTCACGAGTATTAGCAGTTGAGTTGTCAATTCAGCCACACCTGTAAGACTTAATATCTGCAACAATGTATTTAGTAGCAAAGTAGTATGGAAGTAACAGTAACGGTGGCAAAAGTAACAATAGCAGTTTGTAGTGATTGTAACAGCAGTAGCAATGAAAGTAACTTAGCAAAGATCAATATGTGAAAAGCACATAGGCATTGGATCGGCAATGATAATTGGGTTGGATAATATTCATCATGAAGCAGTCATAACCTAGGGTGACACAGAACTAGCTCCAATTCATCAATATAATGTAGGCATGTATTCCATATATAGTTATACGTGCTTATGGAAAAGAACTTGCATGACATCTTTTGTCCTACCCACCCGTGGCAGCGGGGTCCTAATGGAAACTAAGGGATATTAATGCCTCCTTTTAATAGAGAACTGTACCAAAGCATTAGCACTTAGTGAATACATGACTCCTCAAACTACAGTAATCAGCGGAAAGAATCCCAATTATTGTCACCTTGGGGTATGCAGACCATAACTCGTAATAGGTGTCTACAACTTTCAAGATAGGATCAAGAACTCACATATATTCATGAAAAACATAATAGATTCAGATCTGAAATCATGGCACTCGGGCCCTAGTGACAAGCAATAAGCCTAGCAAATTCATAGCAACATTAATCTCAGAACATAGTGGATACTAGGGATCAAACACTAACAAAACTAACTCGATTACATCATATATATCATCCAGCTGATCCCCGTCCAGCAAGCCTACGATGGAATTACTCGCTCCCGGCGGTGAGCATCATGAAATTGGTGATTGAGGAAGGTTGATGACGATGGTGACGGATTCCCCTCCCTGAAGCCCCGAACGGACTCCAGATCAGCCCTCCCGATGAAGAACAGGAGGCGGCGGCGGCTTTGTATTGTAAAACGCAATGAATCCTTCTCTCTAATTTTTTTACTCCATGAATAGGTATATATAGTGTTGGAATTTGGGTCGGAGACGGTCCAGGGGGCCCACACAACTGGGAGGCGCGCCCCCAGGGCTTGTGGCCTCTGGGTGGCCCCCCTCTGGTATATTTTTGCGCCAATATTTTTTATATATTCCACAAAATTTCTCCATAGATTTTCAAGTCTATCTAAGAACTTTGATTTCTGCACAAAAATAACACCATGGCAATTCTGCTGAAAACAACGTCAGTCCGGGTTAGTTCCATTCAAATCATGCAAATTAGAGTCCAAAACAAGGGCAAAAGAGTTTGGAAAAGTAGATACGATGGAGACGTATCACCCCCTCTGGTATTTCTTTTCCCCAATATTTTTTATTTATTCCAAAGTAAATCTCCGTGAAATTTTAGCTCATTCGGAGATGTGCAGAATAGGTATCTCTGACATACTTTTTAGGTCCAGAATTCCAGCTGCCGGTAATCTCCCTCATCATGTAAATCATGGATATTAAGAGAGAAAAGGCATTAGAATTGCTCCACAAAGTGTCATATTTATTAGAAACACTATAAATAACAGTAGGAAAACATGATGCAAAATGGACGTATCAGAGAGTCTCCCTCAAGCTTGGGGGAGGCTTCTCCAATTACTTAATGCTTTGCCTGATCATCCTCGTACGAAAAATCTAATAATTGATATCTTTTATAATGGACTAACCGATGCTTCTAGGGACTACCCAGATAGTTGTGCTGGTTGTGTTTTTAGGGAACGAACTATTGAACAAGTGATACGACTCCAACGTATCTATAATTGTTGCTTGTTCCATGTTGTTATATTATCATTCTTGGATGTTTTACAATCATTTTGTAGCAACTTTATATCATTTTTTGGAACTAACCTATTGACATAGTGGCCAGTGCCCAGTGCTAGTTGCTGTTTTTTGCTTGTTTTTTACTTGGCAGAATATCAGTACCAAACAGAGTCCAAACGCAGCGAAACTTTTTGGAGAATTTTTTGGACCAGAAGACACAACATGGGCCAAATAAATACCAGAGGGGAGGCCCAAGGTGGGAACAACCCACCTGAGTGCGCCCAGGGGGGTTGTGGCCCCCTCGGTGGACTCCCGCACCACCTCTTTGCCCTATAAATTCCCAATATTCCAGAAACCCTAGGGCAGTCGACGAAAAAAATTCCAGCCGCTGCAAGTCCCAGAACCACGAGACCCAATCTAGACACCATCACGGTGTTGGGGAACGTAGTAATTTCAAAAAAAAATCCTACACACACGCAAGATCATGGTGATGCATAGCAACGAGAGGGCAGAGTGTCGTCCACGTACCCTCGTAGACCGTAAGCGGAAGTGTTATGAGAACGCGGTTGATGTAGTCGTACGTCTTCACGATCCGACCGATCCAAGTACCAAACGCACGGCACCTCCGAGTTCAGCACATGTTCAGCTCGGTGATGTCCCACGAACTCCCATCCAGCAAAGCTTCGAGGGAGAGTTCCACCAGCACGACAGCGTGATGACGGTGATGATGATGCTACCGACGCAGGGCTTCACCTAAGCACCGCTACAATATGTCCGAGGTGGATTATGGTGGAGGGGGGCACCGCACATGGCTAAAAGATCAACCGATCAACTTGTGTGTCTATGGGGTGCCCCCCTCCCCCGTACATAAAGGAGTGGAGGAGGGGGAGAGGCTGGCCCTCCTAGGCGCGCCCCAAGGGGAGTCCTACTCCCACCGGGAGTAGGACTCCAACCCTTCCAAGAGTAGGAGTAGGAGAGAGGGGGAAGGAAAGGGGCGCGCCGCCCCCCCCTCCTTGTCCAATTCGGACTAGAGGGGGAGGGGCGCGTGGCCTGCCCTAGCCGCCCCTCCTCTTCTCCACTAAGGCCCAATAGGCCCATTACACTCCCCGGGGGGTTCCGGTAACCCCCCGGTACTCCGGTATTTGTCCGAACTTGCCCGGAACCTTTCCGAAGTCCAAACATAGTCGTCCAATATATCGATCTTTATGTCTCGACCATTTCGAGACTCCTCGTCATGTACGTGATCATATCCGGGACTCCGAACTACCTTCGGTACATCAAAACACATAAACTCATAATACCGATCGTCACCGAACGTTAAGCGTGCAGACACTATGGGTTCGAGAACTATGTAGACATGACCGAGACACGTCTCAGGTCAATAACCAATAGCGGAACCTGGATGCTCATATTGGCTCCTACATATTCTACGAAGATCTTTATCGATTAAACCGCATAACAACATATGTTGTTCCCTTTGTCATCGGTATGTTACTTGCCCGAGATTCGATCGTCGGTATCCTCATACCTAGCTCAATCTCGTTACCGGCAAGTTTCTTTACTCGTTCCGTAATGCATCATCCCGCAACTAACTCATTAGTCACATTGCTTGCAAGGCTTATAGTGATGTGCATTACCGAGAGGACCCAGAGATACCTTTCCGACAATCGGAGTGACAAATCCTTGTCTCGATCTATGCCAAGTCAACAAGTACCATCGGAGATACCTGTAGAGCACCTTTATAATCATCCAGTTACGTTGTGACCTTTGGTAGCACACAAAATGTTCCTCCGGTAATCAGGAGTTTCATAATCTCATAGTCATAGGAACATGTATAAGTCATGAAGAAAGCAATAGCAGTAAACTAAAACGATCAAGTGCTAAGCTAACGGAATGGGTCAAGTCAATCACATCATTCTCTAATTATGTGATCCCGTTAATCAAATGACAACTCATGTCCATGGCTAGGAAACTTAACCGTCTTTGATTCAACGAGCTAGTCAAGTAGAGGCATACTAGTGACACTTAGTTTGTCTATGTATTCACACATGTACTAAGTTTCCGGTTAATACAATTCTATCATGAATAATAAACATTTATCATGATATAACGAAATATAAACAACTTTATTATTGCCTCTAGGGCATATTTCCTTCAGTCTCCCACTTGCACTAGAGTCAATAATCTAGATTACACAGTAATGATTCTAACACCCATGGAGTCTTGGTGCTGATCATATTTTTCTCGTGAGAGAGGCTTAGTCAGTGGGTCTGCCACATTCAGATCCGTATGAATCTTGCAAATCTCTATGTCTCCCACTTGGTCTTGATCGCGGATGGAATTGAAGCGTCTCTTGATGTGCTTGGTTCTCTTGTGAAATCTGGATTCCTTTGCCAAGGCAATTGCACCAGTATTATCACAAAAGATTTTCATTGGACCCGATACACTAGGTATGACACCTAGATCGGATATGAACTCCTTCATCCAGATTCCTTCATTTGCTGCTTCCAAAGCAGCTATGTACTCCGCTTCACACGTAGATCCCGCCACGACGCTTTGTTTAGAACTGCACCAACTGACAGCTCCACCGTTCAATAAAAACACGTATCCAGTTTGCGATTAGAATAAATGCGGATCGATGTCAAAGCTAACATCGATGTAACCATTCTGACGAGCTCTTTGTCACCTCCATAAGCGAGAAACATATCCTTAGTCCTTTTCGGGTATTTCGGGATGTTCTTGACGCTGTCCGATGATCCACTCTGGATTACTTTGGTACCTTCCTGCTAAACTAATAGCAAGGCACACATCAGTGCAGTACACAGCATTGCATACATGATAGAGCCTATGGCTGAAGCATAGGGAACATCTTTCATTTTCTCTCTATCTTCTGCAGTGGTCGGTCATTGAGTCTGATTCAACTTCACACCTTGTAACATAAGCAACAACCCTTTCTTTGCTTGATCCATTTTGAACTTCTTCAAAACTTTAGCGAGGTATGTGCTTTGTGAAAGTCCAATTAAGCGTCTTGATCTATCTCTATAGATCTTGATGCCCAATATATAAGCAACTTCATCGATGTCTTTCATTGAAAAACTCTTATTCAAGTATCCTTTTATGCTATCCAGAAATTCTATATCATTTCCAATCAACAATATGTCATCCACATATAATATTAGAAATGCTACAGAGCTCCCACTCACTTTCTTGTAAATACAGGCTTCTCCAAAAGTCTGTATAAAACCATATGCTTTGATCACACTATCAAAACGTTTATTCCAACTCCGAGATGCTTGCACCAGTCCATAGATGGACCGCTTGAGCTTGCACACTTTGTTAGCATCCTTTGGATCGATAAAACCTTCAGGTTGCATCATATACAACTCTTCTTCCAGAAATCCATTCAGGAACGTAGTCTTTACATCCATTTGCTAAATTTCATAATCATAAAATGCAGCAATTTCTAACATGATTCGGACGGACTTAAGCATCGCTACGGGTGAGAAGGTCTCATCGTAGTCAACTCCTTGAACTTGTCAAAAACCTTTTGCAACAAGTCAAGCTTTGCAAACAGTAACATTACCGTCGGCGTGAGTCTTCTTCTTGAAGATTCATTTATTCTCGATGGCTTGCCGGTCATCGGACAAGTCAACCGAAGTCCACACTTTGTTCTCATACATGGATCCCATCTCAGATTTCATGGCCTCAATCCATTTTGCGGAACCTAGGCTCATCATCGCTTCCTCGTAGTTCGTAGGTTCGTCATGGTCAAGTAACATGACCTCCAGAACAAGATTACCGTACCACTCCGGTGCGGATCTTACTCTGGTTGACCTACGAGGTTCAGTAGTAACTTGATCTGAAGTTACATGATCATCATCATTAGCTTCCTCATTAATTGGTGTAGAAGTCACAATGAACTACTATGCAATAAGGGAGCAGGTACAGTTACCTCATCAAGTTCTACTTTCCTCCCACTCACTTCTTTAGAGGGAAACTCTGTCGGTGTACAAAAAGAGGGGTGCATTTTTTGTACCCCTATACCTGTGCATGGGCAGTCAGAGCCGCGCCCACGGTCACACCAAGCAGAGCAAGGGAGTAGAGCCAAAGTAAGACCAGAGCACAAGACAATCAGAGCAACGCCAAGGCCAAGACCACAAAGAGCAGAGGGACGAAGCATGTTCCCCCTGCAAGACCCTTGCCGGGGCAACCTTAGCGGCCCCGGCAAGATCCTTGCCGGGACAGCTCGCCCCACACCAAAAGAGCGAGCGACCCTTGAGCCCACGATCCCCAACACCATCATCCACGTGGGGCCAGGGCTCGGGAAGGCACCTCTGTGGTAGCATGCAGATCTTTGTGAAGACATATTCAAGATCAGATGAGGATTAGAAGACGAAGATCCTCGGCAAGATCCTTGCCGAGGAAGGCTATCAAGACCCCGGGCAAGACCCTTGCCGGGGACGATAGCACGCCACGGCAAGACCCTTACCGGGCCACCCAGCAAGGCCCTCACCAAGGACGCTAGCAAGGCCACCATCAAACCCGCCGATGACCAAGCTTCCACCCCTGTTCGCATGCGTGGCAACATGCAGCCCCCAAGCCAACTCATCAAGCGCCTGCGTGGCGGCATGCAGATCTTCATGAAGGCTCCACCACCGCGCCACCTCAGCTGCCTGCCTGCCTACATGGCACCGCACGCATCACTGGCTAGGGCGCGTGTCGAAGCAAGGTGGAGCGGCGACGGACGGGATGGGCCTCGCCCCCATCCCCGTTAAAGGAAGGGGACACCTCAGCGGTGCATTACATGCATCTTGTCCTGTAATACGAGGGATAACCTCGCAACTCTGTACACCTTTCCACCTCCCGCGTGCCACTGTGGCAACCCCTTTTACCTATAAAAGGAGGCCCGAGGCGATCAGGAGAGGGATTCGGTTCTTTCGAACCACACACTGACCACAGCTAGTTCAAGAGCTCAAGAACTCTCAGGAATACACCCACCAAAGCAGGACTAGGGTTTTACGCATCCTCGCGGCCCGAACCTGGGTAAACGATCCTTCTGCTGTCTACTAGCCCTGCTCTTCTCGCAACCCTGCACCCCGGCAACCGTAGTAGGGATTCTTGTGATCCCATAGGTGTCGTTCCACACCGACATCTTTGGCGCGCCAGGTAGGGGGCGCAATTGTGAGAATCCGGCCTAATAGTCGGCCTAGCAATTCTTCATTTCTTTCGGCTTCTGAGAGGAAGGCGGCTGGAGAAATGACGCCGGCTCGGCAACAGAAAAGCTAAGTTATTAAGGGCCTTGGTTTATTTCCTTTTACACTTAAGGTTATCGTCCTCGGAGATCTGGCCTATGTATGAGAAACCTGCACGCAAAGGGGCCCCCTGCGATTGGCAACGCCTTTGTTCTGTTTCGAGTCCGCTCAACAGCTCAAAGCTGCCGCGTCGAGAGCGGTGGGGTAGCCTTCCACACCTGACAATTCTCCTGATTCTGACTCGAGTCAAACTAGACAGTTCGAGCGGCCGTGCTAAGGGCGGTAAGGTGGTTTGCCCGGCAGTAGGCACATCCGGCAGGCCAATGAGGATCCGTCCCCAAGACGCCACCTTGGGTTTACGCACCGGCAAGCCTACCCAGTAACGTAGGGTGGACATACAAAGGAAAATCGAACAGGGAAATAACATGCATAATACTGAAAGTACCTCGACAATTCAGAGCAGAGTCTTGGCAGAGTTCATCGCAGAATGGACCTCGACGCCTGACGAAGAAATCCAGGAGACCACTCTCCCAGGCAAGGAAGCAGACCGCGATTGGATCATGTACTTTGATGGAGCTTTCTCGCTGCAAGGCGCCGGTGCCGGTGTGCTGCTCGTCGCACCCATCGGAGAACACCTCAAGATCTCGGTAGACCTCGGGGTCAAGAAGCTCATCGTCAGGGGTGACTCGCAGCTCGTTGCCAGTCAGGTCAACAAGGATTATCAGAGCCCATTGATGGAAGCTTAGGTAGATGAGCAGGGCAGAACAAGCGGAGGAAATCAGGTCCCAGCAAGTACTTTCCTACCGAGCCCCCTGGGGCCGCCGAGAAAAGTCTTTGCCATGACGGCGAGCCTGCCTAAGAGCGATTGGCTCCGACAGGCGTCAAGCCACAGCGTAGAGACAGCCGCTCCCATGGCGGAAGAGATGCCTTTGGTCCTTGCCGTCGAGCCCCAGTCTCCGGCATGGGCGCAGCATACCATCCACTTCCTCCAAACAGGGGAGCTTCCTGAGGAGCAGGAAGAAGCAGAGAAAGTAGTCCATCGGTCCGCCCTATACCAGTTTGTCAATGACGTCCTGTATCGGAGGAGGCCAAACGGTGTGAAACTCAAACGCATCCCCCGGGAGGAAGGACTGGAGCTGTTGGCAGAGATACATGGAGGCGTATGTGGCTCCCACATAGGGTCAAGGGCCCTTGCCGGGAAGGTGTTCCGACAAGGTTTCTTCTCGCCCACCGCCCTCCAGGATGCGACGACACTAGTAACCAAGTGTGAAGCGTGCCAGTTCCATTCAAAAAAGCTTCATCAACTAGCCCAAGCCCTTCGAACAATACCTCTCTCCTGGCCATTCTCGATGCAGGGGCTCGATATCTTGGGCCCTTTCCCCACTTTGTCGGGGCTTTGAGTACTTGTATGTTGCAATCGACAAGTTCACAAAGTGGCCGGAGGTGGAAGCAGTGAGGAAGTTGACTGCTCAGTCAGCCGTCAAGTTCTTCAAAGGACTGGTCTGCCGTTTTGGTATGCCAAACAAAGTCATCACCGACAACAACACGCAGTTCACAAGCCACACCTTTATGCAGTATATCCAAGACCTCGGCAGCAAGGTCTGTTTTGCTTCCGTGGCACATCCACGGAGCAACGGCCAAGCGGAGAGGGCAAATGCTGAAGTCTTGCGAGGCCTGAGAACAAAGACCTTTGACAAGATGCGCAAGAGCGGAAGGCGCTGGATTGACGAGTTGTCGGCGGTTCTTTGGTCGATCAAAACGACGCCAAATCGAGCCACCGGCCAGACACCTTTTGCCCTGGTCCACGGGCGAAGCGATTCTCCCACGTAACTCATATACGGGTCACCTCGAGTGCTCGCTTATGATGAGCTTGAGCAAGAGCCGTTGCGCCTAGATGACGCGACGTTCCTTGAGGATAATCATCTTCGGGCGGCTGTGAGAGTGGCACGCTACCAGCAAGCCTTGCGCCGCTACCATAGCCGCAAGGTTCATGCCCGAAGCTTTGAGGAAGGCGACCTTGTTCTTTGGCGCGTTCAGTCGGCCAAGAATTCCAACAAGTTGACGTCAAATTGGAAAGGCCCTTATCGGGTAATGTCTGAGTCACCGAACTGGCGCGGTCCGCTGGAGACCGAAGATGCCGTTCGATGAGCAACTCCTGGAACATCGAGCATCTTCGCAAGTTTTACCCATAAGGCGCGGCTTGCCGGGCCTCCCGGCAAGCCACCTTTTGTACGAGCTTTGCCGGCAAGGCATGTGACCCTTTGTACAAAGCCAGGTGTAGACCCTGAGCATAAATAAATGAAGCGCTGGTGCCCTAAGTTATAGCATGCATGCTAGGTCGAGTCTCTTCCTTGGTTAGGGTTGATAGTGCTTAGCGGCGACTAACCCCTAGCCTAGAGGTCGAGTGCGCGTCTATCTGTTCCTTTTTTGTCCTCCTTTGGTTCGTAGGGCACATGAGCATTTCTGCTGAGCTACTCGGAAAGAAGGAAACGGACCAGCGCCCCGACCCCGGCAAACCAGAGTTGCCGAGGGCTGCAAGCACAAGGATCCGACAGCGGCAAGATGACATTGCCGGGGGCTGCAGATCCAGATAAGTCTTTTATCCTATATCATGCATTTCGGAACCAGACTGGGGGATGTGAAACCTTTTTTTTATCTCTAGGCTGCCGTGCTCCCCTTTTTCCTATGCCTAAGGAGTATTTCCTGGGTCCGGATTTGGTCGTAGCCGCGGCAGCAAGGAGGTGGGACAAGGAGCCTGAAGCCCACTTCATCCCTGCCTCCGCCAAGAGCACGAGGACGGTCGTGTGGAGTGGGAGGACGGCAAGGCCTGTTGCCGGGCGAAAAAATGTTTATCTTAAACAATAACAAGGATTCGCTCCTTGTCGCGGGATTTACCCGCGAACAAAAAACCCGGCAAGCATCCCTTTTTCATTAAAAACATGCCATACAGGTACAGTTCGTGCGAGTTGAAAAACATGAGCAAGGGGATTAAAAGTTTTAAATTTAACAAAGGCCCGCAGGCTTACAAACTAAAAAAGAGATAAGATGCCCGTAATCCCTTTCTTGTCCCTCTTCTCAGGAGACAGGTCAAGGAGGCGAAAGGGCAAAAGGGGCGCCTAGGCGAGCTACGAGCAGCATAAAGCACCAAGAGAACACCTCGGTGGCCGCCCACGGGCGGGCCGGTGATGATGGTGCCGGGAAAGGAGCTGGAAGACGAGGCGGGGACCGGCAATCTGCTGTGAAGGCGTCGGTGCCCGTGTACTCTGAGTTGTGACCTTGTCGCCCACCCTCTTTCTCTTCCGCAGCCTCCGCCGCCCGCCCAAGGAGACGGCCCGAGAAGTTCAAGGAGCTGGCCACGCCCGGCAAACCTCTGCCGAGGAGGCTGCCAGTGCAGATCTTTATCTTGCCGCACCCGCCCAGGCGCGGGGCGTCCGACGCCTAGTCGGACTCGTCCCCGCTATCTACCCCGCTGTCCTCCTCATCACTCTCGCTCGAGTAAGAGTTTCCATCATTAGAATCTCCATCAGAGGAGCTCTCCACGCAGCACTTCAGGCGAGTCCCGAACTCTCCGAATACCTTGACGGGAGTAGGCCGTCCTCCATTAATTTGAAGTAGAGGATGAGCCCCGCCGTCAGGCTGTGGATGCGAGCGAACGTCTTCCACCCACGACGGAGGTACATGACTCGAGGAGCTGGGAAGTCGACGACAACCCGCGTGCCCCCGTTCCCACAACCCCTCATGTGCAACCTGAGGGATTGGGGCCATCCACACTCCATCTCCCGAGCAAACGGGGTGGGAAGACGAAGATGACGACGTGGAGGCCGGCGCAGCCTGATGAAGAACTCGCGGGGCAGGTCGTCGACATGGCCTTCCATCGGGAAAGGCACCATTGGCGGGGGCGAGGCCGGCGCGCCGCCCCGTCCTCCTCTTCCCCGAGCACTGCGGCCTCTGCCCCGGCCCATGCAGCCTCGCCCCTCCTCTTCCCCTCGCGGCCGGCTCCACCACCGCGGGCTCAGGAGGAGGAGGGACGCGTTGTCGAGCAGCGACTCTCGCCGCCACCGTCGAAGGACCAGGATTCCCTTTCTCCATGGCGAGTGAAAGGAAGAAGCAGAAGCAAGGGAAGATGGATGACAGAGGAGTGTGGGACGCCATCCCCCTCCCCCTCCTTATAAAGGAGCGGGGTCGGGGCTCGGCCGCCCTGTTCGACCAATCCAGCCACCAGGCCTTGCTGAATCGAGACCCGGCCCGCTGCCCCAACCAGCGACGGCCGGTTTCCCTTCGCCGCTTGCTACCCCAAGTGCATGGGGGATGCTTCGCGGACGTGCAGAATCGAGGGGACGGGCGAAGCGACCTCTCCCCACCCCGTGATCGTGGGGAGTGGACGCCTTGAAGACCACTCTCCGGCCCCGTTCAGTAAATGAGCCGCGCCTCCGCGCCTCCCTCTTTTTATGGGGTAGGCGCGAGCCGCCTCTTTACTGCGACATGACGCATGCGTGCGGAAACCGCCCCATGCATGCCGCCCACGTCACATACACCCCTCCACGCCGCGCCACGCGCGCGGGTCGTGGGAGGCGGAGCCCACGAAAAGTCTTACCGCGGTAAAAACCGCCCCGCCTGCCCGCGCACCGTTTTGGGCCTGACCCAACAATGTGTCGCGCTTATGTGTGGCCTAGGCCTGGTGCTCCTGTCGGTGTACAAAAAGAGGGGTGCATTTTTTTGTACCCCTATACTGCACTGAGCGATCGAGCAGCATACGGTCACACCAAGCAGATCAAGTAAGGTGAGCCAAAGTAAGACCAGAGCACAAGACAATCAGAGCAACACCAAGGCCAAGACCACAAAGAGCAGAGGGACGAAGCAGGTTCCCCCGGCAAGACCCTTGCCGGGGCAACCTCAGCGGCCCCGACAAGATCCTTGCCGGGACAGCTCACCCCACACCGACAGAGCGAGCCACCCTTGAGCCCACGACCCCCAACACCATCATCCACGTGGGACCAGGGCTCAGGAAGGCACCTCTGTGGATTAGAATGTGACGCCCGGATAATTAAGCTATAGTAATTCCCTGCTAATGATGCCACGTCACCACGGTTACTGTTGTTAACGTCACGTTAGTTCAAAACGGATTCAAAATTCAAATTCAAAATATGGCAAACCACAAAAGTTTTCGAACATCAAAACTAATTTGTTCGGGTTGTGTCAAATAATGCATAAGTAATTATGATGGAGAAACCACATTTTTATAAAATGTTTAAATGCTCTAAATTAACCAAAACAACTAGTAGAACAATTAATTAAATACCTTTTCAAGTTATAAGATTACAAACTGTTTTTTAATGCCTAACTAGTATTGGCAATGGTATAACTAGTAACACTACATTAGGTGTTGCTTTATAGTGAACAAAACTAAAATGAATAGTAAATAAAATAGAAAAACTATTTAACGGGAAAAATAAAACAAAAGCAGCAGAAAAGGGAGAACCCCCCTCTTCCCACAGGCAGGTGGCTAACTAAGCCACAATGCCGGCCCATTGAAGCCGGCCCACCCAGCATATAACCCCCACTCCCCCGACACCCCAGCGGCCCCTCCCCCCCTTCCCCCGTCGCCCCACCCGCCGCTCCCGCACTCCCCCCACTCCTCTCGTTCCCCACCGTCTGGATCAGAGACTCTGTTCAAATCATCGCTTCGCTTCTCGTCGCCGCCCCCCAACGCCGTCGCTCCCGGCCGCCGCCGCCCTTCTGTCGCCCGGGCCTCGCAGCCCCATCCTCGTCGTCCTCCTCGCGGTCCGGACCCTCTCCCTCGAAACCACCCGCGCCACTCGGCGTTGCGGTTCCGGCGTCGTCGCGGTGTTGCCTCGCCGGGCGACCCGACCTCATCATCGCCCGTCCGTCTACCTCGGGCCTCCCGAGCACGCGAATGCACATCTACAGGGCTATGTGAGCCCCCTACTCGTCCCCTCTTCTCCCCTGGCGGATCCGGCGTTGCGTCCGCACGCGCACACTCGTCGCCCGTGCTGCTCCTGCTCCCTGCACACCACGCCAGACCGGGCCCGCGCCTGACGCCGTCGGTGCTCTCTGCTGCGCCCGTGCGTCACCTGCGCCCTGGACCTCCCCTGACCCGCACTCCCCCTCCCCCTCCGCAGCCCCGTGCCTCGCCACGGCTCCCACACACCCGCGTCCGACGACCCAACCACGGCGCCCCTCGCCTTGCGCCCCACCTCATCGCTCCACCGGTGATCTTGCAACTCCGGCGTCGTCCTTGGGCTGCCCCGCGCCCGCCTTTCCCCCATGCGCCCTCTCCAGCCACGGCCAGCGGGCCGCCCTGCTCCCCTCGCCCCGCGGTGTCGCTGCCTTGGCATGGCGCCAGTGCGCTGATAGCCACCACGAGCCATCGTCCGGGCTTCGCAGGCCCACGCACCCGTTAGCTCCCGTGCCTGTTAAGGCCCTGTGTGCCACTAACTAGGGGGCCCCACCCCTCAGAACGAAAAAAAAGAATTCTAAAAATAATAATAATAAAAAAATTAAAAAAATGATAAATTTAATTAACTAATTAATTAAATTAATTAATTAAGTTAATTAATCCTACTTAGTTAATCTAATTGACCAGTTAGTTTAATTAAACAATATTTTGTTTAACCTGAACCCTAATCAACCTATGAGAGTATGACAGGTGGGTCCCACTTTGGCCCACACGTCGATTGACCAACCTCAACCTCTGTTGACTGCTGATGTCATGCTGACGTCAGCAAACACTATTCTGGATAATGTTAGTTTTAATTAATTAAATAAATTCTAAAACTGATTTAAAACTTTAGAAAATCATATAAAATAAACCGTAACTCAGATGAAAATACTTTCTAAATGAAAGTTGCTCAGAATGACGAGACGAATACGGATACGAAGCCCGTTCGTCCACCACACACCCCTAGCATATCAAACACGCAACTTTCCCCCTCCGGTTCATCTGTCCGGAAACACGAAACACCGGGGATACTTTCCCAGATGTTTCCCCCCTTCACCGGTATCACCTCATACCGCGTTAGGGCACGCCTAGCATCACACATTGCTTTGTCATGCCCCGTTATGCATCTGTTTGCATTGTATTGATTGTTTCTTCCCCCTCTTCTTCCACTAGACACCGAGACCGACGCCGCTGCTACCCAGTACGACTACGGAGTTGACGACCCCTCTCTCTTGCCAGAGCAACCAGGCAAGCCCCTTGATCACCAGATATCGCCTATTCTTCTCTATACTACTTGCATTAGAGTAGTGTAGCATGTTCTTGCTTTGATTAATCCTATCTTCTTTGCATAGCCTGTCCTTGCTACTACTGTTGTTACCTTTACCTGCTATCCTACTGCTTAGTATAGGATGCTAGTGTTCCTTCAGTGGCCCTACACTCTTGTCCGTCTTCCATGCTATGCTACTGGGTTGTGAACTTCGGGAGGTGATCACGGGCATATACTATATACTTTACACTATTACATTACAGCAATCTTTGTTAGGAGATGAAATTTGAAAGGACGGTGGCTCCATCCCGGTAGAGGTGGGCACAGGTTCCCCGACGGCCCCCGACTGTTACTTGTGGCGGAGCGGCAGGGCAGGTTGAGACCACCTAGGAGAGAGGTGGGCCTGGCCCTGGTCGGCGTTCGGGGATACTTAACACGCTTAATGAGATCTTGGTATTTGATCCGAGTCTAGCCATTTGGTCTATACGCACTAACCAACTCGTGGGAAAGATATGGGCACTCGGCGTCGTGGTATCGGCAAAGCCTTCGTGACGTCGGCCCGGCGGCGCGCGCGGATTGGAATGTAAGCCTGCTCTTGTATTAAGGGGCTCGTTACGCTTCCGGCCGTTACGCAACATGCAGGTGTGCTAAGGCGATGGGCCCGGACCCCTGTCGCTTAAGTTTAGGTAGGCGTCTTTGACCTCTCTGTTGGCCTAGGTGGGGCTGCGGCGTGTTGATCTTCATGCGGCGGGCATGACCCAGAAAAGTGTGTCCGGCCAAATGGGATCAAGCGTGTTGAGTTATGTGGTGCACCCCTGCAGGGAAGTTAATCTATTCGAATATCCGTGATCTTCGGTAACAGGACGACTTGGAGTTGTACCTTGACCTTATGACAACTAGAACCGGATACTTAATAAAACACACCTTTCCAAGTGCTAGATATAACCCGGTGATCGCTCTATCAGGGCAATGAGGAGGGGATCGCCGGGTAGGGTTATGCTATGCGATGCTACTTGGAGGACTTCAGTCTACTCTCTCCTACATGTTGCAAGACGGAGGCTGCTAGAAGCGTAGTCTTCGACATGATTAGTTATCCCCCTCTTATTCTGGCATTCTGCAGTTTAGTCCACTGATATGGCCCTTTACACATATACCCATGCATATGTAGTGTAGCTCCTTGCTTGCGAGTACTTTGGATGAGTACTCACGGTTGCTTTCTCCCCCCTTTTCCCCCTTTCCCTTCTTTCTGGTTGTCGCAACCAGATGTCGGAGCCCAGGAGCCAGACGCCACCACCGACGATGAATCCTACTACACCGGAGGTGCCTACTACTACGTGCAGCCCGGCGGCGACCAGAGTAGTTAGGAGGATCCCAGGCGGGAGGCCTGCGCCTCTTCGATCTCATATCCCAGTTTGTCTTTGGCCATCTTATGGCAAACTTGTTTAACTTATACGTACTCGAGATATTGTTGCTTCCGCTGACTCGTCTATGATCGAGCACTTGTATTCGAGCCCTCGAGGCCCCTGGCTTGTATTATGATGCTTGTATGACTTATTTATGTTTTAGAGTTGTATTGTGAGATCTTCCCGTGAGTCCCTGATCTTGATCGTACACATTTGCGTGCATGATTAGTGTATGATTGAATCGGGGGCGCCACAAGTTGGTATCAGAGCCGACTGCCTGTAGGAATCCCCCTTTCCAACTCCTTGGCGAAGTCGAGTCTAGACATTGCAAAACTTTTACTAACATGGCTGTGTGTCTTACGGGCTGCGTTGCCATTGGGTGGTAGTAGGATCTTTTATTCCTCATCCTATACTCTGGGACTCGATCTCTCTTCTATTAGGGTTAAATGAATTTTACTAAATCTAACATTAGGATCTCGTTATCACTTTCACCGGAGAGCCTCTTATTCTTGATGATAAATGCTGCTGCGTGAAGACCCTGAAGATACTCTCCGCTGTTAACCCGAGAACTTGTGTTCATCGCGTTTGCAATTCCCTTCCACCGTCAACCCTTATGGATAACTACTTGCAGTTGTTATTCTTATAGTCATCCCTAGTTTGTCTTGTTATTACAAGATACCCCGAAACACTCGTCGTTGTTTCGATAATCCTTTGAGCTTACTGCCTTCCTGTTCTTTGTCACCTGAATACCCAAACGGATAATTCCTCGCACTTGCTGAGTATCCCCTCATCCCTAGCCATTCATGTGTTTCACAAAAATACATTCAAATACTACCCGATCTTCCGGACCTGAGCAGCCTATTGCTTTTGAAATTCTTGCTTGCTTGCATTATGGTTAACCCCATAAGTCTCGTAATCTTAATGGCATACCTTGTCATTATCATTTTGAGTATGTTGATTCAATATGTTGCGAATGCTCGCAATCCTCAATCAGATCCTAGAATTCATCCTTCCAGCTCAGACGTCATTTTAAACATGAGCTGGTCCTCGACCAATCAAGTTGTCATCGATTGTACCCCCAAGTCTATTCAACTTATTCATTTTTAATCAAACAGTCTGCTCCTGATCCCTTGATTTGAAAATCATAGTTCCTTTGCTATTTAAACATTGAATTATTCAGATGTTCTATAAACCGATGCATTTGCATTCTTTCTTCCTCTGATTGGGTATCGATACTCACATCAGCTCCATTATGGATCGCCATATCCACTGTTGGATTATTATCCGACAGTGAACTTCATAATTAATCACCTTGCGAGTTTTTTCTCTCCAATATATAATGCCTTTGGTAAATTGTATCCTCTCCTTTTGCCAACCATGCTCTGTTTTCGAGATGGTGATAATTGCTCTTGAAGCTCGTGGTATATGTTCCTAAGAAGCCCCGATGGGTTGAACCAATGCCTTCCCTAATCTGTGCAAACCCGAAAGATTTCATAGGTCATACGTATCTGGTATTGCACCAGGTAAAACTTTCAACGGCTAATGCCATTTCGAAAAGAAACGAGAAGTGAATGAAAGGTTATGCATTGGAGAAGTGGGAGTCGACCTTGAACTTTGTGTTCATGCCCATGGACACGATGTAGATCCTATCATGGAAGCTTCTTGAAATAATAACTATTTCCTTGATAACTATCATCTGGTATCTGTGAATTGATCCTTTGCAACCGTGGTTCCGACCATGATTGTTCTTCTTTGATCTCATTTCTCGGACAAGTTAAAACATTTGTCCTCTATAGATCAATGCGTCTGCCCGACCACTCTTATGATCTACCTTCGAGTATTACCCCTGGTATCTCGAGGATATCATGACATTGCTTTACATCTTATGAATTTTTGATGAAGTACTACCTTTCCCAGTATTTGTCACTTCATGGGTTCTGGTTGTTTGTCAACCGAGAACACTGATAAGTGAATCGAGTCCACACTCTGATTCAATAACTCTTAAGTAATTTTCGTTGCTTACGAGTTTAATAATCCTTCAAGTCATCCCAAGCCTGCTCGGCTATATCATTATCGTGCCGATTTTAACTATGCTACTGGTCATTAACCCCGGAGCACAACTTTTGATGATGAGCTAAGCTTACGCCGATCTTCCTCGTCATACCATTTTGCCTAGCTTGATTTTGAGTTTGTGTCGTACCTATGGCTCCAACCTCTTGCTTCATCATCCCGTTGACTTGATGTCCTCGCTGATCGATTACATCCTCATGAAATCTCTCGACAAAATTTGTCGTGATCATCAACATTCCGAGCTCTTCTAAAATATCCGTTGAATTCTTGATGGGAAATACCATCCTTGCCCCTCGATGGTTTGTATTATCATCGGCCACTTTATTGCCTTCCCTCCAACACAAACTTGTTCATGTTTTGTGTTGTACCTTGAGATCCATGCAATCCAGCAATTGTTCTTCCTTACCTTGGAGTATTACCATCTTTTATGTCAAGAATGTCGTGAGGATTACTCCACCTCTTAAGAATTCTTGATATAGGTGATACTTCTCACCATCACCATTCATATCTTGGTCTCTGTGTTGTTGCTAACCGGAATACCAACAAATGAAATGTGCGGTGTAATTCCAAACTTCTAGCAACCTTATTGCTTTGAAGTTAACGATTGACAGTTCGTTCTTAGACTATTGGTTATTGGGTCGTCACTCTAACATTGATCTTGCTGCCTAAGGTCATACTTAGGGTGCACCTTTCAACTAGTGATTAATTGTGTATGTTTCCCTTGAGCATACATCATTATATCATTTGATCTGTTAAACATTATCTCCTTGTTCACATAATTGTGGAGATCCATCTTTTGGAAATCTCGATGAATTGTCGCTGAGACCATCAGCCACCTCCTCATCCTCTCTTTGATTTAATGATGAACTCTTGTTTCGGAACTCGCTTACATAGTTCGTTTCCCAAGAATCTTCTACGATGTCCTCTCTCGTCAATTGTGTTGCACCTTTTTCTTCTCAGGCATCCTGAGTCTGAGGTATCCTGACCCCAAGCAGATCTGAATCTAGCTCGGATATGATGGTTGGGACATAATTCCAAGAGTTATAACACTGGTCTTTTATGACCCGGTAAGGTGATGTCATGCCCAGCACCCCTGGCCGGAGGACCTAATGTTATAGTTTTCCTTTTTAGCAAGGTTATCTATTCTTCCATGAGGAAATGGTAAGACTTATTCTATAAGTTGTTCCTGATGAATCCTTCGTGTATCCAGAGTCTGACCTTTTGCTTGAAGACCATGTCAATGCTATCCTAAAGCATGTCTATGGTACTCTGATTTTCAAAGGAACATTTGAAGCCCAATGCTAAATGTTTCCTGCTCAATTATCCAAACACCGCTATATGGGTAATGTAATGAAAATTCCTTCCCCTACCTAAAGAGTTTTCTACATTATATCATGTCCTGGATATCATACTCTGCTTGTCCTTGGGAAGGATATACCCCTGAAATATGTGTTTAAACACATTTTTCCTTTCCATTGTTTTGTTTAAACTGATAATCATATTTTCCTTCCATTGGTTGGTTTAACGTTTCTTGTGACATATATGATCTAAGCAGTAATATTCTCCTGCTTATGTAAACACCTCGGTGTACAACTCTATCAGCAAGACCCTGTTACCATTGTTGATGACATTTCGATAACCACCGATGGACGAGAACTTTGCCTATTGGTCCGCCTCGTTCAACGAGCTGGAAAATGGTTCTCTTCATCCCTCGCCCTTGGTATCGACGTTGTTGCCGACATAATCGACAGGCTACCCTCTGACATGACTTTCTTGCATGACCATGTAAGATGTCAACGTCCTTTCTACGTTTAACCCACTTGGTGGGCCCATAACCTAGTTCCACATGATCGAAAACCTGACTCTCCTATACACCCCTATTTCCAAAGTTATTCCTCACGCTTGGCCGTATGTAATTCACGGGCCACCTTCCGTGTGATCCTCAATTCGGTATTAAACACAATACTTATTCCCGATTGCTTTGAGCCCCTTTCACATACTGTTTGGGCATCGAGCGGTTGCCTGCTCGCTCGAAACTTCCCATGAGACCTCATTACTTGCTCTCGACATTTTCTTAAGTGTCAATTCGAGAGTTACTTTCCGCCACCTTCCCCGATGTTATCTACCAGATAAGCAACACTGTAGCGACCCGTTCTTTTGGAATACCCCCTTATCCTTTCATAAGTACGATGGAGTTCCTGAAGAAAGGATGCCTACTTCATCATGATGACCTAAACTAGGGAATGAAGACATCAACGTAGTGGATTGACCTCTTCAAGAAAAGCAACCAAGACCGAGGAGATTCGTTAGAATTACCTAACTAGACCCTTTCCCCCTTACTCCCGGTCCTAAATCTCGGGACGAGATTTCTTGTAGTGGAGGAGAATTGTGACGCCCGAATAATTAAGCTAAAGTAATTCCCTGCTAATGATGCCACATCACCACGGTTACTGTTGTTAACCTCACGTTAGTTCAAAACGGATTCAAAATTCAAATTCAAAATATGGCAAACCACAAAAGTTTTGAACATCAAAACTAAATTGTTGGGTTGTGCCAAATAATGCATAAGTAATTATGATGGAGAAACCACATTTTTATAAAATGTTTAAATGCTCTAAATTAACCAAAACAACTAGTAGAACAATTAATTAAATACCTTTTCAAGTTATAAGATTACAAACTGTTTTTTAATGCCTAACTAGTATTGGCAATGGTATAACTAGTAACACTACATTAGGTGTTGCTTTATAGTGAACAAAACTAAAATGAATAGTAAATAAAATAGAAAAACTATTTAACTGGAAAAATAAATCAAAAGCAGCAGAAAAGGGAGAACCCCTCTCCCTGGGCAGTGGCCCAACTAGCCACACAACCAGCCCGACAAAGAACCGCCGCCCACCCCTGGCCTTTAACCCCCACTCCCAAAACCCTAGCGGCCCCTCCCCACCTTCCCCCGTCGCCCACTCGCCTCTCCCGCACTCCCCCCACTCCTCTCGTTCCCCACCGATCTGGATCGGGGGCTACGACCCCGTCATCGCTCGCTATCGTCGCCGCCGCCCCCAACGCCGTCGCTCCCCGAACGCCGCCGCCCTTCCCGTCGCCGGGCCTCGCAGCCCCATCCTCGCCGTCCTCCTCGCGGCCCCAGCCCCTCTCCCTCGAAACCACCGCGCCACTCGACGTTGTGGTTCCGACGTCGTCGCCGGTGTTGCCTCGCCGGACGACCCCGGCCTCATCATCACCATCCGTCTACCTCAGGCCTCCCCGAGCACGCGAATGCACATCTACAGGGCTATGTGAGCCCCCTTCTCTTCCCCTCTTCTTCCCTGGCGGATCCGCCGTCGCGTCCGCACGCGCACACTCGCCGCCCGTGCTGCTCCCGCTCCCTGCACACCACGCCAGACCGCGCCCGCGCCTGACGCCGTCGGTGCTCTCTGCTGCGCCCGTGCGTCACCTGCGCCCCGGACTTCCGCTGACCCACACTCCCCCCCCCGCGCAGCCCCGTGCCTCACCACGACTCCCGCGCACCCGCGTCCGACGACCCAACCACGGCGCCCCTCGCCTTGCGCCCCACCTCGTCGCCTCGTCGCTCCACCGGTGATCTTGCAACTCGGCGTCGTCCTTGCGCCTGCCGCGCCCGCCGTTCCCCATGCGCCCTCTCCACGGCCGGCCGGGCTGCTCCCTCGCCTCACAGCCTTGGCATGGCGCCAGGCGCCGATGGCCACCTCGAGCTGGCGTCAAGCTCTCCCACGGGCGCCCACGCACCGTTAGCTCGTGTTAAGGCCACCTGTGCCATGACTAGGGGCCCCACCCCCTAACGAAAAAAAAGAATTCTAAAAATAATAATAATAATAATAAAATTAATAAAAATAATAAATTTAATTAACTAATTAATTAAAAAAATTAATTAAGTTAATTAATCCTACTTAGTTAATCTAATTTTCCAGTTAGTTTAATTAAACAGTATTTTGTTTAACCTGAACCCTAATCAACCTATGAGAGTATGACAGGTGGGTCCCACTGGGCCCACACGTCAGTTTGACCCAGTCAACCTCTGTTGACTGCTGATGTCATGCTGACGTCAGCAAACACTATTCTGGATAATGTTAGTTTAAATTAATTAAATAAATTCTAAAATGATTTAAAACTTCAGAAAATCATATAAAATAAACCGTAGCTCAGATGAAAATACTTTCTACATGAAAGTTGCTCAGAACGACGAGACGAATCCGGATCGCAGCCCGTTAAATCGCCACACACCCCTAGCATATCGAACACGCAACTTTCCCCCTCCGGTTCATCTGTTTGGAAACACGAAACACCGGGGTACTTTCCCGGATGTTTCCCCCCTTCACCGGTATCACCTCATACCGCGTTAGGGCACGCCTAGCATCACACATTCCTATGTCATGCACCGTTATGCATCTGTTTGCATTGTATTCATTGTTTCTTCCCCCTCTTCTTCCACTAGACACCGAGACCGACGCCGCTGCTACCCAGTACGACTACGGAGTTGACGACCCCTCTCTCTTGCCAGAGCAACCAGGCAAGCCCCCTTGATCACCGGATATCGCCTATTCTTCTCTATCGCTTGCATTAGAGTAGTGTAGCATGTTACTGCTTTCGATTAATCCTATCTTCTTTGCATAGCTTTGTCCTTGCTACTCATTGTTACCTTTACACCTATCCTCTTGCTTAGTATAGGATGCTAGTGTTCCATCGGTGGCCCTACACTCTTGTCCAAATGCGCCATGCTATACTCTTTGGGCTGTGATCACTTCGAGGTGATCACGGGCATATACTATATACTTAACACTATTACATTACACCGTGATACTTTGTTAGGAGATGGGGGCTGAAAGGACAAGTGGCTCCATCCCGGTAGAGGTGGGCACAGGTTCCGACGGCCCCATTGTTACTTAATGGCGGAGGCAGGGGACAGGTTGAGACCACCTAGGAGAGAGGTGGGCCTGGCCCTAGTCGGCGTTCGCGGATGCTTAACACGCTTAACGAGATCTTGGTATTTGATCTGAGTCTGGCCATTTGGTCTATACGCACTAACCAACTACATGGGAAAGATATGGGCACTCGACGTCATGGTATCAGCCGAAGCCTTCGTGACGTTGAGGGGCGCGCGCCGGATTGGAACGTAAGCCTGCTCTTGTATTAAGGGGGCTAGCTCTGCTTCCGGCCGCGTTCGCAACGTGCAGGTGTGCTAAAGGCGATGGGCCCAGACCCCTGTGCGCTTAGGTCTAGACCGGCGTGCTGACCTCTCTATTGGCCTAGGTGGGGCTGCGACGTGTTGATCTTCCGCGGCCGGGCATGACCCAGAAAAGTGTGTCCGGCCAAATGGGATCAAGCGTGTTGGGTTATGTGGTGCACCTCTGCAGGGAAGTTAATCTATTCGAATAGCCGTGATCTTCGGTAACAGGACGACTTGGAGTTGTACCTTGACCTTATGACAACTAGAACCGGATACTTAATAAAACACACCCTTCCAAGTGCCAGATATAACCTGGTGATCGCTCTATCAGGGCAATGAGGAGGGGATCGCCGGGTAGGATTATGCTATGCGATGCTACTTGGAGGACTTCAGTCTACTCTCTTCTACATGTTGCAAGACGGAGGCTGCCAGAAGCGTAGTCTTGACGGGATTAGTTATCCCCTCTTATTACGGCATTATGTAGTTCGGTCCTTGATATGGCCCTTTACACATATACCCATGCATATGTAGTGTAGCTCCTTGCTTGCAGTACTTTGGATGAGTACTCACGGTTGCTTTCTCCCCCTTTTCCCCTTTCCCTTCTTTACGGTTGTCGCAACCAGATGTCGGAACCAGGAGCCGACGCCACCACCGACGACTCCTACTACAACCGGAGGTGCCTACTAGTACGCAGTGCTACACGATGACGACCGTGAGTCGTTAGGAGGATCCCGAGCGGGAGGCCTGCGCCTCTTCGATCTGTATCCCGGTTTGTGCTAGCCATCTTATGGCAAACTTGTTTAACTTATATGCGCACTCGAGATATTGCCGCTTCACGACTCGTCTATGATCGAGCACTTGTATTCGAGCCCTCGAGGCCCCTGGCTTGTATTATGATGCTTGAAAGACTTATTTATGTTTTAGAGTTGTGTTCTGATATCTTCCCGTGAGTCCCTGATCTTGATCGTACACATTTGCGTGCATGATTAGTGTATGATTGAATCGGGGGCGCCACATAGAAGACGACGATCCTCGGCAAGATCCTTGCCGAGGAAGGCTACCAAGACCCCCGGCAAGACCCTTGCCGGGGACGACAGCACGCCACGGCAAGACCCTTACCGGGCCACCCGACAAGGCCCTCACCAAGGACGCCAGCAGGGCCACCACCAGACCCGCCGATGACCAAGCTTCCACCGCCGTTCGCATGCGGCTGCTAGCCCAACCAGCTGGGCGGGCACCCGCGTGGCAACATGCAGCCCCCAAGCCAACTATCAAGCGCCTGCATGGCAGCATGCAGATCTTCGTGAAGGCTCCGCCACCGCGCCACCTCAGCTGCCTGCCTGCCTACATGGCACTGCACGCATCACTAGTCGGGCACATGTCGAAGCAAGGGGGAGTGGCGACGGACGGGACGGGCCTCACCCCCGTCCCCGATAAAGCAAGGGGACACCTCAGCGGTGCATTAAATGCATCTTGTCCTGTAATACGAGGGATAACCTCGCAACTCTATACACCTTTCCACCTCCTGCGTGCCACTGTGGCAACCCCTTTTACCTATAAAAGGAGGCCCGAGGCGATCAGGAGAGGGATTCGGCTCTTTCAAACCACATGCTGACCACAGCTAGTTCAAGAGCTCAAGAACTCTCAGGAATACACCCACCAAAGCAGGACTAGGGTTTTACGCATCCTCGCGGCCCGAACCTGGGTAAACGATCCTTGTGCTATCTACTAGCCCTGCTCTTCTCGCAACCCTGCGCCCCGACAACCGTAGTAGGGATTCTTGTGATCCCATAGGTGTCATTCCACACCGACAAACTCCTTCTCTAGAAAGGAACCATTGTTAGCAACGAATGTCTTTCCTTCAGATCTGTGATAGAAGGTGTACCCAACAGTTTCCTTTGGGTATCCTATGAAGACATATTTCTCTGATTTGGGTTCGAGCTTATTAGGTTGAAGCTTTTTCACATAAGCATCGCAGCCCCAAACTTTAAGAAACGACAACTTTGGTTTCTTGCCAAACCACAGTTCATAAGGCGTCGTCTCAATGGATTTAGATGGTGCCCTATTTAACGTGAATGCAGCCGTCTCTATAGCATAACCCCAAAACGATAGCGGTAAATCAGTAAGAGACATCATTGATCGCACCATATCTAGCAAAGTACGATTACGATGTTCAAACACACCATTATGCTGTGGTGTTCTGGGTGGCGTGAGTTGCGAAACTATTCCGCATTGTTTCAAATGAAGACCAAACTCGTAACTCAAATATTCTCCTCCACGATCAGATCGTAGAAACTTTATTTTCTTGTTACGATAATTTTCCACTTCACTCTAAAATTCTTTGAACTTTTCAAATGTTTCATTAAGTAGATATACCCATATCTGCTCAAATCATTTGTGAAGGTGAGAAAATAACGATACCTGCCGCGAGCCTCAATATTCATCGGACCACATAGATCCGTATGTATGACTTCCAGCAAATCTGTTGCTCACTCCATAGTTCCGCAGAACGGCGTTTTAGTCATCTTGCCCATGAGGCATGGTTCGCAAGTACCAAGTGATTCATAATCAAGTTATTCCAAAAGTCCATCAGAATGGAGTTTCTTCATGTGCTTTACACCAATATGACCTAAACGGTAGTGCCACAAATAAGTTGCACTATCATTATCAACTCTGCATCTTTTGGCTTCAATATTATGAATATGTGTATCCCTACTATCGAGATTCATCAAAAATAGACCACTCTTTAAGGGTGCATGACCATAAAAGATATTACTCATATAAATAGAACAGCCATTATTCTCAGATTTAAATGAATAACCGTCTCGCATTAAATAAGATCCGGATATAATGTTCATGCTCAACGCTGGCACCAAATAACAATTATTCAGGTCCAAAACTAATCCCGAATGTAGATGTAGAGGTAGCGTGCCGACGGCGATCACAATGACTTTGGAACCATTTCCCACGCACATCGTCACCTCGTCCTTAGCCAATCTTTGCTTAATCCATAGTCCCTGTTTCGAGTTGCAAATATTAGCAACAGAACCAATGTCAAATACCCAGGTGCTACTGCGAGCTTTAGTAAGGTACACATCAATAACATGTATATCACATATACCTTTGTTCATCTTGCCATCCTTCTTATCCACCAAATACTTGGGGCAATTCCGCTTCGATGTCGGTCCCTTTGCAGTAGAAGCACTCAGTCTCAGGCTTAGGTCCAGACTTGGGTTTCTTCTCCTGAGCGGCAACTTGTTTGCCGTTCTTATTGAAGTTCCCCTTCTTCTTCCCTTTAACCTTTTTCTTGAAACTAGTGGTCTTGTTGACCATCAACACTTGATGTTCCTTCTTGATTTATACCTCCGTAGCCTTTAGCATCGCGAAGAGCTCGGGTATTGTCTTATCCATCCCTTGCATGTTATAGTTCATCACAAAGCTTTTGTAGCTTGGTGGCAGTATTGAAGAATTCTGTCAATGACACTATCATCCGGAAGATTAACTCCCAGTTGAATCAAGTGATTGTTATACCTAGACATTTTGAGTATATGCTCCTTGTGAAGTATTCTCCTCCATCTTGCAGCTGTAGAACTTATTGGAGACTTCATATCTCTCAATCCGGGCATTTGCTTGAAATATTAACTTCAACTCCTGGAACATCTCATATGCTCCATGATGTTCAAAACGTCGTTGAAGTCCCGGTTCTAAGCCGTAAAGCATGGCACACTGAACTATCGAGTAGTCATCAGGTTTGCTCTGCCAGACGTTCATAACACCTGGCGTTGATCCTGCAGCGGGTTTGGCACCCAGCGGTGCTTCCAGGACGTAATTCTTCTGTGCAGCAATGAGGATAATCCTCAAGTTACGGATCCAGTCCGTGTAATTGCTACCATCATCTTTCAACTTTGCTTTCTCAAGGAACGCATTAAAATTCAACGGAACAACATCACGGGCCATCTATCTACAACAACATAGACATGCAAAATACTATCAGGTACTAAGTTCATGATAAATTAAAGTTCAATTAATCAAATTACTTAAGAACTCCCACTTAGATAGACATCCCTCTAATCATCTAAGTGATCACGTGATCCATATCAACTAAACCATTTCCGATCATCACATGAGATAGAGTAGTTTCAAAGGTGAACATCACTATGTTGATCATATCTACTATATGATTCACGCTCGACCTTTCGGTCTCAGTGTTCCGAGGCCATATCTGCATATGCTAGGCTCGTCAAGTTTAACCCGAGTATTCTGCATGTGCAAAACTGGCTTGCACCCGTTGTATATGAACGTAGAGCTTATCACACCCGATCATCACGTGGTGTCTCGGCACGACGAACTTTGGCAACGGTGCATACTCAGGGAGAACACTTATACCTTGAAATTTAGTGAGAGATCATCTTATAATGTTACCGTCGATCTAAGCAAAATAAGATGCATAAAAGATAAACATCTTATGCAATCAATATAAGTGATATGATATGGCCATCATCATCTTGTGCCTTTGATCTCCATCTCCAAAGCACCGTCACGATCACCATCGTCACCGGCGCAACACCTTGATCTCCATCATAGCATCATTGTCGTTTCGCCAACTATTGCTTCTATGACTATCGTTACCGCTTAGTGATAATGTAAAGAAATTACATGGCGATTGCATTTCATACAATAAAGAGACAACCATATGGCTCCTGCCAGTTGCCGATAACTCGGTTACAAAACATGATCATCTCATACAATAAAATTTAGCATCATGTCTTGACCATATCACATCACAGCTTGCCTACAAAAACAAGTTAGACGTCCTCTACTTTGTTGTTGCAAGTTTTACGTGGCTGCTATGTGCTGAGCAAGAACCGTTCTTACCTACGCATCAAAACCACAACGATATTTCGTCCAGTATGTGATGTTTTAACCTTCTCAAGGACCGGGCGTAGCCACACTCGATTCAACTAAAGTTGGAGAAATTGACACCCGCCACCACCGTAATGCGAAGCACGTCGGTAGAACCAGTCTCGCGTAAGCATACGCATAATGTCGGTCCGGGCCGCTTCATCCAACAATACCGCCGAATCAAAGTATGACATGCTGGTAAGCAGTATGACTAGTATCGCCCACAACTCACTTGTGTTCTACTCGTGCATATAACATCTACACATAAACCTGGCTCGGATGCCACTGTTGGGGAACATAGTAATTTCAAAAAAAATCCTACGCACACGCAAGATCATGGTGATGCATAGCAACGAGAGGGGAGAGTGTCATCCACGCACCCTCATAGACCGTAAGCGGAAGCGTTATGAGAATGCGGTTGATGTAGTCGTATGTCTTCACGATCCGACCGATCCAAGTACCGAATGCACGACACCTCCGAGTTCAGCACACGTTCAGCTTGGTGACGTCCCACGAACTCCGATCCAGCAAAGCTTAGAGGGAGAGTTCCGTCAGCACGACGGCGTGATGATGGTGATGATGATGCTACCGATGCAGGGCTTCGCCTAAGCACCGCTACGATATGACCGAAGTGGATTATGGTGGAGGCGGGCACCGCACACGGCTAAAATATCAACTGATCAACTTGTGTGTCAATGGGGTGCCCCCTCCCCCGTATATAAAGGAGTGGAGGAGGGGGAGAGGCCGGCCCTCCTAGGCGCTCCCCAAGGGGAGTCCTACTCCCATTGGGAGTAGGACTCCAACCCTTCCAAGAGTAGGAGTAGGAGAGAGGGAAGGACGAGAGAGGGGGAAGGGAAGGGGGGCGCCCCCCTCACTACAAAAAAAATACACTTCCGTGATGATACGTGTTTGTCACAGTAGGTCACGTTTTTTGTCATGCATGTACATCCATGACAAATTTATGAGAGAATCAAGATAGTCATACATCTTTGTCATAGAAGTGTTCCATGACATTACCAAAATTATCATCACGGAAGTGTCCACTTCCATGACGATAAATCGCGCGTCACAGAAGTGCTTTCGTCAAGAGTGACCGACACGTGGCATCCACCGTAACGGAATGCCGTTAAGCTATCGAGTCGGATTTTGGATCCGATAACCTGTTAACAGCCACGACCAATACTGATTTTCCACGTGTAAAATTCTCATTGGCCTTTAGCTGGGCTGACCCATTATGGTCTGCAGAATCTTGTTGGCCTTTAGCTGGACCAGCCCAAAAGTGGCCCACAAAGTTTAAATGGGCTGGCCCAACCGAAAGCCCATAAGATTTAGTGGACCATAATGGGCCGGCCCACCTAAAGGCCCACAAAATTTAGCGGACCATAATGGGCCGGCCCAGCTAAAGGCTCACAAGATTTTGTGGACCACAATGGGCCGGCCCAGCTAAAGGCCCACAAGATTCTGCAGACCATAATGGGCCGGCCCAGCTAAAGGCCCAACATTCACTATCAAATCGGCCCGTCAACGGCCTGGTCTAAACTTGTCATCAATGCGGCCCATAGTCACTTCTGGCCCGTTAACAGTCCGCTAAGTAATTGGGCCGATGTAGGACCTTGAAGTATGTCTAGAGGGGGGTGATTAGACTACTTGACCAATTAAAAACTTAGCCTTTTCCAGTTTTTGAGTTTGGCAGATTTTAGCTATCTTAGGACAAGTCAAGCAATCATCACACAATTCAAGCAAGCATGCAAAGAGTGTATGAGCAGCGGAAATTAAAGCATGCAACTTGCAAGAAAGTAAAGGGAAGGGTTTGGAGGATTCAAACGCAATTGGAGACACATATGTTTTTGGCGTGGTTCCGATAGGTGGTGCTATCGTACCTCCACGTTGATGGAGACTTCAACCCACGAAGGGTAACAGTTCTGCGAGTCCACGGAGGGCTCCACCCACGAAGGGTCCACGAGTAGCAACCTTGTCTATCCCACCATGGCCGTCGCCCACGAAGGACTTGCCTCACTAGCGGTAGATCTTCACGAAGTAGGCGATCTCCTTTCCCTTACAAACTCCTTGGTTCAACTCCACAATCTTGTCGGAGGCTCCCAAATGGCACCTAGCCAATCTAGGAGACACCACTCTCCAAGAAGTAACAAATGGTGTGTTGATGATGAACTCCTTGCTCTTGTGCTTCAAATGATAGTCTCCCCAACACTCAACTCTCTCTCATAGGATTTGGATCTGGAGGAAAGAAGATTTGAGTGGAAAGCAACTTGGGGAAGGCTAGAGATCAAGATTCATATGGTAGGAATGGAATATCTTGGTCTCAACACATGAGTAGGTGGTTCTCTCTCAGAAATGGTAAGTTGGAAGTGTATGTTTAGTCTGATGGCTCTCTCCACGAATGAAGAGGAGGTGGAGGGGTATATATAGCCTCCACACAAAATCTAACCGTTACACACAATTTACCAATCTCGGTGGGACCGAATCAACAAACTCGGTCAGACCGATTTTAGTAAACCTAGTGACCGTTAGGGTTTTCGGTGGGACTGACTTGCATCTCGGTAGGACCGATATGGTTAGGGTTAGGGCATAACTAATCTCGGTGAGACCGATTACACAAACTTGGTGAGACCGATTTTGGTAATTAGCTAACCAAATAGTTGGTCAGGTAAACTCGGTGGGACCGTTTTGCTCTTTTCGGTGAGACCGAAATGTTACAAAAGGGAAACAGAGAGTTTACATTGCAATCTCGGTGGGACCGATCCGCTCTTTCGGTGAGAACGAAAAGTTATGAAAAGGAAACAGAGAGATTACAATCCCATCTCGGTGAGACCGAGATCCCTATCGGTAGAACCGATTTGCCTAGGGTTTGTGGCAGTGGCTATGACTTATGGAATCGGTGGCGCCAGATAGGAAGAATCGGTGAGACCGATTTTGGCTTTAGGTTTAGTTCATATGTGGATGTGAGAAAGTAGCTGAGGGTTTTGGAGCATATCACTAAGCACATGAAGCAAGAGGCTCATTAAGCAACACCTCATCCCTCCTTGATAGTATTGGCTTTTCCTATAGACTCAATGTGATCTTGAATCACTAAAATATAAAATGAAGAGTCTTGAGCTTTTGAGCTTGAGCCAACCCTTTGTCATTAGCATTTTGAGGATCCACTTTCATCATCCATGCCATGCCATTCATTGAGCTTTCCTGAAATGTTCATCTTGGAATAGCATTAGCTCAATGAGCTATATGTTGTTATGAATTACCAAAACCACCTAGGGATAGTTGCACTTTCAATCTCCCCTTTTTGGTAATTGATGACAACATATAGATCAAAGCTTCGACAAATGATAATAAGATTGAAAAATATCGTCGCTTTGAGAAGTATGTGATAAGCAAGAGCTCCCCCTAAATTTGTGCATAGTTTACGATTTGCTTTGGACGGCAAATGCACAAGGAATTAGGCTCATGGGTTACTCTTCCATGTCACATACATCTTGGTGGAGCGCTCAAAATGATACGGAATGAATACATGCACTCATCACCAAGCACAGTGAATGATCACATAGGATAGATAAGATAATATCATCAAACACGCATAAGTGTAGCTTATGATCAAACACATGATCATCAATGTCTCACAAGCATAGTAACCCAAGCAAACAAAAGCAAACAAGTTTAAAAACCACCAAGTCAAGAGAGAACAAAAGCAACACTCTCTCTCTCTCTCTCGAAGCCTATGATCTATACATTTTTCTCCCCCTTTGGCAACAAGTTACCAAAAAGTTCATAGAAAATGCATAGTGCTAGATCGACTCTCAGGCTTGATCTTCAGTTGGTGGTGTCCGGATAACTTGAGGACGAAAGCTTGATTGAAGTAGATGGAGCTGGAGCTGATGTAGGTGCTTTGGAGCTGGTGGCACCGAGGTCAGAGCTGGTGCGCAAAGTGGCTCAGTGTCGAGGAACTGGCACAACAGATGACCTCTGGGCTCTAGGCACTCTGGCAAATGCATCAGTTGTTGTTTTGCCCTTCCTCTCCTGCATGTCATCCTGTAGTTGCTCCACATCAGACTGAATCTCAGTTACTTTCACATCTAAGTCATAGAACTTTTGTTCCATGATTCTCTCCAAGCTCTCCTGATTTTGAGTGAGGGTGGCCAATCCCTTCTCAATCCTAATGCTATTAAGTATCCAAGCTGCTCCTGCTTGTTCTTCAAGAAATACTCAGATGCCTCCTCCTGAGTTGGCATCCTAGCATCCTTCTCCTTCCTTGCCTTCTCCTTCTTCTCTTGTGCTTGAACTGACGATGGATCATTCTCATTCATGACAACCTCATTGGACTCAAAGTCTGGATATATTGGAAAATGTTCTTTATCCAATAGATATTTGCCTGTGCCCATCTTTGAGTTAATCAACTCCTGGATCTGAGGGGCATATCCACAACTTGTTTTCTAGTCAGCTGCAGTCCTCTTAATGGTTTCAACCATAAGGCTCATGACTTTGAATTTCTGTGGCACATCAAACAAATGCAACATGTTGATTGCATGCCCTCTAATCATGTTGTGGTCACCAGACTTAGGCGATGAGTATGCCTTAAGATGCAGTTGATAGTTGGCAGCCACAGCGAAGGAAGTGGACTGATCCAAACTTATGTGTCTCAAAGGCTGTGTCTGGGATCTCCTTGTACATGTGTGTCATGGAATTGTGGTCCATTTCCTTCTTGGCATATACATCCAGGTCATCTTCATTCTCCTTTGGGGCATTTATCAGCTTTGCCCACTCCTCTACAGTTGACTGGTACCTTGTACCTTCAGACATCCACACTATCCTGGCATCTGGATAAAAGTGTGATGTGGAGTAGAACTGCATGATAAGTTCATCGTTCCAGTTGGTGAGCTTTTGCCCAACGAAGTCTGCAACTCCAACAACGACAAAACTGTCTTGCACTCCAGGATGGTGCTCTACATTTTGTTTCATGTAGGTCCAGTTGACCCACCTCATATCACACACTATGGGCTTCTTATCCAGCAGAATTGTCTCATAAAAGTCCTGCTGTTCCTTGGTGTGGAACCTGTAGTCCACAGCTGTTCTTCTCCTTGAGGCATATGGATGTGTCATCCTCCATAGCCTCGACCCATTGTCTCTTCTGATCTTCATGTCCTCAGCCACAGGATGGGCATCATTGTGGTCTGGTATCTTGGGCTTGAGCTTCCTCAGAACTTGTCCTTCTTCATCTTCTTCATCAGCAACCTCGAGCACTTTGGGGCCTTGTTCTTCTCGGTAATTTGGAATACTCCAGGTATTCCTCTTTGGTGCAGACTTGGCCTTGGGGGCAGGTTTGGGTGCTTCCTTGGGCTTAGATGTGGCAGCCCCTGATCTTATAGCATCACCCATAAGCTTTGGTGCCTTGGGTGCTGGTGCAGCAATTTCTTCTTCCTCTTCCATCATGGAAGGCTTCCCAATAACTCTGACTGTGGTCTTCTTGACCCTCTCTTTCCTTTTCTTCCCTTCAGCAGCAGCTGGCTCTTTGGGATCAGGCTTTTCAGGAATTTGAGTTGATGCTCTGACCTTTGGCATATGTGTCCTCTTGGCAGGAACCTTCTTATTGAGTCCAGGCTTTGTGCTATGTCTTTGAGCCATACTCCTTTTTGAGCACAACCTTCTTGGAGGTTGCTTCATCCTCTTCGCCCTATAATCCTCATCTTCGAATCTGAGGTTTTCTTCTTCCTTTGCTGGTGGCAGCTTTAGGCAAATTGCTTGGGGTGCTCCTGCTGCCTTCATCTGAAGTCTTTGGAGGGACTAGTGCCCTCACTCATGTTCACTGTTCCTCGACACATTACATTTGTCACTCACAGTGCGACATGCTGCAAACACTTGTTGACCACCTGTGAAGAGTTATAGATGAGGTAGAGTGGATGAGCATCACAAAATGCAGAGGTTTTTTTGCCAAAGAATGACTCAAAAATTCAGTTTTAGTTTTCCACAGAAAGCATTTCGGATCAACCGATTTTCAAACTCGGTGATACGGAAGCAGTTTTGGAACCTAAACTAATGAACTCGGTCAGACCGAGTCACAGTTCGGTGGCACCGAGACTGCTAGGGTTTCACAAAGTCCTAAAATCGGTCTCACCGATTAGCAATTCTCGGTCAGACCGAGTCTCACTAGTGCAATGGCATAAGCCAAATCGGTGGGACCGAGTTTTTCAACTCGGTGGGTCCGAGATGGATTCGGCGGAAACCTAACCCTAAATTTTTGAATCAAAACTATTCTAAGGATTGTATTGACTGGATAGGAGTGTTTCAGTCGTGGCAAGAATCAATAAGAACACAATGTGCTGAGAATCGGACGAGGAAAGCACTGTGATCGAGTCCATACCCTAGTTCGGCGGAGACTCGCTACGGCGGCAACGGCGGGGTTGATTTCCGTTGACGGCAGTGGAGACCAGCGACAGGAGGCGGCTGGCGACGAGCAGACGATCCGGAGACCACTGAGGCAGAGCGAGCTATTGCGCGGGCGAAGAGGTTCGGAGAAATTTCCAAATTTTTGCACGTGATTATATATAGCCCGACAATGTCGGTGTGACCGAGTGGAACAACTCGGTGGCACCGAGATGCAAAAGCTGTGTCTGATTATTGCAACTCGGTGTGACCGAAGAGTTCAAATCGGTTGCACCGAGATTGAAAATCTACATCGACTAAGTGATCTCGGTAAGACCGAAATGGAGGAATCAGTCAGACCGAGAATCACAAAGAAGTTTTGGAAGTTTAAGTCTATGACGAATCGGGGACTCCGAGTGCTCCTCACACAGAGTGGTTCGAATCTGACTTGATCAAATTTTGTGATGTAGCATGAATAGAGTTTGAGACGAGAAAAGCATAGATAGCTAGAGAAGGTTCTTAGGCATTCTTGTCCATCCACTTGGCCAAAGAAAAAGAAGCCAATCATTCAAAACAACAAGTGGATGTCCTCGAATGAGTAAAGTATGCAACCAACATGCTCACACAATAAGATGGCAAATGAAATATGTGGCAAAGCATGCACAACCAATTCTATCATCTATCAAACAATTGGGGATGACTAGGTCATCTATATATGAGTATATTGACTTAGGAGTCAAATGATAGACATTTGATCATAGGTCATACTCATCGTTTAAGCTCAAGTGGGGTTACCACTTTTACATAAAGCATTTATGTGTTCACATCATTAGAGTTGCTTTGACTCAATTCTTAGAGTTAAGCTCCCCTAGATGTGAGATCCCCCCTAAGAGGGATGAACTAACCTTGGGTTTTGTCGATGATGACTTCATGTAGGTGTTGAAGATGTGGATGCTCAATCTTGATGTAGATCTTTTTGGAGCAATCCTTTGGAGTGAGTTTCACTTTCAATACCTACATGGGTTAGTCCCACAAGGAACAAACAAGTATATCCATAGACATAGAGTGATGCACACACAAAATGATGTCCATGAAATCATTAGGTTACCTTGTCCCTTGCCTTACCAACATGAGGGTTTGTGACTCCTTGAACTAGTGCAAGATATGGAAGTTGATTGCACTTGTCCTTGCCATAATGATATGAGTGAAATATGTTGGCGGAGTCACCCTCAAGAACTCTCTAGTTCTTCTTCTTATGGATCCACATCATCTTGATGGGAATCCTTGGAGTTGTAGTTGTACTTGATGAGGTAGAATTTGACGTAGTCTTGGGAATCCACTTGACCGAGACCTTAGGTGCTTCTTCAAATGCATCAATCTCATCTTGAAGCTTGTCCTTGCCTTTGTTCTTGTGATCTTGTGGTGGAAGATCATCTTGTTCTTGTGTTCCCTTGAAGGAAGTAGGATCATACTTTTCTTGTTGAGGAACAAACTTCGTCTTGGGGTATTGATCTTCTTCCCACTCAACTCCATTGACATTGAACTTTCGTTCAAAACCAACACCTTGATTCTTCCGGTGCCTTCCTTGCTTGCGTACAATTTCCTCGAATTGCTTACTCTCGGCAAGGCTCTTGTATACGCCTTTCTCTATAATTCCCTTCAATAAGCTATTTTCTTGCTCAAGTGTAACTTGGCTAAGAGAATCATTAGTGGAATCAAGAGAACTACTAGAAGCAACAATATTGGATTTAGCATTGTTATTGTTACTACTAGAAGAAGAATCTTTCTTGTTCTTGTTACTAGACTTGACTTGAGGCATGTAAGTGGATAAGAGTAAACGCTTGGTAATGTAAGAAGAACTTTTATATGAAGATCATCATTGATTGCTTTTAAGAACTCATGCTCTTGCTCAAGATTGAGCTTTTCAAAGCGTAACTTGTCATGAGCCCTTAAAAGTTCTCGATGATCTTCAAAGATAGTTTCATGAGCTAACTTAAGAGTGTTTAGTTCTTTAGTTAGACGCTCAATTTTCTCCTTATCATTGTCATTCGTTTCACCTTGATTAGCATGATTAATTGACGTTTCATCATAGTATTCATCACTAGAGTTGTCAACAATTAAATCATCATCACCTAGCAAGTCATCTTCATCAACATCAAAATCAACATACTTAGGGTGTGTTACCTTAGGACCTTTGGCCATGAAGCATCTACCAATTCCTTCATTTGGTGATTCAAATATGTCGTAGGAGTTGGTTGACACAAGTGCTAGACCGGCAACACCTTCATATTGATATTCGGAGTCGGAGTGATAGCTTCTCTCCGAGTGATGGTCGGAGTCGGAGCCGGATACCTATTCACCAACATGAGCTTGATGTCTTCGTTTTTTGTAGCTCTTTGATGACTTGTCCTTCCTTTCCGAATCCTTGCTTCTCCGTGAGGGTCTTCGTTCATAACGATCATCTCTACTCCTCCTCTCTCTTGGTGGTGATTCTTCTCTTCTACTTCTTCTTTTTGGAGAGTCTTCTCTACTTTTGTAGGGTGCCGTACACTCATTGGAATAGTGTCCGGATCTCCCACAATTGTAGCAAGTTCGCTCTCGACTAGAAGATCTTTTATCATTGTAAGACCTTGACTTGGAGCTTCTTTCTTTGCTTCTACTCTTGTAGAATTTGTTGAAGTTCTTCACCATTAAGCTCAATTCTTCATTGAAGGTTTGTTTCTCACTTGATGATGTGGGGGCTTCACATGAGGCTTTGTAAGCACCACTTGACTTGTTGTGAAGTTCCTCCTTATCCTTAAGTGACATCTCATGAGCAACAATTCTTCCAATGACTTCTGTTGGCTTGAGATCTTTGTAGTTTGGCATCATTTGAATCAATGTGCACACGGTATCATACTTTCCATCCAATGCTCTTAGGATCTTCTTGATGATGAATCTGTCAGTCATCTCTTCACTCCCTAAGCCGGAAATATCATTTGTGATAAGTGAAAGCCTAGAGTACATTTCAGCGACACCTTCACCATCCTTCATTTTGAACTTGTCAAGATGACTTTGGAGCACATCCAACTCGGATTCCTTGACGGATTCGGTACCTTCATGCATATCAATCAAAGTATCCCAAATTTCCTTTGAATTCTCAAGACGTCTGATTTTGTTGAATTCTTCGGGGCACAATCCGTTGAAGATGATATCACAAGCTTGAGCGTTGTATTGCAGCATCTTCAATTCTTCCGCATTAGCTTCACGGTTCGGCTCTCTCCCATCAAAGAATTCACCTTGCAAGCCAATACAAATAATTTCCCAAACGGCAGGGTTATGTCCGAGAATATGCATTTTCATCTTATGCTTCCAACTAGCAAAATTAGTACCATGAAAGTAAGGACCTCTACGGTGATAATTTCCCTCGCTAGACGCCATACTCTCCTAGGTTGTGAAACCAAGGCTATGACCACCAAAAGCTATGGAAATCAAAGCAAATGGAGGCCAAAGCTACGATACCACTTGTAGGACCTTGAAGTATGTCTAGAGGGGGTGATTAGACTACTTGACCAATTAAAAACTTAGCCTTTTCCAGTTTCAGAGTTTGGCAGATTTTATCTATCTTAGGACAAGTCGAGCAATCATCACACAATTCAAGCAAGCATGCAAAGAGTGTATGAGCAGCGGAAATTAAAGCATGCAACTTGCAAAAAAGTAAAGGGAAGGGTTTGGAGGATTCAAACGCAATTGGAGACACGGATGTTTTTGGCGTGGTTCCGATAGGTGGTGCTATCGCACCTCCACGTTGATGGAGACTTCAACCCACGAAGGGTAACGGTTGCTTGTGAGTCCACGGAGGGCTCCACCCACGAAGGGTCCACAGTAGCAACCTTGTCTATCCCACCATGGCCGTCGCCCACGAAGGACTTGCCTCACTAGCGGTAGATCTTCACGAAGTAGGCGATCTCCTTGCCCTTACAAACTCCTTGGTTCAAATCCACAATCTTGTCGGGGTCTCCCAAGTGACACCTAGCCAATCTAGGAGACACCACTCTCCAAGAAGTAACAAATGGTGTGTTGATGATGAACTCCTTGCTCTTGTGCTTCAAATGATAGTCTCCCCAACACTCAACTCTCTCTCATAGGATTTGGATCTGGAGGAAAGAATATTTGAGTGGAAAGCAACTTGGGGGCAGCTAGAGATCAAGATTCATATGGTAGGAATGGAATATCTTGGTCTCAACACATGAGTAGGTGGTTCTCTCTCGAAATGGTAAGTTGGAAGTGTAGGTTTAGTCTGATGGCTCTCTCCACGAATGAAGAGGAGGTGGAGGGGTATATATAGCCTCCACATAAAATCTAACCGTTACACACAATTTACCAATCTCGGTGGGACCGAATCAACAAACTCGGTCAGACCGATTTTAGTAAACCTAGTGACCGATAGGGTTTTTGATTGGGATCGACTTGCATCTCGGTAGGACCGATATGGTTAGGGTTAGGGCATAACGTAATCTCGGTGAGACCGATTACATAAACTCGGTGAGACTGATTTTGGTAATTAGCTAACCAGAGAGTTGGTAAGGTAAACTCGACGGGACCGATTTGCTCTTTTCGGTGAGACCGAAATGTTACAAAAGGGAAACAGAGAGTTTACATTGCAATCTCCGTGGGACCGATCCGCTCTTCCGGTGAGACCGAAAAGTTCTGAAAAGGAAGCAGAGAGATTACAATCCCATCTCGGTGAGATCGAGATCCCTATCGGTAGAACCGATTTGCCTAGGATTTGTGGCAGTGGCTATGACATATGGAATCGGTGGCACCGGTTAGGAAGAATCGGCGAGACCGATTTTGGCTTTAGGTTTAGGTCATATGTGGATGTGAGAAAGTAGCTGAGGGTTTTGGAGCATATCACTAAGCACATGAAGCAAGAGGCTCATTAAGCAACACCTCATCCCCCCTTGATAGTATTGGCTTTTCCTATAGACTCAATGTGATCTTGAATCACTAAAATAGAAAATGAAGAGTCTTGAGCTTTTGAGCTTGAGCCAATCCTTTGTCATTAGCATTTTGAGGGATCCACTTTCATCATCCATGCCATGCCATTCATTGAGCTTTCCTGAAATGTTCATCTTGGAATAGCATTAGCTCAATGAGCTATATGTTGTTATGAATTACCAAAACCACCTAGGCATAGTTGCACTTTCAGCCGAATTACAGCCCGGTGTATTTCCGGCCTGTTAAAGGTCCGGCTTCATTTGGGCCCATTTACAGGCTATCAAAACTTTCGGCCCATAAACGACCGTGAAGGATTTGGGTCATATTCGGCCATGTCTGTCATTCGGCCTGTTAGAGGCCCACTAAAGATTTGGGCCACTTTACGCCGGACGTAAACCATGGGCCATATGTGGCTCAACGTCATATCGGGCCCATTAACGGCCCATATAAAAATGACGATAATCTAGCCTGACCGAAGTTCCGGCCTGTTAAAGGCCCGTGTATTAGGTCGACGCATTTACGACCCGTCCGAATTTCGGCCTGTCAAATATCCGCATCGTAAATGGGCCACCATTTCGGCCTGCTAAGTCCAGTGGGTTATTTGGCACAATCAGGGCCCAATCTCACTTTCGGTCAATGTAACGCCCCGGATTCGATGCGCCATGTGTCTTCCAGTTATTCGCCGTCGTTGCCATGTCATTTGCTTGCGTGTCGCATTTTGTCATGTCATCATGTGCATTTCATTTTGCATACGTGTTCGTCTCATGCATCCGAGCATTTTCCCTGTTGTCCGTTTTGCAATCCGGCACTCCTATGTTCCCCGGCGTCTCCATTTTGTCTCTCGTTGTGAGTGGGTGTTAAACTATCTCGGAATGGCCCGAGGTTTGCCAAGCGGCCTTGGTATAACACCGGTAGACCGCCTGTCAAGTTTCGTGTCATTCGGAGGTCGTTTGATACTCCAACGGTTAACCGGGTAACCGTAAAAGGTCTCTTTTGTTTGCAGCCCAACATCCCTTCCAAGGTGGCCCAAAACCCATCTAACTCCCCTCCATGCTCTCGGTCGTTCGATCACGATCGCGTGGCCGAAAACCGCACCTCATTTGGACTCTCCTAGCTCCCTCTACCTATATATATGCCCTCCCCCCGAAAATTCGCGGTCTAATCCCCCCTAACCCTAGCTTTTTCCACTCGCCGCCGCCGGACGCGTCCGCCCGGCACGAAGCAATCCGCCCGCTTCGCCCCGTCGAATCGCGTCCGCCACGTGTCTCCCGCGCCGCCCGCCACGAGCCCATCCAAGAACCCGCCCGGCCAACAGCGCCCTTGACCCGTCCTCTCCGCTTCTGCGGCCAGCGCCGCCGCCGTCGTCGCTTCGCCACGCTTAGCTGCCCTTGAGACTTCGCCTCCGCCCGGCCCTCCCTTCGCCGCGGACTGCCCGCCGCCCAGCTCCGCCCGAGCCCCCATGAGCACCGGCGCCCGGCGTCTGCTCTCCCGCCACCGCCCTGCGCCCAGCCTCCCCGCCGCTGGCCGCGCCCGCTTCGCCCGGCCAGCGCCGCCCGACGCCGCCCGCCTCACGCCGATCCCAGCGCCGCCCTTGCGCTCCGGCGCCGCGCCCCTCCGCTGCCCGGCCACTCCGGCGAGCCGCCGCCCCGTCTCCGACGAACCTCGCCGTCCGTGCCCCGGATCTGGATCCGAAATCCCGAGGTTGACTTTTCCCCTTCCCCCTCTGAAATTCGTCCAAGTCCCGAGATATATTTGTATTATCATGCCATGTTTGACCTGTTGTATCTCTGCATCCGTAGCTCCGTTTCGTGCGTGTAATATGTCAAATTGTTCGCCTCGACGATAACTTCATTTCATTTCATTTCATCATGTTCATTTGAGTCCAGCTTGATGCCCTAATCATCGTTGCAAAAGTGCTATGTGATGTTAATCTGCTGAAACTGTTATAACTTGATGATTTGTCATTTTTGCCATGTTTGATGTGTGCCTCCTATGAGCATGAGCTCTACATATGTTTTGTGCTATGTCATGCCATCTTCATAGTGGTGCCATCCATTGATTTTTGTGGGTTTTGTAATGAGTGCATCGAGCTTGTTAAGTAGGGTACTTGCTGTTGCTGTTTTGCTAGGCTGATTCCGTTATATTATGATGCTATGTAAACCTGCTGCTACAAATCATTCTATGCATAATCTGGAGATGTTCACTAAGGGTGTTTTGTTCTACATGTCATGATCTATCCATCCATGCCCCTGGTTGCAATTATAGCTTGTTTTAGCTTGTTCATATTTTGCTCTCAAAGTTGCTAAATAATGTTGCTGTCAGCCTGTTAACATTAAGTTCAGTTTTGCCATGAGTTTTGCTAGTTATCCATGCACCCTATGAACTTTCTCTTGCCATGCTTAGCTTCATAAACATGTCTTCTTACTGTTGGTTGACTTGCCATGCCATGTATTGCTCTGTGGTGAGTGGTTCAAGCTCACCAACATGCCTACTTATTGTTGTTCCTGCCATGTATGAATCTGTAATGTAACTTGCCATGTTTACATGGGTGCCATCATATTTTCTGATCCTTTTTGGCTTATGGTCAGTAAAGGACTTTTGATCTATGCATTTAGTAGGTTCAATGCCATGCTTAACTTGTTTTGCTCATATCTTCTAGGCCGTAGCTTCGAATTAAATGAACTTTATATGTAACTTGACTAGAATTTCGTGTAGATCATCGTGGTGCATCTTAACTTGCTGTTTAACCACTTGAACTTAAAGTTTATTCAGATCTGGAACAATTTCGAAATTTGCATATGAGGACTTACCGGAGTTGTGATATGTTGTTCCCGGCCTCATTTAAACTTGCTTTGATGTGTTGCTCTTGTTTGCATCATCTTTTGCCATGAGTAGCTTCATGTAGTCTTGTCTTGCATCATGCTTGGTTGAGCATCATGTCTTGTCTATGTGTGGTGTGTTTACCTTGTTGTGTGCTTCTTCTCGATAGTTCTCGTTTCGTTGCGATCGTGAGGATTCGCTCGTCTACGCTTGGTTCGTCTTTGTGGCTTCATCTTCTTCATGGACTCGCTTTTCTTCCTTGCGGGACTTCAGGCAAGATGACCGTCACCTTGGATCTCATTACTATCATTGCTATGCTAGTTGCTTCGTTCTTTCGCTATGCTGCGCTACCTATCACTTGCTGCTCAAGCCTCCCAAATTGCCATGAACCTCTAACTCGTTGTCACCCTTCCTAGCAAACCGTTGTTTGGATATGTTACCGCTTTTGCTCAGCCCCTCTTATAGCGTTGCTAGTTGCAGGTGAAGATGAAGATTGCTCCATGTTGGATTATGTTTATGTTGGGATATCACAATATCTCTTATATATATTATTAATGCATCTATATACTTGGTAAAGGGTGGAAGGCTCGGCCTTATGCCTAGTGTTTTGTTCCACTCTTGCCGCCCTAGTTTCCGTCATATCGGTATTATGTTCCCGGATTTTGCGTCCCTAACGCGGTTGGGTGATTTATGGGACCCCCTTGACAATTCGCTTTGAATAAAACTCTTCCAGCAAGGCCCAACATTGGTTTTACCATTTGCCTCACCTAGCCCTTTTCCCTTGGGAGTCGCGCTCTCAAGGGTCATCTTCATTTTAGCCCCCCCGGGCCAATGCTTGTCTAAGTGTTGGTCCAAACTAGAGCCACTTGCAGCGCCACCTCGGGGAAACTTGAGGGCTAGTTCTAGTTGTATGCGTCGCTCATCCGGTCGTGGCACGAGGACGAGATCTGTGCCGGCTACTATCGGGATGTCGGCACGCCGGGAGGTCTTCTTTGGTATTGTTTTATTACTGTCGAAATGTCTTGTAGCCGGGATTCCAGACTGATCGGGTCTTCCGGGAGAAGGAATATCCTTCGTTGATCGCGAGAGCTTATCATGGGCTAAGTTGGGACACCCCTGCAGGTTTGAACTTTCAAAGCCGTGCCCACGGTTATGTGGCGTATGGGAATTTGTTAATATCCGGTTGTAGTAAACTCAAGTAAACTCTTCTAAAATACACCAACCGTGTGCGTAACTGCGTGAGTGTCTCTTTTGGGGTTGATCGAGAGGAGAACACGGTTTCTGGGTTATGTTTGACGTAAGTAGGAGTTCAGGATCACTTCTTGATCATTGCTAGCTTCACGACCGTTCCTTTGTTCCTCTTCTCGCTCTCATTTGCGTATGTTAGCCACCATATATGCTTAGTCGCTGCTGCAACCTCACCACTTTATCCCTTCCTTTCCTACTTAAGCTTTGCTAGTCTTGATACCCATGGTAATGGGATTGCTTTGAGTCCTCATGGCTCACAGTTACTACACCACCGATTGCAGGTACAGGTTTGCGATGATCATGACGTGAGAGCGATGTTTGCTTGTATTGGAGTTCTTCTTCTGCTTCTTCTTCGATCAGGGGATAGGTTCCAGGTCGGCAACCTGGGCTAGCAGGGTGGATGTCGTTTGAGCTTCTGTTTATGTTTCATCTGTAGTCGGATGTTGATCTTGTATATGATGTTGATGTATTCTTGTGGCATTCGTGCCTTATGTATGTATCCCTATGCATTATGTAATGTTGATGTAATGATATCCACCTTGCAAAAGCGTCTTCAAGATGCGCTTCTATCCTTGGTGGGACCATCGAGTTCCTTTAGGATAGGGTCGCATCTTGGGCGTGACAGTCTATTAAAGGCCCATGTTTTTTATGGGCTCGAGATATTTACACCTGTAAATGACCTATTTTTACTGAGGGCCCAAATTATGTTTAGGCCTGTTAAAGGCCCACTATGGGCACAGGCCTACCAGAAAATTTTGAAAGGTTATGCTAATTTAAGCCCAGATATTTTTAGTGGGCTACATGCCAATTTCGACCTGTAATCGTTTTTAGCCCAATTGGAATGGGCCCGACGAATGTTGGCATGTTGGGCTCCTACGAAGCTTTCGGCCGAATACATTACTAAGATAAACCTACACTATACAAAAATAACGTCGTAATTACTGCAGCCTGTGGCAGCATCATAAATGTTGTATCACAACAAAATAAATTCCAATCATACAACAAAAAGCATGTTGGCATAAAGTTTACAGTCCTTCCAGATAAAAGCACCATTAGATGTATAGAAGCACATCTCATTTGACCTGAGTGCTAATGTTTTAGGCTGTAGAATCTGATGGAGCAGCACGATCTCCACCTTTTTCCCGCCATTGCTCTTCAACAACGAAGCAAATGTCTGATAGTCTGGTTTCAAAACCATTCATATCTTGACGACATTTCTCAACCACTATTCTTGTTTCTAAAACAACGTCCATTAGTGATTGGACTTGTGTCTGGAGCACAGATATATCACTCTGTCTAGCTGGAAGATTTTGTTCAGTAGGCGATTTGGACGAGGTTACCTTGACAACCAACCCAGAATTACGCAGGAAGGTGGTTTTTGCTTTGTTAGTGGAGAGATCTTGACGCCTTTGCAGCAAGAGGTGACATTGTGCCTGTAGTAGCCTCGTCACCTTCAGGTAGTTGTGGCTGTTCAATCATTTGTTCCATAGATTCCTGAAAGTTTGAACTTGTAGATTAGTGTACGGATAAGTTACTAATGAGACAAAAACAAACAAAGTAGGTTAAACGTTTATACATAACTTATTTTGGTGAACTACTGTAATACATTAGCATGTATCGTAGTGCCAACTACATAATAAAATCACTTTCGAACATATGTCCATGTAGCATGCCTCTTGTATTGTCTATTTCCTCACATTCGTTGACATCTAAGGATAAAGAGACATGGTTTAAAGTAGGATGAACATAGTATGACATCATTCATATCATGGGCAAACAGATATAAAACAAACATGCTATTTTATCATTGTATGCACACGTGAACATAACAACTTGATTACAGATCAAGGCCAAAAGAATATCCTTCATCTCTTTTAAACCATGTAAGGTGAAATGATACGTTAAGACAATTGTGTATAAAAGTGAACAGAGTAACTGACATTGGCTGCAAACCAAGTAGTTAAATGAACACATCACAATACCAATTAGTTCAAGGCAGGAGGAGTAGGGACTTACAACAGCGGCTTGAACTGGTGTGCTCATGCCCTTCATATTGCTGGTGTGGCAATCCTTGAAGATTTGCACTACATTCGGTTCAGGTTCTTTTTGGTCCGCATACGGGCTTTCCTCTCAGTATTTGGAACAAGTCAATATAGATACGATAATATGGCACAAAAAGAAGAAGGAAGTAGCAGCTATTTACATAAGCCTCGCATTGTGCAATATAGCTACGAGATCCTGTTGTGCATTGGAATTTCACTTTAGAACGGTTGGTTTTGTTCTTCAAACAGTTAGCCTAGAAGAAGATACACTTGTAAGTCACATACATAAGTACAAGTTCAATATGTGGTCTGATCAAATACATATAGCCTACGATACTTTGGATCGGACCGATTGTTTAACAAGGGCTGTCCGGTCTTCATCTCATAATATATTCCATCGAGATGTTTGGGCGATTTCATTGTTAGCCTTGCCTTCAAAGTGAGATTTTCTAAGGTGGTACCGATCTTGTCATGCAGAAAGCGGTGAAAAACATGAGTGCATGCTTGTTTAGTTGCATCATCTTTCGGATCCAACTTGAACATCATCTGTTGAAAAAGAATGTGAGTCTTATTAGGAGGAAGCTAGAAAGTATGGGATGAGCAAGACAATATTACTAATTGCGATGAATAACATTACTTATGGATAAATGGTCAAGGAAGGTGTTAAACTGGGTATTGTCTTTCTCATTCCTGTACTGGATCCACATTGGGAGGATACGCGCATGACACCTAATGGCAACGGCTGCCTCTGATACTAATTTGGCTGACTCTGTAGCATCACGTGGCCTTTTTAAACCTGCCTCAAAATGGATCTCCATTCTTCCTCCTTATATTTTGTTAATCTGTCAAGCATTATCTCTGATGTCTGTTTCCGCTTGCGTCGTGGTGCTAGTTCAACAACGAATGGAAAGTGTTAGTGTACATCAAACTGTGAGAGTACATATAAAGGAGCATGCAACTGCAACTTGACTCGGTTAGGTACCGTCTTGGTGTTGATGCTCGTGAGGTTCATCTGAGCTTGCCAAGTCCTGTTGTGTCAACAGTGCTTCGGAATTAGTGTTAGGTGTGAAGGCAGCTTGGGAACTGGCCAGTTCCGGAGCAAACGAACGAGTAATCGTTGAGATCTTGTACGCTTGAAGCGGATGCTGCAGCTGGTGGAGCAGGTGATACTGTGTTTGTAGATTTAGCCGGTGGACTTGGACCTTCTACTGCACTATAAGTACTAGCAGAATCTCGACGACAGAACCTTTTCCATTTCACCGACGAGTAACAGCACTCCATACTATATTATTTTCCTTGCTCTTTTTTGACTTTGCCATGTCAAGTTGTAGCCACAACATAAAACAATAAAATCACTCTTCAGAACTCATTGATGCATGATTCAGACAAGCAATACTTTGATGTAAGACAACTGTATGAGGATGGAATATGTAAGAAAAACAGGACAACATGACATATTCACAGCTACGATGTGCAAACTAAGCAGAAGGATTTTCAAGAAAATAGAAGTAATGCAAGCTAGACACCATATGAAAGATGCAACCAATATTACTCGCTAAGTTAAAAGTGTCTTGCCATAAGTGGCAATTCAAAAATTAGAAGCGGTACAATGTAGAAATCAATGCAAGATGCAACCACTATCAAACCGCCATGTTAAAAGCGTCCAATCATGAGTTCTTGATGCGGGATACACAACAGTAGTACTTTGATGTAAGAACATGTTATGATAGATAGATGTAGTGTATTCTAGACACAGAAAGCCATGTCATATGCACATGTATAACGTATAAACTCAGCAGGTGCAATTTAATCAAAATAGAAGAAATACAGGCTAGACAACATATGCAACATGAAACCAATTATTACACTGTCAACTTAGAGCAAGCACCTGCGATGGTGGAGTGCGGGAGATGAACTCATCATGTAGACTTGGGACTTCAACTTCATTAGCGATAGCGATGGCAAATCTAGAGAGTCTTTGTTTGCGTCGGTGCGGAGTACCACCAACATCCCCTAACTTACTCTTTTCCTTCCTATTTTACGATATTGCCTTATGAAGTCAAAACCACAAGAAGATGAATAAAATTAGCTCTGCATAACTGGTTGATGCATGATCTGAGACGAACACTACTTTGATGTAAGGCAAGCGCAGGATAGGAGGATGGAATATATACAAAAAAAGACAGCGTTTCATATTCACACGTACGATAGGAGGATGGAATATGTATGAAAAAATAGTAAGCGGAAGGAATTTCAACAAAATTAGAAGAAATGAAAGCTAGGAACCATATGAACATGCAACCAATATCACTCTATCAGGTAAAAAGTGTCTCGTCGTAAGTGCCATTTCAAGAAATTAGAAGCAGTACAAGCAAGAAGACAATGCAACATGCAACCAACATCACAGTCCCAAGTTAAATGTGTCTTATGGGTAAGTGATCGTTGCGGTATAAGTTGTAAGCTATGCAGATGCAATTCTACATAATCGAAGCAATACAAACTAGACATCATACGGAAAACGCAACCACGTATATGGGTTCCAAGTAAGAGCAAGCACCGTGATGGTGGAGTAGGGAGATGTGCTCATCATGTACATGTATGTTCTAGAAACAGGAACACGTGTCATATTCACGGGCATTATGTGTAAAGTAAGCGGATGCAATTCAAGTTAGAAGCAATACAAGCTAGACATCATAATGCAACATGCAACCACATATAATAGTGTCAAGTTAGAGCAAGCACCTGTGATGGTGGAGTAGGGGAGATGTGCTCATCATCTACACAGCTACATTGACTGTCCAGCCTTGTGTTGTCTTGCGAATCTTGTTGGGAGGATGGCGGAGTAGAATCTGTAGAGACCCCCTGTTTGAGTTGCTCCGAAGGACCACCATCATCCGTTGCCGGACTAATTTCCTTCAGCTGTAATGATTTTGCATTGTGAAGTCAAACCGATAAGAAAAAGGAATAAAATTCGCTCTTCATAACTCATTCATGCATGATATTGACGAACACTACTCGGATGAAAGGCAAACACATGATGCGAGGATGGAATATGTATGAAAAACAGGATGGTGTGACATATTCACACCTATGATGTGGTAACTAAGCAGAAGACATTTCAACAAATTAGAAGCACTGCAAGCTAGACAACATATGAAAGATGCAACCAATATCACTCTGCCAAGTTCAAACTGCATGGCGTTTCAACAAATTAGAAGCAGTATATGCTAGAAATCATATGCAAGACACAACCAATATCAAAGTGGCGACTTAAAGGTGCCTTATCATAAGTGACTGATGCGGGATATGCCAGAATAGTAGTCTGATGTAGAAACAGGAACACATGTCATATTCACAGGCATTATGTGTAAAGTAAGCAGATGCAATTCAACAAAGTTAGAAGCAATACAAGCTAGACATCATACGCAACATGCAACCACATATAATAGTGCCAAGTTAGAGCAAGCACTGTGATGGTGGAGTAGGGAGATGTGCTCATCATCTACAGCTACGTTGACTGTCTAGCCTTGCGTTGTCTTGCGAATCTTGTTGGGAGGATGGCGGAGTAGAATCTGTAGAGAACCTCCGTTTTAGTTGCTCGGAAGGATCACCACCATCCAATGCCTTGCCAATTTCCTTCAGCTTTATTGATTTTGCATTGTGAGGTCATACCGACAAGAAAAAGGAATATCATTCGCTCTTCAGAACTCATTCATGCATGATACTGACGAACACTACTCTGATGAAAGTCAAAGTCATGATAGGAGGATGGAATATGTACGAAAAAATGGACGGCTTGACATATTCAAACCTATGATGTGGTAACTAAGCAGAAAAAACTTCAACAAATTAGAAACGCTGCAAGACACCATATGGAAGGTGCAATCAATATCACTCTGCCAAGTTAAAACTGTCTCGTCATAGGTGGCGTTCATCAAACTAGAAGCAATACAGGCTAGAAATCATATTCAAGACGCAAACCAATATCACACTGCCAACTTAAAGGTGTCCAATCATAAGTGACTGATGCAGGATACACAACAAGAGTAGTTTCATGTAAGAACATGGTGTGATAGACATATATAGTATGTACCAAAAACAGGAAAGCGTGTCATATTCACATGTATCATGTGTAAGCTAAGCAGATGCAGTTTACACTAATTAGGAGCAATACGAGCTAGACACCATATGCAACATGCAACCAGATATCACACAGCCAAGTTAGAGCAAGCACCTTGGATGGTGGAGTAGGGGAGCGGAGACTTGGACCATGTAATGCACTATCGGTACAAGGAGAATCGCATGCAGATGCTCCGTTTACGTTCTTGCAGAGGACCACCATCATCGCCTTCCTTACTCTTTTCCTTCCTCTTTCTTGATTTTGCCTTGTCAAGTCAAACCCACAAGAAAAAGGAATAAAATTTGCTCTTCGTAACTTATTGATGCATGATCTTGTGAACACTACTTTCATGAAGGCAGCCGCATGATAGGAGGATGGAATATGTATGAAAAATAGGACGGCGTGACATATTGACATGTATGATGTATAAAGTGTAAACTAAGCACAAGGTGCTTGAACTTGTTAGAATCGATGCAAGCTAGAAACCATATGAAAGATGAAACCAATATCACTCTGCCAAATTAAAAGGGTGCCCTAACAAATGTATTTGACCAAATTAGAAGCAATACATGGCAACAAAGCTAGAAATAATATGCAATATGCAGCGAATAAAGGTGACTCATCGTAAGTGATTGATGCATGATACTGTAAGAGAGGTAGTTTCATGTAAGAACAAGGTTAACACATAGATGTAGTGTGTACCAAAAATAGGAAGGCATGTCATATTCACAGGTATAGTGTGTAAACCGAAAGATGCAATTTACCCTAATTAGAAGCATTACAAGCTAGACACCGTATGCAACATGCAACCACATATCACACTGCTGAAGTTGGAGCAAGCACCTGTGATGGTGGTGTAGGGGAAATCTTTGTCTTCAGGTATAGAGCAACGTTCAATATCTTCATTTAGGCTTGTTGTTTCTTGAGAATCATGTGGAGAGGATGAAATTGCATTCTTTATAAGAGTATTGCGTCTCATATTAACCAACGCGCGTGACTGTCTCATCATAAGCGATAGACGCAGGATACACAAGAACGGTAGTTTGATGTAAGAACATGGTGCGATAGGCAGATGTAGTATGTACCAAAAACAGGAAGGCGTGTCATATTCACATGTATAATGTGTAAGCTAAGGAGATGCAATTTAACAAATTAGGAGCATTGATGAGGGATACACAAGAAAAGTAGTTTGATGTAAGAACATGGTTAATGTAAAGACGTAGTATGTACCAAAAACAGGAAGGCATGTCATATTCACAGGTATAATGTGTTAACTAAGCAGATGCAATTTACCCTAATTAGAAGCATTACAAGGTAGACACCATATGCAACATGCAACCACATATCACACTGCCAAGTAAGACCAAGCACCTGCGATGGTGGTGTGGGGGGAATTGCGGTGATCAACTAGAGAGCTACGTTAACTACCTTCATTTAGCCTTGCTGTTTCTTGAGAATCATGTGGGGAGGATGACACTGCACTCTTTAAACGAGTAGGGCGTCTCACAGTAACCCACCCGGTTGATTATCTTATCATAAGTGATTGACAAGGGATACAAAAGAGCATTAGTTTAATGTACGAACATGGTTAATAGACATATGTAGTATGTATCAAAAACAGGAAGGCATGTCATTATCAAAGGTATAATGTGTAAAGTAAGCAGATGCAATTTAACCAAATTGGAAGCAATACAAGCTAGACACCATATGCAACATGCAACCACATTTGACAAATGTGAAGTTAAAGCAAGCACACAGGATGGTTGTGTGTGGAAATTGAGATCATCAACTGCAGAGCTACGTTCGTCTCCAAGCTGCGACCTTTGCACCCATTAGAGCTGAAACGCTTATTGCTTATCTTGAATTACACCGAGCGACTTACTCTTTTCTTTTCTCTGCATTCATCAACACCGCCGTAGTCTGAAATACCCATGCATAAAAAAACAATAGTGTGAGTATGGGTGAAGTGTGTGCACAATTAGTACAAGTGTAAAGGTAGCGAATAGCAATTCGGTGAGAAATAAATGACGGGAGACATATGATAGCTCTACAACATGCATGGCACACTCAATTACTACAGGATTCTATGAAAATAACAATCAACCGAAAGCAAATAGGTCAGTCCATTTTTTACGCACCGTCGATGTACAAAGAAGCAGGCAGATCGCCTTCATCTACCTCCGGCCGGTCGGTGTTGTGATCTTCCTCAACGCCAGCGACCACCGGCCCAAGATTCCTCCCCTGCTGCGCCTCCCTCGACCTCACCACACCGCCGTGCTTGGCACCGGCCCCCGGCCATCCATTCAGGCCCCGCCGACCTCCAGATCGGGCGCAGGCAGCTCCTGCGCCCCACACCCCTATGATAGACACCGATGCGCTGCTTCCCCGGGAACAAAGGACTAGGTGCTCCAGCAGCGCCTAAGCGGGTGCTGCTTCTTTTAATTGCGGTTCGTGACCACGAATTGAAATCCAAAGGGCTCTTGACCTCTAGCAAAGGTGAAATAGTAAAGGGAGGAAATCTTGCGCATTTAGTATCACGAAGAAGATGCGATGAAAGCGCTCAACTAGTTTCTTTCGTGGGATGAATACGGTGTGAGCAGAGACGTAAGATTTGCACGAATAGGGGAAGAGGAGTACCTCTTTCTGCTGGCAGTGCTGTGTCCTCCTTCTGTTTTTCTGACGATCCTGTTGTTCGCCGGAAACCAGAAGTTGTGGAGGACGGTGCAGCCTTGGACGAACCCATGGCTAAGTTGTTGAGTGTGGTGCGGTGGCTGTCTATCGGCGGCGGGGAAGCATATACGAGGCGGCGAAGCGGCGTAAGCGGAACAGCTCCGTGCGGTGGGACGGTTGCGACGGTGGAGCCACAGCGGTGAGGCACTGAGATAGTGTGGTCGGAGTGGTTACGATGCAGCGCCGCGTCGGCGTCGGCATCGTGGAGGCAGCTCTGCCTTGGCTTCAGCTGCTAAGTCCTTGAGGGCGTTGCGGTTGCGGTTGCGGTTGCGTTGGACGACGACGTCGGGGTACCGGCTCCGGTGTGATGGAGGAGGGCGGCGGTGGATTGGCCGCTATGGGGTGAAGGACGGAGGAGGCTGGGGTTTCGCGGCTGGTGGAGAGGGCGTTTTCGCGCCCATGGAGTATGAATGGGGAAACAGAGGGAGGCGGGGAACTAAGGGGGAACAATGTTTCGGTTTGAGACGCTTGTTTGAAATTTGGGGAAAGTTACAAACTTTGCCCCCATCTAAAATTTTGGACATATTGCGGGTTGGGGATAGGACAGTCATGTCGTGTGTCCCAAATGTGGGCGGGATAGATTTGACGGCGCATGGGTGTTTAGGCGCCCACGGCGTATGAATGCTTCTCGGAGGCGGTTGAGACTGGCATCTTGGTGAAGTTACAAACCTACCCCGGTTTAGACCTTTGGACATCGGGCCGATAGGCTACCACCAAAACATTAGTCTCGCGCGGTTTCGGGTGACCAGAGGCCTATTTGGCGCTTCATTCAATATTTGGGAGCAGAAGCATTAACGTTTTCGGTTCTCTTGAATTGAACTTTCAGGATTTGTCAAACTTCACAAATCTTTACTCTTGAAAATCCTAAAGCTACGATTATTTTGGAATGGAGGGGTACATTTTAATATACATTGTACACGAGTATATATTAAAAAATATGCAACTTACCTCAGTTCATGCATGGTTCCGTATAATCTCCTTGGTTGCCAAAAAAGTTAGATATGCATATGAATATATATAGCATGTTCAAACTCACAACAAAGATTGATGCCCCTTTACATCTGATTTACAAATGCCATTATCTCGGGTTCAAATAGATGAATGCACTTCCTATGAATTGAATCTTCAAACCCCTTTATGTTGAATTGACATGTATTTTATTTAAGTAGCTAGCAATTTGGAATGTATCCATGCAAGTGACAAATGTATAAAGTGCTTCACACTAACAACATGGAGTGCACTAATTAATGTTTATATATGAATTGCAAAAGCATCCATTGCCTGTATTTCAAACCGCTCTCACTCTATGGATCGATATTATAAAATAAACACATGCACATGCTACAATTCAATAGAGTATGGGTGTCTGATAGACCGATTTTCGTCCATACGCAATTTTGCAAAATTCATGATCTCATCCAAAAATAATAATGCCATTTATATTTTAATTTAATGCGTAGAACCGCCTTTTACACGTAGATGCACTATGCCTCGCCCCGTTCTCACAAACGTGTAATATATCTCTCTATCTAACGCATAAGTGCACACACTTTATATGCCTCGGCATTTCTCTTTCACACATGCTCACAATCTCTCTCAGGGTGTCGGGGTGTCTCACGCACATGCTCTCTCTGTTTCTCTCTCTCTTTCTGACTACTATGTACCACTCTTTTCACTAATCTCAGTTGGAAAACACTATTTCTCTCACATGCATATATACACATGCACGGTCTCTACTAGCCCTCTATACACACATATATGTGCCTACGTGTCTCCCGCACGCACATTATCTTTAGGCCTCTCTCGCACACATTGCCCCCCCCGACACACCTCTCTCTTAGTAGTTGGCGATATGATTTCATCATATCATTCGGTAGAGATATCCACGGTGTTAGGCTGGATGGTAATCTGAGGCAAAGTTTTACCCTAGTTCGGATCGGACCCTTGCGGTTGAAGAAAGAGCCTACTCCTGATGCGTATATTACTGATAGGGGTGTGTACAAAGTACACGTGAATACCAGGCATTGTGTGTGTGTATACTATCGACGAACTAGCTCCCAAGCTTGTATAACATACTAAGGGCCTAGGGTTACAAATCATATATAGTCGGCTTATCACCAGTGGGGATAGAGTCCTCCGCGACACTGGTAGCTTCGTGTTGTACGCCGAGTCCTCCACATGGGTCTCCGTATAACATGTCTCGGTCCAACCTATATGTGGTGCAGGATGGAACCGACCCATGAGTCTTCATGTTGACCCACCACAACTAGAAATGATGTGCCCACCACACCACACCGCAATCGGCCACTAAGAAAATAAGCATATACAATGGTACAACGGTATCTAGCTCACAAGATGCGTCTCCATATTTTGTTGATGACACTGACGGACTTTGCATTTGATGCGTGCTCCGTATTTTGTTGACGACACTTACGGTCATTGTATTGGAAGCGAAAGCACGATATGGTCACTGGACTTCAGAATAAGCTCATCACGGTCACCACATACATTTTTTCGTGCTAACCAACATGTGGTTGGATGGTTAGAGGATAGTGGTTTCTCGAGCCCACCAAGGTTAAAGTCCCGGTGGTCGCATTTATCTTTTGTTAATTTCAGTATTTTCTGGTGATGTACGTTCAGTGGGAGGAGACGTTCCACTCGACTACGAGGCACCTATGGTGACTTCATAAAATCTCAAGATCATGTAGATGAAAAAGTCAGTCGACTGACGTGTAGCCTCACCCCGCACGTACACATGCACGCACGCAAGATACGCACGCATGTAGGCGTGCAACACTGACACGTACACATAATGTACACACGCACACATGCTGGCGTGCAACACTAACACGTACACATGCACTCACCGCTCAGTTGCAACCGTATGCATGCAACACTGAAACGCACCCTTGCACGCACGCAACACTCGCACGCCTGCATGCACACAACACACGACGCAAGACACACGCTCAACCTATACGTGCATGCACCCTTTGTTAAGGACATGGATTGTTACGGGTATTAATCAATCTTATCTATGATAAGCAGAACATTGATGTTTGCATTGGTCTTTATGAATCACAATGTATTGAACGGGCTATCAACATAGTAGGCTTAACTACATGAAAAAGATGACGTCACACTCAATGAACAATCATCGGTTTATGAAATGCCCGCTTCTAACCGCCCTGGCCCACCAAAGGTTCCTCTGCTATGCGCTGCCTGCGTTGGGTCACTGACATGCAGGCCATGCACCCAAGGAGCCCACACGTCAGTGGAAGAACGATGCGGTGTCCTAGGTCAGAGTCGAGGGCGCCACTCGCGGCACGCCCGGCTGAACACGCCTCCGTGCCGCATTCAAACGCCTCCATGAAACCCGCCCGTGTGGAAGGTGAGAAACCCACTCTGGACACACGTCCGTTCATGACCAGGTCGGCGTTAAATGCAACACCGGCCGAGCTCCTCCCCTCCGCCGTCTATTTATTCTCCTATTTAAACGAGGCCAAACGCCGGCCAAGAATCGCACACCTCCGCCGCTCCCCTATCTCCTCCACCATTTTGTCCACTCTTACAATGGTTTACGAAGAGTAGTTATTCCGCATCCAAGCCGGCTGGGTAGCCCGCCGGATATGAGCTATGCAGCTCGCTGATCCACCTCCCTCCCCTCGGCCGACGGAGCCAGTTGCCGCCCCAAGCCGGCGCGCGGTTCAGCAACTTGCCGCTCCAGGCCAGCTCGACGAGGAGCGGTGCACGGGCGTCGTTGCTGCTGTCCACGCCGCCGCCTCATACCACGTCTCCCGTTTTTGTGGCCGAGACTCCCATGCCGGCGGCTGCGCCATGCAAGCAGCGATAGAAGCCGGGTGCGCGGAGAGCGACGAGTTGGTGGCCAGCGCCTCCGCGTCCGCTTCCATCATCGAGGAGAAGTAGAACACGGGAGGCCGGTGCCGCTTGGGTCCCATGAAGGCCACCACGGAGGCGACGCCGGCGTACACAGCAGGTGTCTTGCCAGATCCTTTTGTTGCGAGGACCTTCGTCGACCCTGCATGGGTTCCACGGAAGAGGTCAATGTTAGGATGAACTCGAGCCGGTGCCGGCCAAGGCGAAGTAGTGGCCGGTGATGAACTTGAACCGGTGCCGGCCACCATCATCTTCGGCACCAGCCAATGATATCAGTTGGGCAGCGGGAAAGCGAGCCGTCCTTTGCGCTGAAGCATATACCTCCGGGGCTCCCGGCAGTCCGGTGATCGTGTTGCCGGACATGAGGAACACAAATCGATCGTCGGGCGACCATTTAGACCAGGTATTATATACCTGTGCTATCCAGAACTAGCACCGCGTAGTTCATTTGAATGTAATGAAATCCGTCATGTTTGTGTGAAAATCCAGTATTTTATATGATTTTCGTTGTTGTTTATAAGAAATATCAGTTTGTCTACGTGTTTGCGTGAATTTTGTCCGGTTAGTTGAGTTGCTGTCATAATGTGTGCGGCTACGGTTGGATGGCATAATTTGCGGGTCGCCGGTCAGTCTGCGGGCGGCTCGGGCGGCGTTGTGGGACAAAAACAGAGCTCGTCGAGCTCGTCTCCAACGTCGTCTTGGAGGATGCATGACAGCATGAGCACCCGAGTCATTCCTCGTTCATCGGTGGCAAAGGCACCGGTAGACAAAAAGGTCGCCAATATTTTGGCTACCCCGGCAAGATCCAAACAGCCCCTCCCAACAGATTCAAATCCCTCGTTAAGCGTGGAATTTTTCCATGTGTTGTTTTCATGGACTAGCAAGATGCACGTGCATTGCACGGAACATCAAGATGCATTTTTTACAAACTCCCGCATGCATGCAAGGGATAATTAATGTCCTCCTTTGCTAGTACCACAAGGCAAACACCATTAATATTGCATCGATTAGTGTTAGTGGCCTTGTATATCTGCAAATTGTAATTTTGATAGTGGCCTTGTATATAAAAATGGAGGGAGAAATATGAGAGATAAGGTGAGGAGGAGGGGCGTGGTGCCGTGGTGGTGGTGGTGGTCGGACTGGGCGGAGGCATGGGGATGGACAGCGCATTATGTCTAGGTTTGTATCTCTCTCTCACACACCCACGTGGGTGGGGGCGTGCACGAAGAGAAGAGGTGCACGCATCGCCGCACGTACTCCCGTCTCTTTCCCAACCACACCCGCGCGGGTACACGGTGGAGCTCATTTCTGTACGAAAAAGGCAGCCCACATGGTAAATTGGCACGTGTACTGGTTATCCACTTGGTGGAGGGAGGATCGTCTACCACGGGTGAACAAACAAATTGCGACTTGACGCGTTATGTTAAAGTAAAAAAAGAGGCAAACCATGTGGGGCCTACCTTAGAGGCAAGGCTCTATACACTGGAGTACTTTTGATGTGTCCCGTCAACTCATGAGCGAGGAGAAACTTGCTTAGTCGCTGTCTCCCCGCCCACAGGCGGGTGGCTCGCAGGATGAGGTGAAGCTTACTACTCATGCGCCTTTACGCCCGCTCCCTCGCCCACGCAGTGGCTCACAAAGACGAGGAGAAAATTTTACTACTCCCTCCGTTTACTCCTCGTCCCTACTACGTACTTTGGTTAGTACTCCCTCTATTTACTTATACAAGGCCACTATAAAAAATACATTTTGCATCTATACAAGGCCACAAATAGTAATCAAGACAAAAGTTACTACTCCCTCCTTTCCAGTTTATGGCTCAATTTCAAAATCTCTCCAACCAATGTAGACGGTGAGTGGTCGAATTAATTTCATAGTTTGCACAGTACGCTCGTTTTTCTCAAGAAGTTATGTTTACGAGGCATTAATTAGAACGAATGCATGAATGACCACTAGATTTCCATGAACTTGTACATGCATTGGTTAGTTTCCTCTTGACACTGCTCGCGTCGGGTGATCTAACGCACCTCGAAATCCAACATGTAATGGTACTACTACTAGTATAGTAGAATTGAGACTTATCAAACGGAAAAACGAATGTTTGTTAGATGAGCCCTATAAACCCTAGTGTGTACGTACTCCGTACAAATAGATTTTTCCAAAACTAAGTCGCTCCCTTTCATGAATTCTGTAGTATACTCCTCCGTCGATGCTCCCTTTCATGAATTCTGTACTTCCCGTCACGACATGTGGGACATATAGCAACGGTCGACGTGTCAAGCACCAAATAACAAGGTCGAGAACAGCGGGGACGCACCCCACTCGTGACCGGCCCAGTAGTAGTAATGAGCAATGAGACGTCAAATCACAATGTCGCACCTTCCCAGACGGACGAAGCAACCATTATTTCACACTTCGGTTCGGCATCATCTCAAACCACGTACTAGTATTGCTTCTGCCTCAAGAGGGACACGCACATCGCCTTGGTACATCATGACACATGGGACCGCATGACAGGCCATGCTCCCCCGCCGATCGCTTGGTAAAATCACCTCATTTTTACTATACTTCCTCCGTATCGGTTTACTACATGGCATGCACGTCGTTCTAGGTTGAGAATTTAAATGGCTATATATATATATATGTGTGTGTGTGTGTGTGTGTGTGTGTGTGTGTGTGATGAACAGTACGCTAGCCTTTTAAAAAATGTATACTTTTGTACAGTAGTACTCCACTATTGATGGATTGCGCCATGGAGCAAAAATTGAAATTTAAAAAAAAGGTGGTACATATACAGAGCGCTCGTCGCCAAATTATGCATATAGTAATATTAAAAAGCTAGTATGCGTGCTTAATTGGGGTGCTAAATTCTATTAAATAAATACTAGTACTAGTATGTACATATTGAAGAGTTAAAGTAACGAGAAGAAACATAACATAGTTACGCTAGGGGCTCAAAGACAACATACCCCTCAAATTAAACTAAGCACACCTGAAATTAAACTATGCAACTAATCCGGTAGACACTGCATTAGGCTAGTCATAGTGGGAGTAACTTAGCTAGTAACATAGCGCACTCCAAGAAATTTTTGCTTATGTGGCAAGTATTTAATGTGAGGTGGTAACATAGCGCTTCCCAAGACAAGATGAGTCTACAAGCTAATAAATGAAGCCATCTATGACACCACTATCATGTTACTTTGCATTATGAAGGTAGTAACTTAGACTAGTGTCATGCATATGATACTAGTCTAAGTTACTCCCCACTATGACCAGCCTTAGAACCACCATGAGCAATGACACTGCCACCTTACTCGGAGTCCTCGTCCACGTCCTTGACTTCGTCCTTGTCCCTCTTCCTCTTGGCCGATACTTCTTTGCTTGAACCGCCAACTTGGTTGTTGCTCTTCATCCAGCCCTTGTAGATATTGAAACAAAGGTAGCCATCCATTGCAGCGTACTGGATGTGGTATATATCTAGTACATTCCGCTGCCATGCATGACGATGAAAGCGATGTATGGAGGTTTCTCCGGTTTACCGTCTGAAGGATGAACCATGGCTCTGCCAGGTCGGCATTGAGGGCTGACGAGAGGGCACCAGCCGATTCTTTCGGAGGTCGAAGGGGTTGCCTACAACGAGGCCTATCCGACGCAGGACTTCTTTGTCGTTCTTAAAGTCTACAGTAACGAATTTGACTGTTTTGTCCTCGAGGAAGTTCTTAAAATCCTGGCACTCAACGTCGGCATGGCATATGTGGTAGACCAAGCAAAAGTTATGTCGCATAAACTGGATCACGGCGGGCTTCTTCCTCTCTTCGTCCTTTAGATCCTTCTCTCGTCCCACGATCGTGGTGTACTCAACATCTAGCCCAACGACCCACTCATCATGTTAGTTTTTGAACATGTGTCTGCGAAGCGAGAAAGGCATCCTTTCACCGTCATGAAGTACGGGTGTAGATGACGTCGAACTCATCGCCGGTGATGGTTCTAACCTTGTACTCATCGCCGATCGGGGAGATTTGGGACGCCATGGATTTGGGAGGAGGGTTAGGATTACTGGAACTGCCGTAATGTGAATGGACGAGACGACTAGGAGCGAACCGCCGTAGTATTAAAGGACGTGCGGGGACGAGTAGGAGCGGACTGCCAGCGTGCGAACGGCAGGGTAGTGGCTTTCCATTCTCCCATGATACGGGCTTCCGAGAGCCCTTGGATCTGAGATCGAACGGTTGCATGGCGTGATTCTAGACCTATGGGTGAATATCCTATCCTGGAGGGTTATTCTGCAAATTTTCAGCAACTTAGCATGCGACCGCTTGATTTCAGATCCAAGGGCTGCCAAGAGCCCGTATCATGGTCGCGCCTACCACGACCGTCGCGTCGCTTTCATGGCTCAGCGCCCTTGGAGATTTAACATGGTGCGTTAGGCTATCCGATGTTGGCATGTCATACATAGTCATCACTTAGTCACTCATACTACAACAAGGTTGGCTATAAGGTTGGCTATAAGTGTATTTTTTTACTCCTCTCTATCTCTTTCTTCGTACTCCCTCCGTCCCATAATATAAGAACATTTTTGACACTAATGTTCTTATATAATGGGACACAGGGAGTACTAGTATTTATTGCATTTGCCAAAGAGTGACCTCTTCCAATGAAATGGTGTTGCTAAGTTTGCTTCATTTAATTAGCTATAGACTCAAAATTGTCTTTTCACCTAGGTACATGCGCTTAGCACCGTTTCTTCCTTGGGTCACCAAACTAGTCTCTCTCTTCTTGATTAACTTGCCACATCAGACTTTATGCCTATGTGGCAAGCTTAAGCACCTGTAGGAGCAAGTAAGTGCAATAGTGCGCTTTACATGACATTTTTGCGTATGTGGAGGAAAGAGGCAAGGAAAAAGTGGAGAAGTGGGCTCTCATGCAAGAGCCAACCTCTACTACTACATGGTGGAGCATTGGGAGAGGCACCTGTATGGAGGTGGTCAGGAATCGGGAGACTCACGTCGGTCATAGTGTCGCAGTTAAAATGATAATGGCAAGTCAAATCATGGGGCCCCACCTGTCCAGCAGTAACTTCATTTGTCAAATCACACAGCCCTCACGTTTGCAGCAGCCTACTCCCTCGTCTTCTCGCGTCTCTGTCGAACCGACTAGGCGGAACTGCCCGCCTACAGCAGAAAAGCCCGCCCTCGACTTTTAAATACAACTACTCCCTCCGTCTAGGTGAGTAAGTCATCTTCTGAAATCCAAATAATCCCAAAATACTAAGGCGGTGCATTAACTTCTACCTCGTTTCTTGTTTCTTCACATATCAACCAATAAGAATCCAATGATATACTTTTTGTGACATAGTAACTCATATTTAGTTAGTCAAATGGATGACCTAGAACTACGTGCATGCCCTATAAACTGAGACCCCTACAAATAAAAAACCGAGACGGAGAGGGTAGTTCAGCACGTATCTTTTTAGATCAATATAGTCAGGATTCACCAAGGAGCAAAACCAAGTGGTAGGCTGCTCACATGTCGTGTTGGCGTAGCAAATCAAGCGGTCGATCCGCATGCGAAATGGCGACACACTTAACGAGGACCCCTTTGGCAGACATGTGGCTCATCCACCGTCTTGTTCCACGTGCGATGCACCAAATCACAGCGATTCAGAGCAGCGGTTGGAATTGGAGGCACCCGGTCAGAAGCGCCAAGATAGTAGAAAATGAGCGATGAGGGGTCAAATCACAAAGCCCCACCTTTCTCGCATTAAGCTAGACGGACGAAGCAACCATCATTTCACTCTAGCGTGCAAGAGCATAAAGAAAAGAGAAAACAATGATATGTGTGGCAACTACCTAGGGCACCCTAGGGTAGGGGTCTCCACTACAGATCCTTTTTTTTGAAAGCGCCTCCACGACAAATCGGCTTCTCCCTCGTCCTCTTGAAGAAAACCGATGATGAGTGCGGCAGTAGGGTTTGTAGGAGTACTACGGCGTGCGGGGCCACGCCGTAGTAAACAGGTTCGAGTCGACGTGCTTAAATATGTGTGGGCCACTTGGTTTTACGGGAACGAGGCAACATTTTGGGTTCGGGGACCGGTGGAGATATAGCACGTACAAAAATTGTGGATGTAGGTTCGAATTTAAAGGCAATGATGCATGGGCCTGTATTTTGATATACACAGGGCCGCGTGAAATTTTCTACTCTACTCAAAAGTTGTAAGGTACACATGTATTGAACGCATGAGATTTCGAAACCAAATTATGAATAAATACACACTATAGCATGTAAAGCTTTGAGTCATATATGCATGATGTAGATGTTCGTTTAGTTCTTATAGTTCATCTCATTCAAAATCAATTAGTTTTATAAAAATGTTTAGATTCATGGGGTTGTGCATTGTAAATCATAAAGTAAAAAACAAATAATGGCAATTCATTTAGAAAAAAATAATCAATTATGATACGTAAGATTCTAGAACAAAGGAGAAGTGCTTGTGTTTTGAGGTTTGTGCATTATGCTTAAGTTCAACCATGGAGTCTTCTAAATTGTACATGTGGCGAGATCTCGTGGAATGTTGATGATATCCAACGGCCAGTAGTGCTCGGATTTTCCCATCTACTGCCTTTGTCGGGTTAGCTTCATCCAAATGACCATCTCTCAAAGTTATTGGCACACTATATAGTTCTTGTGCCATAGTTGCATGTTTTGGAAAAAAGCTACTAGTGGGTTGTACTATCTATTTAGGAATAGAATATGTATACATGGAAGTTGTAGGGAAAGAGATGACATGGAGGATCTCAATTCCTATGAGTAGGGATTGGAAAAGAGATGTCATTTGGTTCACATCATAGGAACTTTTCTATTGAAACTAGAGATGACATGTATCTCATGTCCTATGAGGAGGGATTAGTAAAGAGATGTAATTTGGTTCATATCATAGGAACTTTTCTATTGAATATACACTAATGTTTATTTTCCTTTGAAATTAAGGGAGTATAGGAATCCATTCATATGAACCAAGTGGCTCTAAAGCTATAGAAATGATATCATGTTTATTTCCTTTGAAATGTAGAGTATATGAATCTATTCCTATGAACCAATTGGCTCTAAAGGAAAAAAATCCTATAAAAATCATATCATATAGAGTTCCTATGATATTCCTCGACACTAAAGGATGGTTGAAATTGCTGCGGGTGATACGATGGTCTTTATTTGTAGACTCCTCGCCCATCTTTATAGTTACCTCTCGAAGATGAATGAAATGATATATACAGGGTATTCTACATGTGCAATTTGGTACCTAAAACTTCGGTAAAAGTTTGCGAGGTTCTAATTTTCAATAAAGCTATATGCACCTTGCATTTGAACGGAGGGAGCATCTGGCAGTTGCTAACACTCACGTGGAAGATTTGTGTGTAGGAGGAGTGGCTGTTACGTTAAATGACATGGCAAAACCGACCTTTGTCGGATGCCGATCTAACGGTTCTTCTGGCGTTAAATCAGGAAAAGGCTTGTGGCGAACGTTTGTCGGATAATGATTTACGGACACATGCATTGCATTGATACGTGCCCCCCTCTCTCACGCACACGCACCCTCACGAGTCACAACTCTCCCGAGTCCTCTCGCAGACTCGCACGTGGCACCCATCGTCTATCTGCAGGTAGACATGACGCACATATGTGCTCTTGACACCCTACCCTCAGAACTTCTAAAAAACAAAAGACGGCGCGCACATTTTATTTTAGCTCACACGTCACACACTTATATTATTACTCTTGCGGCGAACGTTCTTTGGGCATAGTATATATTGCACTCTCACGAAGAGGAGCGGTGCACGCACGCACTAGTTCTCTCACACCCACTCGCGGGTACATGTAGGAGCGCATTTTTTTGAAGCCGGTACAACAAAATCACTCCACTATATATAAAAGCAGGAGCCTTAGCGCTTGCTTTACTAGGGTTCCTCTCGTTCACTCTCTCATGCTCTCTAGATCTAAGCAAGACATAGGTGGCCACACTCTCTCTCTCTCAGCTCACGGCTGGTCACAAATCCGGTCGGACAACATCGACCGGGCAGGGGTGTAGGTGCATCGTTCACGCTGTCGTCGTCGGCGAGGGAGGAGACCAACGGCTGCCCGCACGTCCCGATCGGCGGCCGTGCCGTTCTCTCCGAGAGAGCGCCGGCTCGGGAGGGCCTCCGACCCCTTCTTCCTCCCTGCGGTATTGTGGCCAAGATGCGGCCTCCCGACACCGTCTTTGCCACATGCCGACGACCCTCAGGTATATATTCCTTCGAAACCTGCCTTGCTCTACTGCCCCAGCTCTTCCCCCTTCGTGTGGATCCTTTTCTACTTCCGTCCGCTGTTCCAAAGCCACCTAGACTTCTACTATCATTAGAAGTAAAGCTAGTTCATACAGTCAACTCAAAGCGTTGGTTCAAACAGGGAAGAAAGTGGGAAAGCTATAGCATGAATCTAGGACTTGGTTCTAAGAGGAAACGGGGGAAAGAAGTAATATCTGTCACTGTTTAAATAATCGTATTTCATATTTGCGCAAACAGGGATGTCTGTCTCCATATCGTTTCGGGATGTCTATCTCCGTATCGTTTCTATCCGCGCAATCAAAAGCACACACATCAGTTTTAGTACAACTGCACAAAATGAGATGGCTATCCCTCGTTGTCGTCGTCTAACCTCCCGTCTTCAAGTATCCCTACATTGGTAGTAACTAAGGTAGAATGACCAACACAATCTAAACGAAGCTGATTCATACGTTTTACTTCCTGATTGCAGTGCAGGGATGAGTGAAAACAACTGCATCCTAGTCCGGAATGCACTTTCTACCAGTTCATCCATGGACCAAGGACTAGCTGGCACGGCTGCACGACGGTTTTTTGGACAGGTGCGCGGACAAGAGGCATTGTGGTCTGCTTATTTCTGCAAATGGCGGTGCCTAAATTTAGTGGAAGGCACAAGAATTTCACCTGGTAAGTACACTGCATGGTTCAGTTCAGCATTCCAGCTGAGACCACAATTATAATTGGTTATTCAAGAATGAGAGAACCTAACCCTGGATGGTGGCAACAAGAAAAAACCAGAGTGAACTGCAGGAAATTTAAGCCTGCCGGGAGGCCCTTTGCTCAGAGAGGCCTTGCTTGTTTTTTCCTGATTTGTAAACCTTCTCACAACTTTGTCTTTTGCTGTGAACTTGTATATGTTTGTTATGTTCTATGAATCATTGAGATGTATAAAACTGCTTAACTTATGCTTTTCAAGATTTTTATGAAGACGAGTTTAATGTGAGTGTTCCACATGAGCGCTGGACTAGCGTTGAATGTTTGGAATTTATTACATTGTGGCCTCAATTAACTGCACGGACCACTGTAACAAGATACATAGTTGCTTATATGATTCACGGGCACACAAAAGTAGCAGCAGTTCCCATAGACGGATTCAAACATAGTACTAGCCCCAGGGGGGTCGATAACAGGCAAGGTTCGGATAATTAGACACAATCCAAACTACTATTAAACACTAGTCGGGCAACTATTTCATGCCTCGATCTAATCTGGCTGGACACAAGATGGACCTTGCCATGAACATCATCGAGGACGTCCCGGCAGCTCAATCATGTGAACCTTCAGAAGACAACCTTGTGGCCTTACCATCGATAAACTTGTTTGTGGAGGCATGCCATGTCATCTTCTGCGTAAGCTTGACAAGAAACGATGCCTCACAAACGAAGGAGTAGCTTTGAACTTCTTGTGCTTCAGTACACCCTAGACAACACGCGTGACAACAGTGAGGCTGGAATACACCTCTTCATTGGTATAACCGCAAATGGCTTACAGGATCCAACAGCCTAAGAACTCTGTTTTCCCAATGCGTATATTCAGGTCGTCCGCCTCATAGCGAGTGACATGCACAACCACACAATCCTTGTCTGCATCAGGGCTCTAATTGAAACAGAAACAAATTCTGAATTACTTTTCAGTATAAGAAACACAAGTTATTTAAACCACTTTGTATAGCATGGCATCGAAGCTAATAAAATTTTGCATTATTAATCACCACATACTTCCTTTTCTAAAAAAATCACCACATACTTAGATGAAAAACCACAATCGAGATCGGCAAAGAAGGAAATCACCTTGGGTAGCTCAGCGGGGAGGGGGGGGGACACATCCTCGAAGGGGGAAAACTGCTCCTGTAGTGCCACGGGGGTTGTAACCTCAAACGGGCCGTTGACCATCTCAGTAGTAGCCGTGAGCGTATCTGGGGTCGGCTTGGTGGCTGCCTCCATCTTCTTGGAGCTCTCTATCTCGTGGGGATCAGCCTCCCGCGTCTGCTCCAATATCGGCATATCTTTGCCTGGTTCTCCTTGGTCCATCATGAAACTGACGAATACTAGGAGACCACTGAAAGGAAAACACAATTGCAATGACAATGAAACAAAAAAAGAGAGTGAGGATCGGTTACTGCTTTGCAAAAATTCTTTTTTTTCTCTGAACGAAAATATACCAACATCACGGATCCGCTTACCTTCCCTTCGTTGGGAGAGAAGAACAGATGGCGGAATCTGAGTGTTACCTTTCTTGAATACGGTGAGGGAGAAGGGAATTCAACGAAGAGTGAAATGATGGTTGCTTCGACTGTCAAACTTAGACTGCGGGGAGGTGGGGTTTTGTGATATGACGGCTCGTTCTTTGCTGGCGCTTCTGACCGGGTGACTCTCCGTCTGCATACTGCCTTCTAATTTGGTGGATGGCATTTGGGCCACCTTGTTGCATGGCCTGCATGTCGGTGAACAAAAGTATAACGACATTCGTGAGAGAGACGTTTCAATGACCTAGGAGGAGCGAAGCGGTAGAGTGTCTCCACTGTACTAGTAGTAATTGTTTTTCTGGGTAGTCAAGAGTGTCTCCACTGTACTAGTAGTAATTGTTTCTCTGGGCCCAAGACAAAACAGCCAATCCACACTAGTAAATAGTAAAATCAATTCAAAATGCGCTACCCACACCCAACACACCCCCCCCCAAAAACATGGGTGCTCTTCTTCCTCCTTGCTCCCACCCACCTCACGTCAGCTCGCTCCACTCGTACCCCCAAATTCCTCACCTCACTCCTCCGGAAACCCCCAGCCCCCCGTCGTCCTCACTCCCTCTGCAAACCCCCAGCTCCCCTTCTTCTTCGCTCGCACTACAACTAGGCTCGTCATTCGTTACTCTGCTCAAATCCGTGAGCGCGACGCGACGCCCTCGAGGAAAATGGAGTCGGCTGACCCCAGCGCCAAGAAGATGAGGCTCCCGCCAGCGGTGACGCCTGTTGTAGATCCCGCACCCGGCAGCGCGGGAGAAGCGGCGATCCCGCCCCACCGGATCCCAGAACTCAGAGAATCTCGGGTGGACCGCATCAGCGATCTCCCGGACGCCATCCTTGGGGAGATCATCTCGCTTCTCCCCACCAAGGATTGCCGCCGCACCCAAGTCCTTCTCAATTCGGCGGCACCCTCTATGGCGCCGCCGTGCCCCTTAAACTCGACTGTCAGCCTATCTCTCTTCAATGATTTTGAAATCCCAGAGCCATCATCTCCTCCCACCGTGGCTCCGTTCAAAGCCTCTGCATCCCGTCATGCTACCCGAGCAAGCATACCATGCCACGCACGGTGGACGCCTCGGCTGAAATCCCACAATTCATAGAACTACAGCTGCTTGAGTTCTACTATTCCCCTGGAAATCACATACCACATACCGAACACCATGAACTTGTGCCCTCAGCACCGATGTCCATCTCGTGGTTTTCCTCCTCTCTCCACACCGCCACCTTTGTGTCATGCTACCTACCGCATAACTGGTACTAAACCTTCGACTCCCATTTCTCAAGAAACTTTCACTTGTGCAGGTTCAGATATCGGAGGCCTCATTGCATAACATCATCCACTCCAGCTTGCCCTGCTACCGAGTGCTTGGTGCTTGTTTTCCACAGTTAGAATCGGTTGTCTCCAAATAAAGTCGCCTAACCTTGTAAGAATTGGAATTTATTTTGACGGAAGGAAGCTCATCATCCAAGATGCCCCTTCACTTCAAAGGTTGATCCTTGATTCTAGTTATTCACCGTTGCAAATAACCGTCCTCTCTGCGCCCAAACTGGAGACCTTGGGTGTAATACATGATCTCTGTGCTCATTTCAATATGGTGTTTGGCTCCACAGTTCTTCAGGTACTTTATATTATCATCTACACTTGTAACCATAAGCTGCATTTTAAATTTCTGCGCTTAATTTATATATCATCTTGGAGTACCCATTTTGTACTAATATTATGTTCTATGCTCAACGAAGAGTTTCTCCATGGATGGCCTATCAATGGTGCTGGATTCTGTCAAGATCTTATATATCCAAATGAATAGTTTTGATCTGAAGAAGATTATTGGCTTGCTGCAATGCTTTCCATGTCTGGAGAAGTTGTATATAAAGGTGATAATTTCACGCACATTGGAAGCCCGCATATAGTGTACTAGAATTAACCGTTCAGCTGTTGCTCTTTCAACACTCTTATTTTAAACCTTAACTGTTTTCAATCTTCATGTCTATTTAGGCAACAGGACAGGGTAAGAAAGTTATAACCAATCGGTGGATTCGTAAGCATCGGGATTTTCTCACTTCTCATGAGATTCGATTGAAGACAATAACGCTAGAACGATATGTAGCCAACCGTGCAAACACAAGATTTGTCACATTCTTCCCGATGAATGCGAGGTTACTATTGTCCATCAGGCTTAAGTTTATCAGCAGCATGGTTTTGACGGATGGGTATGTCGAAGAGCAAAAAAAAAGGAGTTTCAGGTGGGCAAAAGAGCTTCTGAACGTGCCAGGCTTCTATTTACAACATATTGTGGTCATAATCCAGTAAATTTTACGACTCAGGATGTTGTGGACCTGACCGATCCATTTGACTATGACTGCCAAAAACAGTGCTGGAGTTAGATGTTGTTGCCCTTTTCAATCTAGGTTTTTTTGTAAACCTGATGAACAATCAACCCTCGTGCTTTTGTACAGTTTGTAAGCTGGAGTTAGATGTTCCTGCCATTTTCAACTCGGTCATGATCGTCATATTTTCTTTGAAACAAGGCAAATGGCTTGCCATTCGTTTAATTTAGAGTGAAATATTGTAACACATCACAACCAAGGGAAATAACATCACTCACGCCGGCTGCTTGAGCTCACTGTGCATTACAGAAGCCAAGTGATTAGCCCCCACCAGCACCCACAAACTTATTTCGAACTAGCACATCAAATGGGCTGTACATTTTCATAGGAAAGGCTGCATGACCGTGACAGATTTGGATTCTGACATTTGGGACCTGCGAGGAAATAGCCTATCCAAGGTGGTGTCGACTTACTAGCTAGTCAACAAACGATTCTGCCTACCAGCCGTTGTATTGACATCCAACATCTGTCGTGTATCTTCTATCTCTTGTCTTCTTCTTCCTCCAGCCGCCCAAACCAAACCACCCCGTCGGCTCCGCCTGCTCCCGCCTCCCATGGCTGGCTGCGCCTCCACCACCCTACCGTACGTACCTTCCAACGTTGGCTAGTCCCTCCCTCTATTCCCCCACAAGTCCTGTTATTCTCCGGCAACGTCAGCCCCAACACGCACCCGTGCCCGAACCAGTCAACCCTCGTACTCCCCTCCGCCTGCAACTGGACCGGCGCATCTTCAACGGCTCCTTCTCGTTCCGTCCGAGGCCTCGCCGCCGTCCTCCGCCTTGCGGCCTTGGTTCGCTCACTGTGCGTGGTGCGCCGCCCTCTTGCGTTGTCAACGTCATCAACAACCGAGAGGAACAAGGAGATGACTGTACGTGGAGAGGATGACAGTAGGGATCCACCAGCGTCATGGCAGTACGCAAGCAAGTGCCTCTATAGAACAAGCCCAAAAATATGGTTCCTCCTAATGGTTGGACATCTGGGGCTGACGCCATTGTCAATGTAGTCAATAAACGAGAGAATTACACTACGAGCGGTGACACGGGGACCCGACAAGTCGCGCAGTTTTTTGAGGAACAAGCGGTTGTTATTTATACTAGTTTTAGCGACGGATCGAGTAACAACGGGGCTGTCTTGAGGGTCAGGGCCCGTCTAGCCAGGGTTTTATTTATGTTTACCACATCATGGGCCCAGTTCTATTTTTTTTAAAGAAATACCCAAACAAGGCCTACTTGCTTTATCGGCCCTGCTGGGCTGCAAATCTTTCAAGACGATGAGAGTTTAATTCGGTTTGCCCAGAAATGGCGTGTACGCTTTTAAAACACATCAAACCGGGAATTAGTTTCAATTGTTTTTCATTACAAGATCTTAAATTCCATTGATTTTTATGCGTGGACAATTATTTGGATTTTATATTTATATAAATTATTTTTCAAAATAGTTTGAATGTGAATCGATATTTCTGGATTAAAAACAGTTGATCGCACCGAAATATGCAAAATTCTGTATACTTTTTAACCGTGGCCACAATATGGGGTGTAATGCTAACAAAAAGAAGATGGGCTCCAAATAAAACCTTAAGAATTAGCAAATGGGTTGTACATTATTAGAAATAATGGCAGATGGGCTGTATGCTGTTTTCCACAGATTTGAGGCTAACTAGTGCGCCTACTACAGGTTGACGCGTATGCTTTCATAAAAAAAGGTTGACGCACACGCAATGCCCTATCAACTTAGTCAACACACGAGAGCAGTGACTGTTGGATGTCCATCCAACGGCTGTCATGCTTCTTCAATCTCTGCTCTTCATGCTCTAGCCGCTCAAACAAGCGCCGGCAGGACTGCCTGCTCCCTCCTCCCGCAAGCTATCTTTGCCACAAGAGCCTCACGGTCCCACCGTACTCCCATCGCTGGCCTAGCCATCCCTCTACTCACCCACACATGTTGTTATTCTCTGGCGACGGCAGACGAACCATCAACCTCGTACTCCTCCGCGTGAAACAACTGCCGAGTATTCCACAGCTCCGTGTCGTTCCCTTCCTAGGCCTCGCTCGCCGTCCACCACATACAGTGCTCTCGGCGCGGCTTGGTCAACGTGGTTAATGAACGACATCCATCGGAAGTGGACTGTACGTGGATAGGCTGACAGCTGGGTCCACGGCCGCTCGCAAGGAAATGCCTCCTTATTACGCGCAAAATAATGATTCCTCCACCTGACAGCTAGGACCCACAGGAAGGGCCTCTGTATTTCACGAAAAAAATGTTCCCCCCGCTGACAGGCCGGACCCACCAGCTATATCTTCGCATGCAAGGAAGTACCTCCTTATTATGCCCAAAAAAATGAATACCCCCCTGCTAGCTGGGACCCACCATATTGTTGGGCTGACTTATGGGCCTACTAAGTTGACGGCGACGGAGAGCTTTGTCAACTTAGTCAATACTCCAGTGACCGTATGATGTCCATCCAACGGCCATAGTGCTTCTTCAACCTCTGGTCTTCTTGCTCCAGCCGCCCAAAGCAGCGCCGGTCGTGCCGCCTACTCCTGCCTCTCGTGGCCGGCTGTGCTACCGCCTGCTCCTGCCTCCCGTGGCCGGCTGTGCTACCGCCTGCTCCTGCCTCCCATGGCCCGGCTCCGCGTCGTCCCCTTCCTAGGCATCGCCTTCGTCCACCGCCGTGGTGCTCTCGACGCGGCGTGGTCAATGTGTTCAACGACCGACTTCCATCGGAAGAGTACTGTACGTGGAGAGGCTGACAGCTGGGTCCACGATAGCCGCAAGGAAGTGCCTCCTTATTACGCGGAAAATAATTATTCCTCCACCTGACAGCGGGGACCCACCAGATGGGCCAACAGTATTTTGTGAAAAAAATTGTTTCCCCCTGACTGTTGGGACCCACCGGACGGGCCACCGTATTTCGCAAAAAAAATGTTCCCCCCGCTATCAGCTCGGACCCACCGGAACTGCCTCCTTATTACGCACAAAAAAATGAATACTCCCCCGGCTAGCTGGGACCCACCTTGGTGGGAGATTGTCTTGTGGGCCTACTAAGTTGACGGGGACGAAGGGTTTTCTCAACTTAGTCAATATGAATGATTCTAGCTCCAGTGACCGTACGGTGTCCATACAACGGCCGTAGTTCTTCTTCAACCACTGGTCTTCTTGCTCCAGCCGCCCAAAGCAGCGCCGGTCGTGCCGCATGCTCCTGCCTCCCGTGGCCGGCCAGGTCTTTGCCGCTGGAGGCCTCACCGCCCCTACTATTCCCACCTGGCCAGTCCTCAAGGCGACGGCAGCCTCACACCGCAGCCGAATCGGTGAACCCTCCTACTCCTCTCCGCGCGGGCTTCCACTGCCGCGTCTTCCCCGACTCTGCATCTTCCCCTTCCTAGGCCTCGTCGTCATCCACCGCCGTGGTGCTCTCCGCGTGGCGTGGTCAACGTGGTCAAGGAACGACTTCCATCGGAAGAGTACTGTACGTGGAGAGGTCGACGGCCGGGTCCATGGCCACATCCCAGTTTTTGTGATTTGCCAAGTAAGTCGCTTTGTCAGGCCTGTTGGGCTGCAAATCTTTCAAGACGAGGAGAGCTTTCATTCGGCTGACCGAGAAAATGGCCCATCAGTAATGAGAAATGGGCTGTACATTTTTAAAACACATCAAACCGGCAATTAGTTTCAAAAAAATTCATTTCAAGATTTTAAATTACATTAATTTTTATGCGTGGAGAATTTGTTGGATTTTATATTGATATACATTTATTTTTAAAATCAGTTTGAATGTGAGTCGAAATTTTGGGATTAAAAATAGTTCGGACCGCACCGAAATATGCAAAATTTCGTATAATATTTTAACCGTGGCCACAATATGGGCTGTAATGCTAACAAAAAGAATATGGACTCCAAAAAAAACCTTAAGAATTAGCAAATGGGCTATAAATTATTAGAAATAATGGCAGATGGGTTGTATGCTGTTTTCCACAGATTTGAGGCTTTCCTAAAAAAAGGTTGATGCACAAGCAGTGACGGTTGGATGTCCATCCAATGGTCATTGCTTCTTCAATCTCTGCTCTTCCTACTCCGGCCGCTCAAACAAGCGCCCAAGGGACTGCCTGCTCCCTCCTCCTCATTGACCGTCTGTCTTTGCCGTCAGAGCCTCACCGCCCACCCGTACTCCCATCGCTGGCCTAGCCATCCCTCTACTCACCCACACTGCTGTTATTCTCCGGCGATGGCGCATTTAACTAGTAAACCCTCGTACAGTCGTACTCCCCTCCGCGTGGGAAACAACTGCCGAGTCTTCCCTGCCTCCGTGTTGTCCCCTTCCTAGGCCTCGCCGTCGTCCACCGCCGTGGTGCTCTCGGCGCGGCGTGGTCAATGTGGTCAACGACCGACTTCCATCAGAAGAGTACTGTGCGTGGAGAGGCTGACAGCTGGGTCCATGGCCGCAGCAAGGAAGTGCCTCCTTATTACGCGCAAAATAATTATTCCTCCACCTGACAGTGGGGACCCACCGGACGGGCCACCGTATTTCGCGAAAAAAACATTTCCCCCCTGACTGCTGGGACCCACCAGCTACACCTTTGCATGCAAGGAAGTGCGTCCGGGCAAAAAAACGATTCGCCCCCCTGACTGCTGGGACCCAGCAGCTACATCTTCGCACGCAAGGAAGTGCGTCCGGGGTAAAAAAACGATTCGCCCCCTGACTGCTGGGACCCACCAGCTACATCTTCGCAAGAAAGGAAGTGCCTGACAGTCCGGAACCACCTGGTCGAAGCGTACGTAGCGTTGTCATTCTGGTCGTGAACGTGTATGTACATATATACTGGTGGATGTAGAGGCGCGCACTTGTCGTAGTAGAGGCGCGCACGTAGCATGTACACATACGTACAGCGGCCAGGGTGCAAGAAAGAAAATACGGCCACGTATGTGTACATACGGGCGGGGTCTCAAACGCCTACTCGCGCATACGTACGGCGAGGGCTCGTGTACATGGCTGGGTCGGAACGGAGAAACAGCGTCGTCGTCGTGTTCATGGGGAGGCAACGGAATGCGTCGTGTTCATGGGGAGGCAATGGAATGCGTCGTGTTCATCGGGAGGCAACGAAACGCGTGGGAGCCAACCGGCTGGGTCGGAACGGAATGCGTGGTCGTGTTCATCGGGAGGGCTTCGACGGAACATGCGATGGAAACGAGGTCTGGCGTACTGCAAACGAAGGAAATAGACCTCCTACGTTCGGAACGGGGTCCTGTTGATCGGGAGGGGTGTGGCGTACCGCAAAACGGAGGAAATGGACCTCCTACGGTCGAAACGGGGTCCTGTTGATCGGGAGGGGTGTGGCGTACCGCAAAACGAAGGAAACGGACCTCCTACGGTCGAAACGGGGGTCCTGTTGATCGGGAGGGGTGTGGCGTACCGCAAAACAGACAAAACGGACTTGTGTTGGAGCGCTACGGTCAAAATGGGGGTCCTGTACATCGGGAGGGGTGTGGCGTACCGCAAAACGGGACTCCACGGGATACTGTTCATCTCCACCGTCGACCTCCTCCAGCCTCCACGGGCTCCTGTTCATCCAGCCTCCACCGCGCTACTCCACCGGCCATCGCTCAACCACCCCTCCACGGGCACCCCTCCACCGTCTACTGTTCATCCAGCCCTCCACACCACGGGGTCTGTTCAACCACCCCTCCACCGCTTCATCGCTCATCCAGCCCTCCACACCACGGGTCCTGCTCATCCGCAGGCAACGCCACCGCCACCGCTCATCCAACCCCCCGCAACGCTCACTATTCATCCAATCAATCCGCTTCAGTTAGCAGTAGTAGTGAAGGAATCGCTCCATCGGGTTCAGTTAACAGCCATCGTTCGATCGCTCGGGTTCGATGTCGTAGCCTGCGGATTCTGTCGCTCGGGTTCGATTAGAGCCCAACGCCTCGCCGGGTTCGATTAGAGCTAACGCCTCATACGCATGCGCGTACATGTACGAGAAAGCAGCGCATCGCTTCGGCCTCGACCTCCCACCGTAACCGCAACTCCCGAAATTTTCCTACCCTCGCTTCTACCATGGTTTTTCCGTCATGGGACGGCCCAAAGAATGTCATGCAGCTGCGTCTTCGCCCGCCCAGATGAAAAGCCCATTTTCATCATGATTTTTGTCATAGAAGTAGGAGCCCACCACATCTATGATGATACCGGGTTCTGTCACAATTATCGTCATAGAAGTGTCATATGTATGACAGAAAAAAATTTCGTTCGGCCCAAAATGTCACGGATGTGTCTTTTTTTGTAGTGCTTCCTTGTCCAATTCGGACTAGAGGGGGAGGGGGCGCGGCCTGCCCTAGCCGCCCCTCCTCTTCTCCACTAAGGCCCAATAGGACCATTACACTCCCCGGGGTGTTCCGATAACCCCCCGGTACTTCGATATTTGTCCGAACTTGCCCGAAACTTTCCGAAGTCCAAACATAGTCGTCCAATATATCGATCTTTATGTATCTACCATTTCGAGACTCCTCGTCATGTCCGTGATCATATCCGGGACTCCGAACTACCTTCAGTACATCAAAACACATAAACTCATAATACCGATCGTCACCGAATGTTAAGCGTGCGGACCCTACGGGTTCAAGAACTATGTAGACATGACCGAGACACGTCTTCGGTCAATAACCAATAGCGGAACCTGGATGCTCATATTGGCTCCTACATAATCTACGAAGATCTTTATCGGTCAAACCGCATAACAACATACGATGTTCCCTTTGCCATCGGTATGTTACTTGCCCGAGATTCGATCGTCGGTATCCTCATACCAAGCTCAATCTCGTTACTGGCAAGTCTCTTTACTCGTTCCGTAATGCATCATCCTGCAACTAACTCATTAGTCACATTGCTTGCAAGGCTTATAGTGATGTGCATTACCGAGAGGGCCCAGAGATACCTCTCCGAAAATCAGAGTGACAAATCCTTGTCTCGATCTATGCCAACTCAACAAGTACCATCGGAGACACCTGTAGAGCACCTTTATAATCACCCAGTTATGTTGTGACGTTTGGTAGCACACAAAGTGTTCCTCCGTGTCGGAGTTGCATAATCTCATAGTCATAGGAACATGTATAAGTCATGAAGAAAGCAATAGCGATGAAACTAAAAGCGATCAAGTGCCAAGCTAACGGAATGGGTCAAGTCAATCACATCATACTCTAATGATGTGATCCCATTAATCAAATGACAACTCATGTCCATGGCTAGGAAACTTAACCATCTTTGATTCAACGAGCTAGTCAAGTAGAGGCATACTAGTGACACTTAGTTTGTCTATGTATTCACACATGTACTAAGTTTCCGCTTAATACAATTCAAGCATGAATAATAAAAATTTATCATGATATAAGGAAATATAAATAACAACTTTATTATTACCTCTAGGGCATATTTCCTTCACACGGAGGGGTTCATCATCCTCATTGGTGCCCCTACGATGATGCGTGAGTAGTTCATCATAGACCTACGTGTCCGTAGGCACTAGCTAGATGGCTTCCTCTCTCTTTTGATTCTCAATACAATGGTCTCCTGGAGATCTATTTGATGTATCTCTTTTTTGCGGTGTGTTTGTTGGGATCCGATGAACTTTGAGTTGATGATCAGATCTATATCCATGAATATTATTTGAGTCTTCTTTTGATATCTTTTATGCATGATTATTTATAGCCTCGTATTTCTTCTTCGAATCTTTGGTTTAGTTATGCCAACTACATTGATTTGTTTTGCCATGGGAAGAGGTGCTTTGTGATGGGTTCGATTGTGCGGTGTTCTTTCCCAGTGACAGAAGGGGTAGCAAGACACACATGTATCATTTCTATTAAGCATAACAAGATGGAGGCTATTCCTACATGAACAGATCTCATCTACATCCTGTAATCGTTCTTATTGCATTACTCCGTTTCTCCATGAACTTAATACACTAGATGCATGCTGGATAGTGGTCGATGTGTGGAGTAATAGTAGTAGATGCAGGCAGGAGTCAGTCTAGTAATCTTGAACGTGATGACTATATATTGATGAGACAATTGCTTTTTTACCCCTAGTTGGTTCCTACCCACGAGTTTTGCCCTTACTTTTCGAGCTTGCTTAGTTTTGCCCTTACTTTTTCCGTCGAGGTCCCTCGAATGCCCTTTGACCATTTGACCAAAACTTTGAAAATTCATAACTAATTCATATGAACTCAGAAAAATGCAAATAAGATATCAAAATGTTCACATAAACATTACCTTTATGTGCATATCATTTGCATTCAGGACAGAAGCACCCTTTAAACTACCTAAGGTAATTAATGTTATTAACATTATTGAAAATAAAAAGGTATAAACAATATATTTTTTTCATGAATAAAAATTGCATGCATATGTAGGTGATGTTTTTGAACATCCCGATATCTTATTTGCATTTTTCTGAGTTCGTATCAACTTGTGTTATTCTCAAGATGCAAAGGTATATTATTTCCATGCTAGATGTGTTATTCTCAAGATGAGTATTTATTTACTTGTCATTGCACGAGAGTACGGTAGTAATAGGGATGCCCAGTCCCGAAATGAAAAAGAAATTTACTTTATGTTGTCAAATAATAAATTCCTTGGAAAGTGTTGGTATGGACGGTACCCATGGATACGGCTAGCCATGGAATGTGAAAGAATGGTGAAAAAAGGAATAAACTTTATTTTCTATTTGTGAACCGCCTATGATATATCTAGTATGGAAAGTGTTGGGAATTACTTGGTCGTTTTCGTTGACGGGAAAAGTATGCCTCTCAAAAAATTTGGTCTCTTAATCTAGGCTTTGAGCTCTGGCACCTCTACAAATCCATACTTCCCTCTGCGAAGGGCCTATCATTTACTTTATGAAATTTTTATTTTTATTTGAGTCTCCATCTTCTCTTATAAAGCCACAACTAAGGGGCACTATGATCATACTTGAGCATTGGATATAGTTAATACGTGAGTGTGTTTCATGAATGGATCAATGATTGAGCATGATGAGCTAGGGATAACTTTCTTTAGTGTTTATATTTTGAAAGACATGGTTGCTTGTTGATATGCTTGAGTACTAAACTCTTCATGTCAAAACTATACTATTGCTTTGAACCATATAAAAGTCCAAATGTCCATGCTACAAAAGAAAAGAATATGTGATGAACATGTTAGGCATCATTCCACATCAAAAATTCTATTTTTTATCATTTAACTACTCGATGACGAGTAGGAATTAAGCTTGGGGATGCTGATACGTCTCCAACGTATCTATAACATTTGCTTGTTCCATGCTGTTATATTATCAATCTTGGATGTTTTACAATCATTTTATAGCAACTTTATATCACTTTTTGGGACTAACCTATTGACATAGTGCCCAGTGCTAGTTGATATTTTTTGCTTGTTTTTTACTTCACAGAATATCAGTACCAGACGGATTCCAAATGCAGCGAGACTTTTTGGAGAATTTTTTTGGACCAGAAGACATAACATGGGCCAAAGAAGTACCAAAGGGGAGGCCCGAGGTGGGCACAACCCACCTGGGGGCGCCCAGGAGCCCAGGCGGCGCCCAGGGGGTTGTTCCCCCTCGGTGGCCTCCCGCACTGCCTCTTCGCCCTATAAATTCCCAAATATTCCAGAAACCCTAGGGGAGTCAACAAAAAACAATTCTAGTGGCTGCAAGTTCCACAACCACAAGATCCAATCTAGACACCATCACGGAGGGGTTCATCATCCTCACTGGTGCCTCTCCGATGATGCGTGAGTAGTTCATCATAGACCTATGGGTCCATAGGTAGTAGCTAGATGGCTTCCTCTCTCTCTTTTGATTCTCAATACAATGGTCTCTTGGAGATCTATTTGATGTAACTCTTTTTTGCAGTGTGTTTGTTGGGATCCGATGAAATTTGAGTTTATGATCAGATCTATATCCATGAATATTACTTGAGTCCTCTTTTGATCTCTTATATGCATGATTATTTATAGCCTCGTATTTCTTCTTCGAATCTTTGGTTTAGCTAGGCCAGCTAGATCAATTTTTTTTGCCATGGGAAGAGGTGCTTTGTGATGGGTTCGATCATGCGGTGTTCTTTCCAAGTGACAGAAGAGGCGGCAAGACACGCATGTATCGTTGCTGTTAAGGATAAAAAGATGGGGGCTATTCCTACATGAATAGATCTCATCTACATCATGTCATTGTTCTTATTGCATTACTCCGTTTCTCCATGAACTTAATACACTAGATGCATGCTGGACAGCGGTCGATGTGTGGAGTAATAGTAGTAGATGCAGGCAGGAGTCGGTCTACTAATCTTGGACGTGATGCCTATATATTGATCATTGCCTTGGATATAGTCATAATTATTCTATCTTCTATCAATTTCCCAACAATAATTTGTTTACCCACCATGTGCTATTTTCTCGAGAGAAGCCACTAGTGAAATCTATGACCCCCGGGTCTATTCTTTATCAAATTTGCTTTGAGATCTATTTTTATTCGCTTTTATTTTCAGATATATTACTCCAAAAACCCAAAAATACCTTGCTGCACTTTTTTTACTTATTTTATTTCATGTTTTATCGAGATCTATTTATCCGATCTACACATTTTTATCCCGTCAACTTTACAATTTCTGGCGTCGCTACCCATAGAGGGATTGACAACCCCTCATAAGCGTTGGGTTGCAAGTATTTTTTCTTTGTGTGCAAGTACCGTTTACATAGTGTTGCTTGGTTCTCCTATATGATTGATACCTTGGTTTTATAACTGAGGGAAATACCTACTGTAGCTGTGCTGCATCATCCCTTCCTCTTTGGGGAAATACCGACGTAGTTCAAGCGACATTAACAAGCTGAAGAACTATTGAATAATAATTGAAGAATGATAATGATTGGACACTTCCTAAACCATCGCCTAATCCCACGCCGAAGAAGAGGGTATTTTCTTTCTCAGTTCTAAGGATGTGCAAGAGGCAAAGAAATGTATGAAGGAAAAAGCTATTAAAGCTGAAGATGTTAAGAATTTACCACCTATTGAAGAAATACATGGTCTTGACACACCGACACAGGTGGTAGAGGTAAATTCTTTTATAAAGTTTGATGGAGGTGATATTCCTTATAATAAATCTCCTAGTCAATGCTTGTATGAATTTGATAATTACATTATTAAGTCAGATCATTTCAATGCAAATGTTATGAAACAATTAAAAGATAATGCCTACATGATTAATCACTTGAATGACTTGTTGTTTAGAATTGCTAATGGTGTCAAAGGTGTAGGTAAACATGCATATATGGTCAAAAGCCAGTTAGAACTAGTTGCTAGATCTCAAAATGAATTACTCAATGAAATGATTAACAATATGAATGATCATGATATTAGAGTAATGACTTGAGGGTGTAGAATGACTCAGGAGCCACTTTATCCTGAAGATCACCCTAAAAGAATTGAACAAGACTCTCAAAGAATTTATGTTGATGCACCTAGTCCATCTAAAAATAAAAATAAAAATAAAAATGATAGGACTTTGCATACTTCTAGTGAACCTGAGGTAGAAAAACCTTCTAAGGATAGTAATGATGTTTCTATTTCTAATGCTGAGACACAATCTGGTAATGAACATTCACCTAGTGATAATGATAATGATGGTGCTCATATAGATGCTCAACCAGTCAATGATAAAGAACCTGATAATGATGTTGAAATAGAACCTGCTATTGATCTTGATAACCCACCTTCTAAAAATAAATGTTATGATAAGAGAGAATTCGTTGCTAGAAAAATGGTAAAGAAAGAGAACCATGGGTTCAGAAACCCATGCCCTTAACACCTAAACCGTCTAAGAATAAGGATGATGAAGAATTTGAACGCTTTGCTGAAATGCTTAGGCCAGTCTTTCTGCGTACTCGTTTAACTGATATTTTAAAGATGGCCCCATATACTAAATACATGAAATATATTGTCACTAATAAAAGAAAAATACTTGAAGCTAAAATTTCCACCATGCTTGCAAACTATTCTTCTAAGGATGGAGTACCTAAGAAACTAGGAGATCCAGGATTACCAACTATACCATGCTCCATTAAAAGAAATTATATCAAAACTGCTTTGTGTGATTTAGGAGCCGGTGTTAGTGTGCCTTTCTCTTTATATAGAAGACTTGATTTGAATAAACTCACTCCCACAGAAATATCATTGCAACTGACAAATCAATTGCCATACCTATCGGTGTTTGTGAGGATGTGCCCGTTGTAGTTGCAACTGTTACTATCTTAACATACTTCGTTATACTTGATATGCCCGAGGACCACAACATGTCGATTATCCTTGGTAGACCATTTTTCAATACTGCAGGGGCTATTATTGATTGCAAAAAAAGCAAGGTCACTTTTCATATCCATGGTAATGAACATACGGTGCACTTTCCGAAAAAACAATTTCAAGTAAATGGTATTCATGTTATTGAAAAGACTCCAACAATTACTATTGGAAGTTTCCAACTCCCTCTTCCTACAGTCAAAAAGAAATATGAAACACTTATAATTGGGGAGATGCATATCCCCGTTGAGGTAACCTAGTGTTATACGAAGATTCTTCGATTTCATGTTAATCGAAATAGTTGGTTAATAAGACTTGATCAACTTTATTAATGGATTATTTTTTAGAGGAATTTAGTAAGCACAACCTTCTGTAATCACCTTTTGTTTTCTATTATTTTTAGTTAAATGCAATAAAATGCCATGATTATCTTGTCTTCTGAATTACCTGTGAAATAAAAAATAGGCCAAAAATTAAAGTGCCCAAAATTGGCTGAAATTTTAACATGAAATTTTATAGAATATTTTAGAATTTTTGGCACTAAAAACACCCTAGAGGGATGCCCTAGGTGCCCACGAGGCACCAGGGCACGCCCTGGTGGCTTGTGAGCCCCATAGGGACCCCCTCACTTATTCCTTCAGCCCACATCGTCTCTTACCTCTGGCAAAAATTCCTGGTAGCTCTCTCTCTCTCCCTCTCTCTCTCGTGTTCTTTCTCCCAAACTAGAGATTTTCGATCTCTTTGCTCGGAGCTCCGTTTCCAAAACTATTTTGGGAGATTGCTACTTGGTATGTGACTCCTCCATTGCTCCAATTAGTTTTTTCTCTAGTGGATTATATTTTTCATAATTAGCTGCTCTTGGTGCTACTAAAGATGAGCTTGCATGTTGAATTCTTTGAGTTCTAAGTAGTTTGAATGCTTGATATAGCCTCTAGACATCCATATGAGTAGTTGCTATCAATCTTTGTTGACATCATTTTGTGGTGCAAAAATTTCAGAATTTTTTTGATAGGAAAAATGAATTTCTACCGGAGGACGGAGGTCCGGCCTTGCGAATGGCTGCACAATGCCTTCATGAACGAAGCTAGATTCTAACAAGATTTTGCGCAATTCTTTGCAAATGCTGGACTTACCAACTTCCTCACAGATGAGTGTGACCAACACCACATCCTTACGAATTCCTTTGTGCAAAATTTTCATTTCTTGAATAGGCACGAACCTCCCATGGTGCGTTTTGATTTATATGCTAAACATGAGCAGGTACCGCTTCTGAATTTTGTGAGATATGTTTGATTCCCTTTGATGGGGAATAAGAGAGCCTCGACCGGAGGAGTTTGAGGGCTTCCTCCACACTTTAATTGTGGGAGAGGAAAGGGGTATTTCGAAAATCCCGAGTCACTAGCTCGCAATTTGTAGTTGTTTGCTACTTTGCTTTATTCATAGGGAAATGCTTGACTGCTAGAAAGCAAGGTCACGCACTTCATAATGATAACACCTATAACCTTGGAGCTATCATTGCACGCCGCCTGCACACTAATAGGACTAAGGTAAAATTCATGGAGGTATTTATGCTACTCGCCTAGCGAGATGTTTTAATGTTAACATACGCCCTCATGATTACTTGTTCCTTAGAGTCTACCTAGACCACCAATCAGTGCAGGATCACCACTTTCTTAATGCCCCTAAGCATCCTCACCACAAATTGTTATAACTTGGTTTTTAGTGAGAACACTCGTGATATTATTCTATGTACTGCACCCGCTTTGTTTGACTCTCAAGCCAGGAACGGATACACCGTCCTACCAGTGGACATCGTTGCTTACCGGAATGCGTTGGCAGCGGCAGAGGATGAGGACCATGAGTGGGATGCTCAGGTGCCGCCGCCTCAGCACTTCCATATGGGACCAGATGGCTACTACGGATGGTGATTACCAAGCTGGGATAAAGCCTAAGCTTCCGGGAGTACGTATTCCTCACCGACATTATATTCATGTTCACACATTTCATTCTAGTTGGCGGTGTTCATCCTTTTTCATTGCATAATCCAGGTTAGATTTCTTTTCTCGGTTTCTTCTTGTGTGTTTGAAAAACTTAGAGAAAATCCAAAAATATTTCTCGCTTCTTTTCGGTTTTTCCTTCCAGTTTAAATTAGTTTTAGCATCAAAAGAAAACCCAAAAATATTTCTCTTTTCTTCTTTTACTTGTTGGGGGCTTTCCTGTGTAAATATTTTTTCTTTTCTCATTTTTTCCTTCATTAATTTTCTTACATCAAGAAAAAAACTCAAAAAATATTTCAGTGTGTTTCTCTGAAATTCTTTTCTTTTGTTGAGTCATTTTGAGGAGAAGACCACGATGAAAATGTTGAGTGGCTCTCATATGCATTAATTATTGATCTAACCACGAGCCATATTATTTTCTCTTCTCCTTTGGATAAAATATTTGCATATTCCAGCTTAGTCCATGGCACTCTTGCACTATTATCATTTTCATATCATTCAGCCATGCAAGTGAAAGGCAATAATGAGGATAATTTCATGAAGTGATTGTTGCAAGGAAAAGCGGGTATGAATTCAACTTGGTTTTGGTTTTTGTAAATATGTTTAACTCAGTATCCATGATTCAGCATATTATGATTAAACATGTTTATGATGAAAATTAGACATTATAGTTGCTCATGCCATGCTTAAGTAGCTAGGAGTGGATAATGATTTATCTTGGGTGCTAACATGCATCAAAATGATTGTGATGTAGTATGATGATATGGTATCCTCCTTTGAATGTTTCAAGTGGCTTGACATGGCACATGTTCACGCATATAGTTGATTCAAAACCAACATAGCCTCTGCGATATTTATGTTCATGGTGCTTATATCCTACTCATGCTACATTCAATGTCAATTATTCGTAATGCATGTTTATGACCATTTTCGCTCTCTAGTTGGTGGCTTCTCAACCTATTTGCTAGCCTTCGCCTGTACTAGACGGGAATACTTCTTGTGCATCAAAACGCTTAAATTAAAGTTGTTCTAGATGAGTCCACTATATCTACCTATATGCGGAATTACTCTGCCATCCCAAGTAAATTTGCATGTGCCACCTCTAAATATTCAAATGAACATCTGTTTTGTGTGCTCGTACCGCTCATGGAGCGACAGGGGTGATCAATATCTTCCATGCTAAGTGGGTTATTCTCATGATAAGTGTTTATTCACTTGTCATTGCACGAGAGGGGCTGGTAATCGGGATGCTCAGTCCTATGATTAAGATTGCAAAATAACAAAACAAACTCCCCCAGAAAGTTGTTGGTATGGAGGGCACCCGAGGATTCGGCTAGCCATCGCTTCTGTTTGTTGGTGGAGGGGGAGTAAACTTTACTTTACTGCTTGGGAACCGCCGCTAATTTGTTTAGCATGGAAGATACTGAAAACTCTCGATCGTGACATTAACAGGAAAGGTATACCTCCAAAAATTATATTTATCTCTGATTTAAGCTTTGAGCTCTGGCACCTCTGCAAATCCCTGCTTCCCTCTGCGAAGGGCCTATCCATTTACTTTATGTTATTTTACTTTTATTGTTGAGTCATCACCTTCTCAAACAAGCACCAGTCCTGAGAGCACAATTGTCATTCTCATGCATTGTTTATAGTTAATGTTGTGTGCATCATGACTGGATCTCTTCTACCATGAATTACAATGTTTAGTCACTGCTTGAACTTTGGAGGTGCTCCGCATTTATGTTTTGCAGTCTCAGAAAGGGGTAGCGAGATACCATGTTGTCATATTATATCACGATTGTTTTGACAAAGTGTTGGCATTTGAGATGTTTTATTATTGCTCGCTAGTTGATTATGCCATTGATATGAGTGAATATAATTTCTAAGAGTTATCATTTGCATGGTTAGTCATGATCTTTGCTGAAAACCTGGGTATTAGTTAATCATATATATAGACACAAGACAAAAAGAGTTCGTATTAGTTTTTGTTTACCACTTTCAATTTGTCAACTGAATTGCTTGACGACAAGGAATGAGTTAAGCTTGGGGAAGTTGATATGTATCCGTCGTATCTGCTTTTCCAAGCACTTTTGCTCTTGTTTTGGGCTCTAATTTGCATGATTTGAATCAAACTAACGCGGACTGACGCTGTTTTCAGCAGAACTACCATGGTGTTATTTTTTGTGCAGAAATAAAAGCTTTCAGAATTGGATGAAACTTTTTGGAGATCTTTTATGGAATATATAAAAAATACCGGAGCCAAGACCAAGAGCAGGAGAGCCACCAGTGGCCCACGAGCCACCACGGCGTGGCCACCCCCTGGGCGCGCCCTGGTGCCTCGTGGGGCCCACGTGGATCAGCTGGCCCTAATCTCAATCCTATAAATTCCTATTTCCCGAGAAAAAAATAAGAGAGGAAGTTTGATCATGTTTTACGACACGGAGCCGCCGCCACCTCCTATTTTTCATTGGGACGCCAGATCTGGAGTCCGTTCAGGGCTCCAAATAGGGGGATCTTTCGTCATCGTCGTCATCAACCATCCCCCATCACCAATTTCATGATGCTCACCGCCGGGAGTGAGTAATTCCTTTGTAGGCTTACTGGACGGTGATGGCTTGGATGAGATTGATCATGTAATCTAGTTAGTTTTGTTAGAGCCTGATCCATAGTATCCATTATGTTCTAACATTGATATTGCTATGACTTTGCTATGCTTAATGCTTGTCACTAGGGCCCGAGTGCCATGATTTCATATCTGAACCCTTTATGCTTTCATGAATATTTTTGTTCTTGATCCGATCTTACAAGTTGTATGCACATATTACGTGTTATAATCCGCATACCCCAAGGTGACAATAATTGTGATTCTTTCTGGTGATTACCGTAGTTTGAGGAGTTCATGTATTCACTATGTGTTAATGCTTTGTTCCGGTTCTCTATTAAAAGGAGGCCTTAATATCCCTTAGTTTCCTTATGGACCCTTGCTACTTCTTGAGCTTGTGTTGGTTTTTCCCTTGAAGAGGAAAGGGTGATGCCGTAAAGTAGAGATAAGTATTTCCCTCAGTTAAGAACCAAGGTATCAATCCAGTAGGAGAAGAACGCGCAAATCACCAATACCTGCACAAACAATCAAACACTTGCACCCAACACGATAAAGGGGTTTTCAATCCCTTCACGGTCGCTTGCAAAGTGAGATCTGATAGAGATAGATAAAACTAAACAAAAGATAAAATAAATATTTTTAGGTTTTTTGGTTTATAGATCTGAAAATAAAAGATTGCAAAATAGTAGATTGGAAACTAATATGATGGAAAATAGACCCGGGGGCCATAGGTTTCACTAGAGGCTTCTCTCATGAAGGCAAATAATACGGTGGGTGAACAAATTACTGTCGAGCAATTGATAGAAAAGCACAAAGTTATGATGATATCCAAGGCAATGATTATGTAATATAGGCATCACGTCCGTGTCAAGTAGATCGACTCCTGCCCGCATCTACTACTATTACTCCACACATCGACCGCTATCCAGCATGCATCTAGAGTATTAATTTCATAAATAACGGAGTAACGCCTTAAGTAAGATGACATGATGTAGAGGAATACACTCATGCAATATGATATAAACCCCATATTTTTATCCTCGATGGCAAAAATTCAATATGTGTCTCGCAACCCCTACTTTGTCACTGGGTGAAATCACGCAAGATTGAACCCAAAGCTGAGCACCTCTCCCATTTCAAGAAAAACCAATCTAGTTGGCCAAACCAAACCGATAATTCGAAGAGAAATACAAAGATATCAAATCATGCATATAAGAATTCAGAAAAGATTCAAATAATATACATAGATAAGGTGATCATAAATCCACAATTCATTGGATCTCAACAAACACACCGCAAAAGAAGATTACGTCAGATGGATCTCCAAGAACATCGAGGAGAAAATGGTATTGAGAATCAAAGAGAGAGAAGAAGCCATCTAGCTACTAGCTATGGACCCGTAGGTCTGAGGTAAACTGCTCACGCTTCATCAGAAGGGCAATAGAGTTGATGAAGATGCCCTCCGTGATCGAATCCCCCTTCGGCGGGACGCCGGAAAAGGCTCCAAGATGGGATATCATGAGAAAAGAAGGTTGCGGCGGTGGAGAAGTGTTTTCGTGGATGCTTCTGGTGTTTCTGGAATTTATGTGAATATATCGGAGGAAGGGCTAGGTTAGAGGAGTCCCAAGGAGGTGGCAAGGTAGGGGGCGCCCCCCTAGGGCGCGCCCTCCACCCTTGCTGCCGCCTCGCAACTCTTCTGACTTGGACTCCAACTCCCCTGGGTGTGTTCTGGTCCAAGAAAAATCATCACGAAGTTTTATTCCGTTTGGTATTCCTTTTCTGCGAAGCTCAAAAACAAGGAAAAAAGCAGCGGCACTGGGCTCTAGGTTAATAGGTTAGTCCCAACAATAATATAAAATAGCATATTAATGCATATAAAACATCCAAAACAGATAATATAATAGCATGGAACAATCAAAAATTATAGATACGTTGGAGACGTATCAAGCATGCCCAAGCTTAATTCTTGCTCGTCCTCGAGTAGGTAAATGATAAAAACATAATTTTTGATTTGGAATGCTACCTAACATATTTATCCATGTAATTTTCTTTATTGTAGCATGAATATTCAGATCCACAAGATTCAAAATAAAAGTTTGATATTGACATAAAAACAATAATACTTCAAGCATACTAACAAAGCAATTATGTCTTATCAAAATAACATGGCCAAAGAAAACTATCCCTACAAAATCATATAGTCTGGCTATGCTGCATCTTTATCACACAAAATATTCAAATCATGCACAACCCCGATGACAAGCCGAGCAATTTTTTCATACTTTTGATGTTCTCAAACCTTTTCAACTTTCACGCAATACATGAGCATGAGCCATGGACATAGCACTATAGGTGGAATAGAATATGGTGGTTGTGGAGAAGACAAAATGAAGGAGATAGTATCACATCAACTAGGCGTTTCAACGGGCTATGGAGATGCCCATCAATAGATATCAATGTGAGTGAGTAAGGATTGCCATGCAACGGATGCACTAGTGCTATAACTTTATGAAAACTCAAAAGAAAACTAAGTGGGTGTGCATCCAACTTGCTTGCTCATGAAGACCTAGGGCAATTTGAGGAAGCCCATTGTTGGAATATACAAGCCAAGTTCTATAATGAAAAATTCCCACTCGTATATGAAAGTGACAACATAGGAGACTCTCTATCATGAAGATCATGGTGCTACTTTGAAGCACAAGTGTGGAAAAAGGATAGTAACATTGCCCCTTCTCTCTTTTCTCTCATTTTTTTGGCTTCTTTAGCCTCTTTTTTTGTTGGCTTCTTTGGCCTATTTTATTTTTCCTCACATAGGGCAATGTTCAAATAATGAAGATCATCACACTTTTATTTACTTAAAACTCAAGAATTACAACTCGATACTTAGAACAAAATATGACTCTATCTGAATGCCTTCGGCAGTGTACTGGGATGTGCAATGACTTAAGAGTGACTTGTATGAAAATTATGAACGGTGGCTTTGCCACAAATACTATGTCAACTACATGATCATGCAAAGCAATATGACAATGATGAAGCGTGTCATAATGAAACAGAACGGTGGAAAGTTGCATGGAAATATATCTCGGAATGGCTATGGAAATGCCATGATAGGTAGGTATGGTGGCTTTTTTGAGGAAGGTAATAGGTGGGTGTATGACACCGACGAAAGTTGCACGGTACTAGAGAGGCTAGCAATGGTGGAAGGGTGAGAGTGTGTATAATCCATGGACTCAACAATTAGTCATAAAGAACTCACATACTTATTGCAAAAATCTATTAGTCATCGAAACAAAGTACTACGCGCATGCTCCTAGGGGGATAGATTGGTAGGAAAAGACCATTGCTCATCCCTGACTGCCACTCATAAGACAATCAATAAAAAAATCATGCTCCAACTTCGTTACATAACGGTTCACCATACGTGCATGCTACGGGAATCACAAACTTTAACACAAGTATTTCTCCAATCCACAATTACTCACTAGCATGACTCTAATATTACCATCCTAATATCTCAAAACAATCATAAGTAATCAAACTTCTCATAGTATTCAATGCACTTTATTGGGAAGTTTTTACTATATCCCTCTTGGATGTCTATCATATTAGGACTAAATTCATAACCAAAGAAAATTACCACGCTGTTTAGAGAGACTCTCAAAATAATATAAGTGAAGCATGAGAGTTCAATAATTTCTACAAAATAAAGCCACCGCCGTGCTCTAAAAAGATGTAAGTGAAGCACTAGAGCAAAATTGCCTAGCTCAGAAGATATAAGTGAAGCACATAGAGTATTCTAATAAATCGTGATTCATGTGTGTCCCTCTCAAAAGGTGTGTACAACAAGGATGATTGTGGCAAACTAAAAAGTAAAGACTCATACCATACAAGACGCTCCAAGCAAACCACATATCGTGTGGTGAATAAAAATATAGCCTCAAGTAAAGTTACCGATAGATGAAGACGAAAGAGGGGATGCCATCCGGAGAATCCCCAAGCTTAGGCTCATGTTTGTCCTTGAATATTATCTTGGGGTGCCTTGGGCATCCCCAATCTTAGGCTCTTGCCACTCCTTATTCCATAGTCCATCAAATCTTTACCCTCAACTTGAAAACTTTACAACACACATCTCAACAAAAGATCTCATAAGATCCGTTAGTATAAGAAAATAAATCACCACTTTTGGTACTGTTGTGAACTCATACTTTACTTATATCCGTGTAATATCTACTGTATTCCAACTTTTGTATGGTTCATACCCCCCCCCCCCCCGATACTACCCATAGATTCATCAAAATAAGCAAACAACACATAGAAAACAGAATCTGTCAAAAACAGAAGAGTCTGTAGCAATCTGTAACTCTCTAATACTTATGTAACTCCAAAAATTCTGAAAAATTAGGAAAACAGAGGCTATTTTTATCTTAATCTTCTGCAAAACGAATTAGTATTTTATCACGCTTCTGTTAAAAATTAGAATTAATTTACAGAGTGCAAAAGTTTCTGTTTTTCAGCAAGATCAAATCAACTATCACCATACGCCATCCCAAAGGTCTTACTTGGAACAAACACTAATTAAAACACAAAAACACATCTAACCAGAGGCTAGATGAATTATTTATTGAAAAACAGAACAAAAAAACCAAGAACAAAAATAAAATTGGGTTGCCTCCCAACAAGCGCTATTGTTTAACACCCTTAGCTAGTGTCAAAAACACATAGATCTAGGTATTGTCATCTTTGGTATGCAATCCATAAGTAGCTCTCATAATAGATTCATATGGCAACTAAATTTTCTTTCTAAGTGTTCCATGCCTTTCCTTAATGGAAACTGAAATCTAATGTTTCCTTCTTTCATATCAATAATTCCACCAATCGTTCTAAGGAAAGGTCTACCAAGAATAATAGGACATGTAGGATTGCAATCTATATCAAGAAGAATGAAATCTACAGGCACATAATTCCTATTTGCAACAATAAGAACATCATTAATCCTTCGCATAGGTTTCTAAATAGTGGAATCCGAAAGATGCAAATTTAAAGAACAATCATCAAATTCATGGAAACCTAACACATCACATAAAGTTTTTGGAATCATGGAAACGCTGGCACCCAAATCACACAAAGCATGACACTCATAATCTCTAATCTTAATCTTAATAGTAGGTTCCCACTCATCATAAAGTTTTCTAGGAATAGAAACTTTCAATTCAAGCTTTTCTTCAAAAGATTTCATCATAGCATCAACGATATGTTTAGTAAAAGCTTTATTTTGATTATAAGCATGAGGAGAATTCAACATGGATTGCAACAAGGAAATACAATCTATTAACGAATAATTATCATAATTAAATTCCTTGAAATCCAAAAGAGTGGTTTCATTGCAACTTGAAGTATTGACCTCTCCAATCCCACTTTTATCAATTTTGCATCTAGATCTATAAACTCCAAATCATTGGGACGTTTTTTAACTAAAGTTGACTCATCTCCACTCCCATCTTATAAAGATTTATATTGGAAAACAAAGATTCAATAGGATTCACATCAATCACTTTAAGATCTTTATCGTTATTTTGACAAAAACTAGAAGAACAGGCTTTTACAAACCAATCTCGCTTAGCATGCATCTTACCGGTTCTTTCTTTGCACTCATCAATGGAAATTCTCATAGCTTTAAGAGACTCGTTAATATCATGCTTGGGTGGAATAGATCTAATTTTCAAAGAATCAATATCAAGAGAAATTCTACCCACGTTCCTTGCCAAATTATCAATTTTAAGCAATTTTTCTTCAACCAAAGCATTGAAACTCTTTTGCGAATTCATAAATTCTTTAACACTATTCTCAAAATCAGAGGGCATCTTATTATAATTTCCATAAGAATTGTTGTAGGAATTACCATAATTATTAGATGAATTACTAGGTAACGACCTGGGATTAAAATTACCTCTATACGCGTTATTACCAAAATTGTTCCTACCAACAAAATTCACATCCGTAGATCCATTATTATTCTCAATAAAATTAGACAAGGGCATATCATTAGGATCAATAGGAGCACTCTTGCTAGTAAATAATTTCATAAGTTCACCCATCTTTCAACTGAAAACATTAATCTCTTCAATCGCATGCACTTTTTTTACTAGTGAAAGATCTTTCAGTGCTGTCAGCGTTCTGGGAACTGGGGTCCCCAGACTTGCCTGCCTGCGGCCCACAGCGTGGCTAAGCCGGCAGGCCCATCTTCGTCAACAAGGCATCCAAGACCCTTGCGAGGGTCCAAGCCTCACGAGGCGGACGATGCAAGACCTCCTCTGGAGTGGCCTAGCCAGGCAGAATCACGAGGAGCGGAGATATCAAGACGGGGAAAACCTCACGAGGCTCTCGTGACATGAGCCATGACGAACGACACCAGGCGGGCGCCAGGTGGGCACCAGCGCGCACAATGTCCTTATTTCCTCTTTGGTGCTAAGGTTGCTATATTGGTGCAACGAGACCAAGACCAGGAGGACGGCAAGACAGAGGTCATCGTGGAGCCCAAGACAGCGTCACCACCAGAGCTTTTCGCAGGCGAAGACCACTTTTGTCAGGATAGCTTGTACTAGCTGCCCCCCTTCTAATTTTCCTGCCGTTGTTGGCTCCCTTCCCGCTCAACATTTGGGAAGAGGACCAGGGCCTATATAAGTAGAGCTAGCCACCCTAGTAGAGGGGAGGGGAACCTTAGCTTGATCCAACCCGATCGAGAGCCTACCCACAAGAACACCTCAACCTCAGGAGGCTGTTCTTCCCTTGTACTGTTCATCATCAGCTCTAGAGGCAATCCACCACCACCACACTGGAGTAGGGTATTACACCACAACGGTAGCCCGAACCAGTATAAACCTCGTGTCTTTCTGTGTTGCGAGTTCGTCGAGTTCGTTCGCGTGATCTAGCGAGCTAGGGCGTAGATCGGTAGGAGGGAAAGACTTCACGTGCACCCCAGTGTTCGAACCTCAAGGGTTTGCTGGAACCCCAAATCCGACATTTGGCGCGTATGGGTGCGCCAGAGCTTCTTCTGCACCAACCAGCTCGCCGACACTCCCCAGTCACGATGTCTGGCGACTCAAGGAACGACTCTAACCGCTGGGCAGCCTGGCCAGCCCGGGCAGTGCCGCCTGCCCATGAAGATCTTGAGCCTGCACTCCAGGCAACGCGAGCGCCGCCAAACTCCGCTGGGCGCGGGCAACGCGGCCAGGCGTTATCCACGCTCACCCCACGGCAAGTACGGGCCACCGCAAGAGCAGCGAGCCATGCCGCAGCAACGGCGCCACACTCACGGCGGGAGCATGCAAACATGCGGGCAGCGCTCACCGTGGCAAGGGAGCTGCTGCGATGCAGGCTGATGGAAAGCGGTCGGGATACACTGTTGGAGCGTGTTGCCGAGCTGCTGGATGCAGCGGCGTCGGGAGCGCCACCCTTCTGCTATCGACTTCCTCCCCAGGCCACTACAGGGCCGCGCGGTGAACCTTACCACATCCGCGCGCCATCAACTACGCCTGGGGGCTTCATCAACATCAGCACAGCCAGCAGCGTAGGGGGCTCCGATTCCCCCACGCCGCCCGCGACAAGCACGGGCGCAAGCGCCGTCCTCCATGGTCCCCGCCGGATGCCGTGCTGTCATCCCCAGGACGCCACCGTGGGCCGAGCAACATGGAGTGTGGGGCACCACGGCGAGGTGTTCGGGGTGACGGCCACGGAAGCCTACGTGCCCCGAATGATGGACCAAGGGTACGCACCAGAGGATGACCCTGGCGCGTTCATTGGAGAAGATTGGGGAGAGGGGGCGCTAGGAGCCGAAGCCTTCCAAGAACCAACGGAGAACCATGACAGCCGCGCCGGCAACGACAACTACAGGGTACCGCTAATCTCTCAGGAACAGGCTTATGCTAACCATGGGCTGCAGATGACTCAGGTTGCAGCGTCGATCGACGACCCTGGCACGGCGGCACCCGTTCCAACAAGGGAGACACGCTGGGGGCCGCCGGGAGGGAGCCGGGATCAAGGCCCCTCCCCGTGGCGCGTGACGCATGGCAACGCCCAGAGGTAGGCCCTCTGCCGGGGAGGCCTCGACAACCCTTCCCCCGGCAGAGGACCTGTGGTCGCCGGGGGCACCGCTGGCGTCCTCTTTCCTCCTTTGTGTCGTCCCGATGACCGGTCGACCCAAAGGGGGTCAAGGGTGGCGCAAGGCGGGGCCCTCGTCTGGCGATATGAAGCAAGGCCGGTACCTGTGAAGAAGGCCCAGTGCCTGTGAAGCTTGCTGCCCGTGACACTCTCACGTAATAATGAGTTGGGGCTGTACACGCCCCGGAGTCTTAGGGGTGCCGGCCTCAGGCCCTGGGGCTCCCTCCCACGCCTAGTGGCAGCACTTAGCTCCGCGCTGGTGAGAAGACTTGAAGACCAGAAGACTAGACTAGGTGCCGGACGCGGCCTTTTGCTTTGGATCTCTCTCTCTCTCTCTCTGTAGCTTTGCTTTCTGGATCTGGATTTGATTTGAAGCTAAGCTTTTTATTGATGCACGCGGGGGGCTTTTCTCGTTCGAGCAATTTCTTGCCTTCTGGATCTCGTTTTGTCTGGGACTCATGTCCGTCGCCTTCCCTTCACGACTCATCGCGAGCGGGACAGCGTGAAGCACGCACGCCAAATGCGCGCTAGCACTACAACTGGTGCTCAGCCCTAGTGGGGCCCCTTATGACGGGGCGACGAGCTCCGACGGGTTCTCAGGAACCTGACGCGTCGCAACCCAGCTCAAATCTGGCGCAGACTAAGGTAAATCAAGACAGAGAACTCGCATCCGGATTCACGAGTTCACGAGGGCACAGATTCACATCGCGTGGAAAAGTAAAAACTGCAATTTGCTTACACGAGGGGCTCCCCCTCCCAAAATGCTCTTACAAGATTTCCAAGGGCCATGCCTGAGCTTCGTGTGCAGGATGAAACGACAGGAGAACATAGGATCAGCTAGAAATGTCGCTCGCCACATCACCCGCGGATGCATCACTCACGTCGTCATCGTCTTCATTGGCAACGTCGCCACAGCCGGCGACGCCCCTGACACCGTCGCCAACCACGTCGCTTCCGTCAGCAGCGATCACCACCCCGTCATCTTCCAAAGTGAAGGTCCTGACCAACGCGTCCACATTGTCTTCAACCCAACGCGCCAGGTCATCCCGAACGATCGTTGGAATGGGGGTGATGGCAGCGTCGAAATCAAAGTTGGGGTCGGCATTCAGAAGGTGGCTGAAGACACGGGAGAAAGCGCGCTCAAGCAGGCCACACCCCCTTTCCTCCACAAGCTGGCGAGCTCTGGCAGATCGAGCCTCCAAGCGCGTCACCACCTCAGTGAAGAAGATCAGATGGCTGGCATAGTCATTCAAGTGAGGGGTTGGCACCTCCACATCACAAATATGGCCCAGGGCGGTGTTGGCCCTGTTCTGAAGATCCTGAAGCATAGGAGTATGCTCGCGCTCCAGTGTTCGTTGTTGGAGCACTTCCTCCGTGTTCTGCCGTGCAACGGCCTCAGTGTCATCAACACGCCTACGAAGGGAGCTCAGCTCGGTGCGGACGGAGGCCAAGTCCGCCTGCGCCGTAACCAAGGCGTCGGTCGTGGCCTCCGCGCGCCTCTCAGCCTCGTCCAAACTGGGCCTAAGGGCAGCGGCCCTGCCTGCATCTTCCGTACCCGCGAGCTTTAGCTTCAGGTCGTACCTACCCTCCAGGTCCGCGCGAATCTCGGCCACCCGGCGATTCACCTCCTCCTCAACTCCGGCCTCGCGAGCCTCGACGACGTCTTCTGCTTGAGCAACTTGACGCTCCCTCGTCTCCAGTCGCTCGAGCTCGAGGCTGCGCTCCACGGCCTCCAAGGCCAGCGTCTCACCGCGCCTCCAGACTTCCTCATCCTCCATGGGCATCCCCCTCAGCGACGCAAGAGCGGTCTTGCGCGCCTCCACCTGCTGCTCAAGGGACGCGCTCCACGCCTGGAGCTCCCACGCGCGTTCCTTTGCAGCCTCGCGGCGACGGTCAGCCTCGCGAGCCTCTTCCAAGGCTCGTGAACGGGCCTCATGGGCGGACTTGAGGGACGCCTCGGCCTTCGCATTCTCAAGGTCGCGCTGATAGCGACCGAGGTTGATGGCCACCCTCAGCTTGCGCCACTCCTCCACCAGTCGGAGGCCTTCGGCCTCAAGGCGTGAGTCAACACCCTCGAGCTCTTCACCAAGATGGCTCATCGCGCCCATCGCCTCCTGGAAGAGCTCATGATGGACCATGCTCCGCCTGCACTCGAGCTCGAACGCTCGACCCTCCTCTTCCTCCGGCTCGGGGGCTACGGGCGGGGCGCCAAGCGGCGCGCCATCCCCCGGGAGGGGGCTGGCGCCGCACCTGACACCAGCCTGTCCTCGCGAGAAGCCCAAGCCGGCTGAGGCTCGCTGCTCGGAGAGGAACCGAAGATCGAAGCCAGCCAGCCGCTGCCCATAAGCGAAGGAGGAGCCTTGGGCACGCCCGCCAAGCTCCACACTAGACCGTGTGGGAAGGATGGCCAAACTGCGGGCTCAGCGCTCCGCGGAGGCAGAGACGCTCCCCCGACCGACCTGGCTCCAAGGGCAGTAGGAAGACCAGGAACGCTCAAGGCGGATGGGGGAGTTGATATAGGAGGAGGCTGCTTCTCGGGAGACGCAACAACTTCAATGGAAGGGGCCCTGGAGAACTAATGTCAGAATAAGGAAGCTACACACAGGAAGCCATGACAACAATCTACTTACGCGTCGATGGCGATGTACTTTCGCCGCTTCAACGGCCCGAAGACATTTCTAGGGGATCCCTTCCTCTTGCGGAGCTCCTCGAAGTCCACGCAAAGACGACCGAAACGCTGGACGTGATGGCCGGTGCGCAGCGGGGCAGAAGGAGAGCTTGGAAGGATATCTTCAGGGGTGCCCGGTTGCGGCAAACAGCCGGGCACCGTCCCACCACAACCTCCCAAGGCTCCTGGAGCGTTGGCCTCAGGAGCCGCATGCTGCACCTCCTCAATAATTGGCGCCTCAGGAGGGGGGTCGCAGGCCCCCGAAGACGACGCCCCAGGATCGCCATTCGGCACGTGTTCCTCAGGACTCGAGCCGCCGGCTCCCGTCGGAGCTCGCTCTCCCGCACCTTCACCTGGGGCGAGCTCGGCACCGACGGCGAAGAAGGGGACCATGACGACGGGGTTCTCATGGGGCCCCACCAGTCCAATCGGCCGCAACCCCCATTCATCGAAGGAAGGCATGCTCGCTGCAAACTCATACTTGTTCTTGCAGTGATACATCAGGCAATTCTTCCCAGGCATTTCGGCCGGCAAGAGGACACCTGTCAAGACCTTAAGCACTGTTTGTCGCGTCCTGAGAGGGAGCCCAGACTCCTGGAACCTCATGTGGTCTTGACTGTTGAGCAAGGTCCACATTGGGCGAGAGTGGCACTGAAGCGGAGCAACCCGGCGTTTGACGAACTCCTTCACCACCATTGGCGCGGTCACGCCACGGTCCTTCAGCAGCCTCAGCCTGGCCCAGACAGGGGCAAGGCGGGGGCTCGAGAGCTTCTGGTGGCTCCAGCCGGAGTTTGGATCAGCAGGCCCCGTCGGGAGACGAAGCAGGGGGCTGAGCACGCCGGCGTCGACAAACACCCATTGCGTACGAAACTCGCTCGTGGATGAAGGGAGCTCGAAGTCAATCCCCACGCCTGCGGTCGCAGCCACGGCCTCGAAGCTCACACACCCCAAGCATTGCTGAGGGTCGGCCATGTGCAATGAGAAGAAGTGACGGAGGAGGGCCACCGATGGAGCGATGCCCACCATGGCTTCACACACGAAGGCGAAGATAGCAAGAAGTGTCACCGATTGGGGGTCAAGATGCAGCATGTGGATCTGGTAATAGTCTAGCACCGCGTCAAGGAAAGCAGAGAAGGGAGGAATCAAGCCAGCCCTGAGGGCATCTATGAAGATTGGGATCTCGGTGGCTACCCGAGCCATGCGAGTGCGAGACGCAGGCCAAGCCACCGTCTCTCCCCACTGTTCAAGCTGGAAGCGAGCATCGGACGCACCTTGTCCATGGCCTTGTCAGTGAGCACCCGGAATCGGCCTAGCGCCGGCTCGACAGCTGGAGGTGCGCCTAACGGAGACATCGGCTTCTTCCCCTTGTCCGCTTGTTTTGGCGCCATGGCAACAAAGCAGGGGGATGGCAGGTCAGATCGGAGAAGGGAAGCAGAGTCTCAAGGAAGCAGCGGGATTGGGGAAGCGAGGCGCAGGCGGCGGAGGAATAACTGTGTAGGCCGCAGGGGCCGCATAGCCAGGCGGATTCAAAGGCAGCGTGGGGAAGCGAAGGCGCCCACGTCCAATCAACCGACACGCGTCAACCAAGGCCGCAGGCTTTTGGGGCCCGCGGTGCTCCGAACTTGACCCTTGGCTTCGCCGCAAAGCCAAGCCAGAGCGCACCTTGGGCCCGAGGACTACTGTCGGCGTTCTGGGAATTGGGGTCCCTAGACTTGCCTGCCTGCGGCCGACAGCGTGGCTAAGCCGGCAGGCCGTACGGCCCATCTTCGTCAACAAGGCATGCAAGACCCTCGCGAGGGTCCATGCGTCATGAGGCGTACGATGCAAGACCTCCTCCGGAGTGGCCTAGCCAGGCAGACTCACGAGGAGTGGAGATATCAAGGCGGGGCAAACCTCACGAGGCTCTCATGACGTGAGCCATGATGTACGACACCGTGCGGGCGCCAAAGGCGCGCCGCGGCCAAGGCCCTTATTTCCTCTTTGGTGCTAAGGAGGCCAGCGCAGGCGAAGAGTACCGAGGCATCAGACAAAGGTTGCTATATTGGTGCAACGAGACCAAGACTAGGAGGACCGCAAGATGGAGGTCATCGTGGAGCCCAAGACGGCATCACCACCAGAGCTTTTCGCACGCAAAGACCACTTTTGTCAGGATAGCTTGTAATAGCTGTCCCCCTTCAAATTTTCCCGCCGGTTTTGGCTCCCTTGCCGCTCAACATTTGGGAAGAGGACCAGGGCCTATATAAGTAGAGCTAGCCACCCTAGTGGAGGGGAGGGGAACCTTAGCTTGATCCAACCCGATCGAGAGCCTACCCACAAGAACACCTCAATCTCAGGAGGCTGTTCTTCCCTTGTACTGTTCATCATCAGCCCTAGAGGCAATCCACCACCACCACACTTGAGTAGGGTATTACACCATAACGGTGGACCGAACCAGTATAAATCTTGTGCCTTTCTGTGTTGCGAGTTCGTCGAGTTCGTCCGCGAGATCTAGCGAGCTAGGCGTGAATCGGTGGGAGGAAAGACTTCACAGCACCCGGTGTTCGAACCTGAAGGGTTTGCCGGAACCCCACATCCGACAGGTGTGCCATCGAGAATAATTAACCATAATATTATCTAGGAGTTTAGTAGCTTCTCCCAAAGTAATTTCCATAAAAGTACCTCCCACGGACGAATCTAAAAGATTTCTAGAAGCAAAATTCAATATGGCATAAAAAATTTGTATGATCATCCACAAATTTAAACCATGAGTAGGGCAATTTTGTATCATCAATTTTATCCTCTCCCAAGATTGTGCAACATGTTCATGATCAAGTTTCTTAAAATTCATAATATCGTTCCTAAGGGAGATGATCTTAGCGGGAGGAAAATACTTGGAAATAAAAGCATCTTTACACTTCCATGAATCAATACTATTTTTCGACAAAGACGAAAACCAAGTTTTAGCACGATCTCGTAGTGATAACGGAAATAGCTTAAATTTAACAATATCATTATCCACATCTTTCTTCTTTTGCATATCACACAACTCAACGAAATTATTTAGATGGGATGCGGCATCTTCACTAGGAAGGCTGGAAAATTGATCTTTCATAACAAGATTCAGTAAAGCGGCATTAATTTCATAAGATTCCTCACTAGTGGCGGGAGCAATTGGAGTACTAATAAAATCATTGTTATTAGTATTGAAAAAATCACACAATTTGCTATTCTCTTGAGCCATCTTGACAAAGCAAGCAATCTAACACACTAGCAAACAAAAAGCAAACGAAAAAGAAGAACAGAAGAAGGGCGAATAAAAAGGCAAATCTTTTCGAAAATCATTTTAGGAGTGGGGGAGAGGAAAATGAGAGGCAAATGGCGAATAATGTAATGCAAGAGATGAGAGATTTATGATGGGTACTTGGTAGGCTTGATGTAGATCTTGACTTGGCGTAGATCTCCCCGGCAACGTCGCCAGAAATTCTTCCTGCTACTTCTTGAGCTTGCGTTGGTTTTTCCCTTGAAGAGGAAAGGGTGACCACTAAAAAAAATACACTTGCATGATGATATGTGTTTGTCACAGTAGGTCACGTTTTCTGTCATGGATGTACATCCATGAAGATTTTATGACAGAATCAAGATAGTCATACCTGTGCTGTCGTAGAAGTGTTCCATGACATTAACAAAATTATCATCATGGAAGTGTCCACTTCCATGACGATAAATCACGCGTCATAGAAGTGCTTTCGTCAAGGGTGACTGACACATGGCATCCACCGTAACGGGTCGCCGTTAAGCTATCGGGTTCCGGTTTGGATCTGATAACCCATTAACAGCCTCGACCAATGGGGATTTTCCACGTGTGAAATTCTCAACGGCTAGAGGAACCACGTGTCGGCTCACCGTTGGGACAGATGTCATCCACTCATTGGACCGAAGGCGCCTATGATACATCGACACATGGCACGACCCAACAGAGGCCCATTCCGGTGAAAAGGCTAGCCCGTTTGACTTTGTCAAAAGGTAGTGATACGTCTCAAACATATCTATAATTTTTGATTGTTCCATGCTATTATATTACTGTTTTGGATGTTTAATGGGCTTTGCTAAGCACTTCTATATTATTTTTGGGACTAACCTATTAACCGAAGGCCCAGTGCAAATTGCTGTTTTTTGTGCCTATTTCAGTGTTCCGCAGAAAAGGAATATCAAACGGAATCCAAACGGAATGAAACCTTCGAGAGAGTTATTTTTGGAACAAACGTGATCCAGGGGACTTGGAGTGGACGTCAAGAAAGAAGCAAGGAGGTCACGAGGCAGGGAGGCTAGGCACGCCCCCACCCTCATGGGCCCCTCGCAGATCCACCGACCTACTTCTTCCTCCTATATATATACATACTCATATACCCTGAAAATATCCAGGAGCACCACGAAACCCTATTTCCACTGCCACAACCTTCTGTACCTGTGAGATCCCATCTTGGAGCCTTTTCCGGCGCTCCGCCGGAGGGGGAATCGATCACGGAGGGCTTCTACATCAACACCATAGCCTCTCCGATGATGTGTGAGTAGTTTACCTCAGACCTTCGAGTCCATAGTTATTAGCTAGATGGCTTCTTCTCTCTCTTTGGATTTCAATACAAAGTTCTCCTTGATCTTCTTGGAGATCTATTCGATGTAATTCCTTTTGCGGTGTGTTTGTCGAGATCCGATGAACTGTGGGTTTATGATCAAGATTATCTATGAACAATATTTGAATCTCCTCTGAATTCTTTTATGTATGATTTGTTATATTTGCAAGTCTCTTTGAATTTTCAGTTTGGTTTGGCCTACTAGATTCATCTTTCTTGCCATGGGAGAAGTGCTTAGCTTTGTGTTCAATCTTGCGGTGTCCTTTGCAAGTGACAGCACGGGCAGCAAGGCATGTATTGTATTGTTGCCATCAAGGATAAAAAGATGGGGTTTATATCATATTGCTTGAGTTTATCCCTCTACATCATGCCATCTTGCCTAATGCGTTACTATGTTCTTATGAACTTAATACTCTATATGCATGCTGGATAGGGGTTGATGTGTGGAGTAATAGTAGTAGATGCAGAATCTTTTCGGTATACTTGTCGCGGACGTGATGCCTATATACATGATCATGCCTAGATATTCTCATAACTATGCACTTCTCTATCAATTGCTCGACAGTAATTTGTTCACGCACCATAATACTTATGCTATCTTGAGAGAAGCCACTAGTGAAACCTATGCCCCCCGGGTCTATTTTCCATTATATAAGTTTCCAATCTATGTTACTTTGCAATCTATATCATAAATAATACCAAAAATATTTATCTTATTATCTCTATCAGATCTCACTTTTGCAAGTGGCCGTGAAGGGATTGACAACCCCTTTATCGCGTTGGTTGCAAGGTTCTTATTTGTTTGTGTAGGTACGAGGCGACTTGCGTGTAGTCTCCTACTAGATTGATACCTTGGTTCTTAAATTCTGAGGGAAATACTTACGCTACTTTGCTGCATCACCATTTCCTCTTCAAGGGAAAACCAACGCAGTGCTCAACAGGTAGCAAGAAGGATTTCTGGCGCCGTTGCCGGGGAGATCTACGCCAAGTCAAGTCAAGTCAAGACATACCAAGTACCCATCACAAACTCTTATCCCTCGCATTACATTATTTGCCATTCGCCTCTCGTTTCCTCTCTCCCACTTCACCCTTCCCGTTTTATTCGCCCTCTTTTACCGTTCGCCTCTTTTTCGCTTGCTTATTGTGTGCTCATGTGTTGGATCATTTGTCACAATGGCTCAAGATAATACTAAATTGTGTGATTTTTCCAATACCAACAAAAATGATTTTCTTGGCACTCCGATTGCTCCTATTACCAATGTTGAATCTTGTGAAATTAATGTTGCCTTGTTGAATCTTGTCATGAAAGATCAATTCTCTGGCCTTCCTAGTGAAGATGCCGCTACACATCTAAACAACTTTGTTGATTTGTGTGATATGCAAAAGAAGAAAGCTGTGGATAATGATATTGTTAAATTGAAGCTATTTCCGTTTTCGCTTAGGGATTGTGCTAAAAATTGGTTTTCGTCTTTGCCTAAAAATAGTATTGATTCTTGGAATAAGTGCAAATATGCTTTTATCTCTAAGTATTTTCCTCCTGCTAAGATCATCTTTCTTAGAAACGATATTATGAATTTTAAGCAACTTGATCATGAACATGTTGCACAAGCTTGGGAGAGGATGAAATTAATGATACGTAATTGCCCTACACATGGTTTGAATTTATGGATGATTATACAAAAAATTTATGCCGGATTGAATTTTGCTTCTAGAAATCTTTTAGATTCGGTCGTGGGAGCCACTTTTGTGGAAATCACTTTAGGAGAAGCTACTAAACTCCTAGATGATATTATGGTTAATTATTCTCAATGGCACACCGAAAGGTCTACTAGTAAAAAGGTTCATGCGATAGAAGAGATTAATGTTTTGAGTGGAAAGATGGATGAACTTATTAAGTTGTTTGTTAATAAGAGTGTTTCTTCTGATCCTAATGATATGCCTTTGTCTACTTTGATTCAGAATAATAATGAATCTATGGATGTGAATTTTGTTGGTAGGAACAATTTTGGTAACAACGCTTATAGAGGAAACTTTATCCAAGGCCCTTTCCTAGTAATTCCTCTAATAATTATGGTAATTCCTACAACAACTCTTATGGAAATTTTAATAAGATGCCCTCTGATTTTGAACCTAGTGTTAAAGAATTTATGATTTCTCAAAAGAATTTTAATGCTTTGCTTGAAGAAAAATTGCCTAAGATTGATTAGTTGGCTAGGAACGTGGATAGAACTTCTCTTGATGTTGACTCTTGGGATCTATTCCACCTAAACATGGTATCAATGAGTCTCTCAAATCTATGATAATTTCCATTGATGAGTGCAAAGAAAGAACTGCTAGGATGCGTGCTAAAAAAGATTGCTTTATGAAAGCGTGTTCTTCTAGTTTTCATGATAATAAGGATGAAGACCTAAAAGTGATTGATGTGTTTCCTATTAAATCTTTGTTTTGCAATATGAATCTTGATACTGATGGGACTGGAGATGAGTCAACTTTAGTTAAAAGGCGTCCCAATGATTAGGAGTTTTTAGATCTTGATGCAAAAATTGGTAAAAGTGGGATTGAAGAAGTCAAAACGTTACATAGCAATGAACCCACTATTTTGGATTTCAAGGAATTTAATTATGATAATTGTTCTTTAATAGATTGTATTTCCTTGTTGCAATCCGTGTTAAATTCTCATCATGCTTATAGTCAAAATAAAGCTTTTACCCAACATATCGTTGATGCTTTAATGCAATCTTATGAAGAAAAGCTTGAATTAGAAGTATCTATCCCTAGAAAACTTTATGATGAGTGGGAACCTATTATTAAAATTAAAATTAAAGATCATGAATGCTATGCTTTGTATGATTTGGGTGCTAGTGTTTCCACGATTCCAAAATACTTTGTGTGATGTGTTAGGTTTCCGTGAATTTGACGATTGTTCTTGAAACTTGCATCTTGCGGATTCCACCATTAAGAAACCTATGGGAAGAATTGATGATGTTCTTATTGTTGCAAATAGGAATTATGTGCCCATAGATTTCATTGTTCTTGACATAGATTGCAATCCTACATGTCCTATTATTCTTGGTAGACCTTTCCTTAGAACGATTGGTGCAATTACTGATATGAAAGAAGGAAATATTAGATTCCAATTTCCGTTAAGGAAAGGAATGGAACACTTTACTAGAAATAAAATTAAATTACCATATGAATCTACTATGAGAGCCACTTACGGATTGCATACCAAAGATGATAAAACCTAGATCTATCCTTGCCTTTATGCCTAGCTAGGGGCGTTAAACGATAGCGCTTGTTGGGAGGCAACCCAATTTTATTTTTGTTTCTCGCTTTTTGTTTCTGTTTAGTAATAAATAATTCATCTAGACTCTGTTTAGATGTTGTTTTATGTTTCAAATTAGTGTTTGTGCCAAGTAGAACCTTTGGGAAGACTTGGGTGAAGTCTTTATGATCTTGCTGTAAAAAACAGAAACTTTAGCGCTCATGATATTAGTTGCCACTTTTTACTGGAGAGTGCTTTTTGGTTGATTCTTTTTTAATATGATTAATAGACAAATTCCTCACGTCCACCAATTTATTTCATAATTTTTGGAGTTACATAAGTATACGTTTGATCCAGATTGCTACAGACTGTTCTATTTTTGACAGATTCTGTTTTTCGTGTGTTGTTTGCTTATTTTGATGAATCTATGGCTTGTATCTGTCGGTGTACTAAAGTAGGGGTACCTTAGTACCCCGAACTTGTGCACGGGCAGTCGCAGCGTCCCCGTGGCAAGCCTCGCCGGGCGTCCGCCAAGACCCTCCGCAGCCTTTCAGAAGACAAGACCCCGGCAAGAGGAGCTTGCCGGGAAGGCCTCTCTAGGCACGAAGAAGGCCCCGGAAAGAGGAGCTTGCCAGGAAGGCCTCTCTAGGCACGAAGAAGGCCCCGGCAAGAGGAGCTTGCCGGGAAGGCCACTCCAGGCACGCAGAAGACAAGGCCCCGGCAAGAGGAGCTTGCCGGGAAGGCTCGGGGCGCGACAAGTCTCCGGGCGCGACAAGGATTCGGCCGCGGCATGCAACCTCTCTCCGTCCCCGCTCCAGCTCACCCAGCGACGTGTCGCCATGGGACCGTTCCATGCGCGCGTGTCGAGCGGCCGTGCAGCCAGCGGAGAGCAGCGATAAGCGGCGCTGACAGGCTCGCCATCGTGGCGAGCGGAGGCGCACCTGACGGTCTCTGTTACATTGTTTGGGCGACAACGACGGGCATTTATTGCTTTTGTCCCTTGCCGTCAGAGTTAGGTATTTTGCACTGTACACTGTTCAAGTAGGTGTACCAACTCCTGTTTTTACATTTGTACCCCCGCCTATGTTGCCACCTGTCGGAGACCCCTTGAGCATATAAAAGGAGGCCCGAGTGCAACGTAGAAAGGGTTCGCAGGGTTCCGCAGGTTCGGCTGGTTCGGTTCATTCGACTGGCCATAGACTAGACACACTCAAGCTAGGTTTTGTAGCTCGCATTGCTCCCTAGCAAGAACACAATAGATCAAACAAGCAGCAGTAGGAGTTTTATCTCTCCGGAGAGCTCCGGTTGGGTAAACCGCCGTGTGCCTCGCCTCGATCCACTCTTCATGCGATCTCCGCCCTCCGAACCACACAAGGCCTGCCCGCCGCCCCATAGGTGTCCGTGGAGTACGATCAGCCTCCCGACATCTCTGGGCGCGCTGTAGGGGCGTCGAGGCCGTGTGAATCTGATCCGGCGTTCACACGAGCAGCGTCATCAACATCTTCCTCAACATGCCACCGAAGAAGAAGGCTTCGCGGCAGCAGAGCCGTCGCGTCGTACCCACCCTCACCGCAGCAAGCGGGTGGTGGGGCGGACGTGGCGGAGGAAAGGTCGGCGACGAAGGTGCTCGCGACGTTGCCAAGTCCAAGGACAAGGCACCGCAAACCTCGGCGTCCGCGCATCCTCGCGCCCATCTCAGAGACGCGGGACCAACAACGCCATGGCGTTCACAACGCCATACGTTCGCTGGATTGAGACCCTCAAGACCAGCATGCGCGCCAACATGCCGGGCACGAGTGAGATACGGTCGCCGGACGGGCGCTGCTCCTTCTAACGTAGTTAGAAGTCCGGCGTGTCCCGCCTCGCACCGTTCTCCAATGCCACCCACTACTCCAGCAGAAGCTCTGGCGAGGGCTCAGCTGCTCCTCGATTACCCTCCAACGGCCGACAAGGTCGACGAGTGGAGGGCCACTATCCAGAGCCTCATCGGCTTTGCCAACGGCGACGCCCCGCGGCAACCGACCCCATCGTTGCCGCGGCGAGACGACAAGGCACGAGCCGGTGGCGACGAGACTGTCGGAGGTGCAACCACCGTGCACTCTCCGCCAAGAAGGCCAAGATCGCCAACCCAACGGATCCACCTCGACAGCGACTCCACTGCGTCGTCGGATCCGCGAGCTCGCCCCGATCAGCGCCAAGTTCTTCATGAGCGACAACAAGAGGACGCTCGAACTCGCATCGGCGCCCGAAGGGAAGCGCGACGTCGATCCGACAAGCGCTGGGCCTTCGCTGACATGCACGCGCCGGAGGGGCCAGCGACTGCCGTCAGACGCGTAGGTTGCCCTGCGTTCACCCGTGAGCTGCGGCAAGTCCAATGTGCCCACGGAAAAACTTCAAACCAGACGTGCCGGAGAAGTATGATGGCAGGGCGCATCCGTCGAGTTCCTCAGCATCTACACCATCGCGGTGCAGGCTGCGGGGACGGGACGACAAGATCCTCGCCAACTACTTCCGCCGTGCTCAAGCCCAACGTCGGATCTTGGCTCATGCACTTGCCGGACAGCTCCATATCCTCTTGGCAGATTCATGCCATCGGTTTGTCGGCGCCTTCACGGTGACCACAAACCTCATGGCCAAGAGAGTGACCTTCACACCTTTCGCCTAGAAGGAAGGAGAGTCCCTGCGCAAGTTCATTCAGAGATTCAGCCGTGCACTACAACATCCTGCACGCCCACCCTGCCAAGGTGATCAGCGCATTTCATCGAATGTGCGGAACCTCGGGATGAGGGAGGAGATGGCGATGTGCAAAGTCAAGGACGTCGGAAGCTGTACGCCTTGGCCGACAAGTGTGCACGCCACGAGGAAGGAGGAGACTCCACAGAGAATGCGAAGCGAGGATCTCGGTGAGGACACCGCCCGGCAAAGAAAGAAGGGCCAAGTAGGAAACAGAAGAAGAAGGCCGGAGAAGTGCTAGCTGTTGAGCAGTCCAGCAATGGAGGTGGCGACTAGAACGACTAGGCTAGTGGCTCCGGCATGGAGGTTGCCGCTGACACCAACCACCAGTCGGTGGCGTCCGCCGACAAGCAGGACTGCTCCGGCAAGCAGTACTGCAAGATCCACCGCACCAAGGGCCACGATCTCCAGAGCTGCAAGAAGGTTGAGCAGCTTGTCGAACAGCGAAGAGCTGAGTACGAGCGGCACGACAAGGAGAAGGCCCAGAAGGTGCTTTGGGGAGCAAGCAAGAAACGTCCGGCGGGGAGGACGCCGCGGCAAGGCCAAGCAGCGACAAGGAGATCGACCTCCCGCGGCGCGATAAGGATGAAGATGATGACGACGACGAAGATATGGAAGACGACGCCCGATGAGCAGGAGTTTCAGAAAGCCACAGAGGTCCTTTGCGTTGACGGAGGTGCTTCTCGCATACCTCCCACCGCCAACTCAAGCAATGGATGCGGAGGTCAATGCAGCGGAACCATCCGTAGAGTCACGCAAACCTCTCAAGTGGTCCAAGACGCCTATCATTTTGATATTGAGGACCACCCTGATCGCATAATCGCGGTCGGGTGCTTGCCGATGTTGGTTTCACCAACCATCCGCAACCTCAAGGTCACAAAATGTTAGTTGACGGCGGGGCGGCTTGAATCTGATCTCCTCTGCGGTGCTCCGAAGCTCCAAATCCTCGACAATGAGCTCGAAGAGACCGGTACCTTCCAAGGAATCAATCCGGGAAGGAGCAAGTCAAGGGGAAGATTACGTTGCGGTCACATTTGGCAGCGAGCTGAACTTCAGATCGAGAGGGTTACATTCGACGTTGCCGATTTCCCATTGCCTTACAATGGGATACTTGGCCGCCCAAAGACTCGCCAAGTTCATGGCAGCCTCTCACTACGCTTACAACCTACTAAAGATGCCAGCCCGATAAGCTTCATCTACATCCACGGCGACAAGAAGGATGCCCTTATCTCGTGCCGACAAGATCTACCGGGATGCAGCAGCCGCGACATCGCCCAACACTTGCCGCTGAAGCTCCCGGGGAAGAAGACCAAGTCCAAGTCCGGCAAGGGCTCGATGCTCACTCCGGCAAGTGCACCTCTTCGAGTGCTGCGCTACCGTCGAGGACGCACCATCGAGCTCCACCGCAAGTGCAAGAAGATGGTGGCTCCGCCGAAGACCAAGAAGGTGCCCGCCAAGGAGGACGGCACTGGTGGTACCTTCACCATCAGTGCCTCTCTCGACCCTAAATAGGAAGGCACGCTCGTTGCTTTCCTGCGGGCGAATGTTGACGTGTTTGCATGGCAACCGTATGATATCCCCAGTGTTCCCAGGAAAGTGATTGGGCACCGCCTGGCCGTTTGTCCTCATGCGCGGCCCGTCAAGCAAAAAGTCAGGAAGCAAGCAGTGGAGCGCCAAGAATTCATAGCAGAAGAGATCAAGAAACCGGAAGCAGCGAGGCCTTGTGAGAGGAGTGCTCCATCCCACGTGGTTGGCCAATCTCGTAGTCGCAAGAAAGCAAATGGGAAATGGAGACTTTGTATTGACTTCACGGATGTTAATAAAGCTTGTCCCAAAGACCCATTTCCTTGCCGCGCATCGACCAGATTGTTGACTCCACGGCTGGATGTGATTTGCTTTCGTTTCTTGATGCATACTCGAGATACCATCAGATCTTCATGGCTGAAGAAGATGAAGAGAAGACCGCATTCATCACACCATGTGGCACATACTGTTTCATACGGATGCCTTTCGGTTTGAAGAATGCTGGTTCAACATTTGCAAGGGTAGTCCATGACGCTTTTGAGCCGCAGATGCACAAAAATGTAGAAGCCTACATGGATGACATAGTGGTCAAAAGCAAGGACAAAGCAACTCTGGTTCAAGATTTGGACGAGACCTTTGCAAATCTGCGCAAGATCAACCTCAAGCTCAACCCCGAGAAGTGAGTGTTTGGAGTCCCTTCCGGCAAGCTTCTCGGGTTCTTCGAGTCTCAAATGAGGGATCGAAGCTAATCCCGACAAGATCAAGGCCATTGAGCAGATTGAAGCACCAAGGCGGCGTCAAGGATGTCACGAAGACTTGCCGGTTGCGTGGCTGCTCTCGGCAGGTTTATTTCTAGGTCTGCTGAGCGTGCCTGCCGCTTTTTCAAGATTTTGAAAAAGGCAGGTCGATAAAATGGACTCGAAGCGGAGGCTGCGCTGCAGGACTTGAAGAGATACCTGTCCTCCACTCCAACACTTGTCGCACCTAAGCCACAAGAGAAGTTGCTGCTATATATAGCGGCAACCAATCAAGTGGTTAGTGCTGCGTTAGTGGCGGAGAGGGAGGCGGACGACGAGCCGGCAACCACGGCAAGCACATCCAATGACAAGCAAGGGGCTTCACGACAAGCTCTGGTCCCGACAAGGACGAATCCAGCAGACACATGACCAGACATCTGAGAAAAGGATGGTGCAGCGCCTACCTACTTTGTCGGTTCCCTCCTGCAGGGGCTAGGTCAAGGTACTCTGGTGTGCAAAAATTGCTTTTCGGCCTCCTCATGGCCTCGAGAAAGCTGCGCCATTACTTCCAAGCACATGAGATCACAGTTGTCACTCGCTTTCCGCTGAAGAGGATACTGCAGAATCCAGAAGCGACAGGCATGATTGTCGAGTGGGCACTGGAGCTGTCAAGCTTTGGTCTTAAGTTTGAAAACACCATCAACTGGACAGAGCAAGAAGAGGAAGTTGGCCTCTGGTGACTACTTTCCGACAGAGCTTCCCGAAGCCGTCGTTGCAAAGGTCCCCAAGATCAACACCAATAGTGTTGAGGAGCAATCTGCTCCGACCGACCCCAGGGTTTGTTTCGTTGAAGCAGACACTCCCGACAAGTCTTGCTCCGGCAAGCTTGTCGGGGAGCATCTAGCTCCGGCAGGGCCGCAGGCTCTTGCCGTAGAAGCTGATGTTCCCGCAGCAGCAGATGTGCCTTTAGTCCTTGTTGTTGAGCCGCAAGCTCCAGCATGGGCGCAGCAGATTGTCCATTTCCTTCAGACAGAGAACTTCCCAAGAGCAAGAAGAAGCGGAAAGAGTAGCCCGGCAGTCAAGTATGTACCAGTTTGTCGACAGACATCGCATGTAAAAAGACTCAACGGTGTGAAATTGAAGTGTATTCCTGTGGAAGATGGATGTAAGCTGTTGGCGAGAGATACATGGAGGCATATGTGGTCACCACATTGGCAAGAAGAGCCCTTGCTTAAGCAAAGCTTTCGGCAAGGTTTCTTATGGCCGACAGCCCTCCGTGATGCAACTGCACAAGTAACCAAGTGTGAAGCGTGCGGTTCCATTCCAAACAGATACACCACCAGCTCAAGCTCTCCAGACGATCCCTTTATCCCGCCATTTTCGTGCTGGGGCTCGACATCCTCGGCGCCTTCCCCGAAGCTGTCGGGGCTTTGAGTACTTGTACGTCGCCATCGACAAGTTCACAAAGTGGCGGAAGTGGAAGCAGTGAGGAAGGTGACAAGACACGATCAGCGATCAAGTTCTTGGTCGATTGTTTGCCGTTTGGAATCCCTAACGGGATCATCACCGACAACGGCACACAATTCTGAAGTCGCACCTTCATGCAAGACGTCCAAGACCTTGGCGCCAAGGTCTGCTTTTGCTTCGCTGCTCACCCGAGAAGCAGCGGTCAAGCGAAGAGGGCAACGCTAAAGTGCTGCGGGCTCAAGACCGTAACTTTCGACGGGCTACACAAGTGCGGAAGAAAGCTGGATCGAGGAGCTGCCGGTGGTTCTTTGGTCGATCGGACGACGCCAAATCAAGCCACCGCCAGACACCCTTTGCTCTAGTCTATGGAGCAGAGGTAGTTCTCCCCACGGAACTTCGTATCACGGATCACCTCGAGTGCTCGCTTATGATGAGCTTGAGCGGAGCAGCTGCGACAAGATGACGCCTTTGCTCCTCGAGGAGGACCGTCTTCAAAGCCGTCTTGCGAGCCGCTCGCTACCGACAAGCTCTCTGCGTCGCTACCATAGCCGCAGGGTTAATGCCAGAAGTCTCGAGGAAGGCGACCTTGTTCTTCGGCGCGTTCAGTCCGCCAAGAATTCAAACAAGTTGACACCGAAGTGGGAAGGCCCTTATCGAGTGAAACGAGTCACTAGGCCTGGTGCTGTCCGCCTTGAGACCGATGATGGCATTCCGGTGAGCAACTCCTGGAACATTGAACATCTTCGTAAGTTTTACCCATAGGGCACGGTTGCCGGAACCTGTTCCGGCAACCATCTTTTGTACAAGTCTTGCCGATGTTGCATGTAATCCTTTGTACAAAGCGAGCGCAGACCCGATGCATCGATAAAGCTCACGTGTTGCGCATGACTTGTCAAGTTCATGCTTTCATCAATTTATTGCATGCTTTGGCTAACACTTTGTGCAGCAACCACACCCGGTAAGCAGAATCGAGCCGCTAGGCCCCATAACGTTATTTCCTCTTCTTTTTCTTTTATCAAAGAAAGGAAGGCTCCCTCGCGCACAAGTTAACCAGGGGGGAAGGAGGAGGTAATACTATGGACCAGACACCGCTCGAGGAAGATTCACCTCATCGGGAAGCAAGAGACCGAAAAGCTAAGTTGCCAAAGTTTGAGCAATCAATTTTTAAATTTTTAAGTTATCTTCCTCGAACGACCGCGCTTTGTATGAAAAACCCATGCGCGGAGGAACCAAATCGTGACTGGTCGCGCCCTTACTTTGTTTCGAGTCCGCTCAACAACTTAAGTGAGCTGCGGCTAGTCCGCGACAAGGTTGCTTGTCGGTAGCGACCCCTTGCCAAAGAAGTTGCTGAAGTTCCGCACTTTCGGCGCTCATGGCAAGGGTGCTCGCACCGCAAGTTTCCCGAAAAGCGTGGGGCAATAACATACAAAGCCAAGAGTCGAGTAAAGGAAGTAACGTAGCAAACGTTGCCCGTAATAAAGTTATATTACAAAAATAACTTATTGCGGCACTGGCTAAATCGTTCTCAGAACTGAAATAACAGCGAAGAGGAGAAGAAGGGCGCGCCGGCACCCAAGCCCCGGCAAGCCAGAGTTGCCGGGGCTGCGGCAAGCCAGAGTTGCCGGGGGCTGCGGCAAGCCAGAGTTGCCGGGGGCCGCGGAAAGCCAGAGTTGCCGGGGGCTGCGATATCAGATGAGCCATTCGTCCCTTTTCAAGCATCCCTTTTTCATTAAAAACATTCTACTCGGATACAATCCGTGGGGAATGAAAAACATGAAAGAGAAGATTACAAGTTTTAAATGCGGATAAGGCCCGAAGGCTTACAAATTAAAAAGATAAGATGCCCGTAATCCTTTTTTCTCCCTCTCTTCGTGGAGGTAGGTCAAGGAGGCGAGAAGGGCAAAAGAAACGCCTAGGCGAGCTATATGTGCCGAAGGCACCAAGGGAACATCCCGGAGCTCCCGAGGGCATGACGGAGATGGCGCGCCGAAGCCGGGCTCGAAGACGGGCGGCAGGACGTCAAGATCTTTGCCGAGGGCACCTCGCCCTCGTGCTCGACTTGACGGCCTTGTCGCCATCCCTCTTCCCTTCCGCAGCCTCCCTCGCCATCGCCCAAGGAGAAGACCCGGGGAGTTCAAGGAGCCGCGACGCGGATGATGGGGTCGCCGGTGACGACTTAAGCGGGCGCCCGACAACTAATCGGGCCTGCTACCCTCGTCGTCGATGTCGCTCTCCTCCTCGTCACTCGCTCGAGGGAATCTTCATTCGGAGGAGCTATCCACGCAGCACTTCGCCCGAGTACCGAGATCCCGAAGACCTTGACGGAGAGGAGATCACCCTCCATTAACTTAAAATGGAGGGTAGACCCGCTCATCAGCTCGTGGATGCGAGTGAACGTCTTCCACCCACGATCGAGATACATCACATTAGGGGCTGGGAATACAACACGGACTCGCATGCCGCTGATTCCACAGCCCCTCATGTGTAGTCTCGATGTCTCGGCGGATCCGACTCCATCGCGCTTCATGAACGGAGCCGAAGCCGAGGCGGCAACGAGGCGCCAGCGCAGCCTGACGAAGAACTTCGCAAGGGTCGCCCCAGTATGGACCGCCGCAGGAGGGGAACCGCCGGCGGAAGCGGAGACGGCGCCGCCTGGCCCCGCCTCTTCCCGGCGCCTCGACCTCGCCTCCCTCTTCCCTTGTAGCGGTTCTCGCCACCCCGGGCGTGGGGTTGGGAGGGGCCTGTCTAGCGGCGACCCTCGCCGCCACCGATGAAGAACCAAGGTTCCTTTTCTCCATGAAGAATGAGAGAAAGGGGAGCATAAACTGAGGAAAGGAGGAGATAGGAGAGTGCGGGCTTCTGCGCTCCCCTTCCGCTCTTTTTAAGGAAGCAAGGTGGGGGCTCGACCGCCTTTCGGCAAATCAGGGCATAGGAAGAGCAGGGAATCGGGGCCGACCTGTTGCCTCTGCTCGTAACGGCCTAGTTTTTTCACTTCCACCGTCCGCGACCCCAAGAGCATGGGAACCACGTGGCGGGGATGCAGAACTGAGGCGACGGGTGAAGCGACCAAGACGCCGCCCACTTCCCCACGACGCCGCAATTGACGCGTGCGTTCTACGGGGAACGCGGTGAATCTGAGTGGGTTTGGTTTGGACCTGTGCCGTGCGTGCCCGTGCCCTGTTTTGGGCCTGGCCCAACAGCGCTCGGCACCGTGTATGGCCCAGACCCGGGGGCTCCTGTCGGTGTACTAAAGTAGGGGTACCTTAGTACCCCGAACTTGTGCACGGGCAGTCGCAGCGTCCCCGTGGCAAGCCTCGCCGGGCGTCCGCCAAGACCCTCCGCAGCCTTTCAGAAGACAAGACCCCGGCAAGAGGAGCTTGCCGGGAAGGCCTCTCTAGGCACGAACAAGGCCCCGGCAAGAGGAGCTTGCTGGGAAGGCCTCTCTAGGCACGAAGAAGGCCCCGGCAAGAGGAGCTTGCCGGGAAGGCCACTCCAGGCACGCAGAAGACAAGGCCCCGGCAAGAGGAGCTTGCCGGGAAGGCTCGGGGCGCGACAAGTCTCCGGGCGCGACAAGGATTCGGCCGCGGCAAGGCGCTTGCCGCGGCATGCAACCTCTCTCCGTCCCCGCTCCAGCTCACCCAGCGACGTGTCGCCATGGGACCGTTCCATGCGCGCGTGTCGAGCGGCCGTGCAGCCAGCGGAGAGCAGCGATAAGCGGCCGACAAGGCTCGCCATCGTGGCGGCGGAGGCGCACTGACGGTCTCTGTTACCTTTGTTTGGGCGACAATGACGGGCATTTATTGCTTTTGTCCCTTGCCGTCGAGTTAGGTATTTTGCATTGTACACTGTTCAAGTAGGTGTACCAACTCCTATTTTACATTTGTACCCCGCCTATGTTGCCACTGTCGGAGACCCCTTGAGCATATAAAAGGAGGCCCGAGTGCAACGTAGAAAGGGTTCATGAGGTTCCGCAGGTTCGACCGGGTTCGGTTCATTCGACCGCCATAGACTAGACACACTCAAGCTAGGTTTTGTAGCTCGCATTGCTCCCTAGCAAGAACACAATAGATCAAACAAGCAGCAGTAGGAGTTTTATCTCTCCGGAGAGCTCAAGCCGGGTAAACTGCTCGTGTGCCTCGCCTCGATCCGCTCTTCGTGCGATCTCCGCCCCCCTCCGAACCACAAGGGGCCTGCTCCGCCGGCCCCATAGGTGTTCGTGGGTACGATCAGCCTCCCCGACAGTATCGGAGGGTATGAACCATAGAGAAGTCGGAAAACAGTAGTTTTAACACCAATATAAATAAATAATGAGTTAATTACAGTACCTTATGGTGGTGATTTGTTTTCTTATACTAACGGAGCTCATAAGATTTTCTGTTGAGTTTTGTGTTGTGAAGTTTTCAAGTTTTGGGTAAAGATTTCATGGATTATGGAATAAGGAGTGGCAAGAGCCTAAGCTTGGGGATGCCCAAGGAATCACAAGGTAAAATTCAAGGACAACCAAAAGCCTACGCTTGGGGATGCCCCGGAAGGCATCCCCTCTTTCGTCTTCGTCTATCGGTAACTTTACTTCAGGCTATATTTTTATTCACCACATGATATGTGTTTTGCTTGGAGCGTCTTGTATGATTTGAGTCTTTGCTTTTTAGTTTATCACAATCATCCTTGCTGTACACACCTTTTTGGTGAGACACACATGAATCAGAATTTATTAGAATACTCTATGTGCTTCACTTATATCTTTTGAGCTAGATAATTTTGCTCTAGTGCTTCACTTATATCTTTTTAGAGCACGGTGGTGGTTTTATTTTATAGAAATTATTGATCTCTCATGATTCACTTATATTATTTTGAGAGTATTTTAGAACAGCATGGTAGTTTTCTTTGGCTATAAAATTAGTCCTAATATGATGAACATCCAAGATGGGTATAATAAAAACTATCATATAAAGTGCATTGAATACTATGAGAAGTTTGATACTTGATGATTGTTTTGAGATATGAAGATGGTGATATTAGAGTCATTCTAGTTGAGTAGTTGTGAATTTGAGAAATGCTTGTTCTAAAGTTTGTGATTCCCGTAGCATGCACGTATGGTGAACCATTATGTGATGAAGTCGGAGCATGATTTATTTATTGATTGACTTCCTTATGAATGGCGGTCGGGGACGAGCGATGGTCTTTTCCTACCAATCTATCCCCCTAGGAGCATGCGTGTAGTACTTTGTTTCGATAACTAATAGATTTTTGCAATAAGTATGTGAGTTCTTTATGACTAATGTTGAGTCCATGGATTATACGCACTCTCACCGTTCCATCATTGCTAGCATCTCTAATACCCCGCACCTTTCGCCGGTATTATATACCCACTATATACCTTCCTCAAAACAGACACCTGTTGGTGTACTAGAGTAGGGGTACCCTAGTATCCCGAACTTGTGCACGGGCAGTTGCAGCCCTCCGCGACAAGGCTTACCGGGTGACCGCCAAGGTCCTCCGTGGTTCCTTTGGAGCCATTCAAGAACAAAGTATTCAAGCCTAGGAGGCAAGGCCCCGGCAAGAGGAGCTTGCCGGGAAGGCCACCCAAGGCACCTAGGAGGCGAGGCCCCGGCAAGAGGAGCTTGCCGGGAAGGCCACGCAAGGCACCTAGGAGACAAGGCCCCGACAAGAGGAGCTTGACGGGAAGGCCCGGTGAGCGACAAGCTTCCTGACGCGACAAGACAACAACCGCGGCAAGGCGCTTGCCGCGGCAGACCACCACTCTATACCTGCGCTCCAGCACATACACTAACGTGTCGCCCTAGGACCTTTCCAAGCGCGCGTGGCAAGAGGCCGTGCGGCCAGCGGAGCGCGGTGGCAAGCGGCGCTGACAAGATTGCCATCGTGGCAAGCGGTGGCGCCCCTGACGGTCCATTTAGTCACTGTTAGGGCGACGTAGAAAGGCATTTAATGCCTTTGTCCCCTGCCGCCGTGGTTAGGTATGAGACACTGTACCAGTAGCTGTACCAACCACTCCTTTTCCATTTTTACCCTCGTCTACGTTGCCACCTGTCGGAGACCCCTTTAGCATATAAAAGGAGGCCCATGCGCAACGCAACGTAGAGGGGGAGAGAGGGAGGAGGTTCGAAAGGCTCGAAGCCAGACAACACTCACGCTCAGTCTCGTTAGCAGCTTGTGTGTATTGTAGCACTCAGCGCTCCTGAGCAAGAACTCAATACACTCAGACATGCAGCAGTAGGAGTGTTATCTCTCCGGAGAGCTCCGAAGCTGGGTAAACCGCTCGTGTGCTTCGCCTCGATCTGCTCTTCGTGCGACCTCCGCCCCCCGCCAAACCGAAAGGGGCTCGGTCCGCCGGTCCCATAGGTGTTCGTGGGCAGGATCAGCCACCCCGACATCTTTGGCGCGCCAGGTAGGGGGCGTCGAGATTGTGTGAACCTGATCCGGCGTCCACACGAGCTAGATCTTCATCATCTTCATCGACATGCCACCGAAGAAGAAGGCTTCGCGGCGATGTTCCGGCCAAGATCGAACCCACCACCACCGGAGCAAACGGGTGGTGGGGTAGACGCCGACGGAAGAATGGACGTCGACGGGGAGCCCACGGTGCTGCCAAGTCCAAGGACAAGGCTGCGCAGACCTCGGCGTCAGACATGCATGCACCGCGCCTGTCTCAGAGGCGCGGGACCGACAAGCGTCATGGTATTCACAACGCCATACACTCGTTGGACCAAGATCGAGCTGGTGGATCTCGGGATGCTCAAGACCAGCATGCACGCCAACATCTTTGGCGCGAAGCGAGGCATTTGCCGCTCGACGGGATATCGCTCCTTCTAACATAGTTAGAAGTCCGGCATATCCGCTCCTCGCGCCGCTCGCCATCGCCGCCCACCACTCCAGCCGAAGCTTTGGCGAGCTCAACTGCTCTGGATTACCTCCAACAGCCGACAAGGTCGATGAATGGAGGCCACCATTCGTAGTCTCATCGGCTTTGCTAACGGCGACGCCCGTGGCAGCCGAAAGTGCATCGCCGCTGCGGCAGACCGCTTAAACACGGGCCGGTGGCGGCAAACCGGTGGGGTGCAACCACCATGCACTTCTCCGCCCAAGGCCAAGATCACCGACTCGCGGATCCACCTCGACAGCGACTCCACCGCATCATCGGATCCACGAGCTCGTCGCGATCGGCGCCAAGTTCTTCACGAACGACGGCAAGAAGAAGACGCCGAACTCGCGAGCGCCAAAGAGAAGCGCGCGTCAATCCAACCAGCGCGGCTGGGCCCTTCTGTCGACATGCATGCGCCGAGGGAACCAGCGACTTGCCGCACGCCGTAGGTTGCCCTGCATTCACTCGTGAGCTGCGGCAAGTCCAAAGGGCCCAAAGAAGAAGAATTTCAAGCCAGACATACCAGAGAAGTATGACGGCAAGACGCATCCGTCGGAGTTCCTCAGCATCTACACCATCGCGGTGCAGGCTGCCGGGGGGCGAGACGACAAGATCCTGGCCAACTACTTCCCGCTGGTGCTCAAGCCCAATGTCAGATCCTGGCTCATGCACTTGCCGGGTAACTCCATATCCTCTTGGACAGATCTATGCCATCAGTTTGTTGGCGCCTTTACAGGCGGCCACAAGCCGCATGGCCAAGAAAGCGACCTTCATCTGCTCGCCCAGAAGGAAGGAGAGCCCCTGCGCAAGTACATTCATAGATTCAGCCACAGACAAAGACAACATCTCAGATGTCCACCCCGCCATGCGGTAATCAGCGCTCCATCGAGCGTCGCGAAACCGCAGGATGCGGGAGGAGATGGCGATGTACAAGATCGAGACGTCGCTGAGCTATATGCCCTGGCCGACAAGTGTGCACGTCTTTGAGGAAGGGAGGAGACTCCCGAGAGAATACTTGAAGCAGGAGGATCTGATAGTGAGGAGACCGCCAAAGAAAGAAAATCTGGCGGTGAAGAAGAAGACCAAGTCCGGCAAGAGCTCTGATGCCCACTCCGGCAAGCGCGCCTCTTCGGAGTGCTGCGCTACCGTCGAGGATGCACCATCGAGCTCCGCCGGCAAGTGCTGAGGAGCAGTCTGCTCCGGCAAGCCCTAGGGTTTGTTCCGTTGAAGCAGACGCTCCAAGTCCGGTGAGAGCTCTGATGCCCACTCCGGCAAGCGCACCTCTTCGGAGTGCTGCGCTACCGTCGAGGACGCACCATCGAGCTCCACCGGCAAGTGCTGAGGAGCAGTCTGCTCCGGCAAGCCCTAGGGTTTGTTCCGTTGAAGAAGACGCTCCAAGCCCGGCAGGAGCTCTGATGCCCACTCGCAAGCGCACCTCTTGAGTGCTGCGCTACTGCCGAGGACGCACCATCGAGCTCCACCGGCAAGTGCTGAGGAGCAGTCTGCTCCGGCAAGCCCTAGGGTTTGTTCCGTTGAAGCAGACACTCCAAGTCCGGTAGAGCTCTGATGCCCACTCCGGCAAGTGCACCTCTTCGGAGTGATGCGCTACCGTCGAGGACGCACCATCGAGCTCCACCGGCAAGTGCTGAGGAGCAGTCTACTCCGGCAAGCCCTAGGGTTTGTTCTATTGAAGCAGACGCTCCAAGTCCGGCAAGAGCTCTGATGCCCACTCCGGCAAGCGCACCTCTTCGGGGTGCTGCACTACCGTCGAGGACGCACCATCGAGCTCCACCGGCAAGTGCTGAGGAGCAGTCTGCTTCGGCAAGCCCTAGGGTTTGTTCCATTGAAGCAGACGCTCCCGACAAGTTTTGCTCCGGCAAACTTGCCGGGGAACGTCAAGCTCCGGCTGAGCCGTAGGTTCTCGCCGTGGAAGCAGATGTTCCCGCGCAGCAGATGTGCCGGTGGTTCTTTGGTCGATCAGACGACGCCAAATCGAGCCACCGCCGCACACTTTCACTCTAGTCTATGGAGCAGAGGCAGTTCTCCCCACGGAACTCAGATACGGATCACCTCGAGTGCTCGCTATGAGGAGCTTGAGCAAGAGCAGCTATGCGACAAGATGACGCGCTGCTCCTTGAGGAGGATCGTCTTCGTCTGTCAGACGAGCTGCTCGATACCAGCAAGCTTTGCGCCGCTACCATAGCCGCAAAGTTAATGCTAGAAGTCTCGAGGAAGGCGACCTTGTTCTTCGGCGCGTTCAGTCCGCCAAGAATTCCAACAAGTTGACGCTTGAAGTGGGAAGGCCCTTACCGGGTGAAACGAGTCACTAGGCTGGCGTTGTCCGCTTTGAGACCGAAGATGGCATTCCGGTGAGCAACTCCTGGAACATTGAGCATCTTCGTAAGTTTTACCCGTAAGGCGCGGTTGCCGAAACCCGTTCCGGCAACCACCTTTTGTACAAGTCTTGCCGATGTTGCATGTAATCCTTTGTCCAAAGCCGGGCGCAGACCCCGTGCATAAGTAAAGCCAATGTGCTTCGCACATCTTGTCAATTTCATGCTTTCTACTTCTATTTTGCATGCGTTATCTGACATTTTGTGCAGCACCTACCCCCGGTAAGCAATAACGAGCCATAAGGCTCCATATCTTTATTTTCTCTTATTTCTCTTTCTCAAAGAAAGGAAGGTTCCTCGCCCACAAGTTTGCCGGGGGAAAGGAGAAGATAATGGTGTGGACCAAGCGTCGCTCTAGGAAGTCTAGCCTTACCGGAAGCAAACGATAGAAAAGCTAAGTTGCTAAAGTTTGAGCAATCAGTTTTAAAAATTTAAGTTATCTTCCTCGAACGACAAGATTTTGTATGGAAAACACTGCGGCGGAGGAACCAACTCAGTAGCTAGTTGCGCCCTTACTTTGTTTCGAGTCCGCTCAACAACTTAAGTGAGCTGCGATTGCGCCCTTACTTTGTTTCGAGTCCGCTCAACAACTTAAGTGAGTTGCGATTGCGCCCTTACTTTGTTTCGAGTCCGCTCAACAACTTAAGTGAGCTGCGACTAGTTGCGACAAGGTTTCTTGTCGGTAGCAGCACCGCCAGCAGGCTGCTGACGTCCCGCACTCAGAGCTCGTGGCCCAGGTGCCTGTGCTGACAAGTTCCCTAAAAGCGTAGGGCAAAAACATACAAAGGAAGGGACCAAGTAAAGGAAATAACATAGCAATTGCCATCCGAAATAGAGTTGTATTACGAGATAGCTTGTCGCAGCTCTAATAGATTGTTCGCATAACATGACCAGCAGCGGCAAGAAAAAGAGAAAGCGGGCGGCCTAATCTACGCCGACCGCCGGGGGCTCTCAAGGAAGCAAAGGATGCTGCCGCAGCTGCCGAGGGATCGGCGGTCGGCGTAGCGCCTGGCGCTCCTGCGGCCTCAGGGCCGTCAGTGCGATCGCCGGACCCCTCGCCAGCTTCTGCGGCGGCAGCTTTGGCGGCCTCTTCGCCCGGCCAGGCTCGTCGGCGCCGGCTTCTTCTTCGATGGCAGCGGCGTCGTCGGTATTGCCAGCGTCCTCCTCGCCGGCGGCCTCGATCTCCATTGGCTCTGTGGCGGATGGATCTGACGACCGGAAAATGAAGAAAAGTCAAGCAAATATTCAAAAAGAAGATCAGAAGAAGAAGAACACAAGGAAAGTTTTCAAGGAAGAGGATTTCCTGTGATAGGGTCTGCAGTCATGGTCTCCGCCACCAGGGGATCGCTGGTGCTATCCCTTGCCGGAGAGCTGTCCCTTGCCGGAGAACTGCCCCTTGTCGGAGAAGTCTCCCTTGCCGGAGAACGCTCCCTTGCCGGGGAATCCTCCCTTGGCGGTGTAGTCGAAGCAGAAGGCATGTCAGGAGCGGCTTCAGGGCACTCCTAGTAAGGCTGCTCTGCTCCTACACAAATCAGCAGTCAGATATCAGCAAAGAAAGAGCACCCATGCACGCCTAACAGCAGGAAGTAAACCATATACTTACGCTGGGGGCTGCGCTGGGGGCTGCTTTGAGGAAGAGTTGCCGCGTCCGGCAAGGTGGTCTCGGACGCGCCTCCTGCTGTCATGAGTGGGTTCGTCCTCGATGACAATCACCGGGCCTTGGCTCTCTTCGACGCTCTCTCTGGGCCAGCGTCCCGAAAGGAATGGGTTCAGAGTGAAGCAAATCAGATACAAGACAAAGCAACAAGTCAAGAACTACAAATGCATCGCAGCCTGTTTTGGGCTGGCCCAACAGCCTTAAGACTGTATGGCCCAGTGCCCGGGGCTCCCCGGTGTACTAGAGTAGGGGTACCCTAGTATCCCGAACTTGTGCACGGGCAGTTGCAGCCCTCCGCTGCAAGGCTTACGGGTGACCGCCAAGGTCCTCCGTGGTTCCTTTGGAGCCATTCAAGAACAAAGTATTCAAGCCTAGGAGGCAAGGCCCCGGCAAGAGGAGCTTGCCGGGAAGGCCACCCAAGGCACCTAGGAGGTGAGGCCCCGGCAAGAGGAGCTTGCCGGGAAGGCCACCCAAGGCACCTAGGAGACAAGGCCCCAGCAAGAGGAGCTTGCCGGGAAGGCCCGGTGAGCGACAAGCTTCCTGACGCGACAAGACAACAACCGCGGCAAGGCACTTGCCGCGGCAGACCACCACTCTATACCTGCGCTCCAGCACATCCACTAACGTGTCGCCCTGGGACCATTCCAGGCGCGCGTGGCAAGAGGCCGTGCGGCCAGCCGAGCGCGGTGGCAAGCGGCGCTGACAAGATTGCCATCGTGGCAAGCGGTGGCGCCCCTGACGGTCCCATTCTGCACTATTAGGGCGACGTAGACAGGCATTTAATGCCTTTGTCCCCTGCCGTCAGGGTTAGGTATGATACACTGTACAAGTAGCTGTACCAACCACTCCTTTTCCATTTTTACCCTCGTCTACGTTGCCACCTGTCGGAGACCCCTTTAGCATATAAAAGGAGGCCCATGCGCAACGTAGAGGGGGAGAGAGGGAGGAGGTTCGAAAGGCTCGAAGCCAGACAACACTCATGCTCAGTCTCGTTAGCAGCTTGTGTGTACTGTAGCACTCAGCGCTCCTGAGCAAGAACTCAATACACTCAGACATGCAGCAGTAGGAGTGTTATCTCTCCGGAGAGCTCTGAAGCTGGGTAAACCGCTCGTGTGCTTCGCCTCGATCTGCTCTTCGTGCGACCTCCGCCCCCCGCCGAACCGAAAGGGGCTCGGTCCGCCGGTCCCATAGGTGTTTGTGGGCAGGATCAGCCACCCCGACAACACCATACCTACCTATTATAGCATTTCCATAGCCATTCCGAGATATATTGCCATGCAACTTACCACCGTTCCATTTATTATGACACGCTCCATCATTGTCATATTTCTTTGCATGATCATGTAGTTGACATCGTATTTGTGGCAAAGCCACTGCTCATGATTTTCATACATGTCACTCTTGATTCATTGCATATCCCGGTACACTGCTGGAGGCATTCACATAGAGTCATATTTTGTTCTATGTATCGAGTTGTAATTTGTAAGTAAATAAAAGTGTGATGATCATCATTATTAGAGCATTGTCCCAAGTGAGGAAAGGATGATGGAGACTATAATTCCCCCACAAGTCGGGATGAGACTCCGGACGAAAAGAAAAAAAAGAAAAAAAGAGGCCATAAAAAAAGAGAAAAAGGCCCAAAAAAATATATGAGAGAAAAAGAGAGAAGCGAACTGGTACTATCCTTTTACCACACTTGTGCTTCAAAGTAGCACCATGATCTTCATGATAGAGAGTCTCCTATGTTGTCACTTTCATATACTAGTGGGAATTTTACATTATAGAACTTGGCTTGTATATTCCAATGATGGGCTTCCCCAAAATGCCCTAGGTCTTCGTGAGCAAGCGAGTTGGATGCACACCCACTTAGTTTCTTCTATTGAGCTTTCCTACACTTATATCTCTAGTGCATCCGTTGCATGGCAATCCGTACTCACTCACATTGATATCTATTGATGGGCATCTCCATAGCCCGTTGATACGACTAGTTGATGTGAGACTATCTTCACCTTTTTGTCTTCTCCGCAACCACCATTCTATTCCACATATAGTGCTATGTCCATGGCTCACGCTCATGTATTGCCTGAAGATTGAAAAAGTTTGAGAACATCAAAAGTATGAAACAATTGCTTGGCTTGTCATCGGGGTTGTGCATGATTAAATACTTTGTGTGATGAACATAGAGCATAGCCAGACTATATGATTTTGTAGGGATAACTTTCTTTGGGCATGTTATTTTGAGAAGACATGATTGTTTTGTTAGTATGCTTGAAGTATTATTATTTTCATGCCAATATTAAAATTTTATCTTGAATATTTCAGATCTGAATATTCATGCCACAACAAAGAAAAATACATTGAGAATTATGCTAGGTAGCACTCCATATCAAAAATTCTGTTTTTATCATTTACCTACTCGAGGACGAGCAGGAATTAAGCTTGGGGATGCTTGATATGTCTCCAACGTATCTATAATTTTTGATTGTTAAATGCTATTATATTATCTGTTTTGGATGTTTAATGGGCTTTACTAAGCACTTTTATTTTATTTTTGGGACTAACCTATTAACTGAAGGCCCAGTGCAAATTGTTGTTTTTTGCCTATTTCAGTGTTTCACAGAAAAGGAATATCAAACGGAATCCAAACGGAATGAAACCTTCGAGAGAGTTATTTTTGGAACAAACATGATCTAGGGGACTTGGAGTGGACGTCAAGAAAGAAGTGAGGAGGCCACGAGGCAGGGAGGCATGCCTGCCCCCCTGGGCGCGCCCCCTACCCTCATGGGCCCCTCACAGCTCCACCGACCTACTTCTTCCTCCTATATATACTCATATACCCTGAAAACATCCAGGAGCACCACGAAACCATATTTCCACTGTCGCAACCTTCTGTACCCGTGAGATCCCATCTTGGAGCCTTTTCCGGCGCTCCGCCGGAGGGGGAATCAATCACGGAGGGCTTGTACATCAACACCATAGCCTCTCCGTTGATGTGTGAGTAGTTTACCTCAGACCTTCGGGTCCATAGTTATTCGCTAGATGGCTTCTTCTCTCTCTTTGGATCTCAATACAAAGTTTTCCTCGATCTTCTTGGAGATCTATTCGATGTAATTCTTTTCACGGTGTGTTTGTCGAGATCCGATGAATTGTGGGTTTATGATCAAGATTATCTATGAACAATATTTGAATCTCCTCTGAATTCTTTTATGTATGATATGTTATCTTTGCAAGTCTTTTAGAATTATTAGTTTGGTTTGGCCTACTAGATTGATCTTTCTTGCCATGGGAGAAGTGCTTAGCTTTGGGTTAAATCTTGCGGTGTCCTTTCCCAGTGACAGTAGGGGCAGCAAGGCACGTATTGTATTGTGTCCATTGAGGATAAAAAGATGGGGTTTATATCATATTGCTTGAGTTTATCCCTCTACATCATGTCATCTTGCCTAATGCGTTACTCTGTTCTTATGAACTTAATACTCTAGATGCATGCTGGATAGCGGTCGATGTGTGGTGTAATAGTAGTAGATGCAGAATCGTTTCGGTCTACTTGTCGCAGACGTGATGCCTATATACATGATCATGCCTAGATATTCTCATAACTACGCACTTTTCTATCAATTGCTCGACAGTAATATGTTCACCCACCGTAATACTTATGCTATCTTGAGAGAAGCCACTAGTGAAACCTATGGCCCCCGGGTCTATTTTCCATCATATAAGTTTCCAATCTATTTTACTTTGCAATCTTTACTTTCAATCTATATCATAAAAAATACCAGAAATATTTATCTTATTATCTCTATCGATCTCACTTTTGCAAGTGGTCGTGAAGGGATTGACAACCCCTTTATCGTGTTGGTTGCAAGGTTCTTATTGTTTGTGTAGGTACGAGGCGACTTGCGTGTAGTCTCCTACTGGATTGATACCTTGGTTCTCAAAAACTGAGGGAAATACTTACGCTACTTTGCTGCATCACCCTTTCCTCTTCAAGGGAAAACCAAAGCAGTGCTCAAGAGGTAGCAGGTAGCGGGCCAGCCCACGGAAAGCCTGTTAACGACCTGTTCGCATATAACCCATTTATAACCCGCTAAGTCATGGCCTGTTACGGCCTATCCGAATTAGGCCCAGTAGCGTCATCTTAGCTGTCCAATATGATTCTAGCCCGTTGTAACTTCCGGCCCATGTATGGCCCATGACGTCTTTCGGACCATATGAGGCCCTTTGTAACTCTTGACCCATTAACGGCCCGTGGTGAAACTGGCCCGTAATGAATAGTATATCGCTTTATACCCATTAATGGCCCATTATTTCATTGGGCCGTTTCCAACCCGTGTTATCTTTCGGCCTTCTCAGGGCCCATCTATTCTTGGGCTCATTTCCAGCATTCGGTTACTTATGGCCCGTTACTGCCCTTTCTGCTTGTGGGCCAAATTCAGCCCGTGGTTACAGTCGGCCCGTTTGTGGCCCGTTAATCCGTTAGGTTGTTTTCATAGCGTCATCAAATATGGCCCATTAACGATGGCCCGTTACGGTTGGTCCATGAACGGACGATTCCAACTCTAGCCCCTTTACGGCCCATAATGCGGTCTGTTATTGGCCCATGTTTGGCCAATCATCATACGACCCGTAGAAGACCCATTGTTTCTATGGACCATAGAAGGCCCATTGTTTCTACGGCCCGTCGAAGGCCCATTGTTTCTACGGCCCGTAAAAGGCCCATTGTTTGTACGGCCCATAGGAGGCCCATGTTCACTACAGTAAACATGTAGCACATGGTTACTGTGGCCTAGTTTTAAAAAATAGGTTATTGCGGCCACTAGCAAACCGCGGAAAAAGAACTACACTGACTACAAGCAAACAAATACACAAGACAACAAGGAAACAAATAAGCAAGCAACTTACGCTAGGCTATCACGGATTCATGGCTATTACACATATTACATCCACTGGGCATCAAAGTTCACCATCAGTGCAAATATAGGGAACAAAGCAGCATATCACATACACTGGTTGGCAAAGTTGGTGACCCGTGCAAATAAACGCTGCAGCACAAGAAGTCCAGAACTTAAACCACTTCAGAAGAGCTAAAGAAACAATATCCTGGGTACCCATAATGCTGGCAAGATGCTTAGCCAGCTTATTAACTTTCTCTTGTTTGGCACTTAAATCCTCCAGCGCTTGTTGTTGCACCAGAAAGTATGCATCTGAATTCTGTAGGGACTTACTCAGTCCTTCAGCTTCCTGTCGCAGCACATCTAATCGATGTATTTCAACTTGAAGTTGAGACTCAAGAAGACGAACTGATTCAGGCAGCGAGTTCGAAGAGCTTGTGCCCGCAGTAGTGGCCAGTAACTCGAACACTAAATCAAGACATGACTTTTGGGTTGTCTCACTGTCGTCAACATAGTTTTTATCAGCTTTCTTGGAGACCAACAGGGATGTCTCACTATCTTGAACCTTATCTGGATTACTTCCTTTACCATTACATAACGGGGTGTTGTTCTCCAATATTTTGTCCGTATTCTAAAAGAGAAACAAGCAGACACATCACAGGTTTACCATTTTGTATATGAAACTCATTTTGGTAAATCAGTTCAGTAGTAAAGTGGACAGGATAACAGCATGAAACAAACATATATCTATGTACCATGGTCACTTTATGGTCTATATCATTCTAGTTTTGTTGCGAAATCAAGATAGAGACACAGTAAAAATAATATTTGTTCAAGACAAAGCAGAATAGACAGAATATAAGTGTGGGAAACTACAGAGCAATAACAACACTTGTAATGTGCATGACATGAGAACATAACTGTTTATTCAATTGGAATTGAAATCAACATAGACCAAGTTACAACAGCAAACCAGTTAAAGAAACAGGTTTAAAACATACATGTTGCACCATTGGAGTTTCAATTCCATCCTTCAAATTTGAAAATAGTTGGTATGAGTAAATACAATGATGCAAGAGCAAAGGAGTATGAACCGTAGCTATAGAACTTGACCTGAGAACAATTCTTATTCCGCTTTAAGCGTTGAGTTGGGATTCAGAGTGGTGGTCCTCGTGCTTTGGGCACTGCAGTTCCCTTACTAACTGCTCGTGTTTGGGTGCTATGTGGTGGAGACAGTGCTGTGTCAACTGGAACTGGGTTACTATCTGTTGGGGTTGGGGTTAGAAGGAGTGTAGCTGGTTCTCTGTCCAACTGGGTAGGGGTACAATCTGTGAGAGTCTGGGTTATGTGTGGTGGGGCTAGTTCTTGGGCAAGTACAACCGTGGTTCTATCTGCATCGACTCGTAGCACTATCTTTTCTGAAGACCGTGTTGTTACTCCCTTAGATACTGCCATCACCCTCTCCAATTCAAATGGCTGATAAACAAGAAAAGTAATTGAATGTACATACATTGTATGATAGACAGGTGCAATGGATAGTGGGGAATAAAAGACGACATGAAATAATTCATATTTATGTTGTCTAACCAAACAGGATAGCATGACACAATTTCACATATATGATGGCTAACTAAACAGGATAGCATGACACAATTTCACATATATGATGGCTAACTAAAAAGGATGGAAAGACATAGTTCAAAATATGATGACTATGAAAACATGATGACATGATATAACTATATAATGTATTTATTAAATAGGTTGGCATGCTATAATTCACATACATGCCACCTATGGAAACAAGATAGCATGATAGAATTCATGGATAGAATGACATAATTCAAAATATGATGACTGTAAACACTAAACATGATGAGATGATATAACTATATGATGTCTTTATTAAATGGGTTGGCATGCCATAATGCAGATAGATACTGCCTTTGTAAACATGATGGCGTGATATAATTCAAATATATGATTTATATACTAAGCAACTAAGCAGATGGCAATCACATATATGATGTAAAAACTAAGCAATGCAAGACAACATGCATGACAAGAGTAATATAACCCTGCCAAGTTTGAGCATAGACCTTAGGGGGGAAATAGGACTGGTCATCAGTCTCTAAATCCTCCTCTGAGGAGCTATCTATAACTAGGAAGATGTCTGCTTCAGCAGGTAGCATTGTCTGCTCTAAATACCTTGTTTTCACTCCAGATACTTCCATCACCGCTTCAAATGGCTGATGCACAGGAAGAATAGTTGAATATACAAATGTTGTCGACAAATGGAACACGTAATACAAAAAAAGGACATCATGACATAATTCACCTATATGATGATTGGCTAAACAACATGGCATTGCATAATTCACATATATAATGCCTTGCAACAAGATAGCATTGCATAATTCACAGATATAATGTCTTGCAACAAGATGGCATTGCATAATTTACAGATATGGTAATTAGACACTAAACATGTGGCATTCACACAAAGCATGTCTAAATGAATCAAATGACATAGCAATGCAAGACACCATACACACGATATGAGCAACATAACCCTGCCAAGTTAGAGCATACACCTCTTTGTCTCGTCAGATAGCATAGTCTTCTCTGAAGACCTTATTTTCACTCCAGAATTTTCCATCACCATGTCAAATGGCTGATGCACATGAAGCGTAGTTGAATGTACTAAAATTGTTGACAAGTGTAATATGTAATGAAAAAAGGGTGGCCTGATATAATTCACATATAAGATGACTGGCTAAGCAGGATGGCATTGCAAAATTCACATAAATGATGCCTGGCTAAACAAGATGGCGTTGCATAATTCACATATACGATGAAGAAACTAAACAGATGACGTTCACATAAAGCATGTCTAAACTAAGCAGATGACATATTTGATGTATAAAGTAAGCAATGAAAAAGGCACCATGTCGTGGAATTAACACGTCAGATGTCCTTAGTGTCAGGACTTAGTCGCGAGGCCAACGCATCTATGTGGTAGCTTGAGAGGGGTTGAGCGGAATCGAGAGACGCAACACAAGACCAGGATTTAGACAGCTTCGGGCCCCGGGAAACATCATCCGGTAACAACCCTACATGCTGTTTGAGGCTAGGTCTCATTATCATCACGAGGGAGTCGCCGTAAACCGGCTCTCCTCTTTGTGTCTAGCCCTAAGATTGTTTCTTCTTGCTTGTAGCCTCTTCCTTTTTGGGGAGCCCTGCCCCTCCTTATATATGTTGAAGTGGCGGGTTACATGTGGAGTCCTATTAGGATTAGGACTAGTCTATCTCTAATGCAAACCGGATACAAGTCCTGGTCTTAACTCCTTGTAAGGTAAATATTCCTCATGCCTTTCCTCTTAAACCGCCCACAATAGTTGAACCGGCCTTCATGAACCGCTAGGCAGACGGGCCACCGGTCTTGTCGCTCCTCGACCCGTCCGTCGGGTCACCGATGAGTTACAACGTCTGGCGGGTTCTTTGGTAAATTGCCGTGCAGGCGGGTCACCGATGAATATCGCCAAGTGCCGGTGACCTCAAATAAACCGCCAAGTCTGGCCGGGTTAACTTCCGCCGGTTTACACCATGAGGTATATTCTCGACATTAGCCCCCAAGTTTAGCTTGGATTTATCCATGGTAAACTTATGCTGCAAAATAAACACGTAACAAATTTGGCAGGTTGTGCTCCGGGTTAAGAATTCTTGTAGACCGGCACCTGATCGTCCTTAAGTCCTTTGTCATTTCCTCCTTCTAGAAAATCCGGGTCAATAACCAGCTTCATACTCAAATTGTTGATGTTGGCTTCTTATAGAAAAAATACTGTGAAGAATAATCCACTTGAGTCGGCTTCCAAAGCGCCGGTTTAAGAAATATTGGTTTTGAAATACTCATCTGATATTCAACCGGTTTGAAGATGCAGAAACTTGCCGGTTTTATCATTGCCAAAGACTGTCGGGTTATAAAAACATGATAATTTCGAGTCATGATTGTTGCAGACACTGGTTCATGATTGTTGCAGCCACATGGTCATAATGATTGGTGACGTCGGGTCAACCTAGTTTGCTCAATCAGAGAAGTTGAAAATATTCCTTCGATAATAATATAATACATGTAGCCCCCAAGTCTTTGAGCAGAACAAAGTGGTGGCTTAAGACTTTGCTTCAATATAAATACTGCCACTTTCAAAGAAATCCATGTTGTTTATCCCAGTGACTAGTAAAAACTGAATACTCCATACTATGTAGCCCCCAAGTGCCGGGTTGTCATGCTTGCAGCAACCTGGGACTTGTAATTCTCTTATACTCATAAAAACTTCAACCAGTGTAGCCCCCAAGGGCCGGGTCATTATGCAATAATGAGCAGGGACTTTATAGGTATAATCATGTAGATTTGAGCAATGATGTGTAGCCCCCAAGGGCCGGCTCAGTAAGATAATATTGAGCTGGGACTTAATATATACTTCAATGAAAATAACATCATATGATGTAACCCCCATCATGGGATTTGAATCCACGTCCACAAGGTTAAGAGCCTTGTGCTTTACCAACCGAAAGCAAAGGACCCTTCAATATAATGAATAAAAAGCTTTGTACCTTCAAGCTGTTGAGGAGCAATTGGTAGCCCCCAAGGGCCGATTCATTATAATGTGATGAGTCGGGTCTTCAATAATATGAACAAAAAATTACTTTGCATTAGCCCCCAAGTGTCATGGTGCATGCTTGCAGCGACATGAGACTTGCATATTTGATATAATCTCGACTTAAATAATGTAGCCCCCAAGTGCGGGTCGTGGCCTGCCGACTCGGGACTATTCCCTCCATTGTAGAATAAATCATACCCATTGATGAAATAATAGCCATTCTTATTTGAGCGACTTTGAAAACCTCAATCATAATATTGGTTATTGATAACCATAATAAAAATCTAGCCATGTTGTCTATTCAAGATAATATAATCTGGTATGAAAAACCTTATTCATTCAATATCATAATGAAAATTCAGCCAAGTTTGGCTATTTGAATAATATAACCCAATGATTTATAAGCGCATGATTCCAATGGCGCAATCCAAATATGTAATGGCGACTTATCGTCCAAAGCCTGGCCGGGGTAACAAAAACCGTATAATTTCTCATCATATACTTGGCGACTTATCGCCTTAAAGCCAGGCGGTTTAATAAACACGGATAATTTATCATCATGCTTTATTCAACCTGTCTCTGCATACAACAAGTTTAAAGTGTCCTGCTGTTTACCACGGACGGGTCATAATGCCCAACATATAACCCAGGTTTATAACCAAGGCTGCACTTTAAGAATAATCAATGAAATATATCATACCTGTGACATTGAATCACATCATTGGTTTACCAATTTTTTGTAGTAAGGGTGATAACCCCAATCTTGAGTAATGATAACTCCTTTCATACTGTGTTGGTTTATGATAAAACCGTACCGGGTTGTGAGAAACACCGGTTTAGCCATATATAATAATGGCGACTCGTAGTCAAACCAGACCGGGCGGATAGTCTCCGGATTATGATTTGATCATGTACTGACAATTTGTAATTGAAAGTCAAGCCGGGTTAATGAACACCGGTTTCTCCATAATAAGATGGTAACATAAAATCAAACCGGGCAGATAGTCTCCGGATTAGGATTTGACCGTGTTCCGCCAATTTGTACTTGACAGTTTGAACTGGATTAACAATGTCGGTTTAAAAACGCAACATAAGTAAAAGTTCTTTAGCAAAGAAAGAACAGAATTCAAGCAAAGGCAAAATAAAATCATTGCAAATGAGGCTTTACTGAGCCGATCAGATGGTGTTACCATGGTCGGACACGACCAAGCTCCCACTAAGGTGTAGCCATGGTTCAAGTCAGCCAGATCCCCAACTGAAACCGTGGCATTATGCCGATCAAGTGGCGTGGCAATGGTTTGGGTCCGACCAAGCCCCCAAGTGACTCTATGGCCTTAGGCCGGTCAAGAGGCGTGACTGGTTCAGACTTGACCATGTCCCCAAGTGATCTGGTGGCTTTCGCCTATCAAAAGGTGTTGCATTGGTTCGGACACGACCAAGCCCCCAAGTGATCAATAATATGATAAGCCAATAAGGCATGATACCCATGTTTGAACCGCGTATCATGGCAGCAGGTCCTCTTTGGCACCTTTTAACTTATTGTAAGAGCTAAATCCTTCTTGAACCGGGATTTTGAACCGGATATCGAGAGCTTCAAAGCTTTGGGGGAGACATCTTTCCCTTGAACCGAATTTTAAGCCGGAATCTTCATTTTCAGCCGGAAATTTTCTGACGGCCTTTAAACTCGAACTTGCGAGAAGTTAATTCCTTTTTGAACCGGAAATTCTTAAACCGGATTTGAGAGCTTCATAGCTTTGTGGGAGATAGATTTCCCTTGAACCGGATTTTTAAACCGGAATCCTTCTTTTTAAGCCAGAAATTTTCTGATGGCCTTTAAATTTGCACCAATATGGCGGTTTAGGGTCCTGCATTAGATAACTTTGCAAGCCGGAGTAATTGCTCTTTTTAAAGAAAGCAATATAAAACATAAAAATATAGTGGATGGATTTCACCTGATACGCCAGGCTAGTGATTATCCATCGCAGAGTTGATGATCACCATGGTGAAGCTGAAATCAATCACAGGTGAACCAGCCGCGGCGTTGTAAGCCAGTGCGGACGGGCGAAGAAATTGCAAGCGCGGAAAGCCGCGCGGACAGGCGAGTTAATCACGGGTGCGGTCCCGGCAAGTTGATGTAGATCGAACTGCATGGATGGCGGCTTGCACTCACCCGTTCAACAACAAGCATGTGCGGAAGGCGACGCATGATGACGCTTAACGCATACTTCATCGGCACAGCATGGCACCATCTTTATAATAAATCATTGTCCTGCACATAAAAAATGTACAGACCAAAAGTAATTGTTCTCTGATGAAAACAATGTGTTAAATAAATAAACTTAGATGGATATCACCTGATTTGTTCAGACAGCAGATGATCTTTACGTAGAATCTTTGTACTTAGTAGTGGTAGTGCTCCATACTACTTTTTAGACTGACGAAGTACTTTGTAGCAGTATTTTGAATGTAATATTGCCACTATAGTTTTTTATATAGTCTGATGCTTCACGTGGGATGACCATGTTTTCTCAAAATACCGGCTCCAAAAATCCTAGACAAATTGGGTGCAGAGCTGTATCCCAAGAATTATACTTGCATCCATCGGCATGAACAGTGAATCTCTTTTTGCATCTCCATACTTTGTGCTCTGAGCCATATAGTACTAATTGCCACACACCCGGTCGGCTGGATACCCAATCGTCTCATGAAGTGCGCTGCTCTTTCCTCTGTTACTTTTGCTAGGTCCTTGTATGTTGAACTTTCGGCGAGGCAAGGGTAGGCGGCTTCGGCGGCAGTTTGGAACATAAGGAACGGCGCGACGCAGGTGCATCTTCAATGACGGAAGCAAGACTCACGGCTCGGCGAGGCCGCGCAAGCTGCAGCTTGACACGGGCGAGGGCGACTCACAGGCGAGGTTCAAGACCGGGCGGCGGTTTAAAAGCTGAAGAGGCCGAGTCGAGGCGGCCATGGGGCAGCTCACGATAACAGAAGAGACAGTACGGCGGGCCAGACAGAGTGGAGGGTGGCCAGGGCACGTGGTCGTGGGCCGCGGCCGAGGCCAAGGCCACATGGGCGAGCAAGCGGCACGGGGCTGGTGACGAGGCCATGATAGCTGCTGACGGCTTGGCGGCTTGGTGACGGCGCGTTGACACAACAACTGAACACCGACAGTGGCAATTGTCGGCCCGGGGCGCGGCGGCTTGGCGCGGGGTCGCGCGAGGACCGCCCAAGATCCTCCGGCGGCTCGGAGCAAGGTTGAAGCGACCGCGGAGTCTGAATCCTTCTCCGGGCTATCGCAGTAAAACCCCCAAAACCGAGCATGCGTTATAGACAAACTTTGAGGACGGCGAGGCGTATTTCCCGCTGCAGTTGAGGCGCTCGGGGCTCAGGAAGTGGCGATGATGACCCGGCGGAGGCCGGCGGGTTGTGGCAGAGGCACAATCCAGTAGCGGCAGCAGACCAGCGAGCGCGGCTCGGATTCGGGCGTGAACCGGGGCGACGGCAGCTGCTTGTAGCAGGGGTAAGGCGGCAGCAACTTGAAGCGGATTGACCAAACGGCCCGATGACGACTTGAACCGGAGACAAGTCGAGGCCTGATGGCACCTTGAACCAGAGACGAGTCGAGGCCCGATGGCACCTTGAACCGGAGACGAGTCGAGGCCCGAAGGCGACTTGAACCGGAGATGAGACGAGGCCCGATGGCGAGGCGTGGCCCGTGGTGGCAAAGTCTCGGCGGAGTTGAAACGCGGTCATGGCCAAGCAGCTCACAGATGATCCGGCAAGGAGCGACGGCGCCGCAGCGCGGGCGGATTAAGACCGCGGAGGCAAGACCGTCGAAGCGGAGGTAAAACAAGGCGACTTGGTCGCAGCGGTTTGGTGCAGCGACAACAGTCACCTGACGGAAACCAGAATCGCTCGCCCGCGGAGACTCAGAAGCGGAGTCCGGGGTAAAAACGACTCAAAACGGGGCCGTGAAGGCGGCTCATGACAGAGAAAAACCACGGCGGTTTAGAAAACGCGATGGCGGTAACTCGGGCCGTAGCGTCAGCAAACAGCTTCAAACGAGGGCTTTACGGCGGCTGACGGGGCAAGCCAGACCCGGCGTACTATTGCTTCAGACTTGGTCAACTGAACCATAACTTCCCAAGTAGCTATCCATCAATTTCCTTATTAATCTTCCCAAACGATACTCACTCCATAATCTGATTATGACTCGGTTGGGGATTTGGCTTTGTACCCATCCGGCTGGTGATCTGCACCCATCCGACTCGGCGAACCAACGTCGAACAAAAACAATGACGGTGCAGGCAACTCTTGAATTGACCGCTCGCTTAAAGCGGCGGCAGTTTGAAAAGATCGTCGGCGGTATACAGAACGCATAGCCTTAATTTCTTTTAACCTCAATCTTTGTATCTCGCTCCGACTGCTTGACACGGAGACGATGTATATCTTTCTGCGCCGGTTCTTTTTCATCCAACACATCACGAGTTTCTCGATCCCTGAAGAGATCCCTTCAAGAACTCAACACCACCGTGCGTAGAGCCCCACGGTGGGCGCCAACTGTCGTGGAATTAACACGTCAGATGTCCTTAGTGTCAGGACTTAGTCGCGAGGCCAACGCATCTATGTGGTAGCTTGAGAGGGGTTGAGCGGAATCGAGAGACGCAACACAAGACCGGGATTTAGATAGCTTCGGGCCCCGGGAAACATCATCCGGTAACAACCCTACATGCTGTTTGAGGCTAGGTCTCATTATCATCACGAGGGAGTCGCCGTAAACCGGCTCTCCTCTTTGTATCTAGCCCTAAGATTGTTTCTTCTTGCTTGTAGCCTCTCCCTTTTTGGGGAGCCCTGCCCCTCCTTATATATGTTGAAGGGGCGGGTTACATGTGGAGTCCTATTAGGATTAGGACTAGTCTATCTCTAATGCAAACCGGATACAAGTCCTGGTCTTAACTCCTTGTAAGGTAAATATTCCTCGTGCCTTTCCTCTTAAACCGGCCCACAATAGTTGAACCGGCCTTCATGAACCGCCAGACGGGCCACCTGGTCTTGTCGCTCCTCTGACCCGTCCGCCGGGTCACCAGTGAGTTACAACGTCCTGGCGGGTTCTTTGGTAAATTGCCATGTCTGGGCGGGTCACCAGATGAATATCGCCAAGTGCCAGCGGGACCTCAAATAAACCGCCAAGTCCGGTCGGGTTAACTTTCGGCCGGTTTACACCGCGGGGTATATCCCCGACACACCATATGCATGATATTACCAACATCAGCATGCCAAGTTAGAGCGAAGACCTCAGGAGGTAAATAGGAGTGGTCTTCTCCTTCTAAATCCCCCTCAGAATAGTTATCTTCCTATTGATTACAATCTCAAGTGGGTGGAGGGGGGCTGCCTTTGCCCTGAGCGACGTCTGCATGAAATTTTATTGCCACTCAAGGCTTGTCTCTTTTTCTCTACATGTTCAGTTCCATTGTGTACAATAACTGACATGCATAGGAATAAAACATAGTGAGATTATGTAAGGAGTGCATGCAGAAATCCAGAGTGATGGTAGCAACCTGTGGATAGACCCAAAACCAATGATAGCAGGCAGATAATGGCTTCAGTTAAAAAATACAGATAATGGCTACTTTACTATTTGTTTCCCACCCAGCATGAAACTCATAGTAGACACCAGAGATTAATCAAATAGTAGATAGATACTATTGATTGCGGCCCCGATATATACCACACAACCATTTAAAAACTCAAGTTTGACCATTAGTTTGGAGCTGACTCAGAGTCTAATCGGTGAACAGGACGATAAAGTAGCATGTAATATTAAGCGATGCATAACGTAAGCAGACACGAAAGAGTGCGACCTCTCTTGCGGACCCGTGTAGTCCTTGAGGTCATCTGCTCGGTTGATGATGGTAATGCAGTTGTCGTGGCTGCCGGCGGCGGGGAAGAAAATCTGAGGCAGCGAAAGACAGTCTAGAGGTCGGATCCCTGTTGTGCTGGACTGTTCTATCATTGGAGCAGCTGAGCTGGGGTGGACGACAACGCAGCAGGAGCGGGACAAACCACACAAGGTTTTCTTTGACAACTATCGGTAAGAGAAGTAATTCTGTAAGGGCTCGTTTGAATTGGAGGATTCTAACAAAGCAGGGATAGGAAATACACAGTAATAGGATAGGAATGCACGTGCAAAATAGAGAATTAAAAACACAAGATTTCTGCCAATCTGGATGTTTGGTTCACAAGAATTGGAAGATCACATGATGCAAAGAAGCATGGTGAGATTAAGTCAAACCACAAGAAAATGTACGGTTATAATGCTATTATGCTACTATCTCTTAATCTTGTGCTTCATGAATAGGAATTTGAAAAGGAGGACAAATGGATATTAAAATTCCTAGGTTTTTCTTTCAAGGAGACACTAAAGTAACAAATCCTACAGTTTTCCTTTGCTCCATTCCTTTGAACCAAATGCATGAATAGTGGTACCATAGGAAACATTCCGATTCCTATGTTTTTCCTTCAATTTTCCTTTCAAGCACTGGCGATTCTAGTAGGCAGGCATGAGCAGGGAAAAGCCTACACTTGCTACTTCTACTACTTTGGACCCATGCCACTGCCCTACTAGCTCAACTCCCAGGCTCATCTACAAATGCACAGCTCAAACGCGCAGAGATAAATAATGATGGCGTTCAAGAGAGTCCATCATGGATAGCTAAGTTGCCTGGTACCTCACTGCCTGTCATATAGTAGGAGAAACTAATCGTATTTCATGTTACTACGTGTGCTCAGTGGACTATATATATAGTAACGCTAAACTAAGCGTGAGTGTAGAATAGCTTATTCTACACCCTAGTAACGGTACATACAAAATGTAGTAACATAGTATATAAAATATAGTAATTTTTCTGAAAATGTAGTAAATTACAAACTTGGATAGTAAAAAAAATATTTTTAAAATTACTACATTTTGTACATTCTTTTACTAGATTTTGTATATAGCGTTACTAGGGGTGTAGAATAAGCTATTCTACACTCACGCTTAGAATAGCGTTACCCTCTATATATATATATATATATATATATATATATATATATATATATATATATATGTAGTGTTGTTATTCATCACCCAGGGTACAGAATAAGTTATTCTTCACCCGAGGTAATCTTACGATCATTTCATAATTAAATTACATCTGGAATTCAAATAGTTACATTCCTTCACTACGTAAAATTTGGTATAAGAAAATAAAAATATATGTCATAAGACAAATAAGTTTGGAGTTATGTATATTTTACACTATATTTTTACGTTTGTAATTTTACATAACATAAAGGATTTTTAACAACGATTATATATTTTCTTACGGTCTCTTTTTACGTCAGAAATAAGACAAAATTTACGGAACGTAAAGTTACAGTGCATTGGTGGTAAAATAGAGGGGGGGTGAAGAATAACTATTCCTCACCCAGGGTGACGAATAGACAATCCCTATATATATATATATATATATATATATATTATATATATATATATATATATATATAGGACAAATGTTTCCTACAAGCAGTGGTAGTTACCACCACTTGCGTTTTGTATGTTGTATGTAGTATCTATCAAAACCGAGAGTATGTACGTGTAGTATGTAGTATATAACAATAATTAGGTAGTATATATACTAATTTTTAGGTAGTATGTACCATATTTTGAGTATGCTCTTGTTTACGTACAAATATGTACGTATTTCACAAATATAAAAAAACTATGGGTTCATATGCAATTTTTTCATGTAACTTGCTTTGAAATATCTAGATATAGTATATGAATATATTTAAAATAATAAAATAGTATATATAGTAGCACATGGTAGTATATGAGATACGTGGGGTAACTACCACCGGGTGGTAGGATGGATTTCCTATATATATATATATATATATATATATATATATATATATAACATGTAGAGTAAAAAGCGACGCAACAAGTGTACAACCTCTTTGGCGAAGCCATGTCGATCTCAGCGTGATTGGGTTGGTCGGTGAGGATGCTCCGACTGATTTGGCTGTCGGAGGAGGGGAAGAAGATCTTAGGCGTCTGGAGATGGAGCCGGTACTTTGCTCATTGTGATGGAGAGTTTCGTCGTTGGAGCAGGTCCGGTGAGTTGTACGACGACGAGGCTGAAGAAGGACAACAGAGACAATGTTAACCTGAGTGGAATTCTAATAGCATCTCCAATAGATGACGTAAAATACATAACCACAAAGTGCTAGATGTAAAATACATCAGCCGCTCATCTCTGAACTTAACTGTCGAAACTGAATTTAACTGTCGAAACTGAACTTAACTGTCGAAACTGAATTTTGCTGTCGAAACTGAATTTTACTGTCGAAACTGAACGCACTAGTAGCAGAAAAGCAGCAGTAGCAACAAAAGCGCCGAGAGCAGTAGCGCATGCGAGAGCCGGGGCAGCTGGTCGTGTCGCAGCATCTCAGGTAGCAGCTGCAGGGGCTGAACGCGCGCAAGAGTAGAGCAGCAGCAACGCGCGCAAGAGTAGAGCAGCAGCGCAAGCAAGAGCAAGAGCGAGAGCAGCAACGCAAGCAAGAGCTAGAGCGAGAGCAGCAGCGCGAGCAAGAGCAAGAGAAAGACGAAGAGCAGGCCAGGCAGGGGACCGAGAGCAAGAGCAGGGCAACAGCGCGAGCCAGAGCCAAAGCAGCAGCAGCTCCTACTGATGTGCACATCACCGCCGAGGGAGTGACGCCATGGAGGAAGTGGCCGGCAACGCCGCCGTGGATGGAGTCGCGCCATGTCGGCTCGGGACCGAGCGCCGACAGCACTGTGAGATCGAATCAAGAAGAAAATGCAACGATTAGTGTACCACCTCTTTGGTGGCGCCGATTAGGCCTCAGCTTCATCCGAGGAACGGTGATGATGATACTCTTCCAGTGGTGCAGGTGAAGACGGCGGTGTGGCAATGGAGGTAGCGCGAAAGACGAGGGGAACGTCGGGGCAGCTCCTTGGAGGTGGAGGATAGGGTGGTTGAACCGGTGGGAGGACGAGATCGATGACAGATCTTCATCCGGTGCGGTGGATGAGGGACGTCGAGGTGTTGCTGTGGATGATGTCGTCAGGGAAGAGGCTCCGGCTGGGTGGCAGACGGAGGAGGGTGTGGGGCTTCACGGGTTTTCGCGGCCTCAGTGTAGGAATGTGTGGGCGGATGGGATGGGAGGGGGAACCATGGCTTAGGGACGCGCTTGTCCGAAATGTGGGGTAAGTTACGAAAGTACCCCCACCGATTTGAGCTAGGGGTTTCTTTCGGTTCAAGGGTATCACGGGCATTTCGTGTGTTGGGATTTCGCAGGAGGTGGGAGTTTTCGCGTGCGTTGTAATTTTGGGATAGCAAGGCGCGGGTTGAGATGGAGGGAGTTTTCGAAGCACAACGAGACAAAGATATATCTTAAATATTTCGGGGTAACAAGGCGCAGGTTGAAATTTCCGGACAAGCCTAACGTGTACTGTACCAAATCAATTCGCACTTCTGTCGATGGAAAAAGAAAAATAAATCAATTCACACCACACAAGAGAGTTTAGTCCCGTGTACTGTACCAAATCAATTTGCACTACAAATTCCATTCAAAACTTTGAATTCATGTTATGTTCAATTAAAATATTTCGCTACGTGTATAATGCATGCAACCTGCTACTCAAATGAACATTTTAGTGCATTCCAAACGTATATAGTACCGCTTCAATATGAACTAAATTTGAATTCATTTCTCTATTTGAATAAGATCTACGATCATTATTGTTGTGAAGTTAAACCATTTGAATTCATTTATCTATTTTAATGAGATCTACAATCATCATTATTGTCAAGTTAAACCATCGTTTGTGTATTATCTTCACAGCACACCACATGATTACTGTCGAGTTAGATATGAACTATGTGTACTATATGAACTCAAACTCGATTTTTTGAATCCACTTTATGTTGATTTCAAATCACAGTACATTTCAAGCTCTAGCTAGATCTTCATAATCTAAACCATGTCTCATATGTATAATGTGTTTATCACATAATATATGGTGCCCCGCCCCCTACGTCTACAAGTATTTAGATGTGATTTGCAAACACCACACATTACCAGAAATTCAAATAAAATGTGAGATTGTTCGATATATAGTATGGTTTAGATTGTTTGATATTTAGTTGTGAGCTGCAAATGCCACACATTATCACAAATTCAAATAAAAAATGAGATTGTTCGATGTATAGTATGGTTTAGATTGTTCGATATTTAGCCGTGAGTTGCAAACACCAAGCATTATCACATTATGGTATAACATGTCCAAAACCACACCACGCGTATAACCGATGTATTCATGCATACATATGTTTATAAGACTATGATCTCCTATTCAAATATATGAATCCACTTTCATATCGAATTATGATCTTTGTTAGTCTCTTACACCCACACAATCCTCTAACCTTTGTAGCTAGCACTAAATTTTTCTTGTGCATGCACACGCCCTCCTCGCCCTCCCCCTCCCTCAGCATTCTATCCATCGTGCACATTCATTTTTTTGTTTAGGTCGTTCTCCCATGGTCTCCACAACTCCTTTCCGACACACACCGATCGATAAACCTCTCCAGCGATGTCTGGCTACAACATACACACACACCTTCCATCTCCTCCTTTCTGTGTCCATGCCTCATGTCTCTCATACGGTCCCACACACGTGTAAACTCTTGCCTCTCTTTTCATTGATCTCACAATCGCACACTCCTCCCCCTATCTAGCTAGTAGGCCTCTCGCACCACCTCCTAGCTCCATTCTCTCTGTATATCCGTCTCGCGGGGCCTTATTTGCCTCTAACGAACGGATGTACACCGACCGATCTCCCGCTAAACATATAGCTAGCTAGGTCATTATAACTCGTTTTCCGCACGCGTCGATCGATCTACCTCATTAATTATGTCTCTCCCTTCCTTCGACAAACAACAATTGATCTACCGATCTAGTTAAGTCTGCTTACCAAACACATGGTCCCCATTCATCATCCATGCATGCGTCCCGACACATCTATCACACACACATAGAAACACACCCCACTCTTATTGATAATATTGCAGTTCTACCCTCAGTTTGTCTAGTAGGCCTCTCCCACCATCTTGGAGAAGCAACTCCATCACCCATCTAGCACTCTACCCCTCTCCCTCCCTCCCTCTCTCTCTCTCTCTCTCTCTCTCTCTCTCTCTCTCTCTCTTCTCTCTCACTCTCTCTCTGTCCCAACCTATTTCCCGTCCTTCACTTATGTATGGATGTCAACCGATCTCCCTCAAGACATAACTGGGTCTCTCCTTCTCAACACTTATACGAGTCGATCTACCTCTCTAGTTAGGTCTCTGCCTCCCCCCCCCCCACACACACACACCGATACATCGAGTGCTCTAGTCATGTCTCCCTGCCACACACAAACTTTCCCTGTGCCCTCTGACGTTCCGGTAGGTCAGTCGCCCTATATCTTTGACTTGCGCGCACACACACACACACAATTTTGATGGCTCTCTTCATCGATCTCACACCCACCCACTTGATCCTTTCTTCGACTCTATCGACATCTATGACCCCTCCCTCTCTTCTCGTGGATCACCCCCTCTATATATGATATAGATAGGCCTCTATTTCTCACACATTGCATGTGTCAAAATTTTGTTTGAGATATCATCGACACATATTCCCACAAATACATTCACGAAAGCACACCCCCAACAAAAAACACTCACGAACGCACATGCCATCTGTCTAGGTTTGTATGTCTCTCTCACACACCCACGTAGGTGGGAGACATGCACGAAGAGAAGAGGTGCACGCACGGCGCACGTACTCATGTCTCTTTCCCAACCACACCCGTGCGGGTACACAGTGGAGCTCAATTCTGTACGAAATGGCAGCCCACATGGTAATTTGACACGTGTACTGGTTATCCACTTGATGGAGGATCGTATACCACGGGTGAACAAACAAATTGCAACTTGAAGAGTTATGTTAAAAAAGAGGCAAATCATGTGGGGCCTACCATAGAGGCAAGGCTCTAAACACTGGAGATGCTCCGTACGTATTACTTTTGATGTGCCCCGTCAACTCGCAGAACGAAGAGAAGCTTGCTTAGTACACCGTCTTCCCCTCCCACGAGCGCGGTGGCTCGCAGGACGAGGTGAATCTTGCTTACTATGCCTTACGCCCGCTCCCTCACTCACGCGCGCAGTGGCTCGCAGGACGAGGAGAAAATTTTACTACTCCCTCCGTTTACTCCTCGTCCCTACCTTGGTTAGAGAGATTATCATATTGTTTGAAATATATGTCTTTTTGTATATTTCAATATGCCCCCTGCGCCTCTGGAGTATTTCCCCCTACCGCTTGCACCTCCTGCCCCTCCCGCTGCCCCCAGCAACAGCAGCCGGGTGGCGGACGTCGCGGCAACCACCGCGGGTGGGGGGGGGGGGCGTTAGCAGCAGCAATAGGCCACCCCCGTGGACTTACGGCACCAACCCATGGACCGGCGCCGTCCACGCGTACTCGATGCTGGTCCCTCGGGCTCCTGCTCCGGGCATCCTTGTGAAGGAAATATGCCATAGAGGCAATAATAAAGTCATTATTTATTTCCTTATTTCATGATGAATGTTTATTATTCATGCTAGAATTGTATTAACCGGAAACTTAGTACATGTGTGAATACATAGACAAAACAAAGTGTCCCTAGTATGCCTCTAATTGACTAGCTCATTTATCAAAGATGGTTATGTTTCCTAACCATAGACATGTGTTGCCATTTGATGAACAGGATCACATCATTAGGAGAATGATGTGATGGACAATACCCATTCGTTAGCTTAGCATTATGATCGTTACAGTTTCATTGCTACCGCTTTCTTCATGACTTATACATGTTCCTCAGACTATAAGATTATGCAACTCCTGAATGCCGGAGGAACACCTTGTGTGCTATCAAACGTCACAACGTAACTGGGTGATTGTAAAGATGCTCTACAGGTGTCTCCGATGGTGTTTGTTGAGTTGGCATAGATCGAGATTAGGATTTGTCACTCCGTGTATCGGAGAGGTATCTCTGGGCCCTCTCGGTAATGCACATCACTATAAGCCTTGCAAGCATTGTGACTAATGAGTTAGTTGCATGATGATGCATTAAGGAACGAGTAAAGAGACTTGCCGATAACGATATTGAACTAGGTATGAGGATACCGACGATCGAATCTCGGGCAAGTAACATACCGATGACAAAGGGAACAACGTATGTTGTTATGCGGTTTGACAGATAAAGATCTTCGTAGAATATGTAGGAGCCAATATGAGCATCCAAGTTCCGCTATTGGTTATTGACCGGAGATGTTTCTCGGTCATGTCTACATACTTCTCGAACCCGTAGGGTCCGCACGCTTAACGTTCGATGACGATTTGTATTATGAGTTATGTGATTTGATGACCGAAGTTTGTTCGGAGTCCCGATCGGGGACATGCCGAGGAGTCTCGAAATGGCCGAGAGGTAAAGATCGATATATTTGAAGGCTATATTCAGACATCGGAAAGGTTCCGAGTGATTCGGGTATTTTTCGGAGTACCGGAGAGTTACGGGAATTCGCCGAGAGAAGTATTGGGCCTCATTGGGCCATACGGGAATAGAGGAGGCAGGCCAAACGGAAGGAGGCGCGCGCCCCCTGGGTCTGATTTAGACTAGGGGAAAGGGGGGCGGTGCCCCCCCTTGCCCTTTCCTACTCCCTCTCTCTTTCCCTCTTTCTTCTCTCCTACTGCGGAAAGGAAAAGGGGAATCCTACTAGCACTTGGGAGTCCTAGTAGGACTCCCCACACTTGGCGCGCCCCCTCTAAGGAAGGCCTCCTCCTCCTCCCTCCTTTACATACATGGGTAGGGACACCCCAAAGGCACATCAGAAAATCTCTTAGGCGTGTGCGGTGCCCCCTCCACAGTTACACACCTCAGTCATATCGTCGTAGTGCTTAGGCGAAGCCCTGCGCCAGTAACTTCATCATCACCATCACCACGCCGTCGTGCTGACGGAACTCTCCCTCGGCCTCAACTGGATGAAGAGTTCGAGGGACATCACCGAGCTGAACGTGTGCTGAACGCGGAGGTGTCGTATGTTTGGTGCTTGGATCGGTTGGATCACGAAGACGTTCGACTACATCAACCGCGTTGTCATAACGCTTCCACTTTCGGTCTACGAGGGTACAGACAACACTCTCCCCTCTTGTTGCTATGCATCACCATGATCTTGCGTGTGTGAAGGAATATTTTTGAAATTATTACATTCCTCAACAGTGGCATCCGAGCCATGTTGATGCTTAGATGTTATATGCACGAGTAGAACACAGTGAGTTGTGGGCGATAATAGTCATACTGCTTACCAGCATGTCATACTTTGATTCAGCGGTATTTTTGGATGAAGCGACCCGGACCGACATTATGTGTACGCTTGCGCGAGACTGGTTCTACCGACGTGCTTCACACACAGGTGGCTGGCGGGTGTCAGTTTCTCCAACTTTAGTTGAATTGAGTGTGGCTACGCCCGGTCCTTGTTGAAGGTTAAAACAGCACATACTTGACGAAAAATCATTGTGGTTTTGATGCGTAGGTAAGAACGGTTCTTGCTAAGCCTGTAGCAGCCACATAAAACTTGCAACAACAAAGTACAGGACGTCTAACTTGTTTTTGCAGGGCTTGTTGTGATGTGGTATGGTCACGACGTGATGAGATATAAATTTTTATATGAGGTGATCATGTTTTGTTAGAGTTACGGCAACTGGCAGGAGCCTTATTTTTTTTATTGCATAAGATGCAAGTGCCATATAATTGCTTTACTTTATTGCTATGCGATAGCAATAGTTGCAAAAGCAATAGTTGGCGAGACGACCATGTGACAACACGTTGATAGAGATCAAGATGATGGAGATTATGGTGTCATGCCGGTAGCGATGGAGATCATGACGGTACTTTGCGGATGGAGATCAGAGGCAGAAGATGATGATGGCCATATCATGTCACATATTATGATTGCATGTGATGTTTATCTTTTATGCATCTTATTTTGCTTAGTACAGCGGTAGCATTATGAGATGATCCCTTACTAAAATTTCAAGGTATAACTGTTCTCCCTGAGTATGCACCGTTGCGACAGTTCTTCGTGGTGATAAGCTCTACGTTCACATACAACGGGTGCAAGCCAGTTTTGCACATGCAGAATACTCGGGTTATACTTGATGAGCTTAGCATATGCAGATATGGCCTTGGAACACTGAGAACGAAAGGTTGAGCGTGAATTATATAGTAGATATGATCAACATAGTGATTTCACCATTGAAAACTACTCCATCTCACGTGATGATCGGACATGGTTTAGTTGATTTGGATCACGTGATCACTTAGATGATTAGAGGGATGTCTATCTAAGTGGGAGTTCCTAAGTAATATGATTAATTGGACTTTAACTTATCATGAACTTAGTCCTGATAGTATTTGCATAACTATGTTGTAGATCAATAGCTCGCGATGTAGCTCCCCGTTTATTTTGATATGTTCCTAGAGAAAAACTATGATGAAAGATGAGAGTAGCAATGATGTGGACTAGGTCCGTGATCTGAGGATTATCCTCATTGCTGCACAAAAGAATTATGTCCTTGATGCACCGCTAGGTGACAGACCTATTGCAGGAGCAGATGCAGACGTTATGAATGTTTGACAAGCTCGGTTTGATGACTACTTGATAGTTTAGTGCAGCATGCTTTACGGCTTAGAACCGAGACTTCATAAATGTTTTGAACGCCACGGAGCATATAAGATGTTCCAAGAGTTGAAATTGGTATCTCATACTCATGCCCGTGTCAAGAGGTATGAGACCACTGATAGTACTTTTCCTACAATCTGGAGGAGAATAGCTCAAAGAGTGAGCATGTGCTCAGAATGTCTGAGTAATATATCACTTGAATCAAGTGGGAGTTGATCTGCCCGATAAAATAGTGATTGATAGAGTTCTCTTGTCACTATCACCAAGTTACTAGAACTTCGTGATGAACTACAATATGCAAGGGATAACGGAAACGATTCCCAAAGCTCTTCGTGATGCTAAAATCAGCAAAGGTAGAAATCAAGAAAAGCATCAAGTGTTGATGGTTGAAAAGACCACTAGTTTCAAGTAAAAGGGCAAGGGAAAGAAAGGGAACTTCAAGAAGAATGGCAAGCAAGTTTCCACTCCCATGAAGAAGCCCAAAGCTAGACCCAAGCACAAACTGAGTGCTTATACTGCAAAGGAAATGGTCACTGGAAGTGGAACTGCCCTAGATACTTGGCAGATAAGAAGGATGGCATAGTGAACAAAGGTATATTAGATATACATGTTATTGATGTATACTTTACTAGTGTTTATATTAACCCCTCGGTATTTTATACTTTGGTTCGATTCATAAGAGTAGTAACTCAAAACGGGAGTTGCAAAATAAACGGAGACTAGTTAAAGGCGAGGTGATGATGTGTGTTGTAAGTGATTCCAAGGTTGATAAGATCACCATCGCACACTCCCTTTACCTTCGGGATTCGTGTTGAACCTAAAATAAATGTTGTTTGGTGTTTGCGTTGAGCATGCATATGATTGGATCATGTTTATTGTGATACAGTCATTCATTTAAGTGAAAGAATAATTGTTGTTCTATTTACATGAATAAAACCTTCTATGGTCATACATTCAATATAAATGGTTTATTGAATCTCGATCGTAGTGATACACATATTCATAATATTAAAGCCAAAAGATGCAGAGTTAATAATGATAGTGCAAATTATTTGTGGCACTGCCGTTTAGGTCATATTGGTGTAAAGCGCATGAAGAAACTCCATGCTGATGGGCTTTTGGAATCACTTGCTTATGAATCACTTGATGCTTGCGATCCATGCCTCATGGGCAAGATGACTAAGACTCCGTTCTCCGGAACAATGGAGCGCTCAACGGACTTATTGGAAATAATACATACTGATGTATGCGGCCCGATGAGTGTTGAGGCTCGCGGCGGGTATCGTTATTTTCTGACCTTCACTTGGAGCAGATATCGGTATATCTACTTGATGAAACATAAGTCTGAAACATTTGAAAAGTTCAAAGAATTTCAGAGTGAAGTGTAAAATCATCGTAACAAGAAAATAAAGTTTCTACGATCTGATCACGGAGACGAATATTGAGTTACGAGTTTGGTCTCCAATTAAAACAATATGGAATAGTTTCACAAATTCATGCCACTTGGAACACCACAGCATAATGGTGTGTCCGAACGTCATAACCGTACTTTATTGGATATAGTGCAATATGTGATGTCTCTTACCGATTTACGACTATCTTTTGGGGTTATGCATTAGATACAACTACATTCACGTTAAATAGGGCACCATCTTAATCCGTTGAGACGACACCTTATGAACTGTGGTTTGGCAAGAAACCCAAGTTGTCGTTTCTTAAAGTTTGGGGCTGTGATGCTTATGTGAAAAAGCTTCAACCTGATAAGTTCGAACCCAAATCGGAGAAATGTGTCTTCATAGGATACCCAAAGGAAACTTTTGGATACACTTTCTATCACAGATCGAAGGCAAGATATTCGTTGCTAAAAATGGATACTTTCTAGAGAAGGAGTTTCTCTCAAAAGAGGTGAGTGGGAGGAAAGTAGAACTTGATGAGGTAACTATACCTGCTCCCTTATTGGAAAGTAGTTCATCACAGAAATATGTTCCTGTCACTCCTACACCAATTAGTGAGGAAGTTAGTGATGATGATCATGTAACTTCAGATCAAGTTACTACCGAACCTCGTAGGTCAACCAGAGTAAGATCCGCACCAGAGTGCTACGGTAATCCTATTCTAGAGTTCATGTTACTTAACCATGACGAACCTATGAACTATGAGGAAGCGATGATGAGCCCAGATTCCGCGAAATGGCTTGAGGCCATGAAATCTGAGATGGGATCCATGTATGGGAACAAAGTGTGGACTTTGGTTGACTTGCCCGATGATCGGCAAGCCATAGAAAATGAATGGATCTTCAAGAGGAAGACGGACGCTGATAGTAGTGTTACTATCTACAAAGCTAGACTTGTCGAAAAAGGTTTTTGACAAAGTTCAAGGTGTTGACTACGATGAGATTTTCTCACTCGTAGCGATGCTTAGGTCCGTCCGAATCATGTTAGCAAATTGCCACATTTTATGAAATCTGGCAAATGGATGTCAAAACTACATTCCTTAATGGATTTCTTAGAGAAGAGTTGTATATGATGCAACCAGAAGGTTTTGTCGATCCTAAAGGTGCTAACAAAATCTGCAAGCTCCAGTGATCCATCCATGGACTGGTGCAAAGCATCTCAGAGTTGGAATATACGCTTTGATGAGTTGATCAAAGCATATAGTTTTATACATACTTGCGATGAAGCCTGTATGTACAAGAAAGTGAGTGGGAGCACTACAACCTTTCTGATAAGTATATGTGAATGACATATTGTTGATCGGAAATGATGTAGAATTTTGTGGAAAGCATAAAAGGAGTGTTTGAAAGGAGTTTTTCAAAGAAAGACCTCGATGAAGCTGCTTACATATTGAGCATCAAGATCTATAGAAATAGATCAAGACACTTGATAAGTTTTTTCAATGAGTACATACCTTGAATTTTTTTTGAAGTAGTTCAAAATGGAACAGTCAAAGAAGGATTTCTTGCCTGTATTGCAAGGTGTGAAATTGAGTAAGACTCAAAGCCCGACCACATCAGAAGATAAAAAGAGAATGAAAGTCATTCCCTATGCCTCAGCCATAGGTTTTATAAAGTATGCCATGTTGTGTACCAGATCTATTGTATACCCTACACTGAGTTTGGCAAGGAAGTACAATAGTGATCTAGGAGTAGATCACTGGACAGCGGTGAAAATTATCCTTAGTGGAATAAGGATATGTTTCTCGATTATGGAGGTGACAAAAGGTTCGACATAAAGGGTTACGTCGATGCAAGTTTTGACACTGATCCAGATGACTCTAAGTCTCAATCTGGATGCATATTGAAAGTGGGAGCAATTAGCTAGAGTAGCTCCGTGAAGAGAATTGTTGACATACAAATTTGCAAAATACATATGTATCTGAATATGGCAGACCCGTTGACTAAACTTCTCTCACAAGCAAAACATGATCACACCTTAGTACTCTTTGGGTGTTAATCACATGGCGATGTGAACTAAGATTACTAACTCTAGTAAACCCTTTCATTGTTGGTCACATGGCGATGTGAACTATGGGTGTTAATCACATGGTGATGTGAACTATTGGTGTTAAATCACATGGCGATGTGAACTAGATTATTGACTCTAGTGCAAGTGGGAGACTGAAGGAAATATGCCCTAGAGGCAATAATAAAGTTATTATTTATTTCCTTATTTCATGATAAATGTTTATTATTCATGCTAGAATTGTATTAACCGGAAACTTAGTACATGTGTGAATACATAGACAAAACAAAGTGTCCCTACAATGCCTCTACTTGACTAGCTCGTTTATCAAAGATGGTTATGTTTCCTAACCATAGACATGTGTATTCATTTGATGAATGGCATCACATCATTAGGAGAATGATGTGATGGACAAGACCCATTCGTTAGCTTAGCATTATGATCGTTACAGTTTCACTTCTACTGCTTTCTTAATGACTTATACATGTTCCTCAGACTATGAGATTATGCAACTCCCGAATACCGGAGGAACACCTTGTGTGCGATAAAACGTCACAACGTAACTGGGTGATTATAAAAATGCTCTACAGGTGTCTCTGATGGTGTTTGTTGAGTTGGCATAGATCGAGATTAGGATTTGTCACTCCGTGTATCGGAGAGGTATCTCTGGGCCCTCTCGGAAATGCACATCACTATAAGCCTTGCAAGAATTGTGACTAATGAGTTAGTTGCGGGATGATGCATTACGGAATGAGTAAAGAGACTTGCCAATAACGAGATTGAACTAGGTATCAGGATACCGACGATCAAATCTCGGGCAAGTAACATACTGACGACAAAGGGAACAACGTATGTTGTTACGCGGTTTGACCGATAAAGATCTTTGTAGAATATGTAGGAGCCAATATGAGCATCCAGGTTCCGCTATTGGTTATTGATCGGAGATGTTTCTCGCTCATGTCTACATAGTTCTCAAACCCATAGGGTCCGCATGCTTAACGTTTGATGACGATTTGTATTATTAGTTATGTGACTTGATGACCGAAGTTTGTTCGGAGTCCCGGATGAGATTGGGGACATGACGAGGAGTCTCGAAATGGTCGAGAGGTAAATATCGATATATTGGAAGGCTATATTCGGACATTGGAAAGGTTCCGAGTGATCCGGGTACTTTCCGGAGTACCAGAGAGTTACGGGAATTCGCCGGAAGAAGTATTGGGCCTTATTGGGCCATACGGGAATAGAGGAGGCAGGCCAAAGGGAAGGAGGCGCGTGCCCCCCCATGGGTCCGAATTGGACTAGGGGAAGAGTGCCCCCCCCCTGCGCTTTCCTACTCCCTCTCTCTTTCCCTCTTTCTTCTCTCCTACTCCGGAAAGGAAAAGGGGAATCCTACTAGGACTTGGGAGTCCTAGTAGGACTCCCCACACTTGGCGCGCCCCCTCTAGGGCCGGCCTCCTCCTCCTCCCTCCTTTATATACGTGGGCAGGGGACACCCCAAAGGCACAACAGACAATCTCTTAGCCGTGTGCGGTACCCCCCTCCACAGTTACACACCTCAGTTATATCTACGTAGTGCTTAGGCGAAGCCCTGCGCCGGTAACTTCATCATCACCGTCACCACGCCGTCGTGCTGATGGAACTCTCCCTCGGCCTCAACTGGATCAAGAGTTCGAGGGATGTCACCGAGCTGAACGTGTGCTGAACACGGAGGTGCCGTACGTTCGGTGCTTGGATAGGTTGGATCGCGAAGACGTTCGACTACATCAACCGCATTGTCATAACGCTTCCGCTTTTGGTCTACGAGGGTACATGGACAACACTCTCCCCTTTTGTTTCTATACATCACCATGATCTTGCGTGTGTGTAGGAATATTTTTGAAATTACTAAATTCCCCAACACCTTGGGCCTTGTCCAGTGAGCCACCAGGCGCTCTTCGCCGCGCAGAACACCGCCCCTACAACGGCTACGGTGCTGCGCCCGCGCCCGCGCCCGCCTACGGGGCCGCACCCTCCTATGGCGCCACCACCGCGCCGGCCTACGGAGGGTTTTACCATCCTCAGGTGCTGCTGCCGTGGGACCCAGCCCTTGTCGCTGCTCTGCACTCCGCCCCGTCACCGAGTTGCTACGGTGGCGGCGGTGAGTGGTACATGGACTCGGGCGCGACCACCCACATGACTGCTCATCCCGGTAACTTCACGTCCGCCAATCCTGTTCATACTCCCACTCGCATCACCGTTGGTAACGGTTCCTCTCTACCCATTACACATGTCAGTCATATGTCATTTCCTTCTACTTCTACTCCCGTTAACATGTCTAATGTTCTTGTGTCTCCTGACTTAGTTACCAATCTTGTTTTTATTCGTCGCCTTGCTCATGAGAACCCTATCACTGTTGAATTTGATGATATCGGCTTTTCTGTGAAGGACGCATGTACACGGATGGTACACCACCAATGTGACAGCCCGGACGAGCTTTACCCGGTGCATCCCTCTGGCGCCACCACCACCCGTCCCGCCGCCCTCGCCGCTAGTGTCAATCTTTGGCACGCCAGCCTCGGTCATCCCAACTCCACCGTTATGCATCAGATTTTTCAGAGTTTTTCTTTATCATGTAATAAGGTTGACGACCACACTTGTGATGTCTGCCGTCTTGGCAAGCACGTTCGTCGCCCCTTTAGCGAGTCTACAAACATTTCCACTTTTCCATTTCAGTTATTGCATAGTGATGTTTGGACGTCCCCGGTTGGGAGCAACACAGGCTACTTATACTATTTGGTGATATTGGATGATTTTTCTCATTATGTGTGGACATTCCCTCTCCGTCACAAGTCCGACACTCTTGCCACACTCACAGCCTTTTATTCATATGTCACCACACAGTTCGGTCGTCCTATTCTTGCCTTGCAAAGTGACAACGGAAAAGAGTTTGACAACGTCGCCGTCCGCAATCTCCTTGCGTCCCATGACACCATCTTTCGACTCACTTGCCCTACACATCACAGCAGAATGGTCACGCCGAGCGCGTCATCCGCACTCTTAATGACTGTGACCGCCAGCCTCCTCATAACATTCGCCCGTGTCGTCCATGTTGGAACTACACCCCTCACCAGCTCCTCTTCGGTGTGGTTCCATCCTATGATGGTCTTCACATTTTCGGGTGTCTCTGTTATCCTAGCACCGCGTCCACTGCTCCTCACAAACTCGCTCCCCGGTCGCTTCCTTGCATCTTCCTTGGTTATCCTCCCAACACCAAAGGTTACCAGTGCTATGATCTAGTGTCCCACCGTGTTTTCACTTTGCGGCTTGTGTACTTTGATGAGCTGGTGTTCCCGTTTCAGCAGGTACCGTCACCCTTGGCGTCTCCCGACGCGCGGTCTGCCCCTGCCTCAACCTCTGGCGAACTGCCAGCCACGCACCGGGCTCGGCCCTGCCCGCACTCCCAGCGCCGGCTGCCCCGTCGCCACGGCCCCTCGGCGCCCCCTAGCCCGCCGCCACTGCCGCGGTCCCTCGGCGGCCCCGCCCCGTGGCACCCTCGGCGGCCCCCGTCGCCGTGGCCCCCTCGGCTGCCCCTGGAGCCACCGCCGTGGCCGCACCTCTCACCGGTGTGATCACTCGGGCTTGAACTAGGACACTTCCTCCTAGCACGCGCTACATGTCCAACGAGTACGCGTGTGCTGCGTCTACCTCGGCCCCGTCTCTGCTCCCCGCCTCCGCTCGCGCAGCCCTTCGGGATCCGAACTGGCTAGTTGCGATGCGGGAGGAGTTTGATGCCTTGCAGCGCAACCGTACGTGGCAGATTGTCCTGCGGCCTCCTTGTGCCAATTTCATCATTGGCAAGTGGGTCTCCCGCCACAAGACTCGCCCTGATGGCTCTCTCGGGCATTACAACGCGCGTCGGTGGTGCGCGGCTTCCGCCAGCGTGCCGACGTGGACTTCACTGACACCTTTCCCCCGGTTGTCAAACCGGGCACGATTCACGCTATCCTCCAGCTTGCTGTTTCTCGCGCATGTCCAGTTCACCAGGTCGATGTGTCCAATGCTTTCTTGCATGGCCATCTCGACAAGCAGGTGTTTTGTCAGCAGCCTACTAGTTTTGTCGACACCGACTATCCGGACCACGTGTACTTTCTCTCCCGTTCTCTTTACGGGTTGAAGCAGGCGCCTCGGGCCTCGTACCAGCGGATCGCGGCCTTCCTTCAGCAGCAGGGTTTCCGGTCCACACGATCTGATGCCTCCCTATTTGTTTACCACCAGGGCACCGCCACTGCGTACCTCCTCCTGTACGTCGACAACATCATCCTGACTGCATCCTCGCGAACCAACTCCTTCAGCAGATCACAGCTCGCCTTGCCACTGAGTTCGCCCTCAATGACTTGGGGGCTCTCCACTACTTCCTCGGCATCGAGGTTGTGCGCCGGGCCACTGACTTCTTTCTGCACCAGCAAAAGTATGCCTATGAGATTCTGGAGAGAGCGGGCATGCTTATCTGCAAGCCTGCTCCTACACCTGTCGACACGAAGGCTAAGGTATCCGCCGTCGAGGGTTCTCCGGCATTTGATGCTCCCTTCTAACGCTCCATTTTTGGTGCTCTTGAGTACCTCACGCTGACGCACTCGGACATTCAGTACGGTGTCCACCAGGTGTGCCTTCATATGCATGCTCCTCGTGATACTCATTGGGCTCTGGTGAAACGTATTCTTTGGTACATGTGTGGCACCACAACTCTGGGTCTCACCCTGACGGCATCACCTGACACCAGCCTTGTCGCCTACTCTGACGCCGACTGGGTTGGGTGTCCCGACACTCGACACTCCACTTCCGGCTACTGCATCTACCTCGGGCCCTCTCTGATTTCGTGGTCGTCTAAACGACAACACACGATCTCACGATCGAGCGTCGAGGCTCGGTACAGGGTTGTGGCCAACGCCGTCGCGGAGTGCTCTTGGCTACGACAGCTACTTCAGGAGTTGCTATGTGAGGTTACCAAGGCTATGCTTGTCTACTGTGACAACGTCTCCGCGGTGTACCTTGCTACAAACCCTGTCCATCACCGACGGACGAAGCATATTGAGCTCGACATTCACTTCGTCAGGGAGCACATCGCACTTGGTCGTGTTCGAGTTCTACATGTGCCCACCGATCAGCAGTTCGCCGATGTCATGACGAAGGGACTACCCACCTCGACGTTCGAGGGCTTTTGGTCCAGTCTCTGCGCCACCGGCGACGCTTTGACTGCAGGGGGGTGTTGAACATGTGTACATGTACGTAGGTCTGGGTTTCGTATGCAGTACCTGTAGTGTCGGTCTCTCTCTGTGTGTACGTGTATCTTAGGAGGCACGATACCGGTCGCACCCCTTGTACCTATAATATATGTGCCTAGTGCATGATCTATGAGATATCGATGCACCAAATCATTCGCTGCAGCAAGGTTAATATTTTAGAGATGCCAAGCGCAAGGTTTATAGTAGAACGAGTAGTAGTAGTAGTAGTAGTAGTAGTAGTAGTAGTAGTAGTAGTAGTAGTAGTACTAGTAGTACGTACCAGTGGTACGTACTGTATGAGGAAGAAGGCAACAAGATGTATATTTTGCGTGACAGTCTCTTCTTACAGGAGGTGCTAGACCTAGTTAATTGTTGTAATTGGAGTACTCCCTATCATAGATGGCACGATTTAGAGTGGTGGGCAGCAGCATAATTCGGAGCTGCTTAGTCTTAAACCCCATGAAGAAGTCCATCGAAAGGAACAGCCATCCTCTACACGTGCTCCTCTGTAAAATGAGTAAATGAGACAAAAAGAGAAAGAGATAAAGTAAAAAATCACCAGCCTTTGGTCCAGCCCTATTGTATCAGTGAATGATATTTCTACATCATGATTGACATGGCTATATTATTAACCATGGTACGGAGGTAGAAGCGGATTTTTATTTATTTGCGAGGTAGCAGCGGATGGATACTCAACGAGGAGTGAAATGATGGCTGCTTCCTCGGTCAAACATAGAGAAAGGTGGGCCTCGTGATTTGACGGCTTATTAGTCATGATTAATGCCTATACTCTTTGCCCATATATAATAACCGCGTGGTATAGTAGTGGGCTATACTTTTAATAACCATGCTTGAAGAGAAGAGGTGCACGCACCCACGCACGTAGTACTAGTAGCACTATTTGTGTCTTTTGCATCTTCCCCAACCACACACGTGACACGGTGGAGCTCATTTATGTAAGATGATGTAGCCCACGTGATAATTTGACGCGTCTAGTAGTAGTTACTCACTTATAAATAATGGAGGGTCGGGAAACACGCATGAACGGTGCCGCGTCATTTATAAATAAAGTTTTTCTTCTTCAGTGGCACGTATGCAATATAAATAGGTTCATATGGAGAGAAAAGGAAACCGCTCCACTATATACATAGCCAGGACGAGCCTACACGGTTGCTTGCTGGGGTTGCTCTCTTCACACTCTCTCGCACAAAATGACTGTGGCCACATCTCTAACATCCGGGCGGATCACGTCCACCGGGGGAAGGGGTGGATGCTTTGTGCAGATGCGGTCGCCGTACCGATGGCGAAAGCCCACTGTCGGCACATCCTGATCAGGTGTCCCCGCCGTTCTCTCTCACAAAGCCGGTGAGGTTGCCTTCGTCCCTTGCTCACTGCCGCGACATGGGCAGTTGCCGCCTCTTGTCGCCCTCCTCTAGGTTGAGCTACGTCCCGACATCCCTCAGGTACAACTTCCTTACAGCCGGTTGATACGTCTCCAACGTATCTATAATTTTTGATTGTTCCATGTTGTTATATTATCAATCTTGGATGTTCTATAACCATTTCATAGTCATTTTGTATCATTTTTTGGTACTAACCAATTGACATAGTGCCAATTGCTGTTTTCTGCATGTTTTTTTACATCGCAGGAAATCAATATCGGACGGAGTCCAAACGCAACGAAACTTTAAGGAGATTTTTTTGGACCAGAAGGAACGTAATGTGCCCTGGCTGCACCTGGGGGGTGCCCCGAGGGAGGAACAACCAACCAGGGCATGCCAGGAGGCCCAGGCGAGCCCTAGTGGGTTGTGCACCCCTCGGGTGCCCCCCGGACCGCCTTTTTGCTCTATAAATACCCCAATATTTCCAGAACCCTAGGGGAGTCGACAAAATATTCATCCAGCCGCCGCAGAGTCCAGAACCACAAGATCCAATCTAGACACCATCTTGGATGGGGTTCACCGCCTCCATTGGTGCCTCTTCGATGATGCGTGAGTAGTTCTTTGTAGACCTTCGGGTGCGTAGTTAGTAGCTAGATGGCTTCATCTCTCTCTCTCTCTCTCTCTGAATTCCCAATACAATGGTCTCTTGGAGATCCATATGATGTAACTCTTTTGCGGTGTGTTTGTTGGGATCGATGAACTTTGAGTTTATGACCAAATCTATGTTTTTATATCCATGAAAGTATTTGAGTTTATTTGATCTCTTTTATGCATGATCTCTTATAGCCTCATATTTCTTCTCTGATATTTGGGTTTTGTTTGGCCAACTTGATCTATTTATCTTGCAATGGGAAGAGGTGCTTTGTAGTGGGTTCGATCTTATGGTGCTTAATCCCAGTGACAGAAAGGGAACCAACACGTATGTATCATTGCTACTAAGGATAAAACGATAGGGTCTATCTCTAGATAGATAGATCTTGTCTACATTAGGTCATCGTTCTTATTTCATTACTTCGTTTTTCCATGAACTTAATACACTAGATGCATGCTGGATAGCGGTCGATGTGTGGAGTAATAGTAGTAGATGCAGGCAGGAGTCGGTCTACTAATCTTGCACATGATGCCTATATAATGATCATTGCCTGGATATCGTCATGAGTATTTGAAGTTTTGTCAATTGCCCAACAGTAATTTGTTCACCCACCGTTTGCTATTTTTCTCGAGAGAAGCCACTAGTGAAACCTACGGCCCCCGGGTTATATATTTTCCTTTGCGATCTACTTTTTCCTTGCATTTATTTTCAGATCTATTAAACCAAAAATACAAAAATACCTCGCTGCAATTTTCCTTATTTATTTTATTTGGCGTTCGATCTATCAATTTACTGCAAATTTATCTCACATCTGTTTGCCTACTTGAGGCGCCGTACCCCGGAAGGGATTAACAACCCCTTTAACATGTTGGGTTGTGAGGATTTGTTATCTGTGTGCAGGGGCTGTTTACGTTGAGTTGTTTGGTTCTCCTATTGGTTCGATAACCTTGGTTTCATATCTCAGGGAAATACCTACCGCCGATGTGCTGCATCATCCCTTCCTCTTTGGGGAAAAACCGACGTACCTTCAAGCGACATCAAAAGGAATTTTTGGCGCCGTTGCCGGGGAGGATCTTCAACATATACCAGGTTCGTAATCACAAATCTCATGTCCTCGCAATTTACATTATTTGCCATTTGCCTCTCGTTTTCCTCTCCCCCACTTCACAAAAATATTCCGTTTTATTCGCCCTCTTTTTCGTTTGCCTTTTTCTCGTCAGATCTTTTGTTTGCTTGTGTTGCCATGTGCCTTCTATATGCTTGCATCTTCACTTGCTAAAAATCTATTGATATGGATCCCCATCCACTTTCTAATCTTTTTAAAAGATCCAATCATGATGAACCAATTGCTAGTGAGTTGAGTGCACTAGATTATCTTTATGAAGTTTTGCTTGACATTCGTGAATCTGAAAATTGTGATGAAGAAATTTATGAAGTGATTCATGATAGCTCCTTGAATGAAAAGCATGATTGCAATAATTTTAGTGTAAATTCTATTAATGTCAATTGTACTAACAATATGCGAAACCCCAAGCTTGGGGATGCTTGTTTTGTTATGTCCGCTACTTATTGCAATGATCATGATTGGGGTGATAATGTTTCTTATGATCTTGAAAATTTATTTAAGCCTCATGATGAATATGTTTGTGATAATATTGAAATTGGGTTTGGAAGAGTGTCAACTTTAGCTAAAAATAATCCCACATATTTGGAGAGTGTTCAGTCTTATGAAATTCTTAATGAAAGTGGGTTTGGAGAGGTCATGACTTTACTTGATGATCCCACTATTTTGGAAGAGTGTCAACTTTGCATGCATGTGGATCATAAAGAGAAAATTTTATATGATAGTTATATTATTCAATTTGATTATGATCCTACATATAATTATTATGAGAGATGAAAATATGGTTCTCGAAATTTTTGTGTTATTAAATTTCCTATCGTTGTGTTGACATTGTCAATGCTTTATTCCTCTCCTTTGCATATGCTAGATATTTCTTGTCTTGATAATTTGTTTTTGTAGCGACCAGACCCGAATGGATCTAGTGCTCTGTGCTCAGTGTCATCCCTGGATCAGTAATGCTGACACCACACAGTACTTCGAAGGATTTATAGCAGAGTAGCAATCACACACTTATTACATCGTTGTCCACAAGGGAACTTAATACAATAATATGGCTTAAGGCCATCTAATAATAACAATGGAAAGCTTGGAAGACAAGTGAGTCCATCAACTCCATCGGCATCACGAGTATAGAACCACGACCTAACACCTTACTGTCATTCAAAAGTCTGCAACGTGAAAGTTGCAGCCCAAAACGGGTCAAGACATGGAATATGCGGCAATGTAACACATAGAGAACAATGAAGCAACAAGCCTATACTACATGCATATATGGCTGGTGGTAAGGCTCTACGGTTACATTTTTGCATAAAGCTGGTTTTTCCCTACATCAAAGGAATAATTTTATTTAACTATCATGGTGGTTGTTAAACATTGAGAATGGTTGACAGCATCCTCAATCCCAATTAAAAAGTACTCATTAAAACCCAATAACATTTATTATTAGAAGTAACATGTTGAGATTCACACGATATTCAAGTACTAGATACTCAAGATGTCCATAACCGGGACACGGCTAATCATGATTAGTTTATACACTCTGCAGAGGTTTGCGCACTTTTCCCCACAAGACTCGATCGCCTCCGCTTGGTTCTCGTGACTACATGGTGTTTGAGAAACGGATGACCGAGACACAGTCTTTCGTAAGCGCTTAGCACCTTACTTGTGGGTAGACCGGTACACCTACTTTCCCCTACATCTGCTAGTCTACCCGTAAGAGTTCGCACAACTTAGTCAACTATGCCAGAGCCCATAATTGGCTTGTGGCTGCACACGGAAGTTTCTAGTTTGAATAATCTTATGATCCCTTAGAGCACAGGTGGCGGTCCAAGAAATACAGCAAGTCTCGATAGAAACCAGTGCCTCAATCCACCCAGATGTGTGTTTAGGTTGCCACCTTAAATAAACCATTAAATTAACAATCTCACATCTGTCATGGATATTCACTCACCCAATCCACGTCTACTAGCATAGCATGGCATAATAAGCAAACGTAGAAGTAACTCCCAAGGTTTCATAAGTAAAACAGTAATAGGTACTACCTCAATCTACTTCCCATCCCACAATTTAATTAGATCCTAAACATGCAAGTGTTTGAGGGTTGATCTAATGCATAAAATCTGGGTAGTTGAAAAAGTATGATCAAAGTGTTACTTGCCTTTTGATGATCCGCGAGTCCTAGAGATTCGAAGTAACAAGCGGCGCACTCCGGGTGATCTAACGCAGACAAACAACAAGCATACAATAAGTACTCATCTAATGCACGGGGAAATCTCGAATAACAAATCCAACCAGATAGTTCAACTTAAGAACCCTGGTTGCAAAAGAATCGAATCAAATAAAGCATCGAAAGTCGGAACTCGAGGGAGAACGACTCGGTTTAGCAAATCTGAAACTAAGTCAAAATTTTACAGTAGCAAAACTCTGTGTAAGTAGGTTAGTCGGAACGGCGGTTTCGTAACGAAACTCCAGGCGCTTGAATCACCTGATTCCGATAAGCGAGCAAGAAATAAAACAGATTTGAAAATCGGATCGAAATCGAATCAAAATAACGGATTAAATCCGATTAAAAGAAAACGATTTAACGGATTAAATAACGGACGTTCGTTAACAGAACTAATCCAACGAACACGTTCATTGAAACGAACGGGTCGGTGAACGCTCACTAAATAAGAAAACCGAGAAAATAAAAACCTTCTAGGGTTTTAAAAACCGAACATCTCAAAAACCGGATCGGGTCCTTAAAAAAACCGGATCGGGGGGGGTTTGTGGCGGCGTCTACCTCCGGCTCGCCGGAGGCTCCGTGGTCGGGCGACGGGCGGTGGGTGGTGGCGGCGGGTCGGGAGGGGCGGCGAGGCTCGGGTTCCGGCGACGGCAGCGCGGCGGCTTCGGGCGGGCGGCGGCTCGGGTGGAGGTCGGCGGCAAGGGGCAGGTTGAGGGAGAGGAGGGCGGCGGGGTTAAATAGAAGGGGGGCCGGCTTGGGGAAGGGGCTGGGCGGCGGCGCGTCAGTGTCCACCCGACACGGGCGGCGGCGGCGTGGCGGCGGCGGGCTCACATGGCCGTGGCGTCTTGTGAGGAGAGAGGGAGGTGGGCGGGCGGTGGGCAAGTAGCGTTTTTTTGTTAAAACAAAACAAAACGGATAAAAAAATACCAAACGAACTCCGATTTTAATAAAATAAATTTTCCCCGGCTCCTAAAAATGAGTCGAACAAAATGAACTTTAAAAACGGCAAACATGCATAAATTTTTAAAATGCTCATTTTTGCCTAAGCAAAATAATCTTCCAAAACCAAATTTTGATTTATTTATAATATCTCCATTTTTCCTAATTATTGGGAAAGTCATATTATTCCCTCTCTTAAGTTTTTATAGGAAAAACTTTATGAAGATAATTAAATAAATCCAATGATCCTATTTTCAAAATTTGAGAAATAAATCCCAAATATGAAAATAATGAAACTTCCAACTCTCTCCGAGGGTCCTTGAGTTGCGTGAAATTTTCTAGGATCGGAAAATGCGAGAAAAATATGATATGCATGATGACCTAATGTATAACATTCCAAATTGAAAATTTGGGATGTTACAAACCTACCCCCTTAAGATGAATCTCGCCCTCGAGATTCGGGTTGGTTAGAAAATAGGTGAGGGTGGTCCTTGAGCAAAACTTCCTCTCTTTCCGGTGGCTTCATCCTCGGTGTGGTGGCTCCACCGAACTTTGCAAAACTTGATAACCTTGCTGCGGGTAACTCTGCTGGCATAATCGAGAATCTTAACCGGTTTTTCCTCATATGTCAAGTCATCCTTCAACTGAATTGCTTCGGTGCACTGTGTCTCTTAACTGCATTCCTCCGCTATCTCGGGTGACATTTCTTCAATCGAGAAACATGGAATACATCATGAACTCCTCGACAGTCCTTCCGTAATTCCAACTTATAAGCAACTTCTCCCATGCGTTGCAAAAATCTTATACGGTCCAACGAAACGGGTGCTAACTTTCCTTTAACTCCAAAACGCTTAACTCCTCGAAGTGGGGATACTCCGAGATATACTCTGTCTCCAACTTCATACTCAATCGCTGGCGCTTTGAATCGGCATAGCTCTTTTGTCGATCGGGCTACCTTGAGCCTGTCTCGAATCAACTTAACTTTCTGCTCGCACTCCTTAATCAAATCTGGTCCAAACAATCGACGATCTCGATTTCGTCCCATGATAACGGTGTCCTGCACCTTCTTCCATACTGAGCCTCGAAGGTGCCATCTTCAAGCTGGTTTGGTAACTGTTGTTGTAGGAAAATTCTGCATACGGCAAATTATCATCCCAGCTAGATCCATAATCTAGGGCACAAGCTCTCAAAGATGTCCTCCGTAATCTGATTGACTCTCTCGATCATCCATCGCGGTCTGTGGGTGGAAAGTTGTGCTGAATTCCAATCGGGTTCCCAATGTTTCGTGCAACTGATTCCAAAATTTCGAGGTAAACTGGGTTCCTCTATCTGATACGATGCTCCTTGGAACTCCGTGTAAGCACACAATTCTGGTCATGTACATCTTTGCCAACTTAGCACTGCTATAGGTGGTCTTGACTGGAATGAAATGAGCTACCTTTGTTAAACGGTCGACTATAACCCAAATCGAGTCATATCCTGAACGAGTCTTTGGCAATCCCGTGATAAAATCCATGCCTAGTTTATCCCACTTCCATTCGGGTATCGTAAATGGTTGTAACAATTCTGCTGGCTTCTGATGTTCTGCCTTTACTTTCTGACATACATCGCAAACTGCTACATACTCCGCAATATCCTTCTTCATTCCGGTCCACCAGAAAGTATTCTTCCATCCAAATACATCTTGGTATTTCCTGGGTGAATCGAATAGGGTGAATCATGAGCTTCTTGTAAAATCAACTTCCTTATCTCTGGGTTATTGGGCACATAAACACGGTCTTCAAACCATAGGGTATCGTGCTCATCCTCACGAAATCCTTTAGCTTTTCCTTTGCTCATTTTCTCCTTTATAGAGGCAACTTCCAGATTCGCCTTTTGGGCTTCTCTGATTTTGTCCATCGTTGTCGATTGAATCTCCCATGCTGCTACATAGCCTCTCGGAACTATTTCCAAACATAGCTCTCGAAGGTCCTCGGCTAACTCATTGGGTATTCCTCCCATCATTAGGGTATTGACGTGGCTCTTACGGCTCAATGCGTCGACTGACATTAGCCTTTCCGGTGATAATGCAATCTCATGTCATAATCCTTGATAAGCTCTAACCATCTCCTTTGTCTCGAGATTCAATTCATACGTGTGAAGATGTACTTCAAACTCTTGTGATCCGTATATACTTCACAATGATTTCCAATGAGAAAATGTCTCCACGTCTTCGTGGCATGCACAACGGCTGCTAACTCCAAATCATGAGTGGCATAATTCAACTCATGGGGCTTAAGTTGTCGTGAAGCATACGAAACAACTCTTCCTTCCTGCATAAGCACTGCTCCAAGTCCTCGGCATGAAGCGTCGCAATACACCTCATAATCCTTAGTCTGATCTGGCAATATCAAGACTAGTGAGGTAACCAATCTTTTCTTCAACTCCTGAAAACTTGCCTCACAGTCCTCAGTCCATATGAATTTGTTTTCCTTCTTCAACAATTCAGTCATAGGCTTAGCAATCCTTGAGAAATTCTCAATGAATCTTCGGTAGTATCCTGCGAGTCCAAGGAAACTACGAATCTCTCCAACTGTCGTTGGTGCTTCCCATTTGGTTACGGTCTCAACTTTTGTGGGGTCAATTGCTATTACTTCTCCGGATATAACATGTCCGAGAAATCCAACTTCCTTTAGCCAAAACTCACATTTGCTGAACTTGGCATACAACTGGTGTTCCCTCGGTTTCTCCAAAACCAATCGCAAATGTTCCTTGTGTTCCTCTTCATTCTTGAAAAAAATCAAAATGTCATCAATGAACACCACGATTTAACTTATCAAAAACTCCATAAACACTTTGTTCATCGTGTTCATGAAATAGGCTGGTGCGTTAGTCAGTCCAAATGACATAACGGTATACTCGTATAGTCCATATCTCGTGGTAAATGCTGTCTTGGGTATGTCCTGCTCCCGAATCTTCAATCGATGGTACCACGATCGCAAGTCGATCTTGGAAAACACCTTGGCTCCTTGCAAGCGATCAAACAGATCATTTATCATAGGTAGTGGGTACTTGTTCTTGATTGTTACTTCATTCAATCCACGATAATCAACAACCATTCTTAACGATCCATCCTTCTTCTCCACTAGCAAAACGGGTGATCCCCAAGGTGAAGAACTTGGGCGTATAAAACCTTTATCCAATAGTTCTTTAATCTGCTTCTTGATTTCCGCCAAACTCGTGTCTTTGGCATCCTATATGGTCGCTTTGATATTGGGCCTGTTCTGGCAAAAGTTCTATCAAAACTCAATGTCTCTATCCGGTGGCATTCACGGCAACTCTTAGGAAATACATCAGAAAATCCTTCACCACTGGTACTTCTTCCTGCACCACTCCTGATAGGCAATTAACTTGCGCTCTTCTCGGCTCGTGCCGTGATACATACTTAATCCTTCTTCCTCCTGGGTGGTGAGAAAAATCGTCTTACTTGCGCAATCGATGTTTCCTCCATACATCGACAGCCAATCCATACCGAGAATTACATCAAATCCTTGCGATTCCGTAATGATCAAATCCGTCGGGAATACATGCCTTCCTATACTTAATGGCACTTGAAAACATCCTTGTTCCGGCCATATACTCCGCCTCTGGTGAGCTTACTAGCAAAGGGTTTTAAGAATCCGAGTAGGTAGGCTATACTTATCTACAAATCCCTTGATATGTATGAATGCGATGCACCAAAGATCGAAAAGAACAACTGCAGAAATGACTTAACCAAAAACTTACCGACATCGTGCATCGGGCTGATCTTCAACCTCCTCCACATCAATGTGGTTCACCTGTCCCCTATTGAAAGGGTTGGGCTTCTTTCCAGAGCTTCCATTGCCATTTCCATTCTGGCCTTCTGGACAGTCATTGGCATAATGCCCAGTCTTGCGGCACTTAAAGCAAGTAATATGACTCAGGTCTACTTTGGATGGTGTTGACGGGTTGGTGCGATTCTGTCCATTGCTTCCTCCATTCCCGTTCCCATTCTTGGTGCTGTTATGGTTATGCGAATTACCTCCTCCATGGGTATGCTGAAACTGAATTCTGACTTAGGGGTATAACGAGGTTTCACTGAGCTCGAGTTATACTTCCCTTGCCCATACTTCCGCTTACGGTTCTCAATTTCTTTTGCTTTCCTTCAATCATGAGGGCTCGGTCTACTAACTCCTGGTAGTTATTGAAACCGGCTACCATCAACGGCATGTCAACTCATCATTCAGTCCTTCTAGAAACTTCTCCTGTTTAGTCTGCATCGGTAGCAACGTCATCCGGGGCATAACGTGCTAATTTACTAAAGTCATCCACGTCTTGTGCCAACAGTCCTTCCTCCTTGGCGTAAGTTGCGAAACTCACGCTTCTTCATGGCCATAGCTCCTGCTGAAACATGGGCGGTCTGAAAGCTTGCTGAAATTGATCCCATGTGATGTTGTTCACAGGGGTAAGTGATCGAAATTCTCCCACCATGTCTGCTGCAGGTCCTTCAAGCTGATGTCTTGCAAACTTCACTCTTTCTCCATCCGTGCATCCCTGCAGTGGTCAGCTCCTTCCTATCTTGCGGAGCCGGACATACTGCTACAATCGGCTCGGTACTCTTGGAATACACCGCGGGTTTAGTCTAAGGAAAGCGAGTCGAGATGATCCGCAGTGGTGGTGGCGGTGGGTTGTTGTTGTTGTGGTTGCCACAGTTACGCACCAATGTTTGAATCAGGTATTCGCTTCTTTGGATCAGTTGGGTGATCTCTGGCGGAAAAGCGAATCCGGTCGCGTCTCGGAGGCATCCGATGGGTTTAGAAAAGATGAGAATTTAGAATAGAATGAGGTCTAAGGGGAATCACTACCCAAATGCACATGAGCAAATACACACAAAATCACTTCATTCAATTCAAACAAGGGCTTACAACGATCTAACTATCGCAAAAGTGCGTGTACTATAATGTTTACATGGGGGGAAATACTACTAATATGTGGGGACTTCTACTAATTTGAACCGGTGGAAGACTCCATAATGTCTGCTCGACTTCGTCTTCAAAGTCGGGTTCACTTGGATCCGAATCGGTGTCGTCGATGTTGATGTAGTCGCTTGGGCAATCGACATACTGGTCTTCATTCCTGAGCGCCAACTTCTTCTTGAGTTCTTCAATTTCGTACTTAAGATCGTTGTTGTGTCTTGCCAGAGCTACGATCTCGTCCATATAGTCCTTGCGAGATGTCTTTAGTTCTTCTTCAAGTTCGATGATCCTTCCCTTCGCATTCTGCAACTCCAACATATCATTGCACATCTGGTTCTCCTGGCGTCGAATGTGCTGGTTTAACTCCTGAATGAACGCTGCAATGGATCTATCCTTCTTGGTGCTGACGACGTCGCATTTGTCATCTCGGCGTCCGCAAATCTGGTAGATAGTGTCCTTGAGGTCTTCTTGATAAACTTCTCCAATGCGTCCCATGGTGATGTGAGCTGCCATGCTCTTTCCCAGACTCCAAGTTGGTGCAATCAAAACACTATCTATAGGCTTGGTGATTGGGGCGAATGTCCTTCCCGAACGTGAGCGTGAATCTTCCAGCTCCTCTTGAGCAGAGTGGCGTTGAAAGTCCGGTGAAGCTGGGTAGTCCGATGTTCGGTACTTGGTAACTTCCTTCAAGTGGAATCCAAAAGGTGTGCCTTCATCCGGTTGGGTGTACTTGATCTTCGCCCTTCATCCTAAAGAGAGTAGAAAAGATGAGGAGTTAGAAAATGGGAAGAGAATAGTGATCTATGGTTTCATCTTAGTGGTCGTGGTCTCATACAACAGTGTGCTCGATACCATTCTCTTCAGAGCGACCGCATCTCAATGGATCTAGTGCTCGTGCTCGATGTCATCCCTGGATCAAGAATGCCGACACCACACAAGATTTCAAGGATTTATACCAGAGTAGCAATCACACACTTATTACATCGTTGTCCACAAGGGAACTTAATACAATAATATGGCTTAAGGCCATCTAATAATAACAGCGGAAAGCTTGGAAGACAAGTGAGTCCATCAACTCCATCGGCATCACTGAGTATAGAACCAATGCACCTAACACCTTACTGTCGTTCGAAAAGTCTGCAACGTGAAAGTTGCAGCCCGAAAACGGGTCAAGACATGGAATATGCCGCAATGTAACACATAGAGAACAATGAAGCAACAAGCCTATACTACATGCATATATGGCTGGTGGTAAGGCTCTACGGTTACATTTTTGCATAAAGCTGGTTTTTCCCTACATCAAAGGAATAATTTTATTTAACTATCATGGTGGTTGTTAAACATTGAGAATGGTTGACAGCATCCTCAATCCCAATTAAAAAGTACTCATTAAAACCCAATAACATTTATTATTAGAAGTAACATGTTGAGATTCACACGATATTCAAGTACTAGATACTCAAGATGTCCATAACCGGGGACACGGCTAATCATGATTAGTTTATACACTCTGCAGAGGTTTGCGCACTTTTCCCCACAAGACTCGATCGCCTCCGCTTGGTTCTCGTGACTACATGGTGTTTGAGAACGGATGACCGAGACACGATCTTTCGTAGCGCTTAGCACCTTACTTGTGGGTAGACCGGTACACCTACTTTCCCCTACATCTGCTAGTCTACCCGTAAGAGTTCGCACAACTTAGTCAACTATGCCAGAGCCCATAATTGGCTTGTGGCTGCACACGGAAGTTTCTAGTTTGAATAATCTTATGATCCCTTAGAGCACGGGTGGCGGTCCAAGAAATACAGCAAGTCCTCGATAGAAACCAGGTGCCTCAATCCACCCAGATGTGTGTTTAGGTTGCCACCTTAAATAAACCATTAAATTAACAATCTCACATCTGTCATGGATATTCACTCACCCAATCCACGTCTACTAGCATAGCATGGCATAATAAGCAAACGTAGAAGTAACTCCCAAGGTTTCATAAGTAAAACAGTAATAGGTACTACCTCAATCTACTTCCCATCCCACAATTTAATTAGATCCTAAACATGCAAGTGTTTGAGGGTTGATCTAATGCATAAAATCTGGGTAGTAGAAAAAGTATGATCAAAGTGTTACTTGCCTTGTCGATGATCCATGAGTCCTAGAGATTCAAGTAACAAGCGGCGCACTCCGGTGATCTAACGCAGACAAACAACAAGCATACAATAAGTACTCATCTAATGCACGGGAAATCTCGAATAACAAATCCAACCAGATAGTTCAACTTAAGAACCACAGTTTGCAAAAGAATCGAATCAAATAAAGCATCGAAAGTCGAACTCGAGGGAGAACGACTCGGTTTAGCAAATCTGAAACTAAGTCAAAATTTTACAGTAGCAAAACTCTGTGTAAGTAGGTTAGTCGGAACGGCGGTTTCAGAATATGAAACTCCAGCGCTTGAATCACCTGATTCGATAAGCGAGCAAGAAATAAAACAGATTTGAAAATCGGATCAGAAATCGAATCTGAAAATAACGGATTAAATCCGATTAAAAGAAAACGACGAACGGATTAAATAACGGACGTTCGTTAACAGAACTAATCCAACGAACACGTTCATTGAAACGAACGGGTCGGTGAACGTTCACTAAATAAGAAAACCGAGAAAATAAAAAAAACCTTCTAGGGTTTTAAAAAAAACCGAACATCTCAAAAAAACCGGATTGGGTCCTTAAAAAAAACCGGATCGGGGGGTTTGTGGCGGCGGCTACCTCCGGCGGCTCGCTTGGCGGGCTCGTGAGACGGGCGGTCGGGCGACCGGTGGGTGGCGGCGAGGTCGGGAGGCGGCGAGGGCTCGGGGTTCGGCGAGGAACGGCGGCCTTCAAGGCGGCGGCGGCTCGGGTGGAGGTCGGCGGCGGGCGGGTTGAGGAGAGGAGGGGGCGGCGGGTTAAATAGAAGGGGGGTCGGCCGGCTTGGGAAGGCTGGGGCCGGGCGGCGTCGTGTCCCACCCGGACAGGCGGCGGCGGGTGTGGCGTCGGCGGCGGGCTCAGCAATGGGCGGTGAGGGAGAGAGGAGGTGGGCGCGCGTTTTTTGTTAAAACAAAACAAAACGGATAAAAAAAATACCAAACGAACTCCGATTTTAATAAAATAAATTTTCCCCGACTCCTAAAAATGAGTCGAACAAAATGAACTTTAAAAACGGCAAACATGCATAAATTTTTAAAATGTTCATTTTTGCCTAAGCAAAATAATCTTCCAAAACCAAATTTTGATTTATTTATAATATCTCGAGAAAAATATGATATGCATGATGACCTAATGTATAACATTCCAAATTGAAAATTTGGGATGTTACAGTTTTCCTATAAAATTCCTATGCATAGGAAGTATGTTAGACTTAAATATGTTTGTCACAAGTTTCATGATGCTCTCTTTGTGTTTCAATTATTATCTTTCGTGTGAGCATCATTGAAACCTTATGCCTAGCTAGGGCGTGAAACAGTAGCGCTTATCGGGAGGAACCCAATGAAGAAAATTTATTTTTGCCTTTTGCTTTTTGTTCTTGAGTGTTTGCACAATTATGCTACTGTTATTATTGTGTTTTTTGTGTTTTAATTAGTGTTTGTGCCAAGTAAAACCTTTACGATCTTCTTGGGTGATAGTTGTTTGATCTTGCTGAAAAACAGAAACTTTTTCTCTCACAAAAACAATTCCCATTTTTACCAGAGCATGCTAAAATGCCAATTCTTTTTGCGGAAGATGAATATACAAATTGCTCAGGTCATCCTAATTTTTTAGTTCCCGAAGTTTTCGAAATATCTAGATTGCTACATACTGTTCTGTTTTGACAGATTCTGTTTTCTTTACGTTGTGTGCTTGTTTTGATGGATCTATGGTTTTCTTTGATGAGTTTTTGCCATTGAAAAGTTGGAATATAGTAGATATAATGCAAAAACAAAATATGAATTGGTTTGGTACAATACTTATAGTAGTGATTTATTTACTTATACTAACGGATCTCACGAAGGTTTTGTTGAGTTCTGTGTGATTGAAGTTTTCAAGTTTTGGGTTATCTTACGATGGATGAAGGAATAAGGAGTAAGAAGAGCCTAAGCTTGGGGATGCCCCATCACCCCAAGCTATTATCCAAAAGAGAGCAAGCAACTAAGCTTGTGGATGCCCCGAGTGGCATCCCCTCTTTCTTCTAACGACCATCGGTATTGTTGGGCATATGACTATTGGGTATGAACCGCCCAGGAGGGGCCGGGTCATACCAATGGCGACTCATCAATGAAGATGGCGGATCATACCAGCCCATTGATGGCCCAAGACCAAGCAGCGACTCAAGGCCCAGGAGGATGAACCTCCATGGATGCATGACTTGTATTGTAAGGCAAGCGTAGTTAAGTCACCAAGCCGGACACGTTGTGTGTGAGCCGGCCGGGACTCTGTAAGTCGCGGCGTCAACCTGTGTATAGAAAGGGACGACCCGACGGCGGTTTAGGTCAAGAAACAAGAGATCGAGAACTAGGTCAAGCGTATTCGCTCCCTGGTGATCAACACCCTAGCAATAGCACCTCAAACTGGATTAGGCTTTTACCTTCACCGCAAGGGGCCGAACCAGTATAAACTCTCTATGTCCTTTGTCCCGATTAACCCCTTCAAGATAACCTAGTTGTGATGGCTCCACGACTAAGTCCTTCCACTAGGGCATCTGACGTGACAATTCCACGACAGTTGGCGCCAACCGTGGGGCCAGCGCACAGTGGTTTCGAGTTCTTAAAGGGTGGCTTTGAAGGGATCAAGGGATATGCTGTGGGCCGGATGATCAAGAGTCGTCGTGGCAAGCACTACATCGACGATGCAGGCTGGGGCCCCGAGGCGGGCTCAATTGAGTACGGGTACCGGGTCCCCTTCTGTGGAATCCACGTCTTCATCGGCAAGATCGGCGAACCAGGCCCTGAGCCGGACATTTGCACCGACATCATCGAGTCAGCTCACTTTGCACGACCCGCCCGAGTTCAACCCGCCGTGAAGCGTGCCTTTGTTGGTTTCATCCATGGGGAGGAAGTTGAAGAAGGATCGGTATCTGGTGGTGAGACAGCCATCTACTCTGATGGTGAATCGTCCACAGGCAAGACTAACTCAATGTACCAACTGCAAGACGGTTGGCTTGGGGGCTATTCCGATGGTGACAGTATTCCGGACCCCTACGAGCCGCCGAATAGGGTCGCGATCTTCATGGCCTTTGTTTTGGACTCTAACTTGCATGATTTGGATGGAACTAACTCGGACTGACGCTGTTTCAGCAGAATTGCCATGATGATATTTTTGTGCAGAAATAAAAGTTCTCGGAATGACCTGAAACTTCACGGAGAATATTTTTGGAATTAATAAAAAATACTGGCGAAAGAATCAAGATCAGGGGGCCCACACCTTGTCCACGAGGGTAGGGCGCGCCTACCCCCCTGGGCGCGCCCCCTGCCTCATGGGCCCCCTGGTGCTCCGCCGACCTCTACTCCAACTCTATATATTCACGTTCGGGGAGAAAAAATCAGAGAGAAGGATTCATCGCGTTTAACGATACGGAGCCGCCGCCAAGCCCTAATCTCTCTTGGGAGGGCTGATCTGGAGTCCGTTCGGGGCTCCGAAGAGGGGAATCTATCGCTATCGTCATCATCATCCATCCTCCATCACCAATTTCATGATGCTCACCATCGTGCGTGAGTAATTCCATCGTAGACTTGCTGGACGGTGATGGGTTGGATGAGATTTATCATGTAATTGAGTTAGTTTTGTTAGGGTTCGATCCCTAGTATCCACTATGTTCTGAGATTGATGTTGCTATAACTTTGCTATGCTTAATGCTTGTCACTAGGGCTCGAGTGCCAGGATTTCAGATCTGAACCTATTATGTTATCATGAATATATGTGAGTTCTTGATCCTATTATGCAAGTCAATAGTCACCTACTATGTGTTATGATCCGTAACCCGGTGACAATAATCGGGACCACTCCCGATGATGACCGTAGTTTTAGGAGTTCATGTATTCACTAAGTGTTAATGCTTTGGTCCGGTACTCTATTAAAAGGAGGCCTTAATATCCCTCGGTTTCCTAATAGGACCCCGCTGCCACGGCGAGTAGGACAAAAGATGTCATGCAAGTTCTTTTCCATAAGCACGTATGACTATATTCGTAATACATGCCTACGTTACATTGATGAACTGGAGCTAGTTACGTGTCACCCTATGTTATAACTGTTGCATGAGGAATCGCATCCGACATAATTATCCATCACTGATCCAATGCCTACGAGCTTTTCACATATTGATCTTTGCTTAGTTACATTACCGTTGCCACTGTTACAATTACTACAAAACTGCTTCTGTTACTTTTGCCACCGTTACCGTTACTTCCATACTACTTTGCTACTAAATACTTTGTTGCAGATATTAAGTTATCCAGGTGTGGTTGAATTTACAACTCAACTGCTAATACTTGAGAATATTCTTTGGCTCCCCTTGTGTCGAATCAATAAATTTGGGTTGAATACTCTACCCTCAAAAACTGTTGCGATCCCCTATACTTGTGCGTTATCAAGACTATTTTCTGGTGCCATTGCCGGGGAGCATAGCTATATTCTTTGAGTCACTTGGGATTTATATCTGCTGATCACTATGAGGAACTTGAAAGACCAAAAAACCAAGATTTATCCCTCAACTATGAGGGGAGGTAAGGAACTGCCATCTAGCTCTGCACTTGATTCCCCTTCTGTTTTGAGTAAACTTGCGACACCTAAACCTGCTTCTACTATTAATTCTGATATGTCGTATGTTATTGATGATGCCACTTCTACTATGCATGATACTTATGATGAAACTACTTCTATGTTTGATAATACTGTGCCACTTGGTGAATTTCTTGATGAACAACTTGCTAGGGCTAGAGAGAATGAAATTATTGAAACTAATAATATTGATGAAAGTGATGATGAAGATTCTCCCCCTAGATATGAATTGCGCCTGAGGGTTATGTTATGGATGAAGAAACTGCTAGAGATTTTCTTGCTTGCAATGATAGATATGATCTTAAGAAATTATTAGCTAAGCTGAAAGAAAAATCTTTGAATGCTAGAATGAAATATGACCCTGCTTTTGCTACTTCACCTATCTGTATTTCTGATAAGGATTATGATTTCTCTGTCGATCCTGAGATAATTACTTTGGTTGAATCTGATCCTTTTTATGGCTATGAATCTGAAACTGTTGTGGCACATCTTACTAAATTAAATGATACAGCCACCCTATTCACTAATGATGAGAAAACTCGTTACTACTATATCCTTATTATTTCCGTTATCACTAAAGGGTGATGCTAAAATATGGTTTAATTCTCTTGATCCTGGTTGTGTGCGTAGTCCCCAGGATATGATTTATTACTTCTCTGCTAAATATTTCCCCGCTTATAAGAAACAAGCTGCTTTAAGGGAAATATATAATTTTGTGCAAATTGAAGAAGAGAGTCTCCCACAAGCTTGGGGGAGGCTTCTCCGATTACTTAATGCTTTGCCTGATCATCCTCTCCAGAGAAATGAAATACTTGATATTTTTTATAATGGACTAACTGATGCTTCCAGAGACCACCTGGATAGTTGTGCTGGTAGTGTTTTCAGGGAAAGAACAGTTGATCAAGCTGAATTGCTATTGAATAATATGTTGACTAATGAAAATAATTGGACACTTCCTGAACCAACTCCTAAGCCAACTCCAAAGAAAAGGGGTATTCTATTTCTCAGTCCTGAAGATATGCAAGAGGCAAAGAAATCTATGAAAGAAAGGGTATTAAAGCTGAAGATGTTAAGAATTTACCACCTATTGAAGAAATACATGGTCTTGATAACCCGACACAGGTAGTAAAGGTGAATTCTCTCTATAGATATGATAAAGTTGAAATCCCGTCTACTAAGTTTGCTAGCCAATGCTTGGATGAGTTTGGTGATTTTCTTGTTAAACAAGAAAACTTCAATGCTTATGTTGGTAGAAAATTGAAACGTAATGCTTATATGATTGAACACTTGAGTGATTATATGTCTAGAGTTAAAGGTGAACTTAAACTCATTGGTAAACATGCTTCTATGGTTACAACTCAAGTAGAACAAGTGCTTAAAGCTCAGAATGATTTGCTCAATGAATTAAACAATAAGAAAAATGATAATGATGTTAGAGTTATGACTAGAGGGGGTAAAATGACTCAGGAACCTTTTATCCTGAGGGCCACCCTAAGAGAATTGAGCAGGATTCTCAGGGAACTAATGTTGATGCACCCAGTCCTTCTAAAAAGAAGAAAAAGAAAAATGATAGGACTTTGCATGCTTCTAGTGAACCTGTTGTAGACACACCTGAAAATCCCAATGATATTTCTATCTCTGATGCGGAAACACAATCAGTTAATGAACATGAACCTAGTGATAATGTTAATGATGATGTTCATGTTGATGCTCAACCTAGCAATAACAATGGGTAGAAATTGAACCTGTTGTTGATCTTGATAACCCACAATCAAAGAATCAACATTATGATAAGAGAGACTTTGTTGCTAGAAAGCACAATAAAGAGAACCATGGGTTCATAAACCCATGCCTTTTCCTCCTAAACCATCCAAGAAAAAGGATGATGAGGATTTTGAGCTCTTTGCTGAAATGATTAGACCTATCTTTTTGCGTATGCATTTGACTGATATGCTTAAAATGAATCCTTATGCTAAGTATATGAAAGATATTGTTACAAATAAAGGAAAGATACCGGAAGCTGAAATTTCCACCATGCTTGCTAATTATACTTTTAAGGGTGGAATACCAAAGAAACTTGGAGATCCAGGAGTACCAACTATACCATGCTCCATTAAAAGAAACTATGTTAAAACTGCTTTATGTGACCTTGGAGCCGGTGTTAGTGTTATGCCTCTCTCTTTATATCGTAGACTTCATTTGAATAAGTTGACACCTACTGAAATATCTTTGCAAATGGCCGATAAATCAACCGCTATACCTGCGGTATTTATGAGGATGTGCCTGTTGTGGTTGCAAACGTTACTATCTTAACGGACTTTGTTATTCTTGATATTCCCGAGGACGATAGTATGTCGATTATCCTTGGTAGACCCTTTTTGAACACTGCAGGGGCTGTTATTGATTGCAACAAAGGCAATGTCACTTTTCATGTTAATGCTAACGAGCATACGGTACACTTTCCGAGGAAACAACCTCAAGTCCACAATATCAATTCTATTGAAAAAATTCCAACGCTTACTATTGGAGGTTTTGAATTTCCTCTTCCTACTGCCAAAAAGAAATATGATATTCTTATTGTTGGGGACGTGCATATCCCTGTTGAGGTACCCTAATGCTATTCGAAAATTCTCTGGTTTCATGCGATTCGGAATGAGTGTGTTAACAAGACTTGATCAACCTTGTTAGTGGATTCCTTTTGATGAGCATGAGATGGATGAAGTTAGAAAGCACAACCTTTTGTACCCTCCTTTTACTTTCTGTTATTTATATTAAATAAAGCAAAAATAGTATTTTACATGCATTTTACGAATTATTCTTGCGGTAAAAAAATACCACGAAAATAAAAGTTCTCCAAATGTCCCGAAAATGGAATATGATTTTTTCTAGAATATTTGAGAATATCTGGCACTGAGAACACATCAGGGGGAGCCACCACCTGGCCACGAGGGTCCAGGGCGCACCCACACCCCCTGGGCGCGCCCCCCTGCCTCGTGGGCCCCACGTGGCCCCCTCCACTTATTCCAGCACCCACACACTCCTTCTTCCTCCAAAAAAAATCAACAGCCAGCTCAAGCTCGAGTTCTAGCTCATCTTGCTGCCATTTTCGATCTCCTTGCTTAAAGCTTCATGATGTCTACTACACAACTGTGACAGCCTGATTTTTGGCCCTTTCTTTTTCTTTTGTTTTTCTGAGGTTTTTGCTTGAGTTTTCTTTTTCCGTGGCTTTGTGGTCTGGAAACTGAAGAAGATGCCCTCTTCTTTGTTTCCAAAGTGGCTTGTCATTCCCAAACCCTTCCCTAGACCCTGTCATTTTCATCCTAGCCCAAATCCCAATATTCTTTTTATTGGGGATATTCCTTTTCTATTAAAGGAATAACTCAAATTGCCCTAGGTTGTGAAGCAACCTTTATTTCCATCACTCCAAAAATTCCCAAATAATTCTCCTAAATTGTTTGGGTCCTATCTTTCTCAAATATGGCAAAATATTTCATTTGTCATGTTTATCATCATGCTCAAATAATTCATTTCCTATTCTGCCCTAAATGGCACATTGTAAAGCAAGTGCTATTTTCCTTTTCCCAATTGGCCTCAAACTCCTTGGACACCTTTTCCAGTCCATATCATTGCCACATGCCAAAATGCAACCTCATTTGCCTAGTAATTATTTAATTATGATTTTCCAAAGTTTCTATCTAGAAAGAAGCTTTGTGAAGGAGGTGCAATCTAGGCATATCCAAATGAGTTGCCATTTTGCATGGTCCCTCATATCATCATATCATAGTCCTCCACCAAAGTAGAGCTCATGCCATGCCTCCATGTGAGCTCATCTTCTATTCTTCGATTCTGTCCAAAATTTCTTTTTGTGAAGCAAGTATATTTTACCTTGCTCCATTTTGGCTGCCAATTTTTCTAGGCCTTCTATTATCCATATAACCTACCTCCACACATTTTGGGCATGGTTCATCAAGCCATTGTTCCTCTAGAATTTTTTTCAAGTTTCTGTCCAGAATGAAGCTTTGTGAAGCAAGTGCCACTTTGGTATTTCAAAATGGCATGAAATCTTTACAGCAGCTTCATACCATCATATAACCCCCCTCTGCCAAACTTCAGCTCACAGAGATCAAATATGTGAGTGTATCATCCGCATCCCTAATTCTGGCCAGTTTTGCACTTTCTACAGCAACCCTCATCTAAACTCCTCCTCTTAGTCTGATTTTTGGTGATGAAAATCACCTTAGTGTGTGATCATGGCCAGACAAACTCTTTACCACGTCACAAGCTGGTTTAACCACAGCAAGTTACAAACACCTTCTTACTGATTTACTTTTGGAACTAAGTGCAAATCTCTTCTTTGCCCTTGGACTGATTTATTTCCTCATTTTGACTAAGGGCATTAAGGTCCATCCACTGGACATGGTTGGCCACGCCAAAGAGCGCTGCTTGCGCCAGTGCGCGTGGTGATCACGCTTGCGTCATGGCTGAACGCGTGCTCTGGCTTGTTCCGACCATTGTTCTCGTCTCCTCCCTCCTCGTCTCGACCTCCATTCATGTCCCAGAGCTACGCCCGTGCTCATTTGCCTCGCCTAACGTCCTTTGCTTCGTCGTCATTCGCCTTAAATGCGTTGCAAACGCCATGCCCGTGCCATGCCCAGCCTCTGCCCGCCATTAAAGCTTGGTCGGGAGCTCGCTCGTGAGCTCTAGAGCTCTCCCCCGTGCATATATAAGGACCCCCGAACCCCTCCGCACCTCACCAGCCTCTCCCCGTTCCTCCTCCCCTACCAGAGTGCCTCTCCTCGCCGTTTTCTTCTTCGGCCACCGCGGCCACCACCGGAGTTCGTCTCTGTTCTGGCCACCTCAGGCCCCCTCTCCTCCTCCCAAGCCCTCCACTGCCTCCCTCTACTTCCCGCAGTTCGCCCCACCCATTTGCCCATCGCCGAAGTTGGCCGCAGCGCCGAGAACCACCGCCGCCTGAAGCTTCCTGCCACCTCCCGTCGCCGCAACCTCCCGTCCTCTCCGCTCCTCCCCACGCCTTCCTTCGCCCCTGAATGGAGGCGGCACAGCCCCGCGGTCCCGCTGGTGCCCTCGACTGCCCCCTCTCCCTACCCCTGGGCCCCACACGCCAGTGGCCCAGGCGCCTCATCCCACATGGCAAGTGGAAACGGTTTTCCCAGAGTACGTCTCCTCTTTTCTGAAAGCGTATTATTTTCCTTCTTTTGCCAAAATTTGTTTTCCCCTCTGGAAAACATATTTACTTATACTGCGGCAAGGAATTCACTTTCTCTGCTCAGAAAGCGTATTTTCTAATATGTGTTTCTGTCTTATCCACTCAGGGACCTATTGGTGATGAAAACTTTCACAGATTGGTCCCTGATCTTCTACACCTCATAACTCCGCAACCGTAACTCCAAATGAGGTGATTCCAAAGCCCACGTCTTCGTTTTGTCGAACCCGTTCTGTTGGTTTCATTTTTTCTATGGTTTTACACTGTGAAAATGACCTTTTTTCCCTTGCACGTAAACAGCCCCTCCAAGAGAGAACTGTTTCCGGCAAATCTTTCCGCAGCTTCACCGCACTTCTCCTCAATGCCTTCTTCATCCCCAGGCAAGCCACAATGCCCACTTGCATGATAGTCATGCAGTAGCCATGGTTTTCAACTTGAATATTTATTAAATGATTGCTTTTTTAAAATATGGTTATCGTTGTTTCAGTAATGCTTCTGGGTTAGTGCTTACTTGCTTGCTACATTGTTATGCACCTGGTTATCATGCCCTGCTAGTTGCTAGTATTACTTTCATATTGCCATGCTTGATAGTAGTACATGTTGGGTTGGTCATGTTCTTGATTGCATGACTAACGTCGATTCTAGAAATCGTTAATATGTGTTGTTTCCTTCTTTGTTAGTTGGTTAAGTGTTACTCGGTAATGTTATTGAGGCGTTCTTGCATGGTATTTATGGTTGATGCTAGTGGTCATGTTATACTATGAGTAGTGTTGCACTTGTAATATTTATGCTCGTCATTATGCCATGTTCAATTGGAGATTTATTCGTAGTTGATATGGTGGATAGTTATGTTGCAATCCCATGCTTATGTTGATATAATGCTCATGCTTTGTATATGCATCATGTTATTTTATCATGGCTCAGCATATTGCATTCAAGTTTAACTGGATTAAATTGAACTTGAACAACTGTTGGCTGAGTCATGGTGCCACCATATTGAAACTGACCAGTGGAACCACGCTTACCTTTATGGGAAGGTCCTAACTGGGTCTATTGTCGTGCCTCTGGCGGTGCCTCCAACGAGGGAAGGTTATGGTAGCGCTACCACTGATCGGTGGCGGACATAACCTTGTGTGCCCGTTGTTGTTATTATGGATCTGGTCCGCGTGAGGGACGTTTTGGGCACGACGGTGGTTGTTGTGTCTTTGGTAGACACGGGGCCACCCAGGACCAGCCCAGTGGGGAGTGAGTCGGAGTGGCCGGGAGAGTGTCATGGCAGTAGATCAGTTTTGTCGGAACACCGTGTCCGCACGTATGGGAGTGCGAGACCATGGGTTCCGTAGTGTGGGTACAGTGTGCTAACCTCTGCAGAGTGTATAGTAAATCTATCGATAGCCGCGCCCGCGGATAAGGGCCCAGTTTGTGTCGGTCACACCGTGAGTCAACAGTATAAATAATAACTTGATTAATGACAACCCCGGTTCGATGAGGAGATAAGTTGGTTGTGATCGCCGGAATGATCACCATTTGAGACCAAGTGTTGGTCATGGTTGTGATCGCCGGAATGATCACCGTGGTATCGAGGATACCGAGTTGTTGGATATTCGTGATGTTGTGCGAGAATCATGGGTAAAGATCAAGCTCCTTGTGGTCATTTAGTGATTACTACGATATTGTTTATACCAAGTTTGATTTGATCCTGAGATAATCGTGTGATGTCCGAGGTTGGTAACTGATGCATGTGATGGTTACATAGTAACCCGAGCAGAATAAATAGTGCATATAGTGTCATCATGTTGCATGCTAGTATCGTCAGATTCATATGTTCATGCCATGCTCATGTTGTTCTACCTCTATCATGTTCATGTTTTTCAGGCCATGTTATTCTAATGACTTCATGATAATTCCTGCTTAACCTGTAATTGCCATGTTGTTGTTTGTCTTGAATGCTTCTGGTTATTGTGAGCTTGCAAGTACATTCATTGTACTAACCTGGCGTGTCATGCCAGCTTGCAGGTCGTGCCTGGATTGCCGGCTTGCAGGGCTGGGCCGGCGAAATCCGGGGCCCTGTGCAAAACTAAAAAACGGGGCCCTATCTAACTAACGAGCAATGATATTGTAAATATATCTCACAGAAAAAACTATAATGTAGGAATTAAGAGTAGGAACTGGAGTTAATTGCAAAGAAGGAAATGCTAAGCACCTGGAAGTTAGAGTAGGTCACGAATCGATCCAACGAGGCGATGAGTCTGAAATTTGGGAGAGGAAGTTAGGAAGGCAACAACGGCGTGATGCGAATCCGATCGATCTGATGATGCGAAGGCAACAAGATGATCATGTTTCTTGTAGCTAAGCCAACGTGACTACTGTTGCGTTGTGGTGTCCAAATCGACAGACGAGACGATCCCGGTGGCTTCTTTAGCGATCCCATTTTTTGCGGTCTCTAGATCGAGAGATGAGACCAGATCCCGCTGGACATCTGTAGAGATCGGTATGTTTCCAATCAATGGAGCGGTTTCCTTCTTTTGAGACATATCGATCAAGTTTTTTTTGAGACAAATATCGATCAAGTACCAGAACTCATGCACTCGATGGCATCGACTCAGGCCCAGCTCCATCTCCTGATCGTCCCAGACCTAACTTCATAGCTTAGGATTTTTTTTGAGAAATACTACTAGGCCTATATACAAAATTCTGGGCCCCCCAAAATTGTGGGCCCTGTGCGGGCTGCACAGTTGGCACCACTATGGGCCCGGGCCTGCCTGCTTGTTTTGTGTTATTCCTGTGTTCGCGAGCGAGGATAAGCGTTCCAGCCAGAGTCCCTACGGAGTGGAGTTCACCACTATCGTCGTTGTTCCGCTGCTAGAAATTTCTTCGCTGCTTCGATGTTGTTCTGCTGCTTGCATAGAGCAACTGAGGATGGCGTAGTGTCGTCGTGCTAATATTATTTATTGTAATATCGGAGACCTTGTATTCATATTCATGTAATAATAGTAAGCTGGTTTGTTCTATGCTAAGCAGTGCAATATTCCAGAAGACTTCTCCTTGATCTCTGGGCTGGAATACGGGGCGATCCAGTTTTCTCTGAGCCGGGGTGCCACAACAAACTTCTTCTTGTAGACGTTGTTGGGCCTCCAAGTGCAGAAGTTTGTTGGACAGTAGCAAATTTCCCTCAAGTGGATGACCTAAGGTTTATCAATCCGTGGGAGGCGTAGGATGAAGATGGTCTCTCTCAAACAACCCTGCAACCAAATTACAAAGAGTCTCTTGTGTCCCCAACACACCCAATACAATGGTAAATTGTATAGGTGCACTAGTTCGGCAAAGAGATGGTGATACAAGTGCAATATGGATGGTAGATATAGGTTTTTGTAATCTGAAATTATAAAAACAGCAAGGTAACAAATGATAAAGGTGAGCGTAAATGGTATTGCAATGCTAGGAAACAAGGCCTAGGGTTCATAATTTCACTAGTGCAAGTTCTCTCAACAATAATAACATAATTGAATCATATAACTATCCCTCAACATGCAACAAAGAGCCACTCCAAAGTCACTAATAGCGGAGAACAAAGCGAAGAGATTATGGTAGGGTATGAAACCACCTCAAAGTTATCCTTTCTGATTGATCTATTCAAGAGTCCGTAGTAAAATAACACGAAGCTATTCTTTCCGTTCGATCTATCATAGAGTTCGTACTAGAATAACACCTTAAGATACAAATCAACCAAAACCCTAATGTCACCTAGATACTCCAATGTCACCTCAAGTATCTGTGGGTATGATTATACGATATGCATCACACAATCTCAGATTCATCTATTCAAACCAACACAAAGTACTTCAAAGAGTGCCCCAAAGTTTCCACCGGAGAGCCAAGACGAGAACGTGTGCCAACCCCTATGCATAAGTTCGTGGAACTCGCAAGTTGATCACCAAAACATACATCAAGTGGATCACGTGATATCCAATTGTCACCACAGATAAGCACATGCAAGACATACATCAAGTGTTCTCAAATCCTTAAAGACTCAATCCGATAAGATAACTTCAAGGGGAAAACTCAATGCATTACAAGAGAGTAGAGGGGGAGAAACATCATAAGATCCAACTATAATAGCAAAGCTCGCGATAGATCAAGATCGTACCACCTCAAGAACACGAGAGAGAGAGAGAGATCAAACACATAGCTACTGGTACATACCCTTAGCCCTGAGGGTGAACTACTCCCTCCTCGTCATGGAAAGGGTCGGGATGATGAAGATGGCCACCGGTGAGGATCCCCCCTGGCAGGTGCCTAACAGGGCCCGATTGGTTTTGGTGGTTCTGAGAGGCTTGCGGTAGTGAAACTCCCGATCTTTTCTGTTCCACTGAAGTTTTTAGGGTATATGGATATATATAGGCGAAAAGAAGTCCGTCGAGAGCCACGAGGGGCCCACGAGGGTGAGGGGCGTGCCTAGGGGGCAGCGGCGCCTCCCGCCTCGTGGCCACCTCAAGCTTCCTTGACTTCAACTCAAGTCTCTGGATCACGTTCGCTCCAAAAATCACGCTCCCGAAGGTTTCATTCTGTTTGGACTCCGTTTGATATTCCTTTTCTGCGAAACATGAAACAAGGAAAAAACAAAAAGCGGCACTTTGGGCTCAGGTTAATAGGTTAGCCCAAAATAATATAAAAGTGTTTAATAAAGCCCATAAACATCCAAACAGATAATATAATAGCATGAATACTTCATAAATTATAGATACGTTGGAGACGTATCAAGATCCCCTAAGCTTAATTTCTACTCGTCCTCGAGTAGGTAAATGATAAAACAAATAATTTATGAAGTGTGAATGCTAGCAGGTGCACAAGTTTGATCAATGATAATTTCAATCACCTTTTCTAGCATCCTTATATATCATAACAGTAGCTCATCTCATAAAGCTTCTCATGATCAAGTAACAAGCTATTCACATGTTAAAGTATAGATCATAAACTTTCTTGAAAACTAACAAACCGTGTTATTAGTCATCAAACAATTACAATTCATCTTATTTTCAGGAAGAGTCTATGTCGAGCTTTGATTTATAAAACTCCACATACTCAACTATCATTTAGTTTTTTACAATTGCTAACACTCACGCGATATTTATGGGTTCAAAGTTTTAATCAGACACGGAGAAAGATAGGGGCTTATAGATTCGCCTCCCAACCTTTTACCTCAAGGGTAATGTCAACAATAATAGTTCATGATGCCTTACATCCAATTGTATATATATATATATATATATATATATATATATATATATATATATACATATATATCATAATCTTTCCAACACAAGGTGCTTGCCAAAGGATAAAATGTAAAAAGGATAGGTGAAGATCACCATGACTCTTGCATAAGGTAAAAGACAACAATAAAAAATAGGCCCTTCGCAGAGGGCAGAAGAGGTTGCCATGCGCTTTGATAGTTGGATGCACAAAATCTTAATGCAAGGAATGTCACTTTATATTGCCACTTGTAATAGGGACCTTTATTATGCGATCAAATCGCTTTTATTGCTTCCATATCACAAGATCGTATAAAGCTTATTTTCTCCACAGTAAAAGATCATACATATTTAGAGAGCAATTTTTATTGCATGCACCGATGACAACTTACTTGAAGGATCTTACTCAATCCATAGGGAGGTATGGTGGACTCTCATGGCAATACTGGTTTAAGGGATGTTTGGAAGCACAAGTAGTATCTCTACTTGGTGCAAAGAATTTGGCTAGCATGAGGGGAAAAGGCAAGCTCAACGTGTTGGGCGATCCATGACAATATACTTTATTTCGGATATAAGAAAACATAACCCATTGCGTTGTCTTCCTTGTCCAACATCAACCTTTTAGCATGTCATATTTTAATGAGTGCTCAGAATTACAAAAGATGTCCAAGATAGTATATTTATATGTGAAATCTCTTTTCCTTCAATATTCTTTCATGAATTGTTAAAGTGACCAATACAATGTTTGCTAACCTTCAATAAATTTACCGCCTCTACTTCTTATATGTACAGTCATTACTCCCCATGGGACAAGCATATGAAACATATATAATTTCAGATATATGATATTCAATTCATTCAACCATTTACTCATAGGATATAAGTGAAGCACACGAGTAAATGACAAACTACTCCAAAAAGATATAAGCGAAGATCAATGAGTAGTTAAATAATTATGTAGCTATGTGAAGACTCTCTCCCATTTTAAGAATTTCAGATCTTGATACTTTATTCAAATAGCAAGCAAAACAAAATAAAATGACATTTCAAGGATAGCAAACATCACGTGAAGAAGCAAAAACTTAGGGTCATCCGAAACTAACCGATAGTTGTTTAAGAAGAAAGGTGGGATGCCAACCAGGGCATCCCCAAGCTTAGACGCTTGAGACTTCTTGAAATATTATCTTGGGATGCCTTGGGCAACCCCAAGCTTGATATTTTGTGTCTCCTTAATTGGTCTCATATCACGGTCTCCCTAAATCTCAAAAGCTTCATCCACACAAAACTCAACAAGGACTCGTGAGATAAGTTAGTATAAACCAATGCAAAAACCTTATCATAATGTACTGTAGCAAATCACTAAAATTATTATTCAACATTGCATACTAAATGCCTCTGCATATTTAATACTCCTATCATCAAATAGAATCATTAAACAAGCAAACATATGCAAACAATGTAAACATAACAATAATCTGCCAAAATAGTACAGTCTGTAAAGAATGCAAGATTCGTCATACTTACCTAACTCCAAAAATTATTAAAGAAAATTCCCACTGTAGTAAATTTATCAGAGCTTACTATGCAAAAGGCTTCAACATTTTATCACATTCTGACTTTTCTAGGGAGTTTTTGCAACAGCGGTAAACTTTCTGTTTTGAAACAGCAACATCTATACTTGCAAAATAAGCATGGTAAAGGCTATCCTTGACATTGTTATTGAAAATAAAGATGCAAACATTGTTCTAGATAACAGCAAGCAAATCCTAACAAAATAAATTGACATTCCAAGCAAAACACATATTATGTGGTGAATAAAAATATAGCTCCAAGTAAAGTTACCGATGTCACGAAGGCGAAAGAGGGATGCCTTCCGGCATCCCCAAGCTTAAACTCTTGGTTATCCTTGAATATTACCTTGGGGTTCCTTGGGAATACCCAAGCTTAGGCTCTTGCCACTCCTTATTCCATAGTCCATCGAATATTTACCCAAAACTTGAAAACTTCACAACACAAAACTTAACATAAAATCTCGTGAGCTCCGTTAGCGAAAAGAAAACAAAACACCACTTCAAGGTACTCTAATGAACTTATTTATTTATTTATATTGGTGTTAAACCTACTGTATTCCAACTTCTCTATGGTTTATAAACTCTTTTACTAGCCATAGATTCATTAAAATAAGCAAACAACACACGAAAAACAGAATCTGTCAAAAACAGAACAGTCTGTAGTAATCTGTAACTAACGCAAACTTCTGGAACTCCAAAAATTCTACCAAAATAGGAAGACCTAGATAATTTGTTTATTGATCTACTGCAATTGGAATCAGTATTTTATCACGTTCTGGTGATTTTTAACTTCGTGAACAGAAAGTTTCTGGAATTTTCAGCAAGATCAAATAACTATCATCCAAGAAGATCCTATAGGTTTAACTTGGCACAAACACTAATTTAAAACATAAAAATACATCTAAATAGAATCTAGATGAATTATTTATTCCTAAACAGAACCAAAAAGCAAGAAACTAAAATAAAATTGGGTTGCCTCCCAACAAGCGCTAACGTTTAACGCCCTAGCTAGGCATGATGATTTCAATGATGCTCACATAAGATATAAGAATTGAAACAGAAGAGAGCATCATGAAGAATATGACTAGCACATTTAAGTCTAACCCACTTCCTATGCATAGGGATTTTGTGAGCAAACAACTTATGGGAACAATAATGAACTAGCATAGGAAGGCAAAACAAGCATAACTTCAAAACTTTAAGCACATAGAGAGGAAGCGTGCTATTATTGCAACTCCTACAAGCATATATTCCTCCCTCATAATAATTTTCAGTAGCATCATGAATTAATTCAACCATATAACCAGCACCTAAAGCATTCTTTTCATGATCTACAAGTATAGAATTTTTACTACTCTCCACATAAGCAAAATTTTTCTCATTCGAATAGTGGGTGTATCATAAGGAACTCGAATACTATAAATTGTTTCCACATTAAAAGAGTAATATTCAGAAAAGGGTAATCATAATCATGACAAGTTTTATAAATATAATCATCACTACGTTTTATAGCATAAGTTTCATCACAATAATCGTCATAAATAGCAACTTTGTTCTCATCATGATCGATTGAAACCTCTTCCAAGATAGTGGAATCATTACTAAATAAAGTCATGACCTGTCCAAATCCACTTTCATAATTGTAACAATAAGATTCAACATCCTCCAAAATAGTCGGATCATTACTTCCTAAAGTTGACACTCTTCCAAACCCACTTTCATCAATATAATCATCATAAGTAGGAGGCATGCTATCATCATTATAAATTTGCATATCAAAACTTGGGAGACTAAAAATATCATCTTCATTAAATATAGAATCCCCAAGCTTGGAACAAACATTAATTGCACCAAATATATTCTCAAAAACATCATCTTCATCAAACATAGCATCCCCAAGCTTGGGCCTTTTCATATCATAAGCATAATCACTCTCATCATTAATAGTATGGATAGCACCAATAGTATAGCAATTATCATCATCATGATGAGTAATAGGAGCAACACCATTTGGGAGAGATACCTTTCTACCTTTGCTTCTCCGTCTTTTATTTTTCTTCTTCACATCATGTGTGAGTTCAATGCTCTTTTTGGAGCTCCTTATTAATGAAATTGGTTGAATAGAAGGCTCCTCCTCATTACCTGATTCATCATAAGAAATAACAGGACAATATTGGGAAGTCTCTTCCCTTTCGTTAGTATTCTCTTCATCTTCTATTTGTTTTCTTTTCTTTATGTAATTGGCAATATAAGGATTTTCAATGCAATTCACCGCACAATACAAAAAAATTTCTTCTAGATCAAAATCAAGAACTTTATCAAGGACAATTTCTGGAAGATCCTTAGTTATACGTTTCATTTCTTCATAACCCAAAATCAAGCTAAGTTCATTATGATGTGCAAGGGAAATCAAGTCATCACAATTTTTGGACACGATACGATCATGAAACAATTTGCATTGGTTATTGAAATGATCACGTTCATTGCAAAGTTCACAAGTACGGCTAAGAAAGTTTCAATTTTCACAAACATCTAGCCTTTCTTGCAACCATTTAGTTTCCAAATACTTATGCCTCTTGGAAAATCTATTTTCCCTATTTGGTATGTATTTGCAAACTCTATGCACTCCACAAAAATCGACATGCTTATAAGAGATATTTTCATCATGACTAGTGCAATCATCATTAGTACTATGGATATTCAAAGAGTTCATACTAATAACATTGCAATCATGCTCATCATTCAAAGATTTAGTGCCAAACATTCTATAGATTTCTTCTTCTCGCACTTGAGCACAATTTTCCTTTCCATCATTCTCACGAAAGATATTAAAAGATGAAGCATATGAGGCAAACTCAATTCCATTTTTTTATAGTTTTTCTTTTATAAACTGAACTAGTGCTAAAAGAAGAAACAAAAAGATTCGATTGCAAGATCTAAAGATATACCTTCACTCACCTCCCCGGCAACGGCGCCAGAAAAGAGCTTGATGTCTACTATACAACCTTCTTCTTGTAGACGTTGTTGGGCCTCCAAGTGCAGAGGTTTGTAGGGCAGTAGCAAATTTCCCTCAAGTGGATGACCTAAGGTTTATCAATCCGTGGGAGGCGTAGGATGAAGATGGTCTGTCTCAAACAACCCGGCAACCAAATTACAAAGAGTCTCTTGTGTCCCCAACAGACCTAATACAATGGTAAATTGTATAGGTGCACTAGTTCGGCGAAGAGATGGTGATACAAGTGCAAAATGGATGGTAGATATAGGTTTTTGTAATCTGAAATTGTAAAAAAGCAAGGTAACTAATGATAAAAGTGAGCGTAAACGGTATTGCAATGCTAGGAAACAAGGTCTAGTGTTCATACTTTCACTAGTGCAAGTTCTCTCAACAATAATAACATAATTGAATCATATAACTATCCCTCAACATGCAACAAAGAGCCACTCCAAAGTCACTAATAGCGGAGAACAAACGAAGAGATTATGGTAGGGTATGAAACCACCTCAAAGTTATCCTTTCTGATTGATCTATTCAAGAGTCCGTAGTAAAATAACACGAAGCTATTCTTTCCGTTCGATCTATCATAGAGTTCGTACTAGAATAACACCTTAAGATACAAATCAACCAAAACCCTAATGTCACCTAGATACTCCAATGTCACCTCAAGTATCTGTGGGTATGATTATACGATATGCATCACACAATCTCAGATTCATCTATTCAAACCAACACAAAGTACTTCAAAGAGTGCCCCAAAGTTTCCACCGGAGAGCCAAGACGAGAACGTGTGCCAACCCCTATGCATAAGTTCGTGGAACTCGCAAGTTGATCACCAAAACATACATCAAGTGGATCACGTGATATCCAATTGTCACCACAGATAAGCACATGCAAGACATACATCAAGTGTTCTCAAATCCTTAAAGACTCAATCCGATAAGATAACTTCGAAGGGAAAACTCAATGCATTACAAGAGAGTAGAGGGGAGAAACATCATAAGATCCAACTATAATAGCAAAGCTCGCGATAGATCAAGATCGTACCACCTCAAGAACACGAGAGAGAGAGAGATCAAACACATAGCTACTGGTACATACCCTTAGCCCTGAGGGTGAACTACTCCCTCCTCGTCATGGAAAGGGTCGGGATGATGAAGATGGCCACCGGTGAGGGATCCCCCCTACGGCAGGGTGCCGGAACAGGGCCCCGATTGGTTTTTGGTGGTTACAGAGGCTTATGCGGCGAAACTCCCGATCTTTTCTGTTCCCTGAAGTTTTTAGGGTATATGGATATATATAGGCGAAAGAAGTCCGTCAGGGGAGCCACGAGGGGCCCACGAGGGTGGGGGCGTGCCTAGGGGGCAGGCGCGCCTCCCTGCCTCGTGGCCACCTCGAAGCTTCCTTGACTTCAACTCCAAGTCTCCTGGATCACGTTCGTTCCAAAAATCACGCTCCCGAAGGTTTCATTCTGTTTGGACTCCGTTTGATATTCCTTTTCTGCGAAACACTGAAACAAGGGAAAAAACAAAAAGCGGCACTTTGGGCTCAGGTTAATAGGTTAGCCCAAAAATAATATAAAAGTGTTTAATAAAGCCCATAAACATCCAAAACAGATAATATAATAGCATGAATACTTCATAAATTATAGAATCGTTGGAGACGTATCAGCATCCCCAAGCTTAATTTCTACTCGTCCTCGAGTACGTAAATGATAAAAGAAATAATTTATGAAGTGTGAATGCTAGCAGGTGCACAAGTTTGATCAATGATAATTTCAATCACCTTTTCTAGCATCCTTATATATCATAACAGTAGCTCATCTCATAAAGCTTCTCATGATCAAGTAACAAGCTATTCACATGTTAAAGTATAGATCATAAACTTTCTTGAAAACTAACAAACCGTGTTATTAGTCATCAAACAATTACAATTCATCTTATTTTCAGGAAGAGTCTATGTCAGAGCTTTGATTTAGAAAACTCCACATACTCAACTATCATTTAGTTTTTTACAATTGCTAACACTCACGCGATATTTATGGGTTCAAAGTTTTAATCAGACACGGAGAAAGATAGGGGCTTATAGATTCGCCTCCCAACCTTTTACCTCAAGGGTAATGTCAACAATAATAGTTCATGATGCCTTACATCCAATTGGATATATATATATATATATATATATATATATATATATATATATATATACATATATATCATAATCTTTCCAACACAAGGTGCTTGCCAAAGGATAAAATGTAAAAAGGATAGGTGAAGATCACCATGACTCTTGCATAAGGTAAAAGACAACAATAAAAAATAGGCCCTTCGCAGAGGGCAGAAGAGGTTGCCATGCGCTTTGATAGTTGGATGCACAAAATCTTAATGCAAGGAATGTCACTTTATATTGCCACTTGTAATAGGGACCTTTATTATGCAGTCCGTCGCTTTTATTGCTTCCATATCACAAGATCGTATAAAGCTTATTTTCTCCACAGTAAAAGATCATACATATTTAGAGAGCAATTTTTATTGCATGCACCGATGACAACTTACTTGAAGGATCTTACTCAATCCATAGGGAGGTATGGTGGACTCTCATGGCAATCTTGGTTTAAGGGATGTTTGGAAGCACAAGTAGTATCTCTACTTGGTGCAAAGAATTTAGCTAGCATGAGGGGAAAAGGCAAGCTCAACGTGTTGGGCGATCCATGACAATATACTTTATTTCGGATATAAGAAAACATAACCCATTGCGTTGTCTTCCTTGTCCAACATCAACCTTTTAGCATGTCATATTTTAATGAGTGCTCAGAATTACAAAAGATGTCCAAGATAGTATATTTATATGTGAAATCTCTTTTCCTTCAATATTCTTTCATGAATTGTTAAAGTGACCAATACAATGTTTGCTAACCTTCAATAAATTTACCGCCTCTACTTCTTATATGTACAGTCATTACTCCCCATGGGACAAGCATATGAAACATATATAATTTCAGATATATGATATTCAATTCATTCAACCATTTACTCATAGGATATAAGTGAAGCACACGAGTAAATGACAAACTACTCCAAAAAGATATAAGCGAAGATCAATGAGTAGTTAAATAATTATGTAGCTATGTGAAGACTCTCTCCCATTTTAAGAATTTCAGATCTTGATACTTTATTCAAATAGCAAGCAAAACAAAATAAAATGACATTTCAAGGATAGCAAACATCACGTGAAGAAGCAAAACTTAGGGTCATCCGAAACTAACCGATAGTTGTTTAAGAAGAAAGGTGGGATGCCAACTGGGCATCCCCAAGCTTAGACGCTTGAGACTTCTTGAAATATTATCTTGGGATGCCTTGGGCAACCCCAAGCTTGATATTTTGTGTCTCCTTAATTGGTCTCATATCACGGTCTCCCTAAATCTCAAAAGCTTCATCCACACAAAACTCAACAAGGACTCGTGAGATAAGTTAGTATAAACCAATGCAAAAACCTTATCATAATGTACTGTAGCAAATCACTAAAATTATTATTCAACATTGCATACTAAATGCCTCTGCATATTTAATACTCCTATCATCAAATAGAATCATTAAACAAGCAAACATATGCAAACAATGTAAACATAACAATAATCTGCCAAAATAGTACAGTCTGTAAAGAATGCAAGATTAAATCATACTTACCTAACTCCAAAAATTATTAAAGAAAATTCCCACTGTAGTAAATTTATCAGAGCTTACTATGCAAAAAGGCTTCAACATTTTATCACATTCTGACTTTTCTAGGGAGTTTTTGCAACAGCGGTAAACTTTCTGTTTTGAAACAGCAACATCTATACTTGCAAAATAAGCATGGTAAAGGCTATCCTTGACATTGTTATTGAAAATAAAGATGCAAACATTGTTCTAGATAACAGCAAGCAAATCCTAACAAAATAAATTGACATTCCAAGCAAAACACATATTATGTGGTGAATAAAAATATAGCTCCAAGTAAAGTTACCGATGTACGAAGACGAAAGAGGGGATGCCTTCCGGGGCATCCCCAAGCTTAGGCTCTTGGTTATCCTTGAATATTACCTTGGGGTTCCTTGGGAATACCCAAGCTTAGGCTCTTGCCACTCCTTATTCCATAGTCCATCGAATATTTACCCAAAACTTGAAAACTTCACAACACAAAACTTAACATAAAATCTCGTGAGCTCCGTTAGCGAAAGAAAACAAAACACCACTTCAAGGTACTCTAATGAACTTATTTATTTATTTATATTGGTGTTAAACCTACTGTATTCCAACTTCTCTATGGTTTATAAACTCTTTTACTAGCCATAGATTCATTAAAATAAGCAAACAACACACGAAAAACAGAATCTGTCAAAAACAGAACAGTCTGTAGTAATCTGTAACTAACGCAAACTTCTGGAACTCCAAAATTCTACCAAAATAGGAAGACCTAGATAATTTGTTTATTGATCTACTGCAATTGGAATCAGTATTTTATCACGTTCTGGTGATTTTTAACTTCGTGAACAGAAAGTTTCTGGAATTTTCAGCAAGATCAAATAACTATCATCCAAGAAGATCCTATAGGTTTAACTTGGCACAAACACTAATTTAAAACATAAAAATACATCTAAATAGAATCTAGATGAATTATTTATTCCTAAACAGAACCAAAAAGCAAGAAACTAAAATAAAATTGGGTTGCCTCCCAACAAGCGCTAACGTTTAACGCCCTAGCTAGGCATGATGATTTCAATGATGCTCACATAAGATATAAGAATTGAAATGAAAGAGAGCATCATGAAGAATATGACTAGCACATTTAAGTCTAACCCACTTCCTATGCATAGGGATTTTGTGAGCAAACAACTTATGGGAACAATAATGAACTAGCATAGGAAGGCAAAACAAGCATAACTTCAAAACTTTAAGCACATAGAGAGGAAGCGTGCTATTATTGCAACTCCTACAAGCATATATTCCTCCCTCATAATAATTTTCAGTAGCATCATGAATTAATTCAACCATATAACCAGCACCTAAAGCATTCTTTTCATGATCTACAAGTATAGAATTTTACTACTCTCCACATAAGCAAAATTTTTCTCATTCGAATAGTGGGTGTATCATAAGGAACTCGAATACTATAAATTGTTTCCACATTAAAAGAGTAATATTCAGAAAAGGGTAATCATAATCATGACAAGTTTTATAAATATAATCATCACTACGTTTTATAGCATAAGTTTCATCACAATAATCGTCATAAATAGCAACTTTGTTCTCATCATGATCGATTGAAACCTCTTCCAAGATAGTGGAATCATTACTAAATAAAGTCATGACCTGTCCAAATCCACTTTCATAATTGTAACAATAAGATTCAACATCCTCCAAAATAGTCGGATCATTACTTCCTAAAGTTGACACTCTTCCAAACCCACTTTCATCAATATAATCATCATAAGTAGGAGGCATGCTATCATCATTATAAATTTGCATATCAAAACTTGGGAGACTAAAAATATCATCTTCATTAAATATAGAATCCCCAAGCTTGGAACAAACATTAATTGCACCAAATATATTCTCAAAAACATCATCTTCATCAAACATAGCATCCCCAAGCTTGGGCCTTTTCATATCATAAGCATAATCACTCTCATCATTAATAGTATGGATAGCACCAATAGTATAGCAATTATCATCATCATGATGAGTAATAGGAGCAACACCATTTGGGAGAGATACCTTTCTACCTTTGCTTCTCCGTCTTTTATTTTTCTTCTTCACATCATGTGTGAGTTCAATGCTCTTTTTGGAGCTCCTTATTAATGAAATTGGTTGAATAGAAGGCTCCTCCTCATTACCTGATTCATCATAAGAAATAACAGGACAATATTGGAAGTCTCTTCCCTTTCGTTAGTATTCTCTTCATCTTCTATTTGTTTTCTTTTCTTTATGTAATTGGCAATATAAGGATTTTCAATGCAATTCACCGCACAATACAAAAAAATTTCTTCTAGATCAAAATCAAGAACTTTATCAAGGACAATTTCTGGAAGATCCTTAGTTATACGTTTCATTTCTTCATAACCCAAAATCAAGCTAAGTTCATTATGATGTGCAAGGGAAATCAAGTCATCACAATTTTTGGACACGATACGATCATGAAACAATTTGCATTGGTTATTGAAATGATCACGTTCATTGCAAAGTTCACAAGTACGGCTAAGAAAGTTTCAATTTTCACAAACATCTAGCCTTTCTTGCAACCATTTAGTTTCCAAATACTTATGCCTCTTGGAAAATCTATTTTCCCTATTTGGTATGTATTTGCAAACTCTATGCACTCCACAAAAATCGACATGCTTATAAGAGATATTTTCATCATGACTAGTGCAATCATCATTAGTACTATGGATATTCAAAGAGTTCATACTAATAACATTGCAATCATGCTCATCATTCAAAGATTTAGTGCCAAACATTCTATAGATTTCTTCTTCTCGCACTTGAGCACAATTTTCCTTTCCATCATTCTCACGAAAGATATTAAAAGATGAAGCATATGAGGCAAACTCAATTCCATTTTTTTATAGTTTTCTTTTATAAACTGAACTAGTGCTAAAAGAAGAAACAAAAGATTCGATTGCAAGATCTAAAGATATACCTTCACTCACCTCCCGGCAACGGGCGCCTAAAAGAGCTTGATGTCTACTATACAACCTTCTTCTTGTAGACGTTGTTGGGCCTCCAAGTGCAGAGGTTTGTAGGGCGTTAGCAAATTTCCCTCAAGTGGATGACCTAAGGTTTATCAATCCGTGGGAGGCGTGGGATGAAGATGGTCTGTCTCAAACAACCCGCAACCAAATTACAAAGAGTCTCTTGTGTCCCCAACAGACCTAATACAATGGTAAATTGTATAGGTGCACTAGTTCGGCGAAGAGATGGTGATACAAGTGCAAAATGGATGGTAGATATAGGTTTTGTAATCTGAAATTGTAAAAAAAGCAAGGTAACTAATGATAAAAGTGAGCGTAAACGGTATTGCAATGCTAGGAAACAAGGTCTAGTGTTCATACTTTCACTAGTGCAAGTTCTCTCAACAATAATAACATAATTGAATCATATAACTATCCCTCAACATGCAACAAAGAGCCACTCCAAAGTCACTAATAGCGGAGAACAAAGCGAAGAGATTATGGTAGGGTATGAAACCACCTCAAAGTTATCCTTTCGATTGATCTATTCAAGAGTCCGTAGTAAAATAACACGAAGCTATTCTTTCCGTTCGATCTATCATAGAGTTCGTACTAGAATAACACCTTAAGATACAAATCAACCAAAACCCTAATGTCACCTAGATACTCCAATGTCACCTCAAGTATCTGTGGGTATGATTATACGATATGCATCACACAATCTCAGATTCATCTATTCAAACCAACACAAAGTACTTCAAAGAGTGCCCCAAAGTTTCCAATAGGAGAGCCAAGACGAGAACGTGTGCCAACCCCTATGCATAAGTTCGTGGAACTCGCAAGTTGATCACCAAAACATACATCAAGTGGATCACGTGATATCCAATTGTCACCACAGATAAGCACATGCAAGACATACATCAAGTGTTCTCAAATCCTTAAAGACTCAATCCGATAAGATAACTTCAAGGGGAAAACTCAATGCATTACAAGAGAGTAGAGGGGGAGAAACATCATAAGATCCAACTATAATAGCAAAGCTCGCGATAGATCAAGATCGTACCACCTCAAGAACACGAGAGAGAGAGAGAGATCAAACACATAGCTACTGGTACATACCCTTAGCCCTGAGGGTGAACTACTCCCTCCTCGTCATGGAAAGGGTCGGGATGATGAAGATGGCCACCGGTGAGGGATCCCCCCTACGGCAGGGTGCCGGAACAGGGCCCCGATTGGTTTTTGGTGGTTACAGAGGCTTGCGGCGGCGAAACTCCCGATCTTTTCTGTTCCCTGAAGTTTTTAGGGTATATGGATATATATAGGCGAAAGAAGTCCGTCAGGGGAGCCACGAGGGGCCCACGAGGGTGGGGGCGTGCCTAGGGGGCAGGCGCGCCTCCCTGCCTCGTGGCCACCTCGAAGCTTCCTTGACTTCAACTCCAAGTCTCCTGGATCACGTTCGTTCCAAAAATCACGCTCCCGAAGGTTTCATTCTGTTTGGACTCCGTTTGATATTCCTTTTCTGCGAAACACTGAAACAAGGGAAAAAACAAAAACTGGCACTGGGCTCTGGGTTAATAGGTTAGCCCAAAAATAATATAAAAGTGTTTAATAAAGCCCATAAACATCCAAAACAGATAATATAATAGCATGAATACTTCATAAATTATAGATACGTTGGAGACGTATCAGCATCCCCAAGCTTAATTTCTACTCGTCCTCGAGTACGTAAATGATAAAAGAAATAATTTATGAAGTGTGAATGCTAGCAGGTGCACAAGTTTGATCAATGATAATTTCAATCACCTTTTCTAGCATCCTTATATATCATAACAGTAGCTCATCTCATAAAGCTTCTCATGATCAAGTAACAAGCTATTCACATGTTAAAGTATAGATCATAAACTTTCTTGAAAACTAACAAACCGTGTTATTAGTCATCAAACAATTACAATTCATCTTATTTTCAGGAAGAGTCTATGTCGAGCTTTGATTTAGAAAACTCCACATACTCAACTATCATTTAGTTTTTACAATTGCTAACACTCACGCGATATTTATGGGTTCAAAGTTTTAATCGACACGGAGAAAGATAGGGCTTATAGATTCGCCTCCCAACCTTTTACCTCAAGGGTAATGTCAACAATAATAGTTCATGATGCCTTACATCCAATTGGATATATATATATATATATATATATATATATATATATATATATATATAGATAGATAGATACATCTATCTCATAATCTTTCCAACACAAGGTGCTTGCCAAAGGATAAAATGTAAAAAGGATAGGTGAAGATCACCATGACTCTTGCATAAGGTAAAAGACAACAATAAAAAATAGGCCCTTCGCAGAGGGCAGAAGAGGTTGCCATGCGCTTTGATAGTTGGATGCACAAAATCTTAATGCAAGGAATGTCACTTTATATTGCCACTTGTAATAGGGACCTTTATTATGCAGTCCTTCGCTTTTATTGCTTCCATATCACAAGATCGTATAAAGCTTATTTTCTCCACAGTAAAAGATCATACATATTTAGAGAGCAATTTTTATTGCATGCACCGATGACAACTTACTTGAAGGATCTTACTCAATCCATAGGGAGGTATGGTGGACTCTCATGGCAATACTGGTTTAAGGGATGTTTGGAAGCACAAGTAGTATCTCTACTTGGTGAAAAGAATTTGGATAGCATGAGGGGAAAATCCAAGATCAACGTGTTGGGCGATCCATGACAATATACTTTATTTCGGATATAAGAAAACATAACCCATTGCGTTGTCTTCCTTGTCCAACATCAACCTTTTAGCATGTCATATTTTAATGAGTGCTCGAATTACAAAAGATGTCCAAGATAGTATATTTATATGTGAAATCTCTTTCCTTCAATATTCTTTCATGAATTGTTAAAGTGACCAATACAATGTTTGCTAACCTTCAATAAATTTACCGCCTCTACTTCTTATATGTACAGTCATTACTCCCCATGGGACAAGCATATGAAACATATATAATTTCAGATATATGATATTCAATTCATTCAACCATTTACTCATAGGATATAAGTGAAGCACACGAGTAAATGACAAACTACTCCAAAAAGATATAGCGAAGATCAATGAGTAGTTAAATAATTATGTAGCTATGTGAAGACTCTCTCCCATTTTAAGAATTTCAGATCTTGATACTTTATTCAAATAGCAAGCAAAACAAAATAAAATGACATTTCAAGGATAGCAAACATCACGTGAAGAAGCAAAAACTTAGGGTCATCCGAAACTAACCGATAGTTGTTTAAGAAGAAAGGTGGGATGCCAACTAGGGCATCCCCAAGCTTAGACGCTTGAGACTTCTTGAAATATTATCTTGGGATGCCTTGGGCAACCCCAAGCTTGATATTTTGTGTCTCCTTAATTGGTCTCATATCACGGTCTCCCTAAATCTCAAAAGCTTCATCCACACAAAACTCAACAAGGACTCGTGAGATAAGTTAGTATAAACCAATGCAAAAACCTTATCATAATGTACTGTAGCAAATCACTAAAATTATTATTCAACATTGCATACTAAATGCCTCTGCATATTTAATACTCCTATCATCAAATAGAATCATTAAACAAGCAAACATATGCAAACAATGTAAACATAACAATAATCTGCCAAAATAGTACAGTCTGTAAAGAATGCAAGATTCGTCATACTTACCTAACTCCAAAAATTATTAAAGAAAATTCCCACTGTAGTAAATTTATCAGAGCTTACTATGCAAAAGGCTTCAACATTTTATCACATTCTGACTTTTCTAGGGAGTTTTTGCAACAGCGGTAAACTTTCTGTTTTGAAACAGCAACATCTATACTTGCAAAATAAGCATGGTAAAGGCTATCCTTGACATTGTTATTGAAAATAAAGATGCAAACATTGTTCTAGATAACAGCAAGCAAATCCTAACAAAATAAATTGACATTCCAAGCAAAACACATATTATGTGGTGAATAAAAATATAGCTCCAAGTAAAGTTACCGATGTACGAAGACGAAAGAGGGGATGCCTTCCGGGGCATCCCCAAGCTTAGGCTCTTGGTTATCCTTGAATATTACCTTGGGGTTCCTTGGGAATACCCAAGTTTAGGCTCTTGCCACTCCTTATTCCATAGTCCATCGAATATTTACCCAAAACTTGAAAACTTCACAACACAAAACTTAACATAAAATCTCGTGAGCTCCGTTAGCGAAAGAAAACAAAACACCACTTCAAGGTACTCTAATGAACTTATTTATTTATTTATATTGGTGTTAAACCTACTGTATTCCAACTTCTCTATGGTTTATAAACTCTTTTACTAGCCATAGATTCATTAAAATAAGCAAACAACACACGAAAAACAGAATCTGTCAAAAACAGAACAGTCTGTAGTAATCTGTAACTAACGCAAACTTCTGGAACTCCAAAAATTCTACCAAAATAGGAAGACCTAGATAATTTGTTTATTGATCTACTGCAATTGGAATCAGTATTTTATCACGTTCTGGTGATTTTTAACTTCGTGAACAGAAAGTTTCTGGAATTTTCAGCAAGATCAAATAACTATCATCCAAGAAGATCCTATAGGTTTAACTTGGCACAAACACTAATTTAAAACATAAAAATACATCTAAATATAATCTAGATGAATTATTTATTCCTAAACAGAACCAAAAAGCAAGAAACTAAAATAAAATTGGGTTGCCTCCCAACAAGCGCTAACGTTTAACGCCCTAGCTAGGCATGATGATTTCAATGATGCTCACATAAGATATAAGAATTGAAACAGAAAGAGAGCATCATGAAGAATATGACTAGCACATTTAAGTCTAACCCACTTCCTATGCATAGGGATTTTGTGAGCAAACAACTTATGGGAACAATAATGAACTAGCATAGGAAGGCAAAACAAGCATAACTTCAAAACTTTAAGCACATAGAGAGGAAGCGTGCTATTATTGCAACTCCTACAAGCATATATTCCTCCCTCATAATAATTTTCAGTAGCATCATGAATTAATTCAACCATATAACCAGCACCTAAAGCATTCTTTTCATGATCTACAAGTATAGAATTTTTACTACTCTCCACATAAGCAAAATTTTTCTCATTCGGAATAGTGGGTGTATCATAAGGAACTCGAATACTATAAATTGTTTCCACATTAAAAGAGTAATATTCAGAAAAGGGTAATCATAATCATGACAAGTTTTATAAATATAATCATCACTACGTTTTATAGCATAAGTTTCATCACAATAATCGTCATAAATAGCAACTTTGTTCTCATCATGATCGATTGAAACCTCTTCCAAGATAGTGGAATCATTACTAAATAAAGTCATGACCTGTCCAAATCCACTTTCATAATTGTAACAATAAGATTCAACATCCTCCAAAATAGTCGGATCATTACTTCCTAAAGTTGACACTCTTCCAAACCCACTTTCATCAATATAATCATCATAAGTAGGAGGCATGCTATCATCATTATAAATTTGCATATCAAAACTTGGGAGACTAAAATATCATCTTCATTAAATATAGAATCCCCAAGCTTGGAACAAACATTAATTGCACCAAATATATTCTCAAAACATCATCTTCATCAAACATAGCATCCCCAAGCTTGGGCCTTTTCATATCATAAGCATAATCACTCTCATCATTAATAGTATGGATAGCACCAATAGTATAGCAATTATCATCATCATGATGAGTAATAGGAGCAACACCATTTGGGAGAGATACCTTTCTACCTTTGCTTCTCCGTCTTTTATTTTTCTTCTTCACATCATGTGTGAGTTCAATGCTCTTTTTGGAGCTCCTTATTAATGAAATTGGTTGAATAGAAGGCTCCTCCTCATTACCTGATTCATCATAAGAAATAACAGGAGAATATTAAAGTCTCTTCCCTTTCGTTAGTATTCTCTTCATCTTCTATTTGTTTTCTTTTCTTTATGTAATTGGCAATATAAGGATTTTCAATGCAATTCACCGCACAATACAAAAAATTTCTTCTAGATCAAAATCAAGAACTTTATCAAGGACAATTTCTGGAAGATCCTTAGTTATACGTTTCATTTCTTCATAACCCAAAATCAAACTAAGTTCATTATGATGTGCAAGGGAAATCAAGTCATCACAATTTTTGGACACGATACGATCATGAAACAATTTGCATTGGTTATTGAAATGATCACGTTCATTGCAAAGTTCACAAGTACGGCTAAGAAAGTTTCAATTTTCACAAACATCTAGCCTTTCTTGCAACCATTTAGTTTCCAAATACTTATGCCTCTTGGAAAATCTATTTTCCCTATTTGGTATGTATTTGCAAACTCTATGCACTCCACAAAAATCGACATGCTTATAAGAGATATTTTCATCATGACTAGTGCAATCATCATTAGTACTATGGATATTCAAAGAGTTCATACTAATAACATTGCAATCATGCTCATCATTCAAAGATTTAGTGCCAAACATTCTATAGATTTCTTCTTCTCGCACTTGAGCACAATTTTCCTTTCCATCATTCTCACGAAAGATATTAAAAGATGAAGCATATGAGGCAAACTCAATTCCATTTTTTTATAGTTTTTCTTTTATAAACTGAACTAGTGCTAAAAGAAGAAACAAAAGATTCGATTGCAAGATCTAAAGATATACCTTCACTCACCTCCCGCAACGGCGCCAGAAAAGAGCTTGATGTCTACTATACAACCTTCTTCTTGTAGACGTTGTTGGGCCTCCAAGTGCAGAGGTTTGTAGGGCAGTAGCAAATTTCCCTCAAGTGGATGACCTAAGGTTTATCAATCCGTGGGAGGCGTAGGATGAAGATGGTCTGTCTCAAACAACCCGGCAACCAAATTACAAAGAGTCTCTTGTGTCCCCAACAGACCTAATACAATGGTAAATTGTATAGGTGCACTAGTTCGGCGAAGAGATGGTGATACAAGTGCAAAATGGATGGTAGATATAGGTTTTTGTAATCTGAAATTGTAAAAAAAGCAAGGTAACTAATGATAAAAGTGAGCGTAAACGGTATTGCAATGCTAGGAAACAAGGTCTAGTGTTCATACTTTCACTAGTGCAAGTTCTCTCAACAATAATAACATAATTGGATCATATAACTATCCCTCAACATGCAACAAAGAGTCACTCCAAAGTCACTAATAGCGGAGAACAAATGAAGAGATTATGGTAGGGTACGAAACCACCTCAAAGTTATCCTTTCTGATCGATCTATTCAAGAGTCCGTAGTAAAATAACACGAAGCTATTCTTTCCGTTCGATCTATCATAGAGTTCGTACTAGAATAACACCTTAAGATACAAATCAACGAAAACCCTAATGTCACCTAGATACTCCAATGTCACCTCAAGTATCCGTGGGTATGATTATACGATATGCATCACACAATCTCAGATTCATCTATTCAAACCAACACAAAGTACTTCAAAGAGTGCCCCAAAATTTCTACCGGAGAGTCAAGACGAAAACGTGTGCCAACCCCTATGCATAAGTTCATGGAACTCGCAAGTTGATCACCAAAACATACATCAAGTGGATCATGTGATATCCCATTGTCACCACAGATAAGCACATGCAAGACATACATCAAGTGTTCTCAAATCCTTAAAGACTCAATCCGATAAGATAACTTGAAAGGGAAAACTCAATCCATTACAAGAGAGTAGAGGGGGAGAAACATCATAAGATCCAACTATAATAGCAAAGCTCGCGATAGATCAAGATCGTACCACCTCAAGAAGACGAGAGAGAGAGATCAAACACATAGCTACTGGTACATACCCTCAGCCCCGAGGGTGAACTACTCCCTCCTCGTCATGGAGAGCGCCGGATGATGAAGATGGCCACCGGTGAGGGATCCCCCCTCCGGCAGGGTGCCGAAACAGGGTCCCGATTGGTTTTTGCTGGCTACAGAGGCTTGCGGCGGAGGAACTCCCGATCTTTTTCGTTCCCTGAAGTTTTCAGGGTATATGGATAAATATATAGGTGAAAGAAGTCCGTCAGGGGAGCCACGAGGGGCCCTTGAGGGTGGGGGCGCGCCCAGGGGGCAGGCGCGCCTCCCTGCCTCGTGGCCACCTCGAAGCTTCCTTGACTTCAAGTCCAAGTCTCCTGGATCACGTTTGTTCCAAAAATCACGCTCCCGAAGGTTTCATTCTGTTTGGACTTCATTTGATATTCCTTTTACAAACACCTTTGAAACAATGGAAAAACAAAAAGCATGCAATCGGGCTTTGGGTTAATAGGTTAGTCCCAAAAATAATATAAAAGTGTTTAATAAAGCCCATAAACATCCAAAATAGATAATATAATAGCATGAATACTTCATAAATTATAGATATGTTGGAGACGTATCAGCATCCCCAAGCTTAATTCCTCGTCGTCCTCGAGTAGGTAAATGATAAAAGAAATAATTTATGAAGTGTGAATGCTAGCAGTGCACAAGTTTGATCAATGATAATTTCAATCACCTTTTCTAGCATCCTTATATATCATAACAGTAGCTCATCTCATAAAGCTTCTCATTATCAAGTAACAAGCTATTCACATGTTAAAGTATAGATCACAAACTTTCTTGAAAACTAACAAACTGTGTAATTAGTCATCAAACAATTACAATTCATCTTATTTTCAGGAAGAGTCTATGTCAGAGCTTTGATTTAGCAAACTCCACATACTCAACTATCATTTAGTCTTTTACAATTGCTAGCACTCACGCGATATTTATGGGTTCAAAGTTTTAATCAGACATAGAGAAAGATAGGGGCTTATAGATTCACCTCCCAACCTTTTACCTCTAGGGTAATGTCAACAATAATAGATCATGACGCCTCACATCCAATTGGATATATATATATATATATATATATATATATATATATATATATATATATATATAGGGTGGGTCTATTATGATAACACCCCTTAAGACCTTATTCTGCACACCCGAACCTTATTCTGCTAACAACCTAACCCACCCGACCGACGCGAAAATGAAAAAAAGCAGGTCAACCCCCGGCCACCTCCACTCTCCCCACATCTCCTCCTACCCACCCACCTTCTTCGTCTCCACACGCCACCCCACACCACCGCACCAACCTCCTCCCTTCCTCCACCACCGCACCACCTCCATCCCTTCCCCACCCCACCAATCGGCGCTGCCACCTCCCCTGCCGGTTCCCTTCCTCCCAAGACGCCACACGCCTCACCTTCTCCCAGCCCCCCGGCGGCTACACTACGACGGATCTGGTTGGATCCAGATCCGGCGCCCGCTAGCCACCTTCCTCTGGCACCAGGCCTGGCCGCAACCTCTTCACGAGTCCCTGGTGGCCGCCCGCCCCTCCGCCGTCGAACGGGTCCTGGCCGCCCAACCCACCCACACGAGAACACACATACAAGCCGCGGCTGTAACAGCTCCTCCTACTACTCGCCTCCCCCCAATCCCTGCTCACTCGCGCCCCCCCTGGATCCTCGGCAGGCCGCCCTCAACCACTCCGTGCGGGCGCAGCGCCGGAGTCCACAACCCCTCCGCCGTTACGCGCAAACGCCGGATTCGGCTAGCCAACTCCCGGCGCCGTCCCGTCCGGGCTGCTCCACCTCGCCCCGATCTAGTATCTCCGACCCCCGATCTGTCCTTTCTGGTGCAGTGCACAAACCGCTGCACTGCAGCCCACTTCCCAGGTGTGTCCATCGTCAGGCCACTCCTCGGGTGTCATGGCGAGGTCCTCCCCTGCGTGGCACCGCATCGACAGATCTCAGCCCCCCCTTCTGCCCCTGTACAAGCTGTCACTCTTCCCCTTGCAGTCCAGCCAGCCCGGACTTGCAGTGCGCCTGCGCTCAGGATAGCGGTTCCGCGCGTTGCCGTGCAGTCGACGCCTCCGTGCAGTTCACTGACGCGGTCCTCTGACTCGCCTGAGCTGCGCGACCTACACCAGTATGGCGGCCGGGGCGGTGCGGGCTAGCTGCAGTGTGAAGAGCCCCGACGTGCAAATTTTTTTATTTTGAATTTCAACAAGGTCGTCGTCCCTGACCAGTTTCATCCTTTGTCGTAAATGAGATCCATGACAAGTAGTAGCTCACCGCGGCTTGGAGTTCACTTTTGTTTTGTGTTTTTCAGATTTTTGCTGTTGATCTAGTGAATGCCTCTGCACCCTTGTGCATTTCGGTGTGCACACACGCACTGCACCGGTGTGAGCAGCTCGAATGGAGTTCGGAGTCGCAGCAGCACTCCGGCAAAGGCATGGTGCACTCTGGTCCCGCCAAAGGCACTCCTTCCCATTTTTGTGCCGCTTTCATGGGCGGCTCACCCTTCCGGCTGTGGGAAATTGTGATGTACAAGAAATAGAGACAAGATGGCATTAACTTTGTCTTTTGACGCAATGTTGTGGTTCAGTTTTGTTTTGTTTGTAATCTTGAAGTGCAATTAGCTTTTGGGAGACGTCCATTGCTCGCTTCCTTGTGTGATGGGAGTATACATGTCTATATGTATGAATTCGTTGCAGTTCGGGCAATGTATCCGTGCGGTTTCATTGTGGTGCACTTGCAATCCGGTGCGTGGGCGCAAGAAGTGCTTTGAGGTTCACTTTGTATAAAACTGTTGATGCAGTACACTTGCCTTGTCTCAGCAACCAGGATGCATTCATAAAAAAGTGAGAAGAAAAAAAAAGAAAATTAATAGTGCACTGCACTCATCACGCAAAGGCAAAACTTTGACGTTTTGTTTTTCGAAAGTTCATTTCCTTAGATGCAATTTATTAGTCATGTCTAATGCAACTCACTAGCCTTGACTATGGAGTTCACATGTGTTTTTATAAAACAAAAATAGAGAAAGACATAACGAGAAGTATGTACTTCACTTCAACTTTGTGCTGCACTTCAATTTTTCCTGAAGTGAGCTGCACTCATCCATACTCGTGTTTCATGAAGGCCTAAAAGAGGTAAAATGCATCAGAGTTGCGGTGCACTTCATCATCGTGTGTGGTTCACTACACTCGGCCTCACATTTAGATGAAATTACAAACAAAAAGTTAGCAAAAATTGTAATAGTACAGTTGCCTTTGTAGACATTGCGGTGCAGTTTTCGATGCAGTGCGGTCGTTTTCTATTTGATGCAGTTCCCTCGTCGATTTTGGCATCGAAAAAACAGAGTGTCCGCATTTCGGTAATTTCAAAACAACTCTTAAACCGTAAGGAATTAGAGAGAGTGTTCTACGTGAAAAAGTTGTGTTTCGTCGATATCTTTCCAACGGCGTAGCATTTGAATCATTCCGACCAGCGGTTTGAAAAAATTTCGCGAAAAACGGCCGCTATCACTGTCATTCATCGCATACGATTTTCAAAATTAACTTAAAACCGTAAGGAATTTCAAAAATATTTCTACATATGAAAGTTGCGCCTCGTTCGTAACTTTCTAACGGCGTATCACACGCCTCGTTTCGACAAACGGTTCATAAACTGGAGAGAAAACAGTACCGAAAATTTGAAAAAATTTGAAAAACAGAATTCCGTGATTTAGTAAATTTCAAACTGCTCTTAAACCGTAAGGAATTAGAACACAATTTATATATGAAAAAGATGCGCCTCGACGATATCTATCCAACGGCGTATCGTTTGCTTCATTCCAACGAGCGGTTTAGAAGAAATCAAGAAAAAACGCTCGCTGCCACTCTTCATGGGCCACACCATTTTCAAAACTGCTCTTAAACCGTGTGGAATCTCGAAAAGTGTTCAACATGTCGAAGTTGTGCCTAATCCATAGCTTTTCAATGGTATATTACACGCCTCATTCCGATAAACGGTTAAAAAATTAGAGCGAAAACAGTACCGAAAAAATAATGCGTGCAGTTTTTTTCCGACGAGAAGTTCACTAGTCTCTATTGCAGTGCTCGTCGTCAAAATGATGCAGTGCGCTTCTGTTGAGCGTGCAGTGCTGAAGTGGTGTGCAGAATAGTTATTCTGCTAATATTAGCAGAATTGACTATTCGTCACCCTGGGTGAGGAATAGTTATTCTTCACCCCCCCTCTATTTTACCATCAATGCATCGTAATTTTGCGTTTCGTAAGTTTTGTCTTATTTCTGACGTAAAAAGAGACCGTAAGAAAATATATGATCGTCGTAAAAAAATATTTTATGTTATGTAAAATTACAAACGTAAAAACATAGTGTAAAATACACATAAACTGCAAATTTTCTTGTCGTATGCCTTATATTTTTATTTTTTATGCCAAATTTTACGTAGTGAATCAATAAAATTGTAACTATTTGAATTCCAAACGTAATTTCATTATGAAATGATCGTAAGATTACCTCGGGTGAAGAATAATTTATTCTGCACCCTGGTGATGAATAGTAACACTATATATATATATATATATATATATATATATATATATATATATATATATATATCAGAATCTTTCCAACACAAGGTGCTTGCCAAAGGATAAAATGTAAAAAGGAAAGGTGAAGATCACCCTGACTCTTGCATAAGGTAAAAGACAATAATAAAAGATATGCCTTTCGCAGAGGGAAGCAGATGTTGCCATGTGCTTTGATAGTTGGATGCACAAAATCTTAATGCGAGGGAACGTCAATTTATATTGCCACTTGTGATAGGGACCTTAATTATGCAGTCCATCGCTTTTATTGCTTCCATATCACAAGATCGTATAAAGCTTATTTTCTCCACACTAAAAGATCATACATATTTAGAGAGCAATTTTTATTGCACGCACCGATGACAACTTATTTGAAGGATCTTACTCAATCCATAGGTAGGTATGGTGGACTCTCATGGCAATACTGGTTTAAGGGATGTTTGGAAGCACAAGTAGTATCTCTACTTGGTGCAAATAATTTGGCTAGCATGAGGGGAAAGGCAAGCTCAACGTGTTGGGCGATCCATGACAATATACTTTATTTCGAATATAAGAAAACATAACCCATTACGTTGTCTTCCTTGTCCAACATCAACCTTTTAGCATGTCATATTTTAATGAGTGCTCACAATTACAAAAGATATCCAAGATAGTATATTTATATGTGAAATCTCTCTTCCTTCAATATTCTTTCATGAATTGTTCAAGTGACCAATACAATGTTTGCTAACCTTCAATAAATTTACCACCTCTACTTCTTATATGTAAAGTCATTACTCCCCATGGGATAAGCATATGAAACATATATAATTTCAGATTTATGATATTCAATTCATTCAACCATTTACTCATAGGATATAAGTGAAGCACACGAGTAAATAACAAACTACTCCAAAAAGATATAAGTGAAGGTCAATGAGTAGTTAAATAATTATGTAGCTATGTGAAGACTCTCTCCCATTTTAAGAATTTCAGATCTTGATACTTTATTCAAACAGCAAGCAAAACAAAATAAAATGACATCTCAAGGATAGCAAACATCACATGAAGAAGCAAAAACTTAGGATCAACCGAAACTAACCGATAGTTGTTGAAGAAGAAAGGTGGGATGCCAACCGGGGCATCCCCAAACTTAGACGCTTGAGACTTCTTGAAATATTATCTTGGGATGCCTTGGGCATCCCCAAGCTTGAGCTTTTGTGTCTCCTTAATTCCTCTCATATCACGGTCTCCCTAAATCTCAAGAGCTCCACCATACCTTCCTATATGCGGTATCTACCTGCCGTTCCAAGTAAATTTGTATGTGCCAAACTCTAAACCTTCAAATGAAATTCTGTTTTGTATGCTCGAATAGCTCATGTATCAACTAGGGTTGTCTGTATCTTCCGTGCTAGGCGGGTTATTCTCAAGAGGAGTGGACTCCGCTCCTCACTCACCGGGATGCCCAGTCCCATGCTCAAATCAAATCAAAATAATTGCAAACAAAACTCCCCCAGGACTGTTGTTAGTTGGAGAAACCCGTTGTTTCGGGCAAGCCATGGATTGATGCTTATTGGTGGTGGGGGAGTATAAACTTTACCATTCTGCTTGGGAACCGCCTATAATGTGTTTAGCATGGAAGATATCGAGATCTCTCGGTTGTTATGTTGACAATGAAAGTATACCACTCAAAATATTATTCATCTCTATTTCAAAACCGAGCTCTGGCGCCTCTACAAATCCCTGCTTCCCTCTGCGAAGGGCCTATCTATTTAGTTTTATGTTTAGTCATCCTCCTCATTAAAAAGCACCAGTTGGAGAGCACCGCTGTCATTTGCATCCTTTACTATTAATTTGTGTTGAGTATGACTATGACTGGATCTCTTTTACCATGAATTACAATGTTTAGTCAACCCTTAATCTTCAGAGGTGCTCTGCATTTATGTTTTGCGGTCTCAGAAAGGGCTAGCGAGATACCATCTTGTTATATCATATTATGATTGTTTTGAGAAAGTGTTGTCATCCGAGATTTATTACTATTGCTCGCAGGTTGATTATACCATTGATATGAGTAAATATGAGACTTAAGTGTTATTGTGAATATGGTTAGTTCATAATCTTTGCGGAAAACTTGAATGCTGGCTTTACATATTTACAACAACAAGAGCAAACAGAGTTTGTAAAAGTTTTTCTTTATCACTTTCAGTTTTCCAAATTGAATTGCTTGAGGACAAGCAAAGGTTTAAGCTTGGGGAGTTGATACGTCTCCATCGTATCTACTTTTCCAAACACTTTTGCCCTTTTTTGACTCTAACTTGCATGATTTGAATGGAACTAACCTGACCGACGCTGTTTTCAGCAGAATTGCCATGGTGTTATTTTTGTGCAGAAATAAAAGTTCTCAGAATGACCTGAAACTTCACGGAGAATATTTTTGGAATTAATAAAAAATACTGGCAAAAGAATCAAGATCAGGGGGCCCACACCCTGTCCACGAGGGTGGGAGACGCGCCTACCCTCCTGGGCGCGCCCCACTGCCTCATGGGCCCCCTGGTGCTCCACCGACCTCAACTCCAACTCTATATATTCACATTCGGGGAGCAAAAAATTAAAGAGAAGGATTCATCGCGTTTTACGATACGGAGCCGCCGCCAAGCCCTAATCTCTCTCGGGAGGGCTGATCTGGAGTCCGTTCGGGGCTCCGTAGAGGTGAATCCGTCACCGTCGTCATCATCACCCATCCTCCATCACCAATTTCATGATGCTCACCGCCGTGCGTGAGTAATTCCATCGTAGGCTTGCTGGACGGTGATGGGTTGGATGAGATTTATCATGTAATCGAGTTAGCTTTGTTAGGGTTTGATCCCTAGTATCCACTATGTTCTGAGATTGATGTTGGTATGACTTTGCTATGCATAATGCTTGTCACTAGGGCCCGAGTGCCAGGATTTCAGATCTGAACCTATTATGTTTTCATGAATATATGTGAGTTCTTGATCCTATTATGCAAGTCAATAGTCACCTACTATGTGTTATGATCCGGTAACCCCGAAGTGACAATAATCGGGACCATTCCCGGTGATGACCGTAGTTTGAGGAGTTCATGTATTCACTAAGTGTTAATGCTTTGGTCCCGTACTCTATTAAAAGGAGGCCTTAATATCCCTTAGTTTCCAATAGGACCCCGCTGCCACGGGAGGGTAGGACAAAAGATTTCATGCAAGTTCTTTTCCATAAGCACGTATGACTATATCCGGAATACATGCCTACGTTACATTGATGAACTAGAGCTAGTTCTGTGTCACCCTTTGTTATAACTGTTGCATTAGGAATCGCATCCGACATAATTATCCATCACTGATCCAATGCCTACGAGCTCTTCACATATTGATCTTTGCTTAGTTACTGTACTGTTGCCACTGTTACAATTACTACAAAACTGCTTCAGTTACTTTTGCCACCGTTACCATTACTTCCATACTACTTTGCTACTAAATAATTTGCTACAGATATTAAGTTATCCAGGTGTGGTTGAATTGACAACTCGACTGCTAATACTTGAGAATATTCTTTGGCTCCCCTTGTGCCGAATCAATAAATCTGGGTTGAATACTCTACCCTCGAAAACTGTTGCGATCCCCTATACTTGTGGGTTATCAGTACACAGCCGACGCTTGGCTCAACAACCGCCATGGCTCTGACCTCCAGCTCAACGGCTGCGGCGGCGGCTGGTGCTAGCGGCACGGCGCCCCTGCCGGCTCAAGCTTTGACAGAATTGTGGTGGCTTTGGCGACTCTGATGGGGGTGGAAGTAACCCCGGACAACCAGGAACAACACAAGGTGGATGTGACGAAGCTGCGAGATGAGATATCTCAAGCCAAGGAAGAGCTGGCAGCTGAGAACACTAGGATGGTTATAGAGTAGGCTGCTTTGGACGCCCAGGCACAACGGATTCAGGCAGAGTCCTTCCGGCTCACATTGGATCAGAACGCTTCAAATGAGATCATGAGGAGGAGGCACCAGAGTCATCTACCCCCAGTTTATGAGCCAAGGAACCTCTTCAACACACCTGGAGCAGGGACCAGTGACCCGTCGGTGGTGAACCGGGCGGTCGAAGCGCCTGGGACTGGAGCACCAGTTCAGCCACGTGCGATGGACCCGCCACGTTTGAATACTACTCCGCCTCAATACGTTCCGACACCTTCGGGTCATTATCCTAACCCTTTGGATAATATGATTGCTGTGGCAACGCGATTTGCGGCTCTACCAGTTGAAGGCGAGTCTCCAACAGCGATAGAGACACGGAGGGCCAGAGAGTTCCTTCAGACAGTTGTGGCTCAGCAGGCGGCTTATTCTTATAGCCGCGAGCGAATTCACTCAACCCCTCGACCGATTCGGAGTTATAGCAGGCATATTGAGTCGCCCGCCGTTTCAACCAGTGAGCAGCACCACAACCAGTCTCGTGGGCATGACCCGGTGCACTGTAGCGACCCGACCCCAGACGGTCAAGCCTCTGTGTTCTTTGTGCCATCCACAGATCGATATCTTTGGCACACAAGTACATCAATGTATATATCAAAGTGCAATCACATGTATAATTAACGTAAAACTGATATATACCTCATAAGTCACAGCGGAAACAAATAGTCAGGTGTGAAGTCCCATCAACGCCATCGGCAGGTTGAGTGTAGACCGTAACCCTGTACCGTACTCTTAATCGTCGGAAGTAAATATCTGCAACATGATACGTTGCAGCCGTGTAGGTCAGTACATTGAATGTACCGGCAAGATCACAACATGAGAAAACAGATGATAAACTATACTATATGCAGTATGGCTTTGTGGCTCTGTGTCTGAGTTTTGTTTGCGTAAAAGCTGATTTATTTTCCCTACATCAAAGGAATAAATGAAGTCTGTACTATGGAGTTTTCTATCATGACATGGCTCCGCCAACCGATGTCTCATAGCCCAAATCATCATAAGTGGCCCACAATTAAGTTATCAGTTCGGTGTTGAGAGTTCCGAGATAGATCCAAGTCCAGATGCTCAAGTTGTCCGTAACCGGGGACACGGCTAATCGATTAGGTTTTAACCCTCTGCAGAGGTTTGTACACTTTACCCATAGTACAGACTTCATTTATTCCTTTGATGTAGGGAAAATAAATCAGCTTTTACGCAAACAAAACTCAGACACAGAGCCACAAAGCCATATTGCATATAGTATAGTTTTATCATCTGCTTTCTCATGTTGTGATCTTGCCGACATTCAATGTGTCGATTTACACGGCTGCAACGTATCATGTTGCGTATATTTACTCCCATTAAGAGTACTAGGTTACGGCTCACACTCAACTCCGCCGATGGCGTTGATGGGACTTCACACCGACTATTTGTTTCACTGACTTATGAGGTATATATCCGCTTTTACGTTAATTATACATGTGATTGCACTTTGATATATACATTGATGTACTGTGTGCCAAAGATACCGATCTGTGGATGGCACAAAGAACACGTAGGCTTGACCGCTCGAGGTCGGGTCGCCATGATATGGTATCAGAGCACATGTTGACTATAGAACGTGACCCTAGAAATCGGAAAGCCCCTAGGACAGGATGTCTCAAAAAACTTTATTTTCAAAAGGATCCTTTACTTCTCATCTTTTTTGATTTTATCAAGTAGTTCCTCTGACCTCAAATAGTTAGAATATACACCATTCCCTTTCCCTTTTGACCACACGGAAGATCAACTGAAGTCACTCCAAGAATTAAAGATATCGGAGAACTGATGACCACTTCAGAGTAAAGAGGATTTCACCATGTATTAGAAGAATTGAAGCTACAACAGTTGAAGACTCCGATGACTTGAAGGATCTGAAGAATTATTTGACCTTTAGAAGACCAAATCCATGTTATACACTTACGTTAGATGCGGCGATTTGTGAGCTGTCATTTGTTTGATGTTTTCTGACAGCCACAAAGTAAAACTTGTTTCTTCAAAAACTATTGTTTGTATTGTGTGTATATCCCTCCCCACCTCTCTCATATCTCATCCCAAAACTTTTGGACCCCATAGATGAGGAATGAAGTTGGACCGGTATTCTCTGGACCGAAAACCCAGTAGGAGGCGGAGCTATGGATTCGTAACATGGAGAATCACTTTGTGAGCAATTTGGTTTCAAGGAAGAATGAAGTATCGTACGCTCTTCAGTACTTTGAAGGAAGTGCTGCAACATGGTGGCAGATGCATCAAGCCATACAAGGATTTAATGGAGCAAGAACTTGGGAGGAATTCAAGAAGACCCTGTTGAGATCACGTCTCATCTGGAAGCACCATGATACACCAAGAAATAAACCTTGTGCCTGCAAGATTTGCGTGGAAATAGGACACACCCAGGAGGAACACAAGGATGGATGCCCTCATTGTGAGGAGAAACACCCGGTGAGGAATGCCCAACTAGTCGTGTGACTTGTTTCTTGTGTGAAGGAACCACCCACTACCCGACTCGGTGTCACATTTACCCCATGGTGCAACAAACTATTCGGGAGCAGGAAGAAGGAATGAAAGAAGCCCTCCGAGAAGTTATGAAAGAACTGTGATGAAGGAATGTGTTGAAGACCACGATGGAGAAGGCCTCAACAAATTTTACTCCAATGCACGCTATTCATGTGGAGAAGAAGGACATTTTCACAAAGATTGCACCAAGGAAAGAAAAGAGTATCTGGGATACTTCCCGACGGAAGCAATAGAGTTTGATCCACAGGAAATAGAAGGTTTGATCGTAACGAAGAAACCCCTAAGAGAAAACAAAGACACCCTCGTAACAACCCAATTTCTGCAAGGAGGGACAAGAGTCATATTACCTGCTTTGAATGTAAGGACGCCGGGCATTATGCCAATCATTGTCTCGAAAGGAAGCAAGGAACTCAAGGAGCGAGCACCATCTCCAAGAAGCCCAAAGACTTATCGAAATTTATTTGTTTTCATTGCAAGGAAGCAGGACATTATGCTACTAAATGTCCCGACAAGATGAAAGCTGGAGTTGAGTAGTTGGAATTTTGATATTGGAAACAAGAGTAGTAGAAAGCAATTTCATTTTCATGAGTTCGATGAGTTGAGTTATGTAATGGGTGCTCAGAGTTTGTAATGGATTCATGAAATCAATAAAGTTAAAGTGTCCTAATTCCATATGTTGAATTGTATGAGTTGTTACGCTATGAACACAGATGTTGACCATTTTCGAGGATATGAGAAATATAGTTTTATGGGTAAAATTGTGCATTTCACCTTAAGGGTGGCGATTACCCTATGAGAACATTTAATTTATGGAAAGGGAAATGTGTCCCAAAGATTGGAGTTTGGATAAAATAAGTATGAGTTGTATTCTAATATTTTGGTTACCTCAGGAGTATGAAGGAATGAAGTAATATTGGATTTAAATGAGATGTAATGTTGAAATATGGAACAATTGTAACTCCAATGATGAGTTAAAGCTATGCAAGTATTGAAGTGGGCCCACAACCCACAGGCCCAGGAACTAAAAAGGATCAAGTACTCCCTGGAGGAAGAAATTTGGAAGAATCGGTGATTCAATCAGCATACGTTTCGTAGGAGGTTACGCAAAAACCTGAGAGTGGTGAAGTAACGATAGATGTTTTGTTCAGCTTGCAGAATCAATGGAATTATCCGAACTAAGTTCGTTGAGAAGAGAAATTCTGCAATGCTTGTGAGAATGCCCGAGTGTTAGAAATGCGATATTTGCTAAACCTTATACAGGGTAATGATTTGGGTGCGGATGGATTGATCACCATACCGACTTACTCGTATCATTCGCTCTTGCTATTTGGAATGGTAAATCTGAGAGACTTACCCATAGTAAAGTGACGACGCTCGTTGAAGCCTTGCTTAAGCCTTAGAATGGTATGATGATAAACCCATGTACATGGCAGTTGTTGCCAATCGTAGATTATACGGTGAGAATGAAGCCAAGGCCTTTTTTCCGCAGAAACCATTAATGGTAGACCACCATGAGATATCGATAGTTGTTTAGAATTGGCGCCAGACCCGTCAGCGATGAAGACCCAATTTCGGGATAACCTTACCAAGAGGAAAGGACAAAAGAATTGAGGAAAAGGTTATGCCACTATCAGAAGAGCCCAGAGAAGGAATTTTCCTTACGATATGAGAAGACCGACACTGTCAGTAATAAGGATGGAGTATATGAGTTTTGATGGAACCGTAACCATGTTTCTAAGGGTGGTAGCACCCGAGACCCCGTAGATGATCGATGGATTTTGAAGACCCCCAAACCCTAACCTATTTCTTTCTAGCCTCTCCGAATCTCGAGGACGAGATTCATTTTAAGGGTGGTAGGTTTGTAACATCCCAAAATTCTAAATTTTGGAATGTTATAAACAAATAGATAGATTTGATTGATTGCTTGATTGATTGAGTGAAATTGAGTGAAATTTGAATCTTTCTGAAAGTTGAATGAGAGGGAATGAAATGATTTTCCCAAACTTCCACCCTGCATTTATGATCTCCATGAATTCAAATTCATTTCATCACAAAACCCTAGAGTGAAGATGATATGACTCTTCCATTTAAATAAATGAAAAGGGTTTTGAAAAGAATTGAATTCCATCTGAAAATATTTCAAATTTTAGAAACTTTATGCAACTCAATGATTTTCATGAGAGAAGATAAAATAACTTCTTAAATTATATGAAATATGAGTTGGAGGTTAAAATGAATCAAATTGAAAGTCATTTGAAAGTATTTTGAAACTCCCTTTCAAATTTGGAATTATTTGAGTTTTATTCAAAATATTTTTCTCCAAAAAAAAATATACGGAAAATAGGGTAACATGATTCCCTACATCAGAAAATTGGAGAGAAGTTAATTTGAAGTCATTTTGGTATTTTTAAAAATGATTTTTATTGGATTTTATTAGAGCAGAAACACTCTTTGTTTTATTTGAATTTTTGTGTATTTTATTTGAAGCTGGAATAAAGTTCATCGTGTAGAAAATATTTTTCTGAAAATTTTGATATATATATGTCCCATATAAAAATATATATATTATATATATATTCCCCCTCTCCCTAATTCAAAAAAAGAAGAAGAAAAAAGGACCCCCAGGCGCCGGCCAGAATAGCCTGACCCGGCCAGTGACAGCCTAGCCCGAGCCCGGCCAGCTGCCCACGCCGAGCCGAGCCGATCTTGAAACCTCTCCCTCGGTCGCCCGCTCGCTCACCCCTCCTCTCTCTCTCGCTGATGCCCCGACCCCACCTCTCTCTTTCCCCTCGCCCACGCCACGCCACCGCCGCCGCCGCCGGAATCCCGCGGATCCCGGGATCCTCTCCCGATTCGCCCCCTCCTCCAAGCCTCCCCGCCCCCTATAAATACCCCGCGCCCTCGGCCCGTTCCGCCCCTCCCCGACTCCCTAAACCCTCTACCTCGCCCGCAATTGCTCGCCGGAACCCGACGCCCAGCCATTGCCGCCCACCGAGCTCCTCCGACCCCCGAGCTCCACCGACTCCACCTCGACCTCCCTCGCTCCGCTCACCGCCGGACGCCTCCGCCGCCTTCCCGACCACCGGAGCCACCGCACTGTCAGCCGCCCGAATCACGCCGTCGACTGCTGTTGCCGCCACCGTGAGTCGCTGAACTCCCACCACCGTCTGATCTATAATCTAGGGTTTAGATTAGATCTAGCGAAGGGGTACGGTTTATTTTAAATAATGCCAGGTTTAGTTTCGGTTTATTTGGTTTAGTTAGCGGTTAGTTAGACCGCCCGAATCGGTTTATTCCTCGGTAGCGTTTTAGTTATTTGTCGCCCGAGCGTTAGATAGGCCCGTTAGCGCCAGTTTTCCTTTTAGTTTTATTTTTCGTTTCTGTTTTTAACAGAATAGTTTCAGTTTTGTAAAATCCATATCTTTTAGGTTACTTAATATTTTTAGTTGATTCTTTTTTTGATAGTTTGCAAATTTGTTGTAGTTTCTGTAGAAAATATGTTTAGTCATGTTTAAATTATTAGAAATTGTTTTATTTTAGTTTTAGACAGATTAGTATTTCTGCTATAAAATGAGTTAGGATTATTTTATTTTAGTGATTCTTTTTGTCACTACTTTGTTTTGACCTTGCCTAACTGTAGGAATTTATTTGGGTATTTTAGATTTAATAAAAAAGTAGTTTTAATCAAAATCATGTGTTTCTTATTTATTTAACTAGCTACAGTTTTCCTATTGTTTTATTTAGTAAATAATTTTATTTTACCTATGTCATAGTTTATTTTAGATTAGTTTCTGTTGTTTAAGAACATGAACTTTTATTTACAGTAGAATAAAATTTTTATTTTATTTTTCCTTGCTAGGATTGTTCTAGGCATAATAGGAGTTCTATAATAGCTTTTGATGTGATTCTTTTTACTCCTAGTTTGTATGATGTTTTCCCTTCCGTTAGTTAGCAAAACTCATGCTTAGGTTCTGTTAAGAAAAGTTTTAGTTGTGTAAAACTATTTCTTAGTTGATGCTTGATGTGGTGAAAACCTTGATTTGTTTTCTCCGAGTTTTCTTTGGTAGTTTTGTTGTGTAGTTTTCCTTTGTTTTATTTGGTGTCCCTTGATTTGCATTTTTATTTGTTGGTTTTATTATGAGTGTTAGAATTGTTTGCTAGGATGTTTGCTTATATGAATGCTATGACTATATAGATTTTCAACGGAGTGACGAATAGTTCTACCAAGTCATTATTCGAGAGTATTGTTATCTTCATCAACTTACCGAGCAAGTTCACTTTGACCATGTTTTTCATACCTATGTGTTTTATTGCATCTAGTATCATCTTCACAACAATCCCTCCAGAGTGATATTGAATCCTTGTAGTTGAGTAGTATGCATGAGGTAGGAACCCATCACCCCTGTTACCAAGCCGGGACGTTATTTATTTTAATGCTACGCTATAGTAGACGGGGTTGGTATGAGTGCTCGGGAGTGGTGTGAGAATGGAGGATCTACGTCAATGACGACAACTCCATGATGGCATCTGCAAGGACTGCATTTTCAAAGCCTCAAGACTTCAAGACTCGAGACAAGAATTCAATGCACACTACTGGGTGAAGGACTGTTGACGGGCACCCTGGAGAAACCAGTGGTTGGCCGGGATGCATGGAGAAGCGCCATGACATCTTGCGGAAAGCTTCACCCAGACTCAAAGAGACGGAAGAATACTTCATGCCCGAAAGCTTACCTGTGCAACCGCAAGTCACTATGGGCTCTGGCTTGGTTGACCTTAGTTGTGACTCGCTGGGACGGTGCTAGCGGATGTAGAACTACGGTAGGATTGGATGAGCACCGGACAAAGGGTCGTGGGAACTCTTCTAAGACCATGTTTGGTCATCTTGTTCTCAAACACCTCAAGTGCGAGAACGTAAAAAGAGGGATCGAATCTTGTGGGTAAAGTGTACAAACCTCTGCAGAGGGTTAAAACCTAATCGATTAGCCGTGTCCCGATTACGGACAACTTGAGCATCCGGACTTCGATCTATCTCTAACTCTCAACACCGGACTGATAACTTAATTGTGGGCCACTTATGATGATTTGGGCTATGAGACATCGGTTGGCGGAGCCATGTCATGATAGAAAACTCCATAGTACAGACTTCATTTATTCCTTTGATGTGGGAAAATAAATCAGCTTTTACGCAAACAAAACTCGCATACGAGCCACAAAGCCATATTGCATATAGTATAGTTTTATCATCTGTTTTCTCATGTTGTGATCTTGCGGTACATTCAATGTAATCGACCTACACGGCTGCAACGTATCATGTTGCGTATATTTACTCCGACGATTAAGAGTACGTGCAGTGGTTACGGTCTACACTCAACCTGCCGATGGCGTTGATGGGACTTCACACGACTATTTGTTTCATTGTGACTTATGAGGTATATATCAGTTTTACGTTAATTATACATGTGATTGCACTTTGATATATACATTGATGTACCGTGTGTGCCAAAGATATCGATCCGAGGATGGCACAAGAACACGTAGGCTTGACCGTCTGAGGTCGGGTCGCTACATGCACATAGGTAATAATGCCCAAACTTTGGTGGATCAGGGCAGGGCGCGTCGGGAGGCTGGGCAAGCGGCTCAGCTGGCGGCCCAACAGCAATCCCGGGTTTATCCGTCAGTTTCGGTGGAGGCAGGTGTAACCTCTAGAGCCTTGGGTGTGCCATGTCTAGTGTCGGCCCTGCGTAACAAGCGTCTACCTAAGGATTTCAAGGGTCCTCGTAAGGTGCCTAATTACACAACAGATCAACCCCCTGAAGCTTGGATTGAGAGTTATGAGATGGCAATGGAGATGTTGGATGTTGGTGATACTGCATGCGCTAAGTATTTCACCATTATGTTGGATGGGACGGCTCGTACTTGGTTGAAAGGGGTGCCTGCCAACTCCATTAGATCATGGGCCGAGTTAAAAGCCCGTTTTATCCAGAATTTTAAAGACACGTGCAAGCAGCCTATGTCAATCGTGGATTTGGACTCTTGTGTCCAAGGTGAGGGCGAGTCAACAACCCATTGGGTGCGTCGGGTCTCAGCCATCCTACACTCATTGGATCATATCAATTCCGGTTCAGTAGTCCTGATGTTGGAGAAAAATTGTTGTTTCATGCCCCTTAAGCAGAAACTAGGCGGCTTAAACGCCACTGCAACGACATGGGGGAGCTAATGGAGGCTCTCGTCAAGTATGTCGACTCTGATAGTACCAAGTACCCCGAGTCTGATGATGAAAAGCCAGGTAAGGGAAAGAAGAGCAGCAACACGAAAGGGCAGCAACATAGCCCGGCAAGTCAGGGTGGCAATGGTAAGTGCAAGGCTGATGGTAATTTGGATTTTGTGGCCAACACCAATACACAGAATAATAGTCAGCACAGTAAGGGAAAGCCGCCCCCTCGGTTTGGAGGGCCAAAATTCAATCTTGAGGCGATGATGAATCAACCCTTCCCGAAGCATGGTACGCGGGAAAAGCCAGCCACTCACCTTTGAAAGGATTGCTTCATTATGAGGGAGTATAGAAATTCAAAATTTTCCACAACAATCATGGGCCGGGTTTTGGTGGCGGCGGTTCAAATTCTCGTTTCCAGGGCCAAGGCAATCAAGGTGGTTTTAATCAACAATCTGGTCAAGGGAATCAGCAACAGTCTGGTTATCAGAGTAACCCGAAGGAATTGAATAGTGGACAGTACCACGTTTTCACCACAAGTTTGTGTAAGCGGGATCAGAAGCTTCATAAAAGTGCAGTGAATGCGGTTGAGCCGGCAATTCCCTGTTATTTGTGATTGTCTGAACACCCTATCCTCTGGAGCCGTGAGGATCATCCACACCGGGTTGATAACCTGGGAAACTTGGCTCTGGTGGTGGCACCTCAGGTTGGAGGGTACAGATTTACTAAGGTACTCATGGATGGGGTCAGTAGCATCAACATTCTTTACTATGAAACCTTTCGTCGCATGAGCTTGACTGACAAAGATCTTAAGCCGTTGAATACTGTTTTTCATGGTGTGGTGCCTGGTAAGTTGGCATATTCAGTGGGCAAAATATCTTTGGAAGTTGCTTTTGGTGATGATCATGATTCCAGGTCTGAGACGTTGACTTTTGAGGTGGTTAAATTTAGGAGTCCTTATCATGCTCTGTTTGGAAGGCGGGCTTATGCTACGTTCATGGCGAGGCCTTGTTATGCTTATTTGCAGCTTAAGATGCCGGGTCACAAGGGCACCATCACAGTGCATGGAAGCCGGAAGATAGCCTTGGAGTGTGAAGAAGGCGATGCTGCTTATGCTGAGTCTGTCTGTGCAATAGAAGAATTGAAGTTCTACAAGGATAATGTTGACCCAGCGGATATGACATCTTTGAAGAAGCCAACCACAGAGGATGACCCCCTGTTGAAATTTAAGTCGACAGATGACACTAAGCTAGTTGACTTCGTTCCTGGTGATTCATCCAAATAGTTCAGTATCAGTGCTAATCTAGATCAGAAATAGGAAAGCGCGCTCATCGAGTTCATCCGTGAGAACCGGGACATCTTTGCATGGAAACCTTCAGACTTGCCAGGTGTACCGAGGGAACTCGCTGAGAACACTCTCAATACTAATCCGAAGTTTAAACCGGTCAAGCAATTCCTTCGCCGCTTCAATGAAGAGAGGCGCAAGGCCATTGGTGAAGAAGTGGCCCGGCTCTTGGCGGCTGGGTTTATTGTTGAAGTTTTTCACCCTAAGTGGTGGGCTAACCCGGTGCTGGTACTCAAGAAAAACGGTACTTGGTGCATGTGTGTGTATTATATAGATCTTAACAAGGCTTGACCGGCTGATCCATTTTCTCTCCCCCGTATTTGATCAGATCATTGATGCTACGACAGGTTGTGAGCGTTTGAACTTTTTGGATGCTTATTCTGGTTATCATTAGATCAAGATGGCAGTTAAGGACCAGTAGAATACAACCTTCATCACTCCTTTTGGAGTCTTCTATTATGTTTCTATGCCTTTTGGGCTCAATAGTGCCCAGGTGACTTACCGTCGGTGTGTGCAAAATTGCCTTCATAATCAGATTGGGCGCAATGTTCATGCTTATGTGGACGATATTCTGGTGAAATCCAGGAAGAAGCAAACCTTGATAGAAGATTTGAAAGAGACCTTTGACAATCTCCGGGTCTACAAGATGATGCTTAACCCGACCAAGTGTTTCTTTGGTGTACCAGCAGGCAAGCTTTTGGGTTTTTTGGTTTCTGAACGAGGTATTGAAGCTATCCCGGAGAAAATAAAGGCTATCACATCCCTAGCTAAACCGGCGTGCATTAATGATGTTCAGCGTTTGGCGGATCGTATTGCAGCCTTAAGCCGGTTCATAAGCCGGTTGGGTGAAAAGGCTATCCCTCTTTACGAGATGATGAAGAAGACATATCACTTTGTCTGGAGTGATGCTGCTGATCACGCGTTTGAGGCCTTGAAGAAACAGTTGGCTGAGCCGCCGGTTCTTGCTGCTCCCATTGATAAAGAGCCCTTATTGTCATATGTGGCTGCCAATAGACGAGCTGTCAGCATGGCCATTGTGGTGGAAAGGAAGGAGTCAGGCAAGGAATATCCGGTTCAGCGGCCGGTTTACTACATTAGTGAGGTGCTCATTGAGTCCAAGCAGAGGTATCCGCATCGGCAGAAGCTGGTATATGGGGTGTTCATGGCTAGTCGAAAGCTCAAGCAATATTTTTTGGGTCATCCCATCACTATGGTTAGTTTTGCTCCTTTAGGGGATATAATTCAAAACAGAGAAGCCATAGGTCGGGTAGCCAAGTGGGCCATTGAGCTTGGACCCCATGGTTTGAAGTATATGCCTCGCACAACCATTAAGTCTCAAGCACTTGTGGACTTCATAAATGATTGGACAGAGCTGCAGATGCCTGAGAAGAAGCCTAATAGCACATATTGGACTATTCACTTCGATGGATCCAGGCAGTTGGAAGGCTCGGGGGCTGGAGTTATCTTCACTTCCCCACGAGGTGATAAATTTTGTTATGTTTTAAGGTTGATGTTCCCTTGTACTAACAATATAGCAGAGTATTGAAGGAAATATGCCCTAGAGGCAATAACAAAGTTATTATTTATTTCCTTATTTCATGATAAATGTTTATTATTCATGATAGAATTGTATTAACCGGAAACATAATACATGTATGAATACATAGACAAAGCAGTGTCACTAGTATGCCTCTACTTGACTAGCTCGTTGATCAAAGATGGTTATGTTTCCTAGCCATATACATGAGTTGTCATTTGATAAACGGGATCACATCATTAGGATAATGATGTGATTGACTTGACCCATTCCGTTAGCTTAGCACTTGATCGCTTTAGTTTACTGCTATTGCTTTCTTCATGACTTATACATGTTCCTATGACTATGCGATTATGCAACTCCCGATTACCGGAGGAACACTTTGTGTTCTACCAAACGTCACAACGTAACTGGGTGATTATAAAGGTGCTCTACAGGTGTCTCCGAAGGTACTTGTTGAGTTGGCATAGATCGAGATTAGGATTTTTCACTCCGATTGTCGGAGAGGTATCTCTGGGCCCTCTTGATAATGAACATCACTATAAGCCTTGCAAACATTGTAACTAATGAGTTAGTTGCGGGATGATGTATTACAGAATGAGTAAAGAGACTTGCCGATAATGAGATTGAACTAGGTATTAAGATACCGACGATCGAATCTCGGGCAAGTAACATACCGATGACGAAGGGAACAACATATGTTGTTATGCGGTTTGACCGATAAACATCTTCGTAGAATATGTAGGAGCCAATCTGAGCATCCAGGTTCCGCTATTGGTTATTGACCGGAGACGTGTCTCGGTCATGTCTACATAGTTCTCGAACCCGTAGGGTCCGCACGCTTAAAGTTCGGTGACGATCAGTATTATGAGTTTTTGTGTTTTGATGTAACAAAGGTAGTTCAGAGTCCCGTATATGATCACGGACATGACGAGGAGACTCAAAATGGTCGATATGTAAAGATCAATATATTGGACGACTATGTTCAGACACCGAAAGTGTTTCGGGAGGTTTCGAACATATACCGGAGTACCGGGGGGGGGGGGGGGTTACCGGAACCCCACGGGGAGTTTATTGGGCCTATTGGGCCTAGTGGGAGAAGAGGAGGGGCGGCCAGGGCAGCCGCGCCCCCTCCCCCTCTAGTCCGAATTGGACAAGGAGGGGGAGCGGCGCCCCCCCTTTCCTTCTCTTCCTCTCTCCCTTCCCTCTCCTCTCCTACTCCTACTTGGAAGGGGGGAGTCCTACTCCTGGTGGGAGTAGGACTCCACATGGGGCGTGGCATAGGGGGCCGGCCGCCCCCCCTCCTCCACTCCTTTATATACGGGAAGGGAGGCACCCCTTGGAGACATAACAATTGATCATTGATCTCTTAGCCGTGCGCGGTGCCCCCCTCCACCATAATCCACCTCGGTAATATCATAGCAGTGCTTAGGCGAAGCCCCGCGTCGGTAGCAACATCATCACCGTCATCACACCGTCGTGCTGATGGAACTCTCCCTTGAAGCTCTGCTAGATCGGAGTTCGTGGGACGTCATCGAGTTGAACGTGTGCTAAACTTGGAGGTGCCGTGCGTACGGCACTTGGATCGGTCGGATCATGAAGACGTACGACTACATCAACCGCGTTGTTCTAACGCTTCCGCTTTCGGTCTACGAGGGTACATGGACAACACTCTCCCCTCTCGTTGCTATGCATCACCATGATCTTGCGTGTGCGTAGGAAATTTTTGAAATTACTACGTTCCCCAACAGTGGCATCCGAGCCAGGTTTATGCGTAGATGTTATATGCACGATTAGAACACAAGTGAGTTGTGGGCGATACAAGTCATACTGCTGACGAGCATGTCACACTTTGGTTCGGCGGTATTGTTGGATGAAGCAGCCCGGACAGACATTACGCGTACGCTTACGCGAGACTGGTTCTACCGACGTGCTTTGCATTACGTGGTCGACGGGTGTCGGTTTCTCCAACTTGAGTCGAACCGAGTGTGGCTACGCCCGGTCCTTGTGAAGGTTAAAACAACACTAACTTGACAAACAATCATTGTGGTTTTGATGCGTAGGTAAGAACGGTTTTTGCTCAGCCCGTAGCAGCCATGTAAAACTTGCAACAACAAAGTAGAGGACATCTAACTTGTTTTTGCAGGACATGTTGTGATGTGATATGGTCAAGACATGATGCTAAATTTTATTGTATGAGATGATCATGTTTTGTAACAAAGTTATCGGCAACTGGCAGGAGCCATATGGTTGTCGCTTTATTGTGTGCAATGCAATCGCCCTGTAATTGCTTTACTTTATCACTAAGCGGTAGCGATAGTCTTACAAGCAATAGTTGGCGAGACAACGACGATGCTACGATGGAGATCAAGGTGTCACGCTGGTGACGATGGTAATCATGACGGTGCTTTGGAGATGGAGATCACAGGCACAAGATGATGATGGCCATTTCATATCACTTATATTGATTGCATGTGATGTTTATCTTTTATGCATCTTATTTTTCTTAGATCGACGGTAGCATTATAAGATGATCTCTCACTAAATTTCAAGGTATAAGTTTTCTCCCTGAGTATGCACCGTTGCGAAAGTTTGTCGTACCGAGACACCACGTGATGATCATGTGTGATAAGCTCTACGTTCACATACAACGGGTGTAAGCCAGTTTTACACATGCAGAATACTCGGGTTAAACTTGATGAGCCTAGCATATGCAGATATGGCCTTGGAACACTGAGGCTGAAAGGTCGAGCGTGAATCATATAGTAGATATGATCAACATAGTGATGTTCACCATTGAAAACTAATCCATCTCACGTGATGATCGGACATGGTTTAGTTGATATGGATCACGTGATGACTTAGATGATTAGAGGGATGTCTATCTAAGTGGGAGTTCTTAAGTAATATGATTAATTGAAATTTAATTTATCATGAACTTAGTACCTGATAGTATTTTGCATGTCTATGTTGTTGTAGATAGATGGCCCGTGCTGTTGTTCCGTTGAATTTTAATGCGTTCCTTGAGAAAGCAAAATTGAAAGATGATTAATACATGATTGAAAACCAATGAGGGCTATGTTGCCTTATGATTCATATATGAATCTATCTGGCGTTCATTAACTAGGCCTGGCTTTGGACTTTAAGTCGACAGTACGTGATGATCTTATGTGCTTAGAGTGTTGTGCTCTAAGTTTTGGGATATTACCCCTTACTGCATGCGGCGTTGTAAGCCGGCAGTATAAATCAATTGAACATGGCGTTGTGCTCTCTATCTTTGGGTTGTAACCCTTACTGCACAGGTATGATAAGCCGGCACTGTGAGCAAATATTACATGTATGATATTTTGTTATAATTATATAAGGTTGTGATTAAACCGACCCTTTTAGGTACTATTATAGTCACCAGTGGTTTTTATATGGGCTATTGTGACCCGCCCTGGGGTAAACTGCCAGGGCACTTGTGATCTGTTTGTGTGCAGGAAAAATGATAAATCTGATATGCATACTTGATGATATCATGAGCATAAGTGGCGGATCTTCAATTGACGGATCAACAGTGTTATGCAAAAAAAACGTGCACGTTGGCACGATAGATCAGAGTTTAACTAGCCTATTACAAGGCATACGATGGACCAAAGAAAATAAGTGTTTTTGAGATGTAAAACATCAAAATGTTATGATTAATAAAACGGCTCATGACTCTTGGCGGGTTGAAGCCTCTAGATCATCCTGCGCCTCTTCTTCCTCTTAAGCTCCTTGATTATCCGTCAGCTGGAAGTCGGGCGTAGCCCAGTTGATACCGGCCAATGCTCTAAACTTAGCTTCATCATCAACAAGGTTGTATCGATCAATGTCAGGAGCAAAGGTGTGCTTACGAATCAGCGGGATGAGATCCGTCTCCTGATGAACCGGCGCCTTCATTTTCTTGTTATCAGCATCATAAGCCGCCTGGTATGTGGATAAATTGGTTTCTTCAACCAATTTACTGACTAACGGACGCATTGCTCTTGCTATTTCTGCAAAGTCATCAGCACTGAAGGCAGATCCATCCTCTTTAACACTTGGGCAATCATTGGTCAAATCTTCTAGATCCAGATCTGCTTGCCATGCCATTGCCCGACTTAAAGCAGTCAACGCGCCGGCTCTGGCAGATGCTCGCTTTAAGTCATCAATCCTTTGGGGCAACACTGATAACCTCTCCAATGTATCTTTGATGAGAGTGGGTGGAGATTTCTTATGCATAGCAGCAGCAATAGTCCGTTGGGTGCTAGTATATAACTGTTCTACAAGAGTGTAGACAACTTTAAGCCGGATGTGCATATCTGAGCCCAACTTAGCACTTCGAGAACCTGTATCAGTAAACTTATTGATAAGCCAGCAGATGTTGATCATATGTTTATTGAGATGCAAAGGAGTCATGTTTCCTACTTACCGAAGATGGTTGATGACATGTTAATGATCTGCAGCTTTAAACCGGCCAGCTCGTTAGTCACCGGTTTAAGTGCGGCTTCAGCGTCCTCTTCTCTCTTTAATAGAGATGCCTTCTCGGTCTCCCAGCCGTTTTTATCAGTATTGAAGTTTTGTTTAAGCTGCTCAATGCTTTCCAAAGCACTCTTCAGTTCTGATTTGGCCTTGGATGTCTCAGATTGCTGAGTTTTAATGTTGGCCTTCAGATCATTAAGCTGCGAATCTTTCTCGCTTAGTTTAGCCTGTGACGTGAACAAACATGGAAGGTAGTATGATCATAATTATTTTTCAAGTCCCAAGCATAATACAAGTATTTTCCTTGGCACTTGGGGCTAATGTCTATTGCTTTTAAGAACTTTTGAAAGTCCCAATCACAATACAAGTATTTTCCTTGGCACTTGGGGGCTAATTCCTATTGCTCTTTTCAAAGACGAATTTATCCGATGACTCGGGTACAATGATATGATCCGGTTTACCAAGGTTACATATTGAAGTGTTGATTTATCAATGTTGGTAAGTCCCGGTTTAACTATGCTAGTTAAATCAGCCCTTGGGGGCTACAGATGTAATGTTCATTACTGCTACTTGAAGTCTCGGCTTAACTTGATGATTTAAGGCGGCCCTTGGGGGCTACTAGTGATGATGTTCAGTTCTTTATGACAATTGGAAAGTCTACAACATATTCAATCCTATCAAATCCTATAGACTTGGCGGCTGATAGACATATAATTATGAAGAGAATAGTGATTGGATTACCTCATAACATTCCTTCATCAAATTGACTAAGCCGGCTTCAAAATCACGACTGGTGTAGAGACGGTTGATGTCTACTACACAACCTTCTTCTTGTAGACGTTGTTGGGCCTCCAAGTGCAGAGGTTTGTAAGACAGTAGCAAATTTCCCTCAAGTGGATGACCTAAGATTTATCAATCCGAGGGAGGCATAGGATGAAGATGGTCTCTCTCAAACAACCCTGCAACCAAATAGCAAAGAGTCTCTTGTATCCCCAACACACCCAATACAATGGTAGATTGTATAGGTGCACTAGTTCGGCGAAGAGATGGTGATACAAGTGCAATATGGATGGTAGATATAGGTTTTTGTAATCTGAAAATATAAAAACAGAAAGGTAACTAATGATAAAAGTAAGCGAAAACGGTATTGCAATGCTTCGAAACAAGGCCTAGGGCTCATACTTTCACTAGTGCAAGTTCTCTCGACAAGGATAACATAATTAGATCATATAACTATCCCTGAACATGCAACAAAGAGTCACTCCAAAGTCACTAATAGCGGAGAACAAACGAAGAGATTATTATAGGGTACGAAACCACCTCAAAGTTATCCTTTCTGATCGATCTATTCAAGAGTCCGTAGTAAAATAACACGAAGCTATTCTTTCCGTCTGATCTATCCTAGAGTTCGTACTAGAATAACACCTTAAGGCACACATCAACCAAAACCCTAATGTCACCTAGATACTCCAAGGTCACCACAAGTATCTGTGGGTATGAATATACTATATGCATCACACAATCTCAGATTCATCTATTCAACCAACACAAAGAACTTCAAAGAGTGCCCCAAAGATTCTACTGGAGAGTCAAGACGAAAATGTGTGCCAACCCCTATGCATAAGTTCACAAGGTCACTGAACCCGCAAGTTGATCACCAAAACATACATCAAGTAGATCACGTGAATATCCCATTGTGACCACAGATAAGCACATGCCAGACATACATCAAGTGTTCTAAAATCCTTAAAGACTCAATCCGATAAGATAACTTCAAAGGGAAAAACTCAATCCATTACAAGAGAGTAGAGGGGGAGAAACATCATAAGATCCAACTATAATAGCAAAGCTCGCGATACATCAAGATCGTGCCACATAAAGAACACGAGAGAGAGAGATCAAACACATAGCTACTGGTACATACCCTCAGCCCCGAGGGTGAACTACTCCCTCATCGTCATGGACAACACCGGGATGATGAAGATGGCCACCGGTGATGATTCCACCCTCCGACAGGGTGCCGGAATAGGGTCCCAATTGGTTTTTGGTGGCTACAGAGGCTTGCGGCGGCGGAACTCCTGATCTAGGCTATTTTCTGGAGGTTTGGTGATTTATAGGAGAGGTTGGTGTCGAGAACAAGTCAGGGGGCTCCACGGAGAGTCCACGAGGCACAGGGGCACGCCAGTAACTCTTCATACCAGTGTTTTTTATATTTTCCAGAAAACAACACCACGGTAGTTCTGCTAAAAACAACGTCAGTCTAGGTTAGTTCAAACCAAATCATACCAAAAGCATGTAAATTTTTTATAAACATAGCATGAATTCATAAAAAATAATAGATACATTGGAGACGTATCAGCATGCCCAAGCTTAATTCCTTCTCGTCCTTGACTAGGTAAATGATAAAAATAGAATTTTTGATGTGGAATGCTACCTAACATATTTATCAATGTAATCTTCTTTATTATGGAAAGAATATTCAGATCCATAAGATTCAAAAAAGTTTAATATTGACATAAAAACAGTAATATTTCAAGCATACTAACAAAGCAATCATGTCTTCTCAAAATATCATGCCCAAAGAAAGCCATCCCTAAAAAAATCATATAGTCTGGCTATGCTCTATCTTCATCACACAAAATATTTAAATCATGCACAACCCCGATGACAAGCCAAGCAATTGTTTCATACTTTTGATGTTCTCAAACTTTTTCAATCTTCACGCAATACATGAGCATGAGCCATGGACATAGCTATAGGTGGAATAGAATGGTGGTTGTGGAGAAGACAAAAAGGAAGAAGATAGTCTCACATCAACTAGGCGTATCAACGGGCTATGGAGATTCCCATCAATAGATATCAATGTGAGTGAGTAGGGATTGCCATGCAACGGATGCACTAGAGCTATAAGTGTATGAAAGCTCAACAAAAGAAACTAAGTGGGCGTGCATCCAACTTGCTTGCTCACGAAGACCTAGGGCAATTTGAGGAAGCCCATCATTGGAATATACAAGCCAAGTTCTATAATGTAAAATTCCCACTAGTATACAAGTGACAACATAGGAGACTCTTTATTAGGAAGATCATGGTGCTACTTTGAAGCACAAGTGTGGTAAATGGATAGTAGAATTGTCCCTTCTCTCTTTTTCTCTCATTTTTTTCATTTTTATATTTTTTTATTTGGGCCTTTCTCTTTTTTTATATGGCCTCTTTTTTCGTCTGGAGTCTCATCCCTACTTGTGGGGGAATCATAGTCTCTATCATCCTTTCCTCTCTGGGACAATGCTCTAATAATGATGATCATCACACTTTTATTTACTTACAACTCAAGAATTACAACCCAATACTTAGAAAAAAATATGACTCTATGTGAATGCCTCCGGTGGTGTACCAAGATGTGCAATGAATCAAGAGTGACATGTATGAAAATCATGAATAGTGGCTTTGCCACAAATACGATGTCAACTACATGATCATGCAAATCAATATGACAATGATGGAGCGTGTCATAATAAACGGAACGGTGGAAAGTTGCATGGCAATATATCTCGGAATGGCTATGGAAATGCCATAATAGGTAGGTATGGTGGATGTTTTGAGGAAGGTATATGGTGGGTGTACGATACCGACGAAAGGTGCATGGTTTTAGAGAGGCTAGCAATGGTGGAAGGGTCAGAGTGCGTATAATCCATGGACTCAACATTAGTCATAAAGACCTCACATACTTATTGCAAAACTCTATTAGTTATCAAAACGAAATGTCTGGCATGCTCCTAGAGGGATAGATTGGTAGGAAAAGAACATTGATCGTCCCGACCGCCACTCATAAGGAAGACAATCAATAAATAAATCATGCTCCTACTTCATCACATAACGGTTCACCATACGTGCATGCTACGGGAATCACAAACTTTAACACAAGTATCTCTCAAATGCACAACTACTCAACTAGCATGACTCTAATATCATCATCTTCATATCTCAAAACCATCATAAGGAATCAAACTTCTCATAGTATTCAATGCACTTTATATGATAGTTTTTATTATAACCATCTTGGATGCTCATCATATTAGAACTAATTTTATAGCCAAAGCAAATTACCATGTTGTTCTAAAAGACTCTCAAAATAATATAAGTGAAGCATGAGAGATCAATAATTTCTATAAAATAAAACCACCACCATGCTCTAAAAAGATATAAGTGAAGCACTAGAGCAAAATTATCTCACTCAAAAGATATAAGTGAAGCAAATAGAGTATTCTAATAAATTCCGATTCATGTGTGTCTCTTCAAAAGGTGTGTACAACAAGGATGATTGTGGTAAACTAAAAAGCAAAGACTCAAATCATACAAGGCGCTCCAAGTAAAACACATATCATGTGGTGAATAAAAATATAGCCTCAAGTAAAGTTACCGATAGACGAAGACGAAAGAGGGGATGCCTTCCGGGGCATCCCCAAGCTTAGGCTTTTGGTTGTCCTTGAATTTTACCTTGGGGGTGCCTTGGGCATCCGCAAGCTTAGGCTCTTGCCACTCCTTATTTCAAAATCCATCAAATCTTTACCCAAAACTTGAAAACTTCACAACACAAAACTTAAACAGAAATCTCATTGATGACCCACAAGTGTAGGGCATCTATCGTAGTCCTTTCGATAAGTAAGAGTGTTTAACCCAAGAAGCAGCAGAAGGAAATGACAAGCAGTTTTCACTAAGGTATTCTCTGCAAACACTGAAATTATCAGTAACAAATAGTTTTGTGATAAGGTAATTTGTAACGGGTAACAAGTAATGAAAGTAAATAAGGTGCAGCAAGATGGCCCAATCCTTTTTGTAGCAAAGGACAAGCCTGGAAAAACTCTTATGTGAAGGAAAACGCTCCCAAGGACACATGGGAATTATCGTCAAGCTAGTTTTCATCATGCTCATATGATTTGCGTTCGTTACTTTGATAACTTGATACGTGGGTGGACCATTGCTTGGGTACTGCCCTTTCTTGGAAAAGCATCCCACTTATGATTAACCCCTATTGCAAGCATCCGCAACTACAAAAGAAGTATTAAGGTCAACCTAACCATAGCATGAAACATATGGATCCAAATCATCCCCTTACGAAGCAACTCATAAACTAGGGTTTAAGCTTCTGCCACTCTAGCAACCCATCATCTACTTATTACTTCCCAATGCCTTCCTCTAGGCCCAAATAATGGTGAACTGTCATGTAGTCAATGTTCAGATAACACCACTAGAGGGAAGAAAACATACATCTCATCAAAATATCAAATGAATGCCAAATTCACATGACTACTTATAGCAAGACTTCTCCCATGTCCTCAGGAACAAACGTTGTCGGGTGGTAGGTGCGACATATGCCAACGGGTGGCTTATCATTGTGGGAGCCAATAAGACGTCGCCGGTGCCTGGAAACAGGATGAGGCGAAGACATGCACGCCGGTGAATCTTACCCAGCTTCAGGGCTCTCCGTGGAGATAACACCCCTACTACTGCTCTGCGGGGTCTCCGCATGATCACTAGATGAACAAGTGGCTACAAGAGGCTCCTTGAGCTGTTCGGTGAGAGGAAGAAGAAGGGCACGGCTAGCTCTCCTCTTCTCTCTATGTGGTGTTTAAAACTCTAGGAGATCAACCCTGTGCATGGGTGCCCCGGGGGGTTTATATAGGCCTACCCCCCGAGGGTACAATGGTAATCCGGCTGGGCGCGGGCCCTAGCCGTCAATGTCTATGTCCGCCGGCTTCTCCACCGGCCGCTGGGGCCCGCCAATTGGTGGGTCCCGCCGGCTGCCGGCTTCTTGGTCGACAAGCTGGTCCCACTGCTGAGGGCCTTGTCGGGGGCTGGTTACTGTTGCCTCAATCCTGATGACGTGGGCTTTGTGGGGTTAAGCTTGGCTACTGTTATCGCCGCCAACGCGGCGATCACTGTAGCCTCACCTCATCTTGTCTCCTTAATGAGGCGCCTCCTTCGAGGGAGGGAGCTAGCTGGCTACGGGAAGCCGGCCATATCTTAGGCCAGCTGGGGGAGGCCGAGCCGCCTTCGGGCATCTCTCTGACCGGAGGGGCCCGCCCGCTGGTCGTCTTGACAACCTGTCGTGGGTGACATCATGGTCAACATGGCATGATGCAGCCCGGACGGGTGATGGCCGCCCGTCTGCGCCTTGTGGCCATCTTGGCCTTCCGGGATGCGGGGTGGCAGGCTTCACTGTAGCCATGCCCGTCTCATCACCGTTATGTGGGTGCAGATTCGAGGTGCGGCCTTGGCACTGCCGAGGCGGCTTCTTGGAGTCGGCCTTCTCGCGGCCGGCTTCATGGAGTCGGCCCTCTTGTGGCCGGCTCCTTGGGAGTCGGCCCTCTTGTGGCCTTCTTCCTGTAGGTTTTTAGGGTCGGGCCGCCTCCCGGTCGCCGGCCTGAGAGTCAGCCGGCCGGGGGAAGGCGGCCCTGCATCTTGGATGTTGGAGGGCTTGATTGCCTCGTAGTTTTTGCAGAAGTCCCAGGGGAGCCGGCTAGGCTACCCGTGGTCATTTACTCCGACAGTTGTCCCCGAAGCTGTTTGAGCTTTGAGGCTGAAGGGAGGACGAGAAGCTCGATCAGCTTCCTATCCTGAGGGGTCGACAGCTAAGAACCGGCTTTGAGTGGGTGCGCCGTCTTCGAGAGGCTCTGCGGCTTGAAGGAGAGAACGCGAGCCGAATTGCGCGTTGACCGCGCGCCACTCCGCGCGCCATGTGGCAAAAAAGGCCTGCCAACCCACGCGCGCGAGGGACGTCGCCGCAGGCCGGGGCCCACCATACCTAGGCCTCGGCCCATGTGCAGATCCTCTGCGGCCCGAACAGACCGCTCGCCTTCCCGCGACAGTTTCAGCACGCCTTTAGGGCGTAATAATCGCGGGACGTGGGGGAGTGGGCGCAGTTAATCCCACGTTCCCCCACGCCTCGCCTCCTCGGCTCCGCCGGACGAGCCTATAATAGTAGGGGGAGGAGGGGGAGCGGCAGACGCTCGCACGCTCGCCCTTGCCCCACCCTTCCTTCTGCCCCCTTCTCCTTTCTTCCGCCGCCGCGGCGGCCGTTTCGCCGTCGACCTTCTTGGTTTGCCGCAGCTCCGCCGCAGCGTGGTTGCGCGTTCTCCGCTGCCGCGCCTCTCTCGCTTCCTCCTTGCTCCCATGGCGCTATCTAGCTCGTGGGATGGCTCCAATGTCCACGAGGACCACATTGATTGGCTTCGCAAGACGCGGTGGCTACCGGGCGAGGGCTACGTGAAGACCCGCCTCGCACCGGAGACGGAGGTTTCACCGGCGCCGGAGGAGGGCGAGCGGGTCATCTTCCGCTCGCACTGCCTGCGCGGCCTCGGCCTGCCGGCGAGCGGGTTCTTCCGCTCCTTCCTCGAGTTCTACCGCCTCCAGCCGCATCATCTCACCCCCAACATGGTGATGCTGCTGTCGGCCTTCGTCACCCTGTGCGAGGGTTTTCTTGGCGTCCTCCCCACCCTTGAGCTCTTTGGGGAGTTCTTCCAGTGCAAGCTCGGCACCGTCTCCGCGGGACTGCCCGTCCCCTGTGGAGCCTTCATCACCATGCGGAGGTCAGCCGACAACAACCCTTTTCCGCCTATCCCGCTGATCCAGTCGGTGACTCTGGCAGCAATCATACTTCTACGTGAAGAACGTCGCCCCACAAGGCGACTTCGTCAATCTGCCGGCTTACGTAGCCGGCCCGCCGGTTGGCAGGCCGCCGTCTTGGTCCTACCGAGTCAGGTCGCTCTCCCAGGCTGGGAACGCTGCCGTCACCCGGCTCCGGGTGATGGTCCAATCGGAGGGCTTGGTCGCGGCCGACCTGGTCGCCGCCTTCGTGGAGCGCCGGGTGCTCCCGCTCCAAGGCCGGCCGCACATGATCTGCCAGATAGCGGCCGCTTCGACCCATGTCGGCTGAGCACCAAGGAGATGCCGCGTGATGAGGTGTCTTACATGGTGAACTACATCTCCAACTGCAAGCTCATCGAGGAGTGGCAGTATGGCAAGGCGTCATATTCTCGGGCTGATCCCCCGCCTGTGGTAAGTTTTCCTTCTTTTCTTCTTCTCTTGTTGCCGGGTTCGTGACGGGCGACTTTTGACTAGCCGGCTTGTCTTTGAGCAGAACCCCCTTCTTCGACCGACGGCCGGGGCCGCAGGGCCGGAGTGCCAGTTCAAGGCCGACTGCACGATGGACGACCCCGACGACCCAGATCTGGGGGCGGCCGCCATGGACGACGCCGTAGTCGGAGCCGGCGGAGAGGCAGGTGGCCCCGAGCTCGCGGCCGGCTTCGGGGACTGGCCGGACGATGATGAACCCGAGGCCATCCCGCGTCGCCAACCGGCGGCCGATCGCCAAGGCGCGGGACCTTCTGCCGCGCCGGCTGCTCGGGGTGGCGCGCAAAAGCGTCGGGCCGGGCCGTCTCTCTTCGGTAGCCGGCCGAAGAAACCCAAGGGCTCCACGGCGGCAACCAAGCGGGATGAGGCCCCCGCGAAGGCGGCCCGCTTCCGCAAGGTGGTGAAGCAGCCGCATGCGGTCTCGGCGTAAGTGTTGAATGTCTCGTGCTTTTTTATTGTCTTCTTTGGTTGAGGCTCTTCTAAGCCTTCTTCTTGATTTGCAGACCAGGGCGCCGCTTTCCCTCGAACGGGTTCCTGCCGCCTCCATAGTCAGACTGACGGGAGGGTCTTCGAGCTCCCGCCACGTGGATCCCCGCGCCGACCTCATGGAGGCAACAGAGCGGAACGCGTGGGAGGCGCGGGAGGAGCGGGAAGCGGAGGAGCGGAGGGCCACCCAGGAGGCGAAGGAGAGGTCGGCCGAGGCGCAAACCGACGCGACGGCCAAGGCTCAGGCGGAGGCCGCGGCCGCGGAGAGGAAGGCAGAGGCTCTGCGCAATCAGCCTCCGCAGCTCGTCATTCCCCTCCGCGCCGTGGCTCCCAACATCCCCATGCCCCCGTCGGAGGAAGCCGACTGTGACCGGCCGGTGATGGAGAGGAGGGACGACGACGTGATCATCCTAGAGGAGGCGCCACGGTCGGTGCCGACTGGAACGGGCCAAGGCGGCCGATCTGCTGCGGCGCCTGAGCGGCCGGCTGGGGGCGAGTCGGCGGCTAGGGCAGATCTTGTGGTGCAGTCGCCGCCTCGCCGACGCGTGGGAGAGGCGCCCTCGGCGCCGGAGCCGCAGAGAGCCGCGGGCCCAGCTCGACGGTGCAGGATCTGGAGGCGGAGAGCGTCAGCACGTCCGAGTGGACGCCCAGCGGTGGAACGACCGAGCTGAACGTGGCGGCACAGGAGGTCCGGTGCCGGCTTCAGGCCCAGGCCGCCTCGCTGCAATGGTATACCCAGGAGTTTCTCATGACGCGAGCGGTCATCCGGGTGAGTCTTCTAGCCTTGGTCGATTTCTTTCTTGATTTCTTCCATGGGGGCGCCTCAGTGCACCCACTGGGTGTAGTCCCCGAGTTCCGAGTCGGCTGCTGAGCATGTGGCTTGGAACTTTTAGTAGGCCTTGGCGGCTATCTTATTCTTATTCGCACTCCGTTTGATTTCCAGGAATATCATAATCTCCGCGCAGCTGCCTTCAACTCCTGTGCCCGTGAGCTGAGCGAAGGCCACGACCTGACTAATAGCCGGAGTGAGTGCTTCGTTTCTTTTATCTCATGTGGGGGCGCGTCAGCGCACCCACTGGGTGTAGTCCCGAAGATTCGGGCCGACTGCTGAGCAGTCGGGTCGGATCTTCCCTGACGACTTCTTCCTTATTGCTTTTTCGTTTTTCTTCATGCTTGCAGAGGCCAACGCCGACTTGAGGGAGCGGCTAGGCGGGGCCCAGACCGCCCTTCGTGCCAAGGAGGCTGAGTGCAGCGCCAAGAAACTGGCCGACGAGGAGGAGAGCCATAACGCGGCCTTGAAGAAGGCGCAGGACAGCGAGGCCGCCCTCAAAGCCGAGTTCGAGACCGAGGTGGCGGGCTGGGCCGAGGTGAAGCAAGCGCTGAGTGAGGGCTATGGCCGGGTTGAGGACCTGATCGATGGTAAGCCGCCTTCCTCCTCGCCCCTTTGCTTGTCCCTTGCCCTCTTGTTTATCTTCTAATTCTGTGCAGCTTCTTTGTTCTTCGCGCAGATTACTTTCCCGGTTACTCCGTCACCGCCAGCCAAGCCATCTAGGCCCACCGCGGGGCACGCCGGCAGGCAGGGGTCGAGATCGCGCCAGATGCCAGCCGGACGCTTGAGTAGCAACTTTTGGTGATCCAGGCCCGACTGCAACCGGCTCACCGGATGCTCCGCTGCCTTCAGCGTGCCGGGGCGCAAGTGCTGGCCGCCTGCCCGGCCGAGGTGATTCCTGCACCCCGGTCGGACTGCCATGGCCGAGGTTGCGATCGACCGCTTTGAGGCCTGGAAGGCTTCCGCCGCTCGGTCCGGCGCTAGGCGGGCACTGGAGTTCGTTCGAGCCTGGTATCCTGGGTTGAGCTTAGCCCAGCTGAGCACCTGGCGGCAGGAGGCCGACGAGGACCTGGTGGCGGTGCGGCCGGCTATCATCCAGCGCGCCTCGGCAATCGCCGATTATACCGTCACCAGCGCCTTCGCTCCTGAGGTGGATGACAACGGCGTCGCCCAGCCGGAGGAGTGGTTCGGACTGAACCCGGCGGAGGGTGAGGACTCGGCGGAGGAGATCGCTTCGGCGTGGCGAAGATGAGGAAGGGGAGGGTGGTGAAGACGTCGTGCCCGACGGTGAAGCGACCAGCCAGCTTCAGCCTGATCGTGCCTCCAGCAACGAGGCACGCGCGAGCGCGCCGTCTGCCAGAGGTGATGATCAAGCCGAGACCCGCCAGCCGGCCACTCCTCCGGCCAGCACTGCCGCCTCCACCGACCTGCCCGACTCGCCCATCGCTCCCTTGGCCTGACCTACCGTTCTTGCTTTCCTGCTTGTTACTCTTTGAACAACTATTTATTAGGTTCGCGCAGTTCCACCCACTGGGGGTGTATTCAAACTATGTTGAATGCCGGCCTTTCGAAGGCTTTTGTGTAAATATAATTATGCATGTGTTTGGCTTCCATTCGTATTTGCTTTTTATCCTTAGGCTGTTTCCTTTGCCGCCTTCCCTTGGTCGCCACCTTCCCAAATGGACGGTTGCTCTGCGATCTGTGGCTGGGGAGGAACTTGGCCATTTTTGGGAAGACAAGTACTTGAGCTTTCTTAGATTGTGGCAAGGTGAATGGGAAGCCGGCCGGCCGGCTACTCTGGTAGCCGGTCGGCGATGGGAGGAAGCCGGCTTTTGTTATATAAGTTCGTTAGTCCTTAGCCATTTTTCATGTGGGCATCCTTTCCTGCCTTTGACTCTTGCCAGCCGGACAGCCGATTCTTCGAGCTGCGACTTTCGACAAGAGAGGGCTTGGGTGCCGGCACACTACTTGTCTGACTGCAGGTAGAACTTGAATATAACTCAAGGCGGCGAGTCCCCGGGCCGACTGGTCGGACCCGGTGCCGGACAAGAAGAATGAATGTAATGACATAATCATAAGCATGATACTCATTCATAGATAAAAGATGGCAGTCCCCGAGTGCTCCTCGCGGGGCCTATTGTCTCATACTTAGTACAAAAGGTAGCGTGATACATACTGCATTTTAACTGTAAAATCTTCGGAGGAGGTTGGCGTTCCATGGTCGTTCCGACTCCTTGCCAGAATCATCTCTCTTTCGTGCCTTCGGCTTCGTAAGGCCAATCAGGTAGTAGGAGTCGTTTCCCAATGCTCTGCTGATGACGAAGGGGCCTTCCCAAGGGGCCGAGAGCTTGTGCTGGCCGGCTGTTCGCTGGATCAGCCGGAGCACAAGGTCACTGAGGGAGTCCTTGACTAGGGGGTGTCCGGATAGCCGAACTATCATCACAGCCGGACTCCAAGATTATGAAGATTGAAGACTTCGTCCCGTGTACGGATGGGACTTTCCTTGGCGTGGAAGGCAAGCTTGGCGATACGGATATGTAGATCTCCTACCTTTGTAACCGACTCTTTGTAACCCTAACCTATCCGGTGTCTATATAAACCGGAGGGTTTTAGTCCATAGGACGAACAACAATCATACCATAGGCTAGCTTCTAGGGTTTAGCCTCCTTGATCTCGTGGTAGATCTACTCTTGTACTACCCATATCATCAATATTAATCAAGCGGAGTAGGGTATTACCTCCATCGAGAGGGCCCGAACCTGGGTAAAAACATTGTGTCCCTTGTCTCCTGTTACCATCCGCCTAGACGCACAGTTCGGGACCCCCTACCGGAGATTTGCCGGTTTTGACACCGACATTGGTGCTTTCATTGAGAGTTCCTCTGTGTCGTCACTGATAGGCCCGATGGCTCCCTCAATCATCAGCAACGGCGCGGTCCAGGGTGAGACTTCTCTCCCCGGACAGATCTTCGTATTCGGCGGCTTTGCACTGCGGGCCAATTCGCTTGGCCATCTGGAGCAGATCGAAAGCTACGCCCCTGGCCATCAGGTCAGATTTGGTAGTTTGAACTATACGGCCGATTTCCGCGGAGTCTTGATCTTCGACGGATTCGAGCCGCAATAGCTGCGCCCGACTGTCTCGATGGGCATGATCTAGCTCTGCAATTAACAAAGGTGCCACAGGCCGCACCGAGATCCGCTCCGATCCTTAATCCGGAGCCGGATTCCCCGATCAGGGCAGTGGCTGGACACCGCCTCGGGCTATGATCTCTACGGCGATTGAGCGAACTCCATCCCCTCGCCCTTTGCGAAGACCTCGACTCCGGTGCGGACTCCTCTCCGGACTCCGAACCCTCCGCGCCCCGCCAATCGAATCCGATTGGGCGCGGTCATGGAGTTCACTGCCGTGGACATCTTTCAGCACTCGCCCTTTGGCGACATCCTGAATTCACTTAAGTCTCTCTCTTTATCCGGAGAGCCCTGGCCGGACTACGGACAGGAAGGTTGGGATACGGACACTGAAGAAATTCAACGCCCACCCACCACCCACTTTGTAGCCACTGTCGATGATTTAACCGACATGCTCGACTTCGACTCCAAAGACATCGACGGTTCGGAAGGCCACCTCGTCATACGACATATACATGGTGGACATCCCAAAAGATGGGAACGGCGATGGAACAGCGAAGGATGACCCCTCCAAGAAGCAACCGAAGCGCCCGGCGTCCCGGGCGCCGCTCTAAATCCCGCCACAAAAAAACGGTGATTCCGGCATGGGAGATAATAACACCGGACGGTGCGAAGACAACCCCTCCAAAGCAGGACTCAAAGACAGGAGGAGGGAGAAGCAAGTCCGCACGACAGTGCGGTAGAAAGAGAGGTCGAGGACGATAATTATGCGCCTCCCTCCGAAGATGAAGCAAGCCTCAACGACGACGAATTTGTCGTTCCTGAGGATCCCACCAAACAGGAGCGTTTCAAACGCAGGCTTATAGCCACGGCAAGCAGCCTCAAGAAAAAGCAGCAACAACTTAGAGCTGATTAAGACCGGCTAGCTGACAGATGGACCAAAGTCCTTGCAGCCGAAGAGTATGAACTCGAACGCCCTTCCAAAAGCTACCCCAAACGCAGGCCGTTGCCTCGATCAGAGGAGGAAGCACCCAAGTCACCAGCGTACGACATGACAGACTGGCCACCCCGTGGCCGTGACAGAGAGGCCTCTAGACCCTCCGTCCAAGCCGTACCCCAACGCCGTTCAAAAAGTACCAAGGCACGGGAAAACGCGCCGGACTTGCGAGATATATTGGAGAATAAGGCAAAACATACAAGATCGATCTACGGATCACGTGGGCGCCCCACGACACGGGATGATAACCGTCACGCCGGATACAGAAACTCCGGCCGGGCCGAACACAACAGACAAAGCTCATTTGAGCTGCGTCGTGACATAGCCCAATACAGAGGCGTCACACACCCACTATGCTTCACAAATGAAGTAATGGATCATCAAATCCCTGAGGGCTTTAAACCCGTAAACATCGAATCATACGATGGTACCACAGATCCTGCGGTCTGGATCGAGGACTATCTCCTCCATATCCACATGGCCCGCGGAGATGATATACACGCCATCAAATACCTCCCCCTCAAGCTTAAAGGACCAACTCGGCATTGGCTTAACAGATTGCCAGCAGAATCAATTGGTTGTTGGGAGGACCTGGAAGCCGCATTCCTTGATAACTTCCAGGGCACATATGTGCGACCACCAGACGCCGATGACCTTAGCCATATAATTCAGAAGCCAGAAGAATCGGCCAGACAGTTCTGGACACGGTTCCTAACAAAGAAACATCAAATCGTTGACTATTCGGATGCAGAGGCCCTTGCAGCCTTCAAACATAACATCCGCGACGATTGGCTTGCCCGGCACCTAGGACAGGAAAAGCCGAAACCAATGGCAGCCCTCACAATACTCATGACCCGCTTTTGTGCGGGAGAGGACAACTGGCTAGCTCGAAGCAACAACTTGGCCAAACACCCTGATAGTTCGGATACCAAGGACAGCAGCGGCGGTCGTCGCCGCAACAAGAACAAGCACCGCGTTAACGGCGATAATGCTGAAGATACGGCCGTCAATGCCGGATTCAGAGGCTCTAAACCCGGTCACGGAAGAAGCCATTCAAAAGAAATACCCGGGGCCCGTCCAACTTGGACCGAATACTCGATCGCTTGTGCGATACATGGCACCCGAAAACTCAGCCAATCACACCAACAGGGATTGTTGGGTGTTCAAGCAAGCGAGCAAGTTAAGTGCGAACTCAATGACAAGGGGCTGCATAGCGATGACGAGGAAGAGCCCGACCGCCCGAACAATAGAGGACAGAAGGGTTTTCCCACACAAGTGCGGACGGTGAACATGATATACGCAACCCACATACCCAAAAGGGAGCGGAAGCGTGCACTAAAGGGGCGTATATGCGATGGAGCCACGCCTCAAGTTCAACCCATGGTCTTCCTGCCCGATCACCTTCGATCGAAGCGACCACCCCACTAGCATTCGTCACGGAGGTTTCGCCGCATTGGTTCTCGACCCAATTATTGACGGATTTCACCTCACCAGAGTCCTGATGGACGGCGGTAGCAGCCTGAACCTACTTTACCAGGACACAGTGCGCAAAATGGGCATAGACCCCTCAAGGATTAAACCTACAAAGACGACCTTTAAAGGCATCATACCGGGTGTAGAGGCCAATTGTACGAGCTCGATTACACTCGAAGTGGTCTTGGATCCCGGATAACTTCCAAGCAATGAGTTAATCTTCGACATAGTCCCGTTCCGCAGCGTCTATCACGCATCGCTTGGACGAACCGCATTTGCAAAGCTCAATGCGGTGCCGCTCACGCATACCTCAAGATCAAGATGCCAGGCCCTCGAGGAGTAATCACGGTCAATGGAAACACTGAACGCTCTCTCCGAACGGAGGAGCACACGGCGGCCCTCGCGGCGGAGGTGCAAAGCAGCCTCTAACGACAATTCTCGAGTCCGGCCACTAAGCGTCCGGACACTATCAAGCGTGCCCGGAGTAACCTACAACAAGACCGCCTGGCACGATTCAAGCACGCGTAGCAATCCGGCCCCAACCCTAGCCCTCGCGAAATTGCAAAGCTAGTATTACACGTACATAATTACGCTATGGAGATACCATGGGCATATGGGGAGGGGCACGACAACGGCATGCCAAAAATGCGGCTCGACCGCACCAGGGGCTCCCGATTGTGTCATTCTTGTTTCTTTTCTTTCTTTTTTCTTACTCTCAGGACTCCGTCTTCCAGAAGTCCTGTCCAGCACTAGAATCGCCGAACTCACGATGCAACAGCCAGGGAAGCAGAAAGCCACGTCAAGTGTTCAGGTGGTCTCTATTACGAGCATTATACCTGTTTTACATATCATCCCATGACTTACCCCACGGAGGGACATGTTAGATAGTCCCATTCCTTGCTTATCGCACTATTTGTATCGTCCTGCCTTCATTGCGGTACCTTTTGAATAAACAATACATAGCTTTTGCCTATTATTGCACTCTTTTCTTTATCTATATATATGTTCATTTCATGACATTACGCACCCGTACACTTTAATGCGGCCAATACACCGAGGGCTTAAGTACCCCTAAATTATGGTGTGATAAGTCCGAACACTTTCACAAGTGCGGCACCCCGAACTTATAGCATTATATGAATCGGCTCCGAATCATGTCTTGGGTCAATAGTTGGGTTTGCCCGGCTCCCGTGTTTTGGTACCTTACGTTCCGTTATATCGGCTAAGGTAGCACCGGCAGAACCATCGCGATTGTGCCCCAGTTGAGCTAGATCGAGCACCTCGATTGGAGAAAGCTAAAACTGACCGTCATGATAGGGCGAGAGCCGATGCGCTGTTCGAGAGGTTTTTTCGGGTCCCTAAAGACTTATGCCGCTTAGAGCGAGGAACCGAATTGTCCGGCCGAGGCGTGGATAGCGCCCGAACTCGGTCTTCCGAATACTAGGGGCTTTGCGAAATTTAAAATTATAGAATTCTATGGCTAAGTGAGAGTGTTCAAGCATTATAAGTCCGGTTGCCTTGTTCGTTGTGTTGAGCGCCTCCCTAGATGGACCCATGAATGGGAACAAGAGTGCTCAAGTTTATCCCGAACACCCCAACACTCGAGGCACGGGGGCTGAAGCCAACGACTTGCCATCTCTCAAATTTGATAAACGGCCGCACAAAAGGTAATATTTCAAATTAACAAGCGTTGTTTAGCACATATGAACAAGTTTTCAGCGTACAGGATAACAAATGCGAGTCTATTAAAAAATTACATCTTTGGAGCACTCATCCGCTATTCGGCGGGCACCCTTCAGGAGGCCCTCATAGTACATTTCGGGCGTGCGATGCTCCTTGCCCTTCGGTGGCCCGTCCGTCACAAGCTTCTCCGCATCCAGCTTGCCCAGTGCACTTTAGCACGGGCAAGGGCCGACGGACACCTTCAATGCAGACGGGCGCTTGATGACTTCAATTCGTGGACAAAGGCGTCCACCGGCCGCTACACTAAGTCGAAGTAGCTCCGTGCATGGCTTCCAATGGCCACAACCGAACTATAAGGCCCTTCATGGCCTGTTCGGCGACCTTGTGGAGCTTCGACAAGCTGCTTTAGCTGGTCGCTCAGGGCACTGACGTTCGGCCTCGACATCTTGAGACCGTAACACCTTCTCCGTCGAGCTCCCTCCTTGGCGGCTGTAGAACGTGGCGGCATCCGATACACTCTGAGGCAGATCTGTGAATGCTCCTGGAGAGCTCCGAATCCGGGTAAGTAATAGGTAATTCACTTTCACATGCTTGCTTTGCATAAAGAATGCCTTACCCGCCGCTATCTTCTTTAATGATTCAATTTCTTGGAGGTCTTTTTGGGCCTCGGCCTTAGCAGCTTTGGCACTCTCAAGAGCCGAGGCGAGCTCGGACTCTCGAGTCTTCGAGTCACGCTCCAAACTCTCGTGTTTTTCCACGAGAGCTTGGAGCTCTTGCCGCTCTGTAGCCAGCTGCGCCTCCCCTTCTCTCGCTCGGTGCGTTCACCAGCCGCTTTGTTTTCGACCCACGGACACCGCTTCCTTGGGTCGCCACCTCGTTCATCATGGCCCCTGCAGTACCCATGTTATTCCTGTTATTTTTGCAACCAAACCTTTCTATAAGGTATTTCTTTAATAAGGTACTACTTACCTTCCTTGTCCTCGAGCTGCTTCTTGGCTTGGCCGAGCTCGTTCTTGGACCGCTCGAGGCTCTGCTTCAATGCATTGACCTCCATGATCGGTCTTGGCAGAGGTCGGCAGTAGCCTGCATTCCCATATTGACATACTTATGTTAGACTCCTGCGTATATCTTTTTAGATCCTTAGTCCGCTTTTCTTTCCAACACCGAACTAAGCATTAGGGCTCTTGTCTATGCGGTAATATTTTTACATATTCTAAAACTTACCTCAAAGCCTGTTAGAAGGCTGAGTACGAGCTTTGGCCAGCCCGCTCTTGGCGGATCGAATCGTCCGGATCACCGCACTCATAACGATGCGGTGCTCCTCCTCGAAGGCGCTGTTAAGCGCCTCGATGCTATCCGGTGCCTCTGGTTGGGACGGAGGACACCGACGTTTCTGAAGGGACCGCTTGCGGACTCGGAACGCTGAAGGTTCCGGCATGGAGTCCGGACAAGGGTCAGGCTTAGAGCCCCTGGGGGTCTTTCCCCCCACGCGCCTGGAGTCTGGGAGGTTGCCTTGTGGCGCCTCCTGCGCCACCTCCTCTTGACCAGGCCCCCCTTTGGGCACCACCTTGGCGTCGTCCACAGCGTGAGGTGAGGAGGCGGTCGGAAGTGAAGTACTCTCCATTTCCGACGAATTCAGGGACCCGCTCGACGAAGTGGCGAACTCGCCCTTGGGCGGGCTGCATGATTGTTTGGCATTAGAGAACACTATGCAATGATAAAAAAGCCATGGGTATCCGGACACTTACGATCTCGCCAGGGGCTTGGCCCTTGTTGGCCAATCCTCCTCGTCGTTGTCGGCGTTGGTGGAGAAGTCCGGAGGAAGGGTTCTTCCCTTCATGGACCCTCCGGCCTCCCGGTTAGGCGGCCTTCCTTTTCCTCTCCTCCCCTGGCCGGGAGAAGCTTCTTTCCTCCTCCTCGTCCTCGGGAGAAGATTCTCATCGTAATCGACAAAGACTGGCGTCGGGAGCTCCTTCGAGTTCCGTGGCCTCCTTCTTAGCCTTCTTCTCGGCACCACATGGGTACGGAGCCAGCCTCCGTCAATCGGGCGTCCGCTGGTCTTCGGCAAAGGAGCCGGACAGTTAATCTGTCCGGACGTCTTCAGCTAGTCCTGTCAAGGGTTAGGGAGTTTGAGATCCCACATAGAGTCAATCTATGAAAAAAGAGTCCCGTAAAGGGTAAAATAACTTACCTCGCCGGCTTGACGCCGCGAGCTGTTTCCGTGATCTTTGTTAGCGGATGCGGGGGCTTCGGCGCCCTTGAATAGCACCTTCCAGGTATCTTCGTACGTAGTGTCGAAGAGCCGGCTCAAGGTTCGGTGTTGTGCCGGATCGAACTCCCACAAGATAAAGGCCCGTTGTTGGCAAGGGAGAATCCGGCGGATGAGCATCACCTGGATTACGACGACAAGCATGAGATTCTTGTCCACCAGGTTTCGGACTCATGTTTGGAGTCCGGATAGCACGTCCGAATTCCCCCATGTCGGGCCCGTCTCTTTCCAGGACGAGAGCCGAGTGGGGAAGCCAGATCTGAATTCGGGGGCCGCCACCCATTCGGGGTCGCACGGCTCGGTGATGTAGAACCACCCCGATTGCCACCACTTTATTGTCTCCACAAAAGCGCCCTCGAGCCATAGGACTTTGGCCATCTTTCCAACCATGGCGCCTCCGCACTCCGCTTGGCGGCCGCCCACTACCTTCGGCCTGACATTGAAGATCTTCAGCCATAAGCCGAAGTGGGGCTGGATGTAGAGTAAGGCCTCGCACACGACGATGAACGCCGAGATGTTGAGGATGAAATTCGGGGCCAGGTCGTGGAAGTCCGGGCCGTAGTAGAACATGAGCCCCCGGGCAAATGGGTGAAGTGGAAAACCTAGTCCGCGGAGGAAGTGGGGGAGAAACACCACCCTCTCATGGGGCACAGGGGTTGGAATGAGCTGCCCCGTCCGGGCAGCCTTTGTCTGGCGATGTCGCCGGACAAATATCCGGCCTCCCGCAGTCTTGTGATGTGCCCCTCCGTGATTTAAGGAGGCCATCCACCTGCCTCCCGCCTCGACATGGTTGGAGAAAGGTTGAGGTGGGATGTGCGGACTTAGGCGCTGGAGCTCGAAAAGTCTTGTGAAATGGATGAGCAAAGGAGGAAGAAGGCGTGGGTGAAAAGGTGGATCCTTATCCCTTATATGGACGGACGAAGCTATGCGTCCCCACCAGCCTGGTAAAACTCGCTTATCTCCCAAGCGCCCGTAATCAATGGCGCGGATGGGTTACCCACGTCCGTATTGATGAGAATCCGAAATAAGGGGCATGATCTATGCTTTGATAAGACGTGCCAAGGAAACTGCCTCGCTAAACGCTACCGAGGTGGAACAAGAAAGAAGCGATTCATATAAAGGTCTGGCCGTGGTGTGATGTCACGCCCGCGGAATACGTCGCCAGATCTTTGCAAAAGTTATTCTCTGTCAGACGGTGGTATGTGGAACTTGTTTTGCGTAGCGGACACTATCCTTGTGTTCAAAACCTTCTATGAAGTATTCGGAGGAGGAACCCACCTTGCAATGCCGAAGACAATATGCGCGCCGGACTCGTCGTCATTGAAGCCTGGTTCAGGGGCTACTGAGGTAGTCCTAGACTAGGGGGTGTCCGGATGGCCGAACTATCATCACAGCCGGACTCCAAGACTATGAAGATACAAGATTGAAGACTTCGTCCCGTGTCCGGATGGGACTTTCCTTGGCGTGGAAGGCAAGCTTGGCGTCTGGATATGTAGATCTCCTACCTTTGTAACCGACTTTGTGTAACCCTAACCTATCCGGTGTCTATATAAACCGGAGGGTTTTAGTCCATAGGACGAACAACAATCATACCATAGGCTAGCTTCTAGGGTTTAGCCTCCTTGATCTCGTGGTAGATCTACTCTTGTACTACCCATATCATCAATATTAATCAAGCGGAGTAGGGTATTACCTCCATCGAGAGGGCCCGAACCTGGGTAAAAACATCGTGTCCCTTGTCTCCTGTTACCATCCGCCTAGACGCACAGTTTGGGACCCCCTACCCGAGATCCGCCGGTTTTGACACCGACAGTCACCCTCTTGGAAGGATCTTGGCTTGACCTTCCGGCTGTGGTAACGGTGCAAACCCTGCTGGTAGATGGCGGACCGGCTGAGGGCTAATAGCCGGCTTTATTCCAGCAGGTCGACGCTGTCTTCTCGTGCTTCCTTGGCCTCCGTCTCCGTGTACATGGTCACCCGAGGCGAGTCGAACTCGATGTCAGTTGGGATGATAGCCTCGGCACCATATACAAGGAAGAAAGGGGTGTAGCCGGTTGACTTGTTCAGGGTAGTGCGCAGACTCCAGAGGACGGCCGGCAGCTCGTCAAGCCAACAGCCGGCCGAACGCTCCAGTGGCACGACCAGTCGGGGCTTGATGCCAGAAAGGATGAGGCCTTTGGCTCGCTCGACTTGGCCGTTTGACTGTGGGTGGGCAACGGACGCTAAGTCCAGTCGGATGCCCAGCGTCGCGCAGAAACATGCCAATGCTCCCTTGGTAAAATTCGTGCCATTGTCGGTGATGATGCTGTGTGGCATGCCGTACCGAGTTGTAATATCTGCGATGAATGTCACGGCAGTCGGCCCATTCAGCTTCTTGATCGGCTTTGCTTCAATCCACTTGGTAAATTTGTCCACGGCGACTAGCAGATGTGTCATGCCGCCGCGTGCCGTCTTGAATGGGCCCACCATGTCCGGTCCCAGACGGCAAAGGCCGAGTGAGGGGAATGGTCTTGAGTCTTTGAGCCGGCAGGTGTTGCTTGGAGTCAAGACTTGGCACCCTTTGCAATGTTTAACCAACTCCTTGGCGTCGTCCAGCGATCGGCCAAAAGAATCCATGGCGGAAAGCTTTGGCGACGAGTGATCTTGAGGTCAGCGTGGTGGCGCATTCATATGGTGAATGTATTTGAGGATTGCTATGCCCTTCTCAGGCTCGACGCGGCGCTGGAAGACTCCAGTGACACTGCGCCTGACGAGCTCTCTGTTGACAATTGTGTATTCTCCGGCTCAGTGTTGGACTTGTCTTGCCGCGATCTCGTCAGTCGGCAGTTCTCTGTTTACCAGGATGTTGAGGATGGGCTGGGCCCATGATGGAGCTGTGACTTCTTCTATAGCCAACACGGCTACTGCGACCAGGGCGGGTGGGCTGGGTGGTGAAGAGCTGAGTCGGCCACCTTTCTTTGTGTCGATGCAGTCCCCGGGCCGACTACCGTAGTCATCGGGCCGGGTTCTGAAGTCCCCGGGCCGGGTGCGACTATGGCAGTCCCCGAGCCGCCTATCGAAGTCCCCGGGCCGCCTATCGAAGTCCCCGAGCCGGATCTGACTGCGTCGGGGTTAGGTGGCATGAAGATGGAATCAGATTCTGGAGACGGCTTGATAGACGGCTTGAGGATGCGTTGGAGAGAGACGCCGGTTGGTATAGCTTGTTGAGTGGAGCCTATTCGTGCCAGGGCATCTGCTTGCTCGTTGTCGGCCCGTGGCACGTGGAGGAACTCGCATCCTTCAAATTACCCGCTGATTTGTTGCACGAGGAAGCGGTAGCTTGCCGTGTTTGCATCCTTGGCATCCCAGTCGCCAGATGATTGCTGGATTACCAAATCTGAGTCGCCATAGCATAGGATCCGGCGGATGCCAAGCTCTTTGGCTAGCCGGAGCCCGTGTATGAGCGCCTCGTACTCGGCCACATTGTTGGAGGCGGCAAAATGAATTTGCAATGTGTATCTGAGCTTGTCACCTTTGGGAGAGGTGAGGATGATGCCGGCTCCCAGGCCGGTGCGCATCTGGACCCATCGAAGTGCATCCGCCAATGAGTGGAATCAGGAGCCGGCGCAGTCTTGAGTCTCGGCCCAGTCAACGAGGAAGTCGGCCAACGCTTGGGACTTGATGGCGGTGCGAGGCTGGTAGAAGATCGTGTAAGGGGCCAGCTCAATGGCCCATTTTTCCACCCGGCCTGATGCATCCCGGTTGCCTATGATATCGGTGAGCGGGGCAGTGCACACGACCGTGATGGGGTGCTCTTGAAAGCAAGGTTGGAAAAAGCGGTAGGCGTAAGCGAGGCGGTTGGACTTCGCCTAGTGCCTAGGCGGTGCCTAAGCGCCCTAGGCGCGGCCTAGGCGGTAATGTAGTTTTTACTTGTAGTGTATTTGTGATTATTATATGGGTGTTGATATTAGTTTAGGGCATATAAATAAGTTAATTACCGTCTACTACCATTGGAATATAACCCGTTTGGCATATCGGGCAAGATGTGGCATGATTTCTTGTTTCGGTAGGCAATTCCTTGCTTGCCCTGCCTAGACCTCCATTTATGCCCTAGGCGAGGCGTTTGGCCATTGCCTAGCGCCTAGGCGTGCCTAAGCGCCTCCTAGGCACTGCCTTTTCCAATAGAGCTTGAAAGTAGGGCTTGAGCTTCTTGGCGGCAAAGTACACACCATAGCACATCTTCTGGTGGTGCGGGTAGTTCTGCTTCGAGGTAGACAGTACTTCACTTAAATAATACACCGGCCTCTGGACTGGCTGAGCCCGACCTTCTTCCGGGCGGTGGACCACGATGACGGTGCTGACCACCCGGCTGGTAGCGGCAATGTAAAGGAGCATGGGCTCTTTCTCAGTCGGTGCCGCCAGGACAGGCGGCATGGCCAGCATCTTCTTCAGCTCATGAAAGCTTGGTCGGCTTGGTCGTTCCACTCGAAGTGAGTGGTCTTCTTCATGAGTCGGTAGAGGGGGAGAGCTTTTTCTCCAAGCCGGCTGATAAAGCGATCCAGGGAGGCCAGGCACCCGGTAAACTTCTGGACGTCTCGCGGCTTGGTGGGAATCTCCATTCTCTCAATGGCCTTGATCTTCACTGGGTTGCATTCGATACCGCGTTCGGAGACCAGGAAGCCTAAAAGTTGGCCGGCTGGTACTCCGAACATGCATTTCTCGGGGTTGAGCTTGATATGAAACCGGCGCAGGTTCTCAAATGTTTCCTTGAGGTCTTCCAGCAAGGTGTCGCGCTTCTCTGTCTTCACCATGATATCGTCTACATAGACATGGGCATTTCTGCCGAGTTGCTTGAGGAGGCATTTCTGCATGCAACGCTGAAAAGTGGCACCGGCATTTCTCAAGCCGAATGTCATAGTCAGGTAGCAGAAAGCTCCGAATGGCGTGATGAAGGCGGTCTTCAGGCGGTCAGCTGGGTCCAACTTTATCTGGTGGTATCCTGAGTAAGCATGCAAGAAACTCAACAGCTTGCATCCGGCTGTGGAGTCTATCACTTGATCAATCCTTGGCAGGGCGAAAGGATCTTTGGGGCAGGCTTTGTTGAGGCTCGTGTAGTCTATGCACATGCGCCACTTGTTATTCTTCTTCAGCACGAGGACCGGGTTGGCGAGCCATTGCGGAAAGAACACCTCCGTTATGAAGCCGGCTGCTAGAAGCCGGGCTATCTCTTCTCCTACAATCCTTCTCTTCTCTTCCGACAGTCGGCGGAGGGGTTGCTTCACTGGTTTTGCATCTGCCTGGACGTGTAGCTTGTGCTCGGCGAATTCCTTCGGGACACCCGGCATGTCCTTGGGGGACCATGCGAAGATGTCCCGATTCTCACGGAGGAAATCGACGAGCTCGCCTTCCTATTTGCTGTCCAGGTTTGCCCCAATGACGGCAAACCTTTCTGGGTGCTCCGGGTCCAGAGGGATCTTCTTCGTTTCCTTGGCCGGCTGGAAAGAACCTTGGGCATCACACTCCTTGGGGTCGGGGTCAGGACTGGCTGCTTGCCAGGCATGGCCACGACTCGGTCCAACATCTTCTTTTCTTAAGCGATCACAAGGGACTCGGCCAGCCGGCTGCTGGCTGCCGCGCACTCAGATGATTTCTTGTAGTCGCTGGCTATGGTGATGATACCCTTGGTACTCGGCATCTTCATCTTGAGGTAGGCGTAGTGGGGCACATCCATGAACTTGGCCAGGGCAGGTCGGCCAAGCAGTGCATTATTAGCGCTCTCAAGGTCCACCACTTCAAACCAGATCGCTTCTCGGCGGAAATGATCCTTGTCCCCAAAGAGAACATCTATCTTGATCTTGCCGATTGGTGAGCAGGACAGGCCGGGTACAATGTCATGGAACACGGTCCGACTAGGCATGAGCTGCTTCGTCATGATGTTCAGCTTCTCCATGGTGTCACGGTACAGGATGTTGATGTTGCTCCCGCCGTCTATCAGCACGCGGGAGAAACGGGCATCACGCCTGTCTGTTGCGAGGGTGGCGTCCAAAACCAAGGCGTAAGAGCCGGAGACGGCATCACCTCGGGTGGTCGGCCCGGCTCCACCGATAGGCCTTTCGACCAAAGGCATGTACTCGGGGGTGTTGGAGGCGACCGCGTTGACCTCTTGGTGCTGTCGGCGCCTGCTGCGCCGGTCTTCGGGCTGGCTTGTGAAGACGACGTAGGCGGCATGCTCGTCAGGGAACTCATCTTGAACGGCTCCGACTACTGGTCGAGCGGCCGGCTGTTGAGGAGCTGGAGGCGGCTGACCAACAGGCGGAGGCGGCACTAGCCCTTCGCCCTTGGAGATTCGCGTGAGCCAGTGGCACTTCCGGGTCGTGTGGTTGGACGGCTTTGCGCCGCTGTCGAACTTGCATGGGGCGTCAAGGGCCTGCTCATAGGAGAAGGCTAGCTGCCAAGCCGGCCTGCCACCCTTTGGCCTCTTGGGCGCGGGCCGCCCCTCGGGCTGTTTGTCTTCGACTGTGGCCACCTGCCGACTGGTTGAAGGAGGCATGGGGCCCTTGCGCTTGTTGTCGTTCTGGTACAGGCGTCGGTTGGAGTCGCCAGGCGGTGTCTTGGGAGCCGGGTTGAGTACCTTCCCGGAGGCGTCCACCCGGAGCTCGGTTTTCATCGAGGAGTCGGCGGTGGCGTCCTTGTCCGCTATGACTAGCAGCTCGTCGAGGGTAGTCGGCTCGTCGCAGAGGAGCTTGTGCTTGAGGAGGGTGCCTTCTCGGCACCCGACGGTGAAGTACTCTATGGCTTGAACCTCGTGCACCCCCTCGCAGGAATTGCGGAGCTCGGCCCAGCGCGTGAGGTAGTCGCGAGTTGATTCAGTGGGTCCTTGTACACACAAGGAAAGCTGTCTGGGCTTGGGAGCCCGCTTGTAGGTGCTGGTGAAGTTGCGAACGAAGGCTTCTGTGAAGTCTAGCCAGCTGTTGATGCTATACGGCTTGAGGCTGTTGAGCCAGGTTCGCGTCGTGCCTTGAAGCATGAGGGGCACATATTTCACGGCAACGCATCAGTTGCCGTTTGCTATGCTGACTGCAGTGGAGTAGTCGATCAACCAATCTTCCGGCTTCACAGAGCAGTTGTACTTGGGCGTGTCTCTTGGGAGCGAGAACCCTTTGGGGAAGGGCTCGTCGCGGATGCGGGGGCTGAAGCAAGGTGGGACAACATCGTCTTCCTCTTCTAGGCCAGGGATCACGCCAGGCGGTCGATCCGATGGCGAGCATCATTCTCGCCGACTCCCTCGTGGCGACCTAGTCGGCCGCTGAGGGCCGGATGCGTGACAGGCGGCGGGGTAGGATATCTCTCCCCACGAGGCGGAGGAGGAGGCGGTTTGCCTCGTCGCTCCACGGCTCGAGGGCGGCCTTCTGCGTCACGCTCGATGGAGATCCGGGTTCGGCTGCGGCTGGCAGCCGGCTCTTTTTCATGCCGCGCACGGGTTTTGCCTGCAGTCGGCGTCCGTGACGTTGCGCCGTGCTCTCGGCGCGGGGGAGGAATCTCCGCGCGGACGCCGTCTTCGTGCCGCTGCCCAGCTGCATAGTTCAGTTGCTGGATGCGTCTGGTCATGTGGGGGAGCTCTTCGGCCCCCAGTCCATTCAGCTCGTCCACGGCCGCCTGGGCGGCGCGCAGGTTCTCGAGGGGCGTGGGGTAGACTGGGCGGTCAACTCCTAGCATGTCGGCGATGGCTGCGCCACGGTGCTTGATGGCGCCGATCCGGCTCGGCCCGTCAGGAGGCGGCGTGCCGAAGGCGGCACGGTCGACTTCGCGCTGGTGAGCCTCAGTGAGGCGCCTCATGGAGGCTAACTTTCGGCCCTCCGCAATGAGGGCGAGGCGGCGTGCCTCCAGTGTTTCGGCGTCGGTGTCAGCCGGGAGGGGGACGGACAAGTCGTGGATCGCCGCTGCGTATGCCGGGGCGTTTCGCCAGAGGCACCGCTGCGGATCGGCGACCAGCACCTCGGGATGGCACCGCCACAACCGCTGCTCGGGGAGCGGGTCGTTGTAGATCACAACGTTAGTGCGGAAGCGTCGAGCGATGCCGTGTCGGAGTCGACAAGCATCGGGTCGGTGGAGCTAACCGACTCAAATCCACAGCAGGCTCGCTGGAGACGTGGAGTTGGTCAAGGAGGCTGACGAGGTGGCTCTCGATGCAGCCTGTGCCCGCGTCGGAGGTGGGCTCGTCGGAGATGCGAGCCTCGCCAAGAAGATCGGCGAGGCAGCTCGCCGCGCAGGCGTCAACTACGCCTTGCAGCGCATCGGGGCAAGCGCCATCGGGCGTGCCGGGCTGGCTACGCTCGCTGGGGAGGAAGAGGGTTCCCGTCCAGAACAGGTCTCCGGACGACGGTGCACCTGGCCCCATGGTGGGCGCCAAATGTCGGGTGGTAGGTGCGACATATGCCAACGGGTGGCTTATCATTGTGGGAGCCAATAAGACGTCGCCGGTGCCTGGAAACGGGATGAGGCGAAGACATGCACGCCGGCGAATCTTACCCAGCTTCGGGGCTCTCCGTGGAGATAACACCCCATCGCTGCTCAAGGGTCTCCGCATGATCACTAGATGAACAAGTGGCTACAAGAGGCTCCTTGAGCTGTTCGGTGAGAGGAAGAAGAAGGGCACGGCTAGCTCTCCTCTTCTCTCTATATGGTGTTTAAAACTCTAAGAGATCAACCCTTTGCATGGGTGCCCCGGGGGGTTTATATAGGCCTACCCCCCGGGGGTACAATGGTAATTCGGCTAGGCGCGGGCCCTAGCCGTCAGTGTCTACGTCCGCCGGCTTCTCCGCCGGCTGCTGGGGCCCGCCGACTGGTGGGTCCCGCCGGCTGCCGGCTTCTTGGTCGACAAGCTGGTCCCACCGCTGAGGGCCTTGTCGGGGGCTGGTTACTGTTGCCTCAATCCTGATGACGAGGGCTTTGTCGGGGTAAGCATGGCTACAGTGCCGCCGCCCTGGCGGCGATCACTGTAGCCTCACCTCGTCTTGTCTCCTTAATGAGGCGCCTCCTTCGAGGGAGGGAGCTAGCCGGCTACGGGAAGCCGGCCATATCTCAGGCCGACTGGGGGAGGCCGAGCCGCCTTCGGGCATCTCTCTGACCGGAGGGGCCCGCCGCCTGCGGGTCGTACTGACAACCTGTCGTGGGTGACATCATGGTCAACATGGCAACAGTGCCGCGCCGGACGGGTGATGGCCGCCCCGTATGGCGCACTGTGGCCATGCGCGCTCCGGGATGCGGGGGTGGCAGGCTTCACTGTAGCCACGCCCCGTCTCATCACCGTTATGTGGGTGCAGATTCTGAGGGTGCAGCCTTGGCACTTTCTTTGGGGCCGGCTTCTTGGAGTCGGCCTACTGTCAAGCCATGGAGTCGGCCCTCTTGTGGCCTTCTTCCTGTAGGTTTTTAGGGCCGGGCCGCCTCCCGGTCGCCGGCCTGAGAGTCAGCCGGCCGGGGGAAGGCGGCCCTGCGTCTTGGATGTTGGAGGGCTTGATTGGCTCGTAGTTTTTTCAGAAGTCCGAGGGGGAGCCGGCTAGGCTACCCGAGGTCATTTACTCCGACAAACGTAACTACTCACAAATCATATTCATGTTCATAATCAAAGGGGTATTAATATGCATAAAGGATATGAACATATGATCTTCCACCAAATAAACCAACTAGCATCAACTACAAGGAGTAATCAACACTACTAGCAACCCACAGGTACCAATCTGAGGTTTTGAGACAAAGATTGGATACAATAGACGAACTAGGGTTTTAGAGGAGATGGTTCTGGTCAAGATGTTGATGGAGATTGACCCCCTCCCGATGAGAGGATCGTTGGTGATGACGATGGTGATGATTTCCCCCTCCCGGAGAGATGTTTCCCCGCGAGAACAGTTCCGCGGGAGCCCTAGATTGGTTCCGCCTCGTGGCGGTGGTGTTTCGTCCCGAAAGCTTGCTTGTGATTTTTTTAGGGTAAAATACTTCATATACCCGAAGATGGGCACTGGAGGCCTGCCAGGGGGCCCACAAGGCAGGGGGCGCGCCCCCACCCTCGTGGATGGTGGGTGGCCCCCCTCTGGTTGATTCTTTTGCTAGTATTTTTTATTAATTCCAAAAACTGCCTTCGTGAAGTTTCAGGACTTTTGGAGCTGTGCAGAATAGGTCTCTAATATTTTCTCCTTTTCCCGCCCAGAACTCCAGCTGCCGGCATTCTCCCTCTTCATGTAAACCTTGTAAAATAAGAGAGATAGGCATAAGTATTGTGACATAATGTGTAATAACAGCCCATAATGCAATAAATATCGATATAAAAACATGATGCAAAATGGACGTATCAACTCCCCCAAGCTTAGACCTCGCTTGTCCTCAAGCGGAAGCCGATATAGAAAAATATGTCCACATGTTTAGAGATAGAGGTGTCGATAAAATAAAATAAGGACATGAGGGCATCATGATCATTCTTATAACAACAACATATATATTTTGTCATATGATTTCTTATGCTCAAGTAATAATCTATTCACAATGTCAAGTATGAATCAGAAACTTCATTGAGAACGAACAAACTATGATCTCGGTCATTGAAGCAATTGCAATTTATCATAACATCGGAAAGAGTCAATATAAGAGCTTTTCAGCAAGTCCACATACTCAACTATCATTTACTCTTTCACAATTGCTAACACTCACGCAATACTTATGGTTATGGAGTTTTAGTTGGACACAGAGAAAGATAGGGGCTTATAGTGTTGCCTCCAAACCTTTTACCTCAAGGGTAATGTCAACAATAATAGATGGTCACGCCCAATATGCTACCCTATCCAAAAGGAACTCGAAGGTCCCACCAAGGATAGACCCGCATATTGGAACGCTTTTGCAAGGTGGATATCATTACATCAACATTACATAATACATAGGGATACATACATAAGGTACGAATGCCACAAGAATACATCATCATCATATAAGATCAACATCCGACTACGGATGAAACATAAACAGAAGCTCAAACGACATCCACCCTGCTAGCCCAGGCTGCCGACTTGGAACCTATCCCCTGATCGAAGAAGCAGAAGAAGAACTCAACGCAAGCAAGCATCGCTCTCGCGCCATGATCATCGCATAACCTGTACCTACAACTGTTGTTGTAGTAATCTATGAGCCACGAGGACTCAGCAATCCCTTTACCATGGGTATCAAGACTAGCAAAGCTTAATGGGAATGGAAGGGGTAAAGTGGTGAGGTTGCAGCAGCGACTAAGCATGATATGGTGGCTAACATACCCAAATGAGAGCGAGAAGAGAAACAAAGGAACAATCGTCAACTAGTAATGATCAAGAAGTGATCCTGAACTCCTACTTACGTCAGACATAACCCAGAAACCGTGTTCTCCTCTCGATCAACCCCGAAAAGAGACACTCACGGTTACGTACACGGTTGGTGTATTTTAGAAGAGTTTGCTTCAAGTTTACTACAACCGGATATTAACAAATTCCCATCTGCCACATAACCGCAGGCATGGCTTTCGAAAGTTCAAACCCTGCAGGGGTGTCCCAACTTAGCCCATGATAAGCTCTCGCGATCAACGAAGGATATTCCTTCTCACCGGGAAGACCCGATCAGTCTCGGAATCCCGGCTACAAGACATTTTGACAGCAATAAAACAAGACCAGCAAAGCCGCCCGATGCGCCGACAATCCCGATAGGAGCTGCACATATCTCGCTCTCGTGGCAACACCGGATGAGACTAGCTACGAGTAAAACCAGCCCTCAAAGTTGCCTCAAGGTGGCCTCAAGCGAACAGCTCGGTTCGGACCAGCACTTAGAGAAGCACCGCCCGGGGGGGCTAAATAAAGATGACCCTTGGGTTAATTACTCCCAAGGGAAAATAGGCGGTGGTGAGGCAAATGGTAAAACCAAGGTTGGGCCTTGCTGGAGGAGTCTTATTCAAAGCGAACTGTTAAGGGGGTCCCATAAATCACCCGACCGCGTTAGGGACGCAAAATCCGGGAACATAATACCGATATGACGGAAACTAGGGCGGCAAGAGTGGAACAAAACACCAGGCATAAGGCCGAGCCTTCCACCCTTGGCAAGTATATAAATGCATTAATAATATAACAGATATTGTGATATCCCAACCAAAATCCTGTCCACCATGGAGCAATCTTCTTCTTCACCTGCAACTAGCAACGCTATAAGAGGGCTGAGCAAAGCGGTAACATAGCCAAACAACGGTTTGCTAGGAAGGGTGACAAAAGGTTAGAGGTTCATGGCAATTTGGGAGGCTTGAGAAGCAAGTGATAGGTAGCGTAGCATAGCGAAAGAACGAAGCAACTAGCATAGCAATGATAGTAATGAGATCCAAGGTGACGGTCATCTTGCCTGAAATCCCGCAAGGAAGAAGAACGAGTCCATGAAGAAGATGAAGCCACGAAGACGAACCAAGCGTGAGATTTAACGAATCCTCACGATCGCAACGAAACGGGAACTATCGGAAAGAAGCACACAACAAAGTAAACACACCACACATGAACAAGACATGATGCACAACAAGCATGATGCCTGACAAGACTACATGAAGCTACTCATGGCAATAGATGATGCAAACAAGAGCAACACATCAAGGCAAGTTTAAATGAGGCCGGGAACAACATATAACAATTCCGGTAAGTCCTCATATGCAAATTTCAAAATTGGTCCAGATCTGAATAAACCTTATGTTCAAGTTGTTAAACAGAAAGTTAATATGCACAATGATGATATACACGAAATTCTAGTCAAGTTACATATAAAGTTCATTAGATTCGGAGCTACGGCCTAGAAGATATGAGCAAAACAAGATAAGCATGACATTGATGCAAAATGCACCCAAACATCAAGCAAACACCTCAAAACAAGGATGCAACATGATAATATGAAACTACATGCAAAATCAAGCAAGTTTCATATGGATCACACTCAAAACGGAGCAACGGTTCAACACATACACCCTATACAAGTCACGACAACAAACTGTCCAAAACAGCAACTAGGCATATTGCAAGCACCAAAACAACATGCTACAGGACCTCAACAAGAAAACAGAAGGCATGGGCATGATTTACAGGTAAAGCATAACAAAACATGAACACTGAGCTAACTCCAGAAATCACTAGAACATGCTCAAAAACACATGGCAAGATTGCAAATAATAACAGTTCAGACTTTAGCAGAAATAACATCAGGTTGCAATGTTTAGAGCTATCAAACAACATGCTACAGGAACTTATCATGGAAAACAAAGGCATGGCATGAATCTACTAAATGCATAGAACAAAATTCCCTTACTGACATTGAGCGAAAAAGGATCAGAAAATACGATAGCACCCATGTAAACATGGCAAGTTATATGACAGATTCATACATGGCAGGAACAACAATAAGTAGGCATGTTGGTGAGCTTGAACCACTCACCACAGAGAAATACATGGCATGGCAAGGCAGCTCACAGTAAGAAGACATGGCATAGAGGCTATACATGGCAAGAACAACATCATAGCATACACGGATCAGCTACCACAACCTTGGCAAAATTGAATAACATGTAAACAACCTGCCAGGAAACATTTTATAGCAAAAGTAGAGCTCGATTGGCTTAAGCTATAACACTCCATAATTGCAAACAAGGGCATGGATTGACAGAGAATAACCATATGTTCAAAACATCCTTACTGAAGTATCTCAAAATAAGCATGGATCTCTCGGTAGCATCAAGTTTACATGGCATAAAAATATCAGCAGAACAGGGGCTGAAATCAGCAACATCATGAAGCCTAGTTTGCATGCTTGTACTAGTCACCACAGAGATCAAAAAAATACATGGCATACACCCCTGTAAAGATGGCATGGCATAGTACAAAACACATGTAGGACTCAAGTTCATAGGATGCACACATCGATCATGGAAAAAATGACAAATCACCAAGTTATACCTGTTTCAGCAGATTAACATCACATAGCACTTTTGCAACGAAGATTCAGGCATCAAGATGGACTCAAATAAACATGATGCAATGGAATGAAATGAAGTACTCGTCTGTGAACAATTTGATATGCTACACGCCCAAAACGGGGCCACAGATGCGGAGTTACAGCATGATGAACATGGCATGAAAATATGCAAAAATCTGGGACTTAGTGAAAACGGGGGCAACCTCAGGATCTGGATCTGGGCGGGCTCGCCGGAGTTCGGCCGGAGACGGGGCTGCGGCGGCCGGGGATGAAGAGAGAGGCGCCGGGGGAGGCGGATTCGGCCGGTCCCGTCCCGGATCTGGCCGGGGACGACCGGAGGGAGGCGGCGCGGGGCGGAGGAAGCCGGGCGGCGCCGGGATGCGGCCGGAGGCACTGCCTCGCGGCGGCGAGGGCGACGGCGGCGGCAGTGGCGAGGCGAGGGCCGAGGTCAGTGAGGCGACCGCCTCGGGCGCGCGAGGGCGGACGGCGGCGGCCGGTGGCGAGGCGAGGGCCGAGGCCGCGCGCACGGCGGCGACGGGGAGCGCGGGCGACGCCGGTGGCTGGCGCCGGACGGCGGCGGTGCCGACGCGACCACGGCGTGAGGCGGGCGGACGCCGCGGCGGCGCTCGGCTGGCGGCGGCGGGTTGCCGCGGGTGCCTCGCACGGGCCGAAAGCGGGCGGCGGTGTCGCGGGTTCAAGGGCCAGCCACCCCGGGCGGGCGGGCGGCGCGGGCGGCGGATGCAACGTGGCAGTTTCTGGTTGGACGGGGCGCGGCGGCGGACGTGTCCGGCGCGGGCGGACGCGTCCGGCACGGCGCGGAGGGGAAAACATTAGGGTTTCGGGCGATTTGATCCGCGAATTTCGGGGGAGGGGCATATTTATAGGTAGAGGGAGCTAGGAGAGTCCAAATGAGGCACGGTTTTCGCCCACACGATCGTGATTGAACGACCGAGAGCATGGAGGGGAGTTAGATGGGTTTTGGGCCACTTTGGAAGGGGAGTTGGGCTGCAAAGAGAAGGGGCTTTTGCGGTTACCCGGTTAACCGTTGGAGTATCAAACGACCTCCAAATGGCACGAAACTTGACAGGCGGTCTACCGGTGCTATACCAAGGCCGCTTGACAAACCTCGGTCCATTCCGAGAACGTTTAACACCCACACACGAAAAGAGGCAAAAGGGGGCGCCGGGGGACATAGGAGTACCGGATTGCAAAACGGACAACGGGGAAAATGCTCGGATGCATGAAACAAACACGTATGCAATGCAATGCACATGATGACACGATAAAAAATGCAGATGATGACATGGCAAAGTGCAACACGCAAGCAAATGACATGGCAACGACGGCGAATAACTGGCGGACACCTGGCGCATCGAATCCGGGGCGTTACAACACTCCTCCACTAACAAGAGATCTCGTCCCGAGATCTTAGGACCGAGACGAAAGGGAAAAAGGGATGAGGTGAAGCAAGAAACGCAAGAGAAGAGGCAAAGAATCGAGAGCACACGAGAAGAAGAGAGAAACGACGAGAATGACGAGAATTGAAAGCTCACGGAATCAGATAGACTAAGAAACCACTCCGGTTAGAACGAGATAAGAAACGAATAAGACTGAAAGGATTTAGACAACACTCCTGCTGAAAATGGAAGGATTAGAACATGAACTTCACAAGATGGGATGACACTTGACGAGATAAACAACGCAAAGCCTCCGGAAGAATTGAAGAATGGAATGAAAAGAATTTAGAAGGAAGGTTTGAACTGAAGTTGTTGAGAAAATCAACAAGGAAAGAATAAGCTTGTTGTGGACTTATGGAAAACATTTCAAAATTATAAGGTGATAACCGACCACAGGCGGAAAAGATTGAATAGCTGAGAGGAACGAAGGAATCCAAAACTCCACTTCAAAGAATACGGAGAATTAATTGCACTTCGAGACGCGAGAAGAACAGATATTTGAACTCCTCCAACAAAACTTGATGAACTCTTGAAGAATGAATTAAATCATGAAGAACCACCATGAAGAACTCCGGTAACAAAAAAGGATGATGAGATAAAATTGAAGGATGGAATGGATAAGATTAAAGCCTTGCGTTGATTTAGACGGAGGTTCCGACGAGATGGTCGAGTAAATTTGAACTCCGGAAAAGAAAAGATGAAAACACTTAGAACCAAGAGATTATTCATCATGAACAATCTCCGAAGAAAAGAATTAATCAACTCGATGAAAGAAGAATAAGAATTACGTTATGCTTATCCTTCATCAATTAAATTGATGAGAAGCAATGGATTTGCATACTACTTATTCTTCTTGAAAAGGATTGCGAAGAGATATAACGCAAACTTGAGAAGGTCTTCATGAACCACCGGTAGGATTGAAAAGAACGAATGGATTAATATGATAAACAAGGAAAATAATCTTGAACGAACCACCGTAAGAATTTGGAAAATGACTGATGAAAGAGAATGAATCACCGGGAAGAATTAGAAGAACCAATATGCTAGAGGGGATTTAGATTCAAAAGAACAAAGAGATCATGAGCTGATTAAAGAACACTTGAACGAAGCACCGGGATAATTAGAGGACGATAGCTGGAATGATGAGGGCGAAGAATTCTTCCGGAACGATGGCCTCCGAAAAACAATCACGACAAACTCCGGATGGTTGAGAAAAGAATATCTGACAAATGGAATAATTCGAGAGGATGATATGAAGCTAGAACCACGAATCTTCGGGAGGACGGACAAGGTTTAGAGGAAAAATTCTCTTCAATCTTCAAATGATGACGAGAAACACCACCAAAATTAATGAGATACTCCGAAAGAAAGAAAAACAGAGAGGTTGAGCCAACAATGAAATGATTCAAAATCGATCTTGGAAAAGGCAAGTGACTAATGATATTCATTCTTACGTCACACTTGAAAAGAATTGGGAATAACTCCGGGAAAATCAGAAGAGTCAGGTAAGATCCTGGGAAAAGACCTGTGGGTTAGGGCCCACTAAAAGAAAAACATCGTTGGAAAGGGTTGTTGAACAGAAATGATGCACCGGAACAATTGAAATATTTAAATGAGGTGACAACCTCGGATTAATTGGAACACAGACAAATCTCCTGAGATGTCTTCGGAACTCCGGAATGATAAACTGGCGAGGGGCGAACGAGCAAAGAGAACACTTCGAAGGAAAAGAATATGATCAACATCGAATACTTGAATTGAGTGCACCTGAAAAAGAAAGGGATGAAGAATGACGAACGAGACGAGAATTCACCGGTTGAAATGATTGAGGGAAGACTGAAGAGGCTCCGTACGAATGAAATAGCTGGTCGAGAGAGAGTCAGACTCCGGGAAGAAAAGGGTGGGTGGGCGGGAAAACAAAGGCAACTTGGAAGGGGAAACCGACGAATGAGTTCAAGAGGAAATACCGGTTGAAAGAAAGCAAAGACATCACACGAGTAGTATGGATACTGACACGGACTCCGGATTCGAGAAGAAGAAGGGAGGGCGGGTGGGAAAGAAAACAGCTGAGGATTGAACATGCAAAAACAAAGAGGGTCGAATCGCCTTGACGAGAAAATGCACCGGATGAAAAGAGCTGAGGAACAACGATCGAAAAACCAACTGCGTGATCCTAAAGAAAAAAATTGAAGGGGAAGAGGAGTAGTTCAAAACACCTACGTCAAGATTCCTTACCAGAGCGATGAAGGGGCTGGGGAGTAAAAAGAATTCCTACTCTCCGATATAACTAGACACCGAAAATAGTTTTCTTCTAGACTCAACAATGGCCAAACTACACGATCAATCAAGGGGGCTCCTAGGGTCGGTCGAGGCTCTGATACCAACTTGTCACGCCCAATATGCTACCCTATCCAAAAGGAACTCGAAGGTCCCACCAAGGATAGACCCGCATATTGAAACGCTTTTGCAAGGTGGATATCATTACATCAACATTACATAATACATAGGGATACATACATAAGGCACGAATGCCACAAGAATACATCATCATCATACAAGATCAATATCCGACTACGGATGAAACATAAACAGAAGCTCAAACGACATCCACCCTGCTAGCCCAGGCTGCCGACCTGGAACCTATCCCCTGATCGAAGAAGCAGAAGAAGAACTCAATGCAAGCAAGCATCGCTCTCGCGCCATGATCATCGCATAACCTGTACCTGCAACTGTTGTTGTAGTAATCTGTGAGCCACGAGGACTCAACAATCCCATTACCATGGGTATCAAGACTAGCAAAGCTTAATGGGAAAGGAAGGGGTAAAGTGGTGAGGTTGCAGCAGCGACTAAGCATGATATGGTGGCTAACATACGCAAATGAGAGCGAGAAGAGAAACAAAGGAACAAATCGTCAACTAGTAATGATCAAGAAGTGATCCTGAACTCCTACTTACGCCGACATAACCCGTAAATGTTGTTCTCCTCTCGATCAACCCTGAAAAGAGACACTCACGGTTATGCACACGGTTGGTGTATTTTAGAAGAGTTTGCTTCAACTGTACTACATCCGGATATTAACAAATTCCCATCTGCCACATAACCGCGGGCATGGCTTTCGAAAGTTCAAACCCTGCAGGGGTGTCCCAACTTAGCCCATGATAAGCTCTCACGATCAATGAAGGATATTCCTTCTCCCCGGGAAGACCCGATCAGTCTCGGAATCCCGACTACAAGACATTTCGACAACAATAAAACAAGACCAGCAAAGCCGCCCGATGCGCCGACAATCCCGATAGGAGCTGCACATATCTCGTTCTTAGGGCAACACCGGATGAGACTAGCTACGAGTAAAACCAGCCCTCAGGTTGCCTCAAGGTGGCCCGCAGTAGTTTTCGGTTCGCATCAAAGACTTAGAGAAGCACTGGCCCGGGGGGGGGCTAAATAAAGATGTCCCTTGGGTTAATTACTCCCAAGGGAAAATAGGTGGTGGTGAGGCAAATGGTAAAACCAAGGTTGGGCCTTCTTTGGAGGAGTCTTATTCAAAGCGAACTGTCAAGGGGGTCCCATAAATCACCCGACCGCGTTAGGGGCGCAAAATCCGGGAACATAATACCGATACGACGGAAACTAGGGCGGCAAGAGTGGAACAAAACACCAGGCATAAGGCCGAGCCTTCCACCCTTTACCAAGTATATAGATGCATTAATAATATAACAGATATTGTGATATCCCAACCAAAATCCTGTCCACCATGGAGCAATCTTCTTCTTCACCTGCAACTAGCAACGCTATAAGAGGGCTGAGCAAAGCGGTAACATAGCCAAACAACGGTTTTCTAGGAAGGGTGACAAAAGGTTAGAGGTTCATGGCAATTTGGGAGGCTTGAGCAGCAAGTGATAGGTAGCGTAGCATAGCGAAAGAACGAAGCAACTAGCATAGCAATGATAGTAACACTACTAGAAATCTCCATATTTCCGACGGTGAAATGTAATAGCAGACGGGCCATCGGTTATTATAATATTAGCCGACGGTAGTTGTAATGGCCGACGGTTAGTGTCAACTCACAAGTATTACCACTAATAGCCGGCGGTATACTAGAATGCCCGACGGTGAAAATTCACCCCTCGGGTATCCAACTTAATGTCCGACGGTTAATTGTAAGGCCCGACGGTTTTTTCTACACCCACGGGGATGACATGTAATGCCCGACGGGTTTCCCTACACCCACGGACATTACATGTAATGGCCGACGGTTAATTTTAATGCCCGACGGTTTTTGGTACACCCTCGGGGATTTTACATGTAATGCCCGACGGTTTTTGCCACACCCACGGGGATTACATGTAATGCCCGGCGGTGAAATTTAATAGGCGAAGGTGAAAACAAAACTCTCATCTATGAGTGAAAATGGCAAAAGGTACATGTGTGTCTCTCGGTTATTTGAGAAAATACCTGACGGTGTAGAGTGATAAACGACGGTTAACTTTCCCTCTCGATGATATGTTTCAGTGGACAGCATCGATAAGTGTAGAATGACCGATGTTATATTCTTCATCGATGGGATATCCTGGCTCGTTGGGTGTTGCTCTGATCCGATCTACGGGCATGGCGATCGGATCCCAGCTGTGTTGGTAGAAAAGCGGTGGGGACCAACGACCGGAGGAGGGCAAAGGCGACCGGGCGTGGTTGGTGGTGGCGGCCATGTGTTGTTTGGATCCCGCGGCGGCCGGTGAGGCCCAAATCGCCCTCGGTTGCACATCACCGAGATGCCCATGTCCAAGGCGGAGGTGCTCGGCCGTCGATGGCTTTGACTACGGTTCTGCTTTCGGTTTAGAGACGGTGAAGAATGTGTTTGGGATCCTTCCTAAATGGCTCATCCGGCATGGCCAGCTGGGGTGGCAGCCCACCCTCCAAGCTCTAAGCGGTGGTGCACTCCGAAGTGGCCAGGCGTCGGGGCTTCAGCGGTGGCAATGCGGCTGTGGATGGACGCTGGATCTGGGCCGCTAAATTTGGGGCTTTGAAGGTGGTCTGGCAGATGCACACTTGTCGGTTGGTGTCTCTTGGGGCAGATCTGGGTGAAGATCTTGTCTTCAGCCAGTGGCCGAAGCAGGGGATGGCGACTTACCGACTCTGTTTCCTTCTTGAAGGCATTATCGCGGTGAAGCTCCCAACTTCTCCCGCTACCTCCGGGGGAAATCCTTGATCAGTTGATCTGATGATGGCAGCGTGCTTGTGTCGTTAACCCCTTTGGATCGTCATTCTTGGAGGTATGTAGCGGCTCGAGGGAAGAGTGGAACGTTTTTGCGATGGAGTGGCGTTACAGGTGATGCATCGATGGCGTGGAGTCTCGGCAGCGTGGCGCAGAAGGCTCTCAGCGACGGTTGTGTCAGGCTGGACGAGCGTAAGGAGGTGGCGTCGTATGGCGTCGTGGCAACATTCAAGACAGGCCTGGCAAGGTCAATGTGTCAGTACTTGTTCTAAAGATGGATCGACGAAAGTCGGTGGTGGCAGTTTCTTGAGCGTGCGTAAGCGGTACCTGCTGAGAGTCCGCTTGACCGGTTTGTGCCCCCGACTTATCGTTGGGCGGCTTGGTTCACGCCTCCGGTTTTAGATGTTGGGCTTCGGTGTGATGTCTGGGCATGCGGCCCTGACCATGTGCACCTTTTTCATCAAGTTGATAAGAGTATCGTCAGATGTTGTTAGAAAGATGACTTCAGACTTATTGATGTACTACTTTGTAATATTTTAATGAATAATTAGTAAAATAGATGTGTGCATCACCCGATGTAGAAGCCGGGGTTCATCCTCCTTTTAAAAAAAGTGCACTTTGGCAGCCCCATCCACCTATTATTGAGTTCAAAATTATGCAACGTATATTTCAATGTGTATTCATAAGTGTCTTTTCTCAAGTATACATTTTTAAGTATTTTTTTACGTCGCATTTTAGGTGTTCTCAAGATGCGCGGGTGAAATTTTCAATCCACACGCGCGAAGATTTAAAAAAAAAGACACGCACACGAAACGAAAAAAACATTGAAATAGCTCACGCGGCACGAAGCAACGATCTCAACTTCCTCTAACCACTCCTTTGGCCGTCGTGAACCTCGCCACCGCCCAGCTTAGCCTCATCCATTCCACATCACCTATGGCCGGGGAGCCTTGAGCAGTTCTCCACCCAGATCCCATCTCTCAGCCGTTCTGGCAGCGGCCGACAGCACTCGGCAAGTTACGGTGCTAGGTCAGTGCCTCCTTTCTCTGTCTCCCCCCTGGACTTCCTCTCTCACCTCGCCTTAATCTCTTATTTTTATTTTCTTCATGCAGCAAAGTACGGCGAGCGGTGGTGGCGGGAAACGGCGAGTGGCTGCGCATGCTGTTGTGGGAGTGGTGGTGGCGGCAAACGGCGAGCGGCGGCGGCACTGGCTGATGCGCGAGCGGGGGCTGGGGGTCCAGGGCTGATGGCCGAGCGGCGGGGCATGCTAATGAGCGACCGGCACCGTGGGCTGATGTTCTGCGCTGATCAGTTCTCATTCGCATGCACGGTAAAGGAGGCGGCAGATCCATATCTCTAGCGAACAGCCGCCCGAGGCAAGGTCTTCTCCCCACCTAGCCAGAAGTTTGATCCTTCCGAAGAGGTATCGTATCACACTAATAAAATCCCATCCATCTGCTTTTTCTTAATTCATACATGCTGGAGTACAAATGTTTCCATTCATCTGGATTTTTCTACGAATCATTGTCCAAGCAGATCCCGTCCACCAGTGAGATCGCCAAATTCTGGTAGTTTTACGTACCACCTCTTTGGTTCCATCGTACCAATTACTTGCCAGTAATAATAGTACTTATCTGCAATCTAAGGTTTCAACCCAAGTTAATGTAGTCTGATTGATTCTGAATGTCAAATCCTTGCTAGCTAGGATGTCAAATATGTACAAGTCACGTAACTATGCTTGTAAAACAACTACGTACAAACAAGGGAATAGTACTAGCTTAGCTTCGTACAACTACTTGTTCCCTAGAAGATATTCTTGGATCTTGTGCGTGTGTTATGTTAGCTTGGCTGGTGCATACCGAGACATGTTTGTGTAGGCCAGGGGAAAAATAGAAAGGGGAAACGCATCAATTGTGCATAAAAGGTGCAAAACAATAGAGTCGTTTTATTTTTCTTGTTCATGTTGACTTTTCAGTTTCTATTCGCTAGATGTATGGTTGAAAAAGGATTGAAATATTGGTGTGACACTAATAATTCTTACTAAGATGTGATTTCTATATCAAAGTGATGATTCCCGAACAAGTAAGTTTGTTCCCTCTAGCTCAGTTAAATTTCAGCCACATTATATCATTGTTCATTTCTCTTATAACTAGTCTTATAACTTCTTAGGTATTGGAAAGTAATATGGAGATAAATCGAGTTGTAATAATGCTCATGGTACTAATGATGACAATGGTATCTATGGCAATATGGGAGTTATATATATGGTGAGGAGCCTTATGATCAGTACGACGATATGGTGATGAGGCTGATGATCTTAAAGTCATGCAACAAAGTGAAGTTATGAAGTTCATTGACAATTAGCTTATGCAAAACATTTGGACCATTATATCTTAGTTACCATTTTGTTTTGCATTGGACACTTCTTAGATGCATCACTATGGTCATTGTAATATTGATTCAACTCATTAGACATGTTATACTTTTTGATGTTATGTTGAATATAATATATTTTCTTTGGTCATTTGTAGTTGTGTGATTATGAGATGTATTTGAAATGCCAATATTTTGAAATACTATCATCGTGAATCACAATTTCTTGGTATACAACAACCCTCGATGCAAGCAATTTGTAAGGGTGACATATTTCCTACGGTGCATCAAACATCTTGGGTAAACAATATATCCACGGGAACTTCAAAACGTTGGTGAATTTACGAATTGATGGTGATGGCAACCTCTCAACTAAAAGAATCCCCGAAGGGTTCTATGGACCCTGGGTAATCATACTAACTGACGGTTTGCCACACCTCTCGATTATAAATAACCTTTACAGTCAAATATACCGTTGACTATTAAGAAAATTTACGGGAAGCAATAACCGCAGGAAAATCAATATCCGAAGGGGAACCATCGATTATAAGCGTCGTCGAGCTTCTGATGACCAAAATATGTCTAACGGTTCACCGTCGGCCTATTACCGTAGGAAAAAATTTTATCTGACGGTACTGTCGGCTATAAGTGTAATGGCCGACGAAGCAAGGCCGACGGGGGATAGCCGACGGTGACCCATCGGTTATTAGTGTATCCGACGGTGAACTTAGATATCCGATGGTGATTGGACCCTCGGCTATAATGGAAAATCTAGTAGTGTAATGAGATCCAAGGTGACGGTCATCTTGCCTGAAATCCCGCAAGGAAGAAGAACGATTCCATGAAGAAGATGAAGCCACGAAGACGAACCAAGCGTAGACGAACGAATCCTCACGATCGCAACGAAACGGGAACTATCGAAAAGAAGCACACAACAAAGTAAACACACCACACATGAACAAGACATGATGCACAACAAGCATGATGCCTGACAAGACTACATGAATCTACTCATGGCAATAGATGATGCAAACAAGAGCAACACATCAAGGCAAGTTTAAATGAGGCCGGGAACAACATATAACAATTCCGGTAAGTCCTCATATGCAAATTTCGAAATTGGTCCAGATCTGAATAAACCTTATGTTCAAGTTGTTAAACAGAAAGTTAAGATGCACAATGATGATATACACAAAATTCTAGTCAAGTTACATATAAAGTTCATTAGATTCGAGACTACGGCCTAGAAGATATGAGCAAAACAAGATAAGCATGACATTGATGCAAAATGCACCCAAACATCAAGCAAACACCTCAAAACAAGGATGCAACATGATAATATGAAACTACATGCAAAATCAAGCAAGTTTCATATGGATCACACTCAAAACGGACCAACGGTTCAACACATACACCCTATACAAGTCATGACAACAAACTGTCCAAAACAGCAACTAGGCATATTGGAAGCACCAAAACTATATGCTACAGGACCTCAACAAGAAAACAAAAGCCATGGGCATGATGTACAGGTAAAGCATAACAAAACATGAGCACTGAGCTAACTCCAGAAATCACAAGAACATGCTCAAAAACACATGGCAAGATTGCAAATAATAACATTTCAGACTTTAGCAGAAATAACATCAGGTTGCAATGTTTAGAGCTATAAAACAACATGCTACAGGAACTTATCATGGCAAAAAAATGCATGGCATGAATCTACTAAATGCATAGAACAAAAGTCCCTTAGTGACCATGAGCCAAAAAGGATCAGAAGATATGATAGCACCCATGTAAACATGGCAAGTTATATGACAGATTTATACATGGCAGGAACAACAATAAGTAGGCATGTTGGTGAGCATGAACCACTCACCACAGAGCAATACATGGCATGGAAATGCAACTCAAAGTAATAAGACATGGCATAGAGGCTATACATGGCAAGAACAACATCATAGAATACACGGATCAGCTACAACAACCTTGGCAAAATTGAATAACATGTAAACAACCTGCCAGGAAACATTTTATAGCAAAAGTAGAGCTCGATTGGCTCAAGCTATGGCACTCCATAATTGCAAACAAGGGCATGGATGGATATAGAATAACCATAGTTTCAAAACATCCTTACTGATGTATCTCAAAATAAGCATTGATCTCTCGGTAGCATCAAGTTTACATGGCATAAAAATATCAGCATAACAGGGGCTGAAATCAGCAACATCATGAAGCCTAGTTTGCATGATTGTGCTAGTCAACACAGAGATCACAAAACTACATGGCATACACCCCAGTAAAGATGGCATGGCATAGTACAAAACACATGTAGGACTCAAGTTCATAGGATGCACACATCAATCATGGCAAAAATGACAAATCACCAAGTTATAACAGTTGCAGCAGATTAACATCATATAGCACTTTTGCAACGAAGATTCAGGCATCAAGATGGACTCAAATGAACATGATGCAATGGGATGAAGTACTCGTTGAGGCGAACAATTTGATATGCTACACGCCCAAAACGGGGCCACGGATGCGGAGTTACAGCATGATGAACATGGCATGAAAATGTGCGAAAATCTGGGACAGTGAAAACGGGGGCAACCTCAGGATCTGGATCTGGGCGGGCTCGCCGGAGTTTCGCCGGAGACGGGGCTGCGGCGGCCGCGGATGAAGAGAGAGGCGCCAAGGGAGGCGGATCCGGCCGGGGACGACCGGAGGGAGGCGGCGCGGGGCGGAGGAAGGCGGGATGCGGCGACCGGCCTCGCGCGCGCGAAGGGCGGACGGCGGCGGTGGCGAGGCGAGGCCGAGGCCGTGGGGCACGGCGGCGACGGGAGGGAGCGCTGGGCGACGCCGGTGGCCGGGCGCCGGACGACGGCGGGCGCCACGCTGGCCGCGGCAGAGGCGGGCGGCGCGCCAGCGGCGGCCCGGCCGGGCGGCGGCGGGTTATCGCGGTGCCTCGCACGGTCCGAGCGGCGGCGGGTCGCGTCAGCCACGGCCAGCCCCGGGCCGGTGGCGTGGCGCGGCGGCTGCCACGTGGCAGTCTCCGATTGACGGCGCGGCGGCGACCCGGCTGGCGGACGCGTCCGGCGCGGCGCGGAGGGGAAAACATTAGGGTTTCGGGCGATTTGATCCGCGAATTTCGAGGGAGGGGTATATTTATAGGTAGAGGGAGCTAGGAGAGTCCAAATGAGGCACGGTTTTCGCCCACACAATCGTGATCGAACGCACCGAGAGCATGGAGGGAGTTAGATGGGTTTTGGGCCACTTTGGAAGGGAGTTGGGCTGCAAAGAGAAGGGGCTTTTGCGGTTACCCGGTTAACTGTTGGAGTATCAAACGACCTCCAAATGGCCTTGAAAACTTGACAGGCGGTCTACGGTGCTATACCAAGGCCGCTTGACAAACCTCGGTCCATTCCGAGAACGTTTAACACCCACACACGAAAAGAGGCAAAAGGGGGCGCCGGGGGACATAGGAGTGCCGGATTGCAAAACGGACAACGGGGAAAATGCTCGGATGCATGAAACGAACACGTATGCAATGCAATGCACATCATGACACGATAAAAAATGCAGATGATGACATGGCAAAGTGCAACACGCAAGCAAATGACATGGCAACGACGGCGAATAACTGGGGGACACCTGGCGCATCGAATCCGGGGCGTTACATAAATCATGCTAACTTACATCCAATTGGATATATATATATATATATATATATATATATATATATATGTCATGATCTTTCCAACACAATGTGCTTGCCAAAGGATAAAATATAAAAAGGAAAGGTGAAGATCACCATGACTCTTGTATAAGGTATGAGACAAGAATAAAAGATAGGCCCTTCGCAGAGGGAAGCAGATGTTGTCATGTGCTTTTATGGTTTGATGCACAAAATCTTAATGCGAAAGAACGTCACTTTATATTGCCACTTGTGATATGGACCTTTATTATGCAGTCTGTCGCTTTTATTTCTTCCACATCACAAGATCGTATAAAGCTTATTTTTTCCACACTAATAAATCATACATATTTAAAGAGCAATTTTTATTGCATGCAACAATGACAACATACTTGAAGGATCTTACTCAATCCATTGGTAGATATGGTGGACTTTCACGGCAAAACTGGGTTTAAGGATATTTGGAAGCACAAGTAGTATCTCTACTTGGCGCAAAGAATTTTGGCTAGCATGAGGGGGAAAGGCAAGCTCAACATGTTGGATGATCCATGAAAATATACTTTATTTCGGATATAAGAAAACATAGCCCATTACGTTGTCTTCCTTGTCCAACATCAACTCTTTAGCATATCATATTTTAATGAGTGCTCACAATCATAAAAGATGTCCAAGATAGTACATTTATATGTGAAAACCTCTCTTTCTTTATTACTTCCTATTAATTGCAATGATGACCAAAACTATGTTTGTCAACTCTCAACAACTTTTATTCATTATACTCTTTATATGTGAAGTCATTACTCTCCATAAGATCAATATGATCTCTTTTATTTCTTTTTGTTCTTTCTTTTTCTAATATTCCCTCAAGATCATAGCAAGATAATCAAGCCCTTGACTCAACACTAATCTTTATTATATATATAACTCACGAACTCGATTACATAGAAGGATCGTAAGGCAAAACTCAAAACTAAATCATACTAAAACTTTATTCTACTAGATCAAGATATTACCAAAAGGATCGAACTAAGAAAAATGGTAAAGATAGAAGTATGATGATGATACGATACCGGGGCACCTCCCCCAAGCTTGGCAGTTGCCAAGGGGAGTGCCCATACCAGATACTCAGTTCTCCTTTGTTGGTGAAGAAGATGGTGGTGATGATGGATAGCCGCACATCGAGCGTAGGAGATCCTCCAATTTGCGGATAATGCCCTTGAGTGCGGTGATATGCTCCTTCAACAAAATATTTTCACGTGTGAGATACTTATTTTGTATGCGAGCTAACTCAATCATCTTGAAAGCTTCAATCTCCATTGGGGTAAGAAGATTGTAATGAGGTTGGACGATGTCTTCATCTTCTCCTGCCGGAGCTTGATCCTCCATGGCCTTCTTGATCCCATCATCCTTGTTGATCTCCCCAGGTTCTTCTCTCTTCAGCTCTATCTTCATTAGCCAAGCATCGTTGTCACCATTGTTGGAGGAGGGGGACGACATGATGCCTGGTCTTGACGACTCTGGCAGAAAACAACCCGAAACAAAAATAGAGGATATTTGCATGGTACGGTGGTCAAAACCTTTGAGAGATTATATAATGAATTTTTACCGACCAAAAGAAGTATCGTGCAAGAAAACGGAGTCCGGAGAACACACGGGGTGCCCACAAGGCAGGAGGCGCGCCCAGGGGGTAGGGCGCGCCCTCCACCCTCGTGGACGCCCCTTGTCCTTCCCGGACTACTTCTTATTTTCCTATTTTCTTAAATATTCCAAAACGGAGAAAAATTACCATTAGAACTGTTTTGGAGTCGGTTTATTACTGTACCACATACCTATTCCTTTTCGGAGTCTGAAACGTTCTAGAAAGTGTCCCTTATGTATTCCTCCGGGGTTACGATTTTAATAACATTGGTTTCAACATTTATAGGATTACCCGAGATATAATGTTTGATTCTTTGACCGTTCACCACCTTCAGATTTGTGCCTTCGAAGTTGTTGATTTTTATGGCACCGGAACGGTAGACCTCCTCGATAACGTAAGGACCTTCCCATTGAGAGAGAAGTTTTCCTGCAAAAAAATCTTAAACGAGAGTTGAATAGCAACACACAATCACCTACATTAAACTCATGCTTTTGTATCCTTTTGTCATGCCATCTTTTAACCTTTTCTTTAAACAGTTTGGCATTCTCATAGGCTTGGGTTCTCCATTCATCAAGTGAGCTAATGTCAAATAGTTTCTTCTCACCGGCAAGTTTGAAATCATAATTGATCTCTTTAATGGCCCAATATGCCTTATGTTCTAGTTCGAGAGGTAAGTGACATGCTTTTCTATAAACAATTTTATACGGAGACATACCCATAGGATTTTTAGATGCAGTTCTATAGGCCCATAAAGCATCATCAAGTTTCTTGGACCAATTCTTTCTAGATCTATTAACAGTCTTTTGCAAAATTAATTTGAGCTCTCGATTACTAACTTCTACTTGACCTCTAGACTGTGGGTGAGAAGGAGATGCAATTCTATGATTTACATCATACTTAGCAAGCATTTTACGGAAATCACCATGAATAAAATGTGAACCACCATCAGTTATTAAATATCTAGGGACTCCAAACCTCAGAAAAGTAACTTCTTTAAGCATCTTAATAGAGGTGTTATGATCAGCACTACTAGTTGGAATAGCTTCTACCCACTTAGTAACGTAATCAACAACAACTAAAATATGTGTATACCCATTAGAGGAAGGAAACGGCCCCATATAATCAAAGCCCCAAACATCAAATGGTTCAATAACAAGTGAATAGTTCATAGGCATTTCTTGACGTCTACTAATATTACCAATTCTATGAAATTCATCACAAGACAAGATAAACTTACGGGCATCTTTGAAAAGAGTAGGCCAATAAAAACCGGATTGCAATACCTTATGTGCAGTTCTATCTCCAGCGTGGTGTCCTCCATAAGCTTCTGAGTGACACTTGCATAGGATCTGTTCCTGTTCATGCTCAAGTACACAATGTCTAATAACACCATCCTTCTTTATAAAGGTGTGGGTCATCCTAGAAGTAATGTCTTAAATCATAGAAAAACTTTTTCTTTTGTTGGTATGTGAAACTAGGTGGTATAAATTTAGCAACAATGTAATTAGCATAATCAGCATACCATGGAGCAGTACGAGAAGCATTTATGACAGCTAATTGTTCATCAGGGAAGCTATCATCAATAGGTAGTGGGTCATCAAGAACATTCTCTAACCTAGACAAGTTGTTCCGCAACGGGTTCTCCGCTCCCTTTCTATCAATAATATGCAAATCAAATTCTTGTAGCAAGAGAACCCATCTAATAAGTCTAGGTTTAGCATCTTTCTTTTCCATAAGATATTTAATAGCAGCATGACCAGTGTGAACAGTTACTTTAGAATCAACAATATAAGGTCTGAACTTATCACAAGAAAATACAACTGCTAAAAATTCTTTTTCAGTAGTAGCATAATTTCTCCGGGCAATCGCCTAGAGTTTTACTAGCATATTGGATAACATTTAATTTCTTATCAACTCTTTGTCCTAGAACAGCACGTACATCATAATCACTAGCATCACGCATAATTTCAAAGGGTAAATTCCAATCAGGTGGCTGAACAATAGGTGCAGAAATCAAAGCTTTCTTAAGTATTTCAAATGCTTCTACACAATCATAATCAAAGATAAAAGGAACATACTTTTGTAAGAGATTAGTCAGAGGCCTCGAAATTTTTGAGAAGTCTTTAATGAACCTCCTATAAAAACTGGAATGACCAAGGAAACTTCTTATACCTTTAATGTCCTTGGGACATGGCATCTTTTCAATAGCATGAACTTTAGCTTTATTAACTTCAATACCTCTTTCAGAAATTTTATGCCCCAAGATAATACCTTTATTAACCATAAAGTGGCACTTCTCCCAATTCAAGACAAGATTAGTCTCTTCACATCTCTGCAAAACTCGATCAAGGTTGCTCAAGCAGTCATCAAAAGAAGTTCCGTATACGGAGAAATCATCCATGAAAACCTCAACAATCTTTTCACAAAAATCAGAGATATGGCCATCATGCATCTTTGAAAGGTAGCAGGTGCATTGCATAAACCAAAAGGCATACGTCTATAAGCAAAGGTACCGAAAGGACAAGTAAAGGTGGTCTTTCTTGATCCTCTTTTGACACAGGTATTTGAGAGAAACCGGAATAACCATCTAGAAAGCAAAAATGTGTATGTTTGGATAATTTTTCTAGCATTTGATCAATAAAAGGTAAAAGGTAAAGGGTAATGATCTTTTTTAGTAGCTTTATTTAGTTTACGGAAGTCAATTACCATTCTATAACATGTAACAATACTTCGTGGGGTCAATTCATCTTTATCATTAGGAACAACAGTAATACCTCCCTTCTTGGGGACACAATGGACATGACTTACCCACTGACTATCAGCAACCGGATAAATTATACCTGCCTCCAGAAGCTTTAGTATTTCTTTTCTTACCACTTCTTTCATCTTAGGATTTAACCGTCGTTGGTGATCAACAACCGGTTTAGCGTCTTTCTCCAATTTTATTTTGTGTTGACATAGAGTGGGACTAATGCCCTTAAGATCATCAAGAGTATATCCAATAGCAGCACGGTGCTTCTTCAAAGTTTTCAATAATCTATTTTCTTCATGCTCTGAAAGGTTAGCACTAATAATAACAGGATATATCTTTTTCTCATCAAGATAAGCATATTTAAGAGTATCAGGTAATGGTTTAAGCTCAAACACGGGATCACCCTTGGGTGGAGGAGGATCCCCTAGGATTTCAACAAGCAAGTTGTGTTTCAAAATAGGTCCCTGTTTAAAGAATACTTCATCTATTTACCTTCTTTCATTCATAAACATATCATTTTCATGGTCGAGCAAATATTGTTCTAACGGATCATTAGGAGGCACGACAATAGAGGCAAGACCAATAATTTCATCTTTACCAGGTAATTCTTTATCATGGGGTTGTCTACGAAATTTATCAAAATTAAACTCATGAGAGATATCCCCCAAACCAATAGTAACTACATCCATTTTGTAGTCTATCCTAGCATTAACAGTATACAAGAAGGGTCTACCAAATATAATGGGACAAAAGTTATCTTGTGGAGAACCAAGAACAAGAAAATCAGCAGGATATTTAACTTTCCCACACAAGACTTCAACATCTCTAACAATCCCAACTGGTGAAATAGTGTCTCTATTGGCAAGCTTAATTGTAATATCAATTTCCTCTATCTCAGCAGGTGCAATATCATGCATAATTTCTTTGTATAAGGAATGAGGTATTGCACTTGCACTAGCACCCATATCACATAAGCCATGATAGCAATGATTTCCTATTTAAACAAAAATAACAGTCATGCCTACAACAGGTCTATGTTTATTTTTAGTACCGGGTCTAGCAATTCTAGCAGCTTCATCACAGAAGTAAAGAACAAGGCAATCAATATTGTTAGCCAAGAGATCTTTAACCATAGCAATACTAGGTTCAACTTTAATTTGCTCAGGAGGTGTAGGTGTTCTAGTATTACTCTTACGAACCATAGTTGAAGCTTTAGCATGATCCTTTATTCTAACAGGGAAAGGTGGTTTCTCAATATAAGAAGTAGGAACAATAGGATCAACATTATAAGTGATAGTCTTTTCTTCAACTTTAATAGGTGCAACTACTTTTAATTCAAGGGGAGGATTATATTTAAACCACTTCTCCTTAGGGAGATCAAAATGAGTAGCAAAGGATTCACAGAAAGAAGCTACTATCTCAGTGTCAAGTCCATATTTAGTGCTAAATTCACGGAAAACATCGGTGTCCATAAAAGATTTAACACAATCAAACTTAGGCGTTATACCTGACTCCTTACCTTCGTCGAGATCCCAGTCTTCGGAGTTGCGTTTAATTCTTTCCAATAAATCCCATTTGAATTCAATAGTCTTCATCATAAAAGGGACAGTACAAGAAGTATCGAGCATGGAGCGATTATTGAGAGAAAGCCGAGCATAAAAAAATTGAATAATAATTTCTCTTGAGAGCTCATGATTGGGGCACGAATATAACATTGACTTAAGCCTCCCCCAAGCTTGAGCGATGCTTTCTCCTTCGCGAGGCCAAAAATTATATATATAATTACGATCTCGATGAACAAGATGCATAGGATAAAACTTCTGATGAAATTCCAATTTCAGTCGGTTGTAGTTCCATGATCCCATATCATCAAACCATGTCAATTCCTTTCCCTTAAAAGATAAAGGGAAGACCTTCTTCTTGATAACATCCTTGGGCATACCTGCAATCTTAAATAATCCACAAACTTCATCCACATAGATTTGGTGCAAATCAGGATGTAATGTTCCATCACCTGTGAAAGGATTAGCTAGCAGTTTCTCTATCATACCCGAAGAAATTTCAAAGTAAACATTTTCAGTAGGTTTAGTAGGTTGAGGAGAAACTCTTTGTTTCATCGGGTCGGGGTGAAGATACCGAACAAGCCCCTCAAAGGATTACTTTCCATAGTAACAAGTGACTGTAAATTTCAGCACACTATATAAATTTTTCCTTACCAAATTCCACCTACCAAAGGCGCTTCACTCGGCAACGGCGCCGTAAAAGAATCTTGATGACCCACAAGTGTAGGGGATCTATCGTAGTCCTTTCGATAAGTAAGAGTGTCGAACCCAACAAGGAGCGTATGAAATGACAAGCAGTTTTCAGTAAGGTATTCTCTGCAAGCACTGAAATTATCGGTAACAGATAGTTTTGTGATAAGGTAATTTGTAACGGGTAACAAGTAATGAAAGTAAATAAGGTGTAGAAAGATGGCCCAATTCTTTTTGTAGCAAAGGACAAGCCTGGACAAACTCTTATATAAGGAAAATGCTCCCGAGGACACATGGGAATTATCGTCAAGCTAGTTTTCATCACGCTCATGTGATTCGCGTTCGTTACTCTGATAATTTGATATGTGGGTGTGTCGATGTTCTGGGAACGGGGGTCCCCAGACTTGCCTGCCTGCGGCCCACGGCGTGGCTAAGCAGCAGGCTGTACGGCCCATCTTCATCAACAAGGCATCCAAGCCTCGCGAGGTGGACGACGCAAGACCTCCTCTGGAGTGGCCTAGCTAGGCAGGCTCACGAGGAGTGGAGATATCAAGGCGGGGCAAACCTCACGAGGCTCTCGTGACGTGAGCCATGATTTAACAAAGTGCCAAAGTGGTGCCAAAGGGGCGCCCGGTGCCGCAGCTGCGTCCTCATTTCCTCTTTGGTGCTAAGGAGGCAAGCGCATGCGAAGAGTGCCGAGGGTGTTGCCATATTGGTGCAACAAGACCAAGACCAGGAGGACGGCAAGGCGGAGGTCATCGTGGAGGCCAAGACGGCGTCACCCCAGAGCTTTTTGTAGGCGAAGACCGCTTTTGTCAAGATAGCTTGTACTAGCTGTCCCCCTTCAAATTTTCCCGCCGTTGTTGGCTCCCTTCCCACTCGATATTTGGGAAGAGGACCAGGGCCTCTATAAATTGGACTAGCCACCATAGTAGGAGGCAACGGATCCCGAACAGGTTGAGATCGAACCCTCACACCACAAGTTCATACGCACAAGAACACCTCAAACTCACGAGGCTGTTCTTCCTTTGTATTGTCTATCATCAGCCCGAGAGGCAATCCACCACCACCACACTGTAGTAGGGTATTACACCACATCGGTGGCCCGAATCAGTATAAACCATGCGTCTCTCTGTGTTGTGAGTTCGTTGAGTTCGTCCGCAAGATCTTAGCGAGCTAGAGCATAGATCGGTAGGAGGGAAAGACTTCGCACGCACCCCAGTGTTTGAACCTTAAGGGTTTGCCGGACCCCACATCCGACATTTGGCGCGCCAGGTAGGGGTGCGTCGGAGCTTCTTCTCCACCAATCAGCTCTCCGACGGTCACCGGCTGCGATGTCTGGCGACCCAAGGGCCGGCTCTGACCACTAGGCAGCCTGGCCGTCCCGGACGACGCCGCCTGCCCATGGAGATCTCGACCCCGCACCCCAAGCGGCACGGGCGCCACCAAGCTCCGCTGGGCACAGACAGCACGGCTAGGCCTCATCCACCCTCACGCCGCGGCAACAGCACCGCACTCACGGTGGGAGCAAGCGAATATACGGGCAGCACTCGCGGTGGCAAGGGAGCTGCTGCGATGCAGGCTAATGGAGAGCGGCCGGGACACGCTGCTTGAGCGTGTTGCTGAGCTGCTGGACGCAGCGGCATTGGGAGCACCACCCTTCTGCTATCGACTTCCCCCCAGGCTGCTGCAGGGTCGCGCGGCGAGCCTCACCACATCTGCGCGCCATCAACTGCGCACGAGGGTTTCGTCAACATTAGTACGGCCGGCAGCGTAGGGGGCTCTAGCCCCCCCATGCCGCCCTCGAAAAGCACAAGCGCAAGCGTCACCCCCATGGTACCGGCCGGATGCCGTATCGTCATCCCCAGGGCGCCATCATGGGCGGGGCAACATGGAGCGTGGGGCACCACGGCGACGTGTTCGGGGTAACGGCCCCGGAAGCCTACGTGCCCCGCATGATGGACCAAGGGTATGCACCAGAGAATGACATCGGCTCGTTCGTTGGAGAAGACTGGGGAGAAGGGGCGCTAGGAGCTGAAGCCTTCCAAGAGCCAACGGAGAACCGCAACGATCGCGCCAGCAGCGGCAATTGCAGGGTACCGCTAGTATCTCAAGAACAGGCTTACGCTAACCATGGACTACAGATGAACCAGGTTGCTGCGTCAATCCACGACCAGGGCGCGGCGGTGCCCGCTCCAACAAGGGAGACGCGCTGGGGGCCACCAAGAGGGAGCCAGGAGCGAGGCCCCTCCCCGCAGCGCGCGACACCAGACGAGACCCGAAGGTAGGCCCTCTGCCGGGGAGGCCTCGCCAACCCTTCCCCCAGCAGAGGACCTGTGGTCGCCGAGGGAACCGCTGGCGTCCTCTTTCCCTCCTCTGTGTCGTCCTGGTGATCGGTCGGCTCAGAGGAGGTCGAGAGTGGTGCAAGGCAGGGCCCTCGTCTGGCGATATGAAGCAAGGCCGGTACCTGTGAAGAAGGCCCGGTGCCTGTGAAGCTCGCCGCCCGTGACACTCTCACGTAATAATGAGTTGGGGTTGTACACGCCCTGGAGTCTCAGGGGTGTCGGCCTCAGGCCCTGGGGCTCCCTCCCACGCCTAGTGGCAGCACTTAGCTCCGCGTTGGTGAGAAGACTTGAAGACCGAAAGACTAGACTAGGTGCCGGACACGGCCTTTTGCTTTGGACCTCTCTCTTTCTGTAGCCTTGCTTTCTGGATTTGGATTTGAGTTGAAGCTGAGTTTTATTGATGCGCGCTGGGGGAGCCTTTTCTCGTTTGAGCAGTTCTTTGCCTTCTGGATCTCGTTTTGTCTGGGACTCATGTCCGTCACCTTTCCCTCACGAGCTCCTCGCGAGCGGGATCACAGGGCACGCTGTGGCGTCGAGCACGCGCTAGCACTGCAACTGGTGCTCACCTCACGTAGGCCCTTTTCGATGGGGCAACGAGCTCTGCAAGGTTCTCAGGAACTCGACACGTCGTAGCCCAGCTCAAAGCTGGCGCTGACTAAGGTAAACCAACACAGAAAACTCGCATCAGGATTCACAAGTTCACGAGGACACAAACTCACATCGCATGGAAAGTAAAAACTGCAATTTGCTTACATGAGGGGCTCCCCCTCCCAAAATGCTCTCACAAGTTTCCAAGGGCCACGCCCGAGTTTGTGCGCAGGAAGAAATGACAGGAGAACAAGGGATCAGCCAGAAATGTCGCGCGCTGCGTCACCCGCAGACCCGTCACTCGCGTCATCATCATCTTCATCAGCCTCATCGCCGCCATTGGCTACGCCCCCGTCGCCGTTGTCGACCACGGCGCCTTCGTCTGCGGCGACCACCACTGCGTCGTCCTCGAAAGTGAAGGCCCTGACCAACGCGTCCACATTATCCTCAACCCAACGTGCTAGGTCGCCCCATACGGCCGTGCGTACGGGGGCGATGGCGGCATTGAAATCAAAGTTAGGGTCAACATTCAGGAGGTGGCTGAAGACGCGGGAGAAAGCGCGCTCGAGCAGGCCGCGACCCCTTTCCTCCACAAGCTGGCGAGCGCTGGCAAATCGAGCCTCCAGGCGCGTGACCACCTCGGTGAAGAAGGTCAGGTGGCTGGCGTAGTCATTTGAGTGAGGGGTCAGCGCCTCCACGTCGCAAATATGACCCAGGGCGACATTGGCCCTGTTCTAGAGATCCTGAAGCATAGGGGCATGCTCGCGCTCCAGCGTTTATGTTGGAGCACCTCCTCCATGTTTCGCCTCGCGGCGGTCTCTGCCTCCGGAGGGAACGCAGCTCGGCGCAGGCGGAGGCCAAGTCCGCCTGCACCGAAACCAGGGCGGCGGCCGTGGCTTCCGCGCGCCTCTCAGCCTCGTCCAGCCTGGGCCTGAGGGCACCCGGCCCTGCCCTCGTCCTCCACGCCCGCGAGCTTCAACTTCAGGCCGTACCTGCCCGCCAGGTCCGCATGAACCTCGGCCACCCGGCGGTTCACCTCCTCCTCAACTCTAGCCTCGCGAGCCCCGACGGCGTCTTCTGCTTGGGCAACTTGACGCTCCCTCGTCTCCAGTTGCTCAAGCTCGCAGCTATGCTCCATGGCCTCCAGGGCCAGCTCCTCCTCACGCTTCCAGACCTCCTCTTCCTCCACGAGCGTCCCCCGCAGCGATGCAAGAGCAGCCCTGCGTCCCTCCACCTGCTGCTCAAGAGACGTGCTCTAGGCCTGGAGTTCCCACGCAAGTTTCTCCGTAGCCTCGCGGCGGCGATCAGCCTCGCGAGCCTCCTCCAAGGCTCGTGAGCGGGCTTCATGGGAAACCTTGAGAGACGCCTCGGCCTTCGTGTTCTCAAGGTCACGCTGATAGCAGCCGAGGTTGATGGCCACCTTCAGCTTGCGCCGCTCCTCTGCCAGCCGAAGACCTTCAGCCTCAAGGCGCGAATCAACACTCGCGAGCTCTTCACCAAGCCGACCCATCGCGTTCATCGCCTCCTGAAAGAGATCGTGACGATCCACGCTCCGCTCGCGCTCAAGCTCGAACGCCCGGCCTTCTTCATCCTCCACCTCGGGGGCTGTGGGCGGGGCGTCAAGCGGTGCGCCACCCCTTGACAGAGGGCTGGGAGCTGGCGCCACACCCAACACCAGCCCGTCTTCGCGAGAAGCCCAAGCCTGCTGAGGCTTGCTGCTCGAGGAGGAGCCAAGGATTGAAGCCAACAAGCTGCCGTCAAAGATCAGCGGGGGAGTCTCGGGTATGCCTGCCAAGCTCCACGCCAGGCCAAGGGGGAGGAGTGAAGAGGTCGCGGGATCAGCACGCCAGGAAGGCAAGAGTGCCCCTTCAACCAACTCTGCCCCAGGGGCAATCAGCAGACTCGTAGCGCTGAAGGATGGCGGGAGAATTAAGGGAGAAGGAGGCCGTTTCTCAGGAGGCTCAGCAGCCTTGGTGGAAGGGGCCCTGAAAGACTGGCGTCAGAAGAGGAAACCAGCACACGGAAAGCCACAAACTGTGCGATACTTACACGTCAATGGCGATGTACTTCCTCCGCTTCAGCGGTCCGAAGATGTTGCTGCCGCTGAGGGATCCTTTCCTCTTGCGGAGCTCCTCGAAGTCCACACAAAGACGACCGAAACGCTGGATGTGACGTCCGGTGCACAGTGGGACCGAAGAAGAGCTCGGGAGAATGTCTTCAGGGGTGCTCGGTTGCGGCGCACAGCCGGGCACCATTTCGCCACGTCCTCCCGAGGCTCCTGGAGCCTTGGCCTCGGGAGTCGCATGCAGCGTCTCCTCAGCAACCGACGCCTCAGGAGGAGAGTGGCAGGCTCCTGAGGATGATGCCCCAGGATCACCACCCGGCACGTGCTCCTCAGCACTCGAGCCGCCGGCCTCCGCCTGAGCTCGCCCACCTGCACCGTCACTTGGGGCGAGCTCAACATCAGGGGCAAGGAAGGGAACCACGATGACGGGGTTCTCCCGAGGCCCCTCCAGGCCGACCGATCGCTGCCCCCATTCATCGAAGAGAGGCATGTCCTTTACAAATTCATCCTTATTATTGCAGCGGTACAGCAAACAGTTCTTCCCAGGCAGTTCGGCCGGCAGAGAGACACCCGCCAGGACCTTGAGCACTGTTCGTCGTGTCCCGAGGAGGAGCCCGGACTCCTGAAACCTCATGTGGTCCTGGCTGCTGAGAAAGGTCCACATTGGGCGAGAATGGCGCTGAAGCGGAGCGACCCGGTGTTGGACGAATTCCTTCACCACCATCGGTGCAGTTATGCCGCGATCCTTTAGCAGCCTCACCCTGAGCCAGACGTGGGCAAGGCTGGGGCTCACGAGCCGCTGATGGCCCCAGCTGGGGTTAGGAACGGCGGGCCCCGACGGAGCCTGAAGCATAGGACTGAGCACACCAGCATCGACGAACACCCATCGTGTCCGGAATTCGCTCGTGGATGGGGAAAGCTTGAAATTGATCCCCTCGCATGTCGTCGCAGCCACGGCCTGGAGGCTCACGCACCCCGAGCATTGCTGAGGGTCAGCCAGATGCAATGAGAAGAAGTGACGGAGGAGAGCCACTGAAGGAGCAACGCCCACCATGGCCTCGCACACGAAGGCAAAGACAGCAAGAAGAGTCACAGGCTGAGGGTCGAGATGCAGCATGTGGATTTGATAATGCTCAAGCACAGCACTGAAGAAGGCGGAAAAGGGAGGAATCAGGCCAGCCCAGAGGGCATCTATGAAGAATGGGATCTCGGTGGCCGTCTGGGCCGTGCGAGTGCGAGACGCGGGCCAAGCCACCGTCTCCCCCCACTCATTGAAGCTGGAGGCAAGCATCGGGCGCACCTTGTCCATGGCCTCGTCATTGAGCACCCGAGACCGGCCGAGCGCCGGTGCGAAGGACGGAGGCGCTGCCGAAAGAGGCAAGGGACTCTTCCCCTTCTCAGGTTGCTTAGGCGCCATGGCTATGGAGCAGGCGGAGCGCGAGTCAGATTGGAGAAGAGAAGCAGAGCCGCAAGGAAGCAGAGGAATTGGGGAAGCAAGGCGCAAGAGGCGGAGGAATAACTGTGTAGGCCTCAGGGGCCGCATAGCCAGGCAGATTCGAAGACAACATGGGGAAGCGGAGACGCCCACGTCCAATCAACCGCCACACGACGACCGAGGCCGCAGACTTTTGGGGCCCGCGGTGCTCCGAACTTGACCCTTGGCTTCGCCGCGAAGCCAAGCCCGAGCGCACCTTGGGCCCCGGGGCTACTGTCGGTGTTCTGGGAACGGGGGTCCCCAGAATTGGCTGCCTGCGGCCCACGGCGTGGCTAAGCAGCAGACCGTACGACCCATCTTCATCAACAAGGCATCCAAGCCTCGCGAGGCGGACGACGCAAGACCTCCTCTGGAGTGGCCTAGCTAGGCAGGCTCACGAGGAGCGGAGATATCAAGGCGGGGCAAACCTCACGAGGCTCTCGTGACGTGAGCCATGACGAACGGTGCCGGCGGGTGCCAGGCAGGCGCCGGTGCGCAGCGTCCTCATTTCCTCGTTGGTGCTAAGGAGGCAAGCGCAGGCGAAGAGTACCGAGGCATCAGGCAAAGGTTGCCATATTGGTCCAACGAGACCAAGACCAAGAGGATGGCAAGGCAGAGGTCATCATGGAGCCCAAGACGACGTCACCCCAGAGCTTTTCGCAAGCGAAGACCGCTATTGTCAGGATAGCTTGTACTAGATGTCCCCCTTCAAATTTGCCCGCCGTTGTTGGCTCCCTTCCTGCTCGATATTTGGGAAGAGACCAGGGCCTCTATAAATAGGACTAGCCACAACAGTAGGAGGCAACAGACCTCGAACGGGTTGAGATCGAACCCTCACACCACAAGTTCATACGCACAAGAACACCTCAACCTCAGGAGGCTGTTCTTCCTTTGTACTGTCCATCATCTGCCCAAGACGCAATCCACCACCACCACACTGGAGTAGGGTATTACACCACATCGGTGGCCCGAACCAGTATAAACCATGCGTCTCTCTGTGTTGTGAGTCCGTCGAGTTTGTCCGCAAGATCTTAGCAAGCTAGAGCATAGATCGGTAGGAGGGAAAGACTTTGCACGAACCCAGTGTTCGAACCTTAAGGGTTTGCCGGAACCCCACATCCGACAGGGTGGACAGGTGCTTGGGTACTGCCCTTTCTTGGACAAGCATTCCACTTATGATTAACCCCTATTGCAAGCATCCGCAACTACAAAAGAAGTATTAAGGTAAACCTAACCATAGCATGAAACATATGGATCCAAATCAGCCCCTTACGAAGCAACTCATAAACTAGGGTTTAAGCTTGTGTCACTCTAGCAACCCATCATCTACTTCTTACTTCCCAATGCCTTCCTCTAGGCCCAAATAATGGTGAAGTGTCATGTAGTCGATGTTCACATAACACCACTAGAGGAAAGACAACATACATCTCATCAAAATATCAAACGAATTACAAATTCACATGACTACTTATAGCAAAACTTCTCCCATGTACACAGGAACAAACGTAACTGTCGGATGTGGGGTTCCGGCAAAACCCTTAAGGTTCAAACTCTGGGGTGCGCGCGAAGTTGTTTCCCTCCTACCGATCCACACCCTAGCTTATTAAGATTTCGCGGACGAACTCAGCGAACTCACAACACAGAAAGACACGAAATTTTACTGGTTCGGGCCACCGTTGTGGTGTAATACCCTACTCCAGTGTGTGGTGGTGGATTGCCTCTTGGGATGATGATGAACAGTACAAGGGGAAACATCCTCCTGAGGTTGGGGGTGTTCTTGTGCTCGACTAACTTGTGTGGGTGAGGGCTCGATGCGTTATCCGATGCCCTCTAAAGCGGTGGCTAGTTCTACTTATATAGGCCCTGGTCCTCTCCCCAAATATTGAGCGCGAAGGGAGCCAACAACAGCGGGCAATTTGAAAGGGGACAGCTACTACAAGCTATCCTGACAAAAGTGGTCTTCGCCTGCAAAAGGCTCTGGTGGTGATGCCATCTTGGGCTCCATGGTGACCTCCATCTTGCCGTCCTGCTGGTCTTCGGTCTCGTTGCACCGATATGGAAACCTTTGCTTGATGCCTCGGTACTCCGCGCCTGCACCTGCCTCCTTTGCACCGAAGAGGAAACAAGGACGCTGCGCGCGCTGGCGCCAGCCTGGCACCTGCCTGGTGTCGATCGTCATGGCTCATGTCAGGAGAGCCACACGAGGTTTGCCCCGCCTTGATATCTCCGCTCCTCGTGAGCCTACCGAACGTGGCCACTCCGGAGGAGGTCTTGGGTCGTCCGCGCCGTGAGGCGTGGCCCCTCGCGAAGGTCTTGAATGCCTTCTCGATGAAGGTGGGCCGTACGGCCCGCTAGCGCAGCCACGCCGTGGGCTGCAGCGAGCAAGTCCTGGGACCCCGTTCGAGAACACCGACAAGAGCCCCCGCCCAAAGGCTGGCTTGGCTTCGAGGCGAAGCCAAAGGTCAAGTACGAAGTGTCGCGGGCCCAAAAGCCTGCGGCCTCGGTCGACGTGTGGCGGTTTGATTGGACGTGGGCGTCTCCCCTTCCCCGCGCTGCCTCAGGAACCGCTCGATTTGACAAAAAGGCTGGCGCAACCAAGCCCTCCTCGGCGCCGGCTTGGTACGAGCCAGCTCTAGAAGCACCCACCGTCACAGAAAAGAGCCTTGCTTCTGCGCGCCTACTGACGGCGGGGGAGAGCAATGAAGGGGGCAAGACGGAGCTCCGGCTTGCCTCCGACATGCCAGAGCCTGAGGGAAGCACCTTCTTCCCCTTCTTGTCGAGCAGCATCGCTATCGAGTTGGTTTCCCCCTTCTCCGATTTCTTTTATGAGGTCCTCGACCACTACGGGCAGCAGGCGTTGCACCTCCACCCCAAGTCTATCCTCCTCATGTCCATCTTCGCCTACTACTGTGAGGCGTACCTGGGTGTGATGCCATCCGTGGCTCTTCTACGCCACTTCTTCCTTCGCATCAGCGATGGACACATCTCCGGGTGCGCCAATTTCATTGCATCTGGCAAGGCTAACTCAATCTCAAGCACCGGGAAGAGGGCCGACAATATCCGAGCCAAATGGGTCATGATGAACGCCAAGCGCGCCCATCCGCATTTCCCCTTGCCAACGGAGGCGCCCTAGTTCAACAAAGGGTGGCCCTGCACGAAGCTCGCTGATGAGCGGGTGTCGTCTGTGCTGGGGCAGATGCAGACCGACCTGAAGCCAGGCAATGCGAAGGCGGCGAAGGTCACATGGGCCATGCTCCTAAGGGAATTCTTGGTGCTGCGCGTCGCCCTGCTCCAAGCGCGATCGCGCCCCTTGTGAAAGCTTGGAGATGGAGAAGACAAGATCCGGCTGAGGCCCGGGGCCCTGCCTGACAATGAATTGGCTGCTGTCCTGCGCCTCCTGGTTGGGGATAACCAGGAGTACCTGCCGAGCACCTTCACTCCTTTGTTCCTCCGCAAGGACTGGGAGCTACTTGTGGCTTCCAGGCCGACCTTGGACGCACGCGGGCTGGTACCGCCTGCGCTCTCCGAAGCCTCGGCGGCGCCGAAGCCGGTGGAGCTATCTTTTGACGAGTCCCACGGGAGAAAGAAGAGGAGGGGGACTCGGAGGCGACCCTCGAAGAGATGGGGGGAAACTCCCCCTTGAGCAAAGCTGAAATCCTCCGCGCCCTTCCTGACGACGCCGAGGTCGATGCCCACCAGGAGGAGGGAGAACTGCTCGTCGTCCCGACGAGGAGTAGGTCATCACTGATCCCTCGGGATGCTGCCTTCGCCTTGACGCCGCCTGAGGCTGTCCAGCCCTCCTGTTGTCCCGACTTCCGCCCCCGGAACCCTTGCGCCTACTCCCCAGCCTCCGATACTCTCGGGCTTCAAGCTCCCCAAGCGGAAGGCGGAATACGTTGCGGTGGATCGGTAAGTGCCTTGAGCTTCGTCTTGTCCCTGCATGTGCTTGTTATTTCCTGACTTCCACCCTTGGTTGACCAGGCCGACGCCTTCGGCGAAGAAAAGGAAGGGGGATACGACGGCCGCGCCTCCCTTCACAGAGAAAGGAGGCAGCAGCACCGCACCTCCCCAACCCGGTCGTCTTCGCGGTTCCAAGGGGAGCATCACCGGGAGGAGTCAGTCCCCATGGCCCCTCTGGCTCCTAAAGTGCCGGCGTCTGGCTTGGCTGAAGAGGTGCCGACTACTCCGGAACCCGCAGTCTCCCATGCCCTGGTGATGGCGTTGCCTCCTCCCACTGCTGCACCTCCACTCCCAGGTTCTTCTGCCTCTGCTGCCGTCCTAGAACATGCTCTTATAGAGATGACCCAACTACAGCCAGATCTCCTGAGCGCGGACCCGAGTCTGGTGGCCGGGCTCCTGGAGTTGGCCTCCGGCTGGCTTCACTCCGACTCGGCGGTTCGCGCGACACTGAGCCTGGTCACTGCGTCTCCCGAGAAGGAGAAGCAGAGCGCCGCCAATGCTACAGCCGATTGCGAAACGACACTGAAAGAAGCCAAGGCCGCCCGCGACCGCTCCAAGAGCTGGAGGACAAGCTGAAGAGCCTGCACGACAAGCACGCCGAAGAAGCACGCGGCCGCTTGGTGAAGGAGGAGGAGATGAAGGCCCGGGAGGACGCCGTCAAGAACCGTGACGCTGAGCTGGAGGATTTGGGGAAGACGCAGGCCGCCGAGTGCAGTCGGATGGAAGAGCTGGAGCGGAAGGTGAAGGCGAGGGAGGCCGATCTTGATGCCAAGGCATGGGTCCTGGCTGAAGACCGTGTGACCTTTGCCGATCTCGAGAAAAGGTCTCGCGCGGCACTGAAGATGCTCTACGAGCATGGCTTGGAGAGGCCGCTGACCACCAATGAGGACGGCCCCGCCCTGCTGCTTCCTCTCTTGGTGAAGGCGCTTGAGGAGTTCGTGGATGGTACCGGTCCCATGGCTGAGGCAGAAGCTCGCGTCCTGTCTTCAGCTGCATTGACTCGTGTCTTCAGCCATCTGCACCTTCACGACCCCAGCTCTTGCCTTGACGAGCTGCTCGAGCCTGTGGCTGACGATCACTGCGCAGCCGCCTCCGCAGCTATGCAAGGTCAAGTGGAGGCCCTCCTAAAGAAGTTCTGTGGCTTTGACTCCGCACCCTTGTCCGGTGATGCCGCCGATCTTGCGGCTGGTGGTGCAGGTGAAGACGTCGTTACCCAAGGAGGAGCACCTTCTGCAGGTCATGGCGGTGTCCAGGGGTGACCTGGGGCTACTTTCCTTTTTCGTTCCTGTAATATGCATCAGGCCTCGTGGAGGTTTTAAAACTTTCATTCGATATTGTGAGGACAATATGTTTTGTAATATTTGCTTCGAGATTTTGCGATTTTCTTCCTATCTGCTTTGTGTTCTGCATCGGTAGAGCCCGGCCCCGTGCATACCTCAACCGTCGTTGGGCCGACCGGAGACCAGGATAGACCAAGGAGTGAGGGGCTACGTGACCAGTTAGGCTCCTGAGTCGCGATGCTCAGAGTCCCCCTTGACACGCAAATAGTTCATAGGAAGGGTGCACGATGATAGATTAATGTTCTACGTCGGCAGAGCCCGGCCCCGCGCATACCTCAACCGCCGCTGGGCCGATCAGAGACCAGTACGGACCAAGGAGTGAGGGCTACGTGACCAGTTAGGCTCCTGAGTCGCGATGCTCAGGAGTCCCCCTTGACGCGCAAACAATTTCCATACCTACCCTCTCCGAGGCCTCGGGAGGGGCGTGCGACGACCAGGTCCGACAGACCTATTTGAGCGGCATGCGCTTGGGCGTGACCCGAGCGTAGCCCCCGTGTCCAGCCCCCTCGTGTGGCTCTCCCGAGGGGAGGCGTTTGCGGTGAGGCTGGACGCTGAGCTCTGGGGCTCCCTAAGGTTGGTACGATCATGGGGCCGCCCTCAGTTGTTTATCACCAGCGCGGAGCATAGTGCTTCCACTTGTGCACGGGCATAGCCGCTCCTCGGCAGTGTCGACGGCCAGCGCGAAGCATGGTACTTCCACTTGTGCGTGGGAGGGGGCCCCCCTCCTGGAGGAGCCCCCGGGGCGTGTACATCCCCGCCCTGACACGTGGCTTGCACGGCAGGGCTGCGAGATGTATCTGGGCACTCGTGAGCCAGCGCGGGACTCACGAGGACCTACCTCAAGGCGGGTTGTGCCTGGTCTTGAGTCTTTGATAGTTGCGCATTCCTGCGAGACGGTTAGGTGCAAGTGCTCTATGTCCTCAGGTCCCGGCCCTCGAGCGAGCTCAGCCGCCACTGGTATGCCAGGTCACGGTGCCGTGGACAAGGCCAGGGGGTGAGGGCTGGAAAGCCAGTAAGAGTTCTTGAGTCGCGATGCTCAGGAGCCCCCCTTTTAACGCGCAAGCGAATCGCATGATGAAGGGATGTACCCGTGGCGGATGGCAATCGAGCAGGTGATAATCATAGGCAGATTAAGCATGGAAGGCAAATACACTTAGGTAAATGCAGAAAGATACATGCCACTGGGTCAGGCTCAAGTGGCTTGGGGATGATGCAACCCGAGGGGTGCCCCCAGCAAGGTAAGCTAAAGACATAAGAAAAGGATACACGCCACAGGGACAGACCCACGTAGCCTGGGAATAATGCAGCCGAGGGGCGCTCCCAGCTAAACGAACTTGGAAAATGTCACCTGGTTCTGTTGACGAAGGAGAGTTGGGGCAGCTGAAGGTACGCGGCGAAGGAATGGCTCCTCACGAGCCACCGGGGCCCTGAGCCTCGGGAGGCTCTGAGGCTCAGGTGGTTCCCTGAGGACCGTCTCCATCTCTGCCAGGACGGCGTAGTGCCTGGCTTCCTGAGCCGCCAGGACACGCCGCATGTTGCGCTGATAGGCTGACGACATGCTCGGCAAGCCAAAGTGCATGCGAACGTAGCTGTGTGGTGGACCCACACGCGAAGGCCAGAAAAGCTCCTGAGATGCGGCCCTGTTGATCCCTGGAACATCGATGCAGACGCGCAGCCCGACATCCTCGCCTGGATGGGGAGCTGCACCTCGTGAGCGGCGGTCGCCGCACATGGCCCTTGCGTCTTGCAGTTCCTGAGTGGTCTTGGTGATGAACTCCTGAGTGGTGGGCACTCCTCGCCCTGTGCCTTCCTGAGGAAAATGTGCCGCGAAGCACGCCTCCAAGTGGTGCCCAAGCGCCTCCCTCGAGATGTGGGCAAGGTCTGAGGCCTTCCAGAAGAAAGCCCCCGGGCCCTGCCCGAGGAGGGCACTGGGCGCGCGATGGAGGGAGGCACCCCTGGGGCGGGCGCTGATCCTGATGAGGTTCCAGCCGAGACGCCGCTCTCCCGAGGTCCGGCACGGCGCAGCTGCTTCTTCTTGGGGATGGCTGTCGGTGTCAAAACCGGTGGATCTCGGGTAGGGGGTCCCGAACTGCGCGTCTAAGGCGGATGGTAACAGGAGGCAGGGGACATGATGTTTACCCAGGTTCAGGCCCTCTCGATGGAGGTAATACCCTACTTCCTGCTTGATTGATCTTGATGATATGAGTATTACAAGAGTTGATCTACCACGAGATCGTATAGGCTAAACCCTAGAAGCTAGCCTATGGTATGATTGTTCTTGTCCTACAGACTAAACCCTCCGGTTTATATAGACACCGGAGGGGCTAGGGTTACACGGAGTCGATTACAAGGGAGGAGATCTTCATATCCGTATTGCCAACCTTGCCTTCCACGCCAACGAGAGTCCCATCCAGACACAGGGCAAAGTCTTCAATCTTGTATCTTCATAGTCCAACAGTCCGGCCAAAGGATATAGTCCAGCTGTCCGGAGACCCCCTAATCCAGGACTCCCTCAGTAGCCCCTGAACCAGGCTGCAATGACGATGAGTCTGGAGCGCATATTTGTCTTCGGCATTGCAAGGCGGATTCTTCCTCCGAATACTCCATAGAAGATTTTTGAAGACAAGGAAAGTGTCCGGCTCTGCAAACCAAGTTCCACATACCACCGTAGAGAGAGTGATATTTCCACAAATCTAATCTGCTGACACGTTTAGCAGCATGACATCATGCCATGGCCCGATCATTATTCGAACCGTTTTTCTCAACCAGCACTGCACATATTGCGAGGCGGTTTTCTTGGCACGTCTTGTCAAAGAAGAGATCGTGCCCCTTATCACGGGATTCTCATCAATACGGGTGTGGGTAACCCAACCGCACCATCAATTATGGCGCTTGGGGAATAAGCAATTTTACCAGGCAAGTGGGGAGGCGCATCGCCTCTTCCGCCCTTATAAAGGGACGAGGATTTACCCCTTTTTACCCACGCCTTCTTCCCCCTCGCTTATCCCTTCTTGCGCACTTGAGCTCCAACGTCCAAGTTCGCGTCCTTCTCCTCAAACCACTCCAAGCATGTCCGGAGCAGGAGGCAAGTGGATGGTCTCCTCCGTTACGGAGGAGAACATCACAAAGCTACGGGAGGCCGGATATCTGTCTGAGGACATCGCACAGCGGCTGCCAGATGCGGGGCAGATCATTCCTACACCCGAACCCTATGAGAGGGTGGTTTTCCTTACCCACTTCATCCGTGGACTGGGATTTCCGCTCCACCCACTTGTCCGCGGGCTCATGTTCTACTACGGGCTGGATTTCGACGACCTGGCCCCCAACTTTATCCTCAACATTTCGGCATTTATCATCGTCTGCGAGGCCTTCCTCCGCATCAGGCCCCAGTTCGGCATGTGGTTGAAGACCTTCAATGTTAAACCGAAGGTGGTGGTCGGCCAGCAAGCGGAGTGCGGAGGCGCCATGGTGGGCAAAATGCCTAATGTCACCTGGCTCGAAAGCTCCTATGTGTAGACCATAAAGGGGTGGCAATCGTGGTGGTTCTACATCACCGAGCCGCGCGACACCAACTGGGTGGCGGCCCCCAAATTCCGATCCGGAATCCCCACGCGGCTCACCTCCTGGAAAGAGAAGGGCCTGTCCTGGGGTTCATCGGTGGAGCTGACCGGACTCCAGAAATGCATCAAGAACATGATGAGCAAGAAAATCAAGCTTGCCAACATGGTCCAGGTCATGCTCTTCCGCCGGACCCTCCCGTGCCAACGAAGGGCATTCAATTTATGGGAGTTCGACCCGGCCAAGCACCAGACGCTGCGAGAGCTCTTCGACACGATGCACAAGGACGTCTGGAGGGTGCTGTTCAAGGGCGCTGAGGTACCTCCTCCCCTTACCGAGGACCGCAGACTCGGCGCAAAGCGCTATGCCAATCCGGTAAGTTTTTATATCTCACAGTATAATTATTTGCCCCAGTTTAATCATGTGCGGGATCTAAACTTCCATGCCTTTAACAGGACTAGGTAGAGATAGCCGAGCAGTTCGATTGCCCAGCCCCCCTTCCTGAAGATCCTGCAGATGCTATCCTAACGGAGATGCTGGTTTTGGCGCCTTACGAGGTGCCGGTGAAGAAGGCCAAGAAGAAGGCCACGGGGACCCGAAAGGGTCTCCGGCGCAAGGTTATATCAGACTCATCGTCCGATAACTCTGAAGCGCACTCCTCCCACGAAAACGAGGAGGAGGAAGAGGAAAGTTCTCCCCCACCGGGAGACAAGAAAAGGAAGGCCGCCCCAACCGGGGAGGCTGAAGGGTCCAAGAAGGGAAGGACCCTCATTCTGGACTGCTCCACGACGGCCGCCTACAGCGACGACGAGTGGTTACCCAGGGACAAGCCCCTGGGGAAGTCGTAAGTATCTGGATACCATGGTAATTCATGGTATGTTTTATTGCACTGCTTCCCTTCACGCCGAACATGATTATGCAGTCCGTCTCGAGCCCATATCGACGTATCTTCGTCGGATGGTTCTTTGGACCTGTCGGATATGAATAGCGATTCACTTCCGACCGCCTCCTCCCCTCGCCCTTCGGACAACATCGAGGTGTTGTCTCGAAAGGAACTGAGCCGAGGGGAGGTAGTCCTGAAGGCGCCTCGAGGCGACCTTCCGGACCCTGGGCGCAAAGGGAGCAAGACTCCCGTAGGCTCCAAGTTCGGCCCCAAGTCGAACACTGCGCCGGACCCTCAGATGGTTCCGGATTCAGGCAGGCGACCCCCCGTTAAGAGGGGCAAGCCGCCCGTGCAGGTGGCCTCTGTCCATCCAGAGGCACCGGACAACTTGCTGGAAGCGCTTCACGGCGCTTCCATCGAAGAAGAGCACCGCACTATCATGAGTGTGGTGATCGAGAAGGTTCAGTCCGCCAAAAAGGACTAACTGAAGCTTGTGCCAGCCTCCTAACGGGCTTTCAGGTAAGTAATCAAAATACAAGAAAATATTACCGCATAGACAGTAGCCCCTGATGCTCTGTTTGGCGTTCGCGAAGAAAGGCTGAATAGAGGATCAAATAATGACTTAGGAGTCTAATCAGAATATGTCTATATGGAGGCTTCACTGCTGGCCGCCGCCGCACGTATTGCGGAGGTCGCTACGCTGAAGCAGGACCTTGAGCGGTCCGAGGAAGAGCTCGGCCTTGCCAAGAGGCAGCTCGAGGAGAGCAAAGGTAAGCAATACCTTGTCTATATATTTAAAAGAAATTTGGTTGTAAAATAATAGGATCAACATGAATTTGCCAGGGGCCATGATTGAAGTGGCGACCCTGAACAAGGCGTTGCCCGAGGGCGAAGACAAAGCGGCCAAGGAGCGCACTGAGCGAGAAAAGCAAGAAGCCCGGGTAGGCGAGGTGCAGCAAGAGCTCGAGGCTCTCATCAAAAAACACGAGTCCTTGGAGCGTGACTCTAAGACGTGAGAGTCCGAACTTGCGAAGGCGCTCGAAAGCGCTCAAAACGCCAAGATGAAGCAGACAAGGCCCTCTAGGAGATTGATGCGGTGAAGAAGATAGCAGCGGGTAAGGCATTCATTATGCAAAGCAAGCACGTGAAGGAAACTTTCCTTTTACTTACCCAAGTTCGGAGCTCTCTAGGAGCGTTCGCAGATCTTCCCCGCAGTGTGCTGGATGCCGCGGAGTTTTACCAAGCTGAAGAGGGGAGCTCGACAGAAAAGTTGTTCTGGTCTCAATATACTGGGACCGAACACCCAATGCCCTTGAGCGACCAGCTGAAGCAACTGGTCGAGCTTCACAAGGCGGCTGAACAGACCATGAAGGGTCTTATAATCCGGATGTGGCCTGGCGATCCCCCGCCTAACAGCTACTTCGGTCTGGTGAGGCGGCTTGTGAATGCCTGTCCACCGCTTGAAGTCATAAAGTGGTCCATCCGCATCGAGGGTGCGCGCAGGGCGAAGGTGCACTGGGCGAAGCTGGACGCCGTAAAGCTGGTGAAGGAGGGGACGCCGGAGGGCAAGGAGCATCACCGCCCCGAAATGTATTATGACAGTATCCTGAAGGGTTCCCGCCTTGTGGCGGAGGAATGTGCTAGAGATGTAATTTTTGAATGAACATGCTCATGTGATCCTGTAATGCGAAACGAGTTCATGTGCGCTATGCAACACTTTTTGAATTTAAAATATTACCTTCTGTGCGGCCGTTTATAAAATCTGAGAGTTGGCGGCCATTCACGCCCCCATGTAACTCGTCTTTGGGGTGTTCAGGATAAACCTGAGCACTCTTTATCCCAATTTTGGGTCCTTCGAGGGAGGTGTTCAAGTGCAACGAACTGTGCAATCGGACTATAAGGCTTTATCACTCTCACTTAGCCATAGAAGTTTACAATTTTAAATTTTGGCGAAGCCCCTAGTATTCGGAAGGCGAATTTGGGGCGCTTATATCGCCTAAGTCGGGCAAGGCCGACTCCTCGCCTCAAGCGAAAAAGCCTTTAAGGACTTGAGACCTCTCGAACAGCGACCAGCTCTCGCCTTATCATCATGACAGTTTTCGGCTTTCTCTCTTTGAGGTGCTCGTCCGGAAGAACCGACACAATCGCAGATAGTTCTCCCAGCGCTACCTTAGCCGATATAGCGGAACGTAAGGTACCAAAACATGGGAGGCGGGCAAACCCAACATTTGACCCAAGACATGATTCGGAGCTGATGCATATAATGCTATAAGTTCGGGGTGCCGCACTGTCGAAAGTGTTCGGACCTCTCGCGTCGTATTATGGGGTATACGAAAGCCCCTGGCGTACTGACCGTACCAGAATGTACGGGTGCAAGTTGGCGTAAATGAACATATATAAAAAAAGATGGATAATGCAATAATAGACTAATTCTATAATACGTTGAAGCGTACTGATACAAGTAGTGCAATAAGCAAAAAATAGGACTATTTGACATGTCCTATCCAAGGGCAAGCTGCGTGCGAGTATTAAAAAACGTGTATGTCGATTGTTATTAGAGACCACCTAGGGGTTTCCTTGTACGACTTAGCTTCTTGCCTCCTTGGTTGCTCCTTCCCGTAATGTGTCCGGCAATCATACTTCCGGAAAGGGTTTCCATAGAGTAAGCTCCTGAAAGAGAAAAAATTGATAAAGGTATGCAGCCCCTAGGGCGGTTGAGCCGCATTGCGGGACGTGCCTTGATCGTGCCCCCGCCTATGCCCATGGTATTTTCCGTGCGTAATTATGTACGCGCGACACGGATTTTGTCGCATGATTGGGACTAGGACGGGGGCCGAATTGCTAGGCGAGCTCTGAACGTGCCAGGCGATCCCGTTGAAGGTTATTCCGGACTCGCTTGACGGTGTCCGGGGGCTGTATCGCTGGATTGGCGGTTTGCCTTAAAAGGCTGCTTTGTGCTTCTGCTGCGAAGTCGCTGTCTGCTCTTCCGTGCGGAGCGAGCGTTCTGTGTTTCCATTGACTGTTATGACCCCCTAGGTCCTGGCATCTTGAGCTTGAGGTATGCGTAATGCGGTACCGCATTGAATTTTGCAATGCAGTTCGTCCGAGCAAAGGCGTGATAGCCATCATGAACAGTGACGATATCGAAGATTAACTCCTCGCTACGGAAGTTGTCCGGAGATCCGAAGACTACTTCCAGTGTTATTGAGCCCGTGCAATGGGCCTCTACACCTGGGATGACGCCCTTAAAGGTGGTTTTGGTGGGTTTGATCCTCGAGGGATCTATACCCATTTTGCGCACTGTATCCTGATAGAGCAGGTTCAGGCTGCTGCCGCTGTCCATAAGGACATGAGTGAGGTGAAATCCGTCGATGATGGGGTCTAGGACCAATGCGGCGGATCCGCCATGACGGATACTAGTGGGGTGGTCCCTGCGATCGAAGGTGATCGGACAAGAGGACCATGGGTTGAACTTTGGGGCGACGGGCTCCATCGCATAGACGTCCCTTAGTGCACGCTTCCATTCCCTCTTGGGAATGTGGGTTGCGTATATCATGTTCACCATCTTCACTTGTGGGGGGAACCTCATCTGTCCTCCCGTGTTCGGCGGCCGGGGCTCCTCCTCGTCATCACTATGCAGCCCCTTATTCTTGTTTTCGGCATTCAACTTGCCGGCCTGCTTGAACACCCAGCATTCTCTGTTGGTGTGATTGGCTGGCTTATCGGGGGTGCCATGGATTTGACACGATCTATCAAGTATGTGATCCAAACTGGACGGGCCCGGAGTACTTCTTTTGAATGGCTTTTTCCGCTGACCGGATCTGGAGCCTCTGAATCCGGCATTGACTGCCATATCATGAGCGTTATCGCCGTTGTTGCGGCGCTTGTGTCTATTACGACGTGGTCTGCCGTTGGCATCTTTAGTGTCCGAAGTGCTCGGATTCCATGATGTGTTGTTGTTATGAGCCAGCCAGCTATCCTCGCCCGCGCAAAAGCGGGTCATGAGTGTTGTGAGGGCTGCCATCGATTTCGGCTTTTCCTGGCCGAGGTGCCGGGCGAGCCACTCGTCCCGGATGTTATGCTTGAATGCCGCTAAGGCCTCTGCATCCGGACAGTCGACAATGTGGTTTTTCTTAGTTAGGAACCGTGTCCAGAATTGCTTGGCCGATTCCCCCGGCTGCTGAGTTATATGGCTCAAGTCGTCAGCATCCGGTGGTCGCACATAAGTGCCTTGGAAGTTGTCAAGGAATGCATCTTCCAAATCCTCCCAACTGCCGATGGAGTCTGCTGGCAAGCTATTCAGCCAATGCCGAGCTGGTCCTTTGAGTTTTAGTGGGAGGTACTTGATGGCATGTAGATCATCACCGCGAGCCATGTGGATGTGGAGGAGGAAATCCTCAATCCATACTGCGGGATCTGTCGTACCATCATACGATTCGATGTTTACGGGTTTAAAACCCTCCTGGAATTCGTGATCCATAACTTCATCAGTGAAGCATAGGGGGTGTGCAGCGCCTCTGTGCCGGGCTATATCACGGCGTAGTTCATATGAGTCTTGTCTGCTGTATTCGGCCCGGCCGGATTTGCTTTTAGTGTATCCGGCGTGACGATCATCATCGCGTGTTGGTGCACGCCCCCATGATCCATAGATCGATCTTGCATGTTTTGCCCTGCTTTCCAATACCTCTCGCAAGTCCCGCGTGTTGCCCCGGGCCTTGGTATTTTTGTTTGAGTGGCGGCAGGGTGCAGGCTGATATTCAGGCTGAAACGCCTCTCTGTCTCGGCCACGAAGTGGCTGGTCCGCCGCATCATATGCTGGTGATGTAGGTTTCAATGCTTCCTCCTTGAGTTGGGGTAGCAACCTGCGCTTTGGGTAACTCTTGGAGGGGCATTCGAGTTTGTATTCCTCGGCCGCAAGGCCTTCGGTCCATCTGTCTGCTAGCTAATCTTGATCAGCTCGAAGCTATTGTTGCTTTTTCTTCAAGCTATTTGTTGTGGCTATAAGCCGGTGCTTGAAGCGCTCCTGCTCGACGGGATCCTTAGGCACGATAAATTCTTCGTCGCCGAGGCGCGCCTCGTCTTCGGAGAGAGGCGTGTAATTGTCATCCTCCGCTTCTTCATCTGCTGCCCGTTCTGGAGGGATAGCTTGTTCTCTTGACAAGGAGAGAGACCTTAATGAGTTTAGCACATCGCCAAAAGGCGAGTGCTGAAAGATATCCGCGGAGGTAAACTCCATGATTGGCGCCCAATCGGATTCGATATGCACGGATGCAGGCGGTTCGGAGTACATGGCCGGAGATGAATCCAGTGGTTCGGCAACACGGCTCTCGTCAGGGGTGAAGTCAGTATCCGGCTCTATTTCCACTGAAAGTACGCCCTCCATAGCGGGGTCTATCCACCCGTCCTCGGATGGCGCGATTTGCTCCGGATTGAGGGCCGGAGTAGTTGCAGGTGTGATCTCGCGAACACTGTCCGACGGCAGAGCTAAATCATGCTCGTCGTGATCGTGCGGCGCACCTGGCATGGGCTCGAGTCCGTCGAAGATCAAGTCTCCACGGATGTCGGCAGTGTAATTCAAGTTTCCGAACCTGACCTGGTGTCCCGGGGAGTTTCTCTCGATCTGCTCCAGATGGCCAAGCGAGTTGGCCCGCAGTGCGAAGCCGCCGAATACGAAGATCTGTCCGGGGAGGAAAACCTCACCCTGGACCGCATCGTTACTGATGATTGAAGGAGCCATCAAGCCTTACGGTGATTGCACAGTGGGACTCTCAATGAAAGCACCAATGTCGGTGTCAAAACCGGCAGATCTCGAGTAGGGGGTCCCGATCTATGCGTCTAAGGCGGATGGTAACAGGAGGCGGGGGACACGATGTTTACCCAGGTTCGGGCCCTCTCGATGGAGGTAATACCCTACTTCCTGCTTGATTGATCTTGATGATATGAGTATTACAAGAGTTGATATACCACGAGATCGTACAGGCTAAACCCTAGAAGCTAGCCTATGGTATGATTGTTCTTGTCCTACGGACTAAACCCTCCGGTTTATATAGACACCGGAGGGGGCTAGGGTTACACGGAGTCGGTTACAAGGGAGCAGATCTTCATATCCGTATTGCCAACCTTGCCTTCCACGCCAAGGAGATACCCATCCGGTCACAGGGCGAAGTCTTCAATCTTGTATCTTCATAGTCCAACAGTCCAGCCAAAGGATATAGTCCGGCTGTCCGGAGACCCCCTAATCCAGGACTCCCTCAATGGCCTCTAGAGGGCCCTCACTTTTGCTGTCGGGGTCGTTGATTGCTGCAGCTTGGAAGGCGCGCTCGAGGGATCACACCACATCTCTCTCTTCACATGGGACCGTGATGATACCGCCGCTTCCCGGCATCTTGAGGACGTTGTAGCTGTGGTGAGTGACGGCCATAAACTTGGCCAGGGCTAGATACCCAAGGATGGCGTCGTATGGCAGGCGGATGTGTGCGCCATCAAAGTCGATGCGCTCGGTGCGGTAGTTCTTGCGTTCTCGGAAGGTGACAGGGAGGCGGACCTGCGCTATCGGTGTGGTGGAACCGTCGGTCACTCCTGAGAAAGGCTTGGTAGGCTAAAGCTGGTCATAGGGTACTTGAAGGTTGTCGAACGTGTCGATGGACAGGACGTTGAGCCCTGTGCCGCCGTCGATGAGGGTCTTGGTGACTTGCACGTTGCTGATGACTGGTGAGCAAAGCATCGGGAGGGTGCCAGCGGTGGCTGCGCACTTGAGCTCGTCTGCCGAGTTGAAGGTGATGGCGCACTGGGACCACCTGAGCGGGTGCATGGCCTCGAGCTTGGGGAGGACTGCATTCACTTCACGAGCAAACTGTTTGAATATGCGCTGCGAGGATGGGGCCTGGGCTCCGGCCAAGATGCAGGCGATAGCATCGCTCTCTGGAAGCCCCCCCCTCGGCCCTGATGGTGGTCGTCGTTCCTTCTTGGCGGTGGCGGCAGCGTGGGAAGACCGGCGTTGCCCTGAGGGCGATCCTCACGAGGTTGGTCTCTCCAGGCGCCCACACGAGGATGGTCCTGCCAACGGTCCTCACAAGGACGGTCGTGCCACTCCTGGCGCGGGCCGCAGTCATCCCAGCGTCTGCCACCACGGCCTCCTCCTTGGCCGTAGCCCCGGTCGTTGCGCTCGGGGCATCGGCCGTAGCGTCCTTCGTGAATGGCTCTGAGCTCTTGACAGTCACTGGTGTTGTGGGTGTTTAGGTTGTGGAAGGCGCAGAACGTCCGGTTGTTCTTGGATGACTCGGGCTGGTCCCTGCCTTGCTTGGTGTCCGGCTCCGCTGTGAGCACTGCTGCTTCCTTGCGCTTCGCGTCCTTGGCCTTGGCCTTCTTCTCCTCTGCACCCACAGCTGGCAGCTCAAGGAGGGAAAGGCGCCCCTCCTCAGCTCTTGCGCACTTGGTTGCCAGGTTGAACAGCTCCTGAGATGTGCACAACTCCTCGTGGATAGCGAGCTCTTCCTTCATCTTGATGTCGCGGACGCTATCGGAGAACACGGAGATGATGGCCTCGTCCGTCACCTTGGGGATCTTGAGGCGGGTGTTGTTGAAGCGCTGGATGTACTTCTGGAGGGTCTCTCCTGGTTGTTGCTTGATGCGGCGCAGGTCGCCCGCGGCCGGCGGGCGGTCGCGGGTGCCCTGGAAGTTGGCGACGAAGCGGTCGCGCATCTCGTCCCAGGAGGATATCGAGCCTTGCGGCAGGTTCAGGAGCCAAGAGCGGGCTCCGTCCTTGAGAGCCATGGGAAACCAGTTCGCCATGACTTTCTCGTCGCCGTTGGCCGCTTCAATGCTCACCTCGTATAGCTGCAGGAACTTCGCGGGGTCGAGGGTGCCGTCGTAGCGAGGAGGCAGATCCGGCTTGAACTTGCCCGGCCAGGCGACGCTACACAACTCGAGGGTGAACGCGCGACAGCCGGCCGTGTTCGCCGGGCCCGTCTCGGAGGTCGAGCTTGGACTTGAGGAGGTCCGCATGCTGCTACTGCAGGTAGCGCACGGTCTTGGCGAGGCGGCGCGGGGAGCACGGGTGCAGCTTCTCGCGGCCGAGGGATTTCTTGGTAGCTTCTATCTTCGCGCGTGGGCACCGGGCACGGTGGGTCACGCCGTGGGGCCGCGCGCCTTGGTGCCAAGGCACCGTCTTGGGGAAGAGGTGGTGGAGGCACTCCACGAGCCACGTCGCCCGTGGCTGGTGGAGGGTGAGACAGAGAAAGGGACGGCGCCGGGGAGCCCTCTGCAGCACGGACGAGATAGGCGACGCGGTCGAGCCAGTCCTTGTAGAGGTCGTCGGTCGGGCGGTAGAGAAGGAGCTCGTTCGCCATGAGGAGCATGGCCTGCACGTCCATGGGAGCACGACGTGCGTGGGACGAGGAACTGGCCGGGGTCAGCGATGGAGTGGCGGTGCGGCCGTCCTGCCACACCGATGGGTGCAGCGAGGACGCCTGCTGCTCATTCCTCGTCGGCACGGTGGCGGCGTTGGCGGTAGGAGACGGAGAACGACGAGGTGGCCCGCTGACAGGAGCCGACTGAGCAACGCGGGCGGTGAGGGCAGCACGACGCTCGGCACGAGCACGGCTAGCGTCTGCCATGGAGACGACGGAGCGACGGAGCCGATCGATGAAGGGAAGCTACGACGCACCACTACGTGGCGCGCCAAATGTCGAAAGTGGGGTTCCAGCAAAACCCTTGAGGTTCGAACTCTGGGGTGCGCACGAAGTTCGTTCGTTCCTACCGATACACAACCTAGCTCACTAAGATCTCGCGGACAAGCTCGACGAACTCACAACACAGAAAGACACGAGATTTATACTGGTTCGGGCCACCGTTGTGGTGTAATATCCTACTCCAGTGTGTGGTGGTGGATTGCCTCTTGGGCTGATGATGAATAGCACAAGGGGAAGAACAGCCTCCTGAGGTTGGGGGTGTTCTTGTGCTCGACTAACTTGTGTGGGTGTGGGCTCGATGCTTTATCCGATGCCCTCTACTGTGGTGGCTAGTTCTACTTATATAGGCCCTGGTCCTCTCCCCAAATATTGAGCGGGAAGGGAGCCAACAACGGCGGGCAATTTGAAAGGGGACAGCTAGTACAAGCTATCCAGACAAAAGTGATCTTAGCCTGCAAAAGGCTCTGGTGGTGACGCCGTCTTGGGCTCCATGGTGACCTCCGTCTTGCCGTCCTGCTGGTCTTCGGTCTCGTTGCACCGATATGGAAACCTTTGCTTGATGCCTCGATACGCCGCGTCTGCGCCTGCCTCCTTTGCACCGAAGAGGAAACAAGGACGCTGCACGCACTGGCACCCGCTTGGTATCGATCGTCATGGCTCACATCACGAGAGCCTCGCGAGGTTTGCCCCACCTTGATATCTCCGCTCCTCGTGAGCCTGCCGAACGTGGCCGCTCCGGAGGAGGTCTTGGGTCGTTCGCCCCGCGAGGCTTGGCCTCTCGCGAAGGTCTTGAATGCCTTGTCGACGAAGGTGGGCCATACGGCCCGCTAGCGCAGCCATGCCGTGGGCCGCATGCAGGCAAGTCTGGGGACCCCCGTTCCCAGAACACCGACATTAACTACTCACAAATCATATTCATGTTCATAATCAGAGGGGTATTAATATGCATAAAGGATCTGAACATATGATCTTCCACCAAATAAACCAACTAGCATCCAATACGAGTAATCAACACTACTAGCAACCCAACGGTACCAATCTGAGGTTTTGAGACAAAGATTGGATACAAGAGATGAACTAGGGTTTTAGAGGCGATGTTGCTGGTGAAGATGTTGATGGAGATTGACCCCCTCCCGATGAGAGGATCGTTGGTGATGACGATGGTGATGATTTCCCCCTCTCGGAGGGATGTTTCCCGGGCAGAACAGCTCCGCCGGAGCCCTAGATTGGTTCCGCCAAGGTTCCGCCTCGTGGCGGCGGTGTTTCATCCCGAAAGCTTGCTTGTGATTTTTTTCAGGGTAAAAGACTTTATATAGCAGAAGATGGGCACCGGAGGCCTGCCAGGGGCCCACGAGGCAGGGGGCGTGCCCAGCGCCCCCACCCTCGTGGATGGTGGGTGGCCCCCTCTGGTTGATTCTTTCGCCAATTTTTTTTATTAATTCCAAAAACTGCCTTCGTGAAGTTTCATGAATTTTGGAGCTGTGCAGAATAGGTCTCTAATATTTACTCCTTTTCCAGCCCAGAACTCCAGCTGCCGGCATTCTCCCTCTTCATGTAAACCTTTTAAAATAAGAGAGAATAGGCATAAGTATTGTGACATAATGTGTAACAACATCCCATAATGCAATAAATATCGATATAAAAGCATGATGCAAAATGGACGTATCAATCATCATCATCTTTGTCATCCATTGAATAATTCGGCATGTCGGCGTTCTGGGAACGGGGGTCCCCAGACTTGCCTGCCTGCGGCCCACGGCGTGGCTTCCCTAGTGGCCCTGTAAGGCCCATCTTCACCAGCAAACACTCAAGACCCTTGCGAGGGGCCAAGCCTCGCGAGGCGGACGATGCAAGACCTCCTCGGGGGCGGCATCACTAGGCTGGCTCGCGAGGGGCGGAGAGATCAAGGCAAGGGGCACCTCGCGAGGTTCCTGTGACGCAAGCCATGACGACCATGACGAAGTGGGTGCCAGGCATGCGCCAGCACACGTAGTGTCCTCGTTTCCTCTTTCGTGTTAAAGAGGCAGGCGCAGGCGAGGAGTACCGAGGTATCAGGCAAAGGTTTCCATATCGGTGCGACGAGACTAAGACCAGCAGTACGGCAGGACGGAGGTCACCGTGGAGCCCAAGACGGCGTCACCACCAGATCCTTTGGCAGGCCAGACCACCTTTAGTCAGGATAACTTTTACTAGTTGTCTCCCTTCGAATTTGGCTATTGTGGGATCCCTTCCCGCTCAATATTTTGGAAGAGGACCAAGGCCTCTATAAATAGGACTAGACACCACCATAGATCGGGGCCCATCTCATCTTGGATTAGATCCATTCCACCGAAACCACCACACCAGCTCACCAAGCACAAGAGCTCCTCTCCTCAGGAGGTTGTTCTTCCCCTTGTAACTGTTCATCCTCAGCCCAATCCGCCACACCACACTGGAGTAGGGTATTACACCACATCAGTGGCCCGAACCAGTATAAATCTTGTGTCCCTTTGTTCCTTGGGTTCATGGCGCTAGGTCTGGCGATTGTTGCGAGAGCGAGCTAGGGGGAGGGAGAGATCTTCGTGTGCACCCCAGTGTTCGAACCTCAAGGGTTTTGCCGGAACCCGAAATCCGACATTTGGCGCGCCAGGTAGGGGTGCGCCGAAGCTTTCCTTCCGCCAATCCGTGTTCCACCGCTCCACCGTGACCATGTCAGACGCGTGTCGAGCCCGCGCTGAGCGTCGGGCCGCCCTCGCCGCCCGGGTCGCTCAGACTGCCCCCGTCAGTGGGCCTCCCTGTCGTTCTCCGTCACCCACCGCCAACGCCGCCACCGGCCCGACGGGAAACGAGCAGCAAGCGTCCTTGCTGCACCCATCGGTGCAGCAGGACGGCCGCACCGCCACTCCGTCGCTGACCCCAGCCGGCTCATCGTGTCACGCTCATCGTGCTGCTCATGGCATGTGAGCTCCTATGCTACCGCGCAGGCGACAACCTCTACGAGGACTGGCTGGACTACATCGCCGAGCTTGTCAGTGCCGCAGGGGGCTCCCCCGCGCCCTCCCTTTCGCTGCCTCGCCCACCGCCAGCTGCGGGTGACGTAGCTCACGGAGCGCCTCCACCACCTCCGCACCAAGACGGCGCCCTGGCGCCAAGGCGCGCGGCCCCCTGGCGCGAACCACCGCGTAGGGCGCCTGCGCGAGAGGTAGGAAGCTACCAAGAAGTTCCACGGCCGCAAGAGAATGCTCCCGCGCTCCCAGCGCCACCACGACAAGACCGTGTGCCACCTGCTGTGGCAGTGTGCGCGGGCACCAAGGGCAGGCCCCACCTCTGCAAAGGGCCCCGGTGGCCACGGCAGGCTGCCGCGCCTTCACTCCGGAGCTATGTAGTGTCGCCTGGACATGCAAGTTCAAGCCAGACCTGCCTCCTCGCTATGACGGCACCCCCGACCCTGCGGAGTTCCTGCAGCTCTACGAGCTGAGCATAGAGGCGGCCAACGGCGACGAAAAAGTCATGGCAAACTGGTTCCCCATGGCTCTCAAGGATGGCGCTCGCTCGTGGCTCCTGAACCTGCCCACGGGCTCGATCTCCTCCTGGGACGAGATGCGCGACCGCTTTATCGCCAACTAACAGGGCACTCGTGACCGCCCTCCGGCCGTGGGTGACCTACGCCGTGTCAGGCAGCAGCCGGGAGAGACCCTGCAAAAGTACATCCAGCGCTTCAACAATGTTCACCTCAAGATCCCCAAGGTGACAGACGAGGCCATCATTTCGGCGTTTTCTGATGTCGTCCGCGACGTCAAGATGAAGGAGGATCTCTGCACGGCTTTGGAGCTGTTCAACCTTGCGACCAAGTGCGCAAGAGCTGAGGAGGGGCGCCTTTCCCTCCTCAAGCTCCCAGCTACCGACCCGGGGGAGAAGAAAGCCTAGGCCAATGACGTGAAGCGCAAGGGAGTGGCCGTGCTTGCGGCGGAGCCGGATGCGAAGCGCGACCGGGACCATCCCGAGTCGTCCAAAAGCAGTCGACCGTTCTGCGCCTTCCACAACGTACACAGCCACAACACCAACGACTGTCAAGAGCTCAGGGCCATACGAGATGGACGCTTCGGTCGGCGCCCCGAGCATAACGACCAGGGCTACGGCCGAGGAGGGGGGCGAGGCGGAGGATGCTGGGACGATCGCGTCACTCGCCAGGAGTGGCGCGACCGGCCTCGCGAGGACCGCTGGTAGGATTAGCCTCGTGAGGGCGCATGGAGAGATCAGCCCCGCGAGGTCCGCCCTTAGGGCAATGCCGGTCTCCCGCCGCTGCCACCACCACCAAGAAGGAACGATGACCACCTTCAGGACGAGGGGGCTGGGGGCTTCCAGGAACCGCGTGCTATCGCCTGCATCTTGGGCGGAGCTCAGGCCCCAGCCTCCCAGCGTATCTTCAAGCAGTTTGCTCGCGAGGTGAATGCATCCTTTCCCAGGCTTGAGGCCACACACCCGCTCAGGTGGTCCAAGTGCACCATCACTTTCAGCTCGGTAGACCAGCTCAAGTGCGCGGCCACCGCTGGCGCCCTCCCGATGCTCTGTTCACCCGTCATCAGCAACGTACAAGTCACCAAGACCCTCATTGACAGCAGTGCAGGGCTTAACGTCCTGTCCATCGAGACATTCGACAGCCTCCAAGTGCCATACGATCAGCTTCAGCCCACCAATCCCTTCTCAGGAGTGACCGACGGCTCCACCACCCCGATAGGGCAGGTCCGCCTCCCTGTCACCTTCGGACAGCGCGACAACTACCGCACTGAGCTCATCGACTTCGATGTCGCCCACATCCGTCTACCATACAATGCCATCCTCGGGTATCCAACGCTGGCCAAGTTCATGGCGGTAACTCACCACGGCTACAACGTCCTCAAGATGCCAGGAAGCGGCGGGATCATCACAGTCCCCTGCGAAGAAAGAGATGCGGTGTGCTCCCTCGAGTGTGCCTTTCAAGCCACAACAATCGAAGACCCCGACAACGAGGGTGCGCAGTACCCTCTTGAGGCCATCCGCAAGAAAAGAAGCAGCTACTATGTACAGGGCCTCAGGGGAGCGGCACCTCTAGTGGTGCCACATCAGGATCAGCGCCCGCGCCTGGGGCGCCTCCCTCCCTCGCATAGGAAGGCGCGCCTGGCGCCCTCCTCCGGTGAGGCTCGGGGGCTCTCTTCTGGAGGGCCTCGGACCTGGCCAACATCACGAGGGAGGCGCTCGGCACCATGTGGAGGCATGCTTTGCAGCATGTTTCCCTCAAGAGGGCACCAGGCGAGGAGCGCCTGGTGCTCAGGAGTTCATCACCAAGACTACCCAAGAGGTTCAAGAAGCAAGTGCCATGCGCGGCGACCGCCGCCCACTTGGCGCAGCTCCCCATCCAGGCGAGGATGGTGGGCTGCGCGTCTACATCGACATCCAAGGGCTCAACAGGGCCACATCTCAGGGGCTTTTCTGGTCTTCGCGCGTGGGACATTGCGAGGGCACACCTCACAGCTATGTTTGCATGCCATTCGGCCTACCGAGCATGGCAGCCGCCTTCCGATGCAACTTTTGGAGCATCCTGGCGACTTAGGAGGCCAGGTATCACGCAGTCCTGGCGGAAATGGAGACGGTCCTTGAGGAACCGCCTGGACCCCCAGAGCCTCCCGAAGCTCAGGGCCCCGATGGCCCATGAGGAGCAACCCCTTCGCCAGGCATCTTCAGCTACCGCAACACCCCTTCGACAATGGAACCAGGTGACATTTTCTAAGTTTATTTAGCTGGGAGCGCCCCTTGGGCTGCATCATTCCCAGGCTGCGTGGGCCGTGTCCCTGCGGCATGTATCCTTTTGCAACTTTAGCTTACTCTGTTGGGGGCGCCCCTCGGGTCCGTCCCAGTGGCATGTACCTTTCTTGCATTTACCTAAGCTATTTCGCTTTCCATGCATAATCTGTCTACGGTTATCGCCTGCTTGATTATCACCCACCACGGGGGCCGCACGCCGATCGTCTTTCTTCGGGATCCTTCGCATAAGGAGGCTAGGCATGGCATCTGTGCTCGGGTCCATCCCTGTAGCATCGATAAATCCAACGGCTGAGCTCTGTCTGGCGGGCCGGCCCCGTTCACGTCACCTCTTGCGGTCGTTGGTGCTTGGCCTTCTCATGCGATAACCTCAGGAAATTCGTTCGGTGAAAGTTACCTAACCATCTCGCAGGAACACTAGAGCCATCAAGAACCAAGACCAGGCGCAACCCGCCTTGAGGTAGGGCCTCGTGAGTCCCTGATCGCTCACGGGTGCCTGCACACACCTCGTCTAGCCCCGCTGCAAGCCACGTGTCGAGGCGGGGTTGTACACGCCCGGGGGCTCTCCGCGATGAGGAGTCCTCCCACGTGCCAGTGGAAGCACCATGCTCCACGCTGGCAGTCGACACTGCTGAGGAGCGGCTATGCCTGTGCAAGTGCGGAAGCGCTATGCTCTGCGCTGGTGATAAACAACTGATGGCGGCCCCATGGCCGTATTAACCTCAGGGAGCCCTTGAGCTCAGTGTCTGGCCTCATTGCAACACCTCCCCTCGGGAGAGTCGCGCGAGGGGCCGGGTTGGGTACGGGGGTTACGCTCGGGTCACGCCCAAACGTACGCCGCCCTACCAGATCTCTCAGACCTGGTTGTCGCGCGCCCTCCTGAGCGGAGCCAAGGTATGAAGGTCGTTTGGACGTCAAGGGGGACTCCTGAGCATCGCGACTCAGGAGCCTAACTGGCCACGTAGCCCATCACTCCTTGGTCTCATCCTGGTGATCCGGACGACCAAACGGCGGCTGAGGTATGCGCAGGGTCGGGCCTTGCCGACGTAGAACACTAGACTTATTCCTGCATCTCCTTTCCATAAGCCATTTGCGCGTCAAGGGGGACTCCTGAGCATCGCGACTCAGGAGCCTAACTGGCCACGTAGCCCCTCACTCCTTGGTCTCGTCCTGGTGATCCGAAGGACCCAATGGTGGCTGAGGTATGCGCGGGGTTGGGCCCTACCGACGTAGAACGTAAAGCAAACAAGAAGGAAATTGCAAAATCTCAAGCAAATATTACAAGACATATTGTTCTCCTGAAACCAAACACAAGTTTAACGCCTCCACGAGGCATGGTGCATATTGCAGAAACTAAACAGGAATGGAGCCGCCAGCAAGTCGTCTCGTCATTTCCGAGCGCCGCCGTCGCCCACCAGGGATGCTTCCCCTGTAGCGGCGTTGCCCTCGCCTGCACCGCCCACCAAAGTTGCAGGATCAGCAGCACCGCCAGTTGAAGGCACGGGATCGAAGGCGCGGAACCTTTTTAGCAGGGCCTCCACCTGGCTCTTCACGGCTTCGGCAGCAGCTGCGTAATGCTCGGCGTCCACATGTTCCAGCAGCTCGTCAAGATGGGCGGTGGGATCGCGAAGATGGAGGTGGCTGAAGACGCGCGTCAACGCGGCTAAAGAAAGAATGCGGGCTTCTTCCTCCGCCAAGGGGCCGAGACCGCTCACGACTTCTTCAAGCGCCTCGACCAGATAAGGAAGCAGCTGGGTGGGGCTCTCGTCAGCGGTAGCCAGCGGCTCCTCCAAGCCCTTCTCATAGAGCGACCGCAACGCCTTGCGAGACCTCTCCTCGAGGAGCTTGAAGGCCGCATGGTCCTCGGCCAGGACCTTTGCCTTGACGTCAAGCTCGGCTTTCTCCGCTTCCATCTCCCGCTTCAGCTTCTTCAGCCGGCTGTGCTCCGCAGCCAGCGCCTTCCCCAACTGCTCCAGCTTGATGTCGTGACCCCTAACGGCGTCCTCTCGGGCCTTCATCTTCTCCTCCTCCGCCTTGCGGCCATGAGCTTCTTCTGCACATCCTTGTGCAGAGTATTCAATTTGGCCTCCAGCAACTGGCAGTGATCCTGGGCGGCCCCGACATCTTCCTCGCGAGCGGCCGCGGCCTGAGCGGCGGCCTGCTTGTCCTTCTCGGGGGTTGCTGCCACCTGGCTCAGCGTCGCCCGAACGGACACGTTTGAGTGAAGCTAGCTAGAGACCAGCTCCAGGCGCCCGGCTAGCAGGCGGGGGTCGGCGCCCCGAAGATCTTATCGCAGCAGGGTCATCGCCGAAAGAGCGCGCTCCAGGACGTCAGGGGAGGCGGAAGGACCCGGAGATAGCAGTGCGGCAGGAGGGGGAGGAGGCGACATCGTCACCATGGCCTGGGAGGCCAGAAGCTCCTGAGCTTTCGGGGACCCCAGCGCCCGGGCCAGACGTTGGCACCTCTGGAGCCAGCGGGGCCACGGGGGCTGACTCCTCCCGAGGATGCTCCCCCAAGCCTCGCGAGGATGATCGAGCCAGAGAAGCGCGAGCGCCGTCGCTGCCCTTGTCCATGGAGAGGGGTGCGGCCGCCGGAGTCGATCTGGTCCCTAGCAGTACCACCTCTTCCTCCTTCCTCTTCTTCGCCACGGGCGTCGGCTTGATTGCACAATGGAGAAGCATCAAGGATAAGCAGCAGAAGCAAGAACAAGGCAGGACAGAACACTCACTAGTCCACTGCGGTGTAGTGCCTCCGCTTCTTAAGCTTGAAGCCCGATAGCCTCGCAGCCTAAGGCACAGGCGCGTGGGCCCCAGGAGCGGAAGAGGGGATAGCAGATGGGCCGGAAGAACCTCCAAGCGGTGTCGAAGTAGGAGTGTCGTCTCGGGAGATCAGCGTCGACCTGCCCCTCGAAGGAACCTCGGCCGGTGACCTCCTCCGGGGGCTGGCCTTGGGCGTCGAGGAGTCTCCAGCACCGGCGGCTCCTCCCTCTCTGGGGGGACTTCAGCTTCGTCGTCATCATCAAGCAAGGTGCGGAGGATGTCGGCCTTGCGCAAGGGGGAGGTCTCCCCCATCCCCTCGGGGGTCGCTTCCGAGTCGCGCTCCTTGCCCTCCTCCTCTTACCCCTCGATGCGGGAATCGCCAGAAGACACGTCCACCGGCGCCGTCGCCACCAGGACACCGGGGGGCACCGGCGGCACTAGCCCACGCCCTTCAAAGAATATGACTAGCACATTTAAGTCTAACCCAGTTCCTATGCATAGGGATTTTGTGAGCAAACAATTTATGGGAACAAGAATCAACTAGCATAGGAAAGCAAAACAAACATAACTTCAAGATTTTAAGCACATAGAGAGGAAACTTGATATTATTGCAATTTCTACAAGCATATATTCCTCCCTCATAATAATTTTCAGTAGCATCATGAATAAATTCAACAATATAACCATCACATAAAGCATTCTTTTCATGATCTACAAGCATAGAAAATTTACTACTCTCCACATAAGCAAAATTCTTCTCCTTCGGAATAGGGGGGTATCATCAGAAACTCGAATACTATAAATTGTTTCCACATTAAAAGAGTAATGTTCAGGGTAATCATAATCATGACAAGTTTTTTAAATATAATCATCACTACTTTTTATAGCATAAGTGTCATCACAATAATCATCATAATTAGCAATTTTGTTCTCATCATAATCAATTGAAACCTCTTCCAAGTGTAGCGACCCGACCTCAAACGGTCAAGTCTCTGTGCTTCAGTGCCATCCCTGGATCGGTAATGCTGACACACACGGTGCTCGAAGGATTTATAACAGAGTAGCAATCACACAATTATTACATCGAATGTCTCAAAAGAGAACTTATTACAATAAATATGGCTTAAGGCCATCTAATACGGTAACAGCGGAAGCCTTGGAAGATAAAGTGAGTCCATCAACTCCAACGGCATAGCTGAGCTGCACGGCAATGACCTATCGAACCTTACTCCTCGTCTGAAAAGTCTGCAACATAATACGTTGCAGCCCGAAAACAGGTCAGCACATGGAATATGCTGGCAATGTAACACAGTAGAGCAAGAACAGAATAATGCTATCACTACATGCATATTTGGCTGGTGTAAAGCTCTATGGTTATAGTTTCGCGAAAACCCAATTTTTTCCTGTAACAAAGGAATAGATTTTATTTTAACTATCATGGTAGTTGAAACATCATTGAGAAGGTTCCTCCAACTCAATCCCAATTAAAGTAATTATCAACCCAACAATATTAATTTAAGAGTGATGAGATACTTAAGATACTCCAAGTACTAGATACTCAAGATTGTCCATAACCGGGGACACGGCTAACCATGATTAGATTGTACACTCTGCAGAGATTTGTGCACTTTTCCCCACAAGACTCGATTTCCTCCGTTGGATTTCTTGCACTACATGGTGTTTGAGAAACGGATGACCGAGACACAGTCTTTCAGAAACATTAACTCTCTACTCAAGTGCACCATACCAAACCTACAACCCACTACCTGCTGATCTACCTCTTCGAGAGCTTCACGTAACTTACTCAACTATGCTAGAGCACATAATAGCTTGTGGCAGCACACGGAAGTTTCTAGAATGAATAATCTCAGTTCCCTTTGAGCCTGGGAGGCGGTCCATAGGAAAATCACACGGAACCCCGGGATTTCCAAAAATACAGGCAGCACTGGATACTCCAGGTGCCTCAATCCACCCAGATGTGTATTTAAGTTGCCACCATAAGTTGAACCATTAATTAACAATCTCACATCTGTCATGGCTTTCACTCACCCAAACCACGTCTACGAGCATAGCATAGCAATATAAGCAACACGTAGAAGTAACTCCCAAGGGTTTGAATATAACAGGCCAATAGGTTCTACCTCATCAACTACTTCCCAACCCACATGTGAATGACATCCTAATCATGCAATGTTTGAGGATTGAAACTAATGCATAAAAACTGGGTACGGAAAGAGTATGATCAATGTGTTACTTGCCTTGCTGACAATCCGCGAAACCTAGGGACTCGTAGTAGCACGCTTCGCACTCCGGGAATCCTATCGCAAACAACAATAGCATACATAAGCAATCAAGCGAAGATGCACGGGCAAAACTCAAATAAGAAGAATTGACCAGAAAGTTCAACTTAAGAACTCTGGTTTGCAAAAAGAATCAAATCAACGGAGCAACAAAACTCAAACGGTGAAAGAAACACGATCCATTTACTAATCTGCACTAAAGTCAAATTTTACAGTACCAAAATCTTGTTCAAGTTGATTAAACATAAAGAGGGTCTCGAGACGAAGATCTAGGCGCTTGAATTGCCTGATTCCGATAAACGGGCGAAAATATAAACTGAAACGAAAATCAGATCAAAAATCACGATCGAAAATAATCGCGGAAAAATCCGATAAAAAGAAAACTGATGAACAGGCTAACGAACGAACGTTCGTTGTCTGTAACTATCGGGCGAAAATCATTAGTTAAAACGAACGTACGGACAAACGTCCGCTAAATAGAAGAACCGGGAAAAACCGATGAATCGATCTAAAAAACGAACTAGGGTTTTTATTTAAAAAAACCGAATCGGTTTTTCCTAAAAAACCGGCGGCGGCGAATGACACGTTACCTCTCCGGCAAGGCTCCGAAGAGGAGGGGCTTGGGCGGCGGCGGGCTTAAGTGGGTGGCGGGCGACGGCGGCAGGCGCGGCCTTGGCGAGGGCGGCTGCGGGCGAGGCGGGGAGGCGGGCGGCGCTGACTCGGGAGGCGGGCTGGGCGGCGGGTTAGTGGTGGTGGCGGGGCTGGGGTATTTAAGAGGGGAGGTGGCTTGGAGGAGGGGGCAAGGCGGGCGGCGGCGGAGGAGTCCTCTCGGACTCGGTCCGAGTCGGCAGCGGCGTCTGGCGTCTTGGTCTCAGTGGGAGATGGCGGTGCGGGGCAGATGGGCCGGCTCAGCTAGGCCTTGGCCTAGTCGGGCGCTGGAAACTTATTTTTAAAAAACAATTCTGAAGGATAGAAAATAAATCTTAGAAAATAAAATAAAAACCTAAAAATGCCAAAACAAATTTTCGCCGTCTAAATAAAATATTTAGAACGAGATGAACATTTTCTTGGCCCTAAAATGCAATTTTGAAAACGTGCAATTTTTCTAATGCAAATAAAATTGCAATAAAATCCAAATAAAATCAAATATTTGATTTTAATATTTTTCCTCCAGTATTTCAATTGTTTTGGAGAATTCATATTATCTCCTCTCATATATTTTATTATGAAATATTTTCAGAGAGAAAATAATTAAAACCGAAATCCTCGTTTCAATATTTGATAAAAATCAAATATGAAAACCGGGAAATCCCCAACTCTCTCCGAGGGTCCTTGAGTTGCTTAGGATTTCGAGGATCGCAAAATGAAAATGCAATAAAATATGATATGCAAGAATGATCTATGTATAACGTTCCAAATTGAAAATTTGGGATGTTACAAACCTACCCCCCTTAAGATGAATCTCGCCCTCGAGATTGGGGTTGGCTAGAAAATAGGTGTGGGTGGTCTTTGCGAAGGTCATCCTCTCGTTCCCAGGTGGCTATATCCTTGGTATGGCGGCTCCACTGAACTTTGCAAAACTTGATAACCTTGCTGCGGGTAACTCGACTGGCAAACTCAAGAATCTTGACTGGTTTCTCCTCATAGGTCAAATCACTGTCCAACTGAATCGGCTCCAAGGGTACTGTATCTCTTAACAGTATTTCGGCCATCTTAGCATGACACTTCTTCAACTATGAAACGTGAAACACATTGTGCACTCCTGACAGTCCTTCTGGTAACTCCAACTTGTAGGCAACTTCTCCCATACGTTCCAAGACACGATAAGGTCCTACAAATCTTGGGGCTAACTTTCCCTTAACTCCAAAACGTTTCACTCCTCGCAAGGGTGATACTCGCAAATATGCTCTGTCTCCAATTTCATAGGTTACCTCCTTGCATTTCGAATCTGCATAACTCTTCTACCTGGACTGAGCTATCTTCAATCTATCTCGAATCAGCTTAACTTTCTCCTCAGACTCCTTGATCAAGTCTGGTCCAAACAACTGTCGGTCTCCTACTTCATCCCACATCAGTGGTGTTCTGCACCTTCGTCCATATAAGGCTTTGAACAGTGCCATCTTCAAACTGGCTTGGTAACTATTGTTGTAAGAGAACTCTACATAAGGTAAATTGTCATCCCAACTAGATCCATAATCCAACGCACAGGCTCTCAACATGTCCTCCAGAATCTGGTTGACTCTCTCGGTCTTTCCATCCGTCTGCGGGTGAAATGTCAGATCTTGAACTCCAATCTCGTTCCCAAAGTCTGGTGTAGCTGATGCCAAAACTTTGAGGTAATGTGTTCCTCTATCTGATACGATGGTCCTCGGAACTCCATGCAGACATACGATCCTGGACATGTATATGCAACTTCGCACTTGTATAAGTTGTTTTCACTGGGATAAAGTGAGCCACTTTGGTCAAGCGATCAACTACTACCCATATAGAATCATATTCTGATTTAGTCGTGGGCAATCCGGTGATAAAATCCATGCCAAGTTTATCCCACTTCCATTCGGGTATCGGCATAGGCTGTAACAATCCTGCTGGCTTTTGATGCTCTGCCTTCACTCTCTGACATACATCACATACGGCTACATACTCGGCGATATCCTTCTTCATCCCCATCCACTGTAAACGCGTTCCTTCAAATCCAAATACATCTTGGTGTTTTCGTGGTGTATCGAGTATGGTGAGTCATGAGCCTCCTGAAGTATTAACTTCACGATCTACGTGTTATTGGGCACATAAACTCGGTCCTCAAACCATAAGGTGTCGTGCGCATCCTCACGAAAACCTTTGGCCTTTCCTTTGCTCATTCTCTCTTTTATCTCGGCAATCTCTTTGTCATCCTTCTGAGCTTCTCTAATATTTCCTAACAATGTAGACTGAACCTCCATTGATGCAACGAATCCTCTAGGAACAATCTCCAATTGAAGTTCCCTGAGATCCTCTACTAACTCGTTCGGTAGTCCCGTTCTTGCTAGGATATTAGCATAACTCTTCCGGCTCAAAGCGTCTGCTATGACACAGGCCTTTCCTGGATGATAGTGCAGCTTCACGTCATAATCCTTTAAAAGCTCCAACCATCTCCTCTGCCTAAGGTTCAGTTCCTTCTGTGTGAAGATGTACTTCAAACTCTTATGATCCGAGTACACATCACAACGGTTTCTAATAAGGTAATGTCTCCATGTCTTCAACGCATGCGCTACGGCTGATAACTCCAAATCATGCGTGGCATAATTCAATTCGTGCGGTTTTAGTTGTCGTGAGGCATACGAAACAACTCTTTCGTCCTGCATAAGCACACTTCCAAGTCCTAATCGAGAGGCGTCTCAATACACTTGGAAATCCTTACGTATATCTGGCAGTGTCAGCACTGGGGCTGTAGTCAAACGTTTCTTCAATTCCTGGAAACTTGCCTCACAATCTTCCATCCAATTAAACTTGGTATCCTTCTTCAATAAATCCGTCATTGGCTTCGCAATCTTGGAAAAATTCTCAATGAATCTCCGATAGTATCCTGCGAGTCCAAGAAAACTGCGGATCTCGCTAACTGAAGTGGGTGCCAACCATTCAGTGACTGACTGAACCTTGGTTCTACTACTATTCCTTCTCCTGATATAACATGTCCAAGGAATCCGACTTCCTTCAACCAAAACTCGCATTTGCTGAACTTGGCATACAACTGGTGTTCCCTGAGTTTCTCGAGAACTAAACACAAATGCTCCTTGTGCTCCTCTTCATTCTTCGAGTATACCATTATATCATCAATAAACACCACAACAAACTTGTCCAAATATTCCATGAATACCTTGTTCATCATGCTCTGAAATAGGTAGGGGCGTTAGTCAGTCCAAACGACATGACCGTATATTCGTATAACCCGTACTGTGTGGTGAATATTGTCTTTGGTATATCCTTCTCTCGAATCTTCAACTAATGGTACCTTGATCGCAGGTCGATCTTCGAAAAAGCCTTAGCTCCTTGCAGCTGATCAAATAGATCATTGATCATCGGCAGCGGGTACTTGTTCTTAATCGTCACTTCATTCAAGGCCCGATAATCAACAACCATCCTTAGAGACTTATCCTTCTTCTCAACCAAAAGCACTGGGGCTCCCCATGGTGATGAACTCCGTCGAATGTAACCTTTCTCCAAAAACTCCTTGATCTGTTTCTTAATCTCCTCCAGATCATTCGCGGGCATCTGATTGGGTCTCTTGGATATTGGCCCTGTACCTGGCAATAGCTCTATCAAAAACTCGATGTCTCGATCCGGAGGCATGCCTGGTAACTCCTCTGGGAAAACATCCGGGTAATCCTTCACTAGAGGCAGTTCCTCCTGAACAACTCCCGTGAGGGTATTCACTTGGCTCCTCCTAGGTACATGCCTAGATACATACTTGATCCTTTTTTCCCTCCGGGGTAGTGAGATAAATCGACTTACTAGCACAGTCAGTGCTTCCTCCATACTTTGACATCCAGTCCATGCCTGATATCACATCCAATCCTTGTGTCGGATTTCGGGTTCCGGCAGACCCTCTAGGTTCGAACTCTGGGGTGCACGCGGAGATCTCACCCCCTACCTACCTGCACCTCGTCGCTTCGCAAGGATCTAAACTACCAAAAGAGCAACACAAGAGACACAAGGTTTATACTAGTTCGGGCCACCATTGTGGTGTAACACCCTACTCCAGTGTGTGGTGTGGTGGATTGCCTTAGGGGCTGATGATGAACAATACAAGGAAGAACAGCCTCGCGAGGGTCTGTTCTTGGCCGGTGCGACGAACTGCTAAGGGGAGTTCTGTCGCTCTCTCTCTCTCTCTCTCTCTCTCTCTCTCTCTCTCTCTCTCTGGACTGCTTGATCTCTAGCTCTGTCCTGGACTCCGGATCCAAGATGCTAGCTGCTCCCAGATGCCTCTACCCTGTGGGTGGCTAGTCCTATTTATAGGCAGAGGCCCTGGGCCTCTTCCCAAATATTGAGCGGGAAGGGCGCCAACAATTGGCCATTTTGAAGGGGAACATCTAGTACACTTATCCTGACTAAAGTTGGTCCTCGCTGTCAAAGGCTCAGCGATGACGCCGGCTTGGGCTCCACGATGACCTCCTTCCTGCCGTTGTGATGGTCTTGGTCTTGTTGCACCGAAACGGTCGCCTTTGCTTGATGCTCTCGCCTGCGCTTGCCTCCTTTGCACCAAAGAGGAAATGAGGACACTGCGTGGGCTGGCGCCCGCCTGGCACCCTCGGTCGTCATGGCTTGCATCATGGGCACCTCGTGAGGTACCCCGCCTTGACTCTCCGCCTCCTCGCGAGCCAGCCTGGCGAGGCCGTGCCTGAGGAAGCTTCCTGTCGTCCGCCCCGCGAGGCTTGGCCCCTCGCGAGGGTCTTGATCTTGTGCTGACGAAGATGGGCCGTACTGGGCCACCCCTTGAGCCACGCCGCAGGCCACAAGCAGGCAAGTCTGGGTACCCCCATTCCCAGAACGCCGACACCTTGTGACTCCAAGATAATTAGGTCGGATGGAAAAACATGGTTGCCAATGGTTAGGGGTATCTGGTCGCACCATCGACTAGCCATATACTCTGTTCCAGGTGAACTCACTAACAGAGGGGTCCTAAGGGTTTGGGTTGGTAGTCTAAACTTATCCACGAATCCCCTTGATATGTATGAATGTGATGCACCAGTATCAAAAATAACAAGAGCGGTAAATGACTTAACCAAAAACTTACCTATAACCGCGGCTGGCTGCTCTTCAACCTCCTCCACATTAACATGGTTCACTTGTCCTTTGTTGAATGGATTGGGCTTCTTCCCAGCGCTCCCATTTCCGTTTCCATTCTTCCCTTTAGGGCACTCCGTGGCATAGTGTCCAGTCTTCCCACACTTATAGCAAGTATGTGACTTAGATCCCTTTTAGCGGGTGTGGCTGGATTGGGGTGGTTATGATTATTGTTAGTTCCGTTCCCATTCCCGTTCTTAGAACCATTATGGTTATGCGAACCTCCTCCGGTGTGGTTATGACCTCCATGGTTATAAACAAGTCCTCCCGAGTTCGGGGTTAGGCGAGGCTTCTGCTGAGCTCCTGAGTTATACCTCACTTGTCCATACTTCCTCTTACGACTCTCAATATGTTGTTGCTTCCCTTCAATCATAAGAGCCTTGTCTACCAGCTCCTGGTAGTTGTTGAAGGTTGCTACCATCAACTGCATGCTCATCTCATCATTTAGCCCTTCCATAAACTTCTCCTGCTTCGCGGCATCTATGGCCACATCATCAGGGGCATAGCGAGATAACTTGCTAAACTCATCCACGTACTGAGACACAGTATGGTTCCCCTGGCGTAAGTTGCGAAACTCACGCTTCTTCATATTCATGGCTCCAGTTGAGACATGGGATGTGCAGAAAGCTTGCTCAAACTTGTCCCAAGTGACGTTGGCTATGGGAAAAGTGGCCGTGTAATTCTCCCACCAATGAGGCTGCTGGTCCATCCAATTGATGGGTGGCAAAGTGTACCTTCCCAGCGTCTGTGCAACCTGCGGTGGTCAACTCCCTTCCAATACGGCGTAGCCAATCATCAGCAACTATAGGCTCGGTGCTACTGGAGAACACCGGCGGCTGTAACCTCAGAAAACGGGCTAGGTTATCAACTGGAGGTGGGTTGTTGTTGTTGTTGTTGTTGTTGCCTTGGTTCTGAACTAGCAATTGCATCAAGGTGTTCTTCTGCTGGATCAACTGAGTGAGCTCCGGCGGGAAGGCAAATCCGGTGTCACGTCCCTGCAGGCATCCGATGGGTTTAGAGGGAAGAGATCAGAATAGAAAAGGGGTCTAATGAGAAAGCACTACCCATATGCACATGAGACAAACACAAACATTTCACTCAATCAATCAAGCAAGGGCATACAAGCGGTCTAGAACTATCAAAAAAGTGCTCAACTACTACTACATACATGGGAGGGGGGAATACTACTAATTATTTGGTGGTCATCTAGAAATTTTGATCGGTGGAAGACTCCATGATATCTGCTCCAGCTTCGTCCTCAAAGTCATCATCACTAGGGTCAGAGTCGGTGTCGTCGATGATGATGTAGTTCTCCGGGCAAGTGGAATCGTTGTCTTCTCTTCACGACGCTAGATCTCCCATGAATACTCCGATCTTCTTTACCAGGTCATCATTCTTCTCCAATAGTGTCTTAATTTCCTCCTCATATCCATCGCGTGTAAACTTGAGTTCTTCTACCAGCTCGATGATCCTAGTCTTCGCCTTCTTCAAATCCATCATATCTGCGCACATCTGGTTCTCTTGACATCGAATGTATTGGTTTAACTCCTGGATGAAAGCTGCAATGGATTTGTCCTTCTTGGTGCTGACCATCTCCCTGCTCGTCTCGGCACCCACATATCTTGTAGATAGTGTCCTTAAGATCCTTGTTGTAAACTTCTCCAATGCATCCCATGGTAATGTGGGCTGCCATGCTCTTGCCTAGACTCCAGGTGGGTGCTTCAAAAGAAAATTCTATGGGTTTGGTTGTTGGCGAGAACGTCCTTCCTGGTACTTGTATTTGAATCATCCAGCGCTCCTCTTCTGGTAAGGTGGCGTTGTACATCCCGGTGAAGCTTGGTATTACAATGTTCAAGTACCTAGTGACTTCCTTCAAGTGGCGTCCAAAAGGTGTGTCTTCATCCGGCTGTGCAAACTTGTTCTTCAACTCCGCCATCCTAAAGAGTAGAAAATGGAGAGGAGTCAGAAATGAGTAGAGAAGAGTGACCTAGGGTTTATCTTAGTGGTTGTGTCCTACACTCAACGTGTGCTCTGATACCATCTTGTAGTGACCCAACCTCAAACGGTCAAGTCTCTGGGCTTCAGTGTCATCCCTGGATCGGTAATGCTGACACACACAGTACTCGAAGGATTTATAACAGAGTAGCAATCACACACTTATTACATCGAATGTCTCAAAAGAGAACTTATTACAATAAATATGGCTTAAGGACATCTAATACGATAACAACAGAAGGCTTGGAAGATAAAGTGAGTCCATCAACTCCAACGACATAGCTGAGCTGCACGACAACGAGCTAACGAACCTTACTCCTCGTCTGAAAAGTCTGCAACATAATACGTTGCATCTCGAAAACGGGTCAGCACATGGAATAAGCTGGCAATGTAACACAGTAGAGCAAGAACAGAATAATGCTATCACTACATGCATATTTGGCTGGTGTAAAGCTCTATGGTTATAGTTTTTGCGAAAAGCCAATTTTTCCCTACAACAAAGGAATAGATTTTATTTTAACTATCATGGTAGTTGAAACATCATTGAGAAGGTTCCTCCAACTCAATCCCAATTAAAGTAATTATCAACCCAACAATATTAATTTAAGAGTGATGAGATACTTAAGATACTCCAAGTACTAGATACTCAAGATTGTCCATAACTGGGGACACGACTAACCATGATTAGATTGTACACTCTGCAGAGGTTTGCGCACTTTTCCCCACAAGACTCGATCACCTCCGTTGGATTTCTCGCACTACATGGTGTTTGAGAAACGGATGACCGAGACACAGTCTTTCAGAAACATTAACTCTCTACTCCGGGCAGACCATACCAAACCTACAACCCACTACATGCTGATCTCCCTCTTCGAGAGCTTCACGTAACTTACTCAACTATGCTAGAGCCCATAATAGCTTGTGGCTGCACACGAAAGTTTCTAGCATGAATCATCTCAGTTCCCTTTGAGCCTTGGTGGCGGTCCATAGGAAGATCACACGGAACCCCGAGATTTCCAAAAATACAGCAACATGGATTCTCCAGGTGCCTCAATCAACCCAGATGTGTATTTAAGTTGCCACCTTAAGTTGAACCATTAATTAACAATCTCACATCTGTCATGGCTTTCACTCACCCAAACCACGTCTATGAGCATAGCATAGCAATATAAGCAACACGTAGAAGTAACTCCCAAGGGTTTGAATATAATAGGGCAATTGGTTCTACCTCATCAACTACTTCCCAACCCACATGTCAATGACATCCTAATCATGCAATGTTTGAGGATTGAAACTAATGCATAAAAACTGGGTATGGAAAGAGTATGATCAATGTGTTACTTGCCTTGTCGACGATCCATGAAACCTAGGGACTCAGAGTAGCACGCTTCAGACCGGGAATTCTATCGCAAACAACAATAGCATACATAAGCAATCAAGCGAAGATGCACGGGCAAAACTCAAATAAGAAGAATTGACCAGAAAGTTCATCTTAAGAAATCCGGTTTGCAAAAAGAATCAAATCAACGGAGCAACGAAACTCAAACAACAAAAGAAACACGATCCATTTACTAATCTGCACTAAAGTCAAATTTTACAGTACCAAAATCTTGTTCAAGTTGATTAAACAGAAAGAGGGTCTCGAGACGAAGATCTAGGCGCTTGAATCGCCTGATTCCGATAAACGAGTGAAAAGATAAACTGAAACAAAAATCGGATCAGAAATCGCGATCGAAAAGAATCGTGGAAAAATCCGATAAAAAGAAAACTGACGAACAGGCTAACGAACGAACGTTCGTTGTCTGTAACTATCAGGCCGAAACCGTTCTTTAAAACGAACGTATGGACGAACGTCCACTAAATAGAAGAACGGGAAAAACCGGCGAACCGATCTAAAAAGCGAACTAGGGTTTTTCTTAAAAAAACCGAATCAGTGTTTTTCTAAAATAACGGCGGCGGCGAACGGCGTGTTACCTCTCCGGCAAGGCGAGGCTCGGGCGGCGGGTTTATGGGCGACGGCGGCGCTGACGGCGAGGGGCGGCGGCGGGCGCGGCGCACAAGCGCGGCTGACTCGGGAGGCGGGCTGAGGGGCGGCGGGGGTTGGTGGTGGTGGCGGGGGCTCGGGGGTATTTAAGAGTGGGAGGGGGTGGCTTGGAGGAGGGGGCAAGGCAGCGGCGGTGGAGTCCGGCTCGAACTCCGGTCCGAGTCGGCGTCGTCATGTGTGTGATCTTCACCGGGAGACGGTGGCGCTGGGGAAGATGGGCTCGGGCCTTGGCCCAATCGGCTGAAACTTTAAAAAAATTCACCAACAGAAAATAAATCCTAGAAAACAAAATAAAAACCTAAAAATGCCAAAGCAAATTTTCACCGTCTAAATAAAATATTTAGAACGAGATGGACATTTTCTTGGCTCTAAAATGCAATTTTGAAAACGTGCAATTTTTCTAATGCAAATAAAATTGCAATAAAATCCAAATAAAATCAAATATTTGATTTTAATATTTTTCCTCCAGTATTTCAGTTGTTTTGGAGAAGTCATATTATCTCCTTTCATATATTTTATTATGAAATATTTTTGGAGAGAAAATAATTAAAACCGAAATCCTCGTTTCAATATTTGATAAAAATCAAATACAAAAACCGGGAAATCCCCAACTCTCTCTGAGGGTCCTTGAGTTGCTTAGGATTTCGAGGATCGCGAAACGAAAATGCAATAAAATATGATATGCAAGAATGATCTATGTATAACATTCCAAATTGAAAATTTGGGATGTTACACCAAGATAGTGGAATCATTACTAAATAAAGTCATGACCTCTTCAAATCCACTTTCATAATTGTCACAATAAGATTCAACTCCCTCCAAAATAGTGGGATCATTACTTCCTAAAGTTGACACTCTTCCAAATCCACTTTCATCAATATAATCATCATAAATAGGAGGCATGCTATCATCATAATAAATTTGCATATCAAAACTTGGGAGGTTAAAAATATCATGTTCATAAAACATAGCATCCCCAAGCTTGGGACAAACATTAATTGCAGCAAATAAATGCTCAAACATGCCATTCTCAACAAACTTAGCATCCCCAAGCTTGGGCCTTTGCATATCATAAGGATAATCACTCTCATTATTAATAGTATGGATAGCATCAATAGTATAGCAATTATCATCATCACAATGAGTAATAGGAGCAACATCATTTGGAAGGGATACCTTTTTACCTTTGCTTCTCCGTCTTTTCTTTTTCTTCTTCACATTATGTCTGGGTTTAGTCCTCTTTTTGGAGCTCATTATTAGTGAGATTGGTTGAATAGAAAGCTCCTCCTCGTTACCTGATTCATCATAAGAAAGAATAGGAGGATACCGGGAAACCTCTTCCCTTCCAATAGTATTCTCTTCATCTTCTATTTGTTTTCTTGTCTTTATGTAATTTGCAATATAAGGATTTTCAATGCAATTCACCACACAATACATATAAATTTCCTCTAGATCAAAATCAAGAACTTTATCAAGGACAAATTCTGGAAGATCCTTAGTTATACATTTCATTTCTTCATAACCCACAAGCAAACTAAGTTCATTATGATGTGCAAGGGAAATCAAGTCATCACAATTTTTGGACATGATTCGATCATGAAACAATTTGCATTGGATATTTAGATGATCACGTTCATTGCAAAGTTCACAAGGATGGCAAATAAATTTTAAATTTTCAGCACAAGCATCTAGCCTCTCTTGCAACCATTTAGTTTCTAAATACTTATGACTCTTGCAAAATCTATCTTCCCTATTTGGTGTGTACTTGCAAACTCTATGCACCACAAAAATTGACATGCTTATAAGAGATATTTTTATCATGACTAGTGCAATCATCATTAGTACTATGGATATTCAAAGAGTTAATATTAACAACATTGCAATCATGCTCATCATTCAATGACTGTATGCCAAACATTTTATTGCATTCTTCTTCTAACACTTGAGCATAATTTTCCTTTCCATCATTTTCACGAAATATATTAAAAAGATGAAGCATATGAGGAACCCTCAATTCCATTTTTTGTAATTTTATTTTATAAACTAAACTAGTGATAAAACAAGAAACTAAAAGATTCAATTGCAAGATCTAAAGATATACCTTCAAGCACTAACCTCCCCGGCAACGGCGCCAGAAAAGAGCTTAGTTGACGGGGTGTTAGTGCCACTTACCTAGCCTCCCCGGCAACGATGCCAGAAAAGAGCTTGATGTCTACTACACAACCTTCTTCTTGTAGACGTTGTTGGGCCTCCAAGTGCAGAGGCTTGTAGGACAGTAGCAAATTTCCCTCAAGTGGATGAACTAAGGTTTATCAATCTGTGGGAGGCGTAGGATGAAGAGGGTCTCTCTCAAACAACCCTGCAACCAAATAGCAAAGAGTCTCTTGTGTCCCCAACACAGCCAATACAATGGTAAATTGTATAGGTGCACTAGTTCGGCGAAGAGATGATGATACAAGTGCAATATGGATGGTAGATATAGCTTTTTGTAATCTGAAAATATAAAAACAGCAAGGTAACTTATGATAAAAGTGAGCAAAAACGGTATTGCAGTGCTTCGAAACAAGGCCTAGGGTTCATACTTTCACTAGTGCATGTTCTCTCAACAAGGATAACATAATTAGATCATACAACTATCCCTCAACGTGCAACAAAGAGTCACTCCAAAGTCACTAATAGCAGAGAACAAACGAAGAGATTATTGTAGGGTACGAAACCACCTCAAAGTTATCCTTTCTGATCAATCTATTCAAGAGTCCGTAGTAAAATAAAACGAAGCTATTCTTTCCATTCGATCTATCCTAGAGTTCTTACTAGAATAACATCTTAAGACACACATCAACCAAAACCCTAATGTCACCTAGATACTCCAACGTCACCAGAAGTATCCGTGGGTATGATTATATGATATGCATCACACAATCTCAGATTCATCTATTCAACCAACACAAATAACTTCAAAGAGTGCCCCAAAGTTTCTACCGGAGACTCAAGATTTAAAACGCAGCAACCCCTATGCATAAGTTCACAAGGTCACTGAACCCGCAGGTTGATCACCAAAACATACATCAAGTAGATAACGTGAATATCCTAGTGTCACCACAGATAAGCACATGCAAGACATACATCAAGTGTTCTCAAATCCTTGAAGACTCAATCCGATAAGATAACTTCAAAGGGAAAAACTCAATCCATTACAAGGGAGTAGAGGGGGAGATACATCAGAAGATCCAAACATAATAGCAAAGCTCGCGATACATCATGATCGTGCCACATCAAGAACACGAGAGAGAGAGAGAGAGAGAGAGAGAGAGAGAGAGAGATCAAACACATAGCTACTGGTACATACCCTCAGCCCCGAGGGTGAACTACTCCCTCGTCATGGAGAGCACCGAGATGATGAAGATGGCCACCGGTGATGATTCCCCCCTCCGGCAGGGTGCCGGAACAGGGTCCCGATTGGTTTTTGGTGGCTATAGAGGCTTGCGGCGGCGGAACTCCCGATCTAGTTTATTTTCTGGAGGTTTGGGGATTTATAGGAGAGGTTGGCGTCGAGAACAAGTCAGGGGGCCCCACAGAGAGTCCACGAGGCACAGGGGCGCGCCCTCCACCCTCATGGGGCCCACGGGACTCCCCTTCGGTAACTCTTCGTTCCAGTACTTCTATATTTCCAGAAAAAATCTCCGTTGATTTTCAGTGCATTCCGAGAACTTTTATTTCTGCACAAAAACAACACCACGGTAGTTCTGCTGAAAACAGCGTCATTCCGGGTTAGTTCTAACCAAATCATACCAAAATCATGTAAAAATATTATAAACATGGCATTAATACATCAAAAATTATAGATACGTTGGATACGTATCAACGGTTCAAGTAACGGGAGTGGATTTCTTGAGCACTGAACTGGGAGTAGTCTTTTAAGTCTACTTTCCACTTGCTTTTATCACAAGCAGAAATTTCTTCCTTGGCACTGTGCTTGGATAAGGCAGGGGGTTACCCTGTGCGGTATAACCAAGCCCGGTGATGGTGACATCGTCTGCCTTATCTTCATTAGGCTTGATGGGGCTTGGTGGTTCAGAGATGACCGGTTCAACATCTGTTTGATACATGGTGACGTAATGCTCTTCTGGTGGCGGGTCGTCAATAATGGCTTCAGCAATTGGATGAGAGGATTCTGGCTGTTGTTTTTCCGGCTCAGACAGGTTGGAGTCGTCAGCCAGCTTGTTCAGTTTCGCCTTTTTGCTGGGTTTGACCTGTCCACTGAGAATAAGAAATACACATATGTCAGCATATTAATCGGGCATGAAGTTTGAATGATTGAATATACCCTTACCCAGGTACAGTCTTGAAAGCTGGGATTTGAGTTCCCGTTGAGTCGCCGGAGGAAGAGCGAGATGTTCCCTGATAATTTGAGTCATACAGGTTAAGAGGTTGACGAAAGAGACCCACCTTGGGATAATCTAACTCAGAAATTTCTGAGACCTTCGGTCGACGTTTGCGAGGTGCTGGGGTGTTCGGTAAGCTGGAGGATAAAACTCCGCCGCCACTGTTCTGGGTTGTACGGTGAGCTTCACGTTGCTGCTTCTTCAAAAGAAAGTTGGGATCCAAGTGAGCTAAAGTGTGAGAAAATCTTACTTTCCGGCTTGCTTGTCGAGTTTTCTATGTTGGCAGAGGTTCTGAGCCGGAGGAAAGAGTAATTACCTTTGCATCATCTGCACGGCTGGCTTCCGCTTCATCCTGATAGTAGTCATTGTCAATAAGATGTACAAAAAGTGAGCCAAGGGAATCAAGTTCTACCTCTGACTCATCACCATCAAGTTTGTCATCCAAATTGAATTATTTGGCATGTCGGCGTTCTAGGAACGAGGGTCCCCAGACTTTCCTGCCTGCAGCCCACGGTGTGGCTTCCCTAGTGGCCCTGTACGGCCCATCTTCACCAGCAAACACTCAAGACCCTCGCGAGGGGCCAAGCCTCGTGAGGCGGACAACGCAAGACCTCCTCGGGGGTGGCATCACCAGGCTGGCTTGCGAGGGGCAGTGAGATCAAGGCAAGGGGCACCTCGCAAGGTTCTTGTGACGCAAGCCATGACGACCATGACCAGGCGGGCGCCAGCACGCGCAGTGTCCTCGTTTCCTCTTTGGTGCTTAAGAGGCAGGCGCAGGCGAGGAGTCCCGAGGCATCAGGGAAAGGTTTCCATATTGGTGCAACGAGACAAAGACCAGCAGGACGGCAGGACAGAGGTCACCGTGGAGCCCAAGACGACATCACCACCAGAGCCTTTGGTAGGTGAAGACCACCTTTATTCAGGATAACTTGTACTAGTTGTCTCCCTTCGAATTTGGTCATTGTGGGATCCCTTCCCGCTCAATATTTGGGAAGAGGACCAAGGCCTCTATAAATAGGACTAGCCACCACCGTAGATCGGGGCCCATCTCATCTTGGATTAGATCCATTCCACCGAAACCAGCACACAAGCTCACCAAGCACAAGAGCACCTCTCCTCAGGAGGCTGTTCATCCCCTTGTAACTGTTCATCCTCAGCCCAAGAGGCAATCCACCACACCACACTGAGTAGGGTATTACACCACATCGGTGGCCCGAACCAGTATAAATCTTGTGTCCCCTTGTTCCTTGGGTTCGTGGCGCTAGGTCTGGCGATCGTTGTGAGAGCGAGCTAGGGGGAGGGAGAGATCTTCTTGCGCAACCCAGTGTTCGAACCTCAAGGGTTTTGCCGGAACTCGAAATCCGACACGGCAGTGTTGAACTTGTTTTTAGCAGGCCTTTTGGTGGCCTTGTTCTTTGTCCAGGTTTTCTTTGATTTTTCTGGCAATTTCTTGGTCCAGAAAGGTGATTCAGCCTGTAAACAATGAATGGGTATGAGCAAGCAGCAAAAATGAAATTGAGTCAAGTATGAGCTGGATTCAAAACTCACAGCTGGCGTCTTATTTAGAATGCAGAAAGGGGCCAATCCAACTTTACTACAATCTTCTAAGCTTTCATTCAACAAAGTCTTGGTCATTTCATTGATGTCTTCCTTAGTCATTTCGGTTTTACAGTGGCGCTGAAGATCTGTTAGCTCGCAGGTATACTGACGCATTAAATCGGGCCGAATGCTTATAGGCAAGACTCTCCAAGCGACCCAGCAGCAAACTAGATCAATTCTGGTCAAGCCGTTGGCCATCAGTGCCCGTATCTTTGCAGAAACCAACACATATTTCTTCCGTTCTCACCGTCTGATACGTAATGTAAGATGATGTCTGCTACTAAACCGGCTGGCGCGGTAACTCGGCAAGGGATTCTCTCCTTCCGGCGAGGTATCTTGGCAATAAAACCAAGTCTGGTTCCAGTCTTTGGGTGACTGGGTGGATTAGCAGCTGGGAAGATGGCCTCTTTCCAGCGCTATATGGATATGCCGCCTAGTTCAAGGCTAGGTCCATCTATGAATTCATTCTGCCAGTTCAAGTAGTAGAACTCTCTGAATAGTTCTATGGTGGGCTCCTGTTGAAGCTACACCTTGCAGAACACTTGGAAACTGCAGATGTTTGGAACGGAATTTGGTCCGATATCTTGTGGATGGAGCTTGAATAAATGCAGCACATCACGAAAGAATCTTGAGCCGGGAGGGCTAAAACTCTGGTCCATATGATCCATAAAAACCACTTTGGGCTAAGGGCGAGTTCCATTACCCGGAACACTCCAGTGGATGGCGTCTTTTTGGCTAACACACCGGTTTGGACATATTCTTTCAAGTCTTCCTCGGTGACCCGGGAAATGACCCAGTTGCAGGTGGTGACAGTCTTGACCATCTTTGAAAACAAAGTCCTAAGAAAAGGAAACATTACCAGATTAAGATCATGCTATTAAACCGGACTATTGATTTAAGCCTAAAATGCTATGAACAGTTAACAGATTAAGCCGGGGATGAGCTTTGAAGTGTTGGTGGCTTAAAAGGGGACTAATGGTACCTACCGGATTAAGGATTTTGCTGTTAAGACGGACAGAGTCTAACAGTGAAGAATTATGAGCAAGCATGGTTAAACCGGAGATATATTGTCGGGTCAGGCATGTTATAAAGCGTATGGTGACGGTTTAACAAGATTTAGTGTCTTATGGTAGATCACGGTTTGCGGTATAAACCGCCATGGCAGTTATGGTACTTCAATTTGGTTAAGTGTTGGACAAACAGATTTTGCACGATGGAGCAATAATTTTGGATCTACCACAGTTCAGAAAAGGCAGTAAAATTCTAAACCTAAGGTGGCGGCAGTAGAAAGTGTGGATATTTCAATGAGATCTTCTACGGGGAGATGTTACACTAATGATAAAAAATGAATGCTAAAACTACTTCCGCGCAAGGTTTGTATCCTATCCAAATTAAAAGCCACTAGAGTTGAAGGAAACAACGAAGAACAGCGAGAACACTGATGAACTACTCAAACCCTAAACGCAGATCTGAGATGGAAAGAAAAGTGCACTTATAGAAGATGAGGAGCAGCGGTGGCGCGCTGGAGTTTCTGATCCAATCAGGTTGATGGAGCGGCCTGGGACGGTGCAACGGTCGAAGGTCGCGGCGGCGGAGCTCGAAGCGGGAGATGAGACGCGAGAGGAAGATGAAGAAAGGGGTCAAAACAATGTTGAGGATATCACTTATCGTTATCATCTCGGTCAGCTAGGGAATAGAGATTAATCGGAAATCGGCCAATTAATCAATTTTATCGATCGACTATTAATCGGATATTTTTTGCAATTCTCAGATTGCCAACACTAAAATACGCTATATTCAACACCAAAACAATATTTGATAGAATTGTTACCTTAATTTCTAGCCTTTTAATCCTCGTATAATGACAAACAAAATAGGACAATAGTACATATTGTGTATAAAGGTCCACAAAACATAAATAAACATAGTTTTTGAAAACATTGTGCTATGAATAGGTCTGATTTATCGGTAGATTCCCGATAAATCGCTTGTCAGAACGATAAATTGGTCCAAAAGATAAATGGCAAAGATAAGGCATAATTTTATCGGTCACCCCCCGATTAGCGATAACTCAGAAGATTAATCGGTGAATGGGAAGATTTCTTGAACAGTGGGTCAAAATGATAAAGACCACTGTCCCTATTGATAAGGGGGGTGGATACAAGGCATGCGCGGGAATCGAGGAGACTGAAACCATCGTATGGTTATATGGATGCCTCGGTTTTTGGGATGGTTATTAAGATAAGGATCAATAAAGATGTCCTGAACCGTGTACAAAATTAATGTGAAGTGACGTCACGGTGGTTTAAGAAGATTCTGTGAGCTGATGTCATAGCGGATTACAGCAAGATTTTTCAAACAAGTGGTGCAAAATTTTGACAAGACTGGTATTGAAGATTGACATGTACAAGTTCAAGTCAACCTGGGCCTAATGTTGGGGATATGACTATTGGGTATGAACCGCCCAAGAGGGGTCGGGTCATACCAATGGCGACTCATCAATGAAGATGGTGGATCATACCAGCCTGTTGACGACCCAAGACCAAGAGGCGCCTCAAAGCCCAGGAGGATGAACCGCCATGGATGCATGACTTGTATTGTAAGGCAAGCGTAGTTAAGTCACTGAGCCGGACACGTTGTGTATGAGCCGGCTGGGACTCTGTAAGCCGTCGGGCATCAACCTGTGTATATAAAGGGACGACCCAGCGGTGGTTTAGGGCAAGAAACAAGAGATCAAGAACTAGGTCAATCGTATTCGCTCCCTGGTAATCGAAACCCTAGCAATACCACCTCAAACTGGATTAGGCTTTTACCTTCACTGCAAGGGGGCCAAACTAGTATAAACTCTCTGTGTCCTTTTTCCCGATTAACCCCCTTAAGCTAACCTAGTTGCGATGGCTCCATGACTAAGTCCTTCCACTAGGACATCTTCCATGACAATTCCATGACAGTTATTTTACTCGAAGCTATATTTTTGTTCGTCACATACTATGTGTTTTGCTTGGAGCATCTTGTATGATATTAGTCTTTGCTTGTTTTATTTTTTGTTTTAAGTCTTGATTCCTTGCTGGACACACCTATTTGAGAGAGTCAAAATTATGTCATGACTTATTAGAATTGCTCTCTATGCTTCACTTAAATATTTTATGAGCTATGGACTTGCTCTAGTGCATCACTTACATCTTTTTGAGCACGGTGTGCTTTAGTGTTTTTGAAGAAATTATCTCTTTCTTCACTTAGATTTATTTGAGAGTTAGTAAAATTTTCAAGAAATTCTCTCTTGCTTCACTTAAATTAATTGGAGAGAAAGAAAATTTATGCTCATGATCTTCACTTATATTTGTTTGAGCTTATCAAAAGCAACACATGAAAATTAGTTCCAAAGTGATAGATATCCAAGAAGGATATAATAAAAACTTTCATGAAGATCATTGGACAAAATAAACTTGATTCTTAGTAACACTCTTGAGATATGATGATGTGATATGTGAGTTATGTTGATTAGTAATTATGCTTTAGTAAGAATATTGGTGTTAAGGTTTGTGATTCCCTATGAAAGCACGAAAGTCAATAATTATGCAATGAAATTACATCCTACTTGTGGTGCATTATTCGGTGTTAATTATGCTTAGTGCTCGTTTATGATATTATTTGTTTCTTGGTTGGTCGCTTCTCAATCTTTTGGTAGCCTTCATTTTGCGCTAAGTATGTTCACTACTTGTGCATCCAAAATCCTTAAAACCAGTTTTGCTACATGAGTCCACTATATCTACCTATATGCGGTATTCTTTTGCCGTTCTAAGCAAATTTGTATGTGCCATCTCTAATTTTCAAAATAAACTTCTCTTTTGTGTGTTTGTACCACTCGCGGAGCGGTGAGGGGTGGCTAATATTTTCCATGCTAGATGTGTTATTCTCACGATGAGTGAGGGAGTCCTGGATTAGGGGGTATCCGGACAGCCGGACTATATCCTTTGGCCGGACTGTTGGACGATGAAGATACATGATTGAAGACTTCGTCCCGTGTCCGGATGGGACTCTCTTAGCGTGGAAGGCAAGCTTGGCGATACAGATATGTAGATCTCCTTCTGTTGTAACCGACTCGGTGTAACCCTAGCCCCCTCTGGTGTCTATATAAACCGGAGGGTTTAGTCCGTAGGACAACAACAATCATACCATAGGCTAGCTTCTAGGGTTTAGCCTCTACGATCTCGTGGTAGATCAACTCTTGTAATAATCATATTCATCAAGATCAATCAAGCAGGAAGTAGGGTATTACCTCCATAGAGAGGCCCAAACCTGGGTAAACATTGTGTCCCCTGCCTCCTGTTACCATCCGCCTTAGATGCACAGTTCGGGACCCCCTACCCGAGACCCGCGGTTTTGACACCGACATTGGTGCTTTCATTGAGAGTTCCACTGTGTCGCCGCTGCAAGGTTCGATGGCCCCTTCAATCATCGACAATGATGCGGTCCCGGGTGAGGTTTTCCTCCCCGGACAGATCTTCGTGTTCGGCGGCTTCGCACTGCGGGCCAACTCATTTGGCCATCTAGAGGAGATCGAAAGCTACCCCCCTGGCCATCAGGTCAGGTTTGGAAACTTGAATTACACCGCCGATATCCGCGGAGACTTGATCTTCGACGGGTGCGGGCCCATGCCAGGTGTGCCGCACGATCACGACGAGCATGATATAGCTCTGTCGTCGGACAGTGTTTGGGAGATCACGCCAGCAACTACTCAAGCCTCTAGTCCGGAGCAGATCGTGCAATCCGAGAACGGGAGGATAGACTCCACCAAGGAGGCCGCTCCCTTAGTGGCGATAGAGCCGAATACTGACCTTACCCCTCACAAGAGCCATGTCGCCGAACTGCTGGACTCATCCTCGGCCACGGACTCCGTACCACCCGCACCCGTACCATCGAATCCGATTGGGCGCCGATCATGGAGTTCACCTCCGCAGATATCTTTCAGCACTCGCCCTTCGGCGACATAGTGAACTCACTGAAATCCCTCTCCCTGCCCGTAGAACCTTGGCCGAACTATGTCCGGCTACAGTGGGATGCAGACGACGAAGAAATTCAATCCCCACCCACCACCCACTTAGTAGCCACTGTCGATGATTTAATCGACATGCTCGACTTTGACTCCGAAGACATTGATGGTATGGACACCGATGCCGGAGACGAACAGGAACCACTGCCCACAGGGCACAGGACCGCCACCTCATCATATGACGTATATATGTTGGATACACCGAAACAAAATAATAACGAGGATGCAACGAAAGATAGCTCCCACGACAAGCAATCAAAACGGCGCCCTAAGCGCCGCTCTAAATCCCGCCTTGGCAAAAACAGCGATAACAGCGCAACAAGAAGCCAAATTGACCCAGCGACAGAGTATGGTAAGACAGCGAATGACGAACAAAGTGCAGAGTCATTGTCCGAAAGCAGCCACGCCGAGCATCAGGACAACCAACCCGTCTCCGGTCAGGAGAACAGTCCGGACAACGACGAGCGCATCATCCTGGAAAGGCAGCTGGAGCAAGAAAGGCTTATGGCCACTGCAAGAAGTCTGAAGAAGCAGAAACAAAGGCTCAAGGCCACATAAAACACACTCAATAGTAGATGGAATAAGGTGCTTGACATGGCAGAAAAGTACGGTGGCAGTCGCCCCACGAAGAGCTACCCAAAGCGGAAGCTGCCGGAGTTCGACGACGAGGCCTTCGAATCCTCACAGCCAAAAAACAAAACCGCCGATCGGTCGGATCGACGACCTCGTGGCCGCGATAGGGTGGCCAACGAGGCCACACATAAGTCAGTACATGACCAACGCGAGGACCCACATCAACGGGCCGGCGCAACCAGATCCATCTACGGATCAAGGAAACACGCTCCAGCACTCCGCCAACACCAAATACCACAACCGTCCGAACGCCATGGCATAGCCAAATACAGGGGTTCCGCACACCCCCTATGCTTCTCCGACGAGGTATTAGACCATGAATTCCCAGAAGGGTTCAAACCAGTTAACATAGAGGCATACGACAGAACCATAGACCCTGGGGTCTGGATCGAGGACTTCATCCTCCATATTCACATGGTTCGTGGAGACGATCTCCACGCCATCAAATACTTACCCCTTAAACTGAAAGGATCAGCTCGGCACTGGCTAAAAAGTCTCCCCGAAAATTCCATTGGAAGTTGGGAAGAGCTCGAGGACGCTTTCCGGACTAACTTTCAAGGGACTTATGTCCGACCCCCAGACGCTGATGATTTGAGTCACATAATTCAACAGCCCGGAGAGTCAGCCCAAAAGCTTTGGAACAAGTTTCTCACGAAGGAGAACCAAATTGTCGACTGTCCGGACGCTGAAGCCCTAGCAGCTTTCAAGCACAGCGTTCGAGATGAATGGCTTGCCAGACACCTTGGCCAGGAAAAGCCGAGAACAATGGAAGCCCTAACAAGCCTCATGACCCGCTTTTGCGCGGGCGAGGACAGCTGGTTAGCTCGCAGCAGCACCAGCGACACAAGCACATCCAAGGTCCGGGACGACAATGGAAAACCGCGACGCAGTAAAAACAAGCGCCGGAATAAAGAAGACAGCTCAGAAAACACGATGGTAAACGCCGGATTTAGAGGCTCTCGACCGGGTCAGCAGAAAAAGCCCTCTAAAGGCAACAGAGGTGAACCGACCGGCCTAAACAAAATTCTAGACAAACTATGTCAGATCCACGGCACCCCCGGCAAGCCTGCAAATCATACCCATAGAGATTGCTGGGTCTTCAAGCAGGCCGCAAACTAAACGCCCGAACACAAAGGGAGGACACTCCGAGCGAGGACGAGGATACGCCGCCAAAGAAGACACCGGGGACGTAAAAATTCCCGCCAGAAGTCAAAACAGTAAATGTTGTCCACGTGACAAAGAGGAGAGGCAAATACGCACTCCGGAATACACGAGCCATAGAGCCCGTCACCCATGAGTCCCTCCACTGGTCGGCCTGCCCGCTCACTTTCGATCGCAGGGATCACCTAATAGGTATCCGGCAGGAAGGATCAGCCGCCTTGGTGTTGGACCCAATAGTAAACGGATACCACCTTACACGGGTCCTTATGGACGGCGGCAGTAGTCTAAATCTGATATTACCAGGACATTGTCCGCAAAATGGGGATAAACCCAACAAACATCAGCCACAATAATACTACCTTCAAGGGAGTAATACCAGGCATATAGACTCACTGCACGGGCTCTCTAGCGCTAGAGGTTATGTTTCGCTCGCTCGACAATCTCCGGAGCGAAAGGTTAACCTTCGACATTGCTCCATTCCGAAGTGGCTATCAAGCACTACTCGGACGAGAGGCTTTCGCCCCTTTCCATGCAATACCGCATTATGCTTTACTCAAACTTAAAATGCTCGGTCCGCGCGGCACCATCACACTACATGGAAATGTTGAGCGTTCATTCAGAGCAGAAGAACGCACGGCTGCTTTAATAGCCGAACACTAGACGACCTCATCACTAGAGACGATGACCGGTCGTTAGGACCGCGGACACGGTTGGACGAGTCCGGCCAATCATTGATAGATATTGGTTCGATGGTTACACCCGTATAGACGGTACCAGGGGCTTCGCCGCAATAATTTGGCTCATCTTTACCCATCTCGAATTTTTCATGGTTTATTTATAATAACCAAATTTCTGCACAACGACTTTTCACTAAGCACCTCTCTTTACAGATGACGAAGCGTGCTACACCCGGCCCGTGATACGCACAACAGAGACACAGGCGCAGACGTACAGCAGGGACCCGTACAAAGGTTTCTCTTTAGATTAAGACCCAGCGTAAACCTTTTTTATTGTCTTTTGTTGTTCACATCCTCCGGATTCTCAATACAACCGAGAAGGATGTTGTCGTCTTGGCATGTGGCCACGCTGTAATATTGCTCGCACTGGACACTATGGGTTCATTATCCAAGGGCATCACCTAAGCCAAGTATATGTTTCAAAGACCGAACACCTTAGGGAGTGTTCGGCGTCGCAAGTTAGGCCTTATATGCATCAGCTCCGAATCATGTCTTTGGTCAAATGTTGGGTTTGCCCGGCTCCTGTGTTTTGCTACCTTACGTTCCGCTCTATCGGCTTAGGTGGCACTAGGAGAACTACTGCGATTGTGCCCTGGCTAGCCCGGACGAGCACCTCAGTAGAGAAAGCTGAAAACTGACTGTCATGATAAAGCGAGAGACTGTTCAACCACTCAATGAGTTATCGGAATCTTCGGGATTCCTCCACATTAACGAAGGGCCGTTTCCCGGCCAGGCATGACCATGCCCCGTATTCGGATGAGCGCGGAGCCACCAGGGGCTATATAGTAGCCCCACTGTCAAACTCCTATGGCTAAGTGAAAGTGTTAAAGCAATATAGTCTGATTGCCTAGTTCGCTGCACTATCACCTCCTTAATGGACCAAGACGTTGGATCAAGTGTGAACATGCGCTTTCAGGAACACCCCGCATTGTATGCGTAAATGAAGCCGATGACTGCAAACTTTCAGGTTATATAAACATATACATAAACGGCCGCACAGGAGGCATCATAACACTTTTAGGCAAAAGTATAAAAATAGCCTTTATATAATTTAGTAAAACATTGTTTTTCAATGGGAATACATGTCATTCGAACATAATATTCTTCGAGCACTGCGCTTCTATTGAACGAGCGCCTTCAAGGTTCTCATCAAAGTAGTGCTCGGCAGCTACTCGGCTAATTGCCGAACTAGGGGCTGCAATTGCGGTGGCTTCCATCTCCGCCCAGTGTGTTTTGACACAGGCAAGCGCCATCCGCGCACCCTCAATGCACGTCGACCTCTTCATAGCGTCGATGCGCGGCACAGCACCAAGGAACTGCTGCACCAAGCTGAAGTAACTGTTCGGCCTTGGTCCTCCCGGCCACAGGTGATCCACAACAGACCTCATGGCGAGTCCAGACAACCTATGGAGCTCGGCCCATTTGGCCATTCGCCTATTCAGAGGAAGCGGACGCACTGGACCATTAAATTGCGACCAGAACAACTTCTCCACTTCACGATCTCTTTGATCCTTGAAGAACTTGACCGCATCAGCAGCACTCACTGCCAAATCCAGATAGGCGTCAGCAGAACTCCACGGCCGGTCCGGAGGAGCATACTTAGGATCTGCGAACTTCATCCACAGCATAAAGGGCTTCCCAGCCGCGATATCCCCGGCGTGACGCAACTCCTCCTTCATCACTCTAATTGTAGAGCGGGATTCCTTGGCTACTACCATGGCCTTCTCCAGCTCCGCAGCCTTCGCTCGGCTTTCCTTATCAAGAAGCCGGTATCGGCCGGCGGCATCACTTAACTCAACGGCCATCTTGGCCATCTTCTCCTTACTTTGGCAATGGGCACCTTGTTCGGCCCTCACCTCTTCAGCCGCCTTTTGAGCGGCTGCATCACTTTTTCTGGCTTGCTTTTTGGCTCAGGAAAGTTCCGCCCGAAGGGTCTCCACCACCGCAGCTCCATATGCATTTCACAACATGTTCAAGATACTGGCATTACGCTCCTCTTACCATATGCTGAAATCTGGAGAAATTACATACCATGTGCCTCGTCAAGCCGCTTGTTGACAAGCACGATGTCGGCATCTACCGCATCAAGTCGCCGCGTTAGCTCGGCAACCTCACAAGTCCGGCTAGCCACCGGACCTCCTGCCACCTGCATATGAAGACGCCTGGATTATTACCTGCGACTATGATACTCTTTTACCGCTCCTCGACGGCAACCAGAGTCTCAGGGCTACTATCTCGCACAGCACGCTTTTAAACATGTGCGGCATCGTTAAAAATACACATCACTTTGCATAGCTCAAAACCTTTCAGCAGACTCATAAAGGCTTCATGCAACCCGCTTTCTGCGGATGAAACCCTCTCAACCACCACGCCCATTAGCGCACGATGCGCTTCTGAGATAGCTGCCTGGTCTAGCAGATCCTTCAGTGCATCCGACCGCATGACATGCGGAGCCGGACCCTTCCGGTTGCTCTCTCCAAGAGCCGGATACTGAGGGCTTCGGTGGCGGAGAATCACCCTCCGGCCTTGCCGGATCGGGAGGAGCCCTCCGAGACGACACCTCGGGGTCGCCCGCCTCGTAAGGCGGGATGGTGTGGGGAGGCGTTTCGCTCTCCATCATCTCCGGAGGAATATCCTCCGAAGACGAACTCTGCCGAGAAGGGTCACGATCCGGACTACAAGACGGATGTTTCGGTTATTTTCCTCAGAAGTAACGCAGGAGGTTTTTTACTATTAAACCCTTTCTTTTACTTACCACTCGATGGAGGGTTGATCCCCTTGCGGGCACTGTACGGCCGGGATATCTCCTGGGCCAGGACCCTCTGGCGAAGATTTCTTCCCCCATTTAGAGACTATTGTCTCCGGGCCTTCAGAGGCGGTCCTTTTCCTTCCTTTGGGAGAGGGAGCTTTGGCTTCTTCTCCCCGGTTGTCCGCCTTCGCGGAGGCGTCAGCCCCTTTCTTCCCACCTTTATCCTCCCCTGAGGGCGCTTGGTTGGGCACAAGCTCCAACATCCGGACTAGTATTGGATCCGGTGAGACCTCGAGGAGGGGGGCCGGTCACCTGATCATCTTCGCCTTTGTTGTCCAGTCCTGGTCAAAGAGCGACTTTTCAGAATGATGTCATGATGAATAGAAATACAATGTGTTCGGCCATAGGGCGACTTACTTGGGTATCTAGACGATTGCAGCTCAGACCCGCGTCCTCGGTGGAATCCGGACACACCGCCAGGTCCGGTACACTTGTACATCTCCTCGGGCATCATGCCGAGGAAGTGCTGAATAGCTCGCGGTCCCTCCGGATTGAATTCCCACAGACGGAAGGGACGCCGTTTACAGGGCAGGTATCGGTGAAGTAACATTACTTGCGTTACTGTGACCAGATCAATATCTCTTTCGAGAAGATCCCGGATGCGACCTGCAAAGATGGGCGTCCTTCATCGCCCCCGCTTTAGCCTTGTTGATCCATGACGTTAGTCATGGAGGGTGACCCGAGCGAAAGGTAGGTGGGGCCACCCATTTGGTACCCCTGGGAGCTGTGACATAAAACCATTCTTGTTGCCATAAGCTGGACACCTCCTGGAAAGAACCCTCGGGCCATGGGGCATCGACGCTTTTGCTTATTACAGCACCTCCGCATTCTGCATACCTCCCCTCAATTGTCTTCGGCCCCACTTGGAAGGTCTTGAGCCACATGCCGAAGTGAGGGGTGATGCGGAGAAAAGCTTCGCACACGACGATAAAAGAAAAGATGTCGAGAATAGAATCCGGAGCTAAATCATGGAAGTCCAGCCCGTAATAGAACATGAGCCCCCTCACAAAGGGATCCAGAGCCAGGCCTATCCCTCGAAGGAAGTGAGATATGTATACTACGCTCTCGCCGGGTTTGGGAGTAGGTATGACCTGCCCTTGAGCAGGCAGCCGGTGTGCAATCTCGTCGGTCAAGAACCTGGCCTCTCTTAACTTTCTGACGTCTTCCTCCGTGATGGAGGAGGGCATCCACCGACCTTGAAGGTTGGATCCGGACATGGTTGAAGGTCCGAAGCGCCTGACCTGAGCTTCTGGTGTTGGAACTCGAGGCGGGGGAGGGATTCGATTTAGTTCGAGGAATAAAAAAGGATAGGCCTTGGTCTCTTTATAAAGAGGGTGAATACCAGGCGTCCTCCTCGTGACCGTTTGGGACTTGCCTATAATCAAGGAGTCATACCAACGGGCACGATTGGGTTACCCACGCCCGTATTGATGAGAATCCCGTGATAAGGGGACATGATCTCTGCTTCAACAAGACGTGCCTAGGAAACCGCCTCGCGATATGCGCCAAGGCTGGTCGAAAAACGCGGTTCGGTAATAACCGGGCCATGGCATGATGTCATGGTGTCAATTACGTCAGCATGTCAGATTTGTGAATATTATTCTCTCTACGGTGGAATGTGGAACTTGTTTTGCAGAGCCGGACACTATCCTTGTGTTCAAGATCTTCTATGGAGTATTCGGAGGAGGAACCCTAATTGCAATGCCGAAAACAATCTGCGCGCCGGACTCATCGTCATTGAAGCCTGATTCAGGGGCTACTGAGGGAGTCCTGGATTAGGGGGTATCTGGACAGCCGGACTATATCCTTTGGCCGGACTGTTGGACTATGAAGATACAAGATTGAAGACTTCGTCCCGTGTCCGGATGGGACTCTCTTGGCGTGGAAGGCAAGCTTGGCGATATGTATATGTAGATCTCCTTCTGTTGTAACCGACTCTGTGTAACCCTAGCACCCTCCGGTGCCTATATCAACCGGAGGGTTTAGTCCTTAGGACAACAACAATCATACCATAGGCTAGCTTCTAGGGTTTAGCCTCTACGATCTCGTGGTAGATCAACTCTTGTATACTCATATTCATCAAGATCAATCAAGCAGGAAGTAGGGTATTACCTCCATAGAGAGGGCCCGAACCTGGGTAAACATTGTGTCCCCTGCCTCCTGTTACCATCCGCCTTAGGCGCACAGTTCAGGACCCCCTACCCGAGATCCGCCAGTTTTGACACCGACAATGAGTGTTTATTCACTTGTCATTGCACGAGAGTAAGGCAAAGGTATTAGGTATGACCAGTCTCGAAATTAAGAATGAATTTACTTTATGTTGTCAAATAACAAATTAGTTGGAAAGTGTTGGTATGGAGGGAAATCGTGGATACGGCTAGCCATGGAAAGTGAAAGTATGGTTGAAGAAGGAAGAAACTTTATTTTCTGTTTGGGAACCGCCTATGACATATCTAGCATGCAAAGTGATGGGAACTCTAAGTCATTTTCAATGGTGGCAAGGATACACCTCCCAAAATGTTTTTATCTCTCAATTTTCGCTTTGAGCTCTGGCACCTCTACAAATCCCTACTTCCCTCTGCGAAGGGACTTTCTTTTACTTTATGCAATTTTAATTTTTGAATTTGAGTCTCCATCTTCTCTTATAAAAGCACCAACTAGGAGGCAATATTATCGTACTTGAGTATTGGGTGTAGCTAACATGTGAGTCTGTTTCATGAATGGATCAATGATTGAGGATGATGGGCTAGGGATAGCTTATTTTAGCGTTGCTATTTTGAAAGACATGGTTGCTTGTTGATATGCTTGAGTATTTAAGTTGTCATGTCAAAACTAGACTATTGCTTTGAACAATATAAAAGTCCAAATGTCCATGCTATAAAGAAAAGAATATGATATGACATGTTAGGCAGCATTCCACATCAAAAATTATGTTCTTATCACTTACCTACTCAAGGACAAGTATGAGTTAAGCTTGGGGATGCTGGTACGTCTCTAACGTATCTACAATTTTTGATTGTTCCACGCTGTTATATTATCAATCTTGGATGTTTTATAATCATTTTATAGTCATTTTATATCATTTTTTGGTACTAACCAATTGACATAGTGCCAAGTGCCAGTTGTTGTTTTCTGCATGTTTTTTACATCGCAGGAAATGAATACCAAACGGAGTCCAAATGCAACGAAACTTTATGGAGATTTTTTTGGACCAGAAGACACCTAATGGGCCAAGGTTGTGCACGGGGGGTGCTCCGAGGAGAGAACAACCCGCCAGGGCGCGCCAGGAGGCCCAGGCGCGCCCTTGTGGGTTGTGCCCACCTCGGGTGCCCCCCAGACCGCCTCTTTGCTCTATAAATACCCCAATATTCTAGAAACCCTAGGGGAGTAGACGAAAATCAATTCCAGCCGCCGCAGAGTCCAGAACCACCAGATCCAATCTAGACACCATCATAGATGGGGTTCACCACCTCCATTGGTGCCTCTCCGATGATGCGTGAGTAGTTATTTGTAGACCTTCGAGTCCGTAGTTAGTAGCTAGATGGCTTCCTCTCTCTCGCTGAATCCTCAATACAATGGTCTCTTGGAGATCCATATGATGTAACTATTTTTGCGGTGTGTTTGTTGGGATCGGATGAACTTTGAGTTTATGATCAGATCTATCTTTTTATATCCATGATCTCTTTTATGCGTGATTTCTTATAGCTTCGTATTTCTTCTCCGATATTTGGGTTTTCTTTGGCCAACTTGATCTATTTATCTTGCAATGGGGAGAGGTGCTTTGTAGTGGGTTCGATCTTACGGTGCTTGATCGCAGTGACAGAAGGGGAACCGACACGTATGTATCGTTGCTACTAAGGATAAAACGATGGGGGTCTATCTCTACATAGATAGATCTTGTCTACATCATGTCATCGTTCTTATTGCATTACTTCGTTTCTCCATGAACTTAATACACTAGATGTATGATGGATAGCGGTCGATGTGTGGAGTAATAGTAGTAGATGCAGGCAGGAGTCGGTCTACTAATCTTGGACGTGACGCCTATATAATGATCATTGCCTGGATATCGTCATGATTATTTGAAGTTCTATCAATTGCCCAATAGTAATTTTTTTACCCGCCATTTGCTATTTTTCTCTAGAGAAGCCACTAGTGAAACCTAAGGCCCCCGGGTCTCTTTCTCATATTATTTGCCTTTGCGATCTACTTTTTGTTTGCTTTTTTCAGATCTATTAAACCAAAAATACAAAAATACCTTGCTGCAATTCATTCTTATTTATTTTATTTGGCGTTCGATCTATCAATCTACTACAATTTTATTCACGTCTGTTTGCCTATCTTGAGGCGCTGCTACCCGGAAGGGATTGACAACCCCTTTTACACGTGGGTTGCGAGTAGTTGTTATTTGTGTGCAGGTGAAGTTTACGTTGTGTTGCTTGGTTCTCCTACTGGTTCGATAACCTTGGTCTCATAATTGAGGGAAATACCTACCGCCGATGTGCTGCATCATCCCTTCCTCTGGGGAAATACCGAAGTAGCTTCAAGCCGCACCAGCCACCATTTGAGAAATGCTACTGTCTTGCTTTCTTTACCATTTAGATAAGTTAGATGCTTCTTTTTGTTGGCTTCTGTGTCATCCACCGTTATTGACCACTAGTTGTTTCCTTTGCACCTCTGTGTAAAAAGGGTTATCTACTTCACCCTGTTGCTATTGTGACCTTTTGTTGCACTGCACAAAACACTTTTGTTTTAGGAGTGTTTTGTGTAGTTCAACCAAATGTCACACCGACAACGTTGCTTGATTGCTTGATCTTAGTGGAACTGCATAAGAGGAGATCTGACTTCCTATCCGTGTTGGCAAATTTTCTTCAGATCTTCTTCTTGTGAGTTGTTTGAATTCCATGTCATGACAGGTCAGTACTAGCCTTCTTTCACATGATTGTGCAGTGTGCTTTCATATGTTGTGCTACTTATACGGTAATGTTGCTTGATTTTAGTGAAGTGCACAAATGGAGACAAGACTTCCAATCTGTATGTGCATCGTAATATCCCATTGAGGTAAGATAAGGATATTTCACAACCGTTGGCCTGTATTTTGCCACTTTCATCAGAAAATTAATGTTGTTGTTTAGTGTTATACTTGTGCTCCCTAATTGACATGCCAAATCTTACATTGAAGGCGAAGCTTGTCTATTATTGAACCGAGTGATGAAGAGGAAGAACAAGCGGAAAAAAACAAAAATCAACTCCCGGTGCTGTAATGAAGCACTGGAACTGTGATGACACAAGTAATGATATTGGTTTGCATCTTAATTTATTGCTATGGCTGGAACGAGCAATTGTTTTGCCACTGATTTGATGCCAGTCTTAATGTAATATGCAATTATCTCTACTTGTGCAAACAGGGATCTTCTTTGAAGATAACATATATTTTAGTGGAACTGCACAAGAAGATGTTGGAAACATTAAACTAATCAAGCAGTATATAGTAAGCATGGCAACCATAGTAGATAACAACAGATGGTTCCGGAGAAGTGCTTGATCTGTATGCTCTACACAATAAGCCTCCTGACAAAGGTTGGTACTCGCTCATGGATTGCATCCATATGATTGAGCTTTTTCATCTCTATTGGTGTTGTGCTACTGTTTAGATACTGTCATGAGAAAGTGGTACTGTCCTTGAGAATTGCTTCATCTATGTTGTTTTAAATATTTACTTTCAATTTTTTGAGCAAGCAGGGATGCTAGCATTTAGTTGTCCTCTTGTGTTTGCACAACAGGATCATCCTCCTATAAAGAAGAATATGGAGTATGTGAAGTGCCTAGTTCCGATTATGCCAGGATAAAGAAGCCAAGCTTCTCTTCTTAAGAAGGGAGAAGTTGAAGGATGGTTACATTATTGCCCACAAGAACAAACTAACTTCAGCTCAGAAGGACTCACTGATCTCCATCTTTGTTGTTGTGATGGCCAATACAATGTTGTGTTAGGATTCCTTCCAGTGAGTTCCATTTTTTTAAATATGTGCTCTGCATGGATCATGTAGGTTGCCTGTTTAAACTGTCATTTCATAGTACAGTTTGCTTTATACTAATCATTTTTTTTGTATTTGTGCAAACAGGGGTGCTCAGCTTGATTTCAATGGGAACTGCACAAAATGTTCATGAATACATTGAATCATTCATTTCCACGACAAGAAAGGAGGTGAAGACATGTTCAAGGCATTGCAACATATAAAGGAAAAATCATACAAGCTACGCGCGAATTCGGTTGATTTTGGTAGAACTGCACAAAAAGAACAGCTGGTTTATTTAGCACGAGGTGCCATGTCAATGTCCGAACTGATGGCAAACCCTGCCCATTCCACAATCGTAGGCATTTGATATTTTGGAATGGGAAAAACTTGTGAAAGTTTGCTCATTGATGTACGCAAAGCAACACACATTTGACATTTTGGAATAGGACAACCTTGTCAAATTTTTCTCATTGAGGCAAGAAGACATGCATTTCATATTTTTGAATGGGACACCCTTTGCTGTCAGCAGCATCGATTGATTTTGCTTCATTCTTTAGTTGTGATGTAAATATTGGCTCTGACATATGAATCGTTGAGATGCATAATCATCGATTGTTTTGAATGTTCTCTATGAATTGCGAGGCCTGTGTGTTTGATTGCAATGTACAGGAAAGCTAAAAAGCTGCTCAAACTCTTTGTACTCCCTCTGTTCCTTTTTACTTCGCATACTAGATTTCTTTCAAGTCAGTTGATTTTACATTGTGAATGTTCATACTTTTTTCTATAAGATTGGTCAAAGTAGAGATACTTTGACTTCAGACAAAACTTATATGCAGACTAAAAAGGACCGGAGGGAGTACATGTGAAACTGCTGCAAACGAGGTGATCACCCTGGGAATAATGCTAGTACGTATTGTTTTGCATGTTCATCCAATGCCAGTGATACAAGAATTCGAACTAATCAAACTAAATTCATTCATACACGGTCGGATTTCATATAAACATGCCGGATTTCATTACATTTCATACATTCTTCAACTAAAAAGGGGTGCGCTAGAGCTACCCACCCATGTCCGGCTGAGCTGAACAGAAGCTTCATCTCCAGCGGAGTGAGCTTCAGTGACTTAACTACAGGTGCGGTTGCGTAACTGACATGTGGCCTAGATGCTTGTTGGGCCCACGTGTCAGTGACACAACTGCACCTGCGGTTAAGTAGCTGCAGCACCGTCCTTCTCCAACACAGCTCTCTGACTCCACATTGCTGCCAAGAAGCTAAATGTCCGTCAATGGTCAACCCGCCTAGCTTGGATTCAACCGGAGGGTAGCAGCGGTGGCCTTACTTGGACCCAAGCGGCGACGACCTACCGTGTTCTACTCTTCCTTGTTTTCTATGTGGCGCGGACTCGTTGGCAGCGGGGCGGGGCCTCGACAGAGCCGGCGATATCCTTTGTCTCGTTGTTGGCGGGGTGGCGCCTTGGCGGAGCGGGGGAAATCCTCCCCCTCATTGTCGGTAGCGCGGGGCCTCGGCTGAGCCGACAATGTCCTCTGCTTCGTTGTTGGCAGGGAGGGGTCTCGGTGGAGTAGGGCCTCGCCGAAGCCGATGAAGCCCTCTGCCTCGGTGCCGGTGGGGCGGGGCCTTGGCGGACCCAGCGATGTCCTCTGCCTCGTTGTTGGCGGGGCGGGGCTTTGGCGGAGTAGGGCCTCGCCAAAGCCGGCGAAATCCTCCACCTCGGTGCAGGTGGGGCGGGGCATCGGCGGAGCCGGCGGTGTCCTCTGCCTCATTGTTGGCACGGCGGGGCCTCAGTGGAGCAGGGCCTCGTCGACTCCAGCGGAACATGGACTCGGTGGAGTCGGCATTGTCCTCTGCCTCGTCCTCAGTCTCGCCAAACAGCGCCCGCCCGCCTCATAGCGCTCTTTTTATATGGCCGCAACCTCCGCCACCCGCATGCGGTACCGCCAGTGCGCGAGCCGGCTCTCGTGGGCAAAGCGGTACGAGTCGAGCAGCGCCTCCTGCTCCGCCCGCTCCGCGTCGATCTGCTCCTCCGCCTGCAGGTGCTCCTGGAGGAGATGGTGGTTGTAGGCGGCCTCGGTCTGCACCTCCCGGAAATGCTCCTGACGCTTCTGCCTCACCGTGTCCATGTATTGGGCACGGGCCTCTGTCGGTGTACTAGAGCAGGGGTACCATAGTATCCCGAACTTGTGCACGGGCAGTTGCAGCCCTCCGCGGCAAGGCTTACCGGGTGACCGCCAAGGTCCTCCGTGGTTCCTTTGGAGTCATTCAAGAACAAAGTATTCAAGCCAAGGAGACAAGGCCCCCGCAAGAGGAGCTTGCCGGGAAGGCCACCCCAGGCACTTACAAGACAAGGCCCCGGCAAGAGGAGCTTGCCGGGAAGGCCCAGTGAGCAACAAGCTTCCGGGCGCGACAAGACAACAACCGCGGCAAGGCGCTTGCCGCGGCAGACCACCTCTATGTACCTACGCTCCAGCACAACCACTAACGTGTCGCCCTGGGGCCTTTCCAGGCGCGCGTGGCGAGAGGCCGTGCAGCCAGCGGTGCGAGGTGGCAAGCAGCGCTGACAAGTTTGCCATCGTGGCGAATGGTGGCGCCCCTGACGGTCCCTGCTTGCACTGTTAGGGTGACTAGACGGGCATTTAATGCCTTTGTCCCCGCCGCCGTGGTTAGGTATATTACACTGCATAATCGCATAAGTAGGTGTACCAACCACTATTTTTCCATTTGTACCCCATCTACGTTGCCACCGCCGGAGCCCCTTTGAGCATATAAAAGGAGGCCCGTGCGCAACGTAGAAAAGGTGGTCGTCGATTCCCTCCACGCCAGTCTCGTTAGCGGCTCGTCATCAGTAGCACTCCGCGCTCCTGAGCAAGAACACAATACACCTAGACATGCAGCAGTAGGAGTATTATCTCTCCGGAGAGCTCCGAAGCTGGGTAAACCTCTCGTGTGCTTCGCCTCGATCTGCTCTTCGTGCGACCTCCGCTCCCCGCCGAACCGAAAGGGGCTCGATCCGCGGTCCCATAGGTGCTCGTGGCCCCATCAGCCTGCCCCGACATCTTTGGAGCACCGGTAGGGGTGTCGAGGTTGTGTGAACCTGATCCGGCGCCCACGCTGAGCTATATCTTCATCATCTTCATCAACATGCCACCGAAGAAGAAGGCTTCGGTGGCAGAAGCCCCGCCCGCGTCGAACCCACCACCACCAGAGCAAACAGGTGGTGGGGTAGACGCCGGCGGAAGAATGGACAGCGACGGGGGAGCTCACGGTGCTGCCAAGTCCAAGGACAAGGCCGCGCAGACCTCGGCGTCCGTACATGCACCGCGCCCGTCTCAGGAGGCGCGGGACCGACAGCGTCATGCCATTCAATATGCCATACGCTCGTTGGACCGGGATCGAGCTGGAGGATCTCGGTATGCTCAAGACCAGCATGCACGCCAACATGCCGGCGCGAGCGAGGCACGGTCGCCCGGACGGGATACTGCTCCTTCTAACATAGTTAGTAGTCCGCGCTTATCCTACTCCTCGCGCCGTTCGCCATCGCCACCCACTACTCCAGCAGAAGCTCTGGCGAGAGCTCAACTGCTCCTGGATTACCCTCCAACGACCGACAAGGTTGATGAGTGGAGGGCCACCATTCAGAGTCTCATCGGCTTCGCCAACGGCGACGCTCCACGGCAACCGAGTGCATCGCTGCCGCCGCAAGACTGTCAAACACGAGCCGGTGGCGACGAGACCGGTGGGGGTGCAACCACCATGCACTCTCCGCCCCGAAGGCCAAGATCGCCGACTTGCCGGATCCACCTCGACAGCGACTCCACTGCGTCATCAGATCCACGAGCTCATCGCGATCAGCGCCAAGTTCTTCACGATCGACAACAAGAGGACGCTCGAACTCGCATTGCGCCAAGAGAAGCGCGACGTCAATCCGACAAGCGCGCTGGGCCCTCTGTTGACATGCACGCCGCCAGAGGAACCAGCGACTTGCCATACGCTGTAGGTTGCCCTGCGTTCACTCGTGAGCTACGGCAAGTCCAAAGTGGCCCAAAGAAGAAAAACTTCAAGCCGACGTAACGGAGAAGTACGACGGCAAGACGCATCCGTCGGAGTTCCTCGGCATCTACACCATTGCGGTGCAGGCTGCGGGGCGAGACGACAAGATCCTTGCCAACTACTTCCCGGCGGTGCTCAAGCCCAATGTCGTCCTGGCTCATGCACTTGCGGACAACTCCATATCTTCTTGGGCAGATCTATGCCATCAGTTTGTCGGCGCCTTTACAAAGCGGCCACAAGCCCCATGGCCAAGAAAGCGGCCTTCATCTGCCGCCCAGAAGGAAGGAGAGCCCCTCGCGCAAGTATATTCAAAGATTCAGCCGTACAAAGCACAACATCCCGAGACGTCCACCCTGTCGGTAATCGCTGCGTTCCATCGAACGTCGCGAAACCGCAGGATGCGGACGAGATGGCGATGTGCAAAATCAGAGACGCCGGTGAGCTATACGCCCGGCCGACAAGTGTGCACGTCTTTGAGGAAGGGAGGAGACTCGGAGAGAATACCGAAGCAGGAGGATCTGATAGTGAAGAGACCGCCGGCAAAGAAGAGCCGGCGGCGGGGCAACAGAAAGAAGAAAGGCAGAGATGTACTAGTTGTTGAGCAGTCCAGCAACGGAGGTGGCGACAAGAAAGCCAAGGCTGGTAGCTCCGGCAAGGAGGTTGCCGCTGGCACCAACTGCCAGTCTGTGGCGGCCGCCGACAAGCAGGACGGCTCCGGCAAGCAGTACTGCAAGATCCACCGCACCAAGGGTCATGACCTCCAGAGCTGCAAGAAGGTCGAGCAGCTTGTCGAGCAGCAGAAGGCTGAATACGAACGACGCGACAAGGAGAAGGCTCAGGAAGGTGCTGGAGGAGCTAGCAAGAAACGTCCCGGCCGGGGAGGGCGCCGTGGCAAGGAGACAGACCTCCCCGTGGCCGCGACAAGGATGACGACGACGTCGACGATGAAGACATGGATGATGACGAGGCCGATGAGCAGGAGTTCAAGAAAGCCACAGAGGTCCTGTGCGTTGACGGTGGTGCTTCTCTGCATACTTCACACCGCCAACTCAAGCAGTGGATGCGGGAAGTCAATGCAGCAGAACCATCCATCGAGTCACGCAGGCCTCTGAAATGGTCCAGCACGCCTATCATCTTTGATATTGAGGACCACCCTGATCGTGTAACAGCAGTCGGGTGCTTGCCGATGTTGGTTTCACCGACTATCCACAACCTCAAGGTCACCAAGATGCTAGTTGACGGCGGGGCCGGCTTGAATCTGATCTCCTCCGCGGTGCTCCAGAAACTCCAGATCTCTGATGGCGAGCTCGAAGAGACCGTCACTTTTCAAGGAATCAATCCGGGAAGGAGCAAGTCAAGGGAAAGATCACGTTGCGGTGACATTTGTCGGCGAAGTTGAACTTCAGGACCGAGAGGGTCACCATTGATGTTGTTGACTTTCCATTGCCTTACAATGGAATACTTGGCCGTCCAAAGACTCGCCAAATTCATGGCGGCCTCTCACTATGCCTACAACCTCCTCGAAGATGCCGGCCCGATAAGTGTCATCTCTGTCCCTGGCGACAAGAAGGATGCTCTTATCTGCGCCGACAAGAACTACAGGGAAGCAGAAGCCGCGACAGATTGCAAACCACTTGCCGCTGAAGCTCCCGGGGGGAAGAAGAAGACCAAGTCCGGCAAGAGCTCTGATGCCCACTCCGGCAAGCACACCTCTTCGGAGTGCTGCGCTACCGTCGTGGGCGCACCATCGAGCTCCACCGGCAAGTATAAGAAGACGATGACAGCTCCACCAGAGACCAAGAAGGTGTCCGCCAAGGAAGACGCAGACCGGTGGTACCTTCACCATCGCGCCTCTCTCGACCCTAAATAGGAAGGCGCGCTTCGTTGCTTTCCTGCGGGCGAAACGTCGGCGTGTTTGCGTGGCAACCGTCGACATCCCTGGTGTTCCTGTGAAAGTAATAGAGCACCATCTTGCCATTTGTCCTCATGCGCGGCCCGTCAAGCCGAAAGTCAGAAAGCAAGCAGTGGAGCGTCAAGAGTTCATCGCGGAAGAAATCAAGAAACTGGAAGCAGCAGGCCTTGTCAGAGGAGTGCTCCATCCTACGTGGTTGGCCAATCCTGTAGTTGTACGCAAGGCTAATGGGAAATGGAGGCTTTGTATCGACTTCCCGATGTCAATAAAGCTTGTCCCAAAGACCCATTTCCCTTGCCGCATCGACGATTGTTGACTCCACGGCCGGATGTGATTTGCTTTCATTTCTGGATGCATACTCAGGATATCATCGAGATCTTCATGGCGTAAGAGGATGAGGAGAAGACCGCATTCATCACCCCATGTGGCACATACTGTTTTGTACGGATGCCCTTCGGGTTAAAGAATGCTGGTTCAACGTTCGCAAGAGTAGTTCATGATGCTTTTGAGCCGCAAATGCACAGAAATGTGGAAGCATACATGGATGACATAGTGGTCAAAAGGAAGGACAAGGCGACCCTAGTCCAAGATTTAGATGAAACCTTTACAAATCTGCGCAAGATCAACCTCAAGCTCAACACCGAGAAGTGCGTGTTCGGAGTCCCTTCCGGCAAGCTTCTCGGGTTCTTCGTGTCTCAGCGGGGAATTGAAGCCAATCCCGACAAGATCAAGGCCATTGAACGGATTGAAGTACCAAAGCGCGTCAAGGATGTACGAAGGCTTGCCGGTTGCGTAGCTGCTCTCAGCAGGTTTATCTCTAGGTTCTGTTGGCCCTGCCATTTTTCGTAATTTTGAAAAAGGCAGGTCCGATGCAATGGACTCCCGAAGCGGGGGCTGCGCTGCAGGACTTGAAGAGATACCTGTCCTCCACTCCAACACTTGTCGCACCTAAGCCGCAAGAGAAGTTGCTGCTATATATAGCGGCAACCAATCAAGTGGTTAGTGCTGCGTTAGTAGCGGAGAGGGAGGCGGATGATGAGCTAGCAACCATGGCAGACACATCCAGCGACAAGCAGGGGGCTTCGCCGGCAAGCTCTGGTCCCGACAAGGACGAATCTGCAGACGCATGACAAGATGCAGAAAAGGATGGTGCAGCGCCCAGTTTACTTTGTCGGTTCCTTCGCCAGGGCTAGGTCAAGGTACTCGGTGTGCGTAAATTGCTTTTCGGCCTTCTCATGGCCTCAAGAAAGCTGCGCCATTACTTTCGTGCACATGAGATCACAGTTGTCACTCGCTTTCCGCTGAAGAGGATCTTGCCAAAATCCAGAGGCAACAGGCAGGATTGTCGAGTGGGCGCTGGAACTGTCAAGCTTTGGCCTCAAGTTTGAGAGCACTTCAACTATCCAAAGCAGAGCATTGGCGGAGTTCATAGAAGAATGGACACCAACGCCCGATGAAGAAATTCCAGAAACGAGCATCCCCGTCAAGGAAACAAGCAAAGAGTGGTTGATGTACTTTGATGGTGCCTTCTCGCTGCAAGGCGCCCGGTGCGGCGTCGCTTGTCGCACCCACCGGAGAGCACCTCAAGTACATAGTCCAGATGCACTTTCCCAAGGAGCAAGCAACAAACAATACTGCAGAGTATGAAGGTTTGCTTGCCGGTCTTAGGATCGCAGTAGACCTTGGGATCAAGAAGCTCATCGTCAGGGGTGACTCACAACTTGTTATCCGCCAAGTGAACAAGAATTATCAGAGTTCGTTGATGGAAGCTTATGTTGATGAAGTGAGGAAGCTAGAAGAGCACTTTGACGGCGTGCAAATGGAATATATTCCGAGAGCTCAGAACGACATTGCTGATGGCCTGTCAAAGTGCACCGCACTTAAGTTACCTGTGGAACCAGGGATTTTTCTGCTCAAGCTGACTCAACCATCTGTAACACCACCAACTAGACAGAGCAAGAAGAGGAGGTTGATCTCTGGTGGCTACTTTCCGGCAGAGCTTCCCGAAGCCGCCGCCACGAAGGTCCCCAAGATCGACACCAATAGTCTTTGAGGCGGTCTGCTCCGACAAGCCCCAGGGTTTGTTTCGTTGAAGCAGACGCTCCCGACAAGTTTTGCTCCGGCAAGCTTGCCGGGGAACGTCAAGCTCCGGCTGAGCCGCAGTTTCTTGCCGTGGAAGCTGATGTTCCCGCAGCAGCAGATGTGCCTTTAGTCCTTGTTGTCGAGCTGCAAGCTCCAAAGATGGGCACAAAGAGATTGTCCATTTCCTTGAGACAGGAGAACTTCCCAAGAGCAAGAAGAAGTGGAAAGAGTAGCCCGGCAACAAGTATGTACCAGTTTGTCGACAAAGACACTGCATGTAAGAAGACTCAACGGTGTGAAATTGAAGTGTATTCACCGGGAGGACGGACAAAAGCTGTTGGCGAGATACACGGAGGCATATGTGGTCACCACATTGGCGCCAAAGCACTTGCCGCAAAGCGTTAAGCAAGGTTTCTTTTGGCCGACAGCCCTCCTCCAGATGCAATCGCACAAATAACCAAGTGTGAAGCGTGCAGTTCCATTCCAAACAGATACACCAGCCAGCTCAAGCTCTCCAGACGATCCCTTTATCCTGGCCATTTTCGTCCGGGGCTCGACATCCTCGGCCCCTTTCCCGAAGTCGTCGGGGCTTTGAGTACTTGTACGTTGCAATCGACAAGTTCACAAAGTGGCCGGAAGTGGAAGCGATGAGGAAGGTGACAAAGACAGCCAAGATCAAGTTCTTCAGGTCGATTGTTTGCCGTTTCGATATCCCTAACAGGATCATCACCGACAACGGCACACAGTTCACAAGCCGCACCTTCATGCAGTACGTCCAAGATCTTGGCGCCAAGGTTCGCCGCTTCGTTGCTCATCCGAGAAGCAAGCGGTCAAGCGGAGAAGGGCAAATCTTTGAAGGTGCTTTGCAGGGCTCAAGACCATAACTTTCGACGTGCTGCACAAGTGCGAAGAAACTGGATTGAGGAGCTGCGGTGGTTCTTTGGTCGATCAGACGACGCCAAATCGAGCCACCGCCGTACACCTTCGCTCTAGTCTATGGAGCAGAGGCAGTTCTCCCCACGGAACTTCGTGATACGGATCGCCTCGAGTGCTCGCTTATGATGAGCTTGAGCAAGAGCAGCTGCGACAAGATGACGCGCTGCTCCTTGAGGAAGATCGTCTTCGAGTTGTCAGACGAGCTGCTCGGTACCGGCAAGCTTTGCGCCGCTACCATAGCCGGAAAGTCAATGCCAAAGTCTCGAGGAAGGCGACCTTGTTCTTCGCTGCTCAGTCCGCCAAGAATTCCAACAAGTTGACCTTGAAGTGGGAAGGCCCTTATCGGGTGAAACGAGTCACTAGGCTGGCGCTGTCCGCTTTGAGACCGAAGATGGCATTCCGTGAGCAACTCCTGGAATATTGGGCATCTTCGTAAGTTTTACTCAGAAGCGCGGTTGCCGGAACCTGTTCCGCAACCACCTTTTGTACAAGTCTTGCGGCGATGCATGTACTCCTTTTGTACAAAGCCGGACGCAGACCCGTGCATCAAGAAGCTAAGCGTGCTTCGCACACCTTGTCGATTTCATTCTTTTTACTTCTATTTTCATGCGCTATCTGACACTTTGTGCAGCACCTACCCCTGGTAAGTGATAACGAGCCACAAGGCTCCATATCTTTATTTTATCTTCTTGCTCTTTCTCAAAGAAAGGAAGGTTCCCTCGCACACAAGTTTGCCGGGGGGAAAGGAGAAGATAATGGTGCGGACCAAGCGTCGCTCAAGGAAGTCTAGCCTTACCGGGAAGCAAACGACAGAAAAGCTAAGTTGCCAAAGTTTGAGCAATCAGTTTTAAAATTTTTTAAGTTATCTTCCTTGAACGACCGAACTTTGTATGGAAAACCTGTGCGCAGAGGAACCAACTCGTAGCTAGTTGCGCCCTTACTTTGTTTCGAGTCCGCTCAACAACTTAAGTGAGTTGCGACTAGTTGCGACAAGGTTGCTTGTCGGAAGCGGCACCGCCAGCAGGCTGCTGACGTCCCTTTTCGGCGCTTTCATGGCTCAGTGCCAGCGACAAGTCCCCTAAAAGCGTAGGGCGAAAACATACAAAGGAAAGAATCAAGTACAGGAAATAACGTAGCGATTGATATCCAAAATAAAGTTATATTACAAGATAGCTTGCCGCAGCTCTAATGGATTGTTCCTATGACATGACCAGCAGCGGCAAGGGAAAGAGAAAACGGGCGGCCTAATCTATGCGATCGCCCTCAACCCTCTTGATTCCGCTCACCCTGTCCACAATGGGTGCGACAAGGGTCTTGAGCGCCTCCACATCAGCATCCGGCGGCAGGGACTTGAGGACGTTGGTGAGGTTGAGGCCTGGGTTGCGGAAGGCCACCTTCATCAGCACCTTCTGGAGAGCTCCCGCGCAGATCTGGCGCGACTCCTCGGCTAGCTGCTTTGGGACTTCTTCCCGAGTCAGCTGGAGGCCCGCCACCACGCCTTGAAGAATAAGCTAAGCTTGGCGCTGGGTTGGAGGTGCTCGTCGGAGGAGTATCCAAGATCCACCATCCCCAGCTCCATCAGCTCGCTGTGGATGGCGGCAGCAGTATCCACGAGACCCTCGGTCCAGTGCTCCACATTCTCCCTCAAGGCACTCTGGGCGGCAACAGCATTCGCCAGCAGCTCCTCGTCGGCCTTGATCTTCTCCTTCAAGGCCACCTCCTGCTCCTTGGCGCCGTCCAGCGTCTGAGTCAAAGTAGTTAGCTTCAACTCAAGGTCTGCATTGGAGTCCATGGTGACGCTGAGCTCCTTGCTCCTCTCGGCGAGACGGCCTTGCAGCTCGCCAAGAGTGTAGGTGTCCTTCTCGCGCTCGTGCTTGAGTGCAGCAAGCTCCTCGCCGCTCTTCTTGAGGCTGGCCTCCAACTGCTCCACCTTCGTCTCCAGCTCCTTCTTGGCGGCCTCGGCAGCCGCGGCAGCATCCTTTGCCTCCTTGAGAGCCCCGCCAAATGTTTCCTCGCGCATGGCGAGATCCTCCTCGTGGCTGTCCAGGTTGACCTTCACAGCGCCACTCGCCTTCTGTCTGCAGACAGCTTCAAGCTGGCAAGCATTGTTCCTCCTCAGCGGCAGCCTTCTCGAGGATGAAGGCCTTGCGCTCCTCGGCAAGTTGCTCCCGCTCCGCCGCCAAGGACCGGAGAGCTTCCTAGTTGCGGCCCCGGAGCTCCTCCGCGCGCTTCTCGATGTCTGCTCCCGCCTTTGCGACGAGCGCCTCCCGGGATGTCAGTTTGGCTTGTCGGGCGCGGTAGAGCGACAGCAGCTTCCGCAGCAGCTGCTCCTCCTCAGGCTCGCCGCTGCTGCTGCTTGGCGCGTCAACTAGCGTCGGCCAATGAGGCGAAAGCAGCTCTTCGTCGAAGGTTTCTCCTTCGGCGGCGCCACTGAGCTTGACTCCATGGGAGCTTGATGAAGACGCCGTCGCCGCCTTCAAGTAAGCGCCCGGCTGGGGCTCTTGAACTGTGACTGCTAACAGCGGCCGGAGGGATCGGCGGTCGGTGTGGCGGTGGCGCTCCTGCGACCTCGGGGTCATCGGTCACGTCGCCGGACCCTCGCCCGGCCTGTGGCGGCAGCTTGGTGGCCTCTTCGCCGGCAGGCTCGTCACGGCCGGTTTCTTCTTCCACGGCGGCGGCTTCACAAGAAAGAATGTTGCAAGACGTCCTCCTCGCCGGCGACCTCGGTCTCCATTGGCTCTGTGGCGGACGGATGAAGAAAGTCAAGCAAATATTCAAAGACAAAATCAGAAGAAGAAAAACACAAGGGAAGTGCTCAGGCTAGAAGGTTACCTGCGCCGGGGGCTGCGGTCATGGTCTCCGCCGCAAGGGATCGCTGGTGCCGTCCCTTGCCGGAGGGCTGCCCTTGCCGGAGAAGGCTCCCTTGCCGGAGTGGGCTCCCTTGCCGGGGAACGCTCCCTTGCTGGGGAATCCACCCTTGGCGGCGTAGTCGAAGCAGAAGGAGGCTGCTCTGCTCCTACACAAGTCAACAGTCAGATATGAGCAAAGGAAAAAGCACCCATGTACGCCGAACAGCAAGAAGTAGACCATATACTTACTGTTTGGGGGCTGCTGTTGAGGCTGCTTTGAAGGAGAGTTGCCTCATAAGGCAAGGTGGTCTCGGACGCGCCTCCTGCTGCATGATGAGTTCGTCCTCGATGACAACCACCGGGTCTTGGCTCTCTTCGACATCCTCAGGCCAGCGTCACGAAAAAGGAATGGATTCAGAGCTAAGCAAATCAGATACAAGACAAGGCAACAAATCAAAGAATTACAAGTACAGCAAGGAATCTTACTCTTCCTCTTCCTCGTCGGAGCTGAGCGCGGAGAGGTCGACTAGCCCGCCTCCCAGACGACGAGGCGGAGGAGGGGCTCCCTTGGACGCTTGGCGGGGCGGGACCCGGTGGCTCATGAGGGCCCCGCTCCAGCTTGCCGCAGCGGCATGAGGAGCTCCCATGCAACAAGATTTCTGTCAGTGGAAGCGGGCTGCTGGCGCTGCGGATGGTGGCCCGTCTGCCGCCCCGCTGCGCCTCCGGCCTTGCGAAGACACCTTCTTGGTGGAGTCGGTGGCTCCGCTCGCGGCAAGCTGCTTGGAGGTGGAGAGGATGCACCCTCGGCGGGCTCGCTCGACTCGGCTTCAGGCTCGACAAGCTCTTCCTCGCTGAAGAACTCCTTTCGCTCGACAAGACTTGCCGCCTCGGCTGCCTCTGCCTCCTCCACAGTGAAGCCAAACTCGCCCGCGGCAGCGGCTGCTGCCGCCTCTTCTAGCCTGGTGGCGATGCGCTGCATCTCGTCGTCGATAGTGTCGCGGGTGAGGCCCTCTCGCTTGCCGGGCGGACGGGCATCTCTACCAGATTGTCGAAGAACTGCCGCACCACGTCATCCGCCGGCTCTTGCCAAGTGGGGTCAATTCCATGGGAGTCGCACAACGGCATCATTGCACGGATGCGGTCAAGCGACGAGTTGTTGCACAGCGGAACGACGCCCCTCGGCAACCTAAACATCTCCGGATGATCAGGATCAGGCTTGAACAGCTCTAAGAGCATTGCGTCAAGCTCCAAGACAGTGAAGTTGAAGTTGAGGCCTGGGCGCAGCCTCATGATGTCTGCTGCGTTCTGAAATTCCCAGGAAGGTCTCCTTCTCTCCTGCAAGGGGACGATGCGGCGGCGAAGAAAGTCCGCGCCAACAAAGTGCCTCAAAGTGAGTCCGACAAGTCTCGAGGCGGAGGATTCGGTAATCGCGATCTTCAGCCTAAGCGTCCTCCGGGCCAGATTGCTCCAATCATTGCAGCGTACTCTCGGGGTTTAGCTGGGCGGTAAAAGGCTGCGGTTCTCCTCAACAATCCAACACCAATCTGCCCTCCACTCCTCCCATTTGCTACGGAGCTCTCCCTCCAAATAGGCCTCTTTCTTGCCGACCACAGAGACCCAAGCAATTCCTCCGCAAGAAGGGGCTCTCCTCTCTCGGCTCGGGGTAAAAAGAAGTGACGGAAAAGAGCTACATTTGGGTGGATTCCGACAAAGTTTCCGCAGAGATGTGCGAAAACTGCCATGGTCAGAACGGCGTTGGGGGTGAAATCAAGGAGGCGGAACCCGTAGGTATTCATAATGTCGCAAAAGAACTCAGAGAAGGGCAGGCAGAGCCCGCAGTAGAAGAAGAGCGCGAAGAAGGGATACCCCGTCGGGGCCAGTTCTGCAGCAGCGGCGGGGAGTACCTTCGTGCGCGGATGCGCGCGCGTCTCCGTCGACCAGAAGAGGTAGTAGTTCTCCCTCAGCTCCCTCGCGGCGAACTGAGGGGGGAAGACGGCCCGCTCCTTCCGCAACGCCGCAAGCCGCAGCGCCTCGGCCGACTTCACGGTCTTCCCCTTGTCGGCTTTCGGGCCCATGGCGGAGGCGGTGGAGGAGATCGACGGCGTTGAAGGTGCTGGTGGCGACGGGGGGCAGCGGTGGTTTTTCGATGGGACAGCAACTGGCAAGGTAGGCGACGTGCCCCTGTTTACCCTGCTTATAAAGAGGGAGGGGGCGGACGTTATAATTTTCCAAATAAAGAAACCCCCACGATCTCGCCCACGATCTCTCACACGACACCACGTTCGATGCGTGCCGTTCGTGGGGGGCGTGGTGGGTCCGGGGTGAGTTATGGTGTGACCCAGGCCGCGTGGTGCCCTGCAGCCTGCTTTTGGGCACCGCCCAACAGCGCTTCGGCACCAGGTGGCCCAGGCCCGGGGCTCCTGACCGGTGTACTAGAGTAGGGTACCCTAGTATCCCGAACTTGTGCACGGGCAGTTGCAGCCCTCCGCGGCAAGGCTTACCGGGTGACCGCCAAGGTCCTCCGTGGTTCCTTTGGAGTCATTCAAGAACAAAGTATTCATGCCAAGGAGACAAGGCCCCGGCAAGAGGAGCTTGCCGGGAAGGCCACCCCAGGCACTTACAAGACAAGGCCCCGGCAAGAGGAGCTTGCCGGGAAGGCCACCCCAGGCACTTACAAGACAAGGCCCCGGCAAGAGGAGCTTGCCGGGAAGGCCACCCCAGGCACTTACAAGACAAGGCCCCGGCAAGAGGAGCTTGCCGGGAAGGCCACCCCAGGCACTTACAAGACAAGGCCCCGGCAAGAGGAGCTTGCCGGGAAGGCCCGGTGAGCGACAAGCTTCCGGGCGCGACAAGATAACAATCGCGGGTAAGGCGCTTGTCATGCGTACTACCTCTCTGTACTCTACGCTCCGGCACAACCACTAACGTGTCGCCAGGGCCTTTCCAGCGCCGCATGGCGAGAGGTCATGCAGCCCAAAAGCGAGGTGGCAATCAGCCACGACAAGTTTGCAATCGTATGAACGGTGGCGCCCGACGGTCCCTGTTTGCACTTTATTAGGGTGACTAGACGGGCATTTAATGCCTTTGTCCCCTGCCGTCAGGGTTAGGTATATTACACTGTACACTGTACAAGTAGGTGTACCAACCACTATTTTTCCATTTGTACCCCCATCTACGTTGCCACCTGTCGGAGCCCCTTTGAGCATATAAAAGCAGGCCCATGCGCAACATAGAAAGGGTGGGTCGATCAGTTCCCTCCACGCTCAGTCTCGTTAGCAGCTCGTCTGTACTGTAGCACTCGAGCGCTCCTGAGCAAGAACGCAATACACCTAGACATGCAGCAGTAGGAGTATTATCTCTCCGGAGAGCTCCGGTAGGTAAACCTCTCATGTGCTTCGCCTCGATCTGCTCTTCGTGCGACCTCCGCTCCCCGCCGAACCGAAAGGGGCTCGGTCCGCCGGTCCCATAGGTGTTCGTGGGCCAGATCAGCCTGCCCCGACAGCCTCGCCGATGGTCATGGTGCAATGCACCGGCGAGGATGGCGCGAAGGAGGGGGTTGGCACCGGATCATTAACTACTATGTTCTCCATTGGGACGTTGTCGTCCTCCGGCTGCCTGCCGGCCAGCCAGTCGACAGCAATGGCTGCCATCTCCTTGTGGTCCGTCGTCCGCCCGGCCCGAAGAGCGCTGGAGCGCAAGGAAGACATGGTGGGAAGTAGTGGTGTGCACAGGAGAAAGGGGACGGAGGCGGATGACTGCGGCTATGGCCGGCGCAGCAGTTTATGTAGCAATGGTGGGTGGCGGAGGGACGGACGGGTGGTGCCGGAGTAGCCGCCTCGGCAACCGCGTATCATTAATGTGGGCGGCAGACGGACGGACGGCACTTGTATCGTTTGAACGCGGAACAATCGCCTGCAACGGGAAGCGGCGCGGGCGGCGCTGACCGTTTTGGGCAGAAAGCGCGCGCGGGCGAGGGAGGCAGTCTGGGTGGGCCAGGGTTGTCAGACTCATGCTTGGCAGCGGGTCAGTCCAGCAGACGGACATGTTGGCTCGCCGGCGAGCTTGCCAAGCTGAGCGACGACAATCAGATGATGGATGTAGCTTCCGACAAGGAGCCGGCGCCACTGTCCAAGTCGGTTCATGCCGTGTTCACCATAGAGCAGGTGCGGCCGCACTTCGACGCCCTAATGGCAGAAGAGCTACCGGTGCAGGAGGACCTATGCTGCAACCTCCGTCTTGTCAACTAGCACCGACAAAAAAGAGAACGAAATTGCCGTCACGAACATGTGGGCCTATAATCCTGCCTTCCTGAATGCTGCAACCTCCGTCTCGTCAACGAGCACCAGAGAACAAGCGAACGACAATGCCATCACGGACATGTGGCCCTATGATCCTGGCTTCCTGAATGAGCAGCGGGTGCTGTATCAAACCATGGGTAGGGCCCGCGAGGCCCTCTTCGTCGTCCTTTGAGTCATTGTGCTCGCAGTGGCACCGCCGTCTCGCGTTGTCAACATGGTCAACGGACATGAGGAATGAGGAGATGACTTTACTTGGAGAGGATGACAGTGGGGACCCACCAAGGCCATAGCCGCACGTACGCAAGTGCCTCCTTATTATATACTCAACTATTTTTTTTGCTTCCTCCTGGTTTGCTGACATCACGGTCCCACACCATTACCAACCTATGTAGTCAATAAACGAGAGAATTGCACAAGGAGCGGCCGATAGCTGGGACCAAGCAGCTTGAGCAGTATTTGTGTTTTTGAGGTGTGAGCACTGCAAAGTTTTTCTTGAGCGATATTTTTGTTTGTTTTCAGAGGAGAGCAGGGTATTAACTGGGCGGGTTGTGGCCCGTCTAGCCCAAGCCAGATATCCAGCCCGGTTCTTATTTTTTTTCTAGCTAAAAATGGCTAGTCCGGCTATACTTCTTTTTGAGGAATACCCAAGCAAGGTCAACTTGTTATTCTCCACCCTGCTCGGTTGCAAATCTTTCCTAGGAGGGATGCATTAGGCTTAACAAGAAAATAGGCTTTAAGAAATAATAAATGCAAAGTAATTATAAAAACTGGGCAGTAACTATGAAAAAAATGCACCAAACACGTAATTAGTTTAAAAAATATTATTTTTGGATTTTGAAAATTTTAATTTCATTAATGGTTGAGCACGCAATATTTCGTTGGATTTTTACGTAATACAAATTTATTTTGAAATTATATTTAATCTGATTAGAAATTTTGGGATAAAAATATTTCGGATCCCATAAAAATGTGGGAAATTTTATTAAATTTTGTTTTGAGCGGTTGGTTCAAATTATTAATTGTTGTCCTAGCTAGAAAATGGGCTGTACTTTTATCAAACTGTGAATGGGCTGTAGTAAATTCCATTAGAATTCAAAAATGGGTTGTACATTCTTACAAATCGCAAATGGGCTAAGTTGACGCGTATGCAAGGCTTTGTCAACTTATAGTCAACACACGGTTCTACCAGCAGTGGCCGTTGGATGTCCATCTAACGGATGCATGCTTCTTCTTCTTCAATCTCGGATATTCTTGCTTCAGCCACCCAAAAAATGATTCCTCCCCCTGACATCTGGGGCGCACCGTTTCGGAGGCTGACCTGTGGGCCTACTAAGTTGACGCGTACCAAGGGCTTTGTCAACTTAGTCAGTATAAACGATTCTAGCTGAAGTGACCGTACGATGTCCATCCAACGGCCGTCGTGCAACCGTACGATGCCCAAACCAGCGCCGGCTGTGCCGTCTGCTCCATCCTCCCATGTCCGGCTGTGCTTCCACCGCTGGCCATGCCATCCCTCTATACTCACCCACACCTCCTGTTATTCTCCGACGATGGCAGCCTTACACCACAGCTGAAGCAATCAATCCACGTACTCCCCTCCGCGTCTTACCGGCTCTGTGTTGTTCCCTTCCTAGGCCTCACCGTCATCCACCGCCTTGGTGCTCTCAGTGTGACGTGGTCAACGTGGTCAACGAAGGACAGCCATCGGAAGAGGACTTTAGGCGGTGAGGCTGATAGCTGGACTCACCAGCTACGTCTTTGAACACAAGAAGTGCCTCCTTATTACTCGCCAAATGAAAATGATTCCTTCTAAGGAAGTGTGTCCTTATCCTCCCTTGACAGCTGGGACCGAGCAGCTATATCTTCGCATGCAAGGAAGTGTGTCCTTATCCTCCCTGACCACTGGGACCTACCCGGTCAAAGCGTACATAGCGTTGTCTGTCTGGTCGTGAACGTGTACGCACATACTGGTCGATCGGTCTCTCTGCAAGTATGAACCATGGCCGAGTAAGTAGCGGCACGTGTCGTTGTAGAGCACCCGACATAGCAGTTCACATAGTCCCGTCTAAGTCCTGTACACATACGTATAGCCACAGGGCAAAAAATACGGCCACATACGTAAATACGGGTGGGGTCTCGAGCTTGTACTCATGCATATATACGGACGGCCAAGGCTTGTGTACATGGAGAGGCAACAGACGGCAGCAACGGCGTCCTGTTCATCGAGCAACCAACCGGCTGGGTCAGAACGGAGAAACAACGTCCTGTTCATCGTGAGGCAACCGACTGGGTCGGAATACGTCATGTTCAACGGGAGCCAACCGGCTTGGACGGAACAGCCAAAACGGGGTCTGGCGTACCGCAGAATGGAGAAAACGGCCTTATGTTTGACCGGCCACGGTCGAAACGGGATCTTGTTCATCGGGAGGGGTCTGGCGTTCCCCAAAACGGAGGAAACAGACTTGTGTTCGAGTGCCTACGGTCAAAACGAGGTCCTATTGATCGGGAGGTGTGTGGCGTACCGCAAAACGGAGGAAACGGACTTGTGTTGGAGCGCCTACGGTCAGAACGGGGTCCTGTTCATCCACCGTCTACCGCCTCGCTCCCACCTCCACGGGCTACTGTTCATCCACCGACGACCTCCTCCACCCTCCATGGGCTACTGTTCATCCACGACTACTATTCATCCAGCCTCCACCGGCTGCTGTTCATAGAGCCTCCACGGGGTCCTGTTCATCCACCCCCAACCGACTTGGGTGCGGCGGCCTCCTCGGGGTCCTGTTCTTCCAGCGGAAATAGCCTACTACCACGGGGTCCTGTTCATCCAACCCCCACCGGGAACTGTTCATCCACATCCAACCAACCGGCTCGACTCACCATGTCTTGACTCGTTCTACATACCGCGCGCACGGTAGCAACAGTCACTGTTCATCAAGAGGCAACCCAACACCAGCTCGATTGGCTTCAGTAAGTAGCAGCAGTGATCGATCGCTTCGGGTTCGGGCTTATTAGCGGGGAGCAGCGGGCGAATTGCTCGGTTCAGTCGTGATGAGTGAATCACTCGGGTTCAGTTAACAGCCAAGGGATCGATCGCTCGGGTTCAGTAACGTGCGATCGCTCCGGGTTCAGTTAGCCAACGCCTCGCACACACGCGCGTACACGAGAGAAACGCGCAAACCACAGTGCATCGCTCGGCCCCGACCACCCACCGTAACCGGGAACTCCGCGATATTTCCTCTCCCTCGCTTCTACCATGATTTTTCCGTCATGGACGGCCCAAAGAATGTCATGCAGCTGCGTCTCCGGCCCGCCCAGGATGAAAAGCCCATTTTCTATCATGATTTTTTGTCATAGAAGTAGGAGTGCACCACATCTATGATGATATCGTGTTTTGTCACAATTATCATAATAGAAGTGTCACAAGCATAACATGAAAAAAATCGTTCGGCCCAAAATTTTACGAATGTGTCTTTTTTTAGTGGATGCAGCAAAGTAGAGATAAGTATTTCCCTCAATTAAGAACCAAGGTATCAATCCAGTAGGAGAAGAACGCGCAACGCGATAACAATCAAACACTTGCACCCTACGCGATAAAGGGTGGTCAATCCCTTCACGGTCACTTGCAAAAGTGAGACCTGATAGAGATAGATAAAACTAAACAAAAGATAAAATAAATATTTTAGGGTTTTTTGGTTTATAGATCTGAAAATAAAAGATTGCAAAATAGTAGATCGAAAACTAATATGATGGAAAATAGACCCGGGGGCCATAGATTTCACTAGAGGCTTCTCTCATGAAGGCAAATAATACGGTGGGTGAACAAATTACTGTCGAGCAATTGATAGAAAAGCGTAAAGTTATGATGATATCCAAGGCAATGATTATGTAATATAGGCATCACGTCCGTGTCAAGTAGACCGACTCCTGCCTGCATCTACTACTATTACTCCACACATCGACCGCTATCCAGCATGCATCTAGAGTATTAAGTTCATAAAGAACGGAGTAACACCTTAAGTAAGATGACATGATGTAGATGAATAAACTCATGCAAGATGATATAAACCCCATCTTTTTATCCTCGCTATAAACAATTCAATACGTGTCTCGCTACCTCTACTTTGTCACTGGGTGAAATCAGGCAAGATTGAACCCAAAGCTAAGCACCTCTCCCATTTCAAGAAAAACCTATCTAGCTAGCCAAACCAAACCGATAATTCGAAGAGAAGTACAAAGATATCAAATCATGCATATAAGAATTCATATAAGATTCAAATAATATTCATAGATAAGCTGATCATAAATGCACAATTCATTGGATCTCGACAAACATGCCGGCAAAGAAGATTACATCGGATAGATCTCCAAGAAAACATCAAGGAGAACATGGTATTGAGAATCTAAGAGAGAAGAAGCCATCTAGCTACTAGCTATGGACCCGTAGGTCTGAGGTATAATACTCACAATTCATCGGAAGGTCAATAGAGTTGATGTAGAGGCCCTCCGTGATCGAATACCCCTCTCGCAGGATGTCGAAAAAGGCCCCAGGATAGGATCTCACGGGAACAGAAGGTTGCGGCTATGGAAAAGTGTTTTTGTCGATGCTTCTGGTGTTTATGGAATATATATGAATATAGAGGACAAAGGGCTAGGTCAGAGGAGTCCCGAGGAGGTGGCAAGGTAGGGGGCACCCCCACCCTTGCCACCGCCTCGCGGCTCTTCTGACTTGGACTCCAAGTCCCCTGGATGTCTTCTGGTCCAAGAAAAATCATCATGAAGTTTTATTCCGTTTGGTCTCCGTTTGGTATCCTTTTCTGCGAAGCTCAAAAACAAGGAAAAAACTAGACACTAGCACTGGGCTCTAGGTTAATAGGTTAGTCCCAAAAATAATATAAAATAGCATATTAATGCATATAAAAGATCCAAAACTTATAATATCATAGCATGGAACAATAAAAAAATTATAGATACGTTGGAGACGTATCAACCCCGCTTCCACGGGAGGGTAGGACCAAAGATGTCATGCAAGTTCTTATCGCAAGCAAGTATGACTATATACGGAATACATGCCTACATTACATTGACGAATTGGAGCTAGTTCTGTGTCGCCCTAGGTTATGACTATTACATGATGAATGTTATCCAACATAATCACCGATCCAATGCCTACAAGCTTTTCAGATATTGATCTTTGCTAAGGTACTATTGTTGCTACTACTGTCACAATTGGTACAAAACTATTGTTGTTACTGCTACCGTTGTCGTTGCTACTGCTACTATTGCTACCAAATTATCATATTACTGTGCTACTGATCACTCTACTGTAGATATTTAGTCTCCAAGTGTGGTTGAATTGACAACTCAACTGCTAATACTTGCAAATATTCTTTGGCTCCCCTTGTCTTGAATCAATAAATTTGGGTTGAATACTCTACCCTCGAAAACAGTTGCGATCCCCTATACTTGTGGGTTATCAAGACCTTTTTCTGGAGCCGTTGCCGAGGAGCATAGCTCTATTTTCTGAGTCACTTGGGATTTATATCTGCTGATTACTATGAAGAATCTTAAGGATGATAGAACCAAAATCATTCCCTCTAAGACGAGGGGACGTAAGGAACTATTATCTAGCTCTGCACTTGATTCACCTTCTGTTTTGAGTAAGCTTGCACACCACCATCTGCTTTTAATTCTGATATGTCGCAAGTAATTGATGATGCTACTTCTGCTATGAATGTTGTTATTGATTATGTTAGTACTTTGCTTGTTGATACTGTGCCACTAGGTGAATTTCTTGATGAACTACTTGCTAAAGCTAAAGATTTTGAGAATGTTGAAACTGATGAAATTGCTGAAACTGATGAAGTTATTGAAACTGAAAATTACGAAACACCTATTCTACCTAGCTCTCCTAGATATGAATTGCCTAGGTACCTGCGGGATATGTTATGGAAGAAGAGATAGCTAGGGAATTTCTTGCTTGTAAGGATAGAGATGATCTTAAGAAAGTACTATGTAAGATGAAAGAAAAATATCTGATGCTAGAATGAAATATGATCCTAAGTTTGCTACTTCACCTATCTTTGTTAGTGATAAGGATTATGAATTCTCTGTCGATCCAGAGTTAATTACTTTGATTGAATCTGATCCTTTCCATAGTTATGAAACCGAAATTGTTGTGCCACATCTTACTAAATTAAATGATATAGCCACCCTATTTGCTCATGATGAAAAAATTCGCTATTACTATATCCTCAAGTTATTTCCTTTCTCTTTAAAGGGTGATGCTAAGATATGGTTTAATGCTCTTGCTCCTGGTTGTGTGCGTAGTCCCCAAGATATGATATATTATTTCTCTGAAAAATATTTTCCTGCTCATAAGAAACAAGCCGTCTTACAGGAAATATTTAACTTTGTGCAAATTGAAGAAGAGAGTGATGACCCAGAAGTATAGGGGATAAATCATAGTCCTTTTGATAAGAGTGTCGAACCCAATGAGGAGCAGAAAGAAATGGAAAGCGGTTTTCAGCAAGGTATTTTCTGCAAGCACTGAAATTACCGATAACGAGTAGTTTGATAGCAAGATAATTTGTAACAAGTGGCAAGTAACAATAGAAACTAAGGTGCAAAAAGGTAGCCCAATCCTTTTTTTTGCAAAGGATAGGTCGGAATGGTCTTTTATAATAAGCAAAGCATTCTTGAGGACACACGGGAATTTCATCTAGTCACTTTCACCCTGTTTGTTTGATTCGCGTTCACTACTTTGATAATTTGATATGTGGGTGGATCAGTTCTTGGGTGTTTTATTACTTGAACAATCCTCCCACTTATGATTAACCTCTCTTGCAAGCATCCGCAACTATGAAAGAAGAATTAAGATAAATCTAACCATAGCATTAAACATATGGATCCAAATCAGCCGCTTACGAAACAGCGCATAAAATAGGGTTTAAGCTTATGTCACTCTAGTAACCCATCATCTAATTACTACTCCACAATGCATTCCCTTAGGCCCAAAGATGGTGAAGTGTCATGTAGTCAACTTTCACATGACACCACAAAGGGAATCAACAACATACATATCATCAAGATATCGAACGATACCAAATTCACATCATTACTATGACAAGACTTCTCTCATGTCCTCAAGAACAAAAGTAACTACTCAAGAATCATATTCATGTTCAAGATCAGTGGGGTGTTGATGGATCTGAATATATAATCTTCCACCAAATAAACCAACTAGCATCAACTACAAGATGTAATCAACACTACTAGCAACCCATGTGTACCAATCCGAGGTTTTGATACAAAGATTGAATACAAGAGATGAACTAGGGTTTGAGATGAGATGGTGCTGGTGAAGATGTTGATGAAGATTGGTCCTCCCACGATGAGAGGGTTGTTGGTGATGACAGTGCCTTCGATTTACCCCTCCCGAAGGGAAGTATCCCCGGCAAAATCGCTCCGCCGGGGAGTAAAAGTGCTCCTCCCGAAGTTCCATCTTGAGACGATGGCGCTCCGTCCCGAAAGTCCTCTCCTTTTTTCTAGGGAAAATGGGATTATATACAAGAAGATGGGCACGGGAGACTGGCCAGGGGCCCCACAAGCCACTAGGGCGCGCGCAGAGGGGTGCAAATAGGTGGCAAGCCTAGTAGAAGATAGAAAGCACTCAGTTGTTCTAGATTCAGGCATGCAAGTCGCCTCAAGATACTCTGAAAATGCTTCGAGTGATGATGAATCAACTGCATTCTAACTCATGGCAAAGGCTTCGAGAGACCATGTATCGTCAAAACGCCAAAAATCTATTGACCTGAATGCATTCTCCCTAGAGAATGTGGCCTATAGCAAACTTGTTTAAATGGCTAAATATGAACAAGATGCTCTTGAAATTCTTAAACAAACTCTTACAAAATCAGAAGGATTACTGGTTGAAGAGATGGAGAAAAATCAAGTGTTGACGGAAGAGCATGATGCTCTCTATTCAACATTCGATGATCAATCCACTTGTTATGATTCTTTTTCAGTTGAATTCAAGAATTTATCAAATGATCTCCTGTATAGGAATCAAAAACTCAAATCACTAAAAGATTCTTATGATGAGCTCACAAAAGAAAAGGCTTCTCTCTTCGCCGAGCAAACTGAAATGATAACTTTGTGTGACCTGGTCTAAAATGCCTAAAGCATAGTAACACTCATTCCACTGCTGGGACATCTGCTGATGGTCCCACTGAGAAAGTTGCATGACATGAATGCTAAAACTAACCCCTCCCCCAAGGTTGAGAAACCTATTGGATATTGGAATGATGAAAAGCCTCCAAGGGCACCAGATTCTCTGTGATGTGCTCAAGAAGTCAATATTGCACAAAAATCCCAAAAGGGAAGGATTGGGATTCGAGAGAAAACTCAGAGTAGATGGAACATACTGGACCCCTGAACAATATCCTCGAACTAGTTGGGTTCTTGTTGAGAGTAAAACTCTTGAGCCTGCATTATTATCGGGCTATAACAGTCCCGTAATATTTTGACTCGAGTTACAAGTTATTCAAATAACAGCATGGTAAGTTATTCGCTCAGTACATTGGCACTAACTGCAGGACATATTCACCCAAGAGGCGAATTTGGGTGGAAAAGTCTCTCATTGAGAGTCTCACTCTCACTGCCAATCTAACCATACAGGGCAACCCTTTTCGGGGAAATGAATATCTTCTGCAGTATGGCACCGCACTCCCCTAAAAAAGAAACATGTTGAATGACTATTAGAGGGAGTACATCCGTACCTCCTCTAACCACCTTGTCGATGTTTCTAGAAATAACTTTGATGCATATTCATATGATTACTCTCAAACTTCACAGGTGCACATAAGAAGTTATCGAAAGAATACATTTCCTGCTCGACCGAATCAATTGAGGTCACTTAGGGAGTCCTGGATTAAGGAGTCCTCAGGCGTCCGGGCTATGTTACGTGGGCCGGACTGATGGGCCATGAAGATACTAGACAGAAGACTTCCTCCCGTGTCCGGATGGGACTCTCCTTTGCGTGGGAGGCAATTTTGGTGTTCGGATATGAAGATTCCTTCATCTGCAAACCGACTTTGTACAACCCTAGGCCCCTCCGGTGTCTATATAAACCGGAGGGGCTAGTCCGTAGACGCGATCACAATCATACAGGTGTCGGTGTACTAGAGTAGGGGTACCCTAGTATCCCGAACTTGTGCACGGGCAGTTGCAGCCCTCCGCGGCAAGGCTTACCGGGTGACCGCCAAGGTCCTCCGTGGTTCCTGTGGAGCCATTCAAGAACAAAGTATTCAAGCCGAGGAGACAAGGCCCCGGCAAGAGGAGCTTGCCGGGAAGGCCACCCAAGGCACATGCAAGACAAGGCCCCGGCAAGAGGAGCTTGCCGGGAAGGCCCGGTGAGTGACAAGCTTCTGGGGGCGACAAGACAACAACTGCGGCAAGGCGCTTGCCGCGGCAGACCACCTATCTGTACCTACGCTCCAGCACATCCACTAACGAGTCGCTCGACCTTTCCAGCGCCGTGGCGGAGGTCAGGCAGCCAGCCGGTCGAGGTGGCAAGCGGCGCTGACAAGTTTGCCATCGTGGCAAGCGGTGGCGCCCCTGACGGTCCCTGTTTGCACTATTAGGGCGACTAGATGGGCATTTAATGCCTTTGTCCCTTGTCGTCAGGGTTAGGTATGGTACACTGTACACTGTCTAGACGGACAAGTAGGTGTACCAACCACTCCATTTCCATTTGTACCCTTGTCTACGTTGCCACCTGTCGGTGACCCCTTCAAAGATATAAAAGGAGGCCCATGCGCAAGGTAGGGGGGGGTTCGAAAGGTTCGACACGCTCGGTCTCGTTAGCAGCTCGTGTGTACTGTGGCACTCAGCGCTCCTGAGCAAGAACGCAATACACCAAGACATGCAGCAAAGAGGTGTTATCTCCGAGAGCTCCGGTTGGGTAAACCTCTCGCGTGCTTCGCCTCGATCTGCTCTTCGTATGCGACCTCCGCCTCCCTTGAACCGAAAGGGACTCGGTCCGCCGTCCCATAGGTGTTCGTGGGCCGATCAGCCTGCCCGACATCTTTGGCGCGCTGTAGGGGGCGCCGAGTTTGTGTGAACCTGATCCAGCGCCCACGCGAGCTAGATCTTCATCATCTTCATCAACATGCCACCGAAGAAGAAGGCTTCGGGCGGCAGAAGCCCCGTCTCATGCCGAAACCGCCACCACCGAGCAAGCAGGTGGTGGGGTAGACGCCGCGAAGAATGGACGGCGATGGGGAGCTCACGGTGCTGCCAAGTCCAAGGACAAGGCTGCGCAGACCTCGGCGTCCGTACATGCACCGCGCCCGCCTCAGAGGCGCGAGACCGACAGCGCCATGGCATTCACAATGCCATACGCCGTTGGACCAAGATCGAGCCGAGGATCTCGGGATGCTCAAGACCAGCATGCACGCCAACGTCTTTGGGCGCGAAGCGAGGCACGGTCGCTGGATGGGATACTCGCCTTCTAACATAGTTAGAAGTCCGAGCATATCCCGCCTCGCGCCGCTCGCCATCGCCACCCACCACTCCAGCAGCTTTGGCGAGAGCGCAATCGCTACTTGGATTACCCTCCAACGGCCGACAAGGTCGGCGAATGGAGGGCCACCATTCGTAGTCTCATCGGCTTCGCTTAACGGCGACGCCCGCGCAAGCGAGTACATCGCTGTCGCGGCAGATCGCCAAACACGAGCCGGTGGCGACGAGACCGTGGGGGTGCAACCACCATGCACTCTCCGCCTCAAGGCCAAGATCACCGACTCGCCGGATCCACCTCGACAGCGACTCCACCGCGTCGCTATCGATCCACGAGCTCGTCGCGATCAGCGCCAAGTTCTTCACGAACGACAAGAAGAGGACGCCGAACTCGCATCGAGCGCCAAGAGAAGCGCGACGTCAATCCGACAAGCGCTGGGCCCTCTGTTGACATGCATGCGCCAGAGGAACCAGCGACTTTGTCAGACGTGGTAGGTTGCCCTGCGCTCACTCGTGAGCTGCGGCAAGTCCAAAGGGCCCAACAAGAAAAACTTCAAGCCGATGTACCAGAGAAGTACGACGGCAAGACGATCCGTCCGGAAGTTCCTCAAGATCTACACCAACGCTGTGCATGCTGCCGGGGCGAGACGACAAGATCCTTGCCAACTACTTCACCGGTGCTCAAGCCCAATGTCGACATCGCTCATGCACCTGCCGGACAACTCCATATCCTCTTGGCAGATCTATGCCATCAGTTTGTCGGCACCTTTACAAAGCGCCACAAGCCCCATGGCCAAGAAAGCGACCTTCACCGCCGCCCGGAAGGAAGGAGAGCCTCTGCGCCAAGTATATTCAAAGATTCAGCCGTGTACAGCACAACATCCCAGATGTCCACCCCTGCCATGTAATCAGCGCGTTCCATCGAACGCGCGAAACCGCAGGATGCGGAGGAGATGGCGATGTGCAAGATTAGAGACGTCGATGAGCTATATGCCCTGGCCGGCAAGTGTGCACGCCGAGGAAGGGAGGAGACTCGGAGAGAATACTGAAGCAGGAGGATCTCGATAGTGAGGAGACCGCCTGCAAAGAAGAGCCGGCGGCAAGGGGCAACAGGAAAAGAAAGGCGTAGATGTGCTAGTTGTTGAGCAGTCCGCAACAGAGAGGTGGCGACAAGAAAGCCAAGGCTGGTAGCTCCGGCAAGGAGGTTGCCGCCGCACCAATCGCCGGGCCTGTGGCGGTCACCGACAAGCAGGACGGCTCCGGCAAGCAGTACTGCAAGATCCACCGCACCAAGGGCCATGACCTCCAGAGCTGCAAGAAGGTGGAGCAGCTCGTCGAGCAGCAGAAGGCTGAATACGAACGACGTGACAAGGAGAAGGCCCAGGAGGGTGCGGGAGGACCCAGCAAGAAACACCCCGGCCCGGGAGGACGCCGCGGCAAGGCCAAGCAGCGGCTAGGAGACAGACCTCCCCGAGGCCGCTAGTAGTATGAAGACGACGACGACGACGATGAAGACATGGATGATGACGAGACCGATGAGCAGGAGTTCCAGAAAGCCACGGAGGTCCTGTGCATTGACGGTGGTGCTTCTCTGCATACTTCACACCGCGAACTCAAGCAGTGGATGCGGGAAGTCAATGCAGCAGAACTGTCCATCGAGTTACGCAAGCCTCTGAAATGGTCCAGCACGCCTATCATCTTTGATATTGAGGACCACCCTGATGCGTAACTGCGGTCGGGTGCTTGCCAATGTTGGTTTCACCAACTATCCGCAACCTCAAGGTCACCAAGATGTTAGTTGACGGCGGGGCCGGCTTGAACCTGATCTCCTCGCCGGTGCTCCGAAACTCCAGATCCTCGATGGCGAGCTCGAAGAGACCGCCACATTCAAGGAATCAATCCGGGAAGGAGCAAGTCAAGGGAAAGATCACGTTGCCGGTGACATTTGGCAGCGAAGTTGAACTTCAGGATCGAGAGGGTCACTTTTGACGTTATTGACTTTCCATTGCCTTACAATGGGATACTTGGCCGCCCAAAGACTTCGCCAAATTCATGGCGGCCTCTCACTATGCCTACAACATGCTGAAGATGCCAGTGCCCGATAAGTGTCATCTCCGTCTCGGGCGACAAGAAGGATGCTCTTATCTGCGCCGACAAGATCTACCGAAGCAAAGAGCTGCAACAGATTGCAAGCCACTTGCCGCTGAAGCTCCCGGGGGGAAGAAGAAGACCAAGTCCGGCAAGAGCTCTGATGCCCACTCCGGCAAGCGCACCTCCTCGGAGTGCTGCGCTACCGTCGAGGACGCACCATCGAGCTCCACCGGCAAGTGTAAGAAGATGATGGCAGCTCCACCAGAGACCAAGAAGGTGTCCGCCAAGGAGGACGACACTATGGTACCTTCACCATCAGTGCCTCTCTCGACCCTAAATAGGAAGGCGCGCTGCGTTTCTCTGCTGGCGTAACGCCGACGTGTTTGCGTGGCAACCGTCTCGACATCCCCGTGTTCCTGTGAAAGTAATTGAGCACCATCTTGCCGCTTGTCCTCATGCGCGCCCGTCAAGCGAAAGTCAGAAGGTGCAAAGGAGCGCCAAGAATTCATCACGCAGAAGAAATCAAGAAACCGGAAGCAGCAGGCCTTGTCAGAGGAGTGCTCCATCCTACGTGGTTGGCCAATCCTGTAGTTGTTCGCAAGGCAAACGGGAAATGGAGGCTTTGTATCGACTTTACCGATGTCAATAAAGCTTGTCCCAAAGACCCATTTCCCTTGCCGCGCATCGACCAGATTGTTGACTCCACAACCGGATGTGATTTGCTTTCATTTCTGGATGCATACTCGAGGATATCATCGATCTTCATGGTCAAGAGGATGAGGAGAAGACCGCATTCATCACCCCATGTGGCACATTCTGTTTTGTACGGATGCCCTTCGGGTTAAAGAATGCTGGTTCAACATTTGCAAGAGTAGTTCATGACGCTTTTGAGCCGCAAATGCACAAAAATGTGGAAGCATACATGGATGACATAGTGGTCAAAAGCAAGGACAAGGCAACTCTGATTCAAGATTTAGACGAAACCTTTACAAATCTGCGCAAGATCAACCTCAAGCTCAACCCCGAGAAGTGCGTGTTTGGAGTCCCTTCCGGCAAGCTTCTCGGGTTCTTCGTGTCTCAGCGGGGAATTGAAGCCAATCCCGACAAGATCAAGGCCATTGAGCAGATTGAAGCACCAAAGCGCCTCAAGGATGTACGAAGGCTTACCGGTTGCGTAGCTGCTCTCAGCAGGTTTATCTCTAGGTTCTGGTTGAAGGCCTGCCATTTTTCAAAATTTTGAAAAAGGCAGGTCCGATGCAATGGACTCCGAAGCGGAGGCAAATACCGCAGACTTGAAGAGATACCGTCCTCCACTCCAACACTTGTCGCACCTAAGCCACAAGACAAGTTGCTGCTATATATAGCGGCAACCAATCAAGTGGTTAGTGATGCGTTAGTAGCGGAGAGGGAGGCGGATGATGAGCTAGCAACCATGGCAGATGCATCCGGCAAGCGTGGGGCTTCACCCGCAAGCTCTAGTCCCGACAAGGATGGATCTGCAAGGCAGACACATGAGAAGATACAGAAAAGAATGGTGCAGCGCCCAGTTTACTTTGTCTGCTCCCTTCGCAGGGGCTAGGTCAAGGTACTCTGGTGTGCATAAATTGCTGCTTTTCGGCCTCCTCATGGCCTCGAGAAAGCTGCGCCATTACTTCCGTGCACATGAGATCACAGCTTGTCAATCGCTTCATCAAGAGGATACTGCAAAATCCAGAAGCAACAGGCAGGATTGTTGAGTGGGCACTAGAACTGTCAAGCTTTGGCCTCAAGTTTGAGAGCACTTCAACCATCCAAAGCAGAGCATTGGCGGAGTTCATAGCAGAATGGACGCCAACACCAGATGAGGAAATTCCAGAAACGAGCATCCCCATCAAGGAGGCAAGCAAAGAGTGGCTGATGTACTTTGATGGTGCCTTCTCGCTGCAAGGCGCCGGTGCCGGTGTGCTACTTGTCGCACCCACCGGAGAGCACTTCAAGTACGTAGTCCAGATGCACTTTCCCAAGGAGCAAGCAACAAACAATACTGCAGAGTATGAAAGTTTGCTTGCCGGTCTCGAGATCGCAGAGACCTTGGGATCAAGAAGCTCATTGTCGTGGGTGACTCACGGCTTGTCATCCGCCAAGTGAACAAGAATTATCGAGTCCGTTGATGGAAGCTTATGTTGATGAAGTGAGAAAGCTAGAAGAGCACTTTGACGGCCTACAGATGGAATATATTCCAAGAGCTCAGAACGACATTGCTGATGGCCTGTCAAAGTGCGCCGCACTTAAGTTACTTGTGGAACCAGGGATCTTTGTGCTCAAGCTGACTCAACCGCCTCAGAACACCATCGACCGGACAGAGAGCAAGAAGAGGAAGTTGATCTCTAGTGACTACTTTTCCGCAGAAGCTTCCCAAGCCGCCGCCAAGAAGGTCCCCAAGATCAACACCAGCGGTCTTGAGGAGCGATCTGCTCCGACAAGCCCTAGGGTTTGTTTCGTTGAAGCGCACGCCCCGACAAGCTTTGCCCCGCAAGCTTGCCGGGAACATCAAGCTCCGGCTGAGCCGCAGGTTCTCGCCAGAGAAGCGGATGTTCCCGCAGCAGCAGATGTGCCTTTAGTCCTTGTTGTCGAGCCGCAAGCTCCAAAGATGGGCGCAGCAGATTGTCCATTTCCTTCAGACAGAGAACTTCCCAAGAGCAAGAAGAAGCGGAAAGAGTAGCCCGACAAAGTCAAGTATGTACAAGTTTGCCGACAGACACCGTATGCGAGAAGAAGACTCAACGGTGTGAAATTGAAGTGTATTCACCGAAGACGGACAAAAGCTGTTGGCAGAGATACATGGAGGTATATGTGGTCACCACATTGGCGCCAGAGCACTTGCCGCAAAGCATTCCAAAGAAGGTTTCTTTTGGCCGACAGCCCTCCGTGATGCAATCGCACAAGTAACCAAGTGTGAAGCGTGCTGGCCCATTCCAAGCAGATACACCAGCCAGCTCAAGCTCTCCGTGACGATCCCTTTATCCCGGCCATTTTCGTCCGGGGCTCGATATCTCGGCCCCTTCCCCGAAGTTGTCGGGGGCTTTGAGTACTTGTACGTTGCAATCGACAAGTTCACAAAGTGGCCGGAAGTGGAAGCAGTGAGGAAGGTGACAGCACAGTCAACAGTCAAGTTCTTCAGTACGTCCAAGATCTTGGCACCAAGGTCTGCTTCACTTCTGTTGCTCATCCGAGAAGCAACGGTCAAGCGGAGAGGGCAAATGCTGAAGTGCTGCGCGGGCTCAAGACCAGAACTTTCGACAGGCTGCACAAGTGCAGAAGAAACTGGATTGAGGAGCTGCCGGTGGTTCTTTGGTCGATTAGGACGACGCCAAATCAAGCCACCGCCGACACCTTTCGCTCTAGTCTATGGAGCAGAGGCAGTTCTCCCCACGGAACTCGTATACGGATCGCCTCGAGTGCTCGCTTATGATGAGCTTGAGCAAGAGCAGCTACGACAAGATGACGCGCTGCTCCTTGAGGAAGATCGTCTTCAGGCTGCTGTACGAGCTGCTCGGTACCAGCAAGCTTTGCGCCGCTACCATAGCCGCACAGTTAATGCCAAAAGTCTTGAGGAAGGCGACCTTGTTCTTCGCACGCTTAGTCCGCCAAGAATTCCAACAAGTTGATGCCGAAGGGAAGGCCCTTACCGGGTGAAACGAGTCACTAGGCTCGGCGCGCTGTCCGCCTTGAGACCGAAGATGGCATTCCGGTGAGCAACTCCTGTAACATTGAGCATCTTCGTAAGTTTTACCAATAGGGCGCGGTTGCCGGAACCTGTTCCGGCAACCACCTTTTGTACAAGTATTGCCGCTGTTACATGTAATCCTTTGTACAAAGCCGGGCAGACCCGATGCATCAAGAAGCTTAGCGTGCTTCGCACACCTTGTCGATTTCATGCTTTTTACTTCTATTTGCATGCATTATCTGACACTTTGTGCAGCACCTATCCCCGGTAAGTAATAACGAGCCATAAGGCTCCATATCTTTATTTTCTCTTCTTTCTCTTTCTCAAAGAAAGGAAGGTTCCCTCGCACACAAGTTTGCCGGGGGGAAAGGAGAAGATAATGGTGTGGACCAAGCGTCACTCAAGGAAGTCTAGCCTTACCGGGAAGCAAATGATGTAAAAGCTAAGTTGCCAAAGTTTGAGCAATCTGTTTTAAAAATTTAAGTTATCTTCCTTGAACGACCCGAACTTTGTATGGAAAACTCATGCGCAGAGGAACCAACTCGTAGCTAGTTGCGCGCTTCTTACTTTGTTTCGAGTCCGCTCAACAACTTAAGTGAGCTGCGACTAGTTGCGACAAGGTTGCTTGTCGGAAGCGGCACCGCCAAAGAAGCTGCCGACGTCTCGCACTCAGCGCTTCGGCTCGGTGCCAGCGACAAGTTCCCCTAAAAGCGAGGGCAAAACATACAAAGGAAGGAATCAAGTAAAGGAAATAACATATCAATTGATACCCAAAATAGAGTTATATTACAAGATAGCTTGCCGCAGCTCTAATGGATTGTTCTTATGACATGACCAGCAGCGGCAAGAGAAAGAGAAAACGGGTGGCCTAATCTACGCGATCGCCCTCAACCCTCTTGATCCCGCTCACCCTGTCCACAATGGGTGCGACAAGGGTCTTGAGCGCCTCCACATCAAGCATCCGTGGCAGGGACTTGAGGACATTGGTGAGGTTGAGGCCTGGGTTGCGGAAGGCCACCTTCATCAACACCTTTTGAGAGCTCCCAGCAGATCCGGGCGCGACTCCTCGGCCAGCTGCTTTGGGACTTCTTCCCGAGTCACTGGAGGGCCTTCACCACGCCCTTGAAGAACAAGCTAAGCTTACGCTGGGTTGGAGGTGCTCGCTTGAGGAATATCCAAGATCCACCATCCCCAGCTCCATCAGCTCCCTGTGGATGGCTGCAGCAGTGTCCACGAGACCCTCGGTCCAGTGCTCCACGTTCTCCCTCAAGGCACTCTGGCGGCAACAGCACTCGCCAGCAGCCCCTCATCGGCCTTGATCTTCTCCTTCAAGGCCGCCTCCTGCTCCCTGGCGCCGTCCAGCGCCTGAGTTAAGGTATTCAGCTTCAACTCAAGATCTGCGTTGGAGTCCCTGGCGGCGCTGAGCTCCTTGCTCCTCTTGGCGAGACGGCGCTGAGTGTAGGCGTCCTTCTCGCGCTCGTGCTTGAGCGCAGCAAGCTCCTCACCGCTCTCCTTCAGACTGGCCTCCAACTGCGCCACCGTCGTCTCCAGCTCCTTCTTGGCGGCCTCGGCAGCTGCAGCAGCATCCTTTGCTTCCTTGAGAGCCCCGCCAAATGTTTGCTCGCGCATGGCAAGATCCTCCTCGTGGCTGTCCAGGTTGACCTTCCGCTGCGCCAGCTCACCTTCCTGTGCAGACAGCTTCTCTGCGGCAAGCCGCTGTTCCTCCTCAGCTTCAGCCTTCTCGAGGATGAAGGCCTTGCGCTTCTCGGCGAGTTGCTCCCGCTCCTCTGCCAAGGACCGGAGAGCTTCACAGTTGCGCCCCGAGCTCCTCCGCGCGCTTCTCGATGTCTGCTCCGCCTTTGCGATAAGCGCCTCCCGGGATTCCAGCTTGGCTTGTCAGCGCGGTAGAGCGACAAGCTTCCGGCAGTTGCTCCTCCTCAGGGCTTCGCCTGCTGCTGCTTGGCGCGTCAACCAGCGTCGGCCAGCGGAGGCGAGCAGCTCTTCATCGAAGGTTTCTCCTCCGCCGGGCGCCACGAGCTCGACTCCATGGGAGCTTGATGAAGACGCCATCGCCGCCTTCAAGTAAGCGCCCGGGCTGGGGCTCTTCAGAGCCCGGCAGCTGCGGCAGCGGAGGATCGGCCCGGTGATTAGCGCTGGCGCTCCTGCAGCCTCGGGTCGTCGGTCGATCGCGGACCCCTCGGCCCAGCCTGCGGCGGCAGCTTTGGCGGCCTCTTGGCCCGGCAGGCTCGTCAGCGCCGGCTCCTTCTTCCATGGCGGCGGCTTCATCAGTGTTGCTGCGCACGTCCTCCTCGCCGGCGACCTCGGTCTCCATTGGCTCTGTGGCGGATGGATGAAGAAAGTTAAGCAAATCAGATACAAGACAAAGCAACAAGTCGAATAATTACAAGTACAGCAAGGAATCTTACTCTTCTTCTTCCTTGTCGGAGCTGAGCGCGGAGAGGTCGAATTCTGGCCCGCCTCCTGTACGACGAGGCGGAGGAGTGGGTTCCCTTGGACGCTTGGCGGGAGCGGGACCGGTGGCCTGCGAGGGCCCCGCTCCAGTTGCCGCAGCGGCGTGAGGTGCTCCGCTGCAACGGTGCTTGCCGCGGTGGAGCCAGGCCGCGCGCGTCATGCGGTTGCTGGGTCTGCCCGCCGCCGCCACGTCTCCGGCCTTGCGAAGACGCCGTCTTGATGGAGCTGGAGGCTCCGCTCGCGGCAAGCTGCCTGGAGGTGGGAAGGATGCGCCCTCGGCGGGCTCGCTCGACTCGGCTTCAGGCTCGACAAGCTCCTCCTCGCCGGCGAACTCCTTTCGCTCGACAAGGCTTGCCGCCTCGGCCGCCTCTGCCTCCTCCACAGTGAAGCCAAACTCGCCCGCGGCAGCAGCTGCTGCCGCCTCTTCCAGCCTGGTGGCGTCGCCAGCATCTCATCGTCGGTGGTGTCGTGGGTGAGGCCCCTCTCGCTGCGTCGGGCGGACCAGCATTTCCACCAGATTGTCAAAGAACTGCCAGACGACGTCATCTCACGGCTCTTGCCAAGTTGGGACAATTCCATGTGAGTCGACGACGGCATCATTGCACGGATGCGGTCAAGCGCGGAATTGTTGCACAATGAACGACGCCCTCGGCAACCTAAACATCTCTGGATGATCATGGTCGGGCTTGAACAGCTCTAAGAGCATTGCGTCAAGCTCCAAGACGGTGAAGTTTAAGTTGAGGCCTGGGCGCAGCCTCATGATATCTGCTGCGTTCTGAAATTCCCAGGCAGGTCTCCTTCTCTCCTGCAAGGGGGCGATGCGGCGGCGAGGAAAGTCTGCTCCAACAAGGTTTCACGGTGAGTCCGCAAGTCCGAGGCGGAGGATTCGGGTGATCGCGATCTTCAACCTAGTGTCTTCCGCGCCAGATTGCTCCAATCATTGCCACGCCTCACTGGGTCCGCGTCAAGGTAAATGGCTGCGGGTTCTCCTCAACAATCCAAAGCACCAATCCGCCCTCCACTCCTCCCATTTGCTACGGAGCTCTCCCTCCAGATAAGCTTCCTTCTTGCCGACCACAGAGATCCAAGCGATTCCTCCCGCAAGGGGCCTCTCCTCTCTCAACACGGGTAAAAAGAAGTGACGGAAAAGGGCTACATTTGGGTGGACTCCGACAAAGTTTTCGCAGAGATGTGCGAAAACTGCCATGGTCGAAGCGGTGTTGGGGTGAAATCAAGGAGGCGGAACCCGTAGGTGTTCATTATGTCACAAAAGAATTGAGAGAAAGGCGGGCTGAGCCCGCAGAGAAGAAGAGCGCGAAGAAGGGATACCCTGTCGGGGCCAGTTCATAGCGGGCGGCGGGAGTACCTTCAGGCGCGGATGCGCCCTGCCTCCGTCGACCCGGAAGAGGTAGTGGTTCTCCCTCGGCTCCCTCGCGAAGTGAGGGGAAGATGGCTCGCCTTCATAGCCGCAAGCGCCGCTGCGCCGGCCGACTTCACGGCCTTCCCCTTGTCGGCTTTCGGGCCCATGACGGAGGCGGTGGAGGAGGTCGACGGCGTTGATGATGCTGGTGGCGATGGGGGGCGGAGCGCTGCTCTCTTTTCAGCCTTGAAGAGAAGGGGGGAGCAGCGGTGGTTTTTCGATGGGACAGCAACTGGCAAGGTGAGCGGCCTGCCCCTGTTTCCCCTGCTTATAAAGAGGGAGGGGGTGGACGTTCCGTTATTCCGAATAAAGAAACCCCCCACGATCTCTCACACGACGCCACGTTCGACGCGTGCCGTTCGTGGAGGACGTGGTGGGTCCGGGGTGAGTTACGGCGTGACCCGGGCCGCGCGTGCCCGTGCCCTGTTTTGGGCCTGGCCCAACAGCGCTCGGCACCGTGTGTGGCCCAGGCCCGGGGGCTCCTATCGGTGCACGGGCAGTTGCAGCCCTCCACGGCAAGGCTTACTGGGTGACCGCCAAGGTCCTCCGTGGTTCCTGTGGAGCCATTCAAGAACAAAGTATTCAAGCCGAGGAGACAAGGCCCCGGCAAGAGGAGCTTGCCGGGAAGGCCACCCAAGGCACAAGCAAGACAAGGCCCCGGCAAGAGGAGCTTGCCGGGAAGGCCCGGGGAGCGACAAGCTTCCGGGCGCGACAAGACAACAACCGCGGCAAGGCGCTTGCCGCGCAGACACCTCTCTTACCCTACGCTCCGGCACATCCACTAACGTGTCGCCTCGACCTTTCCAGCGCGTGGCGGGAGGCCGCAGCCACGGTGATGCGAGGTGGCAAGCGGCGCTGACAAGTTTGCCATCGTGGCAAGCGGTGGCGCCCCTGATGGTCCCTGTTTGCACTGTTAGGGCGACTAGACGGGCATTTAATGCCTTTGTCCCCTGCCGTCAGGGTTAGGTATGGTACACTGTACACTGTACAAGTAGGTGTACCAACCACTCCATTTCCATTTGTACCCTTGTCTACGTTGCCACCTGTCGGTGACCCCTTCAGCATATAAAAGGAGGCCCATGCGCAACGTAGGGGGGGGGGTTCGAAAGGTTCGACACGCTCGGTCTCGTTAGCAGCTCGTGTGTACTGTGGCACTCAGCGCTCCTGAGCAAGAACGCAATACACCTAGACATGCAGCAGTAGGGGTGTTATCTCTCCGGAGAGCTCCGAAGCTGGGTAAACCTCTCGCGTGCTTCGCCTCGATCTGCTCTTCGTGCGACCTCCGCTCCCCGCCGAACCGAAAGGGACTCAGTCCGCCGGTCCCATAGGTGTTCGTGGGCCAGATCAGCCTGCCCCGACAACAGGCTAGACATATAGGGTTTAGCCATTACGATCTCGTGGTAGATCAACCCTTGTAATCCTCATATTCATCAAGATCAATCAAGCAGGAAGTAGGGTATTACCTCCATGAAGAGGGCCCGAACCTGGGTAAACATCATGTCCCCCGTCTCCTGTTACCATCAACCTTAGACGCACAGTTCGGGACCCCCTACCCAAGATCCACCGGTTTTGACACCGACAGTCACCACCTCCCACCAGGATGTGGGTGGTGAAAGCTAACTAACCTTTCATGCAAGAATGTTGTCTCTTGGCCACTCATTGCTTATCCAATGCCTCGAGACTTAATTGTTGGTGCATAAACTCATTCGTATGGCCAACTATACTTTATCCTTGTATCTTTCCAAGTCATTTGCTTTTCAAGTATTTTTATTCACTCATGTCTTTTTCTTCAAGTCATTCGATGTATTTCGTGTTATGTCCGATGAACAATTCATTCATACTCCCTCTCCGTCCCATAATATAAGAGAGTTTTTACACTAATGTAGTGTCAAAAATGCTCTTATGTTATGGGATGGAGGGAGCAACTATTTGTGTTTCGCTTTCAAGTTCTGCCGAAAGTGATTACATTTGCACCTGTTTCCTCTCAATTGTTTCTCGCCTAAATCTTTGTTGTCCGTCATGAGTATGCAAATTGTTCATAGGCACATTTCTTTCTAGCGTCCTTGGTCACGGAATAAATGCACTTCGAAACATTATCTTTTCTAGCGAAAGCCCTTCAACCTTTCAGTATCTTGCTCTTGCCCCAAGAATTTCACGGGAAATAGTTGCCACGGCCCACATGACCTTCATGATCTCAATCGTGCCCGTTGAATGTGGAGCGTCCAACTGTTGTGTGATTTCATTCTTGGATGTTTTACACTCATTTTATAGCAACTTTATATCATTTTTTGGGAATAACCTACTGACCCAGTGCCCAGTGCCAGTTGCTATTTTTTGCTTGTTTTTTGCATCGCATGAAATCAATACCAAATGGGTCCAAATGCAACAAAACTCCACAGGATTTTTTATGGACCTGAAGGAACCCAATGGGCTAGGGCTGCACCTGGGTGGTGCCCCGAGGGGGGTACAACCCACCAGGGCATGCCAGGCCCACCTGGCACGCCCCGGTGGGTTGTGCCAACCTCGGTGGCCTCCTGTACCCCTTCTTTGCACTATAAATTCCCAAATATTCCGAAACCCATAGGGGTTAACCTAGATCAGAAGTTCCACCGCCGCAGGCCTCTGTAGCCACCGAAAACTAATCTAGACCCATTCTGGCACCCTGCCGGAGGGGGAATCATCTCCGGTGGCCATATTCATCATCCCGGCGGCCACCACGATGAGGAGGGAGTAGTCCACCCTCGGGGCTGAGGGTTTGTACCAGTAGCTATGTGTTTTATCTCTCTCTGTATCTCGTGACCTATATCATGGGCTTTGTTAGTATAGTCGGATCATATGATGTTTCTCCCCTCTAAACTCTTGTTGTCATGAATTGAATCTTTACCCTTTGAAGTTTTGTCATGTCGGATTGAATATTCAGAGATGAGAACACATAATATATTTCTTGCGGTATGAATACTTGAGGTGACAATTGGGGTATCTAATTGATTCACTTGATATATGTTATGGCATTCAACTCGTGGATTCCCACGGTGATATTAGGGTAATCTATGCATAGGGGTTGATGCACGTTTTTCTTCGATAGAAACTTCGGGGTCTCTTTGTAGTTCTTTGTGTCGATTGAGTATTATGAATATGCATTTGCTTTGGTGTTATTCTAGTACGAACTCTAGGATAGATCGAACGAAAACAATAGCTTTGTGTTATTTTAGTACGAACTCTTGAATAGATCGAACGGAAAGAATAGCTTTGAAGTAGCTTCGTACCCTACAAACAATTTCTATCTTTTGTTCTCTGCTAATAGGAACTTGGGAGTGATTCTTTGCTGCACTTTGTGGGATAATCATATGACCCAACTATGTTAGCACTGTTGAGAGATTGCACTAGCGAAAGTATGGACCCTAGGCCTTGTTTTCAAGCATTGCAATACCATTTTTGTGCCCGTTTATTATTTGCTACCTTGCTGTTTTTATTTCAGATTATAAACATATATTTCTACCATCAATATTACACTTTTATCATCATCTCTTCGCCGAACTAGTTCACCTATACAATTTGCCATTGTATTCGGTGTGTTGGGGACACAAAAGATTTCTTGTATTTGGTTGCAGGGTCGTTTGAGACAGAACATCTTCATCCTACACCTCTCATGGATTGATAAACCTTAGGGAAAATTGCTACTGTCCTACAAAACTCTATGCTTGGAGGCCCAACACGTGTGTACAAGAATAAACTTGCGTAGTAGACATCAAGCTCTTTTCTGGCGCCGTTGCCGAGGAGGTGAGTGCTTGAAGGTATATCTTAGATCTTGCAATTGAATCTTTTAGTTTCTTGTTTTATCACTAGTTTGGTTTATTAAAGAAAACTACAAAAAAAGACACATCCGGGACATTTTGGGCAGAACGAATTTTTTTCTATCATACAAATGACACTTCTATGACGATAACTGTGACAAAACCCGGTATCATCATAGATGTGGTGGGATCCTACTTCTATGACAAAAAATCATGACAGAAAATGGGCTTTTCGTCTGGCGGGCCGGAGACGCAGCTGCATGACATTCTTTGGGCCGTCCATGACGGAAAAAACCATGGTAGAAGCGAGGGCGAGGAAAATTTCGGCGAGTTCCCGGTTAGGGTGGGAGGTCGGGGGCCGAGCGATGCGTGTTTCTCTTGTACACATACGCGCGTGTGTGTGAGGCATTGGCTCTAACTGAACTCGAGTGAGGCGTTGGGTTCTAACTGAACCCGAGCGATTGCACTGCAGGCTACGCATTACTGAACCCGAGCGATCGATCGATGGCTGTTAACTGTGATCGAGTGATTCCTTCGCTACTGCTGCTAACTGAAGCCGATCGATGCTGCATCTGGGATGAACAGTGAGCGTTGCGGGGGATTTGGATGAACAGTGAGCGGTGGCGTTGCGTCTGGATGAACATGACCCCGTGTGTTGGTGGAGGGCTAGATGAACAGTAGACGATGGATGGGTGCCCGTGGAGGGGTGGTTGAACAGGACCCCGTGGTGTGGAGGGCTGCATAAACAGTAGACGGTGGAGGGGTGGTTGAACAATAGCCGGTGGAGTAGCGCGCGGTGGAAGCTGGATGAACAGGAGCCCGTGGAGGCTGGAGGAGGTCGACGGTAGCCCGTGGAGGCTGGAGGAGGTCCACGGTGGACATGAACAGTATCCCGTGGAGTCCCGTTTTGCGGTACGCCACACCCCTCCCGATCAACAGGACCCCCGTTTCGACCGTAGGAGGTCCATTTCGTCCGTTTTGCGGTACGCCACACCCCTCCCGATCAATAGGACCTTCATTTCGACCGTAGGAGGTCCGTTTCGTTCATTTTGCGGTACGCCACACCCCTCCCGATCAACAGGACCCCCGTTTCGACCGTAGGAGGTCTGTTTCCTCCGTTCTGCGGTACGCCACGCCCCTCCCGATCAATGTGACCCCCTGCTCAATGTAGGAGGTCCGCTTCTCCATTTTGCGATACGCCAGCCCGTTGCCATCGATCGCTCCGCCCAAGCCCTCCCGATGATCACGACCACGCATTCCGTTCCGACCCAGCCGGTTGGCTCCCACGCGTTCCGTTGCCTCCCGATGAACACGACGCATTCCGTTGCCTCCCCATGAACACGATGCATTTCGTTGCCTCCCCATGAACATGACGACGACGATGTTTCTCCGTTCCGGCCCAGCCATGTACACGAGCCCTGGCCGTACGTATGCGCGAGTAGGCGTTCGAGACCCCGCCCATATGTATGCATACATGGCCGTATTTTCTTTCTTGCACCCTGGTCACAGACGACGCAGTACATGCTACGCGGCGCCTCTACTACGACATGTACACGCCTCTACTACGACCGCGGCGGCGCCTCTACATCCACTAGTATATATGTACGCATACATTCGCGACCAGAATGACAACGCCACGCACGCTTCAACAGGTGGGTCCCGACCGCCGACACTTCCTTACTGCGAATATGTAGCTGGTGGGTCCCAAAGCAATGAGGGCTTAATCATTTTTTGCCCGGACGCACTTCCTTGTGTGCGAAGATGTAGCTGGTGGGTCCCAGCAGTCAGGGGAAAACATTTTTTTCGCGAAATGCGGTGGCCCGTCCGATGGGTCCCCGCTGTCAGGTGGAGGAATAATTATTTTGCACGTAATAAGGAGGCACTTCCTTGCTACGGCCGTGGACCCAGTATCGGCCTCTCCACGCATACCCACGTCCGATGGAAGCCTTTCCTTGACCACGTTGACCACGCCGCGCCGAGAGCACCAGGGTGGTGGACGACGACGAGGCCTAGGAAGGGGACGGTGCGGAGCCAGGGAAGACGCGGCAGTGGATGCCCACGCGGACAGGAGTACGAGGGTTCACTGGTTCGGCTGCGGCATGAGGCTGTCGTCGCCACAGAATAACAGGGGGTGTGGGTGAGTAGTGGGATGGCCTGCCCAGCGGTGGGAGTAGTAGGGGGCGGTGAGGCCTCCGCCACATCACAGCCGGCCACGGGAGGCAGGAGCATGAGGCACGACCGGCGCTGGTTTGGGCGGCTGGAGCAACAAGACCAGAGGTTGAAGAAGCACTACGGCCGTTGGATGGACATCATACGGTCACTGGAGCTAGAATCGTGCATATTGACTAAGTTGACAAAGCCCTCCGTCCCCATCAACTTAGTAGGCCCACAAGTCAGCCTGCCACTATACTGGGTCCCAGCTAACAGGGGGAGTATTCATTTTTTTTGTGCGTAATAAGGAGGCACTTCCTTGCGTGCGAAGATATAGCTGGTGGGTCCGAGCTGTCAGTGGCGGTAACATTTTTTTCACAAAATACAGAAGCCCTTTCAGTGGGTCCTTGATGTCAGGTGGAGGAATCATTATTTTGCGCGTAATAAGGAGGCATTTCCTTGCGTGCGGCCGTGGACCCAGCTGTCGGCCTCTCCACATACAGTCCACTTCAGATGCATGTTGGTCGTTGACCACGTTGACCAGGCCGCGCCGAGAGCACCAAGGCGGTGGACGAAGGCGAGGCCTAGGAAGGGAACGACACGGAGGCAGGGAAGACTCGGCAGTTATTTCCCACGCGGAGGGGAGTACGACTGTACGAGGGTTTACTGGTTCGTGTGCCGTCGCCGGAGAATAACAGGAGGTGTGGGTGAGTAGAGGGATGGCTTGGCCAGCGATGGGAATACGGAGGGGCGGTGAGGCTCTGGCGGCAAGACAAAGGCCACGGGAGGAGGGAGCAGCAGTCCTAGGCGCTTGTTTGAGCGGCCGGAGCAGGAAGAGCAGAGATTGAAGAAGCACGACGGCCGTTCGATGGACATCCAACAATCCGCTTGTAAGGCCAACCTTTTTTAGGAAAGCCTCAAATCTGTGGAAAACAGCATACAACCCATATGCCATTATTTCTAATAATTTACAGACCATTTGCTAATTCTTAACTTTTTTTGGAGCCTATATTCTTTTTGTTAGCATTACAGCCCATATTGTGGCCACGGTTAAAAAATTATACGAATTTTTGCATATTTCAAAAGCGGTCCGAACTGTTTTAATCCCAAATTTCACTCGCATTCAAACTGATTTTAAAAATAAATGTATATCAATATAAAATCCAACAAATTCTCCATGCATAAAAATTAATGTAATTTAAAATCTCGAAATGAAAAAAAGATATTTGAAACTAATTGTCGGCTTGATGTGTTTTAAAAAGGTACAGCCCATTTCTCATTACTGATAGGCCATTTTCTCGGCCAGCCGAATGAAGCTCTCCTCGTCTTGAAAGATTTGCAGCCCAACAGGCCTGACAAAGTGACTTACTTGGCAAATCAGAAAAAACTAGGTCAGGCCATGGACCCATTTGTCACCCTCTCCACGACAAGATTTTCCGATGGAAGTCGGTCATTGACCACATTGACCACGCCACGCCGAGAGCACCAAAGGCGGTGGACGACGGCGAGGCCTAGGAAGGGGACGACGCGAGCCGGGAAGACGCGCAAATGGATGCCCACGCGATAGGAGTACGAGGGTTCATCGGTTCGGCCGCTGCATGAGGCTGCCGCCACCGCAGAATAACAGGGGTGTGGGTGAGTAGAGGGATACCCCGGGCCAGCGGTGGGAGTATTAGGGGCGGTGAGGCCTCCATGGCATCATAGCCGCCACGAGAGGCGAGGAGCACGCGGCACGACCGGGCGCAGCTTTGGGCGGCCGGAGCAAGAAGATCAGAGGTTGAAGAAGCACTATGGCCGTTGGATGGACATCGTGACGGTCATCGGAGCTAGAATCGTTCATATCGACTAAGTTGACAAAGCCCTCCGTCCTCGTCAACTTAGTAGGCCCACAAGTCAGCCACCCACTATGGTGGGTCCCAACTAGCAGGGGGTATTCATTTTTTGGTGCATAATAAGGAGGCACTTCCTTGCGTGCGAAGATATAGCTGGTGGGTCCGATCTGTCAGCGGGGGGAACGTTTTTTTCGCGAAATACAGAAGCCCTTCCCACGACAAAGGCGTAATAAGGAGGAACTTTCCTTGCATTTACCATGGACCTCGTGGGTCCCAGCCGTCAGGCTCTCCATGTACAGTCCTCTTCCGATGACTCTCGTATGTTGACCACGCCGCGCCGAGCGCACCGAGGTAGTGGACGACGGCGAGGCCCTAGAATGGAACGACCCGGAGATGGGGAAGACGCGGCTGTGGAGTCGCAGACGGAGAGGAGTGGGAAACTTGACTGGTTCGGGTGCGGGGTGGGCCTACACTCGACAGAGAATAACAGGAGGTGCGGAGTGGAGGGATGGCTTGGCCGTCGGGAGGTAGCGATCGTTGAGGAGCGCAAAACAATGCCGCTGGACGCCAAGGCTGGAGCAAAGCGGTTCCGGCTACCGGGGAAGAAGACGAGAGAATGAAGAAGAATGCCAGCCGTTGGATGTAAATCCAACACCTTCTTAAACCGACCCTCTTGTGGCCCACATGTCGGTCACCCATTTGTTTTTAGTCCATTTGGTGGGCTGGGTGAAACAATGATGTAGCATCTATGCAGCCCGTTTAAATCCCATTTGCATTTTTCTCGAAATCTGTGGACTTGCTGGCTGGGTGAAAATATCATGTTGGGCTAGACGGAGAAATGTTATAAAAACATAAGCACATGATTGCACGTCAGTAAAATCTTTGCAAGCTTATGTACGCAATCTCTAGGAGTTAACTTGCCAAGTTATATATAAACAATTATTATTATTTTGTAAGAACTTTCAACTTGCGAAATAAAATATCATTTTAATTTGATGAGTTAATTATGCATTGGGGTATTATTATTTTTTAGGCTAGACGTGGGGACAGTTGAGTTGGTTCTAGGGGAAAATCTTGGAGAAAACTTAGTTTACATCGAAAAAGAAAGTGGGAGAAAATTCAGAGACCTGCTCGGTCCACCTGAGGAGGGGAATATGTTGGGAGGAAGGAGATTCAAAGCACGGCAGCCGAGTGAATAGTTTTTTTTTATGGACAAGTGAACTAGTTTACATACATAAGCAAATAGCCACTAAAAAAGCAATCAGGTTAATGGGTTCTTAAAAGAAATATTTTGGACAAAACAGATAATTACGACACTTAGGCTAATGCATGAAACACTCAGATAATAAAGGTGCTTATAAACAGATAAAGTACAACATCTAGACCTTCCTGGCACGCTTGATCATGACGCCTGGCTGTCCGTGGTACTGCCGGTTACGGGAAGCGGATACCGCCCTCATGTCCAAGATCTGCCTGTACATGTCGTAAGTACGCGATGCGTCCTTGGCCGCGTAGGTTATGTAGGCTAGATTCAGAGGTACCTCCCACATGTCCAGGTCGTCTTCTTTAATGTTGGCGTATCAGGGGTCGATGATGGTCTCAGCGAGGCCAACCATAGAGTCCTTCTCCTTCCCGTTGCTAATGATCTTGTATTGCTTCTGGATGTCGACAAGCTTGTTGCACCAGATGGCCGAATCGTCGCGTTCTTCCTTCTCTCCACGGTAGCGAAGAAGGTGCGATCGGTATTGCCGATGAAACGGGCGAATGCTCCGTAACCTGGTGCAGCCATAGGATCGAGGCGCAGGCGAGCTTCACCGAGTCCGTGATCGTTGGTGTACATCACATTCAACTTGGTGCAGCCATAGGACTGAACGGCGAACTCAAAGGGGAACTCCTTGCCAAAGTCCATATCCGTAAGGCTCACCCTCGGATCGCCATTGAGTCTTTTCGAGTGAACGAGTGTGTAGGCGGCGGCAAGATTCGTTTCAGCTCTTGGGGAACTGGATTCAACAAGTAAGCTGAGTGTGTACATGGGCAACAGTTACTACCCCTCCCTCGTCCAATGCACGCCCGAGAAGGTGCACCTCGGCCACGCTTCTGCACGAGCCGGGTCTGTATTGGCAGTAATAACAGGAGTTAGTGGTCACTTTACTTAAATTTAATTAGCTTTAATAGAAATTTATACTTAAAACAAGAAATGCATTCGCTCGTTCTATCAGTGCCACAGGATCAACATGCACAACAATTAGAATTATTATTCTCAGGACGCACATGATCAGCACATTTGTCGCACTTTCACAAAGATAATACTACCAAGTTTGAATTATTTGTTATGGTTGTTGTCCTCTGCATCATCATGCCGTGTTTCCCAGCTTGCAAGATTCAGAACCAACAAATAAGATCCAAATAATAAGTACAAAAAAGATGCCTACACATCTCATTGATTCCCAGCTTGCAAGATTCATAACCAACAAATAAGATTCAAATAATAAGTACAACAAAGATGCCTACACATCTCACTGATTCCCAGCTTGCAAGATTCAGAACCAACCCATTAGAGCCTTTTGATAAAGTGAATATCGGGATTAGATCCATCTTGGCTAGCCATGTCATACAATCAAAGAACTTGGCGAATGCTCTTGACCGTCACAACATCTCAGAAGTTGAGTATTCCTGTTTGCACAAAGATGTTGGCACAAAGACAAACAAGGATACAAGAGAGCATGATTTCGCTTTAATAGCGGCCTCCTTGAACTCAACCTCCAGCTCTACTTGGATGAGGTCTGCACGAGTTCCATGATTCAATTCATGCGCCTTTTTCTGCAGCTTCACACGAAATGAAGCAAAGATTGCATCATTCAGCTAGCAAGAAGTACTTGCTCTTGTGAGTTGTGTGTTCTTCTTTAGTAGTTGCACTAAAATTGAGGAACATTAAGGTTGGCTGTCCGGCTCATGTAAGGTGCAACTATAATTTTCTTATCCTTTTGTGCGATTCCACTAAAATAAAGTGCCATTGTGGTGACAAAGGACGGCTCCATCTTGCAAAGGCTAATAAAATGTTGCAGGAGATTACCAACAGAACTTGGACGGAGATTTTGGAAACTCCAATCACCATTTTGTGCAGTTCCACCAAAATTGAGAGATGTTGCCCACGTGACATTTTAGTTGAACTGCACAAGACACTCATTCCAAAAAAAAGTGTTTTGTGCAGTTCACCAAAAGGTCACAATAGCAACAAGGTGAAATGGATATCCCTATCTGCACAAAAAGATAGAAAGTAAACAATTGCTGGTCAATAAGAATATACGAAACATATACAAAATGAAAAGAACCATCTTAATTATGTTCATGGCAATCACGCAAGGACAAGAGAAATTTTAAACGTCGCTAATGCTTCATGTTACCGTAAGCATTACGATCAACAATGAGATTCCTCAAATATGGGATTACTTTAATGGTGGCATTGCTTGTTTACTGCATACGATAAATCAACAAAGCAGCTAAAGAGTTGGTTTGAGGGCATGGGACCGTTGGGACACCGGGACACTCAAAGCAGCGTAAAGGAGCAACTTACTTATCATATCGGGAAAACAGCAAGAGTGCCATTTGTAACACACGCTTTAATTGCATCTTATCACCGGAGGCATTAGATTAACAATAACACTGGTTAGACATGTCCCTAAGGTAACAGCAGGATCGCTTCATTTTACATGCGCCTTACATTAACAACAGCAAAAGGTTGGTATAAGGGCATGCGACAAAGGGACGATCAGCACAATGTACCTACAAGGAGGCATAAAGTGGTGATGCCGAGTTTGTTCATGCTATGTGAGGGCAACACCTAATCTCGAGACCTTGTACTATGTGAGGGCAGCAAATCTAATCCTGGAGACCTTTTACTATGTGAGGGCAGCAAATCTAATCCTGGAGACCTTTTACTATGTGAGGGCAGCAAATCTAAACCTGGAGACCTTTTACTATGTGAGGGCAGCAAATCTAATCCTGGAGACCTTTTACTATGTGAGGGCAGCAAATCTAATCCTGGAGACATTTTACTATGTGAGGGCAGCAAATCTAATCCTGAGACCTTTTACTATGTGATGGCAGCAAATCTAATCCTGGACATATTCTGTTGACTTGTCCACCACCGCCACTTTCTATCCTTTTTTTCAACCAATAATATATCTGTTCCTTATCCAGCTTTGTACCGCTGCTTTTCCCATTGTTTCCCTTTTCAACCAAGAGACCGGTTGGGTATCCGGTCTCTACTACTTTCACCATATTATTTCCTCTTTGAATCAAGTCCTAGATTCATGCTACAACTTTCCCCCCTTTTTTCGTTGCTTGAATAAAGCCCTAGATTCGAATGCATGAAGTAGCTTTACCTCTAATAATACTAAAAATTTAGGTGGCTTTGGAAGAGCTGATGGGAGTAGAAAAAGATGAACATGTAGACACGTGGGGAGCTAGGGCAGTAGAGCAAGGCCGCTTTCGAAGAACTTATACCTGAGGGTCGCCGGGATGTCGGCGGGCAGTGTCGATCTGAACAATACGGCAGGGAGGAAGAAGGGTCGTAGGACCTCCCGAGTCGGCACTGTGTCGGAGAGAATGGCACGGGCAGAGGATCGGGCCCCACCGCCAGCTGTGGGTTTCCTCCCTCGGCGGAGATGACCCGCGTGAAAGATGCACCTTTAGTCCTTCTACACACACCGCCGAAGGGATCCGCCGGATCTGTGACCAGCAAAGTGAGCAGAGAGAAAATGTCGCTACCGCTGTCTTGTTTATATCTAGAGAGGATGAGAGAATGAAGAGAGCAACCACAGTAAAGCAAGCGCCAGGCCCTGCGTCCATATATAGTGGAGTGATTATCTTTTTCTCTCCACAACAAGTGTTTCAATTTGTGTACGTGGCATTAAAGAAAAGAAACTCTCTATTTAAGGTGACTCTTTAGACGACTCCTACTTACTACTAGTAGTGCTACAGTATTGTTCACTTGTGCTCCCCGCCCCTCCATTCATTGAACAACCCCACGGGTGAATAAACATACAGTAAGTGTTGTATTTATATAGAACGAACAAGCTCGAACTATTTTCACGTAGTTAAAAGTTGAGGGCGGGGCTTTTCCCGGGCAGTACGCACGGCAGTTTTCGGGTAGGCGGTTTGACAGAGAGGCGAGGAGGGTGAGCGAGTGGGGCTGTGCGATTTGACGGCGTGTTACTGCTGGAAAGACTTGTGATATGACCACTCACTATAGTCATGAATTACTAGCGCCCGACCGGGTGATGCCCCCTTTAGATTCAGCGCTCTAATTTGGTGCATGACACGTCGACCGGGATGCTGGCTCTCCCACATGTCGGAGTAGTAAGAAGGAGCAAAGAATGATGCGGTATATAGTAGTACTATACTACTCCCTCCATTCCTAAATATAAGTCTTTGGAGAGATTTCACTATGGACCACATACGGAGAAAAATGAGTGAATCTACACATAAAATGCATCTATATACATCCGTATGTGGTCCACAGTGAAATATCTACGAAGACTTATATTTAGGAACGGAGGGAGTAAAACTCAGGTCGGAGGAGTGCGAACCACGGCAGCCCAGTGAACCAGCAGTGCGAACCACGATAGCCCAGTGAACCAGCAGTAGAAAACAATGTGGTGATATGGCCATAAAAAGCAATGTGCTACGGTCCACATCAGTAGCATGTACAAAGAACACTCCTCTTTGTTTGGATCCACGAGTTAGAGCTAGTTTGGGTTGAAATAGCCTCAAATTATCGAAACAAGAGGGGTTAGTTTGAGCTAGTTTGCTCTAACCCAGCTAAAAAAACTAGCCCGGTGGAGAGGTTCTAATTGGGTTAGTTATCCTCGGGCCCACTAAAAGAGAACTAAAAAATCTCCTCTGCCCGAACAAGATCGCTCCCCCCCTCTCGCACGAATCCTCTATGTTCCCCATAGGGCCTCTCGCCCTCTCTCTCCTCCGGCCGCCCTCTCCTTCTGGCCTACGCCGCCCTACTCCGGCCTCCCTCTCCCTCCGGCCTTCGAAGGTGGCCCCGCTCCTCCTTCACCAGTCGTTTTTCTCCCTCTGTCGTGCGCGGCAGCGGTGCATCTACCAGGGAGGTCGCGAGAGGGATGAGTTTGTTCGTTCCTTCTCTTTCTCATGGCCATATCATTGATCTTGCTTGCTCTAGCGCTAATTCTGATTTGGAAAAGTAGATCCTGATCAAACTTGGTATAGATTTGTGGTGCACGCATGGAATTGTTTGATGCTTCTTGAGGAGGTAATAAATCTTTCTAGAGGCCCAAAGATTCAGGTCACCTTTCTAGGTATTTCAATTTCAGGCTTGCATTATTTCTAGAGGCCCAAAGATTCAGTTCACCTTTCTAGGTATTTCAATTTTAGGCTTGCATTATTTCTAGAGGCCTAAAGATTCAGTTCACCTTTCTCGGTATTTCAGTTTCAGGCTTGCATTATTTCTAGAGGCCCAAAGATTCAGTTCACCTTTCTAGGTATTTCACTTTCAGGCTTGCATTATTTCTAGAGGCGCAAAGATTCAGTTCACCTTTCTAGGTATTTCAGTTTCAGGCTTGCATTATTTCTAGAGGCCCAAAGATTCAGTTCACCTTTCTAGGTATTTTATTTACAGGCTTGCATTATTTCTGGAGGCCCAAATATTAAGTTCCCAGTCGGCGGCAAGCGGCCCTGCTACCCATGCCGGTGTCGACCTCAACTCGCAAGGGCCGGCGTCGGAGGGGTTCCTGGGGCTTGGGCTCTACAGAGCCTTCCTACAGAGCGACGATGGCGAGCTCCTCCCTTGGTGCGTGAGGGGCTCCGGGCTCCCTCCCTATCGTGAATGACTTCCGTGATGAGTTAGCTTATTCTTTGTTTCATGAAGTGTTTTTTTATTTTGTGAAGCTTGATTGACGACTTGTATGTTTAAGTGGGATATCTCATTTGTATGGATAAAGTAAAAATTATCATATTTTGCATGCTTGATTTGTATAGATGGTTCATTTATGTCAATTGTGAGCGGGAGGAGGCCACAGAAGAGCCGGCCACACCAAGAGGGTGCTTGGATCCAAGGGACTTATTTTAGTCTGACTAAAAATAGCCTCTTTAAGAGGCTAAAATTCCAAGCACCCCTGACTAAAGAGGGGCTAAAACTAGTCTTGAGACTAAAAAAATTTAGTCAGGGGTACCCCTACTAAAATTTGGATTAGTCCTCTCTCTCCTCATTTAATTCCTCTCCTTTAACACAGGTGAGTTCTGGATTGGAGGGTTTGGAGGATAATAAATGCTCATTAACTTGATTTTAGTCTCTTTAATATTTGGATCCAAGCATGGGTGAGGCTAGTAAGTTTTAGTCCCACTACTTTTAGTCATGGAACTAAAATGTATCCAAGCACCCTCCAAATCCGGCAGGAAATAGGGTCCAAAATAGTCAAATGATAGAGATAGAGCATTTATTGTCAATATAACCCTACCATCCATACACCTCTTTGGTTTAGAGTTAGTTCAGGGTTAGAATCTAACTCTAACCTCTAACTGAGTTAGAGTTCTCCTCGTCTCGGTTCATCACCATCATACTTTCCCCATTCCTGTGTTTTCAGTATCCTGCGAATCAAAGAGGCCCTTTTTTGCGGGAAAAATCAAAGAGGCCCTTAGACTGGTTTCGGTCCGGTCATTTTTTATAAACGTGTTATGTCCAAAATTTAATGAACGTGCTCTGGTTTTCACGAAAATAATCCGGTTTCATGTAGTAATTCATTCATTTATTTATTCTTCTACGGGGGTTTTGCATGTAATTCGTGAGGTCTGAAATGTAAAGTACCCCGGCATATGCTCCGAGTCGTGCATGCACTACGACCCAGATGCTCTATGTCCCACATGTCGGCGAATGGGAGCACGTGGAAATAGCCTAGGAGTACATATAGGAGTATAAATGCGTGAAATAATGTGTACTGTGAAGCGTAGTCGCGGTTCGAAAAGGAGACCTAAAGTGATGACAACTATAGGTCGCACGCACCCAACTAGTGGTACTAGACATACGACTAATTTTTCCCTCAAAAAAAAGAGGCACGAGTGCTCGATTCTATTCTATAAACACGAGTCCCATCCGACAACAAGCGGCTACGCCTATCTCTCCTCCCTCGCTTTCTCTCTTCTAATTCTAAACTCGACCGACGCCTTGGTGGGCGGGTGGGTTTGCTCAATCATGCCCCACCTCACAAAGGAAAATGTTACGACTGAATAAAATGCCATATACTCCCTCTGTTCCTAAATATAAGCCTCTTTAGATACTATTTCAAATGGAATACAACATACAGATGTATGTAGACATAGTTTAGAGTGTAGATTCACTCATTTTGCTCCGTATGTAGTAGTCACTTGCTGGAATCTTTAGAAAGACTTATATTTGGGAACGGAGGGAGTACTATACTAATAAAACATTAAGGCCACGAGGCGATGCAGTGCTGGTTACAGGAGGCAAGAAGAGATGCATCCATCGACGACGTCCACCTCCTTGACTCAGGGCGCTGGCCCACCGAACGGCGCCTAAGTAGCAACGGCTTTCGTGGCCAGGTCGACGTGCTTCTGAACAATGGCGTCCAAAGATTCCAGCCGCTGGAAGAAGGCCAATGTCTTTCTTTCCTCGCTTGCCTTGTAGTGGCCTATGTAGACCATTTCCTCGTAGATGTGGATGTGCAGGTCGACGGTTTCTTTCAGATGGCGAGAGCTTCATGGCCAGCGCCACGGCCTCGAGGTGCACATTCTTCGTCATGACCTCCGGCAAGCAGAAGGCCACCGTGGCTTGAAAGAGTTCGTCACCATGGAGGCCGATGAGGGTGGTAGGCAATGAGCAGCCTGGGGGCGCGGGCTAGAGCAGTACGGCAAGGTCGTCCGCGCGCTTCTTGACGGCGGTGAACTTGCGGATGGAGTTGACCATCATGTCGTCCATGCGAGAGGCGGTTTGGCGTCGGCGAGGGCTACGATGCTGCATGCGGTCGCCAAAGCACTGCTTGGAAACGCTATGCTGGTGCGAAGCAGGCCGGCGCCTTAGATGATTTGGCACAGCCGACTGCCGCTCCCGTCCATCGCCTCCATAGGTGCTTGTGGCTTCTGGTCACTTGGTCTTGGATTGGAGTGAGCAGTGTTGCGCAAAGACTTGGGAGTAGATAGATTGGAGTGGTGGGGCGCCTTTATTATATGAGATTCCAAACTCTATTGCATTCACATCGTGCTGGCTCTATTCTGCTTCTCCAATTAATTCCCTCTTCATGTAATTGAGGATGCATCATTGACCGTTCAACGTATCGGGAACCGCTACCCTCTCCCTCCTTGGCATTCAAGCACCTATGCACCTGTCAACGACGAGGCGCCTATGGTGACTTTGTAAATTTCAAGATGATAGTGTCGTGCGTGTGTGCGTTCATAGGGGTGAGTGTATGCGCGTGTATATGAGCGCTTGCATCTGTACTGTGTAAAAAACGTAAATGCGTGTCAAAAAGAGACTAGTCAGTATACTCAATATTGTGCACCTCGGAGAGAAAAATGATAGAACTAGTACGTATTTATTTACGGTGCAGATTCACTCATTTTGCTCCATATGTACTCTGTCTCGGTGCAGTCTAGTCACTTGTTGAAATCTCTAGAAGGGCAAATACTCCTTTCTGGTTTACAGGGCTATACTAGCAAGTAGTTGTACGTACTAGTACAATAGTGGGCTCACATAGCAATTTTGTCTCATGCAAGAGCTCAGCTATATGCGTGCTCCAATGTTCACAAATCGCAACGCTCGGGTTTGCGCTTGGCTCTTCGCCTCTTCGAGAAGACGAACAATGATGTTACTACTACTGCTTCTACAGTGTCGAATCCACTGCTGCATGTCCGTCCACCGCGAGCGGGATGGATAGCTTGTTTTAGAAGTACTACTAAGCAAAAGCATGTCCTGGTTTGCGAGCAACCGCGTGCATGGGTGAGGGAGAAGGCGTGTAGTAAAATCAAGCTTCTCCTCGTTGTACGAGTTGACGCGACACATCATAGCACTGGCCCCACATGCTTGCCTCTAAACTTGGCTGAAAGACCCGCCGTGTACAATATATTTGCTGCAACCTCTAACACCCACCACAAATTAAAATATATGTGGCCGTATGCATCGTTCTGATGCAGAGGCCGGGGAGTCCCCCCTTTTCGAAAAAAAACAAATTAAAATATATATTCCTGTCTTGACCAAATGAGCGTGCAAACTACAATCACCGAGGGTGTCGGTAGGGCGTAAGACTATTTTAATTTTTTTTAAACTTCGAGACGGCCACATAGCATGGAGCCGACCCCAACGATTTTAAGCTTACAGGCATGATACACGCTATCCTAGACTGCTCTACACATGAAACTGCCACACGAAGGCGTCCAAAGGCGCTTGGCTCTTCGCTTCTTGAAGTCGAACAATGATGGAGTACTACTGCCCGAGGAGGTACTACAGTATGCTTCTGGCCATCTAACACCGATTGAACTGCTGCATGTCCAACGCATGCGGGAGGGAGAGCGTGTAGCGAAAGCTTCTCCTAGTCTTGCCAGCCACCACGCTCATGGGCGAGGGAGGGACGCTCCTGCCTTTGCGTGTATGATAGGTGGGCCCGATAGGTGTGTGGCCAACCTGTCATACAGCGAAAGGCAGGTGCAGTTAAGTCCGCAAGGGAGAGGATAATCAAACTTCTCGTTGATGTACGAGTTGACGCGACACATCAAAGCACTGCACTCGATATATTTAAATAATTTGCATTTGCCGATGCATTAATTACAACGCATGCATGCATGCCGTGACTCTCCTTTTGATACTTGCATGTGTTGATTTAATGCACCTTGAAGTAGTATAAAATATGTGACGGTAAAGCATTGTAATACCCCGGCCCAAGTCGAGAGATGGTTGTGCACGAGGAGGGCGAGATCATGCAGACGGAACAGGACCCAATGATGGAGCTCTCTAAGGTCTCGATGGACCTCACCGTGCTCCACTGCCCCTTGTGCCTCCGCCCCTTGACGCCTCCAGTGTATGAGGTTCGAATACACTTCGTCCATTCGGCTGATTGAGCAAGGTGCAGGTTTCTTGATTGAAGTGATGTTCGATTGATTTCTGCAGTGCAAGGGAGGGCACCTGGCCTGCGCGGACTGCCGCGTCGAGCGCCCTGGGAACCGATGGCAGTGCCAGAAGTGCGAGCGCGATGGTGGCTTCGACGTGCGGAACACGGCGGTGGACTCCCTCCTTTCGTCGGTGAGGGTGGAGTGCCCGCACGAAGGCTGTGGGCTCTACGTCACTTACCACAAGCTCGCCGATCACCAGAGCGTGTGTCCGCTCACGCCCTGCAAATGCCCCGCCGCTCTCGGCCACGAAGTCCCGCCACGCGCTCTACCACCACATCAAGACCGCGCATCCCATGCCCGTGCACAGGATCCAAGACGGCAAGGTGCTCCATTTGCAAGTGCCACCGCCGGAGCCACGGCTCTTGCTGTTCGCGGAGGAGGACCGCCGCTGCTTTTTCTTGGTCGGCGGGCGTGACATCGCACGCCTGTCCGCTGCGGTTTCTGGCCGTCCGTGATCGTAGCGGGCGCGTCACCGCCGCACTACGTGGCCAAGCCAGGTGAACGGTTCACGGGGAGCCCAAAGGCACGACCGACGCCATCAAGGTGGAAATGGAGGTGACAAGAAGCAAGGATCCCGGCGACGTTGACGTGCAGGAGCTGACCTTCTTGACAGTTCCGCCCAAGCTGCTGGTCGGGGCTAAGGTTGTGTCCCTCCACATTCAGATTGACAAGCTCACGTCCTAAATGTTTCTACAAATTGCCTTACATTTTATCTTAGTAATATGCTAATATAGGGATTACCTTGGTCTACTTTAGCTTAAGAAATGGTGGGTTTTGGTGGCGATGCAGGAATTACTTCGACATCAGATCAGTAATTTCCAACAGTTGAACGGATATTTTGTGTCTGTCGGATATAAAGTTCCTTTGGGTAAGTACTACTTGTCATCAAAATGGATAAAAGGAGATGTATGTAGACGTATTTTAGTTCTAGATACGTCCCTTTTTATCCACTTTGATGACAAGCACTTCCTCCGTTCCACAATACATGCCTTCCATTTGTCAAAATATAGATGTATCTAGACATGTTTTAGTATATAGGTACATCCATGATAGAGCCAATCGGATGGTTGAGAACACTACAATTCGTAGCTAAAGATGCGTGTGTGACTCCCGGATGCAGAGGCCGGGGGTCATCATCCTCCTTTTCGAGAAAAAACAGACGCGTGTGTGAGAGGACGAGTGCGTGCGTGCACCTCTTCTCTTCCTGTATAACGTACTCCTAAACTCAGAGTACAAGTTTTTGTGGGTGGCACGATGGTGCATGCGAGAAGTCCCGAGAGATAGGTTTAATGCGTCTAACAAAAAGACTAGCCTAGAGCTCGCCACGTGGCTATTCCTGTCGAACGCCCCATTAACCGTAAGATATGTATACGACGGTGCCAGTTATTGCACGTACACAGCAGTACTCCCTCCTTTCCGGTTTATAGGGCATAATTCAAAAATCACACCAACCAAGATGGTGAGTGGTGGAATATTTTTTTTAGTTTGCAAAAGCACCTAATTAATGCTCTTGTTTTCTCAAAAATTATGTTTATCAATGCATTAATTGCAATGCATGCATGCATAAAGTACATGCATTGGTCAATTTTCTCATAATACTTGCATGCAATGATTTAATGCACCTTGAATCTGAACATGTGTTGGGGAACAACCAAATTGAGCCTTATAAAATGGAAAAACTAAAATTTTGAGATAAGCCCTATAAAAGCTGGAAAGGAGGGAGTAGAAAAGAAGTACTCCATCCGGGAATAGTGCCGCACTTCAAACTAGAACCGTCAATAAATTTTGAGCTTGCGTCTCGTCACATTCCAAATTACTCCACGCTATATTGAATTGCAAACCTGCTCACACCGATCACAACCTAAACGGTTTCCCACTTAGGAGTGTATTAGTACCACGCTATATTGAATTGCAAACCTGTTCACACCGATCACAACCTAAACGGTTTCACACTTAGGAGCGTATTAGTACTCGGTTATAAATACTAGTATGCCTAGATGACTGCACATTCCTCCTCAACTCCTCATCCACAAAAACAAACAAGTCATTCAGCATCATTCCCTTGCGTCTGCCATGGCCAGCGTGAGTTCTGGGTCAAAAGATTGCCCCCAGGGAGAGGCGAGCATGGAAGCGGAAGCACGAGAGATGTCCCGCCTCGCTGCTAGAGCAGCCGACATGTCCCGCCGCGCGGAAGTAGCAGCACGGAGGTCCCGTCGCGCCGCTGAAGTAGCACGGAGGTCCCGCCGCGCCGTCGATGCAGCAGACTGGTCCGGCCGCGCCGCGGAAGTAGCAGAGATGTCCCGCCACGCCACGAATGAAGCAAAGATGTCCCGCCGCACCACGACGGCCTGGGAAAATTTCTCGCGGGCAGGCGACGACTGTTACAGGCACATGCATGCGATCGTCCATAGCCAGATGGATCAGATCTCCGGCTGGGCGAGGTTTCAGGACGACATGAAAGCCTCGTTTGAACAGGCTACCGGCGTCATCGGGCGACAAAGGTAGGGCAATGAGAGGCTCCGGGCCGAGCGCGACCTGCTGAGGGAGAAGATCGTCCGCAGTGCAGACCAGCAGGAGGAGACCAGTGCTTTGTTGAAGAGGACCGGCGTCATCGTCAAGAAACTTATGTACGAGAATGACATGCTTCGCAACGAGCGCCAAAGGCTGGTGGAGGAATCCGTGGATGTTCTCAAGCAGCGTCTTGAGGACACGAAAGAGCTCATCGCCGCTCGCCGCGAAGACTAGTTCCCGCGGCCTGCAGCAACGCATCAAGAAAGTAGAGATCAGCGAGCCAGATCCTTGTCTTCCTTCTTCTTTTGCCCTTGTGTATTTCGGGCGTAGCCGCATGTGGCTTTTTAATTATCTTTCTAATTATTTAAGACAATTAATCGTCCTTATCTTTCTGTGGAAGATCAACGCTATGCGAGGCTGGAATGAAGAAAACTCTTGTTGTGGCGACCTGGCGTTCTTTGTTCTTCTAGTTCTCTTTGGGCTTCCTTTAGTTTCCTGGTTTCTTTTGATGTAATAATCCGTTTAGGATGTGGATTGTGTCGTCGGTTGTGAAATGTAGGGTTCTAGCGTGGATGTTTGGCCTTTGTTGGCCTCTTGGGATGTTGCGATTTCAATCTGGTAGCTTTTAGTCCTTCGTGTTAGGCTGGAGTTGTGCTGAACTTCTTGTGAATTGTGGTGGTTTTCAGTAATCAAAATCGGAAGGGGCAAGCCCTTCTTTGATCAAAAAAAATTAATCGTCCTTATATATTCATCGGTCTTGCTATAAGTCGCAGTAGATGCTATATAGGTCCGTCGGATCTTACATCAAGATCCGTGCTTTTAGATTTTCTTTTTTCTCTCTTAAATCTCAGTCGAGTGAGACATAGCCACGCCATTAAGCAGGCTCGGGCACCATTAATGGAGACCTTGGGAGAGAGGTGGACTGACAGATGGAGGTCAAAGGGCTCTCCTCTCGATAAGCACGCATGGGGTGCTGATCGCTTGCGCCTCTCGTACTCAAATAGCTACCTGCATGGCGCCTCTTAGCTAATAAAAATGGGGACGTGGCGGCACGTAAATGGTACTAGTAAGTAGAATGCCCACGACTTCAATAATACTTGTGTTTCTGATTGTAACTTGACAGCACTTGTTCCACAATGACTTTGTTGATTGTTAATGTGTGCGCCTTCGCAAATCAGACTGCAAATTTACCACAGCATGTTGGTGCCATGTCATGGCACCAGGCCAAGTTTCATTGTTTTTGCGTGTTTTGGATTTATAGGAATTAAAAAACTAAGTTTTTCAATGTTTCCAACCCAGCCACGACGCCCAGAATTTTGAATTTCATTCCCATTTCTTGCATGGGACCTAGAAATTTACCTGAGGACACACATGTGATTTTTGAACCAACTTTGGTGCACTGGAACATGTGCTTGTATTTCAAATTTGAATTATGCACACAAAGGTGACACGTTCCCTCCCAGAACCACGAGCCTTCTTGAGAGAAGCTCTGATTTGCAAGAAGCTTATACCAAAATTTGTTCCTATTCGGCCAATTTTTTTTACCATGGCATGGTACTACCATGACATGACACCATGCCAAGTTTCATGATTTTAAAACCAAATTTCTCAATTTTATTCTCATTTTTTGCATGGGACCTACTCTCTCCTTCCATCTATATAGGGCCTAATGTGTTTTTCAAGAAAGCTTTGACTATTGACAAGATTAATAGCACATGAGATGTATACTATGAAAATTATATTATTGGAAGCTCCTTTGACATACAAATTTGAAGGTATGCTTTGTGTAAGTTGCATGACATATATTATTGCTCTAACGTTTGGTCAAAGTTAGCCTCGAAAACGCATTAGGACCTATATAGATGGAAGGAGGGAAATAGAAATTCACCCGAGGACACAAATGTGATTTTTCAACCAACTTTGGTTCACGGGAGCATGTGCTTGTAGTTCAAATTTGAATTATGCACATTAAATGACCAAAAACTCAATTAATGTGTAAATAAGGCCAAACGGCCGGAATAATTCCAAAATTTAACAGGCACTCATGTAGTTCTAAATTGCCTTTGTAAATAAACTCAAGGGGACAACGTATGTCGTTTTAGCACTCATAGGTGGCACGTTCCTCTCGTAACCACGAGCCTTGTTGAGAGAAGCTTGGTTTGCAAGAAGCTTATACCAAAATATGTTCCTATTCGCCAATTTTTACCACAACATGGTAGTACCATGACATGACATCCATGCCAAGTTTCATGATTTTCAGACGTGTTTTGGATTTACAAGAATTTTAAAACCAAGTTTCTCAATGTTCTCGGATGAGCTACGATGCCCAGATGTTTTAATTTTATTCTCATTTCTTGCATGGGACCTAGAAATTCACCCGAGGACACAAATGTGATTTTTCGACCAACTTTGGTGCACGAGAGCATGTGCTTGTAGTTCAAATTTTACTTGTGCACATTAAATGACCAGAAACTCAATTAATGTATAAAAAACGACAAACGAACCCGGAATAATTCCAAAATTTAACAGGGCACTAATGTAGTTCTATGTTGCCTGTGTTAATAAACTCAAGGGGGGCAGCGATATCGTTTCACACTCAAAGCTGTACGTTCCTCTTAGAACCACGAGCTTCCACATCGGCCCTATTTTTTTACCTCAACATGTTAGTGCCATGTCATGACACCATGCCAAGTTTCATGATTTCCAGACGAGTTTTGGATTTACTTGAATTTAAAATCAAAGTTTCTCGATGTTCTCGGCGAGTCATGATGCCCATATGTTTGAATTTCATTCTCATTTCTTCCATGGGACCTAGAAATTCAACAAAGGACACACATGTGATTTTTTCAACCCACTTTGGTGCAATCAAGCATGTGCATGCAATTCATATTTAGATTATGCACATTAAAAGTCCGTAAACTCAATTAATGTATAAAAAGGCCAAATGAACCCGAAATAATTCCAAAATTTAACAGGCACTCATATAGTTCTATGTTGCCTCTGTAAATAAAATCAGGGGGAGGCAGCGTATATCGCTCACACACAAAGGTGACACATTCCCTCTCGAACCACGAGGCTTGTTGAGAGAATCTCCGGTTTTGCAAGAGGCCTATACCAAAACTTGGCCCAATTCAGCCAAAAATTATAATGTATGAAAACAGGGGTTAGATTATCCCAACCATCTCGCTACCTAGACCAATAATGTACTATGATTTGAATTCAACATAAAATGGATACAAATATTTGAATTGGAGAGCGTATGGTACATGTAGTTCATAGTGAAATATGATTACTGCTATATGTATGTTTTTGTTATCAAGATAATATTTAAATTATTGTATAACTTGATAACAATCGTATTCAAATAAGGAAAATTGATTCAAATTTAGTCCATATGGTAGACGACAATATATATGTTCACATGGTGGAGTAAAATGTTCATATATGATGGAAGATCAAAATGTACGACTACATCAATTATAAACCGCAAGGTCACCAAATCTATATATTCGAATTCAACATAACGTGGATTCAAAAATTGAAATTCGAGATCATGGTATCTGTAATCATATAAAAGGGACATTACTCTTTCTTTGATGGGAATTGATTTGTTTTTGTTGTTGTTGAGGGAAGTGCGAATCGATTTGGTAATCGTGCAGGTAATCTTGTTCTCCGATTTTTTTACATTTTTCTTGTAGTTTTTTCAATGGCATCTATAGCAATATAGTAAAAGGGGACATGACTCTCTTGTGTCTTGTATGAATTGTTTTTTACACGTTAAGTTTGTTCTGCCGACCAAGGAATCCGCACCTTGTTATCCCGAAATTTTCAAGCTCGAGTATCTTTTTGCCTCACCTGCTTTGAAACTCCCGCTTCTTCAACCTGCGCCGCGCCTTGTTATCCCGAAATTTGGACGCATGCGAGAACTCCCTCCTCATCCGAAATCGCCCTCATGAGCCTGCATATTACGAAATCCCCTTCTACCCCTCACCAGAAATGAAGCTCCACGTCATGTGTCAAAACCGGTGGGGTACGCTTGTAACTTACCCTAAATTTTGGACAAGCGCGTCCCTAAGCTTGGCTCCCCCCTCCCCCTTCGCCCCCCATTCATACACCGAGGCCGCCAAAACCCGCGAAACCCCACACTCCTCCGTCGGCCTCCCGACCGCCGCCCAGCCGGAGACTCTTCCCCGACTACGTCGTCCACCGCAACAGCTCGTCGTCCCTCATCCACCGCACCGGATGAGGATCCATTGTTGATCTCGTCGTCCCGCCGGATCAGCCGCCCCGTCCTCCACCTCCAAGGAGCTGCCCCGACGTTTGCCTCGTCTATCGCACCACCTCAATCCCCATAGCGCTGTCTTGACCTGCCCCACGTAACCGCAGCACCCTCACCAATTCCTCACGATGAAGCCGAGGCCAACTCGGGCGCCACCAAGGAGGTTCTGCACTCACCGCTGCATTTTATCTTTTATTCAATCTCCGGGGCTGCCGGTGCTCGTCTGAAAGCGGACATGGCGTGTCTCCATCGACGCGCGTCGCCGCCACATCATCCAAGCGTCTCTCCCCATGTTGTTGCTTCCTCGTGGCGATTTCCACAACGCACTAACTGCAGCTGCTCCGGCTCTCGCTTCATGGCTATGCTCCTCGCTTGTCCAATCACGCTCTCTTGCCTTGCTTCCTGCTTTTCGTTAAGTCTTGCCTTCTCTGCTCTTGCTCTAAACGCTTGCGCAGCTATGCTCTGCTGCTGCGACCTCCGGCAGCCATGAGGAGTTGTTGCTTTAGCAGTCGCTCGCGGTGCTACTGCACGGCTTGCTCTCTGCTAGTGTGTTCCCTGCTCGAGCGTCTGCTGATTTAGATCACTGCTTCTCTACTACTAGTGCTCGAACGCCCTAAACATCTATTTTGTTTTTGAGAGAATTGACAGTGGGAGAGCACTCCCACTTTGTGATTTATATATATCTATATAAATGGGGTGTTTACATAGACATATACAACGCCAAACACAACCAACCAACTACCACCCCTCCCCATGGCTTAGGAAGAGGCAAACTACCAACCCTCCACAGGAGGAGCCAAGCGAAAAGAGTCAACAAGGATCAACCTAGAGTATTACAGAGGTTAACGAATGAGCCTCGATGGGCCTCCTTGATTCTATATCGAGCTAACCTAGGTTGTTTTTGAAGCGTGACAACCAGGACCCAATAGTAGGGTCAACTCCTCGGCAGTGCTTGTTATTCCTCTCCTTCCATATGCTCCATGCAGCAGTGAGAAAAACTTCCATGAAGAATGGGCCAGGCCAGGAGTCTCTGTTTAATCCGATGGCAGTGAGACGGCTATCAAAAGGGGGCCAATGAATGCCAAGATTGGTCCAGCAGGTCCTGCTAAAATCACATGTGAAGATCATGTGGTCCACCATTTCTTCAATTGGCAGCCCGCAAAGAAGGCAGTCAAAGTCGTCACCAATGTTGTAGTGCCTCCGCTTCAACATATTATGTGTGTTGAGCCTGTCCAGGAAAAGCAGCCACCCAAACACCTTCAACTTCATTGTACATTTCGATTTCCATAGGTGCTTGAACATGGGATCGGCTTGAGCATCTCTAAAGAAGAAAGAATAGAAGTCCTTAGGACGAAAGTCGGCCGCGCCCCACGTGTAGTGCCAAACATCAGTATTTGACGTGGAAGGGTAAATCTTGTCTGACGTTAGCTGCATGTCTCGGATTTCATTCGGTAGCGGTTGGGGATATGAGGAGGTGAAAGGTTTCATGCGAGATCATTGGAGGCCCGTAAGTCAAAGAATCGAGATATCTTCATGTAGTGCAAAAGAGAAGGCACGCGTGGGTGGGAGTCGTCAGACACATCGCTACGCCCAAAGATCTTTCCATAGCAAGGTGGTCCTTTCATCTACCAACTGAACCACGAGATATGCCCACGAAGGTTGGTGTCGGTTTTAAAATATCGCGCCACCGTAAAGAGCCGACCGGGTCTCTTGCATGTGGTATTTTGTCGACGTAGAGATTGTCCCATATCAGGTGAACCGGGGCACATCCATTTTATTGTAGAATTTATGGAGGAATTTTAGGAGCAGGGCTTCATTATGGATTTTGAGATTGATCACTCCCTAGCCCACCTTTGTCTTTGGGACGACGGACCATGTCCTGTGCCGCAAGAGAGGAGCATTTGTCACCTTGCTCGGTTTTCTTAGTCCATAGACAGCGTCTTCTGATTTTGTCTAGGATTTCAAGAAGCTTGGGCGGGAATTTGAGTGTACACATGGCAAAAATAAGAAGAGACGTGACTGAAGCATTCAGCTGTGGATAATCTGCCACCATAGGTCATCATAGCAATGGTTGACGTTAGGCACCTTTCCAATCTGCAAACAAGAGGCATGAGGTTCGGGATGTAGGTCGAGTGGTACCCAGAGGCAGGCCAAGATAGGTGAAAGGCAGCGTGCCAACATTACAGCCAAAAATCCTTGCAAGAGCATCCAGAGGAGGGTCGAGGTTGATCGGAATCAATGTGGACTTGTGAAAATTGATTTTCAAGCCAATAGAGGTGGCGTAATCGATAGGGATCTCCTTGACCAAAGAAGCTTGACGGGTGCATGCAGGTAGGACTATCAAAGTGTCGTCGGCGTATTTGAATAACGGGATAGTCAGATTGTCCAACACAAGGAAAGGGGAGCTCGATTTTGCCTTGTCTGAATGCATCATTTATGGCAGACTGTAATAAATCCGCAGCAAGCACAAAGATGAGGGGGGGACAAGGGATCGCCCTGTCGGACACCACATCGGCATTGGAATTGTCTGCCCGGCACCCCGTTGAGAAGGACAGAAGAGCGCCCAGAGGAGAATAAGCATTGGATCCAAGAAATCCATTTGTCGCTGAAACCCATATGGCGCATAATCTTGATCATCGGGTCATGAGAAATTGTGTCAAAGCCCTTTGCAAAATCAAGTTTGAGCAAAATGAGCTGTCTGCCCGAGCTTTGGCATTGGTGCAAATACTGGTAAGCCCAGGCAAGGCAATCCTGGATAGTCCTCCCCTTAATGAAGCCATATTGATTGCGATGAACTAAATCCAAAATAGAAGATTGTAGCCGATCTTCTAGAAGTTTTGTAATCAGCTTGAGGCAGCAGTTCAAAAGCGTGATCGGTGCGTAATCATTTACAGTTTCGGGAGTTGACTTTAGGGATCGCGTGATGAGCCCATCATTGATCTTGTTAATGTCCAGGGTGCCATCATAAAATTGAGCGCAAAGGTCATAAAAATCGAGCTTGATGATAGGCCAACAGGCTTTGAGAAAAGCACCACTGAAACCATTAATAACTTGGTCAATTTCTTTGTGTGTGAATGGCTTGGTCAGAGCATCAAGATTATCAGATCTTCACGATGAGATCGGGCAGAGAATTTCATCTCAGAGGCTGAAGTGGAGCCCAGACAATCTTTATAAGTGAGGAACAAGAGGGCCTCTTTACTAGTGTGATCTTCAAATATAGTGCCACTATCATCACGTAAGCTTGCAATGTTATTCTGTCTGTATCTTTCTGTAGCAATGGCTTGAAAGAACTTAGTGTTTTCATCGCCAAATTTGATCCACCTAATGGTGCAGCGTTTTTTCCAATAAAGCTTTTGGTAATGGAGGAGCCTGAGCAAGTGAGTTTTTAGAATTGTTCTGAAATTAGCCTCAGTATAGTGAGTGTGCGTTTGTTTTCAAGCTCGTCAAAAGGTCAGCCAAGATTACCACAGTTGCAGTTAGAAATAGCAATAGAGAGGCGGGAGATGTTCTTACTCCAGCGTTTCAATGCATATCTCAGGGCTTTGAACTTGCGGCAGAGTTTAGTGGCAGCATTATCTGACTTAACAGGCCTTTCCCAAACATTTCACACAACATCCATAAATCCTGGGTGAAGGATCCAGTAAGACTCAAAACGGAAGGTCTTCTTTGCGGGGAATCATGGTCTCAATGTCGACAACACAAGGGATATGATCAGATACCGGTTTACCAAGAGGTTTCACCAAGGTTTTAGGGTATACCGTGGTCCAGTTAAGCGATGTAAAAAACCAGTCAATTTGCTCGAGAAGGGGGTCAGTTTGCATATTACTCCAGGTGTAAGCATGGCCCTGTACTGGCAGCTCAATAAGTTGTTGTTTATGTATAATGTCGTTAAAGGTGAGCATGTCTGGCATGTTTCCCCCAGGCTTGTTACGATTGTCAGGTGCACGCATATAGTTAAAATCGCCGAGGAGTAGCCAGTCCTGACCATTAGGAATGTTCACATCATAGAGCCAATTAGTAAAAATATCACGATCTTCACCAGCGCATGGACCATAAACATTCACGAGTGTCCAGGTTTGAGAGGTTTGCGATCTTGGCGAAGAGGTAACTAGCGACATGTGTCAATGGAAACTATCGTGCGGTGAAAGCGAGCTTTTCCATATGGTGAGAATCCCACCCGAGGCACCACGCGAAGGAACAAAAGAAAATTGATCAAACTGACGAGGACAACAAGTTTTAACAAAAGCAGGAGCAACGTCAGACAACTTGGTCTCTTGAAGACAAACTACGGCGCAGCCACTTGAGAGGATCGCATTATTAAGAGCTAAACGTTTCTTCTCAGAATTTAAGCCTCTGATATTCCACGAGAGGACACTCCAGCAGCGTAAAGAGGGCATGGCACGGAAAAGTAGTTACTGAAGAGGAGAAGAGGTGCCCTCCTCTTGATCTTGAACGGCAGGAGTATCTGAAGTTGTTGGAGCAGAAGCATCCGGCAGGGAGAGAAGAGCTTCAGCAGTGAGCTCGGCTTCTGGGATGGCGCACCTGTTGATGCCAATTTGTTGCAGGGCTGATACCGGTGTTGGAGGGATGCCATCATCCGCGAAGGCGAGCTTGAAGATCTAATGGAAGGAGCCAACCTGGGCTTGACCTTGGAGGTGTACACACGGGTGTCAGTAAGCGGTGGGACCTTGAAGCCATCATATTTGTTCGAGTGTGAGCTACGCCGAACATCCACCATGGAGAGAGGAGCAGCAGGTCTCGAGCGTCTGGTGCGGGCCCGTGGTTGAGTTGGAGGGGCAGCCAAGGTACCAAGGGTAGGATCAAATGCATCAGGTATCCCATAAAGCCTGTCATCAGAAGCTGGCTGGAGCGTGTTGTGAGTTCGTATTGAGACGATAAAGTGGCACTTTCGACGCAGGCAGGGTTGTAAGGCTGTCCAAAATAGCAGGTTCCAAAGGGACAGAATTTTCCTCGACAGCAGCATCCTCAGAACCGTCCAAAACCTCTAGGACAGGATGGATCTCTTTCAGATGCACGGATGGGGGTGCAGGCAGCACAGACAAAGGTTGTTGCATGAATCTAAGGCCAGAGGAATCCGCTATGACAAGAACTAAAAGTTCCGAGCGCGGTGAACGCAGACCATAACCAGAGCTCCAGGGGCCAAATGTTGCAATCATCGGACGAAGCGCCTGGAAAATGAAGGTGTTCAGGTTGCGACGCGGTATTGGGTCATCGGCTGACAAAGAAGAAGCTCATTTCCTTGAGCAGAGAGGCCAAAAGAGATCCCTTGATTATGCAGAGTCACTGAGATGGTCAGGGCAGCAGAAGGCACAGGAGGAGCAGGTGGCACAATCAGTGCGTGTTGCTCGAAAGCAAGATCAGAAGACTCGGAGCTTGAATCGATCCTTGTGATTGAGTCATTCCGGGCTTGAAATGCATTGTCGGTGATATTGTTGTCCGTAACTATACCATCTTCAAATGTAAGGCCTTGAGCATTAAGCCATGCACAGTAATTAACAAGGTGCGGGGGCATGACAAGGCGGGGGCGACCACGCATCCAGAACAACATTGACATTACCATGAGCATTGTGAGCATTGTGGGCATTGTCACGACCACCACCATTGCTAGGGGAGGAGCACCATTACGCAACAGCCGGTTGTGCACTTCGCTGGCGATAAAGTTGTTACTGCCCGATTCGGTCCGGGCCAAACAAAGGGTGAGGCTCACCGTCAGGTGGTAATTCTTCATCGGTAGTGAACTTGATGTAGCAGTCCATGGCCATAAATGCTTCTAAGGATTGTGATCTGAACTGTCCAACAGTCCCTGGCACCTCCGAGTTGCCACACAACAAAACTTTTCAGGATCAAACGCATGCGGAGCACTCTAACTTTGAGCAACATGAATCTGCGATCTTGTCTTGGATTGTACCAGGAAACAAGGGAGCCAAAACCACCCAAAGCCTTAGTGATGTAATAATCAGTTTGATAGTCATAGGGGAAGCCGAAGAACATCAACCAAACTTGAGGACCCAACGAGGTAGTACGACGGTTAAGAGCTTCATTATGGGGAACGAAAGTGACAAGCAGATCTTCCTCTTCAAGCTCAAACGTCGTGGCGGCAGCAGATATCTCTCAAGAACGAGTCGATAAATCCAAAGACTCCAATCCCAAAGGATGGTCAACGACCTCGATGAGTGAAGAGTTGCGCTTCGTGTAGGAGGGCCCACGATGCAGTTCTTGGATCGAGCACGTCGTCGCAGAGGGGACATAATGGCTCGTCGTGATCGCCAAGAACTCATGGCTGAGGAAGGAGCAATGGGGCCTACCACCATGCCGCTACGCACCACGCTGATCCGCCGGACTGGCTCAACAACAAACCGGGCGGGAGGAAGGGGAATTTGGGTTGAAGGGTAGTTCGCCATGGGTGAGGGCTGCAGGGGCAGGGCAAGAGCAAATCTTGTCGATGGGACGGAGCAGAGTTGGGGCTTTGGTTTCAAGGTGGAAGACGGCGAAGCGAGAACGGAGGCGGAGTGTGTGTGGGTTACCTTAGGTACCCATTTCCATTTCAGGCTGAAGCGACATTTCCAGCAGGATGCATCCACGTGGCTGTAGGCACCGCAAGTTGCACATCAGATGGTTGTGCTGCAATGTTTGACCGGGGCTGTAGCCTTTTTGGGAAGCACCAAATTTGGGAGATTGATACGCTCTGTGCAAATTGATTCAGTTGCAGATAAAGATCACGCGTGGTATGCGCGTTTGGGGCAAACAATTGCCTTATAGTGCAGGCCGGGCAGTTAATACAAATGAGGCGAGCTTGGCGGTTAATCCTGCTGTGTCCCCATTGAAGGCATCTACTACAGAGCCGCCCAATTTGTGCTTGATTATTGATATCAAATAAAGAATATGCCGGCTGAGCCAAATACGCTTTATCTTTGAGCCGAGAGGAAAGGTGGCCAAGACTCATGGGGCGGTGCATATTTGAACGCCGAATTGAGGAAGCGAGTGGCAAAGGAGGATACAGACAAATTAATAGGGCAATTAAAGGTCCCTAAGCGCAGGCATTGGCGAGGCCGAATGACCTCGATTCCTCCGAGCATTAAAATCCTCCATTAAGGATAAGCGATCATTACGCTTAGCGTTGATCAAGCACTGGCTGAGTTTCTTTGGCGCCAACGATCCAAATTGAATTTGAATATTTTGTTTCGAACATCGTGAGGAACATTGGCGAATGATGAAGCTTCATGTGCATTTTTATCGAGAAAAGTTCCAAGCAATCAAATTAACCAAACCAAATTTGGCTAGCTCCATGGTGATGAATGATCCAAAGGTTGGCCCATAATTGAAAGGTTGGGCCAGACTTTAATACGCCCGGTTACGGACTAGGATTTCCCCAAGTTGTGTACCCGCATGCCAATGAGAATCAACGGGAAGGGCTTTGGAGAAAGCGACCATTAGACAAGTGGAAATGGCGAGACAAAGTCAGGCCAAATCGATCCTTGAGCCCATATATGAAATGCCCCACCTTGTTGTTGGCAAAGAAAACCCGAAAAAGATCTAGCGAGAGATGGGAGTCACTCGAAAACCAGAACAAATGCCTCCAATGCAACATTGCAAAGCAATTCCAACAGAATCCACCGTGAAGGGGAAGGAGGCCGAAGAGAATGAAACAACCAAAAGAACTCCTTGGTGTCTCGAGAGGGAGAAAAATGGACTGTTGATCCAAACTTCCTTATCACCTGATCGGCCAAAGCAATGCCAGGGGAAAAATCCCAGTGTAGTAATCCTTCCATGCTGAGAGCAGCTACTGAGATCCATGGTTGGTGGTGGAGAGCAGGTGGGAGAGGAGAGGTGGGAGAGGAGAGGAGAGAGCCATCCCCCTTTTTCTTTCTTGCCCGCCCTAAACATCTATTGCAATGCTCTGTTACTAGTTCAATCAGTTTCGACAGTAAAATTCAGTTTCATTGTGAAGTTCATTTTCTTGATTAAGTTCGAGTGAACAGTACTTACGGCTTGTCTGTCGGGCCGGTAGTAGCACGGCTGATGCGTTTTACATCTAGCACTTTTTGGTGATGTATTTTACATCATCTATTGCAGATGATATTACGGTCCCACTTCAGATTAACGTTGTCTGTCTTGTCATGCTCAGCCTCGTCGCCGTACACCTTAGCGGAGCTGCTCCAACGATGGAACCGTCCATAACAGCGGAGCAGTACCCTCGGTGCCATTTCCAGAGGCCTCGGATCTTCTTCCCCCACCTCCAAGCAGTCACACCGCATCGTCACCATCCTCCACGTCCAACCCAATGATGTTGAGGTCCACAAAGCTATGCCAAAGAGGTTGTACACTCGTCGGATCACTTTGTTTCTTCATTCCTCTGCTCTTCCAATTCATGTGAGCCAAACACCCATGTTGACTGAAATCCTATGTTTCCAAATGCTCTGTTTTGCATGTGCATTCCTATCCTATTCCCTGTGTTTTCCTGTCCCTGCGTTTATAGAATCCTCCAATTCTAAAGAGCCCTTACAGATTTACTTCATTTTCGAGATAGGCGTCAAAGAAAACTACGTGTGTTATGTCACTGCTCATGCCGTGGCGTCATCCACCCCACACGAGGTGCACCATCGATGAAGCGTTCACATGTGAGAGATCCCCTGCAGACTTCCTTTCGCCGCCTCGAGATCATCTTCCCGTTCTGGCAGCCACGCCAACTGCATTACCATCATTGGTGGCGAGATGAACACGAGGACTACGATTAGGAAGAGAGGTCCAGTTTTTCGTGTTTGCTTACGTTATACATTGGTTATTATTACCTGCTAATTTATCGTTCAATATTGAGTTTTGAATTGCCCATGGGTCTCATATCGAGCAAGCAACGAATAGTATCTATCTACTATCTGGTTCATCTGGGGTCTTCTATGTGGTTCATGTTGGGTGGGCAACAAACAATAGATGATCCATTGTCTATCTTTTTAAACTGAAGCTATAATCTACACCGCTATCATTAGTTTTGGATCCATCCACTCGTTTGCTACCATCAGTCTTGATTTTTGCATACCCTTAGGCCTTACAAAATCTAACTTTTTTTATTATGCATGTCGGATATTGTACACAATCGTCTTGAACATGTAGAGAAAAGAGAAGACCGTTGCGTCTTGAATATAATGTCATCTGACGCCGCTCCAAGTGCCCCCCCTCCGCATTTCCAGATTGTATTCGGAGGAAGATAACTATTCAGGATGGAGATTCGGAAGGAAGCGGACCATGCCTGTTACCACACGAGGTGTTTGCTCTAACTGGCATCTTGATGTTGGTCATATCATGCATATGCGCCTTGCATTGCTTACATTATACATCTTATATGTCATCAGCTTAGTTTAGATTTGCTTTGTGTGAATGCCACCTATTTGGTTTCTATATCATACTCCCACCATTCCTAAATATTTGTCTTTTTAGAGATTTCAACAAGTGACTACATACGGAACAAAATGAGTGAATCTACACTCTAAAATATGTCTATATACATCCGTATGTGGTAGTCCATTTGAAATCTCTAAAAGACTAAATATTAAAACGGAAGAGTATATAGAATTATGCAATGCCATCTTCTTTAGCTTGAGGCATCATGTACGTGAATCATGCAATGCCATCCTGTTTAGCCGATCATCGTATATGTGAATTGTATCGTGCCATATTTTTTCCATAATGTATTCCATTTGTCAACAATGTTTATACATTCATCTACTCTTCCGTGCATCAGCCATTTGAGTCGGTCATGGAAAATCTGGAGTGAAAACAAGGTCTTACGACGATTAGTGCTACACATCGATGCAGATTTCTTCTTTGATTCTGAATAGCTCCTCAGAGGAGGATTCAAGAGAGATGACCGATCGTATCCCCCCTAGGTGCATACTCTAACTTGGCTGGGTTATATTGCTCATATCATGCATATGGTGTCTTGCATTGCCATGCCATCTGCTTAGATTAGACATGCTTTGTGTGAATGCCTCATGTTTGCTTTCTATATCAGATATGTGAATTATGCAATCCCATGTTTTCAACTTGATTATCATATATGTGAATTATGCACCGCCATGGAGGCAGGCATCATATATGTGAATTATCTCATGCCATCTTTTTTTTTCATTACGTATTCCATTTATGTCGACAATGCATGTATATTGAACTACTCTTCATGTGTATCAGCCATTTGGGCGGTTATGGAAAATTCTAGAGTGAAAACAAGGTCTTGAGGCGAGGCGATGGTACTGTTGAAGCATATATCTCGATGGTTCTGAGGAGCTCCTCGGAGGAGGATTCGAGAGACGGATGACCAGTCCTATATCCCACGAGGTGTATGCTCTAAGTTGCAATGTTTATATTTCTCATATGATGCATATGGTGTCTTGCATTGCTTAGTTTAGACAACATATGCACAATATTGAATTCTATCTGCTTAGTTTAGAGATCATACATGCGAGTGCCAGCTGCTTAGTATATGAATCATGTTGGGGAGGCTGATCGGACCCACGAACACCTATGGGGCCGGCGGACCAGGCCCCTTGTGGTTCGGAGGGGGGCGGAGATCGCACGAAGAGCAGATCGAGGCGAAGCACACGAGCAGTTTACCCAGCTTGAGCTCTCGGAGAGATAATACTCCCTCTTGCTGCTTATGCGATTGTATTGTGTTCTTGCTAGGAGGCGATGAGAGCTACAAAACCTAAGCGCGAGAGAATGTTGAACCTCCTCTACGTTAGCTTACAGGGCCTCCTTTTATATGCTCAAGGGGTCTCCGACAGGTGGCAGCGTAGAAGAGGGTACAAATGTAAAAAGCAGTAGCTGGTACACCTACTTGAGCGATTATGCGATTGCAATATACCTAACTCGGCGGCAAGGGACAAAAGCATTAAATGCCTGTCCTTGTTGTCTAAGCAATAGCAATAAGCGCCACCGTTTGCCACGATGGCGGGCTTATCGGCGCCGCTTATCGCTGCTCCCGCTGGCTGCACAGACCTCTTGACACTGTGGCGCATGGAATGGTCCCATGGCGACCACGTTGATGGATGAGTGGAGGCGGAGATGAAGAGAGGTTACTGCGGCGGCAAGCGCCTTGCAGCGGCTGAATCCTTGTTCTGCGTCGGAGGCTTGTCGCGTTCCGAGCCTTCGGCAAGCTCCTCTTGCCCAGGGTCTTGTCTTCTGCGATGCCTTGAGTGGCCTTCCGGCAAGCTCCTCTTGCGGGGCTTTGTCTTCTTGGCTAAATACTTTGTTCTTGAATGGCTCCAAAGGAGCCACGGAGGATCTTAAGCGGCGACAGGCAAGCCTTGCCCATGAGGTCTTTGCAACTGTCCAGTGCACGAGTTCGGGATACTAGGTACCCTACTCTAGTACACCCAGCGAACCCGGGCCTTGGCGCTACCAGTGCGAGCGTTGTCGGGCCAGGCCCAAAAAATAGTCTGCAGTCACAGCGGCCTTGATCACGCCGTTACTTGCCCGGACCCACCACGTCCCCCACTAGCAGCACGCACCGAGCGTGGCGTCGTGCGCGAGATCGTGGGCGTGGTCGTGGGGGTTCTTTATTAGGAAAAGCGGGCGTCCGCCCCTCTCCGTCCTTATAAGCGGGAAATAGGGGCGGATCGTCCACCTACGCCATTGCTGTCTTGTCACGAAAACCCTTGCCGCTCCCCTTCTTCTCCGGTCACCCGAAGAGGCAGCGCTCCGCCCCCTTCGCCACAAGCACACTCGGCGCCGTCGACCTCCTCCACCGCCTCCGCTATGGCTCCGAAGGCCGACAAAGGGAAGGGGGTGAAATAAACCCGGCGCGGCGGCTCGTGGCGGCTGCGCAAGGCGGGCCATCTTCTCCCCCAGCTCAGCGAAGGAGGCTGAGGAGGCTTCTACCTCTTCACGGTCGGCGGAGGCGCGTGCGCATCCGCGCGAAGGTACTCCTCGCCACCAGCGTCGGATTTAGCCCCAAGCGGGTATCCTTTCTTTGCCCTTTTCTTCTATTGTGAGCTCTGCCGCCCTTTTCGAAGTTCTTCTGCGATATCATGAACACATATGGCCTCCGCCTCCTTGATTTCCTCCCAACGCTGTCTTGACCATGGCAGTTTTCGCACACCTTCTGCGAAAACTTTGTCGATCCACCCAAATGTGGCACTCTTCCGCCATTTCTTCGTGCCCAGCGTCGAGAGGAGAGAGCCGCTTGCGGAGGGATAGCTTGGGTCTCCGGGATCGGCAAGAAAGAAGCCCTATCACGGAAGGAGAGTTCCGTAACAAGTGGGAGGTGGAGAGCTAAGCGGTGTTGGATCGTGAGGAGAACCGCATGACCCTTCCTTTGCCGTCGCCAAACCCCAATAGTCTTGGCAGCAGCGATTGGAACAACTTGGCGCCCGAGGATGCTAGGTTGAAGATAGTTGTGACCCGGATTTTGCGCCTCGGGCTTGCCGGACTAGCAAGTAAACGCACGGTTGGCGCGGACTTCCTTCGCCGCGCATCGTTCCCTTGCGAGGAAAGGAGGAGGCCTGCTTGGGAAGTTCAAAATGCGGCGAGACATCATGAGGCTGCGCCGGGTCTCAATTGGAATTTCACCGTCTTGGAGCTGGATCGCGATGCTCTTTGGAGCTGTTCAAGAAGCGACCCGATCACCCAGTGGTTTAGGTTGCCGAGGGGGGTCGTCCCATTGTGCAACAACTCAGCGCTCGACCGCATCCGTGCTATGATGCCGTTGTGCGATTCCCATGGGATCATTCCAACCTGGTAAGAGCCTTCCGACGAGATCGTGCAGCAGTTCTTCGACAACTTGGAAGAAGTGCCGATCCGCTCCGACGAGCAGAAGAGGCTCACCCGCGACACCACCGACGAGGAGATGGTGCGCATCGCCACTAAATTTGGAGAAAAGCGGCGGCAATCTGCTGCCCGTGGCGTCTTCGGTACACCGTGGAGGCCGGGCGCGGCGGCAAGCCTTGCCGGCGAAGGGAGTTCGCCCGGCGAGGAAGAGCTCGTCGCACCCGAGGCTGAGTTGGCGGACCAGCCGAGGCGCTTCTTCTCCACCTCCCAGCGACTTGCCGCCAGCGGAGCCTCCGGCTCCGCGAAAGCGTCTTCGCAAGGCGGAGGCAGGCCAGGCGGCGAGCGGGCCTGACCGCCCGCGCGCTTGCCAGCCAGCTCTATCAGCGGCAAGCGATGTTGCAGCAGGAGCACCCACCTGCTTGCTTGCGACAAGCTGGGACGGGATCCTCCCGAGGCCACCGCCGATGCCTCCATGGCGGCGAAGAGCCCACTCCTCGCCTCGTCGCTTGCCGGGAGGCGGGCGAGGTTGACTTCTCTGCGCTTAGCTCCGAGGAGGAAGAAGAAGAGTAAGCTCCAATATTGTGCTTGTATTTCTTCAATTTTGTTGCTTTATCTTGAATCGACTTGCTTCGTTCTGAACTTTCCTTTTCAGGGCCTTAGCCAGGCGGCGAAGAGGGCCAAGACCCGGTGGTTGTCGTTGAGGGACGATTCACACAGTGGCCTTGAGGCGCCTCTGAGACCCCCTTGCGGACCGGCAACCCTTCCTCGAGCAGCCCCAACACAGCCCCGAGGTAAGTCGCGGTTTTCTCCTTCTTGTTGGGTGTGCAGGTGCTTCTTCTTCATAAGCGTCGATTGTTGGTTTGTGTAGGAGCAGAGCAGCCTCATCGGGAGGGCCGGAAGCCGCCCCAGTTCTGCCTTGCTTGACTCGCCGCCAAGGGAGGATTCTCCGGCAAGGGGCGTCCTCCGGCAAGGAGGCTACTCCGGCAAGGGAGGCTACCCGGCAAGGGACAACACCGATGATCCTCCGATTAGTGAGACCACGGCTGCGAGATCCCATTGCAGGTAATCCCTTTGTGAAAATTTCCCTTAGGCTTGTCTTCTTACATTTTCTTTGAATATTTGCTTGACTTTCTTTCTTTGTCCGCCCTGAGCCGATGGAACCGAGGTCGCTTGGCCGAAGAGAATGTGTAACAACATTAGCCAGAAGCCGTCGTCGTGGAAGAAAAAGAAACCGGCCCAGCGAGCACAGCCGGCGAGAGGCCACCGAGGCTGCCGCCACGAAAGGCTGGCGAGAGTGCAGTGATCGCCTTGTGGCAGCCTGAGGCGCTTGAGGCGCCAGGCGCTACACCGACCGCCGACTCCCCGCCGCTCTTCTGCGGCGTCAGACTCAGAAAACTGACCAGCGCCTACTTGAAAGGCGGCGGTGTCTTCATCAAGCTCCCATGGAGTCGAGCTCCAGGCGCCCGATCGAAGGAGAGATCTTGACGGAGAGCTGCTTGCGCCTCCGGCTGATTGGCTGTGGAGTGGGCCTTGGCCAGCAGCAGCGGCGGCCCGGAGAGGAGCATTTGATGAAGAAAAGCTGTTGTCGCTCTACCGCGCCCGGCAAGCCAAGTTGGAGTCGAGGAAGCACTTGTCGCGGCGGGAGGCGGACATGGAGAAAGCCTTGAAGAGCTCCGGGCGCTAACCAAGAAACTCTCCGGGGCGTGGCGAAGCGGCGAGCAACTTGCAGAAGAGTGCGACCTTCATCCTTGAGATGGCCGCATGGTGAGGAGGAGGCAGCGGTGGCGCCGGAAGCTCTCCAGCGGAAGAGAGGTGGCGCAGCGAAGGTCAACACGGACAGCCATGAGGAAGAGCTTGTCGGCGAGGAGTCATGGCGGGCGCTTAAGGAAGCGAAGGGCCTTTGCCCGCCGCCGAGGCCGCCAAGGAGGAGTTGAAAGCGAAGGTGGCACAGCTGGAGGCCGATCTCGGAAAAATGGCGAGGAGCTTGCAGCGCTCAAGCCTTGGCCTTGAAGACGCCTACACTCTTGGCGAGTTGCGGGGCCGTCTGATAGAACAAGGAGCTCGGCGCCGCCAAGGATCCAAAGCGGATCTTGGTGGGCTGACCACTCGACACAGACCTTTGGGCCAGCGCCAAGGAGGCGGGAGGTGGGCCTGTTGGAGCGATCAAGGCCAAGAGGAGCTGGCTGGTGGATGTTGTTGCCACCCAGGCGCCTTGAGGGAGAGTGTGGAGCATTGGACGAAGGTCTTGTGAATCTTCTCTTGACATCCACAGCGAGTTGATGGAGGCTGGGGATGGCGGATCTTGCATACTCCTCAAACGAGCACCTCCAACCCGGCGCCAAGCTCGGCGTATTCTTCAAGGGCGTGGTGGCGGGCCTCCAGCTGACTCGGGTAGAGGTCCCAAAGCAGCTGGCCGAGGAATCACGCCGAGATCTGTCGCGAGAGCCCTCGAGAAGGTGTTGATGAAGGAGGCCTTCCATAATCCAGGCCTCAACCTCAGCAGGCGTCCTCGGATCCTTGCCGCCGAGATGCCAGCGTGGAGGAGCTCAAAGGCCCTTGTCGCGCCTATTGTGGACAAGGTGAACAAGATCAAGAGGATTGATGGCGACCCGCGTAGACTAGGCCGCCAATTTTATCTTTCCCTTGTAAGCTCTTGATCATGTTTTGAACAATTCATTAGATCTGCGACAAGTCATTTTGTAATATACTCTATCTTAGGTGATGAATGCAACGTTACTTCCCTCTACTTGATTTCTTCCTTTATGCGTTTTTCCCTCGCTTTTAGGGAACTTGTCGGTCTGAGCACCTTTGCATGGCCGAGTCTTGAACGGCAACTTTCTTTGGCCAGTCTTTGCCTCAAACAAACAACCTTATCGCGACTAGCTGCAGCTCACTTAAGTTGTTGGCGGACTCGAAACAAAGTAAAGTAGCGACTAGCCGTGAGTTGGTTCCTCTATACAGGTTTTCCATACAAAGTACTATCGTTCGAGGAAGATAACTTAAAATTTAAAACTGATTACTCAAACTTTGGCAACTTAGCTTTTACATCGTTTGCTCCCGATAAAGGCGAAACTTCCTCGAGCAGCGCTTGGTCCATAGAATTATCTTCTCCTTCCCCCTGGTTAACTTGTGTGCGAGGAACCTTTTCTTCCTTGAGAAAGAAAAAGAAGAGAAAATAAAGTCATGGAGCCTAGTGGCTCGATGTTCCTTACCGGGTGTGGGTGCTTTGCACAAAGTGTTAGTCAAAACATGCATTTGACAAACTATGCGCAACACATGAGCTTTTCTTGATGCAGGTCTGCGCCCGGCTTTGTACAAGGATTACATGCAACAATGGCAAGACTTGTACAAAAGGTGGTTGCTTGGAACAGGTTCCGGCAACAACGCCCTCTGAGTAAAACTTTGAAGATGCTCAATGTTCGGAGTTGCTCACGGAATGCCATCTTCGGTCTCAAAGCGGCAGCGCCTTGAGGCCTAGTGACTCGTTTCACCCGATAAAGGGCCTTCCCACTTGGCGTCAACTTGTTTGAATTCTTGGCGGACTGAGCATGGCGAAGAACAAAGGTGGCCTTCCTTGAGGCTTCGGCACTAACTGCGGCTATGGTAGCGATGCAAAGCTTCTTTGATAACGAGCAGCTCGTCTGGTGACACGAAGGCGATCTTCCTCAAGGAAGCGGTAGCGTCATCTTGTCGCATGTTGCTCTTGCTCAAACTCATCGTGAAGTGAGCACTTGAGGCGATCCGTATCTGAGTTCCGTGGGGAGAACTGCCTCTGCTCCATAGACTAGGCGAAAGGTGTATGCGGCGGTGGCTCGATTTGGCGTCGTCTGATGCGACCAAGAACCACCGGCAGCTCCTCAATCCGATTTCTTCCGCACTTGTGCGGCACAGCCGAAAGTTACGGTCTTGAGCCAGCGCAGCACTTCAGCATTGCCCTCTACCTTGACCGTTGCTTCTTGGATGAGCAAGCGAAAGCAAAGCAGACCTTTAACGTAAGATCTTGGGCGTCTTTGCATGAAGGTGCGACTTCGTAAATTGTGTTCCGTTGTCGGTGATGATCCTGTTAGGGATTACGAAGCGGCAAACAATCGAAACTGAAGAACTTGACTCTTGTTGTGTTGTCACCTTCCTCCTTTGCTTCCACTTCCGGCCACTTTGTGAACTTGTCGATTCTGACGTACAAGTACTCAAAAGCCCCACAACTTCGGGGAAAGGGCGAGGATGTCGAACCCCGGACGAAAATGGCGGGGATAAAGGGATCGTCTGGAGAGCTTGAGCTGGCTGGTGTATCTGTTTGAATGGGCCCAGCACGCTTCACACTTGGTTACTTGTGCGATTTGCATCACGGAGGGCTGTCGGCGGAAGAAACCTTCTTAGGAAAGCTTTGCGGCAAGTGCTCTTACGCCAATGTGGTGACCACATATGCCTCCATGTATCTACATAGCAACTTACATCCATCTTCCGGCAAATACACTTCAATTTCACCACGTTGAGTCTTCTTACATGCAGTATGCTTTGTCGACAAGCTGGTACATACTTGACTGCCGGGCTACTCTTTCCGCTTCTTCTTGCTCTTGGGAAGTTCTCCTGTCTAAAGAAGCGGACAATCTGTTGCGCCCATCTTTGGAGCTTGCGGCTCGGCAACAAGGACTAAAGGCACATACTGCTACTGCGGGAACATCAGCTTCCACGGCAGAACACGTGGCTCAGCGAACTTGATGCTCCCGGCAAGCTGCGAGCAAAACTTATCGGGGCGTGCGCTTCAAAGAAACAAACCACAGGGCTTGTCGGAAGCGGTGCCCTCAGCTTTCTGTTGGTGTCGATCTTGGGGAACTTCTTGGCGGCGGCTTGGGAAGCTCTGCGGGAAAGTAGTCACCAGAGATCAACTTCCTCTTCTTGTCCTGTCCAGGTTGATGGTGTTACGGTCGGTTGAGTTAAGCTTGAGCACAAAAATCCCTGGTTCCACGGGCAACTTAAGTGCAGCGCACTTTGTGAACCATCGGCAATATCATTACGAGCTCTTGGAACATGTTCCATTTGCGAGCCCGTCAAAGTGCTCTTCTAGCTTCCTCACTTCATCAACGTAGGCTTCCATCAATGGACTCGATAATCTTTGTTTACTTGGCGGACGACCATTTGCGAGTCACCCACGACGATAAGCTTCTTGATCCCAAGGTCCACTGCGATCGAGAGACCGGCAAGCAAACCTTCATACTCCAGTGATATTGTTTGTCGCTTGCTCCTTGGGAAAGTGCATCTGGACTACGTACTTGAGGTGCTCTCCGATTAGGTGCGACAAGCGACCTGCCCGACACCGGCGCCATGCGGCGAAGGCACCATCAAAGTACATCAGCCACTCTTTGCTTGCTTCCTTGGCGAGAATGCTGCGTCTCTGGAATTTCTTCATCACGGTGTTGGCGTCCATTACGCTATGAATTCTGCAATGCTACGCTTTGGATAGTTGAAGTGCTTTCAAACTTGAGGCCAAAGCTTGATAGTTCGATGCCCTTTCGACAATCACACTTTGTTGCTTACGGATTCTGCGGTATCCTCTTGTTGGAAAGAGAGTGACGTTGTTATCTCATGTGCATGGAAGTAATGGCGCAGCTTTCTCCAAGCCATGAGAAGGCGAAAAGCAATTTACGCACACCGAGTACCTTGACCTAGCCCCCTGCGGAGAGGGCCCGACAAAGTAAATGGCTAGGCTGCACCATCCTTTTACGTATCTACCCTTGCGTCTCATAAATCCGTCCTTATCGGGACCAGGAGCTTGTCGGCGAAGCCCCATGCTTAATAAGCTAGATGTGTCTGCCGTGGTTGCTAGCTCGTCATCCGCCTCCCCTCTCCGCCACTAACGCAACACTAACCACTTGATTGGTTGCCGCTATATATAGCAGCAACTTCTCTTGTGGCTTAGGTGCGACAAGTGTTGAGTGGAGGCAGTACCTCTTTAAGTCTGCGGTGCAGCCTCCGCCTCGGGAGTCCATTTCATTGGACCTGCCTTTTCAAAATCTTGAAAAATGGCGAAGCGCTCAACAGATCTAGAGATAAACCTGCTTTGAGAGCAGCTACATAACCGGCAAGCCTTCGTACATCCTTAATGGCGCTTTTGGTGCTTCAATCTGCTCAATGGCCTTGATCTTGTCGGGATTGGCTTCAATCCCCCGGCTGAGACCTGAAGAACCGAGAAGCTTGCGGAAGGGACTCCAAACACGCACTTCTCGGGGTTGATCTTGAGGTTGATCTTAGCATTTGCAAAGGTCTCATCTAAGTCTTGAACCCGAGTTGCTTTGTCCTTGCTTTTGACCACTATGTCATCCATGTAGGCTTCTACATTTACGTGCATTTGCGGCTCAAAAGCGTCATGGACTACTCTTGCAAGCGTTGAACCAGCATTCTTCAAACCGAAAGGCATCCGTATGAAACGATGCGTGCCACATGGAGTAATGAATGCGGTCTTCTCCTCATCTTCTTACGCCATGAAGAGCTGATGATATCCTGAATATGCATCAAGAAGCGAAAGCAAATCACATCCGGCCCGATGGAGTCAACAATCTGGTTGATGCGCGGCAAAGGGAAATGGATCTTTGGGACCAAGCTTTATTAACATCCGTGAAGTCAATACAAAGTCTCCACTTTCCATTTGCCTTGCGCCACGACTACGAGGATTAGCCAACCACGTGGGATGGAGCACTCCTCGACAAGGCCTGCTGCTTCCGGTTTCTTGATCTCTTACTGCGATGAACTCTTGGCGCTCCTTTGCACATTTTACGACTTTACGCTTGTGGGTCGGCGCGCGAGGACAAAGCGGCCAGGCGGTGCTCAATTACTTTCACAGGAACACGGGGATGTCGGGCGGTTGCCATGCGAACACGTTGACGATTACGCCAGCGAGAAAGCAATGGCGCGCCTTCCTATTTGGGGTCGAGAGAGGCAGCGATGGTGAAGGTACCACCGGCACCGTCCTCCTTGGCGGACAACTTCTTGGTCTTTGGCGGAGCAGCCATGGGTCTTCTTGCACTTGCGGTGGAGCTCGATGGTGCGTCCTCCGCGATAGCGCCTTGACACTCCGAAGAGGTGCGCTTGCGGAGTGGGCTTGAGCTCTTGCGGTCTTGGACTTGGTCTTCTTCCCCAAGGAGCTTCAGCGACAAGTGTTTTACTGTCTGTTGCGGCTCTTTGCATCCGGTAGATCTTGTCGGCACAGATAAGGCGTCCTTCTTGTCGCCATGGGCGGAGATGATGCTTATCGGGCCTGGCATCTTGAGTAGATTGTAGGCATAATGAGAGAGGCGCTGCCATGAACTTGGCGAGAGTCTTTGGGCCGGCCAAGTATCCATTGTAAGGCAATGGGAAATCAGCTGACGTCGAGCGTAACCCTCTCGATCCTAAAGTTCAGCTTCATTGCCAAATATTACTGCGTGACGTGATCTTCCCTTGACTTGCTCCTTCCCGGATTGATTCCTTGGAAAGTGCTAGTCTCTTGAGCTGTTGTCGGAGGATTTGAAGCTTACGGAGCACCATTGAGGAGATCAGATTCAAGCCGGCCCCTTGCCGTCAACTAGCATCTTGGTGACCTTGAGGTTGCGGATAGTTGGTGAGAACAACATCGGCAAGCACCCGACCCGCAGTTATCTGCGATCAGGTTGGTCCTCAATATCAAAGATGATAGGCGTGCTTGACCATTTCGAGAGGCTTGCGTGACTCTGGATGGTTCATTGCATTGACCTCCGCATCCACTTGCTTGAGTTGGCGTTGGGAAGTATGTAGGGAAGCACCTCCGTCAGCCTTGAAGAACCTCCGTGGCTTTACGAAACTCCTGCTCGTCGGCGTCATCATCATCCATGTCTTCATCGTCGTCTTCGTCTTCATCCTTATCGTGACGCGGGAGAGGTCTGTCTCCTTGCCGCTGCTTGGCCTTGTAATGCGTCCTCCCGGCCGGGTCTCTTCTTCTTTGGCTCCACCGGCACCTTCACAGGCCTTCTCCTTGTCGGCGCCGCTTGTACTCAGCCTTCTGCTGTTCAACAAGCTGCTCGACCTTCTTGCAGCTCACGGAGGTCGTGGCCCTTGGTGCGGTGGATCTTGCGTATGTGCTTGCGGAGCAAATCACCTTGTCGGCGTGACGCCCGCGGCCCAGTGGTTGGCGTCGGTAACAACCTCCTTGCGAACCCTTGACCTTGGCGTTCTTATCGCCACCTCCATTGCGGACTGCTCAACAGCTAGCACTTCTCTGGCTTTCTTCTTCCTGTTGCCTCGCAGCGGCTCTTCTTTGCAGGGCGGTCTCCTCATTGTCGAGATCCACCTTGCATTCTCTCACAGGAGTCTCCTCCTTCCTCGTACGTGCACTCTTGTCGGCCAAGGCGTACAGCTCAGCGGCGTCCTTGACTTTGCATCGCCATCTCCTCCCTCATCCTGCGGTTCCGCTTGCGTTACGATGGAGCAGCTGATTACAGCGGGAGGGTGAACATCTGGGATGTTGTAGTGCTGCACAGCTGAATCTCTACGAATGAACTTATGAGGGGACTCTCCTTCCTTACAGGCAAGCGAGATGAAGGTCACTCTCTTGGCCATGAGGCTTGTGGCCGCTGTAAAAGGCGCCAACAAGCTGATGGCACAAATCTGCCCAAGAGGATATAGAGTTGTCACGGCAAGTGCATGAGCCAAGATCTGGCGTTGGACTTGAGTACCCGGTGGGAAATAGTTGGCGAGGATCTTGTCGTCTCGTCCCCGCAGCTTGCACCGCAATGGTGTGAATCTTTGAGGAACTCCGACAGGTGCGATCCCGCCATCGTACTTCTCACAGCACGTCGGCTTGAAGTTCTTGTTCTGGCCCTTTGGACTTGCCGCAGCTCACGCAGTGAGCAGCGGGGCAACCTACCGCGTCTGACGGCAAGTCGCTGGTTCCTCCGGCGGCGTGCATGTCGACATAGGGCCCGGGCAGCTTGTCGGATGGCCTTCGGCGCTTCTCTTCGACGCTCGATGCGAGTTGGCGTCTTCTTATTCGTCGCTCATGAAGAACTTGGCGCTGATCGCGGCGAGCTCGTGGATCGAGATGGCCAGCGGTGGAGTCGTGGTCGAGGTGGATCCGGCGAGTCGGTGATCTTAGCCTTCGAGGTGGAGAGTGCATGGCGGTTGCACCCCACAAGTCTCGTCGCCACCGGCTGCGTGCCTTGTCGTCTTGCAGCGGTGATGATGTAGTTGGTTGCCACGGGCGTCGCCGTTGGCAAAAGCCGATGAGGCTTTGGATGAGTGGCCCTCACTCGTCGACCTTGTCGGCCGTTGGAGGGTAATCCAGCGATTGAGCTCTCGCTAGAGTCTCTGCTGGAGTAGTGGGTGGCAATGGTGAGCGGTGCGAGGCGGGATATGCTCGGACTTCTAACTATGTTAGAAGGAGCAGCCTCCGTCGAGCGGCGACCGTATCTCGCTCGATGCCGGCCACGTTGGCGTGCACGCTGGTCTTGAGGGTCTCGAGATCCTCCAGTCGGTCTTGATCCAACGGCGTATGGTATTGTGAATACCATGGCGCTGTTGTTCCCAGCGTCTCTGAGATGGGCGCGGGGGTGTCTTGAACGCCGAGGTTTGCGCGGCCTTGTCCTTGGACTTAGCAGCGTCCACGAGCTCCTTCGCGGCGCCCGTTCTTCCGCCGGCCGTCTACTCCACCACCCGTTTGCTCCGGTGATGGCGGAGTGCGATGCGGGCGGCTCTGCTGCCGCGAAGCCTTCTTCTTCGGTGGCATGTCGCGGAAGATGTTGGAGATGATGAAGAGCGCTGCTGCGTGTGCACGCGGATCAGGTTCACCTGACCTCGGCGCCCCTACAGCGCGCCAAAGATGTCGGGGAGGCTGATCGGACCCCACGAACACCTATGGGGCGGCGGACCAAGCCCCTTGTGGTTGGAGGGCGGAGATCGCCTGAAAGAAGCGGATCGGCGAAGCACACGGCGGTTACCCAGCGGAGCTCTCCGGAGAGATAATACTCCTCTGCTGCTTATGCGATTGTATTGTGTTCTTGCTAGGGAGGCGATGAGAGCTACAAAACCTAAGCGCGAGAGAATGTTCGAACCTCCCTCTACGTTGCTTGCGGGCCTCCTTTTATATGCTCAAGGGGTCTCCGAGCAGGTGGCAAGCGTAGAAGAGAGGTACAAATGTAAAAAGCGATGCTGGTACACCTACTTGAACAATGTACGATGCAATATACCTAACTTTCGGTGGCAAGGGACAAAAGCATAAAATGCCTGTCCTTGTCGTCTAAAGCAAATACAATAAGCGCCACCGTTTGCCACGATGGCGGGCTTGTCGGCCGCCGCTTATCGCTGCTCTCCTTGGCTGCACTGACCTCTTGACACCTGCGCATGGAATGGTCCCATGGCGACCACGTTGATGGATGAGCTGGGCGGAGATGAAGAGAGGTTGCCTGCCTTGTGGCAAGCGCAGTGCAGCGGCTGAATCCTTGTCGTGTCGGAGGCTTGTCGGCGTTAGAGCCTTCACGGCAAGCTCCTCTTGCCGAGGTCTTGTCTTCTGCGTGCCTTGAGTGGCCTTCCGGCAAGCTCCTCTTCTTTGGGGCTTTGTCTTCTTGGCTAAATACTTTGTTCTTGAATGGCTCCAAAGGAGCCACGGAGGATCTTGGCGGCGACCAGGCAAGCCTTGCCGCGGGGTGCTGCAACTGTCCGTGCACGAGTTCGGGATACTAGGGTACCCCTACTCTAGTACACCGACAAATCAATTATGTCAATTATATCATGCCATCCTGTATACTTAGACAACATGTATGTGAATTATTTCATCCCAACCTATTTTAGTATGAAATCATATAGTTTTGTCATGTCATCCTGTTTAGGTACACATCATATGTTGAATTATGCCATTATATCATGTTAAGTTATCCATCATATATCTGAAACTGTGTCATGCTATCATGTTTAGTTAGGCATCATATATGTGAAATTGTGTCATGCTGTCATGTTTGGTTAGACAACATATATGTGAATTACCACATCTGTCTATCATACAATGTCTGTACGTTCAATTTCTTTTCTTGTTTATCAGCCATTTGAATTGGAGGGGTGGTGGCAGTATCTAAGGGAGCAAAAACCTGTTCTTCACAAAAGACAGTGCTACCCGTTGCTACCTCTTGAGCACTGCGTTGGATTTTTCCGAAGAGGAGAGGATGATGCAGCAAACTAGCGTAAGTATTTCCCTCAGTTTTTGAGAACCAAGGTATCAATCCAGTAGGAGGCCACGCACAAGTCCCTCGTGCACGCACAAAGCGATAGCTACCCGCAACCAACGCGATTAGGGGGGGTCAAGGCCTTCACGGCCACTTACGAGTGAGATCGATAGAGATGATAGATGATATTTTTGGTATTTTTGGTATATAGATGCAAAGTGAAAAGTAAAAGGCAAAGTAAAAACAAAGCAAGTATTAAAGTGATGGAGATTGATATGATGAGAATAGACCGGGGGGCCATAGGTTTCACTAGTGGCTTCTCTCAAGAGCATAAGTATTCTACGGTGGGTGAACAAATTACTTTGTTGAGCAATTGTGACATTGAGCATACTTATGAGTATATCTAGGTATGATCATGTATATAGGCATCATATGCGAGACAAGTAGATCGAAGCGATTTTGCATCTACTACTATTACTCCACTCATCGACCAGCTATCCGACATGCATCTAGAGTATTAAGTTAAAAGCAGAGTAACACCTTAAGCAAAGATGACATGATGTAGAGGAATAAATTCATGCAATATGATAAATAACCCATCTTGTTATCCTCGATGGCAACAATACAAAAGCGTGCCTTGCAACCCTTTACATCCTTTGGGTAAGGACACCGCAAGATTGAACCCAAAGCTAAGCACTTCTCCCATTGCAAGAACTACCAATCTAGTTGGCCAAACCAAAGCAGATAATTCGAAGAGACTTGCAAAGACAACCAATCATACATAAAAAGAATTGAGAGAAGATTCAAATATTATTCATAGATAATCTGGATCATAAACCCACAATTCATCGATCTCAACAAACACACATAAAGAAGATTACATCGAATAGATCTCCATGAGAGAGAGGGAGAACATTGTATTGAGATCCAAAAAGAGAGAAGAAGCCATCTAGCTACTAGCTATGGACCCGAAGGACTGAAGTAAACTACTCACACTTCATCGGAGGGGCTATGGTGTTGATGTAGAAGCCATCCGTGGTGGATGCCCCCTCCGCGGAGCTCCGGAACAGGCCCCAAGGTGGGATCTCGTGGATACAGGAAGTTGCGGTGGTGGAGTTAGGTTTTTGGCTCTGTTACGATCGTTTGAAGTGCGTAGGTATATATAGGAGGAAGGAGTACATCGGTGGAGCAACAGGGGGCCACGAGGCAGAAGCGGCGCCCTAGAGGCGGCCCCCACCTCGTGACCGCCTCTTTGTTCCATGGAGTAGGGTCCAAGTCTCTGGATTATGTTCGGTGAGAAAATCACGTTCGAAGGTTTCATTCTGTTTGGACTCCGTTTGATATTCCGTTTCTTGAAACCTTTGAAATGAGCAAAAAAAGCAGCAATTCTAGGATGGGCCTCCGGTTAATAGGTTAGTCCCAAAAATAATATAGAAGTGGAAAATAAAGCCCAATATAGTCCAAAACAATAGATAAAGTAGCATGGAGCAATCAAAAATTATAGATACGTTGGAGACGTATCACGCATCCCCAATGAGGGAGTCCTGGACTAGGGGGTGTCCGGATAGCTGAACTATCATCACGGCCGGACTCCAAGACTATGAAGATACAAGATTGAAGATTTAAGTCTGGGTCCGGGATGGGACTTTCCTTGGCGTGGAAGGCAAGCTTGGCGTCTGAGATATGTAGATCTCCTGCCATTGTAACCGACTACAGCAACCCTAACCTATCCGGTGTCTATATAAACCGGAGGGTTTTTAGTCCGTGGGGCGAACAACAATCATACCATAGGCTAGCTTCTAGGGTTTAGCCTCCTTGATCTCGTGGTAGATCTACTCTTGTACTACCCATATCATCAATATTAATCAAGCGGGGTAAGGTATTACCTCCATCAAGAGGGCCCGAACCTGGGTAAAAATATCGTGCCCTTGTCTCCTGTTACCATCCGCCTAGAGCGCACAGTTCAGGACCCCCTACCCGAGATCCGCCGGTTTGACCCGACATTGGTGCTTTCATTGAGAGTTCCTCTGTATGCGTCACCCGATAGGCCCGATGGCTCCTTCGATCATCAACAACGTCGCGGTCCAGGTGAGACTTTTCTCCCCGGACGAGATCTTACGTATTCGGCGGCTTTGCTGCGGGCAATTAAGCAGCCATGGAAGCGGAATCGAAAGCTTCGCCCTGGCCCATCGAGTTAGATTTGGAAGTTTGAACCATCGACCGATATCCGCGAGACTTGATCTTGACGGATTCGAGCCGCAGCCAAGCGTGCCGCCTTTGTCTCGATGGGCATGATCTAGCTCTTGCAGCCGAGCGATTGCCTTGGAGGCCGCTGATTAGCTCCGACCCTTAATCCGGGCAGATTCCCCGTCGAGGGCGAGTGGTTGGACACCGCCTCGGGGCTACGATCTCTCGGCGATTGAGCGAACTCCATCCCTGTCGCTGCGAAGACCTCGACTCCAGGGTGCCGGACTCCTCTCCGGACTCTGAACCCTCCGCGCCCCTGCCAATCGAATCCGATTGGGCGCCGGTCATGGAGTTCACTGCCGCGGACATCTTTCAGCCCTCGCCCTTTGGCGACATCCTGGATTCACTAAAGTCTCTCTCTTTATCCGGAGAGCCCTGGCCGGACTACGGAGAGGAAGGTTGGGATGCGGACGACGAAGAAATTCAACGCCCACCCACCACCCACTTTATAGCCAGCGCATCGATGATCTAACCGACATGTTAAACTTCGACTTGAAGACATCGGCGAGATGCAGACGGCGATGCCGGAAGCGACCAAGACCCGGCGCGCCTACGAGGCCTTTGGAAGGCCACCTCGTCATATTACATATACATGGTGGACATCCCAAAAGATGGAAACGACGATGGAACGACGGAGGATGACCCCTCCAAGAAGCAACCGGCCCGGCGTCGGTGGCGCCGCTCTAAATCCGCCACAACAAAAGCGGTGATTACATGCACGGAGATAATAACACCGGACGGTGCGAAGACAACCTCCTCTAGCGAGGACTCAAGCGCGGGAGGAAGGAGAAGCAAGTCCGCCGCAGCGGTCTGCATGCGAGAAAAGAAGAGGTCGAGGGCGATAATTATGCGCCTCCCTCCGAAGACAAAGGCAAGCCTCGATGGCAACTGAGTTTGTCGTGCACGAGGATCCGCCAAACAGGGCGTTTCAAAGCGCGGGCTTATAGCCACGGCAAGCAGCCTCAAGAAAAAGCAGCAACAACTTAGAGCTGACCAAGACCTGCTGGGCAGCGGATGGACTGAAGTCCTTGCGGCAAGAGTATGAACTTCGACGCGCCCTCCAAAAGCTACCCCAACCGCAGGCCCTTGCCTCGATCAGAGGAGGAAGCACCCAAGTCACCAGCGTACGACACGGCAGACCGGCCACCCCGTGGCTGCGATAGAGAGGCCTCTAGACCCTCCGTCCAAGCCATACCCCGACACCGTTCAAAAAGAACCAAGACACGGGAAAACGCGCCAGACTTGCGAGATATATTGGAGAATAAGGCAAAACATACAAGATCGATCTACGGATCGCGTGGGCGCCCCACGACACGTGATGATAACCGTCACGCCGGATACAGAAACTACGGCCGGGCCAAACACAACAGACAAAGCTCATTCGAGCTGCGTCGTGATATAGCCCAATACAGAGGCGCCGCACACCCACTATGCTTCACAGATGAAGTAATGGATCATCAAATCCCTGAGGGTTTTAAACCCGTAAACATCGAATCATACGATGGTACCACAGATCTCGCGGTCTAGATCGAGGACTATCTCATCCATATCCACATGGCCCGCGGAGATGATCTACACGCCATCAAATACCTCCCCCTCAAGCTTAAAGGACCAGCTCGGCATTGGCTTAACAGCTTGCGGCCAGAATCAATTGGTTGTTGGGAGGACACGGAAGCCGCATTCGCCAGATAACTTCCAAAGGCACATATGTCTGCGACCACAAGGCGCCGATGACCTTAGCCATATAATTCAGCAGCCGGAAGAATCGGCCCGGACAAATCTGGACACGGTTCCTAACAAAGAAAAATCAAATCGTTGACTGTCCGGATCACGAGGCCCTTGCAGCCTTCAAACATAACATCCGCGACGAATGGCTTGCCCGGCATCTAGGACAGGAAAAGCCGAAATCTATGGCAGCCCTCACAACCCTCATGACTCGCTTTTGTGCGGGAGAGGACAGCTGGCTAGCTCGAAGCAACAACTTGGCCAAAACACCACGATAGTTCGGATACCAAAGACAGCTATGGCATGTCGGCGTCATAACAAGAACAAAGCGCCGCGTGCTTGGCGATAATGCTTTGAAAATCACGGTCGTCAATGCGGATTCGGAGGCTCTAAACCTGGTCGTGAAGAAGCCATTCAAAAGAAATACCCGGGGCCGTCCAACTTGGACCGAATACTTTCGATCGCTTGTGCGGAATACATGGCACCCCGAAAACCAGCCAATCACACCAGCAGGGAGTTGTTGGGTGTTCAACCAAGCAGCGCAAGTTAAGTCTGCGAACTCAATGACAAGGGCTGCATAGCGATAGCGATGAAAGAGCCCGGCCGCCCGAACAATAGAGACGGAAGGGCTTTCCCACACAAGTGCGGACGGTGAACATGATATACGCAACCCCACATACCCAAGCGGGGCGGAAGCATGCACAAAGGGCGTATATGCGATGGAGCCGGTCGCCCGAAAGGTCAACCCATGGTCTTCCTACCCGATCACCTTCGATCGAAGGACCACCCCACTAGCATTCGTCCACGGCGGTTTCACCGCATTGGTCCTTGACCCAATTATCGCCAGATTTCACCTCACCGAGTCACGATGGGCCGGCGGTAGCAACTGAACCTGCTTTATCGGGATACGGTCGCCAAAATGGGCATAGACCCCTCAAGGATTAAACCTACAAAGGCGACCTTTAAAGGCATCATACCGGGTGTAGAGGCCAATTATGCGGGCTCGATTACACTCGAAGTGGTCTTGGATACCCGAATAACTTCCGAGCGAAGAGTTAATCTTTGACATCGTCTGTTCATAGCGGCTGTCATACCTTGCTCGGACGAACCCGCATTTGCAAAGTTCAATGCGGTGCCGCACTATCGCATACCTCAAGCTCAAGATACCAGGCCCTCGACGAGTAATAACGGTCAATGGAAACACGAGCGCTCTCTCGAGCGAGAGGACCACACGGCGGCCCTCATGGCGGAGGTACAAAGCAGCCTCTCACAGCAATTCTCGAGTCCGGCAACTAAGCATCCGGACAACATCAAAAGCAGCGCCGGAGTAACCTACAACAAGACCGCTGGCATGATTCAAGCACGCAGTAGCAATCCGGCTAACCCCAGCCCTCGCGAAATTGCGAAGCTAGTATTACGCGTACATAATTACGCTCTGGAGATACCATGGGCATATGGGGAGGGGCACGACCACGACACACCAAGAATGCAGCTCGACCGCACCAGGGGCTCCCGATTGTGTCATTCTTTTTTCTTTTTTCTCATTTTCAGGACTCCGTTTTCCAGAAGTCCTGTCCGGCACTAGAATCGCCGAACTCACGATGCAACAGCCAGGGAAGCAGAAAGCCACGTCGAGTGTTCAGGTGGTCTCTGTCTGAGCATTATACCTGTTTTACATACCATCCCATGACTTACCCACGGAGAAGGACATGTTGAATAGTCCCATCCCTTGCTTATCACACTATTTGTATCGTTACGCTTTCATTGCGGTACCTTTTGATATAGACAATACATAGCTTTTGCCTATTATTGCACTCTTTTCTTTATTTATATATATGTTCATTTCATGACATTACGCACCCATTACACTTTGATGCGGCCAATACACCGAGGGCTTAAGCACCCCAAAATTATGGTGTGATAAGTCCGAACACTTTCACAAGTGCGGCACCCCGAAATTATAGCATTATATGAATCGGCTCCAAATCATGTCTTGGGTTAATAGTTGGGTTTGCCCGGCTCCCGTGTTTTGGTACCTAACGTTCCGTTATATCGGCTAAGGTATGCCGGAGAACCCACTGCGATTGTGCCCAGTTGGTGGGTCGAGCACCCTCGATGGAAAGCTAAGCCCGGCCGTCCTTGATAGGGTGAGAGCCGATCGCTATTCGAGAGGTTTTTCGGGTCCCTAAAGACTTATGCCGCTTAGAAGCGAGGAACCGGAATTGTCCGGCCAAAGGCGTGGATGGCGCCCGAACTTCGATCTTCCGAATACTAGGGGCTTCGCGAAATTTAAAATTATAAATTCTATGGCTAAGTAGAGTGTTCAAGCATTATAAGTCCGGTTGCCTTGTTACGTTGTGTTGGCGCCTCCTAGATGGACCCAAGAATGGGAACAAGAAGCGCTCAAGTTTATCGAACACCCCAGCACTCGTGGCATGGGGGCTGAAACCAACGACTTGCCATCTCTCAAATTTGATAAGCGGCCGCCTGAAGGTAATATTTTTAAATTAACAAGCGTTGCTTAGCGCATATGAACAAGTTTTCAGCGTCACAGGATAACAAATGCGAGTCTATTAAAAATTACATCTTTGGAGCACTCATCCGCTATTCGGCAGGCACCCTTGAGGAGGCCCTCATAGTACATTTGAGCGTGCGATGCTCCTTGCCCTTGGTGGCCCGTCCGTCTAAGCTTCTCCGAATCCAGCTTGCCCAGTGCACTTTAGCATGGGCAAGGGCCCGACGGACACCTTCAATGCAGACGGAGGCGCTTGATGACTTCAATTCATGGACGAGGCATCCACCGGCCGCTGCACTAAGCGATAGCTCCCGGGCATGGTTTCCAATAGCCACGGCCGAACTATAAGGCCCTTCATGGCCTGTTCGGCGACCTTGTGGAGCTCGACCAGCTGCTTCAACTGGTCGCTCGAAACACGGACATTCGGCCTCGGCATCTTGAGACGAACACCTTCTCCGTCGAGCTCCCTCCTTGGCCAGGGGTAGAGCAGCGGCGACATCAGACACACTACAGGCAAATCTGCGAATGCTCTGGAGAGCTCCGAGATCCGGGTAAGTAATAGGTAATTCACTTTCACATGCTTGCTTTGCATAAAGAATGCCTTACCGCCCGCTATCTTCTTTAATGATTCAATTTCTTGGAGGCTTTTTGGGCCTCGGCCTTGCATGATTTTGGCACTCTCAAGAGCCGAGGCGAACTTCGGACTCTCGAGTCTTGAGTCATGCTCCAAATTCTCGTGTTTTCCACGAGAGCTTGGAGCTCTTGCCGTCTCTGTAGCCAGCTCGCCTCCCCTTCTCTCGCTCGGTGCGTTCACTTGACCGCTTTGTTTCGACCCACGGACACCGCTTCCTTGAGGTCGCCACCTTGTTACGTGGCCCCACCTGCAATACCCATGTTATTCCTGTTATTTTTTGCAACGAAACCTTTCTATAAGGTATTTCTTTAATAAGGTACTACTTACCTTCCTTGTCCTCGAGCTGCTTCTTGGCTTGGTAGAGCTCGTTCTCGGACCGCTCGAGGCTTTGCTTCAATGCATTGACCTCCATGATCGGTCTGGCAGAGGTCAAGCGGCGCTGCATTCCCATATTGACATACTTATGTTAGACTCATGCGTATATATTTTAGATCCTTAGTCCGGCTTTTTTGAACACCGAACTAAGCATCGAGAACCACTGTTTATGCGGTAATATTTTTACATATTCTAAACTTACCTCAAAGCACATTAGAAGGCTGATGCGAGCTTCCAGTCGGCCAGCTCTTAGCGGGCCCCAGGCTGTCCGGGATCACCGCACTCATAACGGTCACGGTGCTCCTCCTCGATGGAGGCTCCGATAAGCTATCCGGTGCCTCCGGTTGGGCCGAGAGGACACCGGCGTCTTACCCTTCTTCTGAAGGGACCGCTTGCGGACTCCGGGAACGGCCGAAGGTTCCGGCATGGAATCGGACAAGGGTGGAACCTTAGAGCCCCTGGGGTCTTGCCTCCCACCTTTGGAGTCCGGGAGGTTGCCTTGTGGCGCCTCCTCGCCACCTCCTCTTGACCAGGCCCCCCTTGGGGCACCACCTCGGCGTCGTCCTGGCGTGAGGTGAGGAGGCGGTCGGAAGTGAAGTACTCTCCATTTCAAGCGAACTCAGGGGACCCGCTCGGACGAAGTGGCGAACTTCGCCCTTGGGCGGGCTGCATGATTGTCGACATTAGAACACTATGCAATGATAAAAAAGCCATGGGTATCCAGGACACTTACGATCTTGCGAGGGCTTGGCCCTTGTTGGCCAATCCTCCTCGTCGTTGTCGGCGTTGGTGAAATCCGGGAGGGCGGGTTCTTCCTTCTTGGACCCTCCGGCCTCCCCGGTTAGGGGCGGCCTTCCTTTTCCTCTCCTCCCCATTTGGGAGAAGCTCTTTTCCTCCTCCTCGTCCCGAGGAGAAGATTACTGCTTGGAATCTGACAACACTGAGTCGGGGAGCTCATGTGATTCCACGTGGCCTCCTTCTTGGCCTTCTTCTCCGGCACCACATGGGGGACCCGAGCCAGCAGCCCGTCAATCGAGCGTCCGGCTGGGTCTTCGGCAAAAAGGCCGAGACGGTTAATCTGTCCAGGATGTCTTCAGCCGATCTGTCAAAGATTAGGGAGTTTTAGATCCCACATAGAGTCAATATATGAAAAAAGAGTCCCGTAAAGGGTAAAATAACTTACCTCTCGCCGACGGCCTTGCGCGCGATCTTTGTTAGCGGATCTTTGGGGCTTGGCGCCCTTGAACAGCACCTTCCGGGCATCTTAAATACGTGAGTGTCGAAGAGCCGGCTCAAGGAGACCAGTCTTTGTCTTGGATCGAACTCCACGAATTAAAGGTCCGTTGTTGGCATGGGAGAATCCGGCGGATGAGCATCACTGGATTACCCCGACAAGCACTGAGATTCTTGTCCACCGAGTTTGGACGAATGTTTGGAGTCCGGATAGCTCGTCTACGAATTCCCCACGTCGAGCCCGTATCTTTCCATGGCCGAGAGCCGTGTGGGGAAGCCAGATCTGAATTCGAGGCCACCACCCATTGTTCGGTCGCGTGGCTCGGTGATGTAGAACCACCCGATTGCCACCTTTATTGTCTCCACAAAAGCGCCCTCGAGCCATAGGACTTTGTCCATCTTGCCGACCATGGCGCCTCCGCACTCCGGCAATGACGGCCGCCCACTACCTTCGGCCTGACATTGAAGATCTTCAGCCATAGGCCGAAGTGGGGCTGGATCAGAGGAAGGCCTACGCCTGACGGTAAACACCCGAGATGTTGAGGATAAAATTTAGGGGCCAAGTCATGGAAGTCCAGGCCGTAGTAGAACATGAGCCCCCGGACAAATGGGTGAAGTGGAAAACCTAGTCCGTGGAGGAAGTGGGGGAGAAACACCACCCTCTCATGGGGCCTGGGGGTTGGAATGAGCTGCCCCGCGTCGGGCAGCCTGTGCGTGATGTCGCCGGACAAATATCCGGCCTCCCGCGATCTTGTGATGTGCCCCTCCGTGGCGGAGGAGGCATCCTACCTGCCTCCGCTCCGGACATGGTTGGAGAAGGTTGAGGTGGGATGTGCGGACTTAGGTATTTGGAGCTTCGAAAGTCTTGTGAGAATGGATGAGCAAAGGAGGAAGAAGGCGTGGGGTGAAAAGGTGGATCCTTATCCCTTATATGGACAGACGACTGTCGTCCCCCACCAACTGGTAAAACTAAACGCTTATCTCCCAAGCGCCGTAATCAATGGCGCGGATGGGTTCTACCGTCGTATTGATGAGAATCCCGGAATAAGGGGCCACGATCTATGCTTTGATAAGGCGTGCCAAGGAAACACGCCTCGCTAAGCGCTAAGGTGGAGCGGTAAAAAGCGATTCATATAAAGGCTGGCCGTGGTGTGATGTCACGCCCACGGAATACGTCGACAGATCTGTGCAAAAGTTATTCTCTCTCACGGTGGTATGTGGAACTTGTTTTTGCGAGCGGACACTATCCTTGTGTTCAAAACCTTCTATGAAGTATTCAGAGGAGGAACCCGCCTTGCAATGCGAAGACAATATGCGCCCGGACTCGTCGTCATTGAAGCTTGGTTCGAGGGCTCTTGAGGGAGTCTGGACTAGGGAGTGTCTGGATAGCCAAACTATCATCACGGCGGACTCAAGACTATGAAGATACAAGATTGAAGACTTACGTCCGATATGCGGATGGGACTTTCCTTGGCGTGGAAGGCAAGCTTGGCGATACGGATATGTAGATCTCCTACCATTGTAACCGACTCTGTGTAACCCTAACCTATCCGGTGTCTATATAAACCGAAGGGTTTTAGTCCGTAGGACGAACAACAATCATACCATAGGCTAGCTTCTAGGGTTTAGCCTCCTTGATCTCGTGGTAGATCTACTCTTGTACTACCCATATCATCAATATTAATCAAGTAGGAGTAGGGTATTACCTCCATCGAGAGGGCCCGAACCTGGGTAAAACATACGTGTCCCTTGTCTCCTGTTACCACATCCGCCTAGAGCGCACAGTTAGGACCCCCTACCGAGATCCGCCCGGTTTGACACACGACACCAAGCTTAATTTCTGCTCGTCCTCGAGTAGGTAAATGATAAAAGAGAGAATTTTTGATGCGGAGTGATACTTTGGCATAATTTCAATGTAAATATTCTTAATTGTGTTATGAATATTCAGATCCGAAATATTCAAGACAAAGCTTCATATTGACATAAAAAATAATAATACTTCAAGAATACTAATCAAAGCAATCATGTCTTCTCAAAATAGCATGGCAAAGAAAGTTCATCCCTACAAAATCATATAGTTAGGTTATGCTTCATTTTCGCTACGCACAAAGATGTTTCCCAACTTCTATACCCCGATGACAAGCCAAGCAATTGTTTCATACTTAAATAATCTCAAACTTTTTCAACCTTCACGCAATACATGAGCGTGAGCCATGGATATAACATTATGGGTGGAATAGAGATATGATGATGGGGATTGTGTGGAGAAGACAAAAAGGAGAAAGTCTCACATTAATGAGGATAATCAATGGGCTATGGAGATGCCCATCAATTGAGTGTCAACATGAGGAGTAGGGATTGCCATGCAACGGATGCACTAGATCTATGAATGCTCAACAAAAAGAACTAGTGGGTGTGCATCCAACTTGCTTGCTCATGAAGACCTAGGGCATTTGAGGAAGCCCATCGTAGGAATATACAAGCCAAGTTCTATAATGAAAAATTCCCACTAATACAACTTATGAGACTCACTATATGAAAAACATGGTGATACTTTGAAGCACAATATATGAGACTCACTACATGAAGAACAAGGTGCTACTTTGAAGCACAAAATATGAGACTCACTACATGAAGAACAAGGTGCTACATTGAAGCACAAGTGTGGTAAGAGGATAGTAACATTGCCCTTTTTATTTATTTTCTTTTTTTGGGCCTTTCTTTTTTTATTTTTGGCCTTTCTTTTTTTGGGCAATGCTCTAATAATGATGATCATCACACTTCTATTGGTTACAACATAAGGATTGCAACTCGAAACTAGAACAAGATATGACTCTATATGAATGCCTACGGCGGTATACCGGGATGATGCAATGAATCAAGAGTGACATGTATGAAAAAATAATGCATGGTGGTGGCTTTGCCACAAATACGATGTCAACTACGCATGATCATGTACAATGGCAATATGACAAAAGTAAAAGTATGTCATGATGATGATGAGCAGACGGTGGAAAGTTGGCATGGTAATATTTCTCGGAGATGGCATTTATGGAAATGCCATAATAGGTAGGAATATGGTGGCTGTTTTGAGGAAGATATAAGGAGGTTTATATTAATGATAGGCGTATCATATCACGGGGGTTTTGGATGCACGCAATTCTGAAGCGAAGTTTGCACCAACCTCGTCAAAGGTGAAGAAAGGGCAATGCACGGTACCAAGAGGCTAGCAAAGGCAGAAAAGGTAAAAGTGCGTATAATCCATGGACACTCAACATTAGTCAAAAAACTCATATACTTATTGCAAAAATTTAGGAAGTCATCAAAATCAAGTACTTACAGCGCATGCTCCTAGGGGATAGATTGGTAGGAAAAAGACCATCTCGCTCATCCCCGACCGCCACTCATAAGGATGCACAAGCTAGGTACACTTCCTATGTTTCAAATTTCTTACACAACTTTAACTCATACGTGCATGCTACAGGATTTGCAAACTTCAACTGACAAGCATTTCTCAAATTCACAACTACTCAACTATTACGACTTTGATATTACTTCACCTCCATATCTCAAAACAATTATCAAGCATCAAACTTTTCTTAGTATTCAACGCACTCCAAAAGAAAGTTTCATGTATCTTGAATACCAAGTATATTAATATTAAGCAAATTACCATGCTATGTAACGACTCTCAAAATAATCTACAAGTGAAGCATGAGAGATCAATAGTTTCTTTAAAACAAATCCACCACCATGCTCTAAAATATCTAAGTGATGAAGCACTAGAGCAAAAAATTATCACGCCTAAAAAAGATATAAAGTGAAGCACTATGAGCAAAACTATCAAGCTCAAAAGATATAAGTGAAGCAACATAGGAGTATTCTAGCAAATTCCTAATCGAATTGGATTCTCCTCAAAAGGTGTGTTAATAAAAGCAAGGATTTATTGTGGTAAACTAACAAGCAAAAGACACAAAATAATACAAAGGCGCCTGCCAAGCAAAACACTTATCATGTGGTGAATAAAAATATAGCTCCAAAGTAAATTACAGTGGAAGTAGAGTGCGAAGAGGGATGCCTTCCGGGGGAAAATCCCCAGAAGCTTCTGACTTTTGGTGTCCTTGGATTATCTTTGGGGAAATTGCCATGGGCATCCCCCAAACTTGAGGCTCTTGCCACCTCCTTGTTCCATAATCCATCAAAAGAATTCACCCAAAACTTGCAAAACTTCACAACACAAAACTTAATAGAAATCTCGTGAGCTCCAGTTAGAGAAAGAAAACAAAAAGAATACTTTAAGGTACAATTGTAATTAACTCATTATTTATTTATATTGGTGTTAAACCTACTGTATTACAACTTCTCTATGGATTATAAACTATTTTACTAGCCATAGATTAATCAAATTAAGAAAACAACTCTCTATTATCAGAATCTTTCAAATAGAGAATAGTATGTAGTAATCTGTTACTAACGCATTCTTCTGGAAATCCAAAACTCTACCAAAATTAGAAGACCTGGACAATTTGTTTGTTGATCAGCAGCAATTGGAATCAGTATTTTATCAACGTTCCTGGCTGATTTTTTAATAATTCGGGCGCTTGGAGTGCAAAGTTTCTGGAAATTACAGCAAGATCAAAATAACTATTATCCAAGAAGATCCAATAGGTCTAGTCTTGGCACAAACACTAATTAAAGCATAAACCACATCTAAACAGAGGCTATATGGATTATTTATTCCTAAACAGAAGCAAAACAACAAAAAACAAAAAAAAATTGGGTTGCCTCCCAACAAAGCGCTATACTTTAACGCCCTAGCTAGAGCATAAAAGCAAGGATAGATCTAGGTATTGCCATCTTTGGTAGGCATATCCATAAGTAGCTCTCATGATAGATCTACATATGGTAATTTTATTTTCTTTCTAGGAAAGTGTTCCATGCCTTTTCTTTTAAATGGAAATTGGAATCTAATATTCCCTTCCTTCATACTCAACACCAAATTGCACCAATCAAGTTCTAAGGAAAGGTCTACCAAGAATAATAGGACATGA